>JAUDYJ010000006.1:34308023-36808023 GCA_030761175.1 Masticophis lateralis | reverse complement strand
TAGGAAGAGCGCAGAGAAGAGCAACAAAGATGATTAGAGGACTGGAGGCTAAAACATATAAAGAAGAGTTGATGGAATTGAATAGTCTAGTTTAATGAAAAGAAGGGCTGGGGTGATAGGATGGCAGTGTTCCAATATCTAAAGGACTGCCATAAAGAAGAGTGAATCAAGCTACTCTCCAAAACATCTGAAGGCAGGACAAGAAGCAATAAATGGAAACTAATCTAGGAGAGAAGCAACCTAGAATTGAAGAGAAATTTCCTGACAGAACAATTAATCAGTGGAGCAACTTGCCTCCATAAGTTGTGAATGCTCCAAAACTGGAAGTTTTAAAGAAGGGATTGGACAACCATTTGTCTAAAATGGCATTGATTTAGCAAAGAATGCCTGGTTTTAATTCAGGCTTGAAATATAAGGAAAGGATAGCAATGTTAAAAAATAAAGAAAGGATATGGTGAAGTATAAAAAATAGGAAATTGATATGAATGGGAGAATAACATTGTATATATTGCAATCAAAATGTTGGGGACAAGTAGTAAATTGGAATAACATAAAGAGAAAGAAGGGGAAATTGTGAATAACAAAGAAGATCACCATGCAATAGCTGTAAAGAGAGTTTGTTTATAAATGTTATATGTCTTGTACTGTTATATTGTGTTAAAATAATAATAATAATAATAATAATAATAATAATAATAATAATAATAATAATACCTCCGAGGAGCTCTACCTTGTCGTGGTGGAGGGGCTTGCGTGCTCTAATGATACTAAGGGCTATGCTGAACAGGTGCAACCATATCAGACAGATCTTAGCTGAAGGGCCAGACAAAATCTGCTCCACAACCCATTCAAACATGGTGAATACGGAAAAAATGAAATTTATGCCAGCTGAACTGTCGCCCGGATTAACAAGGGTTCCATTAGATGCTATGGCTCCTGGGCTTTCTACGCAAAATGAGTTACAGGGCTCAGCTCCCTCTGCTAGGCAACCAGGGCATGGAGCTGACAAGCTACTGGAAGAAAAATCCAAAAAGCGAAAAATCTGGACTAAGGAAGAAAACACCTTTATTATGGAAGCTTACTATCAGTCTGAGCCAGCAAAACAGTGGATTTCAAAAACGAATGTATCGGATTTGGAAGATGACTGTGACACCAGTGAACAAAGGTTAATGAACCAACGACATGTAATCCTAAACCACAAATTTTTCACTACAGAAGAATTAATAGCAATGGAAGAGAAAGCAATTAATGGTCTGAGTACATCAACAAAGAAGAGTAACATCAAGAAATATTTGCAGACTCAAAAGCAAATTGAGAAAGAAAGGGAGGAAGAGGATACTGAAATGGATGAAGATATAGAACAAGGAAGCACTGAAGAACAAATACCAAAAGATAGTGCTCAATTAGCTGGAAAATAAAGCATCAAATAGAAGATGCTGAAAGAACACGTTTGCCAAAGCTGAACCAAGTGAACAGGAAAGAATTGAGAAATGTACTAAAAAAGGTCAATGAGGCTATGCAAACTATTAGAACCACTACATTAGCTGAAACAAACCAACTGATGTATGCAGCAGCTGTCATAACCACCAAAGAACTGGGGTTGAAAATACAAAAGAACCAAAGAGGCAAGAAGGGGAAGCTTAAACGGAAAATTCAGTTAGAATTGAAGATCAAAAAATTATGTGGAGATTCGAGCAACTTGAAGAACCTAAGGCAAGGTCAGCTAAAGAACAAGCAGGTCAAAAGCAGCCTGGAAGCAAGATACGATCTGAGGAATAAGGAGATTGTGGTAGTAATTGAAGAGCTGAAGCAGAGGGTTGTTGCCATCGCTGAAAAGATTAAAAGGTATGAAAACCGAGTAACTCAGTTCAAAGAAAACTCACAGTTCAGAGCAAATCAGCACCAGTTTTATAAGAGCTTAGAAAATGGAGAAGGAGTAACAACAAATGAAAAGCCTGATAAAGAGAAAGCTCTGAAATTCTGGAAGAATTTGTGGGAAAACAACAAGAAGCATAACAGAAATGCAAAATGGATCAAACAGGTTGAGGAGTCTATTAAAGTGCATAAAATGGAAGACATGAAAATAACAAAAGCAATGGTGCAAAGACAGTCAAGAAAAGTGAAGAACTGGAGTGAACCTGGACCAGATGAGCTGCATGGCTTCTGGTTAAAGGCACTTACAAGTGTGCACAAAAGATTGGCAACCCAGATGAACCAGGTCCTAAAAACACCTGAAAATGATGAATGGAGGACAACTGGAAGGAAATTTTTGATCCAAAAAGATAAAGAAAAAGGAAAGGACCCTGGAAACTATAGGCCAATCACCTGTTTGCCAACAACATACAAACTTCTTACTGGTATCATTGCTAACCAAATCTATGGATACCTGGAAAGAAATAACTTGCTTCCTGTAGAACAGAAAGGATGCTGCAAAAACTTAAGAGGAACAAAGGATCAATTGCTGATTGACAAGCTAATCCTAAAGAACTCAAAGAAAAGACAAATCAACCTGTTCACGGCTTGGATATAAGAAAGCGTTTGATTCAGTTCCCCATAGCTGATCAAGAAATGCCTGGAAATCTTTGGCATCAGCAGAAACATACAAAAATTCATGGAATCTTCAATGAACCTCTGGAAAACAAAACTTATGGCTAATGAAGAAGAACTAGGTGAAGTTGAAATTAAACAAGGCATTTTCCAGGGTGATTCCCTTTCACCCCTACTTTTTATACTCTCAATGCTACCACTGACAATCATTTGGAAAAAGCTGAACTGTGGATACGAACTTGCAAAGAAAGGACTGAAAATCTCGCACATGATGTACATGGATGATTTGAAGCTGTTTGGTAAAACAAAAGCTGAACTGAATTTATTAATTGAACACACAAAAGAATTCAGCCAAGTCATTGGTATGCAGTTTGGAATTGACAAATGTGCAACAATAGCAACCAAAGCAGGTAAGATCATAGAAGAGGATGGAATAGAACTAGAGAATGAAGAAATGATAAAGGCAGTAAAATCAGAAGAAGCTACAAGTACTTGGGGATTTTAGAGGCCTCTGACTTAATGCATAATAAAGTCAAAGAAATAACTTCAGCCAAGTACATTTGGTGATTTCGTAAGATATTAATGTCCAAATTGAGCAGAGGAAACATCATAAAAGCCATAAATACCTGGGCTATACCTGTGATTCGATACTCTGCAGGAATAATTGACTGGACCCAGATGGAGTTAGATAATTTGGACAGAAAAACAAGAAAGCTTATGACAATAAATCATGCCTTGCACCCTAAAAGTGATGTTGACCGATTATATTTACCAAGAGCAGAGGATGGTCGAAGACTCCTACAAGTAAAGCAGACTGTGGAAGAAGAAAAATGCAGCTTGAATGATTACATCCAGAAAGTGAAGAACCAATGGTTAAGGAAGTAAATAAAGGAGGCCTTTTAAAGACAACTAAAACAAAAGCAGAATATAAGAAAGAAGTAATTGAGCAGCGAGCTGAAAATTGGAAAAGCAAAGCTCTGCATGGCCAATACTTGAAAAGTATTGAAGGCAAAGGTGACCAGAAACTAACTTGGAACTGGTTAAGATCAAGAGTACTGAAAAAAGAAACAGAAAGCTTTATTTTGGCAGCTCAAGAACAAGCCCTAGCCACAAACTGCATGAAGGCAAAAATTCAACATGTTACCACCAACAGCAAATGCCGCCTCTGTAATGAGAAAGATGAGACAGTCGACCACCTGATCAGTGGGTGCAGCAAAATTTCACAAACTGACTACCTACAACACCATGACCGCGTTGCTAAGATCATTCACTGGAAATTGTGCCAGTAGTTTGGATTTGAGTACAGCAAAAACCACTGGGAACATCAGGTTGAGAAAGTTTTAGAGAATGAGAAACTCAAGATCTTGTTGGACTTTAGGATTCAGATTGACAGGCACTTGGTCCACAACACACCTGACATAACAGTAGTTGAAAAGAAAAAAAGTATGGTTCATTGACATTGCAATACCTGGTGATGCACGGATTGAAGATAAGCAGCAAGAAAAAATCACAAAGTACTGGGACTTGCAAACTGAAGTTGAGCGACTGTGGAAAAAGAAATCATGTGTTGTCCCGATTGTAATTGAAGCCCTTGGAGCAATACCCAGAGGGCTACCCCGCTATTTAGAAATTCTAAATTTACCGGACTTTAACATTTTGACTCTACAAAAAACCACCTTACTCGGAACAGCTTACATCGTCCGACGATACCTTAACAGTTCCTTGGTCCTTGGTTAGGACTCAAGCTGCTGAGCTATTAACCAGCCTCAATGGCTGTGAATCTCACTACAGATTAACCAATTATAATAATAATAGAAATATAAAGAAAGGAAAGGGGTGTTGGTCCTACCTGAGCACTCCTTCTTGTTGGGTGGAGACAGCAGCCAGGCTTGGGATGTACTCATACATTCAGATTGATGGACTGAGTCTGTCAAAGTTTTTAAGTCCCGCCCTTGTTGCTAGGGGCTTCCAGCTTTTGGCGAAGATGGAAAAACAGACTCGTCGTGTGGAAGAAAGAAAAACAATCAGAACAAGACCAGACTGAGAAAGGGTGGGACTGGCTGCTGTCTCCACCCAACAAGAAGGAGCTCTCAGGTAGGACCAACGGCCCTTCTCCATTATGGGTGGAGACAGCAGCCAGGCTTGGGACATACCCAAGTTCACTGTCCCTAAATACGGGTTAGGTTCAGTCTGGGTCAAAGACTCCCCTGCCATAAGAACTGCTTGTAACACTCTTTCTCCAAAGGCAGCTTCTGCCGAGACAAACTTATCTAACTTGTAATGTCTAATGAAAGGGAAAGGGGTAGTCCAGGTAGCCGCCTGCAGATTTCCAGCAGCGAAGCCTGCATGGCTCAAGCTGCTGATGTCAGTGCACTGCATGTAAAATGAGCAGTCAAAATTGCCGGCGCAGGTGAAGAATGAAGCTCGTAAGCTGTGGCAGTCATCTGCCGAATCCACCGACTGATGGTTGAAGCAGTCACCTTAGTACCTAAGGAAATGGGAAAAAAGGAGACAAATAAAGAGTCCATTTGACAAATATCTGCCATTCTCTTGAGATATATCCAGAGTGCCCTCCGGACATCCAGCTTGTGCCACCGCCGTTTCCTCAGGTGCAAAAGATGGGGACAAAAATCTGGGAGAATAAGTTCCTGCAAACGGCGAAACTGAGAGTTAAATTTAGATATAAAGGTAGGATCTAGTCTGAGGACCACATGATCTGCATGGAAGACACATAGGTCACTTCTCATCAACAGTGCAGCAATTTCCGAAATCCTTCTCACCAATGTTATCGCCACCAAGAAGGCCACTTTACATGACAGGAGCCGTAGGCTGGAAGACCGCAGAGGCTCATACTGGGCACCAGTGAGAGAGTTCAAAACTATATGCTGGTCCCAAGTGGGATACCGATGTAATAGCAGAGGGCATAAGTTAGAGGCTCCCTGGAGGAAACGGCGGATCAAAGAATCATGCGACAAAGCAGGAAGAGATCCATAGGACCGTCAAAAGACCTCTGTCCAGACCATCCTGTAAGAACATTAGAACCTGTACAGCTGAAGCCTGAAGGGCAGTGAACCCCTTCAATTCACACCAAGTAGAAAAGGCCCATCAAGTGGCTGAATAAATACGGTCGTGGACGGCTGCCTAGAAGCCTGGATCATCCTTATGACCATGGCGGGAAGATTGACTCGCTGCAGAGCATCCCATTCAACTGCCAAGCGGTCAGTTGTAACCACTAGGGGTCCGGATGCAAGACCGCCCCCTGTTTGAGACAATTCTCACTGCATGGAATCCTCCAGGGAGAAGACACCGACAAACTCACAAGGTCTGCAAACCATGACCTCCTCAGCCAGTGCAGCGCTAGCAGGACGACCTCCACTTGTTCCTGTATGAGTTTCCGAAGAACCCTTGGAATGAGGGGAATTGGTGGGAATGCATAAAGCAACCCTGGGGGCCATTGGGAGTGCAGAGCATCCATAGCCTCCGCCTGGTGTGATGGGAACCTCAAGAAGAAATGCTGCAGTTGGGCGTTTGACAGGGTCATGAACAGGTTGACCACCGGTGGGCCAAACCAGGTCATCAGGAGTGTGAATGTCTGAGGGTGTAAGTGCCATTCTGAGTGATTGATCAACTGTCATCTTAGTCAGTCTGCGTGTACATTCGACACCCCTAATATGTGCTCCGCCTTCAATGATTCAAGGTGATGCTCAGTACAGAGGCCCAACCTCTTGGCCTCCCACATAAGGGATCGAGATCTGGTGCCCCCCTGGCAATTTATGTGGGCCTTGGCTGCCACATTGTCTATGAGCACCAGGATATGGGAGCTGGACACCAGATGTTGGAAAGCCCGAAGGGCCAGGAATATTGCTCATAACTCCAGCCAGTTGATGTTCCAGGATGCTTCGTTCACTGACCATCTGCCCTGAGCTACCTGAGCTTGGCAATGGGTCAAGCATGCTGGCATTGGTCGTAACCATAAGCCATTGGGCTTCCAAGAATAGACAGCCCCTGGAGATGGCTGGAGACTGCCACCATCTGAGGGACGATATTCCTTTCCTGGGAACGGGAACTCCTGTCTGCGACATGCCCCTGCCTGACCTCTGAAATGGCAAAAGAAACCATTGGAGTTCTCTCAAGTGCAAATGGGCCCAGGGCACAATAGAAATGGCCGAAACAATCTTGCCTAATAACTGGGATAGGAGCAAGGGTGAAGCTTTCTTATCCTTCTCCACTTGAGCCACAAGGGCTTTTAATTTATCTTGGTGTTCCCGGGACAGGTAAACCCTACCCTCAATCATGTCAATAATAGCTCCCAAGTGGAGTATATGGGTCGAGGGAGTCAAATGGCTTATTTCCCTTTTAACAGAAAAGCCGTGGGAGGCGAGGGTTTGAACGGTTAACTGGAGGTCCAAATGTGCCTGCTGAGGAGAGCTGGATAAAATCAGAATGTCGTCCAGGTAACATTGGAGACAAACTGAAAGCATTCGGAGGGAAACGGCTAAGGCTGCTAAAATTTTTGTAAAACTACAGGGAAACAGATAATGATTGATAATATATTGGTATTGATAATGAGCTCCTGCATAATAAAAATGGAGAAACCTCCTATGAGAAGGAAGAATAGGCACATGAAGGTAGGCTTCTGTGAGATCAATGGAACAGAGGAGATTGCCCCTCCTAATGCTATCTAATATAGAACGCAAGGATTGCATCTTAAACTTGCAGTAAACCACATAGTGGTTTAAACACTTAAGGTCTAGAATAGGTCTCCACCCACTCGATGACTTAGGAATCAGAAAAACACATGAGTAGAACCCCTGTCCTGATTGATCCTCAGGCACCTGCTGAATAGCCTTAATGGTAAGAAGGTGCCAGATAGCCGAATCCATAAGGGCTCGACATTCCAAATTATGAGAAAGAGGACAACGGACAAAGAACATCGCGGGGTGGAAAGAAATTCTATGGCCAACCCAGATTGTATGGTGGCACGAACCCAGCAATCCGAAGTAGTACACTCCCAAACATTGGTGAAGAGGGTCAATCTACCACCAATAGAAGGCTCAAGAGTACTACAAGCGATGGTCTTGGTTGGAATGACCTCCTCCCCCTCAAAAGGGCTGTCTAGTCATGAATGGTCTGCTCCTTGCTGACCTATCCTGAAATCCCTTCTGCCTGGGGACAAAATTACCTGTATAAAGAGAAGAACCAGGTCCCCTGTCCACTGGCCAAAATTGGGGTTGAGGATTATACGGTGAGTAACGGGATTCCCCCCTATGATAAACTGTAGGCAACACTTTTCGTTTATCCTTGGTTTCCACAAGGAAGGGCTCTAACTGGTCACCAAACAATTTGTTTCCTACAAAAGGAACCAATGCCAATCACCATTTATGTCGAGCGTCGGTCTGCCAATGGCATAGCCAAACTAGGCGACGGGCAGCGATCAAAGAGGGCAGTGATTTTGAGGCGAAACAAGCAGTGTTCAGAGTCGCATCTGCAGAAAATTGCACTGCCGCAATGATTTTATTTATGTCCTGTTTCAATCTTGTGTCATCAGGGGAGAGTTTATCCTGAAGCTGTCGAAACCACAGTAGAGTAGAACGATTGAAAAATGAGGCAGTGGTAGCCGACTTTATGGCCCAGGCCACCCCCCAGATATGCCCGCTGGAGAACCTGCTTCAAACGACCCTCATCAGGATGAAGACTTTCCTCTGGATCGCCAGGAATGGACACATTAGTCACCAAAGCAGCGATGGGGGCATCGATTGTGGGAACCTGGAGCAGATAAGCCAAATCCTCTGAAACAGTGAAATTCCTACGATCTGTGGACGAAGGTACTGGAGCAGTCCTGGGTGAAGACCACTGTTTCCGTATGACATCCAGGAAGAGAGGAGAAGTGGGAATCGTGGTGACAGGTTTAATTGGTTCGGCAAATAGAGGATCAAGCGACCCAGGAGCAGGTGTAGGTTCGGGCTGCGTGCAATTTCCAAGTTGAGCCGTATTTACTGCCTTAAACAAAAGAGATTTAAAGAGGTTCTGAGGAAAGAGGCCCGTGAAGGCAGGTTGGTCTGGAGGGAGGCCCTCATCCTCGGACAGATCAGGCTTCTGCAGTTGAACCTCTTCAAAAGGATGACTGATATCAGAAGGGGCCAGAGAATGAGATCCCTCAATCAATATGGTGTCTTCATAAACATCCCTGTCAGGAGACACCGAATGAAGCGACTGGCCCGATCACCCTGCAGTGCTCCTGTGGTAAGGATACAAATGAGCTGACAGGGACTGCTGTACTGCTACAGTAATCATTTGTTGTATCTCCTCAGGCCTCAAAACTGTGTACAGGATCCTGAGCTGGGCCGCCTTCCGCAGAAGCACGGACCAGAGCACAAGAAGAAGAGGTTGCAGGTTCCACAACCATAGCGGGAACAGATGCCTCTGTGGCACTCGTAGCACTGGGAAGGGGAGCCATGCCCCACAAATCAGATGTTTGGACAGTCAAAGGGCAGTCCAGTAGAGAAAGTTGATCTGGAGTTGATGGCGGATCAAGAACAGTAACTTTAGGAGGCTTGTTGTCTGCACCAGATGGCCAAGAGCGATTTTTGCTGGCCTTATCACACAGTTTCTGTAGCACTTTATCATGATGCCTCTCCACATGTGAGGAGGAAGAGGAGGGCTTGCAGCCCTCACCATGTTTTTTAGAATGGGCCTTCTTTACTGTGGGCCTGCCGGAGGGATCAGGACTCTGAACATGCTTGGAGAATGAATCTCCTTTATAGGCAGTAGAATGCTCATGGACCGAGGCCTTTTGGCCATGCTTGGTCTTAGCCAATGATTTAGGCATTATTGGCAGTAAATACACTGGTGACAACAAAATAGAAATGACTTGCTGCTCACAAAATGGCTGCCCAGGGGTGTGGTAACAGACAAAATGGTTGCTGTCCCAGAATTACCAGCCACAGAGGAAAAAAGGAGCAATAAATGCCCACAAGGAGAGCTGTTAACAATAAGCCTCTGCAGCAGCTCAGTTTTAAACTGTCACCAATTAAAGTTTCCTTTGGCAGTGGAGGATCCATCAATATGCGAGGCAGCTAGTGGCCAGATACAACAGGGGCATAAAAGGCAAGGCTACAGCCTGGAGGCCTAAAGAGCTGTCAAACACGCCACCCTGATGCTGAGGCAATTAAAAATGGCGGACGGAGCTATCCCCAATGATGGGAGCGCGGGAGCGCGAAGCTCCTCTAACGGCTGCCAAGCACTGAAAGAGGCCAGAAATGCAATACGAAGCCTCCTCGCCTCCACACAATCTCAGGCACTTCAAAACCAGCAAAAAAGCAACTGCCAACAAGCGGTGAACAAAAGGGAGCGCAAAGCTCCGCAATGGCAAACAAGTTGTCAAATGAAAGAAAATGGCCGCCTGACAGCCTCTCAGGGAGTGCGAAGCTCCGCATCGCAAACTAGCCAATAATTGAAGCGCGAGGCTCCGCCAGCTCAGGAGACAGCTCCTGCTTCCACTCGGGAGCGCAAGGCTCCACTCAACCCCGGATTACTGACCAGTCCATGGGACAATCTCCACCAGGAAGCAAGAAGCTGAACTGACCTCAGCAAGGCAAGTGAGCCAGCTGCTGAGGTAATAATTGTGAAAAAATGTCCAAATGCCAGAAGAGTTGTCAATAAAGCAGTCCAATGGTCAAACCGAGAAAAGTATCCAATGAAGAAATGCAAAGGTGAAAGTAGCCAGAGACACAGATGCACACAACTGTCCACTCTGAAGGATTGAGTCAAGCTGGACTCAACAAGGGCAGGATTTAAAAACTTTGACAGACTCAGTCCATCAATCTGAACATACAAGTACATCCCAAGCCTGGCTGCTGTCTCCACCCACAATGGAGAAAAGAAGGTCCTTAATACTTATTCAATAAGTATTGAACAAATTTCTCTATAACCTCCATCTTTTGCCAAATCACACCTTCCATTGCTGCCTTAAAATGGTAACTAAAATAAAAACACTATGAGACAGGAGCTAATCTGGGATGTCATGGAAAGGAAATCTAAAGTATTGGTACATATTTTAGATTATTCTACAGTTATGTTGTTTTTAAATAAACAATTTAAGCTATCAGTAATTTAGATAAAAGAATATTGAAGTATAAATTAAAATACCCCATATTAATAAATCAGGACTTTAAAGAATATTAAGAATGCTATTTATATGCGATGAACTTAACCTCTATTGCATCATCTTTCTGGACTCTTTTTGTAGACATCTGAACAAGCTCTATTCTAATTCATTGTACTACAGTTGGGTGATACAGAGCTAGCATGAAAATCATTTATATTTTCATACCGAGCATAGTACTCCTAGAACAGTGTTTCTCAGACTTGGAAGCTTGAAGATGGGTGGACTTCAACTCACAGAATATCCCAGCCAGAGCTGCTTCAAGCTACCAAGATTGAGAAACACTGTCCTAGAAGAAGGTAGGAGCAAAAGATCCTGAGTTGGGGAAAGGGAAGAAGTCTTAAAATATCTGACAAAATAGGTAAAGTACAGAGAAAATTCTGGGAAGAAACAGGTTAGTCATGGAGGAAATGGTGGGCAACTGAAACTGCTATAATGGATTTAGATGATTCTACTGGATGTTTGTCCTAATCTTGGGGGGAAAAAAGTTGTCCTAAAATGAATTGGGCAGTTTTTGTACTGTGGAAGGTTGATTTGTTCCTGAGTTCCAGAAACTGTTGAGCCTGAGACTCTGAAGAAATTTATGTAAGAAAATAAGTGCCATAGGATCTAAGGGAACAATAGAAATGACATGGGGACCGTGCCAAAAATAAGAGGGATTACAAATTTTTCAAGGATTTACTTGACAAAGGCAACCAGCTAAATCCAAGCCAGCTGCTAACTTATCTGACCCGACTTGTATTGCTGATGCCCTAAAGAAAGACCAACAATATTACCCCTCTGTCATCCCATTGCTTAAGTGACAACACATTAAGAACTGAAAATGAAAATTGAATGTGACAGTGAAAAAGTTAATTCATGATAGCCAGGGAGAAAAACTCTATGTTGACCCCATTCATTTGGTCCTCTAACAGGTACTGATTTTTTAAAAATCATTAATCCAAGGGCTACATCTGACCAAGAGAGATAGAAAGTTTGTCACTATGCTTAGTAAGCCTGTTTTCTTATATGAGTAGTTCTTGTAAGGAGTTGTTCTTGTAATTAAGCAACATAAGGAGTGCCTATAAGCTATGGTCACACTTCAATGAAGCTTGTAACTGAACAAGATAATAAAGCTATAAGAATAGGAGAGAAATGTTTGTTTTGTACTTCAGCATCAAGATCTCAGTGGGGTGGGAGGGAAACTTCACAAAAGAATGCAAAACAATGGCAGTGGTACCTTGGTACTCAATTGCTTTGAAACCTGTTGAATTTGGTACTCATTGCATTTTGACATGAAAATCTTATCTCGGTAGTCATCTTTTATTTGGTACTAGAACTTGCCAGTGTCAGCTGCCTGGTGATTCACGCATTATGCCTTATGGGAAAATTTTGTTTGGTGCTCATCATTTTTGGAACTCATTGTGCCTTCCAGAACCAACTAACAATGAGTACCAAGGTATCAGTGAGGTTTGAAGTCAGGAGACTGGAAGTGCTTGACTGTTCAGAAAATGCTTAGTTGAATTCACTTTTTTATCCTTTTAAATGTATAAAAAGGGTGAAAAACTCAAAAATTATGCAGATGAGAGTCTTTCAGATGGGCCCACCATCATGCCTGTCTTTTCCTGAAGGGGAATGAAGGCAGCTAGTATGGAAGCTCCAAGAGGAAAATTAACCCAAACTATGAATTGTGGAGATACAATTCAATGGCAGAGGCCAGATTAAAATTACTTTTTTAGAGGATGAAAAAGGCCTAGGCTTTTGTTTCCAGTCTTGTTTTCAATGCCAAAAGAACATTACGTGATTAAACTTCTTCCTGCCCTTAGCCTGAAGAATGCATTAGCAGTTAGCAGGTTAGTGGGAGAATTCTGGGAGTTGAAATGCACGCATCTTAAAATTGCCAAGGTTGAGAAACACTGCATCAGAGCGATCTAGGTTTGTTGTGTCAAATGCTATAGCCTAAAGTTTGAAATAGTGAAAAATTGTTGAAACTGCTACTTCTTGAAAGTATGAGTCATTTCAAAACCAGTCAGAACATCACTGTGATTCAGAAAAGAGAACAGCTGAACTGGCTGGAAGTGGAGTAGCTGCTGAATAGGTGTGTAGGAAGAACTATCCTTCTGGGTTCAGCTCCAAGTGGGGAAAAAGACACTGGAAACATGGAGACTGCTTGGAAAGATGGTTTAATGGTGGACAGGATCACATGGCTTGAGTTCCTGAACAGAAAAGGAGCGAGATACAGTGAGTCTCCAGGTTTTATGCTCTCTCTGGCTTTGAACTTCCTGGGGCCCAGAAACAGTATCCTGATTGGTTGTCAGACTTCCAGGGGGTCTTAGCAAGCCCTGCTGGCTGATGTAATCTTCCCATGTGCCGTTTGCTGAGTTTCTGCCCTATAGATGGGTCCCATTGTCTTGCAGATGACGTCCATTGACAAAGATTGAGCTTCTGCCTCTGGCCCATTAACAAAAGGGTGGGGGCAGGAAGGTGGGAGCTGCTTTGTCTTTAAAACATGCTTTTCCATTTCTCATCCAGGGAAACATAATATTCTGCCTTTTTAATATTTTCCAAAATATTTCATTCTTCTAGGAAAGGGGTGGGTATAACTTCGTACAAATGCATACCTGTATCTCTGGGTTTGATAAACAACTAAAGGCTGAGGGTAGGCCTGTCAGGAAAAGAGCCAAACCTCTTGTCATCTCTTCATATGCTCTTGCATCCACAGAGATATTCAAACAAGCTTTGTGCTAAGTCCCTGCACTCAGCTGATAAGGAGCTGGGAATAGAAGACAGTTGCATTCGTTTAAAGTTTATTTTTCATGTTTATTGGACACCCAGAGAACATTTAGAAAAGATTGCTTAACTTTGTTATGCTGGAAGTGTAAAAGGGATGAGGGGACGCTTACTCATAGTATATCTATTATTATTCCCATTTTGTATTTATAAGCACAACTTTGTTAATACATTGTTACAAAGTTCAATACATTTTGAAAATATATATGTTTGGACTAGGTATAAGGAATTGGAATGTATCATGTGGGGCAGTGAAACAGATCAATGTTAGAGAGGCGATGTGATACCAGAACTAAAGTAGTGGATTTCAGATATTTGTTTTCTGTTTATGACCGGGCATTTTGCTGACATTACTGATCAACTGATGGATATTATATAACAATATCAGTGTTAAATAACTTGTTTAAAAACTAAGCTAAATGATTTACTGCACACGGCATACTACCATTTAGTTCTTTGTTGTTTGACTGTTTTTGTATGCTGTTTTTCTCTCCCCTTTTTCATTTTGCTAGTTAGGTAGTTTGTTAGAATATTTTAAAAAGTTATTATTTAATAATTTATATGACACTTCTTGTTAAAAAATATCTCAGAGCAGTTTACAGTAAAATCCAAAGAATTAAAACAGTAAATTAAAGCAATTCATAGAAGCATTAAATTATATCCAATAAAATAAGCAGTAAAACAATAATGTGGTAAGTAAAAGCAACAGTAAAGAAGTTAAAAACAGTACAGTAGCTTTAATACTTAATTTAAAAAATTTAAAAAATTATTTCTGTGCCAAATAAATAAATATTATCTACACTGAGAATACCTACATAGGAAAAATATTCCAAAGCTGGAGAAACTATTAGCACAAGGCCAACTCTCACATAGCAAATCACCACCCTGCATTTGAGGGTTCCTTGAGCTAACTTTGATGGTGATCTCAGGATTAGGGTAAGCACATACTGTATGGTGTGGCATGAAGGTCCTTAGAGATGAATATTTGCATTTTGAATTGGTATAAGACAAAACCTAAGAGCCAATTAAAGCAATAAAGAACTGGTATTTATTTGTCTAGAAACTATATGGCCACCCATCCTAAGGTCAAAAGCAGTATTTTGTGTAATTGAAGTTTCTGAACCTTTACAAACATTCCCATATGCTGTATAATGCACTGAAGTAATCTAAACGAAAAGCCACAAGTGTGGATTTACTATAGCAAGGCTATCTTTATTTAAGCAGGGATATACCAGCCTAAGCTAATAAAAATATGTTTCAAGCTGTAATGGCCACTTTTGTCTGTAATGTCAAAGATAGATTCAGAAGCAACCCTAAGCTAACTATCAGACTATATTTATTTAGATCTTTCAAATCCAGTGATTTTTCCCCAAGAGTAGTTTCACTATAGCTTCCTTCTATGGTATAAGGCTTGACTTCATCTAGAAAGAGATTAATGACTCTTGGGCACAATTGACCACGCTGTACCTACTAGGATGGTAAACCTTCAGGGGTAAGAAGTAAGTGAACTATGCTATTCCTAAACCTGACTAAAGACTTGCTCCACTTCATCAAGCCTTAAAATCTAAAATTTATCCAACAAAATCTAACCGGAGCAAAGGACATTGCTATAAATCGAACAGCCAAAATTGTAGCCTAAAGACAATGTAAGCTGCTTCTCTACTATGATGCTCCCAATTTAAGCCAACTTCAGTAATACCAGTCCAGATTGTAGTGGGCTGACAATGGAGGTAGGGCCAGTGCACTACAGCAACAACTACTGTAACAACCAGCCTTTGAAGAGAATGTGTTGTGCCAGGCACTGCAGCCAGTTACAGTTGGGGCAGCCACTTGTATTGAATGAAGTACTAGAGACCATCCACTCTGAAGGGTTTAAGACAGTGCAACAATTTTGAATAGAAGCTGCAATACACAGGACCTGGGTGCATTTAGCAATGTGGAAAGAGGAAGTTGCCATCTGTCCCTGAACTCAAGAAATGGTGAATTTTCTGTACTAGAGATGATTCAACCAGAAGAATGCAAACCCTAGGTCAGTGATGGTGAACTTTTTTGCCGTCGCGTGCCAAAAGTGGGGGTCACGCAGGGGGGTCATGTGCATGCATGCCCACACCTATAATTCAATGCGCCCCGTCCATCCACTCATGTGTGTGTGATCCCCTCACACTTTCCTCGCTTTTGGCACAGTGGGGCCAGTAGACCTGTTTTTCACCCTCCCCAGGCTCCAGAGGCTTTCTAGGAGCCTAGCGAGTGTAAAAACGGCCTTCCACACCCCCATGGAAACCTGGAGGCCAGAAACAGCCCGTTTCCCAACTTTTGGTAGGTCCGGAAAGGCCAAAGGTCAGTTGGCCAGCACACGCATGTGTGCTGGAGCTGAGCTAAGGCAATGCTTGCGGGCCCATAGATATGGCTCTGTGTGCCACCTGTGGCACATGTGCCATAGGTTTGCCATCATAGCCCTAGGTCATGACAAACTTTGACTGATTTTATTTTCGAACTGAATAATCAACATGTTTTAGGGAAATACCAACAATTCCTGATCCTGTATGGGCCAGTTCATACAAGATTTTAAAGTCTCACAACGTAACACTGAGATGAAACAATGGCAGAGGAAAACAATACTGCTTTTTCACTTCCTTTTCTGCCATAACTCTTATTAGTGGTAACTTATATTTGAGGCAAATTTCTCCCTTCTGCATTCTACTAGTTATCTGATTGCTTAAGGGTCTTCTGTTGATGATGTATACTGAAAAGGTACTGCACCCTGAGTGAGAACTCTCAGGTGTGACTATGTCAGTTACTTGGTCATTTCTATACTCCAAAGGGCAGCCAAATATTCTAGGGGGCCACTGCCAGATATTGAACATATGTCTTACGTTCTTCATCATCATCACACTGGAATCCTAGCCAGCACTGCCAAATTTGCAGTTAGCCAGATGCATCCTAACATCCTGAATAAGCTACAAGAATAGCAGATCGCCGATAGACTACCATCTCTGTATGCAAAATGTTTCAGGTTCAGCCGCTGTGTTAGGAAGACTCTTTTCTGAAACTGTGGGAAATCACTGCAATCAGTGAGCTACAGAGACCAACAATCTAACTTGGCATAATGTAGCCTTTATATTCTTACATCACTAAAAATAACTTCCAAGAAGCACACCATGTGTCTCTGTGTATGCAGGTCTATGTGCACAAGCACAAATGCACTGTCCCACATCATGGACTGATGATCAGAGCTGACTGACACACACACACACTAAGGAAGCAGGCAACCAATTTAAAACTACCCTAGGGAGTTTAAAATGCATGAGGCTTATTTTACCTGGTGTGAGATGTACTGCACTACGTTCCAGAAATTGTCTTTGAATGACTAGACAGCAATTCTGTGGTAAGTGTGAAACCACCTTTCCCTTTTCTATCCTAGAGTTATTCTTTTTAACATCTGCAATAGGAACAGAAAACAAATATCTACTATTCCCAGCTCTGAGAGATCTCCTACATAGTCTTTTGAACTGATGAAAAACTGTGCTGAGCTCAATGACTCACTACTTATAATTATGTGCACGCAGGGAACCCATACCCTTAATTTGTTTTTTACCTCCTGTAGAGTGTAAATCATGATTCTTCACTCCCATCTTCCTTTGCTGTAGCTTGTGGTAACTTGTGTGTTTTCTTTTCTCTGCTTTTTCCAATTATTAAGGTATGATACCAAGGTTTGGCTGAAAGGTTCCCCTCAGACCCCTTAAAGAAAAAAAGAATTCTAGGGTGAAGATAGTATATTAATAAATGAAACCCAATCTTTTTAAAAATTAAACTGTCATGAAAAAAAACATTAGGCTTTAAAGGAATTGAAGTAAACATTCGATTTTAATACCTGCTCTAGCTTATATATTTCTGAACTGGAAAAAAAATATCCCTAGTGAGCACTTAAAACTTCATTACTATAGCGAAAGCTTGTGAAAGGCTATTTAAAGGTTTTCAATTTTGCTGAAGTCTAGAGGTGATTACAGTGGGAAAAAAACACAAACCTTAATATTACAGGGAATGAAAGGAATAAAATTTATGTTCTCATCACTTCTACAGTTTAATCCATTTCTATTAGGTTCATTGGGAAAAAATTAAAGCAAATGGAATTTTTTTATAGGTCTGGTGAAAAATAATGTTTTATTGTGGTTGAAAGCAATTCTGTGTATTACTATTACAAATATTCCTTTTCCAATCAACATACAAATAACATGCTAGGAACTATTGTGTATGACCTGTAGGACAGCTGTATAAAACATAAACAAATCTATGCAGGTATACATACTATTTGCTGGTGAGGGGCAAAGAGCAGATACTAATTATATTGGAGCTATCTCAATATTTCACCAGTCCTCTGGGGTCCTCAAGCTGATGACACAACCAGGTCTTTAGGGACTTCCAGGACCTTAAAAGGGATGGGGCCAGTCCCTTTTTGCAGGGAAGAATGTTCCATAAAACATGGGCCATGGCAGAAAAGGACCCACAAATAAAGCTCCCTAACCAACCAACCAGGACCTGCAGCATGCCTCCTATGCTTGATCTGGTGGAATAGGCAGATGTAATTGAGGAGAGGCAGTCTGTCATATAACCTGGTCCCATGCCTTTAAAGCACTACACTGCAGAATACAGTTTGCAGAGTAGAGGTTCTTTAGAAACACCCATAAATGCCTGTGCTGTTGCATTCTGCACCAGCTGAAGCTTCCAGCTACTCTTCGAGGGCAGCTCCACGTAGAACGCATTATAACAATACAGTAGTAATAATGAAATGGAGGCTATAAATAATTGAAAGGATCCAAGTGGAGGGGTATACTATAGTATTATTATATATGGTTGCACCTTCTACGTACTTGGCGTGACTTTCCTTCCAGTACAAAAGTCTGGCTAGGGGTTCCTCCCATCAGCTTTCAATAGAATACTAAGCAAATACATTTTGGATAAAACAGAATACCATAATGTATGCATATAGCCTTGTCCTACACAACCAGTCCCTTAACAAATTAAAAATTACAACAGGCTTGAAGAAATCACAATCCATCCTCTAAGTAACAATTGCCACATCACTCCTTTGGTCATGTAATCAGATAACATTTCAGATAAAATGTATATCTCATATTTATGACCAGTTGCAACGTCCCACGATCATGGGATCACATTTTGTGACTTTTTCTCCATTTCCTCAGCAAAAAAATGCCCATTGGATAACTAGATTCATACTTCTGACTATGTAATTCCTAACAATCATGGTGAATCACTTAACAACCATCATAAAAACAGTAATAAAGACTCAGCCAGTGTCATGGTGACTCAATTTACCAATTGCAAAATTCTGGGCTCAGTTGTGTCGTATGTTGAGCATTACCTGTATTCTAAAAACACAATTATGTATGACTTAATAACTAAGTGCACCAGGGGTGGGTTCTACTTACCTTTACTACCGGTTCGCAGTGCGCCCGCACATTCTTCTGCGCATGTGCAGATCAACTTTGATTATGTCCAGGTCAGTGGGCAGAGTCTCCCATCAGTTTTACTACTTGTGAACCAGTCCAGACTGGGGGCAACCCACCACTGAAGTGCACTGTTGTTAAAATATCACATGAGACTTCTTTTGAATAATGAGTGAAAACTGCAACTACTTTAAAAATAGCTACCAAGTTACAGGACCAGAAAGGTACTACAAAGAATACCAGAGGCTCAAAATGCCAGTTGCTCATATATAGAGCAGTTGCCTAAGACTTGAAGTCTAGACAGATTAATCTGAGCACAGCCTGGATTGACCACAGGAAAGCAAATAGTCATACACATGGATCTGTGAGTGTCTGGCACCATACAAAGTCAACAGGACCTTCTTCAAAAACTCAATGAAACTGTGGAAGACAACACTGGAAGTCAACTCAAGATAGTTCACACAAGCAGCCATCAAGTGCAGCACATTAAAAGATGAAGCTCTGTTCTGCATAGGCTTAAGACTGATAGAGTGGAATTATCAGCAGGCCACATGAGTATCTTCATATCCCACAGTCACATGGGAGCCACAATGAGGAGACAAGGAAGGCGGCAACATTGAAGTATCACAAAAGGATCCTTAAGAGATTGCTAAATGGAAAGAGCAAGATCCATGACAACAACTTATATGCCCTGCCAGTCATGAGATACTCTGCTGATATAGTGAGTTGGCTATATGGATGTGAAAACCAAGAAACTTCTCACAAAGGTTTTCACCCCCAGTCACTAGACAGAAAGACGATGGTCAGGGTCTGCTTAGCGTAAAAGCTACTGTCCTGGATGAAACCCAGAGCATTCAGGAATACATCAGAAAGATGACACTCAAGGATGAGCTGCTGAGATAATGTCTGAGGTAGCAGCAAACATGGGAAAAAGATCAGGCAGAGGAAGTGCCATGGCACAACAAGACTCTACATGGGATGTACCATGAACAGATAGTTAAAGTGGCAGATATTGGGAGATTCTACCAGTGGCTGGAAAAGGCTGGATTTAAAAAACAGCACTGAGGTACTGATTATAGCAGTACAAGAACAGGCACTATGTGCCAGATCCATAAAAACAGGGTCTATCACACTATAGAAGACCCAAGTGGAGACTATGTAGAGAGCCCTCAGAGACAGTCCAATGTGTAGTGGCAGGTTGTAAAATGTAAGCAGGAGCAGCATATTTATTGCATGACACAAGTTCTGATGGGTTGTTGTGAATATATTCTATTACATATGACTCCTAACTTAGGAAGCTGATCTTTTTAGTTTAATTTTACAATTATTATTTTGTTATTTCAGTTGCTTGTTGCTTTGAATATAAAAGACATGATATATTTTTATACAAAGTAATTAGCATTAAGCGCATACCAATGTGAGTAGGTAACAGCTTGTTGA
The DNA here is from genome assembly GCA_030761175.1 of Masticophis lateralis. Classification (NCBI taxonomy): domain Eukaryota; kingdom Metazoa; phylum Chordata; class Lepidosauria; order Squamata; family Colubridae; genus Masticophis; species Masticophis lateralis. The sequence continues at coordinate 36,787,638 of JAUDYJ010000006.1, read as the reverse complement.
AGTTATGCAAGACTAGTTTTATTTTATCTACTCTTTTCAAGGTGAAAATAACATCTTACAATGGACCTTATATTTATTATTCGTACATGAAACCCTTAGGATATTCAGACAGGTGGAAAGTGTGCTGCTAAACATTGTGTTCAATTAAGTATGAAGTGAATTACTGCCTACAAAACATCTGTTTTAAGCCTCTAAGCATCTTTCTTTCTGAAGAGCTATGCACAAATATGCATACATACACACATATTTAATATGGGACATAAAATAAATCATTTAAACTTTTAAGGTAACTATGCTTTTAATGTATTGCATATACTTTTCAGCAGGTTAGAGACATTTCTTTACATACTGCAATAATTTATATGAATAAGTTGACTAAACTATTTTTTTTTCTTCAGAGTTCTTTTATATTCTTTAGCCAAATTTTCGAATAGCTGAACTTGATTTCGTAAATAGTGGCATGTATTCAATTCCCATCCCCTTAAAGGTCAGTGAGTACATTATGAAACAGGAGTAAATAAATGCTCGTTTGCCCAAGAAGACAGGTGATATTTGGATCATTTTTACCAGGCAATTTTCATCCATTTATTCCTTGTGTCAACATTTATTCCTTGTGTCAACAACAACAAATCAATCAAAAATTCCTGGTCACTCTTGCTTAGTTGGCTGGAAGAATATATTATAAAAAAACATTAAGACCAAACCAAAGAGCCTCAGCTTTAGCTGTTAAGAGTGTCTACTGCTTAGTTGTTAAGGATGAACAACTGGAAGCTTGAATTTCCTGGAAAGACATGAACTGAACTTGAAGATCAATCTCTTAATATCAGATGTTCAGAAGAATTGGTGTTTGGACAGAGCAAAAGAATGGCTTCATTTATTGGGTATTAGATGTTTAAATTACTGCTATCTTGGAGATCTTGGGAGTTTGCAAATATAAAAATAGCCATCTACAGACTAGAATTATGAATTCATTAAAATTTATTATTGAATTAAACTTCTCAGTCTGCTTCAAAGGCTGAGTTCCAAAATAAAACCTAACCCCCCTAGGACAAACACTAGAGACCATACGATTACAAATTGTTATTCAGTTGTAATATATTACTGAGCTACTTCCAAAATGATTAAAATGCACCTGTTCAGCATTTGAATCGCAATGTTTTAAATTCAAAACTGTTCAAATATGAAATGTTTTTCACACACTGATATTAAAAATGTCATTTGGCCTATTGCATACGCAAAGTTAACTAAGCTATAGGTATTTACACTCCAAAAATAATATAGCAATTTGAACTGTTTTATAAGACCTGAAATAGTGTATCTATTGCAGATGCATAATTCTGAATCTCAACTGTTATAGCTGCAAATCTTATTTGCTACAACTAATGACTACTCTGTGTGTGTGTGTGTGTGTGTGTGTGAGAGAGAGAGAGAGAGAGAGAGATTTTTTTATTTGGCCTTTATTACTTTTAAGTAACTCAAAGCAGCAAATGTACATGAAACTCTCTCTTCCTCCTATTTTTCCATGACAGCAACCCTGTTAGATGGGTTTTGTTGTGAAAGAGTGACAAAAAATTTGCATGGATGTTTATCTAAGCAACAAACCTAGAATAAAAATATAATGCTACTAAAACAAAAAAGACAATTTTGAGGGCCTAGTATAACTCACATCATAAATCATTCATACGTACCAACTCCATTAACATCCTGGCCCCAGTGCCACGGGAAAAGTCAAGGCTAAGATGCTTTTCTGAAAACCAGCAGAGTTGGGAACATGTATATCTCTGTTGTTCCATAAGTTGAGTGCCATGACAGAGAGAACACGGGACAGAAAGGCTCACCAGGTGTGCTGTTTCATTGATGAGACTCATAGCATGTCTGCCCTACCGGATCCCACTACTGGTCACACCAATGCTTTCTGGATCAGCTGAAGCTTCCAAATGTTCTTCAAGGCCAGATCCATGCAGAACATGTTGCAATAGTTTAATCGGGAGATGATTAAGACATAAGTAACTTTAAATAGTACCTCTCACTAGGAACTAGGAAAGGGCTTGATGGATTTCTAGATAGCTCTCTAGGCCACAGCTGCGATATGTTCTTTATGCAAGACCTGAAAGCTTAGATCACACGAAATCTCTGACTGGTAACACAGCCAAAGTTAAAGATGGCAAATTATTAGGTACATAAAACCCATAGTTCCTCTGTCTTGTCAAGTGTGAGCTAAAGCCAGTTATTTTTCATCCAGAGAGTAGGAAATGATCCATAAAAGATGCTGCTAGTACTACTACTTTTTAATATTGTTTTATTGCATTACTATAAAACACAGGTATTATTATATTATATTATATTATATTATATTATATTATATTATATTATATTATATTATATACAGTGGCATTTATACAGTATTGTCTACAGATTATTAATACTCTAGATAACTTAAACGTTTAATGATAAAAAGGGAGCTATGTAAATATTAGCTATACTTTCTAAAATATGGATGTTGGTAAGCATACATTTGCTTAAATTTCACATCTAGAGCTGACGGCAGCTATAATAAACATGCCCAAAATGCTTATATTATTTTCTCAATTATAAGGGTTTTTATCTTAATCCTTTGTACTAAGGTTTCAACTTTATTATTACTTTTAGGTACTTATATGTCTTTGTGCCTTTAGAAAAAAGGTAAAAAGAGAAAAGATCTATAACTGCTTGTGTTCAATAGAAGAGAATACTTTTGCTGAATAGCATTGATGATGAAGTCAGTCTGAAGGCAACTCAAAGGAACTGGAATCTTTGTTCTACCAAGAGAAACAACCACTTTAGTGCTGACCAATTTTTTAGCCCTGAGGCAGGATAAGTTCTGAATGAAGATATTCCTCTATGCTCCATCATAATGTAAGTCTATCCATTTCTTTCTACTTCTACTGCTTAGATATGGCATAATTTAAGATAATAACATATAATAGTTTCTTACATTATTGGGCGTTTGCCTGGCACATGAATAGATTACATCATAGCCTGAACAATAAGTAAACATCCTGATTAAGCAACATAATTTAAAGGTAGGAGTGAACTGATTAGCCACTTGTCTTAATCATATGATCAGATCACATAACTCTGGATTTAAATTTGCAGATTGCACAAAGGGCAATGTGAGCACAATATACAAGGCTCGTCCCATTTTTTTCCTTTCCAGGATGTTTCTCCTTGCCCTGTTACCAGAATGGGCAGTTTTGGGGGTCTAAGAATGTTGGGATGCTTTTAATAACTGGGAATTTGTGTCAGACATAAGGACTTTTAGGAGAAAATGGATTGATTTGGTGAATTATTTATTTGGCACTGCCAGGTCCTCAGTGAAATCACTGAGAGAGATAAGCAAAATCTTACTACTCTGGCAAGTATTCGAGATGAAGGTTGCTTACCCTACTGATTTGTCAGAGCTGAGTGACATGAGACACCGTGGAAAGGAGACTGTTGGTCTCATTACATCTACTGCCTGCAACTATCTAGGTGCCTCCATGGAATGTTTTTGAGGACTGATATAAGGATATACCAGGTTATGAGATTGAATACATGCCAATTATACAGTAGAATCTTAGTCTCCAAACTGTCACCTGAAGTCCAGGGGCCTGCACTGAAGAACTGTTAAATTATTATAGATATACTTTATACACTATTTCATTTTTAATGCCTGATTGAAATCATAAAAATTATTAAGGGCTATTATTAAGGGTTTTATTACACAAGCAATTACACTACAGAGTCCTTGTGCATTTTGAATCTGGAGAAACGGATTTAGAGACTATTTTCTTCTTTTATCTCTCCTCCCTTCTCTTCCTTTTTTTATCTGGTGGAGCAATGTTAACTTTTCTGAGTAGCAATGTCTACAAAACCATGGGGAAATCCTTCAAAGGTCTGGCACAATCTGGAGTCTTGGTGTGCTTTGATGAATTTAATCATATAGAGCAGGAGGTAATTGTAGGACCAGCTTCTTGGCAAAACTAGCATTCAGTGAAAATTACAAGCCTGACAACTTCATTAACAGCGCTGACATTAAACAATACTGACTAAAGCTCATGGTTAAGTGGGGAGAAAAATAAAAATGTTTAATCACGCTTAACTGCTATCCCCTGTTAAATTTGCACCTTTGCGGTTTGTTCAAATGTTGCTCTTTTCTTCTATATATCCAGAGGAAATATATTGCTGTTGCAGTCTTCTAACACAATGGCAAAGGGAAGACAGTGAAGAGATGTAACATTTTGTTCATGATAGATTAATGGTGCAATCTCTTATTTTCTGGAATACATCCTGCCACTCACCGTCTTTAGAAAATGAGAGTACACTTTCATTTTCTAGCAACCTGGAAACACGAAGAGTTCTGCTTTAACTGTTTTCTTTAAACCTAGCTAAAATTTGAAGGCAGATACTTCAATAAATAAGATTCTTTTTATTTATCTTCTGTTTGATTTGGGCATTCATACTAATTTCCTACATTCTTAAACTGCAGATATCATTAAATATCCACACAAGAATATTATAACCTGGTCCATTTTGCACTATGAGTTTTTGAACTCTGAAATTCTTTTAGGCTGCATATACTATAGTCGTCAGAAAATGAAAGCAACCTTTGTATATTTTAAGTAGTCAATAAAAGCTGAAGTTCCTGAAGCAATTGAGAAAAAAGGGGTAGCTCATAGTAGCACTACTTGATAAGCTCTTGCCTGTTAAATAAATGACAACTGTCTGATGTAAATTTCTTTTTATCAACTAGCTTATTTTATGCATAATTCATATGAATAAACTCATGTATTAATTTCAGTGCAAAATACAGAGAAGCAAATTGTTGGGAAGGGAAGGAGGCCTGTAGGTTTGTCCATGTAACACCTCTATTATGCAAACTCTACTGGCTTCCAGTATCTTTCCAAATGCAATTCAAGTGCTGGTCATCATCTGGTCAGCCCAGAGCCAGTTTATTTGCCAGATTGTCTTTGCCTAAGGACATCTACTTGTCCTAAGAGGTCAGTTAGGTTGGCCATGCGCGCAGTCCCTTCCTTTAAATATTGGTATCTAAAGCAGTGCCTTTTCTGTGGCAGACCCTGCGCTATGGGATACTCTAGTCCCTGAAGTTTGGCAGCCTCTATCTTCCTAGCCTTCTGTAAAACTTTGAAGACTTGGCCTTTCCTGAAACACTGAGATAAGTGACTATTGACTTGGTCCTAGTAGGATTTTGTTGTTTTCTATGTTTATAGTTTTTTATGTTTTTGTATGTTATCTTTACTTTTGATTGGGAGCCACTCAGATCTGGTTATATGATCGGAAGTTATATATTAAAAGTATATTACTAACTAATTTTGCCAGCACCAATAGAGAAACTAGTTCTATAAAATTGCTTTGCGTAGGTTAACAAATGTTATTTCTCATTTCTCAAAGCCTGCCAAAGAATGTCATTGTTCTGACCTAGGCTCCTTAAAAGGCTGGAAGCAAGTCTTGGTCCCTGCAAAACCTCTTTTATTTACACGACTGTGAATTATTTTCATTCACACTCAGCAAGGCCTGTCCAAATAGTCTTTCAGAGGAATATTTATCAACACACCTTATCTCGCTTGGCAAGCTGCCACATAACTTGTTTCCAAATGCAGTACAAGGCAAAACTTGCCACAGAGTCTCTCAGAGTCACGGAATGAACAAATTTATTTATTTATTTATTTTATTTAGCTTATATACCGCCTTATCTCCAACAGACTCAGGGTGGCTCACAACAATAAAATCCACAAAGCCATTGTACAGAGTTAAAATCTAGTTAAACCAAATAAAATTTAAAAATCCATCAAAATCCCATCAGTCCAGGTCGGAGAACCAAAACTTGAATAACCAAGTTTTTAATAAGCGGCAGAAGGTGCGAAGATCAGGAGCCAACTGGAGCTCCAAAGGGAGTTGATTCCAGAGGGTGAGCGTGCCCACAGAGAAGACTTTACCCCTGGGTGCCACCCGCCGACACTGTCTAGCCAACGGCACCCTAAGCAGGCCCTCTCTATGGCCGCAAACCGGGCGATGGGATGTCGTTGCTGGCTGCAGGTGGTCTGCCAAATATCTTGGGCTTAAGCCATGTAGGGCTTTATAGGTCATCACCAGCACCTTAAATCTCACCTGGAGGGCAACCGGCAACCAATGCAAGTCACGCAGGAGACGTGTAACATGGGAGTATCAGGATTCTCCCATCACAACCTGCGTGGCTGCATTTTGTACCAGTTGAAGCCTCTGAGTGGCCCTCAAGGGCAGCCCCATGTAGAGAGCATTACAGTAGTCGATATGTGAGGTGACTAGTGCATGAGTAACTGTGCGTAGGGCATCTCGGTCCAGGAAATTGGACTGAGATGCCCTGTTCACTCCTCTTTTATTTCCTATAGAGGTGATTGGAGGGCCAATCACCTCCAAGGTGTGGCTTTACTCCCAAGTTGACCCTGCTTTCTGAGTTATTCTTATCTTCTGACAGCTCTCTGCATGCGCACACTGGGAACAGGCTCCAACTGTTCCTCTGCCTTGCTACTGTCTAGCTCCCTCTCTGCCTCTGATGCAGAGCCCTCATCTGAGCTTTCCCCAGCCCCCAGGACTGGCCCAAATTCCTTCCCAACCTCCTCACTGTCTGACTCTGCTGCCAGCTCCACTGGCCACTGATGGGCCACAACAATCATTTACTTTCTTAACTAAAGAAGGAAGTCCCAAAGGTGCTTTTTCAGGAGGCAACTGGACTTTCTTGTCTTTTCTTTTGAAGACGTTTCACTTCTTCAATGTGCTTCAATGACTCTCTAAAAGAATGCAGAGTACCAGCTGTATGCAAGGAATATAAATCCTTCCATTGCCCACTGTTCTGTCAGAGGTGAAGAAGCTTCTTGGATAAGAAGTGAAACATCTTCAAAGAAAAAACAAGAAAGTCCAGTTGCCTCCTGAAAAAAGCACCTTTGGGGACAACCATGACCTGGATGACTGAGACTCCCTACAAATTAAAGAAGGAAGTATAATTAGCAGAATAACTAGAATATAAGTAATAGCTATTTCTTTTTACTGAATAGTTATTAATTTTCCTCCAAGTGATTGATAGGATCCAGATCATAGCTACCCCGCTTGATTTTATCAGATGAGCAAGAAACTAAAAACATGTGATCTCTCATGCTGGCCCAATGCCATGAATGCTTTAAAAGTGAAACTAGGATCTTGAACTGCATGTAGAAGCACTTTGATTTCTTTCTTTTTTTTCTTTTCTCCCTTACTTTATATTACCTTGTATTAATGTTTACCTTTGTTTTTTCCCCTATTTTTTAATAAAATATTTTTTTTAAAAAAAATGATTGCCCCCAAAAGCTGGCTGGTAAACCAGTGCATTTCACTAAGCAATGATCATGTAAGCATAGCATGCTGCTCCCAACACTGCCTGTGGCCTGTGCGTACTGGACCGGTTTTTAATTTAAAAAAGATTAAAAATATAAAAGGACTGGTGAGACCCAGCATATCTTATGGAAACTCTCTGGACCAAGTTATTAACAACTTTTTCACAGTAGACATGCTTTCCCTCCTAAGTACCATATTGGAAATCTAGTTTCCAAATTATCTTGCATCATTTTATCAGAGAAGAATTCATTTATCAATGAAACTGTAAATATAAGAGCATCTAAAAAGGTTACATCATTCAGTTAATGATGCACATTGTAGTAACAATTATTTCTGCCATTTTAATGCTCCATGTTGCACTGTAAACATTTTGTCAGAATGTCATACTTATGCACATGTCCTGATGATTATTAATATCATAAAGTGATTCCCTATATTATAGCATATTAACTGTGAGTGTTGCTGTTTATATATCTAACTGCACACACAAAAAGAAGATTTCTGGAGATATGAAGAATACTTTCTGAGTTTAAAGAAAAACTCAGAAAAACTCCAGTAAGGACTGATTTACTTTAGCTCAAGAGTTGGAAAATGCTGTTTGTTTAGTTAAGGATATATACAGAATGAAAAGAATGCAATACTGTATACTATCAACACTAATATTTTTCTCTATCAGGTTCACCCCCATCCAAATGTTTAAGAATCTTAAGTTATGGAAAAAGTTATATTACTTTGAGCATCAAGTTCCAATATTCAAAGCTATGAATAGACAGTACAACTTTTCCCACTGAAACAAACAAACTACAGAACACCATATCAAGAACAGAGCAACTAGAACTACACTACAAAAATCCAAATGTCCCCATAGACAGCTGCACAGATACCATTTAGCGATTATTTAGGTTATTCAAGCCCAGATGTATCAATACTGAACAAATCAGAACATTTGGATCATGCATTTACACTTTTCAAGGTGCTAGTAGTATTGATGTACACATCTATGCATGCTTATACAGAAATAGGCCATGACCATTTAATGGTGTTTATTTCAAGAGATGTGTTCCACAAAAGCACCATTCCAGTGTATAATGAAATTCTCCTTTCATACAGCACATCAGAGCCTGTTGAAAGCTCCAGGTGTAGTGGCTAGGGAAATAATAAATTACAGTGTAGGTTCAGTGAATATCTGAACTGTGAATATCTTATTTCAAAATCTATTGTGCTCTATTTTGAAGTAGGTTTGAAGTGGAGATTTTCTTTCACTGGAAGAATACAGTATGGAGTGCTATCTCGACCATCTAATGTGAAATGCTATCTTGACCATCTAATGTAATGTTCGTACCATTTGTATTGAGCTAGTTGGCTATGCCCTCTTCATTGTTCATCAGTGATGGCATCTCAATTGTGACATTCTATCTTTAAAAATATTATCTGATATTTACTTGATTGTTATTTCAATCCTAGTAAACAAATAGAATAGAATTTAATCCCAAGAACTGTTGTATGCTCCTTCATCGTTTTATAGATTTATTTTATTTTATTTTTCCATAGTAATTCCTTTATTCTTTTTTTTAAATATAAAAGTATAACCTTTTCCACTCACATTTTGCTCATGTGCTCTGTAAAGGATTTTCCTGACCAATACTGTGCCTCAAGATTTTATAATTGGAGAGGAATATCTCTTGTGTCAAAAACTCTAAAGCTGATCTGTCTTCACATTTTAGCTAGTGACAGAACAAAACTCACTTCACGCTTACTGCCAAATAATAAGATGACTATGCTTTTTTCTCTGTGTTCAAAGAAAGGCCAATCTTTGATAGAGTTGTAATTATAGGAAAGAAAGTGACCCTAAAAGCAAGAAAATGATACAGGTCATCTTACGGTTGGATAACAAGAAAACCCAACTGGGAATCAAATAATATAGAGATAGTGATTTTACAAACCACAAAGAATGCCTATCTATTCCATCTATGACCCATGGATATCTAAGATAAATTCACTAATGTTCTGAATAATTAATCAATTTGCTTAGTAAACTTCCCAATTTTAAATTAAGCAGATATCAATTTTCCTCTATGTGCACTATGGTTCCTCCCTCCCCAAATGGTCTCTTCCAATGTAGCATTAAACAGAAGATACAACAAAGCTCTAAATGAAGCTAAGGTTCATTATATTTTTGTTGTTTTACAGCTATGTTTGAACTCACAGTTTCTACAAGATATATTCTATAAATATATTTGAATCTGCATACAGCAAGCTAGCTTGTTATTATTTTGTTCACGTGTTGTGGATTATATTTTAGAACAAGGTCTAGGTCAAAGCCAGTAGTCATCCATCTAAACCTACACTAAAGAATTTCATTTGGCTGTCCCCATTCTGATGTTCTTCTTGTGCTGCGTAGTGAGATCTCTGCATTAGGCTTGGTGAGAAGTTTACCTGATCCTCTTTTTTTTTTTTAGTGACTAAAAAGTTATATGTATTTGCATTTGCATTTTTATCGTTATTCTAATTGGATTCTCTTTCTCATAAGCCCAAAAGCTCTTTCCCGTGCACAATCTGAGTTAAGAATATCACCTGCATTTTATACCCTGTAATAAATAAATGCAGCAAGAAAATAATTTTTTCACTGTATATGCAGATCAGCTACATGAAAGTCAGCCAGTGAAGTTTAGCAAAATATTTTTTTTTCAAACAGTGGCAAGTACCACAAGCATTGATGAGAATGCAGATATAATTGATAGGCAGCTGGGAACCCTGGCTTTTATTAGGAATGTGTGAATAAGTATAAATTCAGTCTGTGTAAGAGCTGTAGATTTTCAGCTATTCATATGGTCTGCCAACTGGATTTTATCAGCTGGAAAATCCACTTCCATTTGTTGTTTACTGCTTTCTCTAAGAGGGAAATCTGCCATATTCATTTTATATATTTCTATAAAATAGAAAGTTCTAAATATGATTTTCTCTCAGGTATGCTTTTTAAAACAAATTTCATTTATATACTTTACATTATCCATATTTTTAATGCAAGGATCTTTAATATATGCCTTGTATATACTTCTCAAAGATACATTCTTATTTCAATTTAATTTGCCTCCTGTAATTGTTGTCAAGATTTTCAGCTGAACAACAACAGATACTAGCAAATCCCATTGCTGTTGGTATTTGGTTTTTTTTTATGGCTTGTCACATATTTCTTAATTGAAAGAATACCTGAAAAACATCCTCATCTTTTAGTCATGGAAGAACATTAAGCAAGTTATGGGATATACTTTCAATTCACAGTGAGTAGTGAGAACCAGCACATGTTATGAGACCTCTCTGGACTATAATATGCTCAATTTTGTTTTAATGTCCAGAGATTCTAAAGCTACCATATAGTTGTACTGTATGTGATAACTAAAATTGGTAATAGCGCTTTTGAAGGAAATCTTGCTGTGTAATCTGCAAACTGAACATTGGTTGATAAGCTAATAGGATCCAAGAAGCCTTAGAATAATAGTCCTCCCTTTTGATGAATTACTTTAGATACAGTAAGAGGTACAAGAGGGAAACTTGTTCTCAGGCGTTATTGGGCAATCATGTACCTGAGGAACACTCAATGTTGGCAACCTCAGAACAGTGGCCACGTGGGAATGGATTTTAATGTTAAGACTCTGCCAAAAGAATATCCTGTAGTTGCAATGCGACAGTAATTCTGGTTATGTGAAAGTGTCAGCATGTCATATTGCCAGTTAAAGGATTACATAGGAAAGCTATAGCTAAGTGAATAGTAATATTAAAGCAGATGAATGTGATTTAGGACACTACATGAGAAAATAAGAATTATGAATTGGAATTTTATCCCAATCATCAAATTGTTAGTTCAAGAAGCCACAAAAGACAAATGTGAAGAAGTAGAAGTTAAGTTGGGGACAGATATTTCCTGAAGACAGGATGACCTTAATACAATTCAGTTCAGACCAAATGATACTGGGATAGAACACCCTGGGGTTGATTGTCTCAAAATAAACAATGACTCACTAGAGAGTGAGTTGTAAGCGATGGATCTAGAATTTCCTCATCTGAAACAAGAGTCTCAGATTTAAAGGGGCTCCATTGTGAATGTAAGTTTAACTCTTGACTGTGGTAACTGTGACATTGGTGGTTGTGGGGCTTCAGGTAACTATTAAGTTGAAACTGCACTCTCTGATTGTAAAGTCTTGAAGTTTATTAATAATTTTTTCCAATGTTGGTGGCAATGGAGCGATGCCTTCAGTACTCTCAGATGAAGAAGGTAATGTTGAATGGGTTAGCACTGAAGTGTGAGACTCTGAAGAACTTTATTTGGATGAACACAAACTCACTGCAGCAACCCTGAATAGCAGAAAAAGGAAATAGAGCTTCTATGCAACATCTTCCAAGAAAATGGATATCCATGCAACTTTATCAAAAAGTGCCTGACCATGGCCCAATATAGCACAACCAACACAAGCTGTAAAAAGAGTCTCAGAAACCACTGTCAGACTATTACAACCACATGGAATCAGCAAAGCACACAAGCCAACTAAAGCCCTTCAAAACAACCTAAGTAAACCAAAAAGCCCAGCAGCCCTAGAAGAAAAAGAAGAAAAGAAATCATCTATGATATATAGTGTAATGACTGCAACAGCCACTACATAGGACAAACAGGAAGAAGACTGGCAGAACGCATCCACAAACATCAACTAGCAGTCAGAAAACATGATGAAAATTCTTTAATTTCACAACATACGGACAGATTTAACCATAGTTTCATCTGGGAAACTGGGACCATCTGAGATTAAGCCAAGTACAAAAATGCTAGGCAAGTTCTAGAAGCCTGGCACTTTGACAAATTAGTCATCAATAGACACACAGAGATAAACAATATGTACATACTACTACTATTTACCACCATTATTATTATTATTATTATTATTATTATTATTATTATTATTATTATTATTATTATTTCAATTTATATGCCACCTTTCTCCGAAGACTCAGGGCGGCTTACAATGCATTTAAAAATATTAAATATTATAAAAATATTTAAATATTAAAACATTAAAACCCATTCACACCATTCATGGCTGGATCTCACAAGATTGGAACAGCGAGATCAATGGCCCAGGTCTTCACCGCTTTTCAGAAGGCCAATAGGGTGGGGGTGGTCCAGACCTCAGGAGGTAACTGGTTCTAGAGAGCTGGTGCTGCCACAGAGAAGGCCCTCCCCTGTGGGCCCACCAGCCGGCATTATATAGCTGACGGGACCTGGAGGAGACCATCTCTGTGGGATCTTACCAGTCACTGGGAGCTATGTGGTAGAAGGCGGTCTCAAAGATAACCTGGCCCTGAGCCATGTAGGTAATAACCAACACCTTGAATTGTGCCTGGAGACCAATAGGGAGCCAGTGCAGCTCGCAGAGAATTGGTGTAATGTGGGAGTATCTAGGCACACCCCGATAGCTCACACGGCTGCATTCTGGACCAACTGTAGTCTCTGAACACTTTTCAAGGTAGCCCTATGTAGAGCATGTTGCAATAATCTAACCATGAGGTGACAAGGCATGAGTAAGGGCACTGTGGGCACTATGTAAAAGAGACTATCGACAAGCCAAAAAGGGAACAAAAAGACCAAAATACCTCCTACCATCAGTCAGCACTCAGATGAGCATAGATTAACTCCAAGATTAACAGCAGAACAACAAAAAGTAAAGAATACTCCAATCAAGGAATGCAAATGACATAACATAGACAGCCCAAATAAAGACCTCCAGGACCACCCCCACAACACTGAGAAGGCAAGCCACGAGAATATGAAATGACAGAAAAGCCTGCTCCTTACTAGCACTGATGATGTTACCTAATTTGGGATAATGAAACATCTGCAAGAAAACAGCCAAGCTCAGACAGCACCAAGGACGCCTCATTTCAATCCTGAGCTACAAATATTCTCCTTTATGGTAGAGTAGGAATTTTAAAATGAAAAAAAAAATGGCATAGCAGGAGTGGCTAGCAGAGTCTCAGTATACTTTTTCAAGGCTTGCTTCCAAACAGTAGCTTGCAGACATAACAAATATATGCAGTGTTTATTATTTAGAAAAAAAATCAACAGTGCTTACAAAAATCCATCAAAGATCATTTTCCAAAGCATAGATGAAAAAACCCATATCTATATCAGTGTTTTTCAAACTTGTCAACTTTAAGATGTGTGGACTTCAGCTTCCAGAATTTCCCAGCCAAGATGACATAAACAGTCAAGAGACCTAAATGGCAACTTAGCCCAGATAATAAGAAACCTGGGACAAAATATTGAATAATTCAGAAAAATGAAATTCCTCTTGTTTTCAAAGATTTTATATTTACCCAGGACTAGCATGAAAGCAATCCTATCTTTTACAAGACACCCGTGTAGTTCTTGCCCAGATGCATGGAACTTGGTAGTTTTTGTCTGAAGAAAATCTTTGGCATTAGAAGACAAATGGAGAGATTAGTGGGCACTGAATCAAATTGTTTCTAACTTGTAATATCTGTCTCATAAATCCTCACAAGCAAAGATCCCAGTTACTGGTATTATTAAGTGAATTAACTTATTTACAACCAACCAAATTTTACTGTCTCTGATATACCCTTATTCAAACTGTACATTTATTCACATAGTTCATATATTAGCACATTACTCACATACTATATAATTTCATATATTATTTTCATATGAAAAGAATACGCTCATTTAGAATTGGTGGAATGGACTATAAATAAGAGGCATGGCTGATATATTATGAGAACAACATGAATTGTATTTATGTGTAATCACAGGTAGATACATCCGTTGTCTCCTGTATTTATGGGTATCCCCATTCTTTTCAATGCCAAAACCCAATCAAATATATGGATTGTAAATTATGTCATGCATGTATAAAATTCTACTTGCAATTAGGTATTTGTGTTCATTTATTTCTGAAATATGTATCCCTCTTTTGCCCCAAGAGTGTCAGAATTTCAACTCTATGAACAATCTCTGGATCAGAGTCAGAGATGGGAAACCAGCATATGCTAGATGTATGGCTCTTTTGACTTACATTTTCAGTGCAGATCAGGAAGAAGTTTACCTAAAACGTTCAACTACCAAGTGTGGGAGAAGGATGTTATATAATATGCAGAATTTTCATTATTTTGAGGCTGATTCAGTACATGATGCTAACCTTCTTGGTCCCTAGTCATGAATTATGCAGATTGGTCTTGCTGTTTTTTAACTATGTGCAGAACATATAGGACAGTGAAAAAGTCAGGTAATTGTCCTATTGCCATAGCCAGAGTTGGTTCTGTTTCAGGTTATTTACTGCTATGTCCTTCTTTCACTGACCTTCCCCCCTTTCTCCTTTGCAAAACAAAAAAGCACTTATCTGAAGTAATTTTTTCTTATGGTATATACATTTTGAAGTCCTTGGGGGAAAAAATAAGTTTCAGTAACATGAGATGTTTGTTGTTTACCGACTTAATTTGTATTTTTGTTATTTTTGTCTCTCTGTTTTGTAAGTGTGAAATAGTTAGAATTAATTAACTGAAAATATGTCTTGTTCCTCAGAAACACAGATGTCAAGTTGTCTGCAGGTTAACTGTGTTTAGCTTTTGTAAGAAAACAACAGCAAAAAAACTAACACAAACTAAATTTGAATGAGAAAATACCTTCTTTTGATTTTTCCATAAAGATATTAGATCCAGACCTAATCACGGTTCAGTTTAACAAAACTCAATGGAGTAAATTAATACCAGGGCTTATATTTGATCAATCCTAATAATTCCTGTGTCTGAATCCAATCTTAGATCTTTTTAAGAGTTGCTTATAAAACAATTTATATGTGTTTACACTTAAAATTCCACTCCATCGACTTTACTTTTAGATAAGCAAGTATAAAATGTCAAACTCACAATCCTACTTTATGGAGATAAATAGGTCATATATGTATTTTCTTAGATGGTTTAAATATTATAGAATAGAATAGAATAGAATAGAATAGAATAGAATAGAATAGAATAGAATAGAATAGAATAGAATTCTTTATTGGCCTTGTGATTGGATACACAAGGAATTTGTCTTTGGTGCATATGCTCTCAGTGTACATAAAAAGACAAGATACCTTCGTCAAGAATAATAAGGTACAACACTTAATGATAGTCATAGGGTACAAATAAGCAATCAGGAAACAATATCAATATAAATCGTAAGCATACACGCAAGAAAGTTGCAGTCATGCAGTCATAAATGGGAGGAGACTTGTTGCTAAGAGATTACTACTGCTATTACAGTAATCCTTGCACAGTAGTTACAAGGTAATAGTGCAGAACACCACTTGATGGAATAGGTAATACTGGGAGCCTTTATGAAACTAGCTGGCCTTATGTAAGGATGTTCATGTGCCTCCTCAGTCTTAGTGATCAGCTGAATGATAATTATACAATACTTTAATATTTGCTGCTTTCCCCTACACATGTGCCAGGATTTCTACAAGGGATTTTTGTTTTTTTTTACTAACCTTCTATAGTTTTTCCTCATTGTAAACAAGCATGTGGCATAGGATCACTCAGCTGATGTTATATATTTGGAATTCCAAAGTCTTTGACAAAAACCTTTGCCAAGGGCTCCAGATCAAACACATGTGAATGAAGCTGTTATGGATTAGTAACTGGTAAAGAACAGTATACAGAAGATAGGAAGGAATGGACAATTTTCAGCTGGGGAAGCTATTCTGTGCAGGGTCCCATAGGGATAAATTAATGCTTTTTAATTCATTTGCCAACTATCTAGAATTGGAATGAACAATGAAGTGGCAACATTTTCTAATTGTACCAAATAATTTGAGATAGAAAAAAAGGAGAATTGGAAAAAGCTCTAAAACTGAGTAAGTGGGCATCAAAGTGATAAATGCAAATCTGTAATTAGGCCCAAAAGATACATCTTGGCACATAAAATCCCAACTTTATTAATACATTAATGAGTTCTGAGTTGGAAGTAATTGTTCAAGAAAATGGAGGATTGGACATGAAGATGTCAACACAGCATGTAGCTGCTATTAAAAAGACAAGTTTCAAGCTTAGAATAATTTGGAAGAGTATTGAAAATAAAGCAGCCAATATAGTAAGTACTATGGAAAGTTCTGGTCACCATATCTGAAATAAGAGAACTGGAAAACAACTTGAAAAAAAGAACAAAAAACAACCACCCTCAAAATGATTAGGGAATAGGTCACCTCTTTGATGCAGATTGATTATGCAGCTGAGATTTTTCAGCTTCCAGCAAAGGCAAATAAGGGAAGATATGCTAGAAATACAAGATTATGCAAGTAGCTTTTCTATCTGTCTTTCACTGGAATTTAGAAATATCTATCAAAACTAAAAGTCAGAACATTCAGGACCAATATAAGCAATATTGTTTTAAACAATGCATAATTAATCTATGGGATTTGTTCTTATCAAATTGGCGACAGCACCAATGGGAGTTGATTTGAAAAGACACTGGGCAAGTTTATGAAATAGATACTTTCAATATCTATTTGAGTTTATAGTTGTTTGCTAATCTTGACATCCTGGGATGGATCCTTGAACATGAATTATTACAAGAGTTATCTCCTGCTTGTCCCTGATTGTGAGGGTCAGCCCCACAAAGTGGTCAACCTGAATTTGGTTGACCACTTTGGACTCAGAATGCTGGTCTATATGGCCAAAGGCCTAATCTAATATTCAGAATTTTTCTTCTATTTCCATGATTCCCATTTTTGGAAATCAATCTAACCTTGAGGTGCATCTACTTTTGGATGACTTTCATTATTTTCACCAAACCTACATTCAAATATTTATCTACCTTTCAGTTGATCATTTGTATGATTCCACATTAATGTAGATCTGAGAGAAAAGACGTGTGTCCGAGTCGGAGTTGTCTAAAAGAAATAAAATGCCTCTCACATTTTGATAATAAAGAAAAAAAAACTTTTATTTGTTAGAACAACGTCTTCACGGAGTCATCTGCAGCCAGGAAATGACCTTTGCTCCAAATTCCCTCCCTTTCCTGGCTTGCTATTTTATCCTTATTGGCCATTTTCTAAATCATTCTACTGCAGTTTCTCTTACTAATCCCACAGGAATTTAACCCCCCCTTTACTATGTCAGCCCTGAATAAAATGCAACTTGAGAGGCTGACATCCGGCCCCTCTCCCTTCATTCTCTCAACAAAACTTGCACAAGATAAAACAACAGGTCTAATACCATTACCCCGTCTGGGACTGTGTCCCACCCCCTCCCGGCCTGTCCGGGTGATCTGCATGGAATTTAGCTATAAGGAGGTCAGCTTGAATGTTCGTGCTCTTCACCCATGATGCTTCTGACAATGGGTAACCCTTCCACTTAATTAAGTATTGGAGGCGGCCTCTGTGCCACCTCGAATCGAGAATTCACTGTATTTCATAATGAGTTTGGCCCCCAATGATCAAGGGCCCTGGGGGATCACATGGCACCGGCCTTAAAGTTGACCCCACCACAGGCTTCAGAAGACTACTGTGAAAAACGGGGTGTATCTTTCCTAGTAACCGGGGCAACTGCAATTGTACCGTGACCGGGTTGATTATTTTTACTATAGGAAATGGTCCTATAAATTTCGGGCCCAATTTCCTAGTCGGGAATTTGAGTCTCAAGTACTTGGTGGAGAGGTAGACCTTCTCTCCTACTCGGAACAGTCTTTGAGGGGCTCGGTGCTTATCTGCTTGCTTCTTATAAGCCTGTGCCGCCTTGTCTAATGCCCTCTTGACGTTCTCCCAGGATTCTCTTAGCATCGCCATCCAATCGTTCAAGCTGACTGAAGAAGGGGGTTCCCTGGGATATTCTGGCATGGGGACAAAATCCATACCGGTCACTACCTTGAATGGGGTCAGTCCGGTACTACTGTGGACAGCATTGTTGTACGCGATCTCCGCAAAAGATAGGAGGTCCACCCAGTTTGACTGTTGGTAGTCTACATAGCACCTCAAGTACTGCTCTATCATGGCATTCAGTCTCTCCACCTCACCATTGGTGCTCGGGTGAAATGCTGAGCTGAGACCTTGGGATGATCCTATGGATCGTAGGAATTCCCTCCAAAATTTCGCTGTGAACTGGACACCTCGGTCGGAGATGATTCTTCTGGGTACTCCATGCAAGCGGTAGATGTGTTTCACAAACAGCTTGGCCAATTGGCGGGCTGAGGGTAGCCCACTACATGGTATGAAATGTGCCTGTTTGGAGAATAAGTCTATTACGGTCCAGATCACTGTGTTTCCGCCACTCCTCGGCAGCTCTACTATAAAGTCCATTGCAATCTCCTCCCATGGTCTTGTCGGTTCAGCTACTGGCTGCAGTAACCCAGGAGGTTTTCCTGGTCGGTTTTTCATCATGGCACAGATGGTGCAGCTCTTCACATAGCTGTCCACGTCTTTCCTCATGTGAGGCCACCAAAATTGTCTTCGTACTAAGTGCAGAGTCTTTAGAAAGCTGAAATGGCCTGCTGGTCTAACGTCGTGGCTCCTTTTGAGGACTAGGGTCTCTGGGACATAAAGTTTCGTCCCTTTCCATGCTACGTCGTTCCCCCTTTTCAAAAGATGCTGATTGTCTCGGAACCAGGGGTCCGCCAATGTCTCTGTTTTGAGCCGTGTCATCAGGTCACCCACTGGTTGGCCCTGCTGGTCGCAATGCTGGCGTCTGGTGGTTACTTGACCCACTCCTTGAGGCGAGGGGATGATGGCATTCACCACCTGCTCCCGTTCACTGTTGTACTGGGGCATTTGGGAGAGGGCATTGGCCAGAAAATTCTTCCCCCCTGGGATGTGTTTCAGCTTGAAGTTGAACCAATTGAAGTATTGGGCCCATTGGACTTGTCTGGGTGATAATTTCCGTGGGGTCCTAAGGGCCTCCAGGTTTTTATGGTCAGTCCAAACCTCGAACGGTGTCTGGTTTCCTTCTAGCAGATGTCGCCAGGTCAACAGCGCCCACCTCACTGCGAATGCTTCCTTTTCCCATGCTGCCCAGCGTCTCTCTGTGTCAGTGAATTTGCGGGAAGTGTAAGCACAGGGCTGAAGGTTCCCTTGGCTGTTCTTTTGGAGTAGAACCGCTCCCACTGCCACGTCGCTGGCATCTGTTTGGATGACGAAAAACTGGTTGGGGTCAGGATGTTTCAAGACTGGTTCTTTTGCAAACATTTCTTTTAGTGTTTCAAAGGCTTGTAGGCAGGCCGGGCTCCACTGTAGAGGCTGTCCTGGGCGAGGTTTTGTTGCTGGACTCCCTGTTTTTAGGAGGTCAGTTAGAGGTTTGGCAATTTTTGCAAAAGAGGGGATAAATTGTCTGTAGAAGTTCACGAATCCCAAGAAGCTTTGCAGTTGTCTGCGGGTGCGTGGGGGTCGCCAGTCAAGGACTGATTGTACTTTGGCTGGGTCCATTTCTATCCCCTCATTGGACACTCGGTAGCCTAAGTAGTCTAGCCGTGACTGGTGGAACTCGCATTTCAACAGTTTGACATAGAGGTTCGCTTTCAGCAGTTTTTCGAGCACCTGGCGGACGAGGGGTATGTGTTCGTCTATGGTTTCCGTGTAAATAAGAATGTCGTCCAGATAGACGAGGACCCCGTTATAAAGGTGATCATGTAGAACTTCATTTATCAGTTGCATAAACACCGCCGGTGCTCCCTGTAGTCCGAAAGGCATCACTTTAAATTGAAAACTTCCTAGGGGGCAGTTGAATGCTGTCTTCCACTCGTCTCCTTCCTTGATGCGTATGCGGTAGTAGCCTTCACGAAGGTCTAGTTTGGTAAAAATCTTCCCTTTGGCCAAGTGAGCTAGCATGTCTTTCATGAGGGGGAGGGGTTATAAGTTGGACACGCAGACACAGTTTATCCCTCGAAAATCGACCACCAGATGCATGGAGCCGTCTTTCTTCTCCCTGAAGAAAACTGGTGCCGCTACCCGTGGTTTGGCTGGTTCGATAAAACCCCTTTGTAGGTTCTTGTCTTGTCTAGGTTCTTCGCAGTTCTTGCATTTCACAGGGTATCATGGCGTACAATTTAGGTTTTGGTAGTTTCGAATCAGGGATGATTTTGATAGCACAATCGGCGTCACGGTGGGGTGGTAGTACATCACACTTGGTCTCACTAAATACTTCTGCCAAGTCTTGGTACTCTTTTGGGATCTGGACCGGGCCATGGGAGGTGCTGGAGGTGGCCGCCAGTTGCTCTGTTGTCCCTTTACAGGGCGGGTTGGGCGCCTGTGTTGGAGGTGTCTTTTGTCCCTCTAGGTTGGACCCCCTGGGTGGGAGGAGGGGCCGTTTTCTCTGGTTGTGGCGGCAGGGGGTGGGGTCCTTGCTATCCTCAGTCTGCGGGTCCCTTCTTGCCACCAGATGGTGGGGCCCCACTTGTCCAGCCAGGAGAGTCCCAGTATGACTGGGTTGGTCATCTTGGGGGCTATTATGAACCAAATCATTTCCCAGTGATCCGCTAGCTCTAGCTTCACTGGCTCGGTCAAATGTGTGGCATCCGCCCCCCCAGTAGGGATCCATCAACTTGCTGAAAACAGATTGGGTGGCTGAGCCTTTTAGCCCGGATCCCCAGTTTTAGGACTGTGGGTAGGTTAATCAGGCACCTCATGCAACCTGAATCTACCAGGGCTTGGAAAGTCCCTTGGGTACCTGTTTTTGGGGCTGTTAGGCGTATGGGGAAAAGAAAAGGGTGGATGGGTGCGCTCACCATTGGGTCGTTTTCATCATCGTCATCGCCATCATACAGTTCGGGGGGTCGATTCGCATCGTCAGAGCTCCCCCTATTTTCAGTCAGATGGGCAAAAACTTCTGCAGTCAGGGAAAGTCTTAATGGTGCCTTGGTGGTGTGCCTGGGTCCTCGTTCCAGTTGTGCCTTGGCGGGGGGCTCTGTTTTTGGCCCCGGGGTTCCACATGCTGCTGCCAAATGCCCAACTCCCCCACACCTGTAGAACCTCAGTGGACTCCGTGGGGTGGATGGCCTCTGGGTGGCCCGTGATGCCGTAGTTTCTGGTCTGGTAGACGGTTCCTGGTCCAGCTGGGTTTTCTCCTTTGTCATATCAGACAAAATAAGTACAGTGGTTCCTCAGTACTTCTTAATTAGTTCTGGAAGGTGTAATGAGTACCAAAAAAAGATGAATACCAAACTAATTTTTCTGATTAAGAAATAATGTAGTGAGTCACAAGGCAGTTAACATTAACAAGCTCTAGCTTGTGCATTGAGTACCAAACAAGAGAGGAGTACCAGGACAAAATTTTCACATCAAAATGTCTTGAATTCAATGAGTTTCAAAGCAGTTGAGCTTCTTCTGTCCTGGCCACTTTTTACAGAGGCACGATTGAAAGCGGTTTAACAAATTGCATCTCAGTTTGGTTTTGTGGCTGCAGTGCCTCAGAGAGAAAGTCCATTCAGAGAGTGGTAAGGACAGCCGAGAAGATTGTAGGAAGCTCTCTTCCTGTCATTCAGAATACTGCTTCTAAGGGCTATGTGCTTAGAGCTCAAAGCATTGTTAGAGACACCCACTTTATGGTTTGTTTCTGTTGCTCCCCTCTGGGAGGAGGTTTCAAAGTATTTCTAGCAGAACCACCAGTAACAACTTTGTTCCCTATGGCATCTGTCTGGTAAACTCGCAAGATTTGTTTTTCTCACCATGTACATGTATACATCTGGACTAGACTGTTGTTTTTCTGTGTCATATAAAATATGTGGGTATTTTGTATTTATTTATTTTTGTCATGTTTATGTAGTGTATGTTCAAGATGGTGACCCTTTGAGAGTTGTATGCAATGAAATTTCATTTTAATGTATGCCAATTCAAAGTGACAATAAAATTATTCTAAGCTCTAAGTTCTAATTGAACCTAATATAAAGATAGAAATAAACCTAATATAGAGATAAAATAGATGTGTCAGGAGTTGCTATTAATATTTTCTTGTTTACTTGAATATACTTGAAGAGTGAGTCTTTTGTTTTTTTAAAAAAAAATTCAAAAAGAAAAAAATAGTGAATACTTTTGCATATTCTTTTATATTTTCCATTGTATTACTTATCATCAGCCGAGCCCTACTCAGATTTTTGTAACTATTGTATTAAGATGTATTGGTAAACTGGGCATGCTGATGCTTCTTTTGCTTCCATATCGCGTAACCCAATTTGTTATTTAACTATGAAAACAAATTGCATAGGCATAGACCTTGAGTAATTTTCTTTCCACAGCAACAATAAGTAACATTAAGTAGACTGCATTTTTGTATAGTGAAGAAACTTACTGAAGTTCTGCCACAGTGATTTTGGTTTTTAACAATTAACTATAAATATTTGGTTTAAAAATCCTATTCAATTGTCCATAAACTTAGTCACAAGTAAATCAATAAAAATGGACGTTGGCTTACCTGAACGTCCGTTTTCATGGCGTTGCGACCACAATCCATAGGTGGGATCTGATCCTTCAATCCTGACAGCAACTGAGAGAAAATTATTCAAATTATCTTCCTTCGTGCTGAGGCCACGCCTCCAATCCCCATGGTTCCTCAGTCCTTTGACACGAAGTCGCGAATAACTGGAACAACAACTGAACAAGTGAAAAACAAGCAACACCCCCCCCCCCGAGGGCAGCAGGAAGCCATAAGGGAGGGAATGGATTGTGGTCGCAACGCCATGAAAACGGACGTTCAGGTAAGCCAACGTCCATTTTCCACAGCGTTGCTCCCATAATCCATAGGTGGGATATACCCAAGTTCATCCATCCTGGGCGGGAGGCTGACTGCTCCCCAACCCCTGGTCCTTAACAACTGCCTGTAGAACTCGGCGACCAAAGGAGGCCTCAGAGGAGGCATAAGCATCAATTTTATAATGTCTTATGAATGGTGATAATGTAGTCCATGTCGCCACTCGGCACACATCCAACACTGAGGCCTGGGACGACCAAGCCGCAGATGTTGCCGCACTTCGCGTAGAATGAGGCAGGATCTTCCCAGGCACAGGTATCGCTCATATTTCATACGCTTTAGTTATCGTCTCTTTGATCCAGCGTCCAACTGTCGACGCAGAAACCCTTTGGCCCAGGGAGGCAGGATGGAATGAAACCAACAAGGATTCTGACCGTCTGATTGACGCTGTCCGATGAAGATAATAACGAAGAGCTCTCTTAACATCTAACTTATGCCAACGTCGCTCAGATGGGTGTCTAGGTGATGAACAAAAGTCCGGCAGCACAATTTCTTGTGATCGATGGAATAGAGAGTTCACCTTCGGAGTGAACGCCGGATCTAGTCTTAACACAACAGTATGATCCTTGAAAATACAAAGGTCTTGTCGTATGGATAGAGCTGACAATTCAGACACCCTCCTTGCCGACGTTATGGCAAGTAAAAATGCTAACTTAAACGACAAATATTTTAACTCTATTGACCCTAAGGGTTCAAAGGGCGGATCAATGAGAACCTGCAAAACAAGGGACAGGTCCCACGAAGGAAACCTGTGCACTGTAGGCGGACATAAGTTGGTAGCCCCGTGGAAAAATTCTTTGACTCTTGGATGATGAGATAATGACGTGTAGGGAGCACACGAAAGAATTGTGGACAGTGCCGCCACCTGTCTGTGTAAGGTAGCTGCCGACAGTCCCTTCCTCAGCCCTGCCTGAAGAAAGTCGAGCACCACTGGAACGTCTGCTGATGGAGGATCGAGTTGATGATTCGAGCACCAAGCGCAGAATGACTTCCACATCGCCCCATAAATTCTTGCCGTGGAAGGACGCCTTGAAGCTTGAATAGTGTCGATCACGTCTTCCGACAGTCAATCCCTGCACATGACGGCCCTCTCAAGTGCCAAACGGTCAGACGAAACCATTGGGGTTCCGGGTGAAAGATGGCACCTTGGCAGAGAGAGAGCCGTCTGGGAGGGATCAACCACGGGTTGGACACCGACAGCTCCACCAGATCGGCATACCATTGACGACGAGGCCAGTCCGGAGCTACAAGAAGGACTTCGGCTTCTTCCCGTAAAAGCTTCCTGATCACCCGAGGAATGAGGGATATCGGGGGAAACGCATAGAGCAACCCCCTCGGCCAAGGACTTCTTAGAGCGTCGCATGCCTCCGCCATTGGATGAGGATAACGAGCCATGAATCGAGGCAGCTGTGAGTTCAGATGGCTGGCGAATAGATCCATGATGGGATGCCCATAACGTTCCGTGATCTCCTTGAATAGGGAAGGGAGAAGTTGCCACTCCGCCGGGTCTATCCTTTCCTGGCTGAGCCAGTCCGCCTGTGTGTTGGCCTCCCCGGAAATGTGGTCCGCCTTGATGGAAAGGAGGTGTTTCTCCGCCCAGCTGAACAACAGTTCCGACTCCCGCATTAGCGTCTTGGATTTTGTGCCTCCCTCGCGATTTACATGTGCTTTTGCGGAGATGTTGTCCGTAAGGACCAACACGTGTGTGTTCTCTAGAGTTGACCTGAAGTGCAGTAGTGCCAGACGGATGGCTCGAAGCTCGAGGAGATTGATGCTTTCCTGACACTCGGAGCTGGACCACCGGCCTGAGCCACCAGGTGAAGTAGGTGAGCCCCCCATCCCTGCAGGCTGGCATCCGTTGTCAACACTAGACAAGCAGGCTCCAGAAAATGGCACCCTTTGTGAATCGACGGGGAGAGCCACCAATTCAGTGAGAGATGAACCCGATCCGGGAGACGAACCTTGCGCTGAGACGAACCCAGACCCCGCCTTTGATAGGGAAGTAGATGCCATTGGAGCGGGCAATAATGCCTGCGCGCCCAGGGGACGATGTCCAGACAAGATACCATCTTTCCTAGAAGACTCGCCAGAAGAGAGAGAGGGAGTGAATGGTGAGACTGGACTTGGTCGATTAACTCCGCAATGCTCTGAATCCGATCCGGCGGCAAGAATACTTGGCCTGCTTCGGAGTCGATAATTGCTCCCAAATGAAGAAGCCTCGTAGTCGGCGAAAGATGACTTTTGGCCACATTTATTGAAAACCCATGTCGCTGGAATGAGTCGACCACCCGCTCTATGTCCCTGGACGCTTGGGATAGCGAACTGGAAAGAACTAAAATGTCGTCCAGGTAACAAAGTACCCAGACGGGGATGGTCCGTAAGGAAGCCGCTACCACTGCCACCAATTTCGTGAATGTCCTTGGGGCAGAAGAAAGGCCAAAGGGCATAGCACGGTACTGATAATGGTTGCCCTCGTACTCGAACCTGAGAAAACGACGATGAGAGGGGTGTACCGGCACATGCAGGTAGGCCTCCCGTAAATCCACTGACTGCAGGTAGTCCCCTTGGCGGACTCCCCCCAAGATGGAGCGGAGGGAGTGCATCTTGAACCTGCGATAAAGTACCGACAGGTTCAATGTCTTGAGGTTGAGGATGCCCCTCCAACCCCCCAAACTTTTGGGGAAGAGCACCGAATAAAAACCCAAGCCCTGCTGCGGCAAGGGAACTGGCTCCATCGCCTGTATGGAAAGTAAATGGTGAATTTCCACAGTCATTAACCCTTTTAGGTCGGGTGAAGATGGAACCGGACAACGAACAAATCTGTGCGGAGGCGGGCCCACAAACTCTATCAAGAGCCCATGAGTCACTGTTTGAAGCACCCACTTGTCCGTTGTCGACTGAGCCCAACGGAGGCGAAAGTTTTGAAGGCGGCCGCCGATGGGATCCGGGCACCGGGAGTCATTTGCCCCTACAGAAGGGCTTGAACCCCGAGCCGCGCTGTTGCCGTCTGGAGGAAGCAGGTTGTCGTCCCCTGTCGCGGAACTGCTGCCTATCTTGGTATCTGTCAGGCCCAGCAGTGGACTGACGGTGTGAGAAGGGCCCCCCTGGACCCGAAGAGCCTCAAAAGGGCTGCCGTTGTGAATACAGTACATATCTGCGCTCCGGACGCCTGAAGGACGATGGTAGAACCTTTCGCTTGTCCTTGTCCTCCACAAGTAGAGGATCCAAGGCTGACCCGAAGAGTTGGCTGCTTTTGTAAGGAGCCGACGCCAGCTTCCACTTGGCTTTGGCATCCGCTTTCCAGTTGCGGAGCCAAAACAAGCGTCGAGAAGATACAGTGGAAGCCAGCGTATGGGAAGCAAACTTTGCAGAGTTGAGCGAGGCGTCTGCCGAATATTCGGTTGTGGCTACAATTTTATTAATGTCCTGATGCCACCTCTTTTCTTCTGGTGGTAGACGCTCCTGGAGCTGTCTCAGCCAAATCAATGCAGCTCTGTTGAAGAAAGAGGTGGCAGTGGCCGTCTTAATCGCCCATGCCGCCGCCTGGTGCGCTTTTCAGAAAGCCATTTCCACCTTCCTCTCCTCAGACCTGAGTGAGTCCAACGAGTCCGTAGGGATGTTGGAAGAGGAGGTCAACCCAGCCACAGGAGCATCCACAGAGGGAAGGGCAAGAAGCTCCTCCAGCTCAGGAGCCGCACAAAACAACTTCCTATCCAGATTGCTAGGCGCCGTGAGCGAGCCAGGTTGGGTCCACGGGGAACGAATGACTTCCTTGAAGAGCTGTGGGCATGGTATGAAGTCTTTGTCTGGCTTCGCCACTTGGAAAAGAGAATCCTGCGGCCCGGAGGGGTTTTTAGAAGCGCTTGAAGTCGTGTCGGACTGGCCCAGGTTGGTGGCCAGTCTGGCCTTATGTAGGAGGGACTTAAAAAGAGAGGGCTTTAAAAGTCCCGTAAAGGCCGGCGTATCAGGAGGCAGGTCTTCGTCTTCTGATAGCTCCACCTCTTCCGGAAGTTCGTCCTCCGGTGCTGAACCCGCAAGGGAGAACGAGTCCCCTCTGGCGGGCGAGTGCGAGCGGCCCCTAGCGGGAGTCGGCTCAGACATCTTCAATGGAACCCGAGATGGATGAGTCAAATTTGCCTGCTGAACCCCGGCAGCCAATAGTGAGAATGCTGAAGACAAAATGCTTTGGAAGTCCACCTGACCGCTAGGCAGGAACCCCTCAGCGGCACGCAGCCCTGCTGCCATGGGGGTAAAAGTAGCCTCCGGCATGTTACGGCGAAACACTGGTCTGGGGTCCACGCCAGCCAAAGAAACATCAGGGAGGGATTGGGACACCCCCTTTTGTAGCCCACGAGATGGAGGGGATAAGACCTGGCCTGCTGTCTTCTGCGCAGAAGAAGCGGGATCCTCCCCTGACTCAGATTGCAAGGGCGTGCCCAGGGCAGGAGCTTGCCGCTTTGGCGCAGGTTCGCCCATCTCCAAGGAGGCCTGCACAGCTAACTTAGCCTTATTATACTGTTTTTCCAACGCCTTATGATGTCGGAGAGCGTCCCTGTCCATCACCGCTGTAGGTCTGGACTGTGCCGGAGCGCGGCTGGCAGATGAAGGCCGCTTGCGCCTGGCCCCACTAGTCGACCTGGGCGGGCTGGTCTCCATTTCTAAATCGGAAGACAAGGGCGAGGAGTCAGCCATGGCTTGCAGGGCAAGATGAAACCCAATTGCAGTGCAAACGGCCTGGCAGGGAGAAGAGGGCCCTGGCTGTAGGCCCTGAAAAGCGCAGAGATGAAAGTCGCCCAAGGCAAAGGCCCAAGGAGGAGGGTGGGCTGGGGCCAATGACAGCGCTCCCCGTTAATACTGCAGCGTCCCCAAAGCTGCCACTCAGGTGAGATACAGGCGGGGGGGGCCAAAGTCCGATAATAAGGAAAACAAAATGGCGGCCGCGCCAAAACTGCAATTCAAAATGGCAGCTGCAACTTTGAAAACGAACAAAATGGCGTCCGCGCCGATGGGCTCCGCGCCGATGGGCATCTGAGGGCTCCGCGCCGATGGGCATCTGAGGGAAACGCTGTACACGTCGGAGCCTGCACGAGCCCGTGCAGGATCTCCGGAGCCGCCTCTAATGGAGAGCTAAAGGGGAATAGGTGCGAGAGAGCTAGCCAGCTCACCAGCTGCTCCCTCTCGACACCGGCGGCTGAGCGAGCGACGCGGGTCCGCCCCTCAGGGTCAGGGACCGACTGCTGCCTGATCGCCCAAAAGAAAAGAGGCGTGGGCGGTCTAGAGCCCCAGAACCGCGACACACGCCTCTGCAGCAGCTCGCAGTTAAAGAGCTCTCCTCCTGAAAGAAAAATTAATCAAAAATTAAAGAAAAGAGCCTAAGGAGAAGCCTAAACAGCAAAAAACTCACAAGCACGAAGGAATCCACAGTCCTGTCAGCGACTGAGAGAAAAGGACTGAGGAATCATGGGGATTGGAGGCGTGGCCTCAGCACGAAGGAAGATAATTTGAATAATTTTCTCTCAGTTGCTGTCAGGATTGAAGGATCAGATCCCACCTATGGATTGTGGGAGCAACGCTGTGGAAAACAGCTTTATTTGTCTTCACCTCTGCCCTTGATATCTCCTTCATTTTAAGATAAATTTAGAAAAAACAAATTTATTCTCTATATAAAGATCCTTTATGGAATTTTGCATCTAAACAATCAATAGGAAATTTGAATCAGTTTTCAGTTTTGGCCTCTTCAATACCTACATCTGAGGGAAACAAAAGGTATTAAATCTTGGAGAAATCTCAAATCAATATTATTTATTTATTTATTTATTATTCCAATTTGTATACCGCCTTACTCCCAGAAGGGACTCAGGGCGGTGAACAGCCAAAATAAAATACAGTAGCATATAAAAATTAAAAATTGTTTAAAATAAATTAAATAATTAGGCTTAGAACAAATTTAAAAAATCCAATTATATAAAACCTTTTAAAACCCAGTGTAACGGGGAGGCTTAAGCCAGACCAGTCTGTTGGAATAAAAATGTTTTTAAGGCACGGCGGAAGGGGCGTAAGTCCTGTAACCTCCTTATCTCAGGGGAGAGCTTGTTCCAGATGGCAGGTGCCCCCACAGAGAAGGCTCTCCCCCTGGGGGCCGCCAGTCGACATTGTTTGACCGACGGCACCCTGAGGAGCCCCTCTCTATGAGAGCGGACTGGTCAGTGAGAGGCTATTGGTGGCAGAAGGCAGTCCCGTAAATATTAAAAGCAGTAATGTCCCTGCCCCCATTTTCTGGGAATGGATCCACAGTGATATGGTGCCCTTGAGTTCCATACAGTCAAACATCCTAAAAAACAATATTATTATTGATAGTGTTGAATACCGTTCAGAGGACACAATTCTCTAGTTATCACATTGGCCATCTGCTGATGATCTCTAACTACAAAAACAGCCTGGAGTTTTGCTGACATTATCAGCTTTGGGACTTTAATAACTAGAAGTTAGAGACTTGCCAATAATGATTGATGATGATGAAACCTAAAGATGATTCCTTTAACACAGGTCTTAGTACAGCTTCCTTTATAAGCATTGGCCACCTGAAGTATTTACAGTTTCCACTACTCGAACTCTATTCCCTCTGACAGCTTTTACAAGGCAGGATGGATTTGGCTCAACAAATCAACTGTAGACTCCCGCATTCAATTTGTCTGTATCCTCATTTTGAACAAATTAAAGGTCATATATCAAAGGTAGACAAGTCTCAGTCACCACCCTAGAATCTATTCACAGCATAAAATCCATATCTGAGAAGATTCAACAGACTTATTAGAAAAGATGTTTTCAAAATCAGCACAGAACTTGCCAAATGCTGCCATTCTTTTTTCTGATTCCAAGTGAACTTCATCACCATTTCATTTGTACTTTCCACTGCATTCTGGAAACTTTTGAAGGTAATTAGACCAACTACACATATACCTAGTCCGGAAAATCATCATCATCATCATCATCATCATTATTACTGTCACAGACCAGCAACAGACAAAATTATCACTGTTTACAATAGTGTTAAAAGATGATGATGATGATGATGATGATGATGCAATAACATCCATAATAATAAAATACATAGTATCAAACAGTATGGCTCTTACCCTTGGTTACATGATGGTATTAATTTTAAGCAGGTCTTCGACTCAATATCCAGAAATACCCTCTGGGAGAAATTAAAGTTCACTACCATTGATAAATGCTTTCTCTACCTCATACAAAAATTATATGCTAATTCCACCTTGAATGTGAGGAACCCTCGAGGAACTTTATCTGACGGAGTAAGGGCACAAAAAGGAGTGTGGCAGGGTTGTATTCTATCCCCCTCCCTCCCTCTTTAACTTTTACATCAACCCCTCAATTGATCTTTTGCAGAACCCTGAAATACACTCTCCTAATTTAGCACTCTCCTAATTTAGTAAAATCCCAATACTCTTATATGCCAATGATGCTGCTATTATCTTACAAACACCCATTGGACTGAAGAGAGCAATCACAGCAACATTAGGATACTGCAGACAGAATAAGTTGGTCCTTAATTTTGACAAATCGAAAATTTTAGTTTTCACTAAAAGACCTATTCAATACTCCTGGAAAATAGAAGGATGTAATTTAGAACAGTTAAGATATTGAAATATTTTGGGGTGTTTTCCACTCACAAGGTACATGGAAGCCTCATCTGGATCATACATTGCAATCAACCCTCAGGTCTTCAAATGCCATTAAACATTTCTTCTTTACGGGCGGAGGACAATTAAAACTCTTTCAGGCCAAAACATTGGTGCAAATTCTTTATGGGACATAAACAGGAATCTTTGTAAATAGACTCACTAGAAATCATTCAAACAAAATTCCTGCGAGCCATTTTAGCTGCACCCAAAGGAATACCAAACGCCCAGTTTAGGATTGAGACAGATATGCCTCAGATTTAGGTAAGAGCCTGGAAGCTGATGATTATTTATTGGCTAAAAATTCATTTCTTCCCAGATGGATGGACTCCTTTAGTGTCGACAGGTAATTTCCCCTCCCCCTGGAAACAGGCGATAGACCACCAGCTGGACTCTTATGGACTCTCCCCGTCATTCTTAATATCCCTAGGCTTTGACCAAGCTAAGAAAGTAGTCATTAATAGAATAAAAGATATGGAGTTCCATTCAGAAATTAATAGGTTGCCTCTCCATAGTAGGAACAGAATTAACCATCAAGACATTTAAAGGATCTGATCTTCCAGAAACATAGAATAGCATTCTTCAGAGCCAGATTAACATCCTTCCTTCAGCACTCCTCCAAGACAGATATAACAAGACCCCAATAGCAGAACATGTATGTATCTGTGGTAAAGGAGAAGTCAAAGATACCACACATGTTTTATTGCACTGTGAGATTTTTTACCTAGTCTGTTTTTTTTGTTCAGCATTAATCCTGGTTAATAAGATATTATCAGTTGCAATATTTAGGAGGAAGAAGACATTGTGATCATGAATGGTAAAATTAAATAAGAATTCTATGGTATTTTAAATAATCTTAAACTATTGTTAAATAATATTTTTATTATTAATAATAGTAATAATAATTTTCTCTCAATTGAGACTATTAATTCATTCTGGTTAATTAAATATTCATTATAATAATGTCTTATAAAGACAAAAATTTTTAATTTTCTTACACATAAATGTACACAGACAGAGACATGCATAGAGACAGGCTATCGTTTAGAGTTCACTATTAAATTTTAAAGATACAATCAGAACTGAAGTTGATAAAAACTCCAGATCATCAAGCTTAAGTGAACCTATCTTTCTCTAGAAAAGAAACAATGCCCAAGAATATCCCAATATGGTTTAGGTGCCTTGCCCTACGCCATTATATACTTGATAAAAATATGAAGTCCTCAGTTTTAAAATGTCGATTTATTTAATATCTTTTTACAAAACAGCAATTTTGTCTTCATATTCTGTGGCAGAAGCCAATGTCATACTGCATATAATTGACTTTTATATGCCTATGTCAGGCAGCTCTGATTCAATTAATATTAGAGATCTGAAATTTGAAGATGCATGAGTCAATTCAAGTTTGCAGTTTGAGAGTTGAGGGCATACTGATCAAATTCATTTCAACTCTTGTATTCATTTTGCTACGTACAGCATGAAAATACCACACTTACTGATTTTTTAAGGCATGTTTTCATGATATTGCTTCATTTCATCCCCAGCCCTCACATAGCTACATTCAAATTCAACTGTTCTAGTTTTACCTGTTCTTCTGGAACAGGTCTTGCCCAATGCTTCTTCAATGAGGATAAATAAACATTAAGTTGGGTTTGCCCAGATCCTATTGGCTACTTGAAGCTGCTGCAAGCTTTCTATTCTCTCTGATCTCTGGTTATTGTTTCCTAGAATCATTTTGTTTTGCACAATGGAAAAAAAATGGATTTTTAAGAACCATCAGCTAAACAACTGCTTCTCTTCTCTGTTTTTTTTTTGTCCCATCTAGACCTTGACAGCAACTAACTTCTGACAGCAATCTTACATGTCTTCTGTCCCAGTCCACACACATATGCAGCAGGTGGAGTAAATGTGTTTATTTCATACAACCAACCCTGTAGCCATTCCCCAGGTCCCAACTCCATGTGACAGTCTTAAAAGTCCATTTCAAATGAACTGGATGTAATAAAGGCAATGGAGGCAAGTCTGGCCACAGTCTCTTTTGCACCTAAGGCATGGGAATGATGCTAGCAGGATGCCAGCCCCACAGTTGTCAACCCAGCCTTTGACTTAAAGGCACAATGAAAGCCATTCAACTCTAGCAGATTTCAGGCACAAGTAAGGCAGCTTGGCATAAATGGGTTCAAACAAAATCAACATGGTTTTAATGAGTTCAAGGCACAATGAAGACAGCTTGACTTCAGTGAGTTCAAGACACAATGATAGCAACACAATCTCGATGAGTTCAAGGCAGCAAATTAGAAGAGTTCATAAATGGATGGATTATGAATGGTGTTTCCAAAAGTTCCCAGACAAATTTCTCACTTAGCAACAAGGACTACCTGTACTGTGAAATGTGTCAGATGTTTTCTATTAATATGCCTCATGTCTTTTTTTATTGCTCTTTTTTTCCCTACAATAAAAAAATTTAAATTGGAAAGGTGGGAAAAGGTGCAGAAATTATTTTTATTGGTAGGTATAGGGCCATTAATCTAGAAATATCCTAGTAGCTGATTTATTGTCTGCTTTGCTGAAGAAGGTACAATAGAGACATAATTTTAAAAGCGGCAACATTTTGGCTTTCCATTAAAAGTAAAATGTGTTTAGTACACCAAAATCAGCCACAGTGAACTGAAATTAAAAGATAAAGTCTTAGTAGCATAAGCTAAACATAAACTAGAATTTCCTTAGAGTTGTTTTAGTGTTAAATACACTTCACCTCAACAATGAGGGGTAATGAAAGATCAGAGGTAAATACAGTAAGGTAAATACAGTTGAAAAATAAATTGCAGCCCAAGCCAATAATCTGCCAAGAAAAGCAGATGGATATTCAGATTCAAAGTCAACATGACACATACATTGTGAGAGAGGAATTCCTTAAGTCTGCAGGTATCCAAACAGCTATTTTGGGAAGATCAGAAAGGCAACTACAGTAACATTGAGTGTTATGATGTTATGATAAACTGGATTAAAGTTGAATGGACTGTACTTGCAGACGTTGCCAGAAACGAAAGGAAAGTTCAGTACTATAAAGATACATATACCATTGTTAAATACGATGTCAGAATCATGATCCAAAACTAACAGACTTCTAGTGTTGTCTTCACAGTCCCACTGGGTTCTTGAGGAAGGTTCTTAATGTCCCATTGATTTTGTATAGCACCAGGCATCCACATTTGTGTGGCATGCTATGTGTATCTCATTGAGTCATAGTTTTCCTTCTAGTCAATCTAGGCTGTACTCAGATTGGTCTGTCTAGCACTTGAGACTTGGACAATTGCTCTATCTATGAACAACTGGGGTTTTGAGCCCCTGAGCTGTGCTCATGTACTGGCCCATAAAGTCCAATCCTGTCCTTCCTTGAGTTGGTCAGTCTGCGTGAGAGCCCACTGCTAGCAGCTAGTTCATCTGTGCTGCTAGGGGTTTATGCACTGCTGTTAGTTTATTTAGCCAGTGTGGATCATGCCTGGACCAAGTACTGTCTTTGTGTCTTTATGTTCTTAACTCATTGTTGGATGCCTGCTACTTTGATGGTGACTAGTTCTTGTTCTGGGAAATTACTGTGGTCTGCTCTCAGGTCTTACAGCCTCTTTGCACTAGAATTATGTGTCTTCTTTTTCCTACTTATGTCCTTCCAGTACTGTTTGGTTTCTGCTGTTGATGGTTATGCTGTTACTGTGTTATTGCACTGCAACTGGGAGTATAACATGTATATGATTTAAATTATATATATAAATTTAAAAATAGTAGGCACATATACTGGTAGTCCTTGAGTTACACAGTTCATTTAGTGACTGTTTGAAGTTAGAATGGCACTAAAAAAAGTGACTTATGACGATTTTTCACACTTATAACCATTGCAGCATCCCTAAAATCATATGATCAAAATTCAGATGCTAGGCAACTGACTCATATTTATGATGGCTGTAGTGCCTTTGGGTCATGTGATCAGCTTCTGTGATCTCCTGACAAGCAAAGTCAATGGAGAAACCAGATTCACTTAACAACTGTGTTACTAATTTAACAATTGCAGTGATTCACTTAACAACTGTGGCAAGAAAGGTTGTAAAAGGGGATAAAATCCATTTTAAAAAGTTTATTTATTTATTTATTTATTTGATTAGATTTATATACCGCCCTTCTCCTTACGGACTCAGGGCGGTGAACAGACAGAAATAAAAAGCAAATCTTACAAAAGTTAAAAAATTATTAAAAGTAACTAATATAAATTTGGCCCATAGTTAAAAACAGTTCAATTAAAATTAATATCAAAAACTCTAAAAAGATTTTCCCATGGGATCAGGCCAGGCCGGCTAGCTGGAAAAAGTACGTTTTTAAGGCCTGACGAAAAGTCCGGAGGTCAGAAATCGTTCGCAACTCTGGAGGAAGATCGTTCCAGAGGGTGGGAGCTACCATAGAGAAGGCTCTCCTCCTGGGGGTCGCCAGCTGACATTGTCTGGCTGATGGCACCCTGAGGAGGCCCTCTCTGTGGGAGCAAACTGGCCAGTGGGAGGCAATTGATGGCAGTAGGCGGTCCCGTAAGTACCCTGGTCCTAAGCCATGGAGCACTTTAAAGGTGATTACCAACACCTTGAAGCGCACCCGGAAGTCCACCAGCAGCCAATGCAGCTCCTGTAGGAGAGATGTCACATGGAAGTGCCCTGTCGCTCCCATAATCCCCCACGTGGCCACATTCTGCACCAGTTGGAGCCTCCGCGTGCACCCCAAGGGGAGCCCCATGTAGAGAGCATTACAATAGTCCAGGCAAGAGATGATGAGCACTTGAGTGACTATGCGTAAGGAGTCCCGATCTAGAAAGAGTTGCAACTGGCGTATCAGGCGAACCTGATGAAAAGGCCCCCTGGCCACGGCTGTAGTATGTTCCTCTAAAGACAGCTGTGGATCCAGTAGGACGCCCAAGTTGTGTACCCTTTCCGTGGGGGCAAATGATTCGCCCCTGATGACCAGCGATGGAGTCAGCTGGCTATATTGGGACGCCGGCAGCCATAGCCACTCGGTTTTGGAGGGGTTGAGTCGAAGCCTGTTTCTCCCCATCCAGACCCGCACGGCTTCAAGGCACTGGGACATCACTTCCATGGCATCGTTGGGGTGGTCTGGGGTGGAGATGTACAGCTGAGTATCATCAGCGTACTGATGGAACTCCACCCCAAAACCACAGATGATCTCACCCAGCGGCTTTACATAAACGTTGAACAGGAGAGGCGAGAGCACCACCCTTGTGGCACCCCACACACTAGGCGCCTCAGGATTGACTGCTGCCCCCCTGTCAACACAGATTGCGACCGGTCGGAGAGATAGGAGAAGAACCACCACAAAACGGTGGCCCCCACCCCCAATCCCTCCAACCGGCGCAACATGATACCATGGCCGATGGTATCAAAAGCCGCTGAGAGATCTAACAGGACCAGGATAGAGGAGTACCCCCTACCCCGAGCCCTCCAGAGATCATCCACCAACATGACCAATGCCGTTTCAGTGCTGTACCCAGACCTGAAACCAGACTAGAGTGGATCTAAATAGACAGCTTCATCCAGGTACTGGGGGAGCTGCCACGCCATCACACTCTCAACAACCTTCGCAAGAAAGCGAAGGTTGGAGACTGGATGATAGTTAGCTAAAATAGCTGGATCCAGAGAAGGCTTCTTGAGGAGGGGCCTCACCACCGCCTCCTTCAAGGCAGCCAGTAGGTGCCCTCACTCAAAGAAGCATTAATAATCTCCTGGAGCCAGCCTCGTGTAACCTCCCGGGAAGCTAGCACCATCCAGGAGGGACATGGGTCCAATAAACATATGGTCGCATTCAGTCTTCCCAGAATCCTGTCCACGTCCTCGGGAGCCACAGGATCGAACTCAGCCCAGATAACACTCTCAGGACCTGCCTCAGTCATCTCACCTGAACTAACCCAGTCAGCAGCCAGGTCTTCCCGAATCTGAGTTATTTTATCATCCAGATATTGAACAAAATCCTCAGCTCGTCCCTGCAAGGGATCATCCCGCGCTCCCAAATGAAGGAGGGAGCGGGTCACCCTAAACAGGATGGCTGGGTGACTATCTGATGATGCGATAAGAGCGGCAAAATAATTAGATTTCACTGCTTTTATCGCCACTAGGTAGGTCTTAATATGAGACCTTACCAGTGTCAAATCAGATTCGGATCGACTGGCCCTCCAACTGCTCTCTAGGCGTCTTTTCCGGCGCTTCATCTCCCTCAGCTCCTCGGAGAACCAAGGAGCTAAATGAGTTCAGCGCCGGGTCAGAGGCCGCAAAGGCACGACGCGGTCCAAGGCCCCACCGGCCGCCCTATCGCAGGCGACCACCAGGTCCTCAGCCAAATCGTGTGCCAGTGTCTCAGGAAATGGCCCAAGCTCCATCTGGAACCTATCAGGATCCATCAGGCGTCTGGGCTGGAACCACTGGTCGGTTCCACCTCCCTGCGGTGGGGTGCAGTGGTCAGCAAGTCAAATCGAAGGAGCGAGTGGTCAGACCATGACAAGGGTTCAATACCTATATCCCCTATATCAAGACCACTCAACCACTAACCAGAGACAAAAACTAGATCCAGAGTGTGTCCACCGATGTGAGTTGGGCCATGAATTACTTGGGTCAGGTCCATGGCCGTCATGGAAGCCATGAACTCCCGAGCTATCTCAGATGTTTCACCGATAGATGGCAGATTGAACTCCCCCATGACCATAAGCCTGGGGGTACCAATCGCTACCTCGGCTACAACATTGAGGAGCTCGGGCAGAGTCGTTGCCACATGGCAGGGAGCCAGGTACATGACCAACAGACCCATCTGCCCACCATGACCCCACCTCACAAAGATGGACACACACCCGGCTTTCTGAGGTACAGTGGCCTCACTCGGATTGAGACCTTCCTTTATAATGACTGCTACTCCCCCACCCCTACCCTGAGCTCTCAGCTGATGGAATGCATGGAAACCTGGTGGGCACATCTCCATGAGTGGAAACCCGCCTTCATGGCCCAACCAGGTCTCTGTAATACCAGCCAGGTCCACACACCCCTCTTGAAGAAGGTCACATATGAGGGGGGCCTTATTTACAATGGACCTAGCGTTGCACAGCAGCAGCTGGAGCCTCAGGTCCTGAGACTCTGAACAACCTGGGGAACAGGAAGAGCTAAGGGGACCGGGGCACACAATCGCTCGATAGCGAGTGCATGCCCCCACAACACCAGCAGCAGGCCCCCTGCTCTCACCATATCTGCCATATCCCACCCAGCGTATTAATAGAAAAGCCCTCCACAGAGGGCTCTCTAGGAACCCTCTTAGCTCCAGAGTCTGCACCCCCCACGGCACCATAAACTGCTGGACCTGTCCCTCTCCCCTGTGGGTTCTCCCCCAAACCCACCCCTGAACCCCTTAAGAATCTAGTTTAAAAAGACCTTAAAAAACCCCTCAATCCCTGTTTTGCAATAAGCCACCTCTCAGGGTCCCAAAATCCGTCATTAAGGTGGGCCCTCGATAACATAGAAAGCCAGGCCTGCGAGAGGGGGAATCTCACAGGGCAAGAAGCTTAGACCTGGAATACATCTGAACACAGAATAGAAATAGAGAAAATGGTAAGGCATGGTTCGGGGTCCACGATAATAGTAAAAAATGTCCAAAGAACAAGGTTCAAGTCAATCAGGAGAATCACCATTACCCTCTCACGGTAGCGGGTAGGAGTCTCTGTGTTTTGTGCAACTGAGGGGATGTCCAGACCACCCTCTCACAGTGGTCTGCCATACTAGTCAGGTAAGTTGGAGAATCCAAGGCCACTCTCTCACAGTGGCCTGGCCATATTTCACTTAGCAACATAAATTTTGGGCCCAATTGTGGTCATAAGTTGAGGACACCTTGTAATATTTCATTGTTGATATACAATCAGTAATGGAATAGACAAGAATGTTTCAGAAAATAAAATGCCTGCTTTATTCTATATAAAGGCTTTTGATTGGTGAGACCCCAACAAATTGTGACTTGTTGCTTGTCACTGCGTTTTTATATTTACCAGCAGAGCTAATATTTCTGGACTATCAGACTGACCGTAGTCATACTCCTTATCAGCACCTACAGCACCTACTACGCATGTCATTGCATTCTTTTGTACTTCTTCTAGAAACTTTCCTTTGTTCTCCAGCCAGCTAAGGTCAGGCTGGAGATTCTTTGCCAACATGTAATCTGTTTTAGATAGTGAGATGTTTTTATTTTCTTATAATAAATATGAGTTTAATTAGAAGATGTTTCTTCGGTCTTATTGATCAAGGTATGCAACAGGATAAAAGCCACGATCCAAGTCAAAATGAGGGCAATTACCCCACGCAAGGTAACGGGGCTGATTGCCGCTCTGACAATGGCAGCAGGAGGATGGTTGATTTATGGCTATTCCTGACTTGTTACTTTTGATCATGACCGTCTAGGCTAATTAGACAGATAGTTGATTTAGTGACTGCGGAACACTAAACAATTAACGTCTAAGATGCCGAGAAAGAAGAAAAAAGGAAAAATGAAAGAAAAGGGCAAAATGAAGACCTTCTTATCTTTTTCAGATAAGGATGAAATGGAAAGATCTTCCAGATTTCATCCTCTGGCATCTGCCACTCAGTTAGAAGCAGGAGAAGAACAAACGAAACTTAGAGTTCTCTCTACAAATGATTTGATCTCTTTCGATCCACTGGCACCAGTCATTCAGCTGGAAGAAAAAGAAACCGTGGGAGAAGCAGAAGACTCAGAGAAGATAGTCTTAATGAAGCTTCAGGAGGAAAATAACAGAAAAGCTGCTTCAGAAGGTGAAGTACTACGACCGAGGTCAGTAACTCAACCTTCTACTTATGCATGCTCTCAAACTTCTGATTTTGAAATGCATGGGGCCAAGCCAAAACTTCCACAAACGGCAAAGCCTTTTTCCTCCCACGCAGAGGGAGAAACATTTTATTATTCCTCTCAAACCTTCAGGGTCACTCCTCATGAGCAAGCTATAAGAAACTATCGTGACCAGATAGAAATTTTTGAACGTGAGCTATCTGAGGCAAAAATGGCTTTATCTAGGCTTGAGCCAGATAAGAGAGAATCCCACGTTCATGAAATCTCAAAAACCGCCATTTTGCCTTCTTCTCTCTCAGAGCCAAAGACACACCCCCTGGTGGATATTGTGTCAGGCAAATCAGAACAGAGAGTTGTGCATACGTCACATTTGCCACATTATTCTCAAATTACAAACGCCACGCAGACAGAAAGATTATCTGAGCTGCCTACAACAAAAGTTGCAGCATCATCTGCCGGCCAAAGTAATTTACAAGAGAAAGCTGAAATGCATCATGATCTGAGAGAGCGATTACAGGCATTGCAACAGACTTTGTCAGATATGTCCTTAACTCACTCAGAGATTCAAACTGCAATGCCACAAGTGTCTCCACAGGCTCAATTTTCAACACCCCCTGGTGGTGCTGGGGTCTTTTTAGATGGAACACAACGCTTAATGCAGCAAAGGCAAATGACTGCATCTCCAGCAGGTCATTTTAATATTGCAGCTCAGATGCCACAAGTACAAGCTCATGCACACGTGTCTCCAGCTGTGCAACCAGGGCCAGCCCCTGGTCCACCTCCAGCACAACAAGTGCCTTTGCCCCCACAGCCAGCACCTCAAATGCCTATTCCTCAACAGGCATACTCTGTTGCTCCACTGGCTGGTGAGTCAAAATTAAAGATGTCAGGGCAGAATTACAAGGCCTGGGTCAGTGAGGTTGGACTTTTGCTACGCAGAGAAGGCACACATCGTATGGTGTTTAACCCTCCTGTCCAACCATGGACACCTGAAATAAGAGACTTAGAGACTAAAGCCTGCACAACATTATTGATGTCCATGGATACTGAACTGCAGGTTACTTTTCCGCCTGATGCAACAGCCCAACAAATTTGGGTCCAATTAGAAAATTGCTACAGGCCTGTCTCAATTGAGTCTTCATGTTTGCTCATGTCTGAATTCCATGGTTCGAAATTGAAACCTGGTGAACAAATTGGAGGACATTTGACCAAACTGAAAGGTATGAGGAAAGAATTGAGAGAAAGGGGCTATCTTATTGAAGATATTCAAATGATTAGTATTATCATTAACTCTTTGAACTATGAATGGAAAGATGCCATTACAAAGATTAACCAAGTGCCTATTGCTCAACGCACAGTGGACAATATATGCAGACTCTTAATTGAAGAGGAGGCACTGATGTTAGCCACACCACACTTGAGAGGACCACCCGCATCAAGAGCTCCAGCTAGGCGTCCCTTCCGAGGAAGGACCTATGCTCCAAGGATGCCAAGATGCAACATCTGCAACCGTGTGGGACATGCAACCCGGGATTGTCCCCAACGAGTTCCAGCTCCCGTCACGTACCAGCCCAGAGGAACAGACTCCAGAGGCAGAGGCAGAGGCGGTAGACAAGGTCGTCATGGTCCAAGGCGTGATTCGCAAGCTCCACTCACCACATTGGCTTTAACCAATGATCCACAACCTCATCCAGAGTACGACAGACGGCTTTTGTGGACTTTGGACAGTGGTGCAGCTTTCCATGTTACTTACAGAAAAGAACTTTTCACAGAGATGCACGAGCCTGAACCTGAACTACGTGAACTTTATTCTTTTTCCAATCATCCTTGTCAGGTCAAAGGAAAAGGAACTGTTTATGTTGAAGAGCTCAATGCATTCATTCCTGATGTCTGCTACATACCGACAGCAACTTTTAGTTTGCTTAGTCAAGCTCACTTGTCTAGAGTTTTAAAGTTCCAGGTTCACCACCTCGAGAAAGCAAGTTACATAGTTAAAGATGGAGATATTGTTGCTGAAACCATGTTAATTGGTGGTGTTTATTACTTAAAACCAAAATCTAAACCGCAAGCACAGGCAAGTATACAAATTCCAAAAGAGGAGAGCACAGGCCCAGAGAGAGATGTCCCAGTGAGAGATCCTGTTGCTACTCCGAAGGCTCCTAAAGCCAACAAAAAGAAAATTGAGAAAAAAATTGCTCAGAGCAAGCCTGAGGTTCCTCATAAAACTGTTAATGTTGCAAATTCACTAACTGGTAAACTTTTGCATTCCAGGTGCATCCATAAGTGGCATAGAAGATTGGGACATGCCAGCTTCCGGGTTCTTAGAAAAATGCCGGATTTCGCAAAAGGTTTGGATCTAAAGGGGTGTAAGGTGTTTCTGGATTGTGCTGTCTGCAAGAAAGCCAAATCCAAAGCAGCAGCCATTCCAAAACGCGCTACACGCCTGTCAACACGCATTTTTGATTTGGTACACACTGACATAGTTGGTCCATTTCCGCCAACAATTGGTGGTAGAAAATATTTTTTAACAATTGTTGATAATTATTCTAGATATGGATATGTATATCCTATGAGAGAAAAATCTGAGACCTTTCAGATCTTTAAAGACTTTGCAGCCCTCGTCTCTACCCAACATGGAGTAAACATCGCCAGAATCCAGAGTGATCGTGGTGCCGAGTTCATGTCTCAGCGTTTCCAGGACTGGATGCGTAAGAATGGAATTCTTCATCAGACTTCGGCTCCTTATACTCCCCCTCATAACGGAGTTGTAGAGAGAAGACAGGGGGTTCTGCAAACCATGATGCGTTGTCTTTTAGAAGATGCCAACCTCAGTAACCCATACTGGGGTGAAGCTCTTAAATATGCAAATTACATCATCAACCGTACTTGGAGCAGTGCGAATAAGCAAATGAGTGAGATTTTTGCCAAAGCTTTGCAGAAATACTTCACATTGAAAACTTTAGGTCATATTAGCACTTATTTAGGTGTTCACATTGAAAAAACACAGAAGGGGTTTAGTCTTTCACAAGAAGATAAAATTGAACAAGTTTTACATCATTGCAACATGAAGGATGCTAACACAACAAAGACACCCATGCAAACAGATTTTCACAACTTGACACATGAACCAAGTCCTGAGTTCGAGGATCAAACACTTTATCGTTCAGTTATTGGATCACTGTTATACATTAGTAGTTGGACAAGACCAGACATTGCACTCAGTGTTAATCTCTTATCTCGACACGTAGGTAAGGCAAAACAGTTTCATTGGTCATGTATTAAGAAATTATTGAAATACCTAAAGCACACTAAACACATGAAGTTATTGTTAGAACCAACACACACTGATTATGCAGAATTAAGTTGTTATGCAGATTCTGATTGGGCAAGTGATAAGAAATCACGTAAAAGTACTTCAGGTTATATAATGTTCTTAA
The DNA here is from genome assembly GCA_030761175.1 of Masticophis lateralis. Lineage (NCBI taxonomy): Eukaryota > Metazoa > Chordata > Lepidosauria > Squamata > Colubridae > Masticophis > Masticophis lateralis. The sequence continues at coordinate 36,744,455 of JAUDYJ010000006.1, read as the reverse complement.
ATGGATGTCCTGTTTATTGGCAAGTGCGTAAACAGAATTTTGTTTCTTGTTCTTCTACTGAAGCTGAATATGCTTGTGTTTCAGATGCATGTAATTCTTTAACGTGGTTTGATGCTTTGGTCACAGATATCTGGACACATCCGATCCGACCAATCACAGTGATGGAAGACAATGAATCGGTGGTTTATATTTCTGAATCACATTTCACAGGTTCTAGGTCCAGACACATTGACATCCGTTATAGAAATATCAAACAATTAGTGAAACAAGGTTTTGTAAAATTGCAGTATGTATCTACACATGATCAGATTGCAGACATGCTCAACAAACCGCTTCCAGCAGCTCAACACGAGTATCTGCGTAAGAAGATGTGCCTTATCTGATGATATACCTGATGTTCGCTCAACTGGCAAAAGAAGGGGTGTCACTGCGTTTTTATATTTACCAGCAGAGCTAATATTTCTGGACTATCAGACTGACCGTAGTCATACTCCTTATCAGCACCTACAGCACCTACTACGCATGTCATTGCATTCTTTTGTACTTCTTCTAGAAACTTTCCTTTGTTCTCCAGCCAGCTAAGGTCAGGCTGGAGATTCTTTGCCAACATGTAATCTGTTTTAGATAGTGAGATGTTTTTATTTTCTTATAATAAATATGAGTTTAATTAGAAGATGTTTCTTCGGTCTTATTGATCAAGGTATGCAACAGGATAAAAGCCACGATCCAAGTCAAAATGAGGGCAATTACCCCACGCAAGGTAACGGGGCTGATTGCCGCTCTGACATTGCTGTTAGTTGGGAAGTCATATCTGACCCACTGCGACCCCATGGACAACATTCCTCCAGGCCTTCCTGTCCTCCACTATCTTCTGGAGTCCATTTAAGCTCAGGCCTACTGCTTCAGTGACTCCATCCAGCCACCTCATTCTCTGTCATCCCTTCTTCTTTTGCCCTCAATCTTTCCCAGCATTAGGCTTTGCTCTAGTGAGAAGATCTGATAATTTATAACTAAAATTATAACAAAATAACAGAGTTGGAAGGACCATGGAGTTCTTCCAGTTCAACCCCTTGCTCAGGCAGGAAGCCCTATATTTCAGACAAATAGTTGTCCAATCTGTTCTTAAAAGCTTCCAGTGTTGGAGCATTCACAACTTCTGGAGGCAAGTTGTTCCACTGATTAATTGTTCTGTCAGGAAATTTCTACTTAATTCTAGGTTGCTTCTCTCCTTAATTAGTTTCCATCCATTGCTTCTTGTCCTGCTTTCAAAGTGCTTTGGAAAATAGGTTGACTCCCTTTCCTTTGTGGCAACCCCTTAAATACTGGAATCCCTAGCCCTTTTCATTAAACTAGACATATCCAATTCCAGCAACCGTTCTTCATATGTTTCAGCTTCCAGTCTCTAATCATCTTTGTTGCTCTTCTCTGTATCTTTCTAGAGTCTCAACATCTTTTTTACATTGTGACAGTCCAAGTGTGATCTTACCAAGGCATTATAAAGTGGTATCAACATTTCATGTGATCTTAATTCTATCCCTCTGTTAATGCATCTAGGACTGCATTAGCTTTTTTGGCAGCTAAAGCACACTGCTGGCTCCTGTTTAAGTGATTGTCTACTCCAAGATCCCTCTCACAATTATTCACAATGACTAATAAAAACTAATGGACCCCACTGAAGGGCTTCATATTATACTGTTTCCTAGGTATATTTATATACTTCAAAATCAATATATTGATTTTATATAGTCTGTGTTTTATTAAACAGTAATACCCTGAAGATACGGAGGAAACATTTTATACAAAGAAAATCCAGATGAATTCAACTTACTTGTGGATGGAAAATAACAAACCCACAAATATTTTTTTCATATCTTCCTTCCACAATTAGAAACTTATAGTATTGGTTCTGTGGACTAGTAGTTTATGAGAGCCCATAATATTTCTTCTATTGAGTCTTTGAACACAGGATATTTAACTAAAACATACTAAACTGAATTTACTGACAAACAATTGAAGATAATTTTTAGGAAAAATGAAAAAAAATGTTTATTTGTTTTTGGTATGGAAAAACCTAAATATTTATGATCACTATGATTTATTTGGAATTGAAGGAAAACACTTTCTTGAAGGCAACTAAGTAAACAATCAGCATATATTTACAAATCAGAAAAAGCATCCATAAGAACTGAATAATAAGATAGTAGAGATTTTTTATATTTGAATGAGGCATTAATTCTGCAAGGTTATCCCACTGCCATATCATTTTTTCACTTTCTCATGATCAAATATCATAAAATATTTATAAAAATATTTATAAAATAAATATAAAATATTACCTGGTGACAAAGAAAGGGCAGAACTGTGCAATTCTTAATTCGCTTCAGCTTTCTTCAACATAAAAATACATGTTGCAATAGAAATTATCAAGAGCAGATGTAGAGGCTGTACAGAAGTTTTACACTGAAAGAAATACGATCAGGTAATTTGTCCTTACTTTGAATAAGTTTAAATCTCTAAAATCACAGGAATTCTATACTGGGGGGAGGAGGGGAATTGAAGGTCTAGCCAAATTGGTCTATGTATTATCCTTAAGAAATTTTGGAGAATTAATGAAGTGTCATGGAACTGGAGAAGAGCAGATGTTCCTATCTTCAAATAAAGGATAGAGAGATTTAATAAGCTACAGAGAATTTAACATCAATAGATGGGAAGATGCTGAAATAGATCATGAGCACCTTAGAAACAATGCAGATATTACTAGATGGAACTTCTGAAGAACAAATATTTCCAGTTTTTCTTTAATCTAGTAGTGTTGATTATGTAGAATATAATGTAGAAATGCTGTAGACATAATGTATGTGAACTTAAGCAATTTGACAATACCTCATGACATGCTATTAAGATAATTAAATGTTTTCTGAGTAGTGTGATAGATAATCAGAAACATATCATATTTGAATACCACATCAGGTTAGGTAGAATTATTAACCCTTTGCTGGGTTCTGCAAAGTTTAGCCCTGGCCCTCTACTATTGGATATTTTTATTAATATCTTTGATAAAGTGATGGAGAATACATATTAAAGGTGCAGAGGACACAGAATTGGTTGGGATACCTTATTCTCTAGAAACTAGAAGGGAAATTTAAACTTAGAAATGGGTTATAATTAACATGAAATTTAACAGAGACAAATTAAAAGGTTTTCAATCAGAAATAAAAAAACAAATATATAGGATGGAGCACTATCTGGCTTGGTAATGGTAGTTAAGAAAGAATAGCAATTAAGTACAAACCAAAGCCAGCCATGTGATGTGGCTACAAAAATGGCAAATGCAGCATTTTGCTACAATTGATTTAATTTCCAAGTCACAATTAGTAATCATTCCACTTTGGTGCAATCCAACTTAAGATGCATTTTAAGAATTATGCATAGAAAATGAAATAGGTTTAGAGAAAGACAATGAAGTTAATCAGAAGATTAGAAATTCAACCTTATGAGGAATGATTACAGGAAATCAGTATGTTTAGCCTTGAGAAAAAGCAGCTGAATGGGGATATGATAGCACTCTTCAGATAAGGAAAACAAGATCAAATAGAAGAAGGTTAAGTGCTATTCTCTGTCATTTCACAGTGCAGGTCATGGAAGAATGGATTTAAGCTATAAGAAGGCAGATTCCAATTAAATGTTTGAAGAAACTTTCTAACATTTAGAGCAGCTGAGCAGAGAAGTAATGACTTTCCCTTCATTGAATGGTTTTAACAGATACTATGCAGATAACAGTCCAGAATGCCTTAATTTGGATTCCTGCACTAAACAGAATGTTCAACTCAAAGATCTCAATGGGCCATTGAAACTCCATGATCCAATATAATTTATTTTGGAAGAAAAAGTGCTCCTGTGGAACATTTTTTTCCTTTGCGTAACTGTCCTAAACTTCTTAATGGTAAACTGATGTTCTGGATCTCTTCTACCAAGAAGCCCTTTTTGGAGGCAATAGTCTTAATTGAGTGAGAAAAACATTATTTAACAATGAAGTGAATGTGAAAATTATGTGTTCTGCAAGTACCTTTGGTTCTTTGCAAGCATTTCAGTTGAACAGTCCAGAACAAAAGCTTATATCTTTCAGAACAATGCATCCTATAATACACGTAAATGAAATAGTGCATCCAGCCTGCATACTAGAGCATTATAATTAGTCCTAAAGCTCAGCTATTCTTCTCTAAATAGACATTTCTAATTTCCAACTCTTTAGCTGGTATTCTTTTCCACTTTTTAAATTCTTTGGTGTCTTATTTTTTTCTTAAATAGGTGTAGTGCACAACTGACCGAAAGGAATTAAGAATATGCTGCACTTTACTTGAATGTAAAACCAGGGAAGATTGCCTCTTTTCTGAGGCAATTATAGTTCTTCATTTATTGACATGGTGCACAAACAATAGTATGAGAAATTACAACTTAAACATATGTTGAAATGGTTTAAAGTTCTTGGATCAGGTTTCTAAACTTGACTTTGCTACATGATTCTATTAGGTGTCCATTACATTCCCTGGGACTTTTTAAAATGCGTATTTTCTTTTCTTTTTTTCTTTAGTTATTTGTTAAATTTATTTGCTGCCTATCTCGGTGCGGGGTTACTTTAGGCAGCTTACAATAATAAAAAGAAAGAAAATAAAAGTAGTGTGAATTGAACAGAAGTAAAATAATAGAACAACAAATGAAAAATAAAAAAAGGATACAGTGAGAATACAACAAGAATGGTAACCAATAGTTTGGTTAGTTAGAGTTGTATTCATTTGGTATTTTGTATAGAATTGAAGATGACCCTTAGAACAGATTATTTAATAATGCTAATAAAAGATTATTATATTCCCATTTCTTTAACAGATAGAAAAAATGATCAGCCTAAAATAAATTATGAAGCCTCCAATGCAGTGGCGGGATTGAAATTTTTTAAATATTTTAGTTCTGTGGGCATGGCTTGGTGGGCGTGGCAGGGGAAGGATACTGTAAAATCTCCATTCCCTTCCTACTCCAGGGGAAGGTTACTGCAAAATCCCCATTTCTTCCCTATCAGCCGTGACTTGGGAGGTAGAGAATAGATGGGGGCAGGGCCAGTCAGAGGTGGTATTTACCAGTTCTCTGAACTACTCAAAATTTCTGCTACTGGTTCTCCAGAACTGGTCAGAACCTGCTGAATACCACCTCTGCTCCAATGCGATTAATATGCAGTTGTGTGAATGAACTGTTATAATAAACCCCTTTAAAATATTTGATAAGTGCTTAAAAATATTTTGACATTTTTATGGTGAAAGGAAGGAAAAAAGGAAATTTAAGCGTGGGGAATTACTAGCTTTCAACCTGTCCTAGTAAGAAATAGACAGAAAAGAATTTTTGGATAGCTATTAATTCCTACTTCCTAACTGCCTCTTTAAAATCCACCTGTGACTAACTTTTATTTACAATGCTCAATACAGACCAGGCCTGTCAAAGTAGTGGCCCATGGGCCGAATGCATCACTCACAGGCCACACCCATCCCAGCTCCGCAAAGGCAAAAAAGGCAAAAAAAAAAAGTGACAATACGTCATGAGATGTTATATGATATGATCGAGGTTGACACCCATGATATAGACGGATGTCTCATACTTTGCCCTGAAAGGGCTTTCTCCCCTTCCCCCCCTTGATTTTGTTTTTGCTGACTTTGACAGAATATTTAAATAATTTCAAGGAACTCTTCTTCATTGGAGACTAGCTACTCTTTTATAATGATATTTGGGGTGTTAGATTCAAAAGAATATATGTAACTTTTCTGCAGTAAGGTTCCTATTTTTTTAAAAAAAAAATCAAATTGGATATTTTCTAGCATCAACCAGATCACATTAATTTAGATGACCTAACAGGAAAGGAATCCCATGTTCTAAAATAATTCTTTTGATATCTGAAATATCGGTTAACCTTTTGCAAAAAATAATAGTATAGTATGGGCAGTGGATAAAGGCATACATTTGATTTAGGTATGAAATCCAATAGAAGCCAAGACTTCTCATATTACATTTCATCATGAGATCACTCACTGTATCATTTCAATAAATACATTTTTTTTTTTAAAAATTAATGATTTTAGTTTTCAAAATCTGCAGCCACTCTTTCAGTCTTTCACTTATTCCTCAGAACTATACATTTTATTGCTGCTTACATTTAGAAAAAAAGAAAAAGATTTGGTTTGGAGAAAGCTGTTGGTGAAATGAGAGAAAAATGCATTTCATCCCAAAATGAAGGATCATGACCTCCTCTCCCTGACCTCCTCTCCTTCCGCCACGAACTGAAGACGTGGCTTTTTCATCAAATGGACTGACCCGTTGAGGGAGTTTTTACATTGTAATAATTTTAATTAATTTTAATTGGATTTTAATTTATACTTAATTCATATTGTTGAATTTTTATCTTGTAAGCTGCCCTGAGTTCTTTGGGAGAAGGGCGGCATATAAATTACAATAAAATAAAAAATAAAATAAATAATAAACAGGGTCTACTCGAGTATGAACCTCAGTGAAACATTTATGGTGATTGTTATGTTGAACAAGCAAGTGCCATCTCTTGCAACTGAATATAGTAGCTCGAAGCAGCAGCATTCACTTTTGCCCATCAAAAACCAGCAGACTAAGAGGAAAGTCTTCATAGAAGAAGCCCTACTTGTTGGCTTAGCTAGAGCAACACCAAGATGGATAAGCATTCAAATCCTATGGCTTAGTGTTAAAATATTTTAAAATTGCATTTTAAGATACACAAAGAATTTCTCAACTTTTCACAAAAATGGGGAAAAGAACATATCTCTGTTCATTTTGCCCAGTCTAATGGAGTGTTCGCAAGCTGGCAGTCCTGAACATCTTGTCTTGTCTCAAACAATGCTGGGTGTCAGCTTTACTTTTCCTCTTTCTTTTTTCACCATAGGCAAATAGCTAAAGCTGGGTTCTTTTTTTTCCAAAGCTGTCTCCTTTGATATGAATAAAAAGAAACTTTGATTTCCAAAGTCTTATATACATGTTTCAGATGATGAAAGACCAGACATTTTCTTTTATGTTTCAGTAACAACTAAGGATTCTTGTGAACTTTTTAAAATAGTAATTCTTATTAATTGTAGATGGAGGATTAAAGGATGCTCTAAATAAAGAAAAGTAAAGTTTTTATTCATTGGCAGTGTCTCCTGAAGAAGCCTTACTAAAATTAATGGGGACTGCAAGAAATAATGATTCAGTGAAGTTTGGGAACAAAAATCCCCAATGATATGTACCTTATCTCTATTTTGTTATTCCAGTTTCATTTCCCACAAATAATTTCCTTTCGATAAGATCAGGACAAAAGTTAAGCAATCAAACAGCTACTGAACAGGACACTGAAAAATAGTGATGGCGGTAGTGAGATGGGTTTGGAACAACAAAAATCTCTCCATCCCAACTCCACCCAAAAGGAAAGTTCTACAACCAAGACAATAATTTACAAAAATCTTAGCTTCCTGCTTATTGCCCTTTCAATAGAGAATGGGACAACCTTGCCCTTTTTAATTCTGTTGTATTAGCTTGATGAGAAGCAGCAGAAGCAGCAGCAGCAGCAGCCATTTTGGATGTATTACAGCTGAACAAAACTAAAGCTGTTAAATGATGACATGGAAACACAAAAGTCCATAGTTCTGAGTATGATTAAAGAGAATGTAAAGATATTTTAAAGATAATTTTAGAGAATTACATGAGAGAAGTAGTTGTTCTGACATTTACCAAGTGATACATCCTGGAAACAAACAGGATCCCTATTCCAACTATTGCATTTAGATATAGTTAAATCAAAGCCACACAGTAGAAGACTTTGTAACTGCTATCCATCAAAACAAATACGTATATGCCCATTTTCAAGGAGAGTTTATAATGGGGTCATAGATGCTGTTGAACTATCTTCAAGGGAAAAAAAGTATATTGCTACTGCATTATATTTTTAAAATCTTTAATCCACTTGATGGTGATAGACTTGATATTATCTTGATCCAGCATTGCCGTTTTTAATCATTTTATGCTCAGAGACCCAGATTATTAAAAATTTACAGTTTCACTAGCAATCTCAACATTTATTAATTGAACAATATATAGTACCTAAGGATACATTTTTCTTTAGTCACGCTGTTTTTGCGTTAGCTGAGGGTTAAACTGCAAGTTTAAAAAAAAGGAGACTTGACTTTTAGTTCTTCATAACAGGGAGATTCTCCTTGTTGGATGAATGACAATTCTGCATTTGGCTAAATGCCACACCAAATCTTCTTGACATGGAATGAATTTTGGGTGAAAAGATTCTGATCTTTCTTTGAAAAGGTTTGATGATTTCCAAACAGATGGTCATAAATGTTGGGCAGGCAAGAGACCATTTGTTTACTTCAGATTTGTTTGCTGAAAAATGATTCCCAAATGGCAACTGAAAAATAGCTCCTAGTCCAAATCTTCTGCGGTGGAGATTATGATTGAGGATTTGCATCATTGGAAATTCAGCTAGATTAATTTGGGGGGGGGGGGAGAGAATATTGCTTTATCCGCACAGGGATCTTTTTTGTACCTTCATATAATTACTTGGAATGTTTTATAGGCATTAATGAGTTTCTATCTTATTTCTTTTATGTTTAGTTCTTTGTGGGACCAAGCCAAAACTGGCTTTTGGTGCCAACCTAAATATGTGTAAAACCTGGCTAGTCAGGTTTGAAAGGCATTCTTTAACTATTCACATGCAAAGATGTATGAAACTTTTTTGTGGGGGGGACTTATAAAACATTTATGAAGAAATTAATGAGTTCTGTGGCACAGACTTGTTCAGCAGCACAGCCTCTACTTTCAACCAGTAGTCTTTTCTAGACTTCAGCCTTCTAGTCAAAGAGTCTTAAACTGAAGGACCTTCCAGTACCAGATAACTAAATGGATTGTGAGACCCGTTTTAAGTTATTACAATCAAATGCTTAAGAATTTGATATACTTAAGATTGTCATATGTAACATATCAAATTCTGATTTTAGTGTTGAAAGGTCTATGTACTTCATGCTTCACCTTACCACAAAGATGGGTTGGGATAAAATGAGGATCTAGTTTAGAGCCAAAGGTTCCACTATGTGTTTATTCAGAGATTTACCTAGGACGCATTGAAAAATTCTTGCAAAATTCTGACCATGTTTTATAGCTAGAAGAAACAAGTGTCACAAGGAATAAAGTAAGATAAGACAACCTATCATAACCCTTGTTTTGGGATTTGAATTAGCGCTGGAAAAAATGCTTGACTCCATCGAAGTACTGCTTTTTCTGCTTGGACTAAAATGAAGTAGCTGGACTACTTAGGGATCATTTTATATTTCTGAATAGTCCGCTACTAAAAGCTCTCTTGCCAGCAATCTGGCAGTTCTTCAACTCTATTCATAGGAGCTCAACATGGAGATAGTAATCCTCTCACACACCTTGTGATTGTGTACCTGTTTCTGAGTTTAGGTGCACAATGAGAGAAGTGGAAATGGATTCAACTAGACCACTAAACTAGACCCTGGGTCTTCAAGATTAATCTTGTCAGATTCTTTCTCCTAATCCAATTCCTGTTTCTTGCAGATACAAGAAATATCCATAGTTATTATGACACTTGAATTCTTTGTCCAGAAATTATAGTCATCCTGGAATACTTCTTTCCTTCTCAGACTCATTTCATGTCCAGAACATGATCTGTTCAGGTCTTTATTATTCTTACCTAGCATCATCATCTTTTATTCTGAGAGTTAGTTTATGTTTCTAGGACTAGTATCTTTGCATTTCCTTAAATTGCTTGATTTAAAATTCTGATATGTAGCTTGATTGCAATAATTCTTTCAAAATTGTACTTTCATTCTTTTGCTTTCTGTCTTCTGCAACACAGGTAAATTCAAACCTATGCTCACTCTGTTTCACCTATTTCTTTTCTTGGAATATGTTTCCCCTATTCCTACAATGATTTCCCCTACCCCTAGTCTATATTGCCATGCAAATTCTGATAATGACCATATTTGGCATATTTACTCATTCATTTTAGGATACACAGAATTGTTATGCAAGATCTAAAAAATTGTTTTTTCTTTATAATTGAAAGATCATTTCTCCATGCTTCCTTGTTTTCCTGTGTGTATAAAATTATCTTTTCATCTGTCTGAATGACAATGCCTGTCCAAGCTAATTATTCTTTATTGTGTATAAATGTGAATGTGCCCACTGAGATAATTGTATTTGAGTTTTATGTTAAGCAATATTTTTATTAAAAGATAAACTAGTACAAAGAAAATATAGAATTAAATATATTGTATAAAATAGTAAAGAAAAGAAATATTAAAATGATTTTTTTCCTTCTTCAAGAAGGAATCTCCTATATCTCCTCTCTTACCTATAAGCACATTTTAGACCCTCAACATTTTATCCTAATTATCTGTCAGATCTAGCCCAAGAACAACTAAAACAATCTAGACAAAATTCAGTTCTTTATAGGTTCATGCCTTATAGACAGAATCTTGCCAATTAAATGCCGGTACTCTAATCTAATGGATATACTTGGGAGAGTCTAGGGAAGAACTATACTAAATCTCTTCCTCTTCCCATTATTCAGTTCCTATCTGTGCTGCCTCTTCTCTCACCCCTTTCTTTGGAATGTGCTCCTTGCTTCCTGGGAACCTACAGCATTATTATAATCCATGGGTGTCAAACTCGATCGCATCATGTGATGTCCCGTGACGTATTGTGACTTTTTTGCCTTTGCGGAGATGGGGTGGCCACACATGATGCATATGATGCTCTGGCCTGTGGGCTACCAGTTTTACACCTCTGCTATAATCCATCACATCAACAAAAATTCACTATGAAGTACTAGAAATAATAATATACATACATTCCTATTAATCAAATAAACCAACTTTATATTTCTTTATTTTCAATACCAAAACTTATCACTTTCTCTAAAAATACAACAACAAAAAATCTATTAAGAGCTATCTGAAAAACAACAACTTTATATTTGTTTTTAAAACTTGGTTTCATTTTCTCTTTGTCTTTTCACGGTAATTCCTTAACAAAAAATTATCTTGTAAGTCCAAGATAAGCAAATTGTTCAAATCACTCTTATGATTTACTATTTGTGTATCCCTTTTAGTTATCAAGACATCAATCAGTTTCGTTTGTAAATCCAGTGCAACAACTTTTTTCATAACATTCTTATAACTTGTGATTTCTAAACTCATAGTTGGAAGAGTCTTAGCCTCAGTCTTATTATCTTCTATCTCCTCTTCTAAAACCATTATTATGGTAGTAGTCAATCTCAAGAGAAATTTCTGAGTGCATTGTTTCTGTGCCTGGAATTCTTCCAATGTTAAAATATTTGTTGCTCTTTTTTATATTAGTGGGTCTCTTCTTGTTTAATTATAAACTTTAATTTTTGTTCTCTCTAGTATCCAATATTCAAAGTTCTATCTTATTATATTTTTCTCTAATCCACAACAGTTTTCTATGGAAACTTAAACTTCAAAATATTCATATATTTTAAAATAATCCTTTTAAATGAAGGATTCTTATAATTAATTTCAAATTCCTATTTCAAATCCATTTTAGTTCTTTTCTAAAGTTTCAATATCAAATTTCTAAGCATCATTCTGTTGTTTGTTCCACAATAAATCCTTAAATCCTTAAATTTGCATAATAAATCTTCCACCAAGGATTGAAGGATTCTCATTCAGTGAAGTGAAACTTGACTTCCCTAAATGTCTATGAAGATTCTCAGTCATCCAGGTCATGGTTGTCCCAATGATGCTTTTTCAAGAGGCAGTTCAACTTTCTTTGTTTTCTGAAGAAGCTTCTTGGATGAGAAGCAAAATGTCTTCAAGGAAAAATAAAGAAAATCCAGTTGTGTCTTGAAAAAGCACCATTGGGGTAACATTCCTAAAGTTCTTAATATCCCAAAAACTGTTAAGAAATTTCCAGATAGGATTAAGAAAGGAAGTTTGCAAATCCAGTGTCCTTTGGAAGGTGCAAACTGTGGCTTTGGCTATAAGGCTCTAAAACCCACTGGAAATCACAGTCTTATTGTTTCTTCTTGGGGAGCCACTATATGGTATGCTTGTAGGATCCTCTCCTTTATCCAGAGATGAATTCTGAGGAATAATCCATTTTCCAGCTCCTCATTCTGCTACAGTCATTGGCTCTGGTCTCTAGTGAGTTGTCTTCAGTTTGCCATAGCTTGCCCAGAATCCCCATTATTTGAGTATCTTGGGTGCAACTTCCTTGGTCAAGTTGCCAGTATGCATGAATGCTAAATTTAAAAGGCTTCCTAATGCATACATCTTTTTCGAGACAAGTCCAACTTTTGATATAACTAAATTAGAAAAAAAATGTAGTAACAATAATATAATTTTGCTGCACACTTTGGTAATGGATAGCGTAAAAAGAATAGAAATAAAAACATTAAGGGTATTCTTCTCTCTATAAGCTACATTGTTGAATTTCATGATAAATTACTGCTATTTCTTTCAGCTAGAATAAATCACTTCACAAAAGCCATAAAATTAATTTGTGCTCTGGAAAAACACATGCTGTTGTATGGTGGGTGGGAGGGAGAAGCAGGGGGAATAACTGATGAAAACCTTTGCATTCTTGGATTAGTTTCTACATGCATTGTTATATTCACATATTATGTTTTATTGCCTGTTTTATATGAATTGCCTTCATGGAATAAAAACTCTGAATTTTTAATTCCAGATTTTATTTTAAAGTCCCAGGAAAAATCCTGAATTGCAATCAAAATATGATATAGGAAAATACATAGTTTGTTCTTTTCTGTTTCAATAATTAATAATACAACATCAAATATGCTTACAAGTGGAAAGGACTGAGATGCATTTGCCTTTAGAGAGGAGAAGACATTTTCAGTTAGCTCTTTCAAGCATTCAGAAAGGAAATGTCTGGAGAAATAGAATACAAGTATTTCATTTTTGGCTTAATATTTACTTACTTTCATATTTCCTGGACTTCTAGGCCACTCCAATCTTAACATGACTGACAGAGTACAACCAGTATAAGTAAGGTTAAAAAATAAAATACAAATCAAAACATTGCAACCTCCAAGGCCTGTTACGATGGTCATATAGTCCAGTAGAGAAGTGTCAGGGGAAGTGCTGGTCTACATAAGGGGAACAGCAATTGAGAACCCTGAAGATGGCATGCTCTAAGGAGATTCTGTGAAATGGATAGGCAGATACTAATAGCATTAGGCAGTTTGACAGATACTCATGAAAGGCTTTAAAGATGACAACAGTACCTTAAATTACACTCAAATTGTACTTCTCAAAATTAGTATCAATGGGCAGTTAAGATATGCCCATATCTGTATGTGAGCTACACCAATATGGATCATTGTAGCCTTTGAATATTCTTGATGAGTAGGACTGGGCTGAGTGTGTGACAATAGAGAGGAAAATAAAAGGAGGAAGGAGGAATAAGTATGTTTGCCACCTTAAATTATTTATAAAAATAACAAAGACATAAAGGAAGGAAGGAAGGAAGGAAGGAAGGAAGGAAGGAAGGAAGGAAGGAAGGAAGGAAGGAAGGAAGGAAGGAAGGATAGATATGTTGAATCATTTAGCTAAAATGTAGTTGCCAGAACAGTATTAACCATCCATGAATAAGGATTTTAAAAATACAATGACTCTCTATATTCACATGATCCAAAAATTATTATTTTAACTTAATGTTCACTACACATATTATGGTTTCAGTTGAAATTAAATTATTAAGTTACCTTGAGGTACAAACTTGTAAAATATGCAATATTACAAATGACTGACTTTTAAGAGTTATCAACAAGGAGCAGTCTTGACAACTCTCAAAATGAAGTGCTGATGAAGTAACTCTTGTGGATATGAATCGCTTAAGTGAGTGAGTCTTCTCCAGGATGATGATTCTGTAGTCTTAGAATCCAACCTATCTATAGGATAGCAAGTTGAGAAAATCTTCTCTAGGTCATAAATAATAATGTCCAAAATTTTAAAAATTCCATTGTTTGAAGAATGATGCAAAGTGCTAGAGCTCTTGCTTATACTCACATATTAAACATGAAGCTTTTTTGTCCTTTATTTTTAGATAGCAGGACTTCTTATTTTGTCTTTTTTTACTCCCCTATTTCTTTCCTTTGATTTAGCAGGAGAAATTTGATACCTAATCACGTACAATAATATATGTAGAAAGTTAGCATAAAACTCAGAAGCTAGGCAAGCAGAAAATTGCAATCAACCATTAACTGCCAATAGGGGAAAGATGCAAAACTAAGATGCTAATAAAGACAGCCAGTGGCAGTCACATGTTTATGGCAAAGTTGAAGAGAGCAAAGGAAAATTATCAGAATGATCTGTATAAGAAATGGTGAAAGATCAAACAGAATAAGTTATCTAGAACAGTGGTCACTAACCTTTACGGCTTAGTGGCCAGGCAGAGAGAGAAGAACTGGCCTGTGCAACTGGTGGGCCAGCATACATGTACACATACATGCCAGCCCACTACTCATGCAAGTCAAGCTGTGTGCATGTGTGCCAGCCTGTCACTCATTCAAGTCAAGCTGTGCGCTTGTGCATGTATACTGTCCAGCTACTCACATGGCCCACTTCTGAACAGGCCACAGCCTGGGGATTGAGGATCCCTGATCTAGTAAAATGACAACATATTCTAAAGATTTTAAAGAGATATATACCAGAAAAAATCAATAACCTCTGAAACTTGGTTAGCCTATCGGTTCCTACCAGCATAATTTCTTGATCCAGTGATGTCCTAAAAAAACCAAGAATCAAGTAAAACAATCCTTGTACCTAAAGTCTCTTTGGACGATTTCCAAGATCCTTTCCTTATTCCTCTCTTCCTTTTTCCTTCCTACTTATCTTCCCATTCTTCAGCTTTAGATTAAGATAATGACTTTTGTAATGTGTATCACATTCCAACACTTAATTGAAATTTCTTATTTAACTAAGTTTTTAAAAAGCAAAACAATTTCACTTGGTCTGACTCCTAAACATTACACTCAGATGAAGATAAAAGGAAAAGGGGTATATTTTACATATTTATAATACGGCTACATATCAGAAAATTAAATGGACAATTAAAATAACACCAAATAAATACTCAAATGAGTTTTCTTGGTGTTGAGGATTCCAGCTGCTAAATATGAGTGTCTCATTGGAGTGATCTCAGAACATTGATAAAAATCACTAGTAAATATAAAACAGTATGGCCTTCTGACAGGTTATAGCACAGTTAATGTTGGAAGACAGGAGGTTGGGTTGGAGCCCAGGTATCTTATAATAAGAGTCCTGTTGTTGGAGATGCAGCAGTACTAGAGCCAACAGTCCCCTTTCTATCTTTAGCAAATCCAGATAGTTTCCAGGATACTCTAACTACCCCCACTGACAGTCTCTCAGATTCAGAGGTTCAACTCTTCAGTCCTAGGCACACAGAGAGGCTAATTAAAAGGGCAGCAGATTTGGCAACTCATGGTTACTGTAGTTTACCTATGCACTAGGCAGAGTTTTACTGTGGCTTATCTCCCTCTTCAAACTTCAGCTGTGGCCTTCATGTACATTGATTTACCACATCTTTGCCTCACCATATCTCTTGCCTTTTCTCCAGATTCATCATCTGACTGTTTGTTTATCAGTCTTGATCCTTGCCTGACCTGTTGGACCGGACCACATTCTGGCCTCAAGATACTCTGAAAGGATATTTTCAAAGGCTGCATGTTTTATACTAACTGCGAAACAACCTGAGCATGCTTATCTCTAGCTGTGAATGATTTATAGCCTGCAATTTATGTTCTAGCAGCCTGCCGAACTGGCACAAAGAACTGTGTGTGAATGAGGAAAGGAAGATTGAAAATGTGCATTCAACTCCAAGTTGGATACCAGAAGAGCCTAATTGCCCAGGTAATTCTGCCTCGTATTATCATAGCTACCTATAATGTTGCAAGTATAGTCTCTGTATCTCTTAACTAAATGTATGACGAACTCTAAGAAATGGAAACAACTGCAAATGCTGGATTCAGGTGCATATTCCTCTCATTGGGCAGAGTTAATTTTCAAGGATTTGTCCAGGGAGGAAGTAAAAAATTGTCAGGGTGGCAACCACAACTATGTGACCTATGTGAACCCATACCCAATACAACCTGTGTAAAAAGAGCAGGGCTTTGATCCAGTAGTGGGTTCCTCCTGGTTCAGCCCGGTTCGGCCGAGCTGGTAGTGGTGACGATATGATGTCACCGAACCGTTTCTCTTTGTTCAGGAGCTGGGACTTCCCACCCCCCCATTCCCCCCCTGCATTATTCTAACTTTTATTTGGCCCCATCCCCAATCTATTGCTGCCTCCCGAGTCCCAGTTGATTGGCTAGAAGGGAAAAAAATATTTAAACTCTTGCCGCGGAGCTCAAAGGGCCACCCTACAGCTGATCAGTGTTAAAAGGCAGTGTGATGCCTTTTAACACCAGTGCCTCCAAAAACGAATGAGTAGACCGGTGCCTCCAAAAACAAATGGGTAGACCGGTGCCTCCAAAAACAAATAAGTACACTAGTGCCTCCAAAAACAAATGAGTAGACCGGGGCCTCCAAAAACAAATGGCTAGATTGGTGCCTACAAAAACAAATGAGAATACCGGTACAGCTCTGCAGTTAAAAGCCTGGTAGACCAGTACCTCTTCTAAATCCTAAAGAATTGTCACATGATCATCAAGCCACACCCACAAAATAAGCCATACCCACAGAACCAGTAGTAAAAAAATTTAGAACCAACCCCTGCTTTGATCACATGTTGTGGTCATCTTATTGATTGACTGATGCCCACCCTATGGAGATCCCTGGGAAGTTCACTGTTGATATTTTTTCTCAATCCTGACCATCAAGACTGGACTAAATTAACCACCTCTAAATTAGTTATAACTGATTTTCCCACTGATTTCAGTGAAAATAAAGTATAGCTTAAATACATTGGTCACATTCAAGTGAAAGAATGAGTCATTTGTAAAGACCCTGAAGAAAAATAAAAGACACTTAAAAAAGATACTGACAGAAGGCAGTTAGATACGATCCTTGATGATGTAGCATGAGCTTATAATAAGAAAACATTTATTGACAGTCTCAGTCCTGGCAACATGATGTCCATCAGGTCACAAAAAGTTGCGTGTGTTTATAGAACAACTGCAAAGACATGTAGCTAACTTACGTAAACCACACATATTTTCTTTGAAATCCAATAAATCCTTTAATCCTTCATATTTTGGGATATGCTTTAAAGTTTGTGTAGTTCTTTAGCCAAAGAAAATTGATGGGACTAAGAAGAAAGCAATTTTCTGAGTTTTATGACCCATTTCTTGGACAAGTGATCTCTACAGCATGTGGACAATATATAAAAATATTTTGTAGGTCTTTTTGTAGGGTAGTAAGCAGTTGTATTATTTCATCCTTTTGGTTATTAACTATTAAGAGAAAATAATTCAAGTCAAATATTAATTTTGAATGAAATGTTAGCAAATTGTAAATTGTTAAAACTATTAAAATGTAGTAATTTTATTTTAAGAGGAAATAACCATTATTTTTTTCAACATTAATTGAATGCTGCAAGAATGGTCCTCTATTGCTCCTCCAGAGTGTACAACATTCCCTGCTTCACAGCTGAACCAAAGGATTCAATCTAGGACAGACTTAGTCAATCCTTAATAGGATTAGGACTTAACATGGCAGGTGTGCTAGCCTCTTCTGTAAATGGGAAAAACTTGGGAACATTCTCCAAAAAAGACAGTGCGTCACACTGTGGGACAATGCCCGCTGAGTGCCTATCAAGGGAATTCCAGAGACTGTGTGTATACAATTCCATCATGTATTGACTATATAAATAATCTACCTTTGAATATGTAAACAGAATAAGTAGTTTCATATTTGCTCATCAACAATGTAATTGTGATATGTTTTCTTAACATTTTTGCTGAATGCTAAATAAATAAATAATTTTTGGCATCCGAGGTAGGTAAACATTTTTCTGTGATATAACCAATCATGTCTGACCTTAATGTGGCCAATACAAAAATCTATTTAGTTTCATTATCAAAGAAAGGAGTACATTGTACCACTCCCATGGAAAATCATAGTAAATAGATAGAATTCTTTATTGGCCAAGTGTGATTGGACACACAAGGAATTTGTCTTTGATGCATATGCTCTCAGTGTACATAAAAAGAAAAGATACATTTGTCAAGAATCATAAGGTACAACACTTAATGATAGTCATAGGGTACAAATAAGCAATCAAATCATACTAGGAAACAATATAAATTGTAAGGATACAGCAACAAGTTACAGTCATACAGTCATGAGTGGGAGGAGATGGGTGATAGGAACAATGAGAAGATTAATAGTAATAGTAATGCAGTAACGCAGTAACATAGTAACACATAATAATAAATATTAAAAAGAAGGCAAAAGGGAAAGAAGTCCCTGCAAATTTTACTCCACTAGTTATTGCCAACTAGAGAGGGAAGCACTTGTCTCCATTTCAAAGCCAATGAGCCAGCATTGTCTGAAGATGTTTCTGTGCTTGGTTATGTGGCCAGCATGGTGTCATGGAGCACTGTTTTCTCCCCACTAAAGTGGTACCTATTGATACCCACATCTCTATTTATCTACTCTCATGTTCATGCTTTAGAACTTTCAGGCAGGTGTTTACCCTGTTATACAACACTTGGTCTCAAATCCGGGCTGTTGGCTTTTTAGTTGATAAGCCCAGCATCTTCACTAATAAGCCATTGCACCACAAAAATATTAAAAAGTTCTACAATAAAAAAAAAGTATTAAAGTGTGTAAATCCATTACTCACATGGGGGCAATGATAAGAGAGGAAAAGGTGAAATAGTTGGCTAATCTTTCTGACCATTCTCTGAAAAAAATGGGGATTAGACTGTGACAATGGCTTTTTATTTAACCAAGGAAGCTTTGGGTATAGAACTTCTTGGTTGGTGTTCATTCTAATCGCAAATTTTTAAAGGGCAGCATTAGTTGCTATCACTATGTTGTTTTGCATGTATTTCTATAGGAGCTGCACTGGCTGTCTGTGGCCTTCTGGATCTGCTTCAAGGTGCTGGCACTTACCTATAAAGCCCTTCATGGCATGGGCCCGAGGTACTTGCAGGACCACCTCCTACCGGCCTCCCACCGCCCAGTGCATTCTCATAGAGCTGCCCTCCTCCGGGTGTCATCGGCCAGACAATGTCGGTTGGCGACCCCCAGGATGAGGGCGTTCTCTGTGGCTGCACCAACCCTCTGGAATGGGTTACTCACCGAGCTCCGGACGGCTCCCGATCTCCGCACTTTCCACAATGGCCTGAAGACATGGCTTTTTCAGCAAATTCCCTGACCAACTATGAGGTTTTTAACTTGGGGATTTTAAATTTGGATTGGTTTTTAGTATTTTATTGTTGTGGTTTTTACAGTGTGAGCTGCCCCGAGTCCTAAGGGAGAAGGGCGGCATATAAATAAATAAATAAATAAATAAATAAATAAATAAATAAATAAATAAATAAATAAATAAATAAATAAATAAATAAATAAATAAATAAATAAATAAATAAATAAATAAATAAATAATATCAGGGATCTGATGCATAAACCACATGGGATCTATTGACAAAAAAACTAGAAAATCCCCTCTGTTGAATTCTTTTTTAAATTTTAGATTTTTGAATCATCTAATCACAATTCTGAAGGGATTTGATAAATAACCCATTGTTCCATTTTCTTTCTATTTTCATTACTTCCTCTCCATTTTTTTTCCTGTTACAAAGCACTATGCTCTGCATGATAGTTGGCTGCTGCTTTTAGTTGCTTCCATTCTTTTAATGGAATGCCTTTTTCAACAGTAGTGTCATCAGAAAAAAAAATGGTCTGGAGATTCAGAGACAGCAGGATGTAGCAGACCTCTACGCACAGGTGTGGTATTGTTCTAAAGCTGTAGAAATGACTTTGCTTGGCTTATCAGATTGAGAATTCTTTTTCAGTGAGTTCCTGCTGAATAAGATAATAGCCCCTTTAAATTGCTATTCTAAAAGATACCGGGTCCGTGGTGCTTGCAAAACTACCTGTCTTTATGGGGAAGCTGTAACACTTTAGATATTCCAGCAGCCCTGTCTCAGTGGAGAAGAATGCTAGGAATTGCAGTGAAGAAAATTTGGAGAAGGGGCATTGGTCCTACCTGAGATGCTCCTTCTCGTTGGGTGGAGACAGCAGCCAGTGTGGGTAATCTTCATCCAATCAGCCTGAAGGAATGAGTCTATCCATAAGCTTAAATACCGCCCTTGTTGCCGGGTAGACCAGCTTTTGGTGAAGACTAAGGACAGACTCGGCGTGTGGTAAAGAAATCAGAGAAATAGAGACCGAAAAAAGACAAGACCAGACTGGTACAGGGAGGGTCTGGCTGCTGTCTCCACCCAACATAAAGGAGAATCTCAGGTAGGACCAATGCCCCTTCTCCATTGTGGTGGAGATAGCAGCCAGTGTGGGACGTACCCAAGTTTACTGTCCCGAGACCTGGGTGGGACCAAGCTGGTCCAAGACAACCTCCCCAACAACAACCCTCTGCAACACCTGCCAACCAAATGCTGCCTCCGCAGAGGCAAAAATGTCAATCTTATAGTGAAGAGTAAAGGGAGCCAGTGAGGTCCACTTGGCTGCCCGACAAATTTCTAGCAGTGGAGCCTGAGTAGCCCAGGCCACCGACGTAGCTGCACTGCGCATAGAGTGTGCAGTCACATGAGAAGGCCGTGGCAGAGAAGGGAAGTCATATGCCGAAGGAATAGTCTGCCGGATCCAGCGGCCAATAGTAGAAGATGACACCTTAAGGCTCAAAGAGACGGGAAGGAAAGAGACGAACAAAGCCTCCGATCGTCGGAATGTAGCTGTGCGTTTAATGTAGATGCGAAGGGCCTGCCTGACAACCAGGGTGTGCCAATGACGTTCGCGAGGATGAGAGGGTCATGGGCAGAAATTCGGGAGGATAAGCTCTTGAGAGCGATGAAACACAGAGTTGATTTTCGACACGAAAGTAGGATTCAGGCGAAGGATGACACGATCAACGTGGAAGACGCAGAGATCCGCCCTGGTGGATAGGGCAGCCACCTCCGAGATGCGATGAGCCGAAGTGATAGCCACCAAGAAAGCGACTTTACACGACAGCAACCGCAGAGATGCCATTCGCAGGGGTTCATAGGGAGGTCCCATAAGGGATTCTAGAACCAACGGCAGATCCCAGGTAGGATAATGGTGCAAGACCGGGGGAGATAAATTAGTAGCACCGCGAAGGAAGCGCCGGATTAGAGGATGTTGCGCCAACGACGAGAGGGATCCGCAGGGAAGTACCGAAGAGATGGCTGCAATCTGGCGCTGTAGCATGTTAGGCAAGAAGCCATGAGAAAAACCTCATTGCAGGAACACCAGGACGTCCACAATCAAAGGCTGTAAGACAGGCACGCCATTCCTGTCACACCAAGAACAGAAATCCTGCCAGGTGGCAGAATAAATTCTGTTAGTTGAAGGGCGACAGAAGGCCTGGATTGTTTGTATAACGTTGCCCGGAATCTTAGCCATGCTCAAGGAGAGCCGCTCAATCGCCAAGTGGTCAGATTGAGCCATGCAAGGTATGGGTGGTTCAATGCCCCCTGCATCAGAGTGTCCGCTGTGATCGGGATGCGCTGGGGGAGCGACAGAAAGAGAAACCAAGTCCGCAAACCATGCCCTGTGTGGCCAGTGGGGAGCCAGGAGGATCACCTCTGCCTGTTCGTCCAAGAGCTTGCGGATCACTCTGGGAAGCAGGGACACAGGTGGAAAGGCGTATAGGAGGCCTTGCGGCCAAGGAGCTCAGAGGGCATCGACGGCTTCCGCCTGAGGTTCTGAGACATTCTGGGCATTTGCTCGAGTTGCAAAGAGGTCCACGACCGGGGTCCCGAACTGAAGAGCCAGACATTTGAAGATCCACCACTCTGCATTGTCCACCTGTTGTCAGCTCAATCAGTCTGCCTGAGTGTTGTCGATGCCTGAAATATGTTCCGCCCGAAGGGATGCGAGTTGTCGTTCTGCCTAGAGACCGACTTTTAAGGCCACTGACAAAAGGGACTTCGACCGGGTGCCCCCCAGTTTGTTCAAATGTGCCTTGGCTGTAACACTGTCCGTTAACACAAGGACATGGGCACTGGATAGAAGTTGATGGAATGCTCTGAGAGCCAGGAAGATGTAGCTCTAGCCAGTTAATAGGACGACGAGCATCCACCTCGTTCCACACTCCTTGGGCTAGTTGCCCCTGACAATGCGCACCCCAGCTGCGGAGGCTGGCATCCATTGTCACCACCACCTGCTGGGGCTCGAGGAAGAGGGAGCCCGCTGAAAGGGCCGGGGACCGCCACCACCGAAGGGATCTGCAAACTGCTGGCGGAATCAGGATCTGCCTGGATGAAGTGCCGCTGCCCGCCTTCTGTAAAGGCAAAAGAAACCATTGGAGCTCCCGGGCGTGGAGCTGCACCCAAGGAACAATGGCTATGGCCGATATCATTTTTTCCAAAAGTTGGGAAAGAATATAAGGAGAGGCCTTACGAGATCCCTCGACTTTAACTACCAACTCCCACAAGCTATTCTGATGCTCTGGGGAGAGGAAAACTTTACCCTGCAGTGAGTCAATTAGGGCCCCAAATGAACCAGGGAAGTAGAAGGGACCAAATGACTCTTTTCCAGATTAATGGAAAGGCCAACGGGCAGCTAATGTTCTCAGAATAAACTGAATATCCAGGGCAGCCTGGTGAGAGGAAGAGAACAAAATCAAAATATCATCTAAATAACAAAGGAGCCTAATCAAGGAAAGCCTGAGATAAGCGGCCAAGGCTGCTAACACCTTAGTAAAGGTGCGGGGGGAGGACAAAAGCCCGAAGGGCAAAGCCCAATATTGATAATGCACCCCCCGTAACAAAACCACAAATAACGTCGGTGAGATGGGAGAATAGGGAAGTGCAAATAGGCCTCAGTCAGATCAATGGAAGAAAGGAGATCGCCCCTCCTAACACCATCAAGAATGGATTTAAGCTAGATATCAAGGTGTGAGACACTGTTTGAATACTATTGAAAAAGCAGAATATTTTTATCAAAATATTTTTAAGGGAGCACCGAAACATCTCAAGAATAAAAAGTCAAAAATAGAGTTTACAAAATGTGAAAAGAAAGAAGAAAATCAAAGTGTGTTAAAAGTAAAAGGAGATTTTGTTGGTTGTCCAGAGGATTCTATTATGGTTTTTTCGGATGAGAAAATTGAACACCCCAGTGTTTCTGGGGGACTACAAGACCTTGAACTGCTGGAGGAAGATTCAAAAAACAAAGTTTTACATCGAGATGACCAGCAGCAGAGGTCCAATACTCTTCAAGACATGGGGGTTGATGCTAATCGACAGGAATTAGAATTCAATGAAGAAATCCGACTGGAAACCACAGGTGATAAATTTAAAGAGCATCCTGAATTGCTTGATACTGAATCAGAAAGTATTGAAGGATTTGGAAAAAATGGATTAAGCACAATAACTGGTTAAAAGTTCATTCTAAATTGGACTAATTTTAAACTTACATATTAAAATGGATTATAAAAATTTTTACTATGAAGTTTATCCTGGATTGGACATGATATCCTGAGTTTTGATAGATTGCTGCAAAATTAGCAGCGATCACTGGTTACCCAATTATATATTTTGGTGGAACATATCGTCTAGGAGAAGATTAAGAACTTGAAAACATCTTATAACCCGAAGGATTGAATTGCAAAGGGTGGCAGGATTTGAACTAATTTCAAAGGAACATCTGGGAAGCAGCTTTTGTTTGAAAGGCTGCAAAAGCTTATTTTTAGGTATAGTATAAGCTAGCTGGAATGATTTTTCCTAGAGGAGTGAATATCTTCGTGGTTGGATTTTACTTATATAAAGTCACTCGGGGGGTTGTGTGGAGAAATGTTTTACTTTGCTGATGGGGGCAGCGGCAAGATGAAGATTATTGAAGCGGATTTATGAGAGGAAATATATTTGACATCACTCAAGTTGAAGAGAAGATCGAAATTTGGATTATATAGACTGAGAAATGAATTAAATAAAAGATAATTTTCTTTATGATATAACTGTATGATTATAACTATATATGCATATATATTTTTTGTGTTTTATGTTTTTGGGGGTTTTTTCTCTTTAGTTAAGGGTGTAGTTAGGATAGAATTATAATGGTGTTCTTAACTATAATGGGTTTTTTTTTATTACAATATTGTTTAAATATATTAATGTTTGTTCCTGTTAGTTTGTTTTTTACTTTTGTGCCCTCTTTCCTTCTTTCTCTTTCTTTTCCTCTTTCAAAATTTGTTTAATTTAGAATTTGAATATTTAATAATCTTTTTCTTTTTCCCTTGTTCTAAATTTTGTTTTTCTTAAACTTGTAGCGGAAGTCGGGGGGGGATAGGGAGGGAAAGGGTTGGGGAGGAAGGATGGGAGGGGTAGGGGAGGGGGATCGGGGGGGGGGGAGAAAATGGAAAAATTTTGTATTGTAAAACTTTTTCAATAAAAAAAAAAATGGATTTAAGCGTCTGCATCTTAAATTTCCAGTACACAATGTACCAATTTAGCCGTTTTAGGTCCAGAATGGGTCTCCACCCCGCTGAGGACTTAGGCACCAGAAAAACTCGAGAATAGAATCCAGTCCCAATTTGGTTAGAAGGGACCAGTTGGATAGCCCTGATCGAAAGGAGATGCTGAACCACAGTGTCCTGCAGCTAGTGATGGCGTCTATAGAAATGACCTCCCCCCCCCCGAAAGTGCTGTTTAGACATAAAGGGTTTACCCCGGGACATCCTATCTTGGGATCCACGGGGCGTGCCAAAATTATTGTACGGGCGTGATGGAGGGAAAAAGGAGGAGGAAGAAGAAGGACCCCCACCATCTGCAGCACGAGATTGAGGCCATGCAGCATAAGGTGAGTAATGGGACTCTCCCCTGGGAAAACAGCTGCCAAAATTTTCTTTTTGTCACGAGTCTCGGTCAAGAATGGCTCCAAGGCATCCCCAAACAAATGCCCCCCCCCAAAGGGAATGGAGGCCAACCACCACTTGTGTCTGATATCCGCCTGCCAGTGTTGGAGCCAGACCAAATGACAAGCAGCTACCGATGAGGCCAATGACTTAGCGGCAAAATGGGCGGTGTTCAGGGTGGAGTCTGCTGAAAATTGGACCGCTGCAACAATTTTATTAAGGTCCTGTTTGATCCGGGCATCCTCAGGGGAAAGCTTCTCTTGTAGCTGGCGAAGCTACAACAGAGTGGTGCGATTGAAGAAAGATGCTGTGGAAGCAGCCTTAATCACCCATGCAGCCCCTTGATGAGCCCTCTGGAGAACAAGGTCAACACGCCGTTCATCAGGTCTCAACCCCTCATCCGGGTCACCGGGAACGTTGGCGTTAGGTAAAAGCACAGCCACGGGAGCATCAATCGATGGAAGTTGGAGAAGCGACTCCAGGTCGGGCGCTACATTGAAGTTCTTCCTATCATTCGAGGAAGGGAGAGGAGCCGAGCTAGTTGAGGGTCACTGCTGTTTAACTGTCTCTAAAAACAAAGGAGGAGCAGGAATGGACGTGACTTGTTTGGCCGGTTCAGCGAACATTGGGTCCAAAGTCCCCTAAGGTGCAGCCACAGTAGTAGGGACTACCGGAGGAGATAGTTGGGCCATGTTAATGGCCTTAAATATCAAGGATTTAAATAAGGCCTGTGAGAATAAGCCAGAGACGACTGGTTGATCCGGAGGGAGATCCTCGTCATTGGATTGCCCGGAACCTTCATCCTCCACATCAGATAGGGTAGAAGGTTGAGTGGCCTGAGAAGCCGAAGGAGATGAAGGAGCCCTGGTGGCCATCCGCTCCGAAGTGTGACGCCTCTCAGGAGAACCCAACCTCACCGAACTGGCTATGCTGGAGTGACGAGATCTAGCCGCCAGAGATTTCTGCACCGCAGCTTCAATGAGCTTCTGTAAGTGCTCAGGAGATAACTGGCAAGGCAATGTGTCAGGCGCCGCAACAGGAGCAGGAACAGGAATGGCGCATCCTGTGTCACCACTGAAGAGGGAAGCACGGGCAGAGCGGAGGGCTCAGCGCCCCACAAGTCAGTATCAGAAATAGCTGTCGGGCAGTCTCGAAGTGATAGCTGGTCAGGGGTCGCAGGTCGAGGATTCTGGGCAACCCCCACCGCCTCAGTCTCAGCTGGGACCCCCTCCGTATCAGAAAGCAGATTAGCACTTGCCTTTTCACAAAGCTTAGTGAGAACTTTATCTCAGCACTTTTCCACCTTAGAGGAAGTACTGCCATGCTTTTTATGCCCTTTATGATGGGCATGTAGAGGTTTGGATGGGGGTCGAGTCTCACTAGCGGCCTGGAAGTTCGCAGGAGGGGTAGCAGATAAGACATCTGATTGGCCCAACACAGAAGCTACGGCCCTTGCTCCGTGCTTTGATTTTGAGGTGGCTTTTGGGCATAATGGCAAACCTTCAGGTGTAGACAGTAGTCACAATCAATATGCCAGGGGGAGTGCGGAAACTCCACAAAAGAACTCCTACAGGCAACAATGGAGAGCAATAAGGTGATGGGGAGCGCAGAAACTCCACAAAATGGCCGCCGTGCCTTTTCAATCAAACAAAATGGCTGCTGCACCTCTTTGGGAACCAAACAAAATGGCCACCGCACCTCTGCAATAAAACAAAATGGTGGCCGCAAGTTGTAATTACTGATTACAACTTGCAGGAGGGGTAGCAGATAAGACATCTGATTGGCCCAATGCAGAAGCTACTGCCCTTGCTCCCTGCTTTGATTTTGAGGCGGCTTTAGGCATAATGGCGAAGCTTCAAGTGCAGACAGTAGTTACAATCAATATGCCAGGGGGAGTGTGGAAACTCCACAAAAGAACTCCTACAGGAAACAATGGAGGGCAATAAGGTGATGGGGAGTGCAGAAACTCCACAAAATGGCCGCCGTGCCTTTTCAATCAAACAAAATGGCCACTGCACCTCTTTGGGAGCAAACAAAATGGCCACCGCACCTCTTTGCAATAAAAACAAAATGGCGTCCGCCAGTTGTAATTAATGATATTAGGAAGCCCCACTATTGTTTCAAATGGGAGAGCTTCAGTCTCCACCAGCCACAGTTCAAAGGAATTCTTAAAAGTCCACAGGGGCTAATAATGCTGTTTAGGAGCACTAAAAACAGAGCGATCCAACCAAACTAAAGAGTTAGAAATGATCTGAGAAAGGAGAAACTGTGCAGTTTAAAAAGAAATACAGTCCAAATGCTAGAAACAGCAACTGTGGAAAGGAGGGGGGTTGGAGCGGGTCCCAAGGCAGTAGGAAAGTATTAGCAGGGTGAAAAAAACATGGCAACAGCAAATTAAAAGTCCAAAGGAGGCTTCCCTCCCAACCTTAGGTAGGAAACTGCCAGCAGCAGGGAGAGGCCCCAGTCAGATAACTCACAAACAAGTCCAAGGCAACCAAAGTCCAATGGATAAAGCAGTAATCATAGTCAAACAGTCCAGAGTAAAATCACACCAAAAAATCCAAGCAGTTGAACTAATATCAGAGACAAAGGACAGAGCCAGAAAACCACACGCCAGTCCAGACTAAAAGACTGAGTCAAAAGCTGGTCTACCCCGGCAATGAGGGCGGTATTTAAGCTTATGGATAGACTCAGTCCTTCAGGCTGATTGGATGAGGATAACCCACACTGGCTGCTGTCTCCATCCACAATGGAGAAGCATAAATTCTCCATGACTGGCGATCAACTAATTACTCCCTTTGATACAAAAGAAAGAAAAAGCAGTTTTGGATTGATGCTCCTGCTAGGTTCTGGTCAAAGCCAACTTTTGCTGATTGAAACTTTCACATTCACATTATATTAAAATGATAAATTTGACTACCTATTTACTATTATCCCACACAATTAAAAAGAAATATAGCTATAGATTACTTGCCTGAGAATCTGGGCACCTCACTAAGGAAAAGCAAGAGAGATAACTAAGTATCTCTGAACTGGCCCTTTCTTAGTTTGCCATCTAACAGGACAAAATAACTTAGCTGTGTTGAGGTAAGAAATAACACTGTTTGCTTGATACAAGCAGGAAAAAAAAATAACAAATGGTAAAACTATTGAAGGAAATGGTAAACCTACTAAGGATATTATAATGATAACCATTAAAAATTAACAATTATGTATGTATTCTACGTATTGTATTGTTTTACATCATTCACTAGTAATTTAAGGTGGTGCATTTGTATTTGTTTATCATTTCAAGTAACATAAGAGTGTTACTTATATAAGCAAGGATCCCTTATGAATTTCATGTACTATGTAAACACAGATTTAGCAGTTTCCAGTTGACAGCCCATGGTATTATATAAGCAGAACACCCACCCTCATCTCCCACTGGTCCCTTAAGAAATCCTCAAAATATATGCAACTGGGGCAAAAGGAAAATTGGCAGAACATACAAGTCAAGCATGATATAGACAGAAGCTAATTTGGTGCAGACTAATTCAGTGCTTTGTTTTCTGATACTTCTTAATAGTCATTTCTCTAGCAAGAACAGCAATGGACTGACAGGCAAATAAATGCTCCTTGCTTATGTTTACTAGCAAGAAGTAAGAGGAGGTAAATGCCTTCTGGTACTCAAGGTAATATCAAGACTAAGAGACATTGAAAGCCTCTGTCTTCAAGAATACATCTATACCAAATGGTGTCTGTTAAGTCCTCGCTTGTGCGACCAAGGCGGAGCTGTCCCTGTTGCTATCGCGCGTTGATTGGCCAAGACACGAACAGCAATCAAGCGGGAGATTAGTTGCGTTGCTATTGGTTCCTGGTTCTGTTGCTTCGGCTATTTAAAGAGCTGTCAAGTTGTTCAGTTGTTCTTGTTCTCGTCTGTTATAGTTATCAATAAAGCTTTTGCATACTTACCTCCGAGTGCCGCCTGGTTCTGGAACAGAACAGTGTCTATCACTATCATTATTTATGTGATTTGTTTGATACAACATACGCTTAGATTCTGGAAAATATCCAGAAGGATCTAAATATATCTAAATATATAGTCAATATTTGCTTGCTTCTCTGGTCTAGGTTTCTGTAATTTATCATTAAGTTATCCTAGTATGGAGACAGTAACCCCTGTCATTTTTGACATGGTTCCATCAGTTACACTGAGTCAGACTTTATTCATTGTTTTTCTCATTCATCCAGAAGGGAGAGTTTAGAGAAGGCCAGCACAACTGATAGATGGGAAAGAGCCAGATTAATACCTTTTTAAAAATTGTGGGCCACAAAGGAATAGGTGGCATGCCAATCAGCTGTTCAACAGCTGGTAGCACAATGACAACAATGGATTTGGTGTTCGTGAAACTTGTGTTTTCTGGGGTGGAGATGATTGCAAAAACTTAGGTGGTGACAGCAGATTCTTCCTGGTGGCAGTGGTGCTTTGCAGCAATTAATTATTTTTTTAAAATGCTGCTGGGTTACACAAGATTGCTTGGCAGACCATGTGGCATTCTGGGTGTATGTTGTGCCTGGCTTAGAGCATAGGTTTTTATGTATTTTTAATGGTACAATAAACCATTATTATTAGTATATTAGAGTAGCGTGATGGCCTAGTGCTGAAGATGCTCGTTTCCCATTTGGAAAATTGAGTGTTCAATCCTAGATAACAGTAGATCTTTTTCTTCTACAGCATATAGAAAAATTATCTGCTGCAATCCCTATGTAGTTTTGGGAAGGGCAGCTGGCCAACAAACACTTATCTTCATTCAGTCGCCCCAACTCTACCCTGAATTAAGAGATTACAGAGTCATAAAAAGGCAGTTTTTAAATGATGCAATATAAAATTGACTTGTTCATACATCCATCTGTCATTGTTTACAAAATACTTGGGAGGTTTGGTTTATGGGATACAGATCAGGATACCATTTTTAACTAAGGTTGTCATTTTGCTTTAATTGAGGAATTTCCAATTATGACAGTTTATCTGAAAAAAATAGGTTTAAAACAATGGTTTTATCATGGGACATTACAACTTTTACAACTGCATAAAGAACATTCTATGGTGTAGAATATATGGCCTTGGACCTCCATCAGCTCTTCAATATATAGTAGTATGTGTCACTGATCAGCTAAAAAACCTGAATACTTTATATAGCATTTATTTATTTTATCTAGCATTTATGTAGATAAGAATTCATATTCATATATATTGATAATATAATAAATAAATCAGCATTTATTTCATCCCTTTATTTGATGTTTCAGATTTTATTTTTTGACCTTGTAGCTCATTAACTGGCAAAGAAGATTTTTATTAAACTGACAGTTGTCATTAAATGGATCCTTTGTTGAAAGCCTTCCTAACCAGTTTTGATTTTCTCTAGAGCCAGCCTAATCAAGTTTACTTTATGATAATGATATTGTTTATTGCAAAAGCATTTCTCCTTGTCTTCAGGATTTCAAGCACTAGGTCATATTTATGAAATAATTTGATTGGCTGCACTACTAAGAAGTGAAAAAAGTGTTTTCAGCATTTCTCAACATTTATTAATTTCTATTTATTGAATTAGCTTTTTCATCTGCTATAGTATAGTAAATGTTGGTGACTTTATGTTATTTTAAATACTAAGTTTTATTTGTATGATTTCTTAAAATGCACATATACACCTCTTACTTACTAACTTACGAATAATATGATTTTCTGATGGAGAATTATAGTTGCTTTCTTCACGCATCCAATTGATATTCTTGTACTACTCTATATTCTGTAGAACCATGATGTTTTTAAATAATGAAAAGTTGAATCAGATGCTACAGAAGTGATTATGAAGTTGGTACTAAAGACAAGATTCAGTGAGGTGTAATCCTCTGCAGAGCACAATCAAATTCATCTGAAAGACAGCTACTGTTGTTTTCTCTCAAATGTAACATGTTATTCTTCTTCTTTCCACATGACAAACCTAAATGGATCAGGAAAGTATTTTGCATAACATAGTTCTATGGCTGTTTAGGGCAAAACTACCCTTTCCCTCAAGGACCAATGTCATATGAACCAATATCAGAAAAATTAAATAACATACATTCAGTGAAGTTTCCTTTTACTTCCTTTGGTGTTTGCAATTTCTTTAAACCTTCAAAATCCATCAGCAAACACATTATAGAACAACAACAACAACAACAACAAATAACTAAACACTAAATAGTTTTAATTTGGGATGGATTAACATGTAGAGAGAAGCTTTTGGTTGGTAGTGATAAAAATAATGTACGATGTATCGTTGTGAGTGGTGGGGGCACTTTCACATGAGCAATGACAAATGGATAAAAAATAATTATTTAATTAACAGTTAAAATTATCATAATAAATGATAATACTACAGTGATACTACATGGGTAAATATTCATAGACATTAGACAGCACTGTGAGAATTAGATATTCAGCAGATTGATGATATGAAGGGAAAAAACCTGTCCCCTGTTTTGGCATGCAATGCCTTGTAGTGCAGTCCTGAGGGATACAGTTGAAACAGTTTGTGTCCAGGATGTGAGGGGTCTGCAGCTATCTTCTCAGACCTCCTTCTGACCTGAGCAACATACAGATCTTCTATGGAAGGCAGGCTGCTTGCAATTGTTCTTTATGCAGTCTTAACTATCCATTAGAGTCTGTAACTGTCCTGCTTGGTTGCTGTAACCAGGAAGTTATAAAGTACAAATGACAGATTCAATAATTCTTCTATAAAACTGTATCAATAGCCCCTCGAGCACTTTGAACTTCCTGAGTTGATGCAGGAAGAACACTTTTTGCCTTTTTAATGATGGTTGTAATATTAAGTGTTTATTTCAAGTCCTGGGAGATTATAGAAGCCCAGAACTTGAAGGACCCAACTGCTGATGCAAGTAAGAGGTGGTCAAATAAATCCTAAAATATCCTAAAATCCACTCTCAACTCTACATGTTTTAAGCATTTTCAGTTCCAGATTGTTCTGACTGCATCACAAAATCATCTATATTCAGATTCATCACCATCTTGAATGAGGCCAATGACCATTGTATCATCTGCAAACTTCAGTACTATTAAAAGTGAGTTCCCTTGAAATGCAGTCATTGGTGTATAGACAGAGAACAGCAACACCGAGAGAACAGAGCCATGAGAGGCACCTATGCTAATTGCCCAGGTATTAGATGTACTTTTCCCTAGCTTCACCTGTTGCTTCCTATCTATCAAAAAGTTGATGATCCATCTACAAGTATGAACAGGCACAGTGAGCTAAATCAGTTTTGAGTGAAGAATTCCTAGAATGATGGTACTGAATGCCGAGCTGAAGTTTACAAAAAGTATACATCAGTCAATCACAGTGTGTCTGTGGCCCACTTGTCTGTTGCTTTTGCCAGAACAAGCTGCTTCTTTAATAGAGACAGTCATTTTCTCTTCTGCAGAAACACACAGGAAATTGCAGATTCAGGGATATCAAAGGCAACATGTGAGATGGTAGCAATAAGTTGCCCCAAAACAAAGATATGCCAATAAAGAAATGTACTAAATTGTTGTAGGCAAATCCTACAAGCAGCAATAACTCTGTGCATTAGCTTCACCAGCAATAGCTTCACCAACCTAATTTTCTCTACACATTCTGATAAGCTTCCTGCTCTGCTTCCCAAAGAGTTCCTTTCACCAGGCTCCTTAATTTAATGTCCTCATCTTTGGGGCTTGGGCAGACTTGGACTTTCATATTCTGGAGTATGGGTCAGGAAAGTTTATAAAATTCATGGCCATCAAGCACTTTGGCCCAACACATGTCAATAGACATACATCGGATCTCATGTTTTGCTTCAAGCACCTCTACTGTGATAAAAAATAATGCAGAACCGTCTACATGTATTAAACCCTTTGCTATAGTAAAATCACTTCTTGGCCCAGTTAAAACTGATTGCCACTTCAGACCAGGTTTTGGAGAACCGGTAGTGGAAATTTTGAGTAATTCGGAGAAACGGCAAATACCACCTCTGGCTGGCCCCCAAGTGGGGTGGGAATGGAGATTTTACAATATCCTTCCCCCAGGAGTGGGGAGGGAATGGAGATTTTACAGTATCTTTCCCCTGCCATGCCCACCAAGCCACGCCCACCAAGCCATGCCACACCCACCAAGACACACCCACAGAACCAGTAGTAAAAAATTTTGAAACCCACCATTGCTTCAGACCATCTAGGACCTACAAAGACTTGTAACATCTTCTGGAATAGTCTGCCCTGGGAATCTGATCAATCTGGAAGGTTTAAGGAAAGATACTTGGAGAGTTTCCTAGCAGTTTAGTAGGCAAGTCTGTCAACCATGATTTTTGGGGTTCATCTTAGTTCAACATGGAATTCTGATAGATAAAAAGGCAAAAACTATAGCTGGCCATCAGTGGAAAAGTTTAGTATTGAGCCAGAATAAACCCAAATATAAACTTAAATTAGAATTTACAGCAAGCTGATAGGAAATTGATTTTATATATATAGCTTAAAATGGCTACAGGGAAAAACATGCTTTTGGAACCCTTCTCTAATAGTTATCATTCCATTCCACCTAACAGTTAAAGGTTTTTAATAGACGAGGAATAGAGAGTGAAGAGATTTCATTTCACTGCAGAATTTTGAATCGAATATTTGAGCTCTAAAGATGCCAGGATTGCAAAACCTTGAGATGTTTTTGACAGTTCTAATGAATCATTTCTCTAGCAGTCCAACATTCTCGCTTTCTATTTGCAGCTACATTAAATATAAACAGGTGGACTAAATACAAAATGCTGAAAAATAGCCCAATTTTATACTATAGTGAGATCATGTCATGGCTTTCAATGGATTTAATGCCCTCTGAAACAAATCATTTTTCCCCCCTTACCCTTTCTTCTCCACATCTAATAGCACAAACTGTTTGGAGTTATATAAAAGAAATTCACTAAGGTTGAAAGAAAAAACCTCCTAGATGAGATTCATGCACTACCAATTTCAAAATCATCTTCTAAAAATCAGTGAGAGTCTAATCCAAATTTTATAAGTATTAATCACACAACTATAATTATAATTCTGTGTCTTTAAGTTTTAAAGGTTACTTCGTTAATCTTACAATTCAAGGCATTGTGCTTATTTCAGCAGAATCAATTAATTACAGTATATTTTTATTTATTAATATTAATCTGCTTTGAATGTTTTTGTTTGACTACTTGTGTATAGCTTTCCCTGCATTCTCAGACACTAACACATCTGTCACTTTTTTAATGGACTCAAAATAGTTTTGGACCTTAGTATACCAATTACATCTGCATGATCTCAAACATGGTAGGCCTTTTGCTGTCATACCTGATATGTAGCATGTTGGATTATCATATCTCCTATAATCAAATGTTTGTTAAACAATCTGCTTGCTGCTGTGAGGGAAATATATATAGTATGTATTAGTGGATCTGAACAAAACAAAAAAACAAAAAATAATAATCATGTGATTGTTCTATTTTCTTGAAGCTCCCCAAGAGGCAGATATCTATTCTCAATTATCAGCAGTCTTATAAAACACAAAAATACAGAAAATTCAAAATAGAATAAAGATTAAACTAAAACCAACAATGGCAAAGCAATATAAAATGAGTTATTAAAATTAAACCATTTTTAAATTGAAAAATATGACAATGAATAAAGATTGTGGGGGGTGGAATTCTGCAAGGAAGAGCTGTAGTAAACTAATGTATGTATAGTAACTCTATTACCTATGAAGATTTTAGGGTTGGTGCCAGAATCCTCTTTCTGCCAGATTTTAAGGAAAATATTCCAATATAGACCTCAGAGGATATTGCCTCAGTATTAAACTTTTTGCCATCCCAACTCAATGAGTAGTTTGTTTGCTATGATATAAACATGGAACGGATAGCACCACTAAAAACAAGCTTGCAAGATAAATGGAAAAAACATCATCATTATGGGAATTATTTGCCTGTGAGCATAAAATGAAAAAGTGAGATTATTACCAAATTCTGTACATGCATGCAGTCATTTTCAGAATTTTACAGCCGAATAAGCTTTAATAATTTAAGGAGGATACAGGATCTACATACCTTCCGCCGGGCCCTGAAAACGTTCCTATTTTATCAGGCTGGCCTGGCTTAAACCTCCCTTTATAAATGGGTTTTATATTGGGTTTTAAATGTTTTTAAAATTGGATTTTAATTATTTCAGCCTAATTGTATAATTTATTTTAAATTTTTAACTTTTGCATTATATTGTATTTTTAATTGGCTGTTCACCGCCCTGAGTCCCTGCGGTGAGTAGGGCGGTATATAAATCTTAATATATATAAGTTAAGTTTATATTAATAAACTTAAACTTAAACTTTTCACCAAATCAGATTTCCCTAACATTTATGTCAGCAATTCAGTGACAAATGGAAAGGGAATACTTGGGACAAAAGATGAACTGAAAATTCTATATGGCTTTCAACAGCTTTAAAACTTTATAAAGGTAAAGATTTAGCTTGTCCAGTTGAGTCAACTCAGTGTTGACTGAAGACATCGTTGTCATGTGGCCAAAATGACTATATATCAAGGCACATAGAATGCTGTTACATTCCCACCAAAGTGATATCTATTTATCTACTTGCATTTGTGAACTGGTAAGTTGGCAGGAACCGGAGCAAGTAATGGGAGCTTACCCTGTCATAAGGCATTCAGGTCTTGAACCCAGGCTATCAGCTTTAGTTCAGCTTTTTAACCGCTGAGCCATTGTGCCCCCTTTTAAAGCATTAATTAGTTATATATTTTTTAAGGGATGCGGTGGTTCAGTGGCTAAAACACTGAGCTTGTCGATCGAAAGGTCTGCAGTTCAGCAGTTTGAATCCCTAGTGCCGCATAATGGAGTGAGCTCCTGTTACTTGTCTCAGCTTCTGCCAACCTAGCAGTTCGAAAGCATGTAAAAATGCAAGTAGAAAAATAGGGACCACCTTTGGTGGGAAGCTAACAGCGTTTTGTGCTCTTTCGGCATTTAGTCATGCTGGCCACATGACCATGGAGACATCTTCAGACACTGGCTCTTTGGCTTTGAAATGGAGATGAGCACCGCCCCCTAGAGTTGGGAACGGCTAGCACATATGTATGAGGGGAACCTTTACCTTTATAGTTATATATTTTACTAGAATATGTTAAGTCTAGCCAGACTATTTTGTGTAGCCCATAGATGCTACATTATATTTAGAGGTGAAATATACATAGCATTAGGATTATGATATTGATTTACTAATGCTAATCCCAAACTACTATCACTTCTAGTTTGGGTAGACACAATCCTTGCCATTAAAATTATTGTAAAAATTCAATATTCATTGTCTATTTACTACCTCTGTTGCTTTTATTTTTATCAGGTGTAAATCTGAACTAAAAAAAACCATACTTCAACTCCCCTTTCAGGACCAAATTATATTTGTAACCTCATATAGCTGTCCAATTCTTTCATGTAAAGTACTGTAATGACAGGGGAAATTGTACCTAAGAATGGACTCTCATTTATGCCATTTGTGTATTTTAGTGCTTATTTTAATATAATCCAATTTGGACCCAATAAGCCTATTAACTTCAACTACTCAGTTAATTTACAATGAATTCAAGAAGTTACTCAAGTAGCTTTTCAAAACATAATAGTAGGGTGACCTTCGTTAGATATGGCTGCAGCATAACATGCAGCTCCCTTTCAAACTCTAATATATAGTAAGAACTGTGAGACCTGGAACTATGAACAGATTGTTATACTTCTTGATGACAGATTTATAAGGATTGAAAAGGTGCTTATAAAAGCAAAAGGTGAAATGTTTCCCTAGCACTTTAATGTCAGATTGAAACATCAGTTCATTTGACCTGTGTAACTCAAATTTTTTTTTATATTATTAGGTTATTCCAGTGGAGGATGATTCCAAGCCAACTGCTGCAAAAGCAGTATTACAAATGGTACAGTGTATATGAAGGTAAAATTATATAGTATTCAATAATGTTAATATACAATTTCCATTTTTCACCTGGTCACATTAAGTTCACATTGACCTATTCCAAGTGTGTTTAACTCATGGCCTGCATGCCACATGCGACCCTCAACAACTATTTATTATTCTCTTGTGCAGTCCCAAAAGAGAATAATAAAAAAATTAAAAGGAAGTTTGTTATTTATATAGATTAATTATATCATATATTTTATATGTAACCCAAGATGATTCCTCTTCACACAAAGTGGCCAAGGCAAGCCAAAATATTGGGCAACCATGTGCTAAATCTTTTTCTTGAGTATGATGATTTGCAGAAATTTGGGGCCTCTATCATCAGTGATACTGACTACATTTTTAACATTCATTTCTAACTTTTTTATAGTTAAAAGTAATAAGCTATATGTTCGATCTTTGTACGTGCTGCTGAAGAAAGAAACATGAATATTTTTTTAGCATATTTGCTGGCAAAGATGATAAACTATATCTCATATAAATAACCTGGCCCATATCTTAGTTATTGTATATTCATCAGCAATTCTGAGAGTCCATTTTAAACGCTTGGGATAAGCTCTTTGTTGAAAACAAGATGGACATTTCAGTTTCATATTATTGCCATTTGTGTAGTATATTTTTCTTTCCATGAATTCCCCAAATTCTTTGTATTATCCATGTAAAGATATAAATAAAGGAAGTAAATAACTGCTTGTTCAATAAATCACCTGTCTTCTGAATTAAGGGTAAAATGCATATTTTATATGAAAAAGATTATATATTTCATTCTGGATGTAGCAGATAAATATTAAAGAATAAAAATATTCTTGATTTGTAGAGAAGGGTGGGCAGTATGTCAGTTTCCAGAGCCTTGTTAGATAGTTTATTTTATTTAGCAAAGACAGTGATGAAAATTATACTAAACATGTCAACACTTTGGTAACCCTGAAGCATTTTGGCATGCTCACACTGTACAACCTAAACACAACAGTGTACCCCTATGCTAACTGCTTGCTTTAATTCATATTAGCAGATGGGTTTTCAGATCATGTCACCTGTGTGACAAAAGATACATTTTTAATGGGCAAATGATTGTCATTTGCATAGCAAATACAAATGTGCTTCTTCATTAGGTTTTAATAGGAAGAAGTGGGCAAAGGGTAGGCTCATTTGCATCACTGAATGCTTCATTTTCACACTGTTTGTTGTCTGTAGAAATATACAGGTATCAATGTCCAAGAAAAACAAACACTTTGTTAGATTTACAGACACTATCTGGGTTGACAGTTCTGCAGTAGCAATACATTTCATGGTGAAAAATATCCAAGACATTTCAGAGTTTTATTCCTTGCTAATTTTCAGAAATGTGGGATGCAGATATTGCATATACATGCACATTTCCTGAACAGAAGAAATATTTATTCAATATTTCTAGTACTTGCAAATGACAAAAGCTGTTGTTTTAACTAATGGTGCTATGAATTTAGGTGAAGAGAAAAGAGAGATTGAGAAGATGCCTGAAGGCCGTGAGATAATTTTATTACTAATATATTCCCTTGGTTTGCTTTTTGAACTCTGTCATTCCTTGCCTTACAGCTGTAGTTAATGAATGGGGAGACTATTCAAATGAGCCCCAAGCAAAATATTATTCATGAATTTTCTAGGACGGAAGCTATAAGAAGGGCATCAATGGCATCAGGTTCATTGGTTATGCTTAAGGATTCATAAGTACCTTTGTTGCCCTAGAAAAATAATTGTCTTCAGTTCAACCAGCCTGTTCTACACCCTGAGCAGCTGCCAATGAGCCAGCAATAAAACAAAAGAGAGAGGTGGAGGAAACAAAGGCAATCAGATGAGAAGCCAAGCATTGGTGGGGTTACCGAACAGCCTTTCTTATGCAGATAGCAGTTTGGCTTACAGAACATCCAAATGCAAGCAAATTGATATATGCAAGCTTTTTTTTTTCCCAATAAGCTTGTCAATGCCTTATGCTTATCATGTGTTTTTTTTTACCTGGAATGCTGCTATTAAGAAAACAAAAAAGAGAGAAAAGCAGGAATCAAATGAGACACAGAAAGACTAAGCAATATCCCTCGTCTCCAGGTTTATTTTCAGGTAAGAAATCAGGTCTAATTTAAAATTGATAAACAGTCAATCCGATATGATGAGATTAAGAATTAAGGATTTTTCCCCCCTAAGGAATTTGCAAAGAGATACACATCTCATGAATAAATATAGCAGTCTAAGGTATTTATTGATTCACATGCCATTTGTTTGAGTGTTTGCCCTAAGGGGGCCAAAAAGAAGCCTATTATTATTGACAATATAAGAGCTATGGTTATATTTGCAGACAAAAAGTACATTTAAATTGTGCCTCACGGTGAGAACATGAGCCAACCAAAGCCAGTAATTCAAAGTTAAGACTGACATTATGTCAGACCCCATAGTGTCAGCAAAAGTGACAACTATGCCTTTGCATTTACAAGCATCTGTAAATTTATATCTCAATTTTTAATGAAATATATTGCTGTGGTTTTCCTTTTCTAAACTCTACTCATTTCATTCTTTTTCTATTTTTGTTTTGTGAAAGTATTTAAGTTGCAGGGTGAACATCTTTCTTTTATAACTGTTGATATATTCAAGATCTTTTTCCACATGCTACAAGGTGTATATATACCCAAATAGGAAGCGCTGCACATTATCCACCTAGATAAACAGATGCAGAAACAAAACATATCCATCATAGCATATTCCATCAAAAGGAAAAAGGTTACACAACTATGTGGGTTAGGAGTCGGCAAATGCAGAGCCTCACAAAAGAACTCAATTTCATCTGAAAGAACCTTCCCCTTCAAGAGGTAGAAATGAGATCTATATTGACTCAAGTTTGTTTTCAAAGTGAGTGAAAGGGGCTAAACAAGCAGCCTCCAACAGAGTGGATGCAATTAAAAATAAAAGCGATGAAAAGGCTTGAAATGAATTAAAGTGAGAGAATGATGGATAGGGTATTTTAGAGATGTTTTTATGAGAATTATAGTGAGAAGTCAGATAATAAAATTGAAACAAATACTGTAATTGATTATGTTCTAGAAAATTTTAATGAAAACTAAGCAATAAACACTGAAAATGTTGAAAATAAGATTTCAGGTGTAGACAGTAAAATTGGAGGAATGTTAAAAGATGGGGGTGGATTGTTTATAGAATAGCTATCTGACCAATTTAATGTATATGTGTATATGACAACTGCATATACTTCTGATGATTGAAAGAATGCTACTATTGTTTTCCTATAGAAAGGAAAAGATAGGCAAGGTTAATACTGTATAAAAACAAGACATTAGTATACTTGGAAAGGTGTTTGGAAGAATTCTGATCAAGAGGAAGTGAGTGATGACAATTGGCCATATTTGGGAAGGACAAGGCTTTTTTATTTTTCATTCTTATTCTTTATAATTGATTAAAACAGTTTATTGCAATTTTATTAAATCAAAGAAACATACAATTTAAAAAATGGGTAGGCTTAAAGTATGATACGTTTTGCCATATGGAACATTGTTTATGTAGAGGCATAAGGAAAAAAAGAATGCTTAAAAAATGGTTCAATGTTAAGCAGAAAGTAAGTCAAGGATCTATGATATCTCCTTGCTTGTTTAATTTATGAATGAACCGATTTACAAATGTCTTGATCAGGAATATGAAAATGTGTGGGTTTTTTGTATGCAGATAATGTTGTGTTATTGGCAGAGATTCCTAATGAGGTGCTGCACATATTAGATTATGCAATGTTGGGCCTTAGTCATGGGTTCAAATAAGTTTGTTTTATAGATGTGCTTTAATTTTGTCTCAAATGTTATTTTCTGATTTCTTTAGACATATTTTATTCACAGATTAAGTGTATTCACAGATCACTCATGGATGCAATTTTTGTACTGGTCTAAGACTAATAACTGACTGACTTAAGATTGTATGACACAATGAGCTCTATTAAAATATAAATTAATGTATTGAAATTAAGGCCGCATTTTTCGATAGGGAAAAAGGACTGATGATAAATTATACATAAATGGTGGAAAATTAGAAAAGAGATGAATCTTTGTAGAATGTTCATTGAAAATGGGAAATGTGTGAAGAAATTACTATTGAGGCTTGTGAAGGCAAGAATGAATAACAAAGAAAAAATTAAGGAGAGATACTGTGATTTGGCTTGCTAAAAACTGGATTTAGATTTCTTTCTTTTCCTCCTAACCGCAGTATTTAAATTCCTTCACTCACTGTTTCTCATTTTTACTGCACTTTGCATAAATATTGCTTAGCCCAAAGAGAAATAGTAAAACATGTATTTATGGGCAGGTCATAATCTTATGGAAAGCTGATATGATAGAGATAGATAGGAATACACTATTTTCTACCACTCAGCAGTATAACTGTTGGTATATACTCAGCAGTATAACAGTTACTCAGCAGTATACCACTCCAAATAACTGTTAAAGTTAAATAGTTATATGTCCATGTTTCAAACAGTATAGGAAAGCCTTGTTTGAACCAACCAAAGAATGTGTACTTTTCCTGTTTTGTTCCTCAACTGTGCAATAAATAATTGATTTTTTTTAGCTGTTTCCTTTTCACATGACACAAACTTACAAGCAGAAGAAAAGAACTTTATGCAACCCACCTGAATGACTCAAGATTGCCCCTTTGTTATTTTAGTTTAAATAGTTAGCAAATACTTTGTCTGTTCCACAGGGCTTTTAGTATTCTGAAATATTAATTTTACTCCCAGATTGTATTGTATCCCATCACTCTGCCTCTGTATGTGTCCCTTGTAATATTTAAACTTCTATTGGAGTATGTGATTCCTAAATCTGATCCATACTAACATATAAACACCATTTAAAGCCAACTGAGAAAAATATATTACTTTTGCTGATAACACAGAAAAGTCCACTCAAATTTTGTGGGACTTGATTAACTCTAGCTTAATGTAACTTTTGGGAAACTGTATAAACTCTATCACCATAAAGACTAGTCAAGTTGGGACTTGATGCTACTCAAAGTTATCATCAAAGGTGTCATCTGTCACCTGGTATAGATAAGAAACTCATGACCATGACTGTGCATCAGCCACAATTTGCTCCTGCTGAATTTCGGTATTAATTTGAAGAGAATATGTGATCCACCAGGAAGAAGTCTGAATGACTTAAAATCAGGATTTTACAATTGTAAGGTTGCTGATCCTATTGGTGCATACATGGA
Source organism: Masticophis lateralis (assembly GCA_030761175.1). NCBI lineage: Eukaryota > Metazoa > Chordata > Lepidosauria > Squamata > Colubridae > Masticophis > Masticophis lateralis. Next base: position 36,702,054 of record JAUDYJ010000006.1, on the reverse strand, counting down.
AGCACAACTAGCACAGTAGGGATACAGTCATTCTGATGCCTGATTCTGATCAACATGGTGGGATGTAGGTAGTGGTGGGATTCAAGTAATTTAACAACTGGTTCTCTGCCCTAATGATTTCTTCCAACAACCAGTTTGCCAAACTGCTCAGAAAGTTAACAACCGGTTCTCCTGAAGTGGTGCGAACTGACTGAATCCCATCACTGGATGTAGGGACACTGTTCCATTACTGGTTCTGCTAGGAATAATGTTCTCAATATGGCTCATAGAAGGGAAAACATATTTCTACCTCTTGTTAAGCACCCAGCACTGGATTCAAGCAGTAAAGTGGTAATATTGCAAGACTTTTGTGTTTTTGTTTTGTTGCAGAAGCTTTTAAAATCAGGTAGCAAAGTCTATTTTTATCCCATATGTTACCACTGGTATCCTAGACTAGGCTTTTCTTGAAAGCAGGATGATCAAGCAGATGATCATGACAACTATAGTAGTGATAAAAAGATGAAACCTATTAAAATTAATGTTAACTAATTGGCTTTGTGTTATTTCATATCCATATGGCAATTTAATTTAACAATTGACATCATTCTCATCTGCTTCTCTAGAAAAAAAATTGAAAAAATCATTAAAGTTTATGATAATTGATCTGTTTACTTCTAGATGGAAGAAAATATGATGGCCATCATGAGGTTCAGTAAACCTCTCTGCAAAATATTAATTACATCCCAAATTCGGAGAATTGTGACTTCAGCATTTATAGTCATTGCACTGTCAGTGATCTCAGAAAGTATAGAAAGCATAGATTGAATTTTTATTTAAATTATTTTAAGCAGTTTATTTTAAGCAATAAAATTATAGTTTGATTATCAATTTATCTGTTTAGCATCAAAATGTTCTCCTCTTTTACAAATTATATTATAATTATAATTTCCATGTATCTTGGTACTCCCTGAGCTTGGTTGTTTTCTAGTTGTTTTACCTAACTAGGTAATATCTTCAATTTAAGAAAGGAGTGGGAGCTCTGTTTATATGCAGTGGCTTGCCCTGGCATTGTTGGTGTGAGTGTTGGTTTCTTTTTGGTAGTTCATTGATTATACTGTTGTTTACTGTTTGATTGTTTGAATTGGTAGTTCCTTGATGGGGCTATTGTTTGCTGATTGATTGTTTGCCTGCTATTAATCCTGTATTAATCTCTGTTTATCTGGATGCTGATTGCTGGTGAGGAGGTGTTTTGTTATAGCTTTTTGAGCTATGTCACACATTTGCTTTAAATTTTCCTTAAACTGCTTATTAAGATTTGTCAGATATACTTGCTAAGTCCTCTATTTAAAATGTTGTGGACTTCTCTCTTTTCATTTTAAGTTCTTACTTCAGTTATCTGATCAAACATTTGATTGAGTCAAGAGTCACAAAAACCTAAGGTGCCTAACTTTCGATACCTTCACTGTTGATTTGTTCTTCTTTGTGTGGAGGAGTTCTAAGATTTACATATTTATGATTCTTTGAGATAGTCTGTAATTCTTTTGCCTTTACGTAAGGCTTCTTTTTTTGACATTTTTCTTATGTTTGGTCTTCCAAAGCAGGAGTTCAGCTAAGTTAGAAGAATGAAATCTGCCAAATAACTTGGGAGTGTGACAGACTTAGCATGCTATCTTCTCCACTGGCTGATTTAACTGATTTGTTTATGTGTGAAAAACTCAGAGTGATAACTTATTTTCATAAGATTCATCAATACAGGTTTTAAAAAGTACCTTATTCAAACCTGTTCAGTACCTTACAATTAACATTTCAAAAATGGAATATGAAAAATAACAAGTTTTAAATGGCAAAGTTCCTATATAGCTTCATGTCCTTCAAATTCTAAAAGTACATTTCAATGTAATAAAAAGATTATTGGGAAAACAGGAAAGAAAGATCAAAATACCTCTCCCATGTTAACTGCAGAAGATTGACTTTTCAATGTCCATGATTGTCAAACAGTAATTTTGCAATTTAAACTACTAGTATGATACTTTTCATATTCAAACTATACAAAAATCATTCAGGGATTTCTCTGTGTGCCACTGCTATGTTGGAATTTAAATTTGAGTTTCCTACATCCATGCCAAATGCTTTTGGCACTGGGCCCTATTAATTAAACATGGTAAAAATCTAGCTCCATTTTCCAGTAGCAACAATAATGTGAATATTATTTTCAGTCCACCAAATTTATGCTGAGTCAATGCTCATAAATTATTCTGCATCACCTGGAGGGAAATATCAATTGGGAGTGTCAAGCTGTAGATAGCATGAAGTTAAGAGAATTGGCTAATAAAGCAGAGAAAAACATCACAATTCAAAATGAATTTGCCAGAATGAATAATGAACCAAATCCAACAGAATGGTATTGAGGTGTGACAAGCAGAAGATTAAGCATCTAGGTAGCAAAACATTAAATATCTAAGTTCTGAATGGAATGACCTGGCTTTGAAAGTACATATCAGGAAAATCCAGAAATATGAGTGGAGTATCAGTTGAATATGAACCACCATTGTGATGAACTGTGAACAAACAAACAAACAAAAGCAAGCAGTTGGGATTAAGAAAAGTCAAACATTCTGTCTCTTCTTTATTTGTCAGACAATATCTAGAATATTGCAGTTTGCAGCCCAACATTTTAGGAAGGACCTTAATAAATTAGACCAAGAGGAGAACAGCCAAGATGAAAAGAGCCAGGAAGGAAAACCTGATGAGGAACTGTTGAAGGCACTGGCTAAATGTAGTCTGAAGAATAAATGATGATGTGTTGGGAATCTCCCATCCAGGCAAGAAAATGGGTCAAATAGGGAACTACATTTGAACCTTGCAAAGCTGCAAAAGGAATAAGCCTGACCCCTCCCCTCAAGTTCCATGGGGTTTTTTTTCTGTTTGTTGTCAAGGGAAGGCAAGCAGACTGGAGAGGTTCTTGTAATATAGGTAAAACACAATAAAGTAGCTGACTTCGACCTTTCACAAGTGGATCTAGTTGCTTGTGCCTGGGAAATTATTATGGGAAAACATGATGGTTGAGTTCAGTAATGTAAAGAACTGTAAGGCAGAAAAGTGGGCAGTATTGTTTCAAGTTAGTCCAAAGCAAAAAAGAAAAAAGAAAAAGAAAAAAGATACAGAGGATTTAAATTACAAGATGGCCTATTTTGTCAGGAACACAGGAAAACATTCTAATACAGATAATCTATGAATTTCAACAGTTTATTATTATTATTGGTTCGATTTATATGTCGCCCTTCTCTGGAGATTCAGGACGGCTTACAATGCGTTAAGCAATAGCCTTCATACTTTTGCATATACCTTCTTAGTAGGGCTTTTGGCCCCCATAAGCGGTGTTCTTTTTTTATACAAAGTCAGTTTATTGCCCCCACAATCCAGGTCCTCATTTTACCTACCTCGGAAGGATGGAAGGCTGAGTCAACCTTGAGCCTAGTGAGATTTGAACTTGCAGTAATTGCAGGAAGCTGGCAGCTAAGTGCTACTTAACAGCACTTTAGTCCTCTGCACCACCAAGGCTCTTAGTTCATTTAATTACCATTCATAGTTACAATGGAATTTAAAAAATGATTCATGACCATTTTTCATATTTACGACCATTACACCATCCCCATGGTCACATAATCAAAATTCAATCACTTGGCAACTGAGTTACATTTATGATGGTTCCAGTGTCCTGGAGTCACTGATCACCTTTTGCAAACCTCTGACAAGCAAAGTCAATGGAAAACTCAAATTCACTTGCTAATTTAACAATTGCAGCGATTCACTTAACAACGGTGGCAAGAAAGGTAAAATGGAGAAAAATTCAAAAACTGTCTCACAACAGAAATGTTGGGCTTAATTGTAGCCGGAAGTAGAGGACTACCTGTAGGAAGACATTCCATTGTGTCACAGGACTGCCTTATGAGACGATGGACACTTCTTTGCAGGACATGTTAAACAGAGGGCAGTTAGTGTATTTCTGTACTGAGTGACAGTTGGAATAGGGTGAAAGTTACATTTTAAAGGTCATTTCTTACTGTTACATTCTGTGCCCAAAGATTTGAAATAAAAAAAAAACAGATTCAGGATTTATATCTGGAAGGATTCCAAGAGGGTAAGAATTGTTAAGCAGAGGAATAGTCAGTCTAAAACACACACAGATCTTCCTTGACTTAGAGAATTTCAGGCTGGGAATGAATGACTGCCTATCAGGAATGATTTAAGAGAAGGAAATGAAACCAGATGACCTATAGGTCCCTTCCAAGGCATGCATACTTTAATTCTAAAACAAACAGTATGGATGGTCATTGGAAGTTGATTCCTGATACAGTTCTGTTTGCAGTACTTTCATATACAGTGAATATGAAAATGAATAGAAATAGCACAATCCCCAAACAGTGTCCAATATATATGTTTTCTGCCCTGAGGACCTTGTTGCAACAAGATGCTCTTTCTTTTCTGGCTACAACAGGACAATCAGTGAATTACTCCCTCCTAAAAAGCATGCTATTCTTCAATTTATATCAAAATGCATTGACAGTATAGCTATGGAGGTCATTTGTCTTTATCTTTGCAGTACCTGACAAGAAGCATGATTACAGCTGTGAGGGTACCAAAATAAAAAATAAGAAGAAAAATCCTGTCCAAGAGCCTTATTATTTATCACTTTCTGTATCGGTGACCAGCTCTCACCAGGAAATATAATTATTTTTGCTGCCAATTTAAAAAAAAAATTATTTTGTTCCCTCGACAATAAGTATCTTTTCCAGGCTTCCTGTGTGATCAGTGTCCATCTGTATTTGGTATACAGAGGTCATACTCAGTGAGAAAATGAAGGCTTATGTATAATCAGAATTTGTATTTAACACAGACATGTTAAAAATACAATCAAAATACCGAGAAATTATTAGTGATAATGATATCTGTAATATAATAATGATATCTAAGAAAACATAAGGCTATAACATCACACGTACTCATACAGAAGCAAACATGATTAAGATAAGACTTAATTTCTAGGATATATGAATATGATTATATTGTCAAACAATTCTACAGCTTCCCTATTTCATACGCTTGGTCAGATAGATTAATAGAACTTAAATAATTTACTTAGTGATTTGTTCATAATTATTAAGCAAAACACGATTCTTCTTTAAAGTTTTCTTTTTTCTTTTTATTACGTTCTGGCTTTTACCCTGAGATAAGGAAATTTGGGGGCCCCAATGGTGTCATAAAAAGGGATATTTGTAAATTACTTTTTTGTAAATTACTTATCCAGAGATGCTACGGTCACAGAAACAAGATTCCAAGTTGTATTGGAATCAAGGCATCAGACTTGAAGGTTAGTAGTTAGAGATTCCAAAACACTTATATGATAAGCTATTTTTATTACAGGTACTAGAAAAATCATGATTACAAGAGAATGCCAATTACAATCCAAAATATAACAACTCCATGGTTCAAATCTTATATCTTTTTCAGATGTACGTTTTCTGCTGTAGAATGATTTATAGGAAGCAGATTATCTGGATTTCATCCAGTCTGGGTTCAAGTCCAAACATAAAAAAAGTTCCTCTAGTGGATTATATTAACCTTTGCAGGGGAATTTGTGCTTGATACCATAAACCATAGTAACCTGGTCAATTTCCTGAGAGGGTTGGAAGTAGGAGGCATTACTGAGTGCTTCCAATGATTACTTTACTTTACTTTACTTTATTTGGATTTATATACCGCCCTTCTCCTTACGGACTCAGGGCGGTGCACAGCCAATTAAAAAACATACAAAAGTTAAAATTTCATAAAATAACAATACAAATGGCCATAGAATTAAAACTAACTTCATATTAAATAAAACTCTAAAATGATAAAATACTATAGGAATCAGGCTAAGCCGGCGAGCTGAAAAAGATGGGTTTTTAAAGCCCGCCGGAAGGTCGGGAGGTCAGAGATTGTTCTTAACTCTGGAGGCAGATCATTCCAGAGGGTGGATGCTGCCACAGAGAAGGCTCTCCCCCTGGGGGTCGCCAGCCGGCATTGTCTGGCTGACGGCACCCTGAGGAGGCCCTCTCTGTGGGAGCGAACCGGCCGGTGGGAGGCAATTGGCGGCAGAAGGCGGTCCCATAAGTACCCTGGCCCTAAGCCATGGAGCGCTTTAAAGGTGTTAACCAACACCTTGAAACGCACCCGAAAGTCCACCGGCAGCCAATGCAGCTCGCGCAGGAGAGGTGTCACGTGGGAGCGTCCCGTCGCTCCCATAATCCCCCGCGCGGCCGCATTCTGCACCAGTTGGAGCCTCCGGGTGCACCCCAAGGGGAGTCCCATGTAGAGAGCATTACAGTAGTCCAGACGGGAAATGACAAGAGTGTGAGTGACCGTGCGTAGGGAGTCCCAATCTAGAAAGGGTTGCAGCTGGCGAATCAGGCGGACCTGATAAAAAGCCCCCCTGGCCACGGCCATCGTATGATCCTCTAAAGACAGCCGTGAGTCCAGGAGGACGCCCAAGTTGCAGACCCTTTCCGTGGGGGCCAATGACTCGCCCCCAATAACCAGCGATGGAGTCAGCTGGCTATATCGGGACGCCAGCAGCCACAGCCACTCAGTCTTGGAGGGGTTGAGTCGAAGCCTGTTTCTCCCCATCCAGACCCGCACAGCTTCAAGGCACTGGGACATCACTTCCACGGCATTGTTGGGGTGGTCTGGGGTGGAGATGTACAGCTGCGTATCATCAGCGTACTGATGGAACTCCACCCCAAAACCACGAATGATCTCACCCAGCGGCTTTACATAAATGTTGAACAGGAGGGGCGAGAGGACCGACCCTTGTGGCACCCCACATACCAGGCGCCTTGGGGTCGACCGCTGCCCCCCTGTCAACACAGATTGCGACCGGTCGGAGAGGTAGGAGGAGAACCACCGTAAGACGGTGCCCCCCACCCCCAGTCCCTCCAACCGGCGCAATATGATACCATGGTCGATGGTATCAAAAGCCGCTGAGAGGTCTAACAACACCAGGATAGAGGAGTACCCCCTACCCCGGGCCCTCCAGAGATCATCCACCAACGCGACCAATGCCGTTTTGGTGCTGTACCCAGACCTGAAGCCGGACTGGAGCAGGTCTAAATAGACAGCTTCATCCAGGTACCGGGGGAGCTGCCACGCAACCACACTCTCAACAACCTTCGCCAGGAAGGGAAGGTTGGAGACAGGACGATAATTAGCTAAAACAGCTGAGTCCAGGGAGGGCTTCTTGAGGAGGGGCCTCACCACCGCCTCCTTCAAGGCAGGCGGAAGGACACCCTCGCTCAAAGAAGCGTTTATAATCTCCTGGAGCCAGCCTCGTGTAACCTCCCGGGAGGCCAGCACCAACCAGGAGGGACACGGGTCCAGTAAACATGTGGTTGCGTTCAGTCTTCCCAGAATCCTGTCCACGTCCTCAGGAGCCACAGGATCGAACTCAGCCCAGATAACACTCTCAAGACCAGGCTCGGTCACCCCGCCCGAACCAACCCAGTCAGCGGCCAGGTCGTCCCGAATCTGAGTTATTTTATCATCCAGATATTGAACAAAATCCTCAGCACGTCCCTATAAGGGATCCTCCCGCGCTCCCGAATGAAGGAGGGAGCGGGTCACCCTAAACAGGGCAGCTGGGCGATTATCTGATGACTCGATAAGAGTGGCAAAGTAATTAGACTTAGCCGCTTTTATCGCCACTATGTAAGTCTTAATATGAGCTCTTACTAGTGTTAAGTCAGATTCGGAGCGGCTGGCCCTCCAACCACTCTCTAGGCGTCTTTTTCGGCGCTTCATCTCCCTCAGCTCCTCGGTAAACCAAGGGGCTAAGTGGGTTCGGTGCTGGGTCAGAGGCCGCAAAGGCATGACACGGTCCAAGGCCCCACTGGCCGCTGTTGTGGCCCCGTCCTCTGAGCCTATCCCTTTGGAGGAAGGCAGCTCTGAGCAGGAGGAAGAGGAGCCAGCCAGATCTCCCAGCCCTCCCCCTCTGGCACCGGTGTTATTAGACCTCTCAGCGGCTTTTGATACCATCGACCAGGTGTCTCAGATGAGAGTGAGGGAGAGACATCATTCCTGGACGCACGCCAAAGAAGGCGAGAGAAAAGGGTACTGCAGCTGCGGCGTATGAGGAAATCCTGAGTCATTGGATTGGAGTCACAGGATCAATGACTCACTGGACCACACCCAGAAACATATCTATATAAGACAGTACGGTGGGTCACGAAGTTCGTGACGAACAAAGCTAAACAAACGGAGCAACCTCGTAGTCTTGGAAGCTGGATGAAAGCTACGTAGGTGATTTTCTTGTTTGTGTAAACCAATAAAGTCCTTGGCAGACGGTGTGCATATCGCTGCCAAGGTTGAGATAAGAACTGCGGAGTGTGCCAAGTGATTCTTAACCCTCGGCTGGCTGTGTTTTTGTGGGTCTCTGAAGGGGGGGGGACAGATCAGCCGCCCTATCCCAGGCAGCCACCAGGTCCTCGGCCGAGTCGCGTGTCAGTGTCTCAGGAAATGGCCCAAGCTCCATCTGGAACCTATCAGGATCCATCAGGTGCCTGGGGCGGAACCACCTGGTCGGTTCCGCCTCCCTGCGGTGGGCTGCAGCGGTCAGAAAGTCGAGCCGGAGGAGCGAGTGGTCAGTCCATGACAAGGGTTCTAAGCCTATATCCCCAATATCAAGACCACTCAACCACTGCCCAGAGACAAAAACTAGATCCAGGGTGTGTCCACCAATGTGAGTTGGGCCCTGAATTACCTGGGTCAGGTCCATGGCCGTCATAGAAGCCATGAACTCCCGAGCTATCTCAGATGTTTCGCCGATGGATGGCAGATTGAAATCCCCCATGACCATAAGCCTGGGGGTGCCAATCACCACCTCGGCTACAACATTGAGAAGCTCGGGCAGGGTTGTTGCCACGCGGCAGGGAGCCAGGTACGTGACTAACAAACCCATCTGCCCACCAGGACCCCACCTCACAAAGATGGACTCACACCCGGCTATCTGAGGTACAGTGGCCTCCCTCGGATCCAGACTTTCCTTAATAATGACCGCTACTCCCCCACCCCTGCCCTGAGCATTCAGCTGGTGAAATGCAAGGAAACCTGGTGGGCACATCTCAATGAGGGGAACCCCACCCTCGTGGCCCAACCAGGTCTCAGTAATACCGGCCAGGTCCGCACCCCCCTCTTGAAGAAGGTCACAGATGAGGGGGGCCTTATTTACAACGGACCTGGCATTGCATAATAGCAACTGGAGCCTCGGGTCCTGAGACTCCGAACAACCTGGGGAGGAGGAATAGCTCCGGGGACCGGGGCACGCGATCACTCGAAGACAGTGAGTGCATGCCCCCATCACATGATATGGTCCCCCGCTCACGCCATATCTGCCCCTCCCACACAATGTTTCTATAGCCCAACCCTCAACAGGGGGCTCTCTAGGAGCCCTCTTACCTCCAGAGTCTACACCCCCCATAACACCCACTGCCAAGTCTGTCCTTCTCCCATTTGGGTTCCCCCCCAAACCCTCTCCCACCCCCACCCCGGAGCCCCTTAAAATTCTTAAAAATGAATTTAAAAAACCCCTCAACCCCCTTTTTGCCACATGCCACCTCTCGGGGTCCCAAGACCCATCATTAAGGTAGGCCCTCGATAGTATGGAGGGCCAGGCCTGCGAGAGGGGGGAATCTCGCAGGGCAAGAAGCGTGGACCTAGAGTACATCCAGAACAATAAAAACAGAGAGGACGATAAAAACATAGCTTCCGCAGTGATAAAACAATGTCCAGGAGCGGACAAGTCGATCAGGAGGGTCCTCGCTACCCTCCCACAGTAGCGATAGAGTCATTAAGTTCTGCCCAGTTCTGCTGGAGGGTGTCAAACCACCCTCTCACTGTGGTTCATTGCAAAGGTCCAGTAAGTTGGAACAAGGCAGGGCCACTCTCTCACAGAGGTCCGGCCATACTGTCCTAAAGAATACAACACCCCCTCAGGGTAGATAATATTAAGGAACCGGCTCCAAAAGTCCTCCGATGACTGCCTTGGTCTCCAGTCCAGCCAGTCAACCAGATGGTCATAATAAGATAAGATAGTAATCAGCAGGATGGTCAAGCAGCAAGATAGTCAGTAAGTTAGGGAAGGTGGTCAGTAAGTTAATCAAAAACAACTCCGGGAGCATACGGACAATATGTACAGGCGGAGGAGGGGCTGATGGATTCAGGGCCAAAATGAAATCCCCCCCCCCCGCAGGCTACTGACAAGTCCGCTGGCCTCTGCCAATGGCTCCGGCAATCCACTCTCTCCTCCTCCAGGCGCCCTGCTACCACCTCCTCCTCCAGGACGCCTGGGCGCCAGCGGGCCTGGCTGCTGGCCGCCCTCTCACCGCCACCAGGCGCCATCTCGTCACATCGCCGCCGCTGCTCACCGCCATTTCTCTACTGCCACCATCTCTCGCGGCGCCTCCCACTCCTTCCAGGCCGACAGCGATTTCAAAAGGACACGCTGGGGGCTAAAACCCCCCCAGCGCGCCGACCATATGTTCTGCTGGCCGGGCGGGGGATTGCCGATGGTCTGCAACCCCCGCAGCGCCCCTAAAGCTGCCAGCTCGCCGTTCCTGCCGCCGTTGCTCACCGCTCCTTGCCGCCGCTGCTCGCTACTGCTCGCCGCCATCTCTCTCGGCGATTAGTAGAGAAACAAAAGTTTGCTGGTCGGCATTCTCTTATGGGGCAAGAGTCCAGCCATCTCACTCTTACCTTTTAATAGCAAAACTGCTGGGAGAGATTATCCATCAATTTATTAGCAGTATAATGATGATACCCAGTTGTGTATACCATCCTGTTCTGGAAAAGACTTAGAGGTCTTGACTGAGTTTCTGGAGGCTGTAGAAATCAAGATAGGTAGAAACAGGCTGACATTGAATCCCCAAAGCACTTGGTTATTTGCACCAATTTTAACTCTGGATGACTGTCACTAATCTGGTGGCTACTGCATGGTTTCCAGTTTTTGCTCAGTGTCAGCTGCTCTGCCATTTATAGTCCTATCTGGCAACAGTAATCCATGCTGTATTACAGAACTGAAATGTGCTTTACATCAGATTTACTATGAAGATCAAACTGGCAGATCATAGCTGTTGCATCCACATAATACAAAAGTTATAGGCACTTTATTGATTTCTAGTAGTTTTCTGGGCACAATTCAATATTTTGGTTTTAATCTTTAAAGGTTCACATGATTTGGCTGTCAGGTATCTTCAAGACCACCTTCTTCATATAGAACTAACTTATCCTGTACAGTCATCCCAAGTGAATATGCAGAAATTTCTCCAGATATGTAAAAACAGAGGAGGAAGGGCTTTATATTGGTGGAAGAGTTTCTCAGTAGAGGTTCAGAACAGATATCTTATAACATATATCTGGAGATGTAGTATATAAAAGCAATTTATCTATAAATATTCACACATAAATGCATCCAGAAATAAAGGCCAATATTTTTCCCATCCTTTAAAAAATAATTGCATCATCTCACAAAGGTATCTCTTACATTCAAAACTCTTAACTTCTTCCAAAATTGCAAGATTTTTTTAGCTTATGAAAAAGAAATTCAGAGGTGCACTCTGTTGCCTGGTGTCTGCCTCTATCAGAAAGTAACAAGCGAAAGCATTTTAACAATGCATTTGCAGGTGATTCAGCTATCCATCTATGAGGCTAATTAGGAATTGTAAATAGCAATGTTTAGTTATTTTAGCTCAGCTAGAAACCTAGCCGGAATTCTACACATTGCACAACTTTCTGGTTTCTTAGAACAAACATCCTGTGCTCTTCAGTTGATTAAGGGTCAATGCTTTTTCTAAAAGTAAATGAGAAATACTCACAAATATTCTAAATGTTAATTTGTGTTTTAATATATTAATACTCATGCAAGAAACATCACCAAATGTGTTATGAAATATCATCAAAACATTCATTTAAAAAAAATCATTATGATACTTATGGAACAAAAAGAGAAAGTCAAAATTCATAAATTAAGAGGAACAGGCTAGAAAATTCCCCAGAGGTACAGGAAATATTCAGAAGGTATTATTAGAAATAATACGTTTGTTCTATAAAACATATTCTTAGTTCATTCTCTATAAATGAAAATAGTAATAGACACAAATAAACAAGACTGTTTGCATCTATGAAGTTTATTAGAAATTCAGTTTTATTGAATAAATATTTAAGTGCAGAAATTATAGTATTCTTTGTATAATTATAATACAGTATTTTAATGTTTTACTCCTGTTTTAAATGAAACAATTTGATGCTTATTATTCCTGATCTCTCCAGTATCAATTTAAAATAGTCCATGGCTTTCTGAGGGAATAATGAAATCTTGGTTCCCCAAATTCCTGTTTAAAATGTATTTATTTTATTATGTGTGTTTGAGGCAAAATTTAGGCTCCAGACTTCTAATGAATTACACACTATAATAATAGTTTATTTAATAAGGGAAACTTTTTATCTTTTAAGTGGTGATAGATAAACAGGTCCTGAAACTGTTTAGATACAGTTTATACTTATTAGTATTCTTGGCTTGTGTTAGAAAACATATAACTTATGTATTCCAAAGAGTTTTGTTTCTGCTTTATTTCATCTTTGCCTCATTTAACTTATACTTTCTTCATAATTAAATATTTTATGCTACCCTTCAAAAGTAATTCCCATAGCACCACCTGCATGTTTTTCATTTTATTACACCAAAGAATGATGGTTTTTATCACCTTTTGTTTTAGCTGTCATCTTTTTTGCCAAATTAATAGACATCTAGGAACATACGATTCAGCACTATATATTTTGCATTTCCCCCCAAAAATTCAAATAATGAGTTCAAATAAAAAAAACACATAACCAGCAAAATAAAATTATTTGATTAGCTTCTCTCTTCATGCACTTCCCAATAATCAGTGTAAATTTTACTGGGGAAATTAACATCAACTTCAAATATTTTTGTGCATGTTTTTGTACTGAATAAGATAAGCAAGAATTTCAGGGAAAGTGCCCTCAATAAACAAGGGGGGAAACCCTACATTGGTGCATGAACAAACAAATACATTGGTATTACTGTAGTATGTATATAGAAACCAAGCATCAAAGTTTTGTAAAATTCATTTTCTGACCACATAATTATTAGCAGTGTCATAGTTTTCTTTAATTTTGATAAGGACATCCTAAGCGATTTCTTGTAGTGTTCCAATGTTAAAAGCAGATTTCTATTTTCTTCTATAGGTATGTTGTTAAGTTTTTTAGAAAATCTCCTTCCACTATCAAGTTAAACACTAAATCTAAACTATCCCCCAATTTGGCACTGGGGAGGTCTGAAATCTTTAAATCCATAACTACTCCCAGATATACCTTACTGTTTCTGTCCCTTCTCACCCTAAACCTGTCTTTTTAAAATATTTTTTATTAAACATTACAATTGAAAAAAACAAACTAAAAATACCAGAAAACAAAAAAAGTAATGCAGAAAAGAAGCAAAAAATAGAAAGAAATAGGGGGGAAAAGACTACAGTTAAGAAAAAAGCAAAAAAATTATAAAGAAACAACTTGCCGTGCATCATGACTATAAACAATTATTTATCATTGTTTATTTATCATACCTCTCTTAAAATATAACAAATGATCTCTTTTTCCCATATCTTATTTTTTTTATCTGTAAAAATCCTTAAAGCCTCATGATTCAAACCAGGTCAGCAGAAGTCAATTAAAAGTAACCAGAAATAAGATGTCTATTTTGACCAACTTCTATATTTCTTCTTTCTAGTTTTAACAATCTTGAGCTTTAATCCCTTCTAATAATGTCCTAGAACTTGACTTTCTTTTCTTTTCTTTTTTTTCTTTTCTTTTCTTTTCTTTCTTCTCACAAAATCCTTTATAAATATAACAGGTCTGTTTTTTAAACCCAATATTCAAATGTTATCCAAAGTACTGTTTTGATTTATTATTTTTATATGCCTTTTAATTATTAAGATATCAACAAGTTTTATTTGTATCCAGTGTAGCATCTTTTTCCATGTCATTCTTGTAATCTGTCATTTTTAAATCCACTTTCAAATTAGTCTGATTCTTGTCTGGTAAAACTTGTTCCTCTTCCATAATATCTTTTAAAAATAAGCCTTCTATAACAGCAGATAGTCTTAAAATTAACTTTTCAGTTGATTGTTCACTGTATCAAATATTAAATTATTTTTTCTTTGCAAGTGCAATTAATACAGATTAATTGCACTGATACAGCACTGAATACTGGATACAGCACTGAAACGGCATTGGTCGCGTTGGTGGATGATCTCTGGCGGGCCCGGGGTAGGGGTTATTCCTCTATCCTGGTGTTATTAGACCTCTCAGCGGCTTTTGATACCATCGACCATGGTATCATGTTGCGCCGGTTGGAGGGACTGGGGGTGGGAGGCACCGTTTTACGGTGGTTCTCCTCCTACCACTCCGACCGGTCGCAATCTGTGTTGACAGGGAGGCAGCGGTCGACCCCGAGGCGCCTAGTGTGTGGGGTGCCGCAGGGATCGGTCCTCTCGCCCCTCCTGTTCAACATTTATGTAAAGCCGCTGGGTGAGATCATCCGTGGTTTTGGGGTGGAGTTCCATCAGTACGCTGATGATACGCAGCTGTACATTTCCACCCCAGACCACCCTAACGATGCCGTGGAAGTGATGTCCCAGTGCCTTGAAGCCGTGCGGGTCTGGATGGGGAGAAACAGGCTTCGACTCAACCCCTCCAAGACCGAGTGGCTGTGGCTGCCGGCGTCCCGATATAGCCAGCTGACACCATCGCTGGTTATTGGGGGCGAATCATTGGCCCCCACGGAAAGGGTGCGCAACTTGGGCGTCCTCCTGGACCCACGGCTGTCTTTGGAGGATCACACGACAGCTGTGGCCAGGGGAGCTTTCTATCAGGTTCGCCTGATACGCCAGTTGCGGCCCTTTCTAGATCGGGACTCCCTACGCACAGTCACTCAGGCACTCGTCACCTCTCGCCTGGACTACTGCAATGCTCTCTACATGGGGCTCCCCTTGGGGTGCACCCGGAGGCTCCAACTAGTGCAGAATGCGGCCGCGCGGGGGATTATGGGAGCGACGGGACACTCCCATGTGACACCTCTCCTGCGCGAGCTGCATTGGCTACCGGTGGACTTCCGGGTGCGTTTCAAGATGTTGATGACCACCTTTAAAGCGCTCCATGGCTTAGGACCAGGGTACTTACGGGACCGCCTTCTGCCGCCAATAGCCTCCCACCGGCCAGTGCGTTCCCACAGAGAGGGTCTCCTCAGGGTGCCGTCAGCCAGACAATGCCGGCTGGCGACCCCCAGGGGGAGGGCCTTCTCTGTGGCAGCCCCTACCCTCTGGAACGATCTTCCTCCAAAACTGAGAACAATTGCTGACCTCAGGACTTTTCGTTGGGCCCTGAAAACTCATCTCTTTCAGCTTGCTGGTCTAGCCTGACCCCGCTGAATTTTTAAGATCTGTATTATAGGGTTGGGTATTTTAAATTTTTAATGGTTAATGGTTTTAATTTTTAGCCAAAGTTATATGCTTTTTAAAGAAATTGTTTAACTTTTGTGTACTATTTTTATTTGGCTGTTCACCGCCCTGAGACTGCAAGGAGAAGGGCGGTATACAAATCTAAACAAACAAATAAATAAATAAATATGTTCTTTTCCTTTAATTGTAATTTTTAATTTATTTTGATTCTGTATAATGTCCAATCTTCAAAGTCCCATCCTATCATGTTTGTTTATTTGTTTAGAATTCAAAACAACCACATTTTGGGAAGATTCTTATAATTAATGTCAAACTCTTAATTCAAATCCATCGGGATCCATTTGCTGTTTATTTTTTAAAGGTTTTTTTTTTCTTTTAAGTCCTTAGACTTGTATTTAAAACTATTTCCATTAAGAATTGAAGGAAATTCACCTGGCAAATACTACAAAATCTGTTGAATTCAAAGTTCCTAATGGTTAGAAAACACTTAAAAAGTATTTTCCAAGCGTGATTAAGAAATGAGATGGAGAAAGTTGTGTCTGTATAGGCTACATTACATTGTGAGCAGGATTGAAAAGCTTAATTCCCAGTCACAAGTCAGTCACAAAAACCTCAGTTCCTGCAAACTACTCATGAAAAAGAGCTGTTCAGAGTTCATATAGGCAATCTCATGATTGCTCCTTTTTTTTGACAGACTGCAGTGACCAGAATCCACATTCCGGCTGCCAATCTCCCCCACAATGCCATCCCCTTTCCTTCAGAGATTTTTAGTTCACCATGAATCCTATCTGGAATCTGTTTTCATTCTTATCCTTCCCGATTGAGTTTCTGTTATAATAATCCTGGCCACTGAAGTTGACTGAAGTAGTGTTTATTTCTGATCCTGGCATCCTCTTTAAAGGTCAAAACTGTTTCTTAAATCTAGAAGGGAAATCTCCAAATTATGTCAGGGTTCTAGAAAGAAAGGTCTTATAGAAAGGCAGTGAAATAAAGGCAAGTAGTATATAGGCACTAGGAAAACCTACAGGAAAGCGAATTGAAAGTATTTCAAATAGAGAAACAAATTGAATTGCCTGACAGATGAAAGACATCATTTTTAAAAGGATATTTTGATATACTTTAAATCTTACCCATTAAAAACATTTTATGTTGTTGGTTACTTAAACATCTCTGGAACATTGTGATAATCACAGGACAAAAAAAATCACTTCACATAAAGAGTAATAAAGCTTACATATTGCACTGTCAATCTTTTACATAGGAACTGTAGTTTGTATGTGGAAAGGACATCCCATTTCTTTCATTATGGTGCAAGCACTATTGAGAATCCTCAGAAAATGAAAGGAAATTAAAAATTCCAGGCTCATTTTGTGCATAGTGGAATGATTCACTGGGATCATGGAATACTTCTTGTAACTAAAATAGAACTATTATTAATGTGGCAGTGGTTAAAATAATTAACAGTTTATATGTCTCCAGGTAATGAAAGGTATTTTTTTCCTTAAACCATATACATGTATGTATGTATGTAAATATATGTGTACATATGTATGTATGTAATATTTGTATTAACCAACTTCCAGTAACTCTGTGTGGTCCAGAGATAAATATACAGAAAACAATACAATAGTAAAAACAAGGAACAAAAATGGCACCAAGCAACAAAAAGAAGCGAAACCACACTGTCCAGAATGGGGCTTCAATCACCCAGACCAAAAACCTGAGCATAGTAGAAAATATAAATGTATTGAAACATAACTATATGAAATAATCAAGTCCAGTCTGCTCCTCATTGTAGGATCCAAGTGAATGGTGTGTTTGTGCACATGTGTGTCAAAGGCAAGAGAGAAAGTTCAGAGAGATCTGCTTAAAATTCATTTTAAAAATGGGACTTGTCTGGACTGTTATTTACAGATCTATTTTGCCATTTTTTTCTAAAAGTTCATTCCTTCTCATCATTCTGCTTATAGTGTCATGCCTTAGCTTCTTTTCATTTTCAATGATGAACTCCCACATCTCTAAGATACAATTGTACTTGTTAAAAGAAAATAACACAATGCATATTGTATTTTATTGAGCTGAGAATCAACATCAGAAGTTGTACCATTTAGGATGTGAAATCAAGTACTTGACATGATAGGCATTGGTATCCTGCACTAGAGAAAGTATATTTCCAAATAAAATAGCTTAAAGTCTTGTGAGATTACAAAATGTCACTTTCAAGAGTAAAAATTCATCAATGATTCACTTCATAAATAAATGCATGGTGAACTTAAGGAAAACAGAGTCAATTTCAGAACAGCTGCTAGGATTTTCAAGTAATATTTAATTTTTTTTTCTTAGCGTTTTTCCTGCAAATAAATCCCTTTATTCTCAATGAATGTATTTTATTCTCCTTATGTACACTGAGAGCATATACATTACATCTAAAGCAAATTCCTTGTGCTTCCAATCACACTTGGCCAATAAAGAATTCTATTCTATTCTATTCTATTCTATTCTATTCTATTCTATTCTATTCTATTCTATTCTATTCTATTCTATTCTATTCTATTCTATTCTATTCTATTCTATTCTATTCTATTCTATTCTATTCTATTCTAAATGCAGGGTCTGAATATTGATCCACTGGTTATGATGGGAATTGTCTGACTGGCTTGTTATCCAAGTCTGATGTGGTGGGCTGAAAGCGACTGACCCAAACTAACTCAGAGGACTCTCATTTTGAAGGCATGACTACCGTAGCACTCACAGTCTTCTGTTGTCTAATGTCTTAACCATTAGAGTGTCAAGTATGAAACTTTGGCAGCTATGTGCCTCTTCTTTTCAACTTGCCATTAGAGTACAGAGTTACTTTAGAATGGGCTAGATGGAGAAACCATTCCGCTGAAGACTATGAGAGCCTGAAACCTTTACAAGGACATCGTAGCAGGTCTGGAGTTGAAGTAGACGGATCTCATAATAAAGTGTTTATGTGGACTATGTGACAGGTTGGGGATTTGGCTGGAGAAATTATTGTTTAGTTCAATGAACTTGTGTCTGGGAATCTCAGAATTAGTTTTTGTTCGACATTCCCATGCAGTATATTCAATAAATGGTAAGATTTTTGGAAACAGAATGAACCTAGAGTTTTATTTGGATTCTCGAGCTGAATGTTGACATAGAGCAAAATGACTCCCTAAGTAATATTCAGAATATTTAGGATTTAACTAAAATTCTATTAGCGTCAACTTTAGGAAGCAAGCCTAAGAAGTATAAGTTGGGGAAAGGTTAAAATGTTATTATTGCATTATACTTTATTGCTATTTTGAAATGCCTGTTAATCATATCATATATGATCTTTATAAACTCCAATAAGGATATGAAAGGCAATTTATTACTCCCACAAGTTTCCCTCAGACCTTGCAGCTTGTATTTTGTTAAAACATAGGTTTACTTTAATTGTATGCAATGCTATAAATATTTAAATACTCCAGAGGTACTGCTGTACTCAGCCCTATCCTTGGCTATTAATAGTTTGATATATGTACTTGGTGAAGAAAATAACGAATCTCAGTAGAGAGAAATATCAGTAAATTGCTTTCTAAATAATTAAATTTAGCAGTACATTGACCAATAAACTATCACATCATTTATGCCTGTTAGAGGACGCTTTTTTTATATCAAAGGCTTGATTATGATTAACATGATAATATTTCTGAAAAAAATAGTAAACCTGAAGTATGGCCTGCTAATACTGCTAATGAAGAATAGTTATATTCCATAATGAAGCTAAGATATCCTTAAATCAAGTGTCTTCTTTGCCCACCGACTGAATTCAAGCATTTTTTAGCCTAAAGCAGATGCTTCTCCATACAATTCTTTAAATATTCCCTTGTTTTATGTTTAATTTAGCAACACAAGTTCATTGTATACAGTATTTATTTATTTATTTATATTTCATATTTTTAGACCACCCATCTGCCTCAGAGAGGGTTCTGTGTGGTGTACAATGTAATATAATCAATAAATAAATATTAACATTAACATTAATTAAGATTAAAATTTTAAAATTATACACTAACAATTAAATATTAAAAGGGCAAATATCCTAAGATGACCATTTAATATTATTACAAGGCAGGACTAGGCAGTCCCACAATTGAGTGGTCCTCTATATCTCCCCACAAGGCTACAGGACCAACATTTGGAAGGCTAAGAGATTTGGGGCTTTCTTCATCTGTGGGGGCAGGATGTTCCACAATGCGGGGTCAGCAGCATTCCTATAGCCCACCAGTCAAAATTCTTTGACGGATGCAATCTCAGCATATCTTCCCTGCCTGATTGAGAGGAGCTGATAACATGGGGCAAAGCCTTATGCCAGGTCATGACCAACATCTTGAATTAGACCCGGATACAAACCCAGTGCAGTTCATTTTTTCTTTTTTGTTTTGCATGCTTGAGGGGTTTATGTGCATTATATGGATACTTTTCTGTGCTAGTTGCCCAAATTCACTTGGCAAGATGGGAAGTCATATAATTAAAATCCCCCCCCCCTCTCATCTTTCGACTAGAGAAGATACGATCAAAAACATTAGAAGTAGCTGAAAATAATTGTTCCATTTTTTTCCTTTAATTATTAAAATTGTATGATCTTCAGCTGTAGTTTACAGTAGACATTGTGACAAGATCAGAGCATCACTGCCAGGAACTGGAGCTGCAAATAAGGAGAACAGAGAAGTACAGCTGCCTATCCATTTTCTCTTATACATTATTTCATATCTCTAGTCATATATTGAAACATGCACGAAAAGCTTAGAGGAAAACAGAAACCCTACTATATTTTGGCATTGCCTTGATGATATTATCAAAAATATAATATATATTGTTTAATAATGTGTCAAAGTGAAAAAAATTGACTTACTATATACAGTGACAATCTGATCTGTTAGCTTTTGGGTTTTTATTTGATCTCCTCACCAATTTTGTCAAGCTAAAAAAATCTTTTAGGACATTTATTGAGATTTACTCTTGGGCCTGTTTTGAATTCTAAATAGCCTAACAGACCCCCACTTGTACTACAAACTATAGTGAATTTTGATTGCTTACAAGGATATAGAATATTTGTCTTGTTAATTACAAGGCTTTCTCTTTTGAAAATATAAAAGAAATTAATCTTGATAGACAATAATGAACTACTGACAAATGGCGTTGATGTTGCTTGATGCACAGAAGGTGTTTGACAATGTGAATTGGCAATTTATGATAAAACATAAATCTGGGGGGGGGATTTGGGTGGGGGAGATTTATAAATGTGATTAAAACAGTTTATTATAAACAATCAGCAAAAGTGATGGTAAATGGAGATATGACAGAGGTTAATATTATGAAAGGCATAAGACAGAGTTGTCCTTTATCACAATTATTATTTGTGTTGACATTAGAGGTGTTAAATAGAAATATAAGACAAAATGAAAAGATAAAAGGTATTAGAATTAAAAAAGAAGAATATAAACTACAGGCATTTGCTGATGATTTAGTCTTTAGTTTAGAAGAGTCGCAAGCTGTTGGCCAAAATAATAGAACAAATAGAAGAATATGGAGAAGTGGCAGGGTTGAAAATCAATAAAGAAAAAAGAAAAATATTGATGAAAAATATCACAGAGAAACAGAAAAAGGAGTTAATGGAGAAACTGGATATTCAGATTACTAAAAAAGTAAGATACTTAGGAATTCAGTTAACAGCAAGGTATATTATGATTAAGGAGGATAATTACTATAAATAAAAAAGACAAATTGAGAGAGATTTGGAGAGATTGAAGAATCTACAATTATCATTAATGGGAAGTATAGCAACAATTAAGATGAATATATTACCAAGATTGTTGTTTTTATTTCAAACAATACCGATAAAAATAGAAAAAAAGTATTTTGAAAATCTTAATAAAATAATAATGAAATTTATATGGCAAGGGGAAAAAGTGAGAATTAATATAAAAATGTTACAAGATGCAAGACTCAGAGGAGGGTTTGGACTACCAAATTGGGAATTATATTATCAGAAAGTAACATTATCATGAATGAAAGAATGGATTGAATTAAGAAACACAAGGTTATTCACATTGGAGGGTCATGATCTGCAACTGGGTTGGCATGCTTTTTTATGGCATGGGAAGAATAAAATATATAGTTATTTTCAAAGACATTATGTAATAAATGCTTTATTATCAGTATGGGAGAAAATTAGAGAAAAACATTATTTGAAAATACCAGTATGGCTTTCAACAATGGAAACATTAATACATCCAAATATTATTAACATTGGAAAAATTATTAGATATAAGATATTTTATCAGAAAAGGGGAATTGAAAACGAAACAAGAATTAGAAGAACAAGGGATTGATATGGACTGGTACACACAATTGCAAATACAATCGAGATACGAAAAAGATGCAAAATTATATGGTTTTATTTGGAGAGGACAGAATTGGATGAGATACTCACAGGAACAGATGAGAGAATGATTAAAAAATTGTATAGTTACTTACTTTCTATTAAATTAGAAGAACAACAAGTAAAAGAAACAATGATAGCATGCAAAAAATTTGGATACACACTAGACTTAGATAAATGGCAGCAACTATGGAAAAGAAACTATAAGTTAACAATGGCAACAGCATGCAAAGAAAATGTGTATAAAATGTGGCATATGTCACCAGAAAGATTGGCAAAAATGTTTAAAAATAAATCAACTAAGTGTTGGAAATGTCACCAGACACTGGGATCATATTACCATATGTGGTGGATATGTGCAGAAGCGAGAAATTATTGGGCAAAAATTCAGATTTGGTTAGAGAAAATGATTCAGCAACATATTGATTTAAAACCAGAGCTGTTTCTGTTGGGTATTTTACCTAAGACAATTAGTAAAGAAAATGTGATTATTCATGTAATAACTGCAGCGAGAATTGTATTTGCACAAAATTGGAAAGCAGAATAATCCCTAGAGAGAGAGAAATAATTAAGAAAATATTAAAATGTGCAGAAATGAATAGATTAACGTTAGCAATTAAAGGGAAAGATCTTTATTAAATTGAAATGTAAAAGCAAAGAAATACAAATATTATGATGACACAAAATTTATACCCAGATGACACACTGAATGATAAATGATGTAATGTTTGTTTTAAAAAAATAAAAAAAACTTTTTATATATATTTTTAAAAAAGAACCACTGATTTGTCATTCTGAAAGTTAAGCAGTTCTCATTATCAAGTTATTATGTGAGAATAGAATCAAAGCACTAAATATTTGGGGTTAAGCCATTCCTTGCTTGATTATACTATATCAAAACACAATAGAATGTTTAAACTTTCTGTGAGCCATCATTAGAGGAATATATTTAAATTACTGAAATAAAAACAAATTGAAAAAATATTTACTCATGGTAAAATTGTTTTTCTTTTCTGCACATACTTTATCTAAGGATTTTAGACCTTCCAGGAAACAAATGACCTTATACAGATTTCTCTATACCTGCATATTAGCTTCACTCACCCAGAACATATTTTTCTTCAAGCTGCATGATAATTTCAGCTGTTGGTGAATCAGTGTTTGTTCTGCTTATTGAACTTGAGCAATGGATTGGTCACAGCTGGTCTTAAAAGTTGCCTTTGTTTACAACTTGGCTGTGTTGTAGGGATCCAACAAAAGTTCCAAAATGTCACATTTGGATCATGAGCAAATAGCTCACAATTAAAGCTGGAAAAATATATGATTGTATCTGTTTTTAACTCACTTGGATAAGTCGTATTTAGAATATAATTATTTAAATTGTACATAACAAGCTTGGATGTGTCTATAATATTAATAATTTATTATACATACCTATATACATATTATACAGGCATACATCACCTGAATATGAACTTAAAGTATGTCCCAAGAGGGATATTTTTAAACATGGATTAAACATAAACAATGCAAGGTTTTATAAAATAAACAAAACTTCCTTTTGTATTTATACATTATTCAAAGCTAGTCATAAGCCCACCTACATGCAATATATTCTTTCTTTTCATGGAATTTCTCAATTCTCAGAGTGATAAAAAAAAAACAACAAAAATTCAGATCTTGATAGCCTAGTATACTCTCAACAGGAAAGTCTACTTTGTCTATTAAAGGATGGCAAGTAGGTCTTCCTTTTCTTCATCCCGAATGCTTTTTTTGAAGAAAAACTTTGCTTTAATGCAATAGATTTGAGCTAAAATAAAAATGAAATCCAATACTCAACTAAGTTGTGGGATTTGTTGCCAGAAGATGTAGTAATAACCACTTGCCATTGATTCATATATAAAAAAATATATGGTGGATGAGATGATTCACAGCTAAGTCTCTGAGTCAACTCAGTCATCTTTGATTTGATCAATCATTTCAGTTTGAAGTCATTTTAGCCATTAAAAGTCAGACAGCTAGAGAAACATTTATTCTTTAATGTTAAGGGAACAGATGATGGAATCTGTGCAAAATCATCCCAGATGAGCACAATTTCAGCAAACTTGGTCCTGCAAAGAGAACTGGCAAGCAAGCTGTTATCTTCTCTCCAAATAGGTACCACAGGTTTTCCTCTGAGTATTGCTCCTGAGTGCCCAGCGGTTCCTCTTTAGCCAATTTCCACTGTTGAGAGGACAATCTCATCATTTCACTGCTAGTACAGTGTGAGCAAGGTTTGGGAGATGAAATTGGATTTTTGTTAGTGCTGACTCTATGGATTCAACAACGATATTAAACAAGAGAACTAGAACATAATCTTTGGTCATGTTCTTTTGGATAGGGATAGCAGGTATTTCTGCCATATCCAACCTGATATCTGACTGAGATGTTGTCATATAATACATAAATTAACAATTTCAGGCACTGATTAATGAAAAGAAGTCCCAATTTTCCACCAGAGTTTATATCTGGGAATCAGGACAAATACTGATTTTAAGTCCATTAATACCATGTTAAAGTACTAATATATTCTGCAAGAAATAGAAAACAAATTTTCACTTATTTACTGTGGATCTCCTTTTCCTAAATCTGGTTTGCTCCTTCAGTCAGAATCTTCTTCTATTAAGAGTTTCCAGTAAATATGCCATTAAAACTAATAGATTGAGCCTGCAAAACTCTGAGTGATCACCAAAGAATAGAAAAGAGATGCATAGCAATCTAGTAAATTTTGACAAATTCTGAACAATGCGACCTTGAGTTTTCTGTATCTTTGTTGCCATTTTGTGTGTACTTTAATTTTTACAGCAAAGATCTGATAGCTTTGATGTGATTGACATGATTTGTTAACATACTTAGGCAACAATTGTTCTGATAGTTTCTTTCTTTAGAAATGTATAATGATAGATCAGATTCATTATCTTATACATTGTATGATCTGTATAAGTAAATAAAGCAGGGGTGTCAAACTCAGGTTGTCACAGCAGCATCATGTGAAGTATCAAGACTTTTTTTCCCTTTGCTAAACCAGGCATGGGCACGGCCAGCACATAACACATCTGGCCCATGGACCGGGAGTTTGACAGCCCAGAAATAAGGTATACAGAGATGCCAAGATGGAGGCCCACCAAAGTATATATTTTAAATTTCTTAATAAAATACTTTTCCCAGCTTTTTCAGACATAAAATTAAGTTAGAAATTTAGATACAGTCTAGAACATGATCTAATCTTACAGTTAAATGGTCAAATTGGATTCACAGTCAAACCAATTTGATAACACTATGTTCTCGTACATTTACAGCTCTTATTCTATTAGAACTAGTTATTGTTCTCTGTAAAGAACCAATTATTATGTGTCAAAAGATTCTGGAATTCTTTGCATTAGTGAATAGAATTAAATGTTGCCAGCTATGCATCCATGTCTTTTTCTTATTTTTTTATAGAACCTGAAGTAGGAGAGTAATATTAATCTATGGTACCCAAAAATCAGAAAAAGTCTAGTACCACTTTTCCAACTAACACATTTTATGAAAAGGCAGAAGCTTTTATGAGCTGCAGCTCATTTTATCAGATTCAAAGCCTACATCTGCTTTATCTATTTGGCAAACTGAGCTACAGCTCATGAAAACGTACACCTTATATAAAATGTGCTAGTTGGAAATAGTGCTACTAGACTCCTGATTTCTTCATTTTTAATGAATTTTGTATAGATTTTTCACATAGGTTAAAAGGAAAGGAGCATTATTATGTTTATAGGCATCAATTAATTTAGGGGGGAAATAGAAAACTACCTCTGTATTAACATCTAGTGGTTATCTAGATTTCTGCAGTCTAGGTATAGTAGGCTTATATTACTGGAGTAGTTTTCTGCACCAAGAAAAAGAGAAATTTACAGAAGGATTTCTAGAGAGGATGAAGAAAAGAAAATATTTCTTAGAAAAATGCATTTGGATAGAACACGTATAACATATAGCTATGTTCTAAATAAAAGAGTAAAATGTCATGAAGACTTGCATTGTTTTTACAACATTACTAGAGGAGAAAGATAAATTGAAAGGACAAAAAAAAACCCAGCAACCTGAGAACATCACCCTAGCCAGTTAAAGACATGCTAGTTAATCTCAAGCAAAGAATACAGAGGAATGACAAAGAGAAATTCCTGCACCAGGTTGACTACTGTAGATCTTTTGTCTTCAGTGGTCAATATCATTGAGGAGATACAATGATATAAATAAAACATCAGAAGTGTCTCTTCCAACACACCATCTCACTTCCTAGTGCATTGATTTGTGATTCCTACCACTTCTTGTAAGTCCTGAAACTGATCTTTTGGTAATGGCTTATCTAGGACTTTTCCTTTTCTTTCTCTTTTCCTTTCCTTTCCTTTTTCTTTCCATATAGTTTAATATTCTTGAAATGCTTAAACTGCAGATGAAAAGACAAAAGGGCAACCACTACCTATTTATTATGAGTTCAGCTGACAAATCCTTCTCCATAATAAACTGTTTACTATTATTTGTCAGAGGTTCACCTAGGGCATGTGTAATAGTATGTGGGAATGATCTTGGAAGACAGAAAGGAAAGCTGCAGACTGGACAACAGTCATGCAATAGTTATTTTGGGCTACAGAAGGAAAAGGGATGTAGGAAGTATCTCAGAAGAAACACTTCCTGCTTTTTCTGGAAAATGAAAACAAAGGGGAGAAGTGCAAGATTCTGATACTGAAAATTTAGAACAAAGGCACTGTTAGGACTGAAGGTATGCACCTGTCTAGACTGCCTTGAAATGCTCACTGTGCGCATTAAATCTCATCGATCTTATCACCTATCTCCTCCCACTTATGACTGCATGGCTGTAACTTTGTTGCTTGTATTCTTATGATTTATATTGTTTCCTAGTATGATTTGATTGCTTATTTGCACCCTATGACTATCATTAAGTGTTGTACTTCATGATTCTTGACAAATGTATCTTGTCTTTTTATGTACACTGAGATCATATGCACCAAAGACAAATTCCTTGTGTATCCAATCATACTTGGCCAATAAAGAATTCTATTCTATTAAATGTCTTCTAGTGTTCTTGCCAATACTCAAGAGATAGAAGAAGGAATAATATAGTTCAAGGCCCAAATAAATAAGTTAATACAGAAACAAAAAGTCCCAATAAAGAGGACCAGCTGTGCGTATAGTCGGCCAACCCACCATATATAAAAACAACCTCTAGATTTAAATTACATTTATTTCTTCTTGTGATCACAATAGTGCTGGTGATCAGTGTATGGTACAAGGGTTCTTGAATCCTTGCTTACAGAGATACGTTGGGATTTATAACAATTGCTTTTTATTAACTCTCCTAGTAAAGCACATGGTAAAATGATACTCTTTGCAGTTTCTGTAAAAGGAGGTAAGAAATGTAATAGGAAGCTATTATGAATGTTGACCTGCAGCAATGTATTGTATACTTTTATTAATGAGCATGTTGGTGATATGACGTCATGTGTTATTGCTAATGGATGCTGCCTAACAATAATGCCATGAGTGTTGGGAATATGGTGGTGTGTGTTTTCCTTTGTGATGTGTTTTTTAAACTGCTCTGGGCTAGGCAAATACACAATTTGATCGCCTTTTTAATAATAATACTTTTCCTTTGATAATTTGAGTCTGTAGACTGTCAACTCCTATATTTTTATTTTCAAATTCTTAAATTACTTGCATGCCCAGCTTTTATATTTAAGTAATTCAAAATTATATTCTTTAAAGGCCAGTTGGTTATGCATTTCCCAGTGGCTGCAGTCCATAAAGTTTGCCTGGTGTCTTTCAAGTCATTGGTCTGAATGAAAAAATTATTTGGGCCAAGTGGATGGTCTTTTAATTAAAATAAAACTGGGATATCATGCATAAATAAAATGGAGAAATACTCGCAAGCAATATACAAATGAGAACAAAACAAAGAAGAATATTCAGCCATTCTTCCCCATTGCTTGGAAAATGAAATGTAATTTCTTAGTGGCATATGCACATCTTATCAAGCTGCAGTTAATGATAAAAATAAATCTTGAGAAGGAGCTTTACTTTGAATATTGCATCTGGTTTATCGGTGATGATATCTTTAATTATACTAAAGTAAAATATAAGACAGTCTAATGGGAAATACAAATTGCTTGTTAAAATTATTAACCAGGTTAATGTGCTTACATTTGTTTATGTGTACAGGAATCATCTCAAATATTTGACTGCTGTGACAATATGTGTAAAGATCAATTAAAAGTCATAGAGATGAGATATTGGATTTTCAGACCTTAATAGGATTTCATGTGCACTTGTTATATTATGTTATCCATTTATAATTGAGCTTCCATCAAATCATAGATTCTGTCACCTTACCAATTTATTTTTCCATCCTCTAATGAAACTTATATTTGCTTTAAAAATATTTTCAAAAGCATGATTCTAAAGGAGTTATGTACTGCAGAGATGAACACACACCAAATATTTACTTTTAAAGTCCCAAGCACAATTTGATGATAATCTAATTGAGTTAACATGTTTTCAGTAGCCATTTGTTTGAAGTATGCATGAGGCAGCTGGGTACTGGCTAACGCAGCCTATAACAATAGGGAGAAAAAAAGTTAATGTGTGTGTGCTTCATTCTGAACAATAATAGAGAAAATTGGGAAGAAAAGAAATAAAAAACAGATACTAATTCAAGATGCAGATCTTAAGAATAAGAAACATATTGAATCTTTTTTTGGATGGCACAAAGCTGGGGGGAATTGCTAATAGTTTGGAACACAGATTCAAGATCTTCAGAAAGATTTTGATAGACTTGAGTATTGGCCCCTATCCAACAAGAGGCAGTTCAATGTCAAGAAAAGTAAGGTCCTGCTTTAGGCAGAAAAAAGCAGATACTCAGATGCGAAAGGCAAGGACCAAATGTGAAATTCCAATTTATTACTAGTCATGCTTATGCACAGGAATCTATTCAACTGATGGCTAACACTAGTTTGGCATAAGGTAAGGGTCAACTGAATTCAAGAGGAGTTTAGTTTATATATGACTACTTAGAGACCCTAGACTAATTCCTTTTTTGACTAGACACCCAAGTTCTGCATTTGTTTCCTAGAAGAATAGTAATTGCTCAACAGTAGTACATATGAGAGGGATCTAGGTGTCCTCATGGATCACTGCTTAAGTATGAATCAGCAGTTTGCTGGAGCTGCCAAAAAAAAAGCCAACACAGTCCTAGGCTACATCAACAGAAAGATAGCAATAAGATCAAGGGAAGTGACTCACTATACTGCACTATGAATATATTTCAAATCCAGTTCTGTTTACCATAATACAAAACGAATGCTGAGGTCCTAGAAAAAGTACAAAGAAGAACAAAGATGATAAGGCATCTGGAGGCTAAATCCTATGAAGAAATATTAAAGGAACTAGGCATATTTAGCTTAATGAACAGAAGACTGAAGAATGATTTGAGAGCAATTTTCTTATACTTAAAGATTTGCCAGAGGGAGAGGGCATATGCCATATCACCTGAAGGTAGGACAAGTAGCATTAGAAGTTCATCAGGGAAGAATCCAACTGGGGAATGAATTTCCTGATAGTAAGAACTATTACACAATGAGGTTTTCAAGAAAAGATTGGACAACCATTTATCCAAGATAATATGAGGACTCCTGAATTAGACAGGGCTTGGATTAGAAGATCTCCAAGGTTCCTTCCAGCCTAATAATTCTTTCGATCAAAACAATGCCGTGTATAGAAACAAGCTGAGCAAGGTTGTAGTCTAGGAGGGTGCCCCAACCATTATCTAAAGGTAAAGAATTCTGCACAGTAATGCCAGAAAGACAGACCCACCATCCAGTGTGAAAACAGGAATCTCAATTAATCTAAGTCTGATGGTACATGACTATTTAAGCCACAAGAATATCAGCAAAATATTAAAAGTTTTCCTATGTGGACATTAGCATCTTGACTTATTGAACTTCAGTACTTCCAAAGGCCATGAAAGTAATACCAGTGGAAGCAACTCACTCTTGCTAATAAAGTAAAAGGGGGGGGGAGGGAAGGAAGGGAAAGCTAAGAGCAATTCTCAGTAGAGATGAGACAGATTCTACAGCTCTGAGGGAAGCCAGCCTGCCTTGTGAAATAAATTCCAACACAAAAAAGGTAGCATAACACACTACATATTGTACATATATGACTGTAACATTTAAACATATTCCAGTGCTATATCAACCAGAAAACTATTTTCTAATAACTTGGGAAAGCAAGATCAAAGGAAGCAGAAAAGGAAAATAGATAAAGCCATTAAGATTACTGGAATATCCTTGGCAGAACTACAAATTATTCCTAAAGCAGGTCAAGATGGCAAGCATTTATCCGTACATCTGTCTTAGTGTAACCTAACTAACTAATAAGGACCCGGATTGTGGGGGCAATAAGCTGACTTTATATAAAAAAGAACACCGCTTAGGGGAGGCCGAAAGCACTACTAAGCAGGTATATACAAAAGTATGAAGGCTATTGCTTAACGCATTGTAAGCCACCCTGAGTCTCCGGAGAAGGGTGGCATATAAATTGAACCAATAAATAAATAAATAAATAAACTTTAAATTTCATATGTGTCTATGTGTACCTACACAGTCTTTCTAAACATAATATATAGCATTAAAATGAAATAGGTTTTGCTTTTGATGGATACAATATTTATTATGTATATATAATAAATAATAGGCACTTATTTCCAATTTTTCATTTACAACCCCAATATATTTCAGTTATTTATTATTTTACTGAGGATAGAATAACTTTTTTGCTGCTTTATAATTATCTTTATTTCAGTTTTCTCTATGCTTTTCAAGAAAAAAAAGTAGTTCCATTTGATCTCACACTGAATTTATGCGATGTACTTCAAAGACAGACATGCTGGGTTTGAGCTTTTCGTGATTAGCAATGGTGTTTGAATTTCACAACACAGAAGGGAGAGATCTACAAGTGGCAAATGTATCTGAAGTCCTTGTTCAGCATGCATCAGTATAAAGTGACTGCCCTCTGTCATTTCACTTGAAGAATTATCAAGTACTGAGCCATGACACAGCACAGGCAATGAGGAAGGGTTCTATAATTCCACAAATAAAACCACATCTGTATACAAGGAAACACAAAAGCACAATAATAGATGTAATTCAGGTAAGGTGCAATAAGGCAATTTAAGGACATATTAGTAATAACATCTTGACAAATGAAACACTTTAAAGGAAACAGAAAATGTTAAAAAAGGATATTGAACTGTTAGAATGTTGTTTTTCAAAAAAAAATCACTTGTAAACCTGGAAAAACATTAAGTACATATTACTTGTAAAGGAAAAAAGGAGAGGCTTTTAAAATATATATAAATAGGTATTTTTTTTTAAAAAAAACAACCCTACATCTGTAGAAATTAAAATGCCTACTTATTCTGTGCATGATTCTGCCACCACATTTTCAGAATAATGTCAACATGTTAGAAAACATTCAGATTAGGACGACAAAGATGATAAGGGAACTTGAGGATAGGCTAAAGAAATTTAGGCTGTTCAGATTGGAGAAAAGAGTTCTGGGAGAAGATTAGGACCAGAAGCAACAGTTACAAATTGAGCTACTTAGATTTCATTTAAATATAAGAAAAATCTTCTGTCAGGAAATTGTACAATAGTGGAATACTCGATCTATGGAGAGAAAGTTCTTCATCTCTGAAGGTTTTAAACAAGAGCCTGTACAACCATCTCTTGAGAATGATTTTGTTGGTTTTACTGCAGATTGCTGTGGTTTGGATTTAATAATCCTGTCGGTCTCTAAACTCCATAATTCTGATTTTGTGATTGATGAATCATAACTAATAAAATACCCAGTAAACATAGTAGGAAAAAATGAATGTTTCTGTGTGCATGACTACTTTATTTGCATGCAAATAAATTATGCATTTAAAAAGTCTGTTCTGCTGAATGCCAATAAATGGAGAAAATAATAAAAACTGTATGAACATAGACAACATAAATAGCCAATTAAAAATTTGACACAGTATGCAAGCGGTCTTTCTCAAATATTCTCTTTTCATTTCCTATGGGTTTTTTAAATGCCACAGTGAATATATAAAATATAAATACATTTTCTCTGGCTTACACAATGCACATTATAAAAATGGGAAATAATCCACAGTTTTAGCTTCTGCAAGCTGAAAGGAAACTGTAGTTACCTTGACTAAATTCCAGAGTATGGTACCTGTTTTTATGTGAGATGCAAATGCAAATCTGCATACTTTAAATACCAGTCAGAAAGAGAAATTCACTTGTAACTGTTTTTTTCTTACCAAAATGTACTATCATTTGACTCCATCAGTTTCTGGATATAGAAATGTTTAGTACCAAGGCAAAGGACTATATAAAAACATAATCCTTAAAATTCTGGAATAACTTTCATGTAATTATAAAGCAGAATTCTTAATTTTAATATTCCTTCTCTATCCATCACAAATCATATCATCAGTGGATGTGGGCAAACAAGAATGAAATTCAATCCAGGTGAAAGGGAGATACTGTGAGTAGATTGTCCATATTAAAAAGACAGCATGCCTTCAAAAGAAATAGAATCAACTTGTAATAATTTATCCTAGACTGTTTTCCAATTGCATGTTAAGTTTTCTTTTCTTAAGCAAATCCTGATTAGTTTTTCCTAATGAAAAGTCATTGTCAACTATTAGGCACAAGATCAAAGCTTTCAAAAAGACTAACATGTCTTGGAAATTAAAAGCAGTATAGCTAAGACCAAGCTTTCCAAAAGTTAAGCTTCAACATTTAACTTGGATCAAAGTTGATCCAAGCTGTTTCAACATTCAGCTTGGATCAACTTTGTAAGAGCTGGGCTACTCAAGAACAGTAATTGGTTAAAACATCTCATCATGAAATATGGCACCTTTCCTCATTCCAGTTTTCCCCATTGTAGCAATTGCTTTCCCGTGGAATGAGTGGCTGAGATCTGGCCCAGGCTCTGAGATCCTAGGGGCAAAAGTAAGACCAATAGAGTCTGATACTGCCCCACAAATGGCCTCTCAAAATCAAATCTCTGTGGTATTTCAACTGCTCCTCTTCTTCCACTGAGAATGATTCATATTCCAGGGGCATTATGCTAACAAATGTCTTCCATTACCTTTCAAAATAAGATTAAACTAGAATACTAAAGCTGTTTAGCATTATAATCTAATATTATATTATTTAAAAGAACTGTGGACATGGCTCCAAAGTGACTGCTCCAGGGAACACAGTGTTTCAGGGCCATAGCCAATGACAAAATGTTGGAAATATCTCCACTGATAGAATCAACCAAGGCATGGAGGTTGTTCCAGTTGCCCAGCTTAAGCAAGCAGGTACTTATATTGGGCAACAATAGTGTAGGAGGAAGCTGTAGGCAATTGGTCACTATAGTGACTATGGCAAAGGCATCAATAATTACTGCATGGAAGAAGGCAATCATAAACCACTCCTGTTCTTCTCCCAGGAAGACAGTAGGGATGGAAAATATAAAATTATTGATAATATAGTGATGGATAATGGGCCCCTCATGTAAGATGGCACTTAATATATTAATGAAGAAGAGCTGAGAAACTAATGGTATTTATGATGTGGCTATTGGGACATCTAGTTGTCAACGCTGCCACAGGGGAAAAGAAAATCCAAATCTGCAAAGACAGACTGATGGTGGGAGTCCAGAATCCAGAACATAAAAAGCATGAACACAGTCAACCTCAGTACAATGAAAGAAGACTTAAATTACTATGAATTAACATCTTAGAGATCAGTGAATTGAGAATCAGAAGGTCACTGTTTATTACACAGGATATGAAAAATAAAGACAAATTGGTATTGCTTTTATAGTTAGGAATGAAATAACAAAAACAGTAACTGGCTATAAGATCATTAGTGAGGACTGAAAAATATCAATTAGACTTCATGGATAACCCTTTATTATGACAATCATCCAGATTTATGTAGCAACCATTGATACAGAACAAGAAAAATTTGATGAGTTTTATCATCAAGTTCAATTTGAAATTGACAGAACATGCAAGTAAGATGTACTACATGATCGTCAGGAAATTTCCTGACAGTTAAAACAATTAACCAGTGGAACAACCTGCCTCCAGAAGTTGTGAATTCATCAACACTGGAAGTTTTTAAGAAGAGATTTGTCTGAAATGGTATAGGGTTTCCTGCCTGAGCAGGGGGTTGGTCTAGAAGACCTCCAAGGTCCCTTCCAACTCTGTTGTTCTATTCTATTGGAAACAATATGCCAAAGTTAGAAACAGTAAGAAGGAAAATGTATCAACAATCAACATTCCAATACAAAAAATGGAAGAAATTTAAATAATAAAAATCAAATAATATTCTTAATTTCACACAACAGCAAAGTAATGCTTAAGATCATTCAATGAAGATTAGAGCTCTGCATGGGAAAAAAAATGCCAAATGTTCTAGCTGAGCTTAGGAAATGCCTGAAGAACATGAGACATTATTGCCTGATAATGATGCCATCTAAGTGATGGATAGCTTCTCTACGTTTTAGGATCAACCATTAATAGTAAAAGAGCATGCAGTCAAGAAATAGACCACAAGCTAGCACCTAATAGAGTAGCTATGGAAGCTTGGAAAAAATATTTAGATGCTATGATGTGTCCATCATTACAAGATCGGAACATTGCAAGAAGCGACATTCCTTGGGACATTCTATGGAAGTGAAAGTGGCAGTCTGAAGAAGCAGAATAGAAAGATTTCAAAATTTCATTTTGAAATTTCATTTTGGAGAAAATTCCTGATAATATCATGGACAACAAAGAAAGCAGACATAATTGAACAAATCAGTCCAGAGTTTCTCTCAAGGCACAAATTGCCAAGCTCAGATTTTCCTGCTTTGGACTTATCTGAAGATCTAGCTCTCTAGAAAAGATTCTAATGCTATAAGTGGTGTAAGGAAAGAGAAAAAGAGTAAGATGGATGGGCTTAGTTATTGTGGCAACTGGTGTACCATTGGAAGACCTGAAGGAATAGGTTAGAGACAGATCTTGATAGAGAAAAAACTTCCTTATGTTTACTAAGAGTCAGCATCAACTTGACAACCTATATGTCTGTTTATCTACCTAACAATATATCTATCTAGTCATCTGTACATATTTATCTAAACTATGATTATCCTGAGATTATTATATTCTGTATGATCATAAACAACTTATAATTGATGGCAAAATATTCCCGTGGCAGATAGAATATTGAAAAATGAGTTATACAAATCTGAGCTCCCTAGAGGTCTTAAATATCAATCTAAAATACATGGAACAGTGATCACTGGTGTCTATTACTTCAGCTGCAGCCTGGTAACTTGCAATTTATACTTTCTAGGTAACCTGAAATACATTCAGTAAATGCATGCTATGCAGGACTTTAGAACATCTTTTACCTAAAACATTAAGACAGCTTCACCAATAGTCTAGAGCTTTCTGTGGACATAAGTATTATATTAATAATTGTTAATTATTAAACTTTATTAACAGATTGCTATAAATCAGAAAGCAGTCCACTTATATAAGTGTACTGTTATGATAGAGAATTGAATGTAATATATTATTTATGAAACATTGCAAATAGTAATTTAGATTTGTATAAAATGTATCTAATATACATACATACATACATACATATATGTGTACATATATACATAGACAATAAGCATCCAATCAATCCTTCTATTTTCAAATAAAATATGAAATGGGATATTGCGGAACAGGACTGCTGTTTTTAAATATGCAATACTTATTTTTGATAATTGAAACACTGTAGCATTGCTTTCCACCCATGGATCTGGTCCCAACAATCAAATAGCTTCTGATCATAATAAATAACTAATATTTATAATCTCCATGCATCTGCTAATCCTAAAGATGTTCAGTTTGGTTGCGTCACTATATAGGAGCATGTTTCATAGCTGAATATCCACCAAGATTTTATGCAAGCATCTTTTTAAAACATTTCTAGCTTCTTGGACATGCTATCATTCCTTTTCTTGCTTGTTGTGCCCACCATATCTATAAGCTCTATCTTGGCTTGTAATCGTTTAGAATTAGCATAAAATAATGCTATATGATCTCTATTCAAATATTCCTGATGGATGAATTTGCACTTTTTGACTGTTTTTGACTATATGCCCATTTGGACTATCAAGAGTATCATCATCATAATTCTCTAGGGACACGTGTTCCTGAACTGGACACTTCCAGTTTCTGTCAGCTTTCCCTTGGGTTTAATTAAAAAGAAGTTCCTTTCCTTTTTGATGTTCATCATATCTTAACTGTCAGCATACTTACTCAATTATGCACACTACATTCTCTGAGATATTTTGTCAGTTTGGCAAGAATAGGCATAAAGATCTACTAGTAGAGCTCTTGGTGATTTGTGGTAAATCAGAAAGAATAACTGGCTCACAACTGTTAATCAACATAATGAATCTCCCTCCCAAATTATATTATTGAAAGAAAGAAATCTATAAGAGTGATTACACTGTTTACTGCCAAATCTATGGATTTTAGTGGGAGTATTTGCAATGTTTCTTCTCAAAAATACTGTGTGAGCTTTGGTTGATGGAGTTTTAATTGAAAAGGTTTTTAAAAATGAATATTTTGCTTTGGTTTAAATTAAAATTAAAGAGGAAGAAATAAAACGTGGGAGAATTATAAGTGAATACATCAAAGTCTAAAAATGACACAAAAAGCCATGAGAGAGAGAAAAAAGAAAGAAGACATGCATATTTTTCCAAATTTGTGGAGTCATTCTAAAATATTTCTAACATGAATATAATAGAGAGGTGACTCTTCCTAAAAGATCAATATATCAGCCAAGTACACCAAAATATATTTGTCCAGAACATTGAAAATATTTTAACGATCTTAAAAATATATCACTGGACAGTTAGTGAATCCAAAGGTGATTGCTAGGTATTCAATTTTGCCATACCTGGTATCAAATGCCAAATAATATTCATGGCCCTTATTCATAAATGCCTCTGAATGCCAACTTTATAAAATGCACCGAGTTGTGAATGGGGGAAGATTTATTACAGATGGATCTGTATTCAAAAGCCATCTATTGCATCTTAGTTTAGTTTAGTTTAGTTTTATTAGATTTATATACCACTCTTCTCCTTACGGACTCAGGGCGGTGCACAGCCAAATTAAAAAGCAAATACACAAAAGTTAAAATTCATAAAAGAACAAATATAAATAGCCGTAGATTAAAACAAATTCATTTAAAAGATAATAAAACTCTAAAAGTAATAAAATATTGACAGGAATCAGGCTAAGCCGGCAAGCTGAAAAAGATGTGTTTTTAAAGCCCGCCGGAAAGTCGGGAGGTCAGAAATTGTTCTTAACTATATCAATCTTAATAAGCTTTCCTTCTCTGTCTTCATGACTGCCCTCGGATGCAGCAACTCCCCAACTCCCAGCATCAATGATAATGATTAGAACGCCATTGCAAAATTTACCAGTCTCCTAGGTCTTAGGGTAATGTGATTATTGAGACCCTGTATGATGTTTTGTTTGCTTATTTGAGAGGGTTTCTTCTTAATGCATATGCTCTGTATCTTCATTGCTTCTTAGTTTTAAAATGTAAGCTGCTAGAATTGCTTGGAAACTGGAATTGAATGAAATCTTTCTACCTTTCTACCTTTCTATCTTTCTATCTATTAGATGTTTGCATGAAACTCAATTTAGCAAAGACTCTTACTTCCTGTGCTTCCTGTTGAAATCTGTTGAACAGATTTCCTGAAATGATATGGGATTAACCCTCCCACCCCCAGAAGGAGAAGGACTGCAGGCTAAAGGGAGCTTTTTTCCATTCCCAAGTGAGGAGGTGCCAGTTCCTCCACAACATACATGTTGTGTGCTGCATATTCATAGAAACAGGATAAAGGAATCTTGGAAAAGATATATTAATATTAATCAGTCCTTCATTTTAAGTCAGTAGAAAACTACATCATAAACTGAATATGAACACATATCAATAAGCCAAAATCATAAATTGTGCTGCGTTTTTTTTCAACATTGCAGTGTAATAGCTTTTGCTGTATCCTCTGCTCTGTAAAGCCATAATTCTTCATATTGTGATAAGTTCCACGTTTTTGGGTATATCATTCAAAAGTTTAAACAATATTGATGTAAAACTACATTAACAAATGTAATTTGTTTTAAGAAGAATCCATATGATTCAACTAAATCTTGCCTCCCTCATTTTACATTTCCAATGCAATGGGGATAACAACTACCCCCATTTAAGCATTTTCTGAAGTATCTAGTAGATGTATAAGAAAATCTTTAGTTAAATAAGTCTCATATCAATATCATAAAAACATTTTTAGTATTTTTGTAGCCATTTATTTGAGATATAGGAAATTGCAACTCTTTATTCAAGAATTCACACAGATAAGTATAACTCATCTTAGTGATACTCTTTAAATGTTTATTTTTAAAAACCATGTAGAATCAGCCTGTTCCAATACTATAGTTATTCAGGAGTTTTGGACGTTTGTTATGCAGTAGGACTAAACTGTGAAATCAAAGGATTTGTAAGCTATTCTTTCTTCACCTGAATTAAGAGACATGAACTGTACTGGTGCTTCATGTGTTCTATTTTATCCACAGCCCTGAGGCTATAACTAATCGATCTGCTGTTATAAACTTCCATAACATTTTATAGCCTTTACATTTTCCTAAACAGTCTTCTTAACATTTAATTATTCTACTTTCACTGGCTTACAGTTTTAAGACAGTCTCACAGTAAATAAATAAAAACCCAAATAATTGCAGTCATCTTCAAGACCTATTGCTTTGGAACAAATCAGACTCAACTGATGCCATTAGGACAAGTGCTATTTCCTCTGGATCTATGTGACTGTATTGTACATCTTCTCATAAATGTCACTAATGGATATTATCAACATTCACCACCTGCTATTCACAACCAACCCCAAATTGGTGATTAACAGCATATACCAGCTGTTGTCAAGATATACTGGGGGGAGAGTAAAATGTCAATATTCTTTCCTTTCTGACATGGACATTAACATAAATGCAGAAAAATGTACTAGAAACTGTCCACATATAATTGTTCCAGTATTGACAATGGGGGAAATGATTCTATACACACTTGAAAGTATTCCTATATCCTTAGCTTATCTTGAATGAATTAATGCAGCTGCCTAAGAAGCTGTTTCCATGGTTACACTGGAGACTTTCTAAATATAGTTTATGATGTAACTATCTAAACTAGGGTGCAGAACTGAGGTAAACCTCTGTAGGAAAACCTCATTTTTTGCATGATGCCCAAATTTCTTTATAAATGCCATTTAAAAAAACATTTCAAGACTTCTTACATCTTTAAGTTGTGCAATTTAGAAGTCCATCTTTTCCTTTTGTTTTACAAATTAGATACATAACAACTGTCTTTACATTTTTTAAATGTTTAGGTGAAATTACATCTAGCAATGCATTCTTCCCCTCTTAAGGAAAAAGATTAAAGACGTAACCTGGATATAATTCCTGTTTTCACTTATAGTTCAGCTTC
The DNA here is from genome assembly GCA_030761175.1 of Masticophis lateralis. Taxonomy (NCBI): domain Eukaryota; kingdom Metazoa; phylum Chordata; class Lepidosauria; order Squamata; family Colubridae; genus Masticophis; species Masticophis lateralis. The sequence continues at coordinate 36,662,389 of JAUDYJ010000006.1, read as the reverse complement.
TTGGATAAAAATGCACTTATTTTCTATCACTCATTCATCACAATTATTACTACTGAAGTATTGTCAGCCAAATAGGAAAAATAATTCAGCACAACTGTATAGCTTTCTGTCTATTTCTTAGAAAAGCAAACTTACTTACTTCTTCCCTTCTTTCCTTCTTTCTATCATCCCAACCACATTTACCCCTAATCCCATATAAGAAAAAAAATCATTTTTGGTGTAATAGCAATTAAATTTAGACATATGCCACTTTATAGTGCTTTTCAACACTCTCTAAGCAGTTTACAGAGTCAGCATATTGCTCCCAATGATCTGGGTCTTCATTTGACCAACCTCAGAAGGATGGAAGGCTGAATCAACCTTGAGCTAATCAGGACTGAACTCCTGGCAGTGGGCAGAGTCAGCCTGCAATACTGCATTCTAACCACTGCACCACCAGGGGTCACTGTAATTCTCTGAATTACAGCTTGTGATCTATTTTTGTATGTCAGACCTGGAGGAGTATCATCTTTCCCTCCCAGTTTACTCAAAACCAGTAGCTGCATCTGGGGATGTCTTCTCAGGATGGAAAAACAGCCCTGCTTAGCATCTTTAGATGCTGGACAAATACCAAGGAAATGCAAACTAAAATTGAAAATAAATCATAAATAATTTAAATGTAAACTTGATGATCTTTTAAGAAATATAACAAATTCTTAAAAAATAGTCTCTGAACCAGAAGATTAGAATGTAATCTATGTAGTTCATTTTTATAATGTCTCCATGGAAAACCTCATAATCACAAGCCTCTTACTCTTTTCTGAATAAAATAACTGTTATATATTATTAGTGTGATATAGTAATAAAAATAGAGTGTGATATTTTACTAAAATGTGACATATTATTTACTACATAATCACATTATAAATGGATAATTCTGTCTATCAGATTTATTTTGCGAGTAATAATTAGCACATAGAGAAGAATTATTTAACACAAATAAAATAAGAGTTGGAAAAGGCCACTTAGGTCAGTGAGTTCAAGCTCCTCTCCTTGTTCCTGGGCAAGACTTAGGAATTAATTATTTAATATCACAGTTTTTATGAAAAGTTCAAGCGAAAGACAGCTGACATACAATAAACATATTAAATTGCACTATGTTGTCATAATTCATTTAAAATATATAAACATTTAAGTATAAAAGAGCCCACAGGGTAGTTTTCATATAAATAATATTCCTACAGGCAACTTTCTTCAACAGCTCATCTTAACACTATTGACACAAGGATGCTTGCATAGATAGAATAAGCATCATAACCACAAGATGCTTCAAGTACCCCAGCTCTTATTTATGGTTTATTATATTTCCTTTTTATTTAAAGGTTTCGAAGGACATTTTTAATGCCATGTCAAAAATCAGTAAAGCCAGGCTTGATTGCTGCATATTCTTAACTACGTTTCTATTCCTGGACTAATAGAACTTCTCATCCTCAAAGCATTGTTCCTTTTATCTGACTCCATGAAGCAAAATGTGAAAAAGGACAAGCTTCAATCTGGTATTTGGTCATGGAAGTTTAAGATAGGTAGAAGCAGTCAAGCTCCAGCAGCAAACATCTTCAAAGAAATAAATTTCACAAGGGAAAAAGAAAGCAATAACACATTACTCTTCCTGGATATCCTCATCAGTAGAGGATGCAATCGCAAATTGGAAACACAACTTTATCAAAAAGCAACCCACCAAGTACTCCATTACCAAAGTAACAACCCAACTTCACACAGGAGGAACTGTGTAATAGCATTACTCAGACAAGTGCAAATGCACTGCAGCAATCCAAAAGAGTAGAAAGGGGAAACAAATAACCTATACAACATCTTCTAACAAATGGATAACCACACAATTTTATCAAAAAGTGCTTGGGCACTCAATCCACTACAGCTGTGAAAAGAGCAACACTAGTATTCATCAAAAATATCTAAGAAACAATCAATAGACTACCACAACCACAGAGGATCACCATAGCATACAAACTAAAGCCCTCCAAGTAGTCCAAGAAATAAAAATAGAAATCTTCTACAACATAGAAATAAGTCCTGGAACAGTTACTGTGTAGGACAGATAGGCAGATGACAAGCAGAGTGTATCTAGCAATCAGAAGAAAGGAGGAAACTACTTGATCTCACATGGACAGACTCAACCAAGGTTTCAATTAGGAAACCTTTAGCATCTTAGAACAATCAAATTCAAAAAATGTTAAAGAATTCCTGGAAGCTTGAGATTCAAACATGAACAAAGTCAAGGAAACAATTGGTCCATTGCAGGGATGAAATCTAAAATTTGTTACTACCGGTTCTGTGGGCGTGGCTTGGGGAGGTAATGTGACTGGGTGGGCATGACCAATTTTTTTTTAACTTTTAAAACCATTTTTTCTACAACCTCTTCAGTGAAGAGGTTGTAAAAAAATGCTTTCAAAAGGCTCTGACAATCCCAGCTGAGTTGCCTGATTGGCAGAGACTCTTTTTCTTTTAGATGCCTCTGACGATCAGGCAACTCAGCTTGGATCGTCAGAGGCATTTAAAAGAAAAAAAGGGGTGGTTTTTTTGCCTGATCCCAGCTGAGTTGCCTGATCGTCAGAGGCATCTAAATCCCAGCTGAGTTGCCTGATCGTCAGAGGCATTTAAAAGAAAAAAATCCTTCAGAGGCTTTTTTTTAACTTTTAAAAGCATTTTTTTCTACAACCTCTGCAGCCAAAAAAAATGCTTTTAAAAGTTTTTAAAAAGCCTCTGATAATTGTGCAGCTCAGCTGGGCATGGGGGGGGGGGGGCAGGGAGTTTTGCTATCAGTTCTCCGAACCACCCACCTCCATCGCTACCGGATTGGGCGATCTGGTCCGAACCGGGAGCATTTCACCCCTGGTCCATTGGTGGGAGAAATTGGCAAGAAGGTGAAAAGCAACAGGGAAAAAGCAGAACTGCTTAACTCATTTTTTGCATCCATCTTTAAACAAAGGGAAAAAACAGTCCAACCTATCAAAAATAACACCGCAAAAAATAGATTAGGAACACAAGTTAAAATAGGGGGGGAAATGGTAAGTGAGCACCTGTCGACCGTAGACGAATTCAATTCATCAGGATCAGATGGATTACACCCCAAGGTTCTGAAGGAACTGGTATATGCGATCTCAGAACCACTGAACTATATCTTTCAAAGATCCTGGAGCACTGGAGAACTGCCAGAGGACCGGAAAAGAGCTCATGTAGTTCCCATCTTCAAAAAAAGGGGGGGAAATAGACCCAGGAAACTATAGACCTATCAGCCTGACCTCAATACCTGGGAAGATTCTGGAAAAGATAAAAAAGCAACGAATTAGCGAACACCTAGAGGTCAACAAAGTAATAATTAAAAACCAACATGGGTTTATCAAAAACAGATCATGCCAGACAAATCTTATTGCATTCTTTGACAAAATTAGTGGACCAGAGGAATGTAGGTAGATATAATTTACTTGGACTTCAGTAAGGCATTTGATAAAGTAGATCATAATCTATTACTTGATAAGATAGAAAATTGTGGGTTAGACAGCATAACCACCAGATGGATTAATAACTGGCTGACCAACTGCACTCAACATGTATTCTTCAATGGAACTACATCTACATGGAGGGAAGTATTCAGTGGGGTACCCCAAGCCTTTGTTTTAGGCCCTGTACTCTTCAACATCTTCATCAATGACTTGGACGAGGGGATAAACGTGGAACTCATCAAATTTGCAGATGACACCAAGTTGGCAGGAATAGCCAACACGTCAGAAGATAGGCTCAAGATACAGAATAATTTTGACAGACTTGAACATTGGGCACTACCTAGCAAAATGAAATTCAACAGTGAAAAAAGTAAGGTTCTACATTGAGGGAAGAAAAACAAAATGCACAGGTACTGTATATGTGGCACCTTACTCAATAGTAGTAACTGTGTGAGGGATCTTGGAGTCTTAGTGGACAACCATTTAAATATGGTCAGCAATGGGCTGTAGCTGTCATAAAAGCCAACACAGTTCTAGGCCTCATAAACAGAGGGATAGAATCAAGAACATGTGAAGTGTTACTATCACTTTATAATGCTTGGTAAGGCCACACTTGGAATACTGCATCCAGTTTTGGCCATCACAATGTAAAAAAGATGTTGAGACTCTAGAAAGAGTACAGAAGACACAAAGGTGATTAGGGGACTGGAGGCTAAAACATATAAAGAACGGTTGCTGGAATTGGATATTTCTGGTTTAATGAAAAGAAGGACTATGGGTGACATGACAGCAGCATTCTGGTATCTTAGGGGTTGCCACAAAGAAGAGAGTGTCAAATTATTCTTCAAAGCACCTGAGGTTAGGACAAGAAGCAATGGATGGAAACTAATCAAAGAGAGAAGCAACCTAGAATAAAGAAGAAATTTCCTGACAGTTAGAACAATTAATCAGTGGAACAACTTACCTCCAGAAGTTGTGAATGCTCCAACAGTTTTTAAGTTTTTAAGAAGAAATTGGATAGCCATTTGTCTGAAATGGTATAGGATTTCTTGCCCAGAAGACCTTCAAGGTTCCTTCTATTCTATTCTATTCTATTCTGTTCTGTTCTGTTCTGTTCTGTTCTGTTCTGTTCTGTTCTGTTCTGTTCTGTTCTGTTCACATAGAAATACATTTTATTTACATGCTATTCAAAAGGTAGAATTAAAAAAAAATAAGAGGAAACAAACAGACTAGAGCACATTTTCTCTAGCAGCCAACACTCAGATACAGAAGGATTAACAGTAGGCAAATAACTAACCAAAAACCAATAATGTAATAAGGAACTACCAAGAAGGAAACCATACTCCACCAAAACTGGCAGGCAAAGCCACTGTATATAAACAGAGAGCAAACTTCACACTCATTCACACTGATGATGTTGCCTGGTTGGGTAATGAAACATCTTCAAGCAAACAATCAAGTTCATAGAGCATCAAAAACTCCACAGTTCAGTCCTAACTGTTCTTTCAAGTCTCCCAATGATGCATTAATCACCATGACAACTGAATCCAGCCACCTTGTTGCCAGTCATCCTCTTTTTCTCTTTCTTTCTACCTTTCCCAGTATTAGAGCCTTCATGTAATACAGAGGTGTCAAACCCTATCACATTGCAGGCCGTATCGTGACATATTGCAATGTTTGTTGCCTTTGCGAAGCCAGGATGGGCGTGGCCTGAATGGACCGTATCCAACCCATGGGCTGCCAGTTTGACAGGCCTGACGTAATGTGTTAAAAGTAGCTAAATTTGAGGCTGATCATTTGTGCCTCAAATGAAAGATAATGTGTTCAATGATTCTTTGGTTTGTTTTCTTGGGTGTCCATGATAGTCTTAGGATTTGGTATTATCCAGGTTCAAAGGGATCAATATCCCTATCTTGCTTCTAAACTTTTGTTTCCATACAGTGCCACAGGGAATAACAATGGCTGAAACAATTTTGATCTTTGAAGGTATAGAAACACCACAGCATTTGAGCTGTCTTCAAAAAGAAATAGCAGGAGCACCCTTGAATACATCTTGAGATTAAAAAGGAATTGCTAGCTTTATAATATATATGCTTGGCTGTCTCAATTGATATAAATTTACTAGTAAAGAAATCTTGGACTAATAGCAATAACAATAGGACTTAGACTTATATAGCACTTCACGGTATTTTACTGCCTTCTCTAAGTGGTTTACAGAGTCAGTATATTGCCTCCAACAATCTGGATCCTCATTTTACCAACCTCAGAAGGATGGAAGGCTGAGTCAACCTTGAGCTGGTGAGAATTGAACTGCCAAACTGCTGGCAGCCAGTAGTCATCAGAAGTAGCCTGTAGTACTGCATTCTAACCACTTCACCATCAAGGCTAATGGGGAATCATAAAATTAAAATATAGATCTAATGTATGGAAAGCTATGAAAAGGAAAGATAAACAGATATCATTTCACTTGATGGTGAGATGGATGGCATACAAATAATAAAATAAAATAACTTTCCTTTTAAATGAGAAATATGAGCAAAACTGTTAAATGCTGGTCACTATACTATTTTAAGAGTTTCATATCCTTTTTGAAAAGGATGGGCTGAAAAAACAGCCAGTATAAGTTATGATCATCTGGTAAAGCATATAGAAGAAACATTATTTGGATTCACACTGAATTGGAAGCTGAATAAGATAATATATTCAAATGACAGAGATAATACCTTGTGGTGTTATCACAGGCTTTTGAACCTCTGAATCCCAAGTAAAAGAAGAGTCTAAAGTGCAGTCTAAACTCTGCCACATTACTCCAAGAACTTATACCATCTATCTAATTAAAATGGCCATGGAGAAAAGGGCAACTGGATCTGGGCTATAACTAATGTGTCTTTGAGAGAAGGGAAGATGCCAGAAGTCTTTAAAGAGACACTGGTTCATCTGCTCCTTAAGAGTATGAAGGCTATTGCTTAACACAATGTAAGCCATCCTGAGTCTCCGGAGAAGGGCGGTATATAAATTAAATTTAAAAAAAAAAGAGGTCAGGCATTGATGCAGTATAATTGGACAACTACCATGCTACCTCTAATCTTCTATCTTTGCATATGTTTATTAATAAAGTTAGGAGGCTACAGTTATAAAGTGCTCTGCAGGATACCGATTTCAAGCTTCTTAATTTAAGTTCAATGCTTGTTTATTTTTTAACTTAGGAAAAAGGCTGTTATTGGAAAACTTGATCAAAATTAATAGAAAAGGAAGTTGGGATTCGACCGGAAGCATCGCGGCGAGACAGTTGGGGAATTTGTGGGCTCCGATGAGCTCCGCAAAAATAAGGACTGACGAACCGTCGCCAAGGGGTCTTCGGACCAGAACCGTCCTGTAGGGATGGGGGTAAAGGAGAGGCAGCTCAAAAGACCAAGAGGAACAGGCAAGTTCCTCAATGGTCAAAAGTAGCTTTCTACAACTTGGCGGCAGGGGTGGCAGCCATTGTGACTGTCATGAAGCATGGACCAAGCATGGAGCAGGAGTGGTGAATTGAACAGAGTTTTTGGAGTCGGGTGAGTGTTAGCCAACTCATAATAAAGAAATAAAAATTTAGACCTGAAGATCCTTAGTGAGAAAACGGTGGCTAATAAGCATGAGGGACATTGGAGCATATCTTTAAAGAGATCCCCCCCAAAAAAACCCCAAATAAAAAATTGACCTTTGAACAAAATGATTTGGAAAATAATGTGGAAAATCTTAAAAATGAAAGAAATTACTCCAAGACTGATTAAAGGATTAGAAAAGAATATTAGATCCTTTTTCTCTCCTCTTTCTCGTGAAAATGGGAAAAACAAAAAGAAAATGGATAATAAACCTTATAGCAGAAGTGCTGTATAAACAAAAGGAAAAAGAAAAAAGAAATGAAAAGAGCTGTTAAATTTGGACTGGACTACAAAATTGACTTGGTATTCTTAAAGCTAAAAAGAAAAAGAGAAACTGGTTAAGATTGTTAATATAGTGAAACAAAATGGATACTTGTTAGATAACCGAAAATTGTGGATTGCAGAGAGACACCATCAGGAGCAAAAAGGAATACTGTAATTTGGTTTGTGTTTTGGAAAATTGTGAACTTCGTAGAGAAGAGCCATGAGAACTTTTGGGGAGGACTCCTTAGTTTACAAGAAGCTTGACTTTGGGGGGGGGGGAGGAATACTACTGAACTTTTAAAATTGGAACAATATCAACTTAAAAATGACAGAGGAAATTAGAGAAATGATTAAAGTGATGTACTTGTCATGGAAAATGGAAATAAGAGAAATAACCACAGTGATACATGAGGAATCAAAATCTGAGGACATAAAAAAGAGAAAGAACATATGCAAGCTGACAAGGAAAGAAATAGGGAGAAGCGAGATACAGAGGCTGAAAATAAAGAAGATAAAGAAAATGAGACCAAATATGAAAATGTATTTGAATATGTGGATAGTAATAATAAAAAAGAGGTTTTTAAAGATTACATTGGAATTAACAATGAAAGAAATAGGGAGGATAGAAAGAGACAAACATGGAAAGAAGAGTGGAACAGAAAGGCTATAAAGAATTTAAATGATTACACTGGGATTTACAGTGAAAAAATAAAAAAGAGAGAAAGACAGTGGAAAACAATAGGAAATATAGGTCAGAAGAGAAGAATCCAGAACTTTGATATACAGAATGACAATATTGGGTTAAATAGCGGGTTAAACAGTGGTGAAATTAAAAAAAAAGAGAGAAAAGAAAAAGGGAAAATGGGAAGCAGGGCAAATAGGAGAGATCAGGATTTTAAAGTGCAGGAAAGAAGGGGAAAGAAAAAGGTAAAAATAAAATTGAAAAGGGAGAAAAGGAGAAAGAAATGAAAGAGGAATTTGAGGTATACATTTAGAACTGAAATGTGAATTGTAGCAAAAAATAATGATAGTGAAAATGAATTGTACAATAAATGGAATATTATCATTTAACTAGATAATGATGAGTTTAGTTCTTTTTTTCTTTTTTGAGAAATATGAATAAGTTTAAAATGTAATAATTGAAATACTGTTAATGGTTTATGGTGGTGTGTATAAAAATGATTAAGTGAGGATTTGCAACAATACATAGGGGAAGCAAGTAGAGGATAATCATCAGAATATTTTTAAATTTAATTAAGGAAATTGTAATAGATGAAATATTTTTAATGGTATATTGTGATGAAAGTAGAAATGATTAAGATGTGGTTTGGAGGAACATATGGTGAAATTATTTGATGTATGAAAATGGAACTAATTGGAATAGCTATGTTTATATTCTTTTTTTTCTTTTTCTTTTAGTGTTTGAATATATAAATGGAAAAGATACTTATATAAGTAACTGATTATATTAAAATGTTGGACTGTATTACTTAAGAAAATGTAAGTTATAAAACAAGTGGGCTCACTATTCTTATAAGAATTGAACAATTGTTAACATCATAAAATTAATTATTCTGATGATGGATATAAAAATAGATGACAATAAGAAGGGGTTTAATGTAGAATAGAAGGGAAAATTGGAATTTGGTTAAAATTAGAGATGCAAATGAAGGGTAAAATTGGTAAAAAAAATAGATGAAAATGAACATTATGGCAAAAAGGGGTTATAGAAACAGTAATTTTAGTGGTAAAGGTTAAAAATTGTTTTAATTTGTTAACCAGCCAAATACTCTGATCAGCAAAAATAAATTGTATGTTTGTGTGTGGTGTATGTGTAAAAAATAAAGAAAAACTTTTTACAAAAAAAAAAGGAAGTTGGTATCACCCAACAAACCTAAAGATTCAAGGCAGATAAAGGGACATTTTTGCTTATATGTATTTAAACAATGAAGTTCACTATCTCTAATTCAGTAGCCAATGACCGGAATAGTTTTAAAAAGGAAGTAAATAAAATTATAGAGACTAAAACTATCCGTGACCATTAATCATGATCAATAGAAGTGTGAGGATTGGTTCTGATCCAATTTGAACTGTCATCTTGATTTAGATCATCAGTTCAGTCCTATTTGATGATTTGAAACAACTTAGAGCTTTGGGCGGCTTTTGTACTTTTCTGAAGCACCAAACTAGTTTGAAGACATTAGATTTGATTCAATTGTCTGACTCAATTCAGAAAGTCAACTTGGTAAGAAATAAATCAAATCAACCTTGAACTGAATCTCTGAACTGAAGTTTCAAACTGCCATAATGACTATATACTTTCACTGTTACAACTGTCAGTTCAAGTACTTTTTTACAGTTTGTGGGATCCTTATGAATATCTTGTTGGCAACTGTAGGAAGAGAATATTCAACAGGTCAGGTATTCAAGGTAGATTCTTAGACTGATCTAATGATCTATTTTATGTATCTACTTCCTAAAAACCTATTGCATTGTAAAGAACAAATCTGGAGAATTGATTAAGGAACGTTTTGTATCAATTTCTGCCCATTGAGTTAGGTTAATGTTTAATCAGGGTCTTTTTAAAAGCAGTTGTTTCTTTACTTTTTTAAAAAAAAAAGCAATACACTAGATGGTATTCTGGTATCGCACATGTTTCCTTTTCAATCTTTAGGCACTGAATATCATTCTTACATCTCCACCCAAAATATTTCTCTCCACAAATTAATTAGAAACTTTGTGCATCCACAGGAGGTATTTACTATGGAACCATGTCTCATTCATGCAGGATATACTGTAGATTAATCAGCGGAATGACTTGCCTTCTAAATTGTGGGTGCTCAAACACAGTAGGTTTTTAGAAAAGTTTGTACACCCATTTGTCTGAAATGGTATAGGGCCATGATGGCGAACCTATGGCACGCGGAGCCATATCTGTGGGCACGCAAGCATTGTCCTAGCTCAGCTCCAGCACGCATGCACATGCTGGCCAGTTGATTTTTAGGCCTTCTGGGCCCATCAGAAGTCGAGAAATGGGCCGTTTCTGGCCTCTGGAGGGCCTCCGAGGGGCTGTGGAAGGCCGTTTTCACCCTCTCCAAGTTCCAAGAAAGCCCCTGGTGCCTGGGGAGGGTGAAAAATGGGCCTATCGGGCCCACCGGGCCATTGCGTGCCAAAAGTGGGGGGAGCAAGCGCGCATGCATGGGGGGGCAGGCCACAAGGGGGCATTGAGTGTGGGCATACCTGCACGTGATCCCCCTCACACTCCCCCCCCGCTTTTGGCACATGACAGCAAAAAGGTTAGCCATCACTGGTATAGGGTTTCCTGCCTGAGCAGGGTGTTGGACTAGAAGACCTCCAAGATCCCTTCTAACTCTGTTATTCAGTTATTTGTACACTGCTTTTCTTTGTAACCTTGTTATGTTCTCTCATTTTTGTTCTGTCAACCTTTTTCAAACCTCAAAGGAAAAGAATGGCTTCTGACTTCACAGTATCTGTTTCTGTCTATTCCTTTGTGGTTATATGCAAACTACATGAATAAACTTTTCACTGTACCCAGTGTATGATACAACATATACTTAAAAGCCATTCCATTTCATTAAAAAAAAAATCACAGAAATAGCATGTCTGAAAAAAGTAAGGTTTTGCTTTTTCAAGAAGATTATACACCATTTGGTACTTATGAAGTTGAATAGGGGATATTGGGAGTCATTATCTCAACCCAATTTATCGTACAGGTTTGTTTTGATGCAGAACATAGAAGCAATGGAGATTTGTATATGCTGCATTGGATTCCAAGAAATAAAAGGAGGAGTATAAATCTAAAAAGTAATAAATAATATTTTGAAGTGAAGTTTAGTGTTTTTATAAAGTTAATTTAAATACTTATAACAATGAAGCATCTGGAATTAAAATAGAGACTAAATTTCTGTATTTCTGTAGGAACATAGCCATATAAAGCATATAACCCAAAACCAAAAGCCATAGAAAGCATATAACCAAAAGTTCTCCACTAGAAAACTGGATATACAAGAGGAAGAATTTTTAGCCTCTCCTTCCTAACCACATATGCAACAGACATATTATTATTAAAATCTATATAAAATTAAATATTTGAAGTACAAGTAGCCTGAAGACTAAGAACTGACAATGACTAAATGTTTCAATCTAAGTGTGCTTAAGTTTCTTATTATTATTTGACGGATTCTCCATTCAGTAGAACTAATGAAATTGTCAGCACTAAGCAAAAATGAAACGTAATTTTATCTGGGGAAAAAATAGAATTAGTCATTAGAAATTAGAAAAATAGGCAAGCTAGATTTTTTTATAAGGGTATCAATATGAATTGGTGTCTGCACATACAGTATATAATCAATTAAATAGACTTTGGGATAATATTTAGCAATCTTCTTAAAAATTGTACTTTTTAAAATGAGTAAAAATAGCATCTATTTTTGACTGTATCTTCTAGATTAATACAGTACCAGGGCATTCATTTATTTTTAGATATTACTGCATCAGTGTATTCCTTTAGCTTTGTGGTTGCATTTGTGAAAGCATTTTAATTTTTATTGTGACTATGTGGCATGTACACATTTTATTAGCATTTCATTATTCCAGTATTCCAGATATCCTCATGATGTTACTGTGTGGTTGTTTCATGAAACATACTTAAATTGTTTTAAATTTCTCTGGATTAAACTCAGCAAGACCTATATACATTGAATATTATAATTACTTTTGATTATAATTCAAAACCTAAATTAAAATATTATCCTTATTTTTTTTTTTAAAAAAAGAAAGATATTTGGGTAAGTTTCAGAAATTCCAAACCAAAAGCCAAACATTCAAATATAGAACTTTGGATATTGTCAAGCAATAAATACCTTTATTATGCAATATTGTTTTTAATACAGAAAAGCTAGCTAAACACTCAATGTTCTTTATTCTTTTAAATCCAGAAATGCTATAGCATTTCCCTCAATCCTACTAAACAATTACATGAATCAGTTCTGATATCATAGGGATATGGAGGTTTTGCATGCTGTATTAACAATAATATAATTTTATATCCATAAAGAATAGATCTGTATATTGTATGTCGATATAAAATTTCCATATGGAAATTTTCAACTTAATTATACTTTCAATTTCCTATTTGACCTTCCATTTTATTAATTGTTAATTATGAACAGAATATTCCAGTCAAAATAATGGACTAATAAATTAGATATTTATTTGATAATCTTTAAAGATCTAGATTTTTTTGTAATTAGATGGAAGGAGAGCTGATTTAGAAATAAGAGTTTCTTGGGAATATATTTCCATTCAGATACTAAAATACACTTAAACTGAAAAGTTAAATGAATTGTGATTATTACACTTATGCATTGTCTCTCTTGTCCACCAAACAAGCTGTTCCTCATTACTAGCCACCAAGTTTTGTTGATTCTTATTCAAGACTTATTCAATCCCCCGTGACTTTTGGCCATGGGGGATTTTAACCTGCCATCCATCGGTGAAACATCTGAGGTAGCTCGGGAGTTCATGGCTTCCATGACGGCCATGGACCTGACTCAAGTAATTCATGGCCCTACTCACACAGGTGGACACACTCTGGACTTAGCTTTTATCTCTGGTCAGTGGTTGAGTGGCCTTGATATAGGGATATAGGCATTGAACCCTTGCCATGGTCTGACCACTCGCTCCTTCGACTTGATTTTCTGACCACTGCACCCCATCGCAGGGAGGTGGAACCAAGCAGGTGGTTCCGCCCCAGGCACCTGATGGATCCTGATAGGTTCCAGATGGAGCTTGGGCCATTTCCTGAGACTCTGGCTCACAACTCGGCTGAGGACCTGGTGCCTGCCTAGGATAGTGCAGCCGCTGGGGCTTTGGACCCTGTCGTGCCTTTGTGGCCTCTAACCTGGAGCCGAAGTCACTTAGCTCCTTGGTTCTCTGAAAAGACGCCTAGAGAGCAGCCGGTCCGAATCTGACTTGACACTGGTAAGGTCTCATATTAAGACCTACCTAGTGACGATAAAAGCGGTGAAATCTAGCTATTTTGCCACTCTTATCGCGTCATCAGATAATCCCCCAGCTGCCCTGTTCAGGGTGACCCACTCCCTCCTCCATTTGGGAGTGCAGGATGACCCCTTGCAGGGTTGAGCTGAGGACTTCGTACAATATCTGTATGATAAAATAACTCAGATTCAGGAAGACTTGGCCGCTGACTGGGTTAGTTCAGACGAGTTGACTGAGGCACGTCTTGAGAGTGTTATCTGGGAGGAGTTCGATCCTGTGGCTCCCGAGGATGTAGGCGGAATCTTGGGATGGCTGAATGCGACCACATGTTTATTGGACCCATGTCCCTCCTGGTTGGTGCTGGCTTCCCGGGAGGTTACACGAGGCTGGCTCCAGGGGATTATTAATGCTTCTTTGAGCGAGGGTGTCTTGCCGGCCGCCTTGAAACAGGCAGTGGTGAGGCCACTCCTCAAGAAGCCTTCCCTGGATCCGGCTGTTTTTGCTAGCTACCATCCAGTCTCCAACCTTCGTCTTATTGCGAAGGTTGTTAAGAGTGTGGTGGCGCAGCAGCTTCCCCAGTACCTGGATGAAGCTGTCTATTTAGTTAGCTCCAGTCTGGCTTCAGGTCTGGGTACAGCACGGAAACGGCATTGGTCGCGTTGGTGGATGATCTCTGGAGGACTCGGGGTAGGGGCTATTCCTCTATCCTAGTCCTGTTAGATCTCTCAGTGGCTTTTGATACCATCGACCCTGGTCTCATGTTGTGCCAGTTGGAGGGATTAGGTGTGGGGGGCACCGTTCTGAGGTGTTTCTCCTCCTATCTCTCTGACTGGTTGCAAACTGTGTTGACAGGGGGGCAGCGGTCAACCCTGAGGCACCTTGTTTGTGGGATGCCACAAGGGTCAGTCCTCCCGCCCCTCCTGTTCAACATTTATGTGAAGCCACTCGGTGAGATCATCCGTGGTTTTGGGGTGGAGTTCCATCAGTACGCTGATGATACTCAGCTGTACATCTCTACCCCAGAACATCCCAACAATGCCTTGGAAGTGATGTTCCAGTGCCTAGAGGCTGTGCGGGTCTGGATGGGGAGAAACAGGCTTCAACTCAACCCCTCCAAGACCGAGTGGCTGTGGCTGCCGGCGTCCCGGTATAGCCAACTGGCACCATCGCTGGCTATTGGAGCTGAATCACTAGCCCCCACAGAAGGGGTCCGCAATTTGGACGTTCTCCTGGACACACAGCTGTCTTTAGAAGAGCATACGATGGCCGTGGCCAGGGAGGCTTTTTATCAGGTACACCTGATACGCCAGTTGTGCCCCTTTCTAGATTGGAACTCCTTACGCACGGTCACTCAAGCACTCGTCGCTTGTCGTCTGGACTATTGTAATGCTCTCTACATGGGGCTCCCCTTGAGGTGCACCCGGAGGCTTCACCTGGTGCAGAATGCAGCCACGTGGGGGATTATAGGAGCGACAGGGTGCTCCCATGTGACACCTCTCCTGCGTGAGCTGCATTGGCTTCCGGTGGACTTCCGGGTGCGCTTCAAGGTGTTGGTGGCCACCTTTAAAACGCTCCATGGCTTAGGGCCAGGGTACTTACGGGACTGCCTTCTGCCACCAATTGCCTCCCACTGGCCAGTTCGCTCCCACAGAGAGGGCCTCCTCAGGATGCTGTCAGCCAGACAATGTCGGCTGCGACCCCCAGGGGGAGAGCCTTCTCTGTGGTGGCACCTACCTTCTGGAAATATCTATCCCCCGAGATACGAACAATCCCAGACCTTCGGACTTTTCATCGGGCCCTAAAAACTTACTTTTTTCAGTTAGCTGGGCTGGCCTGATTTTACATTGATTTTTAAATTTGATATTGATTTTAATTGAAATGTTTTAAATTATGGGCCAACTTTATTTAATTACTTTTAAAATTATTTTAACTTTTGTGTACAAATGTTTTTACTCTGGCTGTTCACTGCCCTGAGTCCGAAAGGAGAAGGGCGGTATATAAACCTAATAAAAGATAAAGATAAAAGAAATACATGTATTTCTCAATAAAGTAACCTGGGGGCTAAATCCAATTTGTCTGCATAGAAGATAAGCTCAAACAATGTTAGAATCATAAAACCATAGAGTTGGAAGGGGATATTTAAACTTCTAAATCCAATCCTACTTGTCAAGCTTGACAAAGGCATGCATTTTTTTTTTCTTATTCCTTGGTCCTAATTCCGAGTTGAGGATTAACTGCAGTTTTTTCTCTTCTTTCTCATTGTCTTACTGCCTCCCCTTGTTAGATAAATCTTTGGACTTCTTATGTTCTGATGTTCTATGCTCTCCTGGAACTGTTGGCCCTTTAGGAAGGGCAGTTCAAAAGATAGATATCCCAGGATTATTGAAACCCTTCTTCATTGTTGTAGGGCATAATGACAGAGTTTCCCTTGGCCTTCTCTCCTATTAAGAGTTATCTTAAGTGTATTTTTTACCCTATCTTCTTTCTTAAATTGAAGTTTACCTGACTATTCTTGTATTCCTTCTAGGTTTGCTCTATATTCATCTATGTCAACCCCAATTCTCTATTGGTTTGAGTTTTCTTGCTCAGCTTCTGGACCTCATCCACTGAATAGTGCTATATGGTATTCTTCAGTAGTGGTTGTTTACTTGCAGATGTAACATCTCTTCAGTCCAATAATCCACAGTTTCCCTTTGATCAATCATAATATTATAGTCAAAGCTTTTTGCCCATTTAATCACATACAAAAATATTTGTCTTCCTGGTTCATTTTCAAACAGAGTTTATATACCTTTGCAATAAAATGTTTCTAATTAGTAGCAAAAAATGTATTTTGATATCAAATCAACAGCTGAGTCAGTTTGGTGTAATGGTGAAAGGCCTTGGGCTATAAACCATGAGATTGTGAGTTCTAGTTCTGTTTTAGACACACACCAGCCAGCTGGTTGTCTTCAGATCAATCATTCTCTCTCAGACCTAGGAAGAAGGCAATGGCAAAAAAAAAAAAAAAAGAAGAAGAAGAAGAAGAATGTTGCCAAGGAAATCAGCCTTTAACCACACCACAGAGTCAGGACTGGTCAGGAGATCAGACTGACTTGAAAGCACAACAAATTATAAATGGATGCAGGGGTAGGTAGGTAGGTAGGTAGGTAGGTAGGTAGATAGATAGATAGATAGATAGATAGATAGATAGATAGATAGATAGATAGATAGATAGATAGATAGAGTTGGAAAGGACCTTGTAGGTTATCTAGGTTATGAGAAGAACCAACAAGAACCTGCTACAGTCAGGCTCACGTAGCTTTTGATCAGAAAAACGACTTGTCCAAAATTATTCTATTTCAAATTATTCCTGCCAAGTACCTAGTATGAGGAATTGTTTCTTTGTATAGATTACAATTGCTTGTGGCTTTCAAGGTCCTTGGAAACAATTATTTTAATCTAGATGAATATACAATACTACAATATAACTGAACCATAATAATTTTCAGCTTCTGTAGAGATGGGTAGAATATAATTTAAAAAAAATTTTTTTTACAAACATATCAATGTGTCATCAGTGTGGCACCTGAGTGTCTTACATTTTAGTACAAATAAAATAATATTTGTAATATTTACTACATTTGACAAGTTTATATAATTCTGGTAATAGTACGCATATTTATGTTAAATTATAACCTTTCATTATTTAATTATTCAATATTTCAATATGTTATTTTTATGCCAAACACTATATTATTCAAACATACTTGATAATACCATCATTCAAATTCGGATTTTCCCTCTTGTTATTACTTCATCTTATTATATAAAAGTTATAATTATAATTAATTCCATTAATCCCCATTAATCCCCCTTGCTTAGTTTTCATCCCTCTTCTAACTTTTAATTAAGTCACTATTATATTTAGAAATATTCCCTTTCTATCCATAGTCTCTTGTCTGCTTTAAAGCTTTCATTGTTCTTTTCTTTTCTTGCATCCCATATTCTTCTCTTGGATCTTTGTCTCTATCTTGACCAATCATTTTAAAAATTTCTCCCTTCTCTGCCCTATTCCATTGTCTAATTTTCAAAATATCTACTCTTGCCCCTATCTCTCTTCCAAAAAAATCTTCCTGCAACTCCAATTCTTTTTTTAATTCCCTTAAAATAATCTCCCCCTGGTTTATTTCATCAGTCATTATTGTTTTTCTAGTTATCTCCTTCTTGTCATCTTGTTTTATTGTTTTCTGTTCTGTTTTTTCATCTACTCTTTCAATTGGCTCCTCCTCTTCCTGGGCATCTTGATCACTCCTTTGTATCTTGTTTTCCAGCTCTCCATCTATGCTCTGCATTTTATTTTTAATCTCCTTGTAGCTTCTTGTCAAAGTATCCTTAATGTTTTGAATTAATGATGCCGTTGCCCACCCCCAATTCCACTTTTTTCTTGTTGATGAAACATCTCGTTTAGTTTTATTTTGTCCCTCTTTTGTCCAATAATGTAAAAACCATATATTCAAACCTAAAGTCACTTCTCAAGAAGTTCAATATTCATGAATCTTTATATCCCAAAGCTGATCAACCTGTTCCTCTGGATAGTCCCAATAATTTTATAGAGATCCCTTTATAAATTCAGTCTTGTGTTGTAGCCTTCAGGGGGTCACTTTAATAATAGTGCCTTTCTTATTCTCATGTTTAAATCTCCAATAGCCAAGTATTTCCAAGATTTTGGGACTGTATTATGCCTTCCTTTTGTTAGCAAGTGGCATTCTTAGGTCAAATTTCAATATTAACCTGTTTTATCCAATTTTGATGGTATCAATCCAAAATATAAAGATTATATTAGTTTTTTAAGTAAATAGTTCCAGCATTTTAAAATGCCTAATCCAAAACACACCTGTCCAATTTAAAGATCCAATTTTCTGTATTTTTAAAGGTTTTTGCCTTTCTCCCTTTGATTCTTTTTCCTTCAATTTTGAAATTCTTCTCAAAATGTTAAATTGCTGCTGTTAACAATAGCAGTGAGCCTCTCTTTTTCTAGATATTCTTTTGGAGTTGAGTTTTAAATAAAAAGGATTCTTTTCACCCAATTCCAGACACTGCTCACCAATTCTGCTCCAGTACACTTAGATGTTTCTCTTCTGTGCCAGCTTCATGGCGGCCATCTTTAGGCTGCCTCTTCTCCACACCATGGGATAGAGGGAAAAAAACCCGGGGTTCAGCAGGAGAGTTGCGATCTCTCCTGTGACCTCTCAGAGTTTCCCTCCTTAGCTTTGCCGGCTTTGGCTCCTTTCAGAGCCCACAAACAGGGAGAACTCAGCACAGGGAACGCAGAGACCTGTTCCCTGCATCTGATATTGCCATGACATCAGCCAGAAGTCCTGGCAGAAATATAAATATTAAACAAATAACAAGCAACAATGCTTTCCAAATTTTGCAACTTTTCAATCTTCGTGGAAGTTGTATATTAAATCTCATTGTCTCTTGCCATGATAGTTCATGTTTGAGGCTATGCCATTACAATTATTTTAAAATATATGTTTTTCTCTTTTGACCTAGGTATTGCACTTATTCAAGAGAGATGATTTGTGGGAATCTGTTCAGAGCTTTGCAATGGAATGGTTTTCATTATTATTACAATTATTCTTTAGAAGGTCAGCAAAGGCAAAAGAATATAGGATATCATATATCACCTTTATACAGAAATTAAAAAGGCTTCAGTATACAGATGCAAATTATGTAACTAGTTTGTTCTTATTACAATTATTGGTATATAGCGCAATTTATTTATTTGTATATATTTAGTCAATTTCCAAATCACCATGATTCTGGGTGGTTTACAAAGGCTTAAAAATGGTGAATAAAATACCCCAAAATATTAAGAGCTCACCGTGCTGAATTAGATGAGCATGGTAACATAATGGCTAGCGGGCCACTTACAATCCTAATCCAAAGCCTGCAGGAACAGTCAACTAACTTCCTATAAACCAGCAGGTACAGGACTCTATGAACTTCAAAAGGGCAAAAATTGCAAGAAGCAAGATGTGTCTCTGGAGTTCCAGAATATGCCATTTTTAATTGATGGAACCTGAAGCAATATTCCATCTACATAAAATAAGAATATAAAATCAATTGATATTAAAAGCTTCCTAGTATTTGGACCACACAAAATAGAAAATAAAAAGAGCTTAATGTAACAATTTTAATTTCCTCCATAGGAATAAAATGTCATCTTAAGGATACTTTACCTTATTTATGTACAAACAAATGGAAGCTATAAAAATAAGGTGTATCATTATGTTTCCCCTCCCAGTGACTTAATATTCAGGGTGGGGGGATGGACACAATGATATACCTTATCAATGTTCAAATAAAGTTTTTAATATTTCATTTTACCTCATGAAGAGAATAATAGATAATACACTAGACTCTTAACAGTATGAAAGAAGGAAACAGAACTGGCAGCTCTGTTAGAGATTATCTGATCAAACCACAGTAGTAATTGTACTCATAAAAGATTTGTCTTATTATTTTGAACTTTGACATGAAGGATATTTGAGTGAACATCTGAGCAGCGTGTCAGCTCCAGCCCTGCGACGGTATTGGGGCTGCCATTCGTATGAAGATCGCTGTTCCGCTGCTGCCAGCTTTTGCCGATGACCCTTCTTGTGTGCCTGCTCTGCTGGATCATCAGCTCCAAGGTATGCCTCTCAATTCGACTCCCCAGCTGCATGCTAGATGACTTCAGGGGCATGCACTGAAGCAGTTTCTCACCATCCATCACTTTAAGGAAAGATGGAGCAGCGCAGAACTGGAGCGGCTTGCGATGGATTGGGGAGGGAGAGGGAGGATACGGGTTAATTGGATAATGCAGTGATTGCACTGGGGTGGAGCTGATGCTGCTTAAAGAGTGATGGGGAGCACGGAGCGTCAGCTCCAACAAAGATTTCTTTCTGTAACACTTTAAGTGTTACAGAACTTTCTGTAACACTTTAAGTGTTACAGTTAGTACCAATATCAAGATAAATAAACTTGGTTACTGCTTTTGTGTGCTGAGGGTTTTTTTCACATACTTTATGGAACTTGAGACAGCAATTCAGTTCAGTGAATGTCCAGGCAATGATTTAGTAGTTAAACCTTCCTAACATTTGCCTCAGATCACTTTCTCCACTAGTATGAATTGTTGATTTAGGTAGTCTGTACAGTGCGAACATCTATAAATTTGAATGTGTTAAGGAGGAAGAGACAGAAATTTAATAGATGAGGATACAAAGGAATTTTAACAAAAAAAAAAAATCAGTATGCAAGAAACTCTAAAGAATAGGATTAGAATTAACTGGTCATTTCTTTTCTTTCTAAAATATGTCTCTTAGATTTTATTTTATTTTACTCTCATAGCTTATATAGCCCAATAGCCAGGAAAGTCTTTTCTTTCAATATTTAATATATTTTATAGCACATTTCCCCAACATATCACCTCCCAGAGATGTTGTGGGCTAACTCCCATAATTCCCAGCCAGAAGTTTTAGAGTTTTGAAAGAATATTTTCTGCCTTGCAGCCTTCCCATAGTTCAACTGTCTGGAAACTCACACATCTCACACTTATTCTCCTATTACAGGAAATGATGAGCTTCAAGTCAAATTGAATATTTATTATGGTCATAGATGTGCATAGATGAGCTTCATTACATCTTACTGTTCTTATTCCATTTACATTAGCGAACACTAAATATACAACACATTTTTTATGAACTTCAACAACATAACCAATAAGAAACATTGCATTGTAAACCCTCATATCTGTGAAATAATTTGAGTACACCAGCAAATCCTTTGGAAAATAAATGATACAATCAACACTAAAATAAGTAACTTACATGCAGTATTTTAGTCCAAGATAAAAGGTATTTATCTTTTTATTTGTGAAATAAAGATTTTTGGCTTTTTGTTTAAAGTGTGAAAGGCAGAAAAAGTAAGTCAAATCAGCAAAAGTATTTTCTGTTATTCCTATGGCACTGGATTTCTTTCTGATTGTTTTGGTGCTTTGGGAGGAAAGGAAAACCTGTGGTTGCACATTGAACTTTTTATTTATTTTATCATATTTATAAGGTAGCCTATCTCACAAACAGATAACTCTAGCAGCATAAAAAATGTGTTCAGTTAACAGAGGCCACCCAATGCATCACCTAATGCTTTATGGATTAATTATCTGATTTTTCTCTCGTATCAAATTTTCCGAACAAGTTATATTATGATTCATCAACTTTATAATCTAAACTTAGTTAGATGACATCGAGTGAGGCTCAATCCCTGTGAATTGTGTGTGGAAAAGTACATCCCCTGCTTCAGGTAATAGTTTGTAGGTCTTTCAATCACATTATGCTCATCCCTTTTATTCATTAATTTTGTCTCCCAAGCAGAGTAAATATTTTAATAGTTCATTATCCTCTCGCAGCACATGACCAAAGTAAGTGTGTTTCTGCTTGCTGATCATTGCCTCAAAGGAACAGTCAATCTTTTCTCCAGTCTAGAACTGACTGATTAGTTTTTCATATAATCCATGATATTCATAAAGAGCTTCTCTAAATCCATATTTAAACATCTATATTTCTTTCCTCCATCCCCCACCCCTCCAATCCCCACCCCCTACCCCACTATTCTTTCTAACTATCTCAGCTTTCACCAATACACTGTGACATGGAAAAACTACTGTTTTAACCATTCTTATCTTTACTGTCATAAAAATGGTCTTCATGTTATTGACTTATCAAGAATGATTCAATCCTTTCCTTCACCAAAATACTATGTACCTTTATACTTGAGCCTAGAAACAAAGCTGTCTAAAATCTTCTCTCATTGGCTGTCAGCTAGAAATTCACTAAGCATGCAGATTAATAGACTAGAATAACAGAGATGGAAGGGACCTTGGAGGTCTTCTAGTCCTGCCCAGCAGGAAACCCTACACCATTTCAGACAAATGGTTATCCAACATCTTCTTAAAAATTTCCAGTGTTGGAGCATTCACAACTTCTGCAGACAAGTTGTTCCAGTTATTAATGGTTCAAACTGTCAGGAAATTTCTCCTTAGTTCTAAATTGCTTCTCTCCTTGATTAGTTTTCACCCATTGCTTCTTGTTCTATTCTCAGGTGCTTTGGAGAATAGTTTGACTCCCTCTTCTTTGTGGCAACCCCTGAGATATTGGAACACAACTATCATGTCTCCCCTAGTCCTTCTTTTCATTAAACTAGACATACACAGTTCCTGCAACCATTCTTCATATGTTTTAGCCTCCTAATCATCTTTGTTGCTCTTCTCTGCACTCTTTCTAGAGTCTCTTAACGCATTGTAAGCCGCCCAGAGTCTCCGGAGAAGGGCGGCATATAAATCAAATTAAAAAAAAACAACACATCTTTTTTACATTGTGACAACCAAACTGAATGCAATATTCCAAGTGTGGCCTTACCAAGGCATTATAAAATGATATTAACACTTCACGTGATCTTGATTCTATCCCTCTGTTTATGCAGCCCAGAACTGTGTTGGTTTTTTTGGCAGCTGCTGCACACTGCTGGCTCATATCTAAATGGTTGTCCACTAGGACTCCAAGATCCCTTTCACAGTTACTACTATTGAGTAAGGTACCACATATACAGTACCTGTGCATTTTGTTTTTCTTCCCTCAATGTAGAACCTTACTTTTTTCACTGTTGAATTTCATTTTGTTAGATAGCGCCCAATGTTCAAGTCTGTCAAGATTATTCTGTATCTTGAGCCTATCTTCTGACATGTTGGCTATTACTGCCAACTTGGTGTCATCTGCAAATTTGATGAGTTCCACATCTATCCCCTCGTCCAAGTCATTGATGAAGATGTTGAAGAGTACTGGGCCTAAAACAAAGTCTTGGGGTACTCCACTGCCGGTCCCCACCCTTCGGCCTCTGCCTCCCAGCAATTTGCCTCCTTGCAGCAAACAGCCTGGTCAGGTTCAGCATAGCCTGATTTAGCACGAGCAGCTGATTGCCGGTTGGATCTGCCTCCCAGAATATCACTGATCAGCTGTTCCAGGCTGCAGGGATCACCGCCATCCATCGCCACCGCCACCGCCCATTGCAACTGTCACCTATTGCTGCCTCCATGTGCCCCATTTTTGGCCTCCGCGTGTCCTGTTTTCAGCCACCGTGTGTCATGTTTTGGCCTCTGTGTGTCCTTTTGGCCCATTCCAGGCAGTGGTGATAGGCAGCGATGGCAGCGATCCCTGCTGTCTGAAATGGGCCAAAAACGAGACAAGCAGAAACCGAAAATGGGGTACACAGAGGCCAAAAACAGGACATGTGGAGGCTGAAAATGGGGCACATGGAGACGGCAATAGGTAGTGGTGGCAATGGGCAGTGATTCCCACAGCCTGGTACAGCTGATCGATGGTATTCTGGATGGCCGAGCCAATTGCCAATCAGCTGCTTGTGCTAAATCAGGCTGTGCTGAAGCTGACCAGGCTGTTTGCTGTTTGCTGCAAGGAGGCAAATTGCTGGGAGGCAGAGGCAGAAGCAGATTTTTTTTTGTTTTCCTCCCTAAAAGCTAGGTGCATCTTATAGTCCAGAGTGTTATAGTCTGAAAAATACAGTATATTTTTTTAACAGCTACTATTTCAACTTTTTATTTTGAATCCTGTTTTCATCTTTTTTTTAATTCTGACATTCCTTTTTATTGCTTTTAATATACATATAACATAGAAAAAGAAAAATATATTGAAGGACAAACAATAAGGAAAAAAGCATAGGTAATGTCAAATGCAAATCTATTAATACACTTTTTAAAATAAAACATATTATTTAGTTAAATATTGATAAGTCTTTCCTTTACATCAGTATGAAATGTTTATATCAGTTTATAGGTGAATATAACATCAGTTCAGGGTTTAAAAAGCAATCCTGCCATTCGTATAATAGATTTACTACATAAATTAAACAGATGTTAGTCCTTGCTTCACATTTTTCCCAGTTTCAGTTCTTAGTTGTTCCATGTATTTTGTTCATTGTAAAGGTCATTCAGAAGAATAAGCAGGTTCTGGCCCATAAATTAGCCTTAATATATTTCACATTCCGGCTTGATTTACATAAGATCTTTCTGGAATCAATAAAGCAAATTCTCTTGCTCCCTTCCTTTGCTTAACTTATGTTAGCTTTTGATGTCAGGTCTATGCCTTTCGTGTTGGGATTTAGCACAGTGATTTAATAATTTGCTCATTCTCTTTCAACTGTCTTTGTCAATATGGCATATATACCAATATTTTTCAGTTCTAAAATACACAGTCTTGTTTCATAGTTCTTTATGTGAAAAAGTTTGCACTTTAACAGTTTTCTCCAGAGTTTGAAACAGTTTAGAGGTTTAGTATTGGCCTTTTTTTTCTGTGTTTTCTAATGGAGCTGGCTCCTGAATGTCACTTGTTTGTAAAAATGCTTTTATCTATGGAATCTCAATTGTGAAGGGTTGCTGGTCAATTAGGAGCCTGGATAGCTCAGCAGACTAAACATTGTAATTAAACCCAGCTGTCTGCAATTACTGCTAGTTCGAATCCCCAGGCTCAAGGTTGACTCAGCCTTTCATTCTTTCTAAGGTAGGTAAATTGAGGACCCAGTATGTGGGGGCAATAAGCTGACTTTGTATAAATATACAAAAGTATGAAGGCTATTGCTTAACGCATTGTAAGCTGCCCTGAGTCTTCGGAGAAGGGCGGCATATAAATCAAAATTTTTAAAAATATTCTTGAGCTGTTCAGAGTGTTCATTGTGGTCAAGGTCTATATGGCCTGGAATTAATATACTTGCAGGACAGCCTTTCCCAACCAGAATCAGCCCATTCCATATATTTTTCCTAGGAGGAAACAGAATGGGGGGGAGGGGCTAGTGACCCAGACATGTTGTTTTTGGTCATAAAGTCCTATGGAACTGTTTCCTTTTCTAAGGCTAATTTGCACCATATGATAAGCTGCTCCAGAAACTATTGAAGATAGAACCCTTCAGAATAAAGACATGCCATTGTTAGCTATGTAGTTATTCTTCGTGATGGTTGGTCAGTCAATAAGGTGATGATACTTTTAGTTGTACAGTTTTTACTTATTAGTATTAACTCTTGTGGCATTTTGATGTTTTTGCTTAAATTAATTTATGTGGATGTTCTAATTGTATTATTCATTATTGTAAACCACCAGGAGGCTGTGGTAGATTCAGCAGTGTACAAATGGAATAATAAATAAAGAGTCTTTGTATATTTCTTTGTTCATTCTACCTTGATGTTGACAATTTGCATTCAGTCTTTGTATGTCCTTGTTGCCAAAGGCTTTCATCCATTCTCTTTGGCTATCAAGATAATTTGTTCTGAAAGCCACTTGGATCTTTAGTTCTTTGAAATTTTAAGAAAAAAATACTGTTTCAATTTTTATAACACTTCTCATGGCTCCTCAGGTTTTTTCCATAAAAGTCAGTACACAAAACCTGTTCCTTAGAGTGATTGTGTTTTAAATAAGTATACTGCTGAGTTAATCAAGATTAGCGAGAAATATCATTCCCCCCACCAATTATTGAATTAATGTAACTTCAAACATAATAATCATAAAGCTGATGCCAAATTATGTTTTAAACAGACTCAAAATTATTCTATTGCTTGGAAGTCTTCTTCTATATTTTTCGGGCATGGAGGCGTGGGGAATCAATGTTGACCTGATTTCTATTCAATGATATAAATCAGGTATAGATTTCTTCTACATTGTTGAATGATAATTCTCTTATCCAGCTTCCATTTCTCCAAAATTCACAGTTCTTGGATTCCAAATCTGAGGACGTAGTGAAAAACATGGCAACTGATCTAAAGTGATATTAACAACTCTACTGATTTTGTCCTGAAAAGTGAGAATAGTAGGAAAAGACCAAACCATTTGAATTTATGTTGCAATCTCCAGCACTAGAGCAATTATATACATCCCCCAGGTTAAAATTTTACTAGT
This sequence comes from Masticophis lateralis, assembly GCA_030761175.1. Lineage (NCBI taxonomy): Eukaryota > Metazoa > Chordata > Lepidosauria > Squamata > Colubridae > Masticophis > Masticophis lateralis. The sequence continues at coordinate 36,635,980 of JAUDYJ010000006.1, read as the reverse complement.
ATACCTACTCTGTTTTCACTATGTATTTAACACCAATTATTCGTGGTCTGTTCGGTTATCTGTATCTAGAAATGTTCCAGCTGAGAGGATTGTATTTCTGCATTTTCTGTTACTAATTATGTAGATGATTTGTTTCTTATGTTGTTTATCCAATGATATAAATATGTAGAGTCTCCATTTATGCAGCTTGAAGCTAGTACTGGATATAAATGAAGATTTCCCTTGGCAAAATTCAATTAATTATCTCCTACATAATTGCATTTAACCATTCCAAATCTTACTTTGATTCCAAGTTCTTCTAGTTTTCAGCTTTTACGTTCCAATTTCCCATCAGTAGTGTTATGTCCTTTATTTGTGTTGTATTTAGTGTCTCTTGCAATTTGTTATAAAATTTCCACTTTTGTGTCTATTTCCACAGTGTCTCTACCACTGTATTCACTAGTCCAAGTATAGCAAGGTTGATCCATGTAACACCTCTGCCTTGATTTTGTTTAGGACAGAAAGAAGCTTGGACATCACAGTAAGAGTTGGAAGGGACCTTGGAGATCATCTAGTCCAACCCCCTGCTCACGTAGGAGATCTGTACTAGGGATTCGAATCGCTGAACTGCCAACCTTTCTGATCGACAAGCTCAGTGTCTTAGCCACATGCTTTTAAGATTCTTTTTATTAAGCCTTCAAGAATAAAGTAGAATTCTGGAATCTCTGTAGTGTTTCTTGACTTGGCATATGTCAAATATTAGAAATGATATATAACACTTGATGGTGCTTTTCCTTGGTAATTCTTCCTTCCTATAAATTCTTATACAACACCATTTTTACTCTTAGTAAAAGTATTTCTATGATGCTTCTTAAAAACCTACTAGACAATCCATATCAGTTCCAAGCTAGAGATGCGACACAGAAATCCAATTGAGTTCAATTCTTTATTTGCTTATATCTAGTAGATCGAATCTTGCCACCAAAAGCTATACTTTTCTAACCTACTCTATAAATACTAAGCAATTCTAGGGTGGCTATACTGAATCTATTTCCCCACCTTTAGCTTGGGACTGCATAGTTTCTTAATCTGGGAATCTTTCTGGGAAATCACCAAGTTGCCAAAAGACACTCCTTTATTCTTGCATGTGCTTATTGGATCATCCCATTGGATCATTGTTCCAGAGGTAGTCCCTTACCTAAACAGAAAAATATAATGACCATAAGTGGGCAAAAAATCACTGGGAGCAGAAGCAACTTCCATCTCCATGTTGACTTCCCCAACAAGTTCCTCTGTTGTAAATTAGCAGTGAGTGTTGGAAATCTCCACCCACTCTTTCCCTCTCTTCCTCCCTCCCTCTCTTTCTCTGTCTGTCTTCTTTCTTCCTGTCTTCATTTTTCTCATCTTCCCTTTCTCACTTCTCCTCCCACCCTGTTTCCTCCCTCCCTCCCTCCTTCTCATCATGTTACATTCCTTTTATTTCATACAGTTTTCTTGCTCATACAGTAGTTCAGAAAAGGCTTCTATAAAAAATTGATTTTGGAGTACTTTCTCCTAAATAGGATTGCTAATCTGATGCCTGTTGCCCCTCATGTTTTACCTCAATTGTGGATTACCTCCTTCCTCTCAACCTTATTAGCAAAGGTAATTCAACTATGATTTCATACTTCAGCTGATATTGTTCTCAGAGATATGTTACCAATAAACCCTCCCATTACGTTAAAGTAATAATCTGGTAGGTAGGTATATTATATAATTTTTCCCACTATAATTTAATGTTCTCCAGAATTTTATCATGCTCTAAACCATCTTTTTGGTGTAATTCAGTTGTTCTTATGTATATTTCTGGCCAATTAAATATATTTTACATACATTTTTTGTGGGGAGAGGTTTCTTTTATACTGAGAGATTGCTGGCTTTATTATACCTATTCAAAGCTGCTGTGTAGATGTACTTCCTGAAAAATAGGAGACTTGAGAAAAAATGTTACTTTTTGTAATACCATGGGCATTGGGAAGAGAGATAGTATTCTGTGACAGCAAACTCATGAAAAATATGTTAGATGTCATAGTAATTGCTCAGTGTAGGTCTCAACTAATCAGACCCAGAATACATTCCTAACAAAATCTGAAAAGCACCCAATGTTTTAATTAGAAACAATTGCATAATTATGCTTTCTCAAAGAGCTTTACTATAAAATAATATAGTTATCACTTTCAATTTCTCAGACCATAAATAAAATTTGATATGTCTTTCTTTATACTGTTTATGATTGAGGAAACTATATTTTAATTGATGCTGACAAATCTTCTGATTGATAGGCTGTGTAGAAACTCAGAAATGTGTTGACTTAACTATTTCTTTATACTATCCTTACTGGAGAAGAGGAATGAATTAATTGCTCATCCAGGGCAAGTCATCAAGTCTCAAACATATTAATCTGGAATTGCCAGATTGTATAGGGAGTATTAAAGAGAACCATCTGTTAGAGTTATAGACTATAGATGGTCCTTGCCAATATAGGGAGGGCTAAAAGATCAGCAGAAAGAACTGCAATGTCTAGGGGACTGTGTCTGGCATTTTCTGTATCCAGTTCATACATTTTTAAATTATCACATGGCAGAAAAACAAGTGCAACATGAATTGAAACTTTTTTTAAAAAAACCACTGTATTTTTCACTCTCCAGATAGAAGGTTGTTGTTATTTTTTTACAATAATCTAGTTTTATGATAGATCAATTTTAATCTTTGTTTAAATTTTGACCTCAAAATTTTTACTTTAATGAACTGAAAATGAAGGCTGAAGAAAAATATTACAGTAAAACTGTAAATGATAGAATATCTACCTGAATTAAGTATCCTTTAACATGGGAACAACTTTCTCCTAAAATGCAGCAGGCTTGGTCAGGAATTCTGGAAATTGTAGTCAAATACATTTTCAGAGCAACGTATCCAAGAAAGGCTAGTCTAATTTATTTATTCTTCTCCAGACTCTCCAAGGTCAGATTACAGAAACTAACGTGGTACAACAGCTCTCCGTACTACCTCATTCTATTTTATTCTATTTTATTGTATTCTATTTTATTTTATTTTTAAGATCCCTGTCCCCTCAGTTGAACTGAGTGTCAAAGTTACCAAAAATATGTATGCACGGGGGGAAATGAGAGAAAAAATTAGACCAACCCCATTAAAATGCAATAGGACTTCTCCATCTAAAAACAAGAAAAATGGAATCCCATTTTGAGAATTTCATGTCCCAATATATTGCATTTTAACTTTCACCTTTACAAGATGATACAGTCCTGTTGTACATAGAGGCATAGAAGCCTCTATGTATCTATTTACACAATTAAGATCACATGTTCTCGGTGTAACTTCTTATAAAATATATACAGTGTACAGTTTAACAACGTTTGAGAAACTCCTATTATTAATTCAATCTGCTGTTAGAAATTTTAAAAAGAAATCACCAGATAGTTTACAGACCAACATTTTGACATTACAAACATTTAAAATAAGAGGTATGTGAAGCAAGATATGGACTAAAAAATATTCTGAATATTATATGAAAATACTCTTTGCTTAACATTGGTTAACAAAGGAATTTGGTTGTTTTCTTTATTTCTTCCTGGACAGGTGACAATTCTGAAACAAAGTGATTTTACTGATCAATGACCCAAAGGATTATGAAAATCAAAACTGGAGCAAAGGGAAGGAAGGTTTAAACTTCCTGCAATAATCCATATTTGAATTGAAATTCAACACATACTAAAGTTGGGGGGGGGGGTCAAAGGGTCAACCATACATTATGCTTTTAATGTAATGTGAATTTTTTATTCCCAGGCTACAAGATGTATTGTTGTTCTGTCAATCGTTTCCAAATCTTTATGACCTGATGGATATCATTTGCCAGAATTGTCTGTCAGTAACAGCATCTTGTAAATTCATACATGAGTCATCAGTGATAGAATCTAGCTACCTTTGTTTCTGTCGGCCTCTTTTTTTACTGTCTTCAATTGTTCTTCTGCCTTTGCATTGTGTTTCAAAAATATTTCAGCTTTAGTTTTATTATTACTGTTTTCCAGGAGCAATCTGTTTCTCTTCCCTTTTCAATTTTTTTAAAAATTTGATTTATATGCCGCCCTTCTCCGGAGACTCAGCGCAACTTACAATGCATTAAGCAATAGCCTTCATACTTTTGTATATTTATACAAAGTCAACTTATTGCCCCCACAAACTGGGTCCTCAATTTACCTACCTTAGAAAGGATGGAAGGCTGAGTCAGCCTTGAGCCTGGTGTGATTTGAACTTACAGTAATTGCAGACAGCTGGTGTTAATCACAATGCTTTTAGTCTTCTGAGCTATCCAGGCTCAGTGATTTATCTGTCCTTCCTGAGTTCCAAGGTATTCTCCATTGTGAGGTGGAGACAGCAGCCAGGAGTGGGTTCAGCTCGTGCCAATCAGATAAGGACTGAGCCTGTCAAAGCTAAATCCCGCCCCTTAGCACGGGGCTTCCCAGCTTTGCTCAGTCCTTCAGACTGGACTGTTGTGTGGAAAATTTCTCCTTCACCCTTTTTTCCTATGATCTTCAAAATTTTTGGATTTTTCGGCTTTTGACCTTTGGACCGTTCTCTTTGACCATTCTGTGGCTCTCTGGACATCTGATTGATTTCTGAGTGAGGAGGTTTGCCCCTTACAGGATTCTCCCCCTTTAAGTTTTAAAAATTTTATCCCTCCACTGGCCATTTAGTGGGGGTGGTGGAGCGTAGCGCTCCCGTGGGGAGCTAGAGCCGCTTAAATTAGCCTAATTAAGGCTCCTGGCATTTAAAGCGAACTTGTTTAATTCAGCGGAGCTGTTGCGCTCCCGTTTCACTCACAGACGCCTCCATTTCAAAGTTCGTTTATTCTGAGGGAGAAATACCGTTCTTCCCCTTTAAATTACTATTTGAGGCCGTTAACTGCCTCAGCTGTTTGTCGGACCTCGCTTAAATAGCGGGTCCTTTACTGCCTTCCTTTCTAATTTCGGCAGAAAGCCTCTTGTAGCTAAGGCTTGCTGTTTTATTTAATTGAGGCGAGTCCTATTGGCACTGTGGAGATAATTACACTCTCTCCGGCTATAATTTCCATTAAATTGTGAGCTTAAGTTGGGGGGGGGGGGAATAATTCCTATCCTCCTCAGTTTAAAAAAAAAAAAATCGCTGCTGCCTTTGCCTGCCTCAGCGACTCCTTGGACCTAGCATAATTGGCAGGTCCTTTGCTGGTCTCTTACTACATTTCAAGGTTTGCCCCTTTTGAACTGAAATTAACTGTGGAGCTCTCGCGCTTCCCTTGATTGTGGGCGTGGCCGCCATTTTGTGGCGAATTTTTCACATAACGACCTTGATTTTTTTCTGTGTTCCTTTGTAATTAGGACATAACGCCTCAACTTCCTTATTGAAATCTTACAAATTTCCTAGAGAAATTAATACCTTGCTGGACTGTTGCCATAATCGGAATTTCAAGGGCAACAAATTTATTACAATTATCAGAAGCAATTTAGGCGGCCATTTTGGTACTTCAAGTGAGAGTGATTTATACTCATTGTCCTACTTTAGCCATGCCTAAAGCAACAGGCAACAGCAAACATGGCCGCAAGGCCTCTGTACAGCAGCAGTCCTTATCTGCTCAAATAGAGTCGGGGGTCTCCTCTATAGCTGAACTTTCAGGTCCAGAAGTCTCTGAGCCCAATAATGCCATGATTCTTCACAAAGGTGCTCATCTGTCTTCCTCCCGTGCTATCCTGCGCAGGGATAATTTTTTAAAGAAGCGGGGATCTAAAACTAACGTCCTCCAGATTCCATCGTCTAGGCCTGACCCTATGGTCTTGGAAGTGGATCCTCTGCAATCACCACTTACCCCTGACCAAATTTCCCTTCAAGATTGTCCCTTGGACATTCATATTGATGATCTCTGGGGTCCAGACATTAGAGTGGATTCACTTACTTCAGATCCTAATCCACAAACTACAACTAATCAACCTCCTCCACTTGCAGATTCTGCTCCAGTTAACTCTCTTCCGAGGGTCGAGCCAATGTCTGATCAATTTCACACTGTCCTTCGACCAGAGGACATTCAAAAGATGATCACAGCAGCTGTGCAACAGTCCTTAGCTGCCCATAAATTGTCTCATTCTGACCAAGCATCTGCTATATCGGTTGTATCCCACTCATCGCCCTCTTCAGAAGGCGAAGGTGAAGACGACTTGTTATCTATAGCTGCTTCTCATTCTCCAACTCCTTCTGGCGTGAGTCGTCCTTCTCTCTATGCTGATCCTGATTCTCAGGAACCACAACTATCGGAAGACGAGGATCTGCCTCCGGAACAGCCTCCTTTTACTGGTCTGTTTCCTCAAAACCTGTTTAAATCCCTTTTATTTAAGGCGATTAATGCAGCTCAGTTGAGTAATTCTTCCCATCCTAAACCTACTCCACCTGAGGGTACGCTAAATCCCTTATTTGCAGAGCCTCCTAAATCAGTAACGTCAATACCTACACCACCTCTCTTTCTAGACGTTATCAGGAAACAATGGGTTTCTCCAACTTCGGCACCTGTACCATCTACCACAGATCGGAAGAATTTCTCCGTTTCATCTGATTTATCCACCTTACTTCAGATTCCCACAGTGGACGCTCCGGTTGCTGCATTACTTTCTCATTCTACAGCTCCAGGTGATCCTGAGGAGAATCTTCGTCCTGAGGAACGACGATCAGAGCAAGTCCTCCAGCGAGCTCATTTGGCGGCTTCATGGGCCATTCGTTCTGCTTCCACCGCATCGTTCTTTAATCGTTCTACACTTCTTTGGTTACGTCAACTTCAGGACAAGCTTTCTACGTCTGATCCTAAACTTCGTCAAGACATCAACAAGATAGTTGCAGCGGTTCAATTCTCTGCGGATGCAACGTTGAATTCTGTTCGCTTCGCTTCCAAATCCTTAGCCTCAACTGTAGCTGCACGTCGACTGATTTGGCTGCGTCATTGGCCTTCTGACACCCGGCATAAATGGCGTTTGGCATCTGTTCCCTTTTTGGGGGAAAAGTTGTTTGGGGAACCTCTAGAAGCTTTCCTAATAGAGACCAAGGACAAAAGAAAAGTTTTACCCACCTTTTTTCGTAGGGGAGATTCCAGATACTCACCTTACCCACCTCGTAACCAGTTCCGTCCTTCGGATGGGGGTCCCGGATCTTCTAGGGGTATGAGTCAGTTTAATTCCAGGCAACGAGGTTTTCAGGATAAACAGGGAAGGGGTAGACCTTTCATGTCAAAACAGCCCTTTCGAGGGGGAGGGGGTCGTTCATTCCGTCGCCGTCGCTAGTGATGTTCCGGATCCTCCCGTGGGCGGCAGATTGGGCCTCTTCGCCACCACGTGGGAACACACTACTTCTGATTGTTGGGTCCTGGCCTCCATTAGATCTGGTTTGGCCATCAAATTTGTCTCCACCCCTCCTTCTTCCTTCATCCGTTGTCCCAGGTCGAGTAGCTCCGAGCGTAGATCCCTCATGAAATCGGCTATTGACCATCTCCTGAATATTAGGGCCATTCAACCGGTGCCTCATGAGGAGTGGGGCCAAGGGTTCTACTCTCGGGTCTTTCTCGTTCCTAAATCCTTAGGTGGGTGGAGACCCATTCTGGACCTTAAGCGTTTGAACCAATTCGTGGTGTACAGACGTTTCAAAATGCAATCTTTACGATCCATTTTAGACGGCATTCGGAGGGGCGATCTCCTCTGTTCCATTGATTTAACTGAAGCTTACCTGCATATCCCTATACGAATTGCCCATAGAAAGTTCCTTCGCTTCTGTTACGAAGGGAAACATTTTCAGTATAGAGCTCTCCCCTTTGGGCTTTCATCAGCCCCACGTACCTTCACTAAGATATTGGCGGCTCTAGCAGCTTCACTTAGACTCCAATCTATACGTCTCCAGTGTTATCTGGATGACATCCTGATTATGTCATCTTCCTCCCTTCAAGCCCGGTTGGACCTGGGTCTTACCATTCAGACACTGTCGACCCATGGGTTTTCTATTAATATTGAAAAGAGCCATCTGACCCCTTCCACTAGGATTGTTCACTTAGGAGCAATCATAGATTCTGCTGAAGGCAAAGTTTATTTATCAAAAGAACGTCAAAAAGGTTTGTCATCTATGGTGACTACTATCATATGGGATAAGAGGGCTTCCCCCTTAGTCCTTTCTAAATTGTTAGGCAAGATGGTTTCGGCTATAGATATTATCCCCTGGGCTAGATTCCACTTGAGGGAGCTTCAGTGGTTTCTTTTACCTTTACAGAAGTCGGGGAAGGGCACCTCTCCGACCAGAATCTCCATACCCAGGGAGGTGCTTGCATCCCTTCGATGGTGGCGCTCCAAGGCCATTTCCAAAGGGTGTTTTTTCCTGGACAGAGACTGGATAATTGTCACCACCGACGCCAGCAAGCTCGGATGGGGCGCACATTGCAAGACTCAAGTGGCTCAAGGCAGGTGGTCCCCCAAAGAAGCGTCACGGAGCATAAATTGGCTGGAACTCCGTGCGGTTGTTCTTGCTCTTCGAACCTTCCATCATCTAGTGGCGGGTGCTCATGTATTGATCTTAACCGACAACGTCTCCACAAAGGCTCATATAAATCGCCAAGGGGGCACCAGATCTCGGTTGCTGATGTCGGAAGCCAAACAACTTTGTCTTTGGGTGGAACGTCATTTACTCTCCCTCAAAGCAGAACATATTTCGGGAGAGTCGAACATTCAAGCGGACTGGCTGAGTCGTCAGTTGCTGGATCAATCAGAATGGCATCTCCATCCACGGATATGTCAGGCAATCATGATTCACTTCGGAAGACCGGTGGTAGACCTTTTCGCATCCACAGAAAACGCTCAGCTACCCAGATTTTTTTCCCGGTACCGTGTTCCTCAGGCAGAAGCAGTAGATGCTCTACGTTCTCCATGGCCTCCAGGCCTCCTGTTTGCCTTTCCTCCGATTCCCCTCCTCCCGAGAGTCCTCAGGAAGGTGGTTTGGGAAAAAGCGGAGATAATTTTGATTTGTGGCCTCGGAGATCATGGTTCTCCGACCTTGTGAACCTGTCAGTGGCTCCTCAGTGGCTCCTCAGTGGACGCTTCCTTGTCCGACCGATTGCCTCAGCCAGGGACAAATACTACACCCAGACCCCCAGTGGCTACAGCTGACCGCTTGGCGGTTGAGCGGAGCGAGCTCCAGCGCAGCGAGGTCCCACTTGATGTAATTAGTATAATCCAGGCCTCTCGTCGTCCTTCCACTAATAGAATCTATTCGGCCACATGGAAGGCGTTCTGTGACTGGTGCTCTTCTCAGGACATTGTTCCGCTTAAAGCTTCTGTGACGCACGTTCTCAGGTTCCTGAGGGCAGGTTTACTTAAAGGACTTGCACCGAATACTTTAAGGCGACAGGTAGCTGCAATCTCGTCATTGTTATCCCTCAACTCCCTTCATCCTCTATCACAACATCCACTTGTTAAGCGTTTTCTTCGAGGGGCATCCAACCTATGTCCACCTCCTTTACACAGATATCCCACTTGGGACCTGACTATTGTGTTAAATTCACTCACGGGTCCTCCATATGAACCTTTACAAACGGCCAGTCTTCGACTGCTGTCATGCAAAGTATCCTTTCTAGTAGCAATTACCTCTGCTCGCCGCATTTCAGAGCTTGCGGCTTTGTCAATGAGGAGCGATTTATGTATTTTTCATGAGGACCGAGTAATTCTAAGGTTAGATCCCACATTCATACCAAAAGTCAATTCAACATTCCATCATTTACAGGAGTTGATTCTACCAAACTTCTGTCCGCATCCTTCGCACCCTTTGGAACTGAAATGGCATACGTTAGACGTTCACAGGGCCCTTTGTATTTATCTAGCACGTACAGCGGACTTTCGACGATCTGAATCCCTCTTTGTGTCATTTCTTCCTGCATCCTTGGGATCCAAAGTATCCTCGTCAACGATAGGTTGTTGGATCAGGTACACAATAGCTACTGCATATGAACTTCAATCTTTGATTCCACCTTCGGCGATAACGGCTCATTCGACAAGAAGTGCTTCAACCTCGGCAGCCTGGACAACTCAAGCTTCTCTACTTGAAATTTGCAGGGCCGCTACTTGGACTACGCCATCACCATTCATTCATCATTACAAAATCGACCAATTTGCGTCAGCTGAAGCTTCGTTTGGATGCAGAGTGCTTCAGAAGGTTATGGGTGATGGAGAGTCATTGGTCCAGACTGTCCCACCCTGAATTTGGGACGTTAATCTTAGGTATGTCCCACTCCTGGCTGCTGTCTCCACCTCACAATGGAGAAGGGGCGTTGGTCCTGCCTGACACGCACCTTCTCGTTGGGTGGAGACAGCAGCCAGTCCCTCCCTTACAGTCTGGACGATTTTAATTCTTGTTTGTAATTTCTTCCACACTTAGCCTGTCTTCATCCTTCACAAAGCTGGGAAGCCCCGTGCTAAGGGGCGGGATTTAGCTTTGACAGGCTCAGTCCTTATCTGATTGGCACGAGCTGAACCCACTCCTGGCTGCTGTCTCCACCCAACGAGAAGGTGCGTGTCAGGCAGGACCAACGCCCCTTCTCAACAATTTTCTCCAGCATAGCAATTAAAAAAAGCATCAATTTTTCTTCATTCAGCCTTTCTGATGATCTAGCTTTTAAAGCCAGATGTTACAGCTGGGAAAATTGTGGCCTTGACCACATGTACCTTTTTCTTCATGTTATGTCTCTGGACATTAATATTTTGTCTATATCTGCAATAGTCTTTTTCCCAGAGAGAATAAGTATCTTCAGTTTCTTTCCCTGTCAATCTCTGAGCCTAGTAATGTAAAGTTCATTGCCACTTTTAACTTTTTTCACCATCTGTATTGGATTGGCATTGGCTATAAGTTTTGTGGTGAGGCATATAGTGGGTGGGCTCCTCCACCAGAATGCATCTCCTCAGGCAGACTTTAGAAGTATTAGAACACACATGACATTGGTGGTGGAGCTCTCGACTGAGGCTGCAATGAGCCTGCTCAGTAGGTTCTGCTGATTAGGGGAGTCGGGCTTCCCTGTTTATTTACAATATTTATCCCTATTTATTTTCCAGTTCTAACCAACTTTGCATAGCTAATGAAAAATAAAGCATAAAATACAATATAAGGATCAAAAACTAAAATAGCATAGTGGAAAGCAACAGCCTCAATAACTAAGTAAAGGAACAAATATTTATTTCATTTGTATTGAGGGTACAATGTGGAATAAGCTTGTCCATTCTCCGTCTAGGTTTACAATTAATATCATACAGAAATATAGGAACAATATATGTATGTATTCATCTATTTTAAGTCACATAGTTGTATTTGTTCTGTGTAGATTTGTTCCTCAAGTAATGAGGAAATTAACTCAGTTTGGGGTACTGCCAAGTTTTGTTAAAAACAATGTGAGGGCGTTGGATTTCATCCCTTACTTTATGACATGCATGCCATCTGTTTTTCATTTCTGAACAGGTGAGAGATGCAAATATCCAATGCCAATGTTTTTTCAGCTATTGATTATGTGTAATGAGTTTCTATGCAATCTTAAGTGAATAATTCCTTGTGAGTACCAATTCTAGATTAAAACATAGAGATATGCCAAAGTATTGTTAATGAAATACTAATATAAGCATCCATAGAAAAATATATTTATAATTTCAAGGTTGACTGATACATGTGAAAGAAATATATAAATAGATTAAATATTTAATGTAAAGGCATATACATAGTGACAAAATTTATCCTGCAATTTTCTTGTAAAAAAATGTTTATCTTTCTATACAATTTTCAAGATATTTTAAAATATATTTCAGATTCTTAATTGGTGTTTTTAGGTATCTGTAAAGTAATTGAAATACGATTCAGATGCAAAATTTAAGGTCTAAAGGTGACAAGATTCAATTCAAACTTGAGATTTAAAAGCAACAAGATTCAATATGATTAAAGATACAAGCATACATTATCATAAGAAAGTGTTACTAGTTTCTTTTTTATTTTTACTATTGGCATGAATAAAAACTACAGAATGTAGACTATTTTCACCAACTTTCTTCACAGTTTCAGCCATATAATTTCAAGGATTTCACCGCAATATTTGAAATATTTATCTTGCATCTCTTTTTAGGCAGTTATATCAAGGAGTAGAAAAGGACAGCATAACATCCTCTAAATTGTTCCAGAAAGAACCATGAAGGTCTTTCGTTGAGCCATTGAAGAAAGTCACATTTCTGGCTTAAAAATTAAAACTTTAAAAAATTGTTTAAAAAGTAAGCTTTAGTAAAGATCAAAGAATTTATCATCCTCTGTTGGCTTGCTTTTCCATGCTGGCAGGTTTATTGGCATGGCTCACTGGCCAGCTATTCATGTCAATATCAGAAAGTTCATCACATCACTGATCTTCCTTCCAGCTTTATCCTTATATGGACGAAAAGCTGCAAGACTCTACAAAGCTCAAAGCATCAGGAAATCCAATGAATTTCTAAATCACCTTCAAATCTCTCTAAAGTTTTTTAAGGTACATGATATGATTAACCACATCAAATCACTCATTTGAAACTTCAAAGCACTTTAGTGTTTAGGAGTTTATTTTCTTGATGCAAAGTGACAGAAGAAGTTCCAATATCTGAGATTTGTTCCAATCCTCTTTTAGATATTAAGTTAAGGTAATTCTTTTCCAGCATGGGTTTGAAGATATCATTAGTTATTCTACAGGGAATGACAGAACGATTGCTTTACTAAAATATTTTGTAGGCTGTTTGTTTTTTAAAAAATCCAAGAAATGCATAATTAGTTCACATCACACTGAACATTTAAATGTATAAAACAGTTTTATTCTTGCACTTATATTGCACCTGGTGCTGTGAAACATTAATTTACAAAAACTCAACAATAAAAGAAATATTAAATTATGTAAATTATGCTTTATAATTCTGTCAAAATACTGAACCTAAAGTTCTACTTTAGCTATTTTAAGCATAGTACATAATATTATCTGCCACAATGTCCTTCCTGTCAATGACTACTTCAGCTTCAACCACAACAATACATAAGCAAATAATAGATACAAACTCAAGGTAAACCGTTCCAAACTCGATTGCGGAAAATATGACTTCAGTAACAGAGTGCTCAATGCCTGGAACACGCTACCTAACTCTGTGGTTTCTTCCCCAAACCACCCAAATTTTAACCTTAAACTGTCTACTGTTGACTTCACCCCATTCCTAAGAGGTCTATAAGGGACATGCATAAATGCACCAGCGTGCCTACCATCCCTGTCCTAATATTCCTTTTTACTTACTTTTTTTTAACTTAAGCACAACCATTGATATCGATATTTAATATAAACCTACTATGTGTTTATATGACCTTAGCCTTAGTATTAAAATGGCAAGTGGCTTCTCCTGAAAGAATCTGATTCTGAGTGCAATTCTACATCTTATTAGGAATTATTTGTTTGTTTGTTTGTTTGTTTGTTTGTCAATAAGTACAAGGAAACAAGTATCTGTATAGACATAGATATGGACACATTAAAAATGGCACAAATAATTGGATATAAATAGGAAAAACATAGCCATAAACACATAAAATGATTACACATAAATGTGGACAGTAGGACAGGGACGGTAGGCACACTGGTGCGCTTATGCACACCCCTTTAGGGACCTCTTAAGAAATGTGTAAGGCAGTGGTGGGATTCTGCCGGTTCTAGGCGGTTGGCCGAACTGTTTGTTAAATTGCTGGCTCGCCCCACCCCTTGCCAATTAATAGTGGGGGCGGGGTGGGGCAGTAATTTAACAAATGGTTCGGTGTTTTTTTGCAATTTATTGGCCTCACAGCACATTGAACTGTTTGTTAAATTGATGGCTCACCCACCCCTCACCTTGCCCCGCCTCCCACCTGTGCAGCATTAGCCTACTGTAGCCCAGGGCTGGGCAATTGTGGCTCTTTTACAACCTGTGAACTTCAACTCCTGCCTAGCCCATTCTGGGGAATTGTGGAGAATTCTGGGAGTTGAAGTCCACAAGTCTTAAAGCTGCCAAGGTGGGAGACATCTGATGTTACACTGTAGAATCCTTTCAAGCATGAAGATGGCCAAGTATCCTCCTTGAGAGACAACAGTTCAACACCAGGAGGGCTGTTAGAGGGCAGGGCTACATTTGGAAATTTTTGCATTTTTGTGGTGCAGTACGATCTGGTGTCTGCAATGGAGAGCAAAATCCAGCTTCTTCTCTCCGCTGTAAGTGCGGCATCAGAATTCCACCTTGGTATATTTGTGGCACAAGGCAGCCCTCATTTCCTGCTGCTTGGGACTCGAAATGGCAAACAGTGTCTGGTTCAGGGAGCAGCCGGATTTTGCTCTCCATTGCTCTCTCAGCCTCCTGCAAGCTCTCGTCTCTCGAGAAGCGCTCCCTGAAGTGGTGTGGGAAACTTTGGTTGGGCTTCTCAAGAGATGAAAGCTTGCAGGGGGCCAAGAGAGCAATGGAGAGCAAAATCCAGCTGCTCCCCGAACCAGACGCTGTTTACCGCTCTGAGTCGGCAAGAAACAAGGGCTGCCTTGCGCCGCAAATATACTAAGATGGAATTCTGATGCTGCACTTACAGCAGAGAGAAGAAGCTGGATTTTGCTCTCCATTGCAGACACCAAATCGGCCCCTTGCAAGAGAATGAGAGAGAGAAAGTGGGGGAGAGTGGGGGAGAGAGAGAGAAAGAAAGGGGGGAGAGAAAGAGAATGAGAGAAAGGGGAGAGAAAGAGGGGGGAAGAAAGAAAGAGAGAGAAAGAGTGGGGGAGAGAGAGAAGGGGGAAGAGAAAGAGAGAATGAGAGAGTATGGGAGAGAGAGGGAGAAAGAGGGGAGAGAATGAGAGAGGGGAGAGAAAGAGAGAAAGAGAGAAAGAGGGGGGAGAGTGCCTGAAGGACCCTATCCCATCACTGGGAGTCCATGTGCTTCAGCAAGCAGTGCTCTGGATTCGTATTACTGGTCTGCGAAATTTAAAATTATGAATTTGGTGGTCCCTGAGGTCCAAAAGGTTGGGGACCCCTGCTCTGAAGGATTTAAGTATCTTAACTGTGCTTGCTTGCCAATACCAGAATTACAGAGTTGGAGGTCTTCTAGTCCAGAGATCTCCAACCTTGGCAACTGTCTCTGCCTGGGCCTGATGTTTCCTGAGAGGCAGGGGGTCTCTCCAAATGGGACCCCCTCCCCAAAAATCTGGCCCCAAAGCCCTAGCTCAGAGGTCTTCAAACTTGGCAGCTTTAAGACTTGTGGACTTCAACTCCCAGAATTCTCTAGCCAGCAGAGCTGGCTGGGGAATTCTGGGAGTTGAAGTCTGCCAGGCTTAAAGTTGCCAAGGTTGGAGATCTCTGGACTAGAAGATAAATGATGGCATAAATGATGACCAGTCAAAAGTGCGAGGACCTGTTAGAAATTACTTTTTTCGGCCCTCTGGGTAGTCCCTATGTGCATATGGACTACTCAGAGGGCTGAAAAAGTTATTTTTGACTGGTCCTCACACTTTTGACCAGCCCTTGAACTTACGACTGTCCTCACATTTTATGTTTTGCACCCTATCTTGTCACCGTGGTGAAGAGAAGTAGCGGTGAAATGATTGACAGGGTAGTTAAGAATGTTGCAATGGGCATAAATGTGAGGGTGGTCATAAATGCAAGGAACGATCAAAAGTGCGAGGATCAGTCAGAAATGACTTTTTTCAGTCCTCTGAGTAGTCCCTATGCACATAGGCATGCCCACCTGGTCACATGATCAGCTAGCCACGCCTACCCAGTCACATGACCAGCTAGCTACATCCACCCAGTCACATGACCACCAAGCCACACCCCCAACTAAGCCACGCCCACAGAACTGGTTGTTAAAAAGAATGAATCCCACCACTGGTGTAAGGTCCACGGTAGACAGTTTAAGGTAAAAGATATGGGGGTTATAGAAACTAACAACAGGAACAGGTTGAATGTTCCAGACATTTACTACTCTATTGCTATTATTTGGATGAATAATGCTGCAATCACAAAAACCATCAGAGAAGGAAGATCATTTTCTCTTAGAGATATTAGAATAACTACTTGCCATGTCATGTCCATTCTTCTGAAGTTTTCCATGATGTAATTTAGTTGTTTCTGACAGGCAAATAATAAAAGATATTATGCATTCAGTTTGAAGCGCGCTGCTAGTAAATTTTACTAGCCACTATGAGTGCAAATATAATTCACATGAAAACATTTTTTATAAATTGCCACTATAGCCATAGATTAAAATGCATTAAAATGTTTGTGTTTTTATAAATAGTAATAGAACATAATGTACAAAGTATAAGTTTAACTCCATGCTCATTAATAACCAGAAAACATACTACACATTTAAGTTAAAAACCAAGGTTCCAAATTGGGGGGTGGGGGGTGTTGAGCAATACACGTATCATTCTGTGTCTTCAAGTACATATAGAATTGATATGTGCTGGAATTCCAAGGTCATATCACCATCCATCAAAATATGTATTTTTCCTATGACATACTGTATGCTAATCACAATCCAGCATTAATAACATGATACCTTAGAGAAAAGTTACCCTTTAGATGGAAGATGAATGTGAGATTGCTATTTCACAAAAGCATTCTGCAGAAATGAAAAGAGGAATTCAAACAAACAAACACCAAGAATTTCAGAGGCAACCATTTGGGAACCAGGCAAAGTTCATACAAGAAAACTTTTTATAAACATTGTGGCAAAATAGAAAAATGAATATAATAGATAGAAATCACATCTGGAAGAAAAAAAATAAATTTGCTAAACACAGAATTTTGGAATGCAAACAATCCTGGGAAAATTTTGGCATATGAGATGAGAAAAGAAAATGAAAGATAGACAATAACAACAATAAAGAATAAACTGACATACAGTAATCTGGAAATTACAGAAGAATTCTGTAGAATTGTAGAATTCTTCAAAAAATTACATATTCATATTAACAAAGCAGACTTGAATAAATATATTAAGGGCTTTGCACTCAAATAATTTAATGAAGAATATTAGTAAAATATTATGTAACTTTATAATTGTTCAAGACAAGCAATAAAACAAATGAAGCTTGGGAAGGTGCCCTGTCCAGATGGGCTTAAAGCTCAGTATTATTAAGAATCGCAAAATGAACTTCTAAAACCATCAAAAGAAAGAAAGAATTTTAGATAAAAATGAATACTATAAACATGGGAAGAAGGATACATACAGTAACTTTGATTTATCAAGAAGAAACCAAAATCATTTAAATCAATTGAATGTTGATTACAATTTTTTTTATTACACTATTAGCTGAACATTTAAAAAAGCATTTTCCAAATATAATACATATGGATTAAAGTGTTTATATTGTCAAAGGAAATAATAAGGACAACAACAGATTTTTAATAGCTGCAGGAATACATCAATGAAAAGAAAAAAGTACCATTTTTGATATACAAAGTTTTTGATGATCTTAATATCCTTTTCTACACCCAGTACTGAATAAAATAAATCTCAGGAAAGAATTTAAAGCTTAGGTCACTGACAAATGACAAAGATTTACAATAATTGCAGTGCCTTGCAGTCATCTGATTGTAATTTGCAACTTTCCCAGTCATCTTTCAACAAGCAAAATCAATTGAAGAAGCTGGAGTCCCTTAATGACCATGTGATTTGCTTAGCCATCATGGTGATTCACTTAATTGCAAAAAAATTGGTCATAAAATTGAGTCTGGTCACATAATGAGTCCTCAAATGAGTGGCAACTATCTCTAATCTGGTGATGTCATTAAAGGTCAGGTAAAGAATGTGCTACTGATTTAAGATTTTATTTTCTTCATTGAAGAAGTGAAAAGCTTTTATAAATGCAGGTGAGTTCCATATAGCATAATGCTAAGGATTCCATCTTTTAATAATTTCATTGCTGCAGGGATAAGGCTGTTCACCCACCAGCTAGCAATGTGTTGAACACTAGAGGTATTTTTGAGCTTTCATATGTAATTCTCTTAATTTGTAATCAGATCTCTTAATAGAAGATCAGAAATGAATAGTTAGTAATTTAAAGAATTTCACTTGCTCGGTGAGTTTACCATTAACTGTCTAGCTTGATGAAGCTGGACAGTTGACAGTTGATGAGATCATCAGAGCATCTTCTAGAAAAAATAAAAACTGAATAAAAGCTGCATCATCCTTATGAAAAAGAGCTGTGATTAGAGAGGGATGGAGGATGGAGATCTGAACTACAACAATATCATTAATGTAGATGTTAAATAATGGGGAGGCAGGCTAATATACATACTTGCTTTACCTGATACGGGGACAGACTCTTAGGTCACCAAAATGAGTGCCTTTAACCCATATACAAATATTGCTGGCTAGCTAAATAATTACATTACGGAGAGTTAGCTGTGCAATTCATTGTGATTTCACCTTACATGTGCAAGGTGAGGCCACAACTATCTACTTATATCCTAATGTCTGATAACATTAAGGAGCAGTATTACTATGATTAAATCAACACACATCATGTGTGTAGCTCCCACCTTGTTACCTCAAGCAGACATCATCGGCTACAAAAATTATATACCTTTTAAAAAGAAATGATTTCCCCCCCCTAATAAAGCAAGAGGCAAGCAATTGAACTGATGAGTTGTGGTTCTCAGGTATATGAAGTCTAAATAATTACTGAAATCATTGTGAACTGATTTTTTATTTTATTGCTAATCCAGAGGTCTCATTACATATGTTCCCACAATGGATGCCTCGATCTATCCATTATTTGGGTATTAGATTGTATTTCAGTTTTTATAAGCAAAACATAAGCAAAATACTATTCTGTAAGGTATGCTGTCAACATCTTCAGAACACAGCTATTTAGGTTTTAGGAAGGACCACAATGTAATATTTATGAGTTATTTCAGTTGATGGGAAATGGCCCAGATTTGTTTGTTTGTTTGTTTGTTTTATTAAATTTGTATACCGCCCTTCTCCCGAAGGACTCAGGACAGTGAACAGCCAAAATTAAAATACATACAATATAAAAATTAAAACAGTTTAAAACATAATTAGATCAATTTGGCTTCCCCAATTTAAAATCCATTACCCTTAAAATTCACTTGTTAAATAAATTTTTTAAGCCAGGCTTGCTGAAATAGAAAAGTCTTTGGGGCCTTACGGAAAGTACGGAGATCCAGGATCAGTCGTATCCCAAGGGTTAGCTCGTTCTAGAGGGCGGATGCCCCCACAGAGAAGTCTCTCTCCCTGGGGGCCGCCAGTCAACATTGCTTGGCTGACGGCACCCTGAGGAGACCCTCTCTGTGGGAGCGTATTGGCCGGTGGGAGGTTATCTGTGGCAGAAGGTGATCTCATAAATACCCAGGCCCTAAGCCATGGAGCGCTTTAAAGATGAGAACAATACCCTGAAGCACACCTGGAAGACCACCGGAAGCCAGTGCAGCTCGCACAGGAAAGGTTTTACATGGGAGTGCCACATCGGCCCCACAATCATCCATACGGCCGCATTCTAGACCACTTAGAGCCTCCGGGTGCTCCTCAAGGGGAGCCCCATGTAGAGAGCATTACAGTAGTCCAGGTGAGACTGTATTTCCTGTAGAATGATATAAGGAGTTCAAAGATCTTGTGCATCTGTTTTTATAGGACCTTTTAAATATAGCAGTTAAAATCAGAATACTACCAGATTCATTTTATGAAACCTATAACTAGATTTTTAAACCAGGGAAAGATCCCAGTCAATATGCTAGTTATAAACCTATATCATTAATTTACATAGACACTAAAACCTTAACTGCTACTTTAGCTACAAGATTACAATAAAGTTTTGTTACATATTTTCACTCAACTCAGTCTAGCTTTCCACAAGTTATACAAGCTTTGTTAACAATAATGCAAAATAATTCACAGTGTTAATATAATTAAATGTTTTTGATACAATTCATATTAATTTTAAGAAAAAGGCATGATTAGATATGGATTCCCAATATTTTCTTAGATAGAGATAAATATATTAAGCATCAACTATTGTTAGAATTATTACAAATTGCATGATATCCATTATCTTCTTTACTTTTTAATTTAGTCTTAGAACCAGAGTGATACAAATTAGAATAGCTTCAGATATAAGGGAGATAAAGACTGGTTCTTTTGAGTACAAGGTTTTTCCTTATGTCAATGATATGCTGATTATACTTAGTAATTGTACTTCTTTGTTACCAGCCCTAATAAGTAAAGTTTAGTCGTATGGAACCATAAATGTGACAGATTTATGAATTCTACTAATGTTATTAAATATTGAGTGGATTTAAACTGTATTCCTAAATACATTTTAACATTTGTCCAAATTAATATGTCCAAATAGTGCTGAGACAAATTACATTAGATTTTGATAGATGGTATAGAATACCCTTAATTTGGTCAGGTAAAATGAATGTAATTAAAATGAATATAATTCCTAGATTTATATGTTTTAAGAATCATACCTCATGCCTCTATCCCAATTTAATCATATTGATAGGCTTTTGAAAAAAATTAATTGGAAAGGTAAAAAACACCTAGAATTTCCCTTCCTAAGTTACATTTGTTTATAACATGTGGGAGTTTTAACCTTTCATATTTTCCTAATATCACCAGGCATATTAGTTTATTGGGAATAATTTAGCACCTCCAACTCTGCCAGTAGTATTTGGGCTCTGTTAGGATACTTTTGATAAAGAACCTTATGAATACTTAACTCATTGGCATAGTTCTACTCTTAAAAATAAGTGGTAAGATGTTTTAGTGAAAATAATGGGAACAAAAGGACATAAGTACAGTGAATTAATTATTGTTTAATTATTACTTTTAGTCTTTTCAGAAACTGCAAACAGAATTTTTTTTACCATCAACACAAACATTGAGATATATCCTGTTTAAACATGTTTTGACAGCTCAGTTTATACTTACTGCTTTAGCATCTTTTAAAATACCTGATATGTTACTTATCCTGAAGAATTTAATCTCAGAAACTAAACCTACTTTTTTTCTGTTAAAAGCTAAAAGAACAATTTAAAAATATCTATAAAATATAACACAAAATTGTGAACTCTGGTTCTTTTCAACCAATGGACTCAAATTTTGAAGAATACCTGTGATTTATTATTTTTTATATATAAATTGTAAATATCTATAAATAATATAAATTTATAAATAATATAAATATTATTGAAAAATACTATTTTTCAACATATAAATAACAAGAAAAAAGTCAAAGAAACAGTTGGTCCCCTAAAGAGAGAACATGACAAGGAAGTAACAGGCAGTAGAGAGAAAGCAGAGCTGCTTAACTTATTATTTACATCAGGCTTCACACAAAAAGACATAAAAGACAGACTAGAAATAAAAATTAAAATAAGCAACAAAACAGTAAGAGAATACCTGTCTGACTTTGATGAATATAAATCACTGGGACCTGATGATCCCAGAGTTCTGAAGGAGCTAGCAGATGTTATCTCAAAATCATTATGTCATATCTTTAGAAAATCTTGAAGCACCGGGGAACTACCAGAGGATTGGAAAAGAGCTGATGTGGTTCCTATCTTCAAAAAAGAAAACAAAAACAGATCCAGGAAACTAAGACCAATCAGCCTAACATCAATACCTGGAAAGATATTGGAAAAAATAATTTAAAAAAAACAGATCTATGAACATCAAGAAACAAATAAAGTTATAACTAGTAGCCTATACAGGTTTATTAAAAGCAGCCCATGCCAAATCAATCTTATTTCATTCTTTGACAAAATGACTAAATTAGCAGGCCAGATAAATGCTGTGGACATAGTGTATTTAGACTTGAGCATGGCATTTGACAAAGTAGATCACAACCTACTTCTTGGTCAGCAAGAAAAATGTGGATAGACAGCATCACTATCAGATGCTGGCTGACAAGCTGTACTCAACGAGTAGTCCTTAATGGTACTACATCTACATGGAGGAGAAGTAAGCAGTGGAGTACCACAAGGTTCTGTCTTAGGTCCGGTACTCTTCAATATCTTCATAAATTACTTAGATGAGGAAATAGAAGAAGAACTCATCAAATTTGCAGATGACACTTAGCTGGCAAGAATAGCCAAAACCTCAGAACACAAGCTCACAATCCCAAAAGATATTTACAGACTTGAACAATGGGCCCTATCCAACAAAATGAAATGTAATGTTGAGAAAAGCAAGGCTGTATACCTGGGCAAGGAAAAAAAAACAAAGGTACAAGTACAGATTTGGTAAAACCTGGCTCAAAAACAGTAACTGTGAGAGGAACCTTGGAATCCTAGTGGACAATCACTTAAACATGAGTCAGCAATGTGTGGCAGCAGCCAAAGAAAGCTAATACAATACTTGGTTGTATAAACAGAGGCATAGAATCAAAATCACATGAAGTATTAATACTGCTTTATAAAGCCTTAGTAAGACCACACCTGGAATATTGCATCCAGTTTTGGTCACCATATTACAAAAAAGATGTTGAGACTTTAGAAAAAGTGCAAAGAAGAGCACTAAGATGATTAAAGGCCTGGAGACTAAAACATATGAAGAACAGTTGCAAAATTTGGGTTTGGCTAGTTTAGAAAAAAGAAGAACCTGGGAGACATGATAGCAATATTTTAGTATTTGAGGTCTGCCATAAATAAGAGGGGGTCAATTTATTTTCCAAAGCACCAGGGGGCAGGATAAGAAACAATGGATGGAAACTAATCAAGGAGAGAAGCAACCTGGAATTAAAGAGAAACTTCCTAAAAGTGAGGACAATTAACTAGTGGAACAACTTGCCTTCAGAAGTTGTGGGTGCTTCATCACTGGAGGTTTTTAAGAAGAGACTGGACAGTCACTTGTCTGAAATGGTATAGGATCTCCTACTTGAGCAGGGGACTGACTAGAAGGAATCTCCAAGTTCCCTTCCAGCTCTATTCTGATTGATTGGTTAGTTGGTTGGTTGAATGATTTATTGATTGATTGATTGATTGATTGATTGATATCTCTACACTCTCTCTGTTTCATAAAGGATGGATTAATGCTTATTTGTGTTGGTGTTACAAGAAAGTTGAGGGCACATAACTTATATGGTGTGGTCATGTTCTTTCTTTTGAAGGAATAAAATTTAAAGAAATGATAAAATTACCCAGAAAATCCTGGTTTTTAAAGACATGTACAGTACATTGCACTGAATTAAATTACAATTGCAATTTAATACTGTATGTTCAGAATAAAGATTTTTTTTCCATATGATAATCCTTTGGAATTTTAGGCATAATGATCTAGATTTCCAAGATCTATAATTTAGCACTTTTTGAGGGAATTGTATATTTGGTTAACTAGAAAAATGTCATATTATCTCTTCTTTTGGAAAAACTTTTTGGTCAGCATTGAGAGCATAGTTTTCCTTTAAATACTTGCAAAATCAGGTGAGTTTGGATATAGGTTTATTTACAGGCAAAAAGACGACCGTTGTTCTTTTATGTATTCACTTGTTTTGTAATTTTTACCACTTTCATTTTGTGTGTGATGAAATTTAAGTCTTCTTTTATATTATTTTATTTATGTCTATTTGAAAATATATTAATAACATTAT
This sequence comes from Masticophis lateralis, assembly GCA_030761175.1. NCBI lineage: Eukaryota > Metazoa > Chordata > Lepidosauria > Squamata > Colubridae > Masticophis > Masticophis lateralis. The sequence continues at coordinate 36,612,297 of JAUDYJ010000006.1, read as the reverse complement.
TTATTTTGGGTAAAAAGGAAGGACTTTCTCAGCTGATAAAGAAGCTCTACAGTTTAGGGAACAAAGCTCTATTATGCATAACCTTATACATATGTAAGCATATTTTATCAAATCCATTCATTGTTGTTAAATTTTTATTACCGTATCTTCCAAGTTTATGTCTTCTTGCTTTCTTGTATAAGAGCCACGGTGGCACAATGGTTAGAGTGCAATACTGCAGGCTACTTTTGCTTATCACCGGCTGCCAGCAGTTCAGCAGATAGAATCTCACCAAGCTTAAGGTTGACTCAGCCTTCCAACCTTCCGAGGTTGGTAAAATGAGGACCCAGATTGTTGGGGGCAATATGCTGACTCTGTAAACTGCTTAGAGATAGCTGTAAAGCACTATGAAGCGGTATATAAGTCTAAGTGCCATTGTTATTGCTATAGTCTTTTCTAATTAAATTAACACATGAGCATTCAGATCTGATAGAATACCACAATTGTAAATAATATTTGTTTTCCCTATATTGGAAATAATTTTCTCTACAAGGTACTGGCTTGTACTGATGAAAGTTAAATCTGTTTCTATGTCTTTAACGCAAAAAAACAAAACAAAACACCAAAACAAAACATTCAGTATATGCTGCACTGTCCAAGTGTTACTGATACTTGGAAATTAATTCATACATTAAACTTACTACATTATAATACATTGCACTTCTGCAACAGTTTACTGTAAAGTACCAACACTTCCTGAGCTGATTTTAACAGGTCACCTAAATTACAGGATTTCTAAAAGCAAAATTTGTGAGGACTGGTAAGACGTCTTATGTGATTTTTTAAAAACTTTGTCCTATTTCTGTTATGATATTGTCTATATTCTTTTAAAAATATTTTTAATATCTTCATTTAAGTACTGTTCCGGTTAGCTCTGAAACTCAAACCATCTGTTGGTAGAGATAGATACATAGACATCATCAGGAGGGACAAGGGGATTCAAATAATGAAATCTGTGTCATAACAATGTAAATTCTGACCATTGTTTATGATGTCATGATTGAATTAGAAAAACCTGGAGCTTTTATTATAGGTTATGATTTATGCTTTATTTTTTTTTTTGATAAAGACCTGGGATGGGGGGAGAGGAGGGAGGGACAGACAGACAGATAAATTCTATACATACAGTTGGCAAAACTAGGATGGCATTTCTCCCTCAATACTTTGAATAAACAATGGAGAAAAATCTAGCTTTCTATAAGACTTCTATGGGTCGATGTTATTCTTGTTATAACTGTTGTTACTGATAGATAGGATAAACAAAAACCAAATTGGAGGAAACAGAAAAAGAACATTAGTAGAATATTATTCATTAGTTTAAAACAAAGGGTTTAAATCAGGGTACGAAAATACTCCTGTAGCTTGAGACAAACCAAGCCACTTTATTTTTATTTTTCTTGCTTAATGAATTCAGTTCCTATCCACGTAATGACAGCATGCTTTTGTTGACACTTTGTTAACAAGCATTTTAAACTAGAATGGTTTTATTAGCTTGTTTACTTCAGGATAGCTTGCCATCTTTGATTAAACTCCATGTGGATTTATAACTATGTTCTCCCTATGCTTCCTTGACCTTTAAGGCGCAGCCGATAAAAATCAAAGGTCATGGATTCCAGAAGAGCCAATTGTAGCAGTAATGCCTGGCAGTTTCTCTATAAAGAGAGGTTTCCCTTTTATATATCTTTCTCTCCATTCTGTTTTTTCCCTGCTGTTCCAGGCCTGGATGAAAATTAGCGTGAATAAAATTAATGGTTTAATTTTGCAGGAGAAAGAAGAGGGCTTGATAGCACTCCGCTAGAGAAAAGAGCTTTTGCCTTTGTTGATGACCTAAACATGCCTGCCAAGGAAAGAGGCAGTGCCCAGCCTTCCATTGAGCTGCTGCAGCAATGGATTGACCACGGCTACAGGTATGACAGGTGCAATAAATATTAATTAGTGCGCTTGTCCACAGAGAAGGAATGGTATACACTCTTTCTGTGAAGCGTTAAATTGTGGTGTTAGTCTTTATAATTCTTCATTTTCTCCATCACAACAGGAACATTTTCAGTTACACGATTCCTTGTATAGGAATAGGAATAAAGGTTTATACTGTGTAGCAAATTTCAGCAATATGAAAGCAAGCCTGAAGCACATAGTGTTACAACATATACCTGTCCATTTTGTGTAAAAATACAGCAATATGAAATGGAGTTGGAAGGGACTTGATGAACAATTCCAAATTGGCTGTTAACTTCTAGCTAATAAGAAGGGAAAATACATGAATTTGGTAAAACAGAATTCATATGAAAGTACTTTTATAGCAAATAAATTAGAGTTAGAAGTATAGGACCTATTTCTTGTTCCACAACTTGGGTGGGAATGTTGCCTGTTGTAAGTTGAATAAAGGTATATGTTATGGTTGCATACATATACCTTTATTACATACAAACACAGTGGAGAAAAGCAAATATAAAGTCTATAATAGTCACAGCAGCCCTATTGACTAACTAAAGTATAAGCCTAAATAAGAAAAATGGGATCACACATGTTATCCCAAGTGATTCTGGATTCGCCTGTATCTACAATACGATTGTTCTAATGTTTACTAGCATGCATTTAAAAATGATCACATGAGCAATACTCTTTTTATGATGATTCCAGACTATGCAAAGGATTTCATTGATATTTAAGCAAAAATCAGTTACAAGACCATTGCAGGTCAAAAGCCAAAATAAATGATACCCTCCCCTTTGTGGCAGCCGCTGAAATATGGAATTTGTCCCTTCTTATACCTTCTTTTCTCTGGACTAGCCAAACCCAAATCCTGAAACTGTTCTTCATATGTTTTAGTCTTCAGGCCTTTAATCATCTTATTTGCTCTTCTTTGCACCTTTTCCAAAGTCTCTTTTTTTTCCACATTGAAATTGAAATTTATTTATTTTTCACAATTCTGTGTGGCCCATCTTCCTCAAAGAGGAAACATTGCTTAATATAAGTGATTTACAGATGTGCAAATGAAAAAAATACCCTGCAATGCATTTTCTCATATTCTTAAAGTCATTGTAGATTGATTTTAACATATGGTAATATATGTGTCAACTATGTAGAAGGTGTTATGAAACAAGCTTAGAAATGCATCATCGCATAAGCATGGACATCCTTTTCTATGAAAGGGCTGTTAAAAACAAATATGTCAAAGTGCATTCAAGAAGAGCAGGAAGTGTTAAGTGTTTTGTGACATACAGAAATAAACTGGTGATGCTTTTGTTAAAAGAGAAACAGATTCTTCTTTCTAAAGCCTTTTTTTAAAATTATCTTTTATGTACCCTGAATTAGTCTCAAACATAATACAAATACCAAAACATCCTGTATACCTTTTTTGGAGAAGCTACAATGACACCCAGAAAATATGACAAAATACCTGACAGTTAAAGAGGATACTATGTCTTCAGAACATATCTCATAATACATAGCATTCTGCAAAAAAGGCAAACATGTTTTTTTAAAAAGAAAATCCTTCTATTTGATATGCGGCCTTTGTTTTATATGTTGGTCTTGTTTGTCAAAATTTAATGACAAACATTCAAAAAGCTAAATAAATGCCAAAAACCAGAAAACAATTCCCATTACACAATTTCCTTGTCATTTGCTTCTGCATATGAATTATAATCCAAACCATCTTGTATTAAATGGAAGTCAAACCAGAGTTTGACATTTTGCTTTAACTAACTTGCACAGACCACAGCTTCCCAGGTTTAGTTGAACTGAAGAAAGTGCAATTTATTTTGAATCAAAACCCAGAGTTTTATCCCCACTCTTTTTCACAAAAGAGATGAAATACAAGGAATCAAGTGCATTTATGTTGCTTCCCTTTTTAGTGGCACCAAACCACTCTGACACTACTATTGAAATTGGGAAGTACATTTTCATACTGTTTTGAAACAGGAGTTTCAGAACAATTGTAATATAAATCCTAAAATAGGCTTTAAATGTAAAGAAATACTAAATTGTGTTTGATGCCTAGGTAACAGCTTCCAAGCCATTTTCTTCACAGGGTTATGGAAGTAATTGCTTTTTTATAGACTTTTTCCTCCAATTTCCTACTCCAGTGTTCAGTTCTGGAGTTCCATTCAAGTACTAACTGGGGCCAAATCTACTTAGTTTCCAAGATCAGCCTAGATTGGCTATATGCTGCTTAAGCCAAAAGAGCATTAACCCTTTCAAAAACAATAAAACTCTCATGTCCTTCTTTACCTCTACCAGGCCTCACCAGCATCACAATTACTACCATGGTCATATCCACCTACATGGCACAGCTGCACCCACTTTGCATTAGTTCTGTATCTAATACTGTCCACAGATGTTAGGTGTGACTCCATCAAAATATTGCCAATAGATGAAATTTACCATATCACAAGTTCAATTATGATAAAGATTTGAAATAGACACTTTACAAAGTCCAATTCTATAAATATTTATATACAGGAGTAAATGCCACTAAATTCAGTGAGGCTTACAAAATTATATTAATTAAGATTTCAGGTGTGTGTGTGTGTGTTTTAATCAACTTTACTCGATCTGCTTTCTTTTACACTGAGAGGCAAGAGATTCTTTCCAGAAGCAACCTGAGGATATTCAATAAATAAAGATAAATAGGTGTGTCAGGAAGAAACATATCACAGCATGGTATGAGGCTTGTGGCTGCCTTGTAGGCTTATAAAACCAAAAGTGACACTGATAAGCCCCATCCATGTATCCCTATCCATGTGTGACAAATCAATCAAATATCTGCGCAGCAGCTACGCATTCCAGCAGCATATAAAGCAGCACAATAGAACTTGATTTATTATTTTTCCCCATGGTGGCACTGATCACAAGATTATAAAGTTAAATGTATGTATATCATATTTTGAAAATTACTAGAACCAACTGTGTGGGTTGTTTATAGTTGATTTGTTAAAGAGAGAATCCATAACTCAGGCATGAAATCAAAAGTGTTGCTGGGCTACAATCTGCTTACTTTGATGACAAGGAAAATGTTTAACAGTTCCCTTTGACTTCAGGGCTTTCTTCCTCCGCTCCTACCCGCTTAGTCTCTCTCTCTCTCTCTCATTCAACATACTCAACAAAATGATGAATATCAAAATGATATGATTTTTCCAATAATGTTAATTTTTTTTTGTTCTCAGAGATATATTGTGACAAAGACATATTGTGATATCTCACATTGAACAATAGCTTGATTCTGGAAGAAGAAGAAATGTTTCACTTATAGAGAAAAAACAGTTGTTTAGGATAGAGAAAAAGCAGAAGACATTTATAATGAAAACATGTGCAACAATGGCAATATTTGCATAAATTGCAATTCGCATATTTGGTCTTCTTCCTTTTTTTTATAAAATAAACATATTCTGAACTAGCTCAAATAGCTCAGTATCATCTGAAGCAGTTCTACTAAGCCAACTTTCAAAATGTTGAATAAAGTGAACTACAAGCCTCCTGGACTCACAGCAGGCAAAATCTACTGGGGAATGTCCAATGTAGGCTACTACACAGTAGTGGGTTTCAATTTAATTTGCTACTGTTTTGCTTGTATGCTTGTGTGCGCAACACTTCTGCACATATGCAGAAGCATCTGGGCAGGTGGGTGGAGCCTCCCGCCACCGCCACTACCGATTCGCCCAATATAGGGTGAACGGTTAGCAACCCATCACTGCTGCTACACCAATTGCAGACCTATTTAGGTAGTGAAGCCCTGGCTGCAGTGACTCGCTATCATCCTCATGCACTTAGACTATAATAACGTACTCTGTATGCAACTGTCTCTAATGTGACCTAAAAATTATAATTGTTACAAAATACAGTTACAAAATACATTAGGAGACTGCAATATAATGCCAATTCTTAGTTCCGACACTGTAGAAGGTGACCAGGCTGAGGGTTAAACATATCATCAGTTTGGAGTCTCTATGCCCGCATAAGTGATCTAAGTCCAGCACCCCTTGAAGTCTGTTGACTCTTATCTGGCACCAGTTTGCCTTGACTGTTAATAGATCAGATTCTTGTGTACAGGTACCATGAAATAAACTTATATATTTTTGAATTCTAGCCTGGTTCCTGGTTTATTGCAACTGACACACATTGGATTATAGATTATGAATTTTGACCTATAAATTTCTAAATGGTTTGATTCCCAAATACTTGCAGGGATCTTACCAGCCCATATGCACATGGCAAGGGAGGAACATTTAATGGTTTAGCAGGCATTGGTAATTGCTTTTGTGGTATTGCCTTTATGACTATATAACCTTAACCTGTTTTTTGTTGAGTTACTGTCTGTGTTTTTTAAATAGATAAATTGTAAAACATGTAGAGTTTTATGAATTGGGTGGTATAAAATAAATAAATATGCTACAGTTTTCCTATAGAACATGAACACTTCAATGAAAATATATGTTTATTTAAAAATAACATAATCAGGGAAGCCATTATTTTCTTTTTAGTACCTTTGTACATTTTATATACAAAGTGAACAAGTTGGTCTAGTGCTAAGTAGAAGGTTCCTCCTTCTCCTGAAATGAATCGATAGCACAAACAGAATATGTTTTATTTTTGCATGATTTTATTGTCTTTGTGATGGTGTAACATTCATAATTTATAAAAAACATTTTTTTTCAGTTTGTCTTGGTTTTTAGCAATATGTAGACCAATATGACATTAGTCAAGAAGACAAGCTTGGTTGCAATATGGTCCCCACAGTGGTTTCCTGGCTATTTGAATACAATTTAAATTAATGAAATACAGAAAGCAGCTGCCAGACATAATCTATTTACAAAGTGGTGATAAAGTTCTGTTTGTTTCTTTGGTACCCTTCTCATATAGTAAAAAAAAAAAGGCTTAAACCACAGCCCATTGTGATGTGGACAATTTCCTTATGTATTTAAAGGACAATACTAACAATGTGCAAATGTATTTTGATTCGAAACTTTAAAAAATATTTAAAAGAAATGACCTGTACCAAATTAAGATTAATTTGTCTATCTTAGATGCCATATCTGGGTGTTTCTTCCAGAGTGAATATTTATATGGCTTTTCAAAATTTTAGATTGAAAGGATCTTGAAATCACAGTAGGCAAAACATTTTTGTTTGCAATGTATAAGGAAGGATCAGGAAACTTGAAAGTAAAAATAAATTTAAACAAGGATTAAAAATTGTCTTGACTGTGCATAAGACAGATCACCATAAGACTGGTTGAGGGATAATGAGGAGATGTATACGTGCCACTGAATATATAATATTAAGGAATGTTACTGGATATAAGGAAAGGGTACTAATGTAACTAATGAAAATTTATAAAAACAGAAATATTTATACTGCAGAACAATATTTTCTTCTGGGTGTGATCCATGGTACCAACTATTACTTTCAAAGTCCTACATGGCTCAGGGGCTGGATATCCTTCAGACAATTTTCTTTAAGTTGTCTTTGCCTATCCCGTGAGATCTGGCAGAGGTCTCAAATATCTGTACAGGACCTTGCTGTTCTTTAAGTTTATATAATTGTCTTGCAAGGCTCTAATAAGTTAATGTTATTTCTTGTGACCTGTTTGTAATCTTTAGAAATGGGGTGCCATATAAGGGAGGGAAGGAAGGAAGGAAGGAAGGAAGGAAGGGAGGGAGGGAGGGAGGGAGGGAGGGAGGAAGGAAGGAGAAAGAAAGAGAAAAAAGAAAAAAGAAAGAAAGAAAAAGAAAGAAAGAAAGAAAGAAAGAAAGAAAGACTACTTTAAAGAATTAGCAATTTAGCAATTGTAAAAATACATTATTGACAAACAAGTATAATACATTGATATAGATGCACCCAGAATATAATGCAGCATTTAAATTTAATAAATTACTCTTGTTGTTATTGATGTAATCATTCTTAACAAACTTCTTCCTTCCTTCCTTCCTTCTTCCTTCCTTCCTTCTTCCTTCCTTCCTTCCTTCCTTCCTTCCTTCCTTCCTTTCTTCCTTCCTTCCTTCCTTCCTTCCTTTTGAAACCATGAAATCAAAGTAAAAGGGCAAAACAACTTTGTTATTACTTGGCCTAAGAAGTATCAGCCTGAATATAAGAGATAAGGGAATTCAACTCTTTTATCAATGTGAGAAAGTTTTAGTTGAGTTGTTCCATGACTCAATTCTGTAAGGCACTAATACATATTAAAAGCCATTCCAAATAAGGCTTCCATGGAAAAAATGAAAATAAACATAAATACTTGGTGCAGAATTTTGCATTATGAATATTGTATCTCACAAAAAAAACAGAGACAAATGAATATTTCACCCATTTTAATCTCCATTTTTTGTGCACAGAATCTTTCATAAGTTGTCAGATATCAGAAACATTACAGTCCATTAAAACTCCTAATGAACTGCATGTAAGTTATAGGTATATCTGAAGCAAAATAAAATAAAGTGTTTTATGGTAAATCAGTATATCAGTAAAAAGGGATCACTAGTATTAGGTGGAATGGAAATTCCACCCAATACTTGAGATGGAAATTGCTATCCCCTCTTCTTAATTTAATTATTTTCAGTTGGGAGAAAGAAGAAACAGTTTTCTGCTTTGCTGCACAAGTGACTAATCTTAGGTCTTAATTCTCTATTGTATTAAGACAATAATACAATAATGAAAAAAAAGTTACCAGTAGTACATAAGAAGCTTTTATTACAAAGGGTTTTTTTAATGGTCTGTATTCTAAAGATATATAATTTTAGGTTTTAATTACCTTTAACATTTTATTAGTATTTTTGTAACAACATATAAATTGGAATCATTAATTGAATAGCCCACCCATTAACTCATAGACATAAGCTAATATTTGTTTGATTTTCATGAATCAAATATGTCAGGTTGGGTATAAATACCATCATTCAAGCTTTGAGTATTAATGCTTCTCTTCCCATCCACCGACTTGTCCTTTTGCCTATTATGCAAATGGTAAAATTAATAAATTCCTGATCTGCAATACATAAACTCAAAGCATGACAATGCAAGGTTTATTCATTTCAGTGTCTGGAATAACCTCTTTTATTTTCGGTTATTAAGAATTTCTTCATCAACAATATATATTTTCGATTATAGTTTCTAACTCTTACTTTCATCATGAGTACTTCTTTTTAATGTATTTTTTTGTTTAAAAAATAAAATAGTCAACAATCTTTCTTTTTTTCTTTCTCTAATTAATCCTTGAAACCATTTCACAAGAATCTGTATTTTGCACTTGTCATTTGGATTAAGTTTCCTATAAATGATGTTACCATTAACTTTTCAGTCCTTTGCTGAATCAATAGTAATTAATAATGTATTACCTAAAATAAGATTTAATCCTCCAGAATTTTATTGATCAGATGATTTCATAATAAAAGCTGGTGGTATCTCAGCATGTAGAATTATTAATTCTTCTGAACACTTTAGGGATTTTTTTTTTTTAATTTGATTTATATGCCGCCCTTCTCCGGAGACTCAGGGCGGCTTACAATGCGTTAAGCAATAGCCTTCATACTTTTGTATATTTATACAAAGTCAGTTTATTGCCCCCACAAACTGGGTCCTCATTTTACCTACCTTAGAAAGGATGGAAGGCTGAATCAACCTTGAGCCTGGTGAGATTCGAACTTACAATAATTGCAGACAGCTGGTGTTAATCACAATGCTTTAGTCTGCTGAGCCACCTGGCCCCTTTGAAGATTGTTTCTCTTTTTTTCTGTTCAATCATATTCAATTCTCAGAGAATGTCTGGGCACGTCCCCGTAGTTTTCTTGACAAGGTTTTTCAGAAGTAGCCTGCCATTGCCTCTTTCCTAGGACTGAGAGAAAGTGACTGGCTTCCTCTCCCAGATCACCCAACTCGCTTTGTTAAGGCAGGATCATGGGGTCCTTGTTTCTATCCTGATGCCTTAACCACTAAACCAAACTGGCTCTAATTTGAAGATTGTACCTGAAGGAAAATGTACAGAAATTTGCAAATGCAGATCAAATAACATAACATAAAATGTTGTAGCTGCCTAATTTTAAATTTGGAACTCAATGGACATACAAATGCAATGCATTTCTCGGGAATAGCTAAAATTTTGTTGTTGTAAAGAATTATATATCTTAGAATAAATATATTTTTAAAAATCAGCATTTGAAAGTATATTTTAAAAAAACAATGATTTAAAAAATGCCACAGCAAACAACATAATTCAGGCCAATTAATATTTCCTGCCATTTCATGGCTAATTATCTCTCCTCTAAATTGTAGAGTCCTGCATTCCAACTCTCAGATCTCCAACGCCAGCTTTATCACCGAAAAGGGACAAGTAAAATGAAAGAGAAAATCCAGCAAGATGATCAGAGATATTAAACAATACCTCTCTATACACACAAAATGCAATGTCTCCTGTCCCCCTGGTTTTTTTTGTTTTGTTTTGTTTTGTTTTGTTTGTTTGTTTGTTTGTTTTTTGTTTTTAAATCCAGCATTTAGAACAGTAGAAGACACCCAGGGTAAAATTTCCTCTTAAGGTTCAGCAGCTGCTCATAAACAAGCAGAGCCTCTGGAGTCTCTTCGTGACTTATATTCAATCTAGACCCATCTGCTATTGTATTTATTAGAGCTGGTGTTCCCAAACAATGTTTGCAAATAATATTACTTTTCATTATTGGCACTTCTTTGTACAATAATGATTTGCAAATATTAATTCCCCACATTCTGCAATCAGGCGTGCTATTTGTCTGAATAACAATATGATAATGCACACCCCCCCACACATATACAAATCCTTTGAATCTTTTGGATTTTCTTCTGCAATTAGCATCTGTGCTGAAATAAACTGTATTGACAGAGATTTCAATTCCATGATAACTTAGATTTTCATATTTTGTAATTTATCAGTGCATTAAAGCCTCATTTCTTGTCCTCTTGATGTGATAGATTAAAATTTGAAGGACACACACACACGGTTTGGTATGACTTTTTTTAGAATAGAATAGAAACATATTCCGTTTTTTAACATTATACCTGGGCCAATAGTTTTCAAGATAAAATAAGAACTACTTTTACCATTAAGAAAGATAAACTAACCTGTAAATATGACTCGTTTAAAAAAATACCTGAAGTGCCTGTTATTATAAATTTTATATTTTCACCACTCTGGGTTGGAGAATTACAGTGAACATGACCACAAAAAGCAACATGAACACACTAACACAAAAAGCATGTACATGAGAAAACTTGACACAGTGAAGGATGAAATGAAACAACTACAAACTTGACATTTTAGGCATCAGTGAATTGAGATGGATCGGGATTTGACACTTGCAGTCAGAAGATCAAGATTTTGTTAATATAGCCTTACAATAAAGTAGAATAAGTCATCCTGTTTGGTTTACCTGGAAGGTTTGATAACTGGTTACTCAGGGCATGAAGAACAAAGAAAAAATTGCTTTTATAGTTAAGAAGGATATAGTGAAAACAGTACTTGGCTCCAATACAACCAATGACTGGTTAATGGGCAACACTTTAGTACAGGGGTGTTAAACTCACATTGTCATGGTGGCGTCACATGATGTATCAGGATTTTTTTCACCTTCGCTAAACCGGGCATAGGCGTGGCCAGCGTGTGACACATCCAGGCCACAGGCCACGAGTTTGACAGCCCTGCTTTAGTACATGAAGAACAACATTTCTACCATTTTAAAATATATTGTATTTTTATACAAAATCACATGATGGCACCTGGAAATGTTCTTTTCCCCTGTCCTCTACAACCACTCTTCTATGACATTATAGGACAAGTGCTATGTTACAGGTAGTCTTCAGCCTACAACCATTTGCTTAACAACACTTCAGAGGAATAATGGTGTTGAAAAAAGTGACTTAAGTGACTTTGATCTTTCCTCACAGTTACAATATTGTAGCACCCGCATGGTCAGGTGATCACAATTTGGATGTTTGGCAACTGGCTTGTATTTGCACAGTTGCAAATACCCAGTTGCTGGAGCACATGATCATAATTTGCAGCCAACGTCTGACAATCAAATTCAAAGGGGAAAGCTGGATTTGCTTAATGACCATGTGATCCACTAATCAATTGCATGATTCTCTTAAAGACTATGGTAAAAATGGTTGTAAAATCAGGTTCAGTCACATGACTCGTGTAACAACCAGATCATTTAGCAACAAAAATTCCAGTCTCAATTGTGGTCATAAATCAAGAACTACCCTTAGCCTACTGTGGCAAAAAATCAGGATAGCATCTTTTCTAACAAATGTACTGAATGGCACAGCTTGTTCTATATATACTATTTGCATCCAAACAAATCTCAGGAATAAAAATCTGAATAAAATATGTCTACAAAATAGAGCAATACTGCAATATTCTCTTTCCATTGTGGTTTTTGTTCTTGAATGCTTCTTTGTTTTTAAGTGCCATCGCTTGTATAGCAATAGGGAGGGAAATAATAGAATTACAGAAACATGTATAAATATTATTCATTTTTTCTAAATGATTTTCGGAGCAGCCCAAGGACACAGAAATATAGTCATATTCACTTTACCTGAAAAGCGATTTTTTCCCCTTTTTTCTTTCCCAAGAAATACATCTTTCTGTGAACAAGGTACTGTCAAAGTCCTGAATAAGTCATCTTCTTCAGGATTTGAAATCTAAATATGAAGGCTGCTGATAAAACTAACTTTCAGTGTGACACTTTGAAATGTTAATATTCAAAGAAAAATCATTGTCACTGTCTTCTTTTCCTAATTTGAATTTTGTTTATAGTCCTCTAACTGGCTTTGAAATTGGCCACAACAACATACATAGCGAAGTTTCAAGGGCAATTTCTTCCTACACTTTTTACATCTCATTAACCTATGGTCTAATGGATTCTTCAAATATAATTTAGAAAACAGTAATATTGCAAAAAAAATCTGTACTGAATATAGATTGTGGGTGGTGTGTAAAAGAGACATATATCTAAGGAAACACAGATCTATGCCAATCTCAGAGGAAAATGAAAGATGGAATGTCTTCAAACTAAAAATTGTTCTTACTCAACAGCCAAAGATTGTTCTTACTCAACAGCCAAAGAATAATTACTCAATAGCCAAAGGAATATCATGAACCATGATATGTTCTGCTAGTGTAAATAAAATTATAAAAAAATCAAATATCCTTAATTTAATTCAGATCTTGGTGGCTTTGAAAGAACTCTCTACCTCCTTCCCCGGAGTTTTTTAAATGGCCTTTGGTATGTTGCTTTTCACCTTTTAGCCCTGCCATCCATCTCCATAAATACTTTTAGAAAAGCTGATAGGGTCAGAAGAAAAGCATTAAGAGAAATGACCCTCAAATGGGGGATTGATATCAAGGCAATATAAAGAATTGGCTCCCTCTGATAAGGGGTTAAAGATCAATAAAGCAGGACATAAGGAATTTGAATACAGAGTCTTCAACTGACAACATTTCATTTAATGACCATTCAAAGTTACAGCGGCACTAAAAAGTGATTTATGACTGTTTTTCACACTTGCAAACATTGCAGCATTCCAAAAGTTACATGATCAGACACTTGACAACTGACTCATATTTATGATGGTTGCATGTCCTGGGATCATGTGATCAACTTTTGTGACCTTCTGACAAGCAAAATCAATGGGGAAGTCAGATTCACTTAACAACTGTATTGCTAACTTTACAGCCCCAGTGATTCACTTAACAACTGTGGCAAGAAATATCATAAGATGTAAAAACTCACTTAACAACTATCACTTAGCAATATAAAGGATGGGCTCAGTTGTGGTCATCAGCCGAGCACCACCTGTACAAAGCCAATTTATGAATGTTTCAATGGAATTCTGTATTGTATTCAATTTTTTTTCAAAAGAGAATAGAATATTTGCTGGTACTTCACAAATGTATTCTAAAATTAGCACATGAACATCTGTTGGCAGGACATTCAGGGAAACAATGGACTTCATGCTGAACATTAAACTGGTTTTTATAACCAGGGATTGCCAAAGGTATGTGGCCAGGAATACCAGCAAGCTTCTTCCCAAAACTAATAAAGGGGCCAATATATTTTGGTGGTCTGCAGCTATGTGGAGGCCATCATTTGAAGACCAGCATGACAAAGGGAATAGTAGATAATCTAATCAAATCTTTAGTCAACTGAGGATTTCCCATTAAACCCTCCTAGTCAGTGAGCAGTTTCCAGTTGAATTACTGAAACACCTACAAGAAAATTTGAGAATAAAAGAAGAATAAACTAGTTTACATCATTGCTAGAAAGATGGGCTAATAAGAGAAATGAATCAAATCTTTATAACATGTTGAAAAATATGCTAGACCAGACTCAAGATACTGAGACACCCAATTCTGTTTGCCTACAAAGAAGTATGCCAGGTGTCTATTGGGTTTAGCTTTTAAGTTATTCTATGGAAAATAGGTACAAGGATCCTAAACCAGTGGTGGGTTGCTACCAGTTCACCCACCCACCCATACGTCATCAAAATGTTCTGTGCATGCGCAGAACCTTCTGTGCATGAACAGAAGTGCCATGCATGTGCTTACGCTCACATGCTGATGTGTGCTTCTGGTAGCAAACCAATAGAGCCGGGAATGGAAACCCACTAATGTCCTAAACATGTTTAAAGAAGGTGGAAGCAACTAAGTTAAAGCCCTTACAAAGTATGTTTTCATCCTGAGAAAAGTTAGCCTAACTGAGATTGCCCAAGAATGTTTAATCCTAGCTTTCCAAACCCAGAAAGCTGGTATGAAAGGAACACTCAAGAAAAAACTTTTGGGGTAGAGGCTCAAGTCCTCCTTTTCCTACCTAGCCCTGACTGCAAATTACAAGACAAATGGCAAGGCTCTTATTACATCCTTAAGAAGCTGATCAACTGAACTATCAAGTCGATCTGGAAACAGACAAAGAAAATGTTTTCTCTGCCAACCTATTGAGGAAATTATATTCAAGAAGCCATAATTCCACCCATATGGTCCTCAGCAAAGCTGATCAAGAACTACTAAATCAAGCACATGAAAACCAAGAATTCAAAATGTCAGTGAGGTACAATTTAGGAGAACCTAAAATATTTTTAGAAGCACTTTAGATAATTTACTATAATGATGACAGTTTATACCATTTGTAAAACACAAAGCTGATACTAGAATTGCAAAATCAATTAGTATAGAGCATTGTCATGTGCCAAAAAGATTACAAACAGCTATCATGAGATTTGTATGCCTCCCATCCTGACATTATGAAAATTCTTAAAGACCTGCCTATTTATCTAGACCTTGGGGAGGATACATGCAATTGTGATGTTTATGTTTGTCTTGTTATTGGATTGCCATTTTCTGATCATTTTTGTACTTGCTTCATTTTGATTTTGATTTTTTTGTATTTTGTTGTTTTTCAAATAATTTTGTTGCTGTGAGCTCCCAGAGTTGATTAGAGTCGGGTGACATCCAAATATAAACAAACAAACAAATCTTCATGAAAGTAAATTGTGTCCATAGCTTTATACCAAAATAAAGCAGCAAAATCAGATTCTGCATGCTACTAAATTGCCCAATTTGATAGTTATCTCACATCAAGAATTGAGAAGGTTATGATTTATTAAATAAAATGCAATACCTACAGTATCTACACTGGAATTTGCCAACATTATTTATGTTAAATATACCCAGAGAAAATACCATCTTTGTCGTTCTCCAAGGGATCTTGCAATTTATCAAAATGCCCTTTGGTTTACATGGAGTTCTTACCAAAGTTAATGGTACGATATTGCGAGGCATCTTCAAATGACATTACCATATGTAGCATAACAGGGAAGGTCATTTAAAACACTCAGGAAAAGTTCTAACCAAACTGCAAAATAGGTCACTATAAATCCAACCGAGCATTACTTTGTGTTTAAACAATGAAATACCTAGGGGAAACCAGATAAAATCAAAACAAGTAAAATTAGGTTGTATCCGACAAAAACAAAGTCATTCCTAGGATTGGTAGTAAACTGGAGTCATTATATTGTTCACTGTTCCATCACAGCTCAACTTCTTACAGACTTGATTTTTTTAAAGAAAAAAAGGAACCTAAACATGTTCAGTGGACTCCATACTGTCAGATGGCATTTCATGATTTTAAAAAAGCTGTCCAGGTTTGAAGGGATGTAATTTTCAATGGCTCTTTGTTCTTCAAATACCTGCCTCTGATTTAGGATTAGATGCCATTGTCAGTCTTCAGAACATAAGCAGGAATAAACCACTTAGGTAAGGTCACAAAAAATTCAGAAAAAATAATAGGAGCCATAACAAAAGAATTTCAGCAACTCCCATGATTCAAGAACTAGCCATGTACAATATATAAAATGGCGTTAAAATCTTATTGTGTTTTGTTTTTCTTCCTGTCTATATAATTGTCACTTGCCCTTTCTATTCACCCTTGGTTTTTATAGCTAATATATTTTCTACAATGTTGGTTTTCATTCACTGTGGGAAAATAGGATGACTAATTCTCATATACATACTTATTCTATGCATGATTGAGGGGTTTACCCAATAATTTGTCTTTCCAGGAAACTAATACCTATAGATAAACAATACAAAACTATTGAGAAGGATGTTTACACCTTAAAATGTACTATAGAAACAGTATAGATATACCTATAGAATTGATTGTTATAATTAACGATCTTGTTTAGTTACAGCAAATGAAAGATAGTACTAAGCTTATTATATATTGTCATTTATCTATCCAGCTCTATAAGTTTAGGGTAATCCACTAAAGAGGAAAATAAAATGTAGCAATAGATTTTTTTTAAAATCCCAATATTGCATTGTTTTTAAGAAAGAAAAGTGTTTAAAAAATGAGAAAGAGCATAATTTAAGGATAAAAAGGAGCTCTGGTGGCCCAGCAGACTAAAAGCATTGTAATTAAACACCAGCTGTCTGCAATTACTGTGTTCGAATCTCACCAGGCTCAAGGTTAACTCAGCCTTCCATTCTTTCTAAGGTAGGTAAATTGAGGACCCAGTTTGTGGGTGCAATAAGCTGACTTTATATAAATATACAAAAGTATGAAGGCTATTGCTTAATGCATTGTAAGCCGCCCTGAGTCTCCAGAGAAGGCCGGCATATAAATCAAATCAAATCAAATCAAATTAAATTAAATAGGTGTCAGCCCTTAAAAAAAGCCTTTTAAAAAGTAGCAAGATGTATGGAAGGAGGAAATGGCTTGCCATCCCCTTTCTTGAGATCTTTAAAGTGGCCCCACCTTTGAGCACACCACTTTCTTTTGGTGGCTGACCATTTGGAATATAGCCACCTGTCCATTAACAGAAGCTGAAGAAGTTTCGGGGACAAGGATGGAAGGAAACAGAGAAGATGGATGGAAATGAAAGTAACTGAACTGTGATGGAGACCATGAGCAAAGATGGCAAGAAGTGGAAATATTATTCACAATGCTGGAATGGAAACCTGTCTTACTCTAGTATTGGAAAAGAGTTTAAAGATAGCTAAGAAAACGTCAGTGTGGTTGAACCTTGAAGAGGTAGCACTGTTAGAAGGCAATAAGCATGGGCTGAACAATCAGACCCAAACACAAGAGACAGAGGAGCCAGCAGGCAATATTTTAACCCCTTCCTGGCAGATAATTGAGATTAGCAAAACTGATTGATTTCTTGGTGGATTAGCACCAACAGAAAAGCCATAAGTTTGCTGAATAGCAAGAACAATGGGCAAGTGGCCAAAAGTGTTTCATAGTCTTCGTGTTCACCATGAACATAAAGATCAAAATGAGAAAAACAATAGCTCTTAAAATGGCAGATCTTTTTATGTAAATCTAATATAAAGATCTTTTGGTGAGGTAGTCAAATAATATTGTTTCTGGATTATGCTATTGTGATGAGGTCCTAAAATAGTGATTGTTCTCTCCATGCAATTGCCATGGATTATCTGTCTCTAATTGAATTCTGCTTTCCCTTTCATTTTCCAATTGTGATATTTACTTTTTTGGGTAGTCAGAGTAAACATTGTTTTACGGATTGAGCATTTGTTTGTATTCTGATGTAAAAGACATTTGCAAATGATTTCAACAGAGCAGGATGGGACAATTTAATAAAAGCAATTCTTCATAGCACAGGCATGCAGCAGTGAACAAAATCTGCTAGCAACTGTTATATTTAGCTCAATGTTTTCACAGAGAAGAATATATTAAGGCTATGGTGTTTTAAAATTGATACATTAGGGAAAACTGAGTACAAAATTATTTGTGGTTCATTCATTTCAATATATTAAAGAAAGTTGAGATGAATAAATAAGTGAACAATGAAAGTGGATTTCCTGAGTGTTAAAAAATGCAAAAACATTGATAGAACATAAAATAATATATTGATACAGACAAAATGTAATACTTATGCAATTCTTTGGATTCAAAGGCACAAAGGTACCTTAGAATGAATGGGCAATCAGATAGTACCTGCTGGCAATTCCCTAAAGAATCTGTGACTTGCAAAAGTGCCCTCTAGTATACAATTCTTAGAAAAGGTGCATTTGATTTAATTTGATTTTACTGATAGGAGTTATATGTGTACCAATATTTGTTTCAAACAACATTTTTTTCAAAACATTGCATATTTCTAGAATTTAGAATAACTTTAAAAAGCACGTTAGCATATCCTAGATTGCTGTCCAGATTATTGGTAAATTCGCTTATCCAAAATATCTTGCATACAGTAAATGAATATCTGGATGAGTAAATTTGTACTAGAAACATTGAAACATTGTTATACTTAAAACTATCCTGATATTGTGAATATCTTCTGAGCAGTATAAATAGGTTGATGAGAAAAAGAGGAGATGAATTCAGTTATGTCAGAAGGCTGGTGACACCAAGATCAGACACATGGCTTCAGGCATTGCAAGCGGCATTAGCAAAGGACGGTATTATGTTTCACCTTTTGCATTTCTACTTTAATGTTCAAATCAGAAAGTGTATGAGGGAATGTGAACAGTTTGTATATTCCACTTTAGCCATCCTACTGGAAGATAAGGCAGTAGAAATGCCAAGTTTTTTTTTTAAAGTTACTTATTGGCACTTTTTGAAACATCTGAAGCTGATGGTCACTGCACAAATTCAATATTTCATTGAACTGTCTCTTTGATAAAGCATCTGAGAAACTTTACTGGAGATTTGTCAAAGAAATGTCTTATCAAAGACTGCAATTATATCAAATCCACGGTTTCCACACTGAGTTATTTTCAAGCTATACCACTTGCCACCAATGTCTCTTAAAGATTGGTAGTTGAAACCTCATAATAAAATATGAACAATCACCCAGGGGGATTCACATATACTCATTTTGTATCAAATTAATATTTTGCCCATCAAAAATTTCTTAGTGCTTGTAGAAATGGATTAAACTTCATTTCTAATCTATCTATATAATATCTAACCTTGATATTGCCTCATAAATATAAAAAGCATGGGTAAGTGTGCATGTTTTTCTTCAAGTTTGTAAAGATTTTGAGTTTATCTGTATTGTTTTCCCTGACCAAACTTTTCAGCCATCACTCATGTAATTATATGCACCATCGATTCTGAAAGATTCATATTCTCTGTTTATACTTTTATTGATTGGGTAGGGGCAATTTTCTTGAAAGTAGAACAAGTACCTCAAGGTATTAAAAGAGCAGAAAGAAATTAATGTGACTTATAGACATACTAAATCCATTGGGTCTTTTGAGGCTGACTTTCAGACAGCTAAGAAAAGAAACTTTTCTTCCATACCATACATGAAATGATAAAATAAGCAAGCCATTTATTTAGTCATTTTTGTACTTGTATAATTATGTCTGGAAAACGTATGTCTTGCATTAACTATTTTTTCCTAATGAATCTAAAATATAATCATGTTAATGAAATTCTGTTTTCAAAGTTACAGTTTACACCTCTGACTCTGAGATAAAAGTGTTAAATCTTAAATTAGAAATGAGGATTCCAGAACTAAAGTCTGAAAATCTAATTATTCTTTGTAAGTCCATAAGTGATTATCATATAACCTGCTCAGAGGCTGAAATAATATTCCCTTCATTTATTTTGTAATGATATAATATTGTATTACTGGAATACTATATTGAACTTGACAAAACATGCATTAATCCTATTGACTAGTATTTGGTCATCTATATAAATAAACATTCTGTTCCAACTGTGATTCCTTACAAAAAGAAAACAGTGTCCTAAACTTGTTCTCAGTCCATTTGGCTAATCCATGAAGATAATTTTGTAGACATATACAAAACCTACTCTTTGATCCAAAATATCAAATCTGGGATATTCTGATCTACTTCTATTTCAGATTATTTACTTTTGGAATCTGCCAAAACTATCTCCCTAAAGAAGCAAAGAGTTTTAGATTGGTCCAGTGTAAGAGATATATGGAACACTCCTCATTTCTCTATCACATTCTCCATTCTATTCTACCATCTTTATTATTTTGCTTTCTCCCCAAATTCTAGAGAAATAAGACAATTGACAGTGAATACTATAATGGAGAAGCCTGCTACTCTTTCTTTTTAACTCTTTTTTCTTGGAGGACTAGATATGCAAAGTCAGTCAACAGAGCATGTCTGATAAAGTCTTTAACCATAGCATAATTGGACCTATTCTGGATTAATTTTAACCCCTTTTCTATTCCCACAACACCTTAAACTACTTAAATATGTTCTAGATACAAGGACTTTAAATATAGTTTTCAAGCCAGCTGTGGATCCAATATATCACCCAGACTTTATTTAACTAGTTTTGTAAGTAATATACCATGGAGTTTTTGTCAAATACATAGTTGAAATTGTAGAATATTGTACTCAACACTCCCACAAACTACTAAGGACATTGTTAATTCTTTAAAAAATAAGATTAGCTTGATGATATTTACTCTATATAAATCTATACTGATTTACAGTAATTGCTGTATTGCTTATAGATTGGTATATGATTTGTTCTAGAACCTTTCCAGGTATTGATATCAGTAGATCAGGAAATATTTGAATTCGATGCTTAAGCCCCAATACAGCAGTCAATAAGAAAATTAGGTTATAGTCAGAGCAGACATAACCAGGCATTTATTCCATCATTTTTATGAACTTGAGATTCCACTCTGAGACACTGAAAGCTCTTCAAAAGCAGGTAGGGTTGTCCGCAGGGCATGGTCAAAAAAAAAAAGCCGGGCTAGTGGCCAATCATAAGAAAAAGCAAAGTTTCAATCACATAATTGCAACTGCCATTTGACATTTTTTTTACCATACCCTGCAGACATCCATGAAAACAGACAGCCAGTACAAATTCCATGCCTTCTTTTGAATGCTAATGTTCCATCAACTGCAATCTCAAACAGATTCCTCTTTTCACTTTTCTAGCTCCAAACTTGGAATGAAAGGTATATAAGGAATCAGATTCCTGCACTGTTTTGGAGAGTCAAAGGATGAGGGGGAGGGGTCTTGGCAAACACAGACTGTTCATCAATCATCAAGACCAGCAATGAAATTAATCTGATTTATTTGTTATAACTCTTATGTATCATATGTTCTTTTTATTGCATTATTTTAAAAATCCATTCAGAAATTTTAGTTTAAAAAACGAGGCCAAATTAACTTAGTTCACAAGGGTCAATTGGAAAATTCTGCTACCAACTAATTGTATGCTAGGTGATAACATTCTTGGCTAAATATTGCATTTGTAGTTATTAGTATTGGCAAAATTTCCATATTCCATTATGCCAACTGGATAAGAAGCCTTCATAATTGTTCAGGATTAATTACAAGTGGTTGGCAAGGATGCAATTTTATTGCATAATATTTGCAAAGATATTGTAATGCCATTGCTTCAGCTCTTTATTAAGTATATGTGAAAGAGAACATTTGGCAACTTCTCAGGATATTATATATTACAAGAGCAGAAGTTTATAAATATACTACTGTATATTTCAGCAAACCTTTAAAGTGTGGAGTACATTTTGGTTGAATTATGCCACTAACTGCAGCTTGCCCCATATATGGCCTTTCAATAAGCATACTCAGATATAAGTACTATAAACATATATAAGACATCATCACAGGTAAATTTCAAGTTGCTATCTTTGTGAACCTTATTTCTCTCATTACCTTATATAAGCCCACTAAGGATTTGCTAAATGTCAAGAAAATAAATTAAAATGTCAATGTAAAGTACAGAGGCCAAAATAGACTGGGTATCAGTCATGTATTATGTTCCATGAGTATTCTTTTATTTTTCTTCATTCAATGGAAAATTAAGCAAAAATTAAGATTAATTTATGGAATTAATGCCCTTGGTGCATAACATTCATTTAGCTCCTAAAGGGACCTTTCTGTGGAGCAGACCAATTGTCCTCATTAAAAGAAAATTGTTCCTCCTTATATGAAATGGATTGGTTGAATCCAGTATCAAGAAAGTCAAAGGATTTTGTGAATTTCTGGAAACTGAATATTTATTTATAATTTATTTATAATGCAATTTATATGTCCAACGACTCAGGCGGCTCACAACGGTAAAAATGCATATTTCTCATTAAAATGATATAAAATTAAAAATCCAATTTAAAACAATTTAAAATTCATTAAGAAATTCCCATCAGTCCAGACTGCAGAACAACCAGGTCTTCAAATCGTGGCGGAACAAGTGAAGGTCAGGAGCCATCCGGAGCTCCAAAGGAAGTTGATTCCAGAGGATGGGTGTGACCACAGAGAAAGCTCTTCCTCTGGAGGTCACCAGCCGACACTGTCTGGCCGACGGCACCCTGAGGAGGCCCTGTCTGTGGGAATGCACCGGGCAATTGGGAATTGTCTCTGGCTGCAGGGGGGTCCGACAAATATCCCAGGCCTAGGCTATGAAGGGCTTTGTAGGTAATAACCAGCACCTGGATAATGCTGGATAATCAGCATATTAAGCAATACATAGTAAAAATGAACCTGATTATCCAGTATGTTCGGTTTCCAGAAGTCCTCAAAATCCTTTGACTTTCTTCTATTTTTCAAGGTGATACTGATTGTTAAACATTTTACTTTAGAAAACATCTAAAATTTTATTGTGAAACTATACAATTTTAAATAAATTTTCTGAGTTTCTGTTATTTCTAAAGCATGTACATTTTAAGGACTTCCATCTCCTTGTATTTCTTTTTCTTTTTTACTTATTTCTATTACCACTTGGATATTTCAAAGCAATATGCTGTATTTTGATTCTGCTATAATTTAGTGCTTTTTTTCATGATATATACTATACAAATATAGTCATAAAGTAAATATTATTTATTTATTTTTTATTTTATTTTAAATTTGATTTATATGCCGCCCTTCTCTGGAGACTCAGGGCGGCTTACAATGCTTTAAGCAATAGCCTTCATACTTTTGTATATTTATATTTATACAAAGTCAGCTTATTGCCCCCACAAACTGGGTCCTCAATTTACCCACCTTAGAAAGGATGGAAGGCTGAGTCGACCTTGAGCCTGGCTAGGATTGAACTCAGAGAAATTACAGGTAGCTGGTGTTAATTGCTGCCTTTAGTAGGAGGCATTAGCCCTCTACGCTATACAGGCTCCTGTAGAATGCCTGTATTATTAAAATAATACAGGCATTCTACTACTTTGAATTCCTGCCTGCCTGTTTCAAATTTAAAAATTCTTTAGCTATTTTCGGATAATACCAGGTGGGTAGAAAATATGTATTCTCTGTTACTTGAAGTTGCAATGTTATCCATGGCCTGCCACTGGACTATATACCATATATCCAAAATTTATACTTGTAAATTATGTGTAGAAAAAGAAGATATCTGTAAGGTTACAAGCTGTTTGTCTTCAAAAAGGAAGATAAGATTTGTTTTGTTTTTGGATGTTTGGAGATTAGAAGCTGAAGTGATCCACACATTCCCTAATCCTTCTTTTTTTAAAAAAAAAACTGTGTTAGAGATTATGTGGTTTTCTTTCTCTTGTCAACTAGGGAGGAAATATTGCAGCTGTGAGCTTGGTATCTTGGAAGCAAGTCATTAGCCTTTGAAGTTCTTAATATGAAGGCCATTACTGGAAAACCTATCTATACAATCAGAAAAAGAGGGGAGAAATGAAAATGAAAGATAGCTAACAATATACTGGCTAAATGGAAATTGCCAAAGTTAAAGTTTTTCTTTGTTCTGTCATTTTTCAGAAATAGTGGCTCAAATATTATACATTCTTCATGCCAACAAATCCTACTTAACAAGTCTTCTGTAAACTGAATGCAGCTGGAACATCTTCATTGGCATCACATCACTGGCTTTTAGCTACTAAAGTGCCTTATGAAAAGTCCTTGAGAACTCAAAATTTTATACATTTGATAATGTCGGTTGGTCTAAATAGAGGTAATAACTTATTTAATTTTGAAAAAAGATTGAGATAATTCTCTATTTCCCATTGCCTCGTTCTTATATCAAATAAGCCATTCTGGCCAGCATGAGCCATTCTGGCCAGGGCAGTACTGAAGTCAAACACATGGAATAGCACCAGAGAATATTTTACAAACATTTAGATATGACCCACGTAGCTTTTTTCAAGAAAGTTTCAAGTATACTTTCCAAAGGCTTGGAGGAGAATTAGCTATCTTCTTTATTTTTCACATTCTTTTCCAACTATCTATATTATTTGTCCAGCGGTACTCTGTATATACGGATGTGGCGGCTCAGTGGCTAAGACGCTGAGCTTGTTGACCAGAAGGTCAGTAGTTCAGTGGTTCAAATCCCTAGCGCACCATAACAGAGTGAGCTCCCGTCACTTGTCCCAGCTTCTGCCAACCTAGCAGTTCGAAACCACGTAAAAAATGCAAGTAGAAAAATAGAGACAACTTTGTTGGGAAGGTAACAGCACTCCATATGCTTTTGGCATTGAGTTATGCTGGTCATATAACCACGGACATCTTTGGACAGCGCTGGCTCTTTGGCTTAGAAAGGGAGATGAGCACTACCCCGAGAGCCAGAAATGACTGAATGAATATGTGCGGGGGAACCTTTACCTTTACTTTACTCTGTATATTAACATCTTCAAAAGTTACGACACACTACCAATACATTAGGCTCACAGCCTGAAACAAATCCTCTCTATTCTCTTGCCAAAGAGGGAAACTAAATACATAACTTAACAATCCTACATCCTGATTATGTCATTAGCCTCTTTCTACACTCCAAACTATTGCTCTCTTGTTTTTTTTAATGAAACTGTGTCCAAAGCACACAGGATTTGCTGCTTTGTTCATTATTTGTACTGTTTATTCATTCAGTTTGTGATTACTTTTCAATATAAAAATTTTCCAAACTTGTTTACAATGTGAGTAAAAACAATGCTTCCTTTTGCTGCTGTAGTGTTATCCTGGGATAAAGTATGCTTGTTAGAAACAAATGTTATTTTCATGCTTCAAAGCACCTTAACCTGATGAGTTGCACAATTAATAAAATTAATAGCAAATAATATTTAAAAAGAATATCAAAGAATGCAGTATAGGTAGTTGTTCCTTAATGACTAGGCGCTTAACTATCATTCAAAGTCACAATATACTCAAAACAAGTTACTTATGATACATCCTCATAGTTACAACTGTCATATACATACTTGGAAGTCACATAATTGTATTTCAGGTGCTTGGAAACTAGCTCATATTTATGACTGATTGCAGCATCCCATAGTAACATGACTGTGATTTGTAGTGTTTCTTGGACACTTCTTGGGAAGCACCCATTGAATATGCTGGTTTGTTTAATGACAAGGTGATTCATTTAATAACCCTTATAAAAATGGTTGTAAATCCTGCTTAACTACCACACTGCCTTACAATCAATATCCCAGGCTAAACTGAGCTCATAACTCAAAGATTACCTGTAGGTAGTGTATGTATGTATGTATGTATGTATGTATGTATGTATGTATGTGTGTGTATATATATATATATATATATATATATATATATATATATATATATATATATATATATATATATATGTTATATATATCTGTTTTCTGAGGTTTTCATGGGTGTTTATATGTAGGTCTTTGGTTATTCGGGTCTTCTCCCGCGTAAAATTGGAAGTGTCTTGGCGACGTTTCAATGAAGTCTCATTCGTCATCTTCAGGCTGGTGTTCTCGGCTTCGTGCTTCCAGGAGCAATGTGAGATCACAGCTGTCTCTTCCTTTTAACTGCTAGTGGGGGTGGGAGCTGATTGGGTGGGAGCTTGGCTGTGTTCTGATTGGGTGGAGGTGTGTTCTGATTGGTAAGGGGCTTGGCTGTGCTCTGATTGGATGGGGGGTTGGTTGTGCTCTGATTGGCTGGGAATGTGTTCTGTTTGGGTGGGGGCTTGGTTGTGCTCGGCTTTGTCTGAGTTGCAGGGGGATTTGAGCTGTGAGCTGCATTGTTGTTGTTTGGCTTCGTGTTTGTGGCCGTGAGAGCTCTTCATCGTGGGTATCAGTCTGCTTCATGTATGGATTGGAGGGGTTTAAAGTGGCTAATGATGCAGCTGCGGTCTGGCTTCTGGTCCTTGGTCGTGCCTCATTATCAGTGTGGGTTTGAGTCTGCTTTCTGCTTGGATGTGTGGTGATGATATCCTGTGTGGCTCTCATGAGTGTGGGTCTGGTGTCATTCGTCGTGTTAGGGACTCGTTTGTCAATAAGGGCGGGTTTCCAAATGGCTGGTAGGCGGGAGGTATCATCTCGTTTGTTCATGCTGTGTGGGCATTTTTCTATCTCAATGGCTTCTCTGATTATTCTGTTGTTAAAGTGTTCAGTTTTGGTGATGGTTCTGTTCTTTTTAAAGTCAATTTCATGTCCTGTGGCTTTAAGGTGTTGGACCAGGGAAGAAGTTGGTTCCTCTTTTCAGAAAAGCACAACCAACCCCCCATCCAATCAGAGCACAGCCAAGCTCCTAACCAATCAGAACACACCTCCACCCAATCAGAACACAGCCAAGTTCCCACCCAATCAGCTCACACCCCCACTAGCAGTTAAAAGGAAGAGACAGCTGTGATCTCACATTGCTCCTGGAAGCACGAAGCCGAGAACACCAGCCTGAAGATGACGAATGAGACTTCGTTGAAACATCACCAAGACACTTCCAATTTTACGCGGGAGAAAACCCGAATAACCAAAGACCTACATATATATGTAGAATGCAGTACTGTAGGCTAATTCTGCTGGCTGCCAGCAGTTCAATTCTCACTGGCTCAAAGTTGACTCAGGCTTCTATCTTTCCAAGATCAGTAAAATAAGGACCCAGATTGTTGGGGGCAACACATTGACTCTGTAAACTGCTTAGAGAAGGTGAATAAGTCTAAGTGCTATTGCTATTCAGGAGGTTGTTAAGAATTAGGAGATGTTGACTGAGGGGGAAGATTTCTAATCTATTACATGTTGTAATTTGCTAATTTGGGACATTTTTCTACTGCCTTCACTCTTGTTTGTTTGCATGCCTAATGGCAACAGGAATGGAAATACATTACATTTCTCAGGAGGGATTTCTATAGATACAGGAGAACTATCATTTAAAATTCTTAGAGAATTTCATGTAATCCTGGCAATAAATTCCACTGACAGAATTTACTAGTTTTCCTCTTAAAGACCTCTTCGTATATCCTTGTTATTTAAATTGTATATAGCACATTCTTCCAGTTTTCTTTTAAAGGTGTAATTGCAAAGAAATTAGTATTATAAAGAAAATGATATTTATGTCTGTCAGAAAAATATTTCACATTTTAGCATATATAAGACATCAATGTTGTATGTGTAATTTATTTTTAAACATTAGGGAAAGATATTTTTTTTGTAATTTTTAATTCTAATTTACAACTTGCAAAAATTATGAGCGTTACATGAGAGCAAAATAGTAACTTTTTTCCCAAAAATTTCAGACACACAAAAAAAGTACTCTATTTCTTAAAGAATAAATTACTTTAATAAAATTAAAAGGTGTATGATTTAAATACTTTCTTTAATAATTAACCAAAAATATAATAAACTATATGCATTTTTCTTATGATCTATTGGCTGCAATTTTGTTTTCTATACATTGCACAATTTCAGTTCAGCTTATAAATCACAGTTGATAGATTTAAATTCCTTTATCTTTAAATTGCAGTAGGAATGTAAGATTTCTTATGTGGAAAACAGTAGTAGTAGAACTGCTGTATCTAAAATAGCATTGTATTAAGAACAGCTTATCCTCAAATCCCAATTTCTTTTGTTGTCAGTTTATGAAGTTGGAAAAGCAAATATTATCCCTGAGTTCTTACTGACTACAATACAATGAAAAACAATAAAGCTATCTATTCAATTTGCATTTCATTGACATTTCTCTAAATCTTTAGTTTTTAGAGAAAAGGATTTAAATTCATACCTCATCAGTTATATTTCAATATTTAGAATTAATCAAAAGTGCAAATATAGCAGTAAGCATTTAATGAGATGCATCTGGCATATTTTCTTCTCATTAAATCTGGAATAGAAATTCCTCTAACAACACCAACATGTTGACGTTTTTTTCTACAACTTACTTCATTGTATTAAAATCTACTAACATATAGCATTGATTAGTTATAAGATCTTCTACAAGTCTTAAACTTTTGGCAAAAACTTGTCCCACATGCAAGATTCCAAAAGGAATGAAGTAGAGATTTGTCACTGCAGGCACAATTCATAAATGTAATTGACTAAGTTCACTTATGAACTTATGAAATATACTTAATTAAAATAACATCTAGCTACCCCAACCAAATCCAGGGATTACATTGCTATACTTCTGGGAGTATTTAGCATGGAAATTAAATAAACATGCCACTAGGTTGTTTTAATCTAATCATATGTTGTCCGTTCCCTAGTGCCTAGAAATAAGTTAAATAAATAATCTTATATTTATTATGGAGCTAAAGACAGCATAAATCAAATTAAAATGTGGACAACACTTAGATTCATACGAACTTAGAAAAGATAGAATGAGTTACCTGGAAATGGATTAATATTAGTTACTGCCAAATATGTGTGTGTGTGTGTGTGTGTGTGTGTGTGTGTGTGTGTGTGTGTTTATTTCACACAATAATGATAATATTTAAGTGCTGGAAGCACGAAGCCGAGAACACCAGCCTGAAGATGACGAATGAGACTTTGTCGAAACGTCACCAAGACACTTCCAATTTTACGCGGGAGAAGACCTGAATAACCAAAGACCTACATATACCTACAGGTAATCTTTGAGTTATGAGCTCAGTTTAGCCTGGGATTTTGATTGTAAGGCAGTGTGGTAGTTAAGCAGGATTTACAACCATTTTTATAAGGGTTATTAAATGAATCACCTTGTCATTAAACAAACCAGCTTATCAATGGGTGCTTCCCAAGAAGTGTCCAAGAAACACTACAAATCACAGTCATGTTACTATGGGATGCTGCAATCAGTCATAAATGTGAGCTAGTTTCCAACCAAAGACCTACATACAAACACCCGCGAAAACCTCAGAAAACATACATACATACATACATACATACATACATACATATATAGTTAGCACTTAAATATTATCATTATTGTGTGAAATAAACATATATATTACAGCCTGTATACTTCTGAAGTCTTCAGACCAAATGCTTCCTATT
Source organism: Masticophis lateralis (assembly GCA_030761175.1). Classification (NCBI taxonomy): domain Eukaryota; kingdom Metazoa; phylum Chordata; class Lepidosauria; order Squamata; family Colubridae; genus Masticophis; species Masticophis lateralis. Next base: position 36,582,581 of record JAUDYJ010000006.1, on the reverse strand, counting down.
AATGAACAGCTGAGTGCTATGATAGATAGCTATTTGTGTGCCTTAATGGCTAGTAGATTTTCTAATCTTTACAGTGATAACAATAGAATAGACTATTTATTTTTATTGACCAAGTGTGATTGGACACACAAGGAATTTGTCTTGGTGCATGTGTTCTCAGTGTACATAAAAGAAAAGATATATTCATCAAGAATTATAAGGTACTATGACACTTAATGATAATCATAGGATACAAATAAGCCATCAGGAAATAATATCAATATAAATCGTAAGGATACAAGTAATAAAATACAGTCATAAAGTCATAAGTGGAAGGAGGTGAGTGGTGGGAATGATGAGAAGATTAATAGTAGTGCAGACTTAGTAAATAGTTTGAAAACTATTGATTATGCAATCTGGAATATACATTTTTGAAGAAATGCAGTCTATATTTGTCTACATCTGAGCTAATAAAACAGAATATAGAAAATGAGTCTGGAATACCAGTCATGAGGGTATAATTAGTTATAGAAAGACGTATGACAGAGCCTGTAGGAATAGTTGTACTGATAGCATTGGGATGTATGTGTTTGTGTGTTTATTGTGGCTGCCAATTATGTATTTATGTGTGGTTGTTATATGTGTTTTGAACTATTATTAGCTGCTCAGAGTCATGATTTTGAAGGGCAACCCTCTGAATTTAAATATATACCTAAACTAGACTAGGATCATGAGACTTCAATCTGGAATATAATATGCAATATCTCTTTTATTATATATGTTACACCTTAAAATTAGGAGTTGGTAGCACTTTTTCCGACTAACAAATTTTATTAAAAGGCAACTTTCATGAGCTGCAGCTCACTTGATACATAGAATAGCTAGCACAGACTAATACAATTGTCCTCCTGTAATGCTGTACCAGTATTACATCCAATTCTCAAACCATTTTGCTAGTTTTCAGATTCATTTTAGTAGCCCTTGTCTTATAATCCCTGTTATCAAAAAGTGAAGGCTACTAAACTGAATTTCTATAAGTCTGATATAATTCATATTAGTAATACCCCATTCTAAATCTCCTGATGAGCTCACTCTGCATTTTTGAATAGGCAGTATGCTACAGGTATTCCTTGACTTAAACAACAGTTCATTTAATGATTATTCAAAGTTACAACAGCACTGAAAAACTGATTTATGGTTGTTTTTCAAAGTTGCCTCTCAAGATGTCTCTGAGCATATCAGTCCTAGTAGTATACCTCCAGGATTTAGCCTACCCCGACACATATGGGTGACATATAATAGAATTAGAACAACTCATGGTGTGTTTGCTGACTCCTTGTATAAATGGGGAAAGACACAACAATGTGTCTTGTGATTGCGGGGCCCCTCGACAGACTATCCAGCATATAGTGAGGGAATGCCCTAACAGAAGGTATCCAGGAGATTCTAGGGACTTCCTCTGCATAATAACGGCAGCTACTGACTGGATCTCCAAACTCAACATCAAACTTTGAAATGTTATTTCTGTTTTCCTTTTAGGTTTTCTTACTGCTTTTTTTATTGTTTTAATTGTTTTTAACCTGAAAAAATGAAGTGTTTTAATACTGTGTATGGCCAGCCATACACTAAATAAATAAATAAATTCAAAGTTGCGACTTCAGATCCCCATGTTCATGATCAAAATTCGGATACTTGACAACTGGTTCATATTTATGATGTTTGCAATGTCCCAGGGTCATGTAATCACCTTTTGTGTCCTTCTGACAAGTAAAGTCAATGGGGAAGCCACATTCACAACAACCCTGTTACTAACTTAACAACTGCAACGATTCATTTCAACTATGGCAAGAAAAGTTGTAAAATGGGGCAAAACTCAGTTAACGTCTTGCTTAGCAACAGAAATTTTGGGCTCAGTTGTGGTCATAAGTCAAATGCAGCCATGAAAATAATGAATTGCACAACCACAAAATCTTAGAACCAAGAGATGTTCCTTGAAGTCACTATGTGGAGATGACTCAGGCAGAAGAATTACTGAATAAGGTTTTTTTTTTCCTAAACCAGATAGTTGGCTCAGCTGAACAGCCTGCTCAAACCTATCAAAAGTCACTGAGGCATTCAAGAAGGAATTCTCTATTTTCCCTCTTCCCTGGGCCCCATGATCAACCACTGTCTTCTTAAGTACCTTGCCTTCAAAAAGCATTAGAGTGGCAGTTTCCATCTGGACTTCCTTGTTAGATTTCCTTGCAAAAAATCAGAGCTACCAGTATACCCACTTTTCACTACAATAGCCAAGTTCTCAACATAATGTCCCACCAGTTAGTATTTTGATGTTTTGATGTCCAAGTATTGCCCACTCTTCCATTATATCCCTAAAAAAATCTTATAAAACCAAACAACAATCATATGAAAAGGAAAAAGAAAAAGTCCTAGCTCTTGCCAAATGTTATTTGCAAAGACAAACAAGTTGGTCCACCCAAGGTCCCCCAGATTAATGTGTGTTTCAGCTGAAGAAGAGGATGATGAAATCCCTCTGCTCCGCCAAAGGAGGGATTTTCATTGACTTGATACTGCAGAGAGGTTGAAGCAAATATCATTTTCTACAGCCTCTCCCCCAATTACTTCTGGAATTATCCAAGAAGAGGGCAACAAAAATACTGGAATTTTCAGATGAATTCTGAAAAGTATATGGAATTAACCACTGATGTATGGTTATCCTTCAAGAATGCCTTTCTTCTTTTCCTTCATTTGCTCTGAAGAAATGACATAAAACTCCTGCCAAAGAACTGCTTCCCTTATTAAACAAAGCAATTTCTATTTTATATTTTCAGGACTCTATGCTTAGAACAGGACTTTTTAATAATTTCAAAATAACCCTATGACTGAAAGACAGCTATTCCCCATAATTCATTAAATAAAATGTCCATATCATTGAGAACCAAAACATTTACTCTTCTAGATCACATAGAAGAAAATAAAGAAAGAAAAACATTTTTCTCAAAATGTTTCTCAGAAAATCAAGTTCTCTGAAATGAAGCCCTGAAGAAATGTTAAAAAAAGACATATTCTCAAAAGCAACAGAAAATGCTGAGAGCTACAGTGACAAGATCAGATACATACAACTTTTCAAATGAGAGTAAATATTTATATTTTAGATATTTCAGTAATTGGTTACAAGTAGGATAGATTAAGAAAGTAAATATAGTGATGGTATTGAAAGTTATATGCAATTGCCATGGAAACAGAATGGATGTTTTATGTTTTTGTTGTTTCTGTTTAAATGTGTGGCACTTCTGTAAAAGATAAAACTGCCTAGTTTTTCAGGCTTGTTGTTTTTTTTTAAAGGCCAGAAGAAAAATTAATACCAATGCTTTCCAGTTATAATTTTAGACACAAATGAATTCATTTTACCAAGATTTTTGAACTTACATCAGAAAACATTATTTTTAGATTAAGTTTTAAAATACAAGATATTTCAAGATATTTTCCATAGAAGGACAGTTCTATGGAACATGTTTCCTTATTCAGAATTAATGTCTTGCTAGTGCTATTTCACAATTAGTCATCAATTGCACATCCTGAATATAATATAACAGGGAAGGTTAATTTTTTTACCTTGTGAATTTTTGCTGGGTTTGTATAATTTGGTCAGAACAATGATGATGTATTTAAAAAAATCACTCTTCTGTGCAATCATTTATAAAAATCTTCAGGCTAAACACTTAGTCAATGCTGTCATATATTGTTAAGGCTTGTTGAGTCCCTAAGCTTTTTAACAGGGATGTGACAGTCTCAAATTCATTAAGTGAAGCTTTTCCCATTACAGAGATGCAATGTGTACAAAAGCTTCCCTATCTCCATTCAGACAGAAACCATGTACTGATTGCGAACCAATTCTGTTCTCAGTTCAACTTGTCTTAAAGCTGGATGGATGTGGAGACAAAGAATAAGAAAAAAAAATAGATGACATCATTCTGTGAAAGAAAAGACATAAATGAAATGAAATAAATGAATCAATATTCAAACCAAATAATAGTTACCAGTATATGTGGCTATAAAAATCTGAGTATACAGATCATATTGACAATATATCCTCAATCTAAAAACAAACATTTCCAGCTATGAATTAGATTTATCTCTACCTATCCATCTATCTGCCCTTTAGAACATCCCTAGGTGAAATTTAAGGTGTTCCTACAAGATCACTGAATGAGATTCTCAAATCTCCTGAAATCTCAATAATTTCAGGATTTCAATTATTTTTTAAAAGACTACAGCCAAGGTCTGAAACTGCACAGTGTTGCCCGAGGGCTAAATACATTGCCAACTCTTTTCATTAAGAGATTAGAAATCTCCTAGAAAAATTTCATTTTTGTACGGTAGCCAACAAAAGCAATGTCCATGAAGTCACCAGAAGTGGGACCAACTGAAAGAAACTTTATATTTGTATCTCAGAGAAATGTTGTCATTGTTAGAGATAAATTATCTGTGCTTCTCTGAATCATTAATATAGTTTATAGGGACAATGCAGATTCAGAAATGCTTGATTTGAATAGTTCCCAAATCTTTTCAAATAATTTTACTCTTGTATTGGATTAAGGATTTGGTTTACAGGTAGTTCTCACTCAACAAGTGTAATTGGGACAGAATTTCCATCACTAAATGATGTGACCATATAGTGCGACATCACATCACCACGCCAATCAGCAGTCCCCATTGTCATTGCTAAAAGAAAATTGTGAAAAATTGTGAGTCATTAAGCATGGATCTCACTTGGCTGCAATTTCCTGTTGGCTTACAATAAAAAATAAAAGTCAATAGGGAAGATGGCTGGAAATTCCAAGTACGGGGTGGTTCATAAGCAGGTCAGAAAATGGGTGTTAGGAGTGAGACAGGGAAGTGCTGTTGGGAGTGCATGCAGGCTGAGGAGGGCTTGTTATGGGGCTATGTGAGTGTGTGCAGGCTGGGGAAGAGGTGTTAAACTGCAAATCCAGGGACCAGTTGTAAATACTACTTATTTAGCATTATCACAACTTTGAACAGTTGCTAAACAAATGGCCATTAATTGAGGACTATGTGTAAAAGTAGTATAGTTTCATTCATTTTTTAACTATTTCTTGAGATGTCTAATTAAGATGTCTAATTAATATGTCAGAACTGAGGTGTATAGCATAAAACATATTCTATTTTAATCATTTAATTTCTGCATTAAAAATTATCAAGGACATGTCTGAAGAAACTCATTCAGCCACTTCAGAAATGCAATTTATAAAAATAAAGATGCAGTTTAATCACAGATTCCCCAAGCACAGCTATAAAAATACCCTCTGGTTGTGCAATCAATGAAGGTGATTTGTTTGTTGCTGGTAGAACCTAATGCAGCGATTTGACTCCTTCCAATAACCCCTTTACCGAGAAACCAAATTAGCACAACTTTTTAATTGCTGCAGTTCCATAGGGAAGCATAAAGAAATTGTGAAGCTGCTAATTCATTAAAACAAATCATGACACTACACAGCACTGGGTTTTTGTAAAAACTAAAACTAAAATGTATGATGTTAATATAAGAAGTTTGAAAACATTATTAAGGTTTATGTTTTACAACAGAAAATAGCAAGATTCTTGGAAAAGCTTATCGGTTCTTTCTTTCCATATTAGAATAATCCTGGGATACTTCAAAAACCATACTGAAGCTCCCATGATAATTCAGGCTTCATGGTCACCATGACACCTTGTCATTCAGTTTACCATTAATATACAGTATGGCGGATTACTCCTGGAATCTAATTATTGCAACTAGGCAGAAAATGGCTGGTTTATGAAATGGTTTAATGCAGGGCTGTCTTAACGCATGGGCCTGATGGACACTTGCCCATGGGCCCCACGAGCATAAGGGGTCCCATACTAATTTGTGTATGTTAACACTTCAATGTACCATGTATCATATAAATACAGCAACTGTGTGGCTTACTGAGTACTATTGTGTTTTTCAAGCTTCGTGTATTGTTCAAATGTTTATCATATTGATTAATCGTTACTGCATGTTTTTAATGTTTCAACACCAATTTTGTTAGAAGTGCCAATAAAATAAATATACGTTTTATTTTATCGACCATTTACATTTTTATTCCCGTGAGTAGTTGTCATAGGGGCCCCAGTACACTGATTTGCCCATGGCCCATAATGCTGTTAAGATGAACCTGGTCAGGGGTGGGTTCTATTTACCTTTATTACTGGTTTGCATTGGGAGCACGTGCGCTTCTCCGCATGTGCAGATCACCTATGATGACATCTGAGTCAGTGGGCGGTTTCCTCTGGTTTTACTACCAGTTTTTGAGAAGCAGTCTGAACCGGGGACAACCCACGACGGGCCCTGGTTTAATGACCATTTTCTCTCACTTTCTCATTTAGACGGGTAATAGCTAACTCTTGCCATAAACATTCATTTGAATCATTTTCCTCTGAGATTTACAGAATCCAAGGGATTCCTGAATGCTCTGGAGATTTCCTGGTCATTAGAGCAGGGGATCTTTTCCAGGACTGTCATTGACTGGTGATAGGGAAGAAATCATCTCAAACAAGAAATAATGGAAATAGTTTTTGTATACTAAGCATCAAATTTCTCATGACATAAAACCACAACTAAGCCCAAAATTTCTGCTGCCAAACAAGACAGTTGTTGAGTGAGTTTTGCTCCATTTTATGACCTTTCTTGCCACAGTTGCTAAGTTAATAACAGGGTTAAGTGAATCTGACTTCCTAATAGACTTTGCTCGTCAGATTTGTCCCAGGACACTGCAACTATCATAAATACATGCCAGTTGTCAAGCATCTGAATTTTGATCATGTGACCATGAGGATGCTGCAACAGTTGTGACAAACAGTCATAAATTACTTTTTTCAGTGGCATTTTCACTTCAAATGGTTACTTAAACAAATGGTTATAAGTTAAGGATTACCTCAACATTTCTGCCAGAAACTGAATGAAGAGAAATACATAAGAAAGTGTTCTGTATTTATTCAGTAGCAAAAATCTAAAGATTTGGAATGATTAGAAAAATTAATTCCAAGTATGAAAAAGCCCTTAAATAGCCAATTTATTTTCTCCTATAGAATCACAGAGATAAATGTCAAAACATCAGGCTCGCTTCTATAGTTATATACTCTTAGAAATGTTATTAAATTATGTTTCAAAAATACCCTTACTTAAAACAGTTTTATGTATTCTCTACAGTTTCCTTTACTGTTAGAAATTCTCTTGATAGTATTTGAGACAAGCTTGTCACTGTTGTTTCTGTTCTTGACAAGAAGAAAAATGTTTACTGCAATACATTCTACAGGCATCCTTCAAAAACAACATAAGAGAGCTAATATATATACAGTATTTACATCAATATGGGTTTTAAAACCTCACTCTTGTTCCTGTGAAATTTGGAGAGCTGTTTTGTGAAGGTATGAAGGAACAGCTAGAGGAACATTTATTAGGCCCCAGAAGACAAATCCTATGAGTTCCAAATAGTCAACACCTTTTTTAAAAAAAATTACTTTTATCTTTAACCATTTCCTGTGCCTACTGCTGTTGTCACTATAAGAAATTTACTCTGTTAAATAAAGAATATGTGTTGGGATCATTTTAAAAATATCTAAGAGAGTTCACAAATGGTATTAGGATTAGAAAGTCAACATAACAAAGACAAGATTTTCTTCTTCTTTTAGGGAAAGCACGATTCCCCATCTTTTAGCTCCAGGTTGATTCAGTCACAGAGAACAGCCATTTTGTCCGTATACTAATTAAAATCAAAGCACCTGATGGCGGTCACTGATATCATTTACTGAAATATAGGAAAACAACAATTTATTTAATCTCACTTGTGAGAAGAGAAAAACCATATGTTGGCAAAGGGATTTTGTTTTTTCCAATTACCAGATTCTTTTAAAGAAAAGATAAGAACCATTTGAACCTTTTCTATTTCTAAGAATGAAAAGTTGTCTATAAATAGACATGAAAGCAGCTTTTTTTAAAATAAATAAATAAATAAATAAGGGTCACATATTCCTGTTTCAATCAGGGAGAATGCTGAATAAAGTATCTTTTAACTGGATGTATCAATCAAATCTGAGAGCAAGTTTGGTGTAGTGGTTCAGTGATGGGTTGCTACCGATTTGCACTGGATCGGGCAAACCAGTAGCAGCAGCGGGAGGCTCTGCCCACCCGCCAGGATGCTTCTGCACATGCGCAGAAGCGTTGTGTGAGTGAACGCGCACGACCGAACTGGTAGCAACAGGATTTGAACCTGCCCCTGTAGTGGTTACATCATCAGAAATTGGGAGATTGTGACTTCTAGTCCCACCTTAGACAAAAAGCCAGCTGGGTAACTTTGGACCAGTCACTCTCTCTCCCTACAATCCACAATCCTTTCCCTAGGAAGGAAGCAATGCCCAATCATTTCTGAAAAACGTCATCAAAAACTGCAAAGGCTTGTTGCAGAATTGGACACTAATGGGCAAGAGGGTGGGGGGAGGAGATCTAAAATGTACTATTCTTACATTGGTAACCGATGACACTAAATAGCTGAAATGGTTCATAAACATTTCAGTTAGTAAGGGAAGAAAGCTGTTAGAAAGTTTTACAGGTAGTCCTTATTTAGTGATCACAATTGGGACTAGCAACTCAGTCATTAAGCTCACAAAGCTTAAACCAGAAAAAGTAGCACCCTAGACAGCATCAGCTACTGATGCCACAGGGATCAGGAAGAACCATTTTGAACAGCCTGTAATTATAACGCAGTGAGAAAATATATATATATCCAAGAGAACTAGGATATACAGCCACGGAACAAGAGTATAACTGAGTATGTCCAAAAGTAAAGTAGGTATTCAAAGAAACTAGATTTAAATAAAGTAGAAGACAAACAGTAGTACATAAATGTAAGTTAACTATATAGGATAAGAATAAGGATCCTGCTATGGAAACTGTAGAAAATAGAAACATTCAGAGAGTGAATGAATGCAGACAAAACCTAGAGCCACCATTAATCAACCATAAATACTTAGACGAGAGAGTGGAAGTACTAGGAACCTTGGTGGAAATTGCCATACAGTGCTGGGGTCCTTGATTTTAAGCCAAACTAAAACTCATCATAGTCTTATACTCAGTTTGTATTTCTTTTTATAAAAGTATTTGAATAAAGTAAGAGTATCCCATGACAGGATACCACAATGTGAATATAAGATCAAAATAGATAGGCATTTCTAAATAAGGATATATTCAAATTATATGCAAAGAATTTCTATAAATATGTTTGTGTGTGTGTGTGCGTGTGTGTGTGTGTGTGTGTGTATGTGAATGTGGATACAAAATATTCAATAAGAAATAAAAAATGGAAGGCAGCCAAAAAAAAAAAAAAACCCTTTTAACCAGAATCTGAAAACAAAATAGGATACATACAGAAAAGGGAAAAAGGACCAGATCTCAGGAGAAAAATACAGACTGACTGAAACAGGGTGTCAGGAAAGCCAAAGCTCAGATGATGAGCTGAAGTTAGTGAACCTTACTAACAGTAACAAAAAGGGATTCTTTAGATATGTTCAAAATAAAAGGAAAAGAATCCGTCTATTAGCTGCTTAGTGTAGATGTTGGAATGTTAGTAGGTAACAAAGAAAAATCAGACTTCTAAGTCCTATTTTATTTCAGTTTCTCCAACAAAACACTGGTGTAATTTAATTGCAATGATCCAGTGAAGGGGAAGGATTGAATCTTAAATCTGATGGAAACATGCTCATGGAATCTCCACCCCCCTCCCTCCCTCCCTTACTCTCTCTCTCTCTCTCACCCACCCACCCACACACCCACACACACCTCACTCTCTTTCTCTTTTAAATACATTTAAGCAACTAGAACCAAATGAACTAACTAACTAACTGATTCTCTGTGAGAAAATTCTGGAAATAAAGAATGGGAGGAAGATTATTCAAACTAAATATGAAATAAATTACAAATTATTAATCAGTAAGATCAATTGTTGTCACAGCAAAGTTTTATTCATTTATTTTATTAAATTTAAAGGCTGCCAACTCCAAACGATTCTGGGTGGTTTATAATTAAAATAAAAAGGACCATAAAATAAGCCAAAAAAGAACTATGCGCATTCCGAAAACATACATTAAAACAAATGCAAAGCAAAACAAAACTGACTGGGGAATTCAATAGTCACTATCTCCTCCATTCTGAAAGTCTACAAAGACTTTCAGAATGTCATCAAACTGGAAGCCATATAGATCTTTGAAAGGGACAGTGTTCCACAGGGCAGGTGCTGACATGCTTTTCAGGTGCCAATAGATGGATTTATTTAATCATTCAACCATAGTTTCATTCAATCAAGTTGGCTTCAAAGGTAACTTGATGTAGAGTGCATTGCAATAGTCCATTTTGCTTTTTGATCAGAATTTCTTGATAGATTGTAGGAATAACATAGAGATAATATACCTTACCTGAACAAAGTATCCCATGAATTTAAAACTAGCAAGTTAGTTAATTTTAGGCTATATAACATGAGAATTAAGAGTATACATAACAGGCTTGAAAATTGTATTTAAGATTGCTTGTCAATGATTCTTTATCAATTTGGAAAGTGTAATCAAGCAGATGCCGTAATAATTAGTGCTGGGCCCCCTTTTCTTCAGTATAGTCTTAACATTTTCATTAACAATTTGAGTGACAAGGTAGAAGGAATACTTATTAAATCTACAACATCAGGCACAACGTTGGTTCAGTTAGTAAATATACCAAGGCACCCAAAAAATTCAAAATTATTTGCACAGGCTGGAGAAATGGGATACAAATAAAAGAACAAATTTTAATAAAGACAAGTATAAAATTCTTCACTTGAGAAATGGATAACAGATGCGCAGATGTAACATAGGGAATATCTGGCTTGGTAAATAGAACTTGTGAAAAATATTTATTCAATTCATATGGATGCCCATTTCAAACAAAGAATAAATACAAGATAAAATCATAACAACAAAACAATAAATAACAAATATAGGAGTCAGGATAAAACCAGAAACATAGTTAACATAACCAAGATATTCAATCACATAACCTGGACTTCAAGTTCACAACAAAACCAGTTTTTTAGGGCCTTATAGAAAACCATTAGGGTCAGGCAAAACTAATTTTTTAAAAAAATGATGTTCCAGAGGGCAAGTGCCATAACAGAAAAGAATCTCCTGCAGGGATCCGCCAGATGACATCCCCTAATGGACAGGACCCTGAGCATGCCTCTTGTACCAGATCTCTCAAGAATAGAAGTCCTTGCCACTTCCTTCTGCTTCCTTTGCTGCCTCCTTTCTGGACCAAACTTCTTCAGCAAACTATTCCTATATATGTGGCTAAAGCTGGGCTGTCTTCAGAAAGTCATGCAGTCCAGCTTTAGCCACATATACAGGAATTGATCGCTGAAGAAGTTTGGTCCAGAAAGAGGTAGCAAAGGGAGCAGAAGGAGGCAGCAAAGGGAGCAGAATGGAGGTGGCAAAGTCAGTGGGAGGGAGACAGCAAGCTGAACAAAAAAGAGATGGCAAAGACAATGGAAAGGTGACAGCAAAAACAGCAAGGTGTTTTCTGCTTGTAGCTGGGCGCAAAAGGTGAAAAGTCAGTGCAAAGATCTGGGAGAGAAGGCAATTGGACCCTTGCTGGGCCTTGCCTAGGTGGGTTGGAGTGTCTGAGGTTGTGGATTTACTTGATGCCCCGCAAGGCAGGTGCAGGGCAGCCAAAAGGGCACAAATATAGGGGGAGATGGGGGGGAATTGTTAAGCCCCTGTAGTCTTAAGTGAGAGCAGGCTTCCACGTGCCTGAATGTTGATCACATAACCACAGGGGCACTGTAACAGCAATAACTTCAGGCACAGGTCTTAAGTCCATTTTTTAGCACTGGCATAAATTTGAACAGACACTGAACAAATGTAACAAACAGATACATTTAACATAGATAGAAGTTCTTAAAGATGTTTGAGGTTCTGTATTATAGAGAGAAATAAAAAATATAATACTGGCAATTTTCTGTTTTTTTTTTATCCTAGACTATTACACTGTATTTCCAGAGCGAGTCTTTTCATATGCTATTGTATATCTTTAGAAAGAGTGACTTGGCAGACGATTTTGAAGAGAAGTTAGATATGGGTTGGGAGGGAGGGGAGATTTCTAAGCAATAATTATGTAGTAGGACACATTCATGATTATCTTTTTCATTATATTTAATATAAAGCTTTATGTCCCAGATCATAAAGTATCTAAAGCAATTGTATTTTTCAAATCCTGATCCAGCTGCTCAAGTGAAAATTAGATAATTTTTCCCCTCCTGTTAACTTGATGAAAATCGGTACACTTGCTGGATTTCTGGAGAGGTAGAAAAGTAATTCTGTAGGATTAATCATAGTAACATACATTCTTGTTTGAGATGGAATGGAGGCAGTGAGTGACAGCAAGAAACAGAGTACCCTCTTGTGGATAACTGCCACAGCACGTCCGGGTTCTGTCTGATCTTATATCAAGACTTGATAGGCAATGCCCTAAAACTCTGCTGAGATGAATTTGTCTTCACTACATCTTATCTCAAATGGAAGCTGCTCACCAACAAGAACAAGGACATGACTAGACTGGTAATCTTAGTGACTGCCATTTATGAGAAATAGAGAAATTATATTTAGAACAGCAATTTGTAAATTTGCTATTTTGAAAAGAAATACCTTTCTGTTCATTTGCATTATATCTGTACTGATGCATATATTTAGGTATTAGATTGTCTATTTTACATTATAAATAATACAAATGTTAATTATAAACAAGATATATGGTTAACTATTTATTAGAATATTAGCATTCTCCTGTGACAGTAAGCACAAATAATAGCACACAGAGAAACATGCACACCATTTTTTGTATACAGAGAAGAACTTCTCAGATGAAGCTTAACAAGAAATAATAATTAAAATAAAGATGCCAAGTTATTTATAGACATTAATAAGCAAACTAGATTTCAAATTATTTCAATAATCAAATTAAACATGAATCTATAGGCAGTGTTCTAGGAAGTGGACTAATTTCATTGTATAGGTTAGCAGAAATGTGCATTAATTGATAGTTTTTAAAAAAATTATTCCAATAGTAGGTGCTATTGAGAAGGCCTTTTTCTTGTTCTAAAAGTTCTAATTTCACAACTAGGATTTTTCCCCCATGAATAGGAATTTTATAACACCAAGTACTGATAGCATATTTGAATGAGACATAAAACTAATTTGCCTTTTAACAGGAGATACTCTTGCTGAATTCTATCAAATTCTTGCTCTATGTCTGCCGGATATGATCAGGTTTGTTCTGCAGACAATAAAATTCACATATAAATTAAAGAGAATGGTAACAATGTACATTATGGAAAGAATGCAAACCATTTAGACTCCTGCAGAGAACTAATCTATGCATTCCTTCTAAAATAGTTAAATAGAAGTATTTATTATGTTTTCCATTATTAAAGGAGACTAACAGATATTGCTTTCCTTGGTTCAGCAACTGAGAAAAAAATTGGTCTTTTCATATAGGATATATTGGGAAGGTTGCTTTTCTTTTCAAAGTATTGTTTTTCTATTGGAAAGAAATGAAGCATTAGCTGGCAAAATAAAATCTAAAACCATTTTATAGATGTATTTTTTGTTTACTTGACTATTCCCACATACTCCTTAAGGCCATAATGGAAAGACTATTTAATATGTTTTAAGCACATTGATGCTCTGAACAATCTTGCTTTGTAGATTATCTTTATATCTCTTTTCCAAATGAGAACTAGAGTTTTGAGAGAATATCTTGCTTGAGGCCACATAGGCTATCCATGACTAATGGGCATGACTTATTCTCATAAATGAAATTACAAAAGTAAGCATAGGTAAGGGGAAAAGGGAATACCTTCCTCAGACTTAGAATAAAGTAAAGATAAGGAATGTTGCAATAACATTTCTCTGCAATTCCATGAGAGATGCAATTGTAAAACAGATTTAATATGCATCGTGTAATTCATCATAAGAATTAAAGAAAAAGGGATGCTGTAACTTGGATAACTGCAATTTCAGAGGGATTGTAACTGATACAGAAAGCTTAAGTTTAGCTATCTTCAACTATTGTAAGTATTTAACACTATTTAACACACAATGGTAATTTCTATTATGTATTAGAGGTAGTCCTTGACTTACAATAGTTTATTTAGTGAGCCTTCGAAATTAGAATGGCACTGAAAAAAGTTTTTCCTACTAATAACCATTGCAGTGTTCCCATAATCATGTGATCAAAATTCAGATACTTGGCAACTGATTCATATTTATGATCACTACAGAGTCCTGGGGTCATGTGATCATCGTTCAATCTTCTGACAAGCAAAGTCAATAGGGAAGCCAGATTCACTTAACAATGGTGTTCCTAATTTAACAACTGCAGTGATTCACTTAACAACTGTGTCAAGAAAGGTCGTAAAAGGGGCCAAGTTTCACTTTACAAATGTTTCACTTAACAACAGAAATATTGGGCTCAATGTGTTAGTAAGTTGAGGATTACCTATTATTATATTATTAGAACTATTTGTTATAGTAAATAGATAGAATATACATTCATACAATATTTGGTGATCCCAACCCCATAAGTATTCTATTCCAACAAAAGAGGGTGATATTCTGCAGATTTTTATGATTTTTAAAATGCTCAAACAGAATTAGCATACCTATCTAGTTAATTCCATTCTTTACATTGTATCTTTATATCTAAAATGGAATTTTCTTTGGAGATTTATCCAGAAAGATGAACCTGAATTTACAAGTTGAGTACTAGATTCTACCATAGTAGAAAGGCATGGCAGCTGCCTGGTTAATATGCTGGGCATGCCAACTGAAAATTTGGCAGTTTGTGACCTAAGTATTATGTGACGGAGTGAGCTCCTGTTACTTGTCCCAGCTCCTTCCAGCCAGCAGTTCAAAAGCATGTAAATGCAAAGAGACAAATAGGTACCACTTAGGTGGAAAGGAAACAGTGTTCCATGCACAATGGTTTATTGTGATGCCAGCCCATGACCATGGAAGTGTTTTCAGACAAAGCTGGCTCTTCAACTGTGAATCAGAGATGAGCACTGGCCCCTAGAGTCAGACATGACTGGCAGGGAAAATTTTTACCTTTTTTTCCCTACCATAGTAATATAATTGTTAACTCTAAATATACTCATCAAAATTTTATCATATTCACTTCTAGTATAATCAAATATTTATCAGAGTCTCATAAAAAGTTCTCTCAAGGTTTGGTAATATAATAAAATGTTCAAATATTCAATTAGATAAATAGTACTCTTTTTTATTATTTTTGATATCATGTTGTAACTATTCCTGAGTGTACTTGTTCTGTAACTGTAAAGTTCTGATTGAAATCTGAAATCAGAAAAATTGGTTATCCTGGTTAAATTACAAAGAAATATTTTTGTGCCTATTCACAACTAATTTTGAAATAAAAAAGCCTCCTGACTTTCACCAATTTCAGGCAAACTTTACAATTATCCTATCAATGTGAAATAGTATTTTAAATTTTGAATTGGAACTGATAAGATACAGCTTCAGGTGTCCATTTGGTTATGGAATTCACTATACAATCCTGGATGTTTTTCACTCTAACCTATGTCACAGATTATCTGAGTATAATTTCATGTGCAGTGTTTTAATCTTCAGGATGAAAGTACTATATATGTAATATTTTAAAAAATATGATTAAGAAAAAGAGCTTGTGAGGGTTTTTTTTTCCTATTTTGGATCAACTTAACTAATTTGTATCTCCTGAAGAAGTATTTGAATCAAAATATAGATTTGCAAGAGCAATCTTCTGCAATTGTACCAATTTTTCCAAAACAATTAGCAGAATAATCTAAGGACTGATTCTTTCTTTCAAATTGAATCTGATTAGCTAAGAAGTGTAATTGTGGAAAACACATAGCCATTGCCATTATTATATGGGATGGCTATTATTCTTCCAGTAATTACTCAGGAAGATTTCCTGCAACATTTTCAAATGTATTTTTAACTTATACTGTTAATGTACTTTTTAGGTGCTCCAAACAGTTTAAAGGGGTAGAAATGTTTTAAAAGTCTAATTTGTTTAGTATTTTTGTGTTTTTCTCTAAAACTACTCACATGAGAAACACATGTAAAATAATACAAAAGAATGATTGTTATATTCCTTTGTTGTGAGGATATGGAGGAAAGAGTTAAATGAAAGCTTCCAAAAGTGATGTAGGATTTGAAGAAGCAATTGACTAAGTGTTTAAAAGACCTTAGGGCAGCTGAGGGTGAAGAATGAAGGTTTCATGCAGGTAGATAGCAAAGATAAAGGACAAAAGATAAGGTGGAGATGCGTCAGAGGATGAAGAGAGTTCGAAGTAGGAGAGTTCCTATTGGTTGTGTAGGCAAAAGACTACATTGTCACTGATGACAGTAGGGTGGCAGATTGAAGTGGTGAACAAAGACATTCTGAGTACTGTGGTCTCTAGCAATGAAGGAAATTGCACCGTTTTTCCTGAGGAAACAAGATTGCAGGAGTACATCTCAGAGCCACAGAGATTAATTATTGTTAAACTACGTATTGAACCAGCGGGCGAGTCAGGGGACAAAGACTACTCTTGGAACTAGCTGCAACAGGGGTTCTGTATGAAGCAGCGAGCTCTAATTGTTCCACCATAGAAACTTACAGTGAAATCACAGCATTTAAAGAAAAATGTGAAAAAAATAAGCTCTTTAAAGAGGGATTGTTCATGATTTTACTGTCTCTTTCTTTTATCTACCTCATGCCAGATAAGAACTATACTGGCCTATAAATGGACCTTAAATCTAAAATACTTCACATTAAAAACATTGGCAAGTGCTTCTGGATGAAATAAATATAAAACTATGGAACTTGAAAAGACTCCTTTATTGCTTTTAAAGGTCTTTTTCACAGCATGCATGACTGGTAGCTTGCACAAAAATTCAGCACTGTGTGCCGATAAAAATAGGAAGGGAAGATGTAGCAAAATAAATCAGCACAAACAAAGCTTTAATTACCATAGTTATTTACCAAGTAATGTCTTTCACATTTTGCTTAACAGGTGTCTTGTTCAAAATTTCCTTCATAATTATCTTCTTACTGGAAAACTGAGCTAAATGTCAAAACATCTCTCCAGACTCATAAAAATGTAGCCGATGTGAGAAACATCTTTATACATAACAGATTAAAACCTGTTTAGCTTCCCTCAACAATTTGCTAATGTATCAAAGAACATTCACAAAGTTTTTAACTGTCAACCACAGCATATTCAAGACTAAATAATACATATTAGATTTCGGCCTATTTTTATACTAACCTGAATGATGGAAGACAAGACCCCAAAAATACCTACATATTTAAAGGGAATAAAGTAATAAAATAAAATGCAAAATAATCAGTTTGGCTGGAATTTAGAAAGAGCTACCAGCTGAATGGGGAAAAGGGTCACTATCTCTTATTTATTAATAGTTTTAGCCTGTCTTTAAGACAGCTTACACAAGTAATAGCCAATAAATAATAAATAATAATGATAAGCTAACACAAGTTAAGTCTCAAGAAAAGCAATGATTTTTAAGAGAAATTGGGGTCTTTAAGACTTTCTAAATTGGTAGCAATCAGCCTGACAGATGGGAAGCCATTTCACAAATGTTGGTCTAATTTGAAAAGACCTTCTGTTTTGCTTTAAATGAATAGGACATTTTCTCTTCTCTTTCACTACCCAAGGCCTTTCCCAAGCCAATTTGTCCTATCGGATATCAGGACAGGCAGGCTAGCCACTGTCTGGGTGGCTGCTTGGGCCTTATCATACAACCATTCCTCCAGATTCACTTCTCTGCCAGTCCATTGCATAAAAAGTTAGATAGCCATTTTTCATAAAGCCAAAAAACCCCATCCATCTGTTTCTGCAATAATAAGGCATACAAATACCTTCCAAATAATATTTTTTTAAAAAAAACTGTAAAAAATTAAAACAAAAAGTACACATATTTGAAAAAGAAAAATACATTTTAAAGAAATAGTAATAGAGACTCAGTTTGAAAACAATGCCTAAAAGTAAAGGATAATTATTGCATTGTACGTTACTCTAAACAAAATATGCCACCATTAGCTGAGTTTGCAATCACATTAATTATTTAGCTAAGATTTCAATCCTCTATGGCTGGGTTTAAGCAACAAACTAAGGCAAAGAAATCACATTATGAGATACAGTAGTGTATGAATTGTCAATATAGATATATTTATTAGTAATCGCTGTATGTTGCCATTTTCTTTCTCTTGCTTATTTAAAATCGCATTGCATAACATACTTTAAAAGTTATCTTTACGGAAAAAAAGATACATTAACAATGAGTTTTCAGCTTCATTTAACTTGACATAATATATTAGCTATAATTATAGCAGATTCATTCTCATCTTCTTTATGGTGTCCTTAATAGTAACTTTCCGTGAATACCAGGGGACATATAAAATCTTAATTCCAACATACTGAAATTAGTATTGCTATCAGTTAAAGACATTAAAAGAGAGGGAAATAAAGCTATTAAGGTGGTCATATCTAGGAGAACAATGAATATTATTAGGATCACTGTGGAATATTTATGCATACTATTTAATAAAAAACTGTAATCTGAAAGATTTAAATTTCTCTCTTCTTAGTCAAATATTGGATAGGTTTAGGAACTCACAAATAAAAAGGTGTTTCATTTATTTACACGGCTTCACAAAACTTTAACTGCTTTCTGTTAATTAATTTATCGACACTCTTTATCTACTATCAGTAATATATTATAAACCAGAAAAAAATTTAACTAATCAACTAAAATTTAGGTGAGAGAAACTACTTCTTGATTATTAACTATATAAGAAGATCCCAAGAACTAAATTATTCACATTTATTAAGCTCCTTCTGGCCTGGTTCACACATAAAACTAAACCAAGACTTTTAACAATTGAACATGCCATAGAATCATACTAAGCCATAATGGATGGATAAAAACACATACCTGCATTAGAGTGCTTGAATCATGCACTGTATCAAGCTTCCACAATTACTTCTGTGCATGTAATTAACTTTTCCTCCCATATTGTGCCAGTGGACTATGCCCCAGCAAACCTGTTTAGGGTGACCGGCTCCCTGTTGAAGAGCAAAAAAAGAACAGCAGCTGTCCCTAGGTTGAATTAAGTTATTTGGTGCTATTGCATGGAGATGAAATCACTTAAATTTAATCTTAAATCATACGGACAGGATCTGAAGAGATGATGGAGGTAGAGTCTTGCAATGTTATCTGGGATTCTTATTTGCTTTCCTGAATAGTGCACTCCTTGCTTACTAAGCGTGAGCCATGAATTCATAAGATTCCCACCCTGACCTTATTCAGTTAATTGCTTACCGCTTTCACCTCCAGTATGGCTCATGTTTTGCCAATAGAAGCTTAATGAGGCAAACAGCCTGGGCTAATCTGCAATTTTTTTGTGTATTCCCAATTGTGCCCCCTCCCCCCACTTCTTTATTCATGGAATCTATTAAAATAAACTATGTTATTTTCTTCTAGTTAATCTTCTCCGGACTGTAGTGGATGTTCCCAGGATTAGGGAAAAGAATGGGGGGTTATAAAGTCTATCCCACAAAGGCAACCCTTATCCAATACAGCCAACCCTGTTGTATCACATTGTTCTTTCCTTGCTGCTATTTACGCTCACAGTAGTTGATGGGGTGGATGGAGAGACACGGGTATCAGGTGGACCATTTCTTGCATAAAAATCTTCTTATTCACCCATCCTATGTGGGGATAACTGAGGGTTCACCCCCACCCTCACCACATAAGAATTTCAGAAGAATGAGTCAATGATTTTCATTGGTGGACTTTTCCTTGTAAGCAACATCTCCAAAATCTGTATGGAGCTCTTCCACCTGAAAATTTACAAAGCAATAGAAACAGATTTGCTAATGAGAGCTTTTGATAATAAAGTCATATTGTGGGAAGATAAACTAGCATAACTTTGATATTTTGGATAATTGTCATATTTTTTTTATTCTATTTGTCAGTATGTTTTTTTGTAATATTAAAAACCCTAAGAATCTGTTTGCTGTTTGGCAGTATTAAACTGAAGTAAATATTGCATTGAGTGTACCATGAGCCTTCTTACAAAGAGATTACAAAGGCTCATTGTTCACTGTCAACACAATGGAGCTTCTCCACATAGTACTAAGGCAGGGTCAGTCTGCCTCAATTTCCCACTTTGCTTTAATAGGTGCTGATGCATGTTGCAGAAACTACTTTGAATGAGTATATGCTGCCAACATTCTGTTCCATTCAGTTAAAAGCATGGCTTCATAACATTTAACAAAGGCATTTTCAAGTGATACTTTACTTGAACCTTGATTCCTTAGGATTCCTTGATTCCCTAAGGCTGTGATGGCAAACCTATGGCATGTGTGCCGCAAGTGGCACACAGAGCCATATCTGTGGGCACGTGAGCATTGCCCTAGCTCAGTTCCAGCATGCATGCACATGCCAGCCAGCTGATTTTCAGGCCTTCCGGGCCCACTGGAAGTTGGGAAATGGGCCGTTTCCAGCATCCGGAGGGCCTCCGGGGTGGTGGCGAAGGCTGTTTTCATCCTCCCCAGGCTCCTAGAAAACCTCTGGAGCCTGGGGAAGGCGAAAAATGGGCCTACCTGGCCCACCGTGCCATTGCATACCAAAAGTGGGGGGAGTGCAGGGGGATCGTGCACGCATGTGCGGAGGGGCACATAGAATTATGGGTGTGGGCACACACGCATGTGACACACACACCCCGCACTCCCCCCACTTTTGGCACTTGATAGCAAAAAGGTTAGCCATCACTGCCCTGAGGACTCCTAGTTGAACTTTTATAGGTGAAAATCCAGTTTGAAGGTAAGAAGTTTTAATCTTTTTCTAATGTTTTTTTGTGAGAAATGGAGACTTTTTTCTTATTCCCTATGGATAATTTCTTAACATTTTGAATTTCTTTTATTATATGACATGAAAAGTAGATATAAGATTATATTATGGTACAAACTATGTTCTTATATTGTGCTTAAGATATGCTAAGAAATCATATTGTTTCATATTATGAAAAATCTTCTCTTCTCAAAGTTCTGGCTATTTGATTCAGGTGGAAACTAAATGTTGTCTGTAACAAAGTTTTCAGATTTTGGTTTCTCCTTAAGTTAGAGGTCAATTTGCTTGTCATTTCTATCCTTCATTAATATTCCACTTCTGTCCGGGATAATGGGGATGCTGTTAATTTTCCAAGCATTGACGCAAAGCAATTGATGCAAAGCATCTGTGTACTTATGTTCATAATAGTGCTTCTAGTGTAATGCCATTAAACCTGAAAAATAATCTGAATTTAAATATAAACAACTATATCCTTTTATAGACCACTAATAGTGCTGTGGGAAAAATAGGTTTTAGAATGCAACATTCCAGAAACACAAAATATTATTTTCATTAGTGCCTACCCCCTGAAACATCATTCTCCTGGAGATCAGACTCACTCCAGCTGGCCCCTTGCAAGGTCTTAATAATCTGATTTTGTTGTTGAGCCTGGACTCGTGGAAATGTGGGAGACTTCTTTGTACAGTTATATTAATTCTTGTGATAGTGGATTCTTTCTCAACTGTTATTTCTGTTACTTGCAATTTTCTTATATAGCTTTTTATGTTTTGGTTAGGCAGTCAGAATAATTATTTTGAGATGAGTTGCTATATAAATTTAACAAACAGATAAATAGTATTTTCCACAACATGTTGACAATAACTTTAATGTAATAAGAATGACATTCTCCTATATAATGAAGATTTTATCAATTGGACAGTTTGGTCCTTTGCTGATAGAACTGAACTCCAATAGCTCAGCGCTAGGAGAACTATTTCATATGGGCTGCTCAGAGGGCAATACTACTCTATTCACAAATGCAATACTTAGTGTGCTTTCCTACCCAAACTGGCAATTGAAAGGATTATATGGACTGAGTTTTGTTTGGACAGTTTCGTTCTTGACTTAGCCATGGGTTTATATAATGGTTTGGGCAAATGATTTGGCTGGAGTTTAAGAGCTATGGTCCTGGAACAGATAAAAGAAATGCATGGTTTCCAATGAAGGTTTTTTTTTTCCTGCTACAGTTTGTATCTCCTCAGGATTAATGTATCAGAGACTTTAACAGTAAATGCCAGCTTAAAAATGACTGCACAACCAAAAGATTACTTTCTCTGTCTCCTTATCACTATCCCTTTCATTCTGCCCAGTTGATATCTAGAAAAGCAATAAGTGGCTCCTGCCAGAAATCTGAATGGATTGCTCAGATCAGGTTTTAACATTAGGCCACTCATTGCTCACCCCTCCCAAGAGCTTAAATAGAAACTGGTTTTGTGACCTATAAGAGCCATGTTTTTGGTTAATGATAGATCGTTAGAACACTTCCACATCAGAACTGGTTCCACTCATCTCTGCCCTTTAAAGTAGTAGCAGTTCAAAGACTTCCTGTAGTGATAGGCTGGGCATGAAAGACTGAGAACATAAAAACATCATTAAGAACCAATCCAGGGTGAAATCCAGCAGGTTCTGACAGGTTCTGGAGAATTGGTAGCAGAAATTTTGAGTAGTTCAGAGAACCAGCAAATACCATCTCTGGCTGATCCCAGAGTGGGATGGAATGGAGATTTTGCAGTATCCTTCCCCTGCCATGCCTACCAAGCCACACCATGCCCACCAAGCCACCCCCACAGAACTGATAGTAAGAAAAATTGAATTTCACCACTGAATCAATTCCTATTCTTTCCAACTAACCAAGAGAAGAGTTCCACCATCAATTATTGCCTCCCAGCCACTGCCCATCTTCAGAAACAAACCTTTCTTCACACATAGATAAAAGAAAAAGAACAATCCCATTGTTTCCTGTTCCACTTGCAATTCATGGCTTTAAAAATGTTATCTTTTCCCCTAAAGATATCCACAGGTGTTCTCAAACCAGCAATTATTGTTTGCTGCCCAGAGTTGCTTTTGGTGACATGGGTGGATAGATACAGATAGATAGATAGATAGATAGATGATAGATAGATAGATAGATAGATAGATAGATAGATAGATAGATAGATAGATAGATAGATAGATAGATAGATAGATAGATAGACAGACAGACAGACAGACAGACAGACAGACAGACAGATTCCAAAGTGGGGCAACAAAGGAGGAAAAGATATCTGCTTTCTCAGCAAATGAAGAAAATGAGGTGTCTGGATCCTCATAAACTATTCTAATAAGGTATGAGCCTCTTAATGTTTTTAAGGTTGAAGAGATTCCCTACTACACTCTTCTCCCTCTCCTTCCCCCTCTCCTTCCCCCTCTCCCTCTCTCTCCTGCACACTTAGCACTGTTAATAACATAGGGAATCAAGAGATTGAAAGTTCACCAAGTTAAAGTCTAATGGAATTTTACATGTGCATTTATTTCTATGATTGGTGAAAGATACTAGTAGTTGATTATCAAGGCATCAAATTATTAGCTGTAGTTTCACACAAACTGTCTAGGAGCCATAAAAGAATGTGTCAGCATTCAAAGTTAGTTGATGTCATGCAACTGCACTAATCCAAAACTGATCTGAAGCAGCAGAACCTCCTTGTGTGATAAGTACCCTAAGGCAAAAACAAATAAAACACATTGCAGTTTTGCATGTTACGTGTACTTCATTGTAGACGCTTGAGGGCCTTTGCTGCACCCAAAATGCTTCAGCTATGTAAGGTAGTCTTCATTTAATGATCATAATTGGGACTCAGTTGTTAAGTAAATGGAATGCAACTGGATATATATTATTACTTCAGTTTTCCTTTGCTTTACAAATCTGCAAAAGTTGTAAATGTGAAGATTTGTAGCAAAATTACTTTTTCATCACCATCATAACTGGGAATGGTCATTCTACATGACAGTTATTGAATAAGGATTACCTGCATGCACCATCAATGGGGCAAAATGAAGAAGAAATATGATGTGATGTGTGTGATATATGTGTATCACGTGATACTGAAGGGAGATAGCATGTACATTTGTAAAGTATTTTATATCTTTCATCATGCCCCCTTTCAATGTAGGCTTAAAAGATGGTATGCAATCAAATTCCAGACTGTACAGTCAAGTTTGAAGATAACAAATATGAAATTCAAGACTTATAAAAATGGGGGAAGGATAATGCTGCAAGTGAAGTTGTATAAGAAGTCGCACTTCAACCAAGGTGAGAAACATCCCATCTGTTTCTACCCAGATTTTCAAAAAAAATGGCCTGTTATTAATATTGTAGAAATGTACACATTATGTTATCATAACTGTAAATGTGTGGGTACCAAGATATGACAGAGAGAGCATCATGGGAAATGTTCTAAATAAGTGGAGATGACAAATATAAAAATAGTCTATCTGGGTATAACTTGTCATAATATTATGCCCACATTGCAAGTAGGAAAGTTCAAAGAAAAGATATTCTTAGATAGCTATTCTACTAACTATATTTTCCCTGGAAAGGATTTTTTCCCCTTCAAAATAATCACAGATTGAAATTTTTACATTTGTTAAGATTCATTGCATACTAAGAATAAATCATAGGTCTGAGTCTTTAAGTTTATTTTTAAATACTATTTCCCAGCTTCTGAGGCATTAATTTCATGCATTATCTTAGAAATTATTACTCCGCTTTTTAAAAACATTTAAAACACAGTAAGTAGAACATAAAATATTATTATGCAACATTGGAAAGATAAATCTACAAATGATTTGTAGCAATGGATTGCTGACATCTGCTTTTTAGTTAAAAGTCATAGTTCAAGAGTTAAGTCTTGTTAAATTTTCTCGTTTATTTCTTTACTAAATTAATTTTGTGACTCTAATCCAGGAGCCTGCAACCTTAAGCACTCAAAGAGCCATTTGGACCTGTTTCCCACAGAAAACACTGGGAGCCACAAAACCTGGGTGGGCGTGGCCAATTCGATGTCACTCACTTCCACCAGTCACATGACCCCCTAGCCATGCCTATCAAGCCAGTTATTACAGCAGAGAACCAGTTGTTAAAAAACACCAGGAACCACAAAACCCTTTTGACATATATCTCTCTTCCCTCCCTCCCTCCCCCCTCTCTCTCCTTCTCTCTCTTTATCTTTCTATGTCTCTCTCTCTCTGTCTCTGCCCTGGCCACTTCTCCATCCCCGGCTGTCACCCTTACCTTCTCAGGCCAGTCGAAGAGTGACTGGGAGGGGAGGGCAAGGGGTGGGGCCAACTAGTGGTGGAATCAGCCGACAGAGAGCCACAGTAGAGGGCCCAAAGGGCCGCATGTGGCTCTGGAGCCGCAGGTTGCTGACCCCTGCTTTAATCATTAAATTGTCTCTATACAGCTAAACTTGCTTGATTTTTTAAATTTCTGATGCAAATGTTCATGCGGTTTTCCATGTTCCTTCAGGTTTAAATTTTATTTGACATATATTTATATTAATATATTATTCAATATACTCAAATAATCAAATGATATAATTAACACTAAGATTAACCTATCAAAAAATAAATTTGGCATTTGTATGTTTGGAGCAATATTATGTTTCTTACTCTTAATGTTAACAATGCAAAAATAAATATAAATAAATAAAGGATAAACCAGTACATAATCCTTTAAGAATAATTTAAAGGAAACTAGGGCTTGGCAGATTGTGTGGATTCAATTTCTTGTGTGAATTTATATAACCAAATAAGTCACATTTTAACTCCTAAAGCAGGAAGCCTATGAAGAAGGAGGTGGCAATTATTACCCATTCAGAAATTGCCTTTTCCGCACAGATATTACAGCCACTCCTTGTTTACTAGCTATTTGCAACCATTTGCAATTATGATGATAATTCTTAATACAGGGGTGTCAAACTCACATTGTCACGGCAATGTCATGTGATGTATCAGGACTTTTTTCCCTTCGCTAAAATGGGGGTGGGCATGGCCAGTGCATGACACATCTGGCCAGTGGGCCAGGAGTTTGACAGCCCTATCTTAAAACATCATTTTCTGACCAATGCAGGCACTTATGACCAAATTTCTGTGCCTGGCAATAATACAGACTGGAGTGAAAATAACACTGACATAACTACATAAGAGAACTTTATCTAAATGAGACAACAGCAATCAGTGATCTTTACAGCTTCTCTCTTGGTGAGGCCTAAGCCAAAGACAACACAATGAGATCCAATCAAACCCAGTTCTTTATCTGCTTATACCAAATGGACAGAACGTTACCAAACTAAACTAAACCTATAGCCTTTTAACCCAATAGATATACTTTGGGAGATTCTAGGGAATGACTACCCAGATTTTTTCCCTCCCATGGTGGTGTAGTGGTTGGAATGCAGTATGGCAGACTAACTCTGCTCATTTTGCCAGGAGTTCAATTACTTTGATCCTGACTGGCTCAAGGCTGACTGAGCCTTCCATCCTTCCAAGATCGGTAAATGAGGACCCAGATTGTTAGGGGAAATATGCTGTTGTAACTGCTAAGACAGTGCTGTAAAGCACTGTGAAGCGGTATATAAATCTAAGTGCTATTGATATTGCTATCCACCTTAATACTATGAAGTTTCTTTTCTTGGGCCTCCTCTTGGGAAGCTGCAGTGTTGCTGTTGACATTCCATCTCGTTCTGGGTCACATTCCTTAAAGCCCATATAACTTTCAATTAAGGAACAAATTGCGGTCACTAGAGTGTGGGTATTCATAAGAATAAACATCTTCTTAGGTTAGGAGCATCTGGACTGCTCATCAGCAGAACTCAGCAGTAACATAGAGAAGAACCAATTTAGTTTAGTAGTTAAGGCTAGAAACCAAAGACAATGAGTTCTAGTCATGCCTTAGGCATAAGTGCCAGCTTGGTTACTTGGGCCAATCACTTTCTCTCATATAATTGTTGCTGTGGAGATAAAAGGAGGAAGAAGTTGTTTTGGATATGTTCACTGCCCTGAGTTATTTGTAAAAATAAAAAACACAGGGAGGGAGGGAAGGGAGGGAGAAGATGATATTTGGCTTTTGTATTCTCTTTTTATGCTAGTATATTTAATTAAAAATATTTATGCAGTATACAGTTTACATTATATATACCTTATATACTATGGCTTTGACCACCTTTTGATCAAAGGCTTTGTTGGATTTTGGAAATTATGAAGGTTGAAATCTAACAGACCTGAGAGACAGCAGGTACCTTGATTTTCAACTTGTCTCCAAAACTATTTGCAGAAGGCATACTTACCCTATATTAGAAATGAAACCGATAAGTGTTTTATAGTATTTTTATATTTCCATGTACTCTTACATATTTTATTCCAATCTTAATTTCAAAAAATTATATCTGGCTTCAAGTAAAGCTATGCATACATCAGCCAATATAAAAATATCCCTGTATTTTTAAAAATATTCCTTCATTTTAACTTTAATTTGAAAAAACTTGAATTGAATTATTTATCATTTCTAAAAATATTACGTTAATACTATTTGCTAAATTGGATCTACTTTTCAGTGATAGCCTTTACATTGGTTCCAATTTTACTCTTCTACATTTTTTATACCTTCTCCTTTATCTCTCTCCTTCCTTCCTTCCTTTCTTCCTTCCTTCCTTCTTCCTTCCTGTTATTGTCATTTATTTTTATTTTTATATTATAGCTTTTACAAATCAGCAGGAATTAATTCAATTACAAAACTTTGAAATTTGTGAACCCCAAAGGGGAAAATAAGCATTTTTCTAAAGAGAGACAGGTATCACATTGCAGCCTTTTTCTGGCCTGTAACATCATGTATTTAAAAAAAATTAATGGCATTTTATTTTAAAAAATTATAACTATATAGTTTTCTAACTATATAGAAATAGATTTATAGAAAAATAAAATTACAGTGAAAAATGGACTGGCTCTTACAACAATGTCAGTGTGTTAAAATCTCCTTGTGTTGCATATAGAAGTGTTGTTTAAGATCCAGAAGGAGGGCAGGCCCCCTCTCCTGAAGATGGAAAAGCACAGAACCTCAGTGACTAATTCAATTTGTTTCCTAGAGCTGAGTCATTGTTATATAACTTGAGACTATCATCCAAATTTGTTTATACTGATTTATAGATACACTGGCTGTTTTGTATAAAGATGCTTAAAAGCTGCTATCACCTTTATAAATCAGCATTACCTGAGGGAGTCTGTCTTCAACTGAGGAGACAGATGTAGCCAATCAATATGAAGTATTTGACTGATGGTTGTTCCTGTCACCATTAACCAAGCTTATCTATAAAATGCCATCTCTCTCTCTAACTTTTCTTTTCCCTCTGGAAGGTAAGAATTTGAATTAGAGTCTCTAAACTATGAAATTGATCTTTCCGAGGTATTAACAATTTCTTTTCTTAAAGATCAATCCTGCAAAGTTTTCTGTGACCTTATTGATGTTGAATATCACCAGTTAGGCTTTGTGAGAAGGCTCCTCTATAAGAACTTGTTATCTATAAAAGGCTTTACAGATGCATTCAAATGTACTTTTCTAAAAATCTTAATTCCTTTGTGTTTTGGTTGAATTTAAGAATATACAACTGATGGACACTTGATCAAATCCAGCCATTTAGTAGGATAAAATCTCATATATAAGTCAGGGAAGGGGTTAATCATGATCTTTAGATGCTAAATTATCCCCCAGCATCTTCCAATAGTGATAATACTGACTGGGCCAGATAAGAGTTTTAGATCACCAATAGCAGGAAGGCTGTAAATCCCCAACATCTTGTCATAAATACTGTTGGGGGAGTGTGAATGTGGCATTGCAAATTACAAATAGAAAAAGGGCTTTCTGGAAAGTTATCTGGAAATAAAAACCTGCATGGTAATTATCTATTGACATATCTATGTCGTCTCTTTAAAGTGTCCATCAAGCAAGACATCAAAATGCATGTGATAATCATCCTTAATTCCTTTTAAGTATAGACTAATGGTAAGCAGTTCTGTAAATAAACCTCTATGAAATTTTTCAGAGTTCAGATGTCCTGATTCATTCCTTCTAGCCTCTATAAAATCATACAATAAATGCAATTTTCCCCTATGGATTCTGTTTTTCTACTTAGTAGAATTTCTATTGTTACAATTTAACATGGGGACTTTAACAACTATGTAATAGTCAAATAACAAGATCCATAATTTGCCCTGGTGAATTAATTTATTTTGTTCAGTATTTCTTTAGGTGCACAGAGAATTTGTCAATAAAGGGTGATCAGTTTTAGAGAGAACAGGGCTGGGCAATTATGGTCCTTTTATGAACTGTGGACTTCAATTCCCAGAATTCCTGAGCCAGCATGCTAGCTCAGGAATTCTGGGAGTTGAAGTCCATAGGTCATAAAGGGGCCATAGTTGCCCAGCCCTGAGAGAAACGTTCATGGAGCCATCCAAGATAAATACTGAATCAATGCTTCAGATGGAATTGTAAAGTTTTGAGAATGTAAAAGAACACTGTACTCTGATTCCCATTACACTTTTCGCTCTAGAAATAGTGTTATGAGATACCCCCTTCATGTGCCAGTGAAAATTCCTCCATGATGAATTCCTCCTCTACCATGTAAAATAAGATGCTTTCAAATTACTCTTCATTTCTTTGTCAGCCAAAACATATCTCAGCACATAAATTAAACCTGCCCCTTGTCTTATTTTTACCAAATACTGAACTGCTTTTGGCATTTATGTTGATTGTGTCGGATGTTTTATTTTCCAATGCTTATCCTGAAATTTCTGCTACATTGTGCTGCATGGTAGCATTTCTCATTCATAGAAAAAGCCACTTACACCTATTATTCTCCTTATAACCTGTTTTTAGTGCCAGCTGTTCTTTTCTCCTTTCTACCCAGTATTTTCCTTTTGAATTGCTTATTCCGAAGACATTTTTTAAAAGCCTGAAAGGAGGTGGTGTGCTGATAAAACCTTTAATATAGTGTTAATATTATCCCATGTACGGTTCCCATAAAACTGTTTAGTAAATAAAAAGAGATTTTTATTGGACAATTTTTGGGAAATAAATGTGTAGTCTTACATACAATGTAATTTGCTATCTTATGCCTTTAATACCATACCTGGAATTGAAATTATTTGAGACCAGTCTTAATAATGTAGTTCCACTCTCTGAGATGGACATCACTGAGTTTGGAGGGCAGATTAAGCCCTATTTTACTCATTTCTAGCCTTAGGTGGAATGCCACCACCTTTCTGCTCTAAATGAATGTCATTACATTTTCTGGCTTCAGCTGGCTCAAGCATACAGATTGCCAGCTGTCATTTACCATTGTCTATGCAAAGAGCTGTACTGATTGGCTACTATTCCCCCAAGCCCCAATTCAGATTTTTTTTTAAAGGTGAAGTAGGTAGATCAAGGAAATAAAAATAGTAATTTAAAAAAATGTTTCTGTTAGTGATGTTTTGCGTGCCAGTCAAATGTTCTAATCAGTGCCCTCCATTGGGTTCTTATAAATATATATATATATTTTAAAGCTTGCTCTTCTGCCTCCATATATGTTTAATTTTACGCTTTTGTTTTGTATACCTGTGTTTATCTCTGCATATGTATCTACACACACATATGCAAACACACATATAAAAGTCTATTATTTCCAGTATGACCAGCCCTCACCAAGTATTTGGGATGTCATAACAGCAAGAGAATTATCTAATGCAGTAACTGGTAGTTCAGACGGAATATCTGGCAGATCACTACCAAAATATACCAATGCAAAAATTGTATTATTTTAAACCAAATGTTGTAGAGCCCAGTTAGCACCAGCATAGGACAGCCTAAGGATACAGTGAAGATATGCAGATGGTCGCCATCACCCATATAAACTTGCATAGTCATACAATGGAGACTTAGTATTGATTCTGCTCAATACAAGGTAGGTTAATAAAATGGTATTTATTTATTCATGAAGGGTTTTTTAAAAGATCAGTCTAGTGGTGATATATGAAGATAGAGTTTAAAACCCTAATCATAACAACTCTAATCTGTTTATCCTGCTAATATATAAAGCAATTCTCCTTTTTTATCTCATATGGTTTAGCTACAGAACTTGAAAAGCCTTCCAACATAATAGTCACATATACCAGTTCCTACTCTACATTTGTAATTTATTTCAGGAAACCTGCATATGGATATTGACTTATGGATACATTCCAAAAAAAGCTGTTCAGTAGTAAAATTAGAGCAAAGTCACTCAATCATTGATTCCTAACCATTTTAATATTGAATATACTGAGAGATATTTTTGAACAAATATATTGTTCACAATTATCTTCTGGAGCCAGAAGATAATTTTAAGAATGTCAGCCTCTATAGACAGACCGTATTTAAAAAAATCATAACGTGACGTAGAATAACAGAGTTGGAAGTGACCATAAAAGTCTAGTCCAACCCCTGCTCAAATAGGTGACTTTTACCATTCCAGATAAGTGGTTGTCTAATCCCCTCTTGAAAACCTCCAGTGATGGAATATCCATAACTGTTCTCACTGTCAGAAATTTTCTCCTTAGTTCTAGATTGGATCTCTCTTTAATTATTTTCTACCTGTTACTGTTTCTCCAGTCCTCAGGTGTTTTGGACAATAGGTTGATTATTTTTTTCTCTGTGAGAACCCCTGAAATACTGGAAAACTGCTATCATACTACCCCTAGTCCTCTGCTTCATTGGATACACATAGCAATACCACTTAGACTTATATACCATTCCTGGTGCTTTACAGAACTCTCTGAGCAGCTACATTGTCAGCATATTGTCCCCATAATCTGGGGCTTCATTTTTCCAACCTTGGAAGGATGGAAGCCTGAGTCAACCTTGAGCCAGTCAAGATTGAATTCCAAGCTGTGGGCAGAGTTAGCCAGCAACACTGCATTTTAACCACTGCCACACCATGGCTCCTTAGTACATACCTGGTTCCTTCAACTGTTCATTATACGGTTTAGCCTCCAAAACCCTTATCATCTTTGCTGTTCTTTGCACTCTTTCTAGGATCTCAGCATCTTGTTGTATCATGATGACCAAAACTGGATACTGTATTAAATATTAAATGTGGTTTTGCTAGTGCAGTATAAAGTGGCACTATCACTCATGATCTTAATACTATCCTTTAGTTGATGCAGCCTAGGACTGTGTAAGCTTTTTTGGGGATTTGTAGCACACTGTTGGCTCATACTTAAGTGGTTCTCCACTAGGACATCTTGATACCTCTCACAATTACTACCTATTCTATAGTTATGCATTTGGTTTTTCTTGTGTAAGTGTAGGACCTTATTTTTCTCACTCTTGAATTCCTTTTTGTTGGATAGGCTCAGGATTTAAGTCTGTCAAGAACCTTCGGAAGTTTATCTTCCAAAATGTTAGCTATTCCCCTTTAGCTTGATGTGGTCGCAAATTTGATGACTTCCTCTTCCATCTCCTTATCTATCATATGAAAATGTTAAAGAATGGTGTGCCTGAGACAGAACCTT
Organism: Masticophis lateralis; assembly: GCA_030761175.1. Lineage (NCBI taxonomy): Eukaryota > Metazoa > Chordata > Lepidosauria > Squamata > Colubridae > Masticophis > Masticophis lateralis. The sequence continues at coordinate 36,549,986 of JAUDYJ010000006.1, read as the reverse complement.
GAGGTACGTCTCTCTATTCTTCCCTCCCTGTACATGTAGTTCTGTTGAAGACTACACACTGATATGGTTGATCAGCCAATTATGAAATCATCTGGTGCTAGTACGGTCTATTCCACATTATTCTAGTCCACTTTGTCAAAACTCTTACTGAAGACTAGGTAAACTTTGTGCACAGCATTCTCCCAATCTACTAATTTGGTCACTTTTTCAAGAAATGCAATGGCTTGTTTTGCATGATCTCTTTTTAACGAATCAATGCTGGCTTGTAATCACCTTTTTTGTTACTAGGTGCTCACAAGTCCACTGATTGACTATCTTTTTCAGGATTTTCCCAGGTATTGATGTGAAGCTGATTACCCTATCATTTCCTGTATCTATTGTCCCCTTTTCTGAAGACTGGAATCACATCGGCTCTTATCCAGTACTCTGGTAGTTCCCCCATGCTCCAAGACCTCTGAAAGACTTTGTTCAGTGATTCTGATATTATATCTGCCAGCTACTTCAGTATTATTCATTATTATTTTTTCCTTTTGCGTGAAGACAGATACAAAAAGTTAATTAAGCAGTTCTGCTTTCTCCCTGCTACCCATCATCTCCTTGCCATCTTCTCCCACTAGTGGACCAATCATTTCCTTGACTTTTTTCTTGTTTTTTATATGTTGAAATAAAATTTTAATTATTATTTTTGCAATTTGTTACATTCATTCTGAATTCATTCTGAGCCTTAACTTTCCTGACTCTGCCTTGTAGATTCGGGCTATTTGCTAGTATTCTGTTTTAGTTATGTGTCCCTCTTTCCAATTTTTATACTTGTTCTTTTTGTCTTTCAGCCTATCCAAGAGTTCATTTTGTAAACACAGTACATAGTTTCATCTGGAGTCTTGTTTTTCTTTCAATGTAGCATTGCATTAGATAGGGCTTTATCAAATTTCCCAAGAATTTTGTGTTGTTTTCCCCTTTAGGATTTCCATCCATGGAATCATTCCTAAACTTTCTTATAGTTTGTTGAAGACAACTCTCTTAAAGTCTAAGATACTAGTTTAACTTCGATCAATTACTTGTGTCTGCATTATGTTGAATTCCAGTATGACACGATCCTGCTCCCAAAGTTCCTGAAACTTCAACTTCCTCTATCCTTTTATCTCTGTTAGTAAGAATTAGAGGATTATAGTTGATCCTTTAATTCTCTCCTCTATCTTTTGGATGACAAAGTTGTTTGAACTCCCACTTGCTGCAGAGTTTGTCTCCAGGTTGATGTCAGAGTAGTTAAAGTCCCACAATACGACTGTGATTTGTTTCCTGCATACCTTAGCTAACTGATTAGCAAAAAGTTCATCTATTTCCTCTGTGTGGTTGGGTGGCCTGTGGCATACACATTTGGCAATATCATTCTTTTTTCCTTTTATATTAACCTAAATGTGTTCATGTAAGCTTTCATCTTTGGTTTTGTGCAGTTCTGCAGAGTTGCAGTGATTTCTTACATATAATGCAACTCCTCTTTTATTATGTCTATTTAAAAAAAAACTTATATCCTTCCAGCAGTATTTTTCAGTTGTGGGTTTCATCCCATTAAGTTTCAGTGATGGCAACAATATTGTTCTTGCCCTTCTGTACCCGGTTTGTTTGCCGTGTTTGTTTTTGATGCTTTGAGCATTAATGTATAGGCATCTGAGTCCTGGTGATGCATGACTTAGACATGCATAGAAAAGTTACTAGATTCCCATACCATTACAGATATATACAACATAAAGAACAATGGCTTCTGTGTATCATTTTATCTTGGAGTCAACACAGGCAGTATATAATAAGTATTACTGCTAGATGTAAAATTGAAGAGTCATGAGGAGTGCCAAAAGAAAACTCATCCATAGCTGGTTTAAGATGGGTTATAGTTTATTTCCATGGTAAAAACAGAATACAGAATTGCTATTACTTTAAAAACAACCTCAAGTACAGAAAATGGAATTGCAAATACATAATAATACTCTTTTTATAAATTTAGAATTTCTTGCTCCAACAGACAACTAAGAATGAAAGAAATACCCAAGGAAAAAACAATTATATCTCCTGATTGCCCTTTTTATTTAATTAAAAAAAATCATTCTGCTATGTCAGTGCCTTCACAAGTATGGCCTCTCCAAAAAAAATGGGACATTGTTGTCTAGAGTAATATATTCAGTTAGAATATAGAAGATAAATGCCAGTGACATGTGTTTTTAGAAAGAGATAACCAGAAATGATTGCTTTTCAAGATTTGATGCTTATTAAAGTGTTTATTGAGGTCTAGTGGTTCTATAACAGATGATTCAATAAAACAAACTGAATTATTTCCAATAATGTTGCATATAAATAGAATATTTTTTAAAGATGTATTTATGGTTTTCTAACCTTCTGAAATCATTCTTCATATCTGAAATGGTGATGTAGTGCTAGAAGAAATTGAACAATATACAGGAATAAGTGATAGTCAGTTAACAACATTTACTACTAATAACAGCAATCAGTTGGATTGGTACATTTACTTTTTAAAAATACATATAAAATGGGACACAGTCCAATACTGTTATCATTACTATAGCTACAAATTAAATTATGAAAAGGAAATTATATGATTGGAAAGTCCTGTGTACCCACTATGGTTAATTAATCATGACACCCTTCTTATCTCTACTTTGTTATTATCAGAGACTTCCAGAGATGTTTTGTTGAAATAGGATTATCAGATTCTGACTGCCAAAATCCATATGGCCCTAAGAGGCAGTGAATTTTCTGCCATCTTGTGACTATCTGTATTTTGGCAGCCTTAGTGGAAAAGAAGTTCTACTTTAAGAGCTGGAAAAAAAACCACAGTAATCCTGATTGCTGTGTTTTCTGAGGATGCTGATGTCTCTGCAATGTGGTTATAATTGTAGAGCATCTCATGAAGAATTCTTCCAGGCTTGCTAAGAATTGACTTTCATTACTAAGGCATTTTCCCTTTCAATACCTTTCTGCTTTCTGATATTCCAAACAGCACCACACTCAGCAGAACCACATGGCTACACTTGTTGAGTTGAAATCAAAGTAATAAACAGTGAATGACTGGCTACAACTAATTCTGATCCAGAATCCTTGCTAGGTTTGGTTCAGCTGGTGCAGAAGTTTGATGGAATCAGCTAATGCTGGGCCAATGGAATCTGGCAACAAATTTCTATTAAACAGTAATAATTTTTCTCACTGATGTTTGTATCGAAAATAAGCTTAGCAGAATGATTGCAATAACAAAAAAATTATGTGCCCAGTAACTCTTTTCTAAATAAATATTCCTAAGAGCTTCTCCTCAATGAAAGCCAATGAGCATGTCTCTTCCCGGGAGAGAGCTGTCATTGTTCCTGTCTTTCCTCTATAAACCAGCAGTTCCAATTGTACTCTGAGTCATTTCCATCTCTTCTCTTGCAAGAGAAAAGAAAATAAACTCTTAAAAGAGGTTCCTAAGTATTACAAGCTATTAAGCTATTGGGATAAATTTTGCTTGAATATTCAAAGAAATGTCTTAATACTAAAATAGTTTTTCATGGAAACAAATTGCATTGCCTCAGTTGTTTGCAATCTATAGATTGGCTAACACTATTGTCTCAGACAATAGATAATACAATTCAAGGACTTTATAGGTAGTAATCATCTGACCCATCATAATTTATCATTCCTAAGGAAATGACTAGAGAATCAAACATTCTTTTTTTGTTCGCAATACTTACAAATTACTTACAGGGAAACATTTTAATTATCTTCATATCTAATAGTATTTGCACATCAAACAGGGAAGTGTTTGGATACTGTTCTTCAGGTTCTCCTTTTTATTTTATGTTAAATGAACATTTCTTTGCAAACAACTATGGAGCAGACCAGATGTGTTCCCTCCACCATCATCATGACAACAGCAATAGTATCAGGGCTGGTTTCAACATGCAGAAATGCCAGGATGACATCATCACATTGATCAACTGAGACGTTCTTCAAATAGTGAAATAGCAACAACATACTCACCAGAACTATCATTTTCAAAGCACTCTGGATTTGAAATGTCTGCCATTTATTTTCTGAAGAATCACTAGAGGCAGTTCAGGATAATACCAATCATTGTTTCCTTTTTCTCAAATTCCCTGAAACTTATATATTCACCAATGAAAGCCAGTTGTAAAAACTTTACTCCTCAGTAGATGAAAAACTATGTTAACTAAGCAAGAAAGAGTGTTTTATTTGCTAGGGGCACTGTGTACCAGTGCAGCTCATGTAATTTAGAAAGAACTGTAGCTGTTGGGCAGAGTTTTTGTCAGCATTCTCAATAGTTGTTCACAATAACAGCTATGCTTGTGTGCTGCTTCAATTATTTCCACCACAACATAGCTATAGCCAGTAGTCTGCTTCTGTCTCAATTATTCAATTTCTATTGTCAGTTCTGCAGTGGATTTAAAAGGGGCCCTAAAATAGGTAAAATGATAAATACATTAGAGATTGGTTACCAGTATATATTTTAGACAATGACCAACTTTCAAAATAGTGGAGGCCACTCTCTCTAAAATGCTTTCTCTTCATCTTCTGCTACTTAAACCTACAAATAGATGCTGTCAGAATTTGAACTCCTCTCCTCTAAATGCTCTCATGTTCTGAAATTACTTTATTGTATTAATATTAAAGTACCTATTTGTTTGAAGATGTTTCTTCAAACATCTTTGAAGATGTTTCAAAACAAGAAGGATATTTTACAAGTCACTATGTCTTATTAATGCAATTTATTAGGCATGAATCTGTAATGAAACCTCAACATAATTTTGCATTATTTTCCAGGAAAAATCTCTTAAGAAGAAGTATTGAATAGGTCCATAATACATAATACATTTTTACAAACACTGCTTAGAAACCTCCTGTCAGGGGAAAAAAATCTTTTTAGTTTTTAAGATGTGAAGATCTATTTTGAAACCAAAAAAATAGTTCTGAAGTCTGGTAAGATCATTAGAGCATAGTTGTTGAAATAGATCTATAAGATTACTTAAAATGAGATTATTGACTATTTTAGCAAATATGTTATATTTTTATATATTGACTTGGGTTACTTATTGTGTTAAAATAATGTGATTGTCAGTTTTGGCTTCTAGTGTTGTGTGAACCTAGTCATTGTGGTTTGAATCCCATATATTATATCTTTCAGGAGATGTAAACAAACTACAGCTAAACAATATGAAAATAGCCAAATGTCCCAAAAGTGCTTTTCCAAGACAACCGGAATTTCCTTTGAAGATGTTTCAAAGAAAAACCAGAAAGTCCAGTTGTCCCTAGGAAAATCACTTTTGGAACAATCAAGACATGGATGACTAAGAATCTTCACAGACAATTAGCCAGATGGTTTTCACTAAACCAAAAATATTCAAATCTAGCTTGTTACAAAGTATAAGCCCAACCAAATAAAAAAGTTCAACATGAAACTATCTTAGGTCCATTTAAACAGATATTCCTAAATCAAAGGCTAATGGTGGATTTTTAAAAAGCAACTAGAGTCATGCTGACCCAACAGGGGGAAAAAAGCTGAAATCCATAGCAGGATAATTCCTTTATTAGCCTCAGCCAAATGACACAAAAGAGTGTGAAAGATTTCAAGTTTCAAGAACTCTTTATCATAAGCAAAGGTGTTAAAAAGAAACTTACAGAGATCCTATTAGTCTTAGAAGTATCATTTTTATTCAGAAACTCTCATGAGTAATATTAATTTGATTTGTTTTACTATTAGTTTTTTAGGATTTACAATTGGAGCAACTATTAGCAATCATTGCTTATTTCCCAAATATTACTTATTGAACACTTTTTGTAGACATCAAGCAGATTAACTTATTTACAATTTGAAAAAACCCATACGGTAACATTAAAGGCATTATTCTCTTTCCAACTGCTATATTCTTCTGAATGATGCCTTTAATGGTATTCTGAATGGCTGTTTTAAATTGTTTAATTTGGTTGATGTCTACAGAAAGCTTTCAATGAGTAATTGATAAAACTTTTCATTCACATCCTAATCTTAATACAAATTCCACATTATTGCTTTATTAAATAGAGGAACAAACTTTAGGGATGGGTAAATCCAGCCAATGTATATGATCATAAACCAGGTTTTATGGTTAGATATTCATAAATCATTGTTTTTTGAAACTTGGTCATCTTATAATTCATCTAGTGTCCATTTACTCAGGAAGAAGTAATCACCCTATTACCAAAAGCTAGTTGTTGCACCCTTAACTAAAATTTATGTGACTTTGGAATCTATAAAGTCATGTTGAAATTAACAAATATTTATCCAGAATCTCAAGACAATCAAGTCAATGCCACAATGGTTTTATTTTGTTCTTTGATCAGCATAAAGTAAAAGCTAAAGGATCCCAAATTAGACTAATAAAATTAAAAAATAATAATGCAGCATACTGTAATAAATTGGAAAATATCAATTATAGCAGAACTCTTATCAGTAAGATAATATATATTGTTTATAACTAAAATGAACAGTTAACTAAAATTAAAATCATAGTTATAAACTGTAGTATATGTAGTGAAAAAATAATAACAAACTGAAATATTATAACCTATAAAATTAAAGTAGCAAAAACATGGAACCAAGAGACAATATTGCTTTGTGTCAGACCAGATCCATGCTTCTTATCTGTCACTTCCCACTGAAATGCACATGCTGTTGCAAAGAAGCTGGCAAAATAGATGATGGAAGAACCATTGTCAGAAAGTAGTAATGAATTTAGATGAACTGAGCACTCTTGAAGTCTAGAGAGTAAAAGAGGAAAAAACAATGCTGCAACTATCTCAGTAGAGTCAATGCTGATCAGGTTATGTTTGATGGTTTCAACTTGCCTGTTATTGCAAGGAGACAGTTAGAAGAATCTGTCGAGCGCCGCCAAAATGAAAGAACTGCAGCGAGGCAAGATGAAAATCCTTTTAAGAGTGGGTATTTTCAGTTGTAACAAAAGCAGCAGCAATTGAGCTTAAGCTTTCAGCAATTGAAGATTTGGCATTCTGCCTAAATCACTATGGTACTCCACATTCATTACATAAAATTTAGCATATACTTATACATCTGTTTAAATAGTGTATATTTATAAACTTGCTTACTACCTAAAGAGAGATGGTAAATGGGAAGAAAGACGCTCCCCACAAAGTCCATATTTTGGATAGAGAGAACCGCTGGCTTGAAAGAGGGGTTAAAGAGGCCATCTTTGTCAAAACTGAACAGCCCTCTCTCAACAGAGGGGGAAGGATATGACATTAATATTAACTATTAAGTTAATAGAACGGCATGGTATCTGCTGCTACATATAATAACAGCTGCAAGATTGGCATGGGCCCAATACTGGAAGATGGATGTTAGTCCACCCGAACAAGTAGTTATCCAGAAAATAATGAACTGTGTGGAATCAGACCGGCTTACTATGATATTGAAAGGACAAGGGGACACAGACTATTATATATCTTGCAATCAATGGTATAATTGGATGTCAAATTGAGCTGTAAATAGAGGTATTGGATAAACATGTTACTTGGTATATGTAATAGACTTATGTAGGTTACCCTATATATGTAACGGAACAAGTTTATTTCCTTCTCATGTAGTGATGTAGACCGCTATAGATTTGAGGCTTGTTGGATGTATAAGATAAAATAAAATAAAATTTACAAAATAATAATAATAATCCCCTCCGAGGAGCTCTACCTTGTCGTGGTGGAGGGGCTTGCATGCTCTAATGATCCTAAGGGCTATGCTGAACAGGTGCAACCATATCAGACAGATCTTAGGTGAAGGGCCAGACAAAATCTGCTCCACAACCCATTCAAACATGGTGAATACGAAAAAAAATGAAATTTATGCCGGCTGAACCGTCGTCTGGATTAACAAGGGTTCTGTTGGATGCTATGGCTCCTGGGCATTCTACGAAAAATGAGTTACAGGGCTCAGCTCCCTCTGCTAGGCAACCAAGGCATGGAGCTGACAAGCTACTGGAAGAAAAACCCCAAAAGCGAAAAATCTGGACTAAGGAAGAAAACACCTTTATTATGGAAGCTTACTATCAGTCTAAGCCAGCAAAATGTGGATTTCAAAAACGAATGTATCGGATTTGGAAGATGAACCATACGGACTGTGACACCAGTGAACAAAGGTTAATGGACCAACGACGTGTAATCCTAAACCACAAATTTTTCACTACAGAAGAATTAATAGCAATAGAAGAGAAAGCAATTAATGGTCTGAGTACATCAACAAAGAAGAGTAACATCAAGAATGATTTGCAGACTCAAAAGCAAATTGAGAAAGAAAGGGAGGAAGAGGATACTGAATGGATGAAGATATAGAACAAGGAAGCACTGAAGAACAAATACCAAAAGATAGTGCTTAATTAGCTGGAAAAATAAAGCATCAAATGGAAGATGCTGAAAGAACACGTTTGCCAAAACTGAACCAAGTGAACCGGAAAGAATTGAGAAATGTACTAAAAAAGGTCAATGAGGCTGTGCAAACTATTAGAACCACTACATTAGCCGAAACAAACCAACTGATGTATGCAGCAGCTGTCATAACCACCAAAGAACTGGGGTTGAAAATACAAAAGAACCAAAGAGGCAAGAAAGGGAAGCCTAAGTGGAAAATTCGGTTAGAATTGAAGATCAAAAAATTATGTGTAGATTTGAGCAACTTGAAGAACCTAAGGCAAGGTCAGTTAAAGAACAAGCAGGTCAAAAGCAGCCTGGAAGCAAGATACGATCTGAGGAATAAGGAGATTGTGGTAGTAATTGAAGAGCTGAAGCAGAGGGTTGTTGCCATCGCTGAAAAGATTAAAAGGTATGAAAACCCAGTAACTCAGTTCAAAGAAAACTCACAGTTCAGAGCAAATCAGCACCAGTTTTATAAGAATTTAGAAAATGGAGAAGGAGTAACAACAAATGAAAAGCCTGATAAAGAGAAAGCTCTGAAATTCTGGAAGAATTTGTGGGAAAACAACAAGAAGCATAACAGAAATGCAAAATGGATCAAACAGGTTGAGGACTCTATTAAAGTGCATAAAATGGAAGACATGAAAATAACAAAAGCAATGGTACAAAGACAGTCAAGAAAAGTGAAGAACTGGAGTGCACCTGGGCCAGATGAGCTACATGGCTTCTGGTTAAAGGCACTTACAAGTGTGCACAAAAGATTGGCAACCCAGATGAACCAGGTCCTAAAAACACCTGAAAACAATGAATGGATGACAACTGGAAGAACATTTTTGATCCAAAAAGATAAAGAAAAAGGAAAGGACCCTGGAAACTATAGGCCAATCACCTGTTTGCCAACAACATACAAGCTTCTTACTGGCATCATTGCAAACCAAATCTATGGATACCTGGAAAGAAATAACTTGCTTCCTGTAGAACAGAAAGGATGCTGCAAAAACTCAAGAGGAACAAAGGATCAATTGCTGATTGACAAGCTAATCCTAAAGAACTCAAAGAAAAGACGAATCAACCTGTTCATGGCTTGGATAGACTATAAGAAAGCATTTGATTCAGTTCCCCATAGCTGGATCAAGAAATGCCTGGAAATCTTTGGCATCAGCAGAAACATACAAAAATTCATGGAATCTTCAATGAACCTCTGGAAAACAAAACTTATGGCTAATGAAGAAGAACTAGGTGAAGTTGAAATTAAACAAGGCATTTTCCAGGGCGATTCCCTTTCCCCCCTACTTTTTATACTCTCAATGCTACCACTGACAATCATTTTGAAAAAGCTGAACTATGGATACGAACTTGCAAAGAAAGGACTGAAAATCTCGCACTTGATGTACATGGATGATTTGAAGCTGTTTGGTAAAACAAAAGCTGAACTGAATTTATTAACTGAACACACAAAAGAATTCAGCCAAGACATTGGTATGCAGTTTGGAATTGACAAATATGCAACAATAGCAACCAAAGCAGGTAAGATCATAGAAGAGGATGGAATAGAACTAGAGAATGAAGAAACGATAAAGGCAGTAAAATCAGAAGAAGGCTACAAGTACTTGGGGATTTTAGAGGCCTCTGACTTAATGCATAATAAAGTCAAGGAAATAACTTCAGCCAAGTACATTCGGCGAATTCGTAAGATATTAATGTCCAAACTGAGTGGAGGAAACATCATAAAAGCCATAAATACCTGGGCTATACCTGTGATTCAATACTCTGCAGGAATAATTGACTGGACCCAGATGGAATTAGACAATTTGGACAGAAAAACAAGGAAGCTTATGACAATGAATCATGTCTTGCACCCTAAAAGTGATGTTGACTGATTATATTTACCAAGAGCAGAGGATGGTCGAGGACTCCTACAAGTAAAGCAGACTGTGGAAGAAGAAAAATGCAGCTTGAATGATTACATCCAGAAAAGTGAAGAACCAATGGTTAAGGAAGTAAATAAAGGAGGCCTTTTAAAGACAACTAAAACAAAAGCAGAATATAAGAAAGAAGTAATTGAGCAGCGAGCTGAAAATTGGAAAAGCAAAGCTCTGCATGGCCAATACTTGAAAAGTATTGAAGGCAAAGGTGACCAGAAACTAACTTGGAACTGGTTAAGATCAGGAGTACTGAAAAAAGAAACAGAAAGCTTTATTCTGGCAGCTCAAGAACAAGCCCTAGCCACAAACTGCATGAAGGCAAAAATTCAACATGTTACCACCAACAGCAAATGCCGCCTCTGTAATGAGAAAGATGAGACAGTCGACCACCTGATCAGTGGATGCAGCAAAATTTCACAAACCGACTACCTACAACGCCATGACCGTGTTGCTAAGATCATTCACTGGAAATTGTGCCAGTAGTTTGGATTTGAGTACAGCAAAAACCACTGGGAACATCAGGTTGAGAAAGTTCTAGACAATGAGAAACTCAAGATCTTGTGGGACTTTAGGATTCAGACTGACAGGCACTTGGTCCACAACACACCTGACATAATGGTAGTTGAAGAGAAAAAAGTATGGTTCATTGACATTGCAATACCTGGTGATGCACGGATTGAAGATAAGCAGCAAGAAAAAATCACAAAGTACCGGGACTTGCAAATCGAAGTTGAGCGACTATGGAAAAAGAAATCATGTGTTGTTCCAATTATAATTGGAGCCCTTGGAGCAATACCCAAAGGGCTACCCTGCTATTTAGAAATTCTAAATTTACCGGACTTGAACATTTTGACTCTACAAAAAACCACCTTACTCGGAACAGCTTACATCCTCCGACGATACCTTAACAGTTCCTAGGTCCTTGGTTAGGACTCGAGCTGCTGAGCTATTAACCAGCCTCAAAGACTATGAATCTCACTACAGATTAAATAATAATAATAATATGTCATATATTAAACAGCAAGATATAAGGATAATCTAGTTTCCCGTTCTGCTTATGTATATATTGTTACATAAAGGGTTTTTATAAAGAGCTACAGATATCCAGCATAAAGTAACAATCTTCAAAATAATTATAAGTAACCATAGTGAAAGTACATGGAAGTTGTCTCATTAATAGAGAACAAACTTGGACATTGTCTCTACCAATTGTTATGACCCTTTGAACCTACTTACATAAAATGTATATGAATGTACTAAATATACTGGGCAATAATAGTTTGTCATTTTTGTCAAATATTTCTAAAGCTATTTAAGAAGTTTTGAGTATGAGCATCCTTGCTGAACTCCATCTCACCTTTAAGTTAGAGAGGAGCTGCCTATCTGACAGAGCTCTTCATAAAACTGTCATTTATTTTTTTTATTTTTTTTGAAGAATGGAAAACTTGAGTGAAGCTTTCAAACAAAAGTACCCTGTTCTTCAGAAAGGTGCTCCAATATTTATATGTTCAGAAAATACTTTTGTCTTTTAAAGTTCTTCCACTATCAAAATGGTCTCTACATAGTAACATGCACCAGAAATCCGTTTATCTCCTACAAAACATTGAGCTATACCTGCTGGGATTTCAACCTTTGTTTCTGGGAATCCAAGGCATTTCAAAGCTGACTCTTGGCTCAGTCAACCTTTCCCTCTGGCTTAGTTCATTGTACAATAGAACCCACCATAGTGAACTCTATCTTATAGTGATTCTTTTCTAGTGAAGAAAAATATTGTTCCTGAATTTTTTCAATGGCTGTGCAAATTATAGTGCAATTGACCTTTTATAAAGTTCACATATATTTTCACTGTTAACTACAATGCCAAGTTAAAAGAAAAAGTAATCCTTTTTCTTTCATTGTCTTTGCAGTTTGCAGTTACTGCTTCCTATCAGAAATATTGCCTTATACATATTCAGTGTCACAAATTGCTTCAACAAATGACATTTTTACAAGCCGAGTTTTTTTCCCTTCAATAAACATACCAGAAATCTCAATTATAATTTGAAATAAAACTTTCCAACAACAAGATTCTATAACTAAAATGCCTCCAGAGCAGGCTGCTGAAGATTGTTCCATTGCCTTTCCTGAGAGTAGGATAAAATATGTGGTGCACACAGTCAAGTGGGTTTTTAGAAATGGGATAATGGATGTTGTCTCTAAAGTCATTAATCATTACATACAAAGGGTGACTGATTCATTAATGGTTTGGTTACCCAGGAGGCTGCATAGAAAATAGAGTTTCAAGCAAGTAAACATTTATATTTCAAGTGTCAGACCTGCAGAACAATCCTCCACGTTCCCTCAAGTTAATTAAGAGAAATAACACCTTGCTTCATCATTAAAAGTTAGTTCTAAAGAAAGACAGAGAGAGAGACAATTGCAGAGTGATTTGAGCTCTCAGAGACATCATTGAGGAATAGAGTGGTACATCTTTTTTAAAAAGATTTTTGGAAAATATTTTTCATAGAGAATGATGGTGAAAATGTAAAAAACTACATCTTTGCATTTATATTGTTAACCATACTAGGCTCAGTTGTTTAAGAGGAAAATGATAGAAAATCTGGAAGATAAACAGTCATATGATTCATTCTTTTTTTAATACACTCTCTGACTTTAACTGGTTTAATAGTCTTTGGGGCAACTTTTAAGAACAATTATAAATTATTTAAACCTATTATGTATCTGCATGCATTTAATACAAAATAAAGGTAGGGTAGAAATTATCTTAGGATTCATATTAAAGATGGCTTGTATAATTATAAAAACAGTTAGGATTCTTTGAAAACAAGGAAACGAACCTACATATGAATACAGGAAAGAAGAGCCCAAATAGCAGAGGTCTTTCCACATGGCTTATATTATTTCCAATGAAAAGACATTCCAAGGCTTTTTTCTGGCTTGCTTGATTTCATAGTTGATGTGAAGAAGCAAATCAGTAGTAGTAGCAGTGGAAAATTTAGTCTAGTTTTTCTACTGTGTAAAATTTTAGCACAAGATAGTTGCATTTGTACCAAATTTTATTTATTTATTACTTACTTATTTATTTCATCAAACATGTATTAGATATAAGTATAAACATAATTATGAATACATGAAATGGATACGAATAAAAGGGTACATTACGACAGGGAGGGTAGGCATGCTGGTGCACTTATGCACACCCCTTAAAGACCTCTTAGGAATGGGGCGAGGTCGACAGTCTAAGGTTAAAGTTTTGGGGGATTGGGGATGAAACCACAGAGTCTGGTAGTGCATTCCAGGCATTGACCACTCTGTTGCTGAAGTCATATTTTCTGCAATCGAGTTTGGAACTGTTTACCTTAAGTTTGTATCTATTGTTTGCTCATGTATTGTTGTGGTTGAAGCTGGACTAGTCATTAACAGGACACTGTAGCAGATAATTTTATGTACTATGCTTAGGTCAGACCAAAGGTGGAGTTGTTCTAAATTGTCTAAGCCCAAAATTTCAAATCTGGTGGCATAAGGTATTCTATTGTGAGCAGAGGAATGAGGACTCTTCTCGTGAAATATCTCTGGACTCTCTCAATTGTATTAATGTCCAATATGCAGTGCAGGTTCCAGACAGATGAGCTATATTCAAGAATTGGTCTAGCAAATGTTTTGTATGCTCCAGTTAGTAGTACAATATTACCAGAGAAGAAGCTACGCAAGATTAGATTAACAACTTTTAATACCTTTTCGGCAGGGGTGAAATGAAAAATCTGTTACTATCGGTTCTGTGGACATGGCTTGGTGGTGGGGGTGGGGGGTAATGTGACTGGGATGGCGTGGCCAACTTTTTTTTTTTAAACTTTTCAAAGCATTTTTTCTAATGCTTTGAAAAGCCTCTCTGCCAATCAGGGAACTCAGCTGGGATCGTCAGAGAGGCTTTTTAAAAAATGCCTCTCTCCCGATCAGGGAACTCAGCTGGGATCATCCGAGAAATGCCTCTCTGACGATCAGGGAACTCAACTGGGATTGTCAGAGAGGCTGTTTAAAAAATGCCTCTCTGCCGATCAAGGAACTCAGCTGGGATCATCAGAGACTTTTCAAAGCATTTTTTTCCCACCTCTTTGGTTAAGAGGTTGCAGAAAAAAATGCTTTGAAAAGCCTCTGATGTTCCCAGCTGAGCCATGCGATCATCAGAGGCTTTTTAAAAAAACTTTTAAAAGCATTTTTTCATCGGAAGAGGTTGTAGAAAAAATGCTTTTAAAAATATTTTTAAAAAAGCCTCTGATGATCATGCAGCTCAGCTGGGCATGGTGGAAGGGGATTTTCAGGGATTTTTGCTACTGGTTCTCCAAACCACCCGCTGCCATCACTACCGATCCAGTCTGAACCGGGAGCATTTCACCCCTACTTTTCAGCAATGCTGTTACAGTGAGCTCTGGCACTTAAATCGTTCGAGATGAGTACTCCAAAAAAAATTCAGTAAAGCCTTCAGTGGGCACCTTTTCCCCAATTGGCTTGTCTTATAGCCACTGAAGTGGAAGTGACATAATCAAAGGATGAAGAGAGGGTGGCATTTTCCAGCCATGGCTTCCTTAGGCAATATTCAGCAATGGTACCATTATTGGCGATATCACGAATTATTGTAAAAAGGCACCAGACATTGTGATAAGGTTCAGGTTTGGAATGAGTTATTGGTAGAAAAATAACCAAGGCAAAGGGACTTTGTTTTCAAACTTTGTGTATTGCTCTAGACAAGGCTATATAGCCGTGATGGCGAACCTATGGCACGCGTGCCACAAGTGGCACACGGAGCCATATCTGTGGGCATGCAAGCATTGCCCTAGTTCATTTCCAGCATGCATGTGTGCGCCGGCCAGCTGATTTTTGGGCCTTCTGGTCCCACCAGGAGTCGGGAAACAAGCCATTTCTGGGCTCCGGGTGGCCTCTGGGTGTGTGGGGAAGGCAGTTTTCGTCCTCCCCAGGCTCCAAGGTAGCCTCTGGAGCCTGAGGAGGGTGAAATACAGGCCCACGGGGTCATTACATGCCAAAAGCGGGGGTCACGCACGCATGCCCCCACTTTTGGCACATGATGGCAAAAAGGTTAGCCATCACTGCTATATAGCATAATACATAGGGCACAAAACATTTTCTATGGTTAAAACCTGATGTTTGACTGCAGTACATAGTTCAACGTGGGCTTTTTTCAAGGCAGATTCATTTCTGAATGTCTCCCTTGAATTTTTAAAAATGTTTCCAATAAGGACAGTATGTTAGAAACTCTGCATTGTTGAAGGTGCCAAGGACTCCGCAGTTCAATCCTGGCCTACAAATATTATCTTCTATGAGTGCAAGTCATTTCACATTAACAAATTTGAATTTGGATCTGAATAGCCCCTAACAAATACAGAAAGTATTTCAAAAGGAAAATAGGCTAGTTTGACTATGGAAGGCTGATGGAAAACCTGGTAATACCTTGAATAAAAATTTGAGACTATGTCATCCTATAATTTATATGGTGAAATAATGCTGATATTAAATGTAAGATGGTTGGAATCTGTAAACTTAAAGATTCTGGGGAAGCATTAAAATAAAAGATGGAGAGAAACAACATTCTGAAAAGTTAGCAGCAAACAAGTGGGTCCTACTGGACCAGCTGTGTTAGAATGAAAAAATGCTGCTGCTGAAAAAAAGCATTGAAATGACAAAGCAAATGATTTATAATCTCTTATTCCCATAAAATGACTGTCATTGTTTTTCAGAGCTATGAACTTGGAGCTGGCTGCAATGGGCCACTGGTCTAAAATGTGCTTCAGATTTATTTCCATAATCACAGGCACAAATCCTTTCAATAGAAAACAACAGCTTGCCTCTGATAGGTAGAAGGACATTTTTAAAATAGGTAGGATTTAACAGTTGGTTGCATTTCTTTTTTCTTCAAAATTGCTTTAGAAAATAAATGATTAGATTTGTACGTTGGCAAAAGAACTCGGCATGATCATTCAGTATCATTTAAGAAACATTTCATCTGGTTTGGATATGCATGTTTACTGATTCCCAAACATTAATTTGAATATATACTATTCATAATACCTCCAAACAATTATACAATTGTTGTGTTTGAGGGCACGTCTAACATGAAGTATCAATCAATCCATATAATAGTTTAATATTTCAGTTTAGTATTTTGAATGTCAAAGTACTTTAATATTTGATGGAAATGCTTAGTTCCATTTTAAAAAGTGGTTGTGGGTGTTACTTATATAATTAAATTAACATGTATTTATTCCAACTTTTTAATACGACAGACTATCTAAATCAGTCCTTCCTGCCTGCCTGCCTGCCTGCCTGCCTGCCTGCCTTCCTTCCTTCCTTCCTTCCTTCTGCCAGAATCCTGTCACTGGGATTCAATTTTTATACTATTGTGCAGAATTTTAGCTTAGATATTTAATACAGAAGGCCAATGAGCACCATGTGCATTTTATGAAACAATGGAGAACAAGCAGTATAGAAGAACGGACAATTAACAAGCAAGTTAAAAATCAACTGAATAGCTTGAATAAGACTGGGATCATATATTGTGCTTTTACAAGGATTTCTTCACCATGGAGACTACAATAAGTAACACCCGATCGTGACTACAAAGCATAAAAAACACAATTAACAAGTACAAAGTCTGGCTTTATATGTCATAGTAAACAAGAGCCAAATGTTTTATAAGTTAGCATAATATATGAGCTTAAGCAACAACAACAACTAATAAAAGGTATTTGCTTTTATGTTTCATTTTTATTTATTTTCATTTAAAATATTCTGTCCTTTCAGGAAGAAAAAACCCAAGGCATTTAACATGTAACATCAAATCTCAAGTACAGCATACATAATGTATATCAGTATACATTTTTGTCTATGAGAAGGTCTTTTATACGTCTTTACAGATTAAAAAAGTATTTGGATAAGCCCAGACACAAACAGGGTAATATCTGAGTGTTCAAGGACTTCAAATCAGCCTTTTCACCGTCCAAAGGGCTGTAGAAGACCATTGACATCACTTGAGGGATGGCAGCTGAAAATGTTTGCCTGATTTTGTTATATTTAATATTTTGAGTGATATAAGAGTGGAGATGGGAGTGAGGGTCCACAGGAGAGCAAACTACTCCCATCTTTGCTAGTAAACCTCCACAACGTTCCCCAGATTAGTGAGTGGCCAGGGAAATGCCATATTTGGGACATTTTGTGAGGTTTGTGACAAGTTAAGAGAGGAGGTAGGGATTGGGTCCTCTATTTCCACATTTGAACTGCATCAAAATTTGAAAAATAAACAAAAGTGGCCACATTTATGGTTTTGTGTAACAACATTAAAGATGGGAACACTGATATCCATGATGAAGTACAGATGTTAAAAAATCAAGCTTCCGTGCTTTACTTTAACTGCAATTGCTAATAGTCTTTGAAGGTAAATATATAATACCCTCTGCCTTGGAACAGTTTTAGTGCAAAGACAATGCTAAGGTCCTACACAAAGACCATAATGAATTAATTCAGAATTCTACATTCCTTCTATTCAGGACCATAGCTGCATATTATGAAGCAAGACAGTGTTTTTCAACGTAGGCAACTTTAAGTTACAGTATGTGGACTTCAATTTCCAGAGTTCCTTAGCCAGCATGCTGGCTGGGGAATTCTGGGAGTTAAAGTCCACATATTTTAAAGTTGTCAAGGTTGAGAAACATTGCCCCAGGGCCTTTTATAACCATATATTTTCCTTTCAATGTTGTTGATGCATTTCCAATGGAAGCTTAGCAACCTAGAACAGATGCTTATATCTATCAATTCTGCCGATTCTTTTCTCCAAAATTTCCATTTTTTAATCTATAACTCTACTTCAGAAACAATTATGAAGCCAAGAAAGCAGGGGACAGCCTTAGCACAGATTTTTGCAATGTGGGTGACTCAATGAATGCAGGTGAGGCTGTTTCCCTCTCAAATGCCTGAAATGAATTTTTATTTGGCCACAAAACCAGGACAGAGATTATACAGTGATTAAAACAAAATGCACGTGTCCATATTTCTAAGCAAACATATGTATGTGTGTGTGTGTGTGTGTATTTTTTTTTGTGTTTTTAATATTTTTGCTGATAATACTATAAATAAAGGGAGGCTGTTATAGATCTATTTCGAGCTTATTTGCTCTCATCAGACAGTCATACCCTTACTGGGATTTGAACCTGGGCCGTCTGCCTACAAGGCAGTTGATTTAACCCCCAAGCCACAGGTTCTTACCCGATTACTAGCTCATTTCCAGGTAGGTTATTTATATGTTTTTTTTTTTTGTATTAAGTCATCCTGGATTACCACGAATGGAGGAGATATCACAAATCTCACAGGTTCTTACCTGATTACCAGCTCATTTCTCATGTGGCTTGGGGGTTAAATCAACTGCCTTGTAGGCAGATGGCCCAGGTTCAAATCCCAGTAAGGGTATGACTGTCTGATGAGAGCAAATAAGCTCGAAATAGATCTATAACAGCCTCCCTTTATTTATAGTATTATCAGCAAAAATATTAAAAACATAGAAAAATAGCTTGTCGGCTATATGATACTGTCTGGATGGCCCATGAGATTGGGCTGAAAGGCAAAAATTGGAGATTTGTGATATCTCCTCCATTCGTGGTAATCCAGGATGACTTAATACAAAAAAAAAACATACATACATACATACATACATACATACATATATATATATATATCCTCAGCTCCAAATCTATTCTCTGCATGAACTGTGGCTTACACTTTCAGAATTCAACTATCCGTATTCATGTTCACAAAATCTGAAGTGATAATAGGCATCATTATGATAAAATTCAGATAAAGTAGATCACTGAAATGTATCTAATATCTTATATTTTCCTGTGCTTGTAATACACACTTCAAAACTTCCTTTTATTATCTATTATTAAACAGCTCCGCTTACAATCTGCCAGCCCCAGAACCAACACAAAAGAAGATATGACCTCTGCTTCTCTATGTTTGCAAGCTATGGGAACAAAAGAATTGGTTGAAGGAGACTGTTATACATATATATCAATAACTTTCAAAAAGTTTCTTTCCCAATGATACAACTTTTTCAGCTACAGGATAAACTTTTTCTTTCTGTGAAAGCATTAAAAGAACAAATTTCATATTGTCAATGGATGCCTGCAATAATAACTGCCACTATTCTTTTTATGATGGTATCTCAAAGAACTCATAGATTTCATTTGACTTTGCACACTAAGCTATCTTGAAATAAATATTGCTTTTTGACTATAAATTAGATTTCCAAAAACATATCCAGACATTATTGTTCAACTACACACAGAGAGAGAGAGACAGACATGTTACTATAAACAGCTTTTCAGGAACACTGTTTACAATTTATTTCTGCCCTATCCTACAATCCTTATTTTAATTTTTAGTATCACACATTCTGCAAGATGTTTGAGGGCATTCTGAATTAATTGTTTAAATAATGATTTTTTAAAAAATCTGATTGGTATTAGGTGTAAGTGCAAACAGTTTACATTTATATTACCCAAATATATGAGAAATGAAGGCAATCAGAATTCTGTAAAAAACATTACATTTTGAATTTTGCTTTGTTTTGTTTTGCCTTTGATGGTTGCAGAGATCACTGTTTAAATATAGCAAGTTCAATATGCTAAGAGCAAAACAAAATAACAGAATAATTGAGTAGAAAGGAGGTCTTTCTACTCCAACCCCCTGCTCTGACAGGAAATCCTATACCATTTCAGAAAAATGGCTGTCCAATCTGTTCCACTTATTAATTGTTCTAACTGTCAGGAAATTTCTCCTTAGTTCTAGGTTGCTTCTCTTCTTGATTAGTTTCCATCCATTGCCATTCCATCTTTTCTTTCCTTTATTAATTGCCACTTGCAAGTATAAACTTTTTGAAATTAGGTCACCAGAGATTAAAATTGTGCAGTTCTCTCTTATGATGTTTAAAGAGGCATAGTGGCTCACTGACTTAAAATACACCAGAGAAGGTGGACTTCTGGCTGATGACACAGTGAGATTGGACATGGAGAGTTCAAGTTCTCCCTATTGGTGGGCTCCGAAAGGAGCCAAAGCTGCCTTGCAGGGGCAGTGAAACAAAGAGGGATACCCTGAGAGGTCTTGGAGAGTTGCAGCTCTCCTGCCTGACCCAGGGCTTACTTTTCCTCTCAACCATGACGAGGAGAAGAGACAGCCTAAGATGGCTGTCATAAAGCTGGGACAGTCTATGACCATCTAAGTTTGAGCTGGAGCAGACTTTGGTGAACAGTGTGAAACTGGGTGAGAGGATTTTTTTTAACCCAAAAGTTAACCCCAAAAGAGAAATCTAGGATTTACTCAGAACTATCTGTTAAAGCGACAATCAAATACTTTGAGAAAACTACCAGACCAGAAGGAAAGGATTAAAGAAAGAGAAAAAAATTATTTAAAAACACAGGAAATTGGACTCTCAAATTGGGAAGATGTGACATTGGGAAGGCAATTTAAAATGCTGGAATTACATATTTTAAAAATTAACACTTCTTCTATAATTGAATTACAATTTAAAATAATTAAAACTAGATTTGTAGTAACAATATTTAAAATTAACCTGAGAGTACCACCTGCTGATGAAAGGAAAATATAAAAGCCTGGGAATACCCATTTAAAGGACTGTGAACATATTTATTGGACTATATACATCTACCTTATGACCACTGGAGAGTTAAATGTGAGAACAAGGAAGACATTTAATTAAAGTGACACCTAAATGTTAAGTTATATGACTGAATCTATAAAGAGTTATAGATTCACTTAAAGATGACTTAAAGAGGCTTGGATAACTCCCTGGACTATGTAAATGGAACTGGCTGACTACTTATGGAACATAAAGAACTGTGATTAGTGTATACTTTGAAGAGTAACATCAGGTTTGAACAAAGGGTTCTTGGGCTATTGGCCAAAAGTGGAATTTATTAAAACAAGATAAGATGCAACATAAGGAGGAAACGAGTGGAACTTTGAATGAGATGGACTTAATGTTTCAAAGCATAAAGGATATCATACAGAAAGAACATAAGGCAATTATGGAATTAATGTATGGCATAAATCAAAAATTGCAATTATTATACAAAGGACAATGGTAATGACTAAGATGCCCGGGAAAGGAAAGAGCTAGCAGAAGGAATAGAGGGAAAAACAGAACTGAGGAATCAATGAAAAGAAAATAATGAGGAGTCATCAGTAAAATTAATAATTTTTGTTTAATCAAATCAGGGGAAAAGCATTCTAAAAGATCTGAAAAGAGAACAGGAGGAGCTGGAAGATACTTCGGGAAGGGAGACAAGGATCTGTGCTGATAATTTCAAAGCTAGACAGTGGAAGAAGATAGGGATGGGAGAAACACTTAGATTGACTAGGCAGGATGTAGACACAGATACAGACAGAGATAAAGATTTAAGAGAAGAATATAGGAGGCAAGTTAAAAAAGAATAAGAATTGAAGTATTGATGCGGGCAAGAGATGATGGATAGATGGCAGATAAGAAAAAGAAAAAAGAAAATATTTTTTTTCTTTTTCTTCCCTTTTTTTATAATGGTGGCAGGAGGAGAAATTAGAACAGAGAGAGGGTTGTGTTCAATAAGAGATTGAGGGATTACTTGTACATATACCTTTACATGATGAAACAAAAGTAATAATAAAATGGGAAAATTAGAGATTGAATGATGGTATTATTAAGTAAGCTTAAATAATATTGTGATTGGTAAATGCTGAGCAATTAAATAACGAAAAGAACTTTTAATATAAACATGTGTATTAATACTAGAACCGTATAGATTGGATGAAAGCAAAGAATATGAATAGAGTTATTTTATATGTTTAAATATCATTATTTGCATTAGAATAGTATATTGAAACATTGAATAATGAAACAATGAAGGATAGTGTTTTAATATAAATATATTTGAAGAGGGAAATATGGGAAATATGAATAAGAACTATTAAAAAGGGGGAAATATGGGAAACATGAATAAGAACTATTAAAAAGGGGGAAATTAAAGATAGAATAATGGTATTATTGAGTATGTTTAAATAATGTTATGATTTGTAGTGGAATAATAAAGTGAAATAATGAGTGATAAAATGATGAAAGAACATATTTTAATATAAACAGGTGTATTAATAGTGAAATCATATAGATTGGATGAATGTAAAGAACATGAATAGAATTAATTTGTATGTTTAAATAATATTGTTATTGGTATTAGAATTGTATATTTAAATTTTGAATGAAATAATGAAGGATAGTATTGTAATACAAAGGGAATGTCTTTTAATATAATGGTGACCTGAATAAAAGTTAGAATAAAGACAGAAATAAGAGAAAGGGAGAATATTAGCATACACATTTTTATAAAATAAGATAAATACAATGATAAGAGGGAGGTTTAGAATGTTTAAACAATATGAAATAATGAAAGATTGTAATTTGATATAAATGTGTATTACTACTAGAAATATATAAGATGGATGAATGTAATAACTATGATTAATAATATTATTTTATCTGTACTGAAATGTATGGCACCCAGATGTCACACTGTTCACGATTGATATCTATATGTAATATAAAATTAAAAACTTGAAGGAGAAAAAAAAACATCAAAAAGGTCTGTACCTCAGCAGTTTGAACCCCAGCCCGCCGCCCTCCCCCCTCATATTGAAGTGAGTTCCCATGCCTCATCTCCTTTCCACCTAGCAGTTTGAAAGTATGTAAATGCAAGTAGATGGATACCACTTTGGTGGGAAAGTAACAGTGCTCCATGTTTCGCCACATGCTCTGCGCTGTGGCATGCTGTCATGCTGGCCACATGACCATGGAAATGTCTTCAGACTGTGCTGGCTCAGTGGCCTAAAAACAGAGATGAGCACAATCTCCTAAAGTCAGCTACAACTATCTGAGCAAAATCCACAGTGACTCCTTTACCTTTTTTAATGATGTTTTAAAAATAGCCAAAGTATCTTTAAAATTCTGCTTTACATGTAAGTAAAGTAAACTGATGTAGATAAGTTTTCTTCACAACTGGCTATGTAGTTCAGTGGTTTTTTGCTTTGTATGCAAAACAAAATAAAACAAAACAAAAAACCCTGGCCTGAAACTTCTTGTCAAAAACATAAATATCATAAAATAAATGGAATCCACTTTTGGAATTTCTGTTTTGTTAGAAAAAAACACATGTCATACTGACTTTGTTTGATGCCCAGTGAGAGTAGCAACTAAATTAATTCCCACCAAATGTTCTGGTAGAGATCTTTTTAAAAAATGACTGTTGCAAACTAAATATGGAACTAATGCCCCCTTTTTACCAATATTGCAAAAGGCGTGAGCCTAAATATCAGTCCTCTCTTGGTATTATGAAGAAATTATTTCAGAACTATTCTTAAATAGTTTTTTTTCAATTCATTCACTCACAAAATTCTTTCAAAACTTTTCTCTGCATTGAATATATTTTCTAAATACTGGTTTCTGATATATGAAGAAAATATTGTTCCTTGGCAAACTTTCTGAGGCCCTTGAAAATTTGTTAAAAATGCAGTCATGCCTTGCACCCAAATATCAGGGCTACTTAATATGACAATGAAGTACAATGAAAATATCAGTGTTGAAATACAAATTGTGCCCCCTTTTATGTGTGCATCATTGCATCTCACACATGAAAAGGGCAAATTTACGGCATAATGCTGCATTACTGCTTTCATTATTCTAAATAAAGCATCAAATGCCATTATCTTCATTACTGACTTATTTGCAAGGACTTTATACATTTTGAACAACAGTCTGTTAAAAGAAAGCTGACAATCTTTTAAAAATTGGACAAATCTGGGGTTAATGTATTGGGGGCTGTTGTGGTTTTCGGCTGCCTTCATAATCATTTTAGTCTAGGCTGTCTGTGTGGTTCTTTGTTTTTACGTGTTTTACTGTCTTTTGGATTGTATGCCAATCATAATCCACTGGAACTGGGCAGTAGTAACAAATTTAAATGGTAAATGATAAATAAATAAATGAATTTCTTACCAGCTTCCAGAAAATATTTTGTTGAAATTTCATGAGTCAGTATTGTTTCTTTCCAAGAAAAAAAAGTCAAGGCAGACAACTGAATACATCAGCCAGTATGAAAAACAATGGGTTTTTAAAATCTTAATAAATCCATTTCCCTTTGTCAGATTGTAGACATTGAAGCATCTTACTTAATTTCCCATGACCTGAGAATCAAAGATGGTATTCACTTACCATCACTACCAGTTTGCAAATGGGAGTGCACACACCACCTCCGTGCATGCACACGCGCAGGGCGTCATGTGCAGAGCATCAAAAACAGGACGTGATGACATCTGAGCAGGTGGACAGAGCCTCCCACAGAGTGCACACACCACCTCTGCGCATGCAAACACACAGAGCGTCATGTGCAGAGAGTCAAAAACAGGACATGATTACATCTGAGCAGGTGGATGGAGCCTCCCGCAGCTGCCGCTACCAGTTTGCCCAAACTGGATAGAACCAGATGAATAGCACCACTGCTGATAATTCTATAAATTATAATAGCAACAAAAAAAGAACCTCATATATGCTTTTTACCAGTTAAACTAGCATCTGTGGATAAGGACTCCTTTTACAACAGTTATTCAGTCACATCATCTATTTACTTACTTTTTTCATATTATCACAGCTGAGTTTTCATGTTAGTGGCATCATTCCAATCTAATCCAAAGGATGTATTTCCTTCCTTTGACTACAAAAGATTCTTGAGTGGGGGGGAGGGGTATATGGTCTATTTCCTGACAAGGAGTTTTCTTACTATACTTGGCTTTCAGCTCCCATGTTCAATTTCCACATTTCATTTCTATATAAAACTGGAGCCAATACAATATTTGCACTTAGTGCCTCCACCCAATAAAATGCATACCAGTAGCCACTGAATTTTCGGAGCTACTGAATCTGAGTGTGTGTTCAGCATTTTAACTGATCTTCTTTCACTTCTCCCTCGTATACATAGAACAATTCCTGTTTACAGCTGTGGTGCCAGGTAATGATATTGTTTTGGCATATTTTATTTCTTGCCCAATTCAACCTGAGTTAGGTTGATAAAAGAATATCAGTCAGGTGCATGAAATTAAGTTCTTTATTTTTCATGTAAGAGGGATGACAGCAAACTATTAGGTGGGTGGCTGCAGTCCTTACAGCAGGGGCCTCCAACCTTGGCAACTTTAAGACTTGTGGACTTCAACCATTCTGGGAGTTGAAGTCCACAAGTCTTAAAATTGCCAAGGTTGGAGACCGCTACTGTACAGCATAACTTGTATACATTACAGTCAGCTCCTCCTATAGAATACCATCCCCTTACCTAGTCACTCAATTCCCATCACATATTATTCCACATATGCTTGCCAGGGTTTCTCATGGCCTGAGAATAATTATCTAAGGGAATTTATACCTTATCTCTTTTCCCTGGATAAACGTATTCAAGGTTTCTGGACAATGAAGTGCAAGAAGGCTTTCAAATCTTAAAAGTAAACCAAAAGGAAACATGGTGTTTAATAAAAGTATAAATGCTCAAATAAAACATTCTAATACCATATCCTAAAAATATTCTAAAAGTTGTTGCCCCATTTTTGTTGCACGCCACCAATTCAATGTAAACAGTAGATCTATGAAATCTTTTCAAAGTATCATCATTTCATGTAAAGTATCTGTCCAGAGCTTAATAGACAATGTGGCCTACTTATTTCTAGAATAAAATAGCAATGATTTGGTTCATATTTGAGGCTTCTTCTATCAGTTCCAGTAGTTCAAAGGGAGTTCTCTGCACATGTTGTGCTTTTGCAGAAGACCACTCCAGCTAAGGAACTGCCAGAGGAAGGTTAGATGGATACGAAGCAGAGGGCTCTGCAAGTGGCCAAAAAGGACAGGTAGCTATTAGCTAGCTGACAGATATCAAAGATTGTATGATCTTTTGTAAGTTTGATACTTACAAAAATATAGCTATGCTCATGATGCAAGTGCTAGGAATCTCAGCATGAATCCGAAAATGTTAAAGACAACTTGAAAATATGATTTCATTTAAAGGTGCAGTATGAAAGCATGGGAAATGGATTCAGTTTCAGTTTAATTTATCATGGAAAGTCTTAGTTTAATTCCTCATGAAGTGGTCTATATTTCCGCATGTTCATTGAATCTAAAGGTGAATTTGTGGCTGTTGTCTGTAACTCTTTTGAGAACATATTATGCTCATATAAAATAATAAAAACATTATTTTGTCTATCTTATCTGAAAAATATTAAATTAACTATTTTGCTTATTCACTTGTCACATGGATAAACAACACTGATAGACATCATACCTTTTTATTATTAAATCCATCTACAGTTTAATACAATTCTCCGTCTTTTTTCCTTAATCTTGACTATCAGATTAGAGGTTTTGTAAAGATAATAGGTACTCAGTTACTTTACTTTAGTTTCATTTCCAGTTTATACCCTGACATTATGTAATATTTACTGTTTCAAATGTATCTTAGGAAGTTAAAAAAAACAAGAGTGAATCCCATTCAATTTTAATTTCTGTTTGGCCTTCACAACATGTTTTTACTGATGAAGTTCCTTAAACAATATTTCTGTGCTATGCGTTGACGGTAATTTTCCACAATCTTGTGGAAGGGGTATCTAAATATAGAGGTTTTTTCTCTATATTTAGATTGGCTATAAATCATTTGGTCTAACTTCTAGAATATGAACAACCTTCCACAGCAGGATATCTTGCAAATGGATGATATTTCTGTTCCCAGAATTCCCAACCAGCCTGACCTTAGGTATAAAGTAGTTAATTTTTCTCTAAAGTTTCTACTAAATCTGTGTATTTGCATAGCATAACAATGCTAGAGGACAATGAGTAGAGATTAATTCATAACTTTTCACCAATAACTCTGCACCAACTTTACCTAAATTTAAAGCTAAAAGGAAAAGTTGTGCTAACTATTTCTATTTATTCAGGTTTTATGCCAGGATACATGCTCCCAGCAAAGAGTTCTGATTCAGTGATTAAGACTGACACAACAGTTATCTAGCAATAATTCCGTTGAAATCTTGCTAGCTTGCTCCTGCTGGATTGCGCAAAACTTTGGCATCCAAGTGATGTGCACATCTTTAGTGTACAATCTTTAAATCTTTAAATAGTAATCCTGCCATATATATTCCTGGTAATGCCATCAGAAGTATACACAGCAGAATAAATATTTAAAGATTGGATACCAGAGATGTGCACTTCACTTCTGAAATAAATAGAATTTACAGGCTGCTATGGAGGCCAATCTTTGGCATCCAGTTTACACCATCCTTATAATCAAGCTATTCTGCAGTCACTGTCTGAAAAGCAAAACATTTATTACAGAAAAGAAGGGCTTGTGGTTCTATTAGCAGATATAACAGTGCAAATAACACCAAGTCGTATTCCATTAGAGAAGAAAAAGGTTTTTTAAAAAAATCATTTGTTACAGAAAGATTGTTTATTGCATTCTTGTAAGTGAAACAAATCAGTTGAGATTTCAGCTGAGGCATGTTGTTTATTTTACCTCTCTGGTAGCAATATTCCTGAGACGTGGATAAAGTTCTTTCTCCAACTGATGGAGATGAGGAAACAGGTGTCTAGAATTCCCTTTACTTTACTTTACTTCACTGCCTTAAAGCATTTCCATCTCATTCAGTTTTTATTCTATTTTCATCCCTCAATATTTCACAAACCAATTTTAAACTGACTTTTGCTAGCTTTGAAATAGGCTGGAAGTACCATGAATTGATCAGCACTCCCTACAGCTGAGCTACAGCCCACATTCAGACACACATACACACACATGTACACAAAACTTTGCCAGACTACTCAAAAGAAAATAAATTGTTAATAATTCTTTTCTACTCAAGTTTTCCATTATAAATGTGTAGCTGCAAAGGCACCATTCATTTGATTTTCAGTGAAAATTTTCTGCTTTTTGCCATCTTAAATAAGATAGTGTCATTCTATATACTGCAAGACTTAACAGATATAAGAACTGTAAGTTCTAGTGTAGAGTTTTTGGGAGAGTGAGGAGGAGATATATAGTTGTGAAGTAAGTACACTAAGTGAGAGGTAGGTGGTACAATTTGGTGTTCTCTAATTACGCAAGCAAAAAAAAATTAACCATGGCTTAGGCTTGGTTTGATGAGAATAGCAAAGCTGACCAGGATTAATATCAGGCAGATAGCTGAGTATTGTCTAGCCCCTGTGAACTATGCAAAACAATCAAACTAGAACATAATAAAACAAGAAAAAACAGACTATCACAGGCATGAATAAACAACCAAATCCAATTTCAAACAATTTGGCATGGATGCAGAAAAAAAAATTCCCTGAGCTCTCAAAATAACTGTCATGGGGACTGGTAAGTCCAGAGCAAAATGAGGACAACTATGCGTATGTGTGTGCTCATGTACACACTCTTGGCTCTTCTGATCTTCTGGGCAGTTCTTCAGATGAATCACCAAACGGGGAAAACAGGGTTTAGTCAAGCAATCTTTAATCTGCAACAGTCGGTATCGAGGAAAAACGAAGTACAAATGTAACAAAGTCAGCACTGAATGTTTGGTTTAGTCAGCATTTTTTAAAGCAGCGTGCCGACTGCCTCCATGCCCCACCTGTACGCAATCATCTTTCACAGCTGTTCCTTATTTCCTTCTTCCCAAGCCGACAGCACTTCCGCATTCAAACGTTGCAGATGCCAATCCTGACTCGCAGCCTATGTGCAGGTATTAGTAACCACCACCAGAACCTAACAAAGCCGTTACCACTACTACCCCCGAGTGTCTAATAATTATCCCCTGCTTTTCTGCTTTTCTGTGGATTCTTTAGTCGGCCTTGGATTCTTTAGTCGGCCTTGGATGCCTTTCCCTCCGACAAATATGTCGAGCTGATGTCGGGCTCGACACACACACACACACATTCACACATGTATGTATGTATGTATGTATGTATGTATGTATTCTAAGCTTCATTTTTCACATAGACTTAGACAGCAAGAGAGAGCTAATCACTGCTACAAGAAAATATTTCCACAAATCCCATCTTTCTACAAATAAATCCACTTTGTTAAAAGCCACACTATTCAAGCATAAAGCAATACTAAACAATGAAAGTATCAGCAAAAACCTGTTCCCAGCATATGAAATAATATTATCATCCTTCTAGCCATTGTCTATCCATTGCAGGATGAAGGTCTCTTCTGCATGTTTCCAAGTGGTATGGTCTTGTGCTTTCCTTTGCCAGTTGGGCCAGCAATACTTGCTAATGTCGTCACTCAATCTTGTTTTGGGTCTCCTTTGTGGACACTTTTGTATCAAGTGGAATCCATTCTATGACTCCCTTAGTCTATCTGCCATTAGTTCTCCTTGCTATGTGACCAGCCCATTTAATTTTATATGAAATAATATATTTAAGTATAACATTGATTAAAGGCTATTTTAGCATATACCAAAATAAAATTTTCCATTCTACATTATTTCCCTACTAAATTCACTTTAGAATGATCTGTCATGTATATATCTTTATTCATATCCTTTGAAAAGTATTACACGTTCACAACATAGTTTAGTACAAACAACCAAAAATAATCATAAAGTATAAACATATTCTTAAAAAGAAAATCAAATTAGATTCACTTATAATAAATACAGTTTTGGATGAATGTTTTAATATTCATTAAAATACTTTCCATCTCCCTGCAGTATCTAGAAATTGTTCAAAATCTAAAACATTCCTGTATAATAATAACAGTCTTCTGAATTCAAATAGAAAGCTAATGAATTCAGTTATTTTTTCAATCATACTCCTATACAGCTTGTTATATTGTTATACAAAAGCCCTACTACACTATTGTTACATTTCTGTTTTCTTAGATTATATTTTTTCTTGTTTTTCTTTCTACATTAAAATTGTTATTGTATATGCAATGGAGATAATGTAAATAGAATAAGATTGAAATGTGAAAGTATTGCATGTTGTCACTAGGAAACTTCCTGAAGAACAAACAGGTTATTGATATTCTTCCTCCTAAAGCAAGAAACAGTCCAGGGAGATTCATGAGAAGTGAGTAATGACAACAGAGAGGAGAAAATAAATTGATAGAATCAGAAATGGCTGCAGACCTGTAAATAACTTTTCACACTTTCGCGGTTACATTTAGAATTGAATAGTTTGCTTTTGTAAATTGATAGAGAAATCCAGGTTTATTTAATTCTCTCTCTAGTAATTCTTTCATAGATTGCTAATCCATTCTTCCTGCCAATTCTAACTTATTTCTTTTTATTTCACTATTTGTTTTTTGTTTTGTTTTTTTAAGAAAAAGCTATTGGAGGTTAAAGTATGTCAATTTCCAATAAAATATAGCAGCACTTCTCCTATATGTATGTCCATCAAAGATGCAAGTATTGATAATGTATCCTTCCAAAGGAAAAATGTAATTACGGAATTGTCTGAAACATTCCTCTTCTTGAAGAGTTAACCTCCATCTAGGCTTTCAGTTTCTTGTATGTTTTTCCTAATGCTATCTTGTATTTAATGATAGAAAATAGCAAATGTTAAAGGATTTGGCATTATGGATGGCATATAGCTGTTTTGAAATATCTGCACAACTTTGAGTTTGTTCTTATATGAATTCCAAATTCATATAATGAGATTTAGAACATAGAACATTAGAAGGGACCTTGGACCTTCTAGTCCAATCCCCTTCTCAAACAGGAGACCTTGTACCATTTCAGACAAATGGCTGTCCAGTCCCTTCTTAAAAACATCTAGTGATGGAACACCCCAAACTTTTGAAGGCAAGCTGTTCCACTGGTTGATTGTTCTCACTGTCAAGAAGTTTCTCCTTAGTTTTAGTTGCTTCTCTACTTGATTAATTTCCATCCATTGCTTCTTGTCTTGCCTTCTGGTGCTTTGGAAAATAAGTTGACCCACTTTTTCTTTGTGGCAGTCCCTCAAATATTGGAGACACTGCTATCATGTCACCCCCAGTCCTTCCTTTTACTAAACGAGACATTTCCTGCGATCGTTCTTCACTTAGAGAGCTTTCTACTTTTCAACCATTTTCAAATAGATTAGCTGACTATTTCCTTTATGTGCATGCCATTCCAGTCCCTGCTGCTAAATGAAGGCTTAATATTTTCCTGATTGTTTCATTTATTTCTTTAAATATGAATCTGAAATATGAGTCTTTATTCATACCTCCAACAACAAAGGAAGAATAAAACTATTGGGATGCTTGGCCTCCTCCCCATAATATTTTACCTTCATGTAAATTAGATGAATTTGTGCGCTAATTTCAAATATGTCTTGTTAATAGTGTTGTGCCTGATTAATCTGAGTTAATACAGTACCTTTTATGTATTATACATTATATTAAATATTAACTGTGCCTGAGAAAGTGGGAGGAAGTTCATCTGTGTTTCAAATGAGGATCCCAAGTTTTCCCAGGAGATGCTCAAATCAGAATCTGAATATTCTGCAAAATATTCTATAAAACAAAACAAAACAAAACAATTATTGAATCTGGTTTTATTTGGCAATCTAAGGGTTAAATTTATAAGTCATTGACCAAAATATTATTTGAGCCTTTAATCATATCCAATTACCTGTAGTGCCAGATGGAATGTGTGCTGCACAGATGCTAAATGTAGGTAATAATGATTTTAAGATGGCAAGAATCTGGTTATTTCAGCAGTGCAATTTAGCAGAGACTATCTTGTTATAGCATAGCTACTATATGCAGGATATACAATATAATAGATATACTCTCTCTGTAGCTCTAGAGTACTAAGAAAAAACCAGTGAAATGCTTTTTTGCTTCAAGAACTTAAAAACTAATGTCCAAAGAAACAAGATTAACAAAATAGTGAAGCGAAGTATTCATCTGCTGCCACATTCTCATCACATGTCAAGACAATAATCTTGAGTCTCTACTGGTTATATACCTTATGGGAGAATCCTCTTTTGGTATTTCATAAATTGAGTAGTCTCTGACAGTTAGGTTCAATAGGGAATACATTTTAAATCTTCACATGGAACCAACATTATATTCTCCCTCATACTGCATCAATCATTGCACTTTGGCTGAGATAATATAGGAATTCAAGGTTTTATCTACTTAAAATATTTAGAATCATTAAGTCACACTAGTAAGATGGTTTTAGAGCACTTTTTAGAAGATCAGGCTATTATGGTCTTTATAAAACAATCAATTTAGAAGGATATAAATTTAATTATTTCACCAAGTTTCTTATTAGTCAGGTTGCGTTTCACATGTGTTATGTTTTATTATTCAGATTTCAAGGTTAATTTTATTCTTTACTGTAGATCCATAGTCCTTCAAACCAATCAGATATCACAATAATCCCAGAAACAAAAGATGGTTATTTAAAAATGTATTCTGAATGAAGAGTCGAAAATCCTATGAGGCATCAAATGGAAGACATTAACATTCACCCCTGTGCTTTATTTCAGTTCCTACTGTATGAAAAAGAAAAGAGAGAAGATTTGTTTCCTTGTATTATCTTTGAGACCATGTGTCAGTCTTATTTTGAAAGCAGAAATTGCTCTTTTCATTTCAGATCTGTAGGTTTTCAGAAGGACAAAGGACTCATAAACAATGATAAATGATACATTTTCTCACTGTGGGTAGGGGCAGGGAAAAAGGAAATGCTTCACCCTGATCCTGCCCTTACCTGCAGGAAAGATGGATTGGGAAGTAAGATTCCCTGACTTCTAGTCAATTATGCCTCTAATTCCTACAACTTCAGTTCTCTTTTGTTTCATGTATATGTTGTTAATGAAAAATGGAATTTTTCAATGCCTTTCATTTCTCCCCACAATAGATGAAATTACCAAGGCTCGCTATGAAGATCTGAAGTGGAAAAGCTTTAAACTCGTACAAACATTGAAGTATCATTACAGGAAGCTCCATTTAAAGGGCAATGGAGCACTTTTATATTTCTGATTTGCTTCATTACTTAAAACTTAATAGTAATTATTAGTTATAACATTGCCATTCTGAGACTAAAAGTTTTCAACTACTACTGGAATTTAGTACCCCTTCAAATAATTTTCTCCTTGACATTCTGCTCTGTTTGTTTAATATTGATCAACTGAGATATACTGCACTCGCTGTTTTCTACAGGTTCCAGCAAAAGAGGCACTGTATGTAGATAGTCCTACTGTGCTGCCCTTTATTGTCAAATGAGAGTTTCCTTAGAGGTCACAATATCCCTGAAGCTTTATTTTAGTCAATTTCCCTCATATTAATTACTTAAAAATCAGCTGAAGAGATACCATAGTTATTAAACAGTTTGGCCAAAAGACTAGCTTCAGTTCTAAATATACCCACCCTCTAATAAAATGTCATTTCTGCCAAAAACTGTAATTTTAACATATGTGAACTTGATTATAAATTAAGTGGCCAATGCTGAACGTAAATTTAAAAAGACTAGTGTTATTTGATATATAGTGTCTTTTAGTCTGCTATGCCTCTGGTTTATATTTATTTTTTTCATTGGTTAACTTTACTAACAACAGAGCTTCAAAGCTAAAGAAAAGAATTTGGAATCATATTAATTCTATAAAACACTGCACTTTGGGCATTTCTGAATCCACTTTTTCCTTGCCCAGAAAAATATGAGAAGGAATATTAAGTTCTAGGATGATCTAGTCTTTCCAGCTATCATATAGTTCTGAATTTGTTTTATTGTAATTCATAGCTGCATAATGGTGATCCAGGAAATCTGGTTTGACTTATACTTCAGACTAGAGCACAGGTCTTGTGCATTTTGTGACTCAAAATATGCAACCCAACCAGTTCCTGGCATCAAGAAAACTTGGTATGAAAATATGGGAAATGTTCTTGAAAAAAATAAATGTCTTTTACAAAGGGACAAAATTCAAAGTAGTCTTTTTGTCACATTTACTAGTCCAATGGCAGCTACATGTTTTTTTAAGCTCAAAATCTTGTGGATTATGGAGATCTGAACATATAAAGATCCATTGAACTGCACTATTGATGATTATGTGATACTTTACAAGGCAATTTAGGGCAAAGTGTGGCATAAAGGGACAGCAACAGTGGTGGAATTCAATTTTTTTTACTACCAGTCCTGTGGGTGTGGCTTGGTGGGCATGGCAGGGGAAAGATATTGCAAAATCTCCATTCCCACCCCACTCTGGGGCCAGCCAGAGATGGCATTTGCCAGTTCTCCGAACTACTCAAAATTTCCGCTACCGGTTCTCCAGAACCTGTCAGAACCTGCTGAATAGCACCCCTGGACAGCAAGTCAGAATAACAGAATTACAGAATTGGAAGGGTCTTCTAATCCAACCCCTTGCTGAGGCAGAAAGCCCTATACCATTTCAGACAAACATTTGAATTTGAATTTACATCAAATGTCATAAACCTTTGAATTTGATTTACAAGATAACAGATATCTGAACCAGCTTCAGTATTACCATGGCTACTTCTATGACTGTTTTTTCTCCTTGCTTCCCCTTCAGTATAACGTACATCCAGTTTTTCTAAAAAAGAAATCTGTTTTGTGCTAAAGGTATATTACACATTTTTTAATAAACAAAACAACTGAGCTCTATCTTAAATCTCATTTCTTTTAACTCTCTTTTGCACTGCTAAGTGCCCCTTGGTCACTTTGTGGAGCTTTAAATTTCCAAGCATCGATATTCATTTCTTTTCTTCACTCTGCTCAGAACCCCTGTTGCTATTTTTCTGCAAGATTTCATTGTTTTGCTGTTAAAAGGTTTCTCTCGCAGTGACTGCTCTGCCTGGGAGTTTTGTTTGAAACTGACCCTGATCTTTAGTCACAACAGAGCAACAGCAAGCATTTTAAGGTCTGCAGGCTGGGGAATATGAGGATAACAACCTGAAACTAGAAAAGAATCATAAGGAGATGCACATTTCAGGACACTTTTCCCTGACAATGTTTCCCAGACTGGTGATTTGCTGTTTCTTGTTTGCTGCAATGACCTTTCCTTCTGTGACCTATGCGATAGTTGTGTCCATCATTATGTCAGTTATGATGCACGTATCTGCCCACTGGAAAAGAAGATAGGCCAAGGAAATATGCCTGGTGTCCAATGGATCTCTTTGACAGTAGTGTGCAGCAGACTTTATTCCCACTGTGCCGAAACAATTCCAAACAAGCTGCCACTGTTATTCAATCTAGCTATTTTTTCTCAGTCTCTCAAAAGAATGGTGGCATCTCTAAATGAAAGACAACAGTAATATATGATTAGCCTTTTAAATTACAGATAATTTTAGCCTAAACAGAATCTAATATAGTTTCTACTGTATTCAGAAAGGATTGAAGCCCTATTTTTAAAATGGACTTATTAACCAAATAAGTTATGGAACTATTGCCTGATGTGTCAGAATAGAACTAAATAGAATAGAGTACATCAGAGTTGAAGGTTTAAGTGTAAGATGCTGAAGGCAGAGTTGCAATGAAATCACCATCCCTTTGTCTGTCTGTCTGTCTGTCTGTCTCTCTCTCTCTCTCTCTCTCTCTCTCTCTGTGTGTGTGTGTGTGTGTGTGTGTGAGAGAGAGAGAGAGAGAGAGAGAGAGAGAGAGAGAGAACAAAAGGGGTGCAGCTTTAATTGCAACACTGCACTACAATACTGATTATCCACAGATTTTGCACCACTAAAATGAAAGCACTTAAAATTAACATATAACTTGGGAAGCTATGCACAGAAATTAAGTGCAAAGTTACTAACTGGTACCACCCTTAGAGACATTATTGATCACTTTGTATTAATTATTCTTCGCATTGCTTAACGGAAGTAATGATGGAAAATTTGAAACAAAAATGCAAGGTTTGCATATTGGTTCAGGTTTCAGCTAATCTATAAAAGCTTGTAGAACGTACTCAATTAGTTTGGCAGACGCTATTTGCATTCATGCACATTTGGGAATTAGATAAAAGAGAGCTTAAATACTGTATGCAAGACGGATTCAAAAGTGTGTTTTTCAGGACCCAGCAGAAGGACTAGAATGAGGGATAGGACTGATATATTCAACGGTAAGCCTAAAAGATGGACAATACACTATACCTAGAAAACTGCACACAACTGATAAGAACAGAACAATCACAAGTTGTATCTTAAAATTTGTTAGATAGGGCAAGTGAGGAGCCAGGAGCCAGGTCGAAGTGAACAACAACTCTTTCATGTACAATGAGAATCCAGCAACTTTACAGTCTAACAGCTCTCCTTATATAGCTACTTGCCAAGTGTGTTAGCCAATGATCATCAAGCTTTTTCCCGCTCTAATTTTCCCTCCAAAATTAGATACATAACACTCCTCCCCTCCCAGAAGGCATTTTACCAACTATTTACATACATAATCACACAAATGACTAGGACATTCCCTGATTCTAGTTGACCTGCACAAATCAGTTTGAGGCGGAGATTTGGGCTGGTCGGAGGGACCCTTTGTCTCTCCCAGCCCAACCAATGGAACTTCCTGGAATTTCTTATGGGCATCACACATTTTGGATGGGCCTGGCTTCTCATGGAGGCAGCACTGGACACCAAAGTCATCAGGTAAGACTTCTGGCCCCCTCGGATTTGAGTTAGCTGTTGGATTAAGGATTGGTGAGTAAGAGACTGGATTGTATTTGTTGTACTCTGGTTCATCAAGCTCTGCCTGGGCAATACTTTTTCTTAGCTGATCAATATGCCTTCACCATACCTTCCCATTACTAACTTTCACAATATATGACCAGGGCCCGGTGATTTCGCGAGCATGCCCAGCTACCCAGAGGCGACCCTCCACATAATTTCTTGCGAATACAGCAGACCCTATGGGGAAACTCTTGGTCCTATTTTCGGCTTCCATATACCCCTCAGGGGAGTAATTAGGATGGAGCCTATCTAGAGTGCAGTGGAGTTTTCGATCCATTAGGAGCTCTGCCATTAGGGCTTCTTCTGTTGTCATGCATGGGGTGACATGTGCCACTAGTAAAGTGTCAACCCTGGCCTGCCAATCCCCCGGACCAAGCCTGGCCAAGGCCTCTTTGGCCGATCTGACCATCCTTTCAGTTTGACCATAACTGGCCGGATGAAACGGCGCCGTAAGGGTGTGTCGGACCTCTATTTCAGCCAGGTACCCCTCAAAGTGTGTTGCCGTGAGTTGAGGCCCACTGTCTGAGACCAGGTGGTCAGGTAGGCCAAGTGTTGCAAATAGCCTTCGGAGTACCTTAACTACAGCCTCTTCAGTGGTGGAGTGCATCAGGATGACCTCCACCCATTTAGAATAAGTGTACACTACAATCAGAAAGGTTTGGCTGTGGAATGGTCCTGCAAAGTCAATGTGAATGCGCAACCAGGGTGCTCAGGGCCTTTCCCACTCTTTGGTCTGGGCTACTGGGAGTGCTGGGCGAGATTCTTGACAGGGAGTGCACTTAGCCACCCATTCAGCAATACAATTGTCCATTTTGGGCCACCATACATAACTTCTCACCAATCCCTTCATTTTAACAATACCCAATATGGCCAATATGTAATGTAGCCAATACTGTTTCCCATAGGCAAGGCGGAATTACAACCCAGTCCCCCCATAGCAAACAGCCCCCTTGCATAGACAGTTCATGTTGTTTACAAACAAACGTTTTGAATTCCCCGCCAAAAGGGCCATTCGGCCATCCCCTATGCACCCAGCTAATAACAGTTCTCAACACAGAGTCTTTTGCAGAGGCCCTCGCGACTTCAGCAGAAGTGATAGGTCAGAGTCCATAGAGTCAATAAGCAAAACAGGGATGCCTGGACTCCTCCAGTAATTCCGGCAGTGGGCACCTGCTGAGGTCATCGGTATGCCCAAGGGTCCGACCAGGTTGATGAACGAGTTGGTATGAGTAGGCAGACAAAAAAATATCCCACCTAGTAAGACAGGGGGACATGGCTGCCGTTCTGGGGCGATCCCCAGCCAAAAGTCCTAGCAGGGGTTGGTGATCAGTAACGAGTTCAAAAGTCCTTCCAAACAGATACTCATGAAATTTTTTAAACCCAGCGACAGCCACCAGTGCCTCCCTGTCCAGCTGGCTATAATTTCTCTCAGCGCTGGACAGGGTGCAGGAGAAATAGGCAATGGGGGATTCTAGTCCAGTTGGCAGTCTGTGACTCAAAACAGTCCCAACACCAAAAGGGAAGGCGTCACAGATGAGGACAAGGGGAAGCAGTTCATTGTGTTGGATCAGGAGGCTGTCAGCTGAGAGAAATCTTTTGACAGCTGCAAACGCTGCAGCTTCTGCCCTACCCCAAACCCACAAAGATTTTTTGGCCAATAGTTTGTGGAGTGGTTCAGTCACTGTGGCTTTGTCTTTCAAGAAAATAGAATAAAAGTTTAAAAGTCCCAGGAATGCCTGCAGTTCCGCCTGGCTCGTTGGGGTAGGTGTGTTACGAATAGCCTGGACTTTGCTTTCTTTGGGGTGGATACCAGCCCCATCGATCTTGTACCCTAGAAACTCAACTGTGGGTACAGCAATCTGGCATTTGTCCCTTTTAATTTGTAGCCCCGCATTTCTGAAAATCGTTAGCACTCCCCTCAATCGATCCCGCAGCTGTTGCTCATCTGCTGTGGTGACTAAAACACCATCAAAATAGGATACAACCCTCGGCAGTCCCTGCAACAGGTGTTTCATGATACTTTGAAACAGTCCGGTGGCAACGCTAACCCCGAATTGCAGCCTGGTGCACTTGAAGGCACCTCTATGTGTTACTATAGTCTGTGCTTCCATGGTGGCATCATCTACCGGCAGTTGCTGGTATGCTTGCGCAAAGTCTAACTTAGTGAAAATCTTTCTGGGACCCAGGGAATGGAGCAGGTGTTGCACAATGGGGACAGAATAGGTGCTCTGCTGTAGGGCTTTATTGAGGGTGCACTTATAGTCGGCGCATATGCTCATGGACCCATCAGATTTAATTGGGGTGACAATCGGGGTCTCCCATTTTGCATGGTCAACTGGCACTAGTATACCCTGGCTTATCAGCTTGTCCAGCTCCTGATCTATCTTAGGTTTAAGCACAAATGGCACTCTCCTCACTTTCAGTCTAATGGGGGCTATCTGGGGCTCCAGATTAAAAGAAATAGGAGCCCCACATACTTGCAGAGACATTTGTTGAAAATGTCCTGGAATTCGCAAAGCAGATCGTCTGTCAGGCTGCTGCTGATGGAATAGATACTGGTCACTTCCATGCCCAGGGCATTGAATCAATTGAGTCCGAGAAGGCTTTGCAGATGTCCGCTGACCACCATGATTGGCAACTGCTCATTGAACTTGCCAAATTTCACCTGGAATGTCCCATTGTTCAGTCTTAGATGCTGATGTTTCAGCTGGTGTTTCTGCAGTTTCAGAATTGCTGCATTTAGCTCAACCCAGCTAGTTATGATCATAATAAACGAGCCGATGTCTATCTCTATTTGGCATGGCGATCCCTCAATCTCGACTGTCACATGCAGTTTCTGCTCCGGGGTCTGGAATGTCTTGAGGGGGTTAGAATAGGTGCTTTTCCTCTGAACGTTATCCCCATCCCTCTTGGGGGTTCGTGGTTGGCCAGCCAGGCTGGTGTATGTTTGCTGCTTGTGATTGGACGGTTGAGTCACCCTGCAGACTCGCGCCAAATTCCCTTTCTTATTACAGCGACTGCAAATGGCATCTTTGAAACGACATGTCTGTCTCTGGTGAAAACCCCCACAGCTAGCACAGCTCTGCTTCTGGTCATCATTATCGTTCTGCCTCTTGCTTTCTGTTTTGAATACTTCTTCCTCGCTTTCTTCAACGCTGTCAGTTTGAGCTGATCCACTATGTATGGGGATGGATTTCTGTGCCGCCTGGGATGGCACTTGCCGCTGCAAAGACTCTGCTGCTTTATTCAATTATTCATGTGCCCTGGCTTCATCTAGGGCAATGTGGAGGGTGAGGTTTGTCTTGGCCAGCAGTCACCTCTGGAGTCAAATATCCTTCACCCCACAGTTTAGTTGATCTAGGAGAATATCATCTAGATCACGCGTAGCCCCACTATGTATGTATTTATCGACTCACCATCCCTCTGGAATCTCTCTAGAACTCATAGCACTGAACAAATTTGAACGGCACAAGGACATAGTGTGTCCTCAACGTAGCCTGCAGGACCTGCCAGGGTACAGACAACACCCGTGTCTGCTCTCCTTATATAGCTATTTGCCAAGTGTGTTAGCCAATGACCATCGAGCTTTTCCCCGCTCTAATTTTCCCTCCAAAATTAGATACATAACAAAATTCAGAAGTGATATTTGAGAGTCTTGGTGAGCCAGTCTGAGTAGGAGAATTAGAATGTTGAAACAGATATTTTAAAATCCAATTTAAGAGAATTAGGTCTTTAGAGGAACCTCTGCTGCTGAATTTGGGCTCTATTCCTCTCACTGCTTCTGTGATATCCAGGTCTTGTATATGCTGGTGTCATGTTTTCTCAAAATCAGAGGACCAATATGGAGAAGCCTCTTCTGAATAAATGCCACAATCAGCAATTGAGAACAATCAAATACCCAAGGCAGATAATAAAGGCCTCAATGCTGAGCAACTGCCTAATCTAAGAATGTGCCATGAATTCAAGAGAGCCAAACAGAAATCATCTGCAAAAGAGGAAACACTCCAATTTTGCTCCATACTTTTGTATTTCTGAATCCTGTGTGCTGCTGATCACCTTTTGTGGTCGTTAGATTGTTGGGCTGCTTCTGAGCTATGTGCTGTGATCTGGCTTTATATTAATAAAGGCAAGACATATTTTGCCTGTTATCTTTACTACAGTAATACATGTGTAGGTTTGCACCTACCATCACTGACTGTTGAAGCCCTATAAACATTTGGAAACTTTAAAATAAACTGCTTATAATCCAATTCACATTCAAATAGAGAAACCAGCCAACCGTACCCATTCCCTGAGTAGATTTCCCTGGAAACTTTGACCAGTAAGTAAGAAGAACTTCCATTCAGTGTAGCAAACTTGCTAATGTCCATCATTTCTTAAGTATGTATTTGTTCACGTAGGTAAAAGAGGAAGGATCTTAGTATCAATATTCTTAAAAATTTAAGAATCATGAAGCAAGAGCTGTTGTGGCACAGTGGTTAGAATGCAGTACTGCAGGCTACTTCTGCTGACTCTCAGTTGCCAGCAGTTCGAATCTCACTGGCTCAAGGTTGACTCAACCTTCCATCCTTCTGAGGTCAGTAAAATGAGCACCCAGGGGCAATATGCTGACACTGTAAACCGCTTAGAGAGGGCTGTAAAGTACTATGAAGCGGTATATATGTCTAAGTGCTATTGCTAATTCTGTTGGAGAAAAAGCCATTATTAGGGGCGAAGTTGTAAGAAAGCATAGAAATGCAGTAAACCTGATATGATAAGAGTGCAATTACTAGCCTATTTTGTAATTTATATTTCATAGCTAAGTTTGGCAGCAAATCTTAGTTCTGCATTTATTTAATTCCTCATCTAGCACTTAGCTGAAGACTTTCAGATATATCTGAATTTGATTAGCTCATATTTTTATTTTACAATGTGTGTATTCCATTATTATGGACTGCTCCAATTCTGAGGCTGAAGGTTGCAGAGTTTCTGCTATTTCTCATCTCAGTCTCAGAATTGGAGCAGCCCATAATAATGGAATACACACGTTGTAAAATAAAAATATGAAATAATCAAGTTCAGACATATCTGAAAGTCTTCAGCTAAGTGCTAGATGAGGAATTAAATAAATGTAGAACTAAGATTTGCAAATTACAAGATAATCATTCAGGGAACTGACTGCAATCTGATTTAATACAGATGGCTTCTGATTAGATTGCAAGGAGTCAGAGCCTCACCTTGGGAGAAATTGCATCAATAGTAAAGAGGTCTAAGAGGTAGAGATAGAATGGCAAAGCCAGAACTCTAGTCATAAAAGAACGTGCTCCAGATCTCATCCCCTTGTTGAAAATAATTTGACACTATCAGTTCTACATACGATTAGCCTCTCTTTCTTGATTCCTTGCTTTACAAATGTATCCTCAGTTTATGAGCCTTGGCCTGGATATTGTGGAAGTTATAGATTTCTTGCCTATATAAAGTTCCAGCTATGAGTTACAAGCTAGCAATTTTTTATTTGCAGGTTTGTTCAGTTACTTGTTGGCATGGGTGGCTACAGAAATTAAATCAATCAATCTGAATAACAACCAGCCATCAATAGTTTCAACCCTAAAGAGACAGCTTATGTGGGCAGAGAACATTTATGTGCAATGGAGGATTTAATAAAGTTGCCAATAGCACCAAATGATTAAGTGTTAATATGTACTTCTAAATGTCTTAATTTCTAGTTTCCCAACTTCTGGGATCTTGAAGACCAGCCATTTATTTTCCACCAAACCCAATCTGGATTGTTTAGGGTAACTGCTTGAAAAATGCGACCCTTGCCCATAAATGTTTTTGGTTTTAAGGGACAGTTAATAGGATATTTATGTGTAAGTTCACTAGGCTGTCCACAAACATAGGTCAGATATATATGTTAATATAACTTTTCTTATACATTTAATGGAAAAACACATGGGGTGAAGAGGATAGGAGGGAAAAAAAGAAACTAGCAATATTCTCCTTACTCAAAGTCTGTCACGATTCTTTTGGTCTTCCATTGACTCCCCAATAGACTTAGTTCAATGCTGTCATAGTACTTGAATTTGACTGATAATACAACAATGTATTGTAACATAATGTAACAAAATTACATCACCACAAAGTGAACAGGAAACAAACAACCAAGGAAACAGGTCTTTCTAAATTCTGATTTTTTTTCCCCTTCCATTTAGTTGTGTCCACATATCAGAGACTGCCTGAACAAATCCCGGCAGTTTTCTTGGCAAGTTTTTTTTAAAAAAAGAGTTTGCCAGTGTCTCTTTCTTAGGACTAAGAGAAAGTGACAAGCCCAAGGTCACCAAGTTGCCTTTGCACCTAAGGCAGGACTAGAACTCACAATCTCCTGCTTTCTAGCCTGATACTTCAACTATCACACCAAACTGGCTGTCAAATTCTGATGAATTAGACTTATTGAGAGTAGTTTAAGCACACAAATTCTAACCACCTTAATTTCAAATATGTTATATAGATCTAACCATTCAAAATAGTTTACCTTTATTTCTCCCATACTTTTAGTGCAGGGGAAATGCAATCTATTCCCTCGGAGAATATCAGCTGCCCTGCACCAAGCAATGAATACACAAATGTTATCAACCTCTTTATCAGTATGATAATTCCCTGCCACCTTCTTTCATTTTAGCCCTCATTTTAAACTAACAATTGCCTACATTTCTTCTTGCTGTACTTGTTATCATAACAAGCCTCTCGCTAACCATGCCAGCTGGATCCAAACTGTCTCTTCATCATATGAGCCTTAGGATTTATTTTTTACTGACTTACCACATATGAAGAGCCTGGTAACAATAGTGCTAGAGCCAGAAATACTGATTGAGGAACTGGCAACAGTTGTTAAAAAGTCACCCAGATACAAATAAATGAGCTACCAACAGAAATAATTCAAACAGCAGGTGAAAGAAGCATCAGTATTGGAGCACCTACAACTTCTGGAGGCAAAGTCATTCCACTGATTGTTTGGATGATACCACCGTGGAAAAAGAAAGAGAGGAAACAAGAATGCACACAATATCAAGCATCACACTATTGAGCCATGTATGGAAATTGTACACCATAATAATAGAAATGAGATTAAGACCAGTTATAGAACCACCACTAGCAGAAGAGCAGATGGGTTTTAGAAGAAATAGAAGCTGCATAGATGCAATTTTTCAACCTAAGTATATTATATTATATGTTATAAAGCATACTTATGTCCACTCTATATCATCAGCGCCAAAC
The DNA here is from genome assembly GCA_030761175.1 of Masticophis lateralis. Taxonomy (NCBI): domain Eukaryota; kingdom Metazoa; phylum Chordata; class Lepidosauria; order Squamata; family Colubridae; genus Masticophis; species Masticophis lateralis. The sequence goes on along the minus strand of JAUDYJ010000006.1, from coordinate 36,505,564 downwards.
ATGGATACTTACAATAAAACATAAATGAAAGTTAGTCACCATGGAAATGAAATGTTTGAAGAAAGCTGCTGGAGTGACCAGAAGTGATAAAATCAGGAATGAAACCATAAGAGAAACAATTGGCATAGAACCAGTCTTAAACAACAAACAAAAACAAATAAAGTTCAACCAGAGAGGATGTTGAGGAATTCCATATCCTACAAGGCATATACAAAAAGAGAAGGTCAAAGAACATGAGGCAGACCTAGAAGAAGATGGAGAGATAAGACATACTACAACAATATGTTACCGATAGTTGAGGCCATTAGAAGAGCAAGAACTAAAACTTTGCAGGAGAGGAGAGGAGAGGCTGGATATTGGTGATGTTCGTCTTTTTCTCTAAGATGATCCATTTCATTACAAATGAATAGGTAGCTGATCTGTTTATTCAGATTTTCAGAACATGGCTTCTCCAGGCAGCTGCTCTCTGGCAAAGGCATGAGTTTCATAGCACATTTCCTAGAAAGTTCTATTTCAGTAATTGAATGATAAGATCAGCCCGCCTTCTGCACATTCTCTAAATTCAGGTGGAGGAAAGGTGAAAACCGAAAGCAATACTTCATTGCTCCTTAATAGTAAACTACTATCAAGACAATTGGCTTGATCTTCTACCTACAGCTGAGTTTAGTTATAACAAGTTTATGTGTCTGTTCAATGTCACCTTTCAAGTTATCACATATACACACTTGCTGCCATTCTCTATTTCAAAGGCTTTCTGTTTTCTCCGGGAACCTCAGGTGGTTGAACATCTCTTCAGTGATCAAATGGATTGTGCCAAGGCCTCACATGTGCAATCTCCTAACCATAATTGCTATTGGAAATCATAGCTGATTTTTCTACTACATTTTACTACATTTTCTTTCTACATAATAATTTCTATACTTGCAGAAGTAAATCCTCTAACATGTCATCTATAGCTTCCATACAGAAGATACATCCATATTCTTCCATTCCCTTCTGGTCATAAAACATCCCTCTTGCACATTCTATCCTAACACTACCTCCTATCTTGGTCAGGAGGAAAAAAATGGAGGTGGAATCTATTTTTCACTCTCAGAATAAGAAGAGCAGTATGGACTGGAGAAATAGAAATTCCCCTCCACAGGGGGAATAGAAAAATGTGAAAGAGAGAGAATTCGATATTTCAAGCTGCTGGAGAAATAGAAATGGAATAAGGGGCACAATATCTTCTGGTCCAAAGGGAGAAGCAATGAACTATTTTTAATTTCCAAAAATAAACAAATAACATTTGTCCCACTTTCTGAGCCCTCGGATTCCAATATTTTACATAAAGCATGTTTACAGTTTGCTACTAACAGATATCTAATACTCCGGATTAGATTAAAATATTCATTATATTTAATGAGCTTTTTAAAAAACAATATTTAACATACTGCTTTCCCACTGAAACATCTCTCTTTGGATTTTAACAGGAAAATAAAGCACACGGGATAGAGAGATTATCACAACTTCATAATAGATATTATACAGTCCTATATACTTCTTGTTTAAAAAATGTAACTGCAATCCAAGCTAAATTTTTTAACACAGTAGGTGACTTTATTATTCCATGACATGTTCCATTAGCAGACAAATCAAATGTCTTTCATGTAGAGTTCCAGATAACCAAAACTACAAGTGCACAAATGTCCTGCTGAATTTTCAGTAGCGTTTAGAGATTGAATTGTTTAGAAATAAATACCATGTACTTAATGTCTTGCTGAACTATAGATTACGGAAGACTGGTCAGTAACAACCCCACCCCCCACAAAACATTTGGGGCAATTTTTCAATACAACAAGCTTCAGAGAATGGAAGGGAAAGTACTTTCAAAGAGAAAAATGATTTGTGAAACCTCCATAAGCAAATGCTGTTTCTCTTACCAAGTTATACATGCATTAAATCGAAAGGGCATCAATCCACAAATCATCTATCATGTTATAATCTGATATAGTTATCAGAACAAAACTGTATATTTTTTAATGGTGCAGTAAAGCGGATTTAAGTAAGATGTGAGGAACTGAAAGATTGTGATTAATTTTCCTTATTCTGATGACACTTCCAGCTAAATAAATATCTATTTTCATCCCATTAAAAATACTATCAACTTGACTATCAAAGAAACAAACTGAATCAATTGGGTAAGTTTCTTAGTTGTGTGTGAAAGAATGTGTGATTGAAATTTTTATTAGACTGTGACCAATGAACCACAGGTGATATTTCTGATCATCTGGCCTTGGAAAAATGATGAACGTAATAAGAAAAGTTCTGCAGAGAAGGAGCTTACCAAGATTGAAGCATTTTGTTATGTACTGGAAAAATAGGTTTCTTTTTAGGTGAAATATAAAACTTGAGCTTGTAATACTTAGCAATGCAGTAGCAGAACTTCTTCATACCGAAAGAAAATTGTTCAATGGAAAAGGAGACAGTTCCTAATATGTTGCAAGATAGCCCTTCCATATTAGTGGATCACAATATTTTTTTCCCCAAAGAGCTCTCCTGGGTGATTTGGATTTAGTTAGTCGCTCACGCTATAGTTTCTATCCCATGCACTGTTGTTTGAGGATAAAACCGAAAAGACCCTACATAGGCCATTTTGAGCTCCCAGAAAAAAGGGAAGTTATAAATATAACAATAAATGGAAATAAGTCAAACGTGCATAACAAATGGAACTAAATGAAGGAAATATTCAGAGCCTCTTTTTGCTTTTGTTTTACAGTACGTGGTTTTTCTATCACTCCCTTCTGCTGCTCATATTTAAAACTCTTTAATAGATCATGCATTTGCTTCCCATCATGCCCGGAGCATAACAAAGATGTTTTCAATATGCTAAAGCATTACACACACAAACAACAAAAAATAAAGCTGTATTTTGATTATGGTAACTATATAAAAAAAAATAACTATAAACAGGATGAAAGTGTACATCATCCAGTCTTCTCAAAAAATGATCTAGCTTAACTGTTTCTCAACTTCTTATGCCAAAGGAGCAGTTCCTACTGCTATACTATCAATAGCATTTCAAAGGTGAAGAAAGCCATTCTAGAATATAAATGTTTTTCCCTGGCAAGTTATATGAAATTTTCTCTACTAATATGAGGTGAGTATGATTTCAAATTTTTAAAAAATTGTATCAGCAATTTTACTTGAGCAGTGACTAGTCAAACATCCCACATATGTATAAACATAGAGAGAGAGTGCTTTTGCTTTCTATCTGCACAGTCTTCCAGTCAATAGTGTAGCTCACTCAGACAATCTTGTAGACACACTAAAAGCTTTTAGGAAGATTTTACTGTTACAGAAAGTTGCTGTGCCTCTTAAAGTTAGGGAAGCCTTCTTTTTTCTCTGCCTTCAAGAAGAAAAGATTCTCATTGCTTGCTCTCACTAGTAGGAGATAAAGTCAAGATGACAGAGTGAATGCATTTTTGTATGTTTTAAAATTGAACTACTTTTAGTAATGTATTCACTTTCAGTCTACCAGCAGAAAGAAGATGCATGTTTAAGCATCAATAAACAACAACACTTTTTTCTGCTTAAGATGCTTCTATTTCAATTTCTGCTACACTTTTAACATTGCTTAAAGTACTATTACTTTTTCTTTCTTTGTGGTACATGCAATAAAACCATTATGCAGATACTATTAAAACTCTCCTGATGGAGCCAAGTAAAGTGGGACACTTGTGGCTTTTAGCAGCAGATGTGGGTTAGGCCTTTGCATATGGAAAGGGTTCTGGATACATGCATACAAGTCATTCTCCAAGAGCTATGTGGATACAAACCTTCTCTTCCCAATTGGCTTTGTAGCTGGCATGGCACATAATGTGGAATTGATCTTGTATGGGGGGTGATGTTGCTTTTTGCTATGCGGCATCTCTCCTTATAAGGTTGCAAACCTTTTCTGCAAAAGACCTCTCATTTTTTCTGATAAATAGAATGATTAATCAGAGGGACAGCTTGCCCTCCACTTATCACTGGAGTTTTTAAAAATAAATTTTAATAAGACATTGGACAGCCATTTGTCCAGAATGGGCAGAGGGTTGGACTACAAGACCTCCAAGATACCATCCAACTCTGTTATTCTGTTAAGAAAAGAAATATAATATCTTTTCCACATTAAAATGATTTAGGTATTACATTTCATTCAGCTTAAGTTTAGGAAACATACAGAAATACCAAATTTCCAAATATTAACTGATATTTCTAAATCTCAGCTGGGATTTTGGAATTCACTAAACAAAAATATTCAACACAGTTCCTTAGTGAGAAAGAAAATGTTTAAACCCTGAAAAAAACTAAGCAATAACACCAGCACTTTTTGCCTTAATTAGAAACTACCGGTAAACAAAATCTTCCAAACATTGGTTATAAACTTATACCTGTATAAGTTGTCTTTCCCAATTGTCTGAATTACATCTGGACCACAAATGTAATTGTCAGGTATGTTTTTAGAGCTATTGATTACAGCAGAGATAGCTAGACTAGTTGCCCCAAAGAAATCAATAATATTGATCATTGTGCAATCACAGTAAACAGTTTTAAGACTGCTGCAATTACCTGAAAAAGAACAAACTGTTGAGCAGAATTTTGAGTAAGAAATTAAAGTTCTGTTTTGCAAACATAATTGAAGATTTCTTGTCAACATCATTCTTTCTTTAGTTGGCTTGCTAATTGACTTGCCTGTCACAATTAATGAGACTACCGATCTCCTTTCTAGTTTAAATACTTCACAAAATACCTAATTGAATTTATCCAGATACACAGAAGATACGCTATTAAGTGAAATTATGGCATTTTCTTCGTAGTGAGTCGAAGGATGTTGTTTTCTATCATCAACATGGAAGAGTTAGAAATAATTGTTTTAGAAAATGACATTACATATTTAATACAAAGTTTTCAAAGTACAAAGTATTTGAACCACTATTTTAATCTAAAAAGTTATGTATTTTATAAAAAATGTGGGGGGGAAACCCCTCTGAGGTTTCCATGTACAAATTCTGAATGAATTCTCCATTCGCTTACCAATACATCAAGATCAATCTACTTAAATGTTTTACAGAAAATAATTGCAGAGAAAACCATTCTAGATAATTTATGTAAGAATTCCAAAGCAATAGCTCAGGGCCTGAATATCTATGGCAGAGATCTTCAAACTTGTCAGCTTTAAGACTTGTGGACTTCAATTCCCAGAATTCTTGGAGTTGAAGTCCACAAGTCTTAAAGCTGTCGAGTTTGAAGACCTCTGATCTATGGGATCACTTTCCCCAATGGTAGTTGCCTACCTGTTGAGAGGAAGAACAATAGGCTCCTTCTAATGTTGACCCTTAGAGAATGTCATCTGCAAGATTTGTAGAGGCAGGTTGTTTAACTGTCACAATCTTCTCCCTGATAGCAGATGATTCCCAATCCTGCTAGTTTTTCACAAACCTTTTCAAACATGGCTCTTTCAGCAGGCCATGTGTGCGCTCACATTTTCGGTGCTGGGTGAATCAGTTCTTACAACCAGCAGCAGCCCACCACTGCCTATAACATGATCTTGGATGTTTTCAGCCAAAAACTCAGGTGATGTTGATAAATAAATAAATAAATAAATGCACGTGTATAGCTTTCTAAAATTATGTATGTTTGCTATGTTAAAACATAAAAAGGTAAAGGTAAAGGATCCCCTCACACATATGTGCTAGTAGTTCCCGACTCTAGGGGGCAGTGCTCATCTCCTTTTCAAAGCCGAAGAGCCAGCGCTGTCCGAAGACATCTCTGTGGTCATGTGGCTGGCATGACTAAACGCCAAAGTCGCACGGAACACTGTTACCTTCCCACCAAAGGTGGTCCCTATTTTTCTACTTGCATTTTTACATGCTTTTGAACTGCTAGGTTGGCAGAAGCTGGGACAAGTAACAGAAGTTCATCCCGTTATGCAACACTAGGGATTCAAACTGCTGAACTGCCAACCTTTTGATTGACAAGCTCAATGTCTTAGCCACTGAGCCACCACATCCCGTTAATGTTAAAACATACAATGTTAAAATCTCATTATTTTTAATCTAAAGAATTGAGCACTTAAGGCTTAAAACTAAGGTAAAAAAGAAATTTCCTGTTAAAAGCTAGTATTTAAATACTGATTTTTCTTTTTTGAATGGCAACTTAGGACAAAAATATAGAATATAGAATATATAGAATACTTTCGAATTCTAGGTGGTCTCTTAGTTTGATTGTTTGCTTGTGCATGTTTCATTACTAAACTAGGTAACATCAATAGTGCTGATAAGAACACTTTTTTCCCTCATTGGATCTGTTCAAAACGTATTAAATCAAAATAAATTGCCAAATCATTCAACCTGTCAAAGCTTTCTTCCTGAATTCACATCCTGACATTGTCTGTTTCCATATATTAGCAATATACATCATGAAAAAAGCCACTTCATTTTTTAATTTGTTAAAATGTTTAATAATGTGGCCAAAATATTTATGATAATCTTTATGTCAATGTCACATTTCTGAAATTTTATTTTTGATATTTTGTCATTTTGTGAATTTAGAAAAAACAGGACATCACACGACTGACTGACTGACTGACTGATTGATTGATCGATTGATTACTCAATCTCCTGGTCACTTTTTTCCATATTCTGTCCTGTTTTGTGAATTGTTTAACAATATGAAGGTGTTTTATTGATTGATTGATTGATTGATTGATTAGTTAATGAATTAAAAGCTTAAATTAAGCAAAAGTTGTTCCAATTAATCAGCAGATTTTAAAATACATTTGAAAAGTACTTATTTTAAAAACTGAACATGATAAATAGCATCTTGGAAAAGGGACTTTAACTTTCTGACAAAGGACAATGCCAACAGAAAAGGTATTTTGTCTTTGCTCATATATAGCTTTTCTAGCATGATGTCATAAACTTTGGATGAGAACTCTTGCTGTACTTAGAAATCTGAAAATTAATCAACAATAATTTAATTGGTTAAATTTTCTTTATTGATTTGCAGTCCTATTAGAAAGTTTTTCTTGACCTTTCTGAAATTTTGTATAGCTATATATAGCTATATACAGTAGTAAATTTACAATACATTTTTTTTAAAAAAAGTATTGTGCCAGTCATGCGTGTATTTATCGTTATGGTAATGTGCATTCTGCAAGTAAAAAGGATTTATTGTGCCATTAATAGAAATATGTGTTTTTTGAGGAAATATAAAATCCTCCAGGAATTATAATCATCTTCAGGGCAGATTTGGAGTATGTGATTTCCATAGTTTTGTAACAGAAAAAAATGTGAAAAGGCCACATCTCTGTGGCAGTATTCATTCGAAGGTCAGTCTTCTCTACCACCAATCATCAACTTAAAAATAGAATATACAGGCTAAGAAGTTGCTTCTTGGTAAATTTTGATCAGTATTCAATCCGTTTTCAAACTGTAATTGATCTATTGTGAAATGTCAGTGGTTGACATTTCATCATTTACTAATAAAACAAAATTCTGACCAGATTGAATTTGCTTGGGTGACTGCAAGTATTGATAAAATATAAATCACATTGAAAGGACATAACTTACAGGCCAATTATATGAATGCCAATGGGGGGGGGGGGGGGAATAGATTGAATGGAAAAGGAAAGTGGGAGAGGGATATATATGATATGGACCATCATGTTATAATTTTTTTCTTCTTCATTTTCTGAATTACAGAAATCAGGGGAAGTGATACATAGTGTATCTCAGTATTTGATTTTGGCCACCAAATACCAATATTTCATTTCTTAGGAAAGAAATGTAGAAAATGTGAATAAACAATTGCCTCTTAATGTAGATTGTGACTAGGGTAAAGCAGGTTTCCATTAAGTTCTGGAAAAAATGGGGAACACATAAACAAAATATGAATTGTTGCAGAAGCTTTAACTATCACTTCAATTTTGATATGAATTGTGTCTGTTAGTAAGGAGTGGCTGGATCTACACCTGTCTCCCTGATCTCCTTACTGCCAGACACAAGCTGTGACTGCTCTGCATAGCTATTGACAGTTAGCTGTATTGACATAATGTGCAATTGACAGACTAGTAAGAAAGGGGAGGTGAGGGTGATCTATTTTACTGAGCAACATCTTTCTAAGGGGGGGGGTAAAATTGGGGACAGAGTGGGACATTTTGGTCTGGTCCACCTTGATAAAGAGGAGATGCTGATGAATGATTGAAGATGTTGGTAGACTCTCCACAAGATGGAAACTTGAGGATTTCTTGAAAAGAAGAGAAGAGAAGAGAAGAGAAGAGAAGAGAAGAGAAGAGAAGAGAAGAGAAGAGAAGAGAAGAGAAGAGAAGAGAAGAGAATTCTTTATTGGCCAAGTGTGATTGGACACATGAGGAATTTGTCTTTGGTGCATATGCTCTTAGTGTATATAAAAGTGGGGGGTGAAAAAAAGGAAAAAATACATTCATCAAGAATCATAAGATACAACACTTAGTGATAGTCATAGGTTACTTATAAGCAATCAAATCATACTACAAAACAAACAACAATATGAATCATAAAAATGCAAGCAATATGGTTATAGTCATAAGTGGGAGGAGATAGGTAATAGGAAGGATGAGAAGATTAATAGTAATACAGTCTTAGTAAATAGTTTGACAGTGTTGTGGGAATTAGCAGAGTAATGGCATTTGGAAGAAAACTGTTCTTGTGTCTAGTTGTTCTGATGTGCAATGCCCTATAGCATCGTTTTGAGGGTAGAAGTTGAAACAGTTTATGTCCAGGATGTGAGGAATCTGTAGATATTTTCTCAGCCCTCTTTTTGACTCGTGCAGTATACAGGTCCTCAATGGAAGGCAGGTTGGTAGCAATTGTTTTTTCTGCATTCTAATTATCTGTTGTTTGATTGCAGAGCCAAACCAGACAGTTATAGAGGTGCAGATGACAGACTCAATAGTTTCTCTATAGAACTGAATCAGTGCTTTTGGGGCAGTTTGAGCTTTCTGAGTTGGTGCAGAAAGAACATTCTTTGTTGTGCTTTTTTGATGACGTTGTTGATGTTATGTGTCCATTTTAAGTCTTGAGATATGATAGAACCTAGAAGCTTGAAGGTCACTACTGTTGATACTGTGTTGTCTAGTACAATAGTATAGGAGGGTTTCTCTTAAAATCTACCACTATTTCTACGGTTTTGAGTGTGTTTAGTTCAAGATTGTTCCAGTTGCACCACAAAGCTAGTTGTTTAACTCCCATCTGTATGCAGATTCATCATTGTCTTGAATGAGACTAATCGCTATTGTATCATCTGCAAACTTCAGTACTTTAACAGAGGGATCTTTCAAGAAGTAGTCATTGGTGTATAGAGAGAAGAGAAGTGCAGAGAGAGCACACAGCCCTGGGAGGGGGTCTCCTGTGCTAATTGTACAGGTATCTGATGTGGTTTTGCCTAGCTTCACCTATTAATTAAATAGGAATACCTTCTCTATAAAGGAAATCAAGTAAACCATGGGATGCTAACATTCAAGCCACTTGTGAGATTGAGCATATCGAAACTTGGAGATGTTTAGTATTTCTTAAAATCTCCAACCCTTTTCAAGGGATCCCAATTGGGAGGATCCTAAAACTTGCAGGGAACACTCTTGGTGCACCACATCCTCAAATTCCCATCCTGTGCAGAGTCAACAATCATCTCCATGCAGTTTTCTTCATGGTTGATATGCCACGGAACCAGCCTCTTACTGATCCAGGCTAGTCTAGATTTGGAAAACTTTGATAACTTTGTTGCATATTAGAAATATAATGTTGTAGGCCAGTGACAGCTACCTGTAAGAATCACTGCCCCCAGCAGGATAGCTGTTCAATAAAAAAAATAAGTTACAACATTCCAGTTGCTGTCAAAAGACGTGGCCCGGAATGAAAGAAATTTAGCAGAGCAATTCAAAGGATAATTGACTGATGAGATACAAGATGAACTACACTGTTTCTCTGAAAATAAGACATCCCCTGATAATAAGCTCAGTCAGGTTTTTGAGTGCATGCACTAAAATAAGCCTCCCCCCGAAAATAAGCCCTCCCCAAAAATAGAGCTGGAAATCAGGTAAGACAGCAAGAGGAGCCCCATCTTGCTTCACACACCCCAAAATAATAAGACCTCCCTGAAAATAAGGCCAAGCACTTATTTCGGGGTTCAAAAAAATATAAGACAGGGTCTTACTTTCGGGGAAACATGGTAGTGCAACAAAACATCTCCTACATGATGACCGCATTAAACCATGTTTGAATGGTGAGCCACGGTGGTGCAGTGCAGTACTGTAAGCTACTTCTGCTGACTACTAGCTGCCTGCAATTTGGCAGTTCAGATCTCACCAGGCTCAAGGTTGACTCAGCCTTGCATCCTTCTGAGGTCGGTAAATTGAGGACCCAAATTGTTTGGGGCAATATGCTGACTCTGTAAACTGCTCCAAGAGGGTTGAAAAGGACTGTAAAGTGGTATATAAGTCTAAGTACTATTGCTATATTAATGGAAGGCTCAACGAATTACAAACAAATGTAGTCAAGAAGGCAAGGCATTGCCATTATCTTCTTCTCTCCTCATATTCTTGCAACTTTTCAGTTTGACCTGCGCAGCTGAGAGCCAAAGGAATTCCAAGCTCTGCCTAGAAAAATCACACTACTGTTCATTATATTTACATTTCTTTGCTTCCCTGTCCCTTAATCCATTTCTTTGGCAAGAGATCTCTTTGGCAAGAGATCCCTGTCCTTTAGATCAGCCTTTTGAAACATGAGAACCCTTCAGATTTTTGGGCTTCCCCAAGTCTCAGCAACGGCCATGTTTCTTGGTGGAGTTGAAGTCCACATATTTGGAATATGGTTGATCAATATTAAGATGAGGACAAACTACCATTTATTGTGATCAGATGGGGTATGAATTCTTTCACCGCAGCAACTTTAAACTTAACATGTAAACTGCTTGAATGCCATTGAAATTTACTGTAAATGGAATTCCTTCACATAATGTTCTAAATATTTTGTATTAACTAACTGAAGATGAACTTGATTTTTTCATTTTGCTTTGTGTTATCATAAACAATGGCCTATAGTTATACACATAATAATTAATCTAGTTCAACATTAATCGAAGTGCCTGCTTTTCCTGCTGGATATGATAGGGTAGATTTTATAAATATAGTGTAGCTTGGGAAATTATATTATATTCAGTAGCAGCACTATTTAATACTTGTTTTTCATTTTAAACAAGTTGATAAAAATGTTTTGAGCCAAAATAAAAAGGAAGGAAAGAAGGAAGGAAGGAAGGAAGGAAGGAAGGAAGGAAGGAAGGAAGGAAGGAAGAAAGGAAGGAAGGAAGGAAGGAAGGAAATACCTAGTTGCTTTTCCTGTACAATTTTATCATGATTTGGGGGGATAATTTTAGAAATTGAGTATTAGATTTAATAGAATTAGATACAGATATTTATGCACATCAAAAGTTGTAATTAGAAATTCTAAAGATTGGTATATGGATGAAATACAAGGCTATAATTCACACAACTAGTTCTATATGTGCATACAACTTAGCACATCACAGAGAAGTTTCATTGCAAAATCAGCTGGAATTTTAGTTAATATTATATAGTATGGGTACCTGCAATTTCAAACCCACTGAAATACACACAAACTGCTAGTACTTCCTTAAAGTAATTATTTTGATTGGACCCTTTCTCCCTACTAATTTTGTTTTTAAGCCCTTTCCAATTTCCTGTTTTCTGTTTTAGTTTTTGCCATTATTCTTGCTTGAAAGTTGTTGGTTTTTTTCCCTTCTTGTTAAAAAAAAAGAGTACTAAGTTAATCACTTTGCAATGGTCATTTGCTGCTTCTGTCCAAAAGTACTTCATTTGTTGCATTTCTACTGGAATGTCTCTTTAGATTTGTAAAGTGTCCGAATTTGCAGCAGGCTGTAAGCCTTTATGTTTTCCTTTCTTTGGAACTGACATTTCGTTTTAGTATTTCTGGCAAATGTGATTGCTATCGCATGGAAAACCCACAGTAAGAAAAACTAAATAGCAATCAGAACTCTCCTGAAAGAAGAAAAGTAATTCAGTACATGCTGCAAATAGCATGGTGAAGGAAAGGGTGGCAAATCTTCTGTCCATCTTGTTTCTCAATTGAAATCCTGTGTCATGATTTAATTATCATACATCTGCTTATCAACTCCTATAAACAAAACATACCATTTACAAACCAAAGGCGTGTTTTTGTGTGATAGTAAATAGCATCAAAATTGTGGTTGCAACAAGAGCAATCAATATTCCAGGTTTTTCACAGGTTTAATTGTCCATATTTTGGCACGTTGACCCTCTCTGAAGATGCCCCTAGAGCAAACCAGGGATTCAAGACCATATAACATGTGTGTCCTTAAGGTTGCTATAGCAACGGCTGGAGTTTATAGAAATTAACTTTCTCCAAGCCACCAAAGATATTAATCTACATTTCCAAAATTTCTTTCTGAGCTTTTTTTCTACATTCTATCATTCTAACTTTTTCTTCTTTATCTTTCTGGAACTTTCCTTCTTTCATTACCTGTCTGCAGTCTTGATTCATGAAATATCCAATTCCAGCCATCCTGTCAGCAAGACCTATGTTGATTCCAACTTTATAACTGTATTAGAGGTTATGAGTTGGAATGGGGGAAGCAATATTGCTGAAGCAAGGAGTTTGAGGATGCAAACAATTGGATGACTACTACATCCAGTAAAGAGTTGGCATTTTCTATATTTTTTTGTTATCATCTAAATAATGTGGATTTTTTCAGCCGACGTCTATTAGGTTTAATATTGGAAGGAGCAGGGATGTGGGAAGTAAAATTATTATGGTTTCTTGCATAGTCAGCCTACAGATATTTTAAATTATATATAAAATAATAACTATGATAACAAACTTGGCAGTATCTGGAGACAGCAGAACAGAAGAGAAAATAACTAGAGAAAATAACAAAGTGCAAAGGCCTGCTAATAAATGATTTCTGCAAAAGAAAGCAAAGATAGAACCACTACTAACAGGTGCCTTGGTACAATCTCAAAACATCTAGAGAACTGCTTGAATATCATCACATCACTCAATTGCAAAAGGCAGCTTTACTTGAAACAGCTTACATCCTACAACCACACTTTTAATTAACACCATAAAACAATGTTATATTTATCAATATGAATCAATAAATTGGCATAGGTCCAGGATATCCAAGGAGCCACCTTACCCAATGGGATTCACCTACTCCATTCATGCTGGCAGAAGTGGCCTACAGTGGACTCCCATCATCAAGAAATTGCAGGTGGGGTCCAGGAGAAGAGCCTTTTCTGCCAAGTTATTCCTGTTTGGAATAACTTGCTACAAGAGGTGAGGGCTGCTCCCTCACTCCTGGCCTTCAGGAAATGACTTAAACTCTGGCAATCCTGGATGGTATGGGCCAGTGGTGGGTTTCATAACTTTTTACTACCGGTTCCAAAAGGTGGGTTTCAGCAGGTTCTGACCAGTTCTGGAGAACCGGTAGCGGAAATTTTGAGTAGTTCGGAAAACCGGTAGTAAAAATTCTGGCCCCGCCCCCATGTATTCTCTGCCTCCCAAGTCCCAGTTGATCAGGAGAAAATTGGAATTTTGCAGTAACCTTCCCCTGGAGTGGGGAGGGAATGGAGATTTTACAGTATCCTTCCCCTGGAGTGGGGTGGGAATGGAGATTTTACAGTATCCTTCCCTTGCCACCAAGCAATGTCCACCAAGCCATGCCACACCCACCAAGCCATGCTCACAGAACCGGTAGTAAAAAATTTTGAAACCACTACTGACCAGTTCTGTGGATATGGCTTGGTGAGCATGGCATGTCTTGGTGGGCATGTCTTGGTGGGCATGGCAGGGGAAGGCTACTGTAAAATCTCCATTCCTTCCCCACTCCAGGGAAGGTTACTGCAAAATCCCCATTTCCTCCCGATCAGCTGGGACTTGGAAGGCAGAGAATAGATGGGGGCGGGGCCAGAATTTTTACTACCAGTTTTCCAAACTACTCAAAATTTCCACTACTGGTTCTCCAGAACTGGTCAGAACCTGCTGAAACCCACCTCAGGTGTGGACCCTGAAGGAGAAGCTGTTGGCTGGAGGTGAGACCTCTCCACTCTAAACCCATGGTTTCTTTTAGTTTGTTTCAATCTTTTGTAATTTTACTTTATTTTTATAGTTATAATTATTTTTTACATCCATACATTTTATTATGTTGTAAGCCACTCAGAGTCATCTTGAACCACACAAGGAGCAGCATATAAATTTGATTTAAAAAATAAAAAAATAAGCAATCATTTGTCTTTCCCAGATCTTTGGGATCTATTTGAGAGATGGATAATTTCCAAATCCATTTCAAACATCTGGCTGATTGCACAACCATAATAATCTCATCTAAGAGACTCTGGGCTGCTCATGACAGGTCAAAAATAATTTTTAAAAATCCAAACTAAAAACAGATATAAAAACTTTATAATCAATTTAAAAATATAAAATGACTATCATCAGCAGAATTCATTCTAGATCAAATCATTATAGCAATTTAAGTGTTTCCTATCATTGTTAGACCCACCAGGTAGCTAGCAGCTATGTCTTCAGGGAATTCATAAAGTCCAAGGGAGTTGGGGCCAATCTAAGGTCCAGGAGGATAATGTTTTACAAGATGGCTGCCACAGCAGAAAAGACTCTCTTTTTGGGTCCTGCCAGATGAGAGTTTCATAGACAGGACCAGCAACATGCCTCTACCAGCCCTGATGCTGTATCCAGGTTAGATATATCCAGGGAGAGGCAGTCCCTCAAATAATTTGGTCCCATGTCATACCCTCCAAGTACAGTTAGGATGGCACAGCTGTCATTGAGCTGAGGAAAGACTGTTACTTAGCACAGAGCAAGCTGATGTTTTGGTCTGCTTTTCGATTCTGTGATTTGCATCTTACTAGTTTCTGAACATCTGTGCAGAAGCTTCATATGGGCTATACCTAATATGGCTACCGGCCATATTCCTCCATTCTCAGGTAATGAGAGGGGTTTTTTTTCTTTGCACATTGCACTCACTGACTCTTCAATGCTCCCTCATGTACTTATCTTATAACTTACCTGTCACCAATGCTAGGCTATTTGCAGTTTCCCCAGATTCAAGGAGCGGATAGCTACTCATAATCTTCAGCCAAGCCTTTAATATTTGTCATTAATCAAGAGCTTCTGCTTAGCCCCTCAATTTTGTGCTGAAAAAGAAATTTCTTCCTCTCTACTCTATCAAAAAGAAAAAGTTATCAAATTGCAAGTTTTCCATTTGTTCAGTGCAGTGGCATACCTTTCGAAATGTACATCTCGGCTTCAGATCCTGTATCTCATTCCGTTGCCCTGTCAACTTGCTGAGGGTAAGCAACATGTCATGCCTCCTTTCCAAGGGCAATGTGGCCGCTGAGTTAACACTGTGAATTGCTACTGCTTTTGTAGTGCCAATTGCAACTTGGCAAACAAAAATTCTCCATTTTCACAGAGCATTGTAAATATCACAGGAAGGAATAAAATCCAAGCACTATAGTGAATGTCATTGAGGGTCTCAGCTAATAAATGGAGGGTTAAATCTGACAAGCCAGAATATTGGTAGCAATATTCAGAAGAGCAGTAAGTTGTAAATAATATCTATCTTTTTATAATAATTTTATTAAAGATTGCAATTGGACAGATAACCAGCAGAAAGCTTACCCCTAACTATAAGTGTACACGAGGAAATGGAAGAATAATTTGCTACACAATTAAACCTACAGCAGGAAAGGAAGAAGTCATGTCACATGCTTCATGTCACAGCTAAAGATGATGATATCTGATGTGATATTAGTGCTTGGCAAAAATAAAATACAGTGTTCGGCTGAAAAAAGCAGAAGAAATCAACTTGTCTTGTTTTTCTGACGTCCTCAGTTTTGCATAGAAAAATGCTCCAGCCTTCTCAAAGGGATGAATTCTATAAGTAAACTTTGTAATTGAAAAGGCCACAAAGAGTTCATTTTGTTGAAATAGAGAAAACCCTTAGACCTGAATGATGCTGAAATCTCTATTAAAACTAATGGAATGTATAGGTGATCCTAGGTCTCTAAATATTCAGTTCATCACAACTGAAATGTATATCAAAAATAAATAATATCTGAAAAGAAATCTTTATTTTCAGCACTAATGAATTTGCATTGTAGTCAAACTGACTTTCATTTGAAAAGTGGGATATCTTAGATAAATATCTATAATTAATTGACAAGTTGCTGGATCTTTAATAGTTTATCTTTTTTTGTATTTTGCAAAGATGTAGATCTTGGATCCAAGCAAATCCAAAATCTGGAATTGAATTAGTGACTTAGGACAGGTTTTTTTTTTGTTGTTGTTATTTTGTTATACAAAGCAAGTTCCCCTTTGAAATGACTATAACTAAACTGAGCACTGATTGGTTTATTCCTTGAATGACTGCAAAAAGCAGATGATATGTTTCCTACCATCCAACATGCTGCTTAATATCTTGGTTGGAGAATACAGTAACTGATAATTCTACCTTCCAATCACAGAGATCAGTTCAATAGAAACTCTCCAAGCATACTGCTTTCAAAGAGAGGTTTGGTACCTTTTCTCTATATTATTTTCTCCTCCTTGATAATGGTCTCTCAAGTCACATAATTCTAAAAATCAGTTTATTTCTGATGCTAATAGAGCATTTATTTGGAGCTTATTCTTTACATTCTAAAATAAATACTGAGGAATGCATTAAGGTTGAGCAAATAGCAAATGGCTTTAAAAAATGATAATGCAAAATTGATGGGGAGGTTCAGTTCAAACCAAAGTGAAGTTCAGAATCTGATCTGATTATTTATTATTCTGTTATTGTTATTGAAAATATTAAACAATAAGTTATAATGGGAAGCATTGAAGTGAGTACATCTTCATCTTTTTGATGGGGGAAATAGAATGGCTGTCACCTTAGATGGCATTAGCATTTCAAAGTTTCTGCTGGATAGCTTCAATATATTTATTGAAGCTTATTTAATATTAAGCTCTCAACTTTTCAGAGCACACAAGCCCCACAACCATGTCAAAATAGTTTCTTTCTGGGGGATTTCCATCATGATGATTCATCACATAGCCAACTAGATGTTCAGATTGCATTTAGCATTTTTATCTACCTATCAAGTCCTTTCCAAGGACTTGGGATAGGCAGATATGGATGTTTGATTGTGTTGAATGTACTGCCGTAGGATGTAAGCTGTTCCAAGTAAAGTTACCTTTTGCAATTGACTATGGTGATTTTGCTTTCTTTGGCCTCAGTTGTTCTATTTCTTTTTGCTGGTCTTTGTAGAATAGATAGAATTTTTTTATTGGCCAGATGTCCAATTGGACACACGAGGAATTTGTTGTGGTGCATATGCTCTCAGTGTACATAAAAGAAAAGATACATTCATCAAGAATCATAAGGTACAACACTTAATTATAGTCATAGGTTAAATAAGCAATCAATATAAATTGTAAGGATACCAGCAACAAGGTTACAGTCATACAGTCATAAGTGGGAGGAGATGGGTGATGGGAATGATGAGAAGATTAATAGTAGTGCAGACTTAGTAAATAGTTTGACAGTGTTGAGGGAATTATTTGTTTAGCAGAGTGATTGCGTTCAGGAAAAAATTGTTCTTGTGTCTAGTTGTTCTGGTGTGCACTGCTCTATAGCGTCATTTTGAGAGTAGAAGTTGAAACAATTTATGTCCAGGATGTGAGGAATCTGTAGACACTTTCTCAGCCCTCTTTTTGACTCTTGCAGTATACCAGTCCTCAATGGAAGGCAGGTTGGTAGCAATTGTTTTTTCTGCAGTTCTAATTACGTCTGAAGCCTATGTCTGTCTTGTTGAGTTGCAAAACCAAACCAGGCAGTTATAGAAGTCTCCTCCTCCTCCTCTTCCTCCTCCTCCTCCTCCTCCTCCCTCCCTCCCTCCCTCTCTCCCTCCTCCTCCTCCTCCTCCTTCTTTTCTCCCCCTCCTCTTCCTCCTTCTTGACCTTCGGAGTGATAAGAATAAAAGGAAAATAGGAGGGTCTGAAGTAGCTGAAATATTGCAGGCAGACTAGATAAACAGATTGTTATACCACAGATCAAATAAAGAGACAGAAAGTTAAAGAAAGCTAAAGAATAAAAGGGTATGAATTCAAAGAAAGATAGAAGATCAAACAAGAGAAACACGTCTAAAAAACAAAGAAACCAGCAGAATTTTTCTTTCTCTCTTTACAAATAAATCTACCTTTAAAATGTGATAGAAGAGTAAAATGTAAATGGTGAACTTTTCTGATAAACAGGATCTATAGAGATGACAAAAGTTATTAATTGGCTACTTGAATCAATAGCATGTACTCATCGCACAAATCAACACTTCCCCACCCTATTTTTTCATAAAGTTGTAACAATGTTCTACATTTAATAAATGTACATAGTCATAAATCATTAACTTTGTTAACATTAAGAAAATGGTTTTAAAGTTTTTAAAATTGAAATAAATACAGTCCTTAAGTGTATTAAAATTAAAATAAATAAGTCCTTAAATCTAAAGTTGTTTCACTCCTTTTACCATATCCAGGTTAATTAGATAAATATTTTCTGCTAAGAGTATAAATAAAACTGTATTATCCAGCATAGTATCATGAAGAGGAATTTTTTAAAAATAAATCAGTTAAAATATGCAGTAATTTTTGAAATTACTTTGTTGAAATCTGCAGTAATGTTTGAAAATCTGGAAAATATGAAACTTTATCTAATATCTTAATCACCTTGAATCTCTCTGAAATAAATCAAAGCCTTATGGTTGAATTCAATAACTTAAATGAGCTCTGCAAATTTGATGTGAGAGGCTGATTTGCTAGAATCTTTGTTTAAATCAATCATTCTATCAAGGTTTCACAATGTCTTAAGCACAAAAGCTTTTACACATATCCTTCTACAATTTGTCATATTTCTTAAAGCTATTGATTTTCATCGTTGCCAACCAAATAATAGAAGGAATTACGGAAGTTTGTTTAAACTTGTAGCTGACAGAAAGTATCCTGTTTGAAATGTCGTAGGGTTAATATCAATTAAAAAAAGATAGCTATAATTGGAGGAGAACTCTAGTAAGCAGCAAAAATCATACTAGTTATAAAATGTTTTCAAAAGAAGAGACAGCAATAATTTTCCTGCTCTAATCATTTTAAGATTATTTTAAACTGAAACTGGGGAAACTTCATCTCTCAGAACAGTCTACTGAGAGTCTTCCATCCAATCTCCTAAAAAATAGAAGATACAGCGATTTATGATTTCCCACAAGTTTTGGTTTTTCATTTCAGATTTGGGATTTGAATTCAATGTATCAACCTGTCACTCAGATAGAGTCAAAGTGGACTGTATTTTCTTCAAATCCTTATACTTCTAAGATTTTGAAACATATTTGGTACATGCTTACAGAACGTTCTTTTTTCAACAGTGGAGGTCACTGTATTTTTAACTGTAAAGTTCTCTGATTTATGTTCTCTAAAACACTTGGAAAATGCAGGAAAATTACAACTGTAAAATGCTTACTAAACAGTAAGTCTAACCAACTGATTAAATGTGACTAAATTTGTATTGTTTGTAATTAATCTAAAGCCTGATTGACAACTCCAATATAACCCTAACCCTAGATTGCAGGAAAGAGCATTTGAGTAGATGCAGAGGTGACATTGTAATATAATCTTAATCATATTTAATTTGTATCTCAAATTATTCTATTCTATTCTATTCTGATTTCATTCTAGATTGTATTTTACAATCACATTTTAAATCATGTTTTATTCCTATTCCAATTTCATTTTAAATTGTTTCTACCAAATTTTTGTAATAATTGTTTCTGGAGCTCTGCACTTTGATAAGGCCTAAGGGCTACTCAATAAATAAACGTGTGTGTGTGTGTGTGTGTGTGTGTGTGTGTGTGTGTATCCCCCTAATCATTAGTAAAGAAATAGACTTATCCATTTTTGTTATAAAGCATGGCATTGTCTAGCTGAACTTAACTGATAAAAAAGCAAGCAGATGCATATCTACATAGCATTCTGATTAATAAGTCTGACTTTCTCATCTTGGAAATTAATCCCAAATTAAAACCAAAAATTAAAATGTTGGATTAATATGTTTTGCCTTCAGGTCTGTCAGATTTCAAGAAATAGTCCTTCAGCAAAGGAAATCACTCTGCCAAATTCTTTAATATTTATTAAAATTAGGAACTGGGGTTTACAATTTTTTGGCCTGGCCTGGGAAATAGAGCAGAGACAAAAGGAAGAAGGAAAAGAAAGAACCTCCACACATCTCAAAAAATCTCTATATAGATGTTATTAGGCAACCCAAAGTGGGTTAAGTCACTTAAGTCACTTCTAAGTCATTATGTCAAACCATACAACTCATACAATATAAGTCTAACAATTGTTTCTTTCTTCAGATTGCAATCAACATTGTTGGTCATCTCAAAAACAGACAAGGTTATGTGGAGGCTTTCATGGTTCACTTTGTCACACAACATCATTTTGCTGAAGTTCTGAAAATGATCTGTGAAGCGCAAAAATCCACTTGTCAACCTTCTTTCAAGGTCTGATGAAAAAATAGACACATCACAAACTCAGTTATCACAAAAGTCACTTTTGATTTGAATCTTTGTGTGGGTGCATAGATGTGCAGGGTTGGTACCGTTTTTTTTCATCCATTTTTTTCTCCAGCTAATGATAATCAAAAAGAAAATTGGCATTTTTATTGGCTGAAATGGGTTGATTTGGTTGACAATTTTAGCATATCAGCAATTAAGAGAGCCATGATTGAGTGAGTGATTGATTGATTATTGTTGTTAATTATTATGAATAAGAGGAGGTTCTCATATGTGTTGTTAGCCAATGACTTACAAGTTAATTTGTTTGAAAATACTTTGCATACAGTCTAACTTTGACCTTTGGTGAGCCATAGTGGCATCAGCAAGGACAGATTTGGGAGTTTTTATTTTTCAAAGAAGCTCTACATTCGTGAAGAAAGCAATTGCAGATCTTGTGTTTTAATCAGCTTGCTGGAATATCATAATGGCTGGGATTTGAATAGGAGGACTAGATTATTATTTCAGATTTACACCCTTGTAAAGAATTCTCAAAAATTATACGTGATTTCTTTATAGAAACATTCAGGTACCATGAAAAAAATTTCTTGCTCCTGTGTGTTGCATGTGCATAGGCAATTACTATATAGCAGCTGTCTTAATCCTTTATTCTCTCTCTCTCTCTCTCTCTCTCTCTCTCTCTCTCTCTCTCTCTTGGTCTATCTCTGTCTCTCTCTGTGTGTTTGTTTGTGTGTATGTGTGTTTGTGTCTATCTCTCTCTCGCACTCTTTCTAACTCTCAATATCTACTTAATATAAGCTAGACTCTGCTAAGTCTAGATGGGAGATACCACAGAAAGTTGTGGAAAATAATAGGGCTAAGATCAGGGGTGAAATGCTCCCGGTTTGGACCGGATCACCTGATCCGGTAGCGATGGTGGTGGGTGGTTCGGAGAACCAGTAGCAAAAATCCATGCACACACCCCCATACCCAGCTGAGCCGCGCAATCATCAGAGGCTTTTTTTTTACTTTTAAAAGCATTTTTTCTACAACCTCTTCGGCCAAGAAAATGCTTTTAAAAGTAAACAAAAAAAAGCCTTTGATGATTGCGCGGCTCAGCTGGGATCGTCAGAGGCTTTTAAAAGCTTTTATTTCTACAACCTCTTCGGCTGAAGAGGTTGTAGAAAAAAAATGCTTTTAAAAGCTTCTGACGATCCCAGCTAAGTTGCCTGATTGTCAGATGCTTTTAAAAGAAAAAAAAAGTTGGCCACACTCACCCAGTTACATTAACCCCCCCACCAAGCCACGCTCATAGAATAGGTAGTAACAAATTTTACATTTCACCACTGGCTAAGATCTTTGTATTTCCAGAACCAGAGATCCAAGCAGATACTGGCCAATTAACCAGACATTGTGGTAGAACACAAGGTTCTCCGACGGAAGCAACGTCTGTCAGACTGGGTTTATCCACCACATATGCAGCAATTGGCTGAGCCCACACCATAATTTGAATAGCTCCGCCCTCCTACTCCCAGTGTTTCGTCTCAGCCTATGCTGCTTGGTAGTGTCTTCCTGCTCAGCTCTTCGTTTTAAAGATCTATTTGCCTGAGATTGCTCCTTTTTGGGGTTTTTTTGCTCTCTTTAATATTTTAAAATAGTCTCCTGAGAGCCTCCCTACTGCAGCGTCTATTTTAAACAGAGCGTTTCGCCTGCCTGCTGGCAGGGCGCTTCGGCGCTTGCCTCAGGGGCTTATCTGGCCTCCGATCTTTTTGTCGGCTTCCCGCTGCGTTTAGCGGCTTCGCGCCGAGCAGCTCGCCTCATTTGGACGCTTTCTCTGCTGATTGCTCACATCGCAATAATAGCCTTGAGCTAGCGATTAGCTTGCCTCTATCTCTGCCTGCCTGATTGCCTGCCTGCTGGCCTCTAATTCCGGCTCTGCCGTTGAGGCACTCCTGTGAGTACAAGTTTCAAAAAATTTTCCGTTTATTTTTTTGGCGCGTTTTCGCGCGGCGGCCATTTTGACAGCTACATTTGCTCTGTTTCCCCTCAGGATGGATGGGCCTAGTCAGCCTTCTTCCTCAGGCCGCTCCAGGCATTCTAAGGATCATGCTCCTTCATTGGAATGTCAGCCTCCCCCATCCAAACGGAGCAGACCTCGCAAGGCTCCTGCTTCTACCACTGCTGTCCCTCCTCCCTCCAGGGATGAACAACGCAGGCACAAGGCCATGGAGAAGGCCTTCTTCAGAGCCTCTGGCCAATCAGGGCTGACCACTTTGTCCTCCAACCCCCCGTGCAATTTGCCTTCTGCTGCAACTGACCCTGGGGATGGAGGTTCTATTAGAGAGCTTTCTCCAGATCGTCCTCCCTCTGCTGGCCCTCCCCCTCCCCCTGGGAGGGAGCCTCTTTTTCAAACTGCATCTGCTCCCCCTTCAGTCAGGGCAGATTCTCCACCCCCTCCTGCTGTGGATCAGCCTTCTGGCCCTCCTCTGCCTCAACAGCCGGTGCCAATGGAGGTTCTTATTACCCAGGCTATTAAAGAGGGCTTTTCTCAATGTATGCAACAGGTGGGCCTAAGTTTGGGAGTTCCTTCCGCTCCTCTGTCTTCTAATCTTCGGGAACCGGAGGAGTTTTCGTCTGACCATGGCCAAGGGGACATTGAGCTTGCTGCTGATCAAGCCTCCATTTCTGAACCGGATGATACTTTGGATTTCGCCCTCTCTGATGATGAGGGGTTGTTACCTGACCAATCCCCGTTCATTGGGCTCTTCAAGCCACAGATGTTCCGGTCATTACTGTTTAAGGCTATTGCTACCACCCGTCTGGGTGACCTGCCATCTGCTACTGCTCCTTCGCATGCCTCGGATCCGGCTTCTGCTATGTTTGCAGAACCCCAGGTGTCCCCTGAGATCATCCCGGCTCCCAAGCTCTTTCTAGACGTTCTCCAACGACAATGGGCGGTGCCTGGTGCTGGTCCCAGTCCCAACAGTCTCGATCGCCGTCTGTACAATCCAGCTCCTGCTCTCTCGGATCTTCTGCTTCCTCCTACTGTGGATCCTCCAATCGTTGCCTTGGCCAATTCTTCGCATCCCACCGGTCCACCTGAGGATGCCCTTCGTCCTGAGGACAAGCGTGCGGAGAGAGTGCTGGTCAAGGGTCATTTGGCAGCGGCCTGGGCCGTTCGGGCCTCGTCTTCGGCCTCCTTTTTTAACAGGGCGGCTCTTCTTTGGCTCAAGCAATTACAAGATCGTTTGCCACGCTCTGATTCCAGGACCCATCAGGACATTAATAAAATTGTTGGGGCCTTGGAATTTTCGGCTGACGCCACCCTCAATGCCACCAGATTTGCCTCCAGGGCTCTGGGCACTTCTGTTGTTTCTCGCCGCCTTCTTTGGCTTAGGAGTTGGCAGGCGGACATGCGCAACAAGTGGCAGCTTGCTTCTGCCCCCTACACTGCTGGCTCCCTCTTTGGCCCTCCGCTTGAGCCTCTTCTGATTGAGACCCGCGACAAACGGAAGATCCTGCCTTCTCAACATCGTCGCCAGGACTCTCGTTTTTCCCCGTATCCCCGGATCCAGTCCTTTCGGAATTCAGACTCTTCCTTCTCTCAGTCCCGTTCCCAGCGTGCTTCCAACCCTCGATCTTCCAATTTCGAACCTCAGGTTA
Organism: Masticophis lateralis; assembly: GCA_030761175.1. Lineage (NCBI taxonomy): Eukaryota > Metazoa > Chordata > Lepidosauria > Squamata > Colubridae > Masticophis > Masticophis lateralis. The sequence continues at coordinate 36,481,245 of JAUDYJ010000006.1, read as the reverse complement.
GATCAGGGGCCGGTTTCTTCCCTCGCCGCTCCTTCCGAGGGGGGCGGGGTCGTTTTGGAAGACGTGGTCGATAGCTCCTTGGAGTCTATCCCTATTGGAGGTCGCTTGGCCTTGTTCTTTGATCAGTGGCATTCTTCGGTCACTGATTCTTGGGTTCTTTCCACGATCACTTCTGGTCTTTCTCTGGAATTTTCTTCCCTCCCTCCCCCGCTTTTTGTCCCGTGTCCAATTTCCAATGACCCTGAACAGCGGGCCTTAATGGACTCCGCCATTTCCCACCTTCTTTCTATAAGGGCTATTCAGCGGGTTCCCTCTCCCCAACAGGGCCGCGGTTTTTACTCCCGCGTGTTCCTCGTTAAGAAGTCCTCGGGGGGTTGGAGACCTATCTTAGACCTGAAATCTCTGAACCGATACATCGTGTATCGACGTTTTAAGATGCATACCTTATTTTCCATATTGGAGTGTCTCCGTCCCGGGGATCTCCTCTCCTCTATTGATTTGACTGATGCTTACCTGCATATCCCTATCCTTCCTGCCCATCGCCAATATCTTCGTTTTTATTACCAGGGTTCTCACTTTCAGTACAGGGCTTTGCCCTTTGGGCTTTCCTCCGCCCCGAGGGTCTTCTCCAAGGTTTTAGGGGCTTTGGTTGGTCATATTCACTCTCTCCCCATTCGTTTACAGTTTTACTTAGACGATATTCTTGTTCTCTCTTCTTCCCCTTCTTCGGCTCGCCGTGATTTGTCCACGGTTCTCTCTATTCTTCAAAGCCATGGGTTTTCTGTAAATTGGGCCAAGAGTTCCCTGGTCCCCTCGACCCGTATTGTTCATCTGGGGGCGGTTATTGACTCTGTTTCTTCCCTGGTCTTTCTTTCCCCGGAGCGCCAGGGTGACCTCCGGTCCTTGGCCGAGCGATGCATTCAGGATGGCTCGGTTTCGGCTCTCCGTCTGTCTTGCCTTTTGGGCAAGATGGTCTCAACTTTCGGCATTGTCCCCTGGTCTCGCCTTCACAGCCGTCAACTCCAGTGGCTTCTGTTGCCTCTTCAACGCGCCGGAAGGAGCACCTCGTCGTCCCGCATTCGCCTTCCCCCACAAGTCGTCTCGTCTCTTCATTGGTGGACGTCAGAAGCCATCTCCCGGGGCAGCTCCTTCAGGATTCAATCTCATCTTGTCCTGACAACGGATGCCAGTTTGTCGGGCTGGGGCGCCCATCTGTTACATCATCAGGCCCAGGGTCGTTGGACCTCCCAGGACCTTCGTCACGACATCAATTTCCTGGAACTGCGGGCGGTGCGTCTTGCCCTTCTCCATTTTCGCCTTCTGGTGGAGGGCAAGGACGTCCTGGTCCTCACAGACAATGTATCCACGAAGGCTCATATAAACAAGCTGGGCGGCACTCACTCCCGGGCCCTTCTGTCGGAGACCGTCCTCCTGGGCCGCTGGGCCGAGGTTCACCTGTCATCTCTCAGGGCGGCCCATATATCAGGGAAGTCAAACACTCAAGCGGACGCCCTCAGTCGATCTCTTGTGGACCACGGCGAGTGGAGTCTCTCTCCGGCTCTCTTCCAGGCGATTCTGGCCAGGTTTGGAACGCCTGCAGTCGATCTCTTCGCCTCGTCGGCCAACCACCTTCTACCTCGTTACTTCTCCCGCTTCCTGGATCCGAGGGCGGAGGCCATAGATGCGCTTCGAGCCCCTTGGCCTCCCGGGCTTCTGTTTGCCTTCCCCCCCCTTCCTCTCATTCCCCGTGTTATTCAGAAGATCCTGGACGAGGAGGCGGAGATCGTTCTTGTAGCTCCCTACTGGCCCCGGAGGGTCTGGTTCCCAGACCTGTTGTCATTGTCGGTGGCTCCTCCTTGGCGGGTTCCTCCCTCATTAATGACGCTGTCTCAGGGACCTCTGCTGCATCCAGATCCGTCATGGCTACACCTGACCGTTTGGCGGCTGAGCGGCAGATCCTAACTTCTGCCCTTGTTCCGGTTGCTTCCATCATGCAGGCCGCTCGCCGCCCTTCTACCAAGAGGATCTACGAGGCCACTTGGAAGGCCTTTGTGGCATGGTGCCGTCGTTCTTCTATCCAGCCTCTTTCTGCCTCGGTGATCCAGGTACTTTCTTTCCTTCACGAGGGCTTTGTCTCTGGACTTTCTCCAAATACCTTGCGCCGTCAGGTGGCGGCCATCGCTTCGGTCCTCTCCTGTGGTTCTACGAATCCTATATCTCGTCATCCATTTGTCCGGGACTTCCTTCGTGGAGCGGTTAACCTCCGCCCTCCAACCATTCATCGCTATCCAACCTGGAGGCTGAACAAAGTCCTCAATGCTCTTACCTTGCCTCCGTTTGAGCCCTTACGTGAAGTTTCCCTTCGTTTTTTGTCGTTCAAGGTTGCCTTTTTAGTGGCGATTACGTCAGCCCGCCGGATTTCGGAATTAGCTGCCCTTTCCATTCGTAGTGACCTTTGTATTTTTCATTCGGATAGAGTTGTCCTCCGTTTGGACCCAGCATTTCTCACAAAGATAAACTCTATTTTTCACCGGGCACAGGAATTGGTCCTCCCCACCTTTTGTCCCAAGCCCACTCACCGTTTGGAACGTTCGTGGCACTCGTTAGATGTGCGCAGAGCCTTGAAGATTTATATATCCAGGACAGCTCCCTTTCGGAGAACTGAGGCTCTTTTTATTTCTTTTCAACCGGGATCCCTGGGCTCCCGGGTTAAGAGTTCCACGATTGGTCGATGGATTAGGGCCACTATTTCTACTGCCTACATCCAACAACGTTTACCTGTACCCTCCCGGATTACGGCGCATTCGACCAGGAGCGCGGCTACCTCCGCGGCGTGGGCCACCCAAGCTTCACTGGAAGAGGTCTGCCGGGCCGCTACATGGACATCCATCTCTCCATTTATACGTCATTACCGTATTGACTCCTTTGCTTCGGCCGATGCTGCCTTTGGTCGCCGGGTCCTGCAGGAGGTTCTTCGTGCCTAGGATTTCGGGCCGGACTTTCCCTCCCTGGTGACATGAGGCTTTGGTATGTCCCCAGTCTGACAGACGTTGCTTCCGTCGGAGAATGGACGTTGGTCTTACCTGATACGTCCGTTCTCATAAGGAAAGCAACGTCTGTCAGCCCCTCCCTTGGGGCTCCGGCCCTCCATGATTTCCCTTGGGGGGGGGGTTTGTTCTAACTGTTTGTCGTTTCAGGAAGACACATGAGTCCGCATCATTTCCTTCGCCGAAACACTGGGAGTAGGAGGGCGGAGCTATTCAAATTATGGTGTGGGCTCAGCCAATTGCTGCATATGTGGTGGATAAACCCAGTCTGACAGACGTTGCTTTCCTTACGAGAACGGACGTATCAGGTAAGACCAACGTCCAATTTGAAGGAAGCAGTGATGATAGATAAAGTGGTGCCAAGTGACAACAACAGGAAGAAGGAGCATGAGAAACTGGGGAACTATAAGGACTGAAGGAGGAACTAGAAAGAATGTGGAAAATAAAGGCTAATATGCTTCCAATAGTGGTAGATGCACTTGGGGCTGTAACTTCTAAGCTGAGAGAATTGCTCCAACAGATTCCAGGAATGACATCAGAGCTCTCTGCCCAGAAGGGTGCAATACTAGGAACAGACCCTGTGCAGAACCTGTGCTGACTCATATATTGGTTTCAGATATCAAGGTAGTAAGGATTGCTATGAGGGCTCTATTGGCATCCTCTCATATACTATCTGATTATACTTTTCTGCTGAGCCTTTGTGATCAGTCTTGAGGGATGATTATAGCTAATTTACCCATGAGCTTATGCCTCACCTATGCTGTGTAATGGGGAAGGAGGTAATGGTGCTCCAGCTTCAGGTTTTGGCTAAACATTTAGTTGTTCTTCTAGATCATCTTGAGTATGGGATAAAATGTTGGTCTATCTCCAATTATTATAGCAGCTTTCTCTTCGCTATGTTGAAGCATTGAGTAATTAGCTGTTTTGCAATTAGTGTGGATGTAGGTCTTCTCTCCATAATTCCTTCATATGAGCTGCAGTGGCACAGTGGTTAGAATGCAGTACTGCAAGCTACTTCTGATGACTACCGGATGCCTGCAATTTGGCAGTTCAAATCTCACCAGGTTCAAGGTTGACTCAGCCTTTTATCCTTTCAAGGTCAGTAAAAAGAAGACCCAGATTGTTGGGGGCAATGCGCTCTATAAACTGTTTAGAGAGGGCTGTAAAGCACTGTAAAGCTATTGCTATATACTTAATAATTTCCCTCTCATTAGGTCTGCAGTTATAGTAGCATTCCATCAATCCAGGCTCTCTTGTCTCATCCATGAATAGTTTGCATCAGTATCCCACACTTATCATCAGCTGGTGTAACTCGCCTAGTTCAGTTAGGGTTAGCAAATACAATTTTGTTCAACAGAAAGAACAATCAGAACTATTGCACCACAATCCTTATTCTGTAAGATTTTAATGATTTCTGATCTATGCAGTCTACCCAGTAATTGGCTTCAGCTCCTGGGAATCAAATATCCTAAGTAATCAACAAGAATAAGTAAAAATATTATAGATGGGTTGAATGTGTCACCCACAACAACAAGTAATTGGAAACACACCTCTACAACATGAGATTGTCCGTATATTTTGATATTGCAGACATAATACATCCAAAGAACAACTGATAAGAAATAACTGATCAAAATATCTCATTACATTACACAAAGAAGTTCAGCAACTTAATGATAAATTACACATCTAGATCAGCCTTTTCCAGTCCAGCAACCCTCTAGACATTTTATGCGTACATTGACTTGTAAGATTCTCTGCTTTCCTAGTGATACAGGATACCAGGAGCTAAATTCCACACCAAACTGGGAAAGCTAATTTAGATAACATCACATATATAGCAAACAAGTCATTTGACAGGAGGATTAATTTCTAGAAATCAACTTCTGTTTTTTTAACTTTTTTCCAAAAAATTATATAGATGTGCTTTTCTTTTTAAACCTTTGGAATGTGAATCAACTTATTTTTCTTATCAGCCATTTTATCTTATCACCCTGAAATAAAACTCAGTACACAGAAACTGAAATTATAGTTACACACAATACAATGAATATAAATACTCTATAGTAGGTTCCATTTAATAACTACTTAACATAGTAAGTGGTTTTATGACTGGCTAGTACCTTTTAAGGTCACCCTTGAAAAATTAATTTTCTTCAGTTAATCTTCATCCACACATTTCTCCTTAATGCTAACATACATTGTGGCATGATAGCTTTTTAATCTGTGTTTGAGTAATACAAGTAATGAACTGTGACATTACATCACATTATTGAGCAAGTTCTATCTCTGATAATATTCTTGTACAGATGCAAATAAACCAATGTGAAAATAGATTGCAATATAAACAATGATATTTTTATTCTGAAATGAGCACTAAAGAAACCAGTCCCCTTGGCATTTATACTGAGAACTTCCACAGCTGACCTGATATTCTTCATGTGTTACGTAATGGCATTTTCCAGAATTCCCAGTGTAGTGGTTGTAGTCTCAATTCATTTTGATGGTAAGGAAGCCAGATATAGAAAATAGCAATAGCATTTATATATTGCTTCACAGTTCTTTACCACCGTCTCTAAGCAATTTACAGAGTCAGTATATTGCACCCAACAATCTAGGTCCTCCTTTTACCAACCTTGGAAGGATGGAAGGCTGAGTCAACCATGAGTAGAAGATTGAACCCCTGAATCAAGGAGATCTATCTCTGCAAGTTTCTCAACTTGAGTGTAGTACAAGAATTCCTTATTCAATAAGATCATTGCGGGGAAATCTGGAAATTATAGTTTACAAATCTCAGGTGCACTCAGGTTGAAAAGGCTGATGTTCAACGAATATTTGTAGCATCATTTGCTACTAAAGCACTTTTACATAAAACAATAACAATTTATTAATGTTTAGGCACAGAATATCTAAAACTAAAATCCTATGGCATTTCTGGACTCCTACATAAATATATGTAGTTATAGAAGACTTCCTACAGCATATTAGAAAACAGTGCTGTGCAGTAACATGAGTTTCTCAATATCTGGTTTCTGGGACTGACATATGCTTGTTCCTCTGTTATAAGTTGCAACAGAAGCTGCAGATGACATTCCTCCTGTTTTTTATACAGTATATTGCTGCATTTTATTGTATACATGCACTACTATGTTTTATTCAGTCTACACATAAATGTTAAAGAAGCTGCACAACCACTCCATTAGCAAACCACATCCCTATTTTAACATTTTACATTTTTCAATATTCTCAGAGCATGTATGATTTCCTTTTCATCCATCAAGTTCAGACAATCAGTCTCTAATATACATTTTTTCCTCATTCAGCTGCTTTCCCTGTGTCATTTTTTAATCCTTCATTGTAGCATACCTCCACACAATTCTATGGCACTTTTTGACATTTTTTCACTTCAACTTCCACATTTTCTTTCCTTACACCCACTTACCATTCATTTTGTTAGATTAATGTATCCTCTGATATTTCTTTATAGAAGCTTCATATTTGTCTTTCTGCAGCTGCTCTATTTTCACCTTATTTTCTTTCAGCTCTTTCCTTTGCTTCTATATTCAGCTTTCCCCAAATCCATACTTGATATTACCAAATAATAGTCTATTCCAACTTCACCTTCACTAATTCTCTCATTCTTATAATCTAATCAATTCTAATTATTTTTGTTAATTCCTTTTCCTAGTGTTCACATTAATAGACTTATGCAAAACAACACATATTCAGAATAGACAGAAATTTATCTAAACATACTCACCAGTAACCATTCTCATTCATCTTTGAGTTTTCAAAAGGCCCAATCACTCATCCCACATTTTCTCATCCTGTTCCCATCCATACATTCAAATTATCTAAATGTCTAATATTCCACCTCCATCCCACACCATGCATATTTTTATTTCAAAACTCATATCTAGTTATTTCATTACAATTCTTCACTGAAACACATCATGAAACTATCACATTTTATAAACGGATGTTTCATGCATTCTCAATAATCTAGATGACACCAGTTTATCTCACATATATATCATCCCTTTTATTCATAACTTAATCTTTCATATTTATCAATTCCATTCCACAAGATCAAATACTTTCATTCAATTATATTACATTCTTTCTCTTTATCTTAGTTTTATACATAAAAGTATTTTTCATTGCATTTTACTAATTTAGGCTTTTTATCATTTATTTTTCTTTTATTCGAAGTTACAATCTTCCATATGCCATCTTCCATATGTCACCAAGAAGGCCTATAAATATTGACTTTCATTTACTATTTGGCCTTTGATCCACCAAGTTTTCACATAATGGTTTTAGTAAAATAATGAAAAAGAGAGAGTATATTACTAAAAACAGGCTTAGCAATAAGTATGACACATTAAGTATTTTTTGCACATGACATAGATAGGGTTAATACTGGCCAGTATGTGCACCTTTTTGGCCATGAGCCAAAAGCATATTCATGCAAGTGAAGTTCTCTAATCAAAAGACTATCTTTAAGCCAATTTATTCTTCCTACCAGGAGATATGTAGTGGACTGAGTCATAATACATAATACTTCAGAATGGAAATTACTGTTGCAGTTTTCACTAAAATACTCCTATGAAAACATGACTTTTAAACTTCATATATCAAAGCCTACGAAGTCTTAACATAGAAATACTAATCTTCAACTCTTCTCCTATATATCAGACTGCAGTTGATTTCTATGATTTAAAATACCAAAACTTCACAATGCCACTCTCTCAATGCAGAGAGACAAGTTCTACCTAAGAGTTACTGCTACCATTTTTAATATATTTAACAGGCATTTTTGTAAGAATTTTTCAAGATAACTTCAGCTCAGAGGTTCTGACCAGTTCTGGAGAACCGGTAGAGGAAATTTTGAGTAGTTCAGAGAACCGGTAAATACCACCTCTGACTAGCCCTGCCCCCATCTATTCTCTGTCTCCCGAGTCCCAGCTGATTGGGAGGAAAGGGGGATTTTGCAGTAACCTTTTCCTGGATTGGGGAGGGAATGGAGATTTTATAGTATCCTTCCCCTGCCATGCCCATCAAGCCACGCCCACCAAGCCATGCCACACCCACCAAGCCACACCCACAGAACTGGTAGCAAAAAATTTTGAAATCCACCACTGCTTCAGCTAATCCTTTATACAGCTAGCATTTTGAACATATTTTTAAATTAAATTGTTAATTTTAAGTAACATTTTTACCTGAGCATATTGAGCCTCCAAATAAACATTAGAAATGGTATAGTAGAATGATCTTGGTTGTTGCAAAAATGGCAATTAGGAAATAAATATGGATTGTAAAAAGGTAAATAAATTTGCACAAAATCTATTAGAATCTGTTGCACTCTTTGGAATGATAGGTCCAAAACCTTTACTCTTTTTTGGTGTTTTTGTGAAGTGAAAGAACTAACTGACTTAAAGCACCCATTTTATCACTTAAAACTCCAGATATCATAGACGCACACACACAATCATATTTCCTGGTCACACAGGAAATATGATTGTGGGTGTGTGTCTGTGATTTCTGGAGTTTTAAGTGGTAAAATGGGTGCTTTAATCACACCCTTTTGCATATGGCCCTCAGCATGCTGTTCAAAAGTTAGTGAACTCTCAAGCTTACTTTTTTTATTTCTGAAATAAATGCACTCTGAGTATCTTCAGAGAGATAACCTTCAATGTTTCTGTTATATCGAAAGTCCTCTAGATAGAAAGGCAGAAAACAAATTGAAATCATCAATATAGGTTTAAAGACTACTGGATTGAATCTGTATTTGTGCAGCTAAATGGAAATGTTACCTGAAATGGAGTTGCAAATCCACACATCTGTAATAACCTAGAAAGTATATTTTTCTTCTTCCACCATTGATTTAATCCCTAACTTAGATCTGGCATCTTATCAATGTTCCATTTTCTGTTCTGGATGCAAAGATTCTGAGATAATTTCAAAATGTAATTTATAATAGGATTTTCCTTGGTGGATAAGGTGATTGAAGTGGAGTTGGCATATTATTCAATTAAGATAGTTTTAGTAGTGAGCAATTTGTGTTTTGAATAGGCTTTTACAGATCCAGTGTTTTTCTGAAAAATTTCAGATTCTACGCAAAAGATACTGAAATACTAGACCTAGGATATACTGCCCTCAAGTGGATGAATAGCTTCTCTATACTGTGAATAACAAGAATCAACCCATTCAATTCAGGTTTCACTAACGAAGTTTTATATACAAAGGTATAAATGGCTGTGCTATAGAAATCCCTAGATTATAAAGCAAAGCCTATTTTTAGTTTATAAAATACTGTAATATAACTTCAAGATTTTATGTAGATACCTGTCTAAGACTCATCAAGCAGAATCTACCTGTAAATAAGTCCATTGGGCTTCTCAATTCTTGTGATTAAAATGTGCCACTGATTAAAATAAACTGGGTAATCTCATTTTTAAAAGTTAAAAATGTAAACCATCTGTCATAGTTACAAAGCAGAGGTGAAGAATTGAAAGATAAAAATATTTTAAAATCTGAAGAATGCCTCCACATATTCTCACACTGCCATACACTCACGTACACACATATTCTACATCCTGATAAACATGCTGCAAAAAATGGTCAAACTCAACCTCAGAATTTGGGCTTATTCGTGCATATTTTTATGCAATGTCTGCCATTTTAATTATAAAATATCCATTGTATACAGTGGTGGGTATCAAAAAATTTTACTAGCAGTTTGTGGGTGTGGCTTGGTGGGCATGGCAGGGGAAGGATACTGCAAAATCTCCATTCCGTCCCCAATGCAACGGGGATCCAAAATCCCCATTTCGTCCTGATCAGCTGGGACTTGGGAGGCAGAGAATAGATGGGTGTGGGGCCAGTCAGAATTTCTACTACCGGTCCTCCAAACTACTCGAAATTTCCACTACCAGTTCTGCAGAATTGGTTAGAACCTGCTGAAACCTACCTCTGATTGTATACCTGTTTCATATTATTGTGGTACTTTTTAAATATTATACTCATTTTACAGTTGGCAGTCATCCTGTCCCATCCTTCACCCCTCCCCCTTTAAGGACAACATCTAAAGCTAAGTGAAGAAAAACAAGCAAAGAATAGCTGTGTAGTCAGGTACTAAATATGTCTATCCAAAAGAATGTATAATTCAAAACTAAACAAACATAGAAGAATATACCAGTTAAAATATTGTTTAATTATGTTAGAATAATGTCTCAATCCTGACTTAATTGCTAGATTTTTTTAATTTGCTAAGCAGTGATAATAAAATTATTAATCAGGCTGTTCAGAACTAAAAAGTACACAATCTCTATAAAAAGCTTATTGTTTGAAAAAAAAAATCTACCTGTTCTGGCATACCGATTTAGGTACTACTAGACAACCAGTGACCCACTGGGGCATCATTTTAGAAAGATTTCTTTACCTAAACAAAGAAACAAAATGGTGAGCAAAAAAAGCAGTGGGAGTGGGAGTGACTTCTGAGTTCCTTCAGGCTTCTCCGCTGACATCGCCTATGGGAAGCTGGGAGGGAACATTGGAAATCACTCTTCTTTCTCCTCAGTCAATCCACTGAATTGCTTTTCACTTTGTTGGAAGGGAAAGGGAAACAAAGGTAGCCTCAGATTTTGAGTAAAAGTGCATCCCCACTTCCTGCCTGGCATGTCCCCAAAGTTCCTCTCTCTGCATGGAGGAAGAAGGCTCTCTTGTTGACTGCTGGAGACTGCAAGCCAGGCCTGCTTCACCCCATGCAGGAGAGTCACAGCTTCATCTTTACCTCCTCACCCACCACCATTAAGAGATTTCAAACTTTGGCCTTAGTTCCAAAGCAGCCAATTACCATTTGCAGCCATCCGATTAGGCACAGGGGCCAGAGAAATACTGGAAAGAAAGTAGGGATAGACTCCTCCTATGTTTCTTTGTGCCATGCAACCTTCCCTTTCTGGGTGGCACTGAAGCAGCCATAACTTTGCTAGATTCAATCCCACAGAACTCAGGAGTGCTAGATCTTGGAAACATTATTTAAGAATTTTTGAGAATGATTTACAGGGTACTTCTGCCATCCTCCCATTGTCCCGTGAACTCTCACAGAGAGGGCCTCCTCAGGGTGCCATCAGTCAAACAATGTCTGCTGGCGGCCCCCAGGGGGAGAGCGTTCTCTATGGGAGCGCCGACCCTCTGGAACAGTTTGCCCACCGGACTAAGGACAGCCCCCAACCTCCTCTCCTTCCGCCACGAACTGAAGACGTGGCTTTTTCATCGAATGGACTGACCCGTCGCAGGTGGATTTTTACATTGTAATAATTGTAATTAATTTTAATTGGATTTTAATTTATATTTAATTCATATTGTTGAATTTTTATCTTGTAAGCTGCCCTGAGTCTTTCGGGAGAAGGGTGGCATATAAATCACAATAAAATAAAAATAAATAAATAAAATAAAATTTAGGGAAGAGCAAATATGGATTTTCTTCAAGAAAGGGAAAAAGAACATACCTGTAATTATTGATCAGTGAGCCCATTTAAGACTGGAAATATGTTACAGCAAGTAATAAAGCAAGCAATTTATGAGCATCCTAAAGACAGTGCCATGATTGCTAAGAACCAAATGGCTTTGTCCAAATCGTGTCTCCTCCAAGCTGGCAGAAATAGCCAACATGCCAGAAGATAGGCTCAAGATACAGAAGGATCTTGACAGACTTCAACATTGGGTGCTATCTAACAAAATGAAATTCAACAGTGAAAGAAGTAAGGTTCTACATTTAGGGAAGAAAAAAAAATGCACAGGTACCATATATATATATATATATATATTTATTTATTTATTTATTATATTTCTATAACGCCTTTCTCCCACAGGACTCAAGACAGTGTACAGTCAAGAAAAAATAAAAGATACATAAACATCATAAAATTGATAATTAAAATTATAGCATAGTTTAGCCCAAATAAATAAAACCCAGAATTATATAATATTTTAATCATTCCCAGTTAACTTGCTTAGCCCCGCCTGATTGAACATCAGGGTCTTGAGGGCACAGCAGAAAGTGCAGAGATAGGGATGTTTCGTATATCAGGGGGCAGTTCATTCCAAAGGGTTGGAGCCCTTACAGAGAAGGCCCTCCCCCTGGGAGTCACCAGTCGGCACAATTTGACTGACGGTACCCTGAGTAGTCCCTCCCTGTGAGAACGAACTGGTCGGTGGGAGGCTATTGGTGGCAAAAGACGTCTCGTAAGTACCCAGGCCCTAAGCCATGGAGCGCTTTAAAGGTGATAACTAACACCTTGAATCACACCCGGAAGATCACCGGGAGCCAATGCAGCTCACATAGGAGAGGTGTTACATGGGCGCAATGAGGTGCACCCATAATCACCCGCGCGGCTACATTCTGGAGCAGTTGGAGCCTCCGGGTGCTTTTCAAGGGGAGCCCCATGTAGAGAGCATTGCAGTAGTCCATATGGGAGGTGACTAGGGCATGAGTGACTATGCGCAAGGCATCCTGATCCAGAAAGGGATGCAACTAGCGGATCAGGTGAACCTGATAAAAGGCCCCCCTGGCCACGGCCGTGGTCAAATGGTCAAATATGTGGTACCTTGCTCAATAGTAGTAACTGTGAGAGGGATGTTGCAGTCCTAGTGGACAACCATTTAGATATGAGCCAGCAGTGTGCAGCAGCTGCCAAAAAAGCCAACACAGTTCTGGGCTGCATAAACAGAGGGATAGAATCAAGATCAAGTGAAGTGTTAATACCACTTTATAATGCCTTGGTAAAGTCACACTTGTAATATTGCATTCAGTTTTGGTTGCCATGATGTAAAAAAGATGTTGAGACACTAGAAAGAGTCCAGAGAAGATGAATTAGGGGACTGGAGGCTAAAACATATGAAGAATGGTTGCAGAAACTGGGTATATCTAGTTTAATGAAAAGAAGGACTAGGGGAGACATGATAGCAGTGTTCCAATATCTCAGGGCGGCCACAAAGAAGAGGGAGTCAAGCTATTCTCCAAAGCACCTGAGGGTAGGACAAGAAGCAATGGGTGGAAACTAATCAAGGAGAGAAGCAACTTAGAACTAAGGAAACATTTCCTGACAGAACAATTAATAACTGGAACAACTTGCCTGCAGAAGTTGTGAATGCTCCAATACTGGAAGTTCTTAAGAAGATGTTGGATAACCATTTGTCTGAAGTGGTATAGGGTTTCCTGCCAGGGCAGGGGGTTGGACTAGAAGACCTGCAAGGTCCCTTCCAACTCTGTTATTCTATTCTATTTGACAGGACAATTATTATAGTGGAAAATAAGAATACTGTTGATATAATCTACTCTGGTTTCAGCAAAGCTTTGGACAAATTTTAAAGTCTGATCTGGATAGCACTATATAAGGTGGCTCCATAAATGGTTGGTAAACTCACTAGGACAGTTAGCCTACACTGAATTGGATAGCAATGACCAGTGGGATTCTGCAAAAATAAGACTTGGCACCAGGATTATTTATTATTTTATAATGACCTGGATGATGAGACTGATAGGATGCTTACCAAATTTGCAGATAACACAGAGGTCTAGTAAATACTCAGAATAATAGTACAAAGTTTAGTCTAATCTGTACAGATTGGAAGATTGGGCTGAGAGTAAAAAAATGAAGAAATATAAAGTGTTATATATAAGGAAAATATGTAGGACTTGCATACATTTGAGAAAGAATTGATTGTGGTCGTTGACAAGGGGAATATGATTCAGCAGGAAACATCTGTTAGAAGGTATAAGAAATTCTGAACTGCATCAGAAAGTCAAATCAAAATACATGGAACTCTGGTGGTGCAGTGGTTAGAATGCAGTACTGCAAGCTACTTCTGCTGACTGCAGGCTGCCTGAAATTTGGCAGTTCTAATCTCAAATCTCACCAGGCTCAAGGTTGACTCAGCCTTCCATCCTTCCGAGGTCGGTAAAATGAGGATCCAGATTGTTGGGGGCAATATGCTGACTCTTTAAACCACATAGAGAGGGCTGTAAAGCACTATGAAGTGGTATATAAGTCTAAGTGTTATTGCTACTGCTACATTATGTCATTAATTCTCTCCGCTTGGCAGTGGTGAGATCACACTTGAAGTTTGATCTTCATAAAACATATGAATAACGGTTGAAGGAATTGGGTATTTAGTTTAATGAAAAGAAGGTCTGGGGTGGTATGATAGCAGTGTTCCAATATCTAAGGGGCTGCCACAAAGAAGCTGTCAATCTATTTTCCAAAGCACCTGAAGGCAAAACAAGAAGCAAAAGATAGAAACTAATCTAGAAGACAATCAACCTAGAACTAAAGGGATTTCCTGACAGTTAGAACAATTAATCAGTGGAATGACTTGCCTCCAGAATTTGTGGGTGGTCTGAAGGTTTTTAAGAAGAGATTGGACAACCATTAATCTGAAATGATATGCAGTCTCCTGCCTGAGCAGTGGGTTGGACTAGAAGACCTCCAAGGTCCCTTCCAATTCGGTTCTGTTCTAGGTACATTTTTATAATTTTAAAAATTATAAAAAATTCATAGGAGGGCAACAAATAGATTATGGGAATTTGAAGACATGCATTATATGTATTGACTGAAGGAACTTGGAAAGTTCAGTCTGAAGAAAAGAAGACTTAAGTAAAACATGACAGCTATGATTGGGGACATCAAGAAAAGGTACAGGGAAAATAGCCAACAATTATTTTTCATAGCATAGAAAGATTGGGAATAACAGTTATATGTTGCAGGATTGTTGTTGTTATAATTTATAACTGCCTGGATAAGTCCCTACAAATCTTTATTGGCAAGATTTCAAAAGTGTTGCCATTCCCTTCTTCCTAGGGCTAAGACAGAGTGACTGGCCCAGGGTCAACCAGCTGGCTTTGTGTTTAAGGCAGGGCTACAATTTACACTTCCCAGTCTACTACATCAAACTGGTTTTCTGTTGATATCTAAATTTTATTTAAATATAAGGGGAAAAAATTCTTCTTGATAAAAAAATATGCACTATAACAGTGGAATTGACAGCTTTTTAGAGACTATGGGTTCTATCATCTGGAGGTTTTGAAGAAACAGTTTGTTTTTTTCCATTGCATTCTTAACGATCTATATATTGAAGACATTTCCAGTGAAGCAGGCGAAGAGAAGCTCTGCATTTTGTGGAGGACATTGCAGCTGAAAGGCAGCTGGATGTGAGAACCAGACTGCTAATAATTCTCTCTGGAATAAAGAGAGATATTGAGATCACCCACATGTGTTCTATTCTGCTTGTAGACAGCAGAGTCAACAGCAGAAACAGAGATTTTTGTAGCCACTTGTAATCAGCAGAGAATCGTAGATTCCATCACGCTCTGAGATCTTAATGTGGCCCTTTTTAAGGACTCAAAGTTTGACCTAGCCTCACTCTTTTAATCACCTTGGACTTTAATTTTTTTAGTACTTCTTTAAGATTGAAAAGCCTTCAGAACTTGCAAGATTCGTATTCAGTGGATGATTACCTCCTTAGTCTGTTGAGAAAGAAAGAAAAGGAGGCAGTTATTTTTTGTAATATACAGTAAAGAAGGACTGTAGTTTCATTTTAGTTTTTAAATACTAAGAATTTGGATGATATTGTTTTTTTTAAAAAGATGTGGAAGCCAGTTAAAAATATTCTCTCCTGTGGGAAAGAATATCTGTGTCTATAAATTGCTGATAAAAAGGTTTTGAAGGCTACTCATTAGAAAAACACCAGATGGCTTTGTTAAAAAAAAAATTACAACCAATGGACTCAATAACTTTGTGAATTAGTTAACTCTATATTGCAATCAAAAATAGTTGAAATGAATGAAGCTCCTTTGAATACTATTGAAAAGGATATTATAGAGGACATTTTAACCCATAAGAAAGATGGAAATATTCAAACTACAAATGGAACTGGAGAACTGTTTACAAAACAAGAACTATATAAATAAGATAGCAAAATAATGATCTGGAGTATTCATTTAAATTGAAATATGAGAGATCTGCTGGAGAGGTTATACTGAAAGTGCAAATGGACTTTGTTAAAGAGGACAAGGGTTTTGAGAGAAGAGATAAAGATAACAAAAAAATTACAATTTGATATACAGGACTTAAAGAATGCTGAGAGGAAGAAGAAAAAAATGCAAAATTGGTTTGTTTGATTATATAGGTTTGTATTTCTGGTGCTGTTCAATGGATATTTTCATTGGTATATATTATACCCGTGATGGTGAACCTATGGCACTGGTGCCACAGATGGCACGTGGAGCCATATCTGTGTGCATGTGATGTTATCCTAGCTGAGCTCCAGCACACATGCACTCACCGGCCACCTGATTTTGGGCCCTTCCGGGCCCACCAGAAATCAGGAAACAGGCTGTTTCAAGCCTCGGAGGGCCTTCGGGGGGATGGGGAAGGCAGTTTTCACCCTCCCCAGGCTCCTAGAAAGCCTCTGGAACTTGGGAAGGGCGAAAAATGGGCCTACTGGGCCCACCGTGCCAAAAGTGGGGGGAGCACGGGGGGGTCACACATGTGTGGGGGGACAGGGCGCATTGAATTATGGATGTGGACACACACGTGCACAACCCCCCCCGTACTTCCCCCCACTTTTGGCTCGCGACGGCAAAAAGGTTAGCCATCACTGTAATATACGATACATAATGGTATACTATGTAATATTTATTAATTTTGATATATAAATACTTTCAGTAATTTTTGGTCTCTGTACTATGGAGTGGCTCCTGCAATTGATAAATAACTGTATAGCCAAGTTTAATATCCCAAAATTCTAGAGGCAGGCTAGAGTATTTCTTTCTTTCATTATCCTCTAGTTCCTTCTAGTATCCAACTTTTAAAGTCTCGTTATTTTATTTTGACTCAGAAAAAACAAATAATGACAGTTTCCAATAGGAAGAATTCTTGCACAAGTTTAAAATTGTAATTCCAAGTCCATCCCAGCTCTTAATCCTTTGTTAAACTTTCTAAAATCCATATTTTAAGTATCATTTTGCTATTTAATAAAACAATATTTTCAAAAGCTTTTAAAATTATATTTAAAAATACTTTAAGAATAAAGTGAACACCTCTGACTTCCAGTTGCTCAACTCAAAAGCAATCTGTAAAACAATAATTCCTGTGGTTTATTCCCAAGAGATGGCTGTGGATCTTCCCGTACTGCAGGAAGATGTCAATGGAGAAATCTGAGAATGCAAATATAAAATATTCTCATTTAAAATCAGAATGAAAAGGGAGTATCAAATTATTTTTACTTCATCAAGCTGAAACTCAAGCAGGGAAAATTCATTCATAAACCTGCCCCATTTTCTTAAGGTATAGGAAATTCTGATATACACAAGGAAATATAACTTTCTCATTTGAGAAATAAATGCCCTGAGAACTCTTAAGTGGAATACAACTATTTCAGTGAAAATTGTAAGTTGAAGTTTGGCTTCTAGGCTCATTAGAGGTATTTGATGGAACCAAAGCATTTTAAAGCACTGGAGACAGTGGTGGGTTCCTCCCGGTTCTGCCAGGTTCTGCCAAGCTGGTAGCAGTGACGATATGACATCACCGAACCGGTTCTGCCCCCCTGCCCCCGCCCCCACTCCCGCATTATTCTTACCTTTTATTTGGCCCCATCCCCAATCTATTGCTGCCTCCTGAGTCTCAGCTGATGGCTAGAGGGGGAAAAAACTGTTTAAACTCTTGCCATGGGGCTTCAAAGGGCCACCCTACATCTGATCAGTGTTAAAAGAAAACAAATGAGTAGATTGGTGCCTGCAAAAATAAATGGGCAGACCAGTGCCTGCAAAAATACATGAGTAGGTCAGTGCCTGCAGAAATAAATGGGTAGATCGGTACAGCTCTGCAAGCAGTTAAAAGCCTGGTAGACCAGTACCTCTGTTAAATCCTAAACAATTGTCACATGACCATCAAGCCACACCCACAAAATAAGCCATGCCCACAGAACCGGTTGTAAAAAATTTTAGAACCCACCCCTGACTGGAGAGGCCAATGTCCCAAATCTGGTTATTAATATTTTTTTTCAAAATAACATCAAAGATATTTTCATACTTACCAACCCTATTATATGTAGGAGAAAGCCAGAATGGCAGCAAAATATGGAAAGAGTTTTGCATGTACTTTGCTGTGATAGAATTCTAGGTGCCTTTTATCATACTTTCCATATACTTATCTTGATTAGAATTCCCTAGTCATTGGAAAATAGGACATTCATTGATTAAATTTATAACCTTACTCATCTCAGCCTCGTGACTCTGGATGCTTTGATTGATTAAATTTATAACTTAACCTATCTCACCCTAGCGACTTTGGGTGACTAACAATTCAAAAACAACAGAAGACAACACAAGAGAAATAAATGCAATTGCAATGAAACTGAGGGTCCTAAGTGAGTGAAACTGAGCAAAACTCTCTTATAACACATATCTTATAACACATATTATAGTTTGTCATTTTCATCTTCTCCTATAAAACATATTGACCAAACTTATTAGATACAAGCCAATTCTTCTTCTATCCCTTTATAGATTAGTAATAGCCTTTTCATTTTTCCAAGCTACATGATAGCAGAAGTGAATTATACACATGCAACTTCTGGGGTTTTTTTCGTTTGTTTTTTATAAAGATAACAAAGGACAGACCATATATGCAAACCACTGCCAATTACTGAAACTGCCAGTATTTGGCTAAAGATAAAATTTTGAATTTTAAACAAAATATAGAAAGCTGAACACATTTATCTAAGGAATTAAGTTATACAGTTGCTGTGACCTTTGGCATGACTAACTGGTAATGTTAATTTGTCATCTAAAATCATAGCTCTATTTGCATTTTAATGGCCCTTTAATGAGTATTATCAAGAAGTAAGAAATGCAGCCTAGTTTGGATGTGCCAATTCTTGCTACTTAATGTGATGCTAGTGATTAGGAAATTCGGCTCCCAGAATTGTCTCAACCTGCAGCAGACATTAATGAGGAAACAGCACATTAGTAATAAAGCCATTCTGTGCAAAATATTACGACAATATTGAGAGAAGAGGAAAGGAAAAGGCTTCACCTACAGGCTAACACAGAAATTGCAGCAAAGATGTTTCTTAATTACATTTCACATACATCTAGCTTTACAACTATAACTCTTTTTGCCTCTGGAGATAGAATACTTTCATAGGGTTTGATATGGACCTTTGTGGTTTTTTTCCAAATACAAGCACAGCCTCGAGATCACCTTCTTGGCTAAAGATATCATACTTTCAGCATTATACTCATAAAATATAATTCCAGCAACATGAGGATATAGCAAAGTCCAAAATCCACATTGTCTTCTCCTACACTTCAGCCTTCAATTCAGTCTTCAGCAACTCACTGCTGTTCTATGGTACAAACAGTGATGGGATTCAGGTGGTTTCCACAGGTTCGATAGAACCACTAGCTAACTTTTTGTGCAGTTCAGCGAACCAGCTGAATAGCATGCCTCACCACCTATTGTAAGTCCTACTATAAGCCTCCAAGCAGAAACCTTGTATTGTGGTCCGCCAGCAGCCTGCGGAGCTGGCAGCGGAGTTGGACAGTGATAAGGCTGAGGAAGAACATGGGCCAGTCCTGGAGACTGGGGAAAGCCCGGATGAGGGCTTTGTGTCAGAGGCAGAGATGGGGCCGGGGCCATCGGGTAGTGAAGTGCGGACTCCAGAGCCTCCAGAGACTGATAGGAGTGAGGCAGAGGAACAGGAGGAGTCTGTTCCTAATGCACGCATGAGAAGAGCTGCCAGAAGGCAAGAGCAGCTCAAGCAAAGAGGACAACTTGGGAGTTGGGCCAAGAGATGATTGGCTCCTCCCATAAGGCTTAAAACAGACTAGCAACAGCGTTTGGGCTTTGCCGGAAAACAACGTTGGTAGCTTCGTCTTCTTCTTCGTCTACATCTTATATTTATTTTTGTGTCTGGGACTTCTGAGCGTTTGCCAAGAAAGGCCTTTGGCAGTTTGCCTAATTGGACAAGGTTTGCGATAGGACTGAGGAATTTGTGTTGGGAGGCATTTGCTTTAATAAGGTTGAACGACGCTGGGAATGAAGTAATTCTCAGATGTTAGAATAAAGTTTGTTTTTTCACTGACTGATTTTCCTACTACTTACTTGGGCCTGGGTCACAACACCTTGGGACCTATCTGCTCTGCCTTGGCCCAGGGCATTATCAGAAGGCCTAGGCACAGCTGGCCTCTCCTCGGACATGCCTACACAGCTGGTGATTAGGGCAGAGAAAAAATTGTTAAATTATTTGAATCCCAACACTGGGTACAAACTTTTCTATCTAAAGCATAACTTTTTGGCCACACAATATCAATGCATGGGAGGATCAATATACAGAATAAAGGCAGAATAGTATAAAAACCTCGAGACATGCATTCTAAGATTTAGGCAGCTCCTAATAAGAAGAACAATAAGCTTGATTCTACTACCATTATATAATCATTAATGTTGGCATATTTCAGAAGCAGAGATTCTTAATATTGTAACACTAACTTAAGCCCTGATTAAATTAGATCCTCATTATCATGTCATTGAGATCTGGATGATTATTTCTGTACTATTTAATAAGGTGAAAATGCTTATTGCAAGCCTGGTAGTACTTCCAATTATAATTATTTTGCTTTATTAGTATATATACTTAGGCCTCTTGAATTGATTTATTAATACACATAGTCCATAAGGTTGCTACTAACACTACCTTAAAGCCCTTGGAGTTATATCCTAGATGAACTCCCTTCAGCTAACAGGAAAAGACATAGAGCATCTGTTCAGAAAAGCAAAATGGGAAAAGCAGTGCATGATTTGGATGTTGTCAGTAATAGAAAGGAGCTCCTATACTGGCAGAGGATGGGGTTTATTAAAAGATGAGCTCAGAAGAAGGTATCCTGTAGATCTCTTGTATATTAGTGTGATAATTCTGATTAAAGGAAATAGTGAACTACAGGAAAACAATTAATGTTCTACAGCAGACAATGCCAAATTCACTGTATAATTACCTTAATTTAAATTCTCTAAGCAATAACTTAATTCCGCGAAGAAGAAATCTTTACATTCTAATACTAAAAGTATTCAGATGAAATGCTTGTTAGCAATATGACTGGTCTCAAATTAATACACATTGAAAAAAGACAATTAAAAATTGTCTTTTTAAATTAAATTTAATTAAAACTTCTAGTTGAGAAGTTGCCAGAGACAATGGTCATTTTCTGTTTCTTAGACAGAAAATCATTCTCCTTTAAAGGTGATTGCTTGCCTTTGGGTTCTTATGCTTCATAAACCTTCAGCAATTTCATAACATTTTAACTGGTTGCACTGTGCTAGCATGGGGGTGTGCCTTACAATATATACGAGGCAAACATTCTGCTAGCATATTTGTTAACATGGTTAAAGAATCAGACGTCTGATGGCATTCAATGGCCTTCAAAACACAGTTGTTGTTATGAATCAATACTTATGGAAAAACTTTCTGAAATACCCCAATCAACAAGCCATTCCAAACACCTTTTGAGGTTCAGCTCTGTTATTTAATTTTGACCTTTGTGTTGCCACCATCTCTTTCCTCCATGAAGTGTTCAGTTAAGTTTTCTACAGCCTCCCCAGAAAGCAGAAATAACAACATAACAGTTACAACAGAACAATGATGGGAAAAGCAGCCCAACACGAAGAGTTATCACAGTACAGTGTATCTCCTGAGCTTATGTAGAACTGAGAAAGTCTCTCTGTTGAAAACACTTATACACTTCTATCAGTGTTAGCAATACTGATCTAGATGCATCAATATACTGACATGATAGAAGGATCTGGATCACTGTAAACCTATGTGAGAAAGTCCAATGGTTCTCTATGCTACCTTTTTGGGGAAATTACATCACAGAAGTGTAAGAAGTGTATCTTACCTGGAGCCTTTTCCAGACTAGAGGGTCTTAAACAAATGCAGGGGTGTCAAAAAATGCAAAGGCAAAAAATGGCATGATCAGTAGGTCACATGACATGATTGCGTTTGACACCTGTTAAAGATAACAGAGTCTGATACTGTAAATGAAACAAGATAATGATTTTATTTCAAATAATTAGGTATGTATTATTAAGCATTTTTAATGTCACCTCTAAAACCTTGTTAATGTAGAAGATTTTCTTTTGCAAAATTTAAAGAATAATTTGTGGATATTTCCCTCTTATGAGTGCTTGCTTATTCATAATCAGGCAGTTTATGAAACTGTAGGTGAGTCACTTAGGTATCTACAATTCTGGGTGTCGTTAATGGAAATCCAGGAAATAAGCAGAGGTTGAAATTATCCAATTCAAGCACAGTATAAATGAGAACAGAATACTTGTTTTCCTACAGGACAACAAAAAGATGCTGCTTATATCATTCCACTTGTGGAAATGAAATTGGCCTTTGAAAGTTTAGCCACAGACAGAAATATAATGATGGCATTTCTTGAAATGAATTCATTGCCCTTACCAGACAAATTTCATCTTTTTCCTCCCTGTTTTTCTCATCTTCAGTGTTTTGTCTTTCTGTTAAATGGAGTTCCCCAGAGTTTTATATATGGTATTTTATAAGGTTAGATTACTCTGACAAAAAAATCTCTCTTCCCTTCCTGGCCCCTGCTTTGCTGATGTGTACCAATTACTTCTGGAAAGTGAAGATTGAGGAGGAAAAGGGGTTATTTTAGCCACAGATGAGTTGGGTCACTTGATGCTTTGACTTAACCTATAGCACAAATTTTATAGTAGCATACAGTTATTCAAGAATATCAGCTGGGATGGCTTGCATTTCTAATTTATTTTTGGTTTTACGTTTATAAAAATTAAATATTCAATTTAAAACATTTAAATATTATATAAGATATACATTATGACAGAAAGGATATTTGGTATACTTGCTTAGGAAGTCTGCCTTTATAAATGTCTGTCATTTCCTGGATCATGGATGATTTTTATTGAAATTCAACTCCATTTTTAAGGTGGATGCAGAATTGCTAGAACTATATCACATACCAAAGTAGAACTAGACTGTTCCATTTTTTTTTTCATGGATTTGGAGCAATATAAGATTTGGGTTTCAGATCATGTTGGACCTATGTTATAATTTTTATAACCTGCCTGTCTCAGACAGCAGGAAACAGCACTGACTGTGATAAGCAATGGTAGTCAGAGAATATGCCAAGGAGAAGAGGAAAATGCATCAAGCTAGCCACTACTTCAAACATTCTACAGAATATCCATCCCATTTGGGGTGGGAAGTTATAACCGTACATGTTTATTCAATGAATAAGACAAGCATGGTCAGTTGGTCACCAAACACATCTAATTTTCAGTGGAACAGCTTGTCTTACAAAATCACTGGATGAAGAAGAAGTCTCTTTTAAGAAGAGACTAGACCAGGGCTGTCAAGCTCCCAGTCCATGGGCCAGATGCATCATACGCTGGCCACGCCCATACCTGGTTTAGCGAAGGGGAGAACATCCCAATACATCATGTGCCGCTGCCGTGACAATGTGAGTTTGACACTCCTGGACTAGAGTGTCACTCCTGGACTATACCATTTCACTCCTGGACTATATCATTTCACTTATCTGAAATGGTATAGGTCCGTGATGGCGAACCTGTGGCATGCGTGCCACAAGTGGCATGCGGAGCCATATCTGTGGGCATGCAAGCATTGCTCTAGCTCAGTTTCAGTGTGCATGCACGTGCCAACCAGCTGATTTTCAGGCCTTCCAGGCCCACTGGAAGTTGGGAAATGGGCCGTTTCCAGCCTCCGGAGGGCCTCTCGGGGGTGGGGAAGGCCGTTTTCATCCTCCCCAGGCTCCTAGAAAACCTCTGGAGCCTGGGGAGGACGAAAAATGGACCTACCTGGCCCACCGTGCCATTGCATACCAAAATCAGGGGGAGCGCAGGGGGGTCATGCACGCATGCGCAGGGGAGGGGTACATAGAATTATGGGTGTGGGTATATGCGCATGTGACCCTCCCTGAACTCCCCCTGCTTTTTGGCACTTGATAGCCATCACTGGTATAGGTTCTCCTGCTTGAGCAGTGGGCTGGATTTGAAGACCTCCAAAGTCCCTTCTATTCTATTCTATTCTATTCTATTCTATTCTATTCTATTCTATTCTATTCTATTCTATTCTATTCTATTCTATTCTATTCTATTCTATTCTTGAGCCTGAGCCTGAGCCTGAGCCTGAGCCTGAGCCTGAGCCTGAGCCTGAGCCTGCGCCTCGGCCTGACCCCGATTCTTGTTTGGCTCCTTCAGGTTCACAGGATGAGAGTAGGTAAAGCATGAAATAACAGGATCCTGCACTAATGGAAGTAGAATACCTCTGGAGAATAGTTGCAAAAGCAGGACCACATTGTCCAAGAACCTGGAGACACTGTAGGTCTTTTAGAAAGGCTGTGAATAAAGAGAAAACATGAAAATATAAAAATAGGTCTGCTTGATCAGGACAGGTCCAGTACTTAGTTTTTCACAGTTGCCAATTAAACGAAGCAAGGAAGAACCTAAGACCTTTCCTGCTGATGTTCCCCTGCAGTTGATATTTACAAAAAAAGTTGTGTTGATACCTGAGTAGCCACTCCACCACTCCATGCTTATGTCATACTTTCATCTGGATATGGTTGGTATTCTCTTCTAACAGAAAGTTTTTCTATTGGGAGGAACTATGTAGAAGACCTACATGTTTGCTATTTGTTCATCTTCTGAAGTGTCTAGTTTTGCCAATGACTTTGCCCCATTTTGGCTGATCTGCTATCAGACCTATCTTCCACTAGTATACCAAGACTTATTCCATAAGTTATAACACTACAACCTGCATAAGGTTGCATTAGTTAATAAAATAATAAAGATTTCAGGTCTATATTTAGCAGTTTTCAGTAATTTCCCTTCCAACCCTTTTGGGTTATTGCCTACTATGTATTCTCAGCTACTTCTTTTCTGTTTGGTAGAGGTGGTGCTTATATAAACATCCAACAAAGTTCTTATTCAGGACTAACTAGTATATAGTTAATCAGGGATCAGTTAGACAGTGTGGTTTTATAATGTTACATGCAGACAGATTTGAAAACAGTATATGGTGTGACAAAGACAATTCAGGGTAACCAGTATAAGCATTTAACCAATAATATGTATATACAGTGCATTCAGAAAGTATTCAGAGCCCCCTTCACTTTTACCAATTTTGTTATGCTGCAGCTTGATTCTATCGTTTTTTCTTTTTAATAAATTTACAGACATTTCTAAAATTCTGTTTTCACTTTGTCATTATGGGGTACTGAATGTAGATCAGGGGCTCTGGAGCCGCATATGGCTCTTTTATCCCTCTGCTGCGTCTCCCTGTCTTTATTTTTTATTTGTTGCATTTCTATGCCACCTAACTCCCTGGGGACTCTGGGCGGCTTACAACAATTTTGTTGCCACAATTTTGGCACCACAATTTTGAGAGGAGCTCCTGGTTAGGGGGAAAGCATGGCATGCCAGGAGGAGACTCTATGGCAAGGGGTGGGTTTTCCAATCAGCTCCACAATTGATAGGGGTTTGGGTTAAGGCAAGGTAGAGGAAAAAGGACATCGCACTAGGAGGACACTCTATGGTGGGGGAACCAGACTTCTGGTCGGCTCCAGAATTAAACAGGGGGCTTCCGGTTAGGACCTTTGTGGCTCTTTGAGGGTTTAAGGTTGCCAACCCCTGGTGTAGATTAATGAGAAAAAAATGAATTTCAACAACTGCATAATCAGGCTGCAGCATAAGAAAAGTGACAAAAGTGAAGGGCATCTGAATACTTTCTGAATGCTCTGTACATATTGAAAGCACAAAGCCTAAGTAGAATAATGGCAATCTGTCATTCTGAATCTCAGAATATTTCTCTCAGGTTTCTAGCACCACCCCATCCTGGCCCCAATATATATTAAATTCAGGATAAACTAATGAATACCATTAAATAGTATTCATATAATGCATGTCTTTGTATAGTCTTATTTAGAAAACAAACAAAATGGTCTTGTTTGTTTGTTTTCTATGTAAAAAGAAGCCTACCCTCATTTGATTTTGCTTGGCCCTAAATTATATATTATCGTCAACTCTCAAGAAAAGGAGTACCATAAAACAAATGGAACTTTTTTTTCAACTCTTTTGAGGCCACAACTGCTACAAACAAATATAATGTAGTTGTAATTTGGGTCCAATATCTATCATATTTTCAATATCTATCATATTTTCAATATTTTTTTCCAAAACAATGATTCTTAGTTAAGCAATTGGTATGCAACTAAACTCTGACTCAATGAAAAAAATGGGTTGCATACACAACACAAAATACATATAACCTATATTTTATCATGTTTGCTCACAATACATTTCTTTTCTTCTAAGAGTTGTATGAAATTACAATTGTCAGTAAATCTTGGCAAACATTCTTGTTTCATAAGTTAAGTGTCAAATTATGTCGTGAAAATTTCATTGAGGTTTCTTCTAATAGCTTAATTTACACTTGCGTTAAAATATGGTTCTTTTTATGTTTTGCCAATATAGTGAACATCTGCTGGGTTTTGTATGCATAGGAAAGAGCTTACATATGGCATATATTTATATTCTACAGTTAAAAATCTAAATGTTTTGCTTCAGGATTCTTGTACATTTTGTACAGATTCCAAGAATTTTTCTGCTATTTTTTACCCTAGCCTCAAGCTTACAGTATTTTTGATACTTTTACAAAAACTGACAAACTTCTACTCCATTCACGCTAACAGTTTACACATCTCTTGTCATCAGCTCTTTCACAAAATCTGCAGTTAGTTTTCAATCAAGAACTCCTACAATTAGGAATCCCAAAGACTGAAGCTTGAAAAAACAATATTGTGTTAGTGGTATTTATGTAATGCACGTTTTTATACAGTTTTCTTAGTTAGAAATTAAGAATTGTTGTAATTACTAAATTTATACTGAAAAGGAACAGCATTATAATTCTTCAGTATGGATATAGTCATAAAGATATTGAGTAGAGGATCTAATAGTTAGCATAATATCTAAACCAAAGACCTATTTTAGCTATTGGTAAAGAATGAATAAGTTCCCATGCTAGAGAGAATTGCACTGTAAATTCAAATCTGATATTTTCCAAGGCCGTTGAGGAAACATTGTGTTATCTGTTAACTCTGTAGGATATAGGATGAAAAAAATCTTAAATGTGCAAGAGCTTTCATTTCTGTATGTGTATGATTTTCATTTTCATTGCTATAACACGACTGATATTGCTAAGTTTCCATGAGACTCATACTGCAGTAGTAAGCAAAATCCTGAATAAGATTTAAGCAGATGGAGTGCAGCTATGCCTGTGTGATACCTGACACAACGCTGACTTTTCCTAGGAACCTGAAGTGTGATTGATCTCTTATTTCTGAGCAGTTCTTCCTCAGAGAATCTAACATCTGGGATAGGATCCCTATGAAAAATACATTGTGCCCTTTTGACCTCTTTTCCCAGGTTCGCTATGGTCCAGAATCCCAGCAAAACTATTCAGAATTTTCATTGTGCATAGCTGAGAAGGAAGAGTGCAGATGCCTTCTCCCATTCAGGAGAAATTAGCCCAGAAGGCATTTATAAATATTTAAATTTAATGAAAAAAAGTATGTGCATTGCAAAGTGATAAGAAATAGACACATATTAACAGAGGGATGAGGAAGTGGAAGAGATGAAAAAGTCAACATAAGGAGATTACAGTCTACCTGACAATGTGCAAAGAAGTGGACTGTGGCTTTCTTTTTTAAAAAAAAAAGAAATAAACAATTAATTGTAAAAGAATCCCCGTTATTGTTCAAAAATATTGATTTTTGTAGGTTTTATCTGTATAGATTCACACATCACTAGGCACATAATGAAATCAGTGGTGGGTTTCAAAAATTTTTACTACTGGTTCTGTGGGTGTGGCTTGGTGGGCATGGCCGGGGATGGATACTGTAAAATCTCCATTTCCACCCCACTCCAGGGGAAGGATACTGCAAAATCCCCATTTCCTCCCGATCAGTTGGGACTTGGGAGGCAGAGAATAGATGTGGGTGGGGCTAGTAAGAATTTTTACTACCGGTTCTCCGAACTACTCAAAATTTCCACTACCAGGTTTCCAGAATTGGTCAGAACCTGCTGAAACCCACCTCTGGATGAAATTACACATTGTCTTGTGTGTTAGCAATATATATCAAAAAAATAAAATGGCACTAATTCTTTTCAGAATTCAGAATCGGAATTCTTTTCTTTTCGGACGTTTAAGCTCATTAGAATGATAAGATATTCTAATGGAATCTAGAGTTGTATTATTTTTAGTATATGATTTTTTTAAAAAAATCAGAGAATAGGAGTTAGAACATACCGTGGTTTTATTCACTTGACAATAGTGTAAAAAGTACATTTATCAGTAATGTAAAAACAGCTTTGAAGTAATTTATTATAGTATGTTGCACAGTAAGCCAAAGTTTAGGGCTGGATTTGACATTTCCATCCAACTATTAAGTAATTCCCAAGGATGTGGGCTAGGGACAGTTTGTTATCTGATGGTGTCAAGGTATATCATAAGATATCGAATATATCAAAGTTCTTCCCAGTAAAGCTGCCTTCTGCAATTAACTGATGATGATTGTCAATGCTGATAGTGTTCAAGTAGTGCTTCAGGTGTTTTGGGATTGCACCAAAGGCGCCTGTTACTATTGATACTATCTTTGCCTTCTTTTATCACAGTCATTGTGTTTCTATTTGTAGGTCTTTATATTTTGTGTTTTTATCCAGTTCTTTCACTTCTATTCGGCTGTCTTATTATTATGATTAGTTGCAGTCAACCAGATGTTTAGATAGAAGCATTTGAAATGTGGATTTATAGACGACTGTTATGTATAAACTGGGTTAACAAAATCACAAATGAGGAGGTGATAAGCTGCCTGGGAAAGCAAAGGGAAATAATCAAAGCCATTAAAAAGCGAAAGTTAGAATATTTTGGACATGTGATGCAACAGCCAGAAAAATATGGCATCCTTCACTTAATCCTCCAAGGAAAGATTGAAGGCAAAAGAGGTCCAGGCAGAAGAAGAACATCATGGCTTCAAAACCTTAGGGACTGGTTTGGTTTTTTTCTCTTTTGTGGTGAATTCAAACCATTGACATTCCAAGACAAAAATTTAACTGGCATCTTTGCGAGACTGAAGCGTTTGGAGCATATTTTGAAGATCTTCCTTCACCTTGATCTTCGGTCTTGCCTCCCCCCCCCCCACAGCTTCTGATTTTGTCCAGTTGTTGTTGTTGTTGTTGTTTAGTAGTTGATCTTGTCACACGTTGTGCTCTTGGTTCCTCCAGTTTTGCAAATTCCAGTGGTGCTTCCAGTTGACTTAAAGGAAAAGGAACTGATGCTGGGTCTGATTGGTTCTGGTCCTCCTGATTCTTAGAGTCTCCGACCACTGCCTCAGCATATGTTAAAGATTGTTGCTTTCCTTTTTCTGCTTTTTTATCATCTCTAGGGGGGTGTTCCACTTTCAGTACACTACGATAAAATTCTCTTGCTTTCTCAACGGTGTTCAGTCGGTACCTCTCTCCAGCATAATCCACTATTATGCCTACAGGTACATCCCATCTGTACACAATTTGTTGTCTTCTTAACTCATCCACTAAAAAACCAAAATTCTTTCTATCTCTGAGCATTCTCTAGCGCGCTGCTTGGAGAATCCAAGCGTGTGGGTAGTATCCCTCAGCTAGGCTGATATATACTGAGTGTTTGTCACTTTAAGAGTTGTTGACTCCGCCTCCCAGGCCTGGCTGAGGCTCAGTTCCTTTCACTCAGTCAGGCCTGATAGAGTGTTTGGTTTTTTCCTCTGGAAAATTTTTCTGATAATTGGAATTTCTCGATCTCTCATTGACTCCATCTCTTCTACCAACTTCTGTGAGTTAAAATACCTTCCTACCAGTGAGGCAGTTTTTGACCTGGGGTGCCTGGTCACCTGCTCCCGCTGCCTAATTGCCGCCGAGCTCTGCCATTCTCATCGGCATCTTTGCGAGCCCGTTGCTTCCGTTAATGACTCTCAGCTTCTCCTATTGACAGTTTGCCTGAAGGCGAGGCAGCGTCGCGTCTGGGGCTCCTGCGCGCCTACCTTCGCCCGACCTCGACTCTAATTGACGCCGCTGAGCTCTGCCTGTTGGGGCATCTTTGCGAGCCTATTGTCGTGCTGTGGGGGTGTCTTTGATCGAAAAGCCGATAGCTTCGCCGCGCACCCCTCCTGCTTCATCCTCCTGTCAAGCAGCCAAACCGCCGAGTGCCCGCTTAAATCGGCGCCGTCTGTGTTGTGCCTAGCGCGTTCTCCCGCCTTGGGCTGTGCGCTAAGGATTTTCGCCTGCTGCCGACGAAATCGCTAGCCCCTGGCTCTTGCTGGTACACCTCTTGGAGCCTTCATCATATTTGCAAAGCGTCGGCCCTGGCGGTCTAATTGACTGATTATTGAGCCTTGCGCTTGTGGCCAGAAGTTTTTTTCCGGGCCCTGCGCCGCCCTGATTTGATTGTTCCAACTGTCACCGGGCAGATCGAGGCCGCCATTTTGTAGACCGCAGTTCTTCTGGAGTCCGCCATTTTGTGAGCGGCCGCCATTTTATCTGTTTCAATCCTTCACACCTGCCTTCCTGTTGGTTCCCTCTCTGCTGAATTGACTGGTTCTAGCACACCACCTGCTTATTACTTGATTATAAAAAATAAAAAATTAATTAATTAATTAAAAAAAAATTTTTAGGAGGAATCTCTTTCAGCACCTTAATTTCCTGTCCAGACACCTGTACTTTATTGTTGTAAGAAGCTTGCAATACATCATTTCTAATTCTTCTCTCAGTAAAGTAAATCACAACATCTCTTGGCAAATTTCTATTTCTTGCAATCCATGAGTTAACTCTGTAGACTTTGTCCAGGTGACCAATTATTTCATCCTTCTTCATTCCAGCCACTGAGGCAATCACTTCAGCACATTTCTCTCTTAAGTTCTCCCGTCCATTCTCCTTCAACCCTCTCAGCCTCAGGGCGAACTCCATTGACCTGTATTGTATCATGGTAATATCACCTTCCATCCTTTCCGATTTGGCCTGGAATTCTCCCATTTTACCCTCCAAATCTTGAGTAATCTCACTGATTTCTTCCACTGTTTCATCAAGCTGCACAAGAAGTTTGGACAAACCAGAAACAGCCAGCAAAATATCTTCTCTTATTTCATCATGTTTCTCTTCAACAGTCTTTTTAATAGAAGAATTTAGTAGAAGAATGGATTGTAAAAGTAATGAACTTAGCTGAGGTGGCTAAAATCTCAGCATATTTGAAGGATCATATGCAAGAGAAATTCATTTTGGAGTGGAGGAAATGGATTGACTATATTCGGAATAAATATCATATAAGAAGACATCAAATTGCGTATGAATGAAGAAGAACTATAGAGTTGTAAATTTTTTTTATTAGATTGGAGTTAAGATTTTGATGGTGTTTGTAAACTAGAAATTGGATAGGTTAATGATTGGTTTATCTTTTTTGTCGAAGAAGAAAAACCCTGTATTTCACTCTGGGAAGTCAGGGGGGAGGGGGGTTGGAGGGGGGGAGGGTTGGGGGGGGGTTGAAGGGGGGAGGGGGGGTTTATATGTTTGTATTTTTATAAAATTTTCAATAAAAAAAAACCTTAGGGACTGGTTTGGACATAACTCAGCAGCACTTTTTCATACAGCTGTTGACAAAAATAGGATTGCCAACATGATCGCCAATGTCCAATGAGGGATATGGCACTAGAAGAAGAAGATGTTTCGACCGAATGGGGCATTTTTATCCACCTATTTCTTCCCAAGGACCTGCAACAGGCAGATTATTAGATCATTATACCACCTTTATAAGTAACCGAAGATATTGAGCATGTTCTTATTCAACTAAGGCTAAGATGACCCAGGCAACTAATCTCTGATATGCAGATTAAAGTAGACGAATGTCAACTTCTACCCCATTCTAAGTGTATATCCTTATTCTGGACTCACTTATATGCAAGGACTAATAAGCAAATAGAGAATGAGGCTGTTTAGGGCTGGCTCAATTCCTTACCATCACATATTTCTGTTTATGTAACTTCCTCTCCCAATATCTACATGTTGAATAAGAAAGTCTGAAAAGTTGAACTCACAAATTTCTGCGTGATTTAGAACTCTGCTTTATTGGCAAAAGAAAAAGTGTCAGAACAAAAGGAGGTAGAGCCCTCATATATGACCCTCTCCCCCACACTCAATCTTCCATCTGCTTACAATTTTTCACATGATCCAGCAAATAAAGGGCAGGCTTTGCACTGTATCTTGATCTCATATTGGAACACAGCACTTTAGAATTCAATTCATTCAAATATAACTAGTGAAAATAAATTGATGGTAAAATTTATGCTGGGACAGTTCTCTAATTCATGGTCGCAGTTCTAAATAGCACCATATAATGTCTACAGAAACAATTTAATGATAATAATAGTTCATCAAATTCATATTCTCAGTTTACATCCTTCCCTGAAAACCAATGAATTTTTATCCAAATATCTCATAGAATATGATCCCACATTTAACAAGGATTAAAGATCACTAAACTGCCTACCTTAACAAAGCCTGCTGTGATTAAATGGGCCAATTTATTCCAGCAAGAGGGTTATCCTATTTTCATCAGCAAAACACTTCTTCAAACCGCTTCTATCTATTTCTTCCTGTACCTTTTAGAATAGTACTAGCTACCCTTATGATTTTTTTTTCTCCTCAGTGATTCCAAATTCTTTGTTGCAATGTACATGTTATTTTCTTCCATTTGCACAAAGAGAATAGGATAATAGGATAATTTACTTACATTGCCCAGATGGACCCAAGGAGACAGAAATTCTCATCCAGGTCCTGATATGATATCCTTTTTATAATGTCCCAATTATCTATAAATTTGATCTCCCCAATTATCTATATATTTGAGGGTCATACTAATAAATGTTAAGATTTATTACATTTTAAGGGAAGCTAACCCTATACTTGCATACCAGATGGCCAAATATCTCCTTTAAGTCAAACAAATGCATAAAACCTCTAATAAGATACATTTCTCTTTTCCTATTGTAAAAGCTGACCAAAGACCATAATAAAGATATTTGATATGATTTGTTAGTTTAGTTTCTTACGGCCTTTGCCTACTGCAGAATTAGTGCTTTCTATCCATCTTTGAGTTTCCAGAAACCTATGTTGGAAGAATTTCTTGATTACATTGGCAATTGTTGTACATTTTTTTCTCTTGCACAGTTCTGACCTTTTGCCCAATTATGCTGCCCTGATTTTACATGGTGCTGTGGTTAGAATGTGGTACTGCAGGCTATTTCTGCTGACTGCTGGGTGCTAGCAGTTCGGCAGTTCAAGTCTCACCGGCTCAAGGTTGATACAACCTTCCATCTTTCTCAGGTTGGTAAATTGAGGATTCTGATTGTTGGCGGCAATATGCTGACACTATAAACCACTTAGAGAGGGCTGTAAAGCACTGTAAAGCAGTATATAAGTCTATTGCTATTGCTAATGATACAGATCACAGCAGTGACAAAGACTATAAAGGAAATAATCAGTTATGGGAATCAAACACCTCTAAAGGACATCTGAATGGACTTCCAGCTGATGTTGCGGCAGTATCAGATGTGAGGAATGGGTCTCCATGCTCCCACACTGAGTTCTCCCTGTTGGAGGGCTCCAAAAGGAGCTAAAGCCACTCTCTAGGGGTGGTGAAGAAAAGGGTTGCCCTATAGTTCGGGGAGAGCAGCAATGCTCCTGCTGGAATCAGGGCTTCTTCCCTCTCCCTTGACAAAGAGAAGAGGCATCCATCATGACTGCCACAAAGCTGAGGCAGCCAAGGCAACAAAGAAATGTGCAGGAGTACTGCAGATGAACAGTGATTGGAGCTGGGTGAGAAGATTCCTTTTTATTTAGACCCTAACTTTAAAAAAAAAAGAAAGAGGAAAATCCGGGAAAAGAGATTCTTAGAACTATTTTTTAAAGTAGCAAACTACCACACAGAGAAAAATTCTAGACTTGAAAGAAAGGAACTAAGGGGAGAAAAGCTAAAGATCTTTTAAAACATAGAAAATTGGACTTTTAAATTGGGCAGATGTTTTGGAAAGACATTAATAAATGGTGGACTATCTACTTGAATTTACTTGAATAGTTGACTTTGCTTCCATAAACTGAAACTAAATTTGGATTAATTAAATCTATAAGACTTGAAACAATGCTGAAACCTAAGCTGAGGGCATCATCTACTGCTGAATGGAATATATCAGACTCCCTACAAGTTTAGAAAAACTTTTTGATGAAATAAATAAATAATATTCATTTGGAGGATTATGGTTACTCTTACTGTTCTATAACTAGTTACTTTATGATTATTGGAGACTCTATTATGAGAATAAGAGAGACTTTTAATTAAGCAAAGTGATTTTTGACCTGCAGAAGCTTCATGGACTCCTTAAATAGAATTGATTAATAATTCTGAGATGTAAAGGACTATGATTACTGAACTTTCTGAGGAGTAACATTGGACTGGAATATATTGTTTTTGGACTTGAGTAAGAGCGGGACTTATTAAATTAAGACAAGATGCTCCATTAGGGGGAAAGAAGAAAGATTTCAAGAGAAATGACATTGATATTTCAAAGCATTAGGGGTACTATGGATATAATCACAGAGATATAAAGTACATAAATAGAAAATATGCTACAACTGATGATGAATGAAGATCAAAGAGCCCAGGAAAGAGAGGGGATAGCAAAAAGAATGGAAGAAAAGACAGAATGGACAAACCAGCAAACAAAGCAAGAAGATGGGAAGAAGATGATAAAAATAATAATGACTGATGAAATAAATGAAGGGATAAGCACTTTAAGAGATTTAAAAATGGAATCAGATAACAAGGAAGATATTTTTGAAAGGGAGATAGGGGCTTGGGTGGATATTCTGGAAACCTGGCAATTTAGGAGGATAGAGATGGGAGAAATATTTAGTTGAATGGTGAAGATACAGATGATAAAGATCCAACAGAGGAGTATGGGAGGCAACCTAAAAAATGAATAAGAATTGAAGTGTTAAAACTTTGAGAGATGAAGGATAGAAAGTGTGTGTGTGTGTGTGTGTGTGTGTGTGTGTGTGTGTGTGTTTGTATGCAAGTTTTGGTGTATTTGGGTCTTTTCCTGTGTAAGATTGAAAGTATCTTGGTGACGTTTTGACGAGGTCCTACTCGTCGTTAAAGGTCGTTAAAACACAAAAGACTAATGGACACACATCAAGGACCTCACCAACACAGGAAGTTATGAAACAGCTGACTAATGTGCAAACATCAACTCCATCAACTAATCAACTCACAGCAACAAAGCCAGCACCTCACACCTCCCCACCAGTATTTATAGAGAGACGGCAGCTCCGATCATGCTTTTCTCGCACAAGCACGAAGCTGAAGACACCAGCCTGAAGATGATGAGTGGGACCTTGTCAAAACGTCTAATTTCTAATATAATGATGGTCTGAATAGAAATTTAAATAGAGGTAGAAATAAGAATACACACCTTCATACGAAGCAATAGTTAGATGGAAAGATTGGATGTTGAAAAAGGGTATTATAAGGTAATATAATACGCTTTAAATAATGTTTAAATAATAGGAAGACTGGTACTTGAATGGCATATTGTGACTTTGAACAACTAAATAATGAAGGGCTACACTTTATATAAACATATGTATTAATACTAGGATTAGCAATAGTGATCTGATTAGAAGTTAGAATAGAAGTAGAAATAAGAAATAGGGAGAATATTAGCAGATACATTTTTTTTCTTTTTGTATAATAGAATATACCATATTTTTTGGAGTATAAAATGCTGTGGAGTATAAGAGGCACATTAGTTTTTGGGGAGGAAAACAAGAAAAAAAATCTGCCTCTTCCTACTAGCATCCATCGGTATTCATCTGGCTAGCGTCCTTGCACCAAACAGCAAACAGCCTGATCAGCTTCAGCACATTATTGCAGCCTGATTCAACATGAGAAGCTGATTGGCAGTTGGATTGGCCTCCCTTAATTCTGCCAATCAGCTGTTCCAGGCTGCGGGGATCGCCACAGCTCATCGCCGTCTCCGCACATCATGTTTTTGGCCTCCGCGTGTTGCAGTTTTGGCTCCATGCATTAGGTTTTGGCTTCTGCACATTGCGTTTTCAGCCTCTGCATGCCCCATTTTTGGCCTCTTTGTGTCATGTTTTTGAGCCATTCCAGGCAGTGGAAATTGTTGTTCTTGATCCCCGCCGATCCCTACCGATTCCCCTGGAATCAGCCGAAAATGTGATGCACAGAGACCAAAAATGGGGCATGCAGTGGCCAAAAATGTAACTTGTGGAGACTGAAAACCACCAAAGGATGGGGGCCGGTGGGTGGGGGCTGGTGGGTGGGCAGGGCTTCTGCAACATTTGCTGTATAAGATGCAGACATTTCCACCCACTTTTGGGGGGGGTTGCGTCTTATACTCCAAAAAATACAGTAAGTAATAATTTGATGGAAAAGATTAGAGGGGAAAGATGGTATTACCTTGCATTCTTATAACATTATTGGCATTAAAATGGAATGTTGAAATATTGAATAGCTACTTTAAAAAAAACCATACATATTAATTTATATAAGTTAGTATAGGATTATATAAGTTTGATTAATATAATAATTATTATGATTATCATTATTGATATTTGTATCAAAATGAATTCTACCCAGGGGCCATACATTATATTGATGTATATTTAAAAATAAAAACATAATAAAACATATTTTAAAACGACATCTGAATGGAAGAGGTTGCTTTTAGCCTTCTTTTTAGGCAGAGATGATTATTCATTCTTTTTCTGGCTTTTTAAAAATTGGTTATGATTGTTTTACAAGGGTGATGCATAACAGAAAGATATGAACAAGAATATTTCTGTCTTACAGAAACTGACCTGGTGAGCTGAGAAAGCAGAAGTGAAGACAGCTGTACAATAGAATGCATACTCCATAATGCCACAACCTTCTTCATGCAGTTTCATTTCAAGCATTATCTCTTTGGTATCGGTGTAGCTTGTTGGGGTCAGTTCCACTTGATTGGGTCAGTATAGATATGATTGTTTCAAAGGGTTCAAGAACCATTTTCATTAGCAGGAACAATTACATCATCTGCCATCCCATTCAATCTTCCCTGTTCCTGTAAGCTTAGTGCAATCTTTGCAGGAGCTGTTGAGGTGGGGGGAAGGTCAGATTTTCCAATTAACAATATATTGCTGAGAACTGTTCCTGTAATGCATAGTATTTGGGAGGTTGTTTGATCCTTAATAGACAATTAAGACTTGGAGATGAAAAATCCTTGAACTGGTCAGACCTCCACTTCTCCTTTTCACGTACAATTTTATAAAACACACACATATACAAATGGCTTAATTATCTCTGGATGAAAATATCCAATTCTAAATTATATATTTCAATTTTCTTCCAGTGCTTTTATTACCCTTTGGTTATGATAAAGCAAAGTATTATATCATTAAGGACTGGTATTCTAAAATTCTTTTTCTAATAATTCGTAACTGGTTTACTATTATATGAGACTTAATTTGGAAATGGATATGAAAGCATTCGTTCTTATTAGTTTAAACATTTGATTATTGACTGTCCTAAATAAGAGATTCAAGAATGAATTTTATGTTTATTAACTTGTAAGATTATGAGTTTTTGATGAGAAATGGGGAAATATGCAGTACGATGCCGTTTTGTTTTGTTCTGTTTTCACTAGGATTTGTATAGAGAAAATAGCCCAATGCTCATCCAATTTTACATCCTAGTTAAATAACTCACAATAACAATGGACATATTTTCCTTGTCATTAAAAAAACTGAAACAAGTAGATTTCTGCTATAATTTGTTCTTGTCTGTATTTTTTAAAAATAGAAATCTTGTTATTATTGTGTGTGAAATGTGAATATCTCTGTGCGTGCACCCAGCCACACAAACATACACAAACTACAGCTGGCTGGCTGTTCAGTCCTTCATTGCAGCACCTTAGAACTGCCATGATAAACACATGCATCTCAAAATATAACACTAAATATAAACAGGACTTCAAATTGGTACTGGGTTTAACTTCACGGATACATTTTAAGCTAATTCTAATATGCTTTTTCAGCAGCCTTGCCCCACTACCATTTTGATAGTAGTTCTTTCATAGCCAAAGGATAATAGTGCTTCCCTATGGCGTTGTCTTACAAAAGGGACAATGACAATCTTGGCTAGTAGCCATGAAAAACAGGTTAGGTAGTGGATGAGCAACTGGATCTATAGAAGCACAGCTGCTTGTCAGTGAGAGAGTGGCTTTTAGAGATCAAAAGACTGTAACATTTCTACAGACCTTCGTCCTTTTGTTCATCCTAGCTTCAGGGGACATTGGCTGGCTTTTGACAGCAACATTGCATTTAAACCTTTGCTTCTGCACATAAGTGGGTTTAGAAGAAAACATTACAACAAATGATGATGGCATTCTGCTGCTTAGGAGGCTGTTAATCTTTATTACACAGAGAGGCGAGAAAGATTAAACAGCATTTTTTCAAATGTTATAAATCTCTGCACTTTACTTGAAGCAACGCTGGTGAATATAAAGGATCTGTTTCTTCCTGCATAATTATCTCCTACAGAGATCACTGTTCAGAAATATATCGTGACTTTTTCATTGAGGCACTGAGAAATGGGGATCTAAGAAGCTGTTTGGCAGACAGAGCTGGCATATGTTTCTTTACCGCATTGAAAATAGCAATTAGGATATTGTGTGATATTTTGAACAAATTAGACTTGCATCTTCTTATAGAAGGGGCACTGTGACTTTCTGCTGGAGTCCTGGAACAATTCAAAGACCACTTTTCATGGTCTTCACAGAACACAAAAGTGTTCTTTAAATGTTAGAGTTCCTCAAAAGCTTGCTCAGGTTTAGTTTGGAGCTTTTAGCTAGAACGAAACTAGCAGACAGGTTTCCCTGAAACGTAATCTAAATTCTACTAATTCCTACTGATCAGTATTAACATTGAGCATGTTTGGGGGTATAACCTCATAACATTTGTGT
The DNA here is from genome assembly GCA_030761175.1 of Masticophis lateralis. Classification (NCBI taxonomy): domain Eukaryota; kingdom Metazoa; phylum Chordata; class Lepidosauria; order Squamata; family Colubridae; genus Masticophis; species Masticophis lateralis. The sequence goes on along the minus strand of JAUDYJ010000006.1, from coordinate 36,441,975 downwards.
TAGATCGGCGCAGGAAAGAAGAAGTGACCAGCAGGGTTCAAGTAACAAGGTTTAATAACAAGAACTGAACGGCTTGTGCGCTGCCGGAGCTCTCCTTATATACACTCCGGCAGACGCACCGCCCACTGACAGGGATTCAAAACTCCCGCCGAAAGGATCTTCAGCCAATCCCAGGCGGATGTCCTTATAAGGACATAACACTCCTCCCCCCTAGTTCTTAGTCAGTCGATCAGGGAAATAGTCACTAAGATAAACAGGACGTCTACGTGCCCGCGTAGACCTGAGCAGTTCACAGTCAAGATGGACACTCTCCCGGACGGAGGGTGTCTGCTCTGCTCGGGGCTTCTTCCCCGGTGCCGGGCTGGATCTGGCCGTCGAGGACGCGGGCACTGTGTCCGAACCTCCGGCCAGGTCACGGACCTCCGCCTGCGGGCGATGCTGGTCTGCCTCGTTCCTGCACGGATCGTGGAGCCGCCGGTGTGGATCCCTGCTCTTGACCGGTCCGGAACTCCTGAGCCACGGTAGGTTCCTGGGTCTCCCTCGGGTCCCCTCTGGGCTGGGGTCGCGCTGGTCTGGGTCAGGGTGCAAGTCCGGCGGTGGTGGTTGGGTTAAGCCCCCGGGTTCCCCGGTCGAGTCCGGCTTACTCCCGGGGCGGCAGGCGGACGGAAATGGTGACTGGTCGGCTCTGTCGGGGTGGCGTAGGCCTACCTTGCAGGGCTGGCGTAGGCCCTCTCTGCGCGGTTGGTCCGGTGGTGGTGCCGAATGTTCCCCCTGGCCGCTGGGCTGCTCGACCTGGTCGGGTTGGTGTTGGCCTACCCTGCCGGGGTGGTGGAGGCCTTCCTTGCAGGGTTGGTTTTCTGCGCGGTTGGCGGGTTGTTGTAGGGTCTCCTGGAATGTTGGCTGGAGGTCCCCATCTCTGGGCTGCCGGTTGCCCACTTCGCAGGGTTGACGTTGGTTTCCCCTGCTGGGTTGTCCCCGGTCTACCTGCCTTGCCGGATCTGGTATTAGGCTAGGTGCCGGGGTGTTTGTTCTTCCCTCGGGTCGCCGGTCTCCCTCGTCTGGGTGGTTTAAGCCTACTTCGGCGGGGTGGTTTAGGCCTACCTCGTCGGGGTGGTTTAGGCCTACTGCACCGGGGTGGCTTAGGCCTACCTCGTCGGGGTGGTTTAGGCCTACTGCGCCGGGGTGGTTTAGGCCTACTGCGCCGGGGTGGTTTAGGCCTACCTCGTAGGGGTGGTTTAGGCCTACTGCGCCGGGGTGGTTTAGGCCTACCTCGTCGGGGTGGTTTTCGCTCACTTCCCTCCACCTTTTGCGGAGCTGGTCGAGATGACGTCTCACGATCTGTCCATCGTCCAGCTCAACGCGGTAGGATTTGGGACCGGTTGTGCTGTGTACTGTAGCTTTAAGCCATTTAGACGAGCCATGGAAATTAAGAGCGAAAACGGCATCACCGACGGAAAACTGGCGAAGTTGGCGACTGGCGGATGCGGGCACCTCAGAGGAGTATTGCGGGTGCAGTCTGTCCAGGGGTGACCGGAGTCTCCTGCCCATTAAAAGTTCGGAGGGGCATTTTCGGGTGGCAGAGTGAGGCGTGATATGCTGGGTAAGCAAAAAAGTGTCAATGCGCTCCTGCCAGTCACCCGGGCCCATCTTGGCGAGCGACTCCTTCGTGAGCCGCACCATCCGTTCAGCCTGTCCATTTCCGGCTGGTCTGTAAGGGGCAGAGAGGGCATGGCGAATGCCCAAGCCAGCCAGGAAACCTTCCATGGGCACGGACGTAAGTTGGGGCCCGTTGTCTGAGACCAAAACGTCTGGGAGTCCATGGGTCGCGAAGAGGCGCCGGAGGGCACGGATGGTAGCTTCCGTTGTGGTGGATGCCATGGGGACGACTTCCAACCACTTGGAGTAGGCATCAACCACGATGAGGAGGTGGTGCCCATGAATGGGGCCAGCAAAGTCTATGTGAATGCGCGACCAGGGGGAGCTCGGAGTCTCCCAGGGCATCGGGTCAGATTGAGGCGGAGCGGCTCTGACTTCTTGGCACGGGCTACACCTGGCGACCCAATGTTCAATGTCTTTGTCCAGTGTCGGCCACCAGACGTAGCTCCGTGCCAGGGCTTTCATCCGGACTATGCCCGGGTGTCCTTTGTGCAGCGCAGCAAGAGTCCTTCGTTGAAGAGTGCTGGGAATCAGCACCCTATCTCCCCATAGTAAACAGCCGCGCATGGTGGACAGCTCCCCTTGCTTGCGGCTGAACGGGCTGAAGTCGTCACTGTCAATTCTAGTCGGCCAGCCTCTCAGGACCCAGGAGTGGACTTGCTGGAGGATGGGGTCAGTTCGCGTGTGCGTCGCTACGTCGGCAGATGTCACGGGACAGTTGCTGTCGTTGTCAATATGCAGCAGCTCGAGCATGGGGGCCGGGTCTTCCACGGATTCGGCGGATGGGCACCTGCTCAACGCGTCGGCGTTTGCGATGGCTTTACCAGGCTGGTGGACGAGGCTGTAGGAGTAGCCGGCGAGGAATATGGACCAGCGCGTCATCCGGGGGGACATGAAGGCTGGGGTCTGCTTGTCCCCTGCTAGTAGGCCGAGGAGAGGCTTGTGATCGGTGACAATGGTGAATTGCCGTCCATACAGGTATTCGTGGAAGCGCTTCACCCCTGCAACAATAGCCAACGCCTCTTTGTCCAGTTGGCTGTAGTTGCGCTCAGCACTAGACATAGTCTTTGAGAAAAATGCGATGGGGGCTTCACGACCGGTAGGCAGTTCATGGCTGAGCACAGCGCCAACTCCGTACGGGGAAGCGTCACAGGTCAGTCTCAGGGGCAGTGTCTCATTGTATTGAATGAGCACACTGTCAGAGGTCAGAAGTTGCTTAACGGCTCTGAATGCAGACTCTTCCTCACGTCCCCACCTCCAGGAAACCGCCTTCGCCAGCAAGCGATGGAGCGGCTCAGCAACAGTGGCTTTCTGCTGGAGGAAAATAGCGTAGAAGTTAAGCAATCCAAGGAAAGCCTGAAGCTCCGCTTTGTTTTTGGGGCTGGGAGCTTCATGGATAGCTTTAACTTTTGATTTGGTGGGGTGGATGCCAGAACTATCTATCAGATAGCCCAGGAACTCGACTTCCTGTACCCCAATGATGCACTTGTCCCTCCGGACTCTCAAGCCCTTTTCCCTGAAACGCTGGAGAACTAGCCTCAGCCGGTCCAGGAGTTGAGCCTTTGAGTCCCCAGAGATCAGTACATCATCGAAATAAGGCACCACCCCTGGAACGCCTTGGAGAAGGCGTTCCATCATGGATTGGAAAATGCCTGGGGCTGCACTGACTCCAAACTGGAGACGGTTGCACTTAAACGCGCCTCTATGGGTGACAATAGTCTGTGCCTCCGCCGTTTCCTGATCTACTGGCAGTTGCTGGTAAGCCTGGGCCAGATCCAGTTTCGCAAAAATTTTGCCCTTGCCGAGTGAGTGCAGCAAATGTTGCACTACTGGCACGGGGTATGCGCTCTGCGGCAACGCCTTATTGATGGTCACTTTGTAGTCGGCGCAGATGCGCACAGATCCATCCTGCTTCATGGGGGTCACAATGGGAGTTTCCCATGAAGCATGATCGATGGGTTCCAGGATACCTTGGGCAATCAGCTTATCTAGCTGAGCGTCTACTTTAGCCCGCAAGGCAAATGGAACCCGGCGGGGCTTGAGCCGAATTGGGGTTACCCCCTTGTCCAGATTAAAGGAGATGGGTTTCCCTGAAAAGGTCCCTAACTTACCATCGAAGACTTCTTGGAACTCTCCGATGAGTGAGTCGAGTTCGCCTAAGCTAATCTGGTGGATGCCTCCGATAGAAAGCCCCAGCGGCTGGAACCACTCCACGCCCAGCAGGGTCGGGCGGCTATGCTCCACGACGGTTATGGGAAGCTGGCCCTGGAACTGCTTGAAGGCGATCCGGAGGTTGGTTCGCCCGATGACTCCGATGGGGTTGCCGCCGAAATCCACCAGCTTGGAGTGCAGAGGTTCAAGTTGGCGCTTGGAGAGATTCGGCTTAAGTCTCTTGACTTGGTGCCAGTCGATGATCGAATAGACGGAGCCTGAGTCGACTTCCATCGTGCACGGCAAGCCTTCTGCCAACAGTGTCACGTGGAATTTTGTGGCACTGTTGGTGCTGGTGAGGGCGATCGTTGTCTGGTTCACAGCGCCGCCATGAGAACTGTTGCGGTCGTCGCGCTTTTGCTGGGTTGAGGACCGTTTGGACGACCTCTGGGAGTCGCGACGATTTTCTGGATTCTGGGGCTTGATCGATTCAGGAACAGGATCAGAGGCTCTGCATGCCTCCGCGATGTGCCCCCTCTTAAGACAGCGTCTGCAGGTGGCATCCCGCCAGCGACAGGATTGGCGGGGATGGTGTCCCTTGCAACTGCCGCACTGAGCGGCGCGGCGGCCATCATTTTGAATTTCCCGCCTGGGTGGGCGGGAAACTTTCAAAACGGTCGATTCTCCCTCTGAATCTGTTGGCGTGGTCGAGTCATCGGACGATTCAGATGACGGTTTGCGGATCTTATGGATCCCTCGGGACTGGAGCATGGCAGCAGCGGCGGTCTCGGATGTTTCAGCAGCCGTAGCCTCCTCAAGAACGTCCTTCAGGGACAGTCTTTTTCTGCTCAGGAACTTCTTTTGGAGGTTGGCATCTCTCATCCCGAAGACGATCCCGTCGCGTAAGGCATTGTCAACGTTCTCAAATTCGCAGTTTGCAGCGATTTGACGCAATGCCGCCACAAAGTCTTTAAGCGATTCGCCTTCCTTCTGATTACGTTGGCGGAATGTAAAGCGATTCGATATGGGGGTGCCCGTTGGTGCATAGTGGTCTTGCAGGGCAGTCTGCAGATCCACCCAGGACATGACTTCAATGTCCCTGGGTGCGACGAGGTTGACGGCGAGTTCCAAAACGTCGGAGCCGCAGTGAGCGAGGAAGAGAGCCCTCTTCCTCTCGTCGTCTAGGTTGTTGTAGCCGTTTCCCCGGAGGAATTGGCGGAAACGTATCATATACGAACTCCACTTCTCCCGGCTGGGGTTGAAGGGAGCCAGCGAGGCGAACGGCGCTTGCGGCGTTGCCATGTCTCAGACCGCGTCGAGTGACTTCAGCTCGTTATGGCGATCGTGCCACGCGGAGGTTCTTCTCTAGACCTTCGTCGCCAGTGTTAGATCGGCGCAGGAAAGAAGAAGTGACCAGCAGGATTCAAGTAACAAGGTTTAATAACAAGAACTGAACGGCTTGTGCGCTGCCGGAGCTCTCCTTATATACACTCCGGCAGACGCACCGCCCACTGACAGGGATTCAAAACTCCCGCCGAAAGGATCTTCAGCCAATCCCAGGCGGATGTCCTTATAAGGACATAACAATTTGATTTTATCTTCCAGCCTCCCTGAAGTCTCTCATGTTATCTTTCAAGAGCCATCACTGTTGCCATTCTCCTTAAAAGCTGATTTGTCTTCTCTCCAACTAGCCAATGACAAAGTGTAAAAACTAGCATCATGCTGCTCCCTTATCTTCATTCTTACATGTTAAATTTATATTTATTGCCAAAGAAATAAAAGGAGACTAGTATAGATCTTTTTCAAGTTATTTAGCTCTCATCAAATAGCCATGCTCTTCTGGGATTCAAATCTGGGCTGCTTGCATATTAGGTAGCTGTATTAACCTCTAAGCCACATGTTCTCTTGACTTTGTCAGTTATACCAAGGGAGAGATTAAGTGTTATTTTTTAAAAAATCAGGGCAACCTAGTGTACCCAAATATGGGAAGGACCATACTTTCCATTCAATCTTACATGTTTTTCACAATAAAAAGGGAAGGGGGAAAAAGGAACAGCCATAGTACGGGGGTGGGGGGGGAAGCATCAGGGATACTCTTCTGCTCAAAACTATCTTGGCTGTATTTTCATCAGAGTATCATCTGAACCACAAGTTAATTAGCCCAGCTTCAGATGTGCTTTCAAAAAACAGGTGGCATTGTGCAGACACAAGAACATGGCACTAATCTGAGACTGGATCAACTCCTGTGTGCAGAATTGGCTTGGTTCAAATGAAATGATGATGACCAAGGCTCAACTGCAGTTCAAAAGCCTCAATCATAAACTCCAAAACATTCCCTCATTCTCCAAATGCCTCAGTTATAAAATTAAGTATAGCAGATGTGCAAGCAAATTAATGTCAAAAGACTTTCCTGAAATTCAGCTATAGCAGCCTCTAACCTGCACTGTGAAGGCCAATACATCATTGTATACCCACCACGCAGCACTCTGGAATGCTGTTGCAAACCTTTCAGTTTAACTATATTTCTTTTCATCCTTTCACTATCTCATCAGTTTTTTCAGTTTTAACTTCAATTCCCTTCCACTCTCTTTCTTAAGACACTAAAGCAATTTGTACCAATCCAACTGCACTGCAACATCATTTTTCCTTTGTCCTTTTTCCCTTGCCATTTAAACTCATCTTTAACAATGTAATAACTGTTATTTTTTACATCTTCTCAATAAAATTACATTTCTGGGTCAAATACTTAGCTCTGGTATATTGCATTCTTGAATAGTGAAAGTCATTTCACTATTAAAGCTACAGAATATAAAAAGGCATATACTGGAGCTCCTTTATGTTTGGGAAATGATCAGACTTCTAATCCAGCTGTATGCTCCAACCAAATAATGCCACGGGGAAAACTAGTCATTTGTATACTAAGACAAAATGCCTAGTGCAGAGGCAGAATCAAAAGTCCCAAACTACTGCAACTTTGATACGTTACATTTATCTTATTTTCATTAGGGTGGAACACTCTGCCACCAGACGTCAGTATTGCACCAACCCTTTTGGCCTTCCAGAAAGGTATTAAAATTTGGCTTTGCTGGTTGGCCCTGGGGCCTCAGGGAAGCATTCACGTTAGCTGATGGGGTAAGAAGACCTCATCCCCATCCTGTTCATCTCTTAGTTCTGGTTTCAGTATAGTTTTAAAATCTTAATCTGTGTAGTTTTGAGGTTTTAATATTTAAATTATTTTTTCTACTGGTTTTGTAAACTGTAAGCCACCCAGAATTATAGGGTAGATGAGAAAGAAAAAAAGGAAGGAAGGAAGGAAGGAAGGAAGGAAGGAAGGAAGGAAGGAAGGAAGGAAGGAAGGAAGGAAGGGGGAGGGAGGGAGGGAAGGAGAGAAGGCAGGCAGGCAGAAAGGCAGGCAGGCAGGCAGGCAGGCAGGCAGAAAGAAAGAAAAAGAAAGAAAGAAAGAAAGAAAGAAAGAAAGAAAGAAAGAAAGAAAGAAAGAAAGAAAGAAAGAAAGAAAGATGGATGCAACCCTGGAAAATCTTTCTTTGTGATTCCTACTCTACCTCCACCCTCCCCATGGGTTTTAATGGTTGATTTTAACTTATTTATTTTTGGAAAGAGAGAGAGAGAGAGAGGGAGAGACAACAACCTAAAAATAAACATTACATATTAAAAAGGGAGGAAGGTATTCTCAATCTCATAATCTAAATTGGAAAAACACTAAGAAAAGCCTGAACTTCTCACATGTGGCATAGTCTCATCCCCTTGCATTATCATCAGGCCTCCTATGGCCTTCATTGTCCAAAATATATTGAAAGATCATTGAAAGATCACTTTCTTCTGTTTTTGTGAGATTTACCTTAAAAATTGTAGGAAAGTCAGTATTTATTCACATCATACTTCAAGAAATAATTTGCAACATTTTATGCACCAGAAGTACATAAATGGTTAGAAATGAAATAAGTACTATAGAACTTTCCCAGCTGCTACTTTTTCATTCAAGAATTATATTGTTCCTGAATTTCTAATTGCCATAGAGAGGAACAGAGAGTTCTATCACAAGCTAACAAAAGTGGTCCTATTTTCAGGAGAGAAAAGATCAAGGGAAGAAATGTAAAGGATTGTTTTATTCAAAACCTAAGATTGCATTTTTATTTTCAACATGCAATCACATCTGTTGTGGGACAAATTATGGGTTGGATTTACCACAGCATTAAAAAATATGCAGTACATGCTTTTCAAAAGTGCTGTATCCTTAGTTTTCCTCAAAGAACTATATTTTTCTATGTAAAAAAAAATGAAATAATTCATCATTAAAAACCCAATCATCTTTTAAAATGTATTTGAGGCAGTTTAACGTTACCTTTTAATCATTTATCATATTTAGCCTTCTGAAAGAATGTGCTTTTTTACTGATTTGATTTTAGATGGACTGCAACTTCAGTCACAAGCAAGCGTAAAAATAGCTTTCCTATAATATGTCTATCAGTTCTATCAGATAAGACAGTAAAGAAGGAATCAAATACTGCTGAAAAAAGATTTCTTTAGACGAGCATCTGTAGCTCCACCATTATTGAACTTCTTGAAAATAATAATAATAAAAATTTGCGAAGAAGCCTGCAACATAGTGGCATCATTTTTCATAGCAATTTACCCTGTATACTGGCTGATATTTTTCCGGATGTGGCTTTACAGATGATTGAAATGAAAGAGATGGCTCAAAATCTGTGCAGAATTCCAAGATAATATTATCCCATCAAGAACTTTTTTTTGAAGAAATTTAATTTGGGATGAAATGTCAAGGAGTGATATCACAATGAAATAGTTAAATTTGTAGGAATCAGAATTTGAACCTTAGAGCTCAATTCACTTTTCCATTTATTTAGATGAAGCTGCCAAAATACTTTAAGAACTGAGCTTATTTAACAATTAGGGCTTATTTAGGGCACGGTATCATCTATATGCAGATGATGCCTACTGATGCATCTCCATTCAAAAATGAATGGGAGATGTAATAGAAATTTAAACCAAGAGGTTGGGCGGGAAGGAACAAATGCAACATATCTCCAACAAGTCAGAGAGGCTGTTCATTCAGAAACTAAGACCAGGACAATTTAAACAACTTCAGCTGATATTGTGCCACCACAAAAGTATTTCATCTATAAAATGGGGATTCTTCAGGTTCTCAGCAGTTGAAATCTGTAGTCAGGAGAGACTTTGCCCTGCTGTTTCTTCAGTTGTCATTCCTGGAATATGAGGCATTGGTAGTAGTAAATCATGTCATCGTCATCATTAGCATCATCTTCCTCCTGTACTACTACAAGTTAGTCTATTTGAAACTACTCTTGAAAATTTTCCAGACTGATACAAAATGCATCAGTGACCAATTCACTGAGAAGAGTGCTTCAATATACCCATATAATACTTGTACTACAGGGTTTGTATTAGCTGCCAGTTTGTTTCTGCTTGCAGAAACCCGCCCTTATTGACAAATGAGTCCCTAACACGATGAATGACACCAGACCCACACTCACAAGACCCACACAGGATGTCACCACCACACATCCACGCAGAAAGCAGCCTCAAACCCACACTGATAATGAGGCACGACCAAGGACCAGAAGCCAGACCGCAGCTGCATCATTAGCCACTTTTAACCCCTCCAATCCATACATGAATCAGACCAACACCCTCCATGAAAAGCCCTCAAGACCACAAACCTGAAGCCAAACAACAACAACGCAGCTCACCAGCTCAAATCCCCCTGCAACCCAGACTAAGCCAAGCACAACCAAGCCCCCACCCAAACAGAACACACCCCCAGCCAATCAGAGCACAACCAACCCCCCATCCAATCAGAGCACAGCCAAGCCCCCAACCAATCAGAACACACCTCCACCCAATCAGAACACAGACAAGCTCCCACCCAATCAGCTCACACCCCCACTAGTAGTTAAAAGGAAGGGTCAGCTGCAATCTCACATTGCTCCTGGAAGAACGAAGCCGAGAACACCAGCCTGAAGATGACGAATGAGACTTCGTCGAAACGTCGCCAAGATACTTCCAATTCTACGTGGGAGAAGACCCGAATAACCAAAGACCTACATATATATATATATATACATGTATATATATATTTTAATATTTTTGCTGATAATACTATAAATAAAGGGAGGCTGTTATAGATCTATTTCGAGCTTATTTGCTCTCATCAGACAGTCATACCCTTACTGGGATTTGAACCTGGGCCATCTGCCTACAAGGCAGTTGATTTAACCCCCAAGCCACAGGTTCTTACCTGATTACCAGCTCATTTCCAGGTAGGTTATTTGTATGTTTTTTGTATTAAGTCATCCTGGATTACCACGAATGGAGGAGATATCACAAATCTCCAATTTTTGCCTTTCAGCCCAATCTCATGGGCCATCCAGACAGTATCATATAGCCGACAAGCTATTTTTTTATGTTTTTAATATTTTTGCTGATAATACTATAAATAAAGGGAGGCTGTTATAGATCTATTTCGAGCTTATTTGCTCTCATCAGACAGTCATACCCTTACTGGGATTTGAACCTGGGCTGTCTGCCTACAAGAACCTGTGGCTTGGGGGTTAAATCAACTGCCTTGTAGGCAGACGGCCCAGGTTCAAATCCCAGTAAGGGTATGACTGTCTGATGAGAGCAAATAAGCTCGAAATAGATCTATAACAGCCTCCCTTTATTTATAGTATTATCAGCAAAAATATTAAAAACATAGAAAAATAGCTTGTCGGCTATATGATACTGTCTGGATGGCCCATGAGATTGGGCTGAAAGGCAAAAATTGGAGATTTGTGATATCTCCTCCATTCGTGGTAATCCAGGATGACTTAATACAAAAAACATACAAATATATATTGATATAAGGCAGTGTCAATAGGGAAAAATATCTAGCCCTACAACTGAGTAGGAGAACTCGAAGGCAATTTTGGGCTATGCATTTTAAATAAGACATTGACAATCTGGAGGATGTCTACAGGTAAGAAATCAAGATGATAAAGTACCTGGAAGGAAAAACATGAGAAACAGTGGAAGCACTGGAGCAGACAGCAGGGTGACATCTTCAAGTATTTGAAGGAGTGGTATAAAAAAAAAAGTGAAGAACAACTCAGAGTTTTTCTACCAGCCAGAAGAAGAAATAAGAAGTTTAAATTATAAGGAAATATGTTTTGCTTGGATATCAGGAAAAATGTCCTAATAGCAATGGAATGCATTGTCTCAAGAAGGAATAGACTTCCTTCACTGGAAATGTTTAAAAAGAAACCTGAAGGTAATTTATTAGAGGTGCTGATGAGATGATTTTATGCATTGGATAAGGTGTTGGACATTGACTTCCATGATAAATTGTAGTATTTGCAGTTTATGAATCTATGAAATAAAAAGCAGATTCTTAGTACATCTTTTTCTTGTAATTTCTGCAACATCTATTATTAAAATATACTTCATTTTCCTTACCAAATCCCCCTAAACCAAGCTTATAATGAATTATAGTACTAGTCAAATCACAGCTGAAGCATGAATGCATTCTGCAAAGGCATAAAAGTTGAATGCTTCTTTCCACTGTGAACTGTGTTCCCAAAGTGCCTTCCAAATACAGCTTTCTATATTGACAAAGGAATAGAAACTTTAAATTTAAGACAAGTTCAAAATCAATTTTGAAAAACTAATTTCAGCATAGAAGTTGGAGGAAGGAAAGAGGATCAGCTACCTTTTGTAGAAAGTCAGCACCTACCCCACCTAGAAGAATGAAATATTTTGAGAAATATTAAAAAGGCAGAATAATATATTTCCCTAAATGAGAAGTGGAGAAACCTATTTTTTTAGAGGCAGGAAGCAGATTTCAGAGTGATGGGATTAAGAACAAGACATGATCTTTCAGGACATAATAGGATCAACCCACTACCATTTAGCAGAAGACACAGAGCTCACTACTTTGCACAATCTCCTAAGGGCATCTCAGACATTGCATGACCACCGAGAGCAGTCCAAACTTCAACCAAACCTGGGAGCTCAGACAAACACCTAGATTTGCATTTCCTCTTTTGACTATAGAGCCAGCTATAACCCCTACATAACCCCATGACCCCATAGGGATCTGACAACAGCCATTAGAATACATACTCTTGCACAGGAACAGAAAGCTCAAATACAAAGCCCAAAGAAAATATAAAATCCCACCACTCTCAACTCCATTTTGTCAGCTGCCAAGAACCACAAACCCATGTGGTTCTGCTTCATCATGGAGGCTTTCCAATCAGCCTCCATGTTTCCAGTGTCTTTCTTCCAGCTTGGAACTGAACCAGATGGCTATTTCTTCTAACATCTTGATCAACTTATAGAGAATAATTTATCAAAAATGTAGTGGAAGCCCTTATTTTTGGAGAAAGTTACTCCACAATTGAGAGCCAGTTTGGTGTAGTGATTAAGGCATCAGACTAGAAAGCAGGAGACTGGGAATTCTAGTCTTGCCTTAGGCACAAAACCAGCTGGGTGACCTTCTCAGCCCTAAGAAGGAGGTAATGGCAAACCACTTCTGAAAAACCTTGCCAACAAAACTGCAGAAACGTTTCTATGCAGTCTCTGAGAATTGGACATGATTGAATGGAAGCATAGTTATTTTAAAAAAGGAATGCAGATCTTAAAAACTGCACAAATCTGAAGAATAAAACCTACTTTTGTGTAAAAGGTTTTATAGATTTGGAGTTCAAGATTTTCAACAAATCACAGTTAAATAATTATGGCTTACTGCAATATATGAATCCATTAGCTGAAAAATGAAAGTCTCTTTCTACTTAAATCCAATCACAAACTATCCATTTAAGAGATGGACTTTCACCAAGTTACCTATCACCCCAAGATAGATTTTGTGAAATCCACAGGCACTCTTACAGTTATGTGCAAATATGCTAGCTTTCGATTTTGTAATTTTTTATTAAGAATATATGTTTTAAGTCAGATTAGACAGGGAATCTAGGAGTCTAAGGCAGATGTTTGGAGTTCATTACAGTGGTGGGTTTATTACAGTGGTGGGTTGCTACCAATTCACCCCAATAGTTCCCAATGCAGCAGGAAGCTCCGCCCACCCACCCAGATGTCATCAAAAATACTATGCATATGCGCAGAAGCTTCTGTGCATGCGCAGAAGTGCTGTGCGTTCCCAAAGCAAGCAAGCATGCACCATACTGTATCCATTATAACATTAAATTAACATACATAATATTCTGCTGTTCCCATACCAATCAGATGAAAATGCGGAAACCTTATTTTAAAAATGTATAGCACATATGGTATTACTTTTCCTCACATGCACTAATGCATTATGGTACTCCATGATACTGTACACCAACAAACAAACAATCTGCAGCCAAAAAAACCTGGTCTTTTAAAATCCTACACAATAAGATCCCAAGCTTTGTCTTAAGACATTGTTTTTTAAATCTTTAATGTCCTTTTTTGGTGCAGAGGAAAAACAGCAGGGAAATTATTGTTAAAAATCTGACCACCAGGCATTTCAAAACTGAGACTAATCAGTTATAATCAGTATCTTCCATGAGTATAGGATATACCTATGTGAGGAGTAAATTGTTATGATTAATTGCTTTAAGCAGTGATCAGGTAAAACCAATAAATAATGGCTTATTGTTTGAATAATTTGGTTGATTCAGCTCAGAGCAACAATGAGTAATAAAGTATGAATTTTCAACTCTCTAGAACTCTGGAATAAAGAAAAAACGTTATTAAAGTAATTAAAATAATTAAAATAAGTTAAGAAACAGTACTTTTAATCACAAACCATTAGTCTGGAAACAAGAACTTATAGTTCTCAGCATTCAGTACTAACAATCATTCTGTCAAAGATTCTGGCAAATTTGGGCGGATTATGAACTTTTTCAGATGCTTTTGCCAGGCTTAAATGTCATGCTTACCGCTGATGAAGGAGGACGAAGATCAAATGCTGAATAAAGATCCAGAAAAAAACAGCCAAAGCACAGCTCCCAGATGAACAAAGCAGCCTTCCTCAAAATTAGGGAGTTCTACCAGTATATTAACTGTTGGATGACGCCTGTCATTCTTTTCTGATTTGTAGAGAAAGTTAACTCTCTTTTGAGACAGAGATCTTGCAGGATTGAGTCTCCTGCAATTTTGGTCAAATAGCTGCATCTGGGCTCAAGGAAAGATACCTTACATTACAGTGTTAAATTTGCATCTTCCCCAATATATTAGAATTGAAACATAAATATGAATGGATATAGTTTTTTTAATGCTTCTTCTTTAACAGTTGAAAATAGAATCTGCACTTTTCTGCAGATGCATCTACAGGATAGGATTCTTTTATCAAAATGACAGGATGAATATTGCCCTAGAAGCTCAGACCCTTCATAGATAAATACAATATCAGACACATTTACAAAAGAGGCAAAGATTGCACCATGACAGTGCAATTCTTGTTTCATGATTTGTCCTTTGACCCCTCCACAGACATCTCTGCTACTCTCCATGAAAGAGATGTGCGTGAGCTACCTTTTCAAACTTTGTAGAAAGAGAAGAAATCAGAAAGCTGCCTTTTAAGGGTCTTTCTGATTGTAGCATTATCTGTGGAGGCTCCCATTGTCTGAAGCAGCTCAACCTCAGGAGTGAAAGAAGGTCTCATGCATATAGGCTTTTGGAAACTTGTTAAAATTTAGCTGTTCTAAAAGATGGTTAAAAAGGGATGCAGTGGCTCAGTGGCTATGACGCTTAGCTTGTCGATCGAAAGGTTGGCAGTTCAGCAGTTCAAATCCCTAGAGCCACGTAACGGGGTGAGTTCCCGTTACTTGTCCCAGTGTCTGCCAACCTAGCAGTTCAAAAGCACGTAAAAATGCAAATAGAAAAATAGGGACCACCTTTGGTGGGAAGTTAACCGCGTTCTATGTGCCTTTGGCATTTAGGGAGGCCAGCCACATGATCACGGAGACGTCTTCGGACAGAGCTGGCTCTTTGGCTTTGAAATGGAGATGAGCACTGCCCCCTATAGTTGGGAACGACTAGCACATATTTGCGAGGGGAACCTTTACCTTTAGAAAATTGTTGGGACTTGCATGTTGTGAATTAATTCTTTTGTGATATACTAGATTTTGCTGGACATTATATGTTTTATTGTTGAATTACCTGGCTGTTGTATATGTCTTTCAATTGAAGTGGCATATAAATTCATAAATAAAATAAAAATAACATGAATGCTTCTCTTACACCTAATAAAACACAGCTTTGGCTAAGAAAAGCATTCCATTTTTAGGAACTCTTGAAAGTAATATATCTGCATGCGTCTTCCTAGGAACCCTATTTCTTTCAATAGGTTAGGACTAAAGATTAATTCTTTCATCAACCTCTAATTTGCTTCAAAATATTGCAAGTCCTTGGCTTTATTTCTGTTCCCCATGAAGTAATCAATCTTATTTCTCCCCCATGTGGACAAAACAAACAAGACAGTCTAGTATGTGAAGAATAATACAGAGAGATGATCACCAATATATTTGCTTTTTAAGCTCTACAGAAAAGACTAAACAGCACTTGGATTCATGGGGGAAAAACATAACAAATACTTGAAGGGAACATAAAACAATTAATTTTGGGGTAATAGGCTCTTCCTTCTTTTTCTAGTCAACCAAACTACATCAGTAAACTACATGTCCCGTCAACCTGCATTCTTGTGGTACTGTGATTTTTTTCAGAAAATTTTAGGAAAATTGTTTTTATTTACTTTTTGGAGTGTAGGAAGTTAGCATTCAACCCTCTCCTAGAAAAATGAAATATTATAGGAAATATTTAAAAGGCAGAATATTATATTTTCCCTACAGGAGAAACATGTTTCTAAAGACAAACTCAGAGCCTCAGCTCCCTGCTGCCTCCCCCCCCCCCCCGGCCCCCCATCAGATATTTTGGTGCCAATCTATCGACAAGACAAAGGCTGGGCCAGCTTATCTATAATACAAAAGACACGGCCCTCAGGACACAATAGGATTAGCCCTCACTCAAGATCCAAACCAGGACAAAGCCATTAAGCCATAATAGGAATTGCCCAAAGCCTCTTCATTACATCATCACCCAGCAAGATTCAACCAGGTCTGGGAGTCTGATAACCAATCAGAGTACATTCCTTACATAGGAACAGGAAGCTCCAAAGCGGGGCCCAAGAGAGGGTATAAATCTCTCTCCCTCTCTCACCCATGTGCTCTTTTTGCCCAGGACCTCAAAACACATGGTCCTGTCCACTATTAAACCATCTTTCCAAGCAGTCTCCATGTTTCCATTGTCTTTCTCCCCACTTGGAACTGAACCCAGTTCCAACAGAACATACTAAAAACTAATTGTTCTTACAAATATATGTCAGAAGAATTGATTTATATGTTTGTACTCTAAAAATAACATTTAGAATCCATTTCTTAAATGCTTCAAATATTCCTTAATAAGATGGCGCATCACAATTGTTATCCCTATTTAATTGGGTGTGCATAGCTGAATTTAAGGAACAACATTTATCTAAGAAGTTCTTTAATGAAGAGAAAGTTGGAACAATTGCCACTGCAATACAGTAACTTGTTGACATATAATTACTGAGTTGTGTAGAAGAGTAGCATAACAAAGGCTGAATTTTATATACAATATTCATTGTTAAAGCCCTCCTCTCTTCCCTCCCTCCCCCAGTTTCTGCTTTCTTAGCCCATGGGCACTTTGAAATACATCATTAGCACAGCTAAACTTATCAATATAAATTCTGAAATGATTCATCTGCAATTCAGAGACTAGCCTGGAAACTCAAGCATTAAAATTCATATTGTTCAGGAAAAAAGCCCTGAGAAATGGAAATAATTTGGCATAAAGTTTTATTCAAAATAAAATAATAGATTAAATAAAACATGTTTATGTTTGTGCTAATTGTTTATTCAAAACTGATAATTCAAGAATGTGTACCTGAAATGTCTTTTCTGAACTGGAATAGGTCTCCAATCTGTATTGTGAAACTGGACTAATTACTTTGAATTCAAATAAGGTTTATAAAAACAGTTCCATGCTGATTGAATATCCCTTGGTGTCTGTTCTGCCTCCTACCTCAACCACCAAATCCCTCGTTCTCATCATGAGGCATGTTGTAATTCTTTGATGATCTTTTATTGTACAAAGCTCAGCTTATTCTAGTTGTCTGGACCTGATTCTAAGTGGCTGAGTCTAGTTGACAATTTAAATTGCTACGATGCCCTGGAGCAATACTACATTCAGGAGCATTTAGGAAAATTTCAACAATAAATATCCACTGCAGCTGTCATTAAGTCTGTTAGACCCATTAATGAAGGTGACACCATTCTTAGGTTTCTCTCTAAGCAGCAAATCCATTATTGGAAGAGAAGCTAAAGACAAATGCATTTAAATTGCATTATATTATCCTTGCACTTTTTTGCAAATATACTTTGTTAGCAATCATTAAAACAAAACATATACATTTACATGATTATTTCTAACATAGTTCTTTCCTCCAGACTATTATTCTCAGACCTTTATAATTTCAGGTAAAATATAACATAATTCTGCATATGAAACTTCTATCCCACAATCATATAGCTAACACAATGACATGAAGAATATCTCCAGCAATCATCACCATATCACTGTCATCATCTCTATGATCTAACACAAGTCTACTTGGGAAAGAAGAAATAAAGGGTGTCCTCTGGATGTTGATTGACAATATATCTCATCTTAAAAGGACAAATCAACTTCTAGTCACCCTTAAGGGAACATATGACTACATGCAAGAAAATAACTAATGTGATGAACACAAGAGGGGATCTTTTTACCCCACTTTTTCTAGAACGTTGTAGTTGTGACACTACATTTTACGATGGTCTTGCTGGGTTGATTATGCCTGGAAAATGTCATTGGAAGAGTTTCTCGTGGCTCTTTTTTCCAGCATGTTTGCAAATCCCTCCTAGTTCGATGCTCTCTGCAACTTCAACTGATGTACAATTTAATTATTCCCTTGCATCATTTATGAAGCTATTAAAGCAGGCAGGAGCCAATTAAGGAAGGGAAATACGATTTAGGAGAATGGAGAGACTGATGCTGTTTCAATGTCATGCTTTGATATTCTCCCTTGGAGGACTGCTGGGAAAATGTGCTATTTGAAAATAACTACAAAAAGTAACTAGTCATTTTCACTGCATCCTGAGGTAATTCTCCAAGAACACTTGATTTATGCAGTCTTTGCCCCTAACACATAATGTATGTTTATGCTTAATTAGCCCCTAATCAAACTTTCTGACTTTCTGGACTAAATCACATTAAAAGGTAATTAAAAATACTCCTCAGGTTTCACCTTCCTGCTGGTTACTTCTCCATCTTCCTAGATGCCTATTTATATTTTTAAAACTATTTTTGCCCTCTTCAAAACTTGTATTACTCCTAATTAGGGCACCTCTACATTGAAGCAAAAGTGTGGAGAGATAATACACACATGTATAAATACATATACTGTACATATAAATGTACACCTACAGATACATATATGCCAGTGGTGAAATCCAATTTTTTTACTACCTGTTCTGTGGGTGTGCCTTGGTGAGTGTGGTGTGCTTGGTGGGCATGGCTTGGTTGCATGGCAGGAGAAGGATACTGCGAAATCTCCATTCCCACCCCACTCCTGGAGAAGGATACTGCAAAATCCCCATTCCTTCCCTACTCCTGGGGGAAGGATATTGCAAAATCTCCATTCCCACCCCACTCTGGGGCCAGCCAGAGGTGGTATTTGCCAATTCTCCAAACTACTCAAACCACCAGTTCTCTGAACTACTCAAAATTTCCGCTACCGGTTCTCCAGAACCTGTTAGAACCCCTGATATATGCACATTCAACTTCACACACACTCAACTGATACTTTTAACCACCTGGAATTAAGGTTTCCAACAGATTTTTCTCCTATACTTTTAAAAGCAACCTGACATGCAATTGGTGCCATTTAATAAACTTTTACCTGGCACTGTAACTCCATCATAAAGAACTTTTTCGCTCTCCTTCTCTGCCCTGCTTTGGTGTACTACAAGCAGGACTAACAGAAACATTGGCAACTTTACAGAACGCATGAGAGAAATCTGCCCAGGCCAATAGTCTCTCCAGATGGACTGGGATTACAGCTCCAAGTATTTCCAGCAAACATGGCATTCAGCCATGGGCATTGCAGTCCCAACACATCTGGAAGATATTACATTGGGAAAGGATGCTGTACTCCTTCACATTCCCCTCTGTCTACATGGGATGTTTTCAGAAAAGCATCCTAGGCTCTGCATATCAAGTTTCTATTATTATATTCATTATATATACTGTATTATATTTAATTCAGTTCTGCCACCTGCAGACTATGTCCATGTCCCACCTGGCTCTTTTAAGTGTTGCGGGAGGAGGCAACTGAATTCAAGCAGTGGTAAATCTGTCATTGGGGGGAGAGGAAGCTGTACCTCCTTCCTTAAAGGAGTTGTTAGTGCAACCCCTCCTGAAGAAGCCATCTCTCTACCAATCTGTGCTAGATCATTTTTACCCTGTCTCCAATGTTTCTCTTTTGGAAAAGATTTGGGAGAAGGTGATAGGATTGCAACTGCAAAGAATCTTGAATGAAGCAGATTTTTGTAGTTCCGTTTTAGTCAGGTTTAGGCACGTATTTGTTGTTCTTGTGGTTGTTCTTCCTTTATCTAGGTCCTTTGGGACCTAGATAAAGGAAGGGGAGCTTTCTCATGTTACCATAGTTAGTTCAGCATGTTTGGTATCATCAGCTATGGTTTTCAGAGCTGAGCAGGTAGGTTCAGCCAATAGTAATGAAGAATGAGCAATCAACCCATTCTATATCGGTTGCCACAGATCTCGTTCTTTACCCTATCTTGTTTAACATCTATCTGAAACTATAGGATGAAGATATCCACCACTTTAGAGTGAGATATAATTGATTTCTTGACAATAACCAACTATATATCTCCACACTGCATTCGACAATTACAATGAAAATTGTTATCCAGCATCTACTTTAGGTATGGAATTGGGTAGAATGAAATAAGTTAAAATAAATTCTAGACAGACATAGTTGCTGTTTGTTCAGAAGCCATCAGGTTTAGCAATAATCCCTAAACGGGCCCTGCATGGAATTGCATTCATTCTGAAGGAGCAAGTCCACAACTTAGAAACACAGCCTTTGTTTGATGAACAAACAGGGGAGGCTAGGCCATGGGAACTTTGCTCAGCTTTGGCTGATGTACCAATTGTGGTCATTTATGGAATGGGTGGCCGTGACAACTTTCACTCCTGTCTTTTTTAACATAACCTGCTAAGGAAAACCATCTGAAAACTTCAGTTCATTCAGAATGCAACAACCTTCATTGTGTTTTTTGACTATTTTGGTCCAACACTTGGAGCTTAGAACATGTAAGAACATGAACAGGAATAATTTGCAAACATGAGCACACAAAGAACATGACTGAAGCAAGAAGTGTTTCTAAGTAGACAACTCTTAGCCAACAGCAGTTTAGAGCACTCTCATTTTGTTTCTTTAATAATGAATTTGGATATAAAAATAAAAGTTGCAAAAAGTAGTGGAAAAAAATAGAGAAGAATAACACACAGAAGATGACAGCATCTGGACCCTTGTAAAATTTTCATAAGTAGATATTTTAAAATAAATATTTGAAAACCATTCAAGTTCATATCAGAAAAAAAGGTAGAATTCCCTCCTGAGAGGGAATAAGATCAAATGTTTGATGATGGCAGACTAATGAATCAAGATAAACGTGAACTGAAGAATAGAAAACATTATTAATAATCTAATTAATTTTAATTTGTACTACACACAATATGAAAATTAGAAAAAAACAACCAACAAAATTCAAGTACAAAGATAAATGAAGTTGAGTTTCACTTGAACAGAGGACTCTAATATTAAAAGTTAATAATTAGCTATACAGTAAGAATATGAAACTAGATAAAATTGAATAATTTTACAAATTTATTGCTAGATTTAAGCAAATTATTGATCTTTCGATCAGTAAACATTTGAGGGACTTAACATGGCTGCATTTCTATCTTAAATGCTGTATTTCTAAACAATCTTAAAATCAACATGACTATATAAATGGTGTGATCTTCCGAAGATGATATATGCTGTAATTCTAATTTTTTTCATGGCAGTTATCTCACCCTCTTCCAGTTGTGTTGATTACAATTCCCACCATATTCCATGTATCACCTTATTCCTGATGGTTGACTGGAATTATATTCAAAATATTTAGAAATTATATTTTCTGAAAAGGTTCTAAGCCATGTTTTAATACTATTGTTTTGTTCAAAAAGATGTTAGTTAAATGTAATTATTTATTTATTACATTTAGGTGCCACCCATCTCACTACTGAGGGATTCTGGCCTGCTATTTGTTTCTAGTAACTTTGTTATTTCTTGATCTGTCCCCCTTTACATACACCCACAAAAACACAGCCAGTCGAGGGTTAAAGAAGCACTTGGCACACACCACAGTTCTTATCTCTAACTTGGCAGCGATATGCACACCATCTGCCAAGTGCTTTAATAGTTCACAGAAAGAAAATCACATACGTAGCTTTGCCAAAATCAGTTCTTTTAGCTCCAATGACTACCAGATTGAGTTATTGTTCGTCACAGGGATCATTGACCACCACCCTGTCTTATAGTCTCTGGGGTGTGGTCCAGTGACTCATTGGTCCTGTGACTCAAGTCTAGTGACTCAGGTCTATTCCCTCGTACGTCTCCTCAGCTGCTGCAAACGCTTATCTCGCCTTCGTTGACGTGCGTCCAGGAATGACGTCTCTCCCTCACTCTCATCTGAGACACCTGTTTCCCCACTACTTTGCTCTCTTTCAGCTGGCACCTGAGACGGTGCCGGGGGGGGGGCTGGGAGATCTGGCTGGCTCCTCTTCCTCATGCTCAGAGCTTCCTTCCTCCAATGGGATAGGCTCAGAGGACGGGGCCACAACAATTTCTATTATTTGATATGTTGTACTGAATACCATCAATTGGAACAGCATGATGACCTAAAGATAAAGCTCTCGCCGCACAATCAGAAGCCTGTGAGTCTGATCCTAGGTCAGTGTTGGCGAACCTTTTCGGCACCGAGTGCTGAAATGGGAGCGCACGGGCGCATGCGGTCGAGTCCCAGAAAAAAGAAGAACAGTTCCTGGCATGTATGCATGGGAGCACTGGAAACTAGAAGAGCGGTTCCCTGGTGTACATGCGCACACAGGGACCCTGAGTTTCCGGTTTCTGGTGCACATGCTCGTGCAAAGACCAGCTGGCTGGCGTGCATTTGTTCACCAGAACCCAGAAGAGCAATAGGCGATGGGTGGCATGCCCAGAGAGATGACTCTGTGTGCCACTTCCGGCACGCGTGCCATAGTTTCGCCATCACGGTTCTAGGTAGTGTCAGATATTTCTCTTTCTGGGCGCAAAGAGAAAATATTGCTGCAAACTCTGCATAGGCATCAGGAAGAACATCTGGCCAGTAAATGCTCATTCCATTCAGTCGCCCAGACTCCACCCTGATGCAAGTGATTACAGGGTCATTAAAAGAAAAAAAAGTCAATTAATAGAATACAAAAAGGCAAAGAATGTAAGAATCGCTAATAACATGATAGAAACTTATCAAATATAAAAGTCAAAGAAACAGTCAGATTCCTTCTAATCTGCACTAAGTATTTCTCCAGAGATTTTTTTTTTAAATCAAAGAATTAGAACTAATAGTACAATTAAAATATCAAAAATTGTGAGTATATATAATGGCTCCTTTGACTTTTTTCTTCCAATGGCTTATAACCAATGTCTGTTTCTAGTTGTGTGCTATTGGTTTTTTTCCCTCATCCATTAATTCTCCACAGAATACCCGAAACACAGCTGCTTCATTTGCTGCAAAGAAAAGCTACCAGGTGTTGAAAAGAGAATTGGCAAGAGTTAACCATGCTGTGACAATGCCAATTTCTAAAGAAACTCCCTCATGGAGAGTCAAATGTAGTTATAGACCGTTCATTTCATTGAGAATACTCTCTCTGGAAAGAAAAGGCAGGAAGGAAATATCTGGAATGGCCTTATTCCTTTGGTCTTGCATTGGAGAAAAACTCATTGTTCATACGGTACTTACGAACAGATCAACTGGCCTACCAGCCAGGTGAACTGAAATTCATTTGTAGAAGTAATGAAACAACAATTGTGCTGGAATTTTGTATGTATAAAATTTGTGCTTGTGAAAGAGAGAGCCAAATATTTATGTTGTTTTTAAACAGCATCATATTTTTCTCTCCAGACAGTTCACCTAACTTGTACAAAGAAAAGTAGTTAGAAATTTTGTATGGAACAGAATATTTAGGTGTGTTACTTGCTCCCCCTTGTGGCTTTAAGTATAGTAACACAGAGTCCATTTATCAGAATGTTTAATTTGTCACAGTGTAACTACTGGGATTTTTGTTAATTGCTTTTATAGTTTGTTCTATACAGAAAAAGTAGGGGGAAAGATCATTTACTAAATCTACATGCAGTGCATATAAGGATTTCAAGCACTATTTTCCATTATTCATCCTTATAATAGATGACTATTAAATTCACACACAAAAACCACTCTCAAAAATATCCTCAATTTTCCCTGCCTGCTGGAAATAAAACAAAGTGTGTTTAGATATCTCTGTGACTGACATTTTCAGGGTTTTTTTTCCCATGATCAGAGAGAAAACCTAATACACAGTTACTGTTAGCTGGTTTAGGTTAGGTTAGTAAATGTTGGCATGTGTCATGTTTTGTAAATGGTGTTCTAAATGATCCATGAATGATTTTAACAACAGTTGATTCACAAATATGTATTTTCATGCCAGATACATACTCTTCATATGGCACTGATACATTCCTAACTTCCTGACAGTTAGAACAATTAATCAGTGGAACAACTTGCCTCCAGAAGTTGTGAATGCTCCAACACTGGAAGTTTTTAAGAAGATGTTGGATAATCGTTTGTCTGAAGTGGTGTAGGGTTTCCTGCCTAGGTATGGGGTTGGACTAGAAGACCTCCAAGGTCCCTTCCAACTCTGCTATTCTGTTCTGTTATTATTATTAAATGGGTTCAATTGTTTAAATATTTTTATCATGATTACTGTTTTGATGATACATGCATTATTGTATAACATTATTATATCTGGATCCGTTCCAGTCGGGCTTCAGATCAGGGTACAGCACAGAAACGGCATTGGTCGCATTGGTTGATGATCTTTGGAGGGCCCGGGACAGGGGTTGCTCCTTGGTCCTGGTCCTATTAGACCTCTCAGCGGCTTTTGATACCATCGACCATGGTATCATGCTGCACCGGTTGGAGGGGTTAGGTGTAGGGGGTACTGTGTTGAGGTGGTTCTCTTCCTTCCTCTCTGACCGTATGCAGTCTGTGTTGGCAGGGGGTCAGAGGTCGACCTCGAGGCACCTTATTTGTGGGATGCCGCAAGGCTTGGTCCTCTCATCCCTTTTGTTCAACATTTATGTGAAGCCGCTGGGTGAGATCATCCATGGTTTTGAGGTGAAGTTCCATCAGTACACTGATGATACTCAGCTATACATCTCCACCCTGGACCACCCCAACGATGCACTTGACATGATGTCCCAGTGTCTGGAGGCCGAGCAGATGTGGAGGGGGAAAAACAGGCTCAGACTCAACCCCTCCAAGACTGAGTGGCTGTGATTCCCGGCGTCCTGGTATAGTCAGCTGGTTCTATCGCTGACTATTGGGGGTGAGACCTTGGCCCCCACAGAGGGGGCCCGCAACTTGGGTGTCCTCCTGGATGTGCGGCTGTTGCTAGAAGAGCATGTGGTGGCTGTGGCCAGGGGGGCGTTTTATCAGGTTTGCCTGATTCACCAGTTGTGTCCCTTTCTGGACCGGGACTCCTTGTGCACGGTCACTCATGCCCTCATCACTTCCCGTCTGGATTACTGTAATGCTCTCTATATGGGGCTCTCTCCTGAAGAGCACCCGGAGGCTCCAAATGGTCCAGAATGCGGCCGTGCGGGTGATTATGGGAGCAACATGGTGCACCCATGTAACACCCCTCTTGCGCGAGCTGCACTGGTTTCTGGTGGTCTTCCGGGTGTGATTCAAGGTGTTGATGACCATCTTTAAAGCGCTCCATGGCTTAGGACTTGGGTACTTACGAGACCGCCTTCTGCTGCTGATAGCCTCCCACTGGCCAATACGCTCCCACAGAGAGGGACTCCTCAGGCTGCCATCAGTCAAACAATGTCGACTGGCAACCCCCAGGGGGAGAGACTTCTCTGTGGGGGCACCTGCCCTCTGGAACGAATTGCCCCCAGAGATACGGATGGTCCCTGACCTATGCAACAAGGACTATATATACATATTGACATCTCAGATATTAGTGAATTAAAATGCATTGGACCTGGATGCTAAGTCAGATTGTACTGTTTACTACTCAGGACATGAGGAACAGTCTTGCCTTCATAGACAGGAAGGATATACAGTGACAGTAGTTGGGTACAAAGCTGTCAAATGATGAGGTAATATCAATTAGACTTCATGGACAACCCTTTAATATAATGGTTATTCAGGTTTACACCCAGCCACTGATGATGAAGAGAAGGAAATTGACAAGTTTAGCACTCATTTACAATCTGAAATCAACAAAACATGCAAGCTTGATATGCTGCTTCTGTTTAGAGAATGGAATGCCAAAGTTGGCAATATTAAGCAGGAAAACATAGTTGAATTGTATTCCTTAAGAAACAGAAAGCATGAGAATTTATCAGTTTTTGCCAGTCCAGTTATTTCTTCATTGCTAACACATTCTTCAAACAACAAAAATAATCCCTATCTATGTGGACATTATTAGATGGACCCCTGTGGAATCAAATTGACTATATTATTAGTACAAGGAGATGAAAGAGATCAGATATAACAGCACAGACATGGCCAGGAGCTGTTTGTGGAACAGATTATTGAATGCTTATATGCAAGTTCCAAGTCAAGCTAAAGCAGAAGAACAAAGCAAACAAGTTACAACACGATCTTAAGCATAGACCTACCATTTTTGAGGATAACATGATGAATTACTTTGAAGCCCTAAACCTCATTAATAGAGAACCAAAACAACTGTGAAATGGAAACAAAGAAGTAGTTAAGGATAAATGTGAAAGAGATTGCAAAAGACCAAGAAAGTAAGCTGGATGTTAGAACAGAGAATTGAAACTTCCATGAAGATAGAAACTAAAGCCAAGAAAAATAAAGCTGTCATGAAGGAATTTAACAAAGAATTTCAGAAAGGTGTTTGAAATTTCAGTTAAGGAGTTTGGACAATAACACAATGACCAAAAGACTGAAACGTATCAGTCTACATATCAATACCAAAGAAAAGAGACTTAAAAGATTGTGCAAACTACTGTACAATATCCTTAATTTCATATTGTAGCAAAATAATGCTCAGAATCGTCCAATATAGTTTAGAGTCCTAGATGGAAAAGGAAATGACCAAATGCTTGAACTGCTTTTCATGAAGACTGAGAAACAAAAGGTGTTAGTACTGATGCATGCTGAAAAATAGAGACAGCCACAGAATACCAAAAAGAACTCCATGTATTCTTCATTGACTACATAAAGGCCTTTGACTATATCATTCATGTCAAATTATGGAAAATGAGAATCCCAGAACATCTCATTGTCCTCATGCAAATCTTATATACAGATAGTCCTAAAGTTACAGTAATGGAGTCTGCCCATTATAGTTGCAAGTCATACTTGTTGTTAAGTGAGATTAATGATGTGATCATTAAACAATGGCACAGGTCATTAAGCGTGCTTCAGTGGTTGGGAAGACTCTGAGAGGCCTAGCGCAGGCCCACGCTGGTCTGCCCTAGGCTTCCAAAGGCCTCCCACAACCCCAAGACACTCCCTGCTCTGCTTCCCAACCCTCAGGGGAAGCAGCCTTGGGCCTGTTCCCTCCCTCATCAGGTCCCCTGTAGGCCTTGGTTTGTTTCCCACCCATCCACCCAGCCATTCAAGGAAGCCTAAAGTCAGCAGCAGAAACCAACCAGGAATTTGAAGGACTCTGCCTGCTCCTTAGTCACATCCACAGCCCAGAAACTTATATTTCTGTGTTTTGCAGAAAGAGATTCCCACTTGATGCAATGTTATATGATGTTCAGCTTTCCTACAGAGGCTGCCTCTTGGCAACCATGTGTGATTCTGGAGTCTCCTTAAAAAGGGAAGCCCTTTAAAAAGGTCCCTGCATATAAGGGTGCTGCTGGGTCCTGGAGCTGGCTGGCTGGCTGGGTTGGGAACAGGCCAAAGGTCTGCGGGCACTTGGCGGGATGGAGGAGGGAGATGGGGGGGAGGGCACTGCAGCATCCCTGTAGTTGGTCAGAAGAGTGAACAAGCCCAGGAGCAATACAGAGGCCATAACGTATGTAAGGCCATAATAACTAGATTTTGGGAAGGACTGTCATAACTTCAATCATAAGTCAAGGACTATCTGTATAGGACAAGGTGCTGTATTCTGGATGGAAAATATTAAAACAGATCAGCAAATGTATGAGACAGAGCTATATATTCTCTATTTATTCAAAGCATGTGCCTAATATATATTGAAGAAACTTAGACTGGCAGGAGGTGGACTGTGTTGGAATTGCAGGAATAACGTCAATAAAATGCTGTACTGATATCATGATAGTTGAAAAAGGATATCATAATAAAACTCACCAAAAAAAAAATGGAACTAAGATCCAATGTAAAGAAGACGTAATTAGTAACAAATACAGCAACTGGCCTTAGAACTAACAAGGAAGAAATTTGTCAAGGAAGAGAAGTGAGTAGCTTTTGCTTTTTAAGATCAACAATTGACAGGAAAGGAAACAGCAGTCATTACATCAGGGTTTCTCAATTTTGGGAACTTTAAGGTGTGTGGACTTCAGCTCCTAGAATTCCCCAGCCAGGATGTCAGACATCCTGCTGCTGATTTACTGGGAACTGAAATCCAACACATCTGGGGAATACTAAATCGGGAAGATTTATCTAGATTTTGATTAACATCTGCATGACAATTGCAGCACAAAAAGCAATTTTACTAAGTAAAAATGCGCAAGCAAAGCGTAGTGATAGTAAACCCTGGCTGTGAAAAAAGAGAGCTGTCCCCTCACTTTTAACTGGCAGGAAAGCACTTAAAAATCATGCAGTGGGGCAGAGCAGCTCATAAATTGATAGAAGCAAAAATTTCCAATCTCCCCGTCGGGGAATCGAACCCCGGTCTCCCGCGTGACAGGCGGGGATACTCACCACTATACTAACGAGGAGGTGGATAACGTTGCCTTTTTTTCCTCCCACCCATATCGCTTTTAAAGGTCGTGCTGTAATCTTGGAGCTGGCTGAAATTTATGTAAATTTTCCAGGCACGTTTAATTAGAAAGCCCACCAGACGTGGCAGGCAAACAAAGGGAGAGTCTACCGCATTAGCCGTCGAAGCCGCGCAGAGCGGCGTCTGCTCGGGAAAGGAAAGGCACTGTTAGGTTAAAACAGAGATCTTCAAACTAGGCAGCTTTAAGACTTGTGGACTTCAACTCCCAGAATTCTCCAGCCAGCTATGCTGGCTGGAGAATTCTGGGAGTTGAAGTCCACAAGTCTTAAAGCTGCCTAGTTTGGGGACCCCTAGGTTAAAAGTCTGCTACCTTGCTAAGCAAATGGACGGCGCGTAGAAATGTGAGCGCTTTCCTAAAAGGCTGCTTGAATTCCAGAAACCAAGCAAAGGAACAGAAAGGTAAATAAAATAAGTGGCTTTGTTCCAAGCCGAAAGTAAGGAGAAGACTTCCATGGTTGTTTCACCCTGCCTGCTTTTCGAAACCAGCGGCTCACCCGGCCCCATGCAGGTAAAAAAATTCGGAATAGGCATTCGGGTCTCATGGTGAGACTGACCGAAGTTCTCTTTTTCGCTGTGCTCTGCTCTTGCAAAAAACCGCGAGATAACTTTTACTTTGGAAACGTTCAGGCAGTTGTACAGCTTTGCCTGGTGCAAATCCGCAGGACCTCGTGGCGCAACGGTAGCGCGTCTGACTCCAGATCAGAAGGCTGCGTGTTCGAATCACGTCGGGGTCAGCTTTTTAGCCTAGTCTGCTCGTGTGTTTAAAAATTCTTGATCGCCAAACGTTTCTTTCCTTCTTGAAAACTGCTGGTGGTTAATGATAATTAATCGAATAAAGGTTGTATCGAATGAAGGAATAAACCTTCATATAGATTTTACACCGTATTTCCCTAGTTAACAGTATTACACCTCTCCTTTCTTAAAGTAGAAAAAAATGGCTGGGATTTGAGAGTGGACAGTACAGATAGTCCTTGACTTATGACCGCAACTGAGCCCAACATTTCTGTTGCTAAGTGAGACACTTGTTAAGTGACTTTTGCCCCATTTTACGACCTTTCTTGGCACAGTTGTTAAGTGTATCACTGCAGCGGTTATGTTGTAACACGGTTGTTAAGTGAATCTGGCTTCCTCATTGACTTTGCTGGTCAGAGGTCACAAAAGATCCCCAGGACCAGTGGTGAAATCCACTGGTGAAATCTGTGCGCGTGGCGCTGTGGGCGTGACATGGCGTTGTGGGCGTGGCGTTGTGGGCATGGCAGAGGAAGAATACTGCAATATCTCCATTCCCATCCCATTCCAGGGGAAGGATACTGCAATATCTTCATTCCCACCCCATTCCAGGGGAAGGATACTACACAAAATCCCCATTCCCTTCCTACTCCTGGGGGAAGGATATTGCAAAATCTCCATTCCCACCCCACTCTGGGGCCAGCCAAAGGTGGTATTTGCCGGTTCTCTGAACTACTCAAAATTTCTGCTACCGGTTGTCCAGAACCTGCTAAATTTCACCCCTGCCCAGTACACTGCAACCATTATAAATATGAGCCGCTTGCCTAGTATCTGAATTTTGATCACGTGTCCATGGAGATGCTGCAGCGGTTAAGAGTGAAAAACAATCATAAGTCACTTCTTTCAGTGCTATTGTAACTTGATAGTGTCACTGAATCGTTGTTAAATCAAGGAATACCTATTGCAGCATTCAACGCACATTGTCTCACGTATAGATTCTTGCCAAGGGAACCTGCCATTTCATTGGCAAGCATCTTTGCCTCTGAAGATGTCAGCTGGCAAAGTATCAGGAAATCTGTTCTCTTGGAACCGTGGAATCCAACATTGCCTAACAAGAGCATTGTATCATGCCAAGTTAGTGTTCTTCCGAATGAGGAAATGGTAATATCAGATTTCATATTTCAAATTTTATTTAATAAAAATTGTAATTTAATAAATTAAATAATTAAATATAATATGTAGCCCATATCTTATAATACATCCAGATTTCTTGAGAATTTGCACATTTAGTTAAATGGCTATATTATGTACAACTGTAGAATTGTATACAAACTAAAGATCTGTTCCAGAGATTATACTGCTGGAGAAATAATAAGTCTACTTGAGGTTTCAGAAAGCTCAGGGTAATTCATTCTCAGCAAAAGCATTGTGAAGGATGATACTACCTCATACTCCAACTAGCTTCTGAACTACCTTAGTATCATCCCTAAACAAAACTCTGGCATTTATGTCTAAACTCATTGGGATCTTTATCATAATTATATAAGAATCTTAATTAAGCATTTAACTTGATTCACTTTGGGTGGACTGGCATAATTAAAATGGTAGTAGATATTAGCTTGGGTAATATCAAACCACAGTAGATTCTAAATATTCCTTCACTGACAATATAGTCCTTAATTATCTTTTTCTAATTAAACATACATAGAATAAAAAGAAAAACAAATGTTTAGCTATTAGTGGTCAAGGCAAATTGGTGCTAGATAAGCATCAACAGAAGGGTGGGCTGGATTAGGTCTCTTGTGAGAGCATAGTAACATTACACTAATAATGTGCTTGGCCAGGCTTGGCATAGTCATCTCCTACATCACTCCCACCACCACCACCAACTTGCCCCACCGCCTCCATGGGCTCTTTGGAGCTGCTCCCCCCCTCCTTCAACCTGGGTTCTCATGAGAACTTGGCAAGGGCAGGAGGGAAGCAGTCTCAAAAGAATCTTCCTCTCCACTGTTGAGGTGGCTGGTGAACCAGGTGGTAGTTATTGAAATACAGAAACAGCGTTAGAAGTTCCCTTCCTTCCCCTACCTGGGTGATAAAGACCAGAGGTAGAAGGCCCATTTTAAGCCTGCTTCCCCCCCCCCCCCCCCACCCACAACCCGGAGCAATTCAGAAAAGTTGGTTAATTCCTTCCTTGATGGGTTCCTCAGGCAGTGTGGCTTGGGGGCCTGGGACCTTGGCCAGTTGTGGTTTCTCAGAGAAAAGCAGGTGAAATTAGTGTGGACTGAATCAGGGGCATGAACATCCTATGCATTCTCCCAGAAACAGGACAGCCTTTCCAATGAATCCAATACTGGATGCCTTTGATTGGTGGTGGTGGGGGATTGCAAAGCACTTGGAGGGGCGTCTTTAGAAAGCAAAGATCGATGAAAGACTGGATGCACTTTCATAGAGGGAGGCAATTGGAGATGGAAGGCAGCAGAATTGATCTGTCGGAGAATCTTGAATGGTCCCACAAATTTAGCATCTAGCTTCTTGGAAGGTCTTGAAGATGGTAAGAACTTGGCAGAAAGCAAGACATTGTCCACTACTGCTATTGGCAATTCCTCCAGTTGGTGGGCATACGCAGCCTTTTTGTAAGACTGCTTAGCTTGGACAAGCTGCTGCTTCAATAGGGCCTGGGCAGTGAGTTACTCCTGTAAGAAGTCAGCAGCTCCTGGGACAGATGAGTTTAGTGGAGGGAGGTCTGGTAATGCTTTTGGGAGTTTACCATACACAGCTTGAAAGGGTGTCATTGAAATCAATATATGGAGAGAGTTATAACAAAATTCTACAAGAGGCAACAGCAATGGCCAGTTGTCTTGGATGTATATAACACCTTAAATACTGTTGGGGAAGCTAGTTAGTCTTCTCTGCCTCATCATTTGTGGCTAGGTAGTGGGCTGAAAATAGGCTGATTTGGACATTCAAGAGCTGGAAGAGTGCCCTGCAAGAATCTGGATTGGAATGGCGAGCCTCTTTCTGAAATTAATATTGACACCATTCTATGATAGCAAAAGATGTGATCTAGGAAAAGCTGGGCTGTTTTTTTAGCATCGAGTAAACTTCTGCAAGGTATGAAGTGAGCCATCCTGGTGAAAAGATCTATCTCGGCCAAAATGACTGTGAGGTCTTGGACAGGAATGGTGGGTTAAATCAGTAATGAAGTCCAGAGAGATGTATGCCACAGAGTATGTGTGAGGGGGAAGTGGCTATAAGAGGCCTGTCGGCTTCTGATGGAGGGATTTGGCCCTTCTTCATGTGTGGCAAGATGCCAATAGACCTCAATGTCTGCTGCCATCTTAGGCTGCCAAAACTTCTTAATATTCTGTGCAGAGGTTGAATGCACTCTTAAACCCTTCTGTTTGGTTGTTGTAGCAAAGTTGCAAACTTTCTTCTCTGCAACAGGGGAGGACCACTAATGTGCCCTTGTACATCAAGTATTCTCCAACCATAATGAACAGGAATACAGAACCTAATGAGGTTCCTTAAGATAACCCATCCGGGCCCAGGAGAAGTGGGCCAGGAATTGTTTTGGCTTGATTCTGCTGGTCAAGTCCTGGTGCAGCTGGGTTGCCCCCAACCTCTCAGAGTGTTGTGGGTATGGTGGTGGCCAGAAATAAGAATCTTGTAAAATTGAGGTGACTAGTGCAGCATGTTGGGCTTGAATATACTCTGGCTTCTGACAAAGAGTAATGAATTCTTTGTATCTAGAATATATTGGATGTAAAAATCAAAGCATGAGGAGAATTGGCTCCATCTAATTTGTCTGGGCGAAAGCGGGTTGGCCTGTTACAAGACATGTAAATTCTTATGGTCTTATGGTCTATCAGAAAATGTGCGCCTCCCAGGAAGTGTCTCCATTGTTAAAATGCGGATTTAACTGCCAAGAGCTCCTTGTTAAAAATAATTCTGTTGTGGCAGGGTTAAAGTTCGAGAAGAAAGTGCAGGGCAACAGGCATCACTTGTAGAAGGCATCACTTTCTTGTAGAAGGACCACTCTGATGCCCACCAAAGCATCTGACCCCATCCTTGGGCTCAGCCTGGTAATTTCCTACAAATGTATTAGATTTATTATGACTACCCACTCCAGAAAACTGGGTGGCTTAGAAAATCCCAAAAAAACAGTAAGTACAAAAATTAAAACCCACATAAACAAGTAACCCAGACATAAACAACTAGAACAATAAACATAACAAAACTAAGACTGGGCTCCTACCAATACCAAAGTAACCGCAGACCTTGGAACAAAAACAGGACTTAAAGGCTTTCCCAAACTCCAGGAGAGTAGGACCCATCTATATCTCTGGGAGCATGCTTTTCCAGAGGACAGGGGTCACAATAGAGTAAGTATGCTTCCCCAATTCCACAAGATAGCAACATTTAATTGAAAAGATCTGGAATGACTCCACTATACTTTAATGTACGAGACAGGTAGAAACAATTGAAGATAGGTGGCCCGTCAGATAATTAAGTTCTGTGCTAAAAAAGGACATATAGGTGGCAACTAGCATCTAAAATTGCAGTTGAAAGTCTATAGTACTGAATATTAATACAGCTCACCAAACAGTGGTAACATGGGTGCAATGTAACGTGCCAATTGTTGTTTTTTGCATTTAAAACCAATTATAGTTTCCAGGCAGTCTTCACAGAAAATCTCATGTACAGCACATTATAGTAACCCATGCTGTGGGCATGATCTCTCCTGTCAATACTAATTGAGACCACTCACTCAGAACTGGGACAATCACTACCACAATAGAGTGCTTCCCACTCCCAATCCCCAAACCAGGAGTGAAATTCAATTTTTTTTCGTACTAGTGGGTGTGGTTTAGTGGGCAAGGCAGAGGAAGGATACTGCAAAATCCCCATTCCCTCCCCACTCCTGGGGGAAAGATATTCCAAAATCTCCAATCTGGCTCATTCACCGGGACCAGAGGTTTAGTCTTCTGAGCTTTCAGAATCAAGCTGGAACCCATCCTCAGGAAATTTCTCTCTACCAAAATATGTGTTTTGAACTATTCTATGTGTCATATTTATGTGGTGCCTTCCTATTAGTTGATTGGTGTGTTGATGGCTGATGATTGGATGTTCTTTCCTTATGCTGCCAAGTTCTCAACCCCTAAGTACCTGATAAACTAGTAGTAAATCAGCACTCCTTTTGACTGGCAAGGGGCCCATTTCCCAGGCTTCAATCATTTTCATGGCTATCTTTGTATCTGCATGGCCAACCATCTTTATAGCTGCAAAATTGAATGTATGCCCTTGTTCATTGCAATGTGAGGCTAGCAACGAGTTTGGGTCTTCTGACCACTCGCTTGTGTTCTTGCAATTTGATGGTTAGCTTGCTCCCCATTTGTCCTACATAGTCACAGGGACAATCCATGCAGGAGATCTGGTAGATTACATTAAAAGTGTCATTTACCAGTACTTACATTTATGTGACTGGAAACCCTTTATGGACTTTTTGGAGAAAGTGGAAAAATGTGAACTGGTAATTTATAGAATTAATGATTAAAAGGGTAAAATAGGGGAAGAAGGAAATTATGATATATCCCTAAAGAGGAAGATAGATGAAAAAATGATTCATAACTACTTTAAAGAAGATTGGGATCCATTTCTTTATATTTTTCTTCTTTTTCTTTCATTTTCTTTTCTATATATATTTACTCTTTACTTTTTTGTTTTCTTAAATTGTACTGCGTTTAAATTGTGTAAAATTCTTTAATAAAAACTAATTTAAAGAATGATCAGTGAGCCAACACAAGATCCAATGTGAAACATGTGAATGTTGAAGTGTAGTATGTGAAGGACATACAAAAGGGGCAAGGAAAACTGAATGATATGGTGGAGATGCACTTGTCAAGCCATTGTCAGAAGTGCTTCCTTAGGCTGAGAAGTATTGGGACACAATGCTGAAACAGTACACAGTAGCAGAACTCATCATAGTACAGAATTCAGTGCATGGGGATTATGGAATACTATATACATTTCCCATCACAATGCAGAATAAAAAATGGATCCATGTGTGTTCTACTTTCCATGTATATTCTGCAGCAATTATGTACATAAAAGGGCTAAAGCTGGAATAACCAAAGGTTAAAAACTCTGTTGGGGCATCCATCCTAATTGCTCACAATAATGTTTCCAGTAGCTCTGGAAAATTCTGTATAGTACCTTAAATAATAGATAACACAGATAAGTTCTGTGCCCATTTATCTCTTCCTTGTTCATGCCTCTCTTCCCCTTTTGTATGCCTTTTGCCCTGTTTTGTAATTCAACTATTTTGATCTTTACTGTTATTTAATAAAGATGCTATATTTATTTGCTAGCTGAAGTGAATGGCATACAGTATGTGCTTAGCCAGGCACCAATTGTGCAAGTTCTCCCACTTAAAAAAATGAGAGAGGCCTGTAATTGACATCATAAGTAGACCTCAACTACGAGAGATAAAATAAGAAAACAAATCCAGACAATCACATTATCTGATTTGGAAAGAATTTATTTGCAAATTATGGTGGAAAATAAGTATTTGGTCAATATCAAAAGTTTATCTCAATACTTTGTTATATATCCTTTGTTGACAATGACAGAGGTCAAACGTTTTCTGTAAGTCTTCACAAGGTTGGTACACACTGTTGCTGGTATGTTGGCCCATTCCTCCATGCAGATCCCCTTAGACCAGTGATGTTTTGGGGCTGTCGCTGGGCAACACAGACTTTCAACTCCCTCCAAAGGTTTTCTATGGGGTTGAGATCTGGAAACTGGCTAGGCCACTCCAGAACCTTGAAATGCTTCTTATGAAGCCACTCCTTTATTGCCTGGGTGGTGTGTTTGGGATCATTGTCATGATGAAAGACCCAGCCATGTTTCATCTTCAATGCCCTTGCTGATGGAAGGAGATTTGCACTCAAAATCTCACGATACATGGCCCCATTCATTATTTCCTGTACACGGATCAGTCATCCTGGTCCCTTTGCAAAGAAACAGCCCCAAAGCATGATGTTGCCACCCACATGCTTCACAGTAGGTATGGTGTTCTTTGGATGCAACTCAGCATTCTCTCTCCTCCAAACACAAAGAGTTGTGTTTCTACCAAACAGTTCTACTTTGGTTTCATCTGACTATATGACATTCTCCCAATTATCTTCTGAATCATCCAAATGCTCTCTAGCAAACTTCAGACAGGCCCAGACATGTACTGGCTTAACCAAGGGGACATGTCTGGCACCGTGTGTTACTGATGGTAGCCTTTGTTACATTGGTCCCAGCTCTCTGCAGGTCATTCGGTCCCCCCGTGTGGTCCTGGGATTTTTGCTCACTGTTCTTGTGATCATTTTGACCCCACAGGGTGAGATCTTGCATGGAGTCTCAGATTGAGGGAGATTATCAGTGGTTTTGTATGTCTTCCATTTTCAAATTATTGCTCCCATACTTGATTTCTTCAACCAAGCTGCTTGCCTATTGCAGATTCAGTCTTCCCAGCCTGGTGCAGGTCTACAATTTTGTTTCTGGTGTCCTTCGACAGCTCTTTGGTCTTCACCATAGTGGAGTTTGGAGTGTGACTGTTTGAGGTTGTGGACAGGTGTCTTTTATACTGATAACAAGTTCACACAGGTGCCATTAATACAGGTAATGAGTGGAGGACAGAGGAGCCTCTTAAAGAAGAAGTTACATGTCTATGAGAGCCAGAAATCTTGCTTGTTTCTAGGTGACCAAATACTTATTTTCCATCATAATTTGCAAATAAATTCTTTCCAAATCAGACAATGTGATTGTCTGGATTTGTTTTCTCATTTTGTCTCTCATAGTTGAGGTCTACCTATGATGTCAATTACAGGCCTCTCTCATCTTTTTAAGTGGGAGAACTTGCACAACTGGTGGCTGACTAAATATGTTTTTGCCCCACTGTAGGACTGCATATGCTCGGTGCAGACTAAATTAGAAATTGCTCCCAGTAATTTTCAGTAAAATACAGAGATGCTGCACCTAGTCATGCAATTCAAGTTTATACCCTTTTGTTATTTTTTCTGTACCAGACTAACTTCCTTTTAAAAGATCTTTGCATCTATCGCTGTTGCCTATCTATCGCTGTAAAGATAATTCTGTGCTCCATAGTACGGTATACTATCATAGTAGAAACTACCATGATTTGTAATATTTTGCTAGCACTCCAGTAAAGTTCACCATGTTGAATAACAGTGTCCTCATTGCTGTTCTATTCATATTTGCCTCTAAATGTATTTCATTTATAATTATATTATACTATTTACATTATACTATTTATATTCAGAGGGAATATAATTCTAGAGGATAGGCAGTGCAACCAAAAAAGTATGTCTTGTGCATTCTACAAAATTGTATTTGACGGATGGGACCTGGAAAGCACCCTCCCTGTTTGATCACCCCAGATAGGAAAAAAAATCATGTGGAGATAAGCAAGATAAGCAATATTTCATACAGTTGGGTCCCATGCCACAAAGGGCTTTAAAGGCAATAACCAGCACCTTAAATTGCACCAGCAACTGGTAAAACTCACAGAATAGCAGGATCACATGAGCATAATGTGCTATTCCCAACATTGCCTGCACCATTTCATTCTGGACCAGCTATAGCTTCCAGATCATTCTCAAGGGCAGCTTCATATAAAGTACATTATAGTAACTTGATCATGAGGAGACATCTCCAAAAAGCCTTGGTAGAAAAGGCACAATTGACTCACAAGCTGTACAGAATTGCTCATGAATAAAAAAAAACCCCTAGATTATGTAGTTTAGCTCTTGAATCAGGAAATACTACCCCAATAAGAGTTAATAATGAAATATCTCAATGGGGGAGGTGGGACTAAATAGACATAGCACTTAGATTTGTCAGGATTGAGTGTGCTCTTCCCACATCCAGACCTGCCCAGCCTCCAAGTACTGAGTTAAGACTTCAATGGCGGAGTCAGTCTTGGTCAGCCTGAGGTCAAGATTACCAAGTGGGTATCATCACTATACTTTTGATACCCAGATTGATGGATGACTTCACTCAGAAATTCCTGTAGATTTAAACAGAAAGGGAGAGAGTATAGAAATCCGGACCACCCACTCCCATCACCTTTCCTAAAAAAAGAAGGTTAGAGACAGGATAATAATTATCAAGGGTTATTGGATCCAGCAATGGGGAAGGAAAAAGAAAAAAAAAGACTCTATTATTTGGGTATCATAAATTATGAAAAGCAGTCCAAAATAAATTTTACATAGCAGTCAGTTGAGTTTCCTAGTCTATATACCCCCACTGGGTACACTAATGCAAAAAATAAAATTGGTTTTATTCCTTGTTTTCTTTCTCTGCACCAAAGAAAAATCATCTATTTGTGGAAAAGATATAACTGTTGGATTTAGCATTTAGCTTCATAGTGACTGCACAAGTTTTATTACAAACTAAAATAAAAACCTAAAGGATCTAGCAGTAGTTATTCTTACGAAGTAATTCTTGGAGCAATTATAGAAGTGTAAACCACAATTTCTAAGTTTTTTTTCCCCTGATCATATTTAAAAGCAGCTCTTTAACATGTCCCTATAGAAATTAAATAGAAATATAGAAACAGCATGGATTGATAAAAACTTAATAGTTAAATTAAGCATTTTATTGATGTAGTATAATGGCTAGAGGGGCGTAATGACTCAGCAATTAAAAACACTGAGCTTGCCAGCTGGAAAGCTGACAGCCCAACTCTAGACATGAATAGAGTGCAATGGGGTAAGCTCCCATTATTAGTCCCAGCTCCTGCCCATCTAGCAATTTGAAAACATGCAAATGCGTAGATAAATAGATACCATTTTGGTGTGAAGGTAACAGTGTTCCATGCTCCTTGGCATATAGTCAAGCTGGCCATATGACCATAGAAGGGTCCACCCTGGTTTCCTAAGCTAAGAAACAGAGACAAGCACCTTCCCCTAGAGTCAGACATGGTTGTACAAGAAAACCCTTTACCTTTGTAATGGTCTCTGTTTCTTGGAGGATGACCATGTTTATGTTACTGTCCAATAAAAGTTTGGAAACATATTGACTCTTGGATCTGCTGAGCCCCGTGACATTGATTTGGCAAATTCGAATAATATTCCTGGTCTCTCTTGCCATTTGGGCCTGAAAAGTCCAGTTTTTGTTTTTGTTGCCATGTATTTTACGAAACTCTACAGAATAGTCTGGCTGCCAGCAGTTGCTAGCTGTTGCACTATCCAGGTGCACCACGATTCAATGGGTAGATAGCCTAAACATCGGCATTTGAATATAGATATTTGTAACATTCATATTTTATTTTACTGTGTTCTATTAATCTAGATGAAATGTTTATATTGCTAGTCTATGTATAATATGCCATGATTGATTGATGGATGGATAGAAAAATAAATAAATAAATAAATTGGCCTAAGTGAAATACAATACTAAGTGCAATTTTTATTTCTAGACACAAAGTGGGAAGAAAATATACGTTCCTCTACTTAAAGAAGGGACACGGTGGCTCAGTGGCTAAGATGCTGTGTTTGTCGATACTGGCAATTCAATGTTTGGAATCCCTAGTGCCGCGTAATGGGGTGAGCTCCCGTTACTTGTCCCAGCTTCTGCCAACCTAGCAGTTCAAAAGCATGTAAAAAATGCAAGTAGAAAAATAGGGACCACCTTTGGTGGAAAGGTAACAGCATTCCATGCGCCTTTGGCATTTAGTCATGTCAGACACATGACTACGGAGACATCTTCGGACAGCGCTGGCTCTTCGGCTTTGAAACGGAGATGAGTACCGCCTCCTAATCGAGAACGACTAGCACATATGTGCGAGGGGAACCTTTACCTTTATCTACTTAGAGAGTTTGCTTTGTGGAGATAAGAAACCTAGGTGAAAGATAACACACTGGGGTAGGATGCTGTAAATGGAGTTTTATTCCAAAGCATCAAATAACTTTTACTTCCTAAACAGACTCTGGAAACTTATAGTCATTCAGAATACAAAAGTATTCCCAGGCCATTTTTCAATCAGATGCAAATTCCATTCCTACCCTTTTATCTGTTCTTCACAGCCGCTTTGTGCAATACATTTCCTCCTTGTAAAACACTGAACCAAAACCGGAACGGAGAAGCTCTATTTTAACTTTTTTGAAACTATTTCTACAATTTCAGGCGTTCACACTTCCGTGGTATATTGGTTCCTCTTTCTATATGTGTGTGTGTGTATATGTGTATATATATATATATATATATATATATATATATATATATATCCTATTACTTATATTACTTCATTAAAGATTTTGAAATTGAAAATATGTATCTAACTATATTGTTTTAGTTTCTTTTAACACATATAATTGGGGCGGGGTTGTTGCTTTGGAGTCAGTCTTGACTACTGGCATCTGCCTGGATTGGTCCCTTCCTGGCAATATTTTTTTTAAACTGGTTTGCCAGTTTTTTCATGGAGATAAATCAGAGTAACTCGCCCAGTCACCCAGCTGGCTTTGTGCCAAAGGCTGAACTGGAACTCATAGTTTTCTTTTTTCTTCTGTATGTTAACATCACACCAAACTGGCTCTCAACTGTGGAGCTACTTTCTCCCAAAATGTTGGCTACCGCCACTTCTTTCACATTTTTTCCATACAAATTAATAGAATGGATAATCCTCTTTCCTTCCTCCAACTTCTAAGAGCAAACTAAATAGTAAAATAAATTATTTTGCAGGCCTTGGTTGATTTCAGAGTACCAAGATCCACAGCTGGGATCTGGTTAGGATTAGAATGCAACATCAAAATTTCATGTTTGTAAACTAGACTGAGAACTAAATGGCAAACCACCTCTATATTATTGTCAAGAAAGGAAAAACCTGGACATATTATCAGGGCTTGGATTTACCTCAGAGGAGATATTTATTTTATCACAATCCAATCATTTTAAAACAAAACAGGCACTCATGCCTTAGTCATCTCCCAAATGGACCATCGCAATGCCCTTTACAGGAGGCTGTTCTTGTAGAACATGCAGAAGCTGCAACTGATTCAAAATGCAGCAGCACAGGCAAATTATGTTTGCTCAATAGATGACTATATTCCTCTAATCTGAGAGCTGCATTGACTGCAAGTGCTTCCAGTTTCAAGGTATTCGTAGAATAGAAGAATAGAATAACAGAG
This sequence comes from Masticophis lateralis, assembly GCA_030761175.1. Lineage (NCBI taxonomy): Eukaryota > Metazoa > Chordata > Lepidosauria > Squamata > Colubridae > Masticophis > Masticophis lateralis. The sequence goes on along the minus strand of JAUDYJ010000006.1, from coordinate 36,400,777 downwards.
TTGGAAGAGATCTTGGAGGTCTTCTAGTCCAACCCTCTGCTCAGGCAGGAAACCCTATACCATTTCAGACAAGTGGTTGTCCAATCTCTTCTTAAAAACTTCCAGTGTTGGAGAGTTCACAGCTTCTGGAGGCCAGTTGTTCCACTGGTTAATTGTTCTGTCAGAAAATTTCTTCTTAGTTCTAGGTTGCTTCTCTCCTTGATTAATTTCCATCCATTGCTTCTTGTCCTGTCCTCAGGTGTTTTGGAGATTAGCTTGACTCCCTCTTCTTTGTGGCAACCCCTGAGATAATGGAACATTACTATCATTCACCCCTAGTCCTTCTTCTCATTAAATAATTCTGTTTGCTGCCAGAGTGAAAAAGATGGAGATAGAACCCAGTATGTAGTGAATTCTGGGTTCTTTCTCCATCTTTTCACTCTGGCAGCAAAGAGAATCTTGTGCTGCATTCTGGGAGACCTATATAGCTATTTCGTTAGCCGTCATCAGTAGGCCACACCCACATCTCATATTCCTCCCTGTAAAGGCCCAATGTCTATTTTCTTACTTTTCGTAGGTTTAATATGTGTTTTTCCTTTAATCCAGGTTTTTCCTACGTAGCCAAGATTTTTCTGGAACCACAATTGTAGAATGTAGTGAATGTGATTCCAGCAGGAGAGCCTCACCACGGATCCTGTGTATTAAAGAGTGCCATCTGGCCATACCCAGGAGACTTTTTCGTAATAGTCTCTTTGGATCATCATCTCCTTGGAGATTAGGATTCAATAATACAAATCATTTCCAAAGTCTCTGAAGATGTGATTAAGTCACCAGACAGGACAGCATATGGCAGATCCTGTAAATTGGTCATGTTAAAGTTTATGATTATGACTTAATTATGGATTTATTATTATTGGTGTGTTTTTAACTGCTGTTAGTCAGACTCATAACTGTCAATCATCTAAATTGAAATAAAAATAACGCTAATGAAGCATCCCAAAGCCAGTTTAACAAAATTAAGAGCTAGTCATTCAATTAATGTACTTTTTTAAAAAAAGCTATCTTGAAAAAAGTTGGGTTAGTCCTACATAAGCTTGTATACAAAATGCTTTGCGGTTTCAAACAGGTTCTACCATATCCAGAAGGGTAAGTGAAACAGTGTTTCAAATAAAATTATTAAAGGAAAACAGGAAGCGGCGGTGACATGTTTCAATAAATCATTCGCACAAGTTATTCAAATGACAGCTTCCCGTCGAAGAATGGTTGTGCTCAATAAAAAACTTCTCCCCTCACAGAACTAACAGTTCCTTTTTCTGGTCGAGATGATCTGTGAAATCAGAACTTCGGTCGTTTTCTCAAAATGATTTTCTATGTAGTATACTAAACTACTAATCGTTAGACTCGGTTATCTGTAACTTAGCGGTACCTCTCACTACATAACTTGAGTCCCAAGCAAGCAAGAAAGAAAAAACCCAGCCTCCCACCACTCTCGCCTGAGTCGATTTTAAATTACGCGACTGAGAAGCTTACTCAACGTACGGGCTCTGAGGGGAACCCGCGCGCAGCCTCTTAGACCAAGCAGCCAATCCCAGGACCGATTTGGGTTTCCGCCGACCAATCAGAATACATTTTATTGGCATGTGGACAAAGCTGTCCGTTGTTTTGTGCGCTCTGTGGAGTTGGGTACTGTGAGCGTCGTGCGGATTGTTCTCGTCCCTTTGGTTCCCCCCCTCCCCTCCGCTTTGTTGGACGTTCCTTTTCTTGCTGCCTCAGGGAAGAGTCGGAGTGTGGCAATGCCCGAGTTTTTGGCGGACCCGTCGGTGCTCACCAAGGAGAAGCTGAAGAACGAACTGATTGCTAATAACGTGAGCCTGCCCGGAGGTGAGCAGCGTAAGGATGTTTATGTGCAGCTCTACCTTCAGCACCTCACAGCTCGCAACGTGCCTGGAGTCCCCGCGCAGCCGGACTTCTCCAGTGACGAGGAGAGGGAGTCGACCCCGGTTTCCGCCAGGAACAGAGGGGGTAGCGCTGCTGCCGTCGCTGTGGGCCGGGTAAGCGATTTGGCGATTCTTTTTATTTCGCGAATTTCAATTCTTTTCTCTTCGCGGCCTTCCACTCTTGAGGGGGCGGTAGAGTTTTCCCGCTTTCTCTGAGGGGGCGGCGCGACGTCTTGTCACTGACTGAAGGGGTGGGGAGGGAACAGAAACGGTGCTTGCGCGTGGGTAAAGCCGGACTCAATCGCCTTGGATTAGGCAGGCTATGTGGACCCTCGATGTATTTAAGCGGTCTGCAAAAAGGCAATTCGGGCCCTAATAGCATGTAATGGTGACATGCATACTGAAGTAATCTTCCCTAACAGACACCTGCCGCCTTTGTGCTTCTGTTGTAGCGATGCTAATATAGTCCTTACAGAATTTAAAATTTGTGAGGAAGAGCTCGGTTTCACAAAGTCATTTTTATTTGTGCCCTATCCTAGTCTCCATCAATATGTTCCCCTGCCCCACCCCACAGCATTTCATTGTAATTTCCATCTCTTGGCTTATCTATACTTATAGGAAATCATAGGCCTTTCCGTGTATTATATTTGATAAAATCAGATTGAGGAAGGCTGCTTTACTTTATAATTGTTCCTTTTGCATTCTCCGTGTGAAGGCCAATAGCTTCATTGCTTATTACTGAATTTCTTCTTGTTTTGTTGCTTATCTAATACTTAGGATATACTTACAAGAATAAAACCATCTTATATAAAATGTAATAATGCTTCTCAACTTAATCAGCAAAATTTAATTTTTAAAAAGATTTTAAGCATATTAAGAAAGGCCTCTCTTGCTGATCTTAATATGGTTCCACCGCTAAAGCCTCAAGACATTTGGCTTTAAAGGTCAAGAGTATCATCTTAAATTGTGCCCTATAGAAAATTGACAGCCAGTGAAGATTTAAGTGTAAATTACTAAGTCAGCTATCTCAAGAAGAGTTGTATAGTACTTGGCATGCTCTTCACCATACTACTACAGGTAGTCCTCAATTTACAACCTCAACTGAGCCAAATTTCTGTTGTTAAGTGAGGCATTTGTTAAGTGAATTTTGCCCCATTTTACAACCTTTCATGCTACAGTTAAGTGAATCACTGCAGTTAAATTAGTAACAAGATTGTTAAGTGAATCTGGCTTTCCCATTGACTTTGCTTGTTGGAAGATCATAGAAGGTGACCTCAGGACACTGCAACTGTCATAAATATGATTCAGTTGCCAAGCATTTGAATTTTGCTCATGTGACTATAGGAATGCTGCAACAGTCATAAGTGTGAAAAATGATCATAAGTCAGTTTTTTCAGTGCAGTTGTACATTTGAAAATGAACTGTTGTAAATTGAGGACTACCTGTACTTGCAAATTACTGAGTCATGGAGGGTTCCAAACTCAGCTTGTGTTTTTGAAGTGAGTGCAGTCTCCAGGCCTTTATCGCAACATACTCAAAAGCCAATTCTATTGAAATTAATTGAAGAGGAAGAGAATTTGAACTCATTTGGACTCCCAGAAACACGGAGATAATCTCTAGTATTTTATAGATTAGAAGTACTATGTGTAGAGGCTTGCTGATTTGGGCTTCCATACCTACTACCCCGCTATAAGAGTGGGGCCTTGAGAAGGGGAGTAGTGGAAGCATATCTCAAGGTTAGGTGAGGAAAGATTGAAGCAACTGCAGGTGCATATCTAAATGGTAGCTTATGAGCTATGTGAATATCCATTCTAAACTGGAGAGTAGCCAATGGGGGGGGGGGGGCGTAGCCATCTACCATGTGGTTGTAAGGGCCACAAATGAGGGGGTCCTTAAGAGTTTTGGCTGTTGCAGCAAACCACAGTCACACAGTCACGATTTCCAATGTTCCCTGCAGCTTTGCATAAACAAAGTTAATGGGAAAGTCTAATGTCATGATCACATGATTAATGAACTATGTGGTCCTTGTTTAATAATGACAACCAGGACTGCTGAAATTGCTGTCGCTAAGCAATATGGTCACATAATGGTTAACAACAGAATCTCCAGTCCCAATTGCCATTGTAACCTAAAGACTACTTGTAATATTTCCACTATCAGGCAACTCTTTGAATGTTGAATTATTTTATAGAAATGCTTCATTCATATCTTTTACTTATCTAGGCTGACTATAATAAACTCTCTCAACATTACTTTTCTTTCTCATTTTATTCCAACCTAAATTCTCATAACAGTATTTCTATGTTCCAGTTCTGTGTAGTTTCCTGTCTGTATCCATCCTTTGCCCATATGCTTCTGCCTTTGACCCTTGCACTATAGGTTCCAATTATTTATAGTATACTTTGTTCTAGGTTTTTGCCACTCTTTTGCCTTTTGCTCTTGACACTCTTCTGATGAGTTTAAGACACCTACCAAATATCTCCTCCCTGCTTTTAATGAAATATAACTCTTCTATTGCAAAGAATCATTCACGTACATGGCTCAGTTCATAGTCTTAGCAGCAGCATCTATATGACTGGTTCAATTCCAGGACCTTGTGGTCTCTTTTTGTACTATAACTCACCTGCAAGAACTGGTACTACTTTTTTTTTTAATTAGATTTATATGCCGCCCTTCTCCGGAGACTCAGGGCGGCTTACAATGTGTTAAGCAATAGCCTTCATACTTTTGTATATTTTATACAAAGTCAGCTTATTGCCCTCACAAACTGGGTCCTCAATTTACCTACCTTAGAAAGGATGGAAGGCTGAGTCAACCTTGAGCCTTGAAACTTGCAATAATTGCAGACAGCTGCATGTTAATAACAGGCTACTTAGCCTATTGAGCTATCTGAGGCTCTCGATTCCTTAAACTCTATGCCCAAAGCCGCCTCATCTATCTTTTCTAAATTATCTAAAGCCTTTTCTGGCAGTGTCATATAAACAAACCTAAGAAGAGGGATAGCACCATATCCATCTTACACAATGAACTTAATGCATAAAATGTCATACTCTACTAGGTTCTATCATCAATTAAGAGATTTCTCCTTGACTGTAGTATTTACAATATGCAATTGTAAAAGGTTCCACTTTATTCCCCATGCTATTTAATAACTTCATGACCCTGCTAGTAAGATCATTTGGAGGTTTAGAGCAAATGTTATCATATGCTAATTGCAACCAGCTCTACCTTTCCTTTCCACTGGATATGCTGAAAGGGACAGCAAAAGGGCCAATTGAAGATGGTTAATGAAAAAAACTCTGCTCAGGCTGGACAACAGTAATAATTAATTTTAGTAGTAAATTACTAGTTAGTAAATAGTTAATCAGCTCATAGTAGAGGAATTCATTATGTTCTGGGTGGAGTTACACTGTTCCAAAGGATCAGTTTCACATTTTGGGGATACTTATGGATGTATCTTTGACACCAAAGATATAAATAATCTGTGTGTGAAGCACATTTTACCAGTTTAGACTGGTATGCCAGTATGATCGTACTAGAGACAGCCTTGTTACAGTAACTTCTTGTTTTTATTACTGTAATGATAAATGGGGCTACCTTTGAAGACAGTTAATAAATTTTTCGGATTTGAATTTGAGGTGCTAATCTTAATGTAATTCATCATAATTTGGAACCACATCATCTGAAGTAATATCTTTCTCTATAATATAGGGAATAATGTCCCTCCCAATAATGTAGGATGACTTTCAGAGCCCTTTAGTTCATATGTTGTAACTTTGAAAATATCCTTTAATATTTTATAAATAAGATGTGCATTTAGTTTTGGACATGAAGTCAATCAGATGAAAATTTCTCAGGTTTTTTGGAAGCAACCAAACTATGAATGTTTATATCAAACTGTTTAAAATATTCTTGATCTGAGTTTCTGGTAACTGTTGTAAAAATCCTTAAAAATAATCACAGCAAAATAATTGATTTACAATATGTGATTCCTGATGCCACCGCCAATTATAGCAGATTATTTCTCATCTTTCTGTCTCTGTGTGTCTGTGTCTGTCTCTCTGTATCTCTGTGTTGCTCTTCTTTCACATACACAGCCTCTAAATGGAGGTCTTCCATAAAATTAAATTTTCATGGACCTCAATATCAAAATCCAGTCTTACAGCCCAATAGGGCCCAAATTTAGCTACTTATGGTCCCAGAACTGAAATTTTCTTTTACTGAACTATGTGATGACAAAACAATTGCCCTGATGGAAGTAGGTAAAAACTGTATCAGGATCCACAAGCATTGATAATGCTAAATTTTCATTACATATATAAATATAACCAGTGAAGTACCATATATTTTTGCCAATGAACTCCTCATTTTTTAAAAATCAAAATATTTTGAAAAAAATGTGCTGCCTATAGATAAGCTGTCATGCATTTTTCATGGTATTTTGGTTAAAAAGATGAGGTTCTGCTTATCTGTGGATGGAGGTAGAGTATATTTGTACCGGAAATACAGGTACATTTTTTAAAAAATTACCAAATATTCACATGGATAAGCTTAACCTGATTTTTTTTTTGAAAAAAAAAAAGCTTAACCTGATTTTTGAGTGCATTTTGGCACCTAAAATTCTTAGTTAATCCATGACTATATATATAGTCATGGTATTTAGATACAGATTAACAGAGTTTGAAGGGATCTTGTACTGTAAGTCATCTAGTCCAACCCCCCGCCCAAGCAAGAGACCCTACACTATTTCTGACAAATGGCAGTGCAATCTCTTAAAAGCCTCCAGTGATGAAGCTCCCACAATTTCTGAAGGCAAGCTGTTCCATTGGTTAATCATTCTCACTGTCAGAAAGTTTCTATTTATTTATTTATGGAAATTTGGCTTTCCATTCTATTTTTAGAAGAGCTGGTTGGAAGGTACTCAGATGTAAGATAGGTCATATCCAAAGGTTTGCGATGCTGAAGAAGAAAAGTTTTTACCTATTTCCATTAAAGTCCTGGTAATTGTTAGTACAGTGAAAGAAAGTTTCATTTCTGGGACCATGCCCTGCAAAATGAGATCCAGAAGGTGCCATCAAACATTTTGTACTATGAACAAAGATTACTATGGCTACACAGAGAACTTTCTAAAATACTTCAAAAGCTGTTTTAACTGGTATTTTATGTGTCTTTCTCAGAAAGCAATCAAGCCTCTAGCTGTCAATCCTTTTTTCTATAATAGATGGAGGGAACTTTAGTTCATGATAGGAAGAGAGTAAAAGAGAAGTTATCTAATTTAAATGTATTTATTTTTATTTTATTGGATTTAGCTATCACCTCATTGAAAACAACACTGCTGGCTCACAATATTAAAGAAAAGTTTAAAAATACAGTATAAACAAGATAGCATCTGCCCAACTAATACACTGCAAATACAGAAACTCACCTAACGGGTCCACTCCACCCCAACGCAAGATGCTAATGGGTCCACTCCACCCCAACGCATACCCTGCTAGGAGAATAGCAAGGGTTTTAAGGCTTTCCAAAACACCATCCCAGGGTGAAAGCCTTATAGATCTGTGAAAGTATCTCATTCCAGATGACAGGCGTGCTTCCTGATTTCTAATATGTGGCATTGTTTGTGTGTGTAGCTACTTTGTCTGAAAATACAACTTTTTTAAGAGCAAGAGAGTTTTCCTTTTAAATTAATGACTTCATGGATGAAAGCAGAAAACAATTTCCTCTTGTGTCCCTCAGCAATTCTTCATCCACAGCATCATTTGTGGATAATTAGACCTTCTCACCATGACCCTCTTTAGTGCAAAAAAGGCCCAACTCTTTTTGTGATGTTTCGAAATTAAGTTGAACAGTGACTAGATTTTAAAGAGACACTACTCCAGGAAAAGAATAATTATTTATCTAAATGAATAAGCTAGAAAAAATAGAGGACAGTATTTTGAAATATTTATTGAGATAATATTTTCAATGTAGGTCATTTGTAGCTAGGTGGCAGCATTCACCTATATTTTCTTGATTCAAAAAAATTAAGCAGGAAAATCGCCAGTAAAATTCTCAGTTTTGTTGTATAGGTTCTAATTTTAAAAAATGAAACCCCGGAAGAGGGACAGTAGTAAATAAGTTCTTATCTTTATATACCTATAAAAATAATCTAAAATGTAATTTTTCTAATTTGTGGTTAATAATTTAAAGAGAGTGCTCAAGGAATTCATGATTTGATGTACTGTAAAATAGGGGACACCTTGTGTTTGCAGATTGTAACTTTTCTAAATTTGTTGTGTAATTTGAAATAGTAAGTAGATGGGAAGCAGGCTGAAGGTCTGAGGGTTGTAGTTTAAGAATTATCTGTATTTGAGGAGAAAAGAAGTGCATTTTTATTATAGAGGAGAGTAAAAAATGTTTTCTTCAAATGGGAAAACTATCACATTTCAGAAGTTTTGCCAAAACAATTGCATTAACCATCTCACAGCCAAACCAAATTTGAATTGTTTTGGTTATTCCAGTTTTTTCAATTAAAAAACATGTAGCAAGTAGAGTAATACTGGTACATATCATCCCTCTTCCCCTCAATAGTCCCAGTGTTTCATATATCTCTCCTGACCATTAGCCAATTAGTTTTGTCCCTTTCCTCAGCTGCTGCTGCTTCCAATGTCATAGTATAATATATCTTACTAGTTCATCCTTTGACTCCTTATAAAATAGCCCCATTTTCACTCCAGCATGGACCAAAATATCCAGGATGTGAATTTTAATTCAGGGACAGTTAATCCAAAACCAGATGTTCCATTCTTGGAACAATAGATACATGGAATGCTTTGTAACTTTGCAAAAGAATGCATCAAATATATGGAGTTACGCATTTCATGGCTGTGTTGTATTCTAAAAATCTTTATTTACACATATATCTTAGCATTACAGTTTTATAACACAGTTAAAATATATCTCTCTTTAGAAAGCAACAAAGAAAACGGATAAATCAAGGCTTGAACAGGATGATATAGATATAGCAGAACTTAGTAATGAAGAACTCAAAGAACAACTCCTGAGATATGGTGTGAATCCAGGTCCTATTGTTGGTAAGTTAATATAGTAAATGCTAATATATTTTTGTATGTGTATGAATGAATGAATATGAATATAAAAACTAAAGACAAAAAAATGTAGATGAAAAAGTGACTGACAATCTGCATTCTTTAAATATTTGAAATCTCAGTAGGCAAAGTAATTGTGTTCTTTTGTGGATTATGACATAAGTAAGGTTACATTCACTTCCTCAGTAATAATAATTGCCCAAATCCATGTTGTTATTAACTGCTGAAACTAAGCTTGGCTTGCATCTGTATTATTGTGCTGATCATCTTAGATGCTAATAAAGATTAGAAGTTTACAGTAGGAAATAATTTATCTTTTCAGGTTATTTCACATATTGCTAAGAACTATTTTCAAATAAAATAGAAGCATAAACTGCTTTGCAGAATCATTCATCAGAATTTAAATAAGAAACTGCTTGTTGATGAACATAGTATACAATTGTATTAAGATACATTATCAATAATATGAAAGTGAACTATTTAACTACAGATGGCAAGTAACCATATGCTAAACAAGTTAAAACATTACTTTTAGTAATTTATTATATGTACTGAATACCCATATACTTTTTTTTTACTAGCTAGAGTTCTACACAACATACATAAGTGTGTTGAAATAGGCTTTGCCTGGCTATAGCATGTCAAAAATTTTCTTTTCTTTATCTTATATTCTGTTTTCTAAACTATCTATTAACAGAATTAACATACATAATGTAACATTTAAAATTTAAATACAAGTTAACAAATTATCCTTTAAAAAGATAGCAAAAGAGATGTATCTCGGCTTGCACTTCTCAGATCAAAACTAACTCAACACAACTCCAAAAGGAGAGTATTTATAACAATAGAAACAGTGGAAAAACAATCACTCCCTTATGTGCCAGATAAACAATTTCCTGCCTATGAACCTATTCAGAATGGTCTCTCCTACAGCTATTAATACCAATGCTCTCTCCTATAGATCTTAATTATTACAGAGTGTTAGTTCTAAACTTTTTTTAGATTTTTTAAGATTAATAAATAGTTTAAATTAAACCTAGTAAATGATTTCAATGTAAGGATGTGTATTTTTTTGTAACTTTTACAGGCTTGCACACTATTGTTGTATTTTGTACCAGTTGTAATTAATATTTCAATTCTGGGATCATCCCATATAATGTATAATGCAGAGGTCAAATTAGGATATCAAACCAGGATTGACTATTGGCAATTATAGCTCATTCAGGAACAGCTATAATTGAATTATGAAACACAACTGAAAGTTTAAGGAGCATCTTCTAATAGAACACTTCCCCTTTCAGAGGGGAAGGTTATGCAGTTTTGTTCAGAAAACCTGAACTCCAGTCACACAGCTACCGTGTTTCCCCGAAAATAAGATCCTGTCTAACATTTTTTTTTTGAACCCCAAAATAAGTGCTTGGCCTTATTTTCAGGGATGTCTTATTATTTTGGGGCTCGTGGAGCAGGAAGAGGCTTCTCTTGCCATCTTACCGGATTTCCAGCTCTGTCTCCCTAACCCTAACCAGAGGAAACGGGGACCGGCTACGCATGTATTTAAATATTTTCCAGGAGGGGGTATTTTAGCACATGCACTTAAAAGTTCAGTTGGGCTTATTATCAGGGGAGGTCTTATTTTAGGGAAACGGGGTAGTTTTCTACTGAGGAACAGTACCTTTATTTTACCAAAGTTTAATTTTAGTTTATTTTCCCACATCTAAACCATTCATGAATTTAGGCAATGGTTAGAGGCAATTCTTATTTCCTTTATAGCTTGTCTCATGTTTTTTCAGGTCTACTGTAGCATTTTTTTAAAAAATTCAAAATAAAAATGGAAGGAAACAGGTTTTAATAGTTTTACATTTTATTAAAATATAGTTGCTACTATATTCATATTTTGATAAGTAAGGTAGTAATATTATAAATGCACATAGAGGACACTAAATGTCTGAGTCATGTAACCAACTTTTCCTGTTCTGTTGTAGCTACGACAAGAAATCTGTATGAGAAGAAGCTACTGAAACTGAAAGAACCATCCCAAGAGCTAAGTTCTTTCATAGCTACACCAACATTTTCTTCATCAGCAGAAAACAATAAGCAGAATGGAAATGATGATTCGGATCAGTTCAGTGACAATGAAGAAGGTATAATAACATGCAAGATGACTAAATAGATTTAAAAATATAACAGTTTTATTTTTTACCTTTTTGTATGCAATGAGAGTGGAAACAGTTGGCCTTAAGTGAGATTAGGAGCAGTAGATTAAATTCCACTACTTTCTTTATGATGGACTATATTTAAGTAGCCAAATTGAAATAATTTAAAATGAATTATTCTTATAGATACCATTTTAAAAACTGCTTGTTTTGTGCCTTCAAATCAGTAGGAGCAGCATTGTGTTCCCTAATTAATTTTTAAATGCAAGTTATATTACTGCAATAGTACAGTCTTGTGTTTTTTTTAAAAATAAATCTTACTTACCAAAAAGCTTTTAAATAAAACTGATTTTTTAAAAATATTCCCAGGGATTAATCCAAATATAGGTAGGTAGGTAGGTAGGCAGACAGACAGACAGATGCCACTTTCTTGAATTTTTCATTCAGATATATTCCAATCAGTACACATCTTTTGTGAACTTGATCTTTATTGCTACCAGTTTTCAATGTATTTTGTAAATTGGAAAAATAATTGAACACTCTTAAAAGATTCTAATAGCATTGATTAATAGTAGTGATATTTTAGCTGCAAAAGAATAATATATTTATTTACAGATCCTAAAACAGAGTTCAGACTTGACAAGCGAGAACCACTGAAGAGCAAAACAAAAACTTCATTATCACTTAAACAAAGAAGAATTGCTGAAAATAACCAGGTATCACAATAATTTTCTTTAAAAGACTATTAAAATGTATAGTTCAAAATGACATTTTAAAAGCTTATATTTCTGTTATTGTTAATATTTACTTCAAAATAAAGTACACATCTGATCCTTTAGAAAAAATGATTGAAATACAAAGAACTTACGGCAGAGTGTGAAAATTGCTAGCTAGCATTTTGATGTAATAAAGGAGCTGATGGGAAATTGTAAATTTCTGAACCCCGCCTATTTTTTTCATGCTGGTTTTGAATAACTTTTCTTCCTGATTGTAATATAATAAACCTACAGGCACCAAAGAAAGTTTGTTCAAAATAAGGACAATATTTGTGATCTAAACTAGTTTAATTTTATTCAGTGCCATTCTCATTTAATAAAATCTAATGTGGACACACTATTAAGAGGAACAGCTGTTTTAGCTGAAAAAAAATAATTTACAGCTGTGCTCATAAGTTTACATACCCTGGCAGAATTTATGATTTCTTGGCCATTTTCCAGAGAATATGAATGATAACACAAAAAGTTTTCTTTCACTGATTGATAATAAATGGCTCCCGCCAAACACTAAACCTGAGTGAAAAAAAAGTTTTTGTGTTATCATTCATATTCTCTGAAAAATGGCCAGGAAATCATAAATTCTGCCAGAGTATGTAAACTTATCAGCACAACTGTAGCAGCAATTTTAACAGGATTGCAAAGAAGTTCATAATGCAATGCTGCTGCCAACCTGAATGCCAGATAAAGAGATGAAGCTAATCAGCCTTCTGAAATATTTCATGTAGATATGTTTATCTGAGAAAAACAAGGAGATAAAAATAACTTCAAAAACTCCATTCGCCTCCTCCTCCTCCCTCTCCTTTAGTATCCTAATAGGAGAAGGGGATTGTTTGAAATTTCCTTTTTTTCCTTTTTTTTTTTTTTTTGAACCAGTCCTGTATTCAGCAGTAATGGTATATATTAACTAAGTTAACCATGTTACTATATAGCGAATAAAATAATATACATTAGGGATATGTTTTCAAAGTTGGCAGTTTATCAAAGAGATCCTAATTTTATGGCCTGCTTAGAACCTTAAAAGGAAGGAAACTTCTTTTTTTTTTTAATGGGAATGCTTTGGGACATGTTTTCAAGAAACTGCTGGAAAAACACATGTTAGACAAGTATAATTAGATTATTACTTTTGGTTTCTGCCGAAATGTAAATATTAAGTACTCTTCTCTTAGTGATCACAATTTGTATCAGGAACTCTGTTGGTAAGCATTCTGGTCACTAAGCAGAAAATCACATGACCGCAACAGACACCATTTCCCATTCAGTCGTTAGGTGAATCACCATGGTCGTTAAGCAAGACATGTGATTGAAACTTGTGAGTTAACATTCTGTATTATTGGAAACCAGTTGTGAAGCACAAAATGCCAATCACCGCAGAATGCTACAACGGTTGTAAAAGTGAGGATTGATCATAAAGTTGGAATTTTTTTCCATTGTAACTTCAAATGGTAGTTAAACAAAGTACTTGGTAAGTGAGGACTACTGTAATTAAACATTCAGTATCAAGAAGAAAATATACCTCATTTTCAAATGAATTATACTGCTATAAATAAAAAGTTTATTTTTTAAAATGTTCATTAAAAATTGAAAAATAAAGTTCAAAACCAAATATGAGGCACTAATTTTTAAAATTTAAATTTAGCTTGTGTTATATTTTACACATGGATCAATTATATTCAGGAAACCTGCCAACATCTCTGAAATTTTTTATTATTAAATCCAGACAAAAGAATATTTCTTGCTCACCTTAACATACCAATATAGACTTCAGGTAGTAATTTTCTATCTATTTCTAAGTGTTTTGGTAGATGGCCACATCTAATCTATTAATTCAGGGTTTACTGTCTCATCTATATAATAATTAGCTATAATTTGATTGGCCATTATGCTATGCCCTAGAATCTCTTTCTGACTAGCAAATCTTATTAAGCTATCAGACAGATTTAATGCTTGCAAGGTTATTCCCTCCTTTTGTAATCTTTATACTAAGAATACACTAATTTCCACAGAATGAAGGCTGCAGTCCCATTCAGCTTTAGGGGAAAAGGGATTTGCAATCGTTACCAGTCAAATTTAAACTTCTAAATCTAAGTAGAATATGGATAAGATGCTGAACATTTTAAATTTAGTAACAGATTTAAAATGTAGCATCGCTTGCTTCAGAGAGCCATTTAAAGAACTTATAATAGTAAGGGCATATATAGTGTCAGAATCAGAATCCGTTTATCTGAGATTGAAAAATAACTACCAGTGCAAGAAAGGATATCAGCTAATGTAGTTAATAAAACATAAAAAATATGTTTTTTTATGGGTCAGATATTTAGATGCCATACATTTTAATAATCTGAAATGTCTTTCACATCAAAGTATGTACTTATTTTTAATGGCATGTCATTAATATCTATCCTGTGTTCACTCTTTCTCTGTAATATCATGCCTTTCTACCCAACATAGGAACATAGAATGATATTATGCACAATTTTCATGCAAAATGCTAGGGCATTAGGTGGGATAATCTGATTTCAAGATAGAGCATTCATGTTTGCTAATATGTTTGATGCTTAAATATCCAAGGATGGCATTACTGAGACATTCTGGAGAAGTGGATCTTCAAAAAGTGGATTTCTTCAGGCAGTGTCTAGGGAATCTTCAAGAGTTTCAAGAAGAACACCAAGGAAAAGGGTGACAAAAGGCTATTTTTTAATTTAGATCTTTATTTTTGACATTCTCAGAGCCCCAGTAACAGCTATACACTTATTTTGTTATGTTTTTGTTTTTAAACGAACAGGTTGAAACTACAGTTCCATTTCCTGTACATGATCCAGTAATATCAGAGAATACTCCCATAGCTGTAGTGGCTTCAAGCAACGAGACTCTAGTAAATATACTGAATTTTCATTAGGTGGTATTCTGTCATTTTCTTCTCATGGAAGAATTTTGAATAAACCTTTATTTTTTGGGGAAAAAAGGTTTTTAAGTCAAACATTGGGCTGTTGTTCTTCAGTCTAATGCAAACCAAGAGCAACTAAGTGGCAGAAAGAGCAATATTCAGTCACTGTGGATCTTCTGAAAATTTTTCCCCTGTTGTAGGAGTCTGCAGTCTGCATATGTGCAGGAATTTTCCTATCTTAGATGGCAAACCTTAGATAAGGAACGTTATTTGCACGTAGGCATTAAGACCTTAATTCTGTAAATAAGAGGAACGGGGGAGAGATAATGGGATATATGCATATTAGACTTTAATTAAAGTCTAACATTATAAGTGCTTAAGCAAGCAATGGTTAACCAAAGATTCTAGTTACCTGGAAGATTCTGTGAGTCGATATGCTGCCAAGTGAGTTGTAACTTGAAAGTAACAAACTATATAATGTCACTATGTAAGACAATAAAGTTGCCACATACATCCTCAACCTTCGTGTGTGGTCACTCTACAAGTGGCGCCTGAACAGGGACATCCTGTGTGTTAAAAATTGTTTATATATATATGTTACAGGGTAATTCTTATAAATACTAAAAGCAATTTATCATTTTTTTAAAAACACTATATTCACCATTTAGGATAGTTAGTATCTCATGTGTAAGCTGCCTGGCTTGGTTAAGATTTTTGTTGTAATTTCCTCTTAATTCTGAGTCTGAACAATTTGAATTTCAGCAGGTTGTCAATAGGGTACCTGGAAATACCAAGCATGCTGATCCTATACTGAGAAGTGACTTCTCAGAATTGCCAAGAAGAACACCAAAGAAACCATTGATGACAGCTGAAGTAAATGAATTAAATATAGATTGGTGGATAGAAAGGGGTGGAGGGTGAACTTATCTTTAATTAAAACTATGATAGCAGATATATTTTAGGACTTTTCTAGCCTCAGATTCCTTTGCAGGTTTTTTTTTTTTTTTTGCATGTGTTGGGTATATACAGATCTGGAATATCTAAAGTAAATAATCTGTTTCCCAATCTAATTTAATCAGGATAACTAGAACAATCTAAAGTAAATGAGCTCTATTTTTAAAGGAAATTTATATCAGCCATGTGTGCTATTAAAATAATTGAATATTCCACAGCAAAATTATGCTTTGCTTAAAAATGGTTCTTTTTTCAGAGAGAGGATAAAAAATTAAAATATCATCCTTATCACCAGTATCTGATCAATTCAATTAGAAGTGGTGAAAATATCTTTTTTAGGTTTTTATCACATTAATCTATAAAATAGCATTATTTTTCATCTTGAAAGAACAAAGGATATTTACTGAAGACATCTGGATTTACAATAAATTACTAGATAGATAAATGTAACCAAATTTTGATCAACAGCTAAACCCCATGAAGGAGTCTTCTTAGATTTCATGGGTGTACTATTCGAAATGACACCGGAACATGGCTGCACTCTGCCTCTCTCCCTTATTTTCTTTAGTACAGCTTCTAATTAAATTTGGTAAGATTATCATTTTTCTATTTTCTAACTGTAGGTCATTGAGAAAATGTCTACAGAAGATACAAGATTAGAAAGAGATATTCTTAAAGAAATGTTTCCATATGAAGCATCAACACCCACAGGAATTAGGTACCTGTAGCTATTTTTTTGTTTTGTTTCTTCGTATGCATGAATATTTTTAAGGTTTTGGCCTGAAAAGACATTGGATTTGACAAGGCAATATTTTTATTTCACTGTCCTATCAAGGCTTGAAAATAAGTGTTATATAATATTGTGCTAGTTTGCAAATTTCCTGCTTTTTAGTAGCAGCTGAAAAGGCCTGATTTTTCAGTGTTCTGATTCAGACTTTCTTAAAATTTCTTTACATGGTTAAAAAGACAACTGAAGAAGCAAAATAAGTCTGGTATTCTCAGTTCCTAAAACCAAGGTTACTAAAATTTATTTTAACTATCAAAATGTTTATTTGGAAAATGTATATGAATGCCCTTCTTAAATATATAATTCTAGTTTACTAATAAATAGTTTACATACATATATATAAAGACCCCCTACAAAAGAATTCAATAAAAAATAGCAAACTCAAATAGTTATGTATATTGGATTTCTTTAACTCTAACCCTAAATTTAATACATACTGCGGAGGAAAGGTGCATATATGTGAAAAGCATGCTTCAAGATCTGGCTATATCATCAGGCCTGGGAATTCCAGGAGACTGGTGAAACCCTAAAATGGCCCTACTATTGTGGTTAATGCTCATTTTTGTGCCTTGCGGTTTTTAAAATTTTTTTAACAATGATTGTTTTCATATATTAATTGTTGTATATTACCGAAATCACTTATGTGAGATGGATGGCTAAATAAATGTTAATAAATAAATTACTAAATTAAATTATCTTTAATATCAGCAGCTTCTGGAGAACAAGTAGAAAACAGTGATTAAGTTAAAATAAAAATAAGGTTTTTCTTGCTGGCATATTTTAATTGCAAACTAGAAAATATTCCACAACAGGATTATTGCCTTCCTGTCCACGATTGCCCGGTTCTCTCTCTGATTAGCAACTCTATGATATAGAATGTATTGGCTCTTTGGCCTGATCCAGAAAGGCTTTTCTTAAATACCCCTGAAATTCTTTGCATGGAAAAAATATGTTTTGTTTGAATATAAAACAGACTTTCATAAATTCGGCCAAAACTAGAATATTTCGATTGTTCCAAGTTTTGACTCGAACAAAATCATAGGGGTTTTACAGGATAAGTACATTAAACCTGGTGCACATCTTGTCTCTCCCTTTTTTCTCCAGTGCCCTGCTCACTGATCTCCCTAGCACCTTCGTTTTCTTATCCTTTCAGCTACAAGTCTTAGCGTCAAGCACAGCAGATCCAATCAGCTAATCCCCCAAGCTTCTCAAAAACTCTTTCTTATATCCCTTTAGCTAATATCAGGATTTCCTGTTTTCTTCCCAAACTCATATATTTTGGTTTGCACCTGGTGTGTCAAAAACCAGCTAATCTGAGCATAGAACATTTTGCATATCCCTAGTCATATCCCTGACTTTCCTTTGAACAGTACTGCTACTCCTTTTATCCATGCCCAACTAGCCAACCTTGTTTCCTGCATCTGGTGACTACCTCTGTTATTTTGAAGTTATCACTGCATAAATAGGAACATGCCAGTATCCAAGAAATAATTCCTTTTAGCAGAAAGGAATTCTGTTCCTTTTGTTATGCAGAAGTCAGAAGCAGTAAAATAAAATTAAAAGCAGGAAACATGTAAAACAACATATTTAAAATTAGTTTACATTAACACCAGTTACTGTACCCTTCCATGCCTTTTTATTCTTGCTGTTTCATACATTGCTATTTTTTAAATTCCTTTTAAATTCAATATTTCTTTAGCCATACTCAGCTCTCACTTCCATATAAAAAATGGACAAGCAAGTTCATATGATATACAGCAATTTGTTTTAGATAATAAAAAACAAACATTTCCCCAAGTCTAGCTACACTTAGCTTAGCCTTTCTTTTTCCCAGCAACAGCAATTATGACATACTTAACTATATCAAATTTAGCAGTGAATTATCAAAACACACAAGTGTCCTTTATTGGAGCTTTTAGAGCCAGCAAGGTACTAGCTTGAACTAATAAGAAATTGGGCCTACTGAGATATCTGCTGGGAGGGTTTCCTCACAGTCCCCCTCCCAAGAAGCCACTCTGGCCTACCTTGACTTGCAAGTTGGAATTACCTGACACCAGACCTCCTTTGAATAATTGCCACTGTGATTTCTTTAGTAAGTACTATAACAAGGTCCCTTTATTGGGCTTCAGTTGCCTGCCCTCCCCCCAATTTGCTGAGAATCAGCAATAAAATTGGAGTGACACAGGTAAATGCAGTTTAACCGTTTAGATGGCTATACATGGCCCTTGAATTGCCTACCCCAATATAAAAACAGACAAGTCTGGTTTATTGAATATCTTTATTAACTTGTTCCATTGTGAATGGGTGGCATATAAATTTAATGAACAATAATTTAAAACTAGATTTTTATTTTAATTCTGCAAAGAATATATGATCTATTTAAAGTGCAACTTTTGGTAGAATCTCTAGCTAGAGTGAAGGGACGTATGAAAAGGGGGCAGAGCTTAGAGTCCTTGCACAACAGGAAGTGATGCAGATCTTATCTCCCCGAGAATCCCTGAAGCCTTATCTGACCATTCCCAACAGAATGAAATCAGTATAGCGAGATTATTATAAATAGGCATGCAACAATAAAAAAGTAACTTAAATCAGTTCATGGTGTTGTTCTGGTTCCTTATGATTGACAAACTTAATTAATAGCAAATACTCCTTCCAAATTATTATACAATTGCCAATGAGATTCTTTTGAGAAGGTCACAAGCACGGATAGTTTTATATTTGGGATTCGAATTGGTAGCAGAGCAACACTTATCAGCTACACATTAAATCATCTATCTGATTCCAGAACTATGTGGCTGTTGCAGGAAGCTCCTTTGCCATGCTATCTTCAAAAAATATGTAGTATTTTTAATGAATCACTGACAGGTACTATACTCACACTGTTATGCATTTCAAAACATATCCAAAGTATTGCATAGCCTTTGTACTTTACTATATTGAGTCCAAATGTTCCCCATCCACATTAGAACTTTTGAAATATATGAGGTATTCTAGCACATTTAATGTTAATTTTAAACATATTACTTTATAGTGCAAGCTGCCGCAGACCAATCAAAGGCGCTGCTGGGCGACCTATAGAGTTCAGTGATTACCGGCTGGAAGAAACATATTCATCAAAGTATATTCCTAAATATGTTGCCTCAGCAGAAGTCCAAAAAGAAAAAACAATTAAAAAACACTCAATTCCTTTGTGGATAAAATTTTTGCTCTTTTTCGTTGTTGCAATCTTTTTGGTTTTCATCTATCAATCCATGGAAATCAACCAAGGAAATCCATTCTCTAAATTCCTTACGGCCGAGAGTCCACAGAAAACAACAAATTGAATTTTTCTTTCTGTGGCACATACAACTGGGTCTCCTATTTTTAATTATATAGATGACTTCATCCTTCCTCATCTTGAAACTGAAAACTGGAATAAAACAGGACAGTAAATGGACATCACCAGCTTCTTTCAAAATTAGGAGATCACTGTGCCATAAGTAGTATCTTTAGATTTCTCTGGAACTACTTGTAGATTTATTTTTTTAATGTGGACTTCATTATGTTCTTTTGAGATTGTATATTTGATTTTATAAACTTGGAAGTTCAAAATGGGCAGAAGTGATAGTAAAATGTGAAGATGTGTTTAAATGTTTTTACTTCAGGCTAAGATACTGTACTGAAATTTTCTTTACTTCATATGTTATTGGGGTGGAAAGAGATACATTGATAAAAGGAAATGCATTTTTGAATGCATTTTGTGAAAACTGCAGCTAAATGCAGTGTAGTTTTAAGGGGCTTCAGCATTTTCTGTAGAATACTGTAATCTAATAAATGGTAAACTTATTGTATACATCTGTCTTAGTTTTAATTGTAATTATACTTGAACTTATCCTTAATTTTTAATCATAGCTACTTATTTTAGTGCTTAATCTATAATTCCTGATCTAATTGACTATTGTTGTTTTAGAACAATATTTATTAGTATAGTTTTTTGAAATAAAGCTTACATAAAATAAATTGGTTTACTTATTTTTACTTAACTAAATGTGAAATCATTTTTATCTGCAAACTTATTTCAAAAAAGTCATGTACCACAGCATGAATTACATTTTTAGATTTCATATTTTTCTATGGTATTTTATTTAAAACACTGATATTACAAAACCTATAATTCTTATGGCCATTCGTTACACACACACATGTATGTGTGATGAACAAAAGTTAAACATGTTGCCCATCAACATGTTTAAACAATGCAATTAATTTGGTGACTTGTCCCAAATTGCTTTTTCCAATGCTATAACATTCATTTTTATTGTGGATTATTACATATCAAATGAATGTATCAGTTTACAGCATATTCTATACAAAATTGCAATAAAGTTATTTTAAACCATATCACTCTCCTCCGACTGACTTGGTGTTCATGCACTCAGAAGTTCTTTAAATTTTATATAGGAATTCTTGCCTTAAAATGTATTTAGCCTATATGTAAGTCTTAATTTTAAAGTCTCATTAATCAAAAGTAATTCTTTACTCTTGGCAGCAGTACAGAAATTGTTTGGCATTGCTTTCTATCAGCAACTTTTAGTATAGTTTACAGCTGAGATTTCTTGGTTGTTTTCCATCCAGTCAAAAGCCTGCACTGACCCTGCTTTGCTCTTTGAAATACAGGGTTTCTATAAAATGCCATCTACCTAGGTATTTTGGATACCTAGACAGGTATTAATTCTAGTATTATGAAAACTCCAGATATACAATATTATATCCTAGTATGCTATTTAATGTCCATATGACATTTGAAGTCCAAGTGCTGCAAATACTCCTCATAATAATTTCTGAAAATTGTAATTGCTTAGTTCCTGTCCAGTTTGTTCTTGCTTTTATTTTTCACCTGTTGTGAATAGTACTTTTCTTGTTTTATTTGTGAGCCACCCAGAGTCATTGGGAGTCAGGTGACATACACATTTGATAAATAATGTGCAATAGAGCTTTACGAAAGTATTTCCAGTTTTTACAGTGATCATTAATGCTGGTCCAAAACATCTGAGGACTATGAGACAACTAGGAATGTTAGCATTTAATCTGCTAATGGAACTATTTTTTTGGACTTGTCATTCCTTTGAGACTTTTCCATCATTTTGAAGCTACACAAATTTAAGTATTAGTACTGATTTGTCTAGAACTGCAAAAAAGTTCTTAATAAGGCTTAGGGTACAAAGTTGATAGTTTAAGGAACATTTATATCCTATTGGTCCTTATTAGAATCTGATAATCTTGGGTATGATCATTGGATTTTTTTCCCATGCTTCTTAACAACAAAATATCACAATTCCAGGATTTTGAGTTGCATACTATTGATTACTTTAGCTGTGCTTAGACTTACTAGAACAGGGGTGTCAAATTCAAGGCTCACGGGCTAGATCCTACCCGTGGGATGTTTAGATCTGGCCCATGGAGCTGCCCTGGAAACAGCAAAGGACTGGATCACAGTGCCTCTGCCAGTGAAAACGGAGCTTGGGAGGGTCACTCTCCCTGGTCTCGCCTTTCTCTGCTGGAGACAATGGATTCCCCCAGCCTCGCCCGGGCCACCACAGGTGCCCCCCTGACACGACTGAAATTGAGCTGGCCATGCCCACCCTGGCCACGCCCCCCAAGGTCAAACACAACCCTGATGCATTCATCAATGAAATCAAGTTACATTTTTTAAAATCTTTGTAGCTTTTCCAAAACTGAGTAACAGTGTTGTTCTCCAGCTTGGAGAGAAACGGCAATTAGAGTGGGGAGACGCTCAGTCTAGGCATATGATCGAGTCTGTCAATCATAGGCTCCGCCCTCCTGGGCCGCCCCAGTTCTTCGACTCGGTCTACGCTGACAAGATGTGTCTTCCAGCTTCCGAGCCTCTACAACACATTGCCGTTTTTCTATCTATTTGGCTCTGAATTGAGTTAAATCTACCGCCTGGTAGATTCTCGCTGCAGGCTTCTCAGCGCCTGTCAGCTGGAGATCGTTGTGTGTAAAAGACATTTGCCTAGCAGCCTGCATGGACTGGAGCGGCTGCTTGCCAATTGCCATCATCGCAATTAAAGCCAGAGGGCTAGCGACCCCTGCCTCAGCACCGCTGGAATCAGCTGTTTGGTGCTAATTACAAGCACTGGAGGCTTTGAAAAGGTAAATTGCCTCTTTCCCTCGCTATCGGTAGTGTCTGATGGCATTTCAAAATGGCGGCCGCCATGTGTTCTGGCGCAGGAGCGCCCAACGGCTCCTCTTCTCGACGCCGCCATCATAGTGATCCCCTAGAGAGATCTTCCTCATTGCCTCCTCCGCCCAAGAAACCCAGGGCAAGAAGACCGCTGCCCCTTCCTCCTCCTCCACGTCCTCCAGAGAGAAGCAAAGGAGGCACAAGGCCATAGAGAAGGCCTTCCTTAGAGCTCAGGACCAGGCTTTTCCTAGGCAGCCCGACGGGACCACCTCTTCGACTAGTGCCATTGCCAGATCACCCAGATCGGTGCAGGATCTCTCGCCTGATGCCCCTAGCACTTCTCCAGGAAGTGCTTTTCCTTGTATCTTTACAAGGAAAATATTAGCACTGC
This sequence comes from Masticophis lateralis, assembly GCA_030761175.1. NCBI lineage: Eukaryota > Metazoa > Chordata > Lepidosauria > Squamata > Colubridae > Masticophis > Masticophis lateralis. The sequence goes on along the minus strand of JAUDYJ010000006.1, from coordinate 36,377,644 downwards.
TAATATTAGCACTGCCAAACAAGAAAATGTTTTAATTATCTGAAAGACAGCATGTATATATACCTGAATTATCTTTATTGCTACTTTGCAAGACTTGAAAATGATTGCCTTATCACCTTTTGAAAAAAATAAAGATATCAAGAGTAAAATAAAGAGATGCTTACTTTCATATCTTCATGCAAAGTTGGTTGGACTGAACTGTAGGAACTTGTATGGCTATCACATTCATATAGTTCCATTTTCCCCCATATCATATGCGACAAAGATTTTAAATTTAGCAGATCTTTCACTCAACAGTATTAGCATTATTTAACACAAACTAGCTCTTCAACCTTATTGAAACTGCAATTTTTTAAAATAGCTGATACAACATATTCTACTGAAAACCTTAAGATAACTTATATAAACCGATGTTTAACTGGCAATAGAGTTATTTATGTAAGCTGCTAAGAAGAGTCATGTATATCTGAATATCTGTAGACCTCAAAAGGGAGTAATGCTATCATAAAGATGCAAGTAATTAGAATCCATTTAAAGCCCCGAAGGTGGAAGAGTGGAATTCTTAAACCTTTCCTGGATGACTGTTCACACATGATCCTGCCTCCTGCTTGGAGATAATGACTTGAAAATTCCTGTCGCAGTTTAATTTCATATGAATCTTTGTTTTGCTAGCCATTTGGTATCTGCAAATTTAAAAGCGAAGATAAAGTTTATTAAGAAGTAAAACAGGCTAGTCTATTTTAAACTGAAAGATAAGAACTATTTATCAAGCAGTTCTTTGCCAAATACAGCAAATGCTACTACATCCCATTAAGCTGGATGTCATGTAGAACTGTCTAAGATAGGCCTGGTACTACAGTCTGAGCTACAGACATGATATTCTGCATGACAATTATAGTCCACATAATCATTAAGGCTGCAATGACTGAGATGATCTTTCAGTACTTTTTCAAAACATTGTCCGCTTCATAAATGCCTGCATGGTAGTTGGAAACATGGATATTACCATGATCTATCTCCACATACATCAATCAAGAGATTTTATCTGCTTTGTGTATATTGCCTTAAACATATTTATAAATTTATCTCCAAAGTCCATATATCTTAATTGTTGTAATATAAATTTCCAATTCACCTTATCAAATGCTTTTTGAGCATCTAAAAACAAAGTGCCAATTGTTTTTCACTATGCGTTTCATAATATTCCAATGTGTCTAATATTGTTCTTATATTGTTTCTTATCAGCCTTTTGGGTAGAAAGCCATTTTGGTCAGAGTGAATGAACTCCTTCAAAAATCTCTTCAGTCTTTTGGCTATTATTGAGGTGAATATTTTATAGTCAGTGTTTAGTAGAGATGTAACACAAAAGTCATGTGCAAATGTATTTAAATCTAGGAAATACACCCAAATAGTTTACAGCAATGTAGTTTATCGTTCATTCTACCTGTCCGTATCGTTCTACCTTCAAAATATAGTTCCTCAAAATCTATACACAACTCCATGCATTGCTTTTATACTTTACAGTACACTTCTAAATTTCATCTAGTCATGAGTTTTTCTGCAATATTCTTCCTCGGAACCCTTTACCCTTTCATTTCAACATTTATTTTGCAATTCAATCATTTCTATTTAACCAAACCACAACATATTTCATTTATACAGTTGTTTCATCTTTATGCTTAAATCAGCATAAATCAGCATTCTTGACTATTTTACCATGGCATTTGATTTATATTATTATTATATTATTATTATGTGTGAGTAATCTAAATCATATTCACGGTCTAAGATGTGGACATTTAGTAATTCAAGACCCCTCGAAGGACCAGATGTTTATACTGGATTTGGTATTTTTATCCACCTATCAAGTCCTCCCCAAAGATCTAAAAAGATGTTAAAGGTATTATTGCAGGATATAAATTATTCCAAGCAAAGCTGTCTTTTGCAATTGATTGCTGGGAATTTTTGTGAATGCTGACGGTGTTCAGGTGATGCTCCAGATGTTTTGGGATTGCATACCTATCACGATTCATAGTATCTTTGCTTTCTTTTGCAACAGTCATTCTATTTGCAGGTCTTTGAATTTTGTGATTTTCTTCAATTCTTTCTCTTCTATGCTGCTATCTCTAGGTACTGACATACTGACTATCTAGACTATTTTGATTATTATATTATATTTATATGCCCAATTCCCAGTGACCCTTGACACATTTGTTACTTTGATTTAACAAAGTAGATAGAAACACTCATTCAGAGACATTTTTGTCAACATTCTGTATAATATACCACATGCTATCTTTATCCTGCAAGCATTTTGCATCTTAATATGTCCCAATTTTTCTTTGTTTTTTAAGTAAGGTTCACTGTTTACAAAATTCTGGCTTGCCCTACAGTTTTTAAAAATTATGTATCACTTGTAATATTCACCCCATTTTCTTTACCAAATATAGGAACCTTGTTCTTTGATATGTCAATGTTCAGATTATTCAGTCTAACAGTCACTGGAATTTATCTGAGTATTCAACAGGATATTGCCTGCATATGAAAATAGATGTTAACTGTTCCCAACCAACACTTTGTACATTCTGCTATTTTAATGCAAAGAATTCACTAAATATTCCATTTATTTTCATCATCTATCTTATCACATTCGTAACCAACCTTCCCATTCATTCAAGCCTTTTCATATTATACTTTTTCAAAAACAGCAAGGGTAAAACAAAATAACTTTGCAGGAATAATGATTGATCATACAAAATGATTTTATTGCACAATCCACTTAAAGAATGGTCAGTTTGAGTGTTCAAAGCAATTTGAAGAAAAAGGCACATTTTGCAAAAATGAAGAGATCAGAGTTCAAAATTTCAACTCAAAAGATCAGTTCTAGTCAAATAAACAAATTTCGTGACTTAAATCTATCCCATTTTCAAGGTACTGTACTTAGCACACAACTGTATCTTTGCCACTTGAGCACTATATACACAAATACAAATTGTAAAGTTGGTGTGTGTATACATAACACAATATACTAAACGTGGGGTGTGCGTGTACAGTATATACGTATGCCTATATGTGAGATAAAGGCTGACACAATGTTCTATGGGTCATAAAAGAAAATACTGTACCTGATACTAGGGTTAATATAGTGACTTTACAACATACAGCCAATTAAATCCATAACCTTAATTGGCTGTATCCATATTTTTTTAAAAAAATGTGTGGCTCTTGTAAACGTGCTGTGATAAATCAGTTTGCTCGAACCGACAAATTTTCCAGCTTTTGTGATCCTGAGAGCCGCAGTTACCTGCATCCTTCGCGGTACCGCGGCAGTCAGGGATCCTCCCGACGTAAATTGTGTTGTCCTGGAAATTTTGCATCACTTTCTCCGCTCCGCCTCAATTTTGGTTCCACCTTCTTCGGACTCATCTTCCGGTGTGAAGGAACGGAATTCGTCGCCGCTGGAGGAACAGTTTCCCCATCTTCCCCACCCGCCCAATGACTTTGTCCCTGACGGAGGTTATTGGTACTGGCGGAGCGGTGGAGGAAGAGTTTGTGACAGGCGTCAGTACGAGCATTGACCAACCCGTTTCCCCTGAGACACGGCTAGAGGCGAGGGCCAACCGACCTTTTGTAAGCCTAGGTCAAATTCTAAATGACGTCGAATGCAACCTTACTAATATTCTGAGTACCCGCTGTACTCAGGGCGGGATGAACCGAAAGCAAAATGGGAGGAGGAAATCTTGAGACGGGGAAATGACGTACGTTCCAGGTCCTTGCTTGCCCAATCGCAAGCGCGTGTTTTCGGGAGGTTGCCCCGCCCGTTGCGTCAGAGAGGGACAAAGTCATTGAGGAAGGTTGATTTTCGGCCTTTTAGAAGAGTCGCCCGTCGGTGAGGAGGCCGGGTGTTCCGCCATTTTAGGAGGTAAAGTGCTGAGGGGGCTGTCAGGGGGCTTAATATTTCTCATTTTTCATCCCACTGTGGCGAGTGAGAGTTTGTCCATGGGAGAGCGAGGGTGAATGTTCTGCAGAAGAAGATTTGATGTTAAATACTGTATTTTTTTTTTCATTTGAAGTTTCCTGCCGCCATGTTTTCGACTATCGCGCCGCTTGTGCGGCTTAATCCATTCCACGCTCCTCAGCTCGAGTTGCACCAGAACAGCTGCGGCCCGAGGAAGCGCCTTATTGAATCGGAAGAGGCCTCCTGCACACGTCGGAGCCTGGCAGCCGCTTCCTCAGAAGGTGAGGCATGGGTGGGAAGGGCAATTCCTTCCTTGGAAGGGTCTCAGCCGTCTCCTTCGTGTGCCTGATCCTTCGGGTGACACGGTGTTAATAGGGGAATCCATGTGCAATCTCCTTGAGGACAAGTAAGGTCAACGAGCCTTTGATCAATTTGTGAAACTAATTTAAAATCCAGTTGCTTTGCCTTTCTGACGCTGAAGGCCTGGGTGAACCATTTAGGGTCCCTACTTTAGAACCATTGATCTGTGACCTTGAGAGTGACCTGTTTTAATTCAGGAAGTTATGAGGTTTAATAATTTCAAAGGATGCTATTCCAAAAAAAAAAAACCCAAAACCAATCCCTGGGTGGAAGAAAATGATTTCCTTCTATTGTAACTAGTTAGCATAGGTTTCCTAATGCAAAGAACATGATTTTGAAGGTCACAATGAAATTGATAATGATAAAAAAATGATATTGAGTTGTGAGGGGGGTTGAAAAAAGCTATACATTTGGTCATCATATATGTTTTACCATAGGTAATACGTATTACATTATTAATGCACTAAATTAATATTTTAAAATGCTTATTTTCGCAAATGATAAGTTTCACTTATACTAAAGATTACAGCCTTTATTACAGATTACAGATTTAGATTATTAAATTTCAAAGGTCATCCATCTTACTCTTAAAGCAAACCTGTTGAATCTTTCAGCCCCCCTCATGTGACTTTTAAAGACTTACAGAACTGTTGTCAGATGCATGGGGCATTCATTTCAGTGGCATCTGTACTTTTAAAAATATACATGCTGTATAAAAAGTAATGTAAAATAATCTTATTGGTGGTTTGTCACAGTGAATGTTCATAGCAGTACTAGTTTGGATTCTAACTATTTTGGTTTATAGAACTTTCACAGCCCCTACCACCTTGTACAGTGCTCTCTTTTGGTTTACATATCCATGAATTATATGCCTCTTGATTGAGAATAAAGGTAAATGTTTTTGAGATTAAAAAATATTCAACCTAAAGAGAAACATGTTTTAAGACTCTCCTGTAGATCTATTAACTCAGTTATGTTCCCCTCTTCCATTACTCTTTTCTCTGCAGCCCTCCTTCTTTATGTTTTAACACCGCCCTGAGTCCAGCAGGAGAAGGGCGTATACAAATTGAATAAAATAAAATAAATAAGAAGCAGAACGAGAAAAAAGGGAAAAACTGCATCTTATTCATTCTACTTTGTATTTTATACTATATTTTTTTTTATTGTGAAACAAATTGATTTGTATCTTGTTTTTATTCAAGAATTCGCATTATATACATAGTGCCTTTTCCCATTTCTCCCCACAATGACTTTGGAAATAGATTGGTTGGGAGAGAATGAAAGGCCCAAATCATGAGTAAATGTCTGGCTGAGGGTGGATTTGAACTTGGATCTCTTCAGCATCAGTGCAGCATTTTTATCACTACAGCAACCTGTTGCTGCTTCTGCATAACATTTCATACATACCTATTATACTATTCCCTTTCAGGATGAGGCAGTATTACTTATAGAGGGATATGACTATGGCTATTGACCAGATTAATATTAATCAGTCTATGTCAGGGGTGTCAAACACATGGCCAGATGCATCACATGCTCTCCCCCCCCCCCCCCCCATTTAGCAAAGGGAAAAGTCGTGATACATCATGTAACGCCAACATTGCACTACGAGTTTGACACCCCTGGGCTATGTTATACTCAGATATTCAGTGGGTCACTATTGCATGTAACTCAGAACTTTCTGAATGCTACTATTGAATAAATAATCAGGCTATAATTAAATAATTGCAGAGATCAGAGTTGTTCACTTGATGCTCCAAGTACCTATGAATGTGTATAGGTATACTTTAAAAAATGGGGGGGAAATGCTAAGATCTTACAACAGAATTAGATCTCAAGATCTGTAAGGCTGTTTTAAATATGAAACAAATACCTCACGTTTAAATTTAATCTAATTAGATTTTAATTTAACCTAATTTTAGATTAATCTAATTGGATATTGTCCTAATCTTAGTATTTTCTGGTATGGGAAATACAACAGAAAAGTACTGCATTAAAATAAATGGATGATTATTTTTTCATGAATGATAGTTATAGCTATATTTTAAGTTGTATTCACTTATTGAATTATTTGATCATTTTCCTTGAAAACTTTATTTCTCTTTTTAAGGAGAAGAATATAGCTGTGCATATGGCTCTGGCAGATTCTTCCTTCTTTGTGGCTTTGGTGGAATTATTAGTTGTGGTACTACACATACAGCATTGGTTCCCTTAGATCTTGTTAAATGCCGAATTCAGGTTGGATTTGCATGTTAGATAAAATGAATTATATAGCATGCTAAAGTGTGAGATCTTACTAATGAAGATGTATATTTTACTGAGGTTTCAGCCTTGCATGTGATTTCCTTAACAGCATGGTGTGTCTTTTCTTTACTACAGAAGAATATAGTTGTGAATATGGATCACTCAAGTTTTATGCTCTCTGTGGCTTTGGTGGAATATTAAGTTGTGGTCTGACACATACAGCAGTCGTACCTTTGGATTTAGTGAAATGTCGTATTCAGGTTTGTATATTGCCAAATTTTAGAATATTAATAAGAATAAGATACTGAGTTCCATTAGGATGCTTCTATTTCTTTTAACTAAGATATAAAATAATATTAATCAATTACATAAATCATTTTAAACATACTGTGCATTAAAAAATTTTCTCATAATATTCTGAACTGAATCAAATTTGCAATATGTTATTTTTGAAAAGACGAAATAGTAATATTTACTATTTGTTCTTGATAGGTTCATAGTTGAAAAATTTATCATTTCATTATTTGGATATATGCTTTCAAGTTAAACACTGCAACTGTAACTGAAATGCAGTTTAAAGGATAATCATCTTCCTTGTGAAAATAATATTTCTGAGCTGCCCAGAGTTGGTTGGAACTGGGGGAGAATCAAAATTTGAATAAATTTTGCCAATTTTGAGGTGGTAAGAAAGATGAATTCCATATAATCATGCCAATGCTGAAATTAGGATAAATTTTAGTTCTTAAAATCATGAATCAATATCTATTTCTAATGATGTGGTTGTATAATATTACATTAAATCAGGGGTGTCAAATTCAATTTCATTGAGGGCCGCATCAGGGTCCATTTGACAACCCTCTGCCAGTGAAAACTGAGCTCAGGAGGGTCACCTGCAGCACTCGCAAGCTCCATTTTCGGCTGTTACAGCCTCCTGTAGCCCTCTGCCAGTGAAAATAGCTCAGAAGGGCCACCCGCAACTCTTGCGAGCTCTGTTTTTGCCTGCAATCCTCTGCCAGTGAAAACGGATGTGTGGCTCTCCTGAGCTCCGTTTTCACTGGCAGAGGCATTGCGGGCCAGTCTTTTGCTGTTTCTAGGTCTGCCCCACGGGCCTTCCATTTGACATCCCCGCATTAAATGATACCTACAGCTGCTTAGAAATCTTGCAAGAATTTAATTTCACAGAATTTAATTCAACTGTTATGTTTTTCTAAAGCAACTAAATATCTTGAGGAATCTTTTTTACTACTTTGTGATCCAAACACATTACAGAAACTGTAATCCTGCTTATACTGAAGTCAGAAAAGCCAGAAAGTAAGAGGAAAGTGAAATGGAACAAGTCAGTAGAGGGCGGCGTGAGGTAGGAAGGTAGGAACAGAGAGACTGAGTATCTAAACTACTATGTTTTATTAATAAAATATTCTAGGATTATTGAACGGTTAACTTTTTATCATATTTTAGGTAAACCAAGAATAAGTGCTAAGAAATTTTCATTGTTTCATGGCATTTAAGAATTTACGCAGTTTTCCCAAATATCAGGAATATTTTTCTCTTAGTGTTTATACTCCATATCTATTTTGCTTTTTTAACACTATTTCTATTTCTATTTCTATATTTCTATATATATATATAATATATACTTTCAATAATAAAAGCTTAGTATATGTATAGTCTTTGAATGAAGATTTTCCTTAAAAGAATAAAAGATTAGACCTTTTTCTAATCAGATACTCACCAAATAATCACTATTGCCATTCATTGTGGGGTTTTAAAATGAAATCGTAGGTTTTCTGTGCTCTTACATTGTTCCTACCAATCCAGTCATGTCATGTGATAAATAAATTCCACAGATTGCATTTATTCAGAATGTTGTCAATTTTTTCCCAAAATACATTCCTGGTTATTTTATTATCATTCAATAGAATGTAATATGCAGCTATCACCAGTTAATAAAATATTTTCATGTATACATTAACATTCAAGATAATATAGAAATTAACTTTTTAATGCATAATAAAACATTACTTTCATGGATGTGTTAGTTCAGCAATACCAGATTACTTTCATTAAGATGTCTTCTAATTTCATACACAGAAATTTCATACATATTTCATTAATTTAATGAAAGAAATTCACTCTCTTTACCTTAAAGGCCTTTTGCATTCCAAATTCCAGTCTTCCACAGAACATAGCTTATAAGTATTGTCCATCAATACTGGTAATAGTTTTGATTTAGTGAGATTTTCACATAAACTAGTCTAGTCTTTAGGCAGATAATGTTTTTAGTTAACATAGTTACCCTCTTGACATTCATCACTACTCATACTAAGAATACCGGTCAATTTTGGCCAGTATATACAAACAAAGTCCAGTTTTACCTCAGGCAAGCTTACATTATTATATATAAAAAAGGATCTCGAATCTGGAAATTACCTTGCAAACCAACATACTGTTGCCCACTGTTTGAACAACAACATGGTATTGCAGCATGCTGATAAAACAATTAGGACACAAGTTAAAATTGCTTACTTAAATTTTATATTTCATATATTTTAGCAGCGTCAAAACTTGGAAACTGTACTTTCTGCTAATATTCTTCACATGGAAACTTTTTTCTGCTAATACTTTTCACATGGTTTTTTTTCCTTTTTATTCTCTATTTCAACAGAGCCTTTACTTTCCTAATGACTCTTTCATTTATCTTGCAACTAAACATTACTGCTTGATTTTCCCCTTCATTCTAGTCTATTAGCCACTTGAATACAGATTCTAACTGCTCTTTAATGAGACTTCTATCATTTATGTGGTATGTATATGTACACATTTAAACTATATATACTATATTTCTTAACATGGATAATGAAAGCAGCAACTCTGTCACTAAACAATATGGTTGTAAAGTGTGACAAGTGACTGCACGAAAGTTTTGGCAGTCCCAGTTGGTGTCTTTAGGCAAATCTTGCATAGTTGCAGCATTCGATAGTCATATGACAACCATTTGCAACCTCTTGCTAGAGTCTCCATTGACTTTGCTTTTCGAAAGCCAGTAGTAAAAGTCACAGATGGCAATCATGTGACTCAGGGACATTGTAACGACCACAACTAAGTGGACCTGTTGTAAATACCCCTCATTCAGTATTGTCATAACTTCAGTTGGTAAACAAATGGTCATTCAACAAGCAATTATTTATAATGCTTATTTTAACTTTTAAAAACTTATTTAGGTGGATCCGCAAAAGTATAAGAGTATCTTCAAAGGATTTTCAGTCACTTTAAGAGAAGATGGTGTTCGTGGCTTAGGAAAGGGATGGGCTCCAACTTTTATTGGCTATTCCATGCAAGGACTTTGCAAATTTGGTTTTTATGAAGTTTTCAAAATCCTGTATGGCAACATGTTGGGAGAGGTAAGCTCTTGCACTTCTTAGCTTAGCTTCATTTTCTTCTGATTTGTTCAGTAGATGTTTTATGACTTTCTGATTTGCTATAATGTTTTAGGAAAACTCATATTTGTGGCGTACATCATTGTATTTAGCTGCATCTGCCAGTGCAGAGTTCTTTGCTGATATTGCTCTGGCTCCAATGGAAGCTGCTAAGGTTCGCATTCAGACACAGCCTGGATATGCTAATACATTGAGGCAAGCAGTCCCCAAAATGTATGCAGAAGAAGGTATTTGGGCGTAAGTATTTGAAATTTCCTGCACAGATTCATTTTATATGTTATTAACTCTCTTACAGAGGCAAATTAAGACATGTTCAGATTGAACTGCAACATTTCTTTAAAAAAAACAGCATGAGCCAACATGCTTCCTTAGATCCATCTTTGTTTGATATCTCTTTGCTGAGTTCTGCTTATAGATTTTGTCATGAGTAGCTCCAGCTAAGAGGGATCAGCAACTTTACTGTTGCACAGTCAAAGATGCTTGAGTCATTGGCATGTAAGAATAATATACCTTCATTCCAGTCACTTATATTCTGATAGAAATGGCTGTACTGTATGTCATTTTCTCCTATCAGAATTTGGCTGGAGTGTGGACATTTATAAAAGGCAGCTAAATGGTCCATTTTTTCCTACCTTTCTAAAAATTAACATCACCTAATTTTAATTCTATGAAACTACTGAATGGCATTTGTCCTGCAACAGACTACTAAAACTAGAATTTTACCACCTTTGGCATGGTTTGCTCACTGTACCTAAAGGTTTTGAGTTGATTGCGGTTGCTGTATATTCTTTTTTAATTCTGAATGCAGATGTATCCGCATCTAAATTTACACCTCTTCTCTTAAGGAGTTTAATTGTAGGATAATAGAAGTGAATCATGTTGGGGGGGGGTTGTTTTTTGTTTTGCCATTCACTTTAATAAAAGCTCAAGAAAATGTCCTAATTTCTGATTATTCTGCAGTTTCTACAAAGGAGTTGCTCCACTCTGGATGAGACAGATTCCATACACAATGATGAAGTTTGCCTGCTTTGAAAGAACTGTGGAAGCTCTTTACAAATATGTTGTTCCCAAACCAAGAAGTGAATGTTCAAAAGGAGAACAACTGGTTGTTACATTTGTAGCAGGCTATATTGGTAAGGAACATTTCTCAACTTAAAAAAATGGTGATGATGGTGGTAGTTGAAATAGACCAGTTTTTTTCAATATGATACAACAATAATGTGCTAATTTTCAGTTTGGCTAATGACTAATAATTTAGGATGAATATTTGTTGCAGTTATAGGGGAATTTAATCTTAATATAAAGCTTCTATTGTACCACTTACACATATCTATTGAATATGGGGAACTTGTGACAGGCTGTGGCAATATTGTGATTAAGACATTGCAACAAGCTGCGGTCATGTGATCATTCCTTTCCGGGTTTCCACAAGCAAAGTCAAAGAGGAAGCTGGCAGGGAAGGTTACAAGTTGTTTCTAGAAGCCATTCTCACCCATTTTTTTTCTCCCAAGGAGCCCTACAATGGAATACAAGAGAAAGATCCCAGAAATTTTGTACTCAATAGAATAAACCCATCTGCAACCCCAACTGACACTTCTTAGTATCTGGCTACATCCACATAGCATCTTTTCATCTGCTCATGCCAGACCCCCATTGTTCTCCAGTTCCCACCCATGTTGGCCCACCTGTATTCTCCAGTGCTACCTGTGGCCCTCGCCAGCCCGGCCAAACATCACAAACATTCCTGCCTCTTGGGTAATGACTTGCGCAGTTGTGTGGTGGCAACAGCATCCAGGACTTGGGATTGCCATTACTAAGCAGTGCAGCCATATGACATTGCACTTTATGACATTATATAGCAACAACAATTCTGATCCCAATTGCTGTCATAATCTGAGGGCTACCTGTAATAATGCACTAACAAAAAATTGAAAATTCTTTTCAGCTGGTGTCTTCTGTGCCATTGTCTCACATCCTGCTGATTCTGTGGTATCTGTGTTGAACAAAGAAAAAGGCAGTTCAGCTCTGTCAGTACTGAAGAGGCTGGGATTCACAGGTAAGTATCAAAAGTTTTTTTAAAAAAAGAAAATCAATGAATGTTTTTGGTTACTAACACTGGTGTCTTTCTCATCAGGAGTATGGAAGGGTCTCTTTGCCCGTATCATCATGATTGGTACCCTGACAGCACTACAGTGGTTTATCTATGACTCTGTGAAAGTTTATTTCAAGCTTCCCCGTCCACCTCCACCTGAGATGCCAGATTCCTTGAAGAAAAAGCTTGGTCTTACTGAGTAGATGAATGATGGACTGAATGGCTGATAATGAAACATTGTGAAACTCTGTTCTTATGGCAGTATAGGACAATGAAACATGCTTGGCTTGGGCTGTCATTGGTGGTCAAAATAAAGAATAACTAGAGAGACTTTGTTTCATAATTTTATGTCTGACAGAAGGAAATACTGTCATCCTAATAAAGAGAAACAACATATTTATGAAAACGGTATTTTATTTACTAAATTCTACCTTTAACGTTTCTAAATCTGAAAGGAAAGGAAAAGTGCTCATATTTTAATTTTACATTTATGTGTAATAATTTGTTCTAATATGAATTACATGGTTTTCGAAACAGTGATCTAAATGAGTAATCATAATCATGTATACTACCAATGGTGCAATACAACAAAATATTTTAATTAGAGAAACTGCTAAGGAAAGAAACTACATTAGGCAGGAAAATATCCTGTACCATTAAGGTTGTCACAAGCAAATTAATAGAGTAAGAATAAATTGCAAATGTATATTATAAATACACCTGATTCCAGGTTAGACCTACTTCAAACATTGTTTGAATCCTATGTATGAATCTATACATAGTCATCTACTATCAAAATATTTGAAATTAGAATATTTAAAATTGATTCTGAAGTTCAGAATTAAAAAGAAAAGTTTCTAAGTTTTCAAAAGTAAATAGATAAATTTTGGAAACCATAAATATAAGATGACATTTCTTAAGTCAGTAGTCCCCAACATTCCAGCTTACTGGCCAGGGGAGAAAGGGCTGATTCTATGTGAGTTTCAGGCATGTACACCACTTGCACAAATGGAGCTTTGCACGCAAGCACGAGCACCCTCTGCTCAGGCAAGTGAAGCTGCGCTTGCATGGCCCGGTTCAAAATGGGCCGAGGTTCAGTAGTCTACATTTTTGTTGAGGTTGGTTTGAAAGCATCTTACCATATTATAAATTATGCCCATCTCATGTTAATAAATTACAGCAGGCACAGAAAAATAATATGAAAATGCTTAAAAATGATTTTGTCTTAATCACTAAAACCTGAGTCTTGCATTAGAAATTCTCCAATACTGTTCCCCCCCCCTTTTTTTTTTACAAAAATTCTGGGAATATTTTGCAGGAACATGACACAAACCTAAATCTTATCAGATTTTCATCAATGTTAAAGGCAACAGTGCATTTTCACTAATTAAAACTTGTAATTTCATTTGAATGTCTAATTCAGACATCGAAACAAAATTGCCTGTTTGAAAATTAAATTTGCTATATGCAGATTATTTTTTTAAATTTTATGATTTAACATACAACTATTAGAACAATGTACTCTGATTTGTTTAGAATTAAAATATTCTTAGATCTGTTCCTATTTGAAATAGTTGTCACTCAGTTTGAGTTTTAACTGAAGTTAAATTAGACAGCTTTTTATTAAGGAGAGCAAGTTCCTTCTGGCTTTCCAATAGATCCCCAAGTAGTCTTCCAATTCGCAATGTTAATTCATCTAATACAAGTAGCAAATGTGCCAAATCATTCTTTAAATTGTGGACTTTAGGTTTTAACTCATTTGCAAAGGCTACTGTTGTCCGAACTTTAGCTCCATCACTTTCCAATTCTAAAAGTTTATTGAATTGCTTGGTAGAGTTGGCTTTCAACTCAAGTGATTTTGCCTTAATGTGCTTTATTTCTCTGGTATTTTCAGATGCAATATTTTGTAGCTTTGTAGTCCTATCAATGCTACTAGTGAGCAGATCCCCTATATTCTGTATTATGGCCTTTTCAACTTTATTTACTTTGTCTTCTAGAATTTCTAGATTCTCTATTAATAAGGATATATCTGTCTGAAGACCTGAAATGCGTCTAATGTCAGTCTTCACATCTGCAATTTTTACAGAGATGCCCTTAGTTTTTTCCTCGTGTTTAGCAACTGCATCAGAGAGAGATGTTAAATTTTGCTGGAGCTCCTCCTCTTCTTGAATTAACCGACTGGATGTTATCTGCATGTTGCTAATTTCCTTTTGCAGATGCTTCATCTGAGGAATTACATTAAGATCTTCCAGTTGTTTTGTCAAACTTGGTACCATCTGACACTAGAAAGTAAAAAGTCTGATAATAATATATTGAAATTTAAAATGTTCAGAGTTCCTGCAATGAAAAGTAATTTAAAATTCTCCAGTTTTATCAGAAAGCTGTCGGAAAAGGAGAATATTCTTAGATGTTACCTTATTAAATAAAGAATAAGGTTTGTGAGCCTTTTATGCTAACATTATAGAACTTGGATATCATGGTTTCTGTAAAAATTATGAGAAGCCCCCGCTGACTTGTTAAACAGTCTTCATGTGATTTCCAGCAAGTATCACTGCACCATAGACCAACATAAAAGCAATTTGGCATCTTTTTAATTTTACTGGACTGAGAGTGAAATAGGCGTTTAATTTTTAAAAAGCATAAAATTAAAACACACACATAAAAAGCTTAATAATAATATACTTAGCATTTCTTCCAACTGTTTTTTTCCCATGGTTAACCCTGTGATGTATTTTGGGGTAAGAGAAAATGATTGGACCCAGGTCAGGCTGTAAACTACCATGCTACCTGAATCTTGGTTTTCCTAGTCTCAATCATAATTCCTTATCTATTACACCAGACTGGTTACTTACACAGCTGCCTCATTACCTGTATCATAGAATCAAGCTTGACTTCTAGTACATAGACACTTTCGTGTACAGGTAGTCCTTGCTGAAAGTCCATCCATTCAGCAACCATTTTGAATTAGGATGGCATTGAACAAAATGACTTACACAATGTTATTGAAGTTCTGATTATTGCATTGCACCTAGTCACATGAACAAAATTCAGGCCTGTTGGCATTTATAACTGCATTTTGAGCACATATTGCCAGCTGCCACCACCACCCATCTCTGCCCGTCCATGCACCCACTACACAGTACAGTATTACTGTACTAGCTGGGGTCTTTTTTCATGCCACCCTCTTTCATACCAGTGATGTTGGGGTTTCTCTTATACCTTGTCCAGCGTCTCTGCACCTTCTCTGGGTGTCAGTTCACATAACCAGGCCTTATTTTGCAAAAAAACAAGATCTAGGTAGAAGGATCCTCCTTTCACGTCTCTGCCTTTTTAGAGAGAGACTTATGAAAGGAGCCTTCTAGATGGGTATTTTTCTGAAAAAACCCCTGATTGGTGCACAAATGGAGGTACTGAGTAAGGCATGAATGGCAGCCCAGGTAGGGAGCAAGAGAAACCCTGGTGGCACTGGTGCAAAACGTGGTGTGAAAAAGGGCCCAGCTGGTACAGTGATGGCACACAGATTGGCAGGCAGAGGTGGGCGGCAGGAGCAGCTGGTAACTAGACTAGTTGCTAAGCAGTATGGTCAAATGATGTCACACTTTACCACTGCAGCATTTCAAAACAGAAATTCTGGTTCTAATTGCCATTGTAACTTGAGGACTACCTACACTTTTCTTTAGCAACATACAAAAGAGATTTGTAATCTGCCTTGTAGAATTTTTCCCTGTTTTCCTAGTCTTTTCACTCCCATCAAAATAAGTCTCATTCTCAACTTTTTCAACATGTCAGAGTTGTCAACTGATACTATAATAAATTATTAAATTCAAGCATGTTAGAGAATGGTAAAATTTCAAATACTTTATTGAACCTATCGTTTACCATCAGTATCATCTTGCATTCTTTCACCAAATTAGACTTGTAATTCTTAAGAAAATGGGAATCATCCCGGTCCTCATGAGTAATTTGTACATAGCACAAAAAGCCACCATCTGGATGGGCTTAAGAAACACCAACAAGCTGCACACAACTGATGACATTATTCTGATAGCTGAAAATATGGATGATCTGCAAGTAAGCTGATTCTTTCTAATAAAAGGAACAGTGAAAAAAATACTATAATTTATAAAGAAATCAAAATAAATATTTAGAATGTGACTGTGAAAACATTGACATAATAGATAATTTCTGCCTTTCATATCACTAATAAATAAACCAGAATTTTTATTTATACACACACACACACACACACACACACACACACACACTGTGCAGTACTTGATAAGGCAGCAATGAAGGGCTAGGAAAGATATTCAAATGCCAGATGTATCAAGCAGGCATTTTTTCCCCCGCTCTAGGGAAACGAAAGTTGGATTTGAAGTAGTGTAGAATCAGTATTGATGCTTTTGAATTTTGATGTCAGATTAGACTCCTGAGAGTACCACGGATAGTAAGGAAAACAAATGGATCATACACAAAATATCTATGAGAGCTCTCACGAGGCACAAATAACCATACTAAAATTATCAGCTGTTAGATATTTTATGCAAAGATCTATATCTCTTAAGAAATCTATAATGTTGAGACAGGTGGAAGGCCAACCTGCAGCAAGAGCTTGATTACAATGGCAATTGGAAGTCCTGAAGAATCAAGTTCATGACAAATCATCCCGAAAATCTTTGTGATCGAAACTGACTCAATAACATATAACCAAAATAATGAGCTTAACACTCACCAAATTATTTGCAACATGTCTATAAAAAATATATGAGATGTTTCCAGTATGAATTTTAACAATTTTAACAAATCTTCTAATATTTATTTTCTTTGTATACATGTCTCAAAAAAAAAAAAAGATAGCCAAAGAAACATTAAGATTATACAGCTGCCAATATCAATACTGTTTACACTATGGTGGGCTTGTTCCACTACTTTTGCAAAATCTTTTAGCTTTGCTTGTAACATTAATGGTTGATTCTATGGTATTAAGATGCTTCTTCATTTTTTATTCAGCTATCTTCAGATTGCATGTCTTCAAGAGTGTTCTGTATGTTCATTATTTCAGTAGTAGCTTTCATTATTTCATTTTCTACACTGATTACCTTTGTGATCATGTCTTCTTTTTTAATCTCTGCAGCAACAAGCTCACTTGATAGTCTAAGAATGGAATAAATAGCATTTTCGATTACTGGTAAATAGGTCTTGCATTCCTGCAGTTTGTGTTCAGAAAATACAAGTTTCTGGTACAGATCATTACTTCTGACCAAAAGACTGTTGAGCTCTTCTTTTAATAATTCAGCTGTGTTTTTATCCAACTGCAGCTGTTGTTCAATCTTTTGCAGTTCAGTTTCCTCTTGTCCATTTAATGTTTTAAGATTCGTTATTGTACTGTCTTCTAGATCTTTCAGTCTTTCAGAAAGTTTTTTCAGTCCCTGATCCATTGTGTTGATCTGGGAAATTATTTCACTATGTAAAATCTTGGTATCCAATCTTAAATTGCTGGTATTTGTATCCATCTCAGACGTGCTCATCTTCCAGGAGTCTACCACCTTTTGAAAGGTTTTGCTAAGAGTCTGAAACTTTTTAAAACATGCCCGTTGACTATTTTGAATATCCTCTATGAAGTTATGAAGGCTAGACACTTCTTGCTCAAAATTGGTTATCATGGAAACATATGAAGGAGCCTCCTGCAGGACACTCGAAGATGCAAACTGCATTTTTAACACAAAACAATGTCCATCTTCACTTATTGTTTGCAAGGTATATACACTGTATTTAAATTTTATCTGACTATGAACCTTTGAATGGCATGCCAAAAGCAAACTGCAAAAGGACAGAGGAGAATCAAAATAATGTAAAACAATAAAACAAGATAAATACGAAGCAAAAAACATTACTATTTTAAAAGAAACAATGAAAGAAACAACAAGCTAGTGCTAAGTACAGAAAGGCAGATAGAGCAATAGAACTAATAGGGCTACAAAGAAGAGAGTTTATATTAATAGTGTGAAGAAAGAAAAATAAAATAGATTGTTTTATTTTATAATATTTGATTATGGCAATTACTCCTTGAAACAAACATTATTTCAAAAGACAAAACTGATGAGCAGAACACAACTGAGTTTGGAAGCATTCATGGTCCTAATCAGTTGACTATGATTTTCCAAGAGTTATTTTTAAAACCATACTGAAAATTTCAGATGCTAGATCATTCTAAATGTGCCATTAAATCAGCTTTAAATTATTGTGTAGTAAACTGTTCACAGTGCTCTTGGTGGGAAAAATTGGAAGAGTGAGTGCTATGTACAGATTTTAATGAAAGACAAGTTATAGATTTAACAAATAATATATTACTGATTCAAACTGACGCTAGCTAAATTCAGTGGAAGTCATTTCTAAATTAGAATAGGATTGCAGGTAAGTCAGTTTTTATGTACACTTACTTTTAAAAGATCCACTAAATCCAATGGCATTTACTTCCAAGTAAGTATAAATAGTATTACAGTCTTTGGTATATTTCACTATTTAGATTTCAATCAAATGACTGATTTGAATATTAAACTTAATTTTCAACCTAGATGTGAATAGTTAATGGTTCAACAGATTTTCCTTAAGACTGTAAATGTCTGATGCAAAGTATCTTGCAGATTTCAGATAGTAAGATACCAAATTTTATAGTAATATCTACAATATATGAATTATTACCTTTTCAGAGATTGTGCTAATTTTATTTTCCATATCTTGAAACTTTACAGCTTCCTCCTTTAATATGCGATATTTCTTTTCTACAGCAGCCAACTGAACAGACTGTTGAAAAAGAAACCTGAGAAATGTAGAAAAATAAAATGTTTAGCAACAAAACATTTAAAAGTTAATTGTTGCTTCACCAATTTTAGGATAAATTGCAATAACAATTTAACACATCTGCACAAAAGTCTATATAAGGAATTGTTTATACCCTAATATCCAATAAAAATATATAATTCAATGGAATTATGATGATTTTACACAAATCAAAAATGTGTTTGCTGATTATAAACAATAATTTGCTAATTGCTACAGATGCATGCATTAATCTACAAGAGCAGGTTTTCAGAGGTGTCTAGAGAAAGAATTGTAGGAAAATGTTGATCAAATGTCAGCAAACAAGCTAATCCAGTCATTATTAAGTACAAATATTTTTATTAATACCTGCTTCTGCTGTTCAATTAACATTTAAATCTTATTTTCAAGAATAGTGATCAGCTATGAAATTTGACATAAATAACCAGATAAACTGACCTCTATGTCAGTTTATCTGGTGATTTAACTCTTTAGACAGCCTACCTCTATACATATGTCACTAGATTTTTACTTCCAATCAATTAAAGATTATTTCATCTTGACTTCATAATTGAATTATAAATGTAACATTTAACATAAGTACAAATTGAAGATTAACATCATGTTATGAAAAGGTTATTTAAATCTAAACTATTATTTTTTTGTTGATGATAGAAAAGTATGAAATAGAGTTGACATTCCTGGGTGTATTTGTAACATGAAAAACTATTCGGCATTACTAGAAAATTGATCAAAAATGTAAGACTGCAGTTCAGTGTCTCTAAATGTAAGATCATGAGGTGGGGAAAAAGAATCCTCCGCAGAGTAGAGTATTGGAGGCATAGTGTTAAGCAGAACAACAGAAGAAAAAGATTTAGGTGTGCTCATAGCAGATGACTGCAAAATGAGCAGTGTGGCCAGGCAGCTGTGAAGACAAACAAAATTGTGGGATACATCACTAGAGTCATCACTAGCACGAAAAAGGAGGTCTTTTACCCTCTATACACGCCTTTAGTCAGTCCCCATTTGGAATATTGTTTCCAGTTCTGAAGACCTCACCTAAAAAAAGCTATGGATTGAGCGAGTCCAGAGATTGGCAACAAAAATGGTGCAAGGTTTGAGGGACAAAACATATCAGGAGAGATTGGACAAACTGAGTATGTACAGCCTGGAGGACAGAAGGAAGGGAGGGCATGATTGAAACTTTTAAATATATTAAGAGCGAATAAGGTTCTTAGAGGCAGTATTTTCAATATTAAGCAAAAATCGAAAACACAGGAGCATAACCACAATTTGACAGGAGGGCAGTTCAAAAGTAATGTTAGAAAGTTACTTCACAGAAAGAGTAGTTGAAGCTTGAAAACAACTTGCAGCAGAAGTAGTGGTTCCTATCATCAGTAACTGAGTTTAAACACTCTTGGATAAACACTTCCATGATACGACAAAAAATTAAAAATAAAAATAATAAAGAGAACACAAAATCTCAAAGGGCAGACACAGTGGACCTCTAGGCATTTTTCTGCCATCAGTTTTCGGTTTCAAAAAGCTGACCACCCAGTCAAAATCAAGAAGTAACACTTTTGTTGTCTTTTCCCATTGACTCATTACCAGCTGCCAAGAGGCGTTGAGTCTTAGCCATCATGCCAACAGTATTTCACCAGAACTGTACAGTATCAGATTTTCTGTAATTTTTCTTACCATGCTAGTCCTAGACTGGCAACAAGAGATAACAAACTCGAAGCTGTTTGCAGATCCATCCTCATGGATTTGGTACTCTTGACAACCTCTTTCTTTTGTTCATCTTCGTTTGGTTTGGAAATGTTTCCTTTCCTCCGCTTGACTTCGGACATGTCTTGATGCAGAATTCATGCACTGAATTGAAGAAGTGTGTTAATCTCCTAATAGTTTTTCCTCCAAAGGAAGGTCCCTACATTCCCCACTCCCTGAACTTTTATCTAGAAGTAAATCCCATTTAGTTAAACACACACACACACACACACTTTAGTACCTCCACAATAGAAAGTGAAAACACTTGAAATGGTAACCCTCCCAATCGCACTCCAGCCCAGCGCCCAACTCGAAACTTTATGGGAAGATCCTTCACCACCGCCGCTCCGAGATGGACCGCCACGTCCAAGCGCATGCTCGGCGATGCGCGCCCCCTCCCCTTCCGCCATCGCTTCTGTTCGCGAGGCCCTTGCTAGTCAATGTAGGCAGATTGCGTTGAGGGGGGGAGGGGAGTGACGAGATGAACGCGGCGCGAGCGGCCGGGAGGCGCGCGCTCGCAGGCTGCCACAGCGGTCTCTATGCCTTTCCAGGAGCGAGCCGAGCCAAGACGGTGAGCGAGTGGCTCGGGCACGAGACGTCGGCTTTGTTCTCTCGAGCCTCGTGGCTGCCGGGCGGCGACCCGCTCCGCTTCTTGCGAGCTACCTTTCCCCGAGGAAATTTAGCCGAGGCTCGCCTCTGCTTTACCCCGCCCCTCTCGCCCTTTGCCTTCTCGGTTCGCCTCGCGAAGGAGGAAGTGGCTGCTAGTTCCCGAGTGCCCGTCCCGGGGGCAACTGAGATGGGGTGAATTCAAGGCTGAGAGGCGCCAACCAAGGGCTTCATCTGTTCCGTTCACGCGAACGCTGCTTACGCTTCAGGTAACTGTGCAGCGAGCCTGAGGGCGGGGAGTCGGTAGACGAGGCAATGAGAGAGAGAAGGAAAATAAAAATAAAAGCGTGTTAAGGGTGGGTTGGAGAAGTCAGGGGCCATCGTGGTAAAAAATAGTACGGACCAAACTTTAGGAGCGGAGCGGGCAGTAGAGAATTAGCAGCAGGACGTCACCTTTCCGTAAATAGGTTGATCGGGAAAGTCGCCCTTTGTATTTTCGGTTTTAGTTTGGATAGAGCTATTCTACGTAAAGAAAGGTGTTCTGTGTTGAAAAGATCTATTCCCGTATTTTTGGAAGGCAAGTGGTGTTTTGGATATTGAACATTTTAAGTAGCATGAAGTACTGTAAAGTGCATGTTTGAAGTAGAGGCAAGAATTTTCCTCCGTCGAATATTTTAACTTCCTGAAAGTAGTCGCGTACAGCAGTAAACACATCTGTACAAGACAGTCCTAATGAACTTCAAGTAGATAATCTGCAAGTTAGTGTTTTGTTGCATCAGATTATTCTAATTTGTTGATATGTCTCTGATAGGGGCAAATTAAACCTACACAATCATAAAAACTTACAACTCTATCCTCTAGATGTCACTTTCTCTTTTTATTGACCTAGAACAGGTTTAAGTAAGGATATTGTTGAAGAAATAAATTTTTATGTTGCATACATTGTTCAGCTAAATAGTCATAGTGCAAGCAATATAACAGTATATGTTTTATGTGCAATTTTGTGTATTCAGAGTATATCTAATTTGCTTAAACCAGCTTTGTAGTTCTGGTGTTTGATAATGTACATTAAAATATATGCAGTTAGGTTCCAATACTTTGCGCTTAAATTTCCAAATGTTACTGCATATTGCTTTAACTTGCTATTATATAAAATGTGTACTTAATACTGTGCAATAGCATATTTTATTAATCTATATTGTTTCCGTAAATCTGTTTCTGTTTCTTAGGCTAATTAGTGTTCTGTGTTAAACATTAATTTTCAAATTGTGTTTATTTCTGAAATTTGCTTCTTATTCTTATATACATGTTTTTGTATAGGTTTATTCCTTTTAACATTGTAAGCCCCTTGTGATGAAATGGGTGGGAAACTTAATACAAAAATAAATATTTTTATTTTTCAATTGTAAATACTGTATATGTGATGTTCTAGAAATGCAAGGATATCACTTAAAGATATCAAACTAGACTCTTTTCTTTGACTTTAAACCAAATTTATAGTTGAAGTTGCCTTACGTAATTTATTAAATAAATGTTAAAATATGGTAAGAACTGCATCTAAATCAGAGTGGATTTGATTTAAATCAACTTGATTTAAATCATTTTAAATCATGATTTAAATTACTAGTAGAAACACTTGATTTAAATCAACTTGATTTAAATCATAAATTTTAAAGAGCAACTGTCATTTCTGTCCCGCAGCAGCTCCTCTGACCCACTGTTGACTACAGCAGTGACTCAACAAGGTGAGGGACATGGCAGGTAGCAGGTGAGTGGATGCCTGCTAACAGGCGCTGCCATGATGGATCTGAAATGACAAGTGTTTTTTAATATTATATGTATAAGCTGCTTAGAAGGTTTCACTTTCATTTTTACTGCTTGCCCTCCTCCTCACACTTAGAGCCTAGTGGTATAGATGCATTTCTCTTCAAACAATCATAAAATTTGTAGTGTACATAGATTTGCAAAACAATGGGATAAAGGAATATTCCTGAACTTTGTTTTATGATTTATCTCATAGTGACTGTGAAATTGTGTGAATGCATCAAAGCAGTGCATGTTATCTCAGCTTGCAGAGCTTGGATTCATTAAATGAGTTTACCAAAAATGTAAATATTGCAGAATAGACAGTCTCATGCTACATAACTAAGCTCCATTTCATGCTGAATAAACTAAATTATTAAGTATTATTAATTAATAATAAATTATTAATCTTAAATAAATTTGATAAAAATAAAAAATTCTGATTTAAATTTTAAAAAATTGATTTAAATTTAAAAATTTTAAAAATTTGATTTAAATTTAAAAATTCAATTTTTTTTATTTTTTAGAAAAAATCATCAATTTTTATCCACCTGATCTAAATAAAATATTGGATAATGCATCTTAAAAAATGTCTGATCAACGGAATAATTTGTATATAGGTGGTCCTTGACTCATGACTACAATGGAGCCCAAAATTTCTATTCTGGAGACAAAATTTCTGTTATAATTTCTGTTAAATTCATAACACAGTTGTTAATTAATGTAGCTGCCCCATTGATTTCACTTGTCAGAAGATCACAAAAGGTGATCATATGGCCCCAGGACATTGCAGCTGTCATAAACAAATGCCAATTATCAAGCATCTGAAATTTTGATCATGTGACCATGGGGATGCTGCAGTGGTCATAAGTGAAAAATGTTCATAAGTCACTTTTTTCAATGGCGTTGTAACTTTGAACGGTCACTAGCGCACATAATTGGGTTTAATTTTCTTATTCCTCATTCTTTACTCTGTATTACTGCAGTTGAAAAGCTTGCAGTTATATGGGATCAGTACCATTTTATAATTGAAAAATATATTTTAGAAAAATAAAAATGAACAATTCTAGGGTTCATTCTAGGATACATATTAAGCAGTCATCTGCCACAGTTTTTCACTGTTGGCTAGGTGTCAGTATTGAAGTCCAAAGGTGGTTGAAAACCGTTCAGGAATTTATTGCAAGTTGAAATATTGATTAATGTTAGTAATCCAAGGTTCTGTATTATCGTTTTAAAAATAATATATAAGTGATAGTAATATATTATAACTGAAATTTTCTGTGTCTTGGTTAGCTCATAGGATTACTCAGCTAAAAGGAACAATAAACATGGATGAGAGAGCTAGAAGTTATTTGCTTCAGAACCGCCAAGCTTTGGAAAGGGATATCAAGACATCTTATATAATGGATCATATGGTTGCTGATGATACTTTGACACTGGTGGAAGAGGAGAAAGTAAAAGCTCAGGTTATTAAAGGTTTTTGTCCTTTTGTTTATGTTAGAATAGAAATATTGTTAATATATAAAGTTTTAGAACAGAGGGACATAATGTGAGACTTGAGGCTACATGTGGCTGCACCCAGATTTTTGTAATAGACCCCAAGGATAACCCATAACCCCTCTCACTCAAGGGTGTATATCATTCTAAAACAAATATTGCTGTATACAAGGGACTCAGATGATACAAGAGCAGAAAAGTATTAGTAATTATTAGTCTGTTAATGTAACAACAATTAGCAAAATAGGGGTTAGATATAATAAATATGGCAGAAGTGAAATAGCAAATAATTACAATTACATTTTCTAAAGTTGTTTTAGCTTACATTTGTATTAATATAACAGCTTGTTGAAGCTGAGTGTCAGAGTGCTTTTGGATGTTTTTTGACCAAAAAAATATCAGTATTAAAAACATATAGAAGTTTAGTAACAACATTAGGTGGGTTACATATGAAATTAGTTGCAAATTTCAGTGGGAGTTAAGTAGGCATTTATATTTTTACTTTTCATTAGGATAATTTTTTTGGAGTAATTCTATGTATGTCTTCTCAAGAGATGTAACTAGTCTATAATTCTAATTAAATTTTTTAAAAATAATTGAGCTCACTATTATTTATTACTTACTGATCTGATATGCTGCTCCAGTTTTAAATTGACAGTAAATAGCATTCATACCTCATGCAGTAATTGAATTAAAAACAAATATATATAAGAACTATCTTATCAAAATGCCCCAGGAATCTGGTGATTTCCAGCGTCCCGGTATAGCCAGCTGGCTCCATCGCTGACTATTGATCTTGGCCCCCACAGAGCGGTCTCGCAACTTGGGTGTCCTGGATACACGGCTGTCTTTAGACAGCCATATGACGGCTGTGGCCAGGGGGGCTTTTTATCAGGTTCACCTGATCCGCCAGTTGCATCCCTTTCTAGACTGGGACGCCTTGCGCACAGTCACTCACACCCTTCTCACCTCCTGGCTGTACTACTGTAATATGTGGGGCTCCCCCTGAAGAGCATTCAGAGGCTCCAACTGGTCCAGAATGTGGCCGCACAGGTGATTATGGGCACAACTTGTTGCCCTCCTGTAACACCTCTCCTGCGCAAGCTGCACTGGCGCCCGCTGGTCTTCTGGATGCAATTCAAGGTGTTGGTCACCACCTTTAAAGTGCTCCATGACTTAGGACCTACAAAATCGCCTTCTGCCACCGATAGCCTCCCAACGGCCAGTACGCTCTCACAGAGAGGGACTCCTCAGAGTGCCATCGGTCAAATTATGCTGACTGGCAACCCCCAGGAGGAGAGCCTTCTCTGTGGGAGCCCCTGCCTATGGAATGAATTGGCCCCGGAGATACATAGGATCCCCGATCTACGGACCATTTGCCGTACCCTTAAGACTTTACTATTCCAACAGGCTGGGCTGACGAAAGAATGATTTTAATGGGGTATTTTAGTTTTTGGAGTTTTTAAAATAATAAAATAGGGCCAAATTATTTAATGCATTTTAAATTGTTTTTAAAGTTTTTGTGATATATGTTGTTTTTATCATGGCTGTACACCGCCCTGAGTCCCTCGGGAGGAGGGCGGTATAAAAATTTAATAAAATAAAATAAATAAATAATACTTGTCTCATACAATATCCTCCCTCTGCAGCAGAATTCAAAGACGGATATAGAATAGCAGCCTCACTCTGAATCTAAGTAATGAGTTGTAGCTTTATAATAACTCTTAATAGCAATTATGTCTAAGTATATAAACAAAATAAATATGCTCTGCTTGAATCTGTCATCATAATGTAGTGATCAAAGTGCTAGACTAAGACTATGGAGATCTGAATTCATGTCTAGCGTAATCATGATGCTCATAGGGTGTGTTTGGATCAGTTTATCTCTTTCAGCCCAAGCTACTTCATAGGTTGCTGTGTGAGGACAAAATTAAACTGCATTCAGCTCTTCAAAAGGGTTGATTATACATCTTTCAAATAGAAAAATCCAATAATCCTATACAGATCTGTGAACATTCACCTGGAAGTATATTCCAATGAACTCAGTGAATCTTAGAATAGAGATGTGTACCATTTGATTGCAAAAGTGTTTAACTTGGCCAATAATGTTTTTTAAATAGTGTAGTAGCTGTCATATTTTCTTGATTAAGTCTGATGCATCAGTCCAGAAAAGAAATATCAAGTGCATACTGAAAGAGCTCCTTTGGTACACAACAATAAACACTAATACAAACTAAAGAAAAGAATAAAAAGAAAAGAAAGTGCAAAAAATAAAAATAAAGGAAAGGAAAGGAAAGGAAAGGAAAGGAAAGGAGGAAGGAAAGGAAAGGAAAGGAAAGGAAAGGAAAGGAAAGGAAAGGAAAAGAAAATTAAGAATGTTCTAAAGAAAATGAAAAACACAGAAATAACTTCTGTTTTCACAACAAGTATAAACAATTTTAGTAACATATCACTTTCTAGTGCATATTGAAATTGTAAAATTTTCGAGCTGAATGGTAAATAGATTGTACTAAATCTTCATTTTATTCTTTTCTAGACTACACAAAAAGAACGGGCATCTATGCTTCTAAAATTAATTATTGCCAAAGACAATTATGCATATATATCTTTTTATAACGCTTTGCAACAGGAAGGATACAAAGACCTTGCTGCTCTCCTTCAAGATGGCCTCCCTATTATTTCACCTTCAAATAAAACAAATTCAGAGAATGGTATAACTTCATATGGTTAGTTATTATTTTTTTATTTACTAGAAATTATATGCTGTCCCAATCAATAAAAACTAACTACCTTCATATGTCATGGTGTATGTAGGTGAACTTTTTCACAGAAATAATTGTTAAGAGAGGGAGGTTTGTAAAATTTACCTATAAGTGTTTCTCACTGACTAAGTCATACTTTTAAGTTAAATTTGATTGAATTACAACAAAATAAGTTACAATTTCAGGAAACATTGAATTACAACATAATCTCCATTTCTAAATGATTTTTCATTTCGAAATGGTTTAACATTTGCTGGCTCTCTATATGCTTTTGATAATGGACTATAATTTTGTGTGTAATGTATAGGAATTTAGGCTACCAAAAACTGTATTTTTATGTATATTGATACATAAAATTGTTTTGTTCTTATAAATAAATAAGGAAACAAAACAATGGATTATTCCAATTTCTTAGCTAGTTTAATTGTTAATAGTATTCACAATTTTCCTAATATAGTATCCTTTTCAATTTAAAAATGATTATAGTCCCAGACTAATAAAGCATGAAAACACGTGAATTAAATTTTGCATTGGTCACACTTGTGAATAATTTTTGGAGAGCTGTAGTTTGCCCATCTTGGGTCTTCTGAATTTCTCAGCAGTTTTCAATACCATTGTCCATGGTACTTTGCTGGACCATCTCCAGGGATTGCACATAGGAGACAATGCAATGACTCCTTTCCCTGTGGCCAGTACTAGCCATAGTGGAGGGGAAGATAGTATTAAATATTAAAGTCAAAATTATTTTGCTTCTTTATTCTGTACCATCTTAAGATACTGGCTGCTATTATTTTTGTTTGTTTATCTTTCCTTTCTGAATTTAAGTTAAGACTACTCTATGTGAAGGTGGAGTTCCACAGAGGCCAGTAGTATTTGTTACTCGTCCAGAATTACTAAAAAAAATACAGCAGAAGCTATGCAGGTTAGGAAATGATCCAGGATGGGTGATTATTTATGGCATGGCTGGCAGTGGAAAGTCTGTTTTGGCAGCAGAAACTCTACGTAACCACAATCTTTTAAAAGGTATATATATATATATATATATATATTCTATTAATGTAGTGTCCTAATTCACATTCATGGTTTATTGAAGATTGCAATTTGTCTTCAAATTAGAATCCACTTCAAACAAAAGATTCCAATTTAGTTTTGAACATGCTGTATAAATAATCTTATAGTGCCCAAATGATACACAGTACCAAAATATAATTTTGGAATATGAGTAAGGGGGATAACTAGCTTCTGCCAGGTGGGAAAGGGACCAAGGATGTGTGTGAGGTGTGGTGCAGGTTAGGAAAGGTTTGCAGGGCTACAAGGAGGTGAAAAAGATGTGTGGGTTAATGAGGTGCATAAGAGGTGAGGGTGTGAGGGAGTACATGAAAAGCAGGGAGGATATGAGGGAAGCATGGAGGGTTCAGGTGTGACTCACATAAGTGCAAAGGTGCTGAGAAAGTAGGTGCAAGAGTTACCTTACCCTAGTTGCAACCTTCCCTGCCAGCTTCCCCATTGACTTTCTGTGAAAGCTGGCAGGGAAGGTTACAAATGGCGATACTTGATGACAGGTGCGCCACAACTGTCAAGAGCCTTGGTGGCGCAGCAGACTAAAGTGCTGTTAACTAGCACCAGCTGCCTGCAATTACTGCCAGTTCGAATTTCACCAGGCTCAAGGTTGGCTCAGCCTTCCATTCTTTCGAGGTAGGTAAAATGAGGACCTGGATTGTGGGGGCAATAAACTGACTTTGTATAAAAAAGAACACCGCTTGGGGAGGGGGGGCAAAAGCCCTACTAAGCAGGTATATACAGAAGTATGAAGGCTATCGCTTAACGCATTGTAAGCCGACCTGAGTCTTCGGAGAAGGGTGGCATATAAATTGCACTAATAAAAAATAAATAAATAAATAAACTGGTTGTAAATGCAAACTGTTAGCCAAGTGGCC
Source organism: Masticophis lateralis (assembly GCA_030761175.1). Lineage (NCBI taxonomy): Eukaryota > Metazoa > Chordata > Lepidosauria > Squamata > Colubridae > Masticophis > Masticophis lateralis. Next base: position 36,348,362 of record JAUDYJ010000006.1, on the reverse strand, counting down.
AGGTAGTGATCATCTGACTATGGTGGTGCTTATATAGTCAAAACTCCAAGGCAAGTCATAGCCATCATTTTTTCAGTGCTATCATAACTTCAAATAGTCACTGAACAAACGGTTTTAAGTTGAGAAATACAACCAACTCCACAGATTCATGGCAGTTTATATAGTAAAATATATCAACAGTATCCTGTATAGAGTTGTATGTATGTAAGCCTCTCCATGTAGAAGCCGACCCTCAGGTATTAACCAAAATATTGTGAAAAGTACCCGTGATGGATAAGCCAACTATGAAAATTAAAACACAAAAATGTCAATGATTGACTTATCTGGAGGTGGCACATTTTTCATGGTATTTGGTTAAAAATTCAAGAGTTTGCTCCTCTGTTGCTAGGCTTATCCAGATAGATAGATAGATAGATAGATAGATAGATAGATAGATAGATAGATAGATAGATGATAGATAGATAGATAGATAGATAGATAGATAGATAGATAGATAGATAGATGATAGATAGATTATTTTTTTAAAGTATTGTACATACTCGTGAGTAAGTGAATAAGCTGAATCCAATTTTTGGAATCTTTTTGGCGCTTAAAATCCTTAGTTTATCGGCAAATATATACAGAAATATAACAATAAATGGAAGTGGAGAATAAACCTTTGCTGATCATGAAAAAATTTCCTCTAGACACTATATTTTTATGAAGAATAACAAAAAAAAATTGGTGTTGCCTGCTAAACTCCTGTTTTAATTCTCAGTAGGATCATAGCTTGGAAACAGAATGGAAGTAGTTTGTTTCTGTCAGTTTATTTTTCCAACTTCTCCCTTTTGTGCTTTTCTCCTGTTTGTGTACTAATTGATTTCAAACTTGCTTGTATTTACAGTATCATCCAGGATAATCAAATGCTGCAGAAAACTAAAAATAATAAGAATAAAATTACATAGCTTGATACATGTAGCATTTTGGGCCTCTTGGAGCCATCCAATATTTAGGAGTTTCATGCTGTTGTTCCTTTTGAGGATAATTTGACTTATGCATATGTTCTTATAAAGAAGACAGCCTCTGTTCTCAACGTTTAGCTTTATAAAAGAAGAAGTAATAACTAAGGAAGACAAAAAAAGCGAAGGAAAGTAATGACTGTTATTGTTCAGTCAACTTTTTATATAGCCCCAACCAGTGGTGGAATTCAATTTTTTTTTAACTACTGGTTCTGTGGGCGTGACAAGGGAAGGATATTGCAGAATCTCCATTCCCACCCCACTCAGCGGCCAACTAGAGGTGGTATTTGCCAGTTCTCTGAAGTGCTCAAAATTTCCGTTACTGGTTCTCCAGAACCTGTCAGAACCTATTGAATAGCACCCCTGGGGCCCCCAACTCACTATATTTGGGGATTTCTCTTAAGACTCATTAATGTTCACTAATATGTTTTTAATTTTAACATGCATTTTTTCTTAGATTGCTTCCCAGGAGGAGTGCATTGGGTTTCTGTTGGAAAACAGGATAAAGCTGGTCTGTTAATGAAACTCCAAAATCTTTGCCTGAAATTAGACCAGGACTTCACTTATTCACAAAGGCCACCATTTAATATTGAGGAAGCAAAAGATCGCCTTCGTTTGTTGCTGTTGCGCACGAGCCCAAGGTAACGTCAATAGAACAGAGTTGCATTTGCTATCTTTAATTATAAATAAATTTGATTAAAATTGCTTGTTTCAAATTCCTACATTTATAGGGGTTTCCAATAAAGAGTCCCTCGGGAGTTGGGCAGCACAGAACTGCGACAAATAAATAAATAAATAAATATTCTATGTTGCTTAAAATTCTAGCAAACACAGTTTATATATTCTTTCATTGAACAACTTCGGAGTCTTAACGCTTGATTATCAGGGATCCTGAATTAAAATCAATACTACGTTATTTTCTGCATAAGTAAATTTCAAATTATAATTGCTTATTTTCTGAAGTGCATTGACTCTTTTTCAGACTTTTAAGGTATACAGTACAGTGTATTGTACTGGTTAAATTACTGGATTAGAAACCAGCAGGCCATGAGTTCTAGTCCTCTATTTGGTACAAACACCCACTGGCCCAGTTTCTTTCTCTCAGCCCAAATAATATTAAAATATTATTGTTTGTAGGGAGAATAGTATATAAATTTAAAAATAAATCATGATTCATTTGAAAGATCAATCAAAATAATTTGATTTATCTGCTGTGATTTATGCATAAAAGATGATACTAAGAATATATCATTCTTCCTTTGCTGATGTGTTTTGTTGAAGATTTACAATTTGGAAAAAATGATTTAAAATTTCCAGAAAGAGAATATCATAACAATACTGAGAAATATAATTGTGAATATGCAAAAATACATGCTTTTTAAATATTCAAATTATATTTACTTTTTATTTTGTCTTGTTTCCCTCCCCCCCATTAAACCCAAATGTCAAATTTATCTTTAAAAAATGCATTAATGTGTAAGATTCTTTTTGATTAAAAAAGAAACAAAAGTTTAAAATAGTTAAATTCAAATACTATGATGTATGAAATTAAAATATTACACAGTGCTTTGGACTTGATTTCAAAATCTTCAAAGATTTTGTAGCTTCAAAGTATGTAGGAATGTATACCGTGTTTTCCTGAAAATAAGACCCTGTCTTATATTTTTTTGAACCTTATTATCAGGGGATGTCTTATTTTGGGGGAAACAGGGTATATACACCTGTTTGTACATTGTAAAATATTGCTATTATTTTCTGGAATTACATTGGGCCCCTGTTTAAAAAAGGAATGTATTGTTACATATGAAGAACCTTCTTAAAGTAAATGTGCTGTTTATCATCCTTTTTTTGAAACAGATCTCTCTTGGTACTTGATGATATTTGGGATTCCTGGGTTTTAAAAGCTTTTGATAATCAGTGTCAGATTCTTATCACCAGTAGAGACAGGAGTGTAGCAGATTCTGTAACTGGTAAGAGTTGTGTTTTCCTTTATTCCTCCCCTGCATAAGCTATAGATTTTTATTTAATATACTTCATGTATGTTACCTTTCATAGTGGTATGAGTTTTGTTGCTATTATTCCAATAACCCTTATTAAGAGTATGCAGTGTTATATCCATTATATTAAACCAAAAAATAATGTCACCTTGAGAAAATTGTACAATATATTAGTAGTAGTAACAGAGAGATTGGAAAAGGAAAGACTATCTTGTTGCCATTATGTTTAAATTATAGAAAATAAGATGAATAATGTAACCTACATATTTGAGATTTGTGGAGAAAATTAGTCAAAAAGTGTGCCTTTAAATATTAAAAACAAAATATATTCAGTACGAAGTAAAGTATAAATGGAAATTGGAAATCTAAAGAATTCTGGAAACTTAGGATAACATGTTCAGCTTTAGTATAAAATAATCCCAAGCTCTTTTAGGGATGATACAAACAATATATCATACAATCTTATAAAATACACAGTGCAACTGAATAATGAATATTACCTCCTGTTAATTCTGTATAAATTGATAAAATGAAACCGTTATATATGAAAATGCTAACAGAATCTAGCCTTAAATGTAGCATTTTCTTTAACCATCAAAAACTAATGAAAATAACCGGACTGTTTAATTCCTGTTCCAATGTGATGATTGGCAGATGATTTTTTAAAATGCCAATTGGTGTCTTGCAGAAGACAGAACAAAGCAAAGACTATAGGATAAACCAGTTGCTTTGCTTACCATGATTGCACATGCATTCATGGAACAGAACTATTCAAAGTAAATGAAAACTGAGGCAAGACAAGAATTAGCAATGGAAACAAACCTCATGGCAATACAAAAATTCAAAGATGGGTGGATAGCATTTTAATTAAGTTGTGGAGAAACTCTTATTTATGCTTTAAATCAAATATTTATTTCTGATCCTGTATTCAGGCAAAAAATATGAAGTTTCTGTAGAAAGTGAATTAGCACATGAAAAAGCACTTGAAATATTATCCCGGTTTGTTAATATGAAAGTAACAGAGCTGCCGGAAAAAGCTGATCATATCGTTAGAGAATGCAAAGGTAAACGTTTTCATTTTATGTTAATCAAAAAAATAACAGATTTTCTGTTATTCTGTAACTGCATATATGCTAATTTAAAATTGAAATGTAGACATTGAGCAACTTAGTATTTTTAAATTTTAAAAGACAAAGCAACTTGAGCTTTATTTGCCACTTTAACCTGTATGATTTGCCGTTCCAGAATTTCAGTATCTATTTGAATAACTAGAAAATACAAAAAACAGTTTATTTTGTTTTTCATTTCTTGTACTACATGCAAAAAAAAAAAAAAAATTCTGGAAAATATTTCTGGTTTTCATAAACTTTGCACTTGCATTACCCTTGAAGCCTTATTTAAACTCCTTTTGTGTTTCTTCTCTGCTTGCATCTAGCTTCAAACGCCTGAAGTCAGAAAGGAGGAGGCTGCAAATAAACCCCGAGAATGTTAAAATTCTTTATTTTTAAAGGACAGAAGAAATAAATATTTGGGAATGGATATATATATCCATTATATATACACATACAAGAATAAAAGGTGTTGGTAATCACCTTTAAAGCGCTCCATGGCTTAGGGCCAGGGTACTTACGGGACCGCCTTCTGCCGCCAATTGCCTCCCACCGGCCGGTTCGCTCCCACAGAGAAGGCCTCCTCAGAGTGCCGTCAGCCAGACAATGCCGGCTGGCGACCCCCAGGGGGAGAGCCTTCTCTGTGGCAGCACCCACCCTTTGGAATGATCTGCCTCCGGAGTTAAGAACAATCTCTGACCTCCCAACCTTTCGGCGGGCTTTAAAAACCCATCTCTTTCAGCTCGCCGGCCTAGCCTGATTCCTATAACATTTTAGCATTTTAGAGTTGTATTTTAAATATGAAGTTAGTTTTTAAATTTTATGGCCACTTATTATTTTATGAAAATTTTAACTTTTGTATGTTCGTTCTTAATTGGCTGTACACCGCCCTGAGTCCGCAAGGAGAAGGGCGGTATATAAATTCAAATAAACTAAACTAAACTAAACTAAAATGCAAAAGAGAAAAACATATTCAACACTAACAACAACAAAAAAAGAAAAAAACTTGTACAAAACATGTACAAGAAAGGGAAAAAATGACTCAAATATCAAATAAATGTAACATTAAACATAAAGAATCCATCCCAGTTGGATTCTGAGAAAAAAACCCCTGATAAATTCTTCTCCCCTTTACATAACAGGCCTACATTTCGTTATAAGCTTTCCCATTTCTATTTAACAAGAATACTATATTAAATAAACAAATATTCCAGGTGATAGAGTCTCTATCTGATAATCAAATTGGCCCAACTTCACACACCAGCTTCATGCACAGACACGCACACACAAACACATGTAAATATACATATTTTTTTTTAAAAAAAACGGTCAACAGGTTAGCCCAATATTACACTAATCTTCAAATCCCTCTATAATCATCCACAAATGGCTTCCAGTCTCTTATAAAGCTGTCTGGTCCATTGTCTCTTACCAAAGCAGTTAATTTCGCCGTCTCTGTTAATTCAATCACTTGCTCTTAAGAGTACTTTTGAGTACAAAGATGAAAAGGGTAATTTCATACGATGGGAAATAATTAGGGAATTTTTTAACTTCTTTGTTTTTTTTAATATTTTTCCTCAATAATGCCTTCAAAAAGCAATTTGATTTCTTTTTGTTCAGTTTTATTTTTACCTATTCTTCTATTTTAGGTTCTCCTCTCGTAGTATCATTAATAGGAGCATTATTACAAGTCTTTCCCAATCGCTGGGAATACTACCTTAGACAACTTCAGAACAAACAGTTCAAAAGAATAAGGAAATCCTCATCTTATGATTATGAAGCACTTGATGAAGCAATGTCTATAAGTGTTGATATGTTGCCAGAAAATTTTAAAGGCTATTACAGAGATCTTTCTGTTCTTCCAAAGGATGTTAAAGTGCCTTCAAAGGTAAAATATATTTTAAAACAGTATTTTGAAGGTAAAGCATGATTTAAGATACTAAAAGTTTTTTTGAACAGCATTATAAAGAAACCTGGTTGCTTAAGGATATCCATCCATGAGCATATTTCATCTGTCTTATAACCATGGCATTTATTACTAATTTGTGGTTTTTAATCTCTTCAGTAAAAAATCAGAAGTGTGTCTGTTTCAGATTTGACTAACAAGTCATTATGCACCTTCATAGAGCTATCCTAAGGATGCTTTTTCAAGCGGCAACTAGACTTTCACAAGAAAGTCCAGTTACCTCCTGAATAAGCACCTTTGGGACAACCGTTGCCTAGATGACTGAGAATCTCCATAGATATTTCATAGTGCTAGTTATGCAGGGCTGGTTAACAGTCAAAATGACACAGATAAAATGACTTTGAAAATAATAATTATTATTAGCAAATCTAACCGAATGCTGCAGTGACAGAATAATATTTGCTGTCTGGAAAATTGTTGTGCAAGATTAGTTTATATTCATTCTTTCATTGAATTCAATAGGATTTCTACTGTACTTATTTGTACATACTACAATTTAAGAATGAATATGGTTGCAATCTTAACAATATTTAACTTTATTATGCTTGCTGTATAAATATCTAGATATCTTATTCAGTAGTTTAATTAAAGTAATTTAATTAAAATTCTTTAGGTTTATAAATTTTCCTGAAGCAAAAAGTAAATAATTCCGTCATAGTATAAATTTTACCAGTACATATTAAAATTTGCAATATTGATAATTATACCACAAACATTATTCCTGCTTCCCTGTATATTATTTAAATATCTAAGGAAAATTGTGAATTATTAGCAATTCAGTGTGCTAATTCATTTCATTTCTGAAATCAGAGTTGCAAATTTAAATTTGAGATTTTTTTTTATTTTAAAGGACGGTCACTGTTCTCTCAATAGTAGAGAAATATTCTTTAAAATGCTTATTTCAATCAATATTTAACAAAATAAATAGCATAGTAACAATTTTAGGAAATTGAAAATATTATTACGCAGGATTTGTTTGTATATTGTCTGTGGAATGGTTTCCATACTAACAATCCTATCTTTTCGCTACTTGCAAATGAGATCTCATTATGTTCTATTTCAGATTATTTTTACCTAATGAAGGGAAAACTAATAATCTGCTTATTCATTGCATTCACCTATTTTTGCTTGTTTGCTTGTTTGTTTGTTTGCATGTTAGGTATTTTGTATTCTTTGGGATATGGAGATTGAAGAAGTTGAAGACATACTGCACGAATTTGTCAACAAATCTCTCCTATTTTGCGATCGAAATGGAAAATCATTCTGTTATTATTTGCATGCTCTCCAACTTGATTTTCTTATGGAGAAGAATCGCAGTGAGCTTCAAGTATGTTTTAATTTTGAATAATGATTTATTTAGGAAGCCAAGTATGATAATAATCAGTATATAAAATTCATTCATAATACAATATTAGAATTCATTTTCGTGTAATTGCATTTCCTATTTTATACTTATTAGTGGCAACATCTGCTGTTTAGGATTTCAAAAAATTAAGGAGGGACAAACCTGGTCAGCATTTAGATGGGATATCACTAGGCACTATAACTACTGTATAGCTAGACTTGGCACTGGGAAGAAGGCAAACCACTTTCATAGTGCTATCATTATATATGGTGAGAGAGAGAGTGTGTGTGTGTTTCTCTTTAGCCAGGTTCTTCCTACGTAAACCAAGATTATATGCAGTCCTAGTTCAGTGAAATCACAATCCATTAGTTTCCAGGCTTTTTTTCTTCGGGCAGCCAGCAGACCCTTTGCTGCCCATTGGGAGACTGTGTTGGCTGCCCGAAGAAAAAAAGCCTGGAAACTAGTGGATTGTGATTTCACTGAATTAGGGCTGCATAAAATCTTGGTTTATGTAGGAAGAACCTGGCTAAAGAGAAATACACATAAAACCCATGAAAAAGAAAGAAAACAAATACTGTACCTTTACAGGGAGGATACATGAGATGAGGGTGTGGCTAACTGATGAGGCCTTATGAGGCCAAAATAAATCTATCTTAGTCTCCTAATGGGCAGCAAAGGGCAGCCATAACTCAGTGAAATCACATCCACTATCCTAGGCTAGACAACAAGCAAGCATTTTGCTGCCTATTGGGAGACTAATATAGATCTATTTCGGACTGATGGGTCATCATCAGTTAGCCACACCCTTACCATATGTTCTCTCCGCATAGAGGCTAAGTATTTGCTTTCTTCTCTTATCGTAGGTTTTTATGTATTTTTCTTCAACCGGGTATTTTCCTACGTAAGCCTAGGATAGTGGATGTGATTTCACTGAGCTATGGCTGCAAGTTGAGAAACTTGGTTTATGTAGGAAAATACCCGGTTGAAGAAAAATCCTTGTGACATGGACTAGCCATTGGTCGATACAAGCAAAAAGAGAGAAAAGTACTTTAACTCTGATATGGATTTTAATGAACTATGGGCCTGGAGCAATAGAGAAGTGGGTTAAGATTATTCAGCTATATATCACTTTGAATCTGCATAGAAGAGCGATGATATATGGCTCAGTAAGTAACGCCATCATAAGATCTCCTCAGTTTACAGAAAAGTAGATGTGGTAGATGGTGGTGGCCAGAGGTTTTTTTAAAATTATTCTTTGATTCTCTGATGTTGCATGTTAAAATACTTCTTAGTAAAGCCAGCTTTGGTTTTATTTTGTTCAATGGTCCATCTTTCTATTGGTTGTATATGTGAATTTAGCTTGCTATCACTACAAGCTTGGAATACTGTGCATATTTGCATCCAGACAAGCATTCAAGTTAGAATTAAAAGGACTAGGCATCAGTTGGTTTTTACTTTCATGCAGTAATAGAGTTTCACCAGAACATAAAATTCTCAGTTTATGAATATGGCAAAAAAAAATGACTGAACTTTATTTTTATAACAGTATATCTTTGGAAGATTTTAATTTATTATAGTGTTGCAAAGTAGTGAGACTATTTTAGTTTGAATGCCGTTATTGTATTACTAGACATTTGATTTTTCTAGGATCTACATAAAAAAGTAGTTCATCAGTTCAAGAAATACTATAAGTGTTACATATCTATTTCATCAGAGGAGGACTGCATGTATTGGTGTAATTTTCTGGCTTATCATATGGCAGGTGCCAATATGCATGATGTAAGTTGCATTGACTTTTATTTCTATAACCTTGTATATAAGAAAATAATGTTTTTCTAAGGGAATAAATTTTCTTGTGAAACTTTGTAAAATGTTTTATGGCTTAAATGGAATATGTTCTTGTTTCTATACCTGCAAGAAACAAAATATGTTTTTCTATACCTGCATTTCTATATGTATTCTCATATGCATTTTTTAAAATGAAATATTTTTTCCTTCAAATCAGTGCAGAATTAAAAGAAGGTTTGAGTATTTTACTAATTTCATGAATTTGAATGTAATAGGTTCTATGAAAATTGAAATAGTTGTTTAGCAACTGTTCAAAGTTAAGATGGACTTCCCCTGAGTTACTTATGACATAGTTCCGAAGTTCCGATGGCCATGCTAGCCCCAGCTACATGAATGCATTTTGGGCACTTGGCAGCCACCCACATGTATGGCCATTTGTAGTATCCCTCAGACCACAGTTTACAAAATTTTCTGCTGGAAACCAGCTTTCCAGTTTCCAGCAGAAATCGTTCATTGCGTATAATGTGTTTGTTTAACAACTGTGATGCTAGTGGTGTTCATGTACCAACTGCTACAAAAAAGATCATAAAATTGGGTGTGGTCAGCATAATGAACTGCTTAATGAGCAGCATAACTTACTGTAATTCCAGACTTAATTACGGTCATAGGTCAAAGACAACCTATATAGAATAACAATCTGAAAACCCTGGCTTAAGTTTTGCAACTATATTGTTTACTAATGTAATAAATTACTGGTAGTCCTTACCAACCATTTGAATGTAGAACAGTGCTGAACAAAGTGAATTACAGCCCATGCCCAAAGTTACAAATGTTGCATCACTCTCACAGCTACAAGATAAAAATTCAGGTGCTTGGTAACATGCCTGCTCATAAATCTGTGGAGATGCTCCAACTCCCTCTACTGACTATCTCCCCCCACCCACAACACATCTATGGTACCCTGCATAGCAGTACTCAACCATATATGAACCTCAAATACGACCCTCAGCTCGGTATGAGTGGAGTGCCTTGCCTGCTGGGGAGAAGGAGGGCCATTGAGGTGGGGGAGGGGATCTCGGGTGTTGGAGAGCCGGAGTATTGCAGTTATGACTGGGAGAGGTAGATATGGTGGGAGCTGAGGAGTAGACCGCTCTCAGGGAACTAGGATTCGTTGTCTCAAAGCGATTACTTGTTCCAGCCCCTCTGGTTCTGGTTCACTGGGCTCTCCTCATATACCTGGTGACTCGGGTTGTCAGGGCCCTGGCCTCAGGCTGCTGCTGTTTAATACCAGGTCTGTTGTTAACAAGACCCCCCTCGTTCGGGACTTAATCCTGGAGGAGGGGGCTGACCTGGCATGCATAACTGAGACCTGGTTGGGCCAGGAGGGGGATGTGCCCCTCTCAGAGATGTGCCCAGACAGGTTCCAGATATTGGAACGACTCCAGGGAAGGGGTGGAGGAGTGGAAGCTATTGTCTGGAAGAGTCTTTACCCTCGCAGGATCCCTGCCCCTGAGATTGTTGGGTATGAGTCTCTCCTCCTGAGGTTGGACTCAGGAGTTCAGTTGGGCTTGTTGCTGACGTATCTGCCTCCCAACTGCGTTACAACAGCATTGCCTGTGCTGCTAGAAGTGGTAGCTGTGTTGATGGAGTTCCCCAGGTTTATGGTACTGGGGGACTTCAATTTGCTGTCACCTAGCAAATACTCAGATGCGGCTCAGAAGTTCATGGCTTCCATGACAACCATGGACCTGACCCAAGTAGTTCAGGATCCAATTCATAAGGGGACAGACACACTTGACCTGGTGTTTCTCTCGGGGCAGTGGAGTTATGATCTGGAATTAAGGGGTATAGATGCTTTTCCTTTGTTGTGGTCAGATCATTTCCTGCTGAGGTTGGACTTCAGGACGCTACTCCTCCATCGCAGGGAGGCTGAACTGATTAAGTGGTTCCGCCCCAGGCGCCTAATGGACCCTGAAGGGTTCCAGAAGGAGCTTGGGGAGATACCTGACTCCCTTGTCCACAGTCTGGCTGAGTCCCTGGCGGCTGCCTAGAATAGGGAGGCATCTGGGGCACTGGACCAGATTGCGCCTTTGCGACCTCCATGGCAGTGGATCCAGGAAAGTTCCCTGGTTTACCGAGGAGCTCCGGGAGATGAAGCGCCAGAAGAGACGTCTGGAGCGACGCTGGAGGACCAGTAACTCTGAATCTGACTGAACACTCTTAAGAGCCTTTATTAGGACTTATTTAGTGGCGATACAGGCGACAAAACATTCACATTTTTCCGCACTTATTGCATCCGCTGATTCACGCCCAGCCGCCCTATTTAGGGTGGCTCACTCCCTCCTTAATGTAGTGGGAGTGGAGGAGCCCTTGCAAGGAAGAGCTGAGGAGTTTGTGCAGTTTCTGTTGGATAAAGTCGCTCAGATTCGGATGGACCTGGACTCTGATTGGGCAATTCCGACCGATGGGGACAGGTCTTAGTCCTATTGTGTGGGATGAGTTTGAGCCTGTGACTCCTGAGGAAATGGACAAGGCTGTAGGAGCGATGAGTTCCTCCACATGTTTGTTGGACCTGTGCCCCTCCTGGCTGGTTTCGGCCTGCAGGGAGGTGACACGAGGCTGGTTTCAGGCTTTAGTTAACATGTCCTTGAGGGAAGGAGCCTTCCCGCAACCATTAAAGGAACCATTGTAAGGCTCCTCCTCAAGAAACCTTCTCTGGATCCAGCAGAATTCTGTCCAGTCTCCAACCTACCCTTTGTGGGAAAGGTTGTAGAGAAAGTGGTGGCACTTCAGCTCCTGCAGTCATTGAGGGAAACGGATTATCTAGACCCTTTTCAGTCTGGCTTCAGGCCTGGCTACAGCACGGAAACTGCTTTGGTCACGCTGATGGATGATCTCTGGCGACCCCGTGATAGGGGTCATTCCTCCATCTTGGTGCTACTTGACCTCTCAGCAGCTTTTTATACCATTGACCATGGTATCCTTCTGGGACGACTAAGGGAGCTGGGAATAGGAGCACCATGTTACGGTGGTCCTCCTATCTCTCTGGTCGTCACAGTCAGTGTTAGTAGGAGACAAAGGTCAACCCCTAGTCCCCTCGTTTGCGGGGTGCCTCAGGGCTTGCTCCTCTTTCCCCTCCTATTTAACATCTACATGAAGCCGCTGGGTGAGATCATCCGACAATACGGGGTGAGGGATCAGCAATACACTGATGATACCCAGCTATATATTTCTACCCTGCATCAATTCAGTGATGTGGTGAATGTGATGTGGCGGTGCCTGGAGGCTGTGCGGGTCTGGATGGGAGTCAACAGGTTCAGGCTTAACCCAGACAAGACCAAGTGGCCGTGGGTATTGCCTTCTAAAGACTATGTCAGTTGTCCATTCTTGGTTCGGGGGGGGATTGTCCCCCTCAGAACGGGCTCGCAATTTGGGTGTCCTCCTAGACTCACAGCTAAGATTAGAGCAATATCTGACAGCTGTGGCTAAGGGGACCTTTGAACAGGTTCGCCTGGTGCACAAGTTGTGACCCTACTTAGATCAGGAGGTTCTACTCACAGTCACTCATGTCCTTGTCACCTCACGGTTAGATTATTGCAGTGTGCTCTACATGGGGCTATCCTTGAAAAGTGTTCGGAGACTACAGTTGGTCCAGAATGCAGCTGCACGAGCTGTCGTGGGTGCACCTAGGTACACTCACTTTACACCAATTCTCTGCAAGCTGCACTGGCTCCCTATTGGTTTCCGGTCACAATTCAAGGTGTTGGTTATTACCTTTAAAGCCCTACATAGCTCAGGGCCAGGTTATCTTTGAGACCGCCTTCTGCCGCATAGTTCCCAGCTACCGGTAAGATCCCACAGAGTTGGTCTCCTCTAGGTCCCATCAGCTAAACAATGCCGGCTGGTGGGCCCACGGGGGACGGTCTTCTCTGTGGCTGCCCCGGTTCTCTGGAACCAGTTACCTCCTCAGGTCCTGACCATCCCTACCCTATTGGCCTTCCGAAAAGCAATGAAGACCTGGCTTTTCCGGCAGGCCTGGGACCGTTGACCGTTGATCGCTTTGCGATCTGACGAGATCTGGCCATGAATGGTGTGAATGGGTTTTAATGTTTTTAATTTTTAAGAGTTTTTATAGTGATTTTTTTAGTGTATTGTGAGCCGTCCTGGGTCTTCGGAGAGGGGCGGCATATAAATTGAATGAATGAATGAATGAATGAATGAATGAATGAATGAATGAATGAATGAATAGCTAGCTAGCTAGCTAGCTAGCTCCGGGCCTGTGTCTGACCTGGGCCTTTGGACAATCTTAGTTGGCTGTCCTCACCCCAGCTTCAGTGTAAACACTAGTGCCACTACTGCTATTCAGAAATGTTACCTTGTGCTGTTCTCCAATTACTATGTATAGGCATTTTATTCCTGCCGTTGAGAGATCTGTGTGGCCTCTTCAACACAACTCCATGTTGCACAAGACCTTCTTTCTCAAAGCCACCTCAGAGCCAATTCTAGCATGATTTTATGACCTCTCAATTCAACAACCAGTACGGGGTGATAGATCCTCAGGAATGTTAGGCAATGGAGCACTGTGCAGACAGCCTAGGAAAGGAGAGATAGATAGGTATGAGGGGGGAGTGGGTTTGCCAGCATTCTCAGAGGCACCACAGCTGAAATTAAGACCTCAAGTGGTAACAGTTCTCTGAGAATCCTGAAGGCCACAGGCCTCTACTTCAGGCCTAGATGTAGTGCTTCTGTCAGCGAGTACCACACTGGAGGGCCAGGCTGGGACAGCTGCTGCTTTGCACTGACTGCAGCAACAACACCAACTCATGCATGGCTTGCACTGAGCCTCCCAGGGGTTTCCAGCCTTCTAAGACACACTCATGCTCCACTTAATAACCATATGATTGCTTAACGGCCTCAACTGTTAATGCCAGGATTGCCAAAGTTGAGCAGATTATAATGTGGCATCACAACCAATATTCCATTCTGAACTGTGGTTGTAAATCAAGGACTACCTTGTATATTATTTATAAAGTTATTAATCCAATTTCTAAGTCCACACAGCCAAATGATTTTAATATATTAGATCTGATGAAATGTACATATATAGTAAAGTCTAATTAGTCATTTGGCATACATGAATAATGAAATAAAATTCAGTTGTATTTCTAAGCCTGCTTGAACTTCGTGAAGGAATGTTGGGATTATACATTCATTCTTTTAAAAATGAATATTAACAAAATATTAATTTACTTAACAGTTTAAAATTTTGTTGAATATAACATCTTTTCTCTACCTTTTTTTCTTACAGGAGCTATGTGCTCTCATGTTCTCATTAGATTGGATTAAAATAAAAACAGAACGAGTAGGGCCTGCTCATTTGATTCATGAATATGTTGAATACAGTAAAATACTGGATCAGAAGGTATAATATGATATGTAAAATAATTTGTAATAGTTGTTTGTTCAACTTTGATAAGTTGCCACTTAAATTCAACAGAAATTTTATAATTAAAATTATTTTACATTTTATTGAATAAAATTTATCACTTGATTCATGAACACAAAACTCCCAAGGATGTTTTGTAAATGATTATTATAGTACTTTATGTAGAAACGGTATAGATGAGTCTCTGAATTTTTTTTGTAAAGAAAATAAAAATATCTCTTTCTAGTGCATTTGTAATTATACACCAACAGTTAGAAAAAACAACTATGTGGAGAAAGGAAAGAAAGGGTAAATGCTTTGATGCAATCTTAAAAGGTTCTATCTAATTCAGTTTTTCTTGCTAACTCAGGACATTATTCATTACCGTTTTAATACAACAATATTTCTTATTTACAGGATACTAATGCACGTGAAAACTTCCAGGAATTTTTGTCCTTGAATGGGCATCTCCTTGGACATCTTCCATTTCTAGACATTGTACAGCTGGGACTGTGTCAGCCAGAAAATTCAGAAGTGTATCGACAAGCAAAACTGCGAGCTCAGCAAGAACTTAGAAAAGGATCTCTTTATGTGGAATGGATGTAAACATATATCTTTTTTTTATGTCTCTTTTCAAGTTTGTTAAACAGATACTGAAATATTTGATCCCAAGTCAATAGCAAACTTTGTAGGCATGCATTTAAAAGTTATATTCTGTCTTTTAAAACAAAATACTCTGTTCAGGCTTTATAAAAACTGGCTGCTAAAACTCTTCTTTTGTGTTTCAAAATATTTCAGTACCAGCTTTTTAATGTAGGACACTGAATTTATGATTGAGAAAAAAAATAGAAAATGCTTGCTTTTAGCACAGATTGTTTACATTGACTGAATACATTGACTCATTTAAATATTGTCTAGGTTTAAATAGGGAGAATATTTTAAGCAGTTCTTCAGAACTGTGGATTTAGCCCAAATGAGGAGGCTGCAAGACATGGAATAATGGAATTAAATTAGAGGAAAGTAAATTCCAATTCATGTTTGAAAAGGGTAATTTTAAAGTGGAACCTGTTACCTAAAGAGATGGTGGGATGGATTCCTGCACTAAGGAGGGTAGGACTCAATTGCTAAAACCTTGGCTACTTTAAGCTGTGTGAACTCTAACTCCCAGAATTCCTCAGCCAGGAAGTGCACATAGATTTCTTGTATGCATAGTATTCTATATTAGACAGTAAGGAAGACAGATTTCTCAGACTACAGATAGATTGTCATTTATTGTCAATTGTACATCTATTTTACTGTTCTATTTGTTTTTTCTCCATTGAGATATGTATGTACAATTTTACATGGAATTAAAATTATATATACCCAAGAAATATAGAAAAGTGATTGCTGATAATATGAAATGTTCAAGTCAATTAAAAAAGAGTAACATTTTTAAAACAACCCTAGAGTCCTTGAAAATAAATTATTATTTTAGGGACTACAATCCTTCAAAAATAAACAAATAGTTATTTATAGAACATAAATATGTTTACACATGTGTTGCATGGCTTGTTATGGTTTGATAAATTGAAAGTGTTAATGTATGTCTAATGTTAAAAAGATAGTAAAAAAATACGTTTCTTATTTTTTCTATAATCTAGCAATAAAACATCAGTGAAGAACATGTATCGTTTGGTTGTGCATCCACATACAGCTACCGTTTACCATGCTTGTTTTTCCCAGGACCATCAAAGAATAGCTACATGTGGAGCTGATAAAACTTTGCAGGTAAAAGTTTATCATATCAGCACAACAAGATATCAATTATATATATTACGTATCAATTGAATGCATGCATATATTAGAAATCATATTTTCAAATTGATCTTGTTGGGAAACTGTCAGATGGGCTAGAAGGAGGGGCCAAGTGAGGGCATAGCTTGGAGTCCTTGCCCAGCTGCAAGTGGCAGAAGCTTGACCTCCCCCAAAATCCATGAGACCTTATCTGGTTATTCCAGGGGAAGAAAGTCTGGTGAGATTATTATAACATTATAATAAAGTTACTGACTTTGTTATACATGAGTGATTCTGGTTGTTTTTTCCCTGATAGGTCTTTTGTTATCAATTATTCTGAACATTAAGGAAGGAAAGATGAAAGAGTTACCCAGTTTGTTTAATTGGTAACATAAGGAGCCCTCCATTTGGATTATTTTAAATGAAATGTATACCATGATGTGGTTTTATGGTCTAGAACACCATCTTGTTCCAGAGATATACTGCAGTGTTACCCACTTTCTACCAACTTAAACTGCATAAAATACATTGATACATGTTCAAGATGTTTAAAATAAAAGAAGTATTAATTTTTACGCTCTAAAAAAAACCCTAGAGAAACAATAGGATTTTATTTGTATCATATGTTTAACTCCCCTTGTGTTTTTTATCTTGTGTGCTTGACAGCAGATCCTTACATGTAACTAAAGTTTGCAGGTTGGTTACAGTTGTCCAGTGCTTAGGTTTCCATGTATTCCTTGCTTTTGAAATATTACCTAGTCTGTGATTTACAGGTAATCCTCAATTTTTGACCACATTTGAGTCCAAAATTTATGTTTTTAAGCAAGATATTTGTTAAGTGAATTTTATCCAATTTTACCACCTTTCTTGCCACAGTTGAATGAATTAAATGAATTACTGCATTTGTTAAATTACTTAAACAGTTTTAAGTGAATCTGGCGTCCCCATTGATTTTGCTTGTTAAAAGGTGGCAAAAGGGGATTACATGACCTTGGGGCACAGCAATGGTCATAAGTATGAATCAGTTGCCAAACATCTGAATTTTGATCATATGATTATGAGGTTACTTCAAAACGTTATAAGTGTGAAATATGGTCATAAATCACTTTTTTCAGTGCTGTTGTAACTTTGAATAGTCACTAAATCAACTGTTATAAGTTGAGGACTACCTTTAGTATATTTTTTTTGTGTAGATATTAGACGCTCTGTTTTTCCAAAACTTTCAAAATTACTGATTGATTTTGACATGTATATATTCATTTGTTACGAAAAGTACCAGTTCTCATTTTTGAGGGGTCCATGGTGCTTTCAGAGCTTGGTTGTTTTCTTGCAGATGTTTCATTACCCAAACTAGGTAACTAGTGCTAGTAAGGGATGGGATTTGTTCTCAGTTTATATTCTAGTGGCTTCCCCTGCCTGTGTTGGTGAGGGTGGTCATAGAGCTCACTGTTGGCTTCTTTGGCAGTTCCTTGATTGGAATATTGTTTATTTGATAGTTGATCTGATGTTAATCTTGGAGTTAATCTATGCTTATCTGGATGCTGATTGCTGGTAGGGAGCGTTTTGGTCTTTTTGTTCCCTTTTTGGTTTATGACCATCCTAGGCCAAGCCAAGTGCAAAAACCCTTATTGTCTAGAAACCCGGCATTCCAACAAATTAGCTATCAATAGACACATAGACATAAACAAAATCTATATACTACACAAAAGAGTTCCCAAATGTCCTTTTTCCAAAGGGAACTGGGCTTTGTTTTTCCTCTGAAGAAGTTTCACTTCTCATCCAAGATGATGAGACGAAAAACAAAGTCCAATTGCATTTTGAAAAAGCACTATGACCTGGATGACTGAGAATCGCAACAAAAAAGACAGTCAACAAGCCAAAAAGTGCACAAAAAAACCAAAACACCTTCCAACCAGCAATTAGTATCCAAATGGGTTACCTGCATCAGGATCAATAATACATCTTTATTATTTCTGCCTAAAAAAAGAGACACCATTCTCTAAACCAGAGGTCTTCAAACTTGGCAGCTTTAAGACTTGTGGACTTCAACTCCCAGAATTCTCCAAGATTAACAGTCGAGTAAAAAATAACCCAATCATGGAACTGCTAAACAAGCCAACAGAACAGAATCTGACAAAGAACTTCTAAGACCACCCCACCAACACTGACAGGGCAAGCCACTAGAAACTGAGAGCAAACCCCACTCCTTATTAGACTGATGATGTTACCTAGTTTGGGTAGTGAAACGTCTATAGGAAAACAACCAAGGTCTGAGAGCACCAAGCTCTCCTCATTTCAACCTTGATCTACAAATATTCTCCTGTATATTAGTTCTTATTTAGTATTGCTGGGGTTGGCTTGAAAGTTAATAAACTCTCCTTCCATTTTTTTTCTTTTGAACTAACAAAAACTCAATTATATGGACAAGAGAATTAATAAAATAGAACCATGACTGTGTACAGTAATATATGTTTGTAATACACACACGGAGAGAGAGAGAGAGTTTTTTGTATACAGATATAACAGTCCTATATCTCTTCTACTTTCTTATATTTTGTTGTTCTAATTGCAGGTTTTCAAAACTGAAAGTGGAGAAAAGCTCCTAGAAGTAAAAGCTCATGATGATGAAGTGCTCTGCTGTGCTTTTTCAAAGGATGATAGATTTCTAGCCACTTGTTCAATGGATAAAAAAGTAAAAGTAAGCATATTATGAAAAATCAATCATCCTCTAGAACTCTAAATAATATCAGTTGAATTAATGATACAGGTAGGCCTCACTAAATGATTGCACATTTAGTGACTGTTCAAAGTTATGACAGTGCTAAAAAGAGTTACTTAGGATGGGTGCTCATATTTATAACTGTTGCAGCGTCCATTAAATTACTGTGATTATGATTCAGGTGCTTGGCAACTGTTGTGTATTTACAATGGTCAGAGCATCGCACCTGGTTTTTGACAAGCAAAATCAATGGGAAAGCCAGTGGGAGGTTGCAAATTAGAGTCCTGTGATGGGTTGCTTAATAAGCTCAAGTTTATTTAATGACTATAGCTAGGACTGTCAGAACATGGTGTTTCTCTTAACTGCTTTGCTTAGTGATAGATTTGCTGGTTCCAATTAGAGTAATTAAGTGAGGAGTACCTGGTATTTTTAATTGAAGCCAATAAGAAAATAATTAATTTTAGTAATACATTAAAAGAATGTCCATTTTTTGCAGTCCTTAGAGATCTCTAAAATCATACAAACAACATTAATTTTTTTATATTGAAACAAGTTCTAAAACATTTGGTCTTAGAATTAAGTACCAAAGCTCTAATACTTTAGTCCTGTCTTTAATAATGTTCCATGCACCACCGAAGCTGTCTCTTCAGGATTTGTTATTGCATTATGATTATTTATTTACTTATTAAACCTATGTGCCACCTATATTGCCAAACGTGATTAAAATTTAAGAATGAATGCTTTATTATTCTAGCATGTCACATTCACTTTTTATCTTATATTTTTATTCAATTCATTCAATTTTATTCAATTTGGAGATTACCCAGCTCACAAAGTACTATGAGTGGCATACAATACAAAGAAAAGAGTCGTAAAAAGTATATTTGTTTCAAACAGTAAAACAACTAAATATATCCCAAACTAGTAACAATTAACAAATGCTTCGCATTGACCCTAATCTCAGGCCTGGGAACTGAGTTGTGTTTTTAACTGCTTCTGGAACATCTGCTGGTAGGGAGCCATATGATTCCAGTGGGCAGGCTTCATACAGTAGAGAATGTGCTAGGCCCTGACATATGACACTGTTTGATTGAGGAGTCCTACCTTATGCCCATTCTGCTTGGTTTCATTGGTAGGGCAGAAGTTAACAGAGATTGACAGTCTCTTAAATAACCAGATTGTATACCATGTAGGCCTTTTTAGGTGATAACCAATGGTAATCTTGTTCCTGTAGCCATATGGCAACAAGTACAGCTTGCAAAGCAGAGATGACATGTGGGTGCAAAGTGATGTGCCTACTACTACCCTCTTTACTGCATTCTGGGCCAACAGTACTTCCAAATGGTATTTTGAGCAGCCTCATGTAGGGTACATTGTAGTAATCCAGTCAAGAGAAGATGAGAGCATGAGTAATTGTCTGAAGGATCTCCCAAACTAGAAAAAGATCCTTTAGTTAACCTATGAGATAGTTTAGATAAAAAAAATGTGGAATTAGAATTCTTATTATTTGTAGTTTACATTTGCAAGTTCATATTTAGTATTTCAGCAAATTACTACTTGCTAAAATTTAAGGAATATTTATGTACATACAAGAAATTGAACATATTTCAGCTTTCCTAGTATTTAGATTAGAAATTGATACATACTGGATAAATATATTTTTAAATGTTTGAATATAACTTTTTAGGTCTGGAACTCAAGAACAGGTGAACTTGTGTGTGAATTTGAAGAACATACAGAGCAGGTCAACTTCTGCCATTTTAGTCATCATTTATTAGCAACATGTTCAAATGATACTTATATCAAGGTAAGTAGTAAATGAAATCATATTGATATTTTGATGTAGCTACGATTATAATGATGTTTCTGGATATTTCATAGTAGAGAATTTTTAGACGCCTCCTGAAATGCATTGATTTGTTACTTTGTTGTTCTCACTTTTAGCCACTGGAGGCCATTTAGGTAATGCTAAACTGCAAAAATGGTTTAGAATTGTCCTTTGAAGCACACTGACAGCATAGCGAATAACCTTCCATTTTCCCAAATACTTGAGTTTCTATAGCTGTTTATAGAATATAATAAATAAAGTTTGACAAAACAGTCTCGGGGTTCCTAATAAAAATGGCAAGCTGCAAATTTGTTTTCATTGCTACACAAAAGATATGAATATTGCAAAATATTTCTCAACTAATTTTAATACTAATTCATTTCTTCTTGGTTTCTTTGTCCTATTCCTAAATGTAGCTCTGGGACCTGAATAGCAAGTATTGTCGCAATACATTGTTTGGTCATGAAGGATCTGTAACCCATTGCAGATTTTCACCAGATGATAAGTGCCTGGCTAGTTGTTCAGCTGATGGAACTTTAAAGGTATGTCTTGAGACTGAATTATTGTAGGTAGCACCTTTTGATTCAGTATTTTGTACACTGGAAACAATAATTGTGTTACGGTTCTTTCTTCTTTCCTTCCTTCCTTCCTTCCTTCCTCACTGTATTGCTGCAATTCCAAAAAAATGAATATTAAGTAGAGTTCACTGAAGTGAGGCATTATACATTCCTTTCTATAATACACAAGTACCTAGTGAAAAATAAATTGTCACAAAATGTCTGACAGCTAGCTATAAATTTATTTTTTAAAAAAATTGGCTGATTAATTATTTAGGGGAAATAAGGGACCTTTGATCCAGAGAACCTGTACAACTGATCAGATGACTTCCTTTGTTGCTTCAGCTCTGCCATGTACTATAACCAGATTGAAGTAGGAAATATTTGAGAAAAACATTCTATACTTTCCTTATTGTCAGTTCCCTAATTTGAAATACTCTCATACATGCTCTCTTCTAAATCATGTTACCTTTACATTTTAAGGTGTATGTATATAAATTGCTTAGATGAAATTCCAGAACATCTGGATGTGAACAAGAAGCAAACTTTCAACATAATTTATTAAAACCTATTGTTTTAGAAATTGGAATTACTAGAAGTTGAAACACAGTTGTCTCTTGCACATGGTTTGGCCATTGTATTGTTGTCTATATCTATAGAATGCAACAGTTGGATTTCATTTCATTTTTCAAACAAAACTACTTCTTCAACATGGTAAATCATATGTGTTCCTTTCTTTAACTCTCTGGGTAATTTCTAAAAGCACTGTATGCAGTCATATAAGGAACAAGAATCCATGAGTTCAAATTGCTATAGAGGTAGTCCTTGACTTATGACCACAGCTGAGACTGGAATTTCAGTCACTAAGTCATGTCACAAAGCAAGATATCACATGACTGCAGGGAATGCAATCCCTGCATTCCCTGCTGCTGCTATTAACAGAATTGTGAATCGTTAAGCAAAGGGAGTCCCAGGTAAAGAGCCTGGAGTGCTGTAAGAAATTGGGGAAGGCCTGGGGATGCAGGCTATATGTGAGTTGGGGAGGGTGTTGAAGTGTGGTGCAAAGCTTCAACTGCCCCCAGAAATCTCAGCTGTCCCATCAGGCCCAGCAGCACTTAGGACTGCAGAGATGCTGCAACTCACCCACCCACCCATCTATCCCCTGCTAATTTATGCCCTTTTGACTGCCCAATGGCATTAATTGATGGCAGTGCTGGGGCTGGGCTGACATAGAGGCCCAAGGTCTTCAGCTGTCACAACCTGTTGCTACCACTCCAAAGCCTCTACTTGAGTCCCAGCACCACCATTGCCACTGCCTCAACTGCACAGTGCAGCCAGTCACACCAGCACCAACATATAAAGCCAAATTTGTCCCTACTGCCCTGTAGTTTAGTACTGACTTCACCATCATGTGTCATTCTCCAAGTTGCACATCCCATTCCTTCTCTAAATTGTGCATGCCATTCTTCCAATTCTTCAGAAACCTGGTTTTCCCCAGGTCTTGTGAGAAATGGGAATACCATTTGAAGAATGGCAGGAGCCCCATTCTTGCAGTGTTTTGGAAGATCTTTTTCTCCAATTTGTGTGATGATTCTTTCTTCAACTAGCAAAATTATTACCATTTAAGTAAATGTTCTTCTTCGAATAGCATCTACTTCAGCCTCAGCCTTGGCATTGCTACCAAGTGCTGCTGTGCAAGGCAGCCCAAAAGACATAGTGGAGGGGAAGATGGATGGGGGATGTTGCAGTGCCCCTGCAGTTGTAAGTATGGGCAGTTTGCCAAGCACCTAAATATTGATCACATGACAGTGGAGGCACTACCACAGCCATAATGTCAGACACTGGTCATAAGTCGTTTTTTTTTTCAGCAACATTGTAATGTTGAATAGTTGTTGAACTAATTTCTTGTAATTTAAGGACTACTACTAGAGCAGGCCTGTAAAACTGGAGGCCACGCATACCCTGGCTCTGTAAAGGCAAAAAATGTTGCAATATGTCAAGATCTGGTCCGCAACGCTGTCAAGTTTGATACCCCTATTCTAGAGGGTAGAATATGATCTGTCTGTGTATATTTGATCATATGTTCCAGTGGTTAAGGCACCAGGCTAGAAAGCAGGAGATCTTCTGTTCAAGTCCCACCTTAGGCTTGGAAGACAGCTGAGTAACTTCAGGCCAGTCAATGTCTTTCTACCCAACCCACTTCACAGGATTGTTGTAGGTAAAATAGAAGGTGGAAGGTATATTAGATATGTTCTCTACTTTGAATTATTTGTAAAAAAAATAAAGGCAGGTTACAAATAAATAAATAAAGTAAATTCTGATCTAACAATAACCAGGTACAGTAGCAGAAGTTTAGACTATAGTTAGTCGTCGCTTACCAACTATTTGTTCAGTTATTGTTCAAAATTATGATGGTGCTCAAAGAGATTTATTGCCAGTTCTCAAAATTCTGGCTGTCAGAGCATTCCTAGGGTCACATGAATACAATCCAAGGCCTTTGCAACCATCTTGGATTTAACTATAGTTGCAGTATCCTATAGTCACATGATTGCCATTTGCAACCATCCCTGCCGGTTTCCCAAAGCAAAGTCAATAGAGAAGCCAGAAGAGAAGGTCACAAATCACTCTGGTAAGTCACTCATCCTTTTCTGATTGGCAGTAGTATAGCTGACTGGCCCAGCTATACTTGCGCTGCATCTCTTTAGCCACTCATGCAGCCTTCTCAGTCTGGCAGAAGCCACCACTAGCCACACCATGACTTGTTGGTTATTTGTGCACTGCCCCCTGCCTCCCCCCTCCCCCGGGTTACAGCCAGTTCCTTCATACCTCTTGGGCCAGTCACACATAATCTCCACCTGGCAGTAACCAATCCCACCCCCATTGCACTCACACCATGTCTTACCTGTCTGCCAGACTACTTGAGTCCCAACATTCTTGCTTAACAATGGCAATGGGTAGTGCCATTGCTAAGCGACGTGGTCACGTGCCATTGCAATTTATGATTGCATTGTTTATCAATGAAAATTCCAATTCCAAATTCCCAATTACAGTTGTTGACTAAGAGCTACCTATATAGACAATAAAGAAGGATTAGCATGTCAATCCTAAAATTGCACTAAAATGAAGAAAAAAGATGTTTTGTACTCTGTCTGATAAAAGCCTTTCCATTATCAATATAGGTAATCCTCAACTTTCAACAACAGAATCTCAGCTGTTGAGCGAAACAATTGTTAAGCGAAACACTCATATTATCACTTAGTTCAATGATTATAATCCTGATTCTCCCAGTTGCAGTTGTTAAGGGACTGGGCAGATTGTTAAATGGATAGAGCAAAAGAGTTACCTGCTGAAAAAGGGCAGAAAGCTCCCTTCTATGCTTGGAAGAAAACTTGTACGCTTGGCTGGAGAAATGAAGCTCAGATACCAAAGATCCGAGCTTCATTTCTGCAACTTAATAAAGAATTTCCCACCACTACCACCACCCATGTGCACTGAGGGAAGGGGAAATCCTTCTATGGGTAGCAACAACTTGCAATCTCTCCTGCCAGCTTCCCATTGACTTTCTGGGGAAGCTGACAGAAAAGATTGTGATGAACATGTTATCACAGGGTGCTTGGCAACTAGTTTTAAGTGCAAACAGATTGCCAGGCACCCAAATCTTGATCACCCAGATCAGATCATGATCAAATGACCACTGGGAGGGGGCAGTTTTGACTTTTTAAGATATCTGGAAGTCTTTTACAAACTGTAACCACCTTTCAGAGCCTTTGTAAGTATGGAAAGTATAACTTACCAGTAAGTAGGATCGTATTCCAACTACATTTTGTAATATGACATAGTTGTTTGGTTTTTTATAAGAAAAAAAGAAACAAACAATCTTCCATTTCTAATAGGCATATAATTTGAGTTTGAAGTCTTTATAGAGATAGATTTTATAACAAAATAATATATCAACCAAATCCAGGAACTGGGATTCTGAAATATATTTAGTATAGATTAAATATAGTATATACTATTAATTAGTATATACATTCTTTTTTTATTAACAGTAACAACATAAATTATAGCTCCATATTGGAAGTTTATGAAATGGATTTCATTAACATTGATACAATCAGAGTTTGGACTTTATGAATATAATAACTTGTATATTAAAATCATTAAAAAAGCAAAATGGAAAATGTTTATACAGATCGATGTGAATTGATTTTTCTGTCAGAGTCTAAACAGAATACATCCATTATATAAATAATTTCAATGGCTATATGAAAAATGAACTAAAATAAACTTTTTAAAACTATTATATGAGAAAACTTAAAATAAATATTGGATATGGGAGACTTCCGGTTGGCGTCGTGGCGACCCAGACAGGGAAATAGTGGGGCTCTGAAGGACGCGAAACCCCCGTCTATTAAGCCGCTGTCGGACAGGGGGTAAGAGAGGGACCCCCTCAGTCAGCCGTGAGGAACAGGCAGGTTCGTCGGGGCCGAAGGATTGCCCTCGGCGGCGGCTGAGCAGCAGCCATGGCAGCTGCATCGAGGCTGTGACAACCGGGAAAAGTGATGCACAGGAGGAAGAAGCGAAGAAATAGAGCAAAATGTTTGGAAGCCGAGTGAGTGATCTAACCCAGGTGGGAACAGCACTTAAGTACTTGATTTTGACAAGAGAGCCCCTAGCCTTAAATAGTGGGGGCAAGAAGATAAGGTACTTGCAGGAGGAAGAGACTCATTTATGAATTGCTGATACTGATTTATTTATTTATTTATTTATTTATTTATTTATTTATTTATTTATTTATTTATTTATTATTTCAATTTATAAACCGCCCTTCTCCTTGGGGACTCAGGGCGGTGAACAGCCAGAATAAAACATAGTATACAAAAGTTAAAAACAATTAAAAATTATTAAATATTATTCAGCCGAGAATTAAAATAACCCAATTTAAAATCAATGTCAAATTTAAAAACGGAGGATGGGATCAAGCTAGCCCAGCTAGATGGAACAAATGGGTTTTAAGGGCCCGACGAAAGGTCCGGAGATCTGGAATCCTGCGTATCTCCGGGGGTAGGTCATTCCAGAGGGCGGGCGCTGCCACAGAGAAGGCTCTCCCCCTGGGGGTCGCCAGCCGACACTGTCTGGCCGACGGCACCCGGAGGAGGCCCTCTCTGTGCGAGCGTACTGGATTTAATACTGATTGTTGTGGAATGACTGTTATTTGGAAGTTACAAAATTTTGAAACCTTTTGATACTGGAATGGATTACCTTTGGAGAGACAAAGAGGGAGGAGGCGATAAACAGAAACTTTTTGAAGCAACCGGAAAAGCCAAGCGGAGAATTACATATTGGCTAAAATGGAGTCGTGTCGTGGAGAAGTGAAAGTTTAAACTTGTGGATGGCTTTCAGCTTAACTCAGACACAATGTATCTTGTTGCCTAAATTGGTCTATTTTGAAAACAACTAAGGAGGTCCAACTTTGGGAATTTCTAATTTGTTTATTGGTGGTCCTATGGAAAGAAAGAAAGAAAAATAAGATCGAATAATTTAAACTGATTAAGCAGAAGTGGCAATAAAAACAAGCGGAGGAAGCTAAAATGGTTGCCTGTTAAGAAAAAGTGAAAGTGCAAATTGTGGATTGCTTGCTATTCAAAGGAGAAACTTTGACTTTTGCTTCCCCAATTGGATTAGTTTGAAGAAACATTAAGGAGCTGTCTCTGAACTACTTATGGACAGTTGGAAAGAAGGAATTAATTGGAACAATTAAAATTCCTGATTAATGGTGTGGTAACAAAAGGGAAGGGTGTAGCAACGGAAGAAGACATGGTGACACCATATATGGAATATAAAGAACTAAATATTTTAGTCTTTATAACCTTACTGATATTGGAATTTTATACAGTCTGATTAAAATGGATGTAAATGTTCTTTATGTAATTAATGTCTAAATAATGTGAGGAGATTTTATCCTTCTTTTTCTCTTTTCTCTTTTTTAAAAATACTGTTTTTTATAGAAAATAAGAAAATGTGAATGAAGCTTTGAATAGTAACAAGAATTGTCTATTGATTTTATTATTATTTTTAAAGCGAGAAAAGTTATGGAAAAACTACAAAAAATGTGAAGAATTTTTTTTAAAATATTAAGAGCCTTCATGGTTGCAGAAAATTGATTTTAAAGTGGATCAAAATGTTGTTTTTTCATAGTAAATAAGAGAATGGAAATGAATTTTTGAACACTAATAAGACTTGCTTGTAGATTTTATAATTATGGTAAATTGGTTTTTAAAATATTGTTTTTCATAGAAAAATAAGAAATAAATAGGAAAGGGGAGAAATTTAAAGAAAATTAATAGTTCAGGAGAGAGTAGGAGAGAAGATACACATTTATTTACTTATTTATTTATTTATCAAATTTATATACCGCCCTACTCCCGAAGGACTAAGGGCGGTGAACAGCCAAGAATGCATTATTATTTTAAATAGGTACGCTAAAACAAAATGCTATGAATCAGTTAATTAAATGAAAACTAGGAGGAGAGAAGTATGATTTTGGTGACTAGATGATTAAAATTAAATTGTGAATCAATCAAATATAAGGTCAGGAGTGGAGGAAAGCATCTTTGGAGTACAGCTGAATAAGCTGTGAACCAGTCAAAAATAAACTTAGGAGAAGTGGATGAGATAAAGCTGGAGAGCAGTTAGAGCCAAACTGTGAACTAGTTAAATATGAGGTAAGGAATGGAGGAACGCATCCCTGAAAAACAGCTAACTAAGCTGTGAACCAGCTAAAAGTAAACTTAAGAGGAGTGGAGGAGGCAATGCTGGGGAGCAGTTAAAGCTAAACTGTGAACCAGCCAAATACAGGTCGCTTTCCAGGGAAGCATCTCTGGAAAACGACTGACTAAGCCGTTATCCAGCCAAAATAAGATTAGGAGCGGAGGAGAAAATGTTGGAGAGCAGTTAAAATCAAACTGTGATCCAGCCAACAAATAAGGTTAGGAAAGCATCTCCGGAAACCAACAAACTAAGCTGTAATCCAGTCAAAAATAAACCTAGGAGGAGTGAAGGAGATATTTTTGAAGAATAGTTAAAGCCAAATGGATAGAAGTGGAGAAAAATATTGCCTGGGAATAGCTATATAAGTTATTAACCACTTAAACACTAGAATTAGTTGTAATGGAGGAGAAGATTTAACTAGCAAAAATAAAATACTTTGGGTATAATAAATTATAAGTAGAAATGTGGAATAAATTTTAAAGTGAATGGATTTTGAAATGTTTTTAAGAGAGGAGTAAAATATTTTATGTCGGTCTTTAGATGTGATTTTGAAGAAACATTGAATTGATTTGGGTCTTTGAAGTAAGGAAAATATATGAAATAGTGATTGTTAAAATGATAAATGAATATTATAAAAAGCTGTTTAGATTTGGAATTTAAGACTTAGGGTGATATATAGTAGAATGTTAAATGCTAGAACAAAATGTTAGACTGAATGATAAGAATTGGGTTTAGATTTGTTTAGATTTGTTCTTTCTTTTTTTTTTTTCCTTCTTTAAGATGTTAATGGATGAAATTTGGAATTTATACTTATTTTTAACCAGACCAAACTTTTGCTCTAAAAAGATGTGTTTTATGTTTAAAAAAAAAAATTCAAATATATATATTGGATATTATACTGAATAAGTAAACTATAAAATAAATATATTTCCTATACTAGTTAAACATAAAATTATTCATGTACACTTAATAACAATCTTATCTAGAAAAAGGTATTTTTGAAATGATTCTTACTTAGCAATATTAGGAATAAATCAATCTGAATGAATAAGAAATTTTATATCAACTTAGCTGCTTGATTTGAATATGTTGCTGTTTTCTGACAGACAGTAATACTAATCAGAAAACTGTTTTTTAAAGCTTTGGGATGTGCAGTCAGCAAATGAACTGAAAACTATTAACATAGGAGACTTCTTCAAAAATGGAGATGGATACCATGATGAAGTGGAAGTGTTAGTGAAGTGTTGTTCCTGGTCATCTAATGGTACAGCAATAGTAGTAGCAGCTAAAAATAAACTTTTTGTAAGTATTTAACAATATATTGGTAATGTATTTTTATTTTGTTTTTAAAATACTTTTGAGATACCAGTGTTCACAAATTATTTTTTTAAGGTAGAAAATAGTTCTGTGTTTTATCAGCTCAGATAGTTTTATGATTTTAGAAGTCAGTATTACTTGTTTTAAATGATATGGGGGGGAAAAGTGAAAGGACAATGTCATGCCACATCATACTGTATGTTCATTCAGGAATGTTGCCTAAAATCACCTCTTGGAGAGATGGGCAGCATATAATGTTAATATATAAATACTGTGAAGCAGAATCTGAAATTAGTTGGTTAAAAAGGGAATCCTTGAAACCCCCTTCTATTTTCTACCCTGGGGAGTCAGAATCTCAGAATCTGGAGATAACTTCTTTAAAGCTTCTTCTGTTCCTTAAATAGTCAAGGCAACTTCAAGAACAGTATCAGCATATAGCAGGAGGACATACCCTGGGAGACCAAGGCTTTTAGGACAGCAATAGCTTGTTTTGTGAGAGAATACTCCAGCTGTAGTATATGTGACATCAAACTGAATCTGAACAATTCTCTATCTTTTTGTGACCCTTATGTAACAATTATTTTGTCTAAAATAACACAAAATAATGCATAGTGTAGCTCATACTCTAGGCCTCCATCCAGGCTCAGAGACCATATTATAATCAGATCTTTCATACCATATAGCATTGCCTATATGAATATTTTCCTTTTCCTCTTTTTTTACTGGAGACTTGCTGAAGTGGCAGATGTGTTATATATGCAACCCTACAATAGGGACGCCCAAAACTGCTCATGCAGTTTTGCACCAGTTGCAGCTTTTGGATACTATTCAAGGGTAGCCCTATGTAGAGCGCATTGCAATCCATATAGGAGATAACCAGGGCACAAGTGGCTGAAAGAAGAGAACAGAGATGTACACCTAGGTATTATCCCCTGGTAGTGAGTGGTCTTATCTAGTGGCTTCATGTAGATCTTAAAAAGGAATAGACATCACCAAAACTTGCGGCACCTTGCAGGCAGAGGCTGTAGGGTGGACTTCTTACTCCCTGATAAGATTGATTGGGACTGGTCCCAGAGGAAGGAGGTAAACCAACACAAACTCTCCATCCCAGAGTTGGACAATAAGGTGGTTGGGGAGGAACTTGGGCGAGTCCTGTGGGCTGGTGTTCTGCCCCAGCTACGGTCTCCAAAGAACGCAGCACACATGAAGTCCGTACAAACCTTAGTTTACTAATTAAGGACTACTAATGAGCTTTCTTGGTAGTTGTTTAAACACAAGTACAATTTAAAACCAGTCTTTTCTGAACAAGAGCTCTTAATTTAACTTCATTAATTAACTTCATTTGACAAGAATTCAAAGAATAATAACTCAGTTCTGAGGCACAGTATTTCAGATAACGATAATCTTACTGTGGTTGGCAGAATGCCCAGAAGCAATTTGCAGGAAAACTGATAAGAGAGAAACAAGAGCCAAATCAAACGTTTTCTGGAATCAAGATGCGAAGGAATATGAACAAAGTCGTTTCCTGCAAATTGCATCAGTCATCGTCCTTCCTTAAATAGGCTAGGGAAGTGGCCAATTAGCACCAAGCCTTACTCTCGAGGATACCTCCTCCTAAGGAGCCACTCCTGCCTTTTAACAGCTCTACATGCTCATGCATCGAGAAGAGGCTCCTCCTCTTCCTCTTCACTTATGGGAGCTTCCGGAGGTTCTGAAGGCTCTGGCTGAATCCCCGCCTCTGGCACCACATCTTCTCCAGTCTCCTCATTGTCTGACTCGAGTGCCAGCTGCACAGGCTGCTGGTGCAGCACCACACCAGTCTCCTCGCTGTCGGAATCAGCTACTAGCTGCACAGGCTGCTGACGGGCCACAACAGTTGGGGAAAGTTTGGACTCTGCGTCAGAGGCAGAGAGGGAGTTAGATAGCAGCGAGGCAGAGGAACAACTAGAGCCCGTTCCCAATGAGCGCATGCACAGAACTGCCAGAAGACAAGAACAATTAAGAAAGCAAGGTAGACTCAGGAGTAAGGCCACACCTTGGAGATGATTGGCCCCTCCCATAGGACATAAAAGAGAAGCGAACGGGATGTGGGCTTTTTCAGGATGCAATTAGTTCATCTCAAGATTGGAAAGTTCTGTTCAAGACTCTGATAGACTCAGTGACAAGTTTGGCTTTGCTCTGCATTTGGAAATTGGTTCCAAGTGAGATAAGGTGAGAGTTGATAAACATTCCTCTGAAAGTCTGTTTGCCAAAGCCTTGTTGACTGTGAATGAATAGAATTCACAGTCGTGTTAAAAGAGGTTTTACCAGGATTAAGACTTTGCTTCATGCTTTCTAAGGAAGCCTAGGTCAGAACAATCCCTAGTTCTTGATGCCACAGTCAGTGATATTTAAAACACCAAGAAGTCATGTGTTTTTTATGTGAATCGACTAAGATATTTACATTAATAAATCATTAATGTGTTCATGCTCAGAGATAGAAAGATAGATAGATAGATAGATGACAGATAGATAGATAGATAGATAGATAGATAGATAGATAGATAGATAGATAGATAGATAGATAGATAGATAGATAGATAATAGATGGGAGACCTTCCTGAATATTACAGCTATAAAGTAAAAATCTATCCTTTTTATTATGATGGTTACATACACACAAACACACACACACATGCTTGCTTGCATAAATATCACAGCTGCAACTTTATATAACTTTATATAACTGTAACTTTCCAAATTACATGGGAAATAAATGTCTACAAATATTTATTATGTTTACAGCTTGTGGATGTTAAAACCAAGGAATTATTGGCAGAGGCTCTTTTGAGCCACCACAACACAATCCAGTACTGTGACTTCAGTCCCAATAGTCAAATAGTAGCAGTTGCTTTTTCACATTGTTCTGTTGAAGTAAGTAAATATATTATTTCTATCTTCAGGTTTCTTGTTGCTATAATGTATTAGTTCACAATAGGAACGAGTCACTGCTCAGTATAAATAGTATAATTGGGCGAAGTAGCATCTTTGAAGGCATACTGAACAGCTATTTTTCATATAATTAAAATAGCCACATCGTTTGCAAGGTTCACCACAGCTGTTTGGAAGCTATTCCAAGCTGTTCCTGTTTGCATGTGGTTGCATGGTTAATTTTTCAAAGCAGAAGAATCCAGTTGCAACTCCAAGCATATTTGAAAACAACTAGTAAAAATATATATATTTGATCATAGGAAGTACAATTGAAAATAATTCTGCACAAAGAAGCTTCATGGATTTATAAATGTAAAGATTTGAACTTTTGTATGGACTCAGGATCATCTTACCAATTTGAATTAATTCAGATTATGCTGAAAATTAGTTTTCGCTTTTGCTAAAAGCTAAACATTTGTTGATGACTAAAGATAAGAGATAAGAGTAACTTTCTGTAAAATTGAGAATCTAAAATGAGATTATTGTTAAATTCTAAGCAAATGTTTAAGCAAATATCAAATCTACTCCGTAATATATGTACAGTAAGAACAATTAAAAATAGAGCAACATCATCAAGAAAAGCATTTTGTCACTTCCGAAACAAACGAAAAACTACAGGCAAACCAAAATAATATAGGTCTAGGATGACAGTTTGTTGTAACTTTTTATCGCCTCCTGCAATGAAATAAAGAATATCATGTTTCTGCTATTCCATATTAGCTAGCATCTCTATTATAAGCTATCATCCTGTTGCTTAAATCCCACTAGCTAGCAGATGTATGCATTAACACTCAGAATAATGATCCTTGCAAATAATCATTACTGTTTTTTTCAGTGAAATTGAAATAAAACTATTATACAACAGTTGTAACTGTTTAAATCAATGATCTACATATCTATAATTTTGGATTTAGTATTTGAAATCAAAATTAAAATTCCAGGGGAATATGTCACGATTATTACTGAAAAATAGTAGTGAAACTCTAAGGTCCATATGACACTTTGATAAACCATTTTGCTTGGAAATTCAAAAAAGCAAATTAACAGTTTGTAATTGTTTGTATGCTATTACATTTTTATTTATTTATATTTTTCTACCTTATTCTTCTAATGCTTCTATTGTTTAATGTCTATGATAGTTCCAGTTACCTTAAGATAATAGCAAAGAGTTCTTGAAATAGCAGAATTAAGGAATTAAAATCTAATCTTCAATTTCATTTATTCTTAGACAAGGACTTTTAATTCTATACATCTGTATTGTACATTTTTTTGTAATTTTGTAGTTGCTGGTGACAGCCTAACATTTTAAAAGGAAGCAGTCTGAATGTGAGCTATTTTTAATTATAGTGTTTGTTTAAAAAAATATCTGCAAATTCTGGTCATTGATGGATAAAAGCTCTGATTCTAAATAGAGTACCAAATACCAAGAAATAACAGTGTTTATGCCTTTTGCAAACCTGTCAGGGCATATTGATAGACTGGAAGACAATGATTTGTCACTATTTGATATGATTTACTAGAGTTATGTTCTGATATTAAAAGTTTTTTTAAAACATTTCTATTAGATATGGAACATTGACTCCATTTCAAAAATAGCTGAGTGCCTAGGACATATGAGTTGGGTACATTCTGTGAATTTTTCTCTTGATGGTTCTTTTTTTGTCACGTCTTCTGATGACCAAACAATAAGGGTAAGTTTTTCCTCAGTTCTTTGCCGGACATTTTTAAAAGAGAGCAAAATAATTGTCTAATGTTATATTTTCCAGCAGTAGAAGTTCAGGATATATGCATTGATTTCATAATGGCTCAAATGAGGATTTGTAGCTATCAAAACATGTACAGATTTTTAGTATATTTGAATTAGTTGCATTGTATCCTTATTTTATCCTCCATTGTTTTTAAATTCAATTCTGTGGAAAAATACTTTACATACTTTTACATTTTACATATGTAATACTTTTACATATGAAACTGAATCTGTATATAAACTCTCTTAAACCTCCCGGAGTCTTATGGGGGAAATGGATGGCATAACAAGTTAATATCTAAAGTTTGGATGACATAAAAAAACTCTTAAGATGGGTTATTATTAAAAAAACCCTTCATTTTAAAGTCAGTTTAGAAAATAGGATAAATATATTACATCTAAGCAAATAAAGTAGTAATAACAATAATGCACAATCATAGCAGGTGGAAATGTGCAACATCTCTGCTAGAATGAAAATCTAATGAGTACGTTTTGATGAAAAACTCCATAGTTATGGAAACTAAGATGGAGAAGGCCTCATTTTAACTGTTCTGTTAAGACAAATGATGGAACCTGGAACAAAGCCTGCTTCTTTGAATTGAATAAAAGAACTTTGATTAATATGTGATTTCAAAAAATACTCAGGTAATTTTTTAGTCATCCAGGTCATGATTGTCCCAAAGGTGCTTTCTTTCAAAGGCAACTAGACTTTCTTGTTTTGCTTGAAGACATTTTTCTTCTCATCCAAGAAGCTTGCTCAGTTCTGACTGAATGGTGAAGAATGGAAGGATTTACATTTTCCTTGTTATATAACTTCTTCCATTCTCCACCATTCAATCAGAACTGAAGAAACTTCCTGGATGAGAAGCAAAACTTTTTCAAACAAAACAAGAAAGTCCAGTTGCCTTTTGAAAGAAAGCCTCTTTGGGACACACAGATAAATTTTTCATTAAACAACTTTATAAATGGAAATAAAAGAAACTGATGTTTATTTTTAATTTCTAATTATAGCCCTAAGTTTTACAGTTTAATTTATCAATGCTCAAACTTTTACAGCTTGGGTGACATAGCTTCTAATCATCATTTTCTCTCCAACAGATATGGGAAACAAATAAAGTATGCAAGTCCTCTGCTATTGTGTATAATCGTGAAATAGATATTTCATTTCTAGATAATAAAGTCAACATCCTGGCAATAGGTAGTCTGAAGCATTTGCAGGTAAATATTATTTAGATACTTCATTTATATTGAAAGTTGTTAGCAGGTTTGGCACAGCTTAAGTGTACTTATGAATGATTATGATTACCATATCTTAGTTGCAAAACCCCTGACAACTAGTATATGGTTGCAGAGATATGCTAAATCCTCTCTGCTTTGTAGTAATCAACTGGATTTTGGCAGGCCAACTGGATTTTGCCAGGTCAGGAGGACATCCTTTCAGAATTGCCAACCATCTAAGTCCATGATGGCGAACCTATGGCACGCATGCCACAGGTGGCACACGGAGCCATATCTGTGGGCATGCAAGTGTTGCCCTAGCTCAGCTCCAGCGCATATGCGCACGCTGACCAGTTGAATTTCCAGCCTTCCGGGCCCACTGAAAGTCAGGAAACAAGCCATTTCCGGCCTCCGGAGGGTGAGGGAGGCCGTTTTCACCCTCCTCAGGCTCCTAGAAAGCCTCTGGAACCTGGGGAGGGCAGATAAAGGGCCTACCAGGCCCACTGGTAACCTTTTTGCCATCGTGTGCCAAAAGGGGGGGAGCGCGAGGGGGTTGCACATGCATTCGTGGGGGGAGGGGCATGGGGAGGTATTGAATTATGGGTGTGGCATGCATGCGCACAACCCCCCTGTGCTCCCCCCGCTTTTGACACGCAACAGCAAAAAGGTTAGCCATCACTGATCTAAGATACCATATATAGCAACTCTACACTAAATCAAGCTATTTTTTTAATTTGGTCATAGACCAGCAAATAAAACAAGAATGTCATAATTAATTAGGATAAAAATAAAGAACAATAATTGTTCTAAATTATCGGAGAAGTATTAGAATTAGAATTAGAATTAGAATTAGAAAAGATACTATGGCATACAAACTATAGAACTGTGCTTAGCTGTGGTCAGAGATCTGATATGATCTGATAACTGAAGATAAAACAAATCACAGCAATCAGGTTGTTTAGTACTGTAGGTAATAATTACTGGTGAGTGTCTGTATAAAGTGAAAACAATGCTCAATTATTCCTCCACCATATGGACAGTCTCATTCAAAAGTGATCTTTTGATATTTTCATTCAGTTCCCATGCTAAATATGTAATTGTATAGGAAAGCGGTGGCCAGCCTTTGTGGCTTGGTGGTCTGGCATGTGGAAAAGAGGGAAACCAGCTGCCTGAGTGGTGGGCCTGCACACATAGTTCAATTTCCATGAGTGGTGGGCCAGTGCACACGTTCATATGTTCACAGCTCAACTTGCACAAGTTGAGCTGCATGTGTGTATGCACAACGCTGGTCCACCTCTCGTGCAAGTCGAACTGCATGTGCACACCAGTCTGCTGCTCATGTGGCCCGTTTCCGAATTGGCCATGGCATGGTAGTGGGCCGCAGGCCAGTGGTTAGGGACCCCTGGTATAGGATATTGGCTCTCAAAAAGTGGTCTGGGGATCCCTCAGAGTCCCTGGAGACCCTTTTAGAGAGTTGTCTAAATCAACTAAATAAATATTTTAAAATATCTGATTTGTAATTTCTAATACATTTCTAGATGTAACCCACGTAAACCAAAACTCTTGCGGGAACTCGGTCTTTTTTAATAACATAAAAGGGTTCTAAAATTAAAATATTTGAGAATCACTGATATTGCAGACATATTTTTAAAAGTATTAATCTTGCCCAAAGGGGTAAGTTTTAAACATGGTTTAAATCTATTAAAATTTAAGGTTTAAATCTATTAAAACTTTTGATACATTAGAAGATGTTATAATTCCAGTATGCTTAATCTACATACCCCAATATGCTCATTTCATATATAAAATTGATAACTACTTATTGAATTAATGAAGAGATTTTTAACTACTGAGATCAGTTCTGATTTAGACCTGTTAATTGAATATCCTGCTGTTTTCCCAAAGCTGGAGTGAAAGCATTAAATATAGACATAAATAATACAATACTGTTTGCATATAATATTAGTTTATAACTTCTAAAGAAATATGAAATAAAATGTAATCTTGAGTAAAGGCATAAAGTAGGCATTTGAAACAAATAGTAAAAAAAAAATTGTCAAAGGCTTTTTTACCATCCAGTGATATTGCTGCACTTTGATGCTTTCTATTCAGAATAGAATTTCAGTTTTCTTGTATGATTTAAGCAAAACCTGCCTGTGTATTTTTGACCTAAACAGCAAGAGACTTCCTAATTGTCTCTTGCTGTTTGCTAACAAAAAAAATCTTGACACTTCATGTGATACATCCTCAGGGTTATTAAATATATCTTTGAGTAAAATTTGAGAAAGTAAAACTATAGAACCTCCACCATTTACCTTCGTCATGCGTGAGGGGACGGGGTTCACACAAGCATGCATGGGGGTCACATGTGCATGTGCAGGGGTCTCGTGCATGCACAGGGGGCAGGGCGCATACAGTGGGAACGCGGGGGCACCTACAAGGGGGGGGTCGCACATGGAGGGGCAGGGAGCATGGAGGGTCACACACATGCATGGGGGTGGGAGGCACGGGGGGGCTCCCACATTGCATTATGGGTGAGGGCACATGGTCGCGCTTTCGGCATGTGACAACAAAAAGGTTAGCCATCACTGGTATATATAATTTAATAACTTTGAATACATTATTAACTTACTAAATATGGGTTCTTATAAATGTAAAACTGCTCTATCTACATAGAGATAGGGTTTATTAGCAAGTCTGGTGAAAATTTATGCAATCATTAAATAAACAGACCTCTTACTTTTATTGTAATAAGGATGTAGTCTTGCTTGCTTGCTTGCTTTCTAAATTTTATACTATCATTCTGATGCATTCCCAATGTCAAATGGGTGATCATTTCCAATTTTAGTATTATAGCAGTATTCTGAAGGAACCTGTATTTTTGTGCCTGTTATGGTGCTCCAAAGGAAGATGCTGGTATTATTGTAATAGCTGTCTCAGTCACTTTTGGTGATGTTATTAATTCATTTCATATATGAAATGTATGTGTGATATATCTCCCTGTACTGGTGGATTGTGACACATCCCATTCTAAGAATTCTATAGCCAGGGGTAGGCAATTGTGGCTCTTTTCCAATCTATGGTCTTCAACTCCCAGCTTGGCTCTCTCGGGAATTCTGGGAGTTGAAGTCCACAGGTTGGAAAAGAGCCACAATTGGCCACCCCTGGATTAGACTGTGCAGCACTTTTCTATTGCAAGAGAATCTGTATAAAAGATTTCTTTTCTTTAAATAAAAATAACTTTTTCGGGTTCATTAGCCCTTTATTGGGGTAAGAAAATTGGAGAATTGTTAAATCTTTACAAAGGTCATCCTTTTCTAAAATTATTTATAAATAAGGGTAATGTAAAGCTGATTCCTGTTCATTTTTTCAGGTTAAATATTATATTGCTATGGAAACAGAAAGAAAAGGGCGTAGTTCTGCTATGGCGGTGTTCATTTTCACAAAGCACTGAATACTTAAAGAATTTATTGAAAAGATCATTACAAGCTCTTTTTGACGTGGAAAATCTATTTTAAAGTTAAATAAGTATGTGTTTGCTAATGTGCTTCTATATAGTTGTCAGAAAAATGAGACTTTTAAAATAAGTTTAGGCATCACTACCAAAGCAATAATGAAGATGTATTAGTCATTATATTAATGTATGAAATCTATCTGTACATGACTTATATATATATTTTATATATATAAAATTTTATATTTTATATATATATATATATTATATTTTATATATTTTATAAAATATATTATGTATATTGTCTATTTTCTTATGTATGTATGTATGTATGTATGTATGTATGTATGTATGTATGTATGTATGTATTATTAACAACAATGTTACTGATTCTTATTTTTAACTCTGAGGAAAAAACCCTAAGCAAAGAAACAGACATTAAATGGTGCTCAGTAATTTCCAGTTATTTGTTGCATTATAGCTAATTAACGGATCTACTGGCGATGCTGTCTATTTGACTGAAGAACAGAAGTCTTCTATTTGCTGCTGTTGTTTGAGTGAAGACCTACAGTTTGCTGCATATGGAGATGAAAATGGAATTGTAAAGGTGAAGTACCAGAATTTAAATTTTGAATCAGTGACTTTTGATTTCATTCCCCAATTATTGGAAGCATTATATAAGTCAAAATCAGTAAGAGAATGAATTTTAGAAGATTCTGTTTTAATAATTTTAGGACAATTGAATATATTTTTCTAATACTGACTACAAGTTTGTAATAATGAGAATATATTTTTCAAGCCAATGTTAGAATCACACTCATCTTTCTGATGTTCATTTCACATTTAACTGGTGGGGTTGTGGGGGGGGGGGGGTTGGTAGAAAAATGGTTTAGCTATCAATGTTTTTCTTCCTAGCATTTGTCCACAAGTGCAGGATTTGGGTTTTTCTTTTTTTCAGTTTTGGATTAAGTGAGTGTCAGTCCATTTGTTGTGACAGGAATTGACCAAGTGGCTTGTTGCCTAAGCCTGACATTGTGGGCTGAAAGAAAATGACTGGCCCAAAGTCACCCAGCCAGCTTTCATGCCTAAGGCAGAACTAAAGCTTATAGTCTTCTAATTTTTAGCCTGGTGCCTCGACCTCTAGACCAGACTGGGTATCAGTTACACATCCAATATCAGAGCAAAATAATTAGGTGTTTCAGTTTAAGACGACACATTTTTTTATAGAAAATTACCCAGTGAATTTTTTATATTTTATGATAATAACGTGATAACCTTGTAATCTAAACTAATATAAGCAGGAGAAAATCTACAGTATATGCTTGCAAGATATTGACATAGTGTTGATGGTACATCACCATCCTGTGAACATCCATCCATCCATTCATCATATAATATATATATATAGATAGATATTATATATTATATATATTATACATACATATGTATAATATATATAATATATTACATACATATAATGTGTCCATACAGTGTGTGTGTCTTCTCAAGTTTTCGCAGGTGTGTGTATGTAAAAGGTTAAAATCTTATGAGTTTTCCCACATCATTAAAAGTCTGTTAGTTGAAATGCTTAAGATCCTAGAAGAACACAAAAACGCAGTGAAAAAAGAAGAGCAAACTTCTTCCTTGGTACAACACATGAAGGCCACGGGACATAATATCAACTTCAACAATACTAGGACAGTGGTGAAAGAGGAAAATCTTAATAAAAAAATAATTAGGGAGGCTATCGAAATTGAAAAGAGACCGCAGAATATGAATAGATGAGATGACGCTTCTAGGTTATCAAGTATTTGGAGAACTGCACTGAGGGAAACCCGCGTTTTAACATCAGAGGATAGGCAGAGATCCCAACAGGGAACCAGTGGTGTTGTAATGCCTGCCAGAGTCCTTCCCTCTTGGCAGATGAGAGCTAGCAATAGAGAGAGAGAGAGAACCAAGCCAGAAGATAGGCTGAGATCTCAACAAGCAATCAGCAGTGTTGTGATGCTTACCAGAATCCTTCCTTCTTTGCAATTGACAGTTAGTAATAGGGAACCAGAGAAAGCTGGGCCTTTAACACACAGTCAGGCTGCAGCTAGGATAATGAAGCAGGAGAAAAAACTGCTGCCCTCCAATCAGGACACAGAGTTGCAGGTGAACTAGCATATGTCAGCAGCAGTGAACATAGAAAAGCGACAACTCCGATCTCGCAGCATACCCACAGCTTCCAAACTGAAAATAGGGGCCCGATGATGACAAGTTAGAGAGCTTGTCGAAACGTTGCCAAAAAGGAAAACTTTTAATGTATTGGTTAAGACTTTAGCCAGAGTTTCAAAAGACCTTACAAAGTGTTCTGTTTTGTTGGGATTTTGGAGGATCTTAAGCTGGGATTTTAGTCAGGATTTTAAACATTTCAACTAACAGACTTTTAATGACGCGGGAAAACACCCGAGATTTTAACCTTTTACACACATACATACACACACACACACACACACACACACACACACGCCCTGGGAATGGACATTAACACCTGGGAAATCTTGATCTCCGATCATTCAGCTTGGAGACTAAAGACGCAGCATGGCCTTCTCCAATTCGAAGAGACACTTGTTTGGCAGGCTGAGGTAAAGAGGCAATCCCGGAACCAGCAAAATCTGGGGCTGGGCAGGGGACAGAATGTATCTTCCCTCAGTGTGGAAAGGATTGCCACTCTCGAATTGGCCTTTTTAGTCATACTAGATGCTGTTTTAGGACCTCTTTCCAGAGCACGATACCATAGTCTCTTGAGACTGAAGGATGCCAACGTTATTGTATGGACAGCCATCTCACCCACTTGTGCAGTGCGCAAGTGGATAAAGCAACAAATTAAAAAAACAACAAACAAAAAAGTATAAAAGACAGATATAGAAACAGTGATAAAGAGAGGATAACAATACCTACTTCAGCAATGACACATAAGTTACTTCTCGGTTACTGCTGTTATTACTTCTCGGTTGGATTTACTGTAACACCCTCTACATGGGGCTGCCCTTGGGATGCATCTGGACACTCCAGTTAGTTCAGAACGCGGCCGCGTGAGTAGTTACAGGGACTCCTCGTTACTCCCGTGTCACACCTCTCCTGCGTGAGCTGCACTGGCTTCCAGTTGTTCTCTGGGTCCGTTTCAAGGTGCTGGTGCTTATCTATAAAGCCCTACATGGCTTAGGCCCGGGGTACTTACAGGACCATCTCTTGCCTTCCTCCCATCGTCCAGTGCGCTCCCACAGAGTGGGCCTCCGTCGGCCAAACAATGTCGGCTGGCGGCCCCCAGGGGGAGGGCTTTCTTTGTCAGAGCCCCGACCCTCTGGAATAGTTTGCCCACTGAGCTCAGGATGGCCCCTGACCTCCTCTCCTTTTGCCGCAGACTAAAGACGTGGCTGTTTAAACAATAATCTGATCAAGGGGTTTTATAACCTTATAATTTTTAGAATGGTTTTAATGGGGGTTTTAATTTTTTAATTGTTTTACTGTGATTTGTATTGATGATTGTTGTATGTAAGCCGCCCTGAGTCCTCAGAGAGAATGGAAATAAATAAGTAAGTAAGTAAGTCTCCAGTTCCCTAGGAATCCCAGGCCTGATAACAACCAAGTTGTTAGCACCTTCCAAAATATCAAAAGGAGCTATTCTAATTTCAGAGGAAGAATGTTCCATAGGACAGGTGCGACAGAAGAGAAGGCACAATTCACTATTTATTCTTGTTTTTTATTCTTTCTCTTTTCATTTGATTTTTTTATATAATCTCAGGATATTGTACATTTCAGTTTTGTGTTTTGGAGTTTAGAGTTTTTCTCTCTCTCTCTTTCTCCCTCCCTCCCTCCCTCCCTCCCCCCCTCTCTCTGTTTTCAGTTTAGTTCACTTTAGCTATTTTTGCTGGAAACACTTCAGCTCTGAAATAAATCCAGAATTTATTTAATGTTAAGTTGTTCCTTTCAATGCAGCTATTAAAATTGCATATGGTTTGTGAAAAAGTTGTAGTCCAAGACCTGATCTCTTACTTCCAATGACAGCATAGTTCTATGAAGATTGTCACAAAATTTGGTTTACATGTATATTTTTCGTTTTTCAGGATTTTTTGTATCAAAAAAAACTTTTATAAAAAGATCCTTTTTAAAAAATCATGCATATTGAATTCTTCACAACATGCTAGTGCCTGATCTCATTTCAACAGGTTTTAAATATATCAGATAGGAGTGTTTTAAAATCCAGAATTGGACACAGGAAAGCTGTACAGCACTGCCAATTTACTTCTGATGGAAAAACTCTTATTTCAAGCTCTGATGATTCAACTATACAGGTACATGAATACTGCAAGTTTTATTTAGGAACTGACTCTATTGCTCAAAATTTGGCAGGCAGTTCTTCAAATTATATTTTTTTCTGAA
Source organism: Masticophis lateralis (assembly GCA_030761175.1). Classification (NCBI taxonomy): domain Eukaryota; kingdom Metazoa; phylum Chordata; class Lepidosauria; order Squamata; family Colubridae; genus Masticophis; species Masticophis lateralis. The sequence continues at coordinate 36,304,952 of JAUDYJ010000006.1, read as the reverse complement.
ATTGTTTCAGTTTGTTATAAATATATATATTTATATAATTCAGTTTATCCATTCTACGTATTTAATTTTATGTCATTTCAGAAAGATCGGTATTTTAAAAAGTAAAAAGCTGTTGAATAAGAAAAATAGGAAAAATGATAGTTTACAAGCTATAACTGTTTCTGAACTTTTATAGTTGTAATCGGATTGATACATACAAATTTAAATCCTGTTTTATTACTGGGATATGCATATACTATACATGCATATGCATAATATAACAATAATATATATTGTTATATTGCCAGTTATGTGGAAATTAAAAAGAGTAAGAAACTTGCAGTACGATCAAATACTTTTAGGAACCTTACAGGCAGAACATGCATGCAATAGTGTTCTCCAGTTCATATTTCTGAAAAGCTAACATTCAGAGAAAACTGATAGCCATGAAATTATCCATGTTATCCTATCCATGTACTTTTTTTAACCAAAACATTTTGAGCATTCTAGTAATAATTTACTCATAATAAAATAAACATTGCATTTTAATATTTTGCAGTATTTCATTAGGCAAAGTAATTTGTCTATTGTATGTCAGGAACGAGTACATGCTATTTATCACAGATGATAAATATTCCTCAAGAGAATAGAATTATTCCCATGATGCCACCCAAGTTGTATTTTGTTTTTATTTATTTATTTATATCCTGCCTTTATTATTTTTACAAATAACTCTGGATGGCGAACATATCCAGTAGACCTTCCTCCTATTATTTTCCCCACAAGAACAAACTCTGTAAGGTGAGTTGGGCTGAACGAAAGTGACTGGTCCAAGATCACCCAGCTGGCTTTCATGACTAAGGGAGGACTGGAATTCATAGTCTTCATCTTTCCAGCCTGGTGTCTTAACCACTAGACCAGTAATAGCTAAGTTTTTACATCACCGCATGCTGGCCTGCATGCCAGAAATTGCACGCGAAACCATCCTGCCTGGACTGCACAGCCTCGCTGGCCTTTGCGCACGTGGGAACCCTGAAACCTGGAAGAGCAGTGTTCCATCATGCATGCACGAGTCAGCACCCAAACTTCCAGTTTCCAGCACGGACTTGTACCCAACGAACAGCTGGCCATCGCACATGCGCGTGACGTAAACCCCGAAGTTTGAGTGCCGGCTCGCACATGCGTGACAGAATGCTGCTCTTCCGGGTTTTGACGATCTCGCATGCACAAAGTCCAGCTGACTGGCACACATGTGTGCATAGAAACACAGACGAGGAGTCAGCAAGGCCGCGCATCCCTTGCAGGATGGTTATGTGTGCTGATTCACTCATTTCATAGGTTTGCCAACACGGCACTAGAGCAATGTAGGTAGATTAACTAATTTTCACAAGTGTCTTAGGATATTTGTCCAGTAAAAAAAATCTTCTATATTCAAGATAATCAGTGCTGTTATTCAAAACACATAGATATCTTTATTTACATAACATGTTTAATTTTTTTTAGATATGGAATTGGCAGTCAGAGAAATGCATTATTCTGAAAGGACATAAAGAACCTGTCAAGAATTTTTATCTTCTGAAGCAATCAAGACTCCTTTCATGGTCATTTGATGGAACAGTTAAAGTAAATAAAAGCAATTGACTCATTATTTTAGATTAGTGCCTATAAATTAAATGTGTATTGTATGAAATTTGTACTGAATTTGGTTTACAAATAATAAAAGTCATCAGATTTTGCTTGATAAATGTCAACATGCAGCCATTTTATCAGGCTAAAGTAGAGGAATAAATAGGAAGAAAATCTGTTTCATTTTTTGATGGCACTGTTTCTAAATTCTTTTTATTCTTTTAGTATTTAATAGATCACAAATACATATATGTATTGTAGCACTTATAGACAATATAATGCCCTCAAAACATTTTTATCCTTTGGCATTCTAGTGGGACTCACAGAATTGATCCAAAACATCTAAAAGATACTAACTTTGCAATTCCACTGATAAAGTGATGTAGAAACAGAAAATTAAGAATGTCTGAATTTTCTGGAGGTTTTTTCCCCCACTCCCAATCATGGTGGGTTTTGTTTTTGGTTTTGTTTTTTGTAACTTTTTAAATTGCAGGAGTTGGAGTAAAGTGATCATGTCATTGGTCAGTGAACCAATCTGAAACTTTTTTATAAAACTATCTATTGGCTTAATGCTATTTAAGTAGAAACTAAATAAAATTAAATTAGATACATCCAAACATTTTAAATAACCATTTTAAAATGGTTATTTTACAGTTTAAAAGCATTAAATTTTGAAAAATCCATCTACTACTATTTCTAAATGTAATTTTACATTAGCATATTTATTCTATAGGAAAACATTTTTTTTTTTTGCCCTAGCAGTCCTCATTGTAGGGATTATCTTAGTACAAACAATAAATGTGACAGTGGATAGAGATGCATATGGCTGCAGAAGTTGTTTTTTCTATCTGTGAGACTAATTTGTGTATATACGAGAAAATGGTCAGTACAGGTAGTCCTCGACTTATGACCACGATTGAGTCAAAAGTTTCTGTTGCTAAGTGAATTTTGCCCCGTTTTACAATCTTTTTTTTTGCTACAGTTGTTAAGTGAATCACTGCAGTCGTTGAGTTAGTAACTTGGTTGTTAAGTGAATCTGGCTTCCCCATTGAAGGTCACAAAGGATGATCACATGATCCTGGGACACTGCAATTAATGGATTCGTCATAAATATGAATCATTTGCCAATCATCTGACTTTTGATCACATGATCATAGGGATGCTGTAATAGTTGTGTGAAAAAACTTTTTTCAGTGCTGTTGTAACTTCAAATGGTCATTAAAGGAACTGTTGTACGTCAAGTTGTACCTGTACATGCATTTGTGAATCCATTAATTTTATAAATGGGATATCTGACTTACAGGTGATTGTTAATTACTACACCTACACACCATGATCCTGCTTTTTTTTTTGGAATGTGATTTCTGGCACATAAAGTATGTTTGGATGTGTGTACGTGAATACATATATGTGTGTACAGGTAATATCTCGGGTTTCTTCCTGTGTAATTGTAAACATATCTTTACATATCTTGGTGCTTATGGGCAAACCAAACTGAAACATCAGCCAGAAGATGATGAATGTGATTTCATCGAAACGTCGCTGCTATCCTTCTAAAGATATGTTTACAATTACATGGGAAGAAACCCGAGATATTACCTGTACACACAGATATACCCGTGAAAACTTACACAGACGAATACACATATAGACATATATTCCAATATGTAGTGGGAAAGTTGAGATCTTCAGGATTTGTTTTATCCGGAGGTGAACATTTCATTTGATTCATTCATGAAGACATACACTTCCATTTTGGGAAAGAAATCAACTTAAATTCAGGATCCTCTTCCTTTTCCATAAGTGTCTGTCTTGCTTACCAACCACATACAACCAGCATTCATCATTGGTGTATTTCACTTTATTTCTCAGGTCTGGAATATACTTACTGGAGAACTAGAAAAAGATCTTATTTGCCATGAAGATGCTGTTCTTTCTTGTGCTGTTTCACCTGATGCCACTATATTTTCCACTACCTCTGCTGACAAAACTGCCAAGGTCAGTAGTGAGTGTTTGATCTGTATTAAAAGAAAAGGCTGTTTAATACAGCTTTATAATTAAATCACTGCTAATTCATTTGTACATCAAATTGTATAAATTGTTTCAGGTGTATCTGAACCTCAGTCATGTAAAGAAGAATTAGGGAGTTTTTTGCCAGAAGCTGATGTAGCTTCAATATTCTATCTTTTATACCCTTTCCTTTTTACATATTTCATTTATGACCATATAACATGAAATAGTACCATTGTCTCTTCCAAATTGTAAAATATTTTTCTGCCAGATAGACTCTCATCAGTTTGATTTTTTAAAAGTAAATTGATTTATCCAATGTCTGAAATATCTATGCAGTGTCATTTGTACATCCAATTTAGCATATTTTTCCATATCATACTTGTACCCTGAAATTTTTAAATCCGCTTTCAGATCAATCTATCTTCTCTGTTGAAATCTGTTCCTCTTCCATGACATCTTTAAGTCTGGCTATAATGTAGACAATCGATTCCATTGTTCACAAATCATATTTCAAATCCTTCTGGATCCTTAGTCCATTTATAAATTTCCAAAATCAATATTCTAATCATCCTTTTGCTGTTTATTCCAAAAAAAAAAAAAAGAATTAATTAAAGTCCTTAAACATGTATTTAAAACTTCTTTTCAGAAGTATTAAAAGAGATTCACCCAATGCTATGAAACTTGTCATTCCAAAAAGCAATTAATAAGCAATTTCCAAACGGGATTAGAAAAGGAAGTGTGCAAACTCTGTGTCTGACTGCAATTTGGGCAAAGCTGGTGTTCTCTCCTCTCCCAGAGTTCTAAACCGCTGGAGACTGCTGTCTTGCATTCTTCTCAAGAAGAGTAGCTGTCTGGAACATTTGAGAACAGTCCCAATCTCTCTTTGTCCAGAGAGGAATCCCAAAGAGCCAGTCCACTTGCTGGCACTTCATTCCATCAAAGTCTGCTTTCAGTTGAGAACAGAGCCATTTTCATCATTTTGATTTCAGTGAAAGAGTTGCACATTGGCTTTTCTTTCATTTATATGAATCGAAACTTAAATGTATCTACTGCCAAATACTACAGATTAACATTGATCATTGTAAATGTCTGTTTAGATAAGATGCAGTTGTACCTGTTATGCTTCAGGAGAATAATATCATAACACCATTCCTGTTGAGGTACTACATCAGATTGTTAAAGGAGAATTTGAGGTCTATGTTCCTAGCCCCTATGTGAGAAAATATGTCTGAAGCAAATTTCAACCTGCACAGGCTGTTTTTAGGAAATATGCTTGCTGCTGCTCATTCATGCATGTCATCAAATTTGTATTTGGTAAAATTAGGCCTTGGAGAACTAAATCCAGTTCTAAAATATTCTTTTTAGTTTATTCTGTTCTGATCACATTTCTACACTTATAATTTTTATTGTACTCTAAATTATCTATGAAGTTCAGATACCAGTTTTGGTATCTGAGTGAATGAGGTGTAAGTATTATTTGTACGTTCATGTTCACATGTAAATTAAACATTTTGTTTAATATAATATTTTAATATTTTAAATCTTCAGATATGGAGCTTCAGAAATACATCAGCTCTTCATACTTTGAGTGGCCACAAAGATTGTGTGAGATGCTGTACATTCTCTTTTAATAATGAATTATTAGCCACAGGAGATGACCATGGGGAAATAAGGGTATTTTATTTTTCATTATATATTTAATATTTGGCATAATATAATATAATTGCTGTGGATTGATAGTTTTTTATATTGATGAGTTTTTGGATGGTTCTGCTATCACTTCAAAGCAACAATATTAAAGAGATAAAGAGGGATTTCAAGGATTTTTTCTGTTAACAAAAATGTTAGGAATACAGAATGCATTTACCTCTATAAGATAGCCAAGAAAGTGGATGGAAACTAGAAACAGGTTTTCTCAGTAGCAGACCCCCACGCCCCTGAAATAATCTTTCTACAGTGAAAGAAACTTGCAGAATTCTCCCGTCTTCATTGAACAAGACAAAGTTTGTATCATTAAAATAGCTCTGCAGGCCAGCTCTGCCTTCAGTAGCAACTGTAGTTTTCAGGTGGTCTTCAGGAGCAGCAATAGTTAAGCTATATTATAATAATGCAGTCTCAAGGTAGTGATGGCATGAGTCACTGTCAGTAGGCTTTCTATTGCAGCTAGCAGATAAACTAAAGTTAGTTAACAAACTTCCAACTGCTGCTCCTGTAGAACATATAAATGTAGAAGTATACAGTACTACATGATTTTTCTCTCTATATATATTTCTTTCCCACATCTTTTATCATCAATTGATATAGGAAAAGTTCAGTTTAGTTTTGAGTTGTGCAAAAATGCATTTTTCTACTGTGAACATGTCATCAGAACATGCATGAGCTAACTATGCAAGCTAAATCCTTTTCTAAACTCAGAATGGCTACTTGAACACATGTGGATGTATATGTAGCTCTAAATTCCTTCTCTGTTCTTAGAGATATTAATTATATTTGACTAGCTTGTCTCTAAGATTAGCAGAACAATTTTATCCTGGCTTCTTGCTATTTCGTCCACTGCAGTCATTAAGAATGTTCCATTGGCTGCCTCTCATTTTCAGTAGTCATCTCCTGAGACATTCTGTTATTTCCATCTTGGTTGTCTAACATTTTCTTTTCGTCTTCAAACTTCAACAATTCTCATTCCAAGATGAACTAATTTTCATCTTCTTGCCAGCACAGCCCCTTTTCACTTCTTCCATCTGAAAAAGGTCTTGTCCAAGTCTAACTGCTTATTAACATTTCTTTCCAGGTCAGTTTAATAGTCTGCACTTTTCAATGTATGTACATTTGGGAGATCATGTGACATGAGCAACAGACCCTTTTACTTTATTTGTTCTATCACAACACCAAGATGCTGGCAAGACCAGTTTGATCCCATTCACAGCAAGTGTAAGGGATGATGGCAAGCCTAACAGTTTCTAAACATCCCCATCTTGCTGGGATTCAGCCTTCTATTGTCTTTTCCCATCTATTCTCTTACTGTCTAGATACTGAGCTAATCATCCACTCTATTCCCTGCCTAGCCAGGATGAAATGTATTATAGAGCATCATCAGCATACTGATGATTTCTCATCCTGAACTGACAAATGTTCACTGCCAGTGGTTTTATATAGACATTAAATAACATAAGAATGAGCATGAAGTCCAGTGTCCTCCCATACAGGATGACAGGATCTAACCAGTCCCATGGATACCAGTTGGAACCACTGGCTCAGGAATGAAAAAAAGTGCTGCAAAACAATACTTCCAATTTCTAATCTCACAGGTTTATACAATAATATCAGATGTTGCATGTAACCTGATAGGACAAGGAAAGGTACATGCACATCCATCCAATTGCTAATTCAGGTTATCTACAGGAATAACCAATGCAGGTTTTCCCAAAATAATCAATTTCATACAGTTTATTTTTTTACTAATTGTAATTGCACCTTTTTCTCTAATACATTCTCAAAAAGGTAAGTTTAAATGAATGAATGAAAGTTGTCCATCACTGTTGGAAGAAGAGACATATCCTCAAGCAGGGATGAAAGCTTTGCCTCCTTCAAACCAGCAAATATAATCCCCTCCCTCAAGTGGGCATGAATCATTTCTTGAATCCAACTGTTCATACAACAGAAAAAAATGAAGTTGTGATACAGGTTGATGATTAGGGTAAAATATGGAAAGGGGGAGGCTACGATATAACAGAGAGAGAGAGAGAACAAAATAAATGCATTTATAACCGCTGTAAAGAAGGTTAGATGCTGCCTCATATCTTTTTCTTTTTGTGTCTTTTTCTTTTATTTCTTTCTTACTATCGTACTACTTATACTTTTCTTAATTTTGTAGTTTTTATTCTATGAAATATAAACATTAAATTTTAAAAAGTAGTCTTTCAGGAACATGTTTTCTGTAGCAAAAAATAGTTTTCAGTATTTATTAACATGAACTATCTGTAGTCATATATACAAATAGTTCTTGACCTATGAGCACTGTTCAAAGTTGCAACAATGCTGAACAAATGATAGTTAGTACTGGTCTTCATAGTTCTGGCTGTCCTAGCACCTCAGAGTCATATGGTCACAGTATGAGCACTTGACAACTGGTTCCCATTTTGATCTGTCCCCCCCCTTCAGAGACCCACAAAAACACAGCCAGCCGAGGGTTAAGAATCACTTGGCACACTCCGCAGTTCTTATCTCAACCTTGGCAGCGATATGCACATCGTCTGCCAAGGACTTTATTGGTTTACACAAACAAGAAAATCACCTACGTAGCTTTGCCGTTCATCCAGCTTCCAAGACTACGAGGTTGCTCCGTTTGTTTAGCTTTGTTCGTCACGAACTTCGTGACCCACCATACTGTCTTATATAGATATGTTTCTGGGTGTGGTCCAGTGAGTCATTGATCCTGTGACTCCAATCCAATGACTCAGGATTTCCTCATACGCCGCAGCTGCAGTACCCTTTTCTCTCGCCTTCTTTGGCGTGCGTCCAGGAATGACGTCTCTCCCTCACTCTCATCTGAGACACCTGTTTCCCCACTACTTGGCTCTCTTTCAGCTGGCACCTGAGCCGGTGCCAGATGGGGAGGGCTGGGAGATCTGGCTGGCTCCTCTTCCTCCTGCTCAGAGCTGCCTTCCTCCAAAGGGATAGGCTCAGAGGACGGGGCCACAACACATTTACAATTGGTTGCCATGATCATGTGATCACCATTTGCAGTCTTCATTGCTGACTTCCCCAGAAAGTCATTGGGGAAGCTGATAGGGAAGGTTGCAAGTTGCTAATGTACCTAAGTCTCCTACTTATGCGCATCCTTCCCCATCTCTTCTGGGCCTTGTGCCTCACCAGCCATTGACTGGTGCCGCACCCTCAATTGCCTTTTTGCAAATCCTATCTCTCCTTCCCCCATACAGCAGCAGCCACTTACTTCCCTGACAATCTGGGACTTGCAACTTTTTGCCTGCTTCCTTACTGACTTGATTGTGAGAAACTGGCAGGAAGTTGCCTCACTGAATAACTGGGTTTTGATTAATCATGCAACTGGGACTTTGGGATTGCTGTCACTGAGCGGTGCAGTCATACTTTACATCCACATTGCTTAGCAAATAGAAATCCCAGTTCCAATTGCTATCATAAGTGCGAACTACCTGTACATTGGAAGAAAAAGCCAACATTTCCAAATTTCCCGTAGCCCTCTTATGCCACATAATTTTTAATGTGTTTTTACATTCCAGTTAAAACAATAGGCAATATACACTTCAGTGCCTGTTATCCACTACTGGTTTTAGATTTTTTTTTACTCCCGCCTTTATTATTTTTATAAATAATTAAAGACAGTGAACTTACTTAATATTCTCCCCTCTTCCTATTTTTCCAATAATAACTGAGGTGATATGGTCTGACAGGGTGACTGGCCCAAAGTCACCCAAATGGCTTCCATGCATAAGGCAGGACTAGAACTCACAGTTGCCTGGTTTGTAGACTGGCACCTTAATTATTAGACCAAACTGGCTCTCTGGTTCCAAAGTTGTTTGCATTTTAATATCAAAAGAAAGCCATTGATTCTTATTAATTTAAAAGGAAGACTGGTCTATTTAGCTTGATAAAATAATACATTTAGGAAGTTATGGAGGTTTCACAAGGTGACTAATCTACAAGATATTATGCCTTTTGAATTCCAAAAACATTTGTAGCTGGATTTATTTTTTGTTTCTATTTCAACACCATCATTTAGTTGTATTCTCTAAGATAGCTTACAAAAATTTATAACTGTATGTAGTATTTTACTGCATTTGTATTACAGGTTTGGAGTATATCAACAGGTAAACTACTTCACTTGTATTTTTCTGCCACAACAATGGAAGGAGGATCAGCATACGGAGGCTGGGTGACAGGCCTTCATTTTTCTCCTGATGGTAAAGTGCTTGTTTCTTCTGGAGGATACATCAAGGTAAGCTCAATAAAATTTTGTAAAAAGTGCAATTTCTAGAATTATTACATAAACTAAGAATACACAACTTTTTTGAGGGTCGTTAAAAACCATCTCTTTGAAGTATATGATTGAATTAGGGAAAAATAAACTTATCTCTTGTGTATGTATCTTTAATTTAGAAGTTTATGCAATAACTACAATTTGCCTATTCGATCCCATAGATGACAATTTGATGACAATTTAGAAATACTTGTGTACCTTACCCAAGGCTCTCAGTTACGAGATCTGTGTAATTCTAATATAGGAAGTAAATTTCAAGAAAATAATCATGCTTTAGGGCAGATTTTGAAATCTACATTTGTATAGGTAATATGAATCCTTGTGTTCTGAAATTTGACTCTTATGAATACTGCACTTTTTTCAAATGTGTAGCACAGCAAGAGGAGTATGCCACAGTTTGGTTGTAGTGTATTTATAGGTTATTGTCAGATTTTTATTTTTCTTAATTATAAATATATTTTCTTTTCCTTTTAGTGGTGGAATGTGGATACTAGTCAATCCTTACAAACTTTCTACACAAATGGAACAAATCTCAAATCACTGCATGTGTCCCCTGATTTCAAAACATGTGTGACACTGGATAATCTAGGCATTCTTTATGTGCTACGGATTATGGAGTAAATTTAAGTTGTAATCACATTTATATTTATAGTATTTTTGAGCCAGAAGTGAATCATTTTCTTATTTTTTTCTAACTTTCATGAAACTGTGATTTTTTTACTATACATGATACATTTGCAATTTCATCCAAATCAGCACCTTTTTTAAAAAATATGTGGTTGATCAGAATTAATATGTTTTGCTCTTGGAAGTTGCACTGAATATAATTACACTTTACTTTGATCACCAAAAAGAGCAATATGTGATAATGCAGTCATTGATCTAATAGCAAATGTTTCTAAATTATAAGCACATTTGCCACTCTGAGATTTTGCTTTAGATTTTTTTTTTACTATTGTAATTTTGTCTTGATGCCTTTGGATTGACAGGTGTTGTCTTGATACACAATGTGAATAATTGAAAATATGCATGGCATAAAGTGCCTACTGATATTGTCCTGTTTCAAAGATAATATAAGAGCACGTTTCAGTTTTGTTCTTTGCTTAAAAACACAATACAATTTTCTAAAGATAATTTTTTTCCAAAAGTTTGGATGTTGGCTTAACGTATTCCATTTTGAATCAGGCTAAAATATCACTGACAGCTAATTGTATTAAAACTACAAAAAAATGTATTGGGAAGAATATTTCACTTTTAAAGATAATGTATGATTAAGATTATTTTGTATTTTGCTTGTTTTCTTTTTAAAAATAAAGTATATTTGATTTTTTTCCCTAGCCTGTATTTCTTTTAGTTTTTGTCTATGAATATTTAAATAAAACTTACCTGTTAAAATGTTTTTAAGTTGATATCGCTAGATGACATATTTTCATATAAGTTGTTTATTGTCCTTTAATACTAATTCGAGACAGTTGATTAGATATACACAGGATACAAAATTGATAATTAAGTTCTCTTGGGGTGCATATGTGCACAAATACAAATAACAACATGGAAAGTGAAGGGGGAGGGACTCGTGATTGTTGTGCTGAAAGGCAGATTAGAAACTTCTAGATTTCTCTCTTTAGCTCATTTTCTGAATGGAACCCAAAGGCTACCAAAAATATGCCTTGAAGAACAGGCAGGCACATTTCCTCCATGTGGAACACCAACTTGTTAAAAACAGTTTGGCAGCGTGACTCTCAACACACCTACTTTCAGTCAGATATCAGGCCAAGGCAATATTTTAACAGAGTCTTAAGATATTAATACCCAAACTGACATTGAGTCATTTGCAAACATCACGTCTTTGAAACAGGTTGGCCAAGAATAAAATGCCCTTCCAGACAAAAATATCTAATATCTCTTCAATCTAGGTGGGCCCAACAGACATAGTAAGAATTAATACAGCTTAACCAGGTTGGAACAGGAGAAAAAAGGCCGAGATGCCCAAGCCCTGACATGAAGAGGGCCAGAAAAGGCCTGTGGCAATAGACGAAGTTCTCAGGGATTGGACCGTAGACTGAGTGGAAGAAGAGGTTGTAGAAGAGTGGTCCTCACCTGTAGTGAAAGATTTCGATATTAAGCTGGTACTTATTAGTAACAGGCCCCAAGGGCGGTAAAGTAGTGGAGAAAATGGACAGTGGTTTCAAGTGACAAGTATGAGTACCTGTGTGTTAACTTGGGCCAGAGACAAACTAGGGATCCTGGCTATCATAAGGCTAGGATTTGAGTCCCTTGTTTTTTCATGAAGTTCTATTGTCTGGTAAACTTGCATTCAGGGCAACTTGGGCTCTCAGTGTAGTATCTCCTGGTTCATCCCAGATAGCAGCTTGGTTTCAATAAGATTTTTGGAGGATTAAACAACAGAAGTCATACTTGAGCACCAATATTTAAATACAAAAACTGAATCAGATTAAGCACAAGGCAGGGCTTATGTTCAAGTCTACTTCATGCCGAATAATAAGTAGAATAAGGCATGAAGTAGGGAGGCAAAGAACCTCTACTACTCCCTTGTGTTGGTGGGCTGTTGGCCAAGTCTATCATTGCCAACTTTCTTGTTGTTAGGATTTAGCATGTAGATCTCTGCCAGGCCACTATAACTAGTTTATATGACATTTCACCAATAAATGTTCAAATCCATCAGTGTCTTGACTCTATAAGGGCAGGATTTGATGTGATAAGTGCTGAAATAGAAGCATTATATTTGAGATTTCTTTTAACCTGTGAAGTAAAAAAGGATACTTTGAACTATGATCTCTGCTACTTCTGGGCTTGCTTCTTGCCCCTCTTGACTCATATGGTCTGGAAAAAGCATATTTGCTGGATCTGGAGGATAGTCTGCAGCTGTTTGTGAAACAGATTATTACAAACTCTTCTCTATTTTTGACACTGTTGCCAATTTCCAGTCTTCTGTTTTGCTGGTAGAGTAAGAGGGTGCTGGAAAATCAACTTCAAAGTATTATGGAAGAAACAAGATTATCTGGCACATTTTCAATCTGGATTCAAGCATGGGTATGTGACTGAAACAGCATTGGCTCTCCTGGTTGATGACGTTTGTTGGAGCTTGGATGAGAGGAATGTTGCTGTCTGGAGCCCTATCAGGGCTATTGTCAGACTTAAATACCATAGCTCCAGTATCTTTCTGTACCATCTGTGAGAATTGTGAATTAGAGTACTCTTCTATAATGATTCTGCCTAGTATGCTAATAAATGAAGTTCTGTTGATGTTTCCAAGATCCTGTACTTTATATAATGCTTACATTAAATATATTATTGTATAATTCTTGCTTCCTTGATAATGCCTTGTGATGGTCACAGCACCTACCTAAGTGGGAGGATCTCAAAACAGTGACCCATACTCTCATTGCTACTCATCCAGGTTACACAACATGTTTTCTGTGAGTCTCCCTTTGAAAACAACCGTGGCTGGCATTGCAGAAGCCCAGAAGGACTGGAGGAAAGTGCACAGGTGGAGCAGACTAATCCAGCAACAGGCAACCTGAAGCTGGCAAGAAAAGTCACAAAAGGCACTTGTAATTATGGGTGTTGGAACCTGGTTCATAAGTGCAAACCAATTGTCAAATGCCTAGATCATGATCATGTGACCATGCAGATGCTGGGACACCTGGAATTCCAAGGACTAGTTGTAACCACCATTTGTCCAGCACTGCTATAACTTTGAATGGTGCTGAACAAATAGTCATAGGTTAAGGGCTACCTGCATTTGAAATACATTCCCAAATCCATAATTTTTTTCATGAACTCTACTTCAAAATTGGACCAAAGAATACATATAGGCCCATGTTCTAGCTTTATTCCTTCTTCCATTTTAACTTCTCTCCTTCCATTGCTTTGTACTGAAACAGAATAAATTCCTAAAAACAAAAACCTCTTTTTACTGTTAGGTTTTTTTTTTATCATATTGCACTAAAAGTAGACAATATGAATTGCAGATTACACTGGCCATTAGACCATTATGTTTTCCATACTCCTTGTCATTTCAGAATGCCTGATGTTTAATATTATCCTTACTAAATTGTGAAAAAGCCAGTGCTGACTGTACAACTTCAATTTATTTTGTGTGCTTTTGAAGGATATAAATAATGACCAAAATTACAAAATTTATAACTGGAAGCCCAAGCATATTTACAGAGAAGAATTTGTTGCAGTGAGGCTACTATTTGCTTGTTCCTATACAATGTTCCTTTGGGTACTATTTTCAATGTTTAATATCAGCCTACTACATACATATCAACAATGATAGGCAAAATATATACAAGGAACTAATTGGTTCAAGTATATTGTATTAAAAGGTTCTTTTGTCATCCAGCGCTATGATTAGGATCAACTAAACCATATACAATTTTCAGTTTTAAATCGAGTTTCATTATCAATTTTGCTAAAAATTCCATTGAGTGTAACTGAATTTTCAGTTAGATATGAAAGAATAATAAAAAACATTGAAGTCAACCACACTATTCATAAATATCTCTATAATGATGTCCAAAATGATTCACAATTTGACTGGATAGAATATACATTTAAAATGCTGTTTTTTGCCTATGATCAATATTTTTACTGTAATTTATTCAGTTCCACTGAAATATACATAAATGTTATTGTACAAATACTCCACGAAGACATTAAAAAATTAAAATACTTGAAACAAAACTGTAAGCAAATTTCATTAAATTCCATGTTAAGCCAGTGCTCAACAGGTTATTTTGTGGAAACAATGTATTACTTTGGATTTTTTTAAACTTTATTTAGGAAAAAAATCTTTTGAATTGAACTTTTTCATTAAAATCAGCTGCGACAGAAAATTTAATAAAAATTCCAGTTGGATTAAAACCATCTTTGAAACATTGATAAGCTTAAATGCATGGCTATAATAACTTGAAAAACTTTGTACAGTTGCATGTACCTTAGTGCAATTGCTGGGCAGCTTTTATTTTATTCTTCCAAAGTACAAAGCATCCAGTTTATAGATGACACCACTGTTACCACTGTTGCAAACAGTACAGCAGCAGTTTAACTTCAAATTAAATCCAAATTCTCTTCATAATTAATGATTTTCTTTATCATAAATATTCACACTTTTTCATATAATTTTTCCTCTGTCACACAAAAATATTTAATACAAGGTGCATTTTCATGCATTATTATTAATTTCTCTTCTTAAAACCATTTATCAATCTTAACACACTGCTATATAGAACCTCTTTTCTCCAGATGATTAAATGGCATGTAGTTTACAAAAAACAGCAACTAACAAATGAAGGAAATTAATAACTTGCTATTATTATTTTTTAAACATATTAAAACAAAATTATATAGGATTTTCATAATTTCTCAAATATTGTATTAAATAATCTGGGTCTATTTCAATGTTCAATTTGCCAAATAAGAAACCCAACTATAACTGAACATTGTATTACTAAGCAGCATTAATGTTAGAGACCTTTGTAAAAGTAGAACATTAAAATATGAAATCAAAGAAAGCACTGTGGCAAAGTCCTAAGAAAATTGCGTGCACGAAAACTATCTCCCACTTCTCTTGTGGACTCTTTGAAAAGTCTTCATCCCATGTCATTCTTCTGTCAACGCTGCAGGAAGAACAATCACCAGAAATGACCAGCAGCCTTTATATTTATATATATATTTATTTATATATATTTATGTTTTTGCTAGTTTCAAGGCCACTCAGTGCAGTCTTCCTCTCTGTTAGATTGAAGAGTTGCTTATCATGGAAAGGCTGTGCTGTGACTGCTTTGAGTGCAAGGCACAACAAGAAATGATGAACAGTTCATTATCAGAAAATTGTGGTTTCATACTTGGTATTAATTCCTCTTTTAGCTTCTTGTCCTGGTTCTACAATCCATGGTAGATTGGTAAGAGTCTTTTGTTCAGTGGGATCTATCTGCTTTGAAACAAATAAACACAGGAATGCTTTATCTATTTAAATTACAGAATTTTAAAGCTATGTTTAAAGTTTGTCAACATGGCACATTACCTGGATGTACCATATATTGGTTGCTACCTACTGATGATCCAGTAGGACACTGATTGTTAATTTTCACTGCCCTCACAAAATTGTGTTGCTGGAATGAAACACATTACACTACTGTAAATCTGAAATTGTAGAATAGCTTTACACCATGATGCAGCATGTGAAGCTTACAGATTTGAAAAGCAGATCGGACTGCAAGACTCACATTCTCTTTTGACTTTGAAATTACTCTAAGTACATATATTCAAAGTAAAACTGTTTAGTCAATATCACAAAAAGCAGCAGGCAATCAGGAGGGCCAAGCATATACATCTCCAGCAATTTGAAAGAGGTGCATATAAAACATAAACAGCAAATAGTGTTCCTAGCTGGCTTGTAATGTATGCATAGGAGTGTAATATTTCGTGTGTTCAAATCATAAAATAAACTCCAACAACTATAAAACTACCAAAACATAAAGATGTTTTCATGAAAACTCACAAATACTTAAGATTCAATGTTGGCAAATTTTCCTATGGCTGAAAGCAGTACAGTATTTGTTGTGGTGAGCACATAAAAAACTTAGTATCACATGTTCTGGTTTTTCCTGGATTTTGAGATGCTAAAAGGAGACAGGATTTTCCCATCCCTCCTATAAAGTTTGTGATGGAGATAGAATTTGAATTCTTGTTTCATATGGACTTTTTAATACATTGACTCAAATATTTATATAGCTGTCCTCCTCCTGCTGCTTTTTTGCCAGATAAGAATCTCCAGGTTTACCTAGGAATCATCCTTCGTGTTATTCCCACAACAGCCTAAGTGAAGTAATTTTTCAAGACTGTAGAGTTGAAGGTTAAGGCGTTAAAAACCACTCCACTCATACGTACAGTTTTAACCTTCACATGGGGAGATACCAATCTGAGTACTGCCAACTATATTATCTCCTACTACTCCAGATTTTATTTATAAGATGCTCTGATTTTCATTTTTTATTTATTTCTTTCTGTAACTGATATAACACCTATTATTGTATATCATACACAATAAACGTTACAAATGGGTATAAATGATACTAATAACTAGTATGTATTAGGCATTAATTTCTGACAATTTGATCTTTATAATAACCCAAAATAATTTGGGAAGTTAATTTTTTGTCAGTTCTTTAAAATTTTGGTTAGTTCCTCCCCAATCTACAGGTTGACGATGGATACTTTTTGGTTTGTTACAAATCTTCCATGAGCTTGGTCATGCCTCTTCATTTTACCCCTTCTGATAACTCCTCTGAAAAATATGGCTATGGGGATCATGAATTCAATAATATCTGGAGAGATGCATCTACTGATCTACTGTATTAAAACACCTGGGTGGCAAGCCAGAACAGAAAGTCAAGAGAACATTCTGAAAGAAAGCAACGGCAAAAGGGTTGCTAAGAAAACTACATGAATGTGTCCATCTGGTCATCAAGAGTTGAGCCTGAAGTGCCTTTCTTTTACTTTACTTACTGATCATTGAACCAAGCAACAGCAGATATACTGAGGCATAATCTTATACTGGATATAATTATCAAATATTTGCTAAAGACTTTACAAGTAGTATGGTTAAAATTACCTTTAAGAATGTCTTTAATATTAAACTTCTGAAATTAAAATAAAAAAAATCTATCTAGTTACAGTAAATGCATATCTGGAGTAAAATTTACAAACACAGGCCAAGAGCATTTATCATACACTGATAGCAAGTTTCTTCTATATGGATTATGCTTCTTACTCACCACAGATTTTCGGATGCTAACACGTGGTTTTGGGATTGGCTTGGTAGGTTTATTATCAAAGCTTTCAGGAAGTGTTGAAGAATGGCCTCCTTTTCGAGCCTGAAGTGCCAGTTGATAAGCTACTTCAAATGCCTGTCCCAATGTGAGAATGATTTCATAGGCTAAATTCTGGAATAGCAACAAACAGCAGGATTAAGCTAATTAATATGAATGTAAGTTTAAAAGAAAATCTTAAATATAGGGTAGCTTTGACTAATTGTGAAAAGACTATATTAATTGCTTTTTGTGCATCAGTGATGTTTTATCATTTTCTACTACTGACACGTTAAAAAAAACAATGTAGAGACAACATACTTGATTTCTTCTCTCCCCTACAGTATGTTGAACATTCAAATGTAAATATTCAGTCACTCAGTCTATAGGAAGATAATGGATGTAGGACATACTGAATACACACTAAATTCTAAATGCACCCTCCCCCATGAAGAGTACATGGGAAAAAATTAGAAACCTAACAATTCTGTGCAATATCCAGCTTTTCAACGTAGGATTGCCAGTTCTGTCTAAAAGCAACCCTAGCGAACACTCTTGCCACCCATGTGAATGTGTCTGTCTATGTGTCATACTCATGTATATACATGTATCAGTGTACTGTATCTGCCAGAAGCTACACTGTAATAATAGGTAAGGCCAGAACCAAAAATTGTATTGTCTTTAAAATTAATTGTCCCATTTATAAAATTAATACTGTCATAATCAAAAACTCACGAGTATACACCACACATTCCCCTTCCTGCTTCCAGCAGAAATTGTAAAGACAAAGGGATAAGGGACAGGACAAAGAGATGAGGGAGGGAAAATTGCATCGGGAAGAGGAAAGGAAGGGAAGGGAAGGAAAAAGGAAACAGAACAAAACTAGATGGAGAGAAAGTGAGGGGGAGAGCTGAAGTGTAAACACGGTTTCTCTCATTTCTTTCCAGTTTAATTACTTCTTCCCAGTTACCTCTTTATTTTCAATAGCATCCTCTATTACCAGTTAATGGTAGATAATTCCCTCCTAATTATTTGGTAAGTAAAAAGGGAAGAAAAACTCATGTTCCTATTTATTTATACTTATTATCACTTTAAGAACAGTACTGTGAGCTTAAACAATCTATTTTACTTGGTCACATCGATCAAAAACACCATGTGTTCATTTTTATAGGTTACTGCATAGCATAAAACATCATAATCCACATTGAAATGCAGACAATAACAGAATGATAAAAGATCTAATGTTTTGCAAACTTTCAATCCTTTACACAGATAGCAATTGTACATTGGCTTACTTCATCAGAATCTTAAAATTAATACTCATAAATCCATCCATAAATGCTGACCTCACACTGGCCATGAAATGGGAGATCTACCTTCTTGAAACTTCCATTATTTGTAAGCCAGTAATACTTCCAAATGAAACTTTTAAAGGTATTTTTGTAAATTGAATTAATCTTGCAACAAGAGACAGCAATTGTTTTTACAATTTATCCTTTATCACTATCCAATCAATAACATCGGGGAATGAAACAAACAGACTCCATAAATTAGTTACTAAAACTATCTACTAAAATTTAGGTTTGCTTATTTATCTGTTAATTTATAACTTTTCTCTTGTCCTTCTGAGGTAAACCAGATAGGAATCAAAACCAGGTGAGCAAATTCTACTTTATTGTAAAGCTACAGTGTAAGAATCTTGTAAGTCTGAAAATACAATTCTTTCCCCTTCCCTCGGTCTCCTTTATAGCCCAAGAAACTAAGGAGGGTCTCTTCTGACCCTCTTCTCCCATCAACTCTCCAGTTGCAGGCTATGCTGTCTCTTATCTGGTTGTTCTCTTGGTAGCATATCTTTGCCCAGTCTCCCAAGTCTTTCCCACATAATGTTACACATCTTAATGTGAAAAGGGTCATATGTAGTATCTACTTGTTCCCTACAATAAGACAACAGATTGAGCTGAATAAGTGACTAACCAAAGTTATTCACTAAATTTCCAAGCTGAAGGATTCTTGAACCTTAGTCATCCAGATTTCTCATTTTGGTATATTTGACATAGATTTTTAAGAAGAAACTATGCAACAGCAAACTTGCCTACTAGTCTTGTAATATTTATTTTGCTAGTGATTATAAAATTAAATAGTATTTGCATTTAATTCTCAGCCAGTTGTGATAGACAAGATTTAGAAATATTGATGGTATATATTTGTAGGTATTTTATTGGCATTTTTATTCAGCCAATTAGAAGCTTATTCTGTGGAATTATACGTGATCTGTTGGAATGTGATGATCCATTCTGGCAACATACTACTTAAAATATTATTTGACATATTTATGTGCTGATTATCGGATTAGAATGTTCTACAGCAGCCTGGGAGTGAAGAGTAAACTTGAAAAATCAGCGGGAAGTCTGACTACAGTATAATGTTGGGGGAACTATAACAAATCATTCTAAATGTTTCAAGCTGACATTCTATGACCATCTAAAGCTTATGCTTTCCAGACCACAATCCACAACACTAGCAGTTATTTTAATTAAACTAAACATCTGAATTGTAACATCTTCTGAAACTCCAAAGTTTCTATCTATAGTGTGATAAAAAGATATATATTTAAAAATCAATAGTTCATTTTACTGTTGGAATTTAATTCCAAATATATGTCTGCATTATACGGCTGCAATTCTTACAGCAGAAACACATCTGAAATGATAGCTTATATGCTTTAGATCAGATTGGTAAGTGCAATATTAACAAAACTCATTTTTCAAGTTTTAGGCACACTGAACATTTGCCCATAGCACACAGGAATACTAATAAAAACCCAGCATTTTAATTCATAAATTATTTGATAGCCAGTGATAAACAGCACTATTTCAAAGATAAAAATTCACATTTTATCAGCTTTTAAGGAATATAGTTATGGCAAATTTCACTGGGTTTAAGCTGATATACAAGTCTTAAAAGGCTTAGAATCCTTACCTCACAGAAAATATTGGTTTATCCTTTTTTGTCAATACAGTAAAATTTTGAACTAATCATTATTTATCCCAGAATGCAGCACTATATGCTTGGATAGATTGAATTTAAGCAGCTTTGTGAACCATACGTAGAACTGGTGGTTACTAGTTGCTCACTGCAATTGACAATAACTCTTGACTCCCAGTTATTTTGTCATGAAGAAGCAACAAATTAGTTACAGGATAAACCACTTGGCAAGGTAGTCTGAGAGGTTGCAGGTTCTGCTTCCACTTAGAGCCCAACCTAACCATAACCCAACCAGAGAAGTAGTAGCAGCTATAGACAGCTTCTTCCTTATCCTGTGCCCGATAAAACTCGTGGTTTTAAATGTCAGTAAGCCCAATAAAATCCAGTCCTATGTTCATATGTGTTACATTATGTTTTCTTGAAAGTTTTTCTCAAACCATATCATTAAAATATAATTTTTCAAAATTTTCAAAAATATTATATAAACTGGCTATTCAGGCAAGTACAAGCATGAAAATCTTATTCAAGATGTTCTGCCTATGCAGAACATCCTCACTTGGATTATTTCACTTGTACGGAATTGTATGTAAACGGAGGTTGTCTTACCTGAACATCCATTTTCAGAGCGCTGCGGATACACTCCATAGCTGGGTAAGATCCTCTTCTCTGACACCAACTGAGAGAACTTTTTTTTTAAATTCAAATACTCCCCTCTGTGCTCTAGCCACGCCTCCCTTTACCCATACTTCCCCAGTCTTGAACGAAGGTGCTGCACACACAAATTTTAACCAACACCATTTATTAACTAACCACATAACAAACAACACAACAAGCAGGAAGCCCAAACGGGAGGGAATGGAGTGTATCTGCAACGCTCCGAAAATGGACGTTCAGGTAAGACAACATCCATTTTCCAGAGTGTTACTACTACACTCCATAGCTGGAACATACCCAAACTCAAACCCCAAGGGAGGGAGGCTGACTGCCCCCAGAAGAATCAAAAACCACACTTTGCAAAACCCGCCGTCCAAAGGACGCCTCAGCTGAAGCATAAGCATCAATCCTATAGTACCGTATGAAAGGAGACAGCAAGGTCCAAGTGGCCGCTCGACAAATGTCCAGAATCGAAGCCTGCGTTGCCCAGGCTGCAGAAGTAGCCATACTTTGCATGGAATGAGGCAAAATCCTCGCAGGAACTGGACGTGCCTGACGTTCATAAGCAGACGCAATGCAGGCCTTGATCCAATGGCTCACCGTGGTCGACACCTTCAGGCCCATAGTCGCCGAGTGGAAAGAAACAAGAAGAGCCTCTGTCTTACGAAAGGATGCAGTCCTTCGGATATAATGCCGCAGAGCCCTATAGACGTTAAGGGTGTGCCAAAGAACCTCACGGTGATGGTTGGGAGACGGGCAGAAATCAGGTAACACAGTCTCTGTGAACGGTGAAAGCATGAATTCACTTTGGGTGTGAAAGCAGGATCCAATCGGAGCACCACTGTATTAGCATGAAATGCGCACAGGTCCCTCCTAACAGAGAGAGCAGCAAGCTCCGAAATCCTCCTGGCAGAAGTAATAGCCAAAAGGAAAGCCACCTTGAAGGGAAGGAACTTTAAGGAAATGGAGCCCAACGGTTCAAAAGGAGGTTCAGTGAGGGCTTGCAACACCAGGGACAAATCCCAGGATGGGTATTGATGAACCATAGGCGGTCATAAATTCGTGGCGCCATGAAGGAAACCCCGCACTCATGGATGGTGCGACAGCGATTGGTAAGGAGGAACAGACAAAACCGTGGAAAGAGCGGCAACTTGTCGCCTCAACATGGTGGGAGTCAGGCCTCTGTCCAACCCTGACTGGAGGAAGCCAAGGATGTCCTGAATCACAGCCGACGTCGGGTCCACGTGACGTTCCAAACACCATTTGCAGAAGGCCTTCCAAGACGCCTCATATATCTGTGTCGTAGAAGGTCGACGTGCTGCCTGGATAGTGCCAATCATATCATCCAGAAGCCGACCTTTCTTCAGGATGACGCGCTCAAACGCCAAACGGCCAACTGCAGCCATTGAGGATATAGGTGGTGGATGGCCCCTTGGCGCAGAGATATCCAATACAGTGGTATCACCCACGGGTTGTCCACCGAGAGTTCCACCAGATCGGCAAACCAGGGCCTGCGCGGCCAGTGGGGAGCGACCAACAGCAGTTCTTCTCCTTCTGCCATCATCTTCTGGACCACCCGAGGAATCAGTTTGACCGGGAGAAAGGTGTACAACAGCCCTTTCGGCCACCGACACCGCAGGGCGTCTGAGTCCTCCGTCTATGGAGTCGGGTATCTGGAGATAAACCGAGGTAGCTGGGCGTTTGCGGGACTGGCGAACAGGTTGATTACTGGAGCCCCGAACCGGAGGGACAGTTCGCGAAACAGCCTCAGATGTAATTGCCATTTGGTCGGATCGATCTGTTCCCTGCTGAGCCAGTTCGCCTGAACATTGTCCGAACCGAAAATGTGGTCTGCCCACACTAACAGCAGGTGTCGCTCCACCCAACGGAAGAGTTTCTCTGACTCGAGCATCAGGACACACGACTTCGTGCCCCCCTCTCGATTCACATGTGCTTTGGCAAATGTGTTGTCCATGAGGATCAGCAAGTGACACCCGTGTACTGTCGCTGAGAAGTGAAACAGGGCCAGGCAAATCGGCCCTGATCTTGAGCCACTTGGCTGCCCAGATGGGCTCCCCAGCCCTGAAGACTCGCGTCAGTAGTTAGAACAACTCTCTCTTGTTCCAGAAAATAATAGCCCCTCCGAAGAGCTGGTGACGTCCACCATCTCAGGGACAGCCTCACCTGTGGAGGAACGAAAATGGTTCTGAATCTGCCAGCCTCTCCCCTCTTTTGAAACGGCAACAGAAGCCATTGAAGTGGGCGAGAGTGTCTGCGTGCCCAAGGAACGATGTGAATGCATGAGACTAGCTTTCCGAGTAGTTTTGAGAGAGTCATGAGAGGTACTGACCTCAGGGACGGAACCAGATCCAACAAGGTCCTGATGTTCTGCATCCTCTCAGGCGACAGAAAAACTTGACCCTTGGAAGAGTCTATCACAGCTCCGAGGTGCAGGATGGAAGTCGACGGAACGAACAGAGTCTTGTCCAAATTTATGGTGAACCCGTGTGCCCGGAAGGTTGAGAGCACCAGATTCATGTCGTGTGTTGCTTGGTTCATGGAAGATGAAAGAACTAGGATGTCGTCTAGGTAGCATAACAGTCTCACTGGAACCAGCCTGAAGGTTGCAGCAATCACTGCCATGAGTTTGGTGAAAGTCCTGGGTGCCGAGGAAAGACCAAATGGCATGGCACAGTACTGATAATGCCTGCCCGCAAACTCGAATCGCAGAAACTTGTGATGAGAGGGATGTACTGGAACATGAAGGTAGGCCTCATATAAATCCACCGACTGCATGAGGTCCCCTTGACGCACTGAAGCTAGAATCGACTGAAGCGAGTGCATCTTGAACTGCCGGTAGCGAACCGCCCGATTCAAGTCCTTCAAGTTGAGGATTGTTCTGACGCCCCCCGAACTCTTGGGGACCAGAAAGAGAATTGAGTACAACCCGGTACCCCACTGGTCCTCGGGAACCAGCTCTATCGCTTTGATGTCCAGCAGATGAGTTATTTCCGCCGACATGAGGCAGCGAAGTTCAGCTGACCGTGATATGGGACACCTGAGGAAATGACATGGAGGGCAATCTGAAAACTCGATCAAGAGTCCTTCGGCCACCGTGCGACAAACCCACACATCCGACATTGATGCCGCCCATTGACGGTGGAAGGCCTGAAGACGACCGCCAACGGGACCGGCTGGCGGTGAATCATTTGCCCTGCCTAAAAGGCCTGGAAACGGAGCCACGAAAGGGGCACTTTGCGGCTGATTGCTGTCTGCCCCAGTCCCGGAATCGCTGTCTGTCGGAGAAGCGATCTGTGGAAGAGAACGATTGTTGATAAGAGGAGGATCCACTGGCCCCGGAAGAGGTCCGAAAGGGCGGCCGCTGAGAGTATGGAACATAACATCTCTCCTGTCTGTGGAAAGCCGATGGAAGGACCTTCCACTTATCTTTGTCTTCCACCAGAACAGGGTCCAAAGCGGCACCTAAGAGATTGGGTGACTTGTAAGCGGCAGCAGCCAACTTCCATTTTGTCTTGACGTTTGCCTTCCAAGGCCGCAACCAGAACAGGCACCTCGCCATGACGGAAGATGCCAAGGCACAGGAGGCAAACTTAACAGAGTTCAAAAATGCATCAGCCGAATATTCAGTGGCTGCAATGATTTTATTAACGTCTTGGTGCAAACAAGTTTCCTCAGGAGGAAGCCATTCTTGCAATTGATGCAGCCAAATCAAAGAGGCACGATTAAAGAAGGAGGTGGCTGTCGCTGTTCTGATGGCCCAGGCCACTGCTTGGTGAGACTTTCGGAAGGCCTGTTCCATACGCCTATCTTCCGCTTTAAGCCTGTCCAAGGGGTTCGAAGAAATCATCGACTGGGAAGTAAGACTCGCCACTGGGACATCAACAGCAGGTAAGTCCAATAATGCCTCCAACTCAGGAGCCAGAGAGAAAAGCTTCTTGTCCTGGTTGCTGGGCGCAGTTGACGATCCTGGCTGGCCTCACGGTGCCTGAAGAACATCCAGGAATAGCTGTGGACAAGGAATAAAGTCTTTTTCTTGCTTAGCTTGTTTGAACAAAGCATCATGCGGTCCTACTTCAGGCTGGGGCGTGGAAGACTGAGCTCCCACCGACCCCAAATTAGTAGTCAAACGTGCCTTGTGTAGGAAGTACTTGAACAATGCAGGCCGAAAAAGTCCCATAAAGGCTGGGGACTCAGGAGGTAACCCTTCATCCTCCAAGAATTCGAGATCTTCAGGGCAATCCTCCTCCTGGTCAGATTCAGATGCCGAATTTCCGAATCAGTGGTGATAAGAACAGGTTCTGCGAGCAGAAGGCACCACCTGACAGAGTCCAGAAGAAGACCCGTGAACCGCATGCTGAGCTCCAGCAGCCATGATGGAGGCTAGAGCCGTAGAGAGCATGGTTTGGAAGTCCATCTGAGAGCCAAAAGACAGAGGTTCCACAGGGCGAAGTCCCGCAGCAGTGGGCGTAAAGGTTGCTAAAGAAGCCTGCCTACGGGTGAAAAGGTGTCATCCCAGCAGCTGACACGTCAGGCAAGCATTGCGAGACCCCTTTCGACAAAGCCAACGGAACTGGTGAAGAAGACCTTGCACGAGCAGGTTCTGATTCAAGACACACTGGCGAAGAGTCAGCGGCACGTTTGGCCTTCTCATATTGGCGCTCAAATGTCTTGTGACGCCGTAGGGCATCCTTGTCAGCAGCAGCTGAAGATTTGGAGCGGTGGGAAGAATGGCTGGAAGACCCAGACCATTTAGCCCCCTTAGACTTGTGTGACTTGACGGACTTGGGGGGGCTGGCCTCTTGTTCCAGGTCCAAGGAGAGAGAGGAGTCCACCATAGTCAGTGAGGCATATGGCAGCTGGTCTTATTTAAGAGGCAACTATATAATGAAAAGCCACCTGTTTTTTTAAATATATATATCTTAAATTATATTATTTTTTTATATTTATATAAATATAAATTTATAATATTTAATTTTTAATATATATATATATTAAATTATATATATATATATACAAATAAACACAGGTGCTGCCACTCCCACTAGGCGATGCTGGAAGTACCAGGCCCAGTCACCAAGTTGCTACCAGGTCAGCAAAAACAAATTATTTTGGCCACCACTGAAACTCAAACAGGCCTAATCATAGCAGGCACCGAACAGTGACCAAGCTAGAATTATAGTTAGTAATTTCTATGCCACAAAAGGGCACTGTTACAATAATACCCACTAGGAGTGGGAGGGCTCTCCCCCCTCCACCGCCTAGGGCAGGAGAAGGCCAAAATTCAAGGCCACTGGCTGTTAAACAAAATGGCGGGCGCTATCTGTCGAGTGTTCAAAATGGCGCCTGCCACATTTAGCTTCGGCCATGGAAGGCCAACCACCGAAAAATAGGGCTGTGAACCTGGTGGCCATACGAAACACCCCAACGACTCACAGCAAGTTCGGCAGCTGCCTTCTTAGCACACCGCCAGCCGCTTCCAGAAACACGCAGTGCCGCCCGCAGAGCCCTGACGGGACAGTCGCCGGATGCCTGTTACTGCCGCCACTAGGCCTGCTCAGGGAAAGGCAAATCCCAAATGCCGCTACTGATCGAAGGAATCCCTGGCGCCGATCTCAACAACAGGGGTGTCAGGGGTAGCGATGGCGAACCGCTCGCTCGCTCCCCCCCCGGCGGCAATTTTTAAAGCCGGATCTGCCCCAAAGGGTCAGAATCCGGTATCTGGAGGCATGCCAAGCGCCATGGCACAGCACAGGCCATTCAGCAGGGCACGAAACCGTCAGTCCCAGCTGACAGGCTATAAGAAACTTTTGCACTCCACTAAACCGAAGAAGGAAAACAACCAAATGAGCACTAATCAAAAATAAAGAAACCACCTAACGCTAAATCTACTCTCCAGAGCACAGAGCTAAAAAATTCACCTCAGTCTGTCAGCAACTGAGAGAAAGACTGGGGAAGTATGGGTAAAGGGAGGCATGGCTAGAGCACAGAGGGGAGTATTCGAATTTAAAAAAAAAGTTCTCTCAGTTGCTGTCAGAGAAAAGGATCTTATCCAGCTATGGAGTATAGTAGCAGCGCTCTGGAAAATAGCAATAGTCAGCAAAGTTTCAACACGTGCCCATAAATATCCATTTCTAACCACAGTGATTCTAAAAGGATGACTTGTTGCATAGATCATTTGCCAACCGACCAGGAACTAATACAAAAAAATCTACACATGCGCAGAACTGGACAAATTAACTTTAGAGTTAAAGGACAAGGAAGACTCAAAATATTTCACAATATGGAATAGATGGTACCAGTGGACAAATTAGAGGAGGGGAAAAAATGGGTGAAGATAAAATCCAGAAGAAATCAATACAATTAAAAAAGTACTGTCAGATGGATAGAATAGGTAATAAGTCACTGTGTGTATTTATATATGTATATATAATAATAGAAAATTAGTCAGTAGGTGAAGCTGTGTACTGTATATGTAAATTTGTTTTTGATTAAGAGAAGCTTGTATATTTTAAATGTTTTTAAGATTTAATAAAGTTTTGTTTAAAAAAAAAAGAACAGAGTTCCCCAATCTTTGTGTGTTGGCAGACCAGCGGCGGCAGCCGCGGGATGAGAGAGGAGAGTGGATCGTTTTGTGTGCCTGTGCACCGCTTCACAAATGCAGCTTACACACTTGCCCACCTCTTCCGCAGCCTGGTTCTGAAGGGGTTGCGGCCCAGCACAGGGCCAGTGGGCCACGGGTTGGCCCACTGTCCCTGCGGCATAGAAGTACATAAGAAAGCTTGTATTATGCCTAAGCCAGGCAGACCCAATGGCCTGTTCAGTTGTATTTATTTGGGTAATGAGTTCTGAGACCTTCAGACAAAGCCTTATTACTTTTAAAATTTCAGTTAATAACTAAAGCATAGAGGAAAGAGAGAGGAACTATCTGAATATTAAGCTGGCAAAAATTACATAAAATATTCTTTGTAAAACTAGAGCTTTAAAATTATTCCTCATATGCTCAGATTTTGTTCTAGAAGATTCACAGCTAAAACAGACAGGCAGATATTCCTACCGTCCTTTATTATGGGAAGCAGTAACTCATAATAAAGAAAGGTGTTCAAATATTCCTTGTCTAATTTTTAAATATTTATTGGAAAAACATATTTTGAGGAACCTGAAGTTCATTGCACACTTGTCCTGCAAATATTCTGTCTATATTTAATTAAATTTGTCCAAAAAAACTACCCAGGAAGACTTTAATGCAATATTTTATAATGCATTCATCTTTTCTCGTTATTGACAGTTTATAGCACTGGCTCTGCCTGATGGAAAATAGTTTTCTAAAACATTAAAATATAAATCTGAATTTTCAAGATTTGTATCCTGATAGATTCAAGATACTACTAATATATGGGAAAAATAAATGACCACATGTTGTCTTAACACAATCATTAGGCAAAAAAACCCTTTGTACAACATCTATTTTATGAGAGTATCTATTTTCTTTAACAAGGCTTTTTCATGTTCGTAACATCACATTGGTACATATTTCTAAGTATACAGAAGACTCAAATATGCATTACTTTAATAAATCCAACAATCCTTCCCTAATCCAGTAATATCAGACCAACATAGGGATTGACAGCATATTAACATTAGAACAGATGTGACTGACATTTTTGGCTTATTTTTGTTACTGGGATGGCAGTATGCCTGGGAACAGAAATAGTTCACTTTTTGGAGTCCTTAAGCTCCATATACCCATGCATGCATGTACACACACAGACGTTCACAAAAACAAAACAAAACCACAAAGCTTAATTTTTTTCCTTTTGGCATGATTCCGAGTCATTTTTAGAGATATATGAGGAAGGATAAACATAGGTGCATTTTCCAGAAAGAAATAAAACTAATTTTTTTTCTATGCACATTTGTCTCAATTTCCCTAATATGTATTACCATAGAATTTGGGGTACACTATTTGATCTGAAAAAATATTGCATTTAGTCTATTTTATGAGCTTTCAACCTTTACATAGAAATAAACTAAAAACATCAATATGTAGAGAAAAAATTTATTGGAATGTTAGAAACAAACATTGAGCAGTAAAGTAGAACAATAGAGATGGTACTTTGTATGATGGGCAAATTAGGTCATAATGTTCCTTCCAGAAATGGTTTCCAGTCACAACAGGAGGCCCGCTGCCTGCAAATATAGTTCTAGACATTGTCTTGTCTATTTTTCCTTGATCTTCTTTTAACATTTTTTCAATAAAGGTCAATTGACCATCTTGACATGAACTTAAAATGGATAGTACATTCATGGATAGTACATCTGGTAATTAATCTTTGAAGTTCAAGATTTCTCAAATTATTATTTGCTTTACCAAGTTCCTGCAATAAAGCAAAGGGATTAATATTTTTATGTTTCTTCCCTCCATTAGAATGATTTGAAAAAAAAACTACAGTAAACAAGCTTTGTTTTTATGTTTTACATCAAGAAAACACTGTACATCACAGATCTATACCAGATAACTCATCTAGAGTATGAGATTTTATATAATCTCTTTGCTCAACTCTATGGTCAAGTGTAACAAAGGAATCCATGCTATTGCCAGCCAGAAGAAAATTTTGGATTAAGATTTAACTTTATATAATCTAATTAATTTCTCATTTACTTTTAAAAATCATTTTTGTAAGTCATAAGTGCTGGGACCACTGCTTAGTCAAATCAAATGAAATATTAATTAAAATAACCTAGCAAACATCAGTCAATATACTTACATAGGATTCTTGATGTAGGCTTCTTTCAGATGATTTTTCTTCATCCCATTATTTTATTAGCTTTTCAGAAACAAAAATGACGTGTGTTCTTTTACAAAAGTTTCTGCATTATCATAAATCCTTCTTCATCCTTGTAGTATTATTAGAATATTCTTCTGGGCAATCTTCTTCTTACCTGAAATAGTTTCTTCATAACAATGCCATACACTTATTATTGTGTGAGATTCAGGCCTGAGGTAGGGATTACCAGCACATGTCCCTTTCAAGGATACCCATTACCCAGAGATATAACTGAGATGCCAAGATCAAGAGAGGGCACATGTGAAGTGGCCTTTGGCCTGCAGGAAGTTCATACTTTGTCCACATGGGTGCTAAAGAAGAACAAGAGTAACTTGTCTCTTGATTTTTCTGTAGCTTCTCTAGCTGATTACTTCTAAGCCATTCCAGTCATTGGAACAAGAAATCCCTGCTGCTGTTGCTTTTTGATTTTTTTTAGAATGAACACCTGTGAAGCAAGTACCGTACAATCATAAAGCTGCTAAATTTACCTGAAAAGCTTTGACCTGGAAAACCTACATCTCTGATTAAGAATGAAGTTGTTTACTATCAAAAGTCCCCCATCCTTACAATTGCAATTTAAAGGGAGGGAAAAACTAAAATTTGTCCATTTGATGATTAGCAAACATCATCTGTGTAAAGTGTTGAGGTACCAGAAGATTGTATGCAGCTCAGATATTTCCACCATCCCTATAATAGAACGCCCATGGTTCCCCTGATCATGTTTTCAAGTTTTCAAATTTCAAGTTTTATACATATTCAATTTTCTTTGAGAGGCTGGAGGCTCTGTGCCCAGACTAGTGCTATGCACTTCATTTGGAGGGGCACATTTTAAACCTATTACTCAAAGTATTGAAGTGTTGTGGTGGTATGTGGAAATGACCTTGGGAGACAAGAGG
Source organism: Masticophis lateralis (assembly GCA_030761175.1). Classification (NCBI taxonomy): domain Eukaryota; kingdom Metazoa; phylum Chordata; class Lepidosauria; order Squamata; family Colubridae; genus Masticophis; species Masticophis lateralis. The sequence continues at coordinate 36,274,096 of JAUDYJ010000006.1, read as the reverse complement.
AAAATCCATAGCCTAGGCAGCAGCAGTCTGATTAGAGACAGCTCAGTCTGCAACTGGAGGAAAATCAGGGAAGCATTTCAAAAGGGGTCCTCCCTAGTTTTCCAGAGATTAAAAAGAGACGTAGGGAGAAATGCTTTCAGACTTGCAAGTTTTTGTTTGATGTAACATTACAATAAAGATAACGCTGATAGTCCTGGCAGTGCTTCTTCTTTTGGACTACCTCAAAGGAATAACAAGTTCCATATATTATGGCTTTAGGGACTTCCCTCTGTTGTCTGACCCTCTAAATCAGGGGGGTCAAACACAAGACCTGCAGGTTGGATCCAGTCCGCGGGTTGCTTAGATCTGGCCCACGGAGCCACCCTGGAAGCAGCAAAGGACCAACCCCTGGTGCCTCTGTCAGCAAAATCAGAGTTTGGGAGGGCCACACATGGCCCTCTCCAGCTCCATTTTCAATGGCAGAGCGCGTGAGCCACCAAGGTGCACCCGACTCAAGTGACATCAAGCCCCTCGAGATCAAACACAACCCTGATGCAGCCCTCAATGAAATCAAGTTTGACACCCTGCTCTAGGTGCACAGGATTGTAATTGCAGTTGTGCACACATTTTGCTGCATGATTCATGACAAAATACCTGACTCTGTTACGGAATCTGCTGTCCCAATATATAGCAATGTCTGCATTTGCTTCAAGGAAGATTAACGGTGCATATGGCTCACTAGATGTTGCTTGAATGTTATTCCTAATATCAGAAGCAGTATGCTTTATACAACATTAGTTATTGGGAAAATATTGATGTTAGGAATAAGACTTTTACCTAACTTGTTGGGTTGGCAATATATAAACTATCAATGTATGTTTGCAGTATATTGCAATTGTATTGTATAGTTTTAAAACTGCTGTATTGCATCATACTATGTCCTGATTGGTTAGCTTTGTTGCCAATGTCCTTAAGAGGCAGCTAGAAACATGGCTTGTTCTCTTTGTTGTTCTTGCTCTCTGATCTCTCTGTATTACTGTATTACTGTTTGCAACTCCAGAAGAACTTTTACTGTGTATGATTACTACGACTAGTATGAAGACTTTGTTTATTGGACTGTGCTTTATTTTTCCTGAATGTAAACTGTAACACAACTCAGTGTATCTTTGTGGTGACTGTGCTTATTCATAACTACTCTCAACCACTTCATGTGCACACCCTTGCTACTCAAGGGTTATTTCACTTCATACTTTGAACTTTCCATGGGCATCTAGATGGCCATTTGAAAATGTAGGTGTTTAAATTCCCTAACTTTTCATTAACCTCTTGCTTTCATGGGATAGTTGCAATATATTACTTTTTAAAAAGGAACTTAGTTGTAACATCACAATGATACGAAGCATTTATATTAAATTTTAAACAGTGGTTATTATGCAATTTACTCATTGGTACCAGAACTATTCTACACTAACCATCTTCATAACTGAAATTATACAGGAAATGTCATCGTTTGTTAGCTATCACATAGAAAAAAAATTATAGACCAACCACATCAAAGGCTGTGAACACATGACAGTAATGGTGATTTGTCTTCAAGTCTTTTGTAATATAAGCAAATGTTGAGAGGTCTTCGGGGTCTTGTGCGGCACAGGAAATGTTACGAATCTCATGTTCAGCAATAATATTCTAAATGGAAAGAAAAGAAATAATTGTATATATTTAATGATCCAATCTATAAGTATTTTATAGTACTTAGGTTTTACATTGTTGCTAATACAAATAAAATGATAAGCAAGCGATGTAGCTGTATTTAAATTCAGCAATAAGCAAAATGTGTTATTTCCTTTGTTGTTCTATGTTTCTAAACATTTAATTTTATAACTGAATTCATTAAATCATTATTTCCCTCTCAACTGATATTGAAAGTTAAAATATCTTTAAAAATAGTAAGATATTATAGAAATATGTAATATGTAGATTTTCTTTGCATATTAGTTATGAACATAAAGTTTTAACCTGTTCTAATGATACTGACAATAGAAAGGATGTGGTAGATAATTTAGATTACTGATGGTACAAGAAAAAACAGCACTATATTACAGATTTGTTACTAGTTGTTAATATGCAAATAGAATTCATGTACCAGTTTAGTGATTAATATTTAATTCCTCTATTAGATAAAAGTCAAAATGTATTAGTTCATAAATATATTCTGTTATCAGAGTAAATGATACACAATCTTTCTTTAGACTTTCTTTTTTAAATTTAGGAACCAGTAAATGGAATATATAAAATGCTATAGAAGTTAACTTATGGTGCCAGACATACATATTTAAGGAGTGTGAAGACAATTTACTGAACCATATAAACTGAGTGATACTATCCAGATTACTGTAACATAAATAGTTATTTATTTTATTACTTTATTCATGAAATTTATTTACCATCTCAATCCAATAGGACTCTTGATGGTTTGCAACATGCATTAGAAAATACAAACCAATATAAATAAAACTGAATCTGGCATCAAAGGACCTGCATAACCATTCTAGTCTTTAATATTACAAAAAGATATATACCTTTATTATCCATTTTATGAGTATTTTTCATAAAAATATGCATTTATTTCATTAAAACTAAGAAACTATTATTCTACATATATTTTGCCTACAAAAAAATCACAATCACATTAGTAAGCTTTAATTTTAAAATTCTTTAAACTAACGTTTTGATTAAAATTACTTAATTCTATCCTACTGTTGGCAAGACAGTATTTCAAGGGTTTTTTTTTTTTATTCCTTCTATTCCTACTTTCAAAACTGTTGGATTAAAACACTATGGATTGTTACTATGTTTACACTGAATATAATATATTTCTGCAAATGAAACCATAAATGTTGCCTAAACAGCATTAGCAATGCTTTTAAGAAAAAGTATTCAATATTCTCAGAAGGGAATCAGAAGTATTTGTGCCAAAACCAGAAACTGGAATAGCTTAATAAGCTTTGTCATTTTCAATGTACATTTCCAACTTAGTTCTATTTCACTGAAAGATCTGATAAAATTTGAATTCTTTAGTTCAAATCCGCTCTTCCCCCTAAAAGCATGAAATCTAGTCTTGATTCAATATAAGTAAAAATAACTAAACTATGATTTAGAACTGTAAATGTAGTCCTTTTTTTTCCTTTTGTTTTTACTGTTATATGCTACCTAGCACTTTTTAGAATCAAAGCAAGTTAAGAGGCCATTTCCCAATTTGCTTTGATTCTCAGGAACTTTGGGAAATTGCCTCTGGTTTTTATGCTCAAAACAAAAAAAAATAGACTTACATTTGAAGATTAATTAATTGTGTAGTATAGAAATGGTTTGTAATAACAAAACATGGAGGCTGTAAATATAGTAAGCATTTTACTGTACTGGGAAAAGTCAGTAATCTCTTTTTGTCTTCTTTTTATTCTGCCCCTCCCTTTTCTCCTGTTGCTTAATCTTTATTTTCATTTTCATGTACTTTATATTATAAGAAACCTCAATAAAATCTTCAAAAAAGAGAACCAAAGCAAGTTAAATAAATGAATAAAATATGCAGTCTACTTTTACTAAAAAGCAAAGAAAATCATTGTCCTTTCATTAACGCCACATAGTTAATCATCTGTTGTGTCTAATGTTGCAACAGAGCAATGCACGTGCTTAGTCTCAAATGGAATTTAAGATGCTTGCCTACACCTATGTATGAGCAATATGAGTTCTTAGGGACTGCCATTCCCCAATAGTTTCTGCTGTTCTGGAGGGCCTTTGGGGAGCAATGGCTAGTTTTTAATGCCAGTTTGATCATAAAAGAACTTAAAGTGGAAAATGCAATCAAAGCCACGTTAAAAGAAAATATACAGTATACCAGTCTGCAATGAATTGTGGATCAAATGGCTGTGCACCTAGCCATTTATCCTTCCTTCTGTATATCTATTCTTCTATTTTTCTCTGTTTCTCAGGTGATTCCCAGAGGCATCATGAATTTTAAAAGAATAGATGATTTGCCTTCTTTTAAATTACAATGAAGACTCCTTAAAAAAATCTTATTTTCCTCAAGGTAATATAAAATATTCAATTATGAAAGGAAAGAAACAATTAAAGAGCCACAATAAGCTCCGTTTGTACTTAAGTTGGAAATGTATATAAAAATTGTGATTATTTCAAGAAACAGACATAGACACAAGCAGGTTCATGAAATTTCAATACCTTATGCATCTTATTTTGAAGCTGGCCCGGATAGTATGTATTAAAAAAGAAATAGTATTGGACAGTAAAATTATCACTTGGATGAAACAATATTCACTGATCAAATATACATAAAATGGACAAAGCCAAATGTTTATCTTAAGCCAAACTGCTGCAACATTAGTCAACTTGTGAATAGAACACTATTGTTTGAGGTTAAAACATGACAAAAATCATCAATATAGTTTGTTAGCTAAATATGAATTATCTTTGCTTATGTCTGATAGCTTAGACATTCTTATAACAACGAGAAGTTTAACCTGTGATTTTAATTAGACAGCTACATCACAAAGGGGAATATAAACAAAATAAAAATAAAACAAATGAAAAAGGCGTTGACGTAATTATTGGTACTGACCATTTTCAATTGTTCTATAGTATGTTCAATCATACATGAAAAGCAAAGTGTTTGGACTATGAAATAAAGCATGACTGATTAGCTGATGCCATTTACTTATGCCCATTTCAACTTATTACATGACTAATTGGGATTCTTTGGGAAAGTGGGGCGGTATCTGTAGTTTTAGCTGCAGTGTGTGTGTGTGTGTGTGTGTGTGTGTGTGTGTGTGTGAGAGAGAGAGAGAGAGAGAGAGAGAGAGAGAGAGAGAGAGAGAGAGATATTCTCTTTAAAAAAAGTCTTCTACTAAAGTCCTATCATAGAATGTACTGTCGTGCACAATGATTGTTGGTAGATTTGAAAAATGTACTAGCAAGGAATTGTCAGTGACAGCAAGTAGTTCTGGATTTGTCCTGAAGATTTTGATTTTGATTTTATATTGAATGACACAAATACTTACATTATTCTACCTTTAATACAAAATTCACTGCCTATGAGAGAACACATTCTCTCATTAATATTGATAACAGTATCTTTGTAACTCAGGCTATGATTTCATGCATTTGATGAAAGCATCATAGCTTATCAAAGCTTCACCTAGAATAAACTTGATCATTTTCAAAATGTAATGAGAATCATTTGCTTTTGAAAGGGATGGAGAGCAGCTATTTGCAACTACTTAAAACGAAATAAGAAATGATATCTACCTTATTTGTTGCATCAATAAATTTTACACCTTTGTAGGAGACAGATAGAACAATAGTAGGAACTTTCTTCATTTGTTCGGTAGACTTCTGAAATTAAAAACAAATGTAAAAATGATTGGGGAACTCTGTTATTTCGTTTCTTCTCGTCAAGATAAATAATACATTACCTGCTATGGTTGTGCAGTGCTTCATTCAAAAGACAGAAAATGTTTCAGAGCAAATAGACAAGTATTGTGGTAGCTATCTGCAACAAACTAAACCAAATCTGCCTTTTGTTGTGATTATGTGGCAGATGTGAAAGGCAGCCATACAATTCCCCGCAAAAGGCGTGGCTGCTTTCAGGAATTGCACACAAGTACTACTTTTGAACCTCTGTTCGTTCAAAGCACTTGATTTCTGTGCATCTGAACACCTATGATCTGTTGTAGCTATACGAAAATAGTCGAAGTATGCCCACCAGATGCTAGAGCGGAAAAGGCTCTGTCTTAATTTATTTAAAAGTGTGCGCAGAGGAGGTCTCCTTTCAGGCAAGAAGATAACACACAACTGAATGTATTTGCCCTAATTCTGTAACAGTTAACAGCAAGAATATTTGAACAAGAAAATAACAGTTATAATTGAATCAACATATTCTATTTTAGTGCTTACATTAAAATATTTGATTTCTAGATCTGCAAAGTTTACAATTTTGAAATTAATTTTTTGCTGGGACATCTGACAAAATGCAATTATTTGCCATTTAACAATTTATGATAATGTATGATAAATAAAAAGCATTTAAGAAGAGATTCAGACAATCATTTATCTGAAATGATATAGGGTTTCCTGCTTGAGCAAGGGATTGGACTAGAAGACCTCCAAGGTCCCTTCCAACTCTGTTATTCATGCCTTTAAATATATTTATTTTAGCAGAATAAGCACCTGATAATGAAATTTCTAAGAAAGAAGCCTTTTGGCGTAAAGTCTGACAGGTGTTGGGAGGGTTCTCCATTGTCATTTATATCAGTCTTTTCCTATTATTATAAAACAACGATATACCTGACGAAAAGAGGGGCATTTCAGATTTATGCTTTGTGTCACTTTTACTGTTAAAAAAGATCATTTTCACAGCACCACCATTCAGGAATGATCTTCAAGGATAGGCTTCACTATCTCTGGATGGACTTCACCCATGAAAGAAAATTAGTCTAAAACAGGGCTGTCAAATTCATGCCCCATAGGCCAGATGCATCATGCACTGGACATGCCCACCTCGGTTTAGTGACAAAAGTCGTGATACGTCATGTCATGACAACGTAATGGCGCACGATTGGCACCCCTGGCCTAAAACGTTCCATAACTCCTGGTCAGCTTTCTAGGTTACATATTTAATGGAGTACAATACAAAATATTATTACTGATCCTTTTATACAAAACAATGAAGAATCACAGAAATCTATAGGGAGAGCATTATAGATAGTTTTATATAAATGGATTATATAAGATTTTCTATAGACGAACGTAAATTTTGTTTTTTGTTTAAAATATTTATAATTTACCTAATTAAGGCATTGCAAAATAACTACCTAAAAATGAATAAACAATCATTCATCAGGTCAAGAAAATGATGTTAATATACAAGCACAACTTATCTCACCCCAGGTACTTCTGAACCAGAACTCCAGCAACCTCAGCTAACATAGCCGACCCTAACTTCATTCTTGAATCATTGGTTGAAACTCTTAAATGATTTGCAAGCATTCATGCTTACCAGCATGTATGAGCAAAGGCTGAAGGAAAACATCATTAGTAATTACAAATTCCCCTGACAGAAAAGCTCCTGGCTGTGAAGTGAATCAGATATTGGAAAAGTGAGTAAGTTTATCCAAGAGGAAAAGCTTAGATGTCCAGAAGCCAGTGCTTCAAATACAGGATTCTCTTTGTTGGACTTAAGCAGGTCAGACTTCTCTTGGGATAATATGGTTGGTGCATTATTAAAGGGAAAAGAAGATCATGTCCACTGGCATATTGAATTGGATAATAAAACATTCAATTCTGCATTGCCTAAGGAAGATGAGATAATGAAACAGCCTATCAATCAGCATCTTCAGTGAGAGTTATGTACTCTTGAAATGATGATATCCCAGCTCTCAATTTTGTGTTCAAGGTTGAGGGAACAGTATGACTTTCTTAAGGTAATTTCCTCTTGCTGAACTTTCCTCACATATCTCATTCATGCTTAATACTGTTAGAAATTATCTTCCCATCATCCTGAATGGTAGTTATCTCTCAGGCAACAGCTCATTTGGAGTAAACGTTCAGCAGCTTATGCTGAGATGAGTCACTGGTTTATGTTATCTGAATGATCACAAACTAGATAGAGATTCATAGTTCATTTAATGTTTCTGTCATCACTTTAGCACCTGAACTAAACTACCCATCACCATCCATCTACAGCCTAATTACCCATCTTTATCTCCAATGCCAGTGTTCCCAACCTGGATGGGTAAGATGGACATGGTGGCTTTGATACCACCATGGTAGCCACTTTGATATTTAGCACATCTTGTTTAATCTGAAAAAAAAATTATTAAGTGAAGCCTAAGCATGAGAGAGCTACTGATGTAGTTGTTAAAATACTGAGCTAGAAACTAGCAGATAATAAGTTCTAGTCCTCCCAAATGGATGAAAGCTACCTAGCTAACTTTGGGCCAGTCACTCTTTCTCAGCCCAATTAATTTCATAGGATATTTTTATGGGGAAAATAGGGGGATATGGCATCATTATCTCTCTGTATAAAATAATCATAATAGTCATTATTTACATCAATGGGAGTTGTACGAACTAAAGGTGGGATATAGATTTGGTAGTAGTAGTAATGATGATGATGATGATGATGATGATGATGATGATGTTGATGATATCTTTCAAATTATAGATTTGTCTCCTGTAATCATTTGAAAGAGTAATTGTTTACTCACCCTCATCTTTGCACAGGCATCTTGTGTAGATTCTGTACCTCTTAATTCTTTTACCAGCATAGAACCTAAATACTTAAAGGATACACAAATATATTTTTTCTTTAGTTAAGAACAGTGTAAATAATTTAAGTTTTGAAGCAAATTTGCTATTCCATTTTTTGTACTCAATAAAGCCCTCTCTAAGCGGTTTACAGAGTCAGCATATTTCCCCCAACAATTTGGGTACTCATTTTACCAACTTCGAAAGGAAGGAAGGCTGAATCAACCTTGAGCCTAGTGAGATTTGAACTGCCAAATTGCAGATAGGTGGTAGTCAGCAGAAGTAGCCTGCAGTACTGTATTCTAACCACTGTGCCACTGCAGCTCATGATGATCATAATATTTGTTCTCCAAATATTCTGAACTACCTAACTGGTAAATGGATCTGAAATGGTAAAATTTCAACTTTTTTGTAATATATGAGCAAGGTGTCTTTCTCTCCCCTGGCCCTTTCCTCATCTTCAATTAGTTTTGTTCCCTACTTTTGTTCTCTTTCCTTGCATAGTTACTCCTTCCCTTTGATTTGGCTAGTTAACCAACCCCAAAATATCCTTTTCAGTCATGTTGGTGCATACAGTAACCCCCAGGTAAGGTTAGCTCCATCCCTACCAGCTTTCCATAAAGTCTTTTAAACATGTTTTTCCAGCAATCATGGGAGCAGAGAACTTGCAGAATGCTTGAATTGTGCCTAGAATGTGTCTATTTTCCATCAGTCTTGATTTTTATGTTTAATTTTTTATAGTTGTTTATATTTGTTTTTAACTGTTTTGTTGTGTATTACCCAACAAAACAGGTAATACACACAAGATGCCTATGAGAAAAGCAGATATGTAAATTTGCTAAAGAAATAAATAATACACACTTCCCACCACCTCTCCCCCAAACATATACTTTTAGAACTTCATAATTCTAGAACTTTGAATGTTCAAAATATGGAAATATTCTTGTTGAAATCATTTTAATCATACAAGCAATACAGGTAGTCTTTCACTTACAATCACAATTAAGTCCAAAACTTTTATTGCTAAGCAAGACAGTTGTTAAGTGAGTTTCGCCTCTTTTATGACCTTTCTTGCCACAGTTGTTAAAGTGATAATTGCAGTTGTTAAGTTAACAATACGGTTGTTAAGCAGAATCTGGCTTCCCCATTTTCTTTGCTAATCAGAAGACTGCAAAACGTGATCACATGATCCTGCGACATTGCAACCATCATAAATATATGATAATTGCTATTGGTCCAAATTCTGATCAAGTGACCACAGAGATGCTGCAGTGGCTTAATTGTGAAAAAAGGTCATAAGTCACTTTTTTCAGTGCCACTAAAGCATCAAACGATCACTAAACAAATGGTTGTAATGCAAGGACTATCTGTACCTAGTCACTGGTATAGTTTATATTAGGGAGAGAAACAAATTAGCCACTTTGTTGACAATCCAATTGCCTCCCCTAAGTTGAGCAATTTTCAGCTGTTTGAATGGACACATTCTGTTTGATTAACTTACAAATGCTTTGTAATCACATGACTGGAAAATTAGTTTCTCTGGATGATGCTGCCAGTATTGTACTGGTGTTGATCCTGTAGCTTCATTAGGAGGCCTTAATGTAATCGATGGTTCACCCCAGTCTCCAGTCTGAAAATAAGACACATTTCCAAAACAAAATAAGCTATAGGAAGGTTAGCTGGTAATTATGCTTTTCTGCATTTGTAATCAGTTTCTATGAACTGATTCTGAAATTGAATATTATTTACTGCATATGTCATAAACTAATAAACTAATTTACTAATGCTATGTGGGCATTTCAAATTACAATACTACGTTTCATCTGAATTTTCTGGCAAGCAGCAGGTAATGTCCAAAATACTTTAGCTTTATTTAAAGGACATTATTACTGACATTAAGACAAGTTTAGAAACTGTGGAGACTGTGAGTTCAAGTTCTGCCCCAGGCACAAATCCAGCTGGAAGACCTTGAGCTACTCACTTCCTCTCAGCCCTAGGAAAGAGGTAATGGCAACCACTTCTGAAAAACCTTGCTAATAAAATTAACCTGTCCAGACAGTCTCAGAGAACCGGACAGGATTGAATGGAAGGGGGAGGGAGGGTTTGACATAATATTTTACAGGAGAAACTAAAGACAGTTTCAGATATTTGGCTCAAAATGGGAAATTCAATTAAACAAAGTACCTGAAAGTAAACACCTACAATGTTCACTACCAATATTACTACATCTAGAAAAGAAAATCCTATTTTGTCCAGTGGGACTTACTCCTAAGAAAACCTATTAGTATTGTAGTATTGCACCACCCTATAAGTATTTAAAAGTAAATTCTGTAAAACCCCAGTGGGATGAAAAAAATTATTATAAAGTCAAATTGCTAAGCATTACAAATTAATATTCTTACAGAAAGAAATTTTAGTATAATTTTCTTAAGAGTAAGCCTCACCAAATAAAATGGAATTAATTTTGGAGCAAATCTACAGGGTTTTCTTTTAATTCACAAAACAATTACACTTAAAAGGCACTTACTAAAACAACACATTAAATTAAATGCTAAATATAATTTCTTAGTCCATTTTTAAGTTCTTTTTTCCTGTTGAACTGTTCTTGGATGGCCAGAAATGGCAACTAATCATTAACATTTTATTAATCATTTTTAAACTTGGAAACATAACACATTAGCAAAAGCAACAGAAACGCATAATTTTTACTAAGAATTCTGGTCACAAGAAAGTGCTTTGATTTCTCAAGTCAGGACAAAGCAAACATAATAAGCATTATATACATATATACATATATGTATCTCTCACATTTATGAGGCACATTAAAGACAAAGACAGAAGTTTATACAGACCTACAGTGACAGGCACAAAATAAAGTTGAAGGCACCAAAATTTTCTGTTTGGTGGAAACGGAAGCAAAACTACAGAAACTAAAGCAAAAAACAGCTTTGTGCCAACATTGCTGTATTTTAGTTGAAGGCTGACAGTAATGCAATTCATCTTCTTTTTTTAAAAGTGCTTTAAAAATATCTTGAATAGCTATTTCAACATTTGCATTTTTCCAAATGAAAAGAGTTTGTTTGTTTTTTAATAAGAAAAGCAACTAATAAAGCAGTAAGTGAATAAGTCGCTCCATCCTTGGAGCAGATGCATTTTTCTCTTTATCTTTCTTAATGCTGGGCAATGCCAGCATTTCTTGTGCAATATAGCAAATATATGCAGAGTAATGCATTTGTAACAAATATTAATAGTATTCAATATTAATAATGGCAATTAATTCTAGATTGAATCAAATGTTAAATCCACTGATTTTGCAAAAGCAGTTTTCTCTACCTTCCCCTTTCACCAAGTAAGATGGGAACATTTATGACTGGAACTCTGATTCCCTGAGGGAAAATCTCCTCAATTTGTATGGATCTGTGTCATTCCAGGCTTTCTATTCAGCATAGCTACCAAAATGTCTAAGTAGTATTTTATGGTCTTAGAAGGGATGCTGTGAAGAGAAGGGAGATGTAAAGCTGCTTCTACAAAACCTGATTTGTTTGCCTAAATCTGGATTCCACTCGTTAGAATTATCCATTTTGAAACTTATTTACCTTTAATACAAATCATTTCCCACATGTATATTAGTGCTACTATAAAAAAAAATTAGTACTACTATATAAAAATTATAGGAATTGGGCAAAAGTGTTCTAGGGAATGCCATCTTAATTATTTTAGCTGTATTATGCCACTTTATCTCTGTTTGTCAAACTTGGCAATTTTAAAATGTGTGTTCAATTGCCAGAATTTCTCAGCCAGCCTGGGGAATTGCACTATATTCTCCTCTTTCCTTTTTGTTATTTTTCATTTCTTATCTCCTAACCCCACTCCCCCATTACATGATTCTATTTCTGCTACTAAGGTTGTCCCTTCTTCTTTGACTTTTCTATCTCTACCTCAGGTGTCTCTTTTGCATTATTAGCATGCACTGTAAAAATGATATGCCAAATGTTGGCTATCTAATTTACACAGCAGAAGCCATGAACATTTTAATTGTTTGAGAACTGAGTACATAAGCAGCAGACAGCTGAAAATTCAAACTCTGTCCTTGAAGTAGGATGACAAAAGAAAATATTGGAGCCTAAGTGAAGTGGGACTATCTCTGATCCAGTATATTGTTGTCCATGAACCTATAAAGGTAGTATTTGATTGGCCATGCTACCTGCTACTCATACACTGAGAACATTTCTTGAAAATGATTGCCATTTCACCAGTTGGCCAGTAATACACACTGATGACAGACCCTGAAGACTGGGAGATCTGATTTGGAAGACTGGTTAACACCACTAGTCCAACTCTTAATTAAGAGATGAAAGATGCATTGCATCTTATTTACGTCAGAAAGACTATGAGAAACCAAACTATGCTTAACATAATTAAGCATACAAGGTGAGATGAGCGGCAAGCAAATCAAAGAAATAAATAAATTTAATCCACCCATTAGAATTTTTTGAGTTTGGAATTTTTCACACACATTTATATACTTCAGTAATTAGAACTGTTTACAGAAATGGCAATTTAATATTATCAACAAGCACAAAAGATGCAATTGTATTGTCCATTTACTGAAGTAATTTTTATTAATTTCACTCAAAGAAATATGACTGCTTTCAGAGGTTTTGCTTTTGCTTTTACTGGAATAGCTTGTCAAGGCTATATTCAAGGTAACACTCGTTTTAAAGCTTTGATCCACAAAATAGTTTTTAAAAGCCAAAGGCAGAGATGGAAAGATTTCTCTCTCTACTGTAGTTCTCCCGGAGTCAACCACAGATCAAGGCAGGAAGCCCAGAGACCAATGAAATAATGATTCTCTTTTTCACTGAACTTTTCCTTGTTCATTTATAGCCAGCTTTATAGCCACGACCTAGTTTTTTTATTGTAGATAAGATGCATAACTACAAGCAGATACAAAGAGAAAGCATTATTATTCAGATAAGAAAAATATTCATGTTGTTTCCACTTCAAGAATTAGAAAGTGACAACATAGCAAAGTAAAAGAAATCCAGCATGTCATACATACAGTATATACAGTGGATATGGAAAGTCTACAGAGCCTTATTAAAATGCTTCATTTTTAGATTTATTTATTTATTAAATTTGTTTGCTGCCCATCTCACCAGTAGGTGACTCTGGAGAGCTTACAATATTTTAAAAAATAGAACAATACAAAAACATTCATACAATAAGTATAAAATACTATAAAAATCCAAATTATCAGCCATAATTAAAATATGGGGAGGAGGGAGGAGGATTAGCAGAGGGGAGGATGTTACCATTTTATACTGATATCAAAATTTATCATAATTCAAATTAATTTTAAACCTACGTTTATTTAGCAGCTCTTCCCAATGCTGATATATATTTGAAAAATGATTATGCTCTAGGAGAAGGAGGTACTGCTAACAGAATAAGAATTAATTATGATATTAAAAATTCCTTGGCTATCCAGGAAAAAACTACACACTGCTTATTCCTAATTATGTTGTTCCACCTGAATTGTGTTAGAAACCCTGATCTGCTGGGATGTCATTTATCAATTAGATGTAGAATCTCTTATTTCTCTGCTACAGCTCGTTACTATAGCTCAACCATCGACATTCCCATTTTCCTTTCAAGTGGAAAGAAAATAAAATATGGATGCCTCCTACTTCATGCCTTGACCTAGAGAAAAAATAAGATACTGATCTGTTTTACTTTCTGGTCTTTCTTTCTCCAACCTAATTCTTTATTGGGACAAACATAGGAATCGATTCTGATAGAATTCCCCCTTTCTTTTCAATTATAGTACAGATAGTCCTCAACGTTAAGACCATAGTTGAGCCCAAAATTTCTTTGGCTAAGTGAGACAGTTGTTCAGTGAATTTTGTACCATTTTATGACCTTTATTGCCAAAGTTGTTAAGTAAATCACTATTGTTATTATGTTAGTAACACAGTTGTTAAGTGAATCTGGCTTCCCCATTAACTTTACTGATCAGAAGTTCACAAAAGGCGATCACATGACCGCAAAATGCTGCAACTGTCATAAATATGAATCAGCTGGCAAGTGTCTGAATTTTTATCCTGTGACCACGGGGATGCTGCAAGAGTGGTAAGTATGAAAATTGTCTTAAGTCACTTTTTTCAGTGCTGTTGTTACTTTGAACGGTCACTAAATAAACTGTTGTAAATTGAGGACTATCTGTAGTAAACAAGTCATCTTTAATTTTTTGCATTAATAAATATCATATAATAATTTTTTATTATGTTATATTAAGAACAGTCAAAATTGGTAGTGTTAAATGAGAAGTAATGTACCATGGCTGTAAAAATGGACAGATATTTACATTATAATTTTCCTCCTATTTTTGTTATAATAAGAAGTTATTTCCATGTTTTGTTTCATTATACTAATATGAGTATTTCCATTGGAAAAAGTATGTATTATGAATATGACCAGGAGATCCAGTACTACCTACTTTGCATATAAATCAGGAAATTTTAAGATGGGTAACAGGGACCAGTACCAGTATGTAGTAGAAGACACTATCTATGAAGTACACTGTGGTAACTATTGTTGACATTTGGAGAAAAAGTCTTGATAGACTAGAAAAAGGACCATTCTGGGTAGTAAACCACAAAGACACATAATACTGCCAAATTGCAAAATGTATGTTGTTTACACCTATTGACTTTAAAGATGAACAAAGACAACCCCACCTGAAACAAAAACTGAAATACAAATAAAGGAATTGAAAAAAATCAGACATTGCACACTGCAGCACTAAAAACTAGTATTTAGTTACACGCTCTTCTTTCAAACATGTTAATTGCACATTATAAAAAACAAATACATAACAAACAGAATCCTGGAAATTACTAGAAATACACACTGCCTGTTGAATTCCAAAAAGCAACGCACCTATATCAACACCAAAACAGCACAATGAACAGCAATGCAGTGACAACATAACCATTTATTGACATATCTTACATTATGAACCTGATGAACTGCTGAGTAAGGATATCCTGCATTCTGGTTGGTCCATATTTCACAGACAGACGACTGCTGATATAAATAGAAAACTGTATCTCATCTTATAAATAATAATAAAAAAAATAATCCCTTAAACAAAAGAAGAATTAAAACATTGCACAGAGCATAAAATGTAACTGCAAAAATTTAAAAAAAGAACTATTAATTTATTGGAGCTGTCAATACTCTTTTTAATGTAATTGCTGATAAAACCATTACGGAACAATAAAACAAGCATAATCCAATTCAGAACAATGAAATTATTCCCTGATTATGGATTAAAGCTTTCACAGCAGAGAAATCCAGTTTTCCTGTCACACCCCAGTCTTTAATTTTATTTCGTAGCTGAGCAGTTCCAATATAGTGGGTGGGTGGGTGGGAGAGAGAAAGGAAGGAAGGAAGGACCTTAAACAATCAAATAAATTATCAAACAAATGTCACTGCTGAGCAAAAGGCATTAACATTTGAGATATTAACTGCAGTACAAGCAAAACTTCAGCTGTTTTAATGGTTAAGTCACCAAAAGGGAGGACAACTCTTCGGAATAGATCACCACACTTTATTTGCTGCAATAATTAGCAGTAAAAACTGCACTCATAGTTGTAAAATAGCAGTTCAAATGCTACAATTTGTTGGAAATGTAATTACAGCCAGTCAGGAAAGATCCCAGTGCAGCAACTGTGTCAAAAATCAGTTTTCTATCATCAGACAGCGACTCCTGATGTATTTTTCCTTATTTGGAGACACAAGTGACTCCAAGATAATAGTTCATAGTAGCCAAGCAACTAAAGCACCCAATATAGTAGCTACCTGCAGTCTCCTGAGCGGACAACAATGAAAGGCCTTAAACAGATGAGAACTGCAACTGCATTCTTTGGAAGTAGATAGCAATTAATACATCAATAGCTTAGCCACAGTATACAGAGCACAGCCAGCAGTTAAGACAAAGAACGCAAATGTAATACTGGTATCTAAATAAAGACTGGATTTCAAACAGATGCAGCTTCCTGTGAGAAAATCTCATTTGAAATACATTTTCGTCCTTAAAATCTGAGCTTCTTTCACTAATAAATTACATCATTACTAACATTCTGAGGGTGTTGGAGACTAACTTTCTCTGAACTGCCCAGAAAGAATCCTACAATTCAATACTAAGAATTTGTATCACAATAAAGCAATTATCATTATTCAACGAAACAGATACTTTGGCAGCAAACAGTCCAAACCATTTACCAGTTACATATATTGGATAATTGGCAATTAAGTATTGCATTATGTGTAATTTTGTAAGATTATGAAGTGGTTGCTTCTTCGATAAGATTTGAAAATGAAGATGTAGCAAGGGTATCAAGTGTTACCTGGATTTGAATCTGGGCAAAGATTGCAACAGGCTAGAGGCCTTCTGGATATGGGAAAAAAAAATAACAAGGCAGCAAAAAGCCCGAGGACAAAAATAGATAAACATACCAGATTCAGCAGTTCTCCTCAAGGAGTCTGCCGAAAGCAGGGCCTAAATTTGCATTTTATAATGTGCAAGGGATATTGCTTTAGAAGGACTGATGGCTTGTGGAATAACATGGTTTCTCAGTGTTTGAAATACAAAAATTTTCAGGGCAAATAATCTAGCAGTCCAATTTCAATATTCATAGCCAGTTGTGGGGAACAAAGACAGCATGGAGACATGGTATCTAGATAATAACAAAAAAGGCATTTCTCCTAGCTCATATTATACTTCTAATAAAAAAATCTAATTGCCTTTCAGATAGCTGTTGACTCAGCCTTCCATCCTTCCAAGGTAGGTAAAATGAGGACCCGGATTGTGAGGGCAATAAGCTGACTTTGTATAAAAAAGAACACCGCTTAGTCGGGGCCGAAAGCTCTACTAAGCAGGTATATATGAAAGTATGAAGGCTATTGCTTAACGCATTGTAAGCCGCCCTGAGTCTCCGGAGAAGAGTCAAGAAATTGAACCAATTGAACCAATAGCTATTTACTACTTTTAGCATTATTAGACCCTTTTTCCAAAAAAAAATAAAAAATTAAAATTAAAGAGATCTGAAATGTTCTAAAAGATCTAGTAGGATTCTGATAATAATTTAGTCTTATTTATTTATTTTACTCCTTAATTAGTTCTCTGTCTTGTAATATTTCAATTACTAGATATGAGAATTTTGTATAAGAAAAACTAAACTATGGATGAAAAAGGGTTTAAGACTTGCTATTTCTATTGGTAAGGAAAACTATACTGCAGAAGCACCCAAGCTAGCTTTGCATACAAGTGCCAAAAATAAATTGTATTATCTATCATATTCAGAGCAACAGCACAGGAGTCCAAAATGAAAATATGTAAAATATGTGAAAACATTTTACATGCCTGTTTTATAAACACAATTAAAATTGGAGAGAAGGACAGGGTGTATTCTTTGTCGAGTAAAGCATAATTTTCATCCTTTTGCCTCAGGATGAGAGAGTTTCAGAGAGTTTGATATACACATTTACTGAGATTGTAGCCTGGGATGTCAGAATCTGACACCCTCCTATGTTGTGGATACTTCATCCATTTTGAGCATTCCACAGCTGTTATTTTGATAACAATAGACTCTGTAAATACTTATGCATAGCCTCTCTGTTTTGACCCAGATATCTCCTCTAAAATGAATCTCTAGATTATGCATAATTTCTTTCTTTAGGGGACCTACTCAGCTTCATGAATTTAGAAGGAAAACAAGAGAAAAAAATAACAATGTGCACTTTATAGTCAAAGTATTTCCAAAATTATTGTTTTGGGTACAAAATACTGCAAAAGACAAAGCATATGTTACAATAGCTTCCTTCAAAATCTGTTAGTGCGTTGCTGTATTTTGTAACTAGAGAACCAGAAGAGTTAGAAATCAGCTAAGAACACTCAAAACCAAATAAAACAGCAAAGAATTTTTAGCTCTGTCAGGTACCTAAGTAAAAACTAAAGAATAAATAATCAAGAGAATGTGTCAGTATAAATTTTTTTTGGCATACAAATATTATTCTGATTTCCAAGTATTTATAGTTAAAGTTAAAAAGACAATAGCCAACATACTTTTTAAATTTGATTTTGCTTTGGGAAAGCCTATGTAAATAGATTTTATATAGCTTAATATGTTTCATAGTGAATGATTTTCATGATACATAAATTTTAATGACAGTGGTCTGACCATAAAGTTTAAGACATCTGGTCAGATTTTCCTAACTCCTGATTTTAGCATTCAGATTTGTTCAGCTTTTTTCAGAGTTTCAAAAATATCAAACTTAAGTAATATTAGGAAACCCTTTTTAAAATCTGAACTATGCTGTTGTGGACTGGCGGCTGGCGGCCCCTTCAGCAGCCAAACCAGAGGAGGAGATGGCATGGGTGTCAGGGTCAGCATCAAGGCAACCTGAGAGCTCTGAGAGGGAAGATGGAATGGAGCTGGCAGAGAAAGAGAGAGAGGGGCAGAGCCTGGGCCATCCGTCAGCCCTCAGATGGAGAGTCAACAGCCCCCAGGTCTGGAGGTGGCTCATGAGGAAGAGGAGGAAAAGCTGGGTCCAGTGCCTGATGCGTGTATGCGCAGAAGGCAGAGGAAAGGAATGGAAATCTGTGTGCCGATCCTTGGGAAGGAAGAGCAACCGCTGCTAACGAAGCCCCACCCTAGCTCTGGGAATAAAAAGTAGGGGGTGGAGATGAATAGATAAGGCAGACAACTATTTATCTCCCTGTCAGATGGACTTGTTAGCCTGTGGTGAGAGAGAAACTTTTTGTTGAGGTTGCTGGCGCTCCTAATAAAGGAATCTTTGAGTTAACTTCAGAGGGTTTGTCGTGTGTGGGGAGCTGGGTCAGAACATCTGCTTTCAGATCTATCCATTTATATTCAATACCAATTTTTTTTTTAAAACCTATATATTATATATTTTATGAGCAATATTTCTTCAAATAGCAAGAAATTCAGTTGTCAAAAATGATTAATTACAAAAATAAATTATTAAAGCATTGGCAGTTCTCATATTCAAACTCTTTAACTAACGTGTAAGTGTTTTGAATAATGTACTTTCTCTGCAGTTTTTAAAGCTGTTTTATATTCTAGACAGATTATTCCAGTTCTTTCAGTTAGAGGTTAAAAGAAAATCCAATTCAGCAGGAGAAAATAAACTGTTCTTTTGAAAACTGAGAGATAAAAGACAATAGAATGAAGGTTAGGGTCACAGAAAAGTTTACTTGAACAAACATTGGATGTCAGGTCAAGTCACCATCAAACTTTGTGACTTCAACTATGACCTAACATCTATTTAAGGTGTTCATAGTTTCTGATGGGTACAATATGGTTCATGGTAGAGGACTTCTGTCATTCTATGCACCACCAAACAATAACTTACATAATCCAAAGGCAGTTTTGCAAATAGGAACTCAAGTATACTATCCTTTAGACTGAAATCTGGAACATTGTTTGATCATATATGTTTGCTTTATTGTCATTAATGGACTAATCATGTATAGTTTAAGATTAGAAAATAAACTGATTTCATATAAATAATTTATTATATATACTAGGAAGCCTTCAACAAATCCCATCACAAATTATCTAAAAGTGTAGATAATGAGGCAGTCTGTAATTTAATTATAAAATACCAATTTTCTGTTATTATATGCCAATTTTATAAAATATTTCTATTAAAAAAACATTTCCACTGGTAAAGGTGGATTTTTACAAATTAGCTGTAAATTAGCTGACTAGTAAAATATACAAAAAATTTAAAAAATAAGAACTGAATAGATTTTCAGAGCTGATGAATTAATAAAGGTGCCTTTTAAAAAAAATTAATATAAGGAACAAATTTACCAAAGGGCAATATTCTTAATTAAAGCTTCTGAAAGCTTAGCAGTTCCCTTAGGATGATGCAATTTTATTTTTGACGCTGGTTACATTTCTGTTGGCTTGTCCACTGTAAAATCTTTATCTAAATTATTTTAAAAATAGTTTAAATTAGAAAAATTAATTGAGAAGTTATTTTCCATTAAAAAATATTGATTTTTTTAAAAAATACAAAAGCTATCATAGGTTACCTATACAACCTCAACAGAGTCAAGAATTCTGAACTGCAATTGGATTGCAGTTTGTTCCAACTATTCACAAGAAGTTCATGAGAGTGGTCACTATATCTCCCAAGTGATTTTCAGCTGTACTAGCCTATTTCATATGTGTGAAAGTCTTTTCTGTGTGGAGAAAATATTTCCCTTTCCTTGATAACCATAGCATACTCAGACAAACTGAAAGAAGTCCACTTCTCTATTATTAGTACTGTGTGACATGCATTCCTACATGACACGCAGTCATGTAGGCAGCAAAGAACAGGTTTATTCTATAGCTTGTCAAATCCGTTTGGGCTAAGCCATTTTAGTTGATTTACATGAAAATTTATTGCTACAAAAAAATTTTAAAAAATATTTCACAGAGATGGACAATACTGTATTCTATAATTACCTCTATTCTCCTTAGGTAGAAAAAACTACATCATCTACAGAGAAGAGTGAAGTATATTATATGTTTGAATCAGAATAAATCATCATGATAAACTGATAACCACCACACATCACCACTAACTACCACTATCTTAAGGAAGAAAAGAAAAATGAAGATAAAGAAAAATAAGTCAGTGAAATATTCAGGGACAGCAGTGTTGACATATCACTAGGAAGAGCAAAACCAGAGGGGAAGGCAGTAGAGTAAAATAGTGTGGAAGAGGATAAGAATTACTGAATTAACCTTTCCATGCTATAAAACGGTGGTGCACCTCTGACTAGTTTCCAGACCAACAGTTATCAGATGGCTTAGCTGTATCATTCAGACAAAGGAGAAATAGATTTTCCATCATGAACAACAAAAAGTAGTTCTCTTATTCAAAGGCAAGTAGATTTTTTTTTCATTTTACACATTCATTTTATTCACATCTCCCAGGATTGTTCAGGTACAAATAACTGTAAGTTTACAGAAAGCACTAGGAAAAGTGTACTTTTCTGAAAAGAATTAAAAAGATAAAAACTAAGAAGCAAATTCATCTGAAAAAAAATTAAACACCAATTTCTGAAAGACGATGCTAGGGAAACAAATGTTTAAAAATACATTTCTAATGAACATGGAATTTTCCAACTTTACCTGAGCCATTTGTCTTTCCAGTTTTGACCGAGGAATATCGTCAAAATAGCTGTCATTTCTTCTTCTCCTTGCATCTCCCTGCATGATAATGTGTGGTATATCCAGGGAACCACCAGTAGTATAAGTACTTTGGCTGAGCGAAGGAGACAACTGGGGAGGAGTGTGATTACCACTGGGTTCCTGCATCAGATAAGAAGTATCAGCTAATGAAATAAGAAAATAATGTTTTATGCTTGGCAGTACATAGATATTAAATAAGGCTAGGTTACAGTTCAGAGTAATAATAAAAAGAAAAAAAAAGAAAAGACTTGACTTTAACTGACTATTTAATACTGTGCATAAAAAAATTCTAAGTAGTTATGTTAATGCTTAGTGACTTCCCAATTGGACTATTGTAACACATTGTACATGGGACTCCCCTTGAATACAATCCATTGGTCCAGAATGTGGCAGTGCAAGCAGTGTTGGATGTCCATCTTATACCACTCTTCTGTGAGCTATACTGTCATCTTGTATCTTTCCTAATGCAATTCAAGGTACTAGTTATCACTTTTAAAGCTCTACTTGGAATAGGGCCAATTTATTTGTGAGACCACCTCCCAAAAGAGCTGGCTCTTCTCCAAGCACTGGGATAGGGTCAGGTTGGAGTTCAAGTTTGGTTTGCGGAGAATGGGTTGGGCAAGGATTGCTGAAGCAGCAGATTTTGATTTTACTGTTTCCATATTTTTTGTCTTGTTTCTACTGTTGTGAGTCACCCAAAGTTTTACAATAGGTGACATTTAAGTGAATAAATGAATGAACGAAGTAAAACTTGAATTTTGGGAATTTTTTGGGCTGGTTTCTAGAGGGTTTTTTGCTGTTTTCCATTATTTTTTGCCTGTTTCCAGCAACAAAAAACCCCCATCCAGTCAGGAAAGTGGATTCAGACTGCATGATTCACTTAATGAGTGTGTGATTCAAGGTTTAGGACTGCATAATTCGTTTAATGAGTGACATAATAAGAATCAGGTCAAGTCATGTGGTGCCTTGATTTAGGCCCACAGTGACCGAAATTCCAGTCCCAATTGTGGTCATAAGACAAGGACTATCTGTATACAGCATTCTAGTAGCTAAATATGAAGATGCAATAAAATCGTTTTTTTTAAAGCCCAAATTCTTATTTTCATCATTTTTTTCCTCCTCATCTCATCTCACAAAACAAGTTTTGTTGACTATAAGCCGAAGCACCCTTATAGAAATTTACAAATGTAATAATTGTCTGGTGGTAGATCAGTTATTAAATAATCTCTCTTCGTGTTGGAAGATACTATGACTTACAATGTATGCTTCAGATATTACAAGGATTTAATGGAACCTACCCTGAGGGTGATAGAACGTGGTGGTTTCTGAGGTGGGTCTTCGTGAAGTCTGTCTCCCAATGAGGCCAAAATGCGTTTTCTATGGCCAAGCAAGCTGATTTTTAAAACCTGGAAAATAAATGTTTTAAAAGTAATAAATTAAGAACCTTTTATAGAAGTGTGCATAGCAAACTATGACCAGATTATTATCCATAGTGTTTAAGTGTGGCATATATTTATGCTTAAGAATATCTGCTTATGGGAAAAATCCCAAGAAAAATCCAAGATACTAACTGAGATGAAGGCAAGCAGGCTGAAAAATGTGCCGTTTCAGAAAGGCAAAGTAGTAACAACAGAGCTTTGAAGTTAGTACCTGAATAAATAAGTAATTAGGATCAATTTCACAAAAGAAGTAAAGTTGAAAAATTATAGAGAGACATACAACAGAATGAAAATTATTTGGAATGACAAAATGAGGTTGCTTCTTGAGTATCTATCATTAAGTCATTTTTGACTCCTAGTGACCACAGTCAAAATCAACTTGATGATGGATATTTAATCAATCAATCTAAAGTAAAGCTCAAAAATAATGGGAAATTATTATAGAATATTAAACATAATTAAAAATCAAAGACATACTTGAGTTCACAGGAAAATATGCTATAACTTCAGTCATTTGTCTAAAGAAAATTCATACTGAACATTTTGGCAAAACGTAAAAGGAATTTACCCTTTGACTTGGATACATACCCAAAAAACTACAATGTTCAGTGCACTTAACAAGTCAAGAAAACAAATTGGGATTGATCTGTTCACGTGAAATATTACTTCCTTATTATAGACTATTTAACTGATATCTAGTTCTATGATCCAGTAACTATATGGTTATTAGTCTAAAGAGCAAACAATGAAAGTTACTATATTATTTCTAAAGAAAAATCCAAATTCTAAATATAATTAGACAATTATATCCAAAATTTGAGGAAATCAGAAAAACAAATCTATATATCATATTTCTGCTGGAAAGTGTTATAACATATTATACAATATCATTCAATCACTCAATAAAAAAAATCTGGTTGTGATGCAGTATCATTCAAACTACTTAAGAATGAAGGTTCTGTAAGAGTTCCGTTTCAAGATGAACATAGTGAACACATGATAGTAATAGACAGTATGGGAATGTTACGTTCAAACATAACAGAAAACAACTTGTAAGAAAACAGTAACACACTGTAGTTTTCAATAGAAATTCCACAACATGAAAAATTAAAGGACTCTGAACTGATAAGTGTTTATAGTGAATGAAAGGAGAGAATAAAAATATCATCAGCAGTAATAAATCTGGAAACCATACCCAGAGATTAGGCTTAGGAATAGAATGAAATGTGGTCTAATAGTTTGCAGATCAATGACATTATCCAAATACAGGTAGTCCTTGACTTACAATCATTCATTTACTGACTGTTCGAAGTTACAATGGCATTGAAAAAAGTGATTTATGACCAGTTCTCACATTTATGACCGTTGCAGCATTCCTATGGTCACGTGATCAAAATTCATGTGCTTAGCAACTGGCATTTATTGGCATGACAGTTTCAGTGTCCCAGGGTTATGTGGTCACCATTTGTGACCTTCCCAACTGGCTTCTGACAAGCAATGGGGAAACCAAATTCACTTAATGTTGACTTAACTGCTGTATTTTGCTTAACAACCATGACAAACAAGCTTGTAAAATGGGGCATGACTTACTTAACAACTGTCTTGCTTAGCAATGGAAAGGTTGGGCTCAATTGTGGTCATAAGTCAAGGACTACATGTATGTTGTACAGCCCTTTTACTTTTCCCCAAATTTCTCTTTCCAATTTTCTCCTCTCCGTGTTGCTCTCCTAAAGTCAAAGATTTAAAATATATCAATATGAGAAAAGCAATAAACTGTATTTTTTATAGATAAGAAAAACTTGTCTAAAAAGATATAATATTTAGGGGGAGGAAATGCATTATCTCACACTACAATTTGACCAATTAAGACCACATCATACTATTACAAAATGCACTATGATACTGAATAAAAATTGTTGCCATTATATAGACAAAATAGTGCCATATTATGTAATAAAATACTGAGTGGACTTGAAACTCTTATTATTGTCCCCTCTATGCCTAAAGGGAAGAAACTGCATCCTGCTTGACTCCTCGTGTTGTGCCAAAATGTTTGCTCTATGTTTAATCACCTGTGATAAACATTTTGATTGCTTATGGTGGAATATGGAGATGAATACCCTGGAAGAATGTAACAGAAATAACTTCAGTACAGGTATTGTTTCTATGGATCATATCGCTCAACTCATTTTTACCCATTTAATTCACATGAGAATACACATTCCCATTCAATTTTGTGTAACCCAAATCTGTAACAGGTCAGAGATAAGGGAAGAAGAGTTCATTAATAATAAAGATACCCTGTACTTCACTACTCCAACATACTATTTTTTTAAAAAAAAGAATTTGTGGCAAGGCTACAGAAGTACACACTCATATGTATGCAAAGTTCTAATTCCTACATTCCACAAAATCAGTGCTCTGACTGAAAATTATATTTTTAAAATGTATTTTAGAGGAAAAAGGGGAAATGCGCTCATTCTTGATGCATTATGGGCAACTGACAGTTTTATTAAGATTATATAATCAAAAGTAAGAGGGAAATTAATCAATAACACCTATAAAAAATTTCATATTATCTTTTCCTGAGTATAAAGTAGAATGGCTCAAAATTATTCACTACAATATAAAATTCATTGTTAGAGCTGTGATTAATAATAAATTAGATTTGAGAAATTTACAGTGTAATTTAGATATTAATTCAGTATTCAATATTACCTCTTAGGATTTTATGTATGCATAATTTTCCTATGAACAGCAATATTAAATTGATTGTTCTGTTTGCAAAGTAAATTAATGCTGGGCTTCATTAATTAGGGGGCAATTATTGAACTAGTTAGCACATATCCAATTTGCATTATTTAATACAAATTTCATACAGGCTTGTAGAGAAGACGCCAGTGGAAAATGGGCAGGTCCTCTTAGAGAAAATGTTGCCTTTATTCATACAAACAAGCTATTACTGCAACTACTTAACTGTTCACATCATTTTAACCTTGTATCATTGAAATGGAAGACATTTCAATCTAAGAAAAAAGAAAACTCTAAAATGTTCCAATGTTCTGAAATACCTACCTACAATAAATCTACACTATTCTGTTTCTCTAGTTGCAAATTATTCCAAAATATGTTAAATCTCTACATGGAATCCATCATACCTGCCAAACACAGACTGCTGCAAATACAAAAAGAACACTATGAGGCAATCAATGCTGTCCAGCCAGCAGCAGAATGCAGATTCATTAGACAGTTAGTGCCCCATCGCCTGAATCAAAAGTCCTCTCAGGATCCACTTCACACAAAAAGGAAAAATAAATCACCAGCTTCTCCATAGTTCACGCTGTATGTTATTTGGAGGAAAATTTTGCTCAGATTTTCAATGGCCCTCAATACGTCATTCCTTCTGCATATCTTGGTGGCGCAGCAGATTAAAGTGTTAAGTGACACCAGCTGCCTGCAATTATTGGAAGTTTAAATCTCACCGGGCTCAAGGTTGACTCAGCCTTCCATCCTTCCGAGGTAGGTAAAATGAGGACCCGGATTGTGGGGGCAATAAGCTGACTTTGTATAAAAAAGAACACCACTTGGGGGCCCCGAAAGCCCTACTAAGCAGGTATATATAAAAGTATGAAGGCCACTGCTTAACGCATTGTAAGCTGCCCTGAGTCTCCGAAGAAGGGTGGCATATAAATTGAACCAATAAATAAATAAAAATAAATAAATATCAATTCTCACTTAAAGTTCTAATGTAGCATAACTTTATTACTTTGCAGGCATTCTTCCATCAGAGAACAACTAAATCCTAGAAATAGAGGTGGGATAACACAAGATTTTGCTGCATACTAACAGTAGGCAGAACAAAGTCAATTATGTGAAAAAGTATAAGATCAGTTCACTGATAAAGTTACCTCTGAAACATACTAGAAATCTTCAAATTCAAGCAATGGGATGACAAATGAAGCAATTTTTAGAATTAGGGAAATGGTCTGGCTCAAAGCTCCACAGAGCTTCAGTACCGTAAATCAAAGTAGAAGTTTTACAATTTAACCTAGGAAAAGAGTAAGTTTGAGAACGGCATGGGCAACATACAAAATCAATGCCACAAAAGTACAAAATGTGTGTATGGATTGACTCCAAGACAAATAAGAATAATTTTTAAAGTATAAAGAAACCAATTTATCAAAGCAATTTAAAGCATTTTTGTCCTGTCTGCCATATATTAAATATTGGCAATTGTTAGCCATCTTGTGTTGCATACATAAAATACCTTCTCTTGGTTATTAGAGTCATAGCCAAATAAAAGAATCTCTACTAGAATATTTGTTTGACAAAGAAACTGCTCTTCTTCTAAATTCTTTTGGGCAATGTATATCAATTACTACATTTTCAGAAGAAGGCTGCCCAACTGCAAAAGGTAAAGCTAATGTTAATCAGGATAAGGAATTTCCCTGCATGAAAGCAAGCTGTTATAAAGAAATAAGAAAAGCAAGAAATGAACAAGATTGGACAAGTGATTTCTGGAAATAATATTCATCCATCAGAAGAGTCTAAGGAGATTCTCAGTCATCCAGGTCATGGTTGTCCCAAAGGTTTTTTTTTTTTTTTCAAGAAGCAACTGGACTTTCTGGTTTTTCTTTGAAGACATTTTGCTTGTCATCCAAGAAGCTTCTGGGGGTGGGAAGGAATGCATAGAACCCAGTATATTGGCAAAGCAGGCCAACATACCTGGTTCTGGGGGCCTCTTGGGACCTGGTCAGACAAGCTGAGAGAGAAATAGGTAGGTGGGTGTGCTGCAGCGTCTCTGCAGTCAGTCATAAGGGTGAATGACAGCGGAGAGGCTACACAGTTTCTAACTTTGAAATAGATTCATATTTAGCATTTGGGATGCGAGTTGTAACTTCAAATGTTCGTTGAATGGCCAGTCGTACCTCACAGATTATCTTTAGGCAGTGATAGTCAGAAAATATAATGTTTAGACAAAGATTTCTCAAAACTCTCTTGGGTATAATTAATTCTGCTTTGAATAAAAATAATAATGTCTTTTGCAAGATAGCAATTGATCAATATGTGCATATCACAAACTAAATTAAGAAAACTGATTTTTTATGCCAGCCAAAGTATTAATTTGAATTTACTGACTGCAAATATTAAAAAATTCATCAACTATCAGTTATTTCAAATCCTTTTCAAATGTTCCTCATCTTTCATTGTTCCTCATCTATGCAATTCTGCATTTCTCTTTCAAGTTGCTTACTCTTTTCCACTTCATTTTTTTTTTCGTACTCAGTTGGAAGAGTCTACACAGATTCCCCTTCTTATAACTCATTTGTCTTATGTCCATTTTATTTTTTTTTATTTTGTTCCATTCTGCACAGTTAGAGCAATTCAATTGGAATTCACAACTTACTCTGCACTGAACCTATTTAAGAGAAAGAAAATGAAATCAAACTTATAGCAGAGAGAAGAAAGGAAATAGTAATAGTACTAGGAAGAATAAAACAATTATTAGCAATTCAGTTTAACCCTGCAAATTTAAATCATGATTAGCCAGAAGATATCAGTATCTATGACTTATGAAAGGAAACATGTCATTTTTAATGATTGTGTAGTTCTTAGGGAGATGCTGTTTTCATGTTCCCATATGTTCTGTAGCAACACTTACAGATGATATTCAAACTACTGCACAGCTCTAATTGTTATATAAGTACCTTCTTCCATCAGAAGCCAGTATACTGAATAAACTTGCATTCTTTATGTCTGCACTTAATGCACATCTCAAAATGGACGTTGCTCACCTGAACGTCCTTTTTCATAGCGCTGCAGGTCAATTCATCTGTTGGGCTTTCGCTGTCTGTCTGTCAAACGACTGAGCGTGGTGTTTCTTTAAATTCTTTAACCCGCCTCCCTTCTCCTCAGGGCTCCAGATATTTTGCGAAGATCGTAGTCTCCAAGTTATCCTGGGAAGAGAACACAAACAATCTCCCCAGCCAACCCAGGCAGCCGAAAGGGCTACAAAAAAGGACGTTCAGGTGAGCAACGTCCATTTTTCATAGCGCTGCCCAGTCAATTCATCTGTTGGGATATACCCAAGCCTCCAAAATCAAGGGGGGGGAGGCTGACTGGACATACCCTGCGAGTCAGAACACACCTTCTGCAACACTTGACGGCCGAATGATGCCTCGGCCGAAGCAAAACTGTCCAATTTGTAATGTCTTACAAATGGCGTCAATGATGTCCATGTGGCAGCCCTGCAAATTTCTAAGACACAAGCCTGGGTAGACCAAGCTGCCGATATCGCTGCGCTTCTCGTGGAATGAGCCCACACTTTACCTGGAACCGGTGTCCCTTTGGAGCTATACGCCAACAAAATGCAGGCTTTAATCCAGCCAGTGACTGTACGAAAATATACCTTCTTCCCTAGTGAAGCAGGATGGAACGACACCAACAGCGCCTCGGTTTTACATAACGAGGATGTCCGTGCGATGTATCGTCGTAGCGCTCATCGCACATCTAGGGTATGCCACTGCACTTCTAACCTATGCTTTGGAGAAGGGCAAAAGTCAGGCAAAATAATCTCTTATGTCCTATGGAAGGTGGAATTTATTTTCGGCAGAAATGAAGGGTCCAAACGCTGTGTAACTGTGTTGGGCCTAAATATACATAAATCCTGATGGATGGATAAGGCTGCAAGTTCAGACACCCGCCTGGCCGAGGTGATGGCCAGGAGAAATGCCAGTTTAAAGGTGGGTAATCTCAGGCTGATTGACGCCAGCGGTTCAAACGGGGCCGTCGTAAGGGCTTGCAACACCAATGATAAGTCCCAAGAAGGGTACCGATGGACCGAAGATGGCCTGATATTAGTTGTGCCCCGTAAGAACCCCCTAACCCTGGGATCCTGAGTCAAGGGGTGAGATGCATCCTTGGATAAAACTGTTGATAATGCCGCCACCTGTCTCCTCAAGGTGGCGGGAGCCAGCCCTTTGTCGAAACTGTCCTGTAAGAAAATCAAAATGTCAGTAATAGTGGCCGAAGTAGGGTCAACAAGGTGCAGACGGCACCAAGAGCAGAACGCTCGCCAAGATGCCTCGTAAATTCTTGTAGTGGAAGGTCGCCTGGCAGCCTGGATGGTATGGATAACCCTCCCCGGGACCTCAGTCTTCCTCAGGAGGATCCTTTCAAGTGCCACACGGTTAGGTGTAACCAGAGAGAGTCTGGATGTTGAACTGCCCCTTGGGATAGAGAGATCCGGTCCTGAGGTATTTCCCAGGGAGGAGATCCAAAAGGTCCACCAGATCGGTGAACCAAGGACGTCTTGGCCAATGAGGTGCCACTAGGAGCATCTCTGCCCCTTCCGCCATCAGTTTTCTTACCACTCTTGGGATGAGAGGTAGAGGGGGAAAAACATAAAGAAGGCCCTGGGGCCAACTGCACCGGAGGGCATCACAATCCACTGCCTTCGGACATGGGAACCTCAAAATGAACTTCGGAATCTGGGCATTCTCCGGTCAGGTGAAGAGATCAACCTCCGGTTGGCCGAATCTCCTCACTATGTCCTTGAACAAATCCCTGTGAAGCATCCACTTGGATGGGTCCAGCTGTGTCCAACTGAGCCAGTCGGCCTGGACGTTCGAGGCCCCTGAAATATGTTCCGCCCTCAAGGAGAGGACATAAGTCTCCACCCAGCTGAGCAGTCTGTCAGTCTCCAGCATTAGCAATTTTGAGTGAGTGACCCCCTCGCGGTTTATGTGGGCCTTTGTGGCCATACTGTCCGTCAGAACCAGGACATGGCGGTGTAGTAACCTATCCTGGAACTGATGAAGGGCGTGATGGACGGCCCTTAGTTCCAGCCAGTTTATCGGGTTCTTTGCTTCTGTCATGGACCACTGTCCCTGAACCACAAGATGCTCTAGGTGAGCCCCCCAACCCACCAGACTGGCATCCGTCGTTACAACCATTCTGTCTAGTTCCTGGAGACACATCCCCTGATGATGGCTGCAGAAGTCCACCAACGGAGGGATACCCGTACCTTGGGAGGCCATCTGGTCTTGGTTGTGGATGTACTGCGGCCCTATCTCTGAGCCGGAAGAAGAAACCACTGTAGCTGTCTTGCGTGTCTGCACGCCCAGGGAACCACTGAAATACAAGAAATAAATTTGCCGAGCAACTGCGACAATGTGAGAAATGTTACTTGCCTCTGGTCTAGGACCTTGAAGACCAAGTTCCGAATGTCGCGTTCTCTCCCCCCTGACAAGAAAACCTGTCCCTTGAGTGAATCTATTGACATCCCTAGGTGAGAGATGCAAGTTGTCAGCTGGAGGTGACTCTTTTCACGATTGATGGAGAATCCATGCATAGTCAGCACATTGCACATCATCTCTAGGTCTCGAATAGCCTGTTGATGGGAATGAGAGAGAAGCAATATGTCGTCTAAATAACAAAGTATTCTTATTGGGACCCGCCTGATCATGGCCGCCACTGCTGCTAGAAGTTTTGTAAAAGTTCATGGCGCTGAGGAAAGGCCAAACGGCATTGCACAGTATTGGAAGTGTTTCCCTGCATGTGCAAATCTCAGAAACCTCCGATGGTCCAGGTGGATGGGTACATGCAGGTATGCCTCCTGCAGGTCCAGGGATGTCATCCAGTCGCCCTTCCTGACACAATCTAAAATAGTCCTTAGGGACTGCATCTTGAACTTTTTTACTTGAAGGAATTTGTTGACAAATTTTAAGTTCAAAATGCCTCTCCAACCGCCTGAAGACTTGGGGACAAGAAACAGAACTGAATAAACCCCCGACCTCTCCTGTCCAGCCGGAACAGGTTCTATCACACCAATGTCCAGTAAATGGTGAATCTCCAGAGACATCAGGTGAAGCTTCTCTGGATGTATGGACAGAGGACAAGGAACGAAACGGTCGGGAGGCCGGGCCGTGAACTCTAGTCGAAGTCCCAGTCTGAAGAATCCATTGCTCTGAAGTCGAAACGTCCCACTGGTGAGCAAAGTGGCTGAGACGGCCGCCAATGGGAGCTGGAAGAAGTGAGTCACTTCCCTCACTTGACAGGCCTGGAACCAGTTCCTCGAAAAGGTCTGGAGGCTGATATCTGCCTCTATCTCTAAAGGACTGTCTGTCAGAATACCTGTCCCAACTGTGACTGTATGACCTGTTAGGAAAGGACCCGCTGGGTCCGGACTCGAAACAAAAGGGCTGCCTCTGCTGATAGGGAATGAAACGGCGTTCTGTTCTATGGTAAGACACTGGCAGCACCTTCCACTTATCCTTCCCTTCAACTAAGATAGGGTCTAATGCTGCCCCAAACAAATCTGAACCCCTAAGAGGGGCTGATGCTAGCTTCCACTTAGATTTTAGATCAGCCCGCCAAGGCAGAGCCATAGAAATCTACGGGATGTGGCTGTGGATGCCATAGCTCTGGCAGCAAACTTTGCTGCATCTAAGGACACGTCCACTGAAAACTCTGCAGCGGCCACCATTTTATTAATATCTTGCTGAAGTCTCAAATCGTCCGGTGGAAGACGGTTTCTTAATTGTTTCAACCAAATAAGATTGGCTCGATTAAAAAATAAGGCCGATGTGGCGGATTTAACTGCCCAAGCGGCCGCTTGGTGGGACTTGCGGAAGGCAATCTCCACCTTCTTATCCTCTGACCTAAGCACGTCCATTACATCATTAGATAAAACTGTATTTGAAGTCAGATTTACTACTGGGGTATCGACCGAGGGAAGAGCCAATAACCCCTCTAGACTAGGGTCTACACAGTACATCTTTTTATCATGGTTCGAAGGAGCAGGGAAAGAGCCTGGGTGATCCCACTGTTTTTTAATTACGTCGGAAAATAATTCCGGACAGGGAATAAAATCCTGATCCTGAGTTGGGACTGCAAAAAACTCACTTAGGGGTTTATTTGAATCCTTCTTTACAGGGGTGGTAAGGGAACCCATATTGGTAGCCAGCTTGGCCTTTCATAACAAAGTTTTAAAGACAGATGGTCTAAAAAGATGAGTGAACGCAGGCTTATCTGGTACTGCGTCCTCGTCCTCTGAAAATTCCAGATCTTCAGGTTCCTCCTCGTGATGCCATGACTCCTCCCCTTTGAGTGATTCCTGCTGGTGGACCAGCAGTGGGCGAGACACAGGCTGTGACGAGTGAACCTGACACGAAGCTGACATGGAAGGCATCTGCATCTGCTGAGAAAAACCCGAAGCCAAGGCTTGGGCCAGAGCATTAGTAAGAAGAGTTTGGAAATTAAAAGGCTGAGAAGCATCCTGCCCCTCCCCCACTCTAAGACCAGCTGCTGTAGATGTAAAGGTAGCCTCTGGCATTGGTCTACTCCTGAGCTGGGATGTCCTCAGCCCTTTATGAAACTCTTGCTCATTGTCCAGTCCACGTTGTGGTGGTAACTCTGAAACAGAAGAATTATGGTCAATATCCTGGTGAGGCAAAACCCCCGTTTCCTCTGAAAGAGGAGAAGTAGGGGCTACAGATAATTGAGCTCTCTTTTGAGCCTTTTCACATTGTTTCTCCAGAGCATTGTGCCTTCTCAATGCATCCCTGTCCAGTGTGGCCGTCAGATGCAGTCAGGCCTTGTTCTTTATTGGCAGAAGGAGCAACAGATTTAGACCTAGACTTGGAGGTCTTTTTTGTTCTTGGAGGGGTTTGAGGCTGGTCAGGATCTGAAGAGAATTCCTGGTCCGCCATATCAATCTGTCTGGAGAGGTGCAAACAAACGATTAACAAATCACAGAAACCCAGGGCAATAAAAGCCCTCTTTTTTTTTTTAAGCAGACCCTATAAACTGGGTCCCCAGAAGGATTGTCTTGGAATCAGCTAACCAGAAAGTCAAATGGTGAGATAAGTGTCAGCAAAAACTAAGTTCCTGACTTCTCCTCAGGCTGGCTCCTGACGGTTGAAAATGGTGTGAAAATTTGGCACCTAACAGTCGCAGCCTCTAACAGCCGCTAATGCCTCTGCCACAACTTCACAATGATTTCCAGTCACTTTCTGAAGCAAATCAGTTCAAACAGGCAGATTCACAGTAGAACGATGAAGCAATCAACTCACAGCCGTTCAAGCACACATCAGAGTTTGTCTCCTCATGGAGCAGTGACTCTGGAGTCGCCCACACTAATCGGAGCCTCAAAATGGCAGCCGCTGTTCTCCTGGCGCACCGGAGATCAGCGCGCATGCCGGCAGCTAAATAAAGAGCTCAAGGCCACTGAGAACAGCCCAGCCGGGTCAGTCTCCATCGCTGCCACAATAAAATTGAGAGAGGGGAGGTTCTGAAGCTCCAGAAACACTCACCCTCCAGCGAGCAGCTGGGGCAGCTGCAGCCGCAATCTGTCCTGTCACAATCTTCGGCTCCACTAAACTAATCTGACAAAAATAACAAAACCTAACAGCTAAACTAAAAATAATCGCAACCAACTTAATTCTATCAAAAAACCAGAAAAAACTGCTACAGCAGATCGAAAGGTAATCTTGACAGTTCGACTGAGCGAAATATCTGAAGCCCTGAGGAGAAGGGAGGCGTGGTTAAAGAATTTAAAAAAACACCACGCTCAGTCATTTGACAGACAGCGAAAGCCCAACAGATGAATTGACTGGGCAGCGCTATGGAAAATAGATCATCTTCTTTAGTAATTAAATCTCATTTCATAATCTTGAAAGAATGTAATGAATATACTCAAAACAACTACCAGAAAGTTGGCATGATGTATGAAATGTACAATTAGGAAAGGTTTACCTCTTCAAAGATATCCTCTAGAACCCTTAAGGGATCCTTAAGTCCAAATACATTCTCATGTACTACCAATCACAGTTTAACTTTTGAGAAATCCTGGAGAATTTGTAAATCCTGAAAGACTGGAAGAGAGCAAATATTTCCCGTCTTCAAAAAAAAAAAAAAAAGTGGAAGGCAAAAATGCTCAGCTGTTAATGATGTTGAACTTGTCAGCTGGAAATCTGACAGCCCAGATTTGAGACCCAAGCGCTGTGCAACAGGGTGAATTCCCATCCCTGCCCCATCTCCTGCCCACCTAGTTCAAAAGCATGCAAATATGAGTAGATAAATAGGTACCACTTTGGTGGAAAGGTAACAGTGTTTCATATGCCTTTGTCATATAGCCATGCGGGCCACATGACCACAAAAATGTATTTGGACAACACTGGCTCCCTTGGCCAAGAAGCAGAGATCAGCACCAAGCCCTAGAGTCAAACACAATGTGTCCCCAACCTCTGGGCCACAGCCTAATACCAGTCCTTGAGTTGCTCAGAACCACGATGCATAAATGGCAGGCAAGCACATGCAGATCCATCCCCACTTGCACAAGCAGCAGGTGAGCATATGCATACATGCTTAATTTGTGTGAACAATGCACACTCATGCATGCCATTCGTGAAAATGGAGCTGCACGTGTGCTTGCCCATTGCTTACGCGGAACCATCCCCTCTCCCCCCACCCCACCCCCACTGGTCTGCAAAGCCAGAAAGATTGGGGAACTCTGTCATACACGGCTGGACAGGGAAATCTTTAGTTTTACTCAAAAAAGGGTGAGAAGAAAAAGCCAACAAACTGTAGTACAATCAGACCAACATTACTTTCTGGGGATATTTTAATACAGATTAAAAACAGTGCAGTAATTTCCATGAGTGTTCGGGAATAAACCATGCCAGATAAACCTTGTCTTATACTTTTGATCAGGTAACTAACAACATTGTGGGGATGCTGAAGTCTTGAAAATAGCTTCCAACAAGGTATTCCAAGGTATGCTGTTTAGCAAGCTAGTTGAGTAAGGGCTGGATGATTGGACAATCAAATATATGCATATCTGTCCTGAAAATTATTCTCAAAGAATGTTCATCTATAGTTCTTCATCAAATTGGAAAGATATATTAACTTGGGTGCTATGAGGAATAGACTTTCATCTTTTATTTTTCAATGTTTTCATTAATTTGAATGAAGAATTGGAGGAAGCACTCATCAAATCTGCAGTGGGCACAAACTTCTTGGTGGGATAGCTGAAATCCTAGAAAAGCTAAATAAAATTCAATATGATTGTGGTAAATTTTAGAAAAATTGGCTGAAAATAATAGAATGAAAATTAACAGAACAAGCGCAAAATTCTTCACTTAGGAATCAAACTGGAGGAAACTGGGCTTGATCATTGTACTTGTGAAAAAATATACTGTTATAGATTAAAAACTGAATTGAGTTAATTGGGTGATGAAGCTGTAAGAGTGTTTTTGTTCTGGATGGGGTGGTGCTTCCTTTAAAAGACCAGATCCGCAGTATAGGGATACACTTCCACGGCTGCTGCTAGAGAAGGTGTTCCCAGTTTTAGCTGTTGCAGCCCTTTTTTAAGAACAATAGTTCATCTCCTTAGACCTCAATAATAGAAAACCCTAAAATGCTCTGCATATGAAGACTAATCAGAAACCATAGATGGTACTAAATGTAGTGGTCTGCCTAGTGGTGGACAAGAGCTGCTAAAGCTATATAACAACAGTTTTTAAGGTGTTGCTTTAGTTTCCATTAGGAGGTGGCAGTTGGGTACTATGATGGTGCTGAGAGCTAAAGAAGCTATAGTACCTCAGGGTGCCTGGCTTCCTCTCCAGGGATGGTCGGTGAGAACAATGGGAGGTTCCTGGTCCCTGGTCTTAGAGGAAATAGGTGGGGGGGTAGGCTGCATGTAGCAGTCATAAATGGCGGCTGGTTGCCAAGTGCCCAAATTTTTATCACATAACATGGGAAT
The DNA here is from genome assembly GCA_030761175.1 of Masticophis lateralis. Lineage (NCBI taxonomy): Eukaryota > Metazoa > Chordata > Lepidosauria > Squamata > Colubridae > Masticophis > Masticophis lateralis. Next base: position 36,237,317 of record JAUDYJ010000006.1, on the reverse strand, counting down.
GCAGCAAATATCATAGCTAGCATTTGTTCAGTGCCATAGTAACTTTGAATGATTGCTGAACGAATGATTACTAAGTGTGGACTACTTGTACCCTCGGACTGCAAAAAGGGCTCTAGTAATCCCAATATAATTTTCAATAATTTTTCTGTTTGGGTAGTAAAAAATGATATTACAGACCCGTGATGGCAAACCTATGTCACGCATGTCCAAAGCAGCATGCGGAGCCATGTCGCCTGACATGTGCAGCATCGCCTGTTCCTCTTCCAGATTTCTGGCATGCATGCACACACAATGATCAGCTGGCCTTTGTGTATGCGACAGTGCCAGAAACCGGAAGAGCTGGACTTCCGTTTTTTGGTGGGAGCATGCACGCCAGCCAGCTGATCAGTGCATGTGCATGCATGGCAATCACCAGAAGATTTGCTGGCTGGTGCACATGCCCCGAGTAGCTCCTCTTCCTGGTCACGGCCCTGATGCGTGCAAAGTGCTCCCTTTTCGGCACTTGGTGCCACACACGTGCACGGTCCCTTTTTGGTACTTGGTGTTGAAAAGGTTCGCCATCACTGTTAGATAGTTGACAAAGGGTGAGAATATATGCATACTCTGCCTAACATTAAAAGACTATGTAACTCTCTAAGTCCAGGCATTCCATTTGATGACAAGAGAAATTAAATCCTGGTAAATTTCTGATTCTTCAATTATTTTGTAATAATGGAAATATGCCAGTAAAGTACATTTAACTATTAAACAAATTTAGAAGTTGCTAATTTATTTTCAAGATATTTATTGAAGTTATAACTGCAACAAGATGTCTTCCTAAAATAAATACGTACAGTTAGATCCTTATACATTTCATGATATCCAATAATTCAATTTATAGCTACCAAAAACATTATTATCATTCTTGCAGGATAGCCAAGACAAGTAGTATACCCAGCAGAACTAGCTCTACTTTATTATAAGCTTATGTTAACAGAATCTTGCAAGTTTGAAAGTATATTTTTCTTTCACCTTCACAGGGAACTTTCTGAGATACTTGTCATGAATCATGACCATATTCCTTCAGCTCTTCTCTCATCTTCCAAAGTCATTTCCACCTACCATTACAATTCCTGAAGCAAGCCGTAAAACTGGCACATAGCATATTTAAGTTTAGCGTACTGTCAACAAAAAGCAAGCAGATTAAGAACACTTCTCTAGCTAGTCATATGGGCTATATAGTAACCTCATGTCATCAGTAGCCTGCAAATGTTTGTGCCTTTAAGTATTGAGATTTATTTATAATTCTATAAAATCTTCAGGAGCAGGAGATGTTATTTCTTGATTTATTTATACTATTTTGTTCGAATTTATTTTTTTATTTTATTTTCATACCTATTTTTCCTCAAAGATCCACCCTTAACATTAATACATTATAGTCCTATATTCAAAACCCCTCATCATCCTTATGTCTTTCAGCAATTCTCTAAATTTTTCATCATAAACAATTAAATCAATAAATCATACTTTTATATTCATTTCTCAATCATGTATGTGTATGAATAAACTTACATTTAAATCATATGTTTTAAAACAGCAGATGTTTTCCCAAGCCATTTATTTAAACTAAAAATTTCTTCTTGGATCTCTGAATGACCCAATCACTCAGTACTCTATTGGCTCAATCCCACTCATTCATTCATGTCACCTACCAGTATAACATTTTTCCTGGATTCATTCCGAATGTTGTACAGTACAATTTTCCCCCAAAATACCATTGGGGAATTTTCACCATTAATTTGAGAGTAGCATGTAACTATCACCAGGCTTTGAATTTCTAATTTCATATATATCCACAACAATTTAGTTATAAAATGACAAGAAATGAACATTTAGAGAACACACATAATCAACAACACCTTTAATGTAAATGAATTCACAAAATCAGAAGAGAACAAAAGACTACCCTTCTTGGATATTCACATTAGCAGAGAAAACAATGGCAAACCACAAATCCAAATCTTTTATAAAGCAGCCCACGCTAACCAAGTACTCAACTACCATAGCAACAACCCAAGAATACCAAAAGAAACTGCATAAGAACTCTACTCAAATAAGCAAAATGCATTGCAGTAACCCAGAACACCAGAAAGCAGAGTCTATTTATATAACATTTTGTAATGTAATACCCACGCAACTTCATTAAAAAGGGACTATCCATACAACTAATCAATCAACCAATCAACCATTACAACTTGCAAAAAGGATAGCTCTTCTGTACATCAAAAACCTTTCAGAAACCTCCAGTTGGTTGCTACAACCCTTTGTAGGCATCACCCTAGCCTATACAACAACAAAGCAAATTTCTAGATTCAGTTATTAAAGGCAAAATAGAGTTCTTCACAGCAATCATTTACTGTGAAAAATACTAGGCAGGACAAACAGGCAGAATGCATCCATAAACATCAGTTGACAATCAGAAGATATAAAATTAATTTCACGGGAGAGAAAGTGTTCAATTATCTTTTCAACTAGAAAGCTGTATTGTATACTTCTTAAATAAGATACTTTTAAAAATTCAAGAGAATTATTAGAAGTTTTGCATTCCACTAACTATCAACATGCAGGGGGGGAAAAATCACTTTCATGAACCATTCATAAGGAAGAATCAAAAGTTAAAGAGAGAGGCAAACAGTCTGCAGCACATTTGTTATTACATACCTATTAAACACCCAGATAAGAACCAGCACCTGATCATAATAAACACCAGGCAATAATATGCCAATCAAACAAAACCAACCAATCAAACAACCCAACGTGTCTAAACTTACACAAGGCTATAAAACATACTAACAACGAACTATTCTTTAGTACTGATGTTACCTAATCTGATAATGAAACATCCGCAAGAACAACCAAGGACCCAACAATTCAACATTTAGTTTCCACTAGTGCAATCCATTCATTCTTTAATACTATTTTAGTCATTTCATTCATTCAGACATCTCAAAAACTATTTTTTTCCCATGCACACAATCTCATCAACTATGTTAGAACATCTTAATTCAGATTTATTACATCGTTCACTTTTCTTAAATATTTCAAGAATTTTTTTCACAAATAACATATTTTTTATTTCATATATTAATTCATGCACTTTACTACATGTCTCTTACATACCCAATCCTAATTTTTCCATATGTCACAGTCATCAACAGATGCACCCGTAAATATTGTCTCTACTGTCCTTCGTGTTTCTGGTCAAGCAAAGCTTTTACATAACACTATTTTCCTAGTCTTAGTTGTATCCATGCCTCTTGTGGTATTCAAAAAGTACGATACTAATAGAAAGTTATAATCCAAGATTGAAAAGTACGTCCTTTCATATGTTATAAAAACAATTGTCTACTTGCACAAACAGAATGTAAGAAGCCATCCCAATAAAAACTTCTTATACTTTTTATATGTCATTGCTGCTAAGAGCAACCAATCTGTTCTTTCTCTAAATAAAGCAATATAGCTCTACCATGTTACCTAGCAACAAATATTTCACTGCTACTCTCAAAAACAAGCTTGGTTTAATGTCAACATAATGTTTGAAATTATCTACATTTAAGTAGTTCATTCAAATGTTCAGAATATACTTTGTAGATTTGGAAGTCCTTCCTTCAACTTATAATTCTTACTGCATATGCTTTGGAGACTATGGGTATGTAGTCCGTCATACTTGGAGAAAATTAAATTGAGGAAGGCTGAAATAAGATTGCAAAATGTTTGATGGTGATAATTATGATGTTGATTAGGATGATATCCATTCAAATAAAGAGTTCATTACATAAAACTAGATCCTATCACTTATGTAGAGTAGTTTTCAGAAGTTTTCCTCAGCTCATTTTGAACTTCTGCTTTCCTGACTCTAGCTTTATAGTTCTACTCTAGTCTATATATTCTTCCTTTATGATTTGACCCTCTTTCCACATTCTTTATATGCCTTTTTGCCTCTAGATATTCTTAGTACTTTTTCTAGAATCTTATCAGCTTCTTCTACCGCCCTCCATTATACTTACTTTGTGGAATTGGAATTATACTTGTAATTATGGTTTTCTTCCACTTGGCCATATTTTAAAAAAATATTATACTAAACACATTTTCAACAGAACATACAAACAACAGCATTAAAGAATCAATGTGTTATGAATTAACAGCATGGTAATTTTTTTAAATGAAATAAAGAAAGAGGTGGAAAGAAAAAGACCTGGAAATATGTAATAAATATAAATATAACTCTAAAAACTTCTGCCATATAGCTCAGAAGTATTTTCCCTTGACACTCTGTAAACAAATACATAATTATTTAGAAACTATATACATATACGTATACATATACATATACATATACATACACATACATTAATAGCAAATCAGGTGTAGATTTTTTTTTCAAATATTGTGTATAATACTTCATTTAGTCAATCTCCAAGCCTCTCCAAATTTAAATTCTTAGTATGTTGTTCTCAGTACTGGGGATAACACAGAAACAGACACACTGCTTCTTTAACGCAGAATATTTGATCTTGAGCAAATTTATAATCTTGTTGCCTTCCCAAATTTTAACTATAAAAGGACAAGATCAAATCATATTGGTTAGCATTCAAAATCCTGAAACAAAGGTCTTAATAGGGTAGCACTGCCCCCGAGATAACAGACTTGAGGGTCCTCAAGGGATCAATGGCTACAGCTCAAATGAAGAGCAGGTAAAGGCCATGATCAGAGGACACTTTGCTCAACTTTGGCTAATGTCTGTTGCAGTTTTACCTGGGATAGGAAAAACTCACAATAGTGACTCACACTCTTACCATCTTTGGACTAGATTTTTGTAATGTGGGGCTGCCTTACAGGTATTACAGACATGAGGTTATCACACCTAGCCTCTAGGCCTTGCACTGGCTTCTTGTTACCTTTCATTCACAATTCAACATGCTGTTTTTATTTTTCAAAATATAAACGCTTTGTTATGACTGTCTCCTCTACTCAGGACCAACCATCCATTGCACAGCTCCAAGGGAATCTTTTAGTAGTCTCCATTTCTGTAAGGGATGGAGGCCCATAATGTTTTCTGTAACACATCCCTTGAAATGCAATCAGTTCCTACCTTGTTAGGTTTAAAGAAACAATTAAACACATATTTGTTGTAGAGAATCTTTGAATAATAGATATCACCGTCTATTTTAATGCTCTGGGGTTGGCTATTTCATTATTTATATGTGGTGTAAATTAGGGGGACTAATGCTTATGGTTTATGTGATGTAATTTTAATTGTATCCTATTATTGTTGTTATGACCATAACATGCAGTCTTTGATTACAACAAACAAAAACCTAAATAAATAAGCCATCCACACACTGTTTATCTTTGCCTGCAACTACATTGACATCAGCAATTAAAAGTAATGGTGCATGGCTAAAGAAAAAGGCGGCTTTATGTAAAATTATTTATATGTGTATAAAATAAAATGCACACTAAGTGTCACAGAAATTGTCATTCTTTCTTTCTGGGCTCTTCCTCAATGCAACCTTAAGCAGCTTGTTTCCTTTGCTGAAACCTTGTCATAATAACTAGAGAACACACACAAAACCATCAACAATATCTTCAAAGGAACAAAATTCACTAGGAAGGAAGAAAACAACAACATGCTATCCTTCCTGGGTATCCTCATCAGCAGAGGCAGTGATGGCAAATTGGAAACACAAGTCTATCATGCAACCACCGCTACCACTTCCCACAAGAGCTCTGTAAGAATACTATTTAGACCACCACAAACACACTGCAGAAATCTTGAAAATCAGAAAAAGGAAATAGATCATCTATACCAGGGGTCCCCAAAACCTGGGCTGTGCACCACCACCAGTCCATGGCCCACCAGGAACTAGGCTGTTCAAGTGAGTGAAGCCCTATCCACACATGTGGAGGATCAAGGTAGCACGTGAAACCATGCTCCCACCCCCAGTCCATGGAAAAATCACCCTTCACGGAACCAGGCCCTGGTACCCAAAAGGTTTGGGAGCCCTGATCTATACAACTTCTTCCAACAAAATGGATTTCCATGCAATTTCATAAAAAATATGCCTGACCACTCAACCCAATATAACGCAATCAACAAAAGTTGTGTGGATAGGGCTTCACTCACTTGAACAGCCTAGTTCCTGGTGGGCCATGGTTGTGAAAGGAATAACACTGCCATACATTAAAAACATCTCAGAAATTACCAACAGAATATTACAACAACATGGCATCACAGTAGCACACAAACGAACTAAAGCCCTCCAAAACATTCAAAGTAAACCAAAAGACTCAGCAGTCCCAGAAGAAAAAACAGGAATCATCTACAATATACAGACAACATATTGCAAACTATGTAGAACAGGCAGAAAACTAGCAGAGCGCATCCAATCAAGGAACTACCAAAACCATTCCCACCAACATTGAAAAGTCAATCTACAAGTATATAAAATGAGAGCAAACCCCGTTAGCTGTTGGGGGGGGCAAGATGTTCTAGAGGGCAGGTGCAACAGCAAAGAAGGCCTTCTCCTGAACCGGGCCAGCTGAAATACTCAGGGCAACAGGGCCCACAGTGTGCCTCCCTTGCCAATCCCAGTGGGATGAAATGATTCCTCAAGTAGTCTGGCTCCATACCATGAAGGGCTTTAAAGGTGATTAACCACTGCAGCTCACAAAGCAATGATGTTACATTAGCCATTCTTGGGGCCCCAAAAACTACCCACGCTGCAGTACTCTGCACTAGCTGAAGCTTCCAAATGCTCTTCAAGGGTAGCTTCAAGTAGAATACATTGCAATAGTTCAACTGTGAGATGATGGGCCTGAATGACTGAGCTTAGGGATTCCTGATCTAGGAAAGGCTGCAACTAGTGCACAACCTGAAATTGTGCAAAGATCTTCTGCAATTGCCACTTCCTCTTGAGCAGGAGTGGCAAGTTTGAGGACAACCCCCCAAATTGTGGACCGGATCCATCTGGGGTAGTATCATCCCATTCAGAATTAAACATGGCAAAGTCCCAGATTTTAGAGTCCCGTAAACCCAAAGCCATTTGGTCTTGTTGGGGTTCAGTTGAAGCCTGCTGTCCCCCATCCAGCCCCACAGCCTCCAGGCACCAAAAGAGGACAGCAACAGCATCACTTGGTCACTAGGGGTGAAATACTGAGTTGGGTATTGTCAGTGTGCTGCAGATACCTCAACTCATAGTGACGGATGATCTCACTCAGCAGCTTCATATAGATGTTACAAAGGAGTAAAGAAAGTACCGAGCCATGTGGCACATCGCAAGATAGCAGCCAAGAACTGGACCTCTCACTTCCTATTAACACTGAATGGGATTGGCCAAACCAGCGCAAGACTGTGCCATTCAGGCCCAGCCCTATAACCAACCCAAAAGATTGCCATGATTGATAGTTGCACTACCCCCATTCTGCTCTCGCCAAAGATTATCAACAAAAGTACTATAAATAATTTTACAATTAATCGAACAAATTAGAAATAGATATATAACATATGTAAAATGTAAGACACACGGGTGCTTCCTTTAGAAAGTATGCATCATCTATTTTCTTTATTGTCAAAATATATATTTGCATTCTTTTTAAATGTTTCATATTATTTTGCCTTTTCCTTCAGACTACACGTGTTGTTTCTACACTGTATCTGTATACACTAGGTAATTGTTACTATACATATATATTTCTAACTAATTCCACTTATTGTAAGCAAATCATTTCAACTGTTTTTCCAGTCTTCTGATGTAGAAGTAGTCCCTAGAAGCATATTGAGTCTTTTGGTTCAATAAAGAACACTTTTTTTCTCATACCATTTTCTCCTTACTTCCCAGCAGTTGATTGGTGTATTTGTTTCTTGTTGCTCAAATATTGCTTTGAATTTTCATATTACTTTCGATACAGCTAAATGTATTGGTTTCAGAGATAAACCGTTTTGTTTTTATTACAACTAAAAAAATCAGTCACTCCAGCTCATACAAAAGAAGTGAAAATTCGTTTCACTAGTCAAATCAGACTTCTTACAAGTTCTATGTATGTTTACTATTTGAAAAAAATAGAAACTGCTTCATATATTCTTTCTGCTTACAAATGTGTGTAGGGAAAATATGCGGAGGGAAAATATTTGCAGAATACAATTTGCAATAAAATATATTGCAAATATATGTGCATAGAATATTTTTCCAAATAAAATTGCTCCTAACCTGACACATAATTACAACTAAGAAGCAAATTCATCAAAGATTTAACTTAATCCCACTGAATTAAGTGGAACTGTAATATTCTTAAAATAATAGTTTATGAGACCTAAAAGTATTCCATCTTTGAAAATGCAGCAATATTCCACTTAGCCACCTTCTACTAGACAGTGGTTACACTATAAAGATTTGCACCCTGAACTCACTGTTATCTTGAGATAATAAACTTTCTAAATTAATGATGATCTCTAATTTCAATCTATAGAATGTCACCTGTGGAACAAGTCATTACCCCCATGCCTTTGAAAATAATAAGAGCAAAAAGGACACAAACAGCAACTCTACAAGTCTGAGACTCACTTCTGCATCCGACGCTTCCATTCCTGGGAACTTTGAAAGCCGCGCAGTCCTAGGCAAGCCCACAACATGAAACTTTACAATCTAACAACGGAGAAGAGCTCGAAGCAATAAATAAATAAATAAATATTGGAATCTAACTTCCCCTTAAGAGTCTCCAGTGCTCAACCACTGAAAAGTGCACGCCCGCTTTTAACCATAGCTTTAAAATACAGGCAAGAAGCCCACTGAAAATAACGTCGTCCTCCCGCGGCATCACTGCACCCCGAGACGACGAAACCTCCCCCTCCACCACGTCACTCCTAGTAAGACGCCTTCCCTCAATTCAGGCGCTCTCCAGAAGAGCAGGAGAGGCACGCATATTCGGCGCCTTTGTCTCCCTGCATTTTGCCACTTTCCCCCCTTTCTTTCCAATGGACTATTTTTAGGCACCGCGACATTCCTGAAGGCCTGGCGCTCGGAGGGGACGGGGGCGGGGAGAGAGAAAGAGCCCGAAACTGCCACCGGGAGCTGACGTCCACTTCGCAACAGCCCAGAACTGGGGCGAAGGCGGCAGGTGGCAATGGGACAGGTGCCTTCCAGCCGGACCGCCCCCCGCCTCACCGCGGGTCCCTTTTTCAGGCTGTCCTGGGGCCCAGCCCTCCCTGCGAGCCGCGCATGCAGAGGCAGCCATCCCGCCCTCGCTTACTCATCAGCCGCTCCTCTCACCTAGGCGCAGCAAGGCGGCGGCGGCGGCGGCAGCTGCCGTGACTGAAGCGAGGCGAGCGCGAGCAGGCGGGGGCCGCCAGCCAAGCCGGGGATATTTCTATTCCGCAGCGATGCTTCTCCGCCTTCATGCATCTTTCCTTCCCGGCGACCTAGGCAGGGGCGCCGCAGCCGAACCGAACCGAGCGATCGGCCCCCACATCTCCCGCCCGCCACAGCCGAGGGAGGAAGAAGGGCGAAAAAAAGGAGGGGGAGGACGAACGCGCGTCCTCGGATCCTCCTTTTCCGCGTTCCCGCCGCCCGCTCGCGCTCCAGCCAGAAGCCGTTCCGCGCCGCCCGACTCCCCGTTTTGTCCCGCCGAGGGCCTCGGCCATTCATCACTCACCGGGCTTTCCCGTGCGGAGCGGAGGAGTCTCGGAGCACGCCGCGCCGGTTGCGGGAGGGCACGTTGCCGAACTACCGCTGCGCAGCGCCGCGCCTCCCTCCTCTCGCATCCCCTGTTACTATGGATATTCTCCCAGTGTCTCCGCTCCCGCCTGCACAGGGAGAGGGAAGGAGCTGCTCGAGGGGCGCCCACATGCCGCCGCTTAAATGACCCTCCTGCTGCGGCGACGGCCGCTTCTCTGCCCGACCTCAGCCCCCCCGCAAGGCTGCTTGGTTGTTGTCCCGCCAACACCGGCTGCTTCCCCGAGCCTGAGCCGGGAGAAAGAAGGCTGGGAGCTGCTGGCGCTCCCGCTTCCTCAAAAACGCGAGAGCGCGCAGAACGCCCCTAGGTCGGGACACAAAGGGCAACCTCGGAGCTTCCGACCGGTAGGGGAGGATGGGTCTTTAGCCGCGAGCCCCCCCGACAGTTTGGGCCATTGCGGTTGCTGAGCCCCTAATCCTGTTGCTCATCCCTACTGAGAATCGCCCGGGAAGCCTGGCATCGCTCGGCAGTAACCGGCGGGTTTAAAAACCAGCGGCATAGTTCTGCAGTACAGTAGCCGGTTCGAGTTATGGCAATTTGCCGCGTCCCGATCCCTATTCTAGGATGGTGTATTTGCTGCTTCAGGGCGTCCTATTTCGGGGAATCTCACTGCAGTAACAATGCAATCTTTCTTTTGCTCTCCTGATTGCAGGAAGCAAATAGCCATCTGATGCACCGCGGAAAAATGGTGCCTATTTCTTGATATACCAAGGAAACAGGAACAAAAAAAAATGACATAAGAAGAGTCCTGCCCCCTGGAAATTGCGTTAGACCGTTTTTCAATACATACACTTTCATAGCGGAGCGAGCACACTCAAACCAAAGGTGGGGATTAGAGGAATGTTTCTTCCTCTCCAGAACTGCAGGATGATAGTTTAAGGAATAGGGAGCAATTTCCTGCTATTTAAAGAGATTCTTGGTAATCCCACCCAATCCAGAGCACAACTACCCTCGCCACGGAAAAAAGCCAGGAGGAGGAGGAAGTAAAGGAGGAAATAATGCTCTGAGATCTTTGCTATCTGGTCCCCACTGTGTTTTCTCTCAGTAGACTAATGTATAGCAGCTAAGAGAAGATCAGCAATCAGGTGGAGATTGGAGACCATATGTTGGTTGGTTGGTTATTTACAAAACTTATCGCTGCTACTGCACTCAGTGATAGGGGCCTCACAACAATCAATATTAATGCAAACAAATCAACCCTTCTCATTATATCATGGACACCCTGATTTAGCTCAGCCCCATTCTAGCCCAATGCTTGTGGGAAGACCTATTCTTCATAAACTTCCAGAAGGATAAAAGGGTGCATTTTTCACTTTTGCTTTTAAGTTGTTATGCACTTCCTTGATTCACTTTATTAAGATGTCTATAAAAATATGGCTTCAACAATGCAAATACACACACACTGGCATGCCTCAGAAGAGAATCCAGTGATGATGGTGGAATATAAGCATGCAAAGAAAATATGTATCTTTTCTCCAAAAGCCCCAATATATTTTTCATTATCTAAAAAGGTTAAATCACAGCAACTGGAGCAAAGTTTATTAAGCTGAGATGTTCTGTTACTTCTTCAAGTAACTTCTTTAGTCAAAATGAAAATTGTTTGGATAGGCATAGAATCAGAGGGTCGTTGGAATGTACCAACTCTGCCCTACTGACCACAGGGAGTTTCTCCCCAAAATGAAATGCACTTTGTAAAATGAAAACTTGATTTTCAGGCCAAAAGTATCTAAAAAGGTTAAATCATGGAAACTATTATCTGCCTAACCCCAAAAAATTTGCAGTCAGTATGGCAGTTAATACATTCGAATAACACTCTGACTCTATGCCTAACCAAAAAAATTTCATTTTGACTGAAGAAACTACTTGGATGAGTAACGAAACGTCTCAGCTTAATAAAGTTTGCTCCAGTTGCCATGATTTATACTTTTTATATACTTTTGTCCAGGATGTCTTCATGTAATATTTTTCTTTAGTTCAATATAAATCTTTGGACATGTAATATTAAACAATTAAACAGCTACAAGTAAGAATCCCGTAGAGCTACAGGTAACCCTTGACTTACGATTGGTCATTTAATGACAGTTTACAGTCAACAGTGGCCTCAGAACAGGTCCTTTACAGCCTGTAAAGCACTTCTGGCTGTCATAAAATGTTATGCAAGCCACTGGTCACATGACCATATTTTGGATGCTTGGCAAATTATTTGCATTTATGACTGGTATAAATTTATGACTTTCAGAATGCTGACTTTTAGAGGGGGAAATGCTAGCAAAAGGCAGCATTCTGAGTCCTCCAAAACAATAGCGTTCACTAATGTTTTGATCATATTTGAGGTCCATTCACCCAACACACTGAGGAACAAAACTCTAGTCTGGCAAAAGCTCAAGCAAATGCCATCATTCTTCCCACTGGGGCAGGGAGAGATCCAGGCTCTCCACTTAATGATCTATATGGTTGTTTAACAACCACAACTGTGAGATCCAGGATTGCCATTATTCAGCAAAGCAAATGTGGTACCTTGCTTAACAACCACTTCACTCAATGTCCAAGATTCCGGGCCAATTATAGTTATAAGTGGAGGACTACCTCTACTTATTTTAATGAATATATTCTGTTTAGCAACTGTAACATCTTTAATAGGAAAATTCAGGCAAACAAGTAATTATTCATAGACCCAATCTGTTCAATATAAATAAGTGTAAAGTGATAAATGTCCCCCCACTCCAAACAAGTCTATATTTCCCTTATATGTAGTTGACTTTTGAACTTACAATACTGTAACCTAGCAAGAATCAGGGGTGGGTTCTAAAAAGTTTTACTACCGGTTCTGTGGGCATGGCTTATTTGTCAAATGTCATATGACATTTAGGATTTAGCAGAAGTACTGGTCTACCAGGCTTCTAACTGCTTGCAGAGCTGTACTGGTCTACCCATTTATTTTTTGCAGGCACTGATCTACTCATGTATTTTTGCAGGCACTGGTCTACCCATTTATTTTTGCAGGCACCTGTCTATTCATTTGTTTTTTTTTAACACTGATCAGTTGTAGGGCGGCCCTTTGAAACCCTGCAGCAAGAGTTTAAACAGTTTTTTTCCCTCTAGCCATCAGCTGGGACTCAAGAGACAGCAATAGATTGGGGGTGGGGCCAAATAAAAGGTAAGAATAACGCGGGGGTGGAGGGGTGCGGGGGGGAGGCAGGGGGGCAGAACAAGTTCGGTGATGTCATATCGTCACCGCTACCAGCTCGGGAGAACCAGCCCGAACCGGGAAGAACCCACCACTGGCAAGAATATCAAACACACATCTAACCCAAAGAGCTATGCTTGGAGTGATTGCAAAGGGAACTGAAGTAAAACTGACATTGACATTGACACAATACAACTCAAATACTGTTTATAAATCTGTGATAAGACCACACCCGGAATATCTTAATAGAAGTAGAGGTAGAAAAACTACCACAAAATTGATTAGAGCAAACAATACCATAACAAAGAAAGCCTATAACAACTGAGATTCTTCAGTGTGAAATGGCAGAAGGTAAGGGCAAACATGAGATAGGTATATAGAATCAGATGTCATGTGGACTGCTATAGAAATCGAACAAACAAACAGATAAATACTTGTAAATACTATACATAAGGAGATTTTCCTCTCCCTTTTGCCACCCTATTTATTTATTTTATTTATTTAATTTAATTTAATTTAATTTTTATATATATTAAATTTATTTAATATATTTTTATTGAGAACTTAAATAGAGGAATTCAGAGCCCACTAAAGACATTTTTTTTACAAGGTTCATAACTAATCTGTGGAATTTGCTACCAACAGTTACAATTATTAAAATCAATTGTATAGTTTTAAAAAGAGACTCTACAGGTACAAAGAGGACCAGGCAATCAGTGGCTATTTTACTACTTTCTGAATCACGCAATGTCCTTTAAATATTGGTTTCCAGGAAGTGACAGTGAAAGAGGTTATTGCCTTCCAGTCCAGGCTTGTGAGGTTCCCAAATGCCTCCAGTTCTGTACTTTATAAAGTTCAATGTTTATTTATGGTAGATAGACCTATGGCTGGGTCCAGGAGAATTCCTTATGTTTTTATCACCTAGATCTCCTTTACATAATATTCAGATGAATAATGCTAAAAATGATTGAAAATAACTGTCGACTATTGAATTCTCAACTATTTGAAGCTCAATCTCAACAAAAGTTAGAAATTGGTAAGTACTTTTATTTTCCATTTAATATTATACTTTGGACCAACAGTGTTAATAATATTGGACTAAATTGCAAAATACAATATTTTATCCTCAAATAAAAGCCATCAGGTCCTTGACCCCCAAATTACCTTCTGTATCCATAAACCAAGAAAACTATGAAAAGCACATCGGTTAATTTAATTACTCATTAAATATGCATTTTCTGATCTACTGTTGACACTGATAAACTTTGACCCATTATTTTTCTCATACATTTTTCATTCAAAGCCTGAAAAGCACTCTTCAGTTTTAAAAATCACTTAGATTGATAACCTGAACTTCCAGCTCAAGCTTAAAGGCAACTCCAAGCACATTATTTTAAGACATATCTGAGACTAGATCATAATGGAGCATATTAGGATAATATTGAACAAACTTTATTGGCCTTAGATTCATTTCTGTGTACAATCTAAATGCTGGCATTCACTTTTAAAACTCTGCATTCAATGCGATTTCAAAGCCTGCGGTATCTTCTACATTAACTTAATTTGACATCAGTTACTTCTGCCTTCTGATGAAACATATCAGAAATATATCAGAAACATCCAGGTACCCCCAGTACCTGGATGAAGCTGTCTATCTAGATCCGTACCAGTCGGGCTTCAGGCCGGGATATAACACGGAAACGGCATTGGTCAAATTGGTTGATGATCTCTGGAGGGCTCAGGACGGGGATGTTCCTCTGTCCTAGTCCTATTCCACCTCTCAGTGGCTTTTGATACCATCGACCATGGGATCATGCTGCCTCGGCTGGAAGGGTTAGGAATGAGGGGGGGCACCATGTTGCGGTGGTTCTCCTCCTTCCTCTCCGGTCGGACACAGTCTGTGTTGGCAGGGGGACAGAAGTCGACCTGTAGGCACCTCATCTGTGGGGTGCCGCAAGGGTCGGTCCTCTCGCCCCTTCTGTTCAACATTTATGTGAAGCTGCTGGGTGAGATCATCCGTGGTTTTGGGGTGAAGTGTCATCAGTATGCTGATGATACTCAGCTCCACCCAATGATGCCCTTGACATGATGTCCTGATGCCTGGAGGCCATGCGGATCTGGATGGGGAGAAACAAACTTAGACTTAACCCCTCCAAGACTGAGTGGCTATGACTCCTGACGTCCCGGTATAGCCAGCTGACTCCATCACTGACTATTGGGGATGAGACTCCCACAGAGAGGGCTCACAACTTGTGTGTCCCCCTGGATGCATGGCTGTCTTTAGAAGATCCCATGACGGCTGTGGCCAGGGGGGCTTTTTATCAGGTTCGCCTGGTTCACCAGTTGCGTCCCTTTCTGGACCAGGATGCCCTGCGCACAGTCACTCATGCCCTCATCACCTCCTGCCTGGACTACTGTAACACTCTCTACATGGGGCTCCCCTTGAAGAGTGCCCTGAGGCAACAGCTAGTCCAGAATGCGGCCGCGCAGGTGATTATGGGAGTGACACGGCGCTCCCATGTAACACCTCTCCTGCGCGAGCTGCACTGGCTCCCGGTGGTCTTCTGGGTGCACTTCCAAGTGTTGGTCACCACCTTTAAAGCGCTCCATGGCTTAGGACCCGGATATTTACAGGATCGTCTTCTGCCACCGATAGCCTCTCCCACCGACCAACTCGCTCCCACAGAGAGGGTCTCCTCACGGTGCCATTGGTCACACAGTGTTGACTGGCAACCCCCAAAGGGAGAACCTTTTCTGTGGAGGCACCCACCCTCTGGAACGAACTGCCCCTGGGGATGCATATGATTTCCGACCTTCCCACCTTCCGCCATGCCCTTAAGACCCTTTTATTGCAGCAAGCTGGCCTGCCCTAATAAGGATTCGCAATGGGTATTTTAATCAGTATTTTAATTGGTGAGTTTTAAATTTGGGGGCCAAATTGTTTAATACGTTTTTAAAGTATTTTAAATTTTATATTATGTCATTTTATCATGGCTGTACACCGCCCTGAGTCCTTCAGGAGAAGGGCGGTATAAAATTTTTAATAATAATAATAATAATAATAATAATAATAATAATAATAATAATATGAAGTGATCAGAAATGAATAAAATACTGGATTCCCAATCATTCATATTATAATGGCAAACAAAGGATTGTCAAAAGATTGTGTGGTAGTCTTTTTACCAAAGTCTTAAACAGTGGTTATTTATCCATTGTGACATATAGTTAATTAATATCTGCAAATAACAAAAGTTAGCCATATAGTTTTATAATATGGGAATTTCCCAGCTCTGAGGCTATTTGAAGAAAATTGGTTGCTTTAGATTTGTATTTGTATTTGGACTCTCTCTCCTCAGTTGTGTCTACCCATACTGTCAGATCTGACAAGAGAGGCATTCTCTGGGAACGTTTTCTGTTATGGTTTCCACTCTCTAGAACAACATTCCCCCAAAGATTAGATTTGCCCCAACCGTATTGGTCTTTTGTAAGACCTTAAAGTTTTGGGGGTTTTACTAAGCATAGGGATGTGGCAGTAGAGTTGAGTCCATGTCATGGTTGTATTAATTGTTGTATTGGTTGGTCTTTTAATCTAGCTGTTTATACAGGTAGTCCTCAATTTACAACAGTTCATTTAATGACCTTTCGAAGTTATCGTATCACTGAAAAAAGTGACTTATGACTGTTTTTCATACTTACAACCATTACAGCATCCCCATAGTCATGTGATCAAATTCAGATGCTTGGCAACTGACTCATGACAGTTGCAGTGTTCCGGGGTCATGTGATCACCTTCTGACAAGCAAAGTCAATAGGGAAGCCAGATTTACTTCACAACTGTGTTACTCATTTAACAAGTACAATCATTCACTTAACAACTGTGGCAAGAAAGATTGTAAAATGGGGCAAAACTCACTTAACAGATGCCTCACTTAGCAACAAAAATTTTGGGCTCGATTGTCGTCATAAGTTTATATGTTATTTATATGTTACCTTTATATGTTATTTATTAGTTTGTTATAATAATTTATCTCGTTTTTAATCATTGTTACTCACCCAGAGGCCTGTATCTGAGATAAATGAAATAAATAAATTTTAACATTTTAAAAATGTATCTAATCTAATTTTTTTTCAGTATGAAATATAGTACTACAGAACAAATGACAAAATGCAAAACCCAATGTAAATACCAAGAGATTAAAAAAACTTGAGTTTAGAACACATTGAGGATAATGTAATTATTATAATATAGATCACATTATTGTAATGATTTATGAAATATTTAGTCTTTCTGTCTTCAATCTATTTTAATAAAATGCCCCTAGCTATTCCGTAGATATTTTCATTATATATTAACTTCTGTATGCAATTGGTAAGTATATTGCTCATTTATGTTCAAGCAATGATACAAAAGATGAATTGATAGTGTTCATTAAGAGCTTGGACTCAAATCTGGTCTGGAACAAAAAGGGTAAGTTCAACTTTTGCTAAATACTGACTTTCTTATATCCTTCTCTTTCTAAATAAAACAACCTATTTATACAACAGCCAATACAGTTCTGTTTAGTTATTCTGTTTGGCTTCTTGATTACACATCTGCTCTGTGTAATTTGTATAGCAGCATCTTTACTAAGAGCTACATGATACCCAGTATCATGAAAGATTCTTTATATCTGCTGAACCATGGAGGCATTTTTCTGTGATTGTATGGAACCATCAATATGCCTGAATCAACACAATTGACTATTTGTAATTTTTTACATGGTTTTAGGTCGAGTATGTTTCTTTGTGGATTTGTTACTATCATACTGAGTGCCTTACCATTTCAAAGTGAATTAACAGTTACTTTGTGTTACTATTACGTCTTCAATGAAAGGCTGGATATATATGGCTTCTTGGTACTGGTTTAGGTTTCAATTTTTTGCAGCTATTTTCAGCTATTAGAAAGACTTGTACAACAGTACCGTATCATTTTTATAGGTAGTGGTAATTCCATTAATAGGTATTATTTCAATCCAGCCTCTCTTGTGATGACTTACCCTGTTCATGTTAATTGAACCTATAAATAATCTTTAGATTCATTCTTTTTTTTGGTATTGTATCTGTTCTTGAATTGTTTTTGTAACTTCGCATATTTTAGCTGTAGATTTATGCTTTCTGCGTTTGTACCAGAAATTTACCTATTTCTGCCCATGTGCTGGACCTTTTTAGATTCCTATTTCGAACCTTTTTGCCTGCTGTTGGTTCCTTTGTTAAAGCCAAAACCACGTTTCTGACTAGAATCTGTTGGTTTTTTTCTTTTCCAGAAGTCTGTAACCATTATTGTAACGTATCAATTATATATTGTGGCAAATGATACACATCATTTGAAGAAAAAATGGAGCTTATGAGTGACTTTTGCTGTTTCATATATAACAATAATGTTTTATAGGGACAAGTTCACTTCTGTTAGTAAGCAATCTTGTCCATATTTGTGTCTTATGCCTCAAACAAAGACAAATGTATTAGGTGGATTCATAACAAATGGAAAGCCATATGTAAAGGATGTGCATTGAGAGATCTCCAGCAAACTGAAAGGAGGGACATCAAGCTAGTTGTTCCAAGGTTCAGTCTTGATTTGGGTATTTTGTTAATTACTTGAATGAATAGAAAGAGAATAAGGTGATATGGCTGCTAAAACGAAAATACCATTGTGGATTAAAATATTTAGACAGTTTCCAAATCGCTGAAAGCAATAGTTGTACTGTATTTTCTAGTGGTCAGCCTTCTCCCTGATTAATATGTTTACAGTAATTCTAGAGATTATATTTTAAGAAAAATCTAGAAAAAATGGAAAGATAACAAAGAGCCACAAGAACAAAAGGGAGACAGGAAACAATCTTACAAATACTATAGATTCTGAGATGACTAAGTATAGGTAGTCCTCATGTTAATGACCACAATTGAGCCCAAAATTTATGTTGTTAAGTGAGAAATTTGTTAAGTTTTATGACTGTTTTATGACTTTTCTTTCCAATTTGTTAAGCGAATCACTGCAGTTATTAATAACGTTGTTAAGTGAATCTGATTTCTCCACTGACTTTGCTTTTCAGATGATTGCAAATGGCTCGGGGACACTGCAACCATCATAAATATGAATCAGTTGCCAAGCATCCAAATCTTGGTCCCGTGACCATGGGACCATGGGACTGTTGGCTGCAACAGTTGTAAGCGTGAAAAAGTCATGTCACTTTCTGCAGTGCCATTGTAACTTTGAACGATCACTACATGAACTGTTGTAAGTCAAGGACTACCTGTATAGGTTATTTACCCTTGATAAATGCCTGTATCTGTCAGGCTGAGCATTGCATATAACAAATCTAAACCCTTCTTCCTTCAAAACATTCCCTCTTGAGTTCTGAAGCTCCTTCAGCTTCAGAACTCAACTTTTTAAAAAACTTTGTGTAAAACATTTCATAAGCTCCCATCTCAAGCATTTTAAAAATAGAACAACAACAACAACCAAAAAAAACCCCACAGCCCAAACTGTAGTAGCAGTTTTAATTTTCCAAGAATTAATCTATAATTATTCATTAGTAAACAAATAGAGCTAATTGCATTTTATTCTGTCATTTGTTAGAACCTTTTCCTCTTTAATAAATGTTTGATGCAGATGGCATAACTATTAACTGCTGATTGAGGAAACACTCTCAAGACAACATTTTGAATTCAGGTTCTCCTTTTCTCATTTTTCCCCTTGAGTATAATTCAGTTTGGTATACACCATTTTTCAATTATTTGGAGTTATTTGCTCTGTTAATTATTTTGAATTATTATGTACCGGTAATGCTCCTCCCCCAAAATACTTTCAAGAGCAAAAAAATTTCCATTAAAAATTCAGAAATATATAAAGGAAATAACTCTCAGTGGTCATCTGTCTTCTATCTTTCATAATTTGTACAGTATTATGCACAGGTAGCTTAGGAAGCAAGTCATCCACTAAACAGAACATCTGCACAGACTGGGAAAGTAATAATGTCAAATCCATTTACAGTAAGAGCTTTATATATCTTCCTTGGTTAAAAATGGGTATGTCTCTTAACCCTGCTACTAATTTTCCATACCAATAATCTAGGGCATTCCTCTCAATAACTCAGGATCAGTTGTGATGGTGGGACCTCAGCTGAGTGAGTCATTTTCATCACCTGACCTTACAGTAGTTGTATCAGTAAATACACCAATTTCTGTCAGTCATGGACCCAGTTTATTTTTCAGCAAGGTTGACATAATTATACATATGAGAGACACAATCCTACTAAACTTTTACCAGATTCCTTAAAAAGCAAAAAATATACAGCCAAGTATTCACTATGGAATAAATTGAAAAAAACTTTTTCAAAATCATCTTTCTTGCACTGTATCAGTTTTCTGTCCTTAAATATTATATTTCAATCTTCCTTTTTCCCCCAGTAATTTTTACTTTTATTCAGAAAATTAAAATACAAAATTCTTCCTACTGAATAAATTCACACTTAATCTGTAAAGAGTTTCTTTGGCAAAGAGAATATTATATCTCCTATGATTAGCAAAATGATTTAACTATAGCGGTTTGATTCAAGTTCCTAATTAGCATAGTTGCGCTGACTGAAGCAAATATATATATGAAAAATAATGCTTCTTTTGTAACAAGCCTGAGTCTTGATGCTATTTATTAATTTGTTTGTTCATTGTTTATTTATTTATTTATTTCAGAGTTCTTATAATTCTGGGACGCTAAAAGCGTCCCAAAATTCAAAAGCAAAAATTAAAAGGACTATAGTAAAAACAGAATCATCTAAAACATTCATAAAATATATGGTATGCCTAGATGTACAAAAACAACAACAACAAAATATCTGTTTTATATAGATAGGTTGGACTCAGCTAGCATCCTGGCTTTAGCAATCTGGAAAAGAACCAGGTTTCAATGGATAACAAGTTGGAATATTCAGAATCAGGGGTGGGGGTGCATGATGGTCGGGTAGATGAGGTCCAGGATTTTAATCCAAATTTAAGTTGCAGTTTTAAATCATGATTTGCTTTGCAATTGGCAAGCATAATTGTTGAATTTGTTGAAATAGAAAACTAGTTGATTAAACACTGACTACCATACACTAAGAAAGAGAAGCAAAGTTCTCTATATGTATCCTAATAAGCTTCTACATATCAAATTATTAATATACAAGACTTGGTGCACAATCTGAGGGTCCTGTAACAAACTTCAGTTGGTGCAAAGTGCAGTGATATGGGCAGTTATGTTTGCACCTAGATCTTGCAAGCCACATTGGCTACCAGTTTGCTTCTGGATTCAATTTAAGATGATGATGATGACCTGATTTAAAGGAAGGGGGCTATGCTATTTGTGGAATTTTCTTTCCTAAATTATGTCTGCCCATCCATCAGAGCCAGCAGAAGGACCATGTAGTGGATCCATCAATGAGAGAATGCCACCTGACAGAACAGAGGAAGAAAGTATTTTCTGATATGGTACTTGCTCTATATAATTTCCCCTGACCTTGAGAGTCTTCTTTAAATAATTGAAAACATGGTTTTCCCTTCTGAGTTAAGGAGTGGTGATATGGGGTTATTCCTTTCCATAATAGCCTGATGACCTGGCTCTGCCAGTTGACTTGGGGCCCCAGTGGAAGAATTTCATACTGGAGGTGGTTGATCAGCTACCAGAAATTCCCACCTCCCCTTTCTTACTTTTCTGATTTATATGTCAACAGCATTCAAAATATATCTGATATATTTTGGGATACCTCATGTATGGGATACTTCATATATTTTGAGATACCTCATGTATTTCTTCACGATAAACCGACTCTTTGATTTACAAAGAGGGGAAATATCTAACTCATCCTTCATTGTACAGATCTATTTCCTCTACTGAATATTATTTCTTTGCAGTAAAGAAACTAAATTGAATTACCAGTAATGCATTCAGATAATAATTTTAAAAAGTGTTTATAGTCAAGGCTTTCAGAAACCTCAAATAGGCAGATGGCACAAAACCAAGAGAGCCAACTGACAGAAGATCAAATTAGCCTGAGCTGACAAATTTAAAAAAAAACTTAATTTTTTTTTAACAAATGCAAATAAAACTTTGTATTTCAAAAATAAAATATTGTATTTCAAAAATAGTATTATATAGGGTAGGAAACCCGTTTCCAGTAATACATGTGCTTTAGTCAGTCACAACTTTAATATAAGCCAACAGTCTAATAAACATAATTTTAAATGGTATCAACAGATGTTTACAGAATTATTAGTTCTGCTCTGTTGTGCATTAGGCCATGTTTGGAATATTTAGTCTCATCCTGGGAACCACATTTCAAGAAGAACACTGATAAATGGGAGAATACTTGGAGACCAACAAAAAGAATGGTGAGGGGAAGTAAATTTTACAAGAGAGCGGACAGAAGAGCGGATATCCTAGATAAGATTACGTGAAATATTAGAGTGGTCTCAAATATCTATAAAGTCATGCAAAAGACTTGTTTTTGCTATTGTATTTAAATTTATTGCATCACTAGCTACCAAAATACCACTGGTGCATAATAAAAAGAACTGAATTATTTTCTGGTGCTCTTTCTTACATTGCATCTTAAACTGCATTTTCTTTACTGAGCAAAAACTTTGGCTAGATAACTTAGGATCAGCAACAGGCTCTACCCATGATGCTAAGATCCAAGACAATTAAAAGCATGCAGCATGTGGATGCCTACTGATGCAACCTTTTCTTTCTTATTTTACCCAAATTCAGAAGCTTCCTTTCAATTTGAAGCTCACAAAGCTATAAAAAATGGCAAATTACATTAGTAAGTTGACTCAATAAATTCACAATTAACTGCCTCCTTCTATTTATACTATACAATTTTCTTTCCTATAATTAAAGAATTGATCCTTATTGTTCTTACTTTGCCATGTTCTCACTTGGCATTTATATCACTGAAAAAGAAAAATTATCCAATTTCTTTGCAGTGTTTAAACCATAAATCAAATTCAAAATCTTAGATTCAGTGCCTTTAAAGCTGAAAAGTTATGCTAAACTGAATCCATAAAAATGTAACTAATCAATGCAGATGATAGCAAATGCTCTATTCTTACTTTAATTAATTAATCTTTAATTTCAATTGCACAATATGCTACGCTAAAGCATGTAAACCAGAAATGTGTTTTCTAAAAGCATTATTTAATTGCTCAATATTATGGTAAGATATTAAACGTGTATGAGAACTATATTTTATATACAAGTTTGTAAGAGAGAACTCAAGTTGTTTTATAACATATAGTCCCCAAATCCAAAATTCCAGTAAAAGATCAATCATATCCATGGTGCAAGTCATATCTGATTAAAATTAACAGCAGCACAATAGTTAATTGAAATGCATATACACTCAAGCCCCATGGTACACCAATTGGCTGCCACAGGTCACCATGTGTGACAGCAGAATAAAAACTGCCAGTTCTGCATGATGAATAGGTTGTCGCAATAGTTTAGCACAATGGATTACTTCCCATATAACTGATACCTTAGATGCAAGAAGCAAAGTCTTCAATGATTTTTGAGGGCAGCGTTTTGAAAACAATATAACTCTTTGAAACACCATTGATACCATAAACTGTAAACTACCTATAGTAATTGTGGCAGATTCTGCAGTGCTTTCAGAGTTGAAGACTGCATGAGACTTCTATTGTTCTTCAGTTATTAAAACAAATCAAGTGTAATCTATTTCAAATTAGGTGACCACTGCAAGATTTTGTTTTTCATGGTATTGTGTGGGATCTTTATAGGGCAGTAGTAGGTTGCCAACCGCAAAAAATACATTGATGGATGTCTCTATCGCTCATGTTTTCAAGATGAGCACTCTTGAAGCAGAACAGAATGGAGCAAAAGTAGGAGAGCTTGCTACCAACACTGTTCGTGATTTTAGAGTGGAAGCCACTTTGAAAGTGTGAAAGTCAGGGGTGAAATGCTCCCAGTTCAGACCAGATCACCTGATCTGGTAGCGATGGCAGCGGGTGGTTCGGAGAACCAGTAGCAAAAATCTCTATGCCCCCCTCCGCATGCCCAGCTGAGCTGCACGATCATCAGAGGATTTTTTTTAACTTTTAAAAGCATTTTTTCTACAACCTCTTCCAACGAAAAAATGCTTTTAAAAGTAAAAAAAAAGCCTCTGGTGATTGAGCGGCTCAGCTGGGATCATCAAAGGCTTTTCAAAGCATTTTTTTCTGCAACCTCTTAATTTATCATATTTCTATTTAATTTAATTTATCAAATTTCTATGCCGCCCAACTCCCAAGGGACTCTGGGCGGCTTACAGCAAAAAAATAATACAACAAAGAACATTGGAAAATTATTAAAAAACATTATAAAAACATTTTTAAAACATTAAAAGTCCATGCACACCATTCATGGCCAGATCTCGCAAGATTATAACAGTGAGATCAACAGCCCCAGGCCTGCCGGAAAAGCCAGGTCTTCACCACTTTCCAGAAGGCCAATAGGGTAGTGGTAGTCCAGATCTCAGGAGGTAACTGGTTCCAGAGAGCTGGGGCAGCCACAGAGAAGACCCTCCCCCAGGGGCTCGCCAGCCAGCATTGTTTAGCTGATGGGATTTGGAGGAGACCAACTCTGTGGGATCTTACCGGTCGCTGGGAGCTATTCGGTAGAAGACGGTCTCGAAGATAGCCTGGCCCTGAGCCATGTAGGGCTTTAAAGGTAATAACCAACACCTTGAATTGTGCCTGGAGAACAATAGGAAGCCAGTGCAGCTCATGGAGAATTGGTGTAATATGAGTGTATCTAGGTGCACATACGACTGCTTGCGCATCTGCATTCTGGACCAACTGTAGTCTCCGAACACTCTTCAAGAGTAGCCCCATGTACAGCGTGTTCCAATAATCTAACTGTCAGGTGACAAGGGCATGAGTGACTGTGAGGAGTGCCTCCTGATCCAAGTAGGGTCGCAATTGGTGCACCAGGCGAACCTATGCAAAAGTCCCCCTAGCTACAGTTGCCAGATGTTGCTTTAATCTTAGGAGGACACCCAAATTGTGAGCTCATTCTGAGGGGGACAATTTCTCCTCCCCCCACCCCCAGAACCAAGGATGGACAGTCGACATAGTCTTTAGGAGGCAATATCCACAGCCATTCAGTCTTGTCTGGGTTAAGTCTGAGCCTGTTGACTCCCATCCTCACAGCCTCCAGGCACCGGCACATCACATTCACCGTTTCACTGAACTGACGCTTGGCTGAAGAGGTGGTTAAAAAAATGCTTTGAAAAGTCTCTGATGATCCCAGCTGAGTTGCCTGATCGGCAGAGGCTTTTCAAAGCATTAGACAAAATGCTTTGAAATTTTTTTTTAAAAAAAGTTGGCCACGCCCACCCAGTCACATTACGCCCCCCACCAAGCCACGCCCACAGAACCGGTAATAACAAATTTTACATTTCACCCCTGGTGAACATAGTCTCCCTATTTCCAAGGTTGGTACTGAGAAGGGAACCAAGGACCCAAGGATGAATCATATTCTTTGGCCACTTATCATGGATTGCTTCTTTGCTTATATTACTGCTTATATCAGTAATTTAGTGTTACAACATATAATATAGCTAGTTTATCTAGTGGTCAAGGCACCAGGCTAAAAACTGGCAGACTGTGAATTCTAGTCCCACCTGAGGGCATAAAAGCCATCTGGGTAAATTTGAACCAGTCACCCCCTCAGCCCAACCCATTCACAGGATTATTGTTGTGGAGAAAATAGGAGGAGGAAGGAGTATGAGGTATATTCACCGCTTTGATTTATTCGCAAAAATAATGAAAGCAGGATAAATATAAATAAATAAAATATGAGTGTATATGATTAATTTTATTAATATCTGAGGGTTATGCACTTGTGGCTATCTTTCTTTTCTTCCTCTTTTCTCCTCCTTTACCTTTGGGAGGAGGATAGAATTGTCAAAAAGGCACATCTAGGAACATATGATTTGTGAATATCATTGTACTACAATAAAGTTCTTTCCTTCCCTTTCCTTTCTTTTCTGAAAGTCACTACATTAATGATAGCAGATGAACAATGCAACTTTCTATACTGAAACCTCTTTTTACATAGAAGAAAAGGATAAAATAGATATTTTCACAGATACCTTCCTATACTATTACCTATTCCCAGAAACAACAAAAATACCTAATAAATTTTGGGACAAACAGATATATCAAACTATAGATAATAGTTTATAGGGTTTTATGCTTGTTTTCTTCTAATCCCTTTGTAGGTGTACTTAAATATTATCTGAAGCAACAGCTCTTGATTATTTGGCAACCATTGTGTGAGAAATTATTGGTATGAGTATATATACTTCCTAATTGAGATGATGTGAATTAGTACAAGAGAATATACTGCATGTAGCTCGGGGGTTAAGCTGTGGAGTTCTTGATGCTCTGTACTGAAAATGCTACTTAGTTGGATAATGAAATATCTACAAGTAAACAACCAAGCTCAGAAAACCCAAGGACTCCAAAAATATGATACTACAATTAGAGATAAAAGAGGATATATCTTTCCAATATTATAATATATAAAGTTATTAAGTTCTATATCATTTGCTGTAGAGGTTAAATGATTGGATTAAAATCAGGGAGACCAAATATTCCAGTTTCCCTTTACCATGAAAGCCAGCCAGAGAATATTGAGCCGGTATCCCATGATTGATCTGCATTTGGAAATTAACATCTGGAAGAGGGGCTGCTTAGAGAAGCTACTGTAGCTCTTTCTATTCACTCTTGCAAGCTGTAAGATTGAAAGCTTCCATCTCCAGTTACCCTATTTTTCATAGCAGATATCCATCACCTGCTAGATACCTAATTTTCATTAATAGCTAGCCTCCTTTACTTATGCTGTAACAATGATGGCTAACCTTTTTCTCTTTGTGTGCTAAAAGCGCCCGTGCACGCATTTATGTGCATTACACATCTACGGCACCCATAATGCAATGCGCACACCCCCGCATATATGTGCATGACTCTCTGTGCATGTGCATGTGACCCCCACATGACCCCCCACCTCCCCACGCATGTGCACAAGGGGTGGGATTCTAAAATTTTAGAAACCTGCACTACGGCGGGGGGGGGGTGTTTTCGCCCTCTCCAGGCTCTGGAGGCTTTCCTTGAGCCGTCAGGAGGGCAAAAACAGCTTGCCCCAGGCTCCAGAGGTCCTCCAGAAGCTGGAAACAGGCCCATTTTTGGACTTCCGGTACTTCCGGTAGTACCGTTTTTTGCCCTCCTCAGGCTCCAGAGCGTTTCCTCGAGCCCCTGAGAGGGTGAAAATGGCTTTCCCTGGGCTCCAGAGGCCCTCCACCCGCTGGAATCAGGCCTGTTTCCAGACTTCTGGAACTCCTGTTTTTCGTCCTCCCAGAGCCTCCAGGCAGGCCCTGCACTTACCTGGCATCCAAAATGGGCTACGTGGAGACTCCTGGGAGGGGTGGGGTGGTATGGGCAGATTCAGCCAGTCCTTGTAACTACTGATTCGGTGAACCAGATATAAAATTAGCATCCAGTTCGCCCAATCTAGTCTGAACTGGTGACACCCCCAACCCCCATTTTGGGCCTAGTAGGCCTCCCTGCAACTATTTGGGTTCAAAAATGGGTCATGGTGGGGCACCGCACCCCCCATACACCCATCCCTACCCACTGCCACATGCACATGTGACCCCAACCCCCACGCATGCATGTGCGTCTCCCGCACGTGCCTCACCCCCTGCGCATCCTGAAAAACAGCTGGCTAGCAGGAAGTGCACTCACATGCACAGTGAAGCTAAGCTGTTCAATGGCTTGCGTGCCCACTGAGAGGGCTCTGCGTGCCAGCTGTGGCACATGTGCCATAGGTTCACCATCACAGTGCTATAACTAGGCAACTCTGGAGGGAGTGGAGAAGAAAAGTTGTAGGGCTATAAAAAGTAAACCTTTTGTTAATTAAATTGTGAAGATCCTCCTTGCCTCTTAGGATCACTGTGGCAAGAGTTGAAAGACCTCTGCTGCTATGAATAATTAATGGGAGTAATTTAAATAAAAATGATGCTGTTTCGGTCTTGGCACCACATGTATTGTCCACCAGCTTGAATATCTGACCTGCATATCCTAAATTAGTTGGCCACAGAAGTACTTCAAAAAACAACTGACCACTCTCTCTCTCAGCCTAACCCATCACACAGAGTTGTGGCCGAGAGGAAAATAGGAGGAGGAAGCATTATGTATGTTGCCTAGAATTGCACAAAGTAAAGGTAGGATATAAAACTAGTAAGTAAGTAAGTAAGTAAGTAAGTAACTGCAATTAGAATTTCAGAGAGAGAAAACAAGAGAACAGTTAAAGCCTATCTCACAAACTACAGTCCCAATATTCAGAATAACTATTCTATTTTTGATTTTTAAAAAAAAACACGATCTTGTTATTTAAAAAGTACACATCTTGCTTGATCCATGGGCAATTAGGAACTTTAGCATTTTTTCCCCCTATGAAGAACAAAGACAGAGGTTCTGACAGAACCATTGATTGCATCTTTTTGTCTTTCAGTTCTTTATCTGAAGTTCACAAGCAGAAAGGACTCCATGAAGGCTTCTTGAGTTATTGATATTTTAAGTGCTATCTTGTTTGGGATTTTAGTTTCCTTGGAAGATGAACTCTTATGTTAAGTACATTTGGTAATTTGAAAGTTATTTCTTTTTTAAAAATGTATGCTGAACCCAGCCTTTTTTCCAGTTTGACATTATGATACAGATCCTTTTCTCAACTGCATGTAACACATATATCACCAGATATTTTTAATCTGTGGTGTTCAATTGTCCTTTGTTAAAATTTTTTAGTGAAAACAGCCATTAGAATACTTCAGTGCAATGTCACATTGTTTACTACATTTTAGATCACTTATTTTTCTTAGAAATCAAGAAGCAGGATTTCTTTACCTTAGATAAAAGAAAATTAAGAAGAGGCATTACTGAATTTGTTAAAAATATAAACAATTGTTATTAGAAAGGGGATGAGCTGTCTTGAAATAAGAATTACAATATTTTTTTCTCAGTGGGTCAGCTCCTCTCTCCATTGTTTTTTTTTTAATCCTACCTTTTTTCTCATCTTTATTGCTTTCAATAAATTCTTATAATAATGCTTAGTGAATGATAATCCCTTCAGATACAAAGTTTAACTAACCAAACACTTTTTTAAATGTTCCTGAATAATGGATTGACTATACAATGAAGTAGTGGTAAAGACTGAAA
This sequence comes from Masticophis lateralis, assembly GCA_030761175.1. Taxonomy (NCBI): domain Eukaryota; kingdom Metazoa; phylum Chordata; class Lepidosauria; order Squamata; family Colubridae; genus Masticophis; species Masticophis lateralis. Next base: position 36,208,066 of record JAUDYJ010000006.1, on the reverse strand, counting down.
TTGAAGAAAAGGCTGTAAAAATAAAGTATTTTAAAATCAATTACATTTCCAAATGAAAACAGTGTTTCATTCTGTTAATTAACCAGATAATTAAATTAATTTAATTGGTTTAAACTAATTAACCAACTAAACTAAAAAATAAGACAGAGTCACCTTGTAGGTTGGATGAGTGGAATAAAAATGTAATCAATAAAAATACTTAAAATAAACAAATAAAATAATTATGTTTAGTAAGAATGAAGCACTAACAGCAAAACCAAATAATATGAATAAACCTGTGCTGGAAGATCAAAATTTAGAATCCAATCTGGGTCGGTCACTGGGAGTAGAGGCTTAGTCTTCTGAGCTTTGGGACTCATGCTGAACCCATCTTTATGGAACATCTCTCTATAGAATCTCTCCTCTCTCTCACTACATATTCTCGTGAGAGAGAAGTTCCCTGAGGATGGGCTCCAGCATGAGTCTAAAAGCTTGGAAGACTAACCTTTACTCCTGGTGACTGACCCAGATTGATCTTGTGACATTATCCTGCAACTCATATATTTGCCTTCGTTCATGATCCAAATTTAGCATTTGTGAAATGAAGTTTAAATCCTTTTTCCATTTTTGTGTCCTAAATTAAGCTTTCAAACTTGCTATTGCAAATTCAAACCTGTTTGTATCTAATTATTATACAGCTACCAGTAGTCCTCAATTAATGACAGAAATTGAGACCAGAATTTCCATTGCTAAGTGCAGTCATAAAGCACATCATATGATCACCTTGCTTAAAGATAGTAGATCCAGCAATTCCTGGTTGCCATTGTTAGTCCAACCCTGGATCATCATTAAGCAAGGATGTCATATAGTGACCATTTGCAACCTCTGAAATTGTCAAAAATATTACAAATTAATTTAATATATCTACCATGTAGCAGAGAAAGGACAAAAATAGCAGAGATATTCTTAACTACCCTCTAAACTGGATAAAACAAATTAAAATAATTTGTGTTTGGAAAAGAGACTTTATACTCAATCTTTTTTTTCTTAAGGAGCAGTCATCTGTTCCAAATACAGGTTCATCATTATGTCACTCACTTCAAATTCAATTTCCTCAACTGTACCTTAATGTTAGTGTATTTAATCCCAACTCAGAATTAATATCCATGTATTGTATCCTAGTTCCCATCACTATGCTTATTGGGGCTTTAGTTGCAGAGAACAGTAGGTCAACTGCACATTATGTTTAGTAGGCATCTTTTCCCTCAAAAGATAGTAGTGAAGGGAAAGAAAACGTTCATGTGTTATATGAACCTTTTATTAATATAACACTTTCAACAGCAGACAAAACATTTTCTTCAACTGCATAGAGCTTTTGTTCTTAAAGGTATCTAGATTTGTTTTTAATAACTAAAATAAAATGCTTTACTGTGTTCCGAGCCAAAGTAGTTCAGACGCAACTCAAGGATAGTTTTAATTTTACTGTTAAATAAATAAAAATAAGTTGAAAGTTCAGGATAGGGGAATGTATTTGGAAAAGGAAGGAATAGCTGTCCAGAGCAGGAAAATAAAAACCTAAAAAAATAAGAAAAATATTAAACAAAAGTATTTCACTTTTTATACATTAAATTTAATGTGATAATTTCTGTCTCCTTAACTGTACTATTTTAGCACGATAATGTTCCTAATATTTATCTTGCGTGTTGGACTAAATTTCATTCTCAATTTCAGTGAGTAAGCAGGATTTTTTAAAATGACTTTATTATTTATGAAAAGATGAATGAACTGGAAAGTATAGTGTTTGAAATACTGCTTCACATTTAAATATGAAAATAGTGATATTTCATTATGTTACCTGATTCACACAAATGAGTTATAGAAATGGGAGGGTGGACTTAATTCTTGTTACTGAAGCTGACATTGACACTTAGATATCTTGTTTAGACAAGCTGAGCAACTTTCACATGTTTCAGTGATATGCTAATATTTCATTTGGTATCACTTTTCAAAATTTCTGTTCAACAGAATAGACAAAGTCAGAATCTTCCAACGAAACAGTTCAAACAAGTTAAGTATACATATTGTAGCATTTTATAATGTGCACAGTGCATGCAAGTAAATAAACAGGTACCATTTTGGTGGGAAGGTAACAGTGCTGTGTGTTTTGTCACATGCTGTGCACTGCAACATGATGTCATGCTGGCCACGACTGCAGAAACATCTTCGGACAGCGCTGGCTCAATGGCTTAAAGAAACACAGATGAGAACCGCTCTCTAATGTTGGCTACAGCCAGCGAGTAAAACCCGCAGGGACTCCTTTACCTTTACCTTTACAAAGCATGTAAAATTGCTGTGGAGAGACTGGACTTTTGTTCCTTGCTGTTCAAGTATAATAATAAGGTTCAGAATAATTATCTAAGAATTCATTAGACAAAAAATGGCTCCCCAAAATGTTTCCTTCTTTTGCTGTATTATGTTAACTCCATAGGTAGATTATAAAACCTCTTTGTTATGGAATTCTTGCTAACCAGATCATATTAACTGTTCCTCATGAGCCAAGGCTAGAAAAATAATTTATCATCCTTATCAATGTGAGATATTTTCTTCTGAAACAAATCCTATAAAACATGGCTGCTGCTAGGTTCTCTTTCTTGATGCTACATAGTCTGAATTTCTTTCCAATCCTATCTATCTGATTCTGATCTAATTTTGTTTTTCTGGTAATCCTGCTGAGGGATCAGCTGGTGAGTAGGCTGGTGAGAGAAGGAGCCAAAGCCAGTGGCAGCACTACATGTATGTCTGCTAAGTCTTGCAGTCAGAATATGTGTCATTTTCTCATAACATTGCTTGCCTACTATCCCTGATATACTGAAGGGATTTTTATATCCAGCTCCTGGTAAAAACAAAAAAAACGACAAATTATTGCAAAATTATAAAAAAAAATCTAGTGTTATAAAAATGTCATGAATATATTGGAAATAATTACTTTGTGTCAGAATGTTATGCGATTTCCAGCTGGCTCTAAATTATACATTTTTATATAATATTTTACTTGTTTATTTATTTATTTTAAATTTTTATATCGCCCTTCTCCCAGAGGACTCAAGACAGTGTACAACCAACAATAAAATACACCCATATACAAAATTTAAAACAAGTTAAAAACAAATTAAATAATTTGGGTCCAATGTCATTAAAAATAAACCAACAATTAAAATGAATGTTTAGGCCAGCCCACCATGTTGGAACAATAACGTCTTGAGGGCACGGCAAAAGGTGCGTAGGTCAGGGATCATCCGTATCTCCAGGGGCAAATCGTTCCAGAGGGCAGGTGCTCCCACAGAGAAGGCTCTCCCCCTGGGGGTCGCCAGTCAACATTGTCTGACCGACGGCATCCTGAAGAGTCCCTCTCTGTGGGAGCGTATTGGCTGGTGGGAGGCTATTGGTAGCAGAAGGCGATCTCATTACAAGTTATAATTTTCTATTGTAATGTGTGTCAGCAGCTCAACTTTATGAACTTTCAGGGAAGTTGTGTAGTTTTTTTTCTAAAAATAAATCCTGACTATCAAGAATATTGGAAGCCACAAGGTAAGAACTTAGAGTACATGAACATTACTATTATGTCACATTTGTCTAGACCTAGGATTCCAATTAATCAATCAACAATTATTAGACACGTTTGTGGTTTTTCAGGGGAATTCTTAGGTTAATCATTGTCAGAAATAATAATGTTCAAAATCAGACTTCTTGATTCATATGATGCAATTATTATTATTTTTATTTATTTATATAAAGTTATTAGCTGCCCAACTCCAATGAACCCTGGGTTCTATACAAAATTAGAGAAAAAAATAACTGTTGCAATGTAATTTAACATATCAATTTAGGCTTTTATAAAAGGTCATATTATTTTGAATTATTTGCTAATAATTTGGAAGCTAAGGTACAGATAATGGGAATAGATTTAATTATACTATTATGATTCTTTTGAAAAAATAGTGAAACCACATCCATTTCCCATTAACTGCACAATGATCTGATGAATTTATTGTTCTTTTTGCATGTGAACATATTTTACTGTTAGAAATTACATAAAAAATTTAGGCTGAACACATTAAGTCACGTTTAGTTTTCCTTTTGATAACTATTATTACATAAACTGACTTACGATTTAGTAATTTAGTAATTTATTTTTATAACACACAATTAATATCTAGGTAAGATTAGCCTTGTTTAGTACATTAGAATGATTATTTTTTGTATCTAAAGTACCTATCACTTCACCTACTTGATTTTAATGGTTTATATTGTTTTTATTCAGTATAATTTAATATTGAATAGAAAACATAAGCCCAAAGCAAGCACCAGCCTTTATTTCCAAATTTCTGAAGTTTCAGAAAAGCATCACAACCATTTATTAGAAAAATAGTGAGTGGTTATATAGTGTTTACAGGAAGTAGATTGCCTGTTCAGAATAATAATAAAGATCAACTGGGATGATAGACAGAATCTTGGAGGCTTAGAACTAAAGATAAAGATTGCGATTAACCCTAATTGTGACTGACTTTAGGGGGTGGCACTCATCTCCATTTCTTAAGCCAAACAGGCAGTGTATCCAGAGACATTTCTGCAGTCATGTGTCTGGCATGGCGTCATGCTACAGCACAACATGTATAGCAAAACATGGAATGCTGTTACCTTTCTGCATGTTTATATGTAGTACAGCTGTAGACTTTTAATGGTCTAAGATTCAGCACCCTAACCACTGAGCCACCACGTCTCAGAAGGTTTAGAAGTAACTAAAATTAAATACATGGGTATTATTACCCATGGGGGTGTCTATTTTCTGAACGTATAAGCCTTCCCACAACAGCTATTTGGGGGCTGGGGGCAAACTAGAAAAAAGATCTACACACTGCCTAACCTGAACTAAAATTTGTATAATGATTCAATTCATTATTTTGAGTATGATTTAATTCCCATGGATAGCATGAATCAGAATAGTGTATTTAGATTGTTCTTATCATTTTCTTTACCTTTTTGTTTGAAACATGCAATCCTTTTCCATTTTACTTTTAGAAACACTTTAATATAATTGTAATGTATATTTAACTTTCTGAACATATGACTTAATTTGCTATAAGTTATTTCATTGCTTAGTATTAATTTCCAATTTTAACAATGGATCATCTCATTTCCCACCTCTTTTATCTGGCATTTTGCATCTATGAGCAAATCAGTTGAGATTCCCTATATGGGCTATGGACTGCACAATCAGACACCTCTTGGTGGGAATCTCAACCTTACACTTACGTTTTCTAAAAGATATGTGAAGTATTTTTATTTATTTATTTATTATTTTTTAATTAGATTTATATGCCGCCCTTCTCCGGAGGCTTACAAGGCGGCTTACAAGGCGTTAAGCAATAGCCGTCATACTTTTGTATATTTTTTATACAAAGTCAGTTTATTGTCCCTACAAACTGGGTCCTCAATTTACCTACCTTAGAAAGGATGGAAGGCTGAGTCCACCTTGACCCTCGAACTGATGTACTTGCAGACAGCTGGGTGTTAATAACAGGCTATTCAGCCGGTTGAGCTATCTGAGTATGTTGGTTTAGTCTCAATAAGCTTAATTAATTAACTTCAATATGATTTAATTTTAATTTTTTATATTTTAATCTTCCTCCTCTCCCCTCCCCAAAAAAGTTATGGAGGTCTTCCCTCATTTGAAATGTAATTAAAACAGGAACATATAAAAAGTGCAAAAATGTTTACCCTAAAAAGCCAGCAACATTCTTCAGTGCTTTAATATTTATGTGCATAGATAATCCTGTCACTTAATATTTTAAAATTATTTTATTTCTTATATTTTTATTTATATCTCTTTTTCTTCTTAACAGCCTTCACTTTTCTTCACTTTGTGTTTTCTTAGGTATCTCAGATGATCTAATGCAGATTCCTGCTTCCTAAGTGCCAAGAACTACTGAAATAAGTTGAAGCTGCAGCTTTTTTTTAAGCAACATTTCTTTCTTCTCTCACTACCCTCGCTAGAAATGAACAAGTGAAATGACTTATTTTTCATGATGGTTCCTTATTCCTGCAATTGTTATGACCCCCTCTGAAAGAAAATGCAGTTTAATAAAATGCTATTATTTTGGGTTTGTTCATTGAAAAGATAAAAAGAGAGTTTGATCCAGTAGTGGGTTTCAAATCTCGTCGCTACCAGTTCGCTCATGGGCGCATGCACACTCGTGCACGTGTGTGAAGTTTTTGCACATGCACAGAAGCATCTGGGCGAGTGAGCAGAGCCTCCCACTGCTGCCGCTACTGGTTCTCCCAATCCAGGGCGAACTGGTAGCAATCTACCACTGGTTTGATCAGATCAGAGTGGGATGAAATCCAGCAGGTTCTGACAGGTTCTGGAGAACTGGTAGCAGAAATTTTGAGCAGTTCAGAGAACCGGTAGTGGAAATTTTGAGTAGTTCGAAGAACAGGCAAATATCAGCTCTAGCTGGCTCCAGGGTGGAGTGGGAATGGAGATTTTGCATTATCCTTCTCCCAGGAATGGGGAGGGAATGGAGCTTTTGCAGTATCCTTCCCCTGGAGTGGAGTGGGAATGGAGATTTTGCAGTATTCTTCCCCTGCTATGCCCACCAAGTCACACCCACTACACTACACCCACCAAGCCACACCCACAGAACGGGTAGTAAAAAAAATTGGATTTCACCACTGGATCAGAGGCCACCTATTCTAGCATAATGGCCAACTTCTGTATATGTTTATGGGACCGATCCTACACAAGCAACACCTAAAGCCCATAGTTTACAAGAAAGGCCTACTTCTGATAAAAAGAAGACAACAAGGTCATTTACAAAAAGAAGCAAGGAAATTATACTGTTGTTGTTTAAGAGAGAAGGGAGATGAAGTTCTTGCTTAGAAAGTGAGCGAGCCATTGACATAAACGTTAAATAAAAGGGGGGAAGGAGAAATACAGCATTGTTTAATATCCTTCTATCCAAGAATAGAGGATACAAGTATGCCACTGGCATTGTATTTAATTTGAACTTAACTATCTTTAGACAATAAGCTACAATAAACACTGATTGATAGAAATAATAGTTAATTTCTATCATATATGCCCACAGGAGATTGACTCAAAGACCATTTTCAGATCAGTGAAAGAAACAAAGAATCTCTGGAGGGCAGCTAGAATGAGTAACACTGGAGTATATTACCCTGTGGGTACTGCATGGTTATTTTAATAGTTTTATGTTACCATCCCTTTATCATCTGCTTTTTGTTGTGTAATGCATTTTCTTTTTTGATCTTTGACCATAAATTAGTAATAAAATAGAAACAAAGTAAAACAACAAACAAGCATAATAGAAATGTTCTTGATCCTCAGAAATGGGTAATTAGAGTCATATTAAGTTGAATAACTGCTGACAATATATAAAAATCTTTCATAAATAATAGCTATTTACAGCATTTATCCATGTGAATCAGACTGAAATCCTTTTAAACCCATTCAAATTATGGTATTAACCATAATGTGGTTGCAAATTCCACATATTAACTATGTGTGGTACAGAGATAATACTTGCTTTTATCTTCTTTGAATCTTTAATATTCAGCTTCATGGGGTGACCCCAAGTTCTAATAGCATGGAAAGTATTCTGGGAGGAAAAGACAAAGTCTTCTGTATTCATATTTTTACGGCATACATAACTCCATAAACCACTTCAGGTTCTCCATTCCTTGTCTGTCTTCTGAGTTATAGGTTAACTATCAACATATGACAGATGTCTTAAATCTATTGATCATTATTGTTGCTTTTTCATGCTTTTTAATGTGCAGAGTTGAGGTTTATAGCTGGTATTTTTAATATACAGCAGTACCTTGTTAACTGGTTCCTTGCGGAGCAGTGAGTTCCAAAAAAACCCGGGTTCCAAACAAATTTTTCCCATAAGGAATAATGTAAATAAATTTAATGTGTTTCTAAACCAAAGAAAATGCACAATTTAAGGCAATATGTAAAAAGATAGGATTGTATATTGTTACTTTACATGAGAAATAAACCTAAAAATTAACAAATACTTAAATTAAATAAAAGCCACTTGATAAGAAAAAAAAAAGCACAAAAATACACCAAATGACCACAGAAGCTAAGATCACAAGGAAATGTGAACAGGGTAAGAATTACCACATGACTAACATGTGACCCTTCATTTTGGATGGAAAGGGTAGTAAGTCATGAGGAAACTGACACCGAAAAGTTCTAACTTGTACATCAAGTACCAAACAAACAACAAGTACAGGAATAAAAGTTTCTCCTCAAATCTGCTGAATACCAAATTCAAGTTTCAAAGTAGTTGAATACCAAGGGTATCACTGTAATACTGTACCCTTGGTACTTGACTGCTTTGAAATTTGTCAAATTTTGTATTCAATATATTTTGAAGAGAAAATATTCAGAATGTATATATATATTAAATATGAAATAATATATTAATATTACTTGAAAAATTACTTTTATGAGCTCTTCCCTACTGCTACTGTATGTTAAATTCAGGCACAATGTCCTTCTCTTAGCTTTCCTCTATTGTTTAAAACCTGCTTGCCACTTTTTAATGTTAAATATTAGTAGTCTAGGTTTATTCTAGAAAATTATCATAAAAGCCCCCCCCCCCAAATATTTTGTTATCCGTTTTCCTTTAAAAATACACTGATGTGATGTTTCTTAAATACGAGTAAGAGAACACTGATTGTATTACTATCTGAGGGAAGGTATACAGTATGAATACTGTATTATACTGTACAATAATTAGAACTCTTTTTAAATGTAAATGTAGCCATTTAAAGAAAACAGGAGAAATATAATATAAATAATGATAAGAAGGTATAATACATCTTTGTGAGGCAAGGATTTCATCATGCAAAACTAATCTTATCCCTAAGTCTAGACTGAATAGATGTAATTCTCTAATTCTCTGCCTGATCCACAATTCAGTCATGAAATAATATTGTCCTGCTCCATCTATCAGATATTCTCACATACTAGTGAACTATGTTTGTTTGTGTGGAGGTGATGCTGTGGAGATTACTAAATACGTCTTCTTTTTTCTAAAGAGCTAATAAATAAAATATTATTTACATTTCATCAATATGATTTAAAGTAAAATGGTTCAAGAAAAGGAAGCACTTTTTAGTGCTTTTCTGTTGCTGTCCCTCACTGCTGTTTGGACTATAGCCTATTATCCTACCTAAAATCCAAATGCAGCCCTAATCTCAAGAAAAGTGTACCCTGTAAAAGAGGGGAAAGCAAATAAAAATAAACAATAATGACATGATCATACAAAACAGAACTGACGGTATAAACACCAATTTAGAGATAATAGAAAACTGATCAAATATACTGGCCAGGTTAGGAGCTGTTGGCTGCCAAAGGACAAAACAAGTTGTCAGAACAAATTAAGCTTCACCTAATTTAATGTGCAGCTCATATTTGTTCTTTTATGCCAATTTGTCTATGTTTGGAACTATGTGAATCAACCTATTCTTATTTCTTGTGAAGTTGGCATACTTCCCTCAAGCATTGTGTTTTTTAATATTACACTGAATGCTCAAACAATCTCAAGGTTTCCCGCTGAAAAATATTAAAGAATACATCTGCTACCTTATTTGCACTCTGACCATAACTTTCTTAAATATGTTTTTTTTTAAATTTTATAACACGTAATGAGAAATTCAGTTCCACTGGAAGAAGGGAAGGAAATAATTTGCACCACTTTTCTTTCTCCTATTCCACTAAATCTTCTTATTCTAGGTCACTGGACCAAATTTCCAATTGGAAGAAGCCACCATAAATAATTACACCAGGAGTATTTGCATGATTGCCAGCAGGACAATCTGCCTTGGACAGTATGATGTTTGATATTCAGTAGTTGAATGTCATGGACAGTAAGCTATGAATCTCTCAAATAAAGCAATTATTTAATCAACATTTAATATCTTTTGAATCTTAGGTGTTACATAAATTTGTTAGTCACTTGTAAAAAAAAGAATATTGTGAAGTATTTTTACAAAAAGATAAACAGAATGTAAATGCTATTGCTTTGTTTTGTCTTAATAAATGTAGAGAGAAGTCACAATACAAGAATTAGATATGCTACATCTCATGTAGTGCAAGAGATACCTGCCAAATAAAACCAAAACTTTTGATTTTGAGCTGACTATTTGAATTTACATGCACATAGATGCAGATACAGTATATGCAAATAGAGTATATGAATCTGCCAGTCTCAAATATTAGACTGAATGCTACAGTAAAACATACAGCTAGATATGTCATATTATAACTTTATAGTGAAACTATCTTCCAATTTGAAATATATTTAAATATAAGTTTCCTAAGAATCATCATTTCCCTGATAATTTGATTTAAACTAGCATTGCAGATATGTCATTGGAAATATAAGCATAACAAAGAGAGTTTTTTCTTGGTAATGGCATCTGGAACAGCCAACTAAAAGCTAAATTTGCTCCTTTCAATGTAGCCCTTTGGAACTTAGTGAAAAACAGAAAACATTTGGAAGTAACTGATGAAAATATCACCACTGGTATTTTATTACCTTTTCTTTCATTTTTTCTATTGTGCTTTACCTGTCAGAAGTCCTTGGAAATTATAGTGCTACATAAATTTAGTAAATATCAATAAATGAAATGACTAAAAAGATTTGAACAAAACGAAAAACATTAATTATTCAAGTAATGTAGTTGATGCTGATATCGCTTGAAGATTATTGAGAAGAGAAGAGAAGAGAAGAGAAGAGAAGAGAAGAGAAGAGAAGAGAAGAGAAGAGAAGAGAAGAGAAGGACCTTGGAGGTCTTCTAGACCAATCCCTGCCCAAGGCAGAAGACCTTATACCATCCCAGACAATGGTTGTCTAATTTTATTTTATTTTTTTAATCTTCAGCAATGGAGCACTCACAATTCCAGGAGACAAGCTCTGGGAAGCAAGTGAGTTATATAATTTACAGAAATTGGTTACATGGATTTTTAAAATAATATTGAAGCATATTTACAATTCCTTCTTAGAAACTAGTTCATAATAATCTCAAGAGATCACAATAAACATATTCTTCTATGCAAATATATTTGAAAGTTGGTCTACTGCCTCTGATATTATGTTGTGTCATTAAGATCTGCAAAATTCCAACAGCAACTGGGAAATCCCCAAACATGATTCACAAAATAGGAATGTCCTACAGCAAATTTTCATCCAAATGCAGCTGCCTTCATCAACTATGTAAACAACTTTTTTTTTCCTGTGAAATATTCTCATTTCTGCTGAGCAAGGTTTCACAGTTTTACCAGACTTTTTTTAAAAAAGGCAAAGAAACAGTGGTATCTGGGACCAATCACAAGAAAAGATGGCTAATAGCAAACTATTTCTGTTTTTAATGATTGTCCATTCAAGAAGATCAAACTATTCTACTGAAACATGTTTTTCTACAGCTTTTAGACCCGTGATGGCGAACCTATGGCACGCATGCCAGAGGTGGCATGCAGAACCCTCTCCGTGGGCATGTGCACCATTGCCAGCTGCTCTTCTGGTTTCCGGTGCGCAGCTGATTTTCAGGTGCACCGGAGCCCCAGAAACCCGAAGACCAGCTGGCCAGTGCGCATGCGAGTGCTGGTCTTTGAGTTTCTGGGGCTATGGCGTACGCTTCGGTTTGGGCACTCGGTGTTTTGGAAAGTTCTAGACAGAACTTCCCAAAACAAGGAAGTTTTTAGCCATTAAAGGGCCTGGACATATAAAGGGTTGCTGTTTGTACATCAGGATTCTCTGTGAATATCACTGTTATATCTGGATAGATGAGCACAATTGGTAAAAGAACATGTCCAGAATGTAGAGGTCTTACTGGACTCACAACTCCTACTTGAATATTAAGTGGGGGCTGTGGCTCGAGGGGCATTGACCAAAGGTGACTGCGTTTCTTATTGTGACTCTAGATCAGGGCTGTCAAACTCATGTCACGGCAGTGTCAAGTGACATATCGGGACTTTCCCCCCCTTTCACTAAACCAGGTGTGGGCATGGCCAGTGCATGACGCATCTAGCCCACGGGCCAGGAATTTGACAGCCCTGCTCTAGATGGAGTTGAACTACAACAATGCACTTTATATGGGACTGTCCTTAAAGACTACTCCAAACCTGCAACTGGTCCAAAATGCAACAGTCTTTCTATTTTGGTACAATTTCCCAGCTCTAGACATTGGGAGCACTTGACTCTGATTTTGCAGGCCTGCACTACTTGCCAATTTGTAATTTGGTACAATTTAAAGTACTGATAGTTATATGCAAAGCCCCTCATGGTTTGACACCTGCATACTTGCAGGACCACCTGCTCAAACCAGAATTGGCCCAACTCATCAGATTCTGTAGCGGGAAGCTGCTCATAGTCCCACATTTCTGTGAGGTGAGATGATTAGAAGGAAAATACCTTTTGGTCCAGGATAGCAGAAAGGAAGTGATTCTATTTCATAGCATGCTGCCTATTTTCTACTGGTAGAGAACAGCTTCCTCTGTTTATGGGCTCCCTACAAAGGAATAAAGCAGGAGGCAACTTCCAAAAGGGATGTCTTCATGAGAATCCTTGGGGCCAAAGGCATTCCATTTTTATTTTTGTCTATTTAGATAGCTACCACAAAAGTGTAGAGGGAGGATTGTGATTTACTGATAGACTACAGCTTGATGTTAACAACTGTGTCAGGAGAATGGCATAGGTGGGAATTGAAAGTGGCTTAGAACAAAACCTGAAATAATAACAGAAAGGAGAGGATATGATGAAAAGATGCAACCTGCCTGTTGTCGAGAAAGGAGTACAGAGGGAACAATCTCTTTTCTTTCTGCAGCCTTATCAAAAAAAGTCAAAGCAATTGCCATGGGCATAGTTTTAATTTAGTTGCATTTAACACAGTTGCCTTTATTACAGAAAATGTTTTCAAAATATCATTGCTAAAGGAAAGCTTGTATTACAGTTGCTCAATGTTGTGCATTAGCCTGCACACTACACACAGAGGTGCTGCAATCATGAATAAGACAAGTCTGGCTTTAAGAAGCTATGATTAATTCCCCTATTCAAACAAAAGGATGCTTGCTAGACGCTGATTTTTTTGTTTGTTTGTTTAATTTAAACATTTAATTCATGTGCAGTACTAGGGCACTTTTTCCAGACAAACATTCTTAGACCAAGGTCTTCCCCTTTACAGAAAATTAGTTAATTCCTTGAAAGATAATGCACTGAAAAAAACCTCCACTATGAGATGCAGGGCAAATCTCTCTGATGGTAAAGGTGGGAATGGATAGAACATTTTGAGCCTTAAAAATAAGGACAGAATTGAATGCATTTAGTTTTACAAAAATTTTATTTATTTTTATTTATGTAAAAAAAATGCATCACTGAAAATCAGCAGTTTTGCTGCCAAATTTTGGTGGCATGGTATGAGGAAAATCTGGGAGCACAAAATAGCAGCTGGGCTTATCTGAATCTCGGGCCCAACCCTGGTTTACTGTGTAACTGTGTTACATGAACCAGCTATTTCCTTTTTTCTTAGGGCTAATAATAATTTCATATAATTTGGGGAGGCAGAGCTGGCATCGCGATGGTACGACGGATGATCTTGAAGCTCCAAGATCGCTATTGATGTCTTCCCTGCTGAATGGTCCATTTTGGACCTCACCGTCCCATAGAGATGATGATAGTGGAGGGCACATCCTGCTGATCCCAGGGACTCGTGAAGTCCCTGGTTGATCCAGAAGAAGCCCTTTTTTCTGGCAGTGAAGAGGCAACCTTTGAAGCTGCTGAAGTTGGGACAGCTCCGGAACGGAAGAGGTCGGAAAGAAAGTGTGTCAGCTTGATGAGATGTTTTTTAAGGAATTAATTGAGAGAACACCCTGAGGTTAAAATAAAATTAAAATTGAAGACAGAAGAGGTTAAGCAGCAGAATTAAGCCTGAGTCTAATGTAGCTTTCCCTATTTTTTAACATATCTTTATGTGTCGATGTTTGTGGACACTTTTACTTTTTAATTTGGACTGAACTGGAATGGATTGGAGATTTCCATTTTATCTACTTAATTACTAAATTTTTAGTGCCTTTTGTACAAATTCTCTTTGGTTTTACTCTTCGTTTATTTTTTTATTTTTTTCTTTCTTCTACTGTGTATTGAATATATGAGGGGAAGGGAAAGTGGACATAATAAGTAACACTGCCATCTAGTGGATTGGAAATATTGTTTTTCCCCCTAGTTTAAGAAAGTAACAACTGTGTTATTATGTTACACTTCAAGGACTCTGAGCCTATTTATAGATAAGATAGTTCATATGATTGTTTATTCAGGTGTTCTTCTGGGAAACTATCAGTGGCAGGAGTCTGAGACTGAAAAGAAAAAGATTGCAGTGACTCTGGAAAGAGAACTGTAAATATTATTTGAAATTCAACAAAAGAGCTTTGGTGTATTATACAGTGGTGGATTTTCCTTCCAGACAGAAGGCTCCTCCTCCTCCTCCTCCTCCTCCTCCTCTTCGTCTTCTTCTTCTTTTGATGTTGCTTCTCCACTTCTCCCCTGTTTAATTATTTTTAGTTGGACTGTGACCTTTTGGAGGACATTTAACTTTTTCTACAGACATAGATTTTTTCTGTGGTCTTTTTCTCCATTTCTTTTTTGGCTTTTTTTTCTTTTTCATTCTCCTTCTTTGATTGGAGATTGTTAATGTGGTCAATATCTCTTTAATTAATTGGATTAAGGCATACAAGAGCCTGAAGATTTTTATTTCCCTTTTTTTCTTTTGTTCTTGTCTTTTTCTGCTTTGTTTAGCTTCTACTTTTCTTATTGTTACTTGGGACAATACCTGTCCTACATATAAGTGGATTAAGGTATAGAAGAACCTCCCAGATTTTTACTTGTTTGAATTTTTGGCAACTACTACACAGAAATGAGTAGAAAGGCAACAGCTATTGGTTCTTATACTCAACTCCTTCCTCTTCACCATCTGGAGGACAATGCTGCAACAGGAAAAGGAAAAGGATAGAGAGAAGGAAAAGGAAGTGACATTGCAGATGATTTGGTAACGAATTCAAAAAATATAATCAAGAGTAGAAAATATTGAACAGAGAACAGAGAAAATTGAATAAAGAACAGAAAAAGCAGATGAAAAAGTGGAGAACATACATCAAATGATGAAGAAATATAAGGATAGACTCCAAAAAATTGAGGAAAAGGAAGAACAAAGAGACAAAAAAATCTGAGATATTGACAGTAGATTGGATGAGGTTGAATGAGATAAGAGTGGAATATTGGGATGGGAGATGGACAAATCAGAATTTTACCTCAGATTTCAAAATATAGAAGAAAAGGGTGAAAACTTGGTAGAAAAAATGATAGAAATCTTAGCAGAAGCACTAGAAATTACTAAAGAAAAGATGACAGATGGCATAGATGAGGTATTCCGAGTCTTTACAAGATACGCAATGAGAAACAAGCTACCAAGAGAAGTCCACATAAGATCACTAAGAAATCAATTAAAACGCAAATATTGCAGATTACAAGAGGGAAAACATTGAAATATAAATATAAGGAAATTGTGGTTCTAAAATAAATACCAAAAAGAGTGAGGGAGATGAGAAGAGAATATCATTCATGTAGAGAAAATGGAGAAAGAATTGGCTTTTTTCTTTAAAGAAAATAGAAAAGAAGACACATCAATGCAAAATCTTTGGGATACAATGAAGGCCTATGCTAGAGGTCTGATAATAGACTATACAAGGAAAAGAAACATTAAGAAAAGATAATCTTATAAAACATTAGAAGATGACTACAAGAAACTTGAAAAAGAATTACAGAAATCTCCACAGAAAAAGGACATTAAAATGAAAACGGACACAATTAAACATAAAATGGGACTAATAGAAAAAGAGGATTTAGCACAAAAAATTAGAAGTACCAAACAGAATTATTTTGAAGAAGCAAATAAACCAGGTAGATGGTTAGCATACAAATTGAAAAAAGAAAAATAACACAACTAGTAGATGACCAAGGGCAAATTAGATATGGGAATAAAGAGAAGAAAAAAATTATACAAGATTACTATAGGAAACTGTATGAGCATAAGAATATTGAGGAGGAAGATATTAAACGATACCTGCAGAAAGCGAATCTACCCCAGATTTCCAAAGACACTGAAATGATGTTAAAAGAAAATATGACAAAGATGGAATTAAATGAAGCACTTAAAAAACAAAAGAATGGAAAGGAACCCGGCCCGGATGGGCTGCCAGCAGAATATTATAACACTACAGGAATCGCTGAATCTCCCATTGTTAGAAGTCATGAATGAAGTTATATCAAAGATGAAACTACCCAAGTCATGGTCAGAAGCATATATTACATTTATTCCAAAGGAGTATACCAACCCACAACAAATCAAGAACTATAGGCCCATATCCCTGTTAAATTCAGATTATAAAATCTTCAGTACTGGCAGAAAGACTCAAAAATGCTTAAATAATTTCATACACTCTGATCAAAATGGGTTTCTGCCAAAAAGACAGATTAAAGATAACATAAGGATAATTCTGGATACTTTGGAATATTATGAGGCACATCCTGAAAAACAAATGGCTTTGATATTTTTAGATGCACAGAAAGCTTTTGATAATGTGAATTGGCGATTTATGCTTTTACAACTGGAGCAGATGGACTTCGGTAGAAAATTTATTCAAGCCATAGAAGCCATATATCATAAATAAACAACAAAAGTAATGATAAATGGAGAATTAACAGAGTTTATTGAAATAAAAAAAGGAATGAGACAAGGTTGCCCAATGTCACCTTTGTTGTTTGTGTTAACATTAGAAGTGCTAAATAGAAATATTAGAGAAGTTAAGGTATAAAAGGAATGAAAATTCAAAAGAAAGAATACAAATTGCAAGCATTCGCAGACGACCTGGTTTTTATTCTTGAAGATCCATTAGAATCAGCAATTAAATTGATAGACAAGGTAGGAGAATATGGAAAAGTAGCAGGTTTGAAAATAAATAAAGACAAAACGAAGATTTTGACAAAAAATATGTTAATAAAACAAAAAGAAGAACTGGCGGAAGTATTGAAGAAGCAGGTCACAAATAAGGTTAAGTACTTGGGGATATACTTGACAGCAAGATGTAGTACACTTAAAGATAACAATTACAATAAACTCAAACAACAGATAGTGACAGACTTGGCAAAGTAGGAAAATTTACAACTATCCTTAATAGGGAGAATATCAATGATTAAGATGAATATATTACCTAGAATCCTATATTTGTTCCAGACAATTCCAATTAGGTTGGGGAAAGAGTATTTTGAGAATTTAAATAAAATAGTGTTGAAATACATTTGGCAAGGCAAAAAAGCAAAAATAAAACTAAAATTGTTGCAAGATGTTAGAATATGAGAAGGATGCCTAATTGGGAATTATACTATCAAGCAACAAGTTTGATGTGGATCAAGGAATGGATAATGCTAAGTAACACTAGATTATTGACTTTAGAAGGACATGATTTGTTGTTGGGATGGCACGCTTTTTTTATGGTATAAGGGAACAAAACCGCAGGGATATTTTAGAAGACATTTTATACGAAAGGCTTTGCTATTAAACTGGGAGAAGATTAAAAGACAACATTATTTAAAAATTCCAGACTGGTTATTAAATATTGAAGCATTCTTACATTCAATAACATATAAAAAGGAACAAATTGTTAGATATAAGGAATTATTGAATGAAAAAGGTGAACTTAAATCTGTGCAAGAATTAGAAGAACAAGGTATAAAGATGAATTGGTTTTCCTATTTGCAAATACAATCTAGATACAATAAAGATTTTAAGACAGAAGGTTTTTATAATAACATTTATTGGGGATTATACCTGAAATTTATAATAAAGAATTGAGATATCTGATTGTGAATGTATTAACAGCAGCTAGGATTGTGTTTGCTAAAAATTGGAAAAATGAGAAAACATATAATATTTCATATAATTTATCATTAGCATTAATAATAATTATACTGGTTTATTGATATTGTTATACTAGACTCCAATTTGAAAAGATACTTTAAAATATTAGTTCTGCTCCAATTAATGACTGGAAAACAGGTTTAAGGAGTATATGACTATTCATTTTCTGTAACAAAAATATATTTGGAGTAGACATACTTATGCCTTAAGTTTTTATAAGAAAATTTATAGAACATGGTGAATAGTTGGGGAGCAGGCACAAAGATAAAGTTTTAGGCACGGAAATGCATCAATAGTGTGTTAATTTTATTCCTAATTAATTTTAACTGGGAATAATAAGGTTTTTCTAAATTCAACTAGTAATATGTAAGGGAATGTTATTAGAAAAATAGAAGATATTGTGTTCAATCAGTTTTTATTTTTGCATGTTATAGTTAGGAGTATCACCTTCTCCCTAAATTCAGCACAGGCAAGTCATTTTTGGATTTTTCAAGCTGGGTAATCTTTTATCATTTACTGCAATATTCTGTTTCTTTCTAATGTTTTTCTGCCTGTAAAGTTTCATGGCTTTATTTATTGAAATAAATTTTTTTCTTTGCCTGCATTTTTCATATAATAGCCTATTATCTCCATTATGGTATTTCTCTTTTTGAAAATGTTTTTTTTTAATTTTCAACTTTGGAAGATACTTTTGTGCTATTGATTGGATAATATTAAACTCTAAGTGAAATTGTCATCCTACCAACAAATCAACTAAAAATCCTTTAAAGCTCCATTATAGCAATATTTGTGGATTTATATTGTGCTTCAATATTGCCTGACAGAATTAAGGTTTCTTATATTCCATTCTCAAATATTAATCAATAGAATGTTATCTGACTCATTAATTTTTTAATCACTTTATTTTTAACATTTTAATCATCTTCATGTCATATGGTTCACTTCATTCCATATTTTCATTTCTTTGCCCTAATATCTTTTCCCCAGCATTTTAATTCATCCAGAATTGATTTTTATACATACTTTTGGTTTAATTATCACCCTTCAGTTGCTCATTGAAGTGAACTAGAAGGAATAGAGAATTGGATTGTCACTTTTTGTTTTAATAAGTGCAGAAGTAATAGATGGTTCAATGACTGATGCCAAAGCTTAAAATACGTATTACCAAGTGAAATGGATAACATTTATTTTAAAAAATATAACAAGAAATGTATATATTTGTCTTATAGCCTTCATATGCCATCTAAATCATACTAATATGAAGCAGATTACAAAAAAGAATAAATTAAAAGTGTATCTCAAAAGTATTATAAAATAACAATAATGATAAATCATCATCATCATACTAATAACTGGATATCTACTATTACCTTAGGACCCGAAGCCCCTTAGACTTCATGAACAGAAAAGTGTAGGGGCCAAAAAACATCTTGAGGGAAATTTATAACGTATGTCCTAATTCAAGCTTCCTTAACTTCAGCGGGAATGAGATTTCTAGCAAGTCTCTCACAGATATGCAGAATTATACTTGGCAGTCCCTGATGGTCCATGCCATATATGGGTTTAAAGGTTTAAAATTGAATTTGAAAGTAAGTATAGCTCCATGTAAAACATATTGCAATAATCCAGTTGTTTGTTTAATACGTCATGTATTGCTGTCATCCAAACATCCTGTTTCAAAGAGGTCTGCGATGCAGCAGCCAAAGATGACTATGTCATTCCCCTATTGCTTAAGCAGAAGACATCAATTATATGTCCAGAAGGACTTCCAAGATATAGACTCCCTCTGTGACCCTATCAACGGACTATCAACTGAAACTACCTATTCCAGAAGGATATTATAATTAGTACTGATGGACTCACAAGAAAGCAAACACTTCATCCAGGGTCCAATGTAAGAATCTACAGTACTACAGTGATTAATTTTGTTTCTCTCCCAAGTCTGGGCCTGAATTCTAGCTGAAAGGGATTCAGATAATGTGTTTCTTCTATAATCCTCCACAATGTATTCCTAGCAACTTTCTCAATAAATTTCCCTATATAAACAAATAGTATTGATATATTCAGATTGTTAAGCAAAGTGTCAGATGTGAGATTAACACAAATTAGGTAGGTGTCAGCAAATTAG
The DNA here is from genome assembly GCA_030761175.1 of Masticophis lateralis. Taxonomy (NCBI): domain Eukaryota; kingdom Metazoa; phylum Chordata; class Lepidosauria; order Squamata; family Colubridae; genus Masticophis; species Masticophis lateralis. The sequence goes on along the minus strand of JAUDYJ010000006.1, from coordinate 36,187,896 downwards.
GTTTTGCTAAATCTGAAACACAATGACATATTGATTCCCACCCACCCACCCTGAAAATATCCATCTAGCATATTTTTATTCTAAAATAAAAACATAAACACATGATCAATTCATGTTTTGGGCATTAGTATTCCAAAAACCATTTCCTAACTTGCATGAACACTTTGTGCATTGTTTATATCAAATGAATAATGCAATTACCCAACACATCTGCAAAAACAATAATTTAAATTTGCAAGACTTAAATTTGCAAGAGAATGAAGAAAGAGCGAGACAGAATTTGGATTTTTGGAAATTATTACGGTACTATTTCAAGGAAAAACATTCCAAATAATATTATTTCATATAATTTTGTATTTTTGATATACAAAGAATTTCTTACCAACTAAAATAGAAAGATCCAGTGATATAAGTGCAAATACATACACCTTGCTAAATAAACATTTCAGATTTTGGACAAAGATTATTATTACTAAATATACTCATTTTATTTCTTAAAATATTACTGGCAAATTAAATACTTGAAGAAATGTTTAGAGAAGATTTATTTAATCTATACTTACACAAAGATATGCAATGGTAAAATATCTCTGTTATATGACACCATTTTAAATATAATTGAATACCTGTTTAAAGAACTCCAGATCCATCTAGTGGAATTTTGTTTTATTACATTACCTTTGTACCAGTTTGTAAAAATCAGTGGTATGTGGAAATTAGGGATATCAAGAGTTCAGACTAAAAGCCTTCAATCTTTTGTATAGAGTATGAAACAGGTAACATACACTAAATCATTCTTACTATATTTAATTTGTATTACATTCAACCAAACAAGAAGTTAAGACTGACTAAAAATGTGTAAGAGAAGCATTAGAAATCCTATAGAATTAACAGATATCTTTAAGAAAACATATAAAGTCCAATTAATTAACCAGTTATAAAAATCCACTTTCTCCAATAAAATATATAGTACATTCATATCACTGGTCAAGGCCACCAATATCATTCTGGTGCTAGATATAATTGTAAATTCCCTATTATTTCCCCTTAAGATAAATCTTTTTTTACTATCCTCAGCTATGTTAAATCTCTGATCAACTGATTATGGATCCATATGTACAGATGAGTACAAATGTAATATGTATCATATATTGGAATAATATATTCAGATGACAATAGCCATTTCATCAAGCAATTTGTCTCTCATTTCCTACACTTTTTTGAATAATTTTATTGCCACTAGCATTTTTTTTGGATTTTTGCAAAACCTCAGAAAACTATATGTATATGTATATGTATATGTATATGTATATATGTATATATGTATATATTTAAATGAAATACCACTCAGACATTATCACAAAATCTCCAGATCCGTAAAACCTACAAATGTGAAATTTGGCACGTATGTTCCTCTTGGCTTCTAGGTGCTCACTAAGAAAGGATTTTTCGAAATGACCATCAGATCATTAGTATTTCTTATATTACTATTAACACACTCTGATGCTAAGGAGTTAGATGTTCTACTCCCTCTCCCCACCTGAAAAGAATGCTGTTCCAACTGCCACTTGGGCATGGGTGTGGCCAGCATGTGACTCATCCGGCCTGCAGGCTGGGAGTTTAGACATTCTACTCCCCCACCCCACCTGAATGCTCTGATGCTAAGGAGTTAGACTGAGGGAGAGAAGACAATAAGATAGGAGAGGCCTCTGTGGGACAAGCCTGAGGGAGAGAAGGGGATAGGAGAGGATCAAGGGGCCAGCCTGAGGGAGAGAAAGGGAGAAGAGAAGCCAATTGTAACTATTCATTAATTTTCAAGCTGTGTCTATTTATCAAGCCCGATCATATAGTTTTGTAGCAAAGCACGGGTATCCAGCTGGTTGAAAATATTACAAATATAATTAACACCTTCTGGTTCAGTGCTCATTGCTGTTATAAAGTGGGCCTCAAACTTTGTTTCTGGCAAGTTGTTTCAGGATTCCTATCTGCAATAGGTTGATAATATTAATAATTGTTTTACACTGTTGTATTTATGTCAAGGATTAACACCGTACCAGAATATATTGATCCTGGTTTGTTTGAATTATTGAACTTTCATTAGTCAACAAATCATGGCTTATTTTTTCTACTTTGAAGCTTTGGTTATCAATTGCTTTTTTCTATTTCTAGTATAATTTTTCATCTCAGCTTCATCCTGGCTTGTCTAAATTTAGATTTTCTTATCAATAACCTGGTTGTTTCTGTACTACATCCAAGGCTTGTATTATCCATAGAATGCAAGGAGATTGACTTAAAAAAATTTTCTCCATCTTTTCCATCTGCAAGTTCCTCATCTATTTTGAGTCTTCCTGACAAAATAATATATCTTCCACATCAAGATTTCAGATAATATTCTGCTTCTGTTTTGCATGGAGAGAAAAGTTTTAAATGACTTATGTAACACCAATGAAAGATTAAAAGCTGAAGCAGGATAACCTCAATCCATAGTAAAAATGATAAAATCTTAAGGACCTGCACAAAACAGAATATTTATTGCATATTTATTTCACTTAATAAACACTAAATAAAACTAAAATAATTAATTCCAAATTGTTTTTCATTCATGTTTCATTAGCATCAAACATGTATTTGCTACATTTTTAATGCCAGAAGTTGGTGAATGGAAACCAAGTTTCTAAATTATATCTGGAAGTATAGAGAATATCAGCAGCTCATTAAACGATCATACATGTAAGGATGTATATGCACATTTCCAGGTTCACCCAGAAAGTCCCTTCTTTTTTCTTACCATGTCATTCCATATCGTTTTGCAATCACAGGGCACAAAAGAGAAAATTGGTTTTTAAATTCTAGATTCTTCCTGTGCGTGAAGTTGATGGTTATAAATGCCACAGAATCATCAGCTTACTCCTCTGTGAGTGGCAAGGAGTAGGCTTCAGTGAAGGAAAAAACAACTGTGGATATTGTTTTAAAGGGTGCATATCTGTCTATTTAAGTCATCATGTAACCTATCCATAATAATAGCTGGAAAATCATAGTCAATATGGTAATCCCCCCCCATAACATTAGCGATAAATTATAATTTATGTTGCTTTAATTTGGTTTTATTCATATGAACAAATACTAAGAATGCACCTCATTGTCAATGAATAATAATTGAAATTATTTCAACTTATATTTACAAATTATTTCAACACATCTGTTATTTAAAATGAACTTTGTCTCTGGAGATTTCCAAAATATAAATGTCAATTAAGCTTACTTCCATTGTGAGGAAACAAATAAATATTTAAAAAATTAAACTAGCTATCCTATGAGAGAGAGGAAAAAAGTAGCCAAACTGAAGGTTGCATTTTCACTGAAGTTTTGAGAACCTCGATACTTTCATTTGAGTAACAAGATTTCTTTTCAGAGTTGGAAATGAAATATGTATATCACTTCAAAATATTTGATGGAAAGTGGCATATACTGTAAATGTTTTAAATAAATATAAAGTACATATCTTAATCTGTTCAGTGCTCCACATTATTTCAACAATTATTAGTTCATTTTGTAAAAATAAAATAAAATTTATAGTGAACACTTCTGAGAAATCTCTCCTTTCACTCAAATGATATGATTCTTTCATGCATCCTACATGACTTTGCACATCACTCTGTACACATAGAGTGTATCTAACAGCTTTCCTCCTACAGATATTATTTGAGTGACACTAGAGGTGGGAGTGCTTATCGAAATTGTTCACACAATGAGAGCTCTGTTTTTAATGATTTCTGAGCATTTTAATGATTTCTGAGCATTTAATGCTCAGAATTGCATTCAGTCTACAATGTAGGCGAGTCTTCCAGAGAATATTAAAGGGAATAAGGCCATTAGAAAAATTAAGAAAAGAGGAAAGGTGGAATTGTTTTATTCAAGCCTATGAAAATATATAATAAGCATCATGGCAGAGTGGGTGAGAGAGATTAAAATTAGTTAGTTGAATACTGTGAAATAATAAAAATAAGCACTACTTGAACACCATTGGCACTGACAAAATCACCAGCATCAATTGCAAAAGATAGCTTTACTTGGAACAGCTTACATCTACCTTTAAAAAAACCTTTAAAAAACAAACAACAACATATCCCTATCTCAGGTCCTTGGGAAGGATTCAATGTGTGGATAAAAATGCCAAATCCAGCTGACTTTTTCAGCAAATTAGATTAATAATAATAAGAACTCTCTACACTATATTACATAGATATTTTCCTTAAAGAAAGGAATTGTTCTTTCTGACTTTCTGCTGCTTCTGAGATAGACAGACATTTAGACAGACACTTACTGCTCTGGTTTGTATCAACCAATATGCAAAATAATGTTTTATATAGCACAGTGTATGTGTATACACTCAGTTGAGATCCTGCAGGATTTCCAGATCCAGACAGACAGGCATGTGCTGGCCAATAAACCAGACATTGTGGTAGTAGACAAGGGGCAGAAGTCAGCAGTAGTGATAGATGTAATAATACCAAGTTACAGCAAAATCAAGAAGAAGCAGTATGAGAAACTAGAAAAGTACCAGGGCCTGAAAGAGGAACTTGAGACTATGTGGAAAGAATAGGCCAAAGTGATCCCAAAGAGGCTGTGATACCAGAGCTTGAAGAGTGTCTCCAGAAGATCTCAGGAACAACATCAGAGCTCTCTGTCCAGAAGAGTGTAGTACTAGGAAAAGCTAAGATCCTGCACAGAACTCTTACATTCCCAAGCCTTTTATAGATGTCCCAAAATTGAGAAAGCCACATACTACCCGTGGGGGTGAGAAGAGAGATTTTATAATAAAAACAGAATAACGAGGGAAAGAAAAAAAATGTCCTTTATAACTGCTCCAACTGCTTCTGTTGTAGGCTGTCTGATGCCTAGACAGGAATTGGTCCTCTTCAGTTACAGGGATAAACAAATTATTTTTTAGGTTCTGATATTTGGGCTTAGAGAATAGAATAGAATAGAATAGAATAGAATAGAATAGAATAGAATAGAATAGAATAGAATAGAATAGAATAGAATAGAATAGAACAGAACAGAACAGAACAGAACAGAACAGAACAGAACAGAATAGAATAGAATAGAATAGAATAGAAGAGTTGGAAGGGACCTTGGAGGTCTTCTAGTCCAACCTCCTGCTTAGGCAGGAAACCCTACATCACTTCAAACAAATGGTCATACAACATCTTAAAAACTCCCAGTGTTGGAGCATTCACAACTTCTGGAGGCAAGTTGTTCCACTGATTAATTGTTCTAACTATCAAGACATTTCTCCTTAGTTCTAAGTTGCTTCTCTCCTTGGTTAGTTTCCATTAGTTTGCTTATTGTCCTGCCTTCAAATGCTTTGGAGAATAGCTTGACTCCCTCTTTGTGGCAGCCCCTGAGATATTGGAACACTGCTATAATGTCTCCCCTAGTCCTTCTTTTTATTAAGCTAGACATACCCAGTTCCTGCCACCATTCTTCATATGTTTTAGCCTCCAGTCCCCTAATCATATCTGTTGCTCTTCTCTTTCTAGAGTCTCAACTTCGTTTTTACATTGTGGCGACCATATCTTTTAAATATCTTTTTAAAATCACAACCTAAGTTATGATTTCAATGTTTATTAATATGGATTTCTAAAAAAATCATGGTAAGAAATTTGTCTCTGATTAACTGTCAATAACTCAGGTAACTGGTGTATGGATTGTTATCTACAATATGTGGCACACGGCTGTCTTTGATAGAACCACATAGTATGTTACTACAAAAGAGTTAAAAAGATATTCAAAGATGTTCAGATGTGCTGTAGGCAGTACAAGTAGTTGCCTAGGGCAACAAAACATTTAGAGACTATTTATTTTATCAGTTTGTTGTATGATGGATTGTGTGCTATAGAGGGAGGCTGTTTTAGCTTCTTCAGAAGCAGTAGAAACTCTATATTCAGCCTAATTTTTTTAGCCCTTTCCTAAATGAGTGACATCCTTCAGGTACCCAAATAACAAAATGTATGAAAATGCATTAGGCAGTACTGTATATCAGATTAATTCATTTGTGGAAGAATGGCATATTCCACTAAGATATTTCTAAAAAAGATACTGTGTTTGGAGACAACTGGGAAACAGGAACTGTATGGTAGAATGAGGATATTGTTATTCAAGCAGAAAACGTAAGGCATCTGGAATACTCCATTTTGATTGCTAGAGCTTAATATTGCTGCCAGTCAATAACCTAGCATAATTTTTCAGTGTTACATTTTTCCAGGAAAGAGAAAGAAAAAAATCACTGGTTGCATACCTGTAAACTCACCTGTTATTCTTCAGTCTTTAAAAATATATTGTAAAGTACATTTCAGAAGAAAAACAAAAGAAACAGAAGAGTGATCAAAAGATACAGTGAATTGTTTGTAGGTCCTGGTAATTGATAAGAGGTGATATTAAACTCCCAGTTTTCATTTTATTTAGATTATTCCTTTAAAAGTCTTCCTATTGCAGAGTATTTATTTGTGAAATGGGGAAATCTATCACGTATTTGGGTCAACTATATGGATCAACAGACTAATCTGTTCAATAATCTTTTTTTGTTCTACAGTTCTGCTGATTAAGAAAGAAGATATCTAGTGCAACTGCTCCATTGAATAAATCAACAACAGCAACATATAATTTCAGTAACTAGAATGACTACTGAATGACTAGAATTGGACTAGCAGGCAGCAAAATATAAATAGTAAAAATAAAAACAGATATACCATGATTCCCCGAAAATAAGACCCTGTCTGACATTTTTTTGAACCCTGAAATAAGCGCTTGGCCTTATTGCCATGCGTTCAAAAGCCTGATTGTGCTTATTTTGGGGGAAAACAGGGTAGCTATACCACCAATGCTACCAAATCACAGAAAATTCTACAAATAATAGAACAGAATAAAACAGAACTGGTCAGAGAGCTACAGAGAGCAATAATAATTTTTTAAATTTTAAAAATCTAATGGCCTATATCCAATACAATACAAATGCACACCGAACAATAGGGTTTTTGTTCCCCACAAATCCCCCTTCCCAAATATGATCCAGCTGTACAGAGAGAGCTGTTAGGTCCAGACTGGACTAAGCCACTGGGCAATGTGAACTTCAACTGATGCAATGTCATGATACAATGTCATAAACCAGAATGTTAATGTCTACCATATAAAACAATGTCAGTCCTTTTATTTTATTTTTATTATAGAAAGATCCCACAAATGGATGTCTTGTATTGTTTTACAGCTAAATGATATCCTTAATAGCATACGGTATATTACCAAATATATGTTTTCATTTAATTTATTTCTATACTCTGAAGCTGTGTCATTTGGAATTGGGACAGCTAGTTTTCTTTAAATTCTTTGTATCAATAAAAATACTAGGGAATGAGACTAAATATTTTAAACTATTTTATTTCTTATGCTTATTTATTTGGAAGGCTCTAGTCAAGCTTATTTCCAAATTAGTGTACCAGAATTTCAAACTAGCTGTTTCTAATGTACGTTGAAAAGCTGGTATACCCTGCTTCTTTCACAGCATTTAATCACTTTATCCACATTACTTTATCCTAAGAATAACCTTAAATGCAAACCCCCAAATGTGCTGAATTTCCAAGAAGTTCTTTTTCCAGGAAAAACAGAGACAATATTGACAAAATGGAAAATTTATCTGCTTTTTTGGTCTTTGTAGATTAACACAAATTTGGAGGAAATGATATACCATTCAGTACAGCATTCTTTTGGTATTAGTTTATAATATATTGAAGAAGCAGAGCAAAACTAGCCTTGGGGGAATTGTTCTTTTTAATTATCTCTACAATAATTTTCTTTAAATAAATTTATTATAATGCAACACAAGTTTTAGCCATATAATAATCTATAAAGCAAATACATATATGAGGTTCTGTCTAATCAAGAAAAAAGAGTCAAGTTCACATAAAAATTCCTTTAAATATAACAAACATGTGTTTTAAAGTAGTATGCATATACGTATAATTCTCTTGTCCTCTGTATTCCTTAGCAGTGAGTTGTATTATAATATATGCAACTTCTACTTCTACTTCTTACCTACTTCTTTTATAGGTAAAAATATTTGAAAGTTTTGAGTTCTTTATACATTATTTCATATTATTCCTATATTGTCTTTAAAGAATTGTCTTTTGAAATCGTTATTATAACTGATATTTTTCAGACTGAATACTCTGTATAAAGATCAAGGTCTAGTGGATTGATTAATTTCACCTATAATTATCTCTTTAGATTTAAGATGCTTGAATGGGAGCATGTTTAAAGGAGCAGTTAGGTTTGGATTTGATTCAAGTAAGGAAAAATAAGATTTCTAAATATGCTGATAGAAAAAAAATCACTTTCTTTAGTGTTCTTTAAAGATATTAGCACTTTTAAATGCATGTCAATTGTTCTTTCTTTAAATCTTCAGGTAAATAAATCAAGAAGCAAATAAAAATAAATTTCAGAACACATGTATCAGGAGAAATTTTAATTTTTTAAAATTCATGGAGAAGCACAGAGAAATGTATTTTTAATAAATGGTGAAGTAAAACAAAAAAAGCAAACATTGTTATTGTTTTTTAGACCCAGCTTCAATAGTTTCATGTAGTTTGCATATAGATGCATATAACCACAAGTTAGGCCTAATGCAAATATGTAGCACAGTTCCCCCATCACTAGTGCACAATTTGAAATGCTGAAGATGGATATCTTTTGGCTTAGACGCTTTTAGAACTTAATTTTTCTAGATACCCTACGATAATATAGTATTTATGTTTAAGAATTACAGACAAATGCCCTTAACTATTATTCCTAGAATCTAGTTTCATTTTCTTCTAGGCATTTGAGGGATCAACAGTCCCTCAATAATAATGGGTCTTACTGTCTTCTGGTTTTGGAATCTTATGACTTATGTTGGTAGCAGTCTCCTACTGCCCTTTTTCTCTGTTTATGATTTTTGTTAGATATATTTATTCTACTTTTTGTATAGATGCTTAAGATAGTGTATACAGTACCCTTCCTCCTTTTATTTCATCACAACTATTGTACCACCAAATAAAATAGTTTGGGGTACTATTTTAGAGATAATAGAGAGAGAGATAATAACTGGCCCAAAATCACCCATGGAGATTCTGTGACTGAAGGAGGACTTGAACCAGGGGTTTCCCACTTCCATTTCAACACCTTAATCACTATTCCACACTATACTGGCTCCCAATGCAAAGCTCTGGATTTACAACCACCACCAAAATCCTTAGAATCTGAATTGCCTGAATGTAGAATGTTGTAAATTCTTTAGATGTCATATTATTTCTACCTAAGAGCATAGGTGAAATAACATAGAAAATGGGGAAAAGTGATAGCAGTTTAGATATGGTTGTATGTTAGCATATTCGCTTAAAAGCAAAAGTAGAAAGTTGTAGATTGTAGATTGTAAAATTTTGAAGTGCAACTATGATACTCAAGCAACATCATCTGAGAACCAGTTTGATATAATGGTTAAAAATCATTAGAATAGAGGTCAGGATATTCTAAGGTTTAGTCCTGCCTTAGGCAGCAAAGCTAGGTGGGTGACCAGTCACCCCCTCTTATACTCAGAAAGAAGAAGGCAATAGCAAACCACTCCCAAAAATCTTGCCAAGAAAAGTAGTCCAGGCAGATTCCAGGAATCAAGGTTGATTGGATGGCTTATATGAGGAACTATAAACTAACCCTGTAATAAATTGTTAAGTAATAACATGATTCATCATAAATGATTCATTGTCTGTGTGATAATTTCCCCATACCTGAAGAAATATCTGAAGTACAGTAAATGAAAAGAATTAATTTTTGGTTCTTAACCTGAAAATATAATTTGGGATAATTAGGAGAGTAGTAGCAAGTAGAAGAAGAAGATTGCTTTTCCCCCTTAGGTAGTTACATTTATTCTCAATATATCAAAAGTAGTATTTTTCATGAAAGATGTTATCCAGGCCAGAAGAAAAGAGAAAAATGCATTTTTCTGGAATCCTCTCATTTAAATACATTGTCCCCAAAAATTGAATGGTCATTAGTTTCAGGAGAAAAACTTTGATAAAAATGGTAGATATTTTTCTAGTATGCCATAAATCTTAATAAGATTTCCCTAAAATTTCAAAAGAGAGACACAAAATATTACTTTAATACTTTCAAACAAGGCCAGCACAATCTGTATGATTTACCGCTAAAAACAAAACTTCCAATTAAAATCCAGATAGTCCCAATAAGTTTGTTTTTGTTTTGTTTGATATTGTTTGATATCAACGTAATGTTGCTATTGTATCTCTGAAATTAGTCTTGGAATCCACGTTTAAATTTTCAGCTGAATATTATTTGAGATACCAACTCTTATCTGTGAGTAAAACCATTGGGCATACAAAATAGTTTCATTATATATACCTTATATGTATGCTTATGTAATATAAAATCAAATAATCAAAGATGTGAGACAATTGATATACGGTAATAATCGCTTATTAAAAGCAATCATGAAAAGAAAATAATACTTTTATAATTGTATTTTTTGTTTTCTTATACTGTTGTAAAATGGCAACAAGAAAGTGTTTTAGGTGACAAGTGTGCAACAGGTTTCAGTATGAATATGTTTGTGTGCAGCTAAAAGTAAGCCAGTTGTGTGAACTAGGGCCAATCAGTTTCTCTCAGCCCTAAGAAGGATGCAATGGCAAATCACTTGCTGAAGTGATCTTGCTAGGAAAAGTGCAGGGACTTGTTCAGGTAGTCCTCAAGAATTGGACATGACTGAATGGGAAAAAAGAATGTGACATTGGAGAGCTGGGCTAGCAGGAATAGCCTAGTATATCTGCTTAAGTAGAAGAAGCAGTTCTAAACTGCTGAGCATCAGCAATTTCTGAACACAGATGTCATTAGCCACATTATGTTGAAAAAGTAAAACATTTTTCATCCATTAGAATTACAATTGAGATGTTTTTTTAAAAAAGAAATGGATCAACTTACGTTAATTAATTCAATATCCCATATTTTCTTTACAAGGTCCATTGATGTATAGCCATTTATCAAAAAGGGCTTGATATAATCTCCCAGTTCCAGAGAATCTAGCCATTCTGCTACAGAGGTGGGGTTGTAGCCATCACTGCCTGTCTGTTTCATCTGAAATATAAAAATATTCAAAGTAATTTTCAAGTGTATTATCATTATTATATTTATTGTAATAAATAAAATAAAAAGAACATTGCATCAGAATATTTAAATTAGAAAAATACTAAAATATACTTCTATTATAACACTTTTTAAACTTCTTCAAGGGAGGCTATTTGTAATATGCCTCTAAATTGCATTATCTTGTGGCATATGGTGGAAAATTATACTTCGTATAGATATGGAATTGATGCATACAAACATACATACCAGTAGTGGGTTTTAAATCCCGTCACTACTAATTCGCTCATGGGCGTCCAGTTGGGTGGGCGGAGCCTCCCGCCGCTGCTACCCGTTTGTTCAATTCGGGGAGAACCAATAGCGACCCACCACTAATATATACACACACCAAAGAGTTCATGGTAGGCAACTGAAAGAAGTTTTCATCTTCCCTTTCCTGTGTATGTTGTCAAATACATTTATATAGAATGTTGGCAAAATAATATGTCTTTTTATAGGTAGTCTTCAACTTTCTATATGGAGTCTGGGAGATCACCTTCAAAAGGTGGAAGAAGGTGGAATCTGCCCTGAGGCCTCCATACCAAAAAGCTGTGTAATGCCATCCCAGAAGTGGGCACCATTTTGAGAGTGAACACAGTTCTCAGATTGTAAGAATTGTGGTCATTTCCAAAATGGAACCCACTTCTGCAACAATGCCACCACTCCACACAACCTCTATATGGAAAGACTCTGTGGTAGCTTGGCTGCTTCTTCCTGAAGGCAATCTTCAGAAAGGAGGGGGGAGGAGGGTGTTAGACCCAGCAAGGCAGGAAGCAGTCCCATGGCCTCTGGCGACCCAGCAAGACTGAAAGCACGGAATGATTTAGGGGTGAAGGAGGTGTTGCAATGCCTAGGCCTGCACCAGGTCTCTCAGGACATCCTCAACTCCTGAGATCCCTATACTCCACTTAAAACCCACATAGTCAATTAATGATTGCAACAGGAAAAGCACAAATTTTGATCATTAAGCAAGACAATCACATGAGCAACTCACTTAACAACAGCATGACTTACAACTGGCAGGATTCATTATGGTCATAAGTCGGTACTACCTGTATTTCCTACATGCATACATTTCTATCCTTAATTTATTTGCTTATTTATTTAAAATATTTACAATTTCTATATTTCCTTTTTGCCATATTTATTCCTCATCTATTTTTTAAAAAAACTAATATTACCCTTCATCCTCATCTCTAATCTTAATCAAATTCAATTTTTCCCTTCTATTCTATATTACACCCCTTCCCATTGTGATCTATTTTTATATCCTTCCTCACATTGGTTAATTATGTAATATTACAGTTGTTTAATACAAATTCAACATTTTAATATAGATCAATTAGTTATATAACTATCTTTTTTGTATATTAATCAATATGAACATGAATATTCCAATTATTTCCATGCAATCTAATTTCTTACAAATCAATTAATTATATTTACCAATAATAATAAACCAAATAATTTCCCCCATATATTCCTCCAAACCACAACTTAATCATTTCTGCTTTCAACACAATACACAATTAATAGTATCTTAATTATTACAATTCCCTAGTTAAATAGAGCTTTTTTTCTTTTGTGTTTTAAAATTTTGAACTCTCCTCTTTTGTCCCTAAATTTCCCATTGTTTACAGTTTTACACCTATCTTTTTTGGTGAGAAAAAAGATAAAGAAATCTCTCTGCCTCATTTTGTCACGTTGCAGCAAAGACCCTGCTTTACTTTCATTTTCGCTTTTTCTGCTAGGGGAAAAAAAATCTGCTCCAGCAAAACAGACCCCTGCGCAAAACAGCTCAGAGCAAATCAGCTGAGTCAAAAGGGGTTGTTTTTTCTATTTTTGCAGGCACCAGTCTACTCATTTGTTTTCTTTTAAGACTGATCAGCTGCAGAGTGGCCCTTTGAAGCCCGTGGCAAGAGTTTAAACAGTTTTTTTCCCTCTAGCCATCATCTTTTTGTTTCTTTATTCAGTTTTTTATTGTTTCTTTGGAAATGTTGTGTAAATGTTGTTTATCTCTATTGTTTATCTCTATGTGCCTGTTGATGGCTAATATATCTGTATACTAAACTTCGAGGAATTCCCTCATACTTTTTTATTTAGTTTAGTCTAGATGCTGACAGTTTCCCAGTTGAAATTATGGTTGAGCCTGTCCACATGTTAAAACATTAACTGTTTTCATGTCATCTGACTGCTAACTGTGGGTGCACTCTGCTAGTCTTCTGCCTGTTTGTACAACATATCAGCTCTTACAGTCAATACAACACTGTATGTTGTAGATGATTTCTGTTTTTTCTTCTTGGGCTGCTGGGTCTTTTAATTTACTTAAGAAGTTTGAAGAGATTAGTTGGTTTGCCTGCTATAGTGACACCATGTGGTTTTAATAATCTGTTGGCTTTTTCTGAAATGTTTCTCATGGATAGCAGTGCTGGCTGATGATGTAGGCTTCTTTCTGCTTTCCTATAAATGTTTATCAAAAAGTGCCTGACCAGAGGCATGCTTCCAGGTGTTGTTTGAGAGATTACTTGTCCAATAATTGTTTCTTTGTAGTATTGATGCTCTTTAAACTTACATTTATTTGCCTTCATTTGCTTCTGATAAACAATGAGTTCCTCCTCTGCAGCACATCAGTATGGGGATAATATCAAAGTTGTGTTTATGTGTCCAAGAAGATGTTTATGTATGAATTTAAGATGAGATTTTATGTGACTATAAGTAAATATCAATATATATATATGCATGTATAGATGTATAGAAGTATCAGTATATATACGTGCATGTATAGAAGTATTAAAGACAGTGGTGGGTTGCTAATGGTTCACCCTGGATTGGGCAAAGCAGCGGTGGCCCAATCCAGGGGGCTCCACCCACCCGCCCAGACGCTTCTGTGTATGCGCAAAAGTGTTGCATGAGCGAACCAGTAGCGACAGGTTTTGAAACCCGCCCCTGATTAAAGAAGATTGTTTACATGAAAGTATTGACTTTCTAGGTGTTTAGGTAAACATGCTTATGAAAGAATGTTGAATATGTGTATGTTCACTTGCATATGTTCATTGATAGTACAAAACAATAAATCCTTACAACACAAGAAAGTGTCAAAATTCATTGTAATACTGTTCTTGCACTTCTAAAATACCTTTCCTCTAGACTTGCTAAAAAAAATTATGAGTGAAAATTTCCATCTGGAAAGAATGGTTATGTGAGCACAACTAGCAGGATTTCTGCTAATGACCATGTTTGGCAGATCTCTGTGAGAGACAAAAGTCCTTCAATCCAATTGCCAAGTTATTTAGTGTTCTATAGAATGACAGCAAAATATAGCCTAACTGATATGTGTCTGAATAGTAGATATGCTGCCAGGGAAGCATTTTAGGCAGTGGTGTTATGTGCCAAGGGCTAGATTCAGCACAGATGTGGTGAGCTGCTCCATTTGGCATCTGAAAATTTAAGGCCTTACATAAGGGCAGTATATAAGGACACAGTTACTGTTCAGGGACAACTACAGATGGCATGTCAGCCAAAAGTGGTAAAAGGCAGTTTTTATTACTACAGCCACTAGTTTTATTTTAAGTTTCTGGATTGCCTGTAAAGGCAATTAGTTAGTTAAATTCTTGAAATGACTAGTGTAACTACATAGACATCTAATGATAATTAATTATGATTAATTAATAATTAATCTTCAGAGAAATATGATGCCATCAAGAAATGTATCATTACCTAGACTTTTATATGGAAATTAGTATGTTAGAAGAAGTATAACTTGAATTCAATAGAAACCGAGTAATTAAGAAGTGTATGTGGTAAAACAAGAAGAGACATGGTCAGGAATGAATGGGCCCTCTAGGAATGTAAACTGATTACGAAAATTATTGAAAAAATGTCTACTAAGATAGTGTGTCATACAGAGAAGGAATCAACCAATTATATGATGGAAGAATGAGGAGTAAAGGGAAAGGGAAAGATCAAGTAACTTGTGATTAATGGGGTTAAAGACAACTTGTGCAAAACACAGCAGATGTGACCATAAATAGGGAGACTGATGAGTAGTTCAGCTCCTACAATCCTCTCTGGACAAAGAGAGGACACAATATTGCCCAAGTTGTTTCTCCTTACAAGAATGATCTCTGGGGAGGGGGATTGGGAGACAAGGGAGTTTGCAAAATTGTTCCAGCTGCCAATGGAGCCTTTTTCAAAGTTCTCTCTCTTCAGTGGTGGGTTACTACTGGTTTGCTCCAGATTGGGTGAACCGGTAGCGGCAGTGGCAGGAGGCTCCGCCCACCTGCCCTGCATGCACAGAAGCATCACATGCGCACCCACGAGTGAACCAGTAGCCATGGGTTTTGAAACCCGTCTCTGTCTCACTTCCCTTGCTAGCTACCTTTTAATTATCTATTAACTGCCACAAAGAATTTAGACAAAACTGGATGAATCGTTTCTATTCTTAATTTAGGAATAAGAAGATATATTTTATAATCCTTAAGAACTTAAAATAAACAGCAAAAAGTGAGACAAGGTTTTGGCTAAAAAAGGTTTAAAATGAATTAAGGGCTCAGAAAACATCAGAATATTGGATTTTTAAAGTATTGTTAAAGATTAAATGCATTTTTGTGGGAAAGAGAAATGTTTTTTGAGATTGGAGATGCAATAAAACAAGTAATTTAAAATGACAATCAAAGATATCTTCAAGCACCAGCGTCAGGATTTTGAATTAATTATGTCAACTATGTTGTCTTTTTTTTGGGAAACAGTATGTTCCCAGAATAAGATGTTACAGAACAAAATATGCACAAAATTTACCCAAGGAAAACATGACTGAGACTCTGAATAAGAACTTGTTATCAGATACAAAGAGAACACTGAAAGGGTTTTAAAAATTAGGAAGAAAATAAAAATAATAATCCCAGAGGTCAATTGGAATAATTTATTTTTGTTAGATTTGCAAGAGATATTGTTTAAAGCCCTGAAAAGATTTCCAACAAAGATCACACAACCATCTGACTGGATTAAAGATAAAGATTATTCTGTATAGAAGACAAAGTTAGTTTATTTGACCAGGAATAAAATAGGATGTATTATTCTGGCTGCCTCTTTTTGGATTTACAGATATCTTAAAAATGTGGTATATTATTGCTTAATAAGGTGTTTAAATTCTCTTGTCTATGATTACTTAATGTATTCTAACTACATGCAAAGTGATTTTGTATTAACTGTCTATATTCAAAGTAAAGAAGTTTAGTGATCTTTGTAAAAGAGAGATTATAATTGTTTGTTAAATTTTATTTTCTTTATTTGTCTATAGCAAGAGTGTCAAACTCTATTTCATTGAGGGCTGCATCAGGATTGTGTTTGACCTTGAGGCGCAGAGTGGGCATGGCCAGAGTGGGTGTGGCCAGCTCACCGTGCCGGGGGCACCTGTGGTGGCCTGACTGGTCTGCCAGAGAAAACGGGCTCCTGAGCTCTGTTTTCAGCTGCGACGGCTTCTTGCAACCCTTTGCCAGAGAAAGGAGAGCTCAGGAAGGCTGCATACTTCGTTTTTGCTAGCAGAGGAACCGCAGGCCAGCCCTTCACTGTTTCCAGGGCAGCCCCGCGGGCCAGATCTAAGCACCCTGTGGGCCAGATTCGTGACACCCCTGATCGATAGTTTAAAGCTATGGAATGCTTATTTGATTAGGATAAACTGCTATTTAGAGTGGTTTTCTTTGGAATTGGTATTTGGAATGGGAAAATGTTGCATATTAGAGCTTGTCTCTTGTCAAAAAAAAAGATTTCTTTCTGTCATGTTAAACTTTGGTATTATTTTATTATGTTTACATTTGAATATTTTGACCATTTTATACCTTTGGTGGGATTTTGTTACAACTAAAAATTGGGATATGGAATGTTGAATTTTATATATGTTAATTTATATTAATATTTTAGAGATTTGTGTTGCGTTCCCTGGCAAACAAACCTACCCAAGGGAACTCTTGGTAGGGAACAAAAATTTAAAAAACACATCAATCTATAGAAATCAAGTTGAGAGCAATTGGGTTGAGGTCCCTAAAAGTCACAACATTAGCATATCAAACAAAACCAATTACCACCACAGCTCCATTAACATCCTGGCTTCAATGCCTCTGGTGAGAGTCAGGTCTTCCCAAAAGCCAAGAGGTTTGGGCTGTCCACATCTTGTGAGGAGGTTGTTCTACAAAATGGGCACCATGATAGAGAAGGTACACTTCTTGGGGCCTGCTGTTTTACTGATAGGATTCAGAGTATTTCCAGTCTGACAAAATCTCCAGTTTTGCCATTTAGTGGCAAAAACCATTGGGTACATAATTAGATTAAAAGCAATACATTTTTTAAATTATTACAAAATTATTTAAATGTATGAAAAATATAGAAAGGTTATTAAAAGCAGAACACATTATCATGAATGGAAAACAGAAGAATTAGGACAGTAGAAACCCAGAAAAAGCTGCATCTAGTTCAGAATGTTAACAACAAATACAAGAGCTGATAATTAGAAACAATGTCAGCCTATTTACAGGATACTCTATAAGGCTTTTTCTGAAAATCTTTTCTAAAAATTTGTGTTTTTCTAAAAAAACTTTCCCAAGTATGCTAATACCTCCTTTCCTTGCCCCTCCCTACCCCCGATGGTGCTAGATTTGTGCAAATAAATAAGGAGTAACTTCTGTCCTGTCTTTCTTCATATGGTAATAAAATTTTCATCATGCATCTAGATATTGAGTAGATCAAGATATTTTCAGCATATCTGATGGATCATTATTTTTTTGGATTAAAGAGTCTAAAATTATTGAAATCTGGGGAACATGTAGAATAGGATAAAAAATACTTCCTTTGTTTAAGACTGCACATAAATTGGTCAATAGAAAAATTAAGATTTTTGGAACAGAGGACTGGACAAAGAATATTTGTACATCAGAAAGCAAGACATGGTGTACTAAATGAGCTGTTGGAATTCACTGGGCAAATCTGTAAATACACAACAACAATATTTGGGGGGAAATGCATCTTTATTGAATTGCAAAAATATTAAAATCATAAAATATTTAAGTTGCATGTGCCTAGTAATACAGTTATTGTTACTAGAACTGTGCAGAATTATTATGATTCTCTTAAAAGATAATTTTTAAAAAGCTATCTTAATGAAGAAAAGTGAAAATATGGCTGTCTAGCAAACAACCACCACATTTAAATCAGAATGGCCCAGTGAAACAGCTACACCAAAATCCACGTAAAATTTATTTTGAATTTTTTAATATATTAATCTATAATGAAGACTATGACTTTCCAGCATGACCAATTTCCTGGTCACCCTCTACAGCAGTCTCTTCTTCCTTTTGCAGCAACCTTCCTGGCATGGCCAACTTCCTGTCCATTCTCCTTTCATAGCGTGTTGAGTATCAAACAAAAAGTATTGAAATAACATTTTTGCATTAAAATGCTCTGAGTACCAAATTTGATGAGTTTTGAAGCAGCTGAGTACTGAGGCATTAGTGTACACTGTCAGTTATTTTATTTTTTAATGAATTCAGATATTGTAACAACAACAAAGTTACCTTTGGAAGAAGCTGAATTGCCTGTAGAATTCTTTGCCTGTGTCCAGAATTAAGTATTCCAATTTCCAAGAGATCCTGATCCTCCATAACATTGCTTCCCTAAAGTGAACAATAAACAATATTGATAGATATTTTAATACATTTAAAAAGTAATAATATTACATTTCAAAATACATAGTCGTTAGCAAATGATATTTAACACCATCATAAATAATTATATATTAAAACCTGATTAATTATCTTAAGATAGACTGAAATGAAAAGTTTGCAAGTTATTTTCAGAAGCAAAAAATAGGAAAAATTGCATTCACAATAGCAGTAATTATTTGAAAGTTATTCAAGTTGTCAGTAATTCTCTTGAAATAAAAACAATTCTTTCAGGGCCAAAAATAATTTAAAGACTGCTTTTACGACATTCTTTTGAACATAAAAAAATTATTGCAGTTATCTTCTGAGCATTTTGAGCAATAAAGGAGGTCTCCCTACCATCATAAACATGGAAAAACACTCATAAGTGTTTGAAATATGAAAACCACTTGATTATCTATTTACATGCCAGCAGTTCATCTCTGGTACAACTCAAAATTTTAACTTATTTCCAAGCCAACCTCCCTGCACAATTGTATAAAACACATCAACAGTCTGTCATTATGAGAATATCTGAATAGAGCAACTTGAAAGATCAAAGTGTCATTTATTAAAGTAATACATCATGTTGTTTTTGTTAATCTGAAACAAAAGCAGAGACAGAATGCAATCTTGTTTTCTTCCCTTCCTAGTTGGTATAGCATTTGAAAGACAACCTTGGATGTTACATCTGATTTTCAAAACATGACTTTATCATCCTAAAGGTTTTAAGTAACATGTAGTGATCAATTAACAATACTCCCAATTTCCCTCTTATGTGTGAGGTGGAATCAAATTACAATGTATAAAAGTTATATATTACAACATTTAAGCATTGGTCAGTGTAATTCACCTTCATTTAAATTATGTCTGTTCTACTAGAATCTTTAGAAAACTTGGTTACTTCATTGAGTTTGCAGTTTATACAACATATAGAAACTTTTTTCATAAAATGGTGACTGTGTAACTGTGATCAAGGGTCTAAAATTGGGAATAGATGTAAGATAAATTTATTGGCAAACACAAGCATGTTTTTTGTTTCTTAGGTTCCCATATCTGTTAGGCAATAAAGTAGGTACTCGATATTAAATAGCTGCCAAGTTGTAGAATATGACTATATTATGAGTTTTAAACACAGTATTACTTTAAATCCAAACGTTAGTTCTGGGCAATATTACGATATATGCACTGCATTTTTGAAAAGGGAATAAGATTTAAGAATGAAGAAAGTTCCAAAAATAGAAAAAAACATGAAAAAAATTCAATTCAAGGTGTTGGTCACCATCTATAAAGCCCAACAAAACATAGGGCCAGGTTTGAGAGACCATATATCCCAAAATTTCTGCTAGGCTAGTACATTCCAGTTAGCATGGTCCAAGTTCCTTTAATTAAACAATGCCAACTATCATAAACCAGGAAGTGGCACCTGTCCTCTGAATGAAATCTTCCCTGAAATCTCCCTTACAACCAGCATTGTATAAAGCCTTGGAGATCTAGTTGTTCTTCCATGCTTTAGGTTAGGGTGGATGGAACGTCTTATTAGATGTGTTTTTGTTTAAATTATTCTACCAAGTGACTGGATCCCATCATGTTTTGATCTTTGTTGTATATTTATTGTTTATTATGTTGTGAACTGTCCAGATGATTTAAGAGTTAGAGAGTGTCTTAATTGGATTAAATAAAAATTAAATATTCAGAAGATACAATTTTGACAAGTTTCCTCTAGTTATAGGTGTGTTAGGGGGAAGTCAGAAACTGGTATATAGTTTTCTCTGTGAGTGTCTAGAAAAAGTTTGAAAAAAGAAAAGCATTAAAAATATTAGTTTATAATATTCAAATATCTGATATAATATAGTGCTTGCAGTTGATTTAATAGGTTTGTGAAATTTTAGAAATATATGGTTCAGCTATGTTTTATCCTTGAAGTTCATAGTGCTCAGATAGATGTAAGGATAGGTGAGATGTTAATTGAATTAACACATTTTTGTACATATTTACCTCATTTACCTCTGAGAAAGATGGACAGTTCAACAATGAGAAAAATAAATAAAAAATTACAATTCCCAAACTGTTATTACATGAACATAAAGAGTTATATATCAACATATAGATCATCTTCATTATTCATGATCTTGTTAATTGTTGTTTTATGTGTTTATGATTAATAATGACCAGACTGCAATATACATGTAAAAGTTTATACGTAGTTATCAATAGTTTTTGCCTTGTTTACTTCACAGATATTCAACAGTGGTAGGTAGACTTTTGTGCATGGGTAAAGTATAAAGACTAGGGCTAGGATTAGGTTAAAGGCTAGGATTAGATTGTCTGCACAAAACTGATTGTGATGCATCCTTCTGAGTTATCCTGATTACCTAGTAGCTTTTTAGCAGTGACTCATTTGATTGGTGATGAGATCAACCTATTTGCACCATGTGACTCATAGTAGCTTTTGTACATCTCAGTAAAGTAACCTCTTAACTTCGTCCTAAAACTCAGTGTAGCTTGTAAAATGTCCCTATGGATCTCTCAATTATACTGTTGGATGCTAGTGCTGCTTGCAGCCCACAAGCAGTCTGCAGGCAGCACTGCTGCCCAGCAGCATGATTGATAGAGTCTTCCATTATAGATATGAAAGAGCTTTAAAGAGCAGTGATGCCACTGTGAGCAAAGATGAAAATGAAAAACAGCTTCCATGAGAAGCCTTGTGATTGGGCTGACCCAGTGAGATCTGCCATGACCAAGGCAGAAGAAGCAAATAAAGATATATTTCACAAACAACTGCTATGAAAGATTGGAGAAGAAAAAATATGACCATGGGTGTTGGCACCTAACTTTCGCTAGTTGGCATTGAATGAAAGTTTCTTTATTTGGAGTTTTGTTATCTATAGTTTTGTTGAAATTTAACTCTCATAAATAACAATAATCAGTTAATTGAACAAATAAAAAAGTGATAGAACCATTTTTGAAATTAGGGAAAACAGCCATAAAATTATTTCCAAAATAATTTGGAGTAAATATGAAAAGAGAATGCAAAAAATTGTATATTAAAATGTATATCGACCTGCATGTGGATTTTTATGCAGACTGGAAAAAAATGTAAACAGATATGAAAGTGGGTCTAGAATAAACAATATTATAAAAAATGAGAAACTGAGCAAAATAAAATCTATTTATTTATATTTATTAACAGACTTAGAGTTCTGATGGAAGGTGGTTGCTGATAGGCAGTTATTATTTGAATGAAGCACTTTAAGTTTTTCCTTTTTTTCCTACTTATATAATTTGGCACAATTGGTATAAAATGAATCACTATAAAAATAGTGTAATTGCTATTAACATGTGACATAAAATACTTTATAACATTTTCAATAATGTTCTTTGATATACTAATTAAACAATGGGGGGGGAGGAGCCATATTTGAAATCAAGCAAGTATAATAGAAAATACTGCCTGATCACTCTGACTCGACTCTTCATGCAAGAAACAGTGTCTAAATTAATAAGAAATTGACTATGCTTTAAAAACATGCTTTTGTTCAAATGAGATCTTTAGATTGTTTCCCCCCAGGTAGATTCAGTTTGACGTTTCCTTTGGCAATAAATAAAAGAATTAATTAATTAATTAATTATTAGTCAATATCTCGTTTTTTTTCTTTAAAAACTAAAGGTAGCATGCAACAACAACCCTAAGAGTCAAGTAGGGCTCAATTAATTTTCTGATTGGTTGGGTGGAAACTGAATTTAGATCTTCTCAGGTCAGCTTCATCCCTTTAAACCAACAGTCTGCATTTTAACCCTTTAATCCTTTAACCCAGAGTCTGTTCAATTTTTTTGTTCCTATTAAAATAAATTCTTTACCCAAATTTTTATATATCATTTTTTATCCCTTTTAGTAATATGATTCTCTTGTATGAAGTGATATCCTCTTTTCATCTTTTCAAGTATTGGACAAAATATCTCTTTTGAGAAGCATTTGCTTCGTTTTTATTATGACAGACATACACATACACACAGACATTTCCAGCCACATTACTCCAAATGTGTCTGGAAATGTCTGTGCATCTTATACACCAAATGTTGCTGAAGCTCCAGCCACTTGCCAGCCCCCCCCCCCTTCGGCCGTTTTTGGCCTCCACACATCGCATTTTTCAGCCTCTGCACACTCCATTTTAGACCCGTTCCAGGCTGTGGGGATCGCCACAGCACAGCACAACACAGCACAGCACAGCACAGCACATCAAAACATGCTCTGATTTTTGCCTCCGCGTGTTGCATTTTCAGCTGGTTCCAGGTGGCAGGGATTGGTGGCAGTAGAGGCGATCCCCGCCCCCTGGAACCGGCCAAAAATGTGACGCGCTGAGGCCAAAAATGGAGCATGTGGGGGCCAAAATGTGACGTGTGTAGGCTGAAGACATGATGTGCAGAGGCAGCAGTCAGTGGTGATGTGCAGTGGCGATCCCGGCAGCCTGGAACGGGTCTAAAACAGAGTGTGCAGAGGCTGAAAATGCCATGCCTGGATGCCAAAAATATAACACATGGAGGCCAAAAATGCAACACGCAGAACAGGCAGTGGGCTGTGGTGATCCCTACAGCCTGGAACAGCTGATTGGCGGTATTCCGGGAGGCCGATCCAATCACCAATCAGCTGCTTATGCTGAATCTGGCTGCAATAACGTGCTGAAGCTGACCAGGCTATTTGCTGCTTGCTGCAAGGATGCTAGCCAGATGAATACTGATGGATGCTGGTAGGCAGAGGCAGAATTTGTTTTGTTGTTTTCCTCCCCAAAAACTAATGTGTGTTTTATACTCCGGAGCATCTTATACTCCGAAAAACATGGTATTTATTAAGCCACAACAGATTGGTTTCACAGAACATGCTGACTCAAACCAAACAAATTATATTTATTTGTTTGTTTGTTTGTTTGTTTGTTCAATTTATATGCTGCCCTTCTCCGGAGACTCAGGGTGGCTTACAATGCATTAAGCAATAGCCTTCATACTTTTGTATATACCTGCTTAGTAGGGCTTTGCTCCTCCACCCAACGTGGTGTTCTTTTTTTTAATACAAAGTCAGTTTATTGCCCCCACAATCCGGGCCCTCATTTTACCTATCTCGAAAGGATGGAAGGCTGAGTCAACCTTGAGCCTGGTGAGATTCGAACTTGCAGTAATTGCAGGCAGCTGGTGCTAGTTAACAGCACTTTAGTCTGCTGCGACATCAAGGCTCTTATAATATTATATTATGATGTACTAAAATGTAGGACTCCAACCATTATAACTCTCTGATATTTATTTGCCAAGAGTCTCTAGAAGTATGGTATATCCTGAGAACTTGATAGATACTATATACAGTATAAAAAGTGTTCATCTTCAAACCAGTAGCAAAGCTTTATACCTACATCACCCTGGCCGGTCTAAATATTGCTCTCCTCTCTCCATTCCACATTTAGCCTGTTGCTGTAACTATTACTGAAAAGTCACATGTATAAAGAACTTCTGAGGATACCAGCACAATAGAAACTTGATCTATTTCAGTCCCGAACTTCAAATCCTGACCCTTTTCCCTTTCATCTTATAGAGCCAATTGTCTGTAGCTGCTCCTTTTTTGGTTTGAAAGTAGTTTATTACACCAAGCTAGCAAGAAATATAGGTTAAGATAAACAGGGCCAATTAAGTTCAACTTCCTACAAGTTGGACCTAAATTTAATATACATTTGTACGCAATTTGCAATGCTGACAAAATAGGCAGATAAAGACAGCACCATCCCTAAATGTAAAATCTCTTCTGAAACCTCTATTTGTACCTCTTTCTAATTTTCCTAAGAATTTTGAGCTCTCTGAACAGAATTCAGTCAAAATCTCTTCTATTTAAAAGTAAATGTGATGCCTTCTTATTTATCACAATGAAATAGAAACTTTTTCAGCTTTAATCTTTCAGTCCAGAAAGAGTATTCTTTTCTGTTATGTATAGCAATTATAGCAGTTGCTATATTAGAGTTTCGAAAGACAAATAGCATTGTTTTAATGTTACTTTTTATGATTTAAACATGTTCAAGGATGGAGATTAAAGCTTTGATTGATAAAATCTTTAAATTTAAAAATGGACGACTTATAAAAATGTAAGTTATATGAACCAAGAGTTATTCAATTTAAAACCTGTAGTTAAAAATCTCTTCAGATGTAGTTAATACTTTAAAAGCTTTTTTAAAAAATCCTACTTTAATTGACTAATTTGCAGAGTTTTCTTCATAGAAATAATCTAATCATTACATATCACCTAGTAACAACATGTTCATGGAAGAAGCCATTGAAAGATCAGGATTTCAGTTTTCACTTAAAATAGCATCTCAAACATGTTTGCTTCCCTTTGGCTAAGAAGCCTGTGAGGTTTTTTTTAGTTTTTCAAATAGGATCAGGTTTTAATTTATCACAATGAGTGGGAAGTCTTGAATGGGAAATATAAGAAAACAAATATAAGAAGACAACTAAAAGCTCTCTATTAAGGCCTGTCAGATAATAAACAGGGACAACTAAAACATCCCCCCCTCCCCGGTAATTTTCTTCCTGTCCAGGCAAGAAATAAACTGTGAAAATTTATGATGCACCTACAGCTGAGGAATTTATTTCTGAGGAATTAAAGTATGAAAGAATTCTTTTATTTTATTTTTGCTAGCTTGGGATAGGAGAGTTTGTTCTCACGTGGTCAAACTAAACAAGTTATTACTAAAACTTATTACAGGTGGGATGTTCCATCCTTTGGAAAAGAAAGTTATTTTGAGATGGTTACAGTATATTGGAACATCAATACACTCTATTGGAAGTCCCAGTGATATTTTTTTTTCTTTTTTTTTCTTTGATTTTCTACATTGTAGTTTCTTGCCTTGCAAATTGCTTTGGATTTATTTATTATTTTTTTTTAGTGTTTCATGTATATGTATTGAGAGGTCTATTTTTATTTTTTTCTTTCCTTTTGATTATTTTCTGTTATCTTTTTAACAATACTACAAGCATTTCTTTCTTGAGAAAAATATATATTTGTATATGTACTACACAGGTGTGACTGGCTGGCTGGCTGAGTATACATGCGTGTATATGTTAGCACGCACTATAATTCTTATTCATTTGCCATCTTTGGAGTTTTAGTTTAATATAGAGTTTTTATTAATTTCACATAATACAAATGGATTGAAATTCTCTCTTAAGAGGAAGCAATATTACTATATTAGTAAAGTTAAAACTGCAGTTTTATTTTTTATAAGAAATTTGTGTACTTTTATGAAGGAGATTAGTGGATCAACAGGTAGGTCAGAGGCCAAAATCTATCAGAGAAACAAGAAGTAGTTGACCCACAGGAGGGATGTCAAACTCACGTCGTCACAGCAGCAACATGTGATGTATTGTGACTTTTTCTCCCTTCACTAAACCGGGCGTGGGCATGGCCAGTACTTGACGCATCTGGCCTGCGGGCCGTGTGAGTTTGACAGCCCTGACCCACAGGGATATTTTAAAATATTAATTATTGCCTCAGTCAATGCCTCATCATGATTCCATGATGAAGTCTCCAGAAATATTATGCATGTTTTAACTATTTCTTTGCCTTGTTTTCAGATCAGATAACTATGGCTGGGGATTATAAACAGATTTCAGATCCTGCATCAAATCATACTAGTATACCGCCCAAGTTAAATGTCATATAGAAAGAAGTACATGGAACATGTTGGATTTTAACTTAGTAGATATTTGATTATTTTTAAATTAATAAAATATTACTATTTAATATTAATAAGAATATATTTTTAAAAGTTATATGAGTTATTCCCGATAAAATTACTTTGATATTTTGCTGTTCAGTACTATTATAAATATAATATTCCCATTATTGCTACAGAAGATCATGTTCTAGCTGCTACAACAGTTTTGTATTAAAAGGCACTTGTCCTACTTTCTCTAAATGGTATGTAACTGCACCTTGTAAAATGGCCCATATTTGACACCAGATGCAGCAGGGATTTCAGTCATATTTTCTTCTGAGCATTCTTCAAATGTAAGGGCTACCATGAATAAAATTACTCTTTTGCTTTGTATAAATATAGAACAAAAAGCAGGGAAATCTTTAGGAAAAAAGAAAACTTTAAGGATAGATACAAAATAGTCTATACCAAACTGATATCAAGCTTTTATTAGCATTAACAGGACTCTATTCTTCTATGTATATGAAAGAGGCAAAGCTTCTGACTGAAATGGCATGGGTTCTGCCTATGTTACAACAATCCTGGCCTATCCTCCACTGGCAAAAGGGACTTACGACCCAAATGTGAAATTATGACATCTGCCTCCTCCCGCAGTCAGGCGAACACATTTTTGGCACTTGGCAACTGGCCTACATTTACAGCTTTCTGAGGTGCCCCATGGTCCCATGACCATGATTTACAACTTTTTGCTGGAAACTGGCATTTACGTCTGGCAAAAGCTGCCCCATAGCAAACAATGGCTTCATTTAATGTCTGTGGTGTTCACTTAATGACCACATTTGCTTTATCGCTGCAATATACGCTTAACTATCACCACAGTGAAGGTCATAAAATCGGCCAATTTCATGGTGACCTGTTTTATCACCATCACAACTTACAGCCGAAATTGTGGGCTTAATTATAGTCATTAAGTTGAGGATTAAAGCTATAAAGCACTTGAAGAGATGCAAATTGGCATCAGCTATGTGAGCCTGGATGGTCCTTTTGGCAACGGAATATCCACCCCGCTAAGCTCCATGGAGCCTTATCTATCTATTCCCAGGGAGAGGCTTTTAAAGCCCTATGTGACACAGGGCCAGGTTATCTGCAGGATCACTTCTGCTTCTAGTCTCTTCCCTTAAACATTGCCATTTTATTGGGCCTAGAAAGTATACCTTTCCTTTGCAGCCCCTGGCTTGTGGATACTCTTACCTTTTCATTTTGGTAAGCCCTATCCTCCTAGCATTCTCCCTCAAATGCTGGGATGGGGCGAGATGGACAAGAGGATAAGAGGATTTAATGAGAGGTTGTGCATGGAAGCTTAATTTTGATGTCAGGTTTTTAATGTTTATAGGTTTAAATAGTATATATACCAGTATTATGCTGTTTTATTATTGATGTCACTTCGTTGACTGAGAGCTGCCTGACTTCCATATGAGATAGGCAACTGTATAAATGTTTTAAATAAATAAATCATTTACATTGGTGAATGAATGGGATCAATGGATGCCTTGGCCTAGGAGAGTGTGAAGTGGAAATAATATGGTGAAAGTAAGAGGGCAGAATGTACTTTGATGTCTACAATAGGCACAGAAAGATATGGAGGGATCCTTGGGATAAGCTGCTATTATGGATAACAGGTAGTCTATTTGAGAGCAATTTTGCAACCCAGGACTCAGAAATCTCCAAGAAGGCAGGCTAATTTTGTTAACCTCCCACCTTCATATAGATTACCCTTGGCATGCTGTTGAATGCCAGGTCACACCAGGGGTGAAATCCAGCAGGTTCTGACAGGTTCTGAGAGCCAGTGGTGGAAATTCTGAGCAGTTTGGAGAACCGGCAAATACCACCTCTGGCTGGCCCCAGAGTGGGAATGGAGATTTTGCAATATCCTTCCCCCAGGAGTCGGGAGGGAATGGGGATTTTGCAGTATCCTTCCCCTGCCATGCCTACAAAGCCACACCCACAAAGCCACACCATACCCACAAAGCCATGCCCATAGAACCGATAGTAAAAAAAATTGGATTTCACAACTGGGTCAGACCATAATAAAATTATCCTCATACATGAATTGTTAGTGGGTGAGGTGTTTAACCTAGCTTTTTACCAAAAATGGGGAGGCAGGTCTGTTATTAGAAAGTACCCACCTGGGTTTTATGTTTGACATCAGATGTGCTCCTGAAGGAGGGGAAATGGATTACAGTTGTCATCTATGAGTTATTATGGGCTTTCAAAGAGCCTGCCTTGCAGATAATTGACTATGTGACTCTCGCTGAAGTTGGACTCTCAAATAAGGATATACATACTGTAAAGCAATTGCATACTTTCAGATGCATAAAAACTGCATAATACATGTTTGAATTGAATGAGAAAGTAGAAATAATGAGTCTTTTAAAAATTCTCAATTTATTTTACTTATTTTTCCTTCTATTTCTCAAAATGACTGATACTTGTACTATGTTAGTTGCCAGTTTGACCAAAAAGCAGTTAGCCTAAGGAGCTTACTATGCATAATCATATTTATTGAAATTATTTTTGCTTACTATACATAGTATATGATTTATTTGGCAAAATCATATTCTAGACATCAGGTCAGACCTGTATTTGAGTGTTCAATGCATGTAGTCCAGCCTCAGTAATTTAAAGGGTGTGGCAACAACAAAAAATACCTTATTTATTACCTTATTTATTAATTATTACCATTTTTGCTATTTTGAGTATCAATATAGAAAACACTTCTCTAATTTATGATAGGGATAGAGCTGTATGGACCAAACTGATATATCATCTTTGCCTTGTAGGCTTCTGGCAGGACAAGATCGTTTGCTCAACCTGAAAATGTATGCTGAACCCCAAAATAGTATCAAAATGTTGATGTAGTCTGATTCCATTGATTGGGTTCTTCAACAAAGCAAGACCATGTTTAATAATACAGTAATAACATTGACATTGTTTCAGGTATTAAATTGTCAAGCTTTATTAAGTTACGTGGAAGCCCCATTCTGTAAATATTTGTGTTGAAGATTTATAAAAATAGTACTTTCTTTGACTCCTGGTGACCTTGTGGCCATGTCTATGCAGTTTTCTTGGCTTCATTTGCTATAGCTGTCTTCCTCATTTTCTCCACCCACCTGGTCATCCCTAAAAGTACGAAAATAATTTTTCATACTTGGTAAATTCTTTCTTTGTCTTTTCCTGAATGTTCCAGTGATTTATTTCACACAGGAAGAAGGCTGGGTTTTCCTTTTTCTTTCTAATTTAGGCTGCTGCTGGTGGTGGTAATGGTGGTAGCGGCTTTCTTAGCCAGCTCAGACTTGTTACTGTGGTAACAAGATTACTGCTGTGATATGATCACATATGCTTCATATATATATATATATATATATATATATATATATATATATATATATATATATATATATATATATGTACAACCTTTGCTATAGTACGCTTTCTTGAATTAAGAATGTTTTAAAAGCATTTATTTTATAATAACAAAAATATACATTAGTTAGTAGTGAAAAATGTTTTTCACATATTCTCAGTATTGTTTAAAGAAAAGTATTGCCTACATTTAAATATAATTTGTGATTTAGACTTAAGAGTCATTCTTATGAATTATTTTCTTCAGTAATGCTTCCTTACTAAAAGGTTTGCGGGATAAACATGATTAAATTTCCCACTTCTCCTCTGTTACTCTGCTAGCCATGGAATGGGGACTGTTATTTTAATTGAGAGAATTGGGGATGTGGAGACTGTAATCTTTATTCCGTTCCCTATGCTATTTTGACAATTTAAATCACACTTATCACACTGATATACATGCACACACATTATAAAGCCCCTGCAACAAGTGTCTGAATACGAAGGTGAAGTGGCATTTCCAAGAGGTACCAGCTATGACCAGTAGTGCCACATTCTGAGATTGCTAAGATCACTGGACTATTTTCAAAGGGCTAAATCACAAACAACCCATTTTATAATCCAACTTTGAGTTTACCAATGTATGTACATCAACCCAAAGTCTTTATCTTCCAGGTAGCAGTGCAATCAGTTTATTTATTGCAGTTCTATTCACTGTAATTGCAAGACTATATCTTGGTAAATGGTCAGTAGTATCAAAACTGATAAGAAATCCTGAAGTATCACCAAATTTGCACTTCTCACCTCCTGATATGCTTCAATCATTGGGACAAGGCATTTTTCCAGGCCCCTTGGAGTCCTTGATCAGGAGAAAAAGCTCTAGTGATAGAAAACTAACTATTTTTGCCCTTAGTCTCTCACAAGCCCACTTATGGTTCTCAGTTTGAGAAACCCTGAATTATGATAACCAAAGCCATTTTTGTGCCAAATGCAAACTTACTTCTGGATGGAAACCCTTTAGATAATTATTTTCTTCTTCAACACTACTTTTTTCTTTACCAGAAATACAGCTTATTAAACACTGACCTAAACTTCTTTAATAGGAGTTGGGCTCAATGGTGGCCTTTTTAGTCTTACTATGTCTCTTGCTGTCACTTGGGAAGTGAGATAGGCAACATATATATTTAATAAATAATAATGTATAAATAAATAAATATACACATAAATAAATAAATAAATAAATCAGGCAGGCAAGCAAGCAAGCAAGCAAGCAAGCAAGCAAGCGGGAATTCTACCTGCTAATTGATTCATCAACCTTATCTATTTTCTTAAGAGTTAAGAAGAAAACTGTTTGTCAGATAAATGTTGTCAGATGGTATAATGGATATTCTAGGTATGATATGAATACAGTTCAGCAGGAACTATTTTATTTATTCATTTTTATTTATGTATTAAAATTGTATGCCACCTACCCCCCCTTTAGAGCGACTCTTTTATCCATTAAAAAAACACACAAATTGTACAGCTCAAATAGTACCAAACTGAAATTTAGGTTAACCCATCTCTGAAGATACCAGAAAATTTTGCTTCTTTTATTCCAGATCGTATTTAGTAATGGTGCGTGTAATTGTGCTGCAGGCACATTATCATTATATCTACAGTACAACTGTGATTGTAAGCCATTTTCTTTATACTTTATTCTTGTTCAAGTCCAGAGTTTTGGAAGCCAATAAGCCAATAATATATGTGGGTATATGCATCTTTTTTTGGATTTATTTATTTTCTCATGTTTATGTATTGGAGGTGGATATCATTTGAGAGCTGTATGCAACGGAATTTCATTTTAATGTATGCCGATTAGTGTACATTCAAAGTGACAATAAAGTTATTCCAAGCCTAAATCTATGTCAATGAATTTGGCAATCCCAAATGCAAGGATCCAATCCCCAGCAAGAAAGTGTAGAGGTAGGAATGCTTCCCAAATTTGCTATAGAAGGTTTGGACCTGGAATAGGAATTAAGAGTTCTCAACCTCTCAGGAAAACTGGCAGGAGCATTTAAAGAGTCAGAAGATAAAAGATTAGGTAATGGTCACTAAAACTATTTCTGCAATATCATACCTTAAAGCAGTATGTCATGTGGCCTGGGTAAACGCTTGACTTCTTGTTAACCCCACAAGTACAATTTGACTATTGTACTCAGATTGCTTGCTGGAAATCTGACTCCTGACTGACTCAGAACACTTCTACTGTCTGAACAGTACATCAGGAAAAAAAGCCAAAGTATGGTTAACAGCTTTACAACCAAGTACAAAAATGTGTGTCTTTCTGATTTATGACATCCATGTTTACTTTCCACTAGAGCCTAGTAAGACTGTGAAAATGATCTCCAATCACTCCATACACCACGAGGAATTATGAGTTATGATACTAGACAGAGAATGCTTAATAGCTACTGTATCAAATACTTGGGAGCTTTCATTGTTTCATATTGCAACCAAATATCTACCTGATATTGATAAATATCAAAATCTACCTGATCTACCTGTTGTTAGTCTCTCTAATCCCCATACCTTTCACCATAAACTGTCTACCGTGGACCTTTCATGTCTGTTAAGAGGTTCCTAAGGGGACGTGCATAAGCGCACCAGAGTGCCTACCGTCCCTGTCCTACTGTTCCCAATTATATGTAATCATTCTATATGTTTATGGCTATGTTTTGTCAATTTATATCCTTTTTTTGTGTGCCAAAATTTTTTCATGTGTCCATATCTGTGTCTACTTTGTTACTTTTTTTCTTGTTTGTTGACAAATAAATAATTAAATAAATCACTGACTGAATGGTCAGCCAGGCTTGAGAAAACTTTCTCCAGAGCCTTTAACATCTGGAAGAAGATCAGCTCAATCTGCTCTGCTTCGTATGCAAATGAAAATTTATTTCTCTTACCTGATTGTAATCTATTTTCCAAAAGGGTTTTACTTTCATAAAAACATACACAGATAGCTCCTACCAGGACAAAAATACAGTTGAGGTCTGTATGTACAGCTGAGGCAGGGTGGGGAGTAGGAGTGGGGCAAAAGGTATGTGATTTAATAATAGTTCAAGGAGTTAATATAGTGGGGATGGACAAAAAGGCCAAGAGAGGAAGTATGATCATGCAACCAAACCGCCCCTTCCATATGAAGGGATGGACCATTGATCAAATGCATTGGTGATTGTCATTGAGCCTGATGAACTAGTGTTCTATAGAAATTAGTTTTTCACATACACACAAATACACAAATTAGTTTTACATAAACACACACCAACTAATATGTGGGCAGTTGGTTGATGGTATGAAACTGGTCTTACAGTTTTCTTCATCTAGTGGCAGTTTGGAAAGTCTTGCAAGGAGAGACTCATTTTAAGGAAAACAAATTGCTATATCAAATCATATCCAGCTGGAGCACATCACCTTTCCTGAAAAACTTTCTTTCATTTAGGGTCCTGGATAGTAGGCAAGATATGTACTGTATCTCTCTAGGCCCATAATGGCGAACCTATGGCACGGGTGCCACAGGTGGCACACGGAGCCATATTAGTGGGCACGCCAGCTCAGCTCTGGGGCGCATGCGCGTGCCAGCCAGCTGATTTTTGAGCCTTCTGGGCCCACCAGAAGTAGGGAAACAGGTTGTTTCCTGCCTCTGGAGGGCTGGTGGGGGGGTTTCTTACCTGGCTCCAGATCCTCTCTATCTGGGAAGGGTGAAAACAGCCTTTCTCGCTCCCTTGGAGGCCCTGCGGAGGCTGAAAGGGCCCATTTCCCAACTCCCAGTGGGACAGGAAGTGACATTTTTTGTTGTTCCCCATCCTCCAGAGACTCCTAGAGAGGTTCTGGAGGCTGGGGACAGCAAAAAAGTCACTTCCTGTCCCACCAGGAGTTGGGAAATGGGCTCTTTCAGTCTCCGTAGGGCTTCCAAGGGAGTGGGAAAGGCTGTTTTCACCCTTCCCAGATAAATAAAGATGATCTGGAAGTAGGTAAGAAAGAAAAACGGGCCTACCAGGCCATCATATGCCAGGAGCGGGGGGGAGGGGGTTGCGCATGCATGCGCATGGGCTTGTGCACGCGCGACCCTTCCCCGCCCCCCCCCTCTCCTGGCATGCGATGGCAAAAAGGTTAGCCATCACTGCTCTAGGCAGTTATTTGTTTTTTATTTATTTTTCACATTTTTGAACTACCCATCTCCCTCAGAAGAGGGACTCTGGATGGTATACAGTAAAATGTTAGAATAGAATAGAATAGAATAGAATAGAATAGAATAGAATAGAATAGAATAGAATAGAATAGAATAGAATAGAATAGAATAGAATTTTTTATTGGCCAAGTGTGATTGGACACACAAGGAATTTGTCTTGGTGCATATGCTCTCAGTGTACATAGAAGATACGTTCATCAAGAATCATAAGGTACAACACTTAATGATAGTCATAGGATACAAATAAGCAATCAAATCATATTAGGAAACAGTCAATATAAATCGTAAGGATACAAGCAACAAAATTACAGTCATACAGTCATAAGTGGAAGAAGATGGGTGATGGGAACGGTGAGAAGATTAATAGTAGAGCAGACTTAGTAAATAGTTTGACGTTGATGTTAAAAAATAAAGGCAGTATATAAAAATTAAAAATGTTGCAAGGATGATTAAACACCTTAAAATTAATTTAAAAAGCTCTCAGGGCACCAGCCAAACTCATGGCTATGTGCTTCTCTGGGTTCCCCATGCAAAATCAGAATCATGTTTTGATTCCTTTTTGGAAGGCCAGGGGGAGGGCTGCCTCACCTCAGGAGGAGAATATTCCATAGGTCAAGAGGCAGGGTGATGTAATTCACGCTATTGCTAGATATAGAGAATAAGAAAGATACCTTTGATGGAGATATGCCTAGGCAAAAAGGCTAAAGTATTTTTTTAACTCTAGAATGTCCAGATACATTTGGAAGTGGCTCAGGCAGACATTTCAGTAATTCCCTGATGATGATGATGATGATGATGATGATGATGATGATGATGATGATGGAGGAGGAGGAGGAGGAGGAGGAGGACAATCAGACCGGCAAGATTGTTGTACCTATTCTAGGTTATTATAGCTAACTACAATGAAAGTATGATAGTTTTTCCTATAGAGTTGATTTCATGGTCTGGTCTATCTAGTGGGGTTAACATCATATATCACATTGATTATCCAATGTCTCAATTTCCTCTAATTTATTTAGGTAACATAGAATGGAGCCTTCAAAGTTACTAGCCGAACAAATAGAGCTTTCTCTTCTCCCTGGCAGTACTGAATATCCTTACCTAAGTTACATTTAGTATTCTTCTGTCTACCAAGGAGAATCCCTACTGAAATTCCAGTCCTGGCTGCTGGTTCTTCTTGGGATGGTCCATATCATTCTTCCTGGATGTGGCCTAATATTTTTTTCTCTAATCTGGATCACTTACATGAACAATCATAAACTTCAGAGCAGCATCGCTGGTGATGCTCTCCTTCACCTTGAGTTGCCCAGGTTGCCAAGCAGAAATGCTTATTTATTAGCCAAGGGCTGCATATGGTACATGTCTCAAATGAGAATTTAAGCTATAAAGACTGTTCAGTCTTGGAATCCAGCTTTTACTGGTATTCCTTTAGGATCTTTTCTAAGAAAAAAGTTAGTATTTCAAGCAAAATGGCAACATGCAGTTTATTCTCTTTCTCGATTCTCCATCAGCTGCAAAAATAAAACTTGTGACTATTTGACGAGAAACTGGTGACCAGAAAATGTAAAATTCTGCCACATTTAGTATTTAGAAAAGATAAAAATGTCTCATAATCTCAAGCATCCTTCTTCTTCTCCTACAGTACAGTCTCCTTCTCTACTTTAGTCTTAGCTTCTGTCCAGTAGAATTGGGGCATGAGACTTCAAGTGGCAGGCTATCTATTCCTTTGTGCCAGATGAAAAACTCAATTGAAACGAGATATACAGAGATCTATTTTTATCATCTGATGCAATTCTTTTTGAAGTAGATAGTTTTGAGATCCTCATTATATTAAGTTTACTGATTTAAAGATTTACGATAAGATTGAAAAGATTGAAAAGAGATGCGGTGAGACCAAGAAAAAGACCTTAAGACTGAAGCAAATGAGAAATGTATTGCTGTTTTAATTGCTTGAAAGATAACAGTGAGCTGGTGTCCTGCTAAGAATCATTGGGCTATATTCAAGGTCAAGAACACAGAAAAAATGTTTGCTTGGCCTCACTTATCAACAGCATAAAGGAACTTTGATAAAAGCTATTAAAAAGTTTTTTCAATATGTTTCACATAGATTGCACTAAATCTATTGAGGCACCCTATCTAGATATAAGTCTTTATAATGTATTGATCCTGTTGTCATGGAATTTCTCTAGAAATTTAATGATTCTGATCAAGTTGTTAATTATCTGATCCAAGTGAAGGCCATGTATTGAATTGTAGGTATTCCATGCCTGTCCATTCCATTTACAAAATACACAGATTTTTTTTTTCATTGCTGTCTTCTCTTTTTCTCTTCCATTTGCAGCCCAGAGAAGAAGAAGAAAGCCTGTGTTATTGGCAAGTCCCTATCAGGAGTATTAACATTAAGTTTATCTTTTTCTTCCTATGTTTTGATTTTAAATTTAATTATTTTTATTTTCCCCATTTTCTTAGTATCAATATTTCAATAATACTTTTTAAAATTATATTGTAATTACACATAAATTAAAATGTTTTATTTCTTCCATTTTGGACTGTTATACTATATTAACATTATGTGTCAATTTATTTAGCAATAACTTGCCATATAATGTTTAGAAATATTCTGTTGTTTGAATCCATGGCAATAAATATATATTTTAGAATTTTTAAATGATAAAGAATTTTGTGCTATACAATATTAAATGAGTGGCAAAGAAACCCAAATGAAGACATATTCTATTTAAAGTGAATTCAATGGAATTGAATGTTGAAAAGAAAAAAACATTTGGCAAGAAAATAGACTGAACAGATTCCCACATGGAAAATTCAAAATCTGCCAGAGGAGTATCTCCTAATTTTATAGTTAAACAATTTTAGATTCTGAAAGTCATTATATATTTTTAATAATTAACTATGGAAATCTTCAAATGGTGTGAATAAATTTCTACAGTTCAGAGAAAGCTAAAACAAATACTGTAGAGTCCTTAATGCTCCCTGAGCTTGGTTATTTGATTGCAGACATTTTGCTATCAATCTAGATAACATCTTTAGTGCTAGAAGGGAGTGAGATTTGCTCTGGGCTTATATACAATAGCTTGCTCTTTCAGTGTTGATAGGGGTATTGCTTTCTCCTTGGTAGTTCCTTGTTAGGTTGTGGTTTATTGCTCAACTGTTTGTCTGAGTTCATAACTCCTTCATTAGGGTAAAGTTTATTTTACTAGATTGTTTGCCTGATATTAATCCTGGAGTTAACACTCACTTATCTGGGTGTTGATTGCTGATGAGGAGGTGCTCTGATCTTTTTATTTCCTTTTTAGCTTTTTTATTGTCTCTTCGGAATGAACAAACCCAATGATTTATGTAATTGTTCTGTAATCTTTTTGGGTTACAAGTTGATCACATAATCATCACTGAAGATTTCAATTTATTTGACTTAATTTAGTTTTGGATATTTTATTGGATAGGTATTTTTGTACCGCCCATATCCCCTACAAGGTAACTCTGGGCAGCTACAGAGTTACAGGTGACAATGTATATGGCTGCAGAGCTATATACAGAGCTACAGGTGACAATGTATATATGGAAACTATTTAGTCCAAACAGACAAGAATATAGAATCATAGGGCTGGAAGGGACCTTGGAGGTCTTCTAGTCTCATATCCAAGGCAGGAGTCTTTACATTATCCAGGAGTCTACATTATCCAGGAGTCTTTATATCATCCTGGACAAATAGTTGCCTAAACTCCTCTTGAAAACGTCCAGTGATGGAGCACCTGAACTCCAGGAAGTAAGCTGTTCCACTGATTAATTATTCTCACTGTCAGGAAATTCCTCCTTATTTCCAGATTAGATCTCCCTCTTACAAGCTTTCTCCACTGCTTTTTGTCCTCTTCTTCTGGTGCTTTATGGAATAAATCAATATTGTCTTCCCTGTCACAGCTCTTCAAATATTGGAAGACTGCTATCATGTCTTCTCTAAATTTCTCTATATTATGCTAAACATCATATGATTTAGCCTCCAAACCCCTAATCATCTCTGTATTCTTCTCTGCATTCCTTCTAGGACCTCAGTATCTTTTTATATTGTGGTGACCAGAACTGAATGCTGCATTCCGAATGTGGCCTCACTAGTGCAATATTGAGTGGTACTATTACTTCCCATGATCTTGATACTATTTCTGTGTTGATGCCATCTAGGACTGTGTTAGATTTATTGGCTGCTTCAGGACATTGCTGACTCATACTTGAGCATTGGTCCACCAGGACACCTAAATCCCTCTTACAGGCACTACTGTACATATTCTGTACATATTGGGTTTTTTCCACCTAAAGTGCAGGACCTTAATTTTTTCAACTGAATCTTGTTGCATCGGCCCAATGCTCAAGTCTATCAAGATCCTTCTGAATCTTGAGTCTGTCTTCCAAAGCAATTCTCACCAGTTGGTATCATATACTTTTCTTTAATCTAGCCCACATGGAACTTGTTCAGAACTAGACTAGGTTCATTTGACTAGGTTTCAAATAGGTTCATCGGTCAGTTTAGTGGCAAAATATTACATTAGTCTAGTTATAATTTCTGACCATGCAGGAATTAATATAGTAATATCACTGAGTGTGGGGAAAATACCCAGATACTGAGTGATGGAATTTTAATACTTCCTTACTGGAAGACTTGGAATTTGTGCAACTACAAAAAAAATACTTTTTTTTTCAAATAATTTCAACTAGGTGATATATTGAGTTACATTTAAAGCATTTGTTTATGGTAAAATACTTCTGCCCCATAGCAGAAAAAGACTTGTGAATCACAATGAAAACATTAAAAGTGAATGCCATAGAACAGACTCATAAAGTATATCATGCTCTTAAGATTTACCCAAATGGAATTAGGCCATACTGAATATTTCTTAAAATGAATGCTAGAAGTGAACAGGGAGGAAAATGTGAAACACTGTTGGCTTCTTGGTTGAAAGAATTATTAGAAATATTATTTTAAGATTTTTGTGACATCTATTATAATTAAATACTTTATTTGGCCAAGTGTGATTAGACATTCACAGAATTTATCTCCAGTACAGAAGCATTCAGTGTACATGCAAGCAACAGCTATGCTATATATGTTAATATACATAGACATTCGACAGAATTGTGAGAATTAAATGTTCAGCAAAGTGATGGTGTGAGGGAGAAAAAAACTGTGCCTGTATCTAATTGTTGTGGCATGTGATGCCCTATAATACCATCCCAAGGGGAGGAATTGAAACAGTTTATACACACATTCCAGTAGAAAGATGTTCCCTGAGAATAGGCTCCAGCACGAATCCAAAAGCTCAGGAGACTAAACCTCTGGTTTCAACGACCAACTCAAATTGGATCATCATTGTATGGGTATACTGTGTATACACGTACAATGACAATAAAGTTATTATTATCATGTCAAATTTTTCAACTTTCTAATGTTTCATTCCTGTAACATTATCCAGGACATGTAGATTTACCTTCATTTGTGAAACATTATGTTCAGATGTGAGATATCTGCAAATATCTTCTCAGCCCTCCTTCTGACCCACACAATACACAGGTCTTCTATGAAAAGCAGGTGGGTTTATGCAGTCTTAACTATTTGTTGGAATCTGTACCTATCTTGTTTGATTGCTGAACCAAACCAGACAGTTATAGAAGTACAAATAGCAGACTCAATAATTCCTAAATAACTGAATAATTAATTTAAATAATTAAATTAATTTTTATTGTTATAAAATTATATTCTACAAATGTAGATATAACTGCAGGTAAACAGTTAGAAAAATGTTTTCCAGTAATCTGAGATGTTCATTTGGGGGAGATATTTGCACACATAACTTCACAGGAAATCTATAATTTTACTGGTATGATGGAATTGAAAAAACCTGAACCAGGGAGAATAACCACAGAATAATATTGAAAATTTCAGGAGAAAGTAGATCTCATACTCCTGAGATATTTCAGATATCTTCTGAAAATAAAGTCCCATCAGTTTCATACTATCATGCTTATATTACTGTAATTTTGAAGGCCAGTAATGACTTACTCAGTGCAGAAATTATTTTCTAATATTATTTTAAATGTTGATGCTAAGATTTTACCAGATACTTTGGCAGGGTTTCAGAAGGTTATCTCCAAATTTCAGAAAAATGTTATTATTACTTAAATTTCTAGTCAACCAATGCACAGCAACCCTGTCATTCATTAACTGACAGGGTTGCTGTGCATTGGTGCACAGCAACCCTGTGCATCTGCCAACTCTACACATTTTTGTTTCTTGTTTTTTTTTATTGTCATGTTTTTAATCATTCATTGATTAAAAACATGACAATAAAAAAAACAAGAAACAAAAATGTGTAGAGTTGGCAGAGTGACAAACTGGATGGAATCAAAAGCAAACAGCCTATGTTAAAAGAAGTTTCCAGTTATCCTCTTCAGGCCCTTCTAAACACCAACAAGGGTTGGGGAGGTGATCAAATCTTGGAATCTCATTCCATAGGACAGGTGCTGCAAAAAAGAAAGTGTACGTCATAAGCAGTACTGGGTTTCAATTTAGTTTGCTACCAGTTCGCTTGTGCATGTGCGCAACGCTTCCAGGTGGGTGGGCAGAAGCTTCTGGGTGGGGCAGAGCTTCCCGCAGCTGCTAACAGTTCACCCAATCCAAGGCAAACCGATAGCAACCCACCACTGTTCATAGGTCCCAATAGATGGCTTTGCTTATTTGAAGAAACCCAGAGTGTACCAACCCTGACAGAT
Organism: Masticophis lateralis; assembly: GCA_030761175.1. Lineage (NCBI taxonomy): Eukaryota > Metazoa > Chordata > Lepidosauria > Squamata > Colubridae > Masticophis > Masticophis lateralis. Next base: position 36,146,875 of record JAUDYJ010000006.1, on the reverse strand, counting down.
TGTATTGGCCAGGCAGACACAATGGGAGACAACCCGGTCCTATGCCATGTAGGGCTTTATAAGCAGCTTGAATTTCATTCAGAAACAAATTGGCCATCAATGCAGCTTGGAAAGCAGAATTATTATATAGGCATATTGAGGCATGCTCATCCCTGCTCATGCTGCTGCATTCTAGACAATCTGAAGCTTCCAGATGGTCTCCAAGAACAGGCCCATGTAGAATCGACTTCCATATTCAAGCCATGAGGTCACTCAAACCACGAGTGACTGTCTGAAAGGTCCCCAATCTAGGAAAGAGTGCAAGTGGAACACCACACTCAATGAATAGAAGCTGTGAATCCTGGAAGACCCCAAGTTGCATATCTTCCTTGAAGAGGAAAGTGCCCATCCAAACCGAATACATGTTTCTGTTTTATGCAGATAATATTTAGGTATGTGTTTTTTATGTTTATTAACATTTTTAACCAAATTTGTAGAAATTGTATGCAATGGTAAATATTCTGTGTACACAATTAATTGGAATAAGTAAAATATCATGTCAATTGCTAAGAAGATTTTCTAAAGATGGAGATAGTGGGAGTGATTTATTGTCCAGAAATTATTAATTACCTGGATATTATTATCTCCAGGAAAATATCTGGTTTAGCTGATAAGAACATTTCAGAATCTATTATCCACATGAAAGAGGATATTAAGAGGTGAGTAAGAGTAAGTGCCTTTAAGCCTGTGGAGAAGAATTAATGCCATGAAACTGAGTCTTGCATTATGACTGATTTTGATAGCAATGCCTATGTGGTTTCACTTAAATATTTTAAACAGATTCATAAGTTAATGGTTTACATTTTATGGAAGAGATAAATACCCATGATTTCTTCATTACAGTTATGCTTATCATATTTTGAGACTGGCTTTAATTTTCCAATTTTAAACCGTATTATTGTACTTACTATTAACTTTAGTTATGTTTTGGAATAGAAACAATATTGAATATTTGCTACTGTGGGTTCAGCTTGAGAGTTGTTACTCAGTATCCTTATAACCTTTCAATTGCTGGGCACCGATAATAGTAAGAAATTGGTTATTTTTATAGCATGGTTAAACATATTTGGGCTTTATTGGGCAGAACATTTAGATTTTATTTTTCTTCTCAGAAGAAAATTACATTTTGAAGTAACTTTTGTTAGAAAATAATAATTTTTTCTGCAAATCATGGGGTCATAATGTAATCATTATCCTCAGTCTACTATTAAGTATTTATACTTCTAAAACTTTTGAAATTCTACAACAGAAATGTATTTTATCTAGAACTAAAATACCTTAATTTTAAAAATATTTATTATCCATATTGTTTGGCCCTGTTGCCTTTCTGATCTCAGAAACACTGGATGTTTTGGACATGACTTTTATAGAATTTAAGCAAACAGTCATTATTGTCATATTAAAAAAAATCAAAACTTTTTTTTTTGAAAAATCCAAGCTATTTGGAATAGTAAATGGCAATATCCTAATTTATCCAATCAATGACTGCAGGCTTTAAAGAATTGATATATTTCTTATATCTTAAAAAATTGGCTAAATTCATCAAAATCAATGTTTTTACAGTCTATTGGATCCTCAGAATCTGTTTTTAAAAAGGTTGGTTCTGTTCCTTGTTATGCTGGAGATGTCATAAATTTAAAGGAAGTTGGAATATAGGTTAAAAACATGTCCACTTGTAATTCCAGAATATTTAAATATTATTATTTGTACTATGACAAACCAGTTCTTCAAAGGCAGCTATGGGTTAAATAAATCAATTTTGTTAATTTATATACCCAAAATCTGTATTTTTTCTGACTAGGAAGAACTTTGAATGTATAGTGCATGGAATGTGGCAAAGAAAAAAGATTATGACAATTTACATATTCATGCTACTTCAGGAGTATCCCCATATCTGTACCTTTGCCCCATATTTTGAAAAAGTCATAAATTAACTACTTCAGTGTTTTGCTTTTTACTTTTGATTCTTTAGCTTAATGTAGTTTAATGTAGGCTTCTTTTGTCACATCCTAGGGGTGGTGCTGTCCTTTTTCTTTTTTTTTAATGTACTTTAATATTTTATTTTATTTTTTCTTTCATCTTTTTTAATATATAGTACATTAGGCTAAAGTAAATAATAGTTTTATTGCTAGTCTTATATATTAGTTATTCAAATTCATTAATAAAAATAAGAGTTAGCTATAATTCTTTCTGAAGTTCAAATAAAAAGTAAAATAAAAAAATAAAATCTTTTCTGAGAAAACCATTTAAGGCAAAATCTGATTTCTCTTCACTTAAGATGTTAACCATCAAGTTACAGCTGAAGCACAGAAACCACCTTAGTCAAAATCTTTCAGTCCAAATGTCAAAGGGGCGCCTAATTAGGTATCTTGCCAGGTTATGAGGAGCCTCTGCTGCTCAAACAGCCAACATTGAAATGGTAGTTAGGTGGAATTCCAGACCAGGCTAGCGTGGTCCTCCCCTTTGCGCTCTGGAGAAAATAGCCAGTAAATTCATATAACCTGTCCACAAGATTATTGATGAAAATTTGATGTCTGTTGGAATAATCTTGATGTTGGCCCCTTAAGATTATGGCCATCCTTTAAGATCAAGTACAATTCTGGGGCAACATACTACATACAATGTAGCTAATACTAATAAACTGTCCTTTTAATATTGGATTTACTCTCTGACCATAAAGTTGAAATGTGGATATTAAGTCTGTCCCTCATGTTCATCAGCAATCTTCTAGTCCAGCCCCCTGCTCAAGCAGAAGACCCTATATCATTTTCAGACAAACAGTTGCCCAGTCTTTTTGAAAACCTTCAGTGATGGAGCACCCACAAAATCTGAAGGAAAATTATTCCAATTGTTAATTTCTGTCACTATTAGGAAATTTCTCCTTAGTTCTAGGTTGCTTCTCTCTTTGGTTAGTTTCCAATCATTGTTTCTTGTCTTGCTTATTTGGAAAATAGTTTGAAACCCCCGCCCCATATCTTTGTAAGAGCCCCTCAAATATTGGAACAGTGCTATCATATACCCCCTAGTCCTTCTTTTCATTAGTCAGATATGGAAATTTGGATGTAAGAGGTTGGATGTCAGCCTTCCCAGGTAAACTGCACAGGGAACACAATTACAAGAGCCAATTCTACTTTACTGTAAGACTACATTAACAGAAACATATGGGTCTGAAGGTAGAAGCTTCCCATTATCACTTTTAACCACCTGATCAATTAGGGCAGGTCCTTCCTAAATTTATTCCTCTGACTCTCTCTTGTCTGATTGTTCCCTAGGCAGCATCTAACCCCCTCATCCCCCAAGTTCATCCATATATACCATTAATCAGAAAATGATTTTTACTACCCTTTACTACTGTTTATTATTACTGTATTTGAAAATGATTGTTATCTGTTTTGGGATTATATGCAGTTAGGTTGTGGTGAGCAATCTGTTAGTTTCTCTATTGCCAGATCTTGACTTGGGCAGCTAATTTATGCATTCATGATGAACCCTTCACAGAGTAGGTAGAAACTACAGGATATTTGGTCCTGTCTCACTTTCACCCACCAGTTTCACAAAAGAAGCAGTTACTTTATAAAATAAATTTCCCTGTAGAAATCACCTTCCCTCTTCCTTGATCAGAAGACTTTGATCTGGCTCTCCCTTTGATTGTATCATTTCCTCTTTCATCTTCTACTTGTCCTGCTTGTTTGGGGAGTCAGATTGTTATAGGAAATAAGTTGGACATGGATAGCTAATTCTAAACTGGAACAGATGGATTGGAATAAGCCTTATAAGCAAACATTTGTTTACAAGAAGAAAAGAGTGGGGAATATTTAATATATATGTGTGAGTATATCACTTAAAACACTGGAATTAGTGTTTCCCTCAAATAAACAAGAAGCTTGTTAGAAAAGGCAGGAGGAAAATGTTTATTTAATGTACAAAAGTCATCTGAGATGAGCTGCTATGAAAATTTAATAAATAAATACTTAGAACCCAGGTTTTTTTAAAGCAAGCCATTCTATATCAGATTACACTACAAATCAAGGCACATCAGCAATAAATGCTACAGATTACAGAATATTGTAACATATAAAAAACAATAAAAATAAACTATTTAACATTCATAACTTTAAATATGAGACAATCAAATTAAAAGCCATAAAAACAGATTTCTAGAAGAAAATGATTTAAACTTTTTAGTTTTTTCATAAAGCAAAGCAGCAAGACAGCAGACCATATTTCTAGTTCTTCTTATTCTAGTTGATTTCTAGTCAACTTGTTATCCTAGAGAATTCCAACTGAGTTTCTCTTTAGATTGATACACATGATAGATCCTTAAGTTGATTGCAATATTCAGGGAAGATTCTTCTTCAAGAAAGAACTTCAAGCAATTTAGGAATTTATATTTAAAGCAAGAACTTTGAATTTAATCTGGAAATTTATGGTAGCCAGTGTACCAAGATATGATAGAACAGAAGTCACATGCTTCTGCCAGGAGACTTCTAACAGAAGCTTGCTGAAATTTGCAAGTTCCCTTCAGAAGCATCTCCATTTGCAGCACGTTAAAAGAGGCTCTTTAGAAAATGCATAAGTGATAATGGTTAAATCAGACTTTCTAGGGATGTATTTACCAAAATATTTTATACCTGGAAAAAGACACTCTTCACTACTACACTGACCTGAGCACTCAGTCGAAAACTGAACATGAACCAATGGTGTGATTCAGCTAAAAGAAAAAGCAATGCCAGGCTACATTTACAGATGTATAGCATCAGGGTGAAGATAAGTCTCAATGCTCTATTATGCATTGATCAGACTGCACATGGAATATTGCATCCAGTTATGGGCACTGATTAGTAATACCTAAACGAAGTACAACAATAATACAATGAACTATAATACAGTGAAACAAACATGTTATGCCCAAGTATGTGTATAACAATTACATACTATAATAGCTTACAACTACAGCACTACCACAGTTTGCTCTGAAAGTAAGAAATGGAGCAGCCTAGTAACAGGTGAAGAAAAGCAGGAGAAAATAAATTTTCCCCAATGCCCATCTGGATGCTCCTCTGGCCATTCCTTAGGAGGTTATGATCCTATTGTTTTCCAGGGTAGAGCATAATTCTAATTCTCCCCCCACAATGCACCACAGCAATCCTAGAATGTACATCTTTTGAATACAGCAAAATTTTGCTCTCACTGTCACTCCCAAACCATTTCTTGCATGATTTGCCTGACTCCTGCCTTGTCAATTTTCACCCTGGTTTCTGGTCTTTATTTTGCAGTGTTTCCACTAGTTTTAGGGCAGATATATTGATCACTGAATCCCACGCTCCTCTACTATCCTCAAAGGCATTTTACATAGTCAAGTGACAAAACAGTTTAAATTGTATCCTCTCTTTAAGGCACAGTTACCATAGCAACCTCTTTGTAGAGTGGCAAAGCTTCTGAATTACATAATTGAAGAGGAACTTCAAGAAGGATTTTGATCAGAGACAAAGTGGAAAGATATTCATCCTGCCTTAACTGAATTAAAAATTCTCCAAATTGCTCTATTATCCCAAGCTGGAAAACAATTATACTGTTTATGCCTAATAAAAGCTTCCTTCGAAAAGTGGCATGCACAACAATAACAAGTATTATTGAACATGTGAGAACAGTAAAAATGACACATAAAACATTCTTAGGTCATTTTACTCTTATCAGAATGGCTTAAAGGAATTCTGTCTTGTTTGAAAAACTGGAAAAATAAATAAAAAGCTGAGTTCATCCGCAGACTTAGGCATATGTGGCCTTGGTCTGGAGGGTAAAATCAGAAGAAATAATTTTCAGTTATCAACATAGACCTTTCTGAATGAGATTATTTAAAGGATGGTAGTAGTGGAAAAATGGGGCAAACCCACTATTAAATTCTCAATTAACAAAGAGAGATAGTAGCTTGAGTACCCTCATGTTTTCATAAAACCAGTGGAAATATACATACAGGAAATTTCCCAGTATGCTTTTTCTACTATTTATAAAATTGAAATACTGTTTGAAATTCTGGTCATGTGACTTCAGAAAGAATATCTTTATACTAAAGATGCAGAAAAGAAGAGAGAAGGTATTTTTTTCAATGCTAGAATCTGGTCCATTAAATAAAATTAGCATTAATTAATGAACTATAGAATCTAATGTATAATACCTGTTGGATTTGATAGTTGGATTAGTTGATCCATGTAGGATAGTTAAATTAATATTATTAAATTAAAGGAACCCCTATATTTAAATACAAATATAGGGGTACCTTTAAATTTAAATACAAAGCCTATGAGTTCCTGTTACTAGAATGAAAGTTGTGATTTTTCCAAGAGTCAAATGATTGGTTGCCTATGGGATTAAAGACTCTCAATTTATTCCAATTTTCCAATCTGTGTTTCTCACATTTCTATAAATTAATCAAATTTGTTGATGAGTATTATTGATTATGCACATTATATAAAGGTATTCCTGATATAATTTAATTAGAGCTACTTAGATATATAAAAATGACAGAAATAAAAATTATTAGGGTTATCACCTCATCTTTCCATTTTAATTTTTCTAATCTTTAGAATTTTTTTTTTTTTTTGCAAAACTTGGTATTTGAAGTAACCATGACCTGAATGATTGAGAATCTCCATAGATAGAAATCACGTGTTCTAAACCTATACTACCCTATACCACCAGGGTTGAAATCTTAGGTCTAGAAAGCCTTGAACTACATCATCTACGTTTCGACCTATGCTTAGTTTATAAGAGTATTTACCAAAACGTTCTACCTATACATGAATTATTTAATTTCAACCATAACAATACAAGGGCCATCAATAGATTTAAACTCAATGTAATTTGCTCTAATCTTAATTGTAGGAAATATGACTTTTTCAATAGAGAAGTAAATGTCTGGAACAATCTACTAACCATACTTTTTATCGTAAACTGTCTATTGTGGACCTTTCATGTTTCTTAAGAGGTCCCTAAGGGGGCGTGCAATAAAAGCACCAGTGTGCTTACCGTCCCTGCCCTACTGTTCCCAATTATATGTAATCATTCTATGTGTTTATGGCTATGTTTTGTCAATTTATATACTTTTTTTTGTGCCAAAAATTGTTCATGTGTCCTTGTCTGTGTCTACTTTGTTACTTGTTTTCTTATTTGTTGATTAGTAAATAAATACATAAATAAATAAATACATTGGAATCATTGTTTTCTTTTCCAGCCATAAATATTTAACTGTTTAAGAAGTACTTATACTTCATTATGTATTGATAAAACCACATCTCAATGTTTCCATTATAACCATTCAGTGTTTTGCTTAACAGAGATGCTATATTAATTATTATTTTTACTTCTTTCTCTATTGTTTTCCTGCTTTTACAGCGTCTGGTCAAATATCTAGAATGTTCTGTGACTGAAGTGGAATAATATCTATTTCAACAGAAATTTGCTACATTAATAGCAAAGGCAAGCTGAAACATTGCTTGCATATTATTTGTTAAAATCCATACTTTCACAATGTTATATTTCAATTTGCAATTCATAAAATGTACAAAAAATGTTCACATAAAATATTGCTATAATAGAACAATAGAGATAAAATATGAAGATATTATGAAAAAGCTAACCCTAGGTGATCTGGAAAATGTTAATCAAGTTCAGTCTTGTTTAATTCTTGACATCAGATCAGCAGGAAATCTCAGAACTGTAAATTAGACTGAGAAGTTTAAAAATTAAAAAGAAAACCCTGGAAGAAGGCATTGGCAGTTGCATATTGTACTGTTGTCAAGAAAATCACATAGGTATAGTCACCAATACTTGAGTTCAATTGAAAAGGAACTGTATCTTTTTGCAAAGGAAAATGTGTGCATTGGGACAATGGGTTCAACTATTAACTTTAACAGTAGCTTTGTCTATGGAAAAGAATGGAAATGGAAAAGAAAGCAGGGAAAGTCTCTGTGACACATTTCCTAGTTTGTAATTTTGGGGGAGAATGACTTTCATCTCCCTAATAAAATGCCCCTGGCACTAGGAATGATCATGTATGTTTTTCTTCATGCCTCTTGAGGGTATCACAATATGTTTTCTGTTTGTCCAATACACAGGGATATGGATATGGAAACTTTTGGACTACTCAAGTCATGGGCTTCCTGCTCCAATTCTTTGTACTAGGATTAGATAGTTTTTGAACTTAGTCATTCTCATAATGATCTTTTGCAATACAAAAGAAAAGCTAATCCTTTTTGGGAGAATGCAATTCTGAACACAAGGAAGGGAAGAAAAATTGGATTAAACAATATGTTTGTATGCCAAATTTTTATCCTCTTGACAGTCTATTCCAAGCAAAGTAAGAACATATCTTCCCTTTCTGAAATAACTTTGGCTTATTGTTCCTGAATCTAGCTCCTTTTTAAAAAGACAGTAAAAGACACGTGGCATATTAAAAGTCTAATCAATTCTTAGATTACAAAAGCAATAATGGAGCCATTTCATTAGAAGCTTGAACGTCCCCAGAGTGATCTTTTGGATGAGGGATTGGGTTTCTTTTAAACTTAATCCTTCCCATAATGACTGACTGGAAAGGATGAAAGAATAGAACTATAAAGGTTCTTATATTCCCTTCTTATATAATATTGAATGTTGTATATTCAAAAACATCTTTTGATTTAAATAAGATCAAGGCAATGTAGTTCGACTAGGAGGGAATTTTGCCTAAGATTTGTGACAGTATGTAAGTGTACCTATTATATGTACTATAAGATTAGGTTCTAGAAGTTTTGAGGGGAAACTATTTTTGAAGGAAACAGAATGCATAGTATCTTGTACATTAAATAATTTTGCTCATATATCTGTTGCTTATTTATTTCATTGTATTTACACTGAGTACAATTGTGAGAATTGAAGAATTACAATAATTATGAAAGTATTTAAATAAAACATCCATAATAGGAACTACGGTAATATATATATTTAAAAATCCATAAACATCCTAAAATCAATAACTGTCTGACCTTATGTTCACCATAGATTCGCCAACCAGTTTTCAGAAATTTCCACAAGTCCAGGACAGTAAGGTCCAACCTAATTTCTATCAGGAAATTATTCAATAAAATAAGTGGTACTACTACAAGCTTCCATTCAATCCTGACAAAGATTAACTACAAGAACAAATAACACTATCTCATGCCTTGACTGAATGCTAACTAAAGATCCAGATAAACTACTTACCCTAGATTATTACATAGTTGCTCTGAAACCATGGTCTTATTGATCTTCTCCCCAAAAGGAAAGGTTAGAGAAAATACTGTATGTAAGATTGTCAAGATCTAGGGATAGCTTGCTAAGGAGGGGTCATACAATTCATTTCAAATCTGCAGGTATCTCCCCATCCAAAACTGAGGCATTAAAAATAAATCTGGAGCCAGATTATCATGCACTCCGACACCCTGAAGAAGCACAGAGAGCATGGATCCAAGTATTAAGTAGCTAAAGAAATACCAGAGAATCCACAAACCAAAACAAATTCTATATAACATGGTAAAATATTATCCTACCCTGTTTCCCCCAAAATAAGACATACCCTGATAATAAGCCCAATCGGGCTTTTGAGTGCATGACAATAAGGCCAAGCGCTTATTTCAGGGTTCAAAAAAATATAAGACAGGGTTTTTTTGGGGGGGGGGAAACACGGTAGTTATAATATTGAATACCGCTCATGAATCAAGAGTTTGGGAACTAGCAAAGAGTTTTGTTTGATGCCTCCTCCCCCCAAAATAATTGAAACTTCTAAACAAAGATGACAGTATTGGCATCTTGGCTACACAATAATACAGAAGTGATTGTGCTTCTTTATACCACAGTGATAACCTGAAATGTGCATGCACTTGTAGTCTTCATTGCTTTCCAGACATTGTTTCTGCTACTTCATCTCCTGCGGCTCTTCAATAAATCAATAACTCATCCAGGATTGGCATACAGAGAGAGCCACATAGGAGATCTGACAGTAGCAATCAAAGAAACCTTTCCAAAGAACATCAGGAATCCATCAAAAACCATGAGACATCTGGGCAGATCATTCTAATTGGTATACATGTCCTGTGGCGGTCATGGGTCACATTCATCAGGTTCAGAAAGTGATCTCAATCATAGCAAAGAATTAGCCCTAATGCTTTCCAGATCACAATGCAAATGCTTCCAAGCAAAGGTAAAATTCATAGTATGTCTACCTACATATGGGGGCCCAAACTTAAAAGGGCTTGTTTAGGGTACACTAAATAGAGAATATTGTTCTATTAAGTACTGTCTAGATTTTATGCAAAGTTGTTATCCATATATGTAAACATACCACTCTTAACACTTTCTGACTTCAAATATTATTCTAGGCAGATATCTTATACTACTTTGTTTGAGTGTCTATAAAATCTACAGTGTATTAGATTTTAACAACGAAAAAAATTATGCCAACTCACTTATTCTTTATTATAAAATTATAAGGTATTTTTATTGCCAGAATATGTCTTAATATTCAGAAAAATAAGACATTAAATATTATGTTGTTAAATTGTTGCTATCATCTGTGTCCTTTCTTCAACTGTATACTAAAATTTTATTTTAAAAGACCCATGTGTCTTGCTTCTGCTATATGATAACCTTGCTGCAGAAACTACCCTGGTTAACTATATGTTTCACATGCAAGTCATGAGATTCTGGTTATTACCTCTAAAACCATATATATTACTCAGGGCCTGGACACCACCCATCTAATATAATTTTATCCACCCAACCCAAAGAAGCAGAGAATCCCCAGCTATTGCAAAGTGTGACAGAAGAGTGATGATGGGGAGGGCAAGACTGGATACTCTTTGTCAGAGGTCTCCTTTTCTAGCGGAGCTTCTTCCTGAGGCAAGGGCAGTTCTAGCAAAACAATACAGTGATACTAATTTTAAACAGACATGAGGTTGTGTTGCTTAGGTAACAGGAAAACAAATAAGCACAGAATGTATTTCTAAGAAAACAACAGCTGAAATCCATATTTAAAAATAACATAAATATTAAAACGATATTGCTTGTCTTGGTATAACACTAGAATGGTCGTATCAATAAATACTGTAACTTGTTTAATATCCCATTGATGAAAGCAGTCTGAATAAATCAATGAATAGTGCAGTTTCAGTGACGTCTATTCAGAATTAAGTCTCATATTCAATGGGGCTGGTGGACACAGAACCTTATACAAGCTTACTTGGCACTAAATCACATTTAACATAGACCTGATTTTCATGTAGAAAACTATAATTCACAAAATGTTGTGAATGGAAGTTAGTTAATGCCAAAAAACTATAGTTACTATGGTCAAGGTGATCTTTGTTACTTATATAGCTCCTCTTTGGTGTATGTGTGCAAAAATATGTAAAATTCCTTAAGATTTAATATTACATTTTTCAATATGTCAACATAAAGGGATTAACTGTTTATAACTAAAAAGGAATAATTTAACATCATTTGATAGAAAGTGAAGGATATTGCTTTGTCTTTCAATAAAACTGCTAAAATATATTTAGTCAGTTGTGATTTTCAATTTATTAATAATGTAATATTCCACCTGTATCTCTTCTAGTAAATCATAAATGTGCTATTCATCATGAACCTGGTTATAATACAAAGGTTTGGAAACAATTTAAGGGCATATACATCCTGAATAACTTTTTACATCTAATGCTTCTTTATAAAGTATCTTACATAAATGAGCAATCTCTACAGATACATAACTGGAAGACAAAGATTCTTACCCTAAGCCCATTCATGACTTTCCATGGAGTCCAATCAATCATTATTCTAGATTAATAACAGTGTTTGTATTCTCTTATAAACTATATTTTATGTTTCCTCGAATACATATTAGTAATTTTACCACATGGATACTTGTCTACTTAAGAACTCCATCCCACTGGAACTTTGATTGCTCCACCGTGAGGTTTATTTCCATATATATTAATTGATTTCAATTTTCATGGCTATTGAAGCTTGAATAAAAGGTACAATACCTAATCCAGGTAGTGCTACCATTAGATTTGAATAAGGTTAATCTGCTTTAAATGTTAAATTTAAATGTTAAAAAATTTTAGTCAACAAAGCAGAAACAGCAATGTAATAAAAAGGTCCCATTTAAGCATTTTTAAAAGATATATTTTGAAACCTTCTACACATATAACTGCACAGTTCAATGTCATATAATATACCTAAGCTTTCTATGTATACCTTACAACAATACTGCAGAAAAATTGGAAGACAGTGAAATCTGTTCTGATTCTAAGCAACAGATGTGGTACTATTACATCTGTATTGGATTCACAGAGAGAGAGAGAGAGAGAGAGAGAGACTAAATTGTAAAAAACTGCTTTGCAATATTTATTTAAAAAATTAAGCATTCTTATTTTTATTTATGGTTTCAGATTAATATTTTGAAACTGTTTTTTTAGATAACCAACATTATCTTTTGCTCATATTTATGTTTATAGGAATCTCTCATGGGTTTGAAATATATATATTACATGCAAAAGATACCTGACATGTTTATGTCTGTTAACTCTTTAACAGTAAAATAGTTTTAGGCTAATATTTAAAGGAACAGTCATTTATTTCCAAACATTGGGAAAATTGCTAATTTGAAAGCTCAAAATTCAGCACTTCTTTGTTAGAACATGCAAAATTCAAGCTGGAATTATGAAAAAAAAACCACCATTTAATCTTAATAAATAGCAAACCTTTGTAAATATGATATTTGTTGTCATCACTGTAAGGATTATTTTGTCAAAGAAGAAGAAGAACTATTCCTTCATCTTCATTTGAAAATGCTTGGAAATTACTTATTGTATGAAGCAAAGAGAATGTCTCTTGCTCATATAAATAACAGATACAATTTTGTAAAATGTATATTTTAAATACTGCAGATCATAAAACAGACTCCATTCAGTACAGACTCTTGAGAAGCAAAGACTCACTTACCCCCATAAGCTATAAACACAGAAAAGAACACTTACCATAAATTGTACATTGTCAAATCCATTGGCCAGCAAGTGGTTTTCATACTGAGGTAGCCCAATATTTTCCAACCATTGTCCCACAGTCTGGACCGGGCATCTGGGTGCTGAAAGAGTTTGAGAAGGGAGGCGTTTAAGCAATGAATATCCATCCACAGGATAATAGCGATGGTCCTGGGCTGAGAGGTGGCATTGCCACATTGTGTTCCGGGCAAAATTGGTATCAAAGGAACCTGCCAGCTTGTCCAATTAATGCTTCCAGTAAATTCAAAAGTCAGAAGTAGCACATAGTTTCCGGGGCACACTATAGAGTAAGAACTGCTCCTAACTGAACATTTCATCTGCATTAATCTGTACTACAGACCGGTACGTCATACAGTGGGGGGGAAACATATCAAGCTGTCAGCTAAGCTGTTTTCCGTTATATGTGATTGTTGAAATACTCCACAATGAGCAACGATCTGCTAGCAGCAAGGAATCTTTCATGACGTGCTCCCACACTCATCAGTATGCAGCTCTATGCTCCTTGCTCCCCCTCGCTTGCCTGCCTTTATTACCCAGCCTAGGCTCTACCTCACATTTTCAATAATAGCTATCAGAAAAGGCAAGAACGTTTTTTGTCTGCAAGCTTTAAGCTTGCTGCTGCTGCGGTTTCCACCTACACACCCATCCAAGCATCAACCCTGAATGATGGGAGCAGTCAAAACAAATGCAGAAAATAGCGGGTCATCAGAGGAAAGCTAACATGCTAAAATCTGAATAGAACCTTTGTCTGTTATGCATTAGAGATTTGCTTATTGTAAATTGTTCATGTATCAAAGGAGATCAGGCTTTGCAAAGCATGAACTGGGGTCTGTGTCACAGTTTGCTATTTGCTTTTTTTTTTTTAAGCTGCACTGAGATTTACTCTGCTCACAATATATCCTAAACCGTTGTTCCTATTATTAATCTTTCATCCAATTATGAAAAACTGGTCAATTTTTCTTAAAATTCAAAATAATCTAAATTGTAGAACATCTTTAACATTTCAAATAATTATTTCTTCATCTCTCTGATTTTTCAGTTACAGTGCACAACCAGAAAATAAAATACCATCTGCTAAATTCAACCATTCATGTTTTGGAGAAAGAGAGATGCACATACACGCACATGCACACACACAAAGACACACACATTCTTCTTAAAACAGGAATTGAAGTATGACTGAAAGGATGCCATAGGAATATTATAATTTTAAAAAATAACATTTAACATTTCTAAATTTACATGTTTGGCAATCCAGAAAGGAAAGTACAGAAGGATATTTCAAATACCACCCTAAATATATGTAGAGAAATTATTTTTCATTAAAAAGAACCATCCATTAGTAGATAAATATGTTTTTCTTTGTTCAGAGTATTTTTAATCAGTTCAAGTATGTTACATGGCAGATACACACTGCATATCGGTACACACAATCCCTCAACTAAAATCTGTACACCAGTTACATATGTAAAAATTAGAAATACAAGAAATGCTACTGAGAATGAAAGAAAGGCTCTTGGCTACTCTGTATATCATATTCAAATCTTGCAACCTTGCTACTATTGAACCTATTGATATCTCACTGAAGCATTATTGAATGGGCAAATGCAGAAGACTTCAGATTAATAGAATTGACAGGACTGTCTGACTGTCTGTCTTCCTTATAATTATTAATGTCAATTCACTAAAATGAAAGAATGACTTTTTGTGGAAAGATCTTAGGGAATCAAAGTGCAAGGTAAAATTCAGCAAAACATGGGTGTATTTATTCAAACAAGTTTAGTAAATTAAGTAAAATTTACATTCCAGTAATAATCTGGTCCTATGAAAAGCTAAATACATATAAAATCACTGATACTGAAGGGCTTAATTCTGCACAAGACTGCAGGTTTTATTAAGGGCTGCAGTTCTCATCATCAAAGTTAAATTTAATGTACAATATAATATCTACATTCAATCTGCATTCAATCTGCCAATTTACAATTAACAAATTTTAAAAAGGAGTTCATAAAGGAAGTTAGTATTTTGATAGTCTTCAGATTACAGTTCTTTTTTATTCTTCTTCTGTGCTTGGGCATCAACCCACTTATGACTAAAATACAGAATAGCCTTTTTTTCTGAAATATTATATAAAGGGAATTACAAGTTGTAACTGTCTAAATTGGATGCAAATTTATATCCCTTCACTAGCAAAACAAATTAATATTTGTCAGTTTTCAATCAAAAGCAATAAAAATAACAATTATGATTAATCAATAAATCTGAGGAATCGGGTAACCCAATTCCACAAGATGCAAATTTAAAACAATAACTAATTAAGGCATTTTAGTGTTCTTCAGAGAAAATACAGAGCCCCCTCCCTGACATTTCATGTAACATACTATCAATGCACAGTTGTTGAATCTGTGAATTACAGACACAACCAAAATCACACAAAAGAATGGTGGATTGTGTTGGTTTGATGGAAGGATGTGCAATAGAGAAATATATTCTGGCATTTTCAAATTGAAAACAGAGGAGAATAATATAAAATACCTGAAATGATGATTTGTTAAACTACATAGGATTATTTCAAATACTATTTCTATATAGTATTTCAATAAATTCGATAATAAATAAATAAATAATATTTAAAATGTGATTTACAGAAACAATGAAAACAGTTACATATTGTATTTACCTGAAACAATATGAGACTGAAAAAAGAAGCTTGGAATTAAAAAATAAAAACAAAGGATTATTCTTTGTAATGTCCAGCTCCCAACATTGTCAAGGAAGCGCTGCCAATTTCAGGTAAAACCAATCCTAGACATTTCATTCCCTAAAAAAAATAATATACTTGCATATGAGTTTCTGTGTGTGGTCAACAGCATTCATAGAAAATAATTACTTTTGTTATAATAATGAAATAAAAATTGCAATGTTACAGAGAAAATTCAACCCTGTTCAGCACCTATGTGATATCATAACACCATAGAAAAGAAGTGGAGTTTGCAGCACAGTTCAGTAACACTGCTGATATTGGTGTGATGCACCTTGTCCCCCCCCCCCTTCTGTGGCCACTCTATGTGTAGACACTGGTCAGATGCTCCATTCCAGGCAAGAAAGACTTGGGACAAAATATTTAATTTAATATATTTAATATTAAATTAAATATTATTAATAATATAATATTAATAATATTTAATATTTAATAAATTATTTAATAAATAATATTTAATAAATATTAAATTAAATATCATTATTAGTTTATTTAATAATGATTAAAATAAGATTAAAATAAAATGTCTTTGCAGTAAGATGTCTCATCTGTAAAATTAATTGCTCCCCAATCTGCCTATATACCCCAAACCATTTTTCTCACACACAAATACATATCCATATTATTACTACTACAAAAGTAAAGAAAAGGAAAAAATGGATGGAAGGAGTAGCTGCATTGAGTAAGGAAGAGGAAGGACAGAAATAAAATGCAATGTAGATGAGCTTAAAGAAGCAAAAAACAAAAGAGAAACTAGAATTCAAGAAGAGAAACTAGAGTTCAAGAAGAGAAACTAGAATTCAACAAAAAACAAAAGAAGAGAAACCAGAATTTACTCCCAGATAAATATGGTTATAACTTCTAGGTTTGTTCAATATTATAAACATGTGAAACAGTACATTCCAGTTGAACGGATACTAACACCAGAGTTTTCCTTTGTCCCCACCCTCCCCCAATGTATAGAGGATGAATGTCTGTAATGTGGCAGGAGAGGAAAAAACCCAATAATCATGAAACCAAGCTTCTGAATAAGTGGATGCAAGCACCACCACTTCTGACACTGATAGAGAAATTGCAGCTCGAGACTTCTGGTTGGCGCCGCGGGGACACAGACAGGGAAATGGCGAGCTCCACAGAGCTTTGCCAAATCCCATCTGCCAAGCTGCCACCGTCAGGTCTTCGGATCTCCCCTGTCTTGCAGGGACAGGGGGACAAGAAGGAACCCCTTGGGTGGCTGAGAGAAACGGGCAGGTTCCTCGGGGCCGGAGGCTTTTCCTTCATGCTGGCGGCAGTGGAACGGCAGACATGGCGGCTTTCCTGAAACCGCGGCAACCGAGAACAAGGATTGTGCTGGAGGAAGAAGAAGAAAGAGCAAATATTTCGAAGCTGAGTGAGTGACACCAACCCAGGCAATACAACACATTTCTTAGGATTTTTTTTAAAAAAATAAAGACCCCAAACGCAAAAAGCGGCTGCTGAACTGCGGGGCTTAAAGACTGAAAGGGGGGAAAAATGGAAAAAGACGTGAATTAGACTTTGTTTCTGTAAACTTGACTTGGAAGAATTGGCATTAATAATTTTGAAAATTGACTTTGCCTTTAATTGGAGTGGATTGGAGAAATGTTTCTTTGGGAGCTAACGCCTCTGAAAGTAAATGAAGCTAATGAAGATAGACAGATGGATTGCTACAAAATAGCCGTGGAGTTTGCAGTGACTAAGCAGGAACGTGGATTGAAGAGATTTTTCTTTCTGTTTGGAAAAGAAACATCTTAAATGGCTTTTTACTTTGGATTATTTGAAATTAACATTAGCCATATGGATTTTGGAGATTCCTATTCTGTCCCAGATGATTTTAAGAAAGAAGAAAGAAAGAATATTTTAGATGTTTAACAATGGAAAACAACAAGCTCAGTAAACAAAATTTAGGTGTGGCGCAGCAACCAAAGACAGGTAGTTGATACATCATGCTTGGAACAGGCATTATAAAAGTTTTAAAGGGACATACAGAATTTCTCAACTTGAACAGATGAACTTTGAAATGGAACATTTATGGACAGATGGGAAAAGGATGAAAAGGAAGAAATAAAGTGGATAAATTTAAATGTAATTAACTGAAATGTAAAGCCTAAAGGTACTGTATATATGATTTTTGGATAAAAACAGGAAGGTTTTTGGAGTAATAAAAATAGAAAATAAGAGATGGCAATTAAAATAGAGGATGATATATAGGGGATTAAAAATAATAAAGAAGAGTATATTTTGAGGCGGGACAACTTTAAAAAATTTTATTGTTTGATGTAATATGCTTTAATTCTAATTTGCAAACAAATGTTAAATTGATGAATAAGGATTTATTGAACAAAATATAAGATACACAGATACTAGCAATAAATTGTGAATTAATGTAATATATGCTGGAAATGATGATTATTATGAAATATATTGAGATTTAAATTGAAAGGGTATGACGGGAAAATGATATAAAATAGATAATCATATCTTAAAGGGAATTTAAAATAAGTGGGATGGATACCAACTAGATAAGAGTTTGAGACTTGGAGGAAATACGTTGGACATTAATCTGAAATGCTGTAAATCAGCCTAATAAATATGGGAGAGTTGGAGGAGACTATGCTGCAAATCAGCCAAACAAGAGTGGAAGCCTTGGAGGAGAATATGCTGGAAATCAGCCAAACACAATATGCTGGAAATCAACCTATAAAATGCTGGAAATCAGCCAAATATAATATGCTGGAAATCAGCCAATAATGGTGGTTGGCTTGGAGGAGACTATATTGAAATTAATTAAATAGTTGGTGTTTTTAGAGAGGACTATGCTGAGAATAAGTCAAACAGAATATGTTGGAAGACAGCCAAATAATAAAGGGAGGTATGGTAGAAAATATGTTGGAAATTAGACTAAATAAAACATGTTTTTGTGATAAACCTGTGTAATATGTAAAGAAATCAAGATAAATTGATAAACTAGATATTAAGATTTGAGGATAAGAGTCAAAGGATTAAAAACTAGATAGAATTTTGTTTTATAAAGTGTAATAAAAATGGAGCTGAGGTCTGGAAACTGGCTAGGCCATTCCAGGACCTTGAAATGCTTCTTATGAAGCCACTCCTTCGGTGCTCAGGCAGTGTGTTTGGGATCATTGTCATGCTGAAAGACCCAGCTACGTTTCATCTTCAATGCCTTTGCTGATGGAAGGAGTTTTGCACTCAAAATCTCATAATACATAGCCCCATTCATTCTTTCCTGTACACAGATCAGTCGTCCTAGTCCCTTTGCAGAGAAACAGCCCCAAAGCATGATGTTGCCACCCCCATGCTTCACAGTAGGTATGGTGTTCTTTGGATGCAACTCAGCATTATCTCTCCTCCAAACACAACGACTTGTGTTTCTACCAAACAATTCTACTTTGGTTTCATCTAACCTTATGACAATCTCCCAATCCTCTTCTGGATCATCCAAATGCTCTCTAGCAAACTTCAGATGGGCCCGGACATGTACTGGCTTAAGCAGGGAGACATGTCTGGCACTGCAGGATCTGAGTCCCTGGAGGCATAGTGTGTTACTGATGGTATCCTTTGTTACATTGGTCCCAGTTCTCTGCAGGTCATTCACTAGATCCCCCCATGTGGGTCTGGGATTTTTGCTCACTGTTCTTGTGATCATTTTGACCCCATGGGTGAGATCTTGCGTGGAGCCCCAGATCGAGGGAGATTATCAGTGGTCTTGTATATCTTCCATTTTCTAATTATTGTTCCCACAGTTGATTTCTTCACACCAAACTGCTTGCCTATTGCAGATTCAGTCTTCCCAGCCTGGTGCAGGTCTATAATTTTGTTTCTGGTGACCTTCAACAGCTCTTTGGTCTTCACCATAATGGAGTTTGGAGAGTGACTGCTTGAGGTTGTGGACAGGTGTCTTTTATACTGATAACAAGTTCAAACAGGTGCCATTAATACAGGTAATGAGTGGAGGACAGAGGAGCCTCTTAAAGAAATTACAGGTCTGTGAGAGCCAGAAATCTTGCTTGTTTCTAGGTGACCAAATACTTATTTTCCATCATAATTTGCAAATAAATTCTTTCCAAATCAGACAATGTGATTGTCTGGATTTGTTTTCTCATTTTGTCTCTCATAGTTGAGGTCTACCTATGAGGTCAATTACAGGCCTCTCTCATGTTTTTAAGTGGGAGAACTTGCACAATTGGTGGCTGACTAAATACTTTTTTGCCCCACTGTATGTGATCCAGCGTGAACCAGTGTGCCTACTGTCCTTGTCCTAATGTTTTCTTTTATTTGTATTCTTTACATGTATTTATAATTATGTTTAATATTTGTATCTGTCATAAAATACATGCTTGACGAAATAAATAAAATAAAATAAAGTCCTCAAGAATGCAGGCAGTATCTGGTAGAGAACCGTTAGATTCTTTAGAAGCAATTCAGAAGCTTCACAGAAACAGATTCTAGAAAATCAGGGCTGTTTTACTTCAACTGCACCAGAGTGGAGAAAGCTGGAATGTGCTTAAGACTGCCTCAGCTGTCAAATTTCTTACTAGAAAAATTCAGTGACATTCTTGAAGCTGTGTACCTTGTGCTAATGTGAATTCCTTAATCCCTGGGCAGGAATTCTTGAACCCTAACACTATATATATGGGTTGCTTGTAGGAACCTTGACATTTGAACATTGCTACTGTCTGACTCCTTACAACTCATGATGAAAGGCAAAAAGCTGATTTACTATTTTACACCAAGAACAATAATAGGTAGTCTTGATTTAAAACTACTCTGTTTATTCACCCTATTCCAGCCAAAGCAAAAGGCTGGATAGAGAGGCTAGCACAAAAAAACCCAAACAATCAAGCTATGTAATTAAGAGCACAATGATACAAACTCATGTAAATCTGTTTGTACCCAAATCTTCATCTGCCCCATTCCATTGTGCTGGAAATGCCAGTTTTTCCATTTTAAAAATATGAAGGGAATACAGAGAGTTTCATAAGACTCCAAACACAAAGGATTTTATTTATTTAACTATGTGATTAAGAATTTTTAGGTGATCATGCTCAAGTCATCTAGATAAATAAGTAATAACTTATAATAGCTATACTTCCAAACTGTGCTGGAGTCACAAGAAAAATGTGCTCAGTATTTGAAGACCCTATGAAAATTGATATTGCCAAGAGATGCATGGGACATCTATGAAAAGGATTGAGGCCTCTGACAAATTTATTAATGAGTTTAGACTGGTAAATTAAGTTCTGACATGAAGTCAGTCCACCTTAAGGAACCAATTTTAGATACACTTGACTGACAAGATCCTGAATGAATATGTGAATACAGAAAAGCTACATACCCCTCAAGCAGGGGTGGGTTCTAAAAATTTTTACTACCTGTTCTGTGAGCATGGCTTATTTGGTGGGCATGGCTTGGAGATCATGTGACTGGGTGGGCGCAGCTAGCTGGTCATGTGACCAGGTGGCCATGGCTATGTGTATAGGGACTACTCAGAGGGCTGAAAAAAGGCATTTCTGACAGGTCCTCGCATTTTTGACCGGTCTTTGCACTTATGACTGGTCATCATTTATGCCCATTGCAGCATTCTTAACAACCGTGTCACTCATTTCACAACTGATTCTCTTCACCATGGTGACAAGATAGGGCAAAAACATAAAATGTGAGGACAGTCGTAAATTCGAGGACTCGTCAAAAGTGCGAGGACCAGTCAAAAATAACTTTTTCAGCCCTCTGAGTAGTCCATATGCACAAAAGGATACAGCAATAGAGAGGGATGAAGGAAGGAGAGAGAGGGAAGGAAGAGAAGGGAGGAAGGAAGGGAAGGGAAATTAGAGTAGGAGTGAGGGTAAGAGAGGGAGGAAGAGAGGAGAAAGGAAGAGGAAGTAGGGAGGAGAAGAAGGGGGGAAGAGAAAGTAAGAAGGAAAGAAAAGAGAGAGGTGGGAGGTTTGAGGAGAAAGATTGCTGTACAATAAAAAAGATGAAAGGGAAGAAAGCCAACCCCAAACAAATATAAAGATATTAAGATAAAGAATGAATTGTTAAACTTTAAAGAATAAAAGAGAACAAATATGAATAAATAGCAATAATTAGAAACACACATACAAACATACAATGTATTTTCTTTGAACAGAGTATTTGGCAGGTTCACAAATTTAAACAGTGTTTAGTCGTTTCAATTAAATTTACAATTTCTATATTTCCTTTTTGCCATATTTATTCCTCATCTATTTTTTAAAATAGTATTACTCTTCATCCTCATCTCTAATCTTAATCAAATTCAATTTTTCCCTTATATTCTATATTATACCCCTTCCCATTGTCATCTATTTTTATCTCCATCTTCACATTGGTTAATTATGTAATTATGCAATATAGTTGTTTAATACAAATGCAACATTTTAATATAAATCAATTAGTTATATAACTATCTTTTTGTATATTAATCAATATGAACATGAATATTCCAATTATTTCCATGCAATCCAATTTCTTACAAATCAATTAATTATATTTGCCAATAATAATAAACCAAATAATTTCCCTCATATATTTCTCCAAACCACAACTTAACCATTTCTGCTTTCAACACAATATACAATTAATAGTATCTCAATTATTACAATTCCCTAGTTAAATAGAGCTTTTTTTCTTTTGTGTTTTAAAATCTTGAACTCTCCTCTTTTGCACCTACCTTTTTTGGTGAGGAAAAAGAAAAAGAAATCTCTCTGCCTCATTTTGTCACGTTGCAGCAAAGACACTGCTTTACTTTCAGTTTCGTTTTTTCAGCATAGCTAGGGGAAAAAAAATCTGCTCCAGCACTCTCCAGCTAGCAACAGAACCCTGAGCAAAACAGCTGAGAGCAAATCAGCTGAAAGTTGGGAGGCCGATCTAATCAACTTGTGGTAATTAACCTATGCTGAAGCTGAAAGGGGCTGCTTTTTCTATTTTTGCAGGCATCAGTCTACTCATTTGTTTTCTTTTAACACTGATCAGATGTAGGGCGGCCCTTTGAAGCCCCACGGCAAGAGTTTAAACAGTTTTTTTCCCTCTAGCCATCAGCTGGGACTCAGGAGACAGCAATAGATTGGGAGTGGGTGACCGGCGTGGGAACCAGTAAGCGACCGGTGACCGGGCCAGGAACCGGTTCAGGGACGTGGCCAACCAATCTTATTACTGGTTCTCCAAACTATTAAATTTTTTTACTACCGGTTCTTGTGAACCGGTTCGAACCAGGAGCAACCCACCACTGAGCTCAAGCCTTTATGCAATCTGGTGTTATCACTACATGACTAAAAAGTTAGAGAGTTTAGTTGACAACGGTATTGGTCATAATTTAGTCTTTTGGGAACAAGTAACAGAACTTACCTGCACTGAAGTCTTTAACAGAAGACTTTGGCGACATTCAGCTTTGGCTGATGACGCCTCATTGGTAGAAGCTAAAGATCAGCAGACAAGTCATCAGGGTTATTGATGAATTTATCAACTTCCTCTAATCTCTTGAAGATTATATACTCTAACTATATTTCAGACAGTCTGCTAGTCATAGCATCAACCAGATGGTAATTAAACTATTAAAATGAGTTATTTCCTCTCGTCATATTTTCACATTACACAACCTGCCAAATCTAATTCTAGACAGAAAGGCCAATTCAATCCTTGGTTTTGATGAACTTGTTCCAGTTGCTAGGATTGAACTTGTTCATTGTATATCAGTCTCAGTCAGCTGGCAGACTAATGCCATTTTAAAGCAACACTAAAGGGTGCAATATCAGTTACCCAAAAGATGATTGTGGTGCTGCTTTTAGCAGAATTGACTTACAGCATACAACAATTCCCAGGATTCTTCCCCTCTATCAGACAACCTTCTAGTCTCCCAGTATCTTTTCTTCCATATCTGAAGTAAACCATGAATTCTAGGCTGTTCATCTGGTTTTACAAGAGCAATTGAAACAACTAAAAGAATTATAAATATATTATAGACTATTGATGGCAAATAGATAAACTTTTTAAAGTAAGACAGAAATCCTGATTGTACATGAAACATCTGACTAATTGAAGACCTGGAAGGTGGAAACAGGATGGCATTACATTGTTAATCCCATCACCAAGTGGTTCCCCATCTCAACCATGCAATGTTAATGGTCTGGCTTCATTTCATCATATATTCCACCTTTCTCTTCTAAAACCAGATCTTCTGGACCATCTAGCATTCTCAAATTCTGCCATGACATTAGAGATCAACAGAGATGAGGAATACAAAGATAAAACAAAGCTTGGATACTTGATTGCAGATGAGAAGATTTATGGTATTTCATTAACTGGGAAGACCATGGGCGAAGAGAGAATTTGGAGGGGAAATAAGGTTATCTATGTTCCCAAGTTCAATGTTTTTCAAATTTACTTTTCAATATTTGATATACAATAGTGGACAAAATTGTGGAAACTTTTGGGAACAGTGTATTTTTGAGGTTTGGTGGCTAATAACACCACTTTTTTCGGAGTAGCACCATAAAATTATATATCAATGGAAAGATTATTTAATCAAGAATGTAATGCAACAAAGTTTGTTCAATTATCTGTATTCTAGGAAAAGTTATAGCCAAATAACCAGAAAAAGGAAGCACAACTTGCTTAGGTTGATATCAGGTAACCTTCCTTCATCTGATTGTAGCCAATGAGCATGAGTGTTTAGAGAGCCAATCAGGTGTCATCTTATTTTGGCAATGAGCCAATCAGATCACAATGAAATTCCATTATTGATGTCATGTATTGAAGCTGAGAGGAGGACATTTGTCAGTGTGTTATGTGATCACTATCAAGTTGGTTGGGTTTTTTTGTGCGCTTTCATTTAGTAAGCTTGTAAAATGTAATAAAATTAAAGTAATGGTTCAAAGAGTTGACTGGTCACCCAGAAAGCGATGTAAAATAGTATTAAGTGAACAAGGCTACAGTTATAAAGAAATTAGAAGAAAAATTGGTAGAAATTTAACCAAAGATGGCATTTCTAAGTTTTTGAAGAGGTATAAGGAGACTCAGTCACTACAAAACCATGTTGGTAAAGGCAAGAAAAGGTGCACAACAGCAAGTGATGATAGAAGAATTAAGGGACTGTGCCTTCGTGACAGAAGAATCATCTGGGTGTATACAAGATGAAATGGTGCAATGCAGTGTGAAATTGAGTGCAAGGACTGTTCAGCGCAGACTGCAGGAATTTGGCCTAAAATCTAGAATTCCACAAAAAAAGCCACCTTTATCTCTCAAACGAAGTTTGAAAAACATTACATTCTTGATAAAATTATATTTCCATTGATATATACTTTTATGGTACTACTCAAAAAAAAAAAAAGTGGTGTTATTAGCCATCAAACCTCAAAAATACATTTTTCCCAAAAGGTTTCCACAATTTTGGCCACTACTGTATGATTGCAATTTCTTTTCTATTTTTGGTTTCTATGCTAAATTGGTTTTAAGAACAAGTGATGATTCTTTTATTATAATGTGTTTTTTTAAAAATTTGTGTGTTTTGCAGTTGATCAAACCCAGATACTGTGTAACACCGACCAGAAGTTATCATCCTGCCAGGCAAGATGATCCTGAACCATACTGATTCAAAATTGTCTTCTATTAGGACAGAACTCAAATCTTTAGAGGGAAAAAAGTAGTTTTAACCGTTGTGCAAAAATGTAAATTCATGCACCTGTTTCGAATTTAGTTAGTCCTGCCTCCTGCCTTAGTATTACATTTCCTTAGTGCTACATTCAGCTAACAGTGTGCTACCTGAAATATGGCTCCTACCGGTAAGAATTTGGGCTGCACCTTTTCCAGAGGAGTAAAAGAGAAATAAGATCTCAGCAAAGAGTAGTTGTGCACAAGCTTTAGCTGAGTATAACTTCAGTGTTGCTGGAATATATTGTGCTCCTCTGGGGAAAAAAAAGATTGAATTGCTACCACTGCACTGTGTTTAGAGCTATGGAAAACTATGCCCAGATATTTATCAATAAATCAAAATAAAGCTGAAGGGATCTTGGGGGTCTTCTAGTTGAAACTCCTGCCCAAGCAGGAGACCCTATACCATTTCAGATAAGTGGCTGTTCAGTCTTTTCTTAAAAACCTCCAGTGATGAAGCATCCACAACTTCTGAAGGCAAGATGTTCCACTGGTTAATTGTCCTCACTGTTAGGAAATTTGTCCTTAATTCTAGGTTACTTCTAGATTAGTTTCCATCCATTGTTTCTTGTCTTGCCTTCTGGTGCTTTGGAAAATAAGTTGATCCTCTCTTCTTTGTGGCAGCCCCTCAAATTCTGGAATACTGCTATTATGTCATACCTAGTCCTTCTTTTCTCTAGACTGGTAATACACAATTCTTGCATCCGTTCTTCATATGTTTTTGTCCCCAGGCTCTTTATCATCTTAGTTGCTCTTCTTTGCACTAAAGGATTTAAAGGATTTGACTTATTCAATGTTCTGGCCATGTATATTCCAGGCATGCAATTTAGATCTTTTTGCAAAGATCATGATCTTAGTTTTGCTGTAGTCGATTTCAAAGGCCTCTTCAAAGCAGCAACTAGCCTGAGCATTCAAGGCTTGTGTAAGTCTAATTTGCACTTGTGAATCATCTGCATACAACAGGGATGTAATATGTCTAGTATTTAGTTTTGGGGGGTGGTGCTCTAATTAGTTTAATTGAGCCACAAGTGGGTTTATAGAGATTAAACAGCAGAGGAGCTAGAATGGATCTTTGCCTTACACTTCTATTGGTTAGAATCTCATTAGCATAGTGGCCTTGCATACTGCATCAAACTTTGATTCTAGACGACTTCAGAGGCATAGGGCTTAATTTTGCTGAGAATTAAAGATGGGAACGTGAGAATATTTTCTGAGTTTTCGAAGACTATTTCTACCTATGCTATTCATGATAATCTGTATTACGCTGTATTCACTAACAGTCATTCATACATTGTTTTTGAATGTTGAAATGTTGAACTAACTTATAAAATATTGATTTTTCACTATGAATAACTTTTATAAATTTCAATTTCTTCAATTTCTTGTCAATGTTCTAAGACCAAAGCTAACAACACATTGTCTGTTCATAAAGACAAGATACAAGCTTTTGTATAGAGACTAGTGAATATATTCAGTTTCTTTTAATTGAATTGGAAAAGGATACATCCAGATCTAGGGCCTTGCACAGTTCACCATGAAAGTTATACTATCAATTCCCTTCTATCATCAGCTGAAACCTTAAGGAAAACTGAGTGATAATTGGTGTTGCACTAATATCATACTTTTCTCTTGGAATTCAAAGTCATGTACGAGCTCTATGGTGAAGTGGGGACTGAAACTGGATCATTCCAGTCCAAATCTAACTTTTTAACCTCTATTCTACACTTTGGAATGCTCTATAGCTTTACCCTTGTTTGCTGTTGAATGTAAACCTAAAAAAAACTATGGCCATTTATGTAGTAACAAACCAGAAGCTATAGAAAAATAATCTTAGTTTGGGTTACCAGATAACCAAAAGATTGCATCCATAGTCTGAAATAGCACAAAGCAGAACACTGAAGGCACTCCCTGAATTTTGGGATTTGGAATTCATTATATTTGAGTTTCTGACTGTAAACACGTGATAAATCTAAATGGCAAGCATGCATAAGAGCTTCATATGCTTGCTGGCCTCTATATATGTACAAGAGAACTGTATGTTATTATATGTGAATATGAGTTCAAACAGTAGAAACCACAGTCAGAATCTAGCCTGCAATACAGTCAATCTGTATCATAACCCAGTGATTAAAAGAAAGCAGTAGCTATCAGATAGTCTGATCTGGCTATAAACACAGAGAAAACAAGCTAGGAATTGGTTGTTCTGTTCTCCACAAAATATTTAGGTTCCAACAATATCAGAACCCTAGAGAGATCATTGCATGAGTTTACATGCAATGTTACAAGACAATTATTGTTTGTCTATGATTAATAGACAACTTAAGTTGGGTATGCAAGTCAGGTGATACCTTCAGTCCACCCCCATTTTCTGATGATTCCAAGTTAGCAAATTCACTCATCTTCATTCCTGGAAAATGCAGATGGTATAGAAAAATCACCCTGAGTTCTCAGATAGAAGGCTATTTCTCCTTGATGGAAAGATCTAAAAAGGAATAGTTCTGAGCAGTTCAATTGAGGTGAGTGATTTGGAGTTGACAACCCTCTTCATAGCCTTTTAGGGTTATCATGAGGGCATGACAATTGCTTTTCTTCTTGACTTTTGTTTTGAGCATGTCAGTGCAACATTGATGTCAACAGGGTGCCCTATTATTTATTATTATCCAAAAAGTGAAGCTATTTTATGGAATATATTACATTTTAAATTTTAAACATATTTTATCCTATTATTTATATTTCTATTCATTTTTAGTACTGCATTCTCCTCCCCCTTTTCTGTGAAATTGGTTGCTGCTATAAAGCAAAGATAACTGACTCCGAGTAATTGCTTTGTGCTATTTTATGAATCAGACATCTCCTCCCAACAATTTTATGCTTCAGACTTAAAGTAAATGTGTGGACACTAATTGTCTTTCCTGTGCAATGGGGAATAGACAACTAAAGTCTTAACATATTATTTTTGTGGAATTGATCAGAAATATATCCCTCCTTCCATTTTGCACTCCTGTTCCTGAAGTTTACAGTCCAATCCAGAATCACTGGGAATCGGGTGGCATATAAATTTCATAAATTAATGTTTCTGTTTTTGTGGCTCTTAATAAACAACAGAAATCTGAGTTCAATTCAAACTTGTTTTTTTTATATATTACATTTATATCCCATCTTTCTTCAGGTGCTCAAGGTTGTGTACATAACATTCCTGCCTCCATTTTTCCCTACAGGAACTATAATATGCAATAAACTGGTTTGCAAAAGAATGATTGTGCCAAAGTTGCCTAGCAGTTTTCCAACTGCTGAAGGTCAACTTAAATTGATTAGACCAATTCTGAGCTAGAATACAAGATATGCTAACCCAGAAACTAGAAATCTATATTTTAGAAGTGTAATCTAGAAGATAATATTTGGTGAAGCATATATAGCAGGCCAATATGATCCATAGGACCATGAAAACTGATTCAATGACTCCAAATCCATTTAGTAATGCCAACATTAATGAGAGTATTTTTAAGTTACTAGTCCCACTCCAATAATTGCTGTAAAACAACAAAACACATGATGCAGAACAAGGAAAATATGATGGATAAAGAAAAAAAATGATCTATTTTTTTCAGGAACATCTTTTTTCAGAATTAGTAATATACAATACAGCATGCTTTCATATAGCATGTTTTATATCTTGATTTTTTTTCATGTAAACATAGTAGAAACAAGGGAATTCTTATTTATAAATGGCAGTTGACATCTATGAAAAAACTATGCATATTTTTTATCTCTGCCTGTTTCCAGCAATGGAAATAAGCGAAAATAAGGAAGTTTATGCCATATTATGGAAACATTAGTATTGATATGAAAAATTAGGAAAGCTTATGTAAGACATTGCTTATATATTCTTTGTATAATTTATTAAAAATACTGCAGTCAGCACAGTAAATTTACAGCTATTTAATTAAAATTTAAAATGCATATATCCTTTCCTAGATGAGAATTACAAATAAATATTTCAGACCTTCAGTTTTGCAAATGTGTAATAACAGTAATAAATAACTTTGATTGAATCAAAGAATTATAAACTATCCAAGCTGCAAAAAAAGAAGCAAAAGCTTGAGAACATACTCTTATAAGTGAACTATGAAAACATGAATATTTAAGAGAGGTTCATATTTTTAAAAACAAGCCCATAATTATTTGAAGTTTAAATTCCTCTTTCAAATGCAAAATAAACGTTAATATCTTCCACAGATATTTGTATGGGTAGACTTCGCTTAGTGATCACAATTGGGACCAATTGTGCAAGTACATCACTAAATGCAGTAATTGCTAAATGAAATTACTGTATATCATGACCTAATGGACTTATAACTTCACTTCTGTTTCAGTCATTAAATGAAATATCACACAATCATGACTTATGATTTTATTTCAATCTTCTCTGTTAATTCTACTTCAATGTTAATTAAAGCAGAATTATTTAAGCGACATCATCGTATGGTACTCAGGAAGCATATCTTTTCAGTGGTGGCTCCTGTCTTTTGGAATTATATTGCACTGAATATCTGTTTTGTTCCCACTTTACTAATTTTTCACAAATAGTTAAAAATCTGGTATTCTTGGGTTTAAATGGTGGTTGAACTCCTTTGGGCTTTTTGGTGTCCTTTTGGTCCTTTTGTGTTTTGGGGTCAGGTCTGGAGTTTGTTGTATTTCCTTTTCATTTATATGAGTTATTTTCTTTTAAGTTCCTTTTAATGCACCTCGAGTCACTGTAGCCTTTAAGTAGAAATATTAAATTAAATATTGAATAAATGAATGTCCATAAAGTGAGACACACTGAACCAGTGGAAAAAGGAATTGTAGGATAGAGTGTCATTTTTTTAACAAAATGCACTGCTAAATGTGCTTATAAATTTTAAAAGCCTTATTCTTAAGCACTACATTGCTCAAACATGATTGCTTCTTAGTCTTGAGTACATACAGTGAAAGTATTTTCCCCAACTTTTCTACAAATGAATCTGTAATGTCTGTGGTTATCATGACAAACAAAAAGATAGAATACATAGTGGTTCTGTGAATTCTATTAGCTCTTTGTTACATTGTGCATATTAGACTCGTCCAAGCTCAGTCCTTGCCTGAGGGTCCTTCACCAGTTTCGAAGCAATGCAATATGAACAATTTCTTTAAAATTTTAGAAAGGCCTTTTCCTTTCCCATTTTGAAGAACAGATATTAAGGGCTGTTTTGACATTGTAATAATAGTACTGAAGGTATGAAAGTGGCTACAAAAGCCCCTAGTAGAATTTCACAACAGAACAGTGTATGTGTAAATAAGGGCAAAAGGGGGTTTTGGCAAAGAAAATGTTTATGAGGTTTTGGTAGGAAGAATTCTTGGCATGTTTCCAGCCTTTTGATATAAATTGTCAATGCTGGCACAAATCACATAACAGTGTATTTTTATCACATAAAGCAATCTCTTGATCAGAAATGATCAAGCACATAATAGATAATTTTCATAAAACAAATTTACATGAAGGGAAACCTGAATTGAGGTTATACAGTATATGGCCAAAATATATGAAAATAAACATGAGAGTTATTACCATGTTTCTTTTTACAATATTTATGAGACATATTCATATTTTTCTTCATTGTAGACTGAAACAGTATATTAACATCTATATTTGACAACAGTTACAGTGATTAATTAACTAAATAAACCAGAAATAAATTATCCCAGAATATGCAACAAATAACTGTGTAATTATGCCTTATATTGATCCGCCTACACATTTCCTTTTATAAAAAAAACTCCTTTGTTGTATTATAAGATGCAACAATATGATACGTATTATACTATTACAATTTAGCATGCAACAATATAAGATGCATCCTTTTTTGGGGTACAGTGGTAATATAGTATTAACTAAATACTTGGAAGAATAAACCTTTGGTCCCAGTGCCCAACTCAGATTGGATCCTGTAGTATTAACTAAAGATGATTGATACTATGATGTATTTTGTTTCATTAGATTGAATGTGAATTGACTGAAAACATAATGCATGGCCTTTCACAAAGCAGTGAATTTCTAGTAATAAAGGAAAATATTAGTAGCTCAGGATTGAAATGAGGGTCTTTGGTGCTCTCTGAACTTGGTTGTTTTCTTGCAGATGTTTCATCATGCAAACTAGGTAACATCATCAGTGCAAGTAAGAAGTGGGATTTGGTGTCATTCCATATTCTAGTAGTTTGCCCTGTTGGTATTGGTAGGAGTGGTTTTGGTGGGTTTTTTTGGTTGGGTTGCTTATTGTTGGCTTGTTCTGCAGTTTCTTGATTGGGTATTGTTTACTTCATTGTTGGTCTGATGTTAATCCTGAAGTTCATCTAGTTTGGGTAATGAAATGTCTGCAAGAAAACACTCAAGCTCAGAGAGCACCAAAGAGCTCCCAGTTTCTGTCTGTCGGGTATCTGTCTGCCTTAAAAACATTAGATATAGAGACAAGAGGCAAAGGCAGGATCACTACAATGGTAGCATTTTTTCTGTTAATTCACCAGCTACCTTTAACAAAGAGTACCCCCATCAGCACCTCAGGCTAACTGGCAGAACTTGGTTTTCTTGCACTTGCAGAATTCAAAAAGGGTGAGACAGACCTCATCTCAGATAGCAAGATATTCTAAAAAATGAAGACCATAGCAGAAAAATCGCTTTTCTACCCAAAATTGCTTGTCAACCGAAACTAATTTGAGACAGGAAGCCAAACATGCCTTGATCTGTTTAGTACTTGTCTTCAATGATCAGAAGTGGGATGATTTTTAACCCCATATTTATATTATTGTTTGGGGTGTTATTTTTATACACTGTTTTTTAATTTAACCTCACGTTATGCCTCAAGGGTACTATAGATTTAGCACAATTCTATTGCAAACCCATGTCCATTCTCTCCCCAACATTAGACTCATTGGAAATCCCACCCAGTTTATTTACTTGTAGTCCCATATTTCTCAGGCACAGAGGTGTTATTAGGTGCTGGGAGCCTGCAATTACTGCAGCTGCTCCAATAGTGATTACAGAATGTTTAACCATGACTGAATCATGGACTTGTGGTTCTGATAGTTTCTGTCATTGCTAGTTAGCAATACTAGCTATTTTCTGGAATGACTGGTCCATTTGGATTACCATTTGATTTTTACACTGGAGAAAGGCACTAGTAATTTGATTGACAGCTGTAATGGTATGTGGACATGATTGTACATAAAAAAATCATTACATCAATCCTTTAGTTCACAAAGACTGAAAAGCTATCATTTATAATTAAGAGCAATGGAAAGTCACAATGTTAGAAAATTAATTACAAATTGACAAAATGAAGGTGGTGAGAAGGAATTAAACTGTTCAACTAACAGTTTACAGACACAGAAAAATACAGCATGAGCATTCTTGTTCATAAAAAAATCCCTCAGGACAAAAGGAAACAAAATATATTTTTCCTTTCCTACTATCTACAGTCTTCCCTGCTAAATTACCAAGAAAGCTATTTTTTTCTTTAACATTCTTCATATCTAAATAAAAGATCTGACTGTGCAGTTTTAAGCGAACAGATGACTTTTATTTTTGCATTTGTAAAGTATTTCATACTACTACATACCAGTCTTTTTCTTGGATCCATTGAACTCATATAAATTTCATTTTTGAATATCAGTAGCAGTTCTGTCATTTCTTTCATTGTTTTTAAAAAATGCCTTTTCAAAAATAAACAGAATGCAGCATTTCTGTTACATGTTCTGTTCATTATCTTGCATGTATGTTATCAGGCATTTCAGAGGTTTATTGATTTTTTTAGCAGCAATTTTACTGACAAAATAAAACTTAATTGTTGGCTAGTTCTAATAATAACTGATATCCAGAAAATAAAACAAATTTATTATAAATGCAATTTCAGGATTAATTTCCAACATCTACTAAATGTGTATGTGTTAATCAGTATTTGTACTTTATATGTATGGGGAAATCCTTGAAGAAGTTTACAGAATTTATTTAATTTAATGCAACCTATAATTGAGTTCTATTATGACATTGAATTTAGAGGCGTTTTAAATTCTTCAGGTATATCATCTAGTTTTCAGCTCACTATTCCTCAACAATAAAACAGTGAACCTCAATATAAGACAAGGTTTTAAAATTATGGAATCATATTCACTGTTCCATTATTATTATTGCAAAATAATAATATTTAAATAATACTTAGGTTTATGTGCTGATGAGCATGCCCATATGACCATTCTAAGACGACTAAATACAATTTATGGTTTCCAAAGGTATCCATGCCAGTATTATAGATTTAATTTTAACCTACATCCTGAGTTTTATTAAAATCTGTCTAAATTTAATTCTCTACTAAATTTTTCTATTCATTCCTTCTGTATCTTATTTCCTACAAAAATTCTACCCATAAGTCATTATGTAATATAACACATAAAAATACCATATCTATATTAACATTCTCCAGCAATTAATAGGGAAAATTCTTTAGATCTAGTTACAATTTTAGAAGAATTATAAGGTTTTATAGAAATAAATGAACAGTCTCAATAACTGTTTTAAACTGAACTTTTCTTTCATATGAAATAGAAAAAAACAGAAAGAAAGCATACATTTAAATACATAATTTTCATGTCAGGTTTATTTTTCTGTGAAATATCAGAAAATCAGATTTGTGATATTAGTACTGGCAAAAAGATGATTTTGCAAAGAAGTGAACCAATAGCAAAGATGATGTACAGTTATACTAGCAGTGGGTATGCCCAGTGGTGGGATTCAGCCAGTTCTCACCAGTTCAGGAGGACCGGCAACTAACTTTCTAAGCAGTTCGGTAAACCAGCTGTTGGAAGAAATCTCCTTCCAATGGTCTTTTGTTTGTCCCAGTTTACAGAGTTAATCCTGTCAGGGAGAAAGGAAGGAGGTGTTCTGGTATTCCTCTATGTATTGTTTCTAGCCTAATCCTGTTTATCTTTATTGCCCTGCTTAAGTGTTTTCCAAAACTGCCTCTGAGGTTAAGCCTTGTTACATTGTAACAGTCGTTAATGATTCTTGGCAGTACACCCAGATTTTCTATAGCTTGAGTGGCTTCTCTGGGGTTTTTTTCCTTTGCTGGTTAGAGAAAATCTATGTGATCAGTAAAAGTCAACATTCCCGTGATGACACATAATTCAACTTTTTGATTGACTGATTAATTATATCCAGAAAACCCTGCACTTCAATTAATGTAATAAAAGAAATTCATTAATTGTGGTCAGAAATACATTCCAATATAAATTATATCAGTTTATTTGAATAAACTGATATAATTTGCTATTTTTCTCACTTATTAATATAATCTTAAAAGAAATAAAGCATTTGTTTCTTACTTGCAGTACCATCAATAATCTCTTCAAGTCCAGTAGTTATACCAGCATCAATGGAACTCATTATTTTATCAATCTGTAAGGAAAAATAGGGATTTTAAAAAGATGTATTGTAATGTAAAGTAACATGTAATTGCATACAATAAGACTTGTAGAGGCAAAATAATTACTTTTGTTCTTTAAAGTATACACACATCTACAAATAATATAAAATGAATAGCTGAAGCTGCACTATTATTAACATGAATTTCAAAGATTTTCAGATTATCACAATATAGCATCCACAGTGTTAGAAACATTTCATTAAATATGTATTTAAATTATCACCTAAAAAGGTCTTCAATGGATGCTATTATACAACAAGGAGGGAGGGAGGGAGGGGGAAGAAAGAAGGAAGGAAGGAAGGAAGGAAGGAAGGAAGGAAGGAAAAATGATATATGAAATCTGAATATTTAATCTTCTCAAATGCAGGCACACTTTGAATGATTTATACTGTTTTCCCCAAAATAAGACAACCCCTGATAATAAGCCCAATGGGGCTTTTGAACGCATGGGAATAAGGCCAAGCGCTTATTTCAGGGTTCAAAAAAATATAAGACAGGGTCTTATTTTCAGGGAAACCTGTATTTCACCAATTTCCTTACCTTTTCTTTTTCTTAGGAAAGTGCCAAGTATATGGTATGCATATTTTATAAAATTATTTGTTACGTATTTATTCTACATGCATCTTTGTTCTACATGCACTGTGCATGGAAAAAAGCATTATTACAGAAAGGCTTGGCACATATTATTTATTTTTCTCAATTTGGGGTATATACAGAAGCTTGTTTATTGACTTTTCCTAAATGTACTGCACCACAACTAATATCTTAGCTTCACAAATTTCAGTTGATGCCTTTTTCAGAATGTTTAGCAAGTTCAAATGTTTTGTCAATTGATCTGGAACACTACTAAGTGAAATAAAAAGATATTCCTTCACCTAAGATACTCCCATTTGAAGTTTGATTTGCATATAAGTATTTTAAATGAAAAAGAAGTCAAGATACTGACAAGTACCCTAAAACTACTCTACTGATATTAATAGTTGATGGAATATGGCCATCTGTATATTTGCAAGGTAGTCTCTTGCAAAGATCCCAGCTTCCGTTGAATAACATAAGCATCCTTAGGATAAAATTCAGATTTGGTTGTGGCATCCTGATCACAATATACCAGAACTGACCACAATCAGGGAAAGTTGCATGTGATATGGGTACAACTAAGGCTAGTAACTTAGTTCATTCTTTCTGTGTCTTACTAAAATGCCTTATTTGAATGTTTTGATGAACTAAAACTATCTTAGTTAGTATAGATCAAGATGTTTGGTCCCCTCTGATAACAGTCATGGCATAGGAAGTAAGCATTAGTCTTTACAGGTAGTCCTCAATAGCCTGCCCATTATGGTCAAAGTTGTGAAGGCTGTTAAATGAAGTGCCCATGTGATCACCTCACTTAATGACACCCCCTCCCCATCTCTTCCCTCACCAAGTGGTCATTAAAGCTAAAAGCAGAAAGCTAGAAGTTGAGGGAGGCTGAGGGAAATCAAGCTGGGAGAAACCTCTTTACCACCTTCATTTCTCCCTGAAGTTCACAGGATATCTTGCCCTGCCTGGGCTAGAAAGAAAGGCACTGCAGAACAAGAGCAAGCTGCTCTGTCTCTTGGCGTTCTTAGACCACGTTGCTATTAGTATTGCTAAAGAGTGTTCCTAGGCCTAGACTGTTACAAAAATGCTGATTTCCCAAAACCCACATAAGTGAGGAAGCTGGCAGGAAATTGCAAGTCCCAGGCTGGCAGGTAAGTGTCAGCTGTTGAGTGAGTGAAGGAATGACAGATGTGGCAAGATTTGAGGATGATGTGGGAGGATA
Organism: Masticophis lateralis; assembly: GCA_030761175.1. NCBI lineage: Eukaryota > Metazoa > Chordata > Lepidosauria > Squamata > Colubridae > Masticophis > Masticophis lateralis. The sequence goes on along the minus strand of JAUDYJ010000006.1, from coordinate 36,110,008 downwards.
TTGTGGGAGGCATGGCAAGGGTTGAAATGCAATTCTGTTATTCACTCTTCTTTCCCTATGAATACTTACTTCTTCCCATTCTGAAGTAAATGATGGTGTTCTTTCAGAATTTCTTCTAGAGGTTTCTTGGATAGCTGATGATTCCTTCCAATTCTGTCTTGCTTTGTGATCATTAGATGGATAAGAAACAAGATTTGAATCTGATTTGGAAATGTATTTGGATAAATGAACGTCAAGAAGTGTCTTTGGCAAAGATCGTATTCGTCCAAGTGTGCAAGCACGCTCTACAATTCCTGCAGCATTAACTACCCACTGATCTCCAGTTCTTGTGATACCAGCCAATGTGTTAGCTTCTCCTAGAATATTTTTAGAAGGGAATATAGTTCTATTTAAAATTGGTGGTTTTTTCTTTTTAACCAGAAGAACAGCGCTATTTTCTTGCAGAGAATGTTGTGGATTCAAAATAGTGAGGTTCAAACTAATTTTCTGATTCAAGTCATCCTTTGGACAAATTTTTCTGTAGAGCTGAAGCGGATTTTCTGGTGGGTCACAAGCAGGTGATGATCCATGAAGAAGGCCAGCAAACTGCTCAAAAGGGTGTGCTTCTAGATGATCACTGTCAATGGATGTTTGCTGGGTTCCTGTAAAACATAATGATCCTTGCTGTTTTATTATTTTAAACAGAAAACTTTCATTTCTTTAGCAGTAATGCTTTGCTGCTTGCACAATTAGACAAAAATCTGATAGTCATAGTAAAGAAAATCATTTTGCTTTTTAATTGTGTTCAGCTATATTTTAGTACATTTCATGAATAACTCTGTTACTTTGAGAATCCTAGCCTTATTAAATTTCTATTAAGATGACACAAAAAAGAATCATATAATTTGGTGTGTCATGATCTTTTAAATTTTAAATTCTCTTTATCTAATATGGAAGATATATATGTAAGTACTGAAAACCCAATAATCTGCAATGGTGGCACATAGCCTCCCCAGTGTAAAATAAAAACTGTGACTTTTTATATGTTACAATTTTACTTACTTGTGGTTGCTTTTCTATATACAGTACGTATGCATGTGTCATGTATGTAACACTAATAATACAGGTAAGTGGATTTATCAATTGAAATAATATGCCTGTAATGTAACTAGAAAGTGTGTAGAATTGAAGTATTTCAATACACTGAATATTTATTTTGCTTTCATCTTTTTTCAGGTGCAGGACTTACTACATAATAGCTTTGAATTATCTTTCCTTTGGTGTTCATTCAAGATGAACTATAGATAGAACTAAGAAAATAATTTAAGTTCCACTTGGAAGAATATGTGCTTCAACCTGTTAAGTGTGTATTTTATTTAATTATAACATTAAGAACTCTATTTTTTAAAATAATTATTAAAGATTATAATTGCAATAGTAAAAGAAGGAAAGAAGAATAGAAAGAAACAGTATAAACTTCAAAGGAAAATAAAACAACTAGGAGGAAAGAAAGAAAGAAAGAGAGAGAGAGAGAGAGAAAGGAAGGAAGGAAGGAAGGAAGGAAGGAAGGAAGGAAAGAAGGAAGGAAGGAAGGAAAGTACCAATATAATAAAGAAAAGGAAAATATACATATAAAGAAGTGACTTTCAACTTTCATCACAATAAGTATAAACAATTTTAGTAACTTTTTACCTCCTTTTAATTTACATCAAATTATCTCTTCATCATATGTCCCATTTCTTATATATAAACAAATCCATAAAGCAGTGGTGAAATCTAAAATTTGTTACTACCGGTTCTGTGGGCATGGCTTGCTGGAGGGGAGGGGGGTAATGTGAATGGGTGGGCATTTTTTTTTTTACCTTTAAAACCATTTTTTCTACAACCTCTTCGGTGAAGAGGTTGTAAAAAATGCTTTCAAAAGACTCTGACGATCCCAGCTGAGTTGCCTGATCGGCAGAGGCTTTTTTCCTTTTAAATGCCTCTGACGATCAGGCAACTCAGCTTGGATCGCCAGAGCCTTTTAAAAGAAAAAAGCCTCTGCTGATCAGGCAACTCAGCTTGGATTGTCAAAGGCATTTAAAAGAAAAAAGGGGGTTTTTTTCTTTTAAATGCCTCTGATGACCCAAGTTGAGTTGCCTGATCAGCAGTCTTTTTTTCTTTTAAATGCCTCTGATGATCCAAGCTGAGCCATGTGATCATCAGCTTTTTTTTTTTTTTACTTTTAAAAGCATTTTTTCGGCCAAAGAGGTTGTAGAAAAAATGCTTTTAAAAGTAAAAAAAAGCCTCTGATGATCATGCGGCTCAGCTGGGCATGGGGGGGGGGCAGGGATTTTTGCTACCAGTTCTCCGAAACATCTGCCTCCATCACTACTGATCCAGTTCAAACCAGGAGCATTTCACTCCTGCCATAAAGCATCATCATTTCAGTTTTAGAATCAGCAAAATTCCATTAAGTGTTGCCAGACAAAACAACATATTTATTGGAATCTTCATCAAGTAAATAAACTTTATATTGCTTCTTCTTTCTGCTAACAATCATAATCTTTAGTCTATTCAAGTAATGTCATAAATTTTGATACTTTTTCATTTCTTTTTTTTACTCCTTCTCACAAGATTCATCCAAACTTTAACAAACCTCTTTTGTAAATCAAATAAAAATATTATCCAGGTCATTCTCTTCATTTATTATTTGTAATTCTCTCTCTTTTTTAAAGCATGAATCATTTTTTATTGTCATTGTGTCCAATAAAATATTTTTTCCATGTCATTCTGGTAGCCTATCATTTCCACTGTCAACTCTGACTTATCAGATAAAACTTGTTCTTCTTCTGTCATTTCTTCTAAAATATCTTTTGGATATAGTCTATCCATAAAAGCAAACAATGCTATTGACTTTATTATTAATTTCAGGTTCTATTTTTCAAAGTATCCATTATTTCCAATGTTATAATATTTTGCATTATTCTGTATCTATTAATTTGGTTTATATATTCTTTTCCTTTAATTAAAGTTTTTAGCTCCCTTATGTGTCCAGTTTATCTTTTTTGGTTTTAGAAAAAAATAAAACAAATCCATTTTTCCACAGGAAGTGGTCTTTATAATTAATTCCAGATCTTATTTCAAATGTATTTGGACCCTTTATCCATGTAAAATCTTCTAGAACAAAGTGTTTATGCTTGTATCAGTGGTGGGTTGCTCCCGGTTCTGTCTGGTTCTATAGAACTGGTAGTAAAACTGACGGGAGTCTCTGCCCACCCACCTCGATGTCATCAAGGGTGATCTGCGCATGCACAGAAGCAAGCGCACGCGAGAAAGTGAAGTGTGCTCACACAGGTTTGGCTTCTAATACCTGAAAAGTAATTCTGATTGTGATTAGAAAAGGAAGTGTGTAAAACCAGCCTCCTTTTAAAGATGCTGATCATTGCTATTCACTCATCTCCCACTGCTCCACATCTACCAGAGACCATTATCTTACAGTCTTCTCACAAGGAGTAACTGTCTCAAGCACTTATGTGCAATCTTTCTTTGTCTGGAAAGATTAAACAATATATCTACTCTGTTCTTCACTGCTTCTTCCTCCAGAAGAATATTAAGAACTTTGTAATGAAAATCCTTTTCACAATTCCTCTGTTGGTTTTTGCATGCAGACCAGTGTGGGTTTCAAAAATTTTTACTATCAATTCTGTGGATGTGGCTTGGTGGGCATGGCATGGCTTGGTGGGCGTGGCTTGGTGGGCATGGCAGGGGAAGGATACTGTAAAATCTCCATTTCTACCCCACTCCAGGGGAAGGTTACTGCAAAATCCCCATTTCCTCCTGATCAGCTGAGACTTGATAGGCAGAGAATAGATGGGGGTGGAGCCAGTCAGAATTTTTACTACCAGTTCTCTGAACTACTCAAAATTTCCGCTACCGGTTTTCCAGAACTGGTTGGAATCTGCTGAAACCCACCTCTGATGCAGACAGTCCCAAAGTTATACAAAGATTTCAATCCAGGAACCCTTTTGTAAAACAATGTTCATGCAAGTTGAATTGTACACTACACATTTATGCAAAATTAGTGCCTGACATTTTGCATAAAATTGTAGTAATCAATTCTGTATCCACTTGTAAAATTTCAAAATTATGTAAAGCAGGATATACATAATCTTGGGACTTCTGGTATTATGAATGTTCACAGATATATACTTTTTTCTTAACTACAAGAAATGTCTTTTAACAATTTATGCAGTGCCACGAAATATACATTCAAATATGAGAATTTTACTTGCTTTCATGCTTTTAAATAAAAACAGTCAAGATATCACAGCTAAACTTAGTTGGATTTTAAGAAGTTTTGGTATGATTCTTATAAGTTTTTGAAACAGTTTTGTCTTATTTGGAATTTCCCCAAAGTTTTATATTCTAGACTGACATAATTCATCCAAACCTTAAATCATGGATTATTATTAATAGTATAATTCCTCCTTGATCAAATTTATGAACACATCAAAGATACCTTCTTTCTATAATTTTAATTTTATTTTAGTACTTATTGTTAATGTAATTAGACTTTCTGAAAACATTTATAGAATTAACTTTTAGAAGACCCAGCAAAGTAATAGGACTAAGGTTTTAGATTAGGATTTGTCTTCTTTACTTATCTTGCTATAAAATTTCAGAGAATTATTCTCAGATTGTAAATTTGAACTGATCACAGGTTTATAAAAATGAAGACAATTGAGTAACAAGGTCTAGAATATATAGGGTAAAATAAAAATAAATTAACTGTGGAGTTGATTTACATTCTTACTGGCCATCTACATCTGTTCCATTAAATTACATTAAATAATGCTAAATTCTCAGTACTTTAGCAATTATGTCCTGTATGATTTTTCACTGCGAAAATCACAAATTCGTGTGGTAAAAAGTGGATTCAACAAGATCAAGATAGCAAGAATGCTAGTTTTCAGGAGCATGAAGCTTGACAAAATGATTATTAAACAACATTGAAGGGACAAATTTAAACCCAAATGGCAGCAATATTGATATAGGATGTCTTGTCAATATTTCAGTTAGCTTTTATTTTCAACAGAGAGGTAGGGAAGAAGACTGTTCTGTAATATGGTAAAGGATTTTGGAGTTCTTCGGTTTATATAGTAATTTCCAAAACTTTCAGTCATTTTAAAATTATTATTAGGTTTCTTAAGGTTGAGATTATATTTTTTCATTAATTTTACTGTACTGTATTTATTCTTGTTTAATTAGTTTTATATACCAAAGCTATATAACTTTATCATAAACATTCATGTATACATCCACATCCACACACATATTACTGTTATATATTTTGAAATACTATTTTGAGCAAAATATTATTTTGCAAAGCTTACATAGAGAATTATTAGATGAATAATACTTGTAAAAAAACTATATCATATTATATCAATAATAAGCCCTGTGGTTGCCATAGCAAAGGATTCTAGTATGAAGCAAAATATCTTGCTTCAAATGTGTGCCATAACTATGGTAACAAGCACATTATGACACTTGTGCTGCTAATCTTCTTAAATTATCTTTATACTTGATTTAGAAGGAAATATTAGTAATAAAAATCTAAAAATATTTCTAAAAATATATAATGTGCAATCATTGCATTCAGCAAGTTGTTGAAGCTTTGTCCAAGGTATGTTGAAGAAAATGTTGACACGTTCAAAGCAGTGAACAGGTGTCTTAATTCATCATAATGTCATAAAATAGGTATAAATATTTCACAAGAGATTATAGAATTTAATGTAGGGATAGGATATATGTATTTGCAATAAATACATGAATAAACAGCACAGATTCATCATTCTCTTTAAATAACAAATAAAATTGGATAGATGGTCCTATGAAATAAAAACTGTTAAAACCCTACAAAAAACAGATGTTTCTATAAACATAAAAATACCAAAGTTATTATTTATTAATAATAAATAACTTTATTTTTAATAATAAATACCTAACTATATGAGTAAATATATATGTATCACATATAAATTTAATATAATACAAATGTGTATGTACATGTATACGTACATATGTGTATTTGTGTGTGTATGTGTATATGTGTGTATGACTGCATATAATTCCTAGTTATTGGAATATGAATTGGAAGGTGAATTTTTAAAAAATATTTATTTACTTATTAAATTTGTTTGCCACCCATCTCACTGCAAGACAACTCTGGGCAGCTTCCAACATCAATCACAATAAAATCATAATAAAAACACAAATTATAATTAAAACTCAAATATGGAAGGAAAGGAACACAACACATGGGAAGAAGTAGGAACTGCTATTAATTGATCAAACACCTCCAGCATGATACTCCCCCTACCTTGGGGCCCCAAGCCAGCTGGCAGTGCCTGGTCTTCAAGCTGGAAGAAAGCCAGGAGGATGGGAACCAATCTAACCTCAGGTGTTGAGATGTTCCAAAAGGCCTTGGTCACAGTTGAGAAGGCTCTTTTCCTGGATCCCATCAGCCAGAATTCCTTGACTGATGGAATCTGCATCATGCCTCCTCTGCTGGCATGGGTGGGGTGGGCCTGTCCCATACGGGGTGAAATGGTTTCTCAAGTAACCTGGACCCCTGCCATGCAGGGCTTTATAGGTAATAGTCAACTCCTTAAATTGCAACCAGAAACAACTTGGCAGTCAGTGTAGCTTGCTGAACAGTGGTGTAACATGGGCCACTCTAGGGGTTCCAAGGACTGTCTGTGCTGCTGCAGTTTGTAGCAGTTGAAGTTTCTGAATGCTATTCAAATATAGCGCCATGTAGAGCACACTGCAGTAGTTCAATCATGAGATGACCAGGACTTGAATGACTATGCACAGGGATTCCTGATCCAGGAAAGGCAACAACTGGCACACAATCTGAAGTTGTGCAAAGGTTTTCCTAGCTGCAACTGGAGTTATGAGTCCAGGAGAATACCCAAGTTGCAGATCTCCAAGAGGAGACCACCCCCCCTTTCCAGGTCAACCAGTTTTCAGTGATGCATGCCAAGTTGGCTCACTCCTCCTCAATAAGATCTTGAATAAGGGGAGGCTTGATATTGACTGACTTGGCATTCATCAGCAGCAGCTGAAGTTCCAGGCCTCTGAGAGTATGCTGTCCAGGGCCTGGGAATTTAGCCGGCTGAAGTGGCTAAAACACCCCCTGGTATATCACATTAAGGGCATCTTCCCTTGTAATGACCTGTCTTCTGGCTCCCATAGCACTTCATGTCCATCACCACTTTAATGCATTGCTCTACCCCACATCCCCAAGGTAATCGCTCCCCCTTCCACCCTGACTTATCTGTTGAAGCAGAGTAATGAATAATAAAATACCAACATCTCATGAAATCATTACAGTAATAATCTTGCATGATCAATATTTTTGAATTATGTATGTCTGGCTCCTCCCCCCCCCCCATTGCAAATTTCTTCTGTGAATTATTTTATTGTAAATGGGTACAAAAATTCCATAAATAAATACAATCTGTACTGCAAAATAAATAGTGATGTATATAATATATCAAGCTGAACAGACATAGAGGTACATTTTGAATAAAAAATAAAATACAGAACACAGTTCATACACACAAAAAAAGCCTTGGGGCATAACTGCCCAAAGTCACTCTATGGGCGAGATGGGTGGTCTCTAAGTCTCATGTATAAATAAATAAAACAAAAACTTTCTCTTTTTTGTTGAACAATGAGAAGGACAAAGAGAAAAACAACAAGGATATATGGTTTATCCTATGGTCTAAACCCTAACTGTAACTCTAACAAACTTATCCCCAAGTATGCAATAGTATAAACCAGAGTGGAATGAAAGCAATAAGTAAAATATAAAATTTAACTTAACAGAATTCCAGATGCAACAAATGCCCTCTTCTATATTTGACAACTGCTACAAATAATTTTCTTATTCTCACACATCTTCCCTTTCCTAAACGGAAATCTAGAAGACATTGTACATTCTTCACTGTACAACATATGTTGCTACCTGCTCCAAATATCTGGATCCTCTCCTTAAATGAAAGTACATAAGATCACCATAAGTCTGAATTTTGATTGAAAACTTAAAAGCCATTCTTTGCATTTGCCTGTGAAGTCTCTCAATCACATAAATACCGGTATATTCTTCCCTCTTTTTATAATACTAACATTCCTTGCTTTTTATTGCAACTTTTTCAATTATTGTTAATAGATACTTTTTAAATCCTTATAACCTGACTTATCGTTTGTGTTTTTATTGTATAACAAATAACTATCTACTGTTTGTAAACCACTAAAAGTCACTGAGAGTGAATGGGCAACCTTATAAATCCTTAAAATAAAAAAATAAAAATAATTAAATAAAAAAATAAAATACTAGTAAATTCATATTGTTTTATCACAAAGGTTGCAACAATAAAGCAAATAGACAGAAATAACCTTTCTTTTCTATAAACTTAAATATCCTCATTCCCTTCTATCTCTGCTTCAGCAATCATGTTGAGAATTCTTCTTTTCTTCTGCCTCAGTCCTGGGCACTGAGATACAGCTGCTAGAATTCTTTCAACCCAAGGGAATCTTGTTTGCTCCCCATAAAAGGAATCTTGCTGTTTGTTTGTTTTTCCAATATACATAGCATGATCAGTAGTTTTAGTAGGAGGTAGGAAATACCTTATCTAGGTCAGAGCAACTCAGTAAATTTCTACTTATTTATAAATATATGTGATTTTTTAAAAAAAATTCTTCTTTGAAATTTGTATTTGTTTGATTTCACTGCTAAGCATCTATCAGAAAATCCCTAGCATTCATTATGACAGGACAGGGCTTTACATGCATAAATATGCAACATAAAAAACAATGTGTTTGTTGTATCAATACAATAGTGATTTATAAATACATTCATTCACACTATTACCTGATAAGAAACCAAGATATGATGCAAACCAAATAAAGTAAAATTTGGCACTCACTGTAATTAAAGTGTAATTCTGATCACAAAAAGGGATAAAAATGAGATGGTATAAGGTTCCTGCCTTGAGCAGAGGTTTGAATTAAAAAAAACCTCTGAGGTCCCTTCCATGATACCATGTTTTGTTAAAGAAAACATTTATAGGAAAACATCTTTTTTTTCTTTGTGTGACCATCCTTAACTACAGGTTGGCTTTTGTGAACATGACATAATCTGCCCAATAAAGCAGATGGCTGGCAAAAACAAATTATTTAGTTAATTTTACTTTATTTGAAATAAGCATCTGTTCAATAATAATCAAAATAATTTCTGTTCTGAAATAACTATTTCCATTGTGTTCTTAAAATTTGCATTTCCTTTGGATACCCACTTTTGAAAGAAAAAAATTGATTATTGCCTAGTTTGCAACAGGACTGCAAGAAGACTGGATATGTTTGCAAGAGGACTGAATATGTGGCATTTGGATTATTGGATTAATTATTGGATTAAGAACAATAAATAAATTGTTCTAAAGTATGACTATCATTTCTATTAATAATTTGCAAAAGCAAACTCATAATTCTACCTTGTATAGTTGCTTCAGTGGAACTGCCTTTCAAGCAAACAGGTTTAAAATCTTGCAGCTTTGCCTATTTTATTTCTTGCACCACATCAGGTGGTAATGTGTTTACCATTCTAATTGCTCATTAGACTTTGTGCAGGATGGAGGGGAGAAACAATCTGTTCCATTATTGCATGTTATGTCTTCAATAGATGGACACATTAGGGCATTACTATTTAGAGAATTCACACTGTGTCTATTAGAAAGGAATTGTTTTCCTGCCTATGTTTGTTTATTTTGCACCAGTCCACTTTTCATGTCATCAAAGAAAAGAAAGCCAAAAATAAAGATATAAAAAGATATGCAAGTAGAGACTAATTTTCAGTACATGCAGTGGGAATTTTCAACTAGCTGAAAAACCAAATTACATTTAGGGGCTGAAGTGGAATATTTTCCATAGTGATGTCCATTGCAGCAACATTAAAAATAGCAGCAAAATGGGATCACAACAATAAAAACATAAAAGTAGAATGCTTTTTAACTGAGATTTTCAGTTAAACTATGCTTGCTCTAGCAGAAGATATCACTCTTCAAATACAGTAATGCCTGCTTCTGTTATTTTTGGTTCTTCCTTGCCATATAAGGCTTCTTCTTTCTTCTATTCACTGACTAGAACCACACACTATTACAGTATTACATTGCTCTTTGGAATTTTATGTGCATTTTAGCAATAAAAATACACCTGTTTCATAGCTGTCATTACTTTCTTCAATTCCAATAGTTAGGCTAAATTACCTTCAAATGTTTTCTTCCTACTCTTTCTCCAGGTGACAGGAAATTGATTGTTTCTTTGTCACTAAAGTACAGTACATTAATTCACAATTTTCATTATATAGATTATCCACATGCAATTATAGCTGTATATAAGGTATCCTACCATTAAGCAATAATGATGTTACTTTTACTGGTTTATTTTATTTTATTTGATATAAAAACAGTTCTGAATTTCATATGGATTGCATTGTGCTAACAAAAATCATGTTGATACTGATTAAAATTCTTGGCAGGTATTTATTTATTTTTGCATAATTTTTACATAAAAAATAATTTTTACAAGTATTTATTTACAAATTTATAATATGCCATTCAGTGTATCCTAATTAATTTGTAGAAACTTAATTCCCTATTCAGATAATACATTTCTGTCTATTTTTATTTTTTAAACAGCTTCTAAAAGATTTGAGGCTAAATATTTGTCTCTCTCTAAATCTTTTTCTCTCACTCTTTAAAAAACAATCGTTGATCCAACATCCATTAGAATAATTGTATTGTATTTTTAATCATGGCAATGAGACATAAAACCCAATTCTAAAAACACTATTCAAAATTAATGTTCCTCACCTAAATAATTTAAAGCAAATTTCCTTAAAATGTTGCGTTCAAAATAAAGCCTACATAAAATGATTCAGCTCCATCAATCAAGATTAGTTCAAAAATTTGTTTTCCTATTAATCTAGTTAAGGATTCTTTTACATGCAGTTGGAAAATAATGATTATATACTTTATATTCTTCACAGAAAAAGATATTGAGAACATTACAGGTTATTTATTCCATAATAAAATAATTTTATTCATCTAGGGGTGTTATAGTAAATATTTTCAGTTTACAGAATAAATGTAGTTTTCATTTTGTATTGTTTAAATACTTGATATTTCTTATTTCCCTTCTTCCTCAAATTGATCTGATTTAAACAATGCTTAAAATCGCTTTTGAACAGCAATTCTCACCATCTGTCTATTTATTTATTGCCTTTCTGTTGTTAAAGTTACCCAAATCCTTTTACATAATAAAAACATATTACAATTATAAAGTATATTAAGAGAGAGGAGATGTGCATTCAACAGACTATAAAATTATCTATTCAGATGAGAGTAGTTTACAATGACTTGATTTTCTAACAAAATAATAAAGTTTTCACCACTGCCAAAAGCTCTTTAAAGAAAGAGCCAACAAAACAACTCAAGGGGAAATTTTGTAATTAAAGTATTAGTAATAAAAGACATTCTTCTTATATCTCAATGGGACAAGGAATACCTATCTGACAGTGAACTAATGAATTGCCAAATTCACATGGAAAGAAGGTTCATATCACAGATTCTCATGATGGTTTTAAGAATAATAACCACAAAAATGTTTGTTATTATATTATTTCAAAACAATGTGAAATCACAGCTGATACCTCTTTAGCAGTATTGGCTTCATACTCCTTGAGCTCTTCTCAAGAACTGGAGATTTTTTAATATATTGGCATAATATATGTGCATATTGAAGCAGTGTGGTATTTTGTAACTGACATGTAAGCAACTTGACGCACCCATGTGACACCTCTCCTGCGCGAGCTGCACTGGCTCCCAGTGGTCTTCCGGGTGCAGTTCAAGGTGTTGGTTACCATCTTTAAAGCGCTCCACAGGTTAGGATACCTACTGGATCACCTTCTGCCACCAATAGCCTCCCACCAACCAACGCGCTCCCACAGAAAGGGGCTCCTCAGGGTGCCGTCGGCAAAACAATGTAGGTTGGCGACCCCCAGGGGCAGAGCCTTCTCTGTGGGGGCACCTGCCCTCTGGAACGAACTACCCCCTGGGATACATATGATTAATGATCTCTGTACCTTTCGCCGGGCCCTTAAGACCCTGCTATTTCAACAGGTTGGCCTGGCTGAATAAGAATTTGGATGGGGTATTTTAAATTAGGGGTTTTTAATTGACAGAGCCAAATTTATTTAATTTTGTTTTAAATTGGTTTTTAAATTTTGTATGGTTCATTATTTTATCATGACTGTACATCACCCTGAGTCCTTCGGGAGAAGGGCGGTATAAAAATCTAATAAATACAAAATATAAATACAAATACATATAGAAATTATGTCAATGCACAGATTTTCTAAGTACAAAAATCATACAAAAATATTTGGGTATAACACCTGCGCTGGGATCTCCATGCCAGTTTATGCCATAATCTTCAAATTTCAATTTTAAGATCTAGTTTTTTCCTGATCTCCAATTCTTCGCCTTCAATTCTACTATCCCCTGGTATCAGCACATCAATTATACACACTTTTTTTCTCACCCACAATTAAATCTGGTGTGTTTTGAGCCAAAACTTTGTTTGTATTCAGAAATCCCACAATATTTTAACCTAATTTTGAACTACTATTTCAACTATATTCCACCATTTTTTCATTTCTAGCACATGGTAATTTTACAGATGTTCCGATGAATCATTTTGGTGAATATATTATGTCATTGTTTACGATCAGTTGGTGCAATCTTCTTGCATAAGATGAGTATATGATCTACTGTTTCTTCTGCCTTTTTTGCACAATCCACACTTTGAATACTTCAACAACTTTTCAATTCTGGCCTTGATTGCATTAATTTACATAATACGCTCTTGAGCAGTCAAAATCAAGCCTCTAATTTATTTTATTATTTTTTATGATTCATTTGTAAGCCATTAACCAGGTTTTATCTTTATCCACTTTTCTCTCTTTTTTTTAAAGAAATTGACCATGTAAGTTCACTTCCTTGCCAAAATTCTGTTGTTTTTACTACAATATTTCATTATTCATATTTTGTTTCCTGCACATATATAAGTTCCAATTTTTAATTTGCATTGGTGCTTATTCTTGATCATCTTTTATGTGATCAGCTAATATGTACTTTTCTTCTTTGAAACTTCGTTTGAAGTAAACCTTTGCATCCAAGGTGTAATCTATCAATATTATTATTATCTCTTTTATTCATTAAACATGAAACTCAGTCAACTGAACATTTAAAAATGTGTCACAAGTACCCTTGACTGGTGCTAATTGCTGCCAGCATCCTAGGTATCAACCAAGTATCTTCTTAAAATATATGATGTTCCCAGTAGCGCAGTTTTTTGCAGTTCTGCTGGTGTTATTGCAGGAAGCTGCAATTTCTTGATGTGTTTTGTAAAATTCTTGGACATGGTACCAAGCACCCCGATGAGAATGGGTATCACTGTTACATGTTTCATCCATAACCATGTAGTTTCAATGGCCAGGTCGCAATATTTCGTGATTTTTTTCAGTTCCTTTTCCTTGACTCTGGAGTCTTCTGGTACAGCAATATCAATAAACTGTATGCTTTGGACCTCGACAACCATGATATCTGGTGTGTTGTTGTTGTTGTTGTTGTTGTTGTTATGCATATTGAATAGTCATTAGCTTTCTTGATTTTTTTGGTCCAAACTGTCCAGTCCAGCTTGTGTATGTATCATTATTATTATAGTTCAGTGAACATTCGGCCAGATGTTCAAACTCAATTTGACATTTTTGTCCGCCTATTGAGTCCTTCCCAAGGACCTTTTATTGATACTGTCTTTGTTGACTTTTGCCTCAGACATTCTTCTTGTATTTGCAGATCTTTGCTTTTGTTATCTTCTCCAGTTTTTTCTCTTCTCTTCTACATTTCCAGATACTGCCACATCCATTATACAAATTTTCTTGCCCTTCTTATCAACAGTTGTTAAGTCTGGTGTATGTGGCAGGTACTTAAATTTTAAAGTCTCAGAGCACTTTAGCTTTTTAATTCAACAACTTAAAAAGCTGTTGATGAGCCTGAGTAGCTGTTGATGAGCCTGAGTAGCGTAGGGAGGTAATGCCTCCTACAAAGGCAGCATTTAAGAACCAGCTGCCTGCAATTACTGCGAGTTCAATTCTAGCCAGGCTCAAGGTCGACTCAGCCTTCCATCCTTTCTAAGGTGGGTAAATTGAGGACCCAGTTTGTTGGGGGCAATAAGCTGACTTTGTATAAATATACAAAAGTATGAAGGCTATTGCTTAACGCACTGTAAGCCGCCCTGAGTCTCCGGAGAAGGGCGGCATATAAATCAATTTTTTTAAAAAAACAAAAAAAACAACTTCATAGAAGTTATTGTTTGATGAAGTTAAAGATTTTTTTCTGTTAAGTTTCAGAAGAGCCCAAAGGAAGAACAGTATGAAACCACAAGTTAAAAAATAACTTGTTAACAATATTTCAAAATTCATAGCTTTTAAAAATTGTGATTATATAATTAAACTAGCTTTATTGTTTTTAAAACTATTAGGAATATCTTCTCTCTATATACCATTTTATAAAAAATATTGAGAATATGTAAGAAACTAAAAATCACTGAGATTGATGATCATATAACAGATTATGTAGCAACTGAGGAATTAAAACTTTTTGTTAGTATTAGATGAATCTTGATTAGATAGAAATTGAGAACAGAAATAAAATGAACAGCTTGCTTCTTTTAAAAAAGGAAAAGGAAATGAGGCATTTGTAATTAAGGGAACTAATATTTCACATAATGCATATATTCATTTCTTCAAATGGTCAATTCTTAGAATTCTTATTTTTACAGATTCTCCATTTGCGTCATTTACAATTATATGCTATGTGCTACACATATCTATCTTTTAACCCTTTCTTCTTCAAGATTGAATTTAAATCTATTGAGGGTAGACACTGAACTCTTGAGGATAGGCTCAGGACATATAACGGAGACTGTAATGCAGCATCCAGAAATTATAGGACTCCTAGGCATTGAAAAAGTATGGATCTGAAATGTAGATAACACCTTTGTCATAATATAAAAGTAATAACTAGAGAAGACACATGAAACAATCAACATCTTTAAAGGAATAAAATTCATAAGGGAAGATGAAAGCTACAACACATTATCATTCCTGGATATTCCTATCAACAGAGGAAGTGGCGGCAAATTAGAAACATGTCTATTATAAAACTACCCATATGAACCAAGTGGTCTACTTCCAAAATTACAATCCAATTTTCTATAAGAGGAGCTGTGTAACAACTTTATTCAGACTGCAGCAACCTGTAACACCAGAAAAAGGAAGCAACTGCCTAAATAACATCTTCCAAAAAAATGGTTACCCACAAAACTTTATCAGAAAGTACCTGACCATTTAACTCACTACAGCACAACAAACACAAGCTACAAAAAGGATAACAATGCCATAGATCAAAATCAACTTAGAAAGAATCAAAAGACTATTACAACCACCCAGCACCACAAACCAACCCAAGACCGCCAAAACATCAACATTCAAGATCACAATAAAGTGAAACAATATTTATTTCACAATAAATTGATAATAATAATTTCAACTGGAACACTGTGAATATCCTAAACCAAGCTAAATCCCCAAACACTAGGGAGTTCCTGGAAGCTTGACCCTCAGACAAATTAGCCATCAACAGGCACAATGAGCAACATTTACACAAAAAATTTTTTAAAAAAAAAAGCTAAAAAGGAAACAATAAGATCAGAATATCACTAGCAATCAATACCCAGATAAGCAGGAATTAACAACAGGATTAAGGCAGACACACAAGCGAACAGTAAGCAACAATGTGATAAACGAACTACCAAGGAGAAAACAACAGCCTCATCAATGCTGACTGGACAAGCTACTGTATATAAACAGAGAGCAAATCTCACTCTGCTCTAGAAGATGTTACCTATTTTGGTAATGAGAGAGCACCAAGAACTCCGCAAGATAGGCAATAATTAGTTTTACTAGACCTTACCAATTGTTTAATATGCTCACAGGTGCTGACAATAATTTAATACTTAAAGGTGTCTATAAAGCCTGTAAAATTATCATGCTTCTTACTGAAATAGTCTGTCAGACAGTCAGGCCAGAAATATAACACTTTATTGATAGACTCTATTTCACAGAATGCAATGTGTAAATGATCTAGTAATCAGTAAAACTGTCTTCAGTTTATGTGAAATGTAGTTTAGACAAAAGACCAGTTACAGCATTACATAGGTCCTGGAATTCACTGGATAAGAGTAAAGTTGGGTTATTTTTAAAGGCATTGTTTTAAATACAAATACCTGTCAGGGTTAAGCAACCGGAACAAATCTGTGAAGAGGCGAAGCAATTTCTTTATTGTTCAACATTATTTACAAAAATCTTGCCAGACTGACTGGGGAAAAAAATGTTTCTGAACTTGTGTTCGCCACTTTGAGTCCTTCGGGAGAAGGGCGGCATATAAATACATGTAATAAATAAATAAACAAATAAATAAATAAATAAATAAATAAATAAATAAATAAATAAAAGGCAAGTATAGTCTTAAAGATTTGATATCAGACATTTTCTCCCCAAATTTTCCACTCCATGCTAGAATGTCTCTTTTCTCTCCCTACAGGCACATCTTCTCCTTCAACTTCCACCACGGTACTTTTGTATATCTGTTTACTTGATTTCCTGTTGCCTTTCTTTTAGCATGAAATATTTTATGTGGCTTGTAATATGAAACATACACACACAAATAAATCCAATTTTTTAAAAATAAAAACAAATACATTAAATATATATAATATATTCAGTGAACATTCAACACACGATGAGAGCAATTTTACAAAATGTAGGAGAAAGCAAATACAGTTCCCAAAAGAATCATTTTTCAGCTAAGACTGAAAAATGTAGAAACCACCATTTATTTTTAAATTACAGTATTCCATTTCATTTCCAGGCTTACCACCTAAGTTTTAAAATAGTTTTTCTAATAAACTGATAAATGCTGAGCTGAGTTGCATCTCCAGGCATGTACTTATTTCCTTATGGTTCATTATGAAAATGTCCTAAACTCTCTGACCCTTTATCTCAATCCTGACCAGAATTCTTTTAATTGGGTTTAGGAGACAAAGCTTTGCATTCATTTTGTCTTTCCCCTATTGCTAGTTTGTCAGTACTAATTGCTGGAGACTGGGGGAAAAAAACTTGTCAGGAAACAGATGTCCAAATGATCACAGGAACAGATACAAAATAACCAAGTTTATTAAAGCACAAATATAATGTAAAATTCTTCTGCTGGAAGGATTACAAAATGAAATCAGTATAGAAAAGAGGAAGAGGATGAAGCAACTACTATAACCAAGATTTAGAAGAACCAAGGATGTAAATTAAAGTTAGACACAATACAAAAAAATGATACCATGTTTATAATCTGTTAAATCAGACTTCTCATTCAATTAGAACTATTTGCTCTTCACTAGAATTACTTAGCCCAATTTTTCATACAACATATTTTCTGGCAGTGGGATAAGCCAAATTCTTCATATCTCAACAACCTTTTACAAATACACTCTTACTATGCTGAACTTTGGCTATCATGACCATAGAAATGTTGAAGAAATTTCATCCTCCAGACAGATATCAATTTTTGCATTCCATCATTGGTCAGGCAGAGGAAGAAGTGGTTGGTTTATGGAAAATACTGAGTATTGTGAATAGGCAAAAATAATGAACTTAGGACAGGAATGCAGGGGTGGGTTCCACTTACCTTCGCTACTGATTTGTAATGGGAGCACGCTTGCGCATGCCGCTTCTGCACATGCGCAAAAGCTTCTGCGCATGGGCAGAGCGTCCGTGATGACGTCCGGGTGGGTGGGCGGACCCTCCCACCACCGTTACTACCGGTTCACAAGATCCAAACTGAACCGGTAGCAACCCACCACTGCAAGGGTGATATGCAAATATACACATTTTGAAAATCATTTTTGGAAAAGGAATCTTCATTATACACAAAAAAGAATGTAAGACTTAAGAAATGTTTATTTCTCATTCTAATTCAAAAGAATTAGCACAGATGAAATTAATAGAAAGAATAGGGATGAAGGATTTTGTCAAACAAATTTTTAAAATACTATTGGTAGATATTTTCAGACAATTTATACAGCAAGAATTAAAAACAAATAATTGATGATGATGATGATGATGATAATAATACTTTGATATATGTGTGTGTGTATTTGGCTAATTTTTAAGACAATATAAAATATTTAACTATGAGTGTTAGATAAATAAATGTATCACTTAATTTCTTATATACAGCAGGTAGTTCTTGTTTATGACTTCCTTTTTCAATGTCTGTTTGAATTTATGACAGTGGTGTGAAACCTTATAACCAATCCTTTAAAAGCAAAGGAAAGCTAAAGTATGAACATAAGCACAGTTGCACTTTCACTTACCTGTTCCAATCGTGATCAATAAATGAGGACTACTTGTATTGGTTTTGGTACTCATAAAATAATTATTCAGCGACCTGGATTTTAGCTTTCATCAGCACCCATAGTGTTAAACTTCAATCTTTGTTTACCTGGTATATTATTTTCTTCAATACTGTCTTCAACAGACACAGTGGAGCAGTTGGCTGGACTAACTGGAGAGCTGGAATTAAAGCTTGTGTATCTTATAGAGGAGTTGATTTCAAAATAGTCGTGGCTCTGATTTAATCGATTAAATTCAAAAGCTGATACTATTGATGTACGTTGCTTGGCCTGCAAAAATAAATTAATTAGAAGTAGACACTACTTTATTTTTTTCTACAGCTACAGCTCACTGCCTTTGTTCAGTTTTTAAAACCAGATGCTAAAAATTGTTATCAACTTCTTTAAATACGCCCAGAATAAGGAATGTTTTACAATCAGAAATACAAAATCAAGGTAACATTATTAATTGTTCTACAAAAACAATCTGAATGCCAATTTTTAAAAAATCCAACTCTTGGAACATACCAAAATATTTATTTATAAAATACCTATTCTCTATAACCAAAGTTGCACTGAAAATTACGGTATATACAATAATGAAAAAAGGTTAATATTAGCAGTTTCAAAATTCTTTTAAGCTTTAAAAAACAACATGGGAAGATAAAAGTAAGAAAATTCCTGATAGATCAGGGATCAGCCAATGACCCAAATAAAATAACATTACCCAGTTTCCTCTTGGATAGTGGATATTTAACACATTCAATTTATGATTCAAGCCATAGCATGTAACCATCAAAACTATAAAACATTGGTATTTTTGACAAATTAAAGCAATATTATTTTTAAAATAATGAATTGATAGTTACAACCACATCTGCATCAGAAGTACTAATAATGAAGCTAATGCTTAAACATTTTGGACACACAAAGTTAAAAAAAACTAAGGAAAATACATGTCCCTGGAAAAAGGGAAGGCAATTGAAAAAGAGGCTAAAAGAAGACAAGGTTATTAGATATTATTACTGATGACACAAAATGACCTCACAACAACCCCCCAAAAAAACACAGTTATAGCTTTACAATTTGGATGAAATGGTTGGATCATGAAGAATCAAAAGCTGCCAAACAACCTCAGAACCACATCAGTGGCAACAAATTCCATAGTTTGACAATTAATATAAATTTATTTACAATTGCTTATCCTGAAGAAGCCTAGAATAATATACTAAAAAGAACAATAAAAAATGAATAATTTGATTAAAAAATCACCACAAAATATTTATCATAACTGATTTACACAACTCAAGCAACCCTGATGACACAGAAAAAGGTCCAGGCGACCTTAACGACCTGCTAAAAGACTAGCAAATGACTAGCTGTCTGCAAGGAGTATAAATCCTTCCATTCCCACCATCCAGTAAGAGCTGAAGAAGCTTCTTGGATAAGAAGAGGAATGACTTCAAAGAAAAACAAGAAAGTCAAGTTGCCTCTTGAAAAAAGCACCTTTGGGATAGTGAGTAGACTGGTTCCTTGGAACTTCTCCAGAGAAGTAGAAGATGGGATGCCCCTCACATGTGCTCCAGATAGTTGCACCTTTGAGGAGACCATCGGACAGTGGTTTCCCATTCTAAGTTTTAAAAATTAAAAAGGAAAATACAAATCTTGAATTATCAAGAGAATTACCTGGAAAATGTTTTCTTATTGGACCTACAAAAGAGACTTGTTAAAATGTTAAAGACATCTGTATGATTGGATAAAGAATTGAAGAAAAATCAAATTTTATGAATCAATAATATTTGATTGAATTAAAGATTAAGATTTTTAAAAGTAAGAGGAAGGAATACAAAGTTGTTTATTTGATCAAGGTTAAAATATGACTTTTTTAGTCAAGTTCTGAAACACTTTATGGATATTTTTGCTGACACCAGGATTCAAAAGTTTATGTTTTATGGCTTTGTATATAGATAAAATATTGGATATGAGATGAAGAAACATATATGTTCCTTTATGGGATTGAAGAGTTATTAAATTTGTTTATATTTATTGTGATGAAAGTTGGAAGTCACTTCTTTATTTCTTTTTCTTTAATGTATTCTTTCTTTTCTTTTTCTACCACTTTACTTCTTTTTTCCATTGTCCTCTTTTTCTAAGTTCAATTTATATTAAGTTTTTACTATTGTATTAAAATTCAGAATACAATCATATTCAAGAAATCAGAATCCAATATTTATACTATTTGCTTTTATGCTATATTACTGCAAAATTCCTTTTATTTCTATAAAATTTCTTACTACTCTCTTTGTAACAATTGTATACACCATATATCTATCTGAACAGATATTTCATCCATTGGTTGGCAAGCATAAAAACAAAGAAGCATAAAAAATATTGTTAGAACAAGCTATTGTGTGATAATGTGAAACAAGTTTTAAATGCTACTTTCAATATGGAATTGTCAACAGATGGATGGAGAGCACTGAATAGCATAATCTTTGATTAATTTTTTACTAATACGATGTCTGGACTTAATTGAAGTCAGTGGCAAGATTCCCACTGGATTCACTTAGAGAACATTACTCAGCTAATCATTCATTATATCATTCAGTATTTTTGAAAGAGTGGATGAAATAATGAAATAAGGACCTCATTATCAACCTGAAGATTACTCATCATTTTAAAAATAAAATTATTTTGATACATGTATATCCAATGCACTGAGCTAGACTGAAGGGACATGATATAAGGAGACACACACACTGAGAGATGTATACCCAAACACAATTTGGGTAGAGAATGTTTTTCTGCATCACTTACAATGCTAGAATTTAAAGTGCTTTACTGAAGCTAAATGTGGGAGATGATTTTTCTTCTGAAAACAGTCCCTGGTGCCAGAAAGATTGGGGACTCAATCATATAGTGCAGGGATCCCCAGCTGTGGACCAGTACTGGTACATGGCTTTGGGAACTGGACCACTCAAGCAACAGGTAAACAAGCAAAGCTTTATCTATGCACGCATGAGATATAGATTGCACGTGAAACCACCACTCCCCAGGCATGGAATAGAGATATCATTGGTTGCACTTTTGGATGATCTTTGGCACCAGAAGCATGGAGTAGCACAGTGATGGCTAACTTTTTTGCTGTCATGTGCCAAAAGTGGGGGGAGCGCGACCCCCTGCGCTGTCCCACTTTTGGCATGTGATAGCCCAGTGGCGTAACACAAAGGCAACACAGCCAGAGAACTGATATGAGTCCCAGTCCCTTTAATATCACCAACTGTGCTCCCAATGTCCCTTTCAACTCTCCAGCCTGGAGAGAGCTCTTCCACCAACCTGTAATAGTCTTTGGCTGACAGTACTTCAGTTCCAAACGTTGTAAGCAGAAAACTTCCAACTAAAAATCCAACAAGGCAAGATAAGGTAATTAATCCAGCAGCGCAAGCAAAATAGGGAATTCCGGAAGTGAAGTAGCACAACAGTAAATCAAATCAGTTGGGAGGATGCCAGGAACTCAGATAAACACAAGATGAACTCAGTGTTTGTTCCCAACAACCACTCCTCCCATTTGCCTCTCCTTTTAAACTCCATCAGTAGCTGTGCCTTGTAAATAGGATTGGGTCCCTTTCTCCCTCGTAACCCATGCAACCCATGTTGCTCTCTTCTCCATTCCTTCCTATGCTGCCTAGGATGAGGAGGGGGTGGGGCTTGGTCTTCATCTGAACCCCTTACCTCTTCTCTGCTCTGCTCTGCCCAGCCTGACTTTGCATTTCCCCATTTAAAAGTTTCTTTCACAGCCAACAGATCCACTCTCTCACTCCTTGTTAGCTGTTCCTGTTCCCCTTAGGATTCAGACTCCAAAAGGGGCATGGCAGCCTGTTTTTTGCTCTCTCCAGGCTCCAGAGGCTTTCTTGGAGCCTGGGGAGGGCGAAAACAGTCTCCCCCCCCCACAGAGGCCCTCTGGAGGCCAGAAATAGTCCATTTCCCAACTTCCGGTGGGACCAGAAGGCCTGTTTTTTGCTCTTACCAGGCTCCAGAGGCTTTCTTGGAGCCTGGGGAGAGTGAAAATGGCCTTCTCCCCCCCACACCCCGAAGCTGGAAACAGCCCATTTCCCGACTTCTGGTGGGCCTGGAAGGCCGAAAAGCAGCTGGCCGGAGCATGCATGCATACTGGAGCTCAGCTAGGGCAACGCTCACGTGCCCACAGATATGGCTCCGTGTGCCATCTGTAGCATGCATGCCATAGGTTCACCATCTCGGGAGTAGTGCATCTATCCTAGCTCCCAGCAGCCTTACCATTCCCAGAAGTCTAAATACTGGATACTGATTCTTGGAGTTAGAAGTCTTTCCTTTGGTCCATATTAAATGGTGTTCCATGGAGTTCAGTATTCTCTCCACACCTATTTAACATGTACATGAAGTCCTTGTGTGAGTTCATTTGTAGTTGTGGGATGAGGAATCATCAGTATACTGATGATACCTAGCTGTATCTCTCTTTCCCTGGGAAACTAAGTAGTATTGTTGATGTCCTGCTCAGTGCTGGAGACTGTGAGGCAATAAATAAAACTAAAAATTAAATATATAATTGCCAAAGTTAAGAATGTATACAGTTCCAAATCATAGTTTAATGTTACATGTATAAATGAAAACAAGTGTACAGAAATGATTGCTCTGGTTTCACTTTGCTGGATTTCTGATTTATCATTTTGTGCAAATCAGGAATAAGCATTTAAAAGCATATATGGTTTCTATACAGGCCAATTAGCAATCTCCAATTTTTTACTGTTTTATTAACCAATTAATTTTAATTTATTCCACAAATGATAATAATTCACATGCAAAAGCAAGCAAAGCACCAGATAAAGAATTGAAAGTTGATTTATTCTTCCACTGAAAACAAAAGAGCAAGGGAACATTAATTGGGCTCTGTGCTGCTCAGGCACAGAATGCCAGGTGTTGTTGTCCACAAGCTCTCTTCTATTATCTACCAAAGAATGGCAATGTAGACAACTACATTATTAGTGGCTTGCCCTATCAGCATTGGAAGTGGTCTTGGTGGTTCCCTGATTAGGCTGTTCTTTAACTGTTAACTGGTTTGTCAGACACACAGGTGTAGTGTATTTAACACTAAAGCAATAATATAGATAAATGTTTACGTATCCAAACAAGATACATCTCTCTGCAATGTTTAGGAATTCTATTTCAAAGTCTTTAAACGAGCCATATTACAATTTTTTTCAGATAAACTCAAATGAAATAATATCTATTTATGACTACTCACCTGAGGTCGTATAACTTTTACTATATTTTTCAGTGCGGTATCTGGTGATGGAGGAGAGCAGTCAGGTGTTGGGCCTGTTGAACTGTTTCTATGGTTACCGGTACCTGGTGCAGTAATTGCTACTTGAGGTGCATTATCTATGAATAAAAATAGTGTTCTGGTGAATACACAATATTACACAGAATATATTGTGAAAACAGAAAATGGCTTTAAAGACAAATGATTGAGTATTTTATAATTTATTATAATTATTAGATCTATAATTCATATTGTTTGCATTCAGGTTGGGATATTCATTTATTGTTTTCTACAAAGCCTGTCACTGATCACAGCTAATGCTTAGCATTTCAATGCAGGAAACTACTCATGTGCAGAAAAAGGTTTATGTTCATAGGTTGCCTGTCAAAACTAGAGAGGAAACTGGAAGTGTGAGAGGGAATTTAGGAATTTAGGAATATTAGTATGATATTTACTGTACTTAAAAATGGATAGATGGTTAAAAATTATAGTTCTGATATCTTCTGTATAGGAATGGAGAAATATACTAAAGGCTTTCTAAGTTCCAACAGGTGGTATTAACTCACTGATGGAAAATCAGCTTGTCTATTAGGATATGAACTGGTGACTGGACTGCCCCACCAACCAATTCAATGACTTAAAAAAAATCATCACTATCACCATTCAAATGAATATAAGAGTCAAATTAACTGCCTGGATATGATCTTAAGTGGGAATTTTATACAGAGGAATAAAGTTCAGATGTAACTACTGACCTAAGATACATAAAAGCTCTTTTTAAGTATTTGTATATACTTAAATATTTAATTTATACTTAATTTGTATATACTTATAGGTGGTGAGTATAATGAGGAAAACATGGAGGGCTAACCACTAGGCTAAACACTATCCAATATAGAGTGACACTACCATCTATTTGCTAATGTGCTCCTTAAAGCCTAAAATGGATTACATGAAGCTAGAGTTAATAACAAACTGGCAAATGAGAAACTGTTGTGTCATCATTGCAATGGAAGCTTGGTTAAAGCATTCTGTCCCGAATAGTGCTGTTAGCTTAGGTGTAAGATAGAACGTAAAAAGAAATTAAATATAAAAGTGAAATAATAATGGTCAGCCTAGAGGATCTCTGAAGAACCCCTTTAACTAGTAAATATAAAAGACAAATAGTGGGTTCAAAAAGTTAAACCGCAGGTTTACTCAAACCACAGGTTAGCTCACCATTCTACAGCTGGAGAGTTCAAGAATTCAAACCGCAGAGGCACTTATGTCAAAATGCAGAACTCGCCCACATGGAGTTTCCTGCCAAAGGAGGGGGCTAGCTAAAGAGGCAAATCTAAGATACTTCCTGTATCTTGTTAGTATATAGATATGTATCTTAAACAAAATCTTTGTTCAGATTATACTATGCTATCTGAATCTTTTGGCCAAAATAAATAAAAGCTTTTTCTGATCTTGAAACTCAATTTATTCATTATTTTTCTACAACAGGTGGACTTTCAATATTTTGGCTTATTTTCTTTTGAGAGCAGGCATCAGAATTTCCTATTTTAAATATGTGCTAGTGTGTTTACAGAAAAAAATGACAATAAAAATGAGCAAACATGTATATTGTCATTACTAGCACATATGTGCACACCTAATTAGAAGGATTAATTGTATTAAATAAACATGTAGCCCTATTTGAGAGGAAGGATTTGTAGGGAAGAATGTTCTTCCAAAATCAAAAAAGAGTTGATTTTAAAAAGTAAGAGGATGAGAAGGTGTGGAAGAATCACACTCTTTCCTTTTCATTAAATCAGTGTTTCTCACTCTCAGAAATTTTAAGATCATGGATTTCAACTCCAAGAATTCCCCAGCTTCAATCTTCATCATGGAAACCTAGAAGGGCGTGCAATTCTTCCCCCGTTTCATCATTCCTTGATTACAACCAACAAAGTGTTTTCTGCTTCATATTCATCTACTGTATCTGTTATGGATTCCTGTGATTCTATACCTGAAGAATTGAAACTAGAAGACTGTCAGGTTATAGCTGAGGAATTAATAGATTATCAGCACCTGTGAGTAATGAATCAAACCCAGCACAGGGTGCTACTGATTCATATAACAAGGAGTTAGAGCCTGACCTCAAAATATACTAAGCTCTAAAACACATCACCACCAAAGAGGGATGAATGACAGCAGAGACCTATACAATTCCTCAAGAGAGGAGCTCCCTCATTTAGGCAAAACGAGGAATTATGTAAGAGCATTCTCCAAAACTCTTATTTTTTTTTTGGAAACTGTTGTCTTGCTTCCTTATTTGCATTCCTGAGACAGATATGCCACTCTTCCCCCCTCCTATGCCAAGTACATTTTACCTCAGAATTAGTGAGCAAAAGAAAAGTCCAGGACCAGGACAGAATCATAAAAGGCAAGACATTTCAGCATAGCTGGAAGCTGCCAGTGAGATTACTATCTATGCAAATACTGAAAATGATCTAATAAATTTGGTCTCGTGGAAATATCTAGATGAAAATCAGATGTGATCTCCAATCTTGAATGTGATGGAGGGAAATTACCAACAGCAGAATGCTTGTAGGAGGCAATGGCTCAATTCAGTTGCTCTTTTAGGAGACACAAGAAAATATTCTGTCCTTGGAAAAATGGGAGGCTTCAAGAATGGGAAGTGTGTCAGAGAGAATTCCATTACAGGCTTGAATAGTAGCCATTTATTTAAAATGAAGCATAAGCAAGGAATCCTCCTTAGACCTATAACTTTTGCCTGATAAGCAGATAGTAGCAGGACATTGTGCAGTTCCAGCTTTATGCAGTTATGTTCTTTCCTTCTCATTCCATTCATGTCCTTGTTAATTCTCATTTGGACTATTGCAACATTCTATACATATGGCTGTCCTTAAATACTATCTGCAAGCTACGGCCATCTGGAATGCTTGATATTTATAGGGTGTGTCAAATTTTTCAACTTTCCAAACGTTAGGGGTGCTCAAAAGTTGTGACATGCCTTGAGGATTGTAAAGATATTTTGGTTACTTTAATATAATTTAGATGTGCTGGGTAAATAACTACATAAATATAACTTTTAAACATTTTGTTTGTTTCATTTGGATAACAAATGAGTTTCCACTGGATTTTATGTATGCACAATTCTTTTCTTCTTGATATTGAGGCATTATGACATGTGATTGCTCAAAAATCAGTGTTCTCTCATTTACTGTAGTAGAAAAAGACTGTTTCAATTATACTGACACTCTTGGATATTCTCTAGAAAGAAGAAACTGTGAGGAGTCTATAAATTGGGCCTAAGTACCATTATACAGTCAAAGACTTATCTACTTTTTACCAAGTTTTGGTTTTAATATTTTTGAGCTTTAATGACTTTGGTTTAAATATTTTCATTATACATAGATTAGATTTTATCCCTTGGTTATAAATATCCCAGAGTTTGGTACAGGATGGACAGCTATATACATATTTTAAACAAATAAAAGACATTTCCTTCCAATACTTGTATTTTTCTTTTAAAATATGAAATAAGAGAAGCTATCACAATTACAAAAATAATATGACAAAAATATAAATAAATACATAAATAAATACATGCATGCATGCATGTGTACATAAATACATAAATAAATAAATGACAAAAAATCCAGAACAGTCTTAAGATTACTATAATGCATAATTTATTATATGAGAAAAATAGCATATGTATAGTAATTTCAGACACTGAAATTCAATCACCTCCTTATTGCTCCTCAATTTGTTCACCCCAGGAAAAAATCTTGAAAGTTTATATACTTTGGTCTGGATTGTTCTAGAAACAGGAATGAAGGTATCACAGAATAATGGAAACTGAAATGCTGACAGAAAAAAAGCATTGCAAGCTGTATTGGAGAGGAAGAATGTGGAATCCAGTCTTTTTTTCACAGGAATTCAAAACTATAAAATATTTTTGGAAGTTAATCTTTTAGAAAGGCGCAGACATCTAGCTGGGTATCCACTATGTGCTATTACAACATTGACTGAATTAACATCTGACTCAAGAAAGCTAGGGATGCTCTCTTTTAGTTTCAAATATATCTTGGGACCATATTTGGGAGTGGCATGAATTTGTTATGTGCTAAAACATCCTCAGGTTAGGCAGCTAAAAGCAGCAATAGATACCCATACAACTTTTTGTTATGGTTTACTCTTTCTCACAAGGAGATGGTCTGGAGAAATTGAAACAATAAGTATCCTTCTCTCTAAATGCCATATTTATGTAGGAACTACAACTCAGCTGGACTTTTCCTTAAAGCTTGTTTGTGCTTCCTGCACAGACAAGCATTAAGTAATATAATTCCTGCATATTTCTCAAAATCAGCTAATGGTATAAACAAAAATTTAAGTAGCACAAGTAATAATACTTATAAAATCAAAACCAGTAAAAACACCTATTTTTGATGAAACTCCTCTTGTTATTTCTAAAGAACAAGGTTTCTTCGTAACTGTTGTATCAAGAAAATCACAGAGACCATTCTCATTTTCTACAGGAAATGTTTCTGAAGAAACAGATGGCACTGCTTCCAGTGTAGCACTCCTCTTCTTTGGAAAGGCTTCCTGAAATATAGAAGTAGAATTATATAATAAAGTTGGCCTTGTAGAGGACAGAAAAGAAAACTATTTATAATTGTCATATATACACTATCATATTTACTGAAAGTCAATTACAACAATTATAAAGTTTTTAAAATAACTTTCCATTAAAAAATAATTTAAGATTAAAGTTAGATTTTAGAGCTCTGCAAGTACATCTTTGAAACAAAAATATATTTAAAAAGCTATCTACTAAGGCATCTTAATAATAAAAATTACTATTAAATTATTATTATTTGCATAAACATATATGTAAATAAAGAACAATTGCAACCACCTTGCCTTTCATAAAAGATTATTGTGCGGATCAGAAGGAGGGCTGAGAAGATATCTGTAGACTCACATCCTGGACATAAACTGGTTCAACTCCTCCCCTCGGGACAGCTCTATAAGGCATTGCATGCCAGAACAACTAGACACAGGAACAATATTTTCCCCTGTGCCATCACTCTGCTGAACCCCTAATTCTTACAGTGCTGTGTAATGTCTATGCATATTTACCCATGTAGCGTGGCTGTAGTATCATTATTTATCCTTATTATCTTATTTGCTCCCCACTTTTATTGTGGGGATGATGATGATGATGTTGCTTTGCATGTACACTAAGTGTTTCCGTACTCGAGATAAATTTCTTTTGTGTCAAATAACACTTGGCCAAATAAAGTTCAATTCAGTTCAATTCAATTCAAATATCACTGCCTCAACAAGCTATGGACATCTTGCCTTTCTTAGAAAATGACAAAGGGGCATTGTCTTCAAATCTTCCAGAACTTTTTCTATTTCCATACGGAAAGTTATCATTATATACCTTGCTGATATAAATGGAAATTCTATATGCATATAGAATTATATGGCCCATTTAAAGTTGTTGTGTTCTCTCTTTAGTTTATGTAATCTTGGGAGTCTCACAAGGCTTTATCTGCCAGCTGACTGATCTATAATCAGCTGAGCATCTAGAAATTCAGAAAATCACTTTTCTACATCATCTACTACCAGTACTAATAATAGCAAAATAATAATACTAATACTTTTACTACTAATAATAATAATAGCAAAAGAGAAAAATGAATAGTTATATCCTACTTTCCTTTCAGTCTTTAGCAAGATTGCTGCTTCTCGGCTAAACAATAATCTTGAAAAGTTTGCATAGGGTTGGATGAGAGAGAAAGAAAAGAACTTCAACAGAAGGAATTTTGCACTATCATTTTTCAGGCTGCAAATTCTGAAAATAATTGTATTGGAACAAATGAAACTCTTCACAAAAGAAGGTTACACTGTCCTACATGTTCATGCTGGAAAAAGAGATTTAATGCATTTTCAAGAATATATTAATTGTTGTTTCATAATTGAGTAATATATTGAAGCTCAAATTCTGACATCCATCAGTCTAATTTTAGTCTCAACTAGGGATGATTCAGTTTTCAAACTCTACAAACTAATCTGAAATGTCAAAGCTATCTGTGATTGCATACAGAAAAAAATATGTTATATATCAGTTACTTAGTAATAAATAATTTAAACTAGTTCTATCTTAGAAATAGTAGAAAGTTCCCAAAAATGTACTTAATATTAAAAGTGTCATATTAATAGTGCACATAAAAAGAAAACAATAGTAGACTGTTTGACAATAAAAGTTATCAGAGTTATGTGGGGGGCTAGAACCTGATATTGGTACCAAACAGCAAGGCTGCTTTCCCTGATGATAAGCTCACAGTGATGACAGGCATGGGGAAATTTTGCAAGAGACTGGAGTAGGCCACTGACTGTCTCCTCCCCCTAACAATATCCATCATCCCCAATCCCTGCGCCTCCTCAGCAGGGCCCCCACTATACTCATCTCATTACCAGCCAATAAGAAGGGCAGCTCTAACATTCAACAGCCATGTAGCTCATCTAGCTGACAAGTTCCATCAATTTAGCTCCCCATCAGCATCCTGCTCTTGGCATGTAAGTCCAAGGAGAGAAGAAAAAAATAGTTCATTCTTACATCTCCTTAATCCATGGGTGTCAAACTCAATAGCATCATGGGCCGGATTGTGACATATCACAATGTTTTTTGCTTTTGCAGGAAAGGACGCCCGGAACAGAATCCAGCAGCCAACTCAATGTCCCGTAACCCACCAATGCTTGTCAGGTACCCAGTGCCCCACTAGAGCACAGCAGCAGCCATTGAGTGGTGGGAACAGTAAGTCCAGGCCCCACGGCCACTCTGTAGATAGGCGGCCAAGGCCCCCTGCCCGTTAGGAGCCTAGACTATGTCTAGTGGAAAACTCGTGGGTAGGAAAGGATAGATCTAGCAAGAAGACAAATGTCTACGCCACATACGGCAGTGAAGGTCAGCTGGGTAGCCATCACAATCAATCGGTAATAAGGTCCTCTAGAACGGAAATATGCCGAGGTGGCGATAGTTGGATGATGGTAGCCCAAAAGGACCAAAAAGGTCCCGCCACAGGGGTGAAATGTAAAATTTGTTGCTACCGATTATGTGGGCGTGGCTTGGTGGGGGGATAGTGTGACTGGGTGGGCATGGCCAACTTTTTTTTTTAACTGCTCAAAGCATTTTTTCTAATGCTTTGAAAAGCCTCTGCCGATCAGGCAACTCAGCTGGGATCGTCAAAGAGGCTTTTTAAAAAATACGTCTCTGATGATCCCAGCTGAGTTCCCTGATCGGCAGAGAGGCTTTTTAAAAAATACCTCTCTGCTGATCAGGCAACTCAGCTGGGATTGTCAGAGACTTCAAAACATTTTTTTACCACCTCTTCAGCCAAGAGGTTGCAGAAAAGAAGCTTTGAAAAGCCTCTGATGATCCCAGCTGAGCTGCACAATCATCAGAGGCTTTTTTTTTTACTTTTAAAAGCATTTTTTTGTTGGAAGAAGTAGTAGAAAAAATGCTTTAAAAGTAAAAAAAAAAAAGCCTCTGATGATCGTACGGCTCAGCTGGGCAAGGTAGGGGGGCTCAGGGACTTTTGCTACCAGTTGTCCGAACCACTCGCTGCTATCGCTAGTGGATCAGGTGATCCAGTTGGGAACTAGGAGCATTTCACCCCGTCCCGCCACCCCATGGCCTGGAACCTCCTGCCCTGAGAGCCTCAGAAGGCAACTAGTAGGTGGGTCATAAGGGCGGTGCAGGCAGACAACCAGGGATAACCAGGGCCATTGAACTACAATCCCAGACTCCAGCAGTTGCAAGAGTCTGCATGGAGCTTCAGGCAAGTGGACCTCAGGCCCTGAGGCCAGTATGGTGGAAGTATCCACCATTTCAGCAAATAGTGGTAATCACGGGAACGTCTGCCTGCTGGAGCTACATATTATAAAACAACCACCTGTGTAAATGGTAGGGAGTCAGTATCCTTCAGAGTAGCCCCCCCCCCCCAGTGGAGGAACTCACAGAGGGGAGAAAGGCCTGCTCCGCTGACTAAGGCAGGTCAGGAGGTCTTCTGCTGCTACCCTAACTGAAACCAGTGCAAGGGAGCCGCAAGGTAAGAGTCTGGAAGATAGCTGCCAGAGATATATACTACTCTCTAAGGGTTCCCCCAATACCCACCAAGGGAGTAAGCATATGTGAGACTACGGACCATAGGTCTCGCTCAGTGAAAAGCCCCAGCCAAATAACCCACGTTATTGTAAGGTAAGGGCCAGACCAGGTAGGGAGGTGGAAATGGCTGGAAGGAACTGACACCTGGTTAGCCCAGGCTTCCTAATAGCAGCCCCTCCAAGGGATTGATGAGAAGCAAATCCTGTCATCGCCTGAAAGTGCCAACCATCATAAAGTGAAAGCCCAGAGGCCTCATATAGCAAGCCATAGGAAGGCAAGGGAGGCAAACAAAGTGTCCCAGGGGACAAGACTTACAACAGTGCCTCTCGAAACCCCAGAAAGCCAGGACAGAACGGGTGAACTGCTTGCAATGTTGACCGGTAATGTCAGGGGCCGCGTAGCCCCATGGCTAGGATGAACCAATGCGGCAGATAGATGGGCTGGCAGAGTGCTCTGGAATGACAGAGCCCCCCCCCAACCACAAACTGACGTTCTACCCTGCAGTAGGTAATAAGCCCAATCCTGAAGTGAGCCCTCTACTGTCATCCCCAGCCAAAGAGTAGCCAGAGGCCTCTGAGCTCGGCACTACTTCTGAGTCTGAAGGACCCCATCGAGAATACGGAAGGAATAGTAACAGTGTCGTGTGTACCCGATAGGTGTGTCTCGCCGGGACCTGCCAATGATAGGTGGATCAGTCGCTTCCCTGAGGTGAGTGGAGCCCTTGCCGGAGTGCAGAGGCCAACTGCCACTTACCTGAACCAATGGCAGTCCATGTCACCGCCAGGTCAGAAGACTGGTCATCACTGTTGAAACACTCAGAAGGGCCGGCAGGCATGGCACTTCATAAAACGGCCTCGGCTGAAGCTCAGTGACTGGTATAACCTAAGCGTATTGGCATGGAAATATTGAACAGAGTTAGCAGATTGCTCCCAAGCGTGGTCATGCCTGCAGCAGACTCTGGTAGAAGGGAAGGTTGGCACTATCCTGAACGCTATCGTAACTTAGCGCCTGGTAGGAGGACTGCTCCATATGCAAAATTTCCTCGCCATCACTTCAAAACCCCAGGCCCATACAGTGTGCCCCGGAGAAGAGTATCTGCCCTGTCCTTCATAATATCACTGCCCCTCACGCCTCTCTCCAAGGCAGAGGACAAGTCAAAAATGGCACCGTGGAGGCTGCTGCCTGTGCAGACTTACCTATCACTTCAGTGTGCCAGTTCAGCCAACCCCTGTAGTTTATGTATTAAACTTAGTGTCAAGAGGGGACTGTGGGTACAGGATGTAACCCTTCCCCTGTACTAGAGGGTGTGATAATCACCCCCTGGATTGGTAGCAGGCTGAGAAAGGGCTAGGCGACCAAGGAACCCTCCTGTGTATAGGTGGTTCCGACACCCCACATCTGGAGGGTTAAGGACCTCAGGAGAGGTGTCACAGATGCTGTTATCAAGGTAGGCAGGCAGTGGCCAAGACCACGTTAAACTATGCAAAGACCTGGAAGCTATAGCAGGTGTCCCCCTGATTGGAGCATTTGTGCCGAGAGACTTCGTGGTGGGCCAGAGTGGCTGTTGCAGCCCTCTAAGAGCATATTGCAGCTCTGAATAGAGTCATGGAAATAAACTGAGAACCATAAGGCTAGCTAGCCCATCCTATCATGGAGTTGCGCTTCCACTCAGAATGAACCCACCACTGTGGGAGGTAAAGTTGTGGTCATCGTTACCTGGTTTCCCCCAAAAGGGAGCAAGACTGCAGTTCCAGGCATGGACCAACCAGAACCTGTAGGATAAAGCAAACCATGTCTGTGAAATGTTTGTAGTTGGGCGCCACCTGATTGCCAGCACAATAACCGGCATGTGAAGACAAGGTATAACCAAAACCTGAGAAGGAGTCCTGTCCCTTTATTAGAAGGGAGCCATTAGTGCTCCCTTCTAATAAAGGGAGCACTAATGGCTGGTAGAGGATGTCATAGTTCAGACTGGTCAGGACCCAGTTTAACATGCTCTTATGAGCGACTGCCTCCTCCAATCTGCCTACAAATAGCGTGAAGGGGCAGGCCTTACTCCTCTCTGGCCGTTGGCATGCAGATTGTCTTGCAATGCATAACTGTTGCCTGCGGGAAATGGCAGCAAGTCCGCCCACTATGTTAACATGGGGCGGACGCACTAACAAGGGGCAGCTGACTATGCGGTGATAAAGGCGCCAAATTTTCCCCTTGTTTGTTGGCCGGGCACGTGCTGTCTCGCCACCTCCAATGGTGTAATATGTTTCTCTCTGTAGTTCATATGCCCTCCGGCAGGTTGGCTCGGTAGGAGCTTCCTCAACCGCAAGAGCTACATGTTAGCCTCAAGCAGTCAAACCTCCAGGCTATGAGGCAGACTGACCCGAATGGGTTCTCACACCTCGGCTATCAGGCGTTTGACTCTGCCAATTGACTACGGGGGGAAAGGGATTGATTGTCCTGAAACGAGCGCCCCTGCCTCGGCAGCCAAAACAGCTGATTTAACTACTGAGGAATGTCATTACATGAGGCAGATCAGCTCTGATGGGGCTCCCCCCTCACCTTCAGAAGCGCCTGGTGCTACTGCTGATTTAAATGCAGATACGAGGAGGACTGGTAGAAATGAGTCCTCCCGCGGTGGTTGCCCAATCGCCTGGCGCTTCTGCTGATTAAACTATATGGCAGACTGGCTCGAAAGGAAGCACTCCTGCCATCGGAATAAAGTGCTCGGCACTGTCAGTGTTAATGTATATCAGAGGGCCAACAGGCTCATAAAGAGCGTTTATGGCCCTCCATATGGCGCAAGGCACTATCAGGGTTACAGTATGGCGGGGCAACTGGTTGAAGAGAGTGCTCCTGTCATCACAATTACGGCACTCAGCCCTATTAGAGTCACTTCGTGGCAGAAGGCTGACTGGCCCACCAGGAGAGCTCCTGCCACCACTATTATGGTGCTCAGAGCTATTAGGACTACCATAAGGCAGAAGGTAGACTGGTTCAAAGAGAGGACTCCTGCCTCTCTTTGGCACGGGCACCATGCTCTCTTGGGCATGGGCACCATGTTACCTTGTACGATGGGCAGACTGGCTTGCCAGAGCTCTCCTGCCATTGCCTCTATGGTGCAGAGTGCAAACGCCGCCTTACTGAGGCAGGTAAGGCAGACTGGCTCGAAACAAGCACTCCTGCAGCGGCCTGAACTGCACTGGTCAGTCCCCTGCTCAATGAGCTGTGCGGGAGGCCTCCCATCGCGGTGGGGTCGCATTTTCGGGTGGAAAAGGGCAGGCTGACTCGCAAAGAGTACTCCTATTGCAGCAATCATGGTGATTTCCACTCACAAATCAGGCAGACTGGCTTGTCTTGAGCATTCCTGCCGCGGCTCGTGAGGCGTCAAACACACTTGCCGCTATCAGTATGCCTGGACAAAACCAGGCAGGGACTGAGTCCCTTTCTGCATTTGCAGACAATTGCGAGGGGCAGCCAGACCAAAAGCAAAGCCCCCTCCGTTAGACGTGAGATAGGCAAGGACCTCAGCCGATTGTCAGGCCGGTAGGGAGGATTATCAGCAGACTGTTGTCAGCAACCATGGAGCCTTGCTCAGTATTCAATGCCTGTTGTATTTGAGGTAAGTAGGAATGGTGAGCCTCATTTTCTGAGTCTCATCTCGTGGAAGACCAAGTCGAACTGGGGAGGACCCAGGCAGAGTAGGCGTGAGCAAGAAAAATTAAACTCGATCTCCAAGCTGAGAAGCAAAGCACCATTCCTGGATGATCTTCCCCGCCACACTGAAGAAAGATTTATCTTCCTCAGCATTCTCAGGAAGTACAGCCTCTTCTGTGCCTTCTTCACAAGCATGTTAACATTCATAGTCCATGAGAGGTCCTCCAAGATATAAATGCCCAGAAATTTAAAACTGCCCATGCTCTCCATCTCCTCACCATTTATGTACAATGGTAAATGTACATCTCTCTTCATCCTGAAGTCAATTATAAGTTCTATAGTTTTTTTTGTGTTAAGTGTAAGATTATTTTCTTTACACTACAATGCTAGCCCTTGTACTTCCTTTCTATAGGCAGACTCATTGTTCTTATTAATGAGCCCCACCACTGTCGTGTCATTCGCAAATTTAATAATTGTATCGGTGTTATACAATGGGGTACAGTCATGTGTATACAAGGAATAAAGGAAAGGGCTTAGCACACAACCCTAGAGGGCTCCTGTGCTTAGTATCAGAGTAGAGGAATGGTGAGATCCCATCCTTACTGACTGTGGCCTATCTGTCAGAAAATCCTTTATCCACAAAAAAATCCTCTGATTTATACCCAAATTGGATATTTTAAGAAACAACCTGTTGGGTAGAATGGTATTGAAGGCAGAGCTACAATCCACAAATAAGAGCCTCACATATGTTCCCTGTTGTTCCAAATGTTTCAATACAGTATGGACAACAATAGACATAGCATTGTCAGTTGACCTATTACTCCTATATGCAAATTGGTATGGGTCCAAAGTAGATGGAAGACTAGCCTTAATATAGTTCAACACCGGTCTCTCAAAACATTTCATGACAACAGATGTTAAAGCTACTGGTCTATAATTATTAAGGGATACCACTACTGTCTGCTTAGGGACTGGCACTATAATAGATGTCTTCAGGCAGGTAGGGATAGAGCACTGCAGCAGAGATAGATTGAAAATATCCGTGAACACTCCAGCTAGCTCTGCAATGCAGTCCCTAACAACTCATTCCATGATTCCATCAGGCCCAGCTGCCTTCTGGATATTAATATTCTGGAAAGCGCATCTAACATCAGAGATCTGCAACAGAAGTGGTTGTCTATCAATGGTAGATGTTAATGGTGTACTATCAGTGGTAAATGCTGGAATGATGGTTGTTCCTGTTTCCACCTCAAAACGGCTAAAAAATTGATTTAGCTGCTCAGTCAGAGCCACTACTGCTAGACAAACTATTTTTATTGCTCTGCCCCGTGATTTGTCGCAGGCCTTGCCATACCTAACTAGAGTCCGTGTTCTCAGAAAGATGTTCAATCCTCTGTCTGTACGTAGCTTTAGCATCCCTGACATCATTTTTTGATTTAGCTCATGCCTCACTATATTTTAGCACATCACCAGAATGGAAGCAGCATTTCTAGCTTTAAATAAAAACCACACCTCTATTTATCCAGTTTAAACTGCATATTTATCCAATATGCAGTTACCTTTTCTCATTTTCAGAAGTCTCACTCATTAACACCAGGTAGAATGCTATTTTTCTATTCTTCCCCAGAAGAGTACTTATTGCTTGGGAACAAGCCTAAATGCAGAGCTGAATGAATTTAACAATATCACTTCTTCCTACATAATGGCATTTAAGTTTTTCCCCTCATTTTTGCCTACTGCACTTAATCAAAGTCTATTATACTATGCGTACATTTCCTAGTTCTCTCTTTTATCCAGCAAAATTGCTTCTCGCTTACCATATATCAATTTATTGAGTTGGGGTGAGTGCTAAAAAGATAAATTTCCATTGTTGGAAGAAGTTACAACAGCAGAATTAAAACCTGAACTGAAGAAAGGTGTTTTTTCTCAGTCTTTGAACTGGTTTTCTAGTGACATAAGAGATACAATGGACATGTGTCATTATTCTTTTTTGTTCTTGTTTGTCCGGTTTCTTAATCTGCAATTTGTTTTCTATCTTGCAGATTTTTTGTTATATATTCCAGTTCTTGGGCTCATATTAGGCAAAGATAGGTTTTACTTTTTTAAAAAATTGTTATTACTATTTCAGCAGAAAAAATTATGGTTCCTGAGACTTGTATTTTTGACAACAGAAAAAACAAAGTCAAGTAAACATTAGTATATTGATCAGTCTTCCTTAGCCACAAATTCTATTTTTCAATCCATTTGGACAAAATAACATGCTGTATACATATCAAGAAAGTGTTGTGTTAATCTGTCTATTTATAGCTATTGATTTCCATAACGTTTGAGTGAAATGGTGTACAATAGAGCAAAACCTTTTGAACCAAGTTACCCCAAATGGACTAACTTACAAATTGTATCCAAAATATAGGTTCCATTACTTCTGTGAAATCAATATCTAAAATTCTAAGAAGTCTGGTAGCACTTTTTCAGATTATCAAATTTTATTAAAATGCATAAGCTTTTGTGAGCTACAGCTTATGTCACCAGATACATGGAGTGGCTAAACTTAATGTCTACCTTGTCCTCCACATTTATACCAACAGTCTAGTTGTCCTTTCTCTTGCTGGACTTTTGTCTTCAACATACTGATGAGAACATCACTCAGGCCCCAAAGAACTTTTCTCTACTTCCTAAATAGTTACTATTGATATGCTGGAAATTATGCTTGGAGTATCATTGGTGCCGATTCAGATGTGTAGAAAGGAATTATCAAGATCAGAGCATACAGTAGTTACTGATCAGTTAGCCA
The DNA here is from genome assembly GCA_030761175.1 of Masticophis lateralis. Taxonomy (NCBI): domain Eukaryota; kingdom Metazoa; phylum Chordata; class Lepidosauria; order Squamata; family Colubridae; genus Masticophis; species Masticophis lateralis. The sequence continues at coordinate 36,071,500 of JAUDYJ010000006.1, read as the reverse complement.
TTTATTATCTTGAACTAAATTTTAACACACTTTGTACTATTGTCAATATCACCGTTGCATGCAAATATTTTCTATCAACTTAGCCTGTTGTTAGTCTTGTAAGGTCTGAAAGTACCACCTCCCATTTATCTTTTTGTGTGAAAGTACCAGTTCTTGACCCTACTTTTACTGATCTGAAAACTAGAAAGTGTCCCTTCTGAGATAGTTTTGCCACTCTTCTTTGTTTAGACTCAAATATTATTTATCAGACCATCGTCTAAGCTATGGTCTTGTATCCCAAGATCATTTCCATCTTCCTATTAGGGTTGAAACAATTAATGGCTGACTTTTATGTTCAGGTCCAATTACAGGAGACATTAAACAACTACAGCTCACTAACTATAACCACCAAGAGTCCCCTCAGCTGTATTTAACTTCCTACTTGAATTTTTCATTAGTTTTAAGAACTGGTTTCAGGTTCATCATGCTAACATCCATTAGGACCACAGTGACATCTTCAACTGTACTGAATGCACCACTCATAAGCTGCATGGAGTCATTTTCATTGACTATATTCTAGAAGATTTCCAATCTTTTCTCAAAACATTTGAACTAAGCACAGATATTTGGGAAAGTAGAGGCCCATACCTAGTCGTGTTATCAGCCCTATAGTTATATAATTCACTGTGTCTCTGGAGATTTGAAAATGTTTATTACTTTATCAGAATATAAAATACAAAAAAATGAAAATAATGGGACATTAAGGAAGGAAAAAGGGTAAAGGAAAAAATATAAGTAAAAGTAGAAAAAGAAAAAAGGCACTGACTTTTTACTCTTTTTAGCACAATAGAAGATCACAGCACTACGGCCTTTACTTTTACACAATGATATATACTAGCCATTTCAATAACAACAAACCTATCTAATCAGCAAAACCAAAATCAAAGTTTCATTGTTTCCATCACAAGCACAAAATCCAGGAACAATTTCCAAATGAAAACAAAATTAGATAGTTTCTTTTCTTTAAATAAAGCAATCCATTTAACCATCTCTCCTTTTTTCTTTTTGTTGTGGGAAATAATATATATTTCTCTTTATACCTATTAATCTTTATAAACTATCATTTATATTAACATAATTTACTATATGCTCTCATGTTCTTTAACCTTAGAGAACAAAAACTTTTTTAAAAAAACATCCATTTAAGAACTTCAGATTTTTCTTAAAATATTTCTAATCATTCATACTTTCAAATTTACTTTCAGTAATATTTTGCAAACTTTAGGAATTACTCAAACATCATTTTAAAAGCAGAAGAAAAAAACATTTTGAAACCCAATTTATAAACACAAAACTACATTAGAGCTTTCTTTCAATTACATCACACTTCTAAAAATCCATCCTAACTCTAATTAACTCATTAAATTTAAGTCACTCCCTCCAACTTAACCCCGTAGAATAAAATATTTTTCTTTTCTGGAATGTCTATGAAGTCTCTCTTTCTCAAGGAATACTTAACCTTGTTAATATCCATGAAGAAAAAGTCCCAAACATGTTCTTTTGTTGTAGATTTGCTTGGAGTTCATCCTCATAGAATAAAATCTTTTCTCTGAAATATCTAGTCTCTTTTTCTCAAATAATTCTCAATTTTGTTAGAATCCTTGAGAGTTGTGAGTTTGCTTGAAATTCTTCTTTCAGTTTCACTGAGAGGGTTATATTCAAACCATCGTATCATCAAATCATTATATTACCATCATAATAAAAATTGGTGTCAGGTTTATATTCCAAAATTGCAGTTAAATCCTTTACATTGTCAGATATTTGTGAAATTGCCTCAGTGATTTGATAGTTCTCTACATATAATTGCAGCTCTTGTTCTTTTTTAATATTGTCTATATTATTTATATCTTTAGAACCTAATCAGTCTATAAAATGAATAATTTTCTGTAGAGTATTTTTAAATACCTCCCTTAAAATGTGCTCGAATTTGGACATTTTCTTAGCTCCCTCTAGTGATCAAATAATATTTGTTTGTTTGTTTGTTTAGTCTGGCCAATCAGAATTCATAAAAATTGAGGAATTTCAGCCTCAATTTCAATAAATTCATCCAAGGCTACAGATTATTTTAAAATAGTAAAATAAAACTCCAACTTTCTATATGTGTATATGTATGTATTATGTTTCTGTTTCATTTTGGTTTAGTTCATTTTCTACATGTATTTCTGTTGCTGAAATCTAGTAGTCTCCAAGTTATCTTTCAGTTATAGTGTCCTAAATTAAACATTTTTACAATTTCAGAAATATGATATGTTGTATATTCTCTAAAAGTTATTGGAGAAGTAGTCACTGATATAGACAAATCCCTGAAGAAAGTTTCTGAAGTAATTTCATTTGTCCTTTAAGTAAAGAATGCCCTCTTCTCAACCAAAATTTTAAGAAAAAGTTTTTCTATTAAGAATCAAACAAGGATATTTGTTCCCAAATATCCTAATTACAGATAATGACTGTGATGATTTATAGTAGATAAGAAGATTTTGTGGACTTTCTACAAGTTAAATACAACAATAGATTGTTAACAGACGGCATTTAAGTTTTAGTTTGCTGTTGGTTCACCTGTTAACTATTTTATTGTTATATATAGTAGATAGATGACAGATCAAATTGCAAATAAATATAGAAATTTATAAATTTGGGGCCTGTTTCTCAATGGGAGAAACTAATATTGTAATAAATTTATCAATATTCAACTAGGGCAGATAATGTGTATATATGTATATGTGTTTCTCATCATATTCCATCAAGACCTTAATTTCTATTCCCAGCAATACATTTAGCTTTGAGCTATAGACAGAATAAGACCACTTCTTTGATGTCACAGTAAACAATGGACACACATAAATACTACATTATCCAGGAAACATACTTGTGATGCATACTTATAGTCTTCCAACCTCCACCTAGAACACATTACTAAATGTTTTGTCTATAGTCAGGCAACAATAATAGCAGTTCAAACTTTTACTTGAAGAAGATGCTAATAAGATAAAGAGGTCAGAAAGTGCAAGTTTCACATTAGGACTCAAAACAACATAAAATAATGTGTCACAGTGTTTTAACCAACCAGGACATTCCATTACAGATTTCATAATAGCTGTTTCAGAACAAAAAAGTTCACCAGCACAATTGACCAACAGACTGCTGATATCAAAGGTTTGTTTCAGGTTTTAGGTTTCAGGCTACCTCAGAAATGGTTTTTTTAAAAAAAACATTACAACTGTTAATTATAGAATACTTACAATGTGTCCTGTATGTATCCTGCATGTGAAAACCACCTGTCTTCCTCGATTCTTCCCTACCATCCCAATTTCAATTTTATATTTTATGCATCTGATCAAGTGAGCTGTAATTCTCAAAATGCCTTTTAATAGTATTTATTAACCTTAAAATGTGCTACCGGATTCATTCTGGGGATCTTAAAGCTGTCTCTTGATACGAAGTTGACTAAACTATAAACTATATCTCATCCCTTTATATTGTATTTATTTTCCATACAATTTAAATAGATACAAGAGACAGCAAAGATGGACAAGACTTTGTTAACAGAGGCAGAAACAGAATTTCTTTTAGAGAGGTATTTATCTCGAAAATGATTTAATGTCTTTGTCAACAGCCTATACCAGACAGTTTTCTTTTGCTAGTCAAGTGAAACTTAGAACCTGTGCTATAAATAAGTACAGCGATAAACCAAGCGGGCAGATGGTAGTTGCCATGTGATAAAAATCTCTAGCAATAAGTAAAAGCATTTCAACATAGCAGTCCTTCTTTTGTTAGTGGCCAGAATGGCTTATTAATCACACTAACATGACTATATTATAACAATAAAAAGGCTCCAGAAACCCCACCACTGTAAAATACAGCAGTTTACTTCTGATTTCTGACAAAAACTGCCCCATAGCAAACAATCGGTGTTAGCTATGCAGCATTCACTTAACAGTCACAGCATTTGCTTAACAAATGCTGCAGAAAATAAAATAAAAATAGATCTGATTGTGTCCTTGTCAGGCTCAGTTGTGGTTTTAAGGCGAGAACTACTGTACTTTATTTGATCAATGATCAGCAATATTTAAAAATATAACACAAACGTAAAATTAAATACATAGACAAAATGAAATACTACCATACCATGGGCAGCTCAATTGTGATAGTGAGTGGGAGGGGCAGGTATGGCGGGCGCAGGGGGCCGTATCAGGGTTTTGGGAGTGCGCACACGCTGCTTACGAGCGATTGCGCACTCTGGCCCCCAGTGCGTGGCTCATTTCCCAGGCTGCACAGAGTCTCAGGCCCTGGGTCCTCGGCTGATGTTGTGTAATGCCAGGTCGATAGTAAACAAAGCCCCCCTCATTTGTGATCTTATTTTGGAGGGGGGTGCGGACCTGGCAGGGATTACGGAGACCTGGTTGGGCCAGGAGAGGGGGGTTCCCCGCGCTGAAATGTGTCCATCAGGTTTCTGTGCATTTCATCAGCCGAGGGCTCAGGGGAGGGGTGGGGGGGTGGCGGTGATTATTAGGGAAAGTCTTTGTCTGAGGAGGCCACTGTTCCTCAGATAGCCAGATGTGAGTCCCTTTTTGTGAAGTGGGGTCATGGGGTGCAGATGGGCTTGCTGACTATGTACCTAGCTCCTTGCCACATGGCAGCAGCCCTGCCTGAGCTGCTTGACATTATTGCAGGGGTGGCAGTGGATACCCCTAGACTTATTGTCATGGGGGATTTCAACCTGCCATCTGCTGGTGAGGCGTCAGAGGCGGCTCGGGAGTTCATGGCTTCCATGACAGCCATGGACCTGACCCAGTTAGTTCAAGGCTCCACTCACACAGGGGTACACACTCTGGACTTGATTTTCGTTTCTGGTCAGTGGCTGAATGATCGAGGAACAGAGGATTTAGACATCAAGCCCTTGTCATGAACAGATCATTCTCTCCTTCACTTAGACTTTTGAGCCGCTTCCCCCCACCGGAGAGAGATGGAACCGATCAAGTGGTTCCGTCCCAGGCACCTGATGGACCCTGATAGGTTCCTGACAGAGCTTGGGCTGTTTCCTGAGACTCTGGCACATGATTCGACTGAAGAACTGGTGGCTGCTTGTGATAGGGCAGCTGCTGGAGCTTTGGACCACATCGTGCCTTTGCGGCCTCTGACCCAACACCAATCTCAATTGGCTCCTTGGTTCTCTGAGGAGCTGAGAGAAATGAAACGTCAGAAAAGACGCCTAGAGAGTGTCTGGAGGACTAGTCAATCTGAATTTGACCGAATACTGGTGAGGTCTTATATCAAGACGTACCTAGTGGTGATAAAAGCTGCAAAATCTAATTATTTTTCCGCTCTTATCACATCTGCAGAGAACCGCCCAGCCGCTCTGTTTAGGGTGACCGGCTTCCTTCTTCAGGGGGGAGCGTGGCAAGATTCCTTGCAGGGTCGAGCTGAGGATTTTGTTGTTGTGGCTCCATTGCCTGAGCCTGGGCTATCGACAGATGCAGACTCTGAGAGTGAGGGAGAGGAGTTGGCAAGGCCTCCCTCTCCAGGACCCTCCTCTCTGGCAATGCCTCCGGAGGACACCGAAGGCCAAGAGATAGGCCCAGAGCCAAGCACGTCCCTGCAGCCACAGGTGGACAGTGACGAAGGAGATAACTGCTGGCTGGATCCTCGACAGCGGCGCAGGGAGAAGCGTGTGCAGCAGAGGAAGAGGCATGCCAGAGATTAGCTGAGTCACTGGACCACACCCCACAGGGTATAAATGTGTGTGTGGTGGCCGGCTCAGTTTGTGACGAGCAAAAAACTAGAAGCAATCCATAGTCTTGTGTTACTGGAACTCTGCCTGCCTTATTAGACTGCATTCGGAATAATCCTTGTATTGCTGGGACCTTGCCTGCCTTATTGGAATGCTTCCAGTCTAATCTTTGTTTTGTGTGAGTAAAGTCTAAATTGGCAGCCAGCCACTGGGTTGCTACCAGCTTTGTCTTCAAAGACTTTATCGTGTGGCTTATTAACTCTGGCCCGTCTGTGTGTGTGAGAGAGAGAGAGACGGGGACAGAACATTTGTGCAATTCCTACATGATAAAGTCACTCAGATTCGGGAAGGCTTGGACTCCAACTGGGTTAGTCCAGAGGGGGAGACGGGGGTAGGTCTTGAGAATATTATCTGAGAAGAGTTTGACCCTGTGGCTCCCAAGGACATGGACATGATTCTGGGTAGGCTTAGTGCTGCCACATGTTTATTGGACCCATGTCCCTCCTGGTTGGTACTGGCCTCCCGGGAGGTTACACGAGGCTGGGTCCAGGGGATTATAAACGCTTCTTTGAATGAGGGTGCCTTTCGCACTGCCTTGAAAGAGGTGGTGGTGAGACCACTCCTCAAGAAGCCGGCTGTATTAGCAAATTATCGTCCGGTCTCCAACCTTCGTTTTGTGGCGAAGGTTGTTGAGAGTGTGGTGGCACGACAGCTTCCCCAGTACCTGGATGAAGCTGTCTTACCAGTTGGGCTTCAGGCGGGGGTACAGCATGGAAACGGCATTGGTCGCATTGGTTGATGATCTCTGGAGGGCTCGGGACAGGGGTTGTTCCTCTGTCCTGGTCCTATTAGATCTCTCAGCGGCTTTTGATACCATCAACCATGGTATCATGCTGCAACGGTTGAGGGGATTAGGAATAGGGGGCACCGTGCTGCAGTGGTTCTCCTCCTTCCTCTCCGACCATTCGCAATTTGTGTTGGCAGGGGGGTAGAGGCGCCTCGCTTGGGAGGTGCCACAAGGGTCGGTCCTCTCGCCCCTTCTGTTCAACATTTATGTGAAGCTGCTGGGTGAAATCATCCATGGTTTTGGGGTGAGGGTCCACCAGTACGTTGATGACACTCAGCTGTACATCTCTACCCCAAACCACCCCAATGATGCCCTTGATGTGATGTCCTGCTGTCTGGAGGCTGTACAGGTCTGGATGGGGAGAAGTAGGCTCAGACTCAACCCTTCCAAGACCAAGTGGCTGTGGCTACCGGCATCCCGGTATAGTCAGTTGGTTCCATCGCTGTCTATTAGGGGATGAATCTTTGGCCCCCACAGAGAGGGCTCACAATTTGGGTGTTCTTCTGGATGCACGGCTGTCTTTAGATGAGCATATGATGGCCATGACCAGGGGGGCTTTTTATCAGGTTTGCCTGATCCGCCAGTTATGTCCCTTTCTGGACCTGGACACCTTGCACACTGTCATTCACACCCAGAGGCAGAGAATTGATGGGGGCAGGGCCAGTCAGAATTTTTACTACTGGTTCTCCAAACTACTCAAAATTTCCACTACCGGCTCCTCAGAACTGGTCAGAACCTGCTGAAACCCACCTCTGGTAACATCTTATCCCTGGCTTTGAACTTGGGGAAAGTTGGATTTCTTAAGGTATTTTTCTGGTTCCCAAGTGTATTTATCCATTTTTTGCCATGTTGGGTCAACCTTTTAACTTTCACCTGAAACTCCACATCTTTTTGGTGAGCAGTTGTTTGGCTTGGTCATTCTCTAAAGAAAGTAGGAGTAGTAAGAAAAATTCATATAATGCCAACTTTCACTCTACAGCCAATTCCAGGGAGAAGGAAAATTGTCTGTTAAAACTACAAGGGTCAGTCCAAAGGAAAGAGTTGGATTTTCAGCCAATAGTTTATCATTGTCCTCCAGGCCTTTGCCAGGATTACAAGCATGCCTATCTCAAACTTTAACTGAGCATTTACTGTGCCATTGGGTGCAGTGAGGATTGATCTCCAATTTTTCGTTTACACTGATTCCCGTGTATCATTCTACAATATTTTTCTATAAATTCCAACTTGTGTACTATAAAGGGTTTGGGCCAATGTCTTGACCTTAAAAAGTTTTAATGCTGCAGGAATTAACTGGTCTCCACTTGTATAGAAGAAGCACTTAACAGCATTTGAAAATCTAAGCAGTATCTGCACTACTGGTGATTCTGGTGTGTATTCCAGGTGCCTTTAGAGTGGGTAACCACCTAAAAGAAAAGTAACCTGCTCTATTTTTTGCCCTCCTATTGTCCAGGATTATTGGGTTGCTCTCTTAGCAAAGACCACAATTTTCAATTTTTCAGAATTAAACCCAGGTGATTTGCTAAATATCAAAATATTGCTAATATTGCTGCTATATATGGGAAATTGTTTGGGAAATTGTGGTGGCATTATCTGCATAGAGAACTGTAGGGATTGAGGACCTTGACATTGAATTTTTTAATTTCTGGAAATTGAGTCAAAGGCATGTTTAATATCTCAAAAGGCCATTAAGAGGGAGTATTTCTTTTTATGGATGCATTTTTATGCAAAATGGAACTCCACCACTGGGATCTGTAATCTGACAGAGGCCACTCGAGAGCAATGGCATACATTGTCCTTATCTAAACTTTCTAGAGAACAAGGTTCATGGTGAAATTTTCCAATATATTAATGGGAGGATACTCAAGCACGATTTGTATCTAAAATGATAAATACCTGTGTAAGACTGGAGAATCCAAGATTTCTACATCCATTGCAAGGTGTCAGTGCTTCCCACAAACCTGTAGGCCCACAACTATTTTCAGTTCCACCCTCTTCTTCCTCTTCCGCTTGTTCCAGATTTGTGGAAGATGATCTCTGAGGACAGAATAGCAGTATTTCCTATTAAAATTCAATATAATTCCACCTAAAATTATTCTCAATGATGTTATACATTAACATGGTGGTTATGCATTTGGAATAACTTAGAAATCGCTGCCTTTAAATAAGTGAATATTGTATTAAATAAATCATTTCTGGAAACTCCCATGTTCTCCTTGTCACTTCTTAAATTCCTGCTTCATTTTTTTAATCATTGAATTTAACATGCTACCTTCTGAACTCTTTGAATTTCTTTCACTTAATTTAATACTGTAATGTACCAAATTTTCATAAATCATTAATTGATTCTTTTTTATTATCTGAAACATAATTAGCATATTTTTTAATAAAAAATTGATTAGGACTTTTGGAATTTGTTTAATAATTTATGGTATTATTGGCTATCCTAAAGATTACACAGCCCATAGGAGACTGTCAATGCATGGTATATGGAGTCTAATCATCAGGGATCCTTTTGGATCCATACCAAAACCTTCCAGCCACACTTAATAAGTTAACCAAGAAACATGCATTTGGAAGATCATTCTATTGCATAAAATGGCTGATGCTCTTCTTTACTAACCATACTGCCATCTACTGGAAGATGGATACCTAAAAACAAAATCTAACTATTATAATACTTTAATTATGAATTAGGTTTTAGTCATAGGTTTGTTGTCAAATTTAGATATACTTAAATATTCTTGTTTAATGATTAAGTAAATACATATGATTTGTACAGAAGAAAGATAGAATTCACTAGAATGCCGCAAATTGTTCAACAGAGAAAAATAGGTATTGAATTATTACTTGTTATAGTTATACCAGGGTCAATTCTAGACCTACGATTATCTTGAAATATCTTTGCTGAAGGAAAATGGTAAGTATAGGAATTTAATTTTTAAAAAAAAGATGGAGAGAATTTAAAAAATTATAAAAACAAAATAAATAGGCAGTAAATTCCCAGTAATTAGTTGGGAAAAAACCCTCAACCAATATAATGATTTCGGGGAAATATTGAAGAGTCTAGTTATGCCACTGCCACTTCAGTTTATTATATAATTTTTAATTATATTATTTTATGCAGGAAGTAAGTGTTGCCGCATATAAACATTTTAATACACAACATATGAATTAAATCATACTGTCAATTGCTAGAATTTAAACTATACTCTTTCTCACTTACTATATTAGTCTTGTCTCGGTTTCCATTTGCTACTGTTTCTTCTTCTGATACTTTGCTAGCATCATCCAGAAAATCATCTGATATAGTATGGCTCATATCTTCTAAATAATCTTTTTCTTGGCACAGCTTGATTTCATCTAATAGTTTTGATAATTCACCAGTTACAGCTTCACCTTTACAAGAGCCAAAATATAATAATCAGTCACTAGTAAAAGAAAATAAGTCAATTTAAGATTCAAAGTATGTTCTTCTTGGTGTAATCAAAGAGCAGAAGCAGGTGAGTTAATTTCATAATTAACAAGTTCCTTTTTCTCTTTTATGTGTATATTATCTGTGTTATTCTGATATTTGATGTAATATTACACACATCAAAAGTCTGGGGACTAACATGATTAAATAATATATTCTGTAGAATACATTTGCTTTATACAGATATTCCATCACACATGCTTATGCTGGTTGATTGTAATATGGATGCTGCTCAGTTATTAATTCTAAAACTAAATTTTAAATCAATGTTCACTTTTTCTATAATTAATTTTTCAGAAATATATTTCAAAAAAAAATTCATTAAAATACATTATTTGGTATTTCTATACAGATTTGGCATTTGGGGGATCATTTGCAAATAATCACAAAGGCTAAGTTCTCATACACATCTATCCATTAGTGTATGGGTCAATAAGTAAATTGGGAATCCAAAATGGAGCTATTGAACAGCTTTCAGGCTGAAATGTCTATTTCCTGCTTTTTTTAAATAGATAGAGTGAGTGTATTTATCATAATACTGATTTTTCTTTTCTGCCTACCATATTTCTGTGAGTATTCCATCAATTCCTATAGCATTCCAACTGGGTAATGATCGAAGTGCTTTATTTTCCAGTACTAAAGATTCTTATAAGTTAGGAATATCTTCTAAGGTACCTTTAATGTTGATATTAATACAGTATAATATTTCAGTATATTCCTTCCATCTTTGTTTTACCTCCTTTGAATCAAGTACCATTTGTCCACTGATATTTTTCAGAATACTCCTTCTGAGTTCAGAGCTCTCTTGAAAGACTTTCCTTGTTTTTCCATATGTTTGAAGTCTGCATATGTTGCTGGATAGGTATTTGGATATACAATAGTGGCGAATACTGTAGCTCGGGTATAGGGTAATTTGGATAGTTTATTTCATTTCTTCATTTCTTCAAAAGCATTCAACATGCTTTTGTACATTTATGTTTGTTTGGTGCTTTCTACTATTTTTTTGAAACATAATTTAGCCATTGTGGCACAGTGATTAGAACGCAGTACTACAGGCTACTTCTGCTGACTGCTGGCTGCCTTCAATTTGGCAGTTCAAATCTCACCAGGCTCAAGGTTATCTCAGCCTTCAATCCTTCTGAGGTCAGTAAAATGAGGACCATGATTGCTGGGGGCAATATGCTAACTTTGTAAATTGCTTAGAGAGGGCTGCAAAGCATTGTGAAGCAGTATATATTACTATTTACAGTATTTTAAATTTTTAAACAGGCTATATTGATTTTGATATTGGTATAGCCCAGGGGTGGGTTCTAAATTTTTTTACTACCGGTTCTGTGGGTGTGACTTATTTTGTGGGCATGGCTTGGTGGGGGGGTAATGTTTTTTAATGTTAATTTTTTTTTACTTTTAAAAGCATTAAAAGCATTAAGAGGTTGTAGAAAAAATGCTTTTAAAAGTAAAAAAAAAAGCCTCTGATGATCACGCGGCTCATCTGGGATCGTCAGAGGCTTTTAAAAGCATTTTTTCTACAACCTCTTCAGCCAAAGAGGCTGTAGGAAAAAAAAATGCCTTTAAAAACCTCTGGCGATCCCAACTGAGTTGCCTGATCGTCAGAGGCATCTAAAAGCATTTTGTTCTGCAACCTCTTACGGTTGAGGCTTCTTTAATATACATGCATATTTAGTGCATGTCTAACATGCACTAAATATGTTACCATAACATACCCATTATTAAAATGATACAGCCAGTGGTGGGATTCAGCAAGTTCTCACCACTTCGGGAGAACTGGTTAACTTTCTGAGCAGTTTGGTGAACCTGTTGTTGGACGAAATCAATAGGGCAGAGAACTGGTTGTTAAATTATTTGAATCCCACCTCTGGATACAGCTCATAAGCAAAGACTGTACTGGTATAAACATAATTTTTTGTATAAGTGAAAAAAGTTTGTTGACTATATAGAAAGGTTTTTAGTAGAAGTGCATTATAAATTAGGTTTACAACATAACAAAATATAGTACTTGGTAATCAGTAGTGATTATTTAAAGACTTAAAAAGTATCTCAGAATACTTAAAACCCAATTATGTAATATTTTTAGAAAAATTAACATTTTATAAGCAAAGAAGGATATATTTATTTTTTTACTACATCTCTAGTAATTTGCAAAATAGGTACAATATCATATTGACTATGTTTTTTATTATTAACATTTAGTCATTTAACACATTTAACACACAACAAACTACTAAGAATAGAATATTTACTTTTACTTGTTTGTATAGGAGAATCTTCTGGAGATAAAACACTGGAATGGTGATCTGATACTAAATATTCCTCTATGGATTCCTCTGGAACCTCTGAATTTCCTTTTTCTATGTAATCTATGGTAAGAATACATCCCATAAATAAAATTTGAAAATTCATCTGGCAATATTTTTGGAATTCTTCATATGTTTTCATGTAATGTTCATGTTGTATTTAAATTATGTAACTTAACTCATCTTGGGCAATCATAACTCATACAGCCAATTCTATGATATTTCCTGATTTTAATGGAATCAGTTACTATTAAATATATCTACAACTAAAATTCTTACTGCACTAAATAAATTAAAACTTCATTCTAGAAAATTTCATTCAGTAGTATAGTTAAGTTTTCAAAGTTCTATCCCAGTATTATTTCTCTATAAACAAATGTTATGGATAGTCCTTAATTTACAACAACAATTGAGATTGGAATTTCTGTCACTAAGAGATGCGGACATAAAGAGTGACCATTTCACTCAGCAGTGGCAATTCTGGCAGTCCTAACTGTCATCATTAACCGACTCCCTCTGTCATTAAATGAGGAACTTCCTGTTAGCTTTCCACAACAAAAATCAGTGGGAAAGCCAGTGGGTAATTGTAAGTCACAGGCCAACAGGCAGGTAAGTGACTGCTACTGGGTGAAGGAAAGAGCAAGAGGGTATGAAAAGGATGTGAGGGAGTGCATGTGAGTTGCTACATTGGTCAGTACAGCAAGGGAGGATGCAGGAAAGTGCAGAAGAGACATGGCATGAGTTTGGGAGGATGTGCAAGGGTGCAACAGAGGGTTAATGAGGAGTGTGTATAATCAAAAGTATATGTGAATGGTGTCACCAGGATAAAAGAGGGTGTGTGAGAGCGTGAGGGACTGCATGAGAAGCACTTGTTGCTCAGGAAGGGTCAGGAAGGTTATACAAGAATGGGAGAGAGGATTGGGGAAGGTTCAAGAAGAATTATTGGGTCATTTTCTGCAAACCGACTGAGTTGTAAAGAAAGGATTTTATAAGCCTATTCATGCTTACTGGGGATCAAATCAGGATCTCTGACTAAAGGCAGCAGGACATGTAAATAAAGGGAGGTAGGATTATTTAAGTGTCCACAGCCCCTTCCCCTATCTCTGTATTTGTATGTTGGAATGCACATATAGAAAGCTTTTTCTTAAAGTAAAATTAAGGAGCAGCGGACTAAAGTGCTGTTAAATAGCACTTAGCTGCCAGCTGCCTGTAATTACTGTGAGTTCAAATCTCACTAGGCTCAAGGTTGACTCAGTCTTTCATCCTTCCGAGGTAGGTAAAATGAGGATTCGGATTGTGGGGGCAATAAGCTGACTTTGTATAAAAAAGAACACCGCTTAGGGTGGGCCAAAAGCCCTACTAAGCAGGTATATACAAAAGTATGAAGGCTATTGCTTAACACATTGTAAGCTGCCCTGAGTCTCTGGAGAAGGACGGCGAATCAATCAATCAATCAATTAAATTAAATGGAGAGTACATATCAGGTCATCCAGTATTGCCATTAATGGGCAATCTTCAGTTTCGTGATAACCAAGCAATGAAGGAAATAGATCTAAAAACTTAGTAATTTTCAGAACTACTTAATTTTAAATATAAAATAATTAGGAATTAGATTAGAATCCTTTGGTACAGTTTTCTTGGAGAAGAGAGTAAGGCAGATGCCAGGCTGAATGCAACATTACTTGACCGCTCTAAAATATATGGAAATCATTGTTATTTTAATAGATAAAACTAGCAAAGACAAGTTAACTGTGTAGTGTAGAGTCACAAAAGCAGAGAAATGCAGATCACTTCACCAAATTGAAAAGGATTGATGTACAGAGATATCAAAGAAATAATACAAAATGTCAAAAGACAAAAATGTCCCAGATCACACATTCTGGATCCAATAGATATAGTTCAGGATTGAACTGTGAAGTGCATAGTGCTATCTAGCTTGGTTTCATTACAATACAATTGGATAGCATCATCAGTTCAACATCATGAGTACATCAGTAGCTAGGCAGGTAATGAATCATCTGCAAGTAAACAACTAAGATCAGAAAGCACCTAGAACTCCACATGTTTGGAGTCACAACAAACATGGAGAGTAGATAAAACATCAGGAAGCCTCAATTGTTTGTGGCACTAAGGAATTGGAAAGGAAATGTTTATATACTGAGGCCATCATGCTGATGCAGCTATTCATCATTCTGAAGCAGCGGGAGATTCTCCAGTCTCATAAAGTTTCTATCTGCATGACTTGCACTCTACTCCTTTCTCTTTTCCTACTATGTTTATTGGTCCAAGTTTCTATGGGTCTCATGACTAGAATTGACAGAGGAGTTGTGAACCATGCACCAGTTCTATGTTCTCCCACAAGTAACCCTTCAGACATAATTCTAATCAATTAGATATTGAAGTCCTTTTCAGAAGATTTGAGAATACAAGATATCAGGTAATTCAAATTCTATTTCATAATCCTGGAAGCAAAGTCCATCAGAGTTAATGATCAAATCCAAGGAAGATTATCCCAAATCGGATTAGAAGATTATAAAAGAGGAAGCCCAAGGTAATCCCAAATCACACTTAGCATGAAATTTCTTAGAATATTATCATAACCAGTTGAATTTTTAGACCAGGGTTAAGGGCAGCACAGAAATGTGAGAATGCTGAGCCTAGAATGAAAGTGAGTTGTAGTTATTTGGTTCGAATGAGAAAACATATCCTTATTGGTATGTTAGCATGAGCCAGCAGTATTTCAATAGGAATTCAGTATTCAGAACTGGAGCCAAGTGATGGCATTTATATTACAGTTTCAAAAATTGAAAGCAATCTACAACCAATATAGGGCTTGCTCCAAAAGCAAGGTTTAAGGCATGGTTGAACTATTACAATGTAATTCTAAAGTAAAATTCTAGGAATAATCACAATATCTGCTGATCCTAAAACAAACAAAGGCAGCACAGATCATGCCTGTTAGAAGTCATAGATGGAAAACAATTTAAAAATATAAAGAGAAAAATAAACAAAAAGAATGAAGAAACTACAGAATCCAATAGTGCCTGAAGAAAGAAGAGTTGGAGAGTTTTTCATGATATTGTGGAAGTAAAAGAGGAGCTACAGAATTTGACAGTATTCTGTAGATAGCATAGGGCAGTCCAGCCCTGAAAATTCACGTTGAAATCTACTGAAACAGTAGGTTTATCTTGACTCCTGGGAAATCCCTGGACAATTCTATAATGTTTTCTTGGAAACATTTTTGGGATTTGCCATTGCCTTCTTCCTAGGGCCAAGAGAGAAGGACTGGACTAAAGTCATCAACCACCAAACCAAACAGACTCTCAAGCAAACATATTTCTGTTTTAATGTTAACCATATAAACCGATGAGTTTAAATGTACCATGTACCAAATATGCTTAAGTGGTAATTTTAATATACAACATGAAAATAAAAATAAAATTGAGATTTTTGTAATTTAATCATTTTTATATGACTTACATGATGTAACTGACTGACCTTGAAGCAATGCAGCGATTTGGAGTGACTGTTGTGATGGATGTTCTTTCAGAATATCTAAAACTGTTCTGCCTAAGTTGTCCTTTATATTGGCATCAATTCCTGAAACAAATACACAGAATAGAAAATAGGAAAAAAGGGATATAATATGGAACATTTAATATTCCAATCCTAAAATCCAAATTTTCTGCCTAGATAGTGAGGGGATTAAGTCAAGGTGAACAAAATATGAGATCAGCATGAGAGGAATTCAGCCAACAGACAAACAGATCTCTCCTGTTAGTCCAAACCTGTGTTTGATAGGCATTGCTGTTTTTGCCAGCAACAGGCCTTGAATATCCTGGGGAACAGAGATGACTTAACTCCTCTGGATCTAAGCCACTTCATTTCCTATCTTCAGTCTTATCATGTGGGAACTGTTCTCAGTATTTTCCCTTGCATTAAAATCAACTGGTTGGATATTCAAACAGTACTGTCAGTAATTTAAGAAAAATAAACTATTAATATGCATTTACAGAAACACAAACACAGATAACACATATATCATTCAGCTCTGCCCAAGCTAAACTAGCTGGACTTTGGAATTATTAGATAAATACCCTTCCCATTTGCTCTATATTATTCTGAAATAAATGTTCTCTAGAACATAAACTTAAATACTTCAAGCTGATTATTTAATTAAAAGGCAACTACATTCAAAATAATACTTTTTGGTTCATGCACATATAATTAGTTAGCCTTCTCAAAATGTTATGTTATGAACTATATAAATGCCAGTGCCTAAGAAATTTAAATATTTTCCAAATCTCTTCATTATTCTATTATTTTAAGTCACCTGTAACTAAACACCAGCCTTGGTATATGCAGTTATACCCCTTCTAAGATCAGCAACTCTTCATAGTCATTCATGTCCTGATCACCTCAGGATTTGACTACTGCAACATGCTCTACCTGAACTGCCCTTGAAGACCACCCAGAAGCTTCAACTGGTTCAGAATACAGCAGTGCAGGCAGTGATGGGTATGCCTTGTTGTTGTTGCTGTTATTGCTATTGTTGTTATTTTTCATAGTCAGTATACATATCAGCAGACATACCAATACTACTATCTCCTATTTACCCAACTAGCTTTCCTGTCTAAGGGAATCTAGGTGAGCACTCTAACTGTTACGCCAAACTGGCCATGTAATATGTTTGCTTTAAGAGCTGCACTGGTTGCCAGTTTGCTTCTGGGTATGACTGAAGGTGCTGGTCGCTACTTATAAAGCCTTATATGGCATAGGGCCTGATTACATCATTTGTCTCCCATAGTATCTGCCTGCCTCGTCCCATCGAACAGGTTTGATATATTTTTGTGTCATTTGCTTAAGCAATACCATCTACCAAAACACAGGTTCTCTGTAGTAGCACTTGCCTTAATAGAATGAGATTCCCCAGGAGATTTGAATGATACCCACCCTGCTAAAGTTTCAAAGGGCCTGAAGGCCTAGCTCTTTACAGTAAGAAACCCTCTGTGACTGAAACCCTCTATTTCTTTTTCTTGGTTTCTATCCAGATTTGTTATCTCTACCAAAGAGATAACAAACCTGGATGTTTGTTCTCTACAACAAACATTGTTCTCTACGTTTGTTCTTTTTTGTTTTGTGTTGTTTTCTTGCTATAATATTTAACGATTTCAGGCCTTCCAGTGCCACTGAAAGTCAAGTGGTATATAAATTTAATAAACAAACAGATTATTCCTAATATCTAATACCTATTTGATTTAAGAATAAGAAAAATTCCTGTATGAGAGCCAGCTCATTGTATAAGAGATCATTTGGAACTGGATAAAAACTGAAAACTGGTTTCAAAGAAGTTTAAATAGCATTTTTAAACATTTTGAAATAACTAAAAATAACTAAAAATCAGTTGGGCAATCATTATTTACCTGTTTCTAAAAGAATGCGTACAACATCTACTTTTCCAAATAAAGCTGCTTCATGTAATGCACTCCCTTTTTCTGTCTAGAAAAAGGAAACATTAATAGAAATTATTATATAAAATAATCTAATTATGGCAATCAGAAATAACTGTCATGATCAACATTAACTACAGAGGTATCATTCACTGGGGTTTAATAAATAATACAAACTCTGGAATATGGCCCATGAGAATCAATATAATAGAACAATAATATCAATATTCATGAACACCTCATTCAAAATACGAATTATCAACTGCTTCACTGAAACCTGATTTTACTTGGAATAACTTTTTGATGCCAACCATCACATTTAACAATAAGATAGAATGTGAAATAGTTAAAATGCCAGGTTCTTAAAGATATGGTTATTTTCTTTCTTTTTTAAAAACTATGTTAAGTTTACTTTGAGAGCTTTGTGAGATAGAGAAAGGGTATGAGTGGACAACATGTAAAGACAGATGGTACTTCTGGATGATTTTTAACAAGTTTTATAATATAATGTTCCTATTTTTGAATGAGAAGAACTGCCTGAATGAAAAGAGGACATGAAAAGCAGTATGCCAACAATTTTATGATTGTAGTAACAATCAGACTTTCTGCCATAGTGAGAAAAATGGAATGGAAGTAATTGAACTTGGAACATAAATTGTACATAAATATTCTACACCATCAACTTTCTTTCTATGGCTTCCTCTCCTGACTGGTCATGCAGCAGAATCTAATCAAGCTCTATTGTAGATTTTTTTTTAAAATGCAGTAGTTCACTTCCTTACTCAAACTACTGTAGATAGTTTCTTTTTTATTATTTGTAACATAAATTATGTTAACCTTATGGTGCTTATGGTATCAGGAAGACAATTAACAGTGGCAGCAGGTAGTAAAACACCAAAGCAGGTCCGAAAAGGATTGAGTGCATGTCAAGATTTGAATATTTTCTGCCTTTTAATGTACAATGTTTTCAGAATTTGGAATTGTTTCCATGGTAAAATTAAAGTACTACTCTCACCCTGAATAAAAATAATTGTGTGGATTTAAAAAAATTATTTTAGTCCCTGTACATGTAAACATAACAACAAAAGCAATAATTGTTCATTATGCACTTTTCCAAATATATGTACCAAATCATTTAGTTAGGCCTCTAATATTATTAAAATCAGGTGTAGATTAACTATAGCAGAATAAATATGCTATTATCTCATTAGAATATGCAGACCAAATATGTTTATTCCCTCCCTCCAAAAAAATAGGTATGCAGGCCACAACAGTTAATAATGGTTGGTAAGGCATAGTCCACAAGACAGTCCAAACAAGTGACTACTACAAAAAGTCTAGATTCTGCAATGTTTAGTGGAAGAGTTACAAAATCTCAGAAATGGAAGGGACCATTTTGGACATTAACCCTGCCTTGTTCCACTAAGTTAGTCTAAAAATACATCATTGTGATACAAAAAATATTTCACAAATTTGTATTCAGTAAACTTACTAATATGAATCAGTACAAATTGATGAGCAAGTATTGCTTTGTGTTAAACAAAGACAGAGCCTATAAATATCAGTTAATATAAATTTGAAATTTAGATGAAATGCATACAGAAGAACATGACAAACTATCATAATAAAACACCATTTGAATTACTGTTAATGAGTTTATACTAATCATGAAGGTTATCAGATTGATCCATTACTTTCATATTATTATGTAATATCTAATTAATGTTTGAACACAGAAGAAACATTGGATTAACCAAAATATTGTGCAAACTGATTCTCCTTAGCTGATAGTATCCAGAGCATGTTCCTCTTGCTACATTGAGTAGACAGGTAAAGACAATTGGGGAGAGACAGTCCTGTAAATAGTGAAGGTGAAGATGCTTACCACCTTGGCAAAATCATTGTGGAACGCCATATATTTGGCCAACAGAGACTCTGGTTTCTTTGAGTGGCCCACAAGATTCCATATGTTTTTGGCATCATTTGACAGAGAACACCAATATGTTTGTAAACAAGGAAATCATTGGGTCAACCATAGAGATTTCAAGATAAGCTGGAAGTCAACAGCTGTTGTGACCAAGAGCTGGAACTGATGATGGTGCTGCTACGTATGCAAGATCACTGTTGCAGGTAGTATCCATCAACAGTCTTAACTGATACTACAGTACTATGCATATAGGGATTCTGCCCTGCTCCATAAAGGCAATGTTAATGAAGCTGCAAAATACCCTAGAACTGATGGTTGTATATATTTGGATTAGGCAACAATGGAAGCTATAGCTCTACTGGGATCTGGAAGTTATTCAGGTTTGTGGATTTCACGCCTGAACTTAATGCCTCAGACTGGCAGGGAAGATGTCACCTGATGCTCCTTGAAATACTTTTGGGTATACTGTTAGAGTACCAGTTTGGCATTTGACACTTATCTAATGCTGATGGTTCTTCTCAGATTCAGTTAGTTGACTGTGACTGCTACTAAATTGTATGGATGATTTTACATTTGCTACATGATACTCACTGAATCTTAGATTATTAAAGGTCTATAACTCAGCAGTTTGAGACCCAAGTGCCATGAGTCAGAGTGAGCTACTGTCACTTTTCTCAGCTCCTGCTAACCTAGCATTTCAAAAGCATTCAAATACAAGTAAATCAGTGGTGGGTTGCTCCTGTTTCACCCCGGATTGGGCAAACCAGTAGCAGTGGCAGCGGGAGGCTCCTCTCACCTGCCCGGATGTCTCTGCTCATGCGCAGAAGCATCTGTGCATGTGCAGAAGCAGTACACGTGTGAGCATGTGAGCGCCCATGAGCATGCGTGCATGTGCCCATGAGCAAACCAGTAGTGGCCAAGATTGAAACCCACTACTGAAGTAGATGAATAGGTACCACATATAAGCATGCAGGAAGTGCTTTATGCTGTGGCATGATTCTTGTTGGCCACATGATCATGGAAACATCTCCAGACAATGTTGGCTTACAAAACAGAGATGAGCATTGCCCCTTAAAGTCGGTCACAAGTAGACCAGTAAAACCTGTGGGGACACCTTTACCTTACTCACTGGGGCAAGTTCTAATTCTTGCTAATGGTTATTACTAAGACTTAGTGACAGAACCTGTGTGGATCCACTATACCTTGTGTACTTCAAGCCAGCCAGGAATCCCTACACAAAATTGGGTCAGCTTGTATAATGTGGTAGGACCAAACCAGGTCATCCAAGATTATAGTTAAGAATCCTTCCTGGAACTGATCTAGAAGTTCTGCATCATTCTAGGCCCTTTGTTATTAGTTTGAGCTCAGAGGTGTATTGTATCATAGAATGCACCCCCTTGGAATAGGTGGTGAATCCTTCAATTTTCTGTCTTAACCTTGATAAGATCTTTAGAAGTATGAGACATGTCTTCTATGAAGATTCTCCAATTCTGTAGGATGGTAGTTTCAGCTATAAGGCATAGGCTGGCCTATTTAGCTGCAGAACCTGTCAATAAAGTTAAAATGAATCCCACTTTCTAAACTTCCAAAAGGAAAACTTTTAGATGCATGCTGTTATACATATTGTACTAGAAAGGTAGCAAATAGCTCAAGGATCCTTCAAACTTCTCAGAAAGTGCTATGGGGCAACATGATACCAAAAATATAAAGATTCTTCAGGTATGTTGATTATTAAGTATTGCAATTGCTAACTTTAACAGGTGGTCACAGAGTGCCTGGTTCTCTTGGTACATTTTTTTTCTTATTCAATTGGAAGGATGGGGCTGGTAAACAAACTTTCTCAGCCCAAATTCTAGAGCAAGGACAAATATTTGAACCCTTGGCAGATATTGTGGAAATGTATGGTGGTAACTACTTAAAGATTTGTGAGGAGCTAGAGTCAAGCATATACTGGAAGAGCATTTGGGTCTGAGGCAGCTACATTCACTGGATTTCCCATCCTAAATTCTATAAGAGTTCACTTCTTCCTTTGCTATTTTTGCAGGAAGATTCCAATAACGAATACATTGTACTGCTATTCTTTCATATGTTTTTATTCTCAAATAAGGGAATTATGTTCATTCAGGGATTAGCCATCTAGCACTCTTAGCTTCAGTTCTAGAAGGATTAAGTTACACGTCATTTGTATATGTATTCTGATCTAATTATGCCTCTGCCGTTTTCCAGATGTTCTCCTAGCCTTCAGAAATTGGGCAGCTATTAAAGATTGGACAATAAGATTGGAAGAATCCATCTGAAGCTCTCCAATGTGCTAAAGTAGAAAGGAACAATCAGGAGCATGAAAGAAAAAAGTACATGAACTCTACCACAAGAAGAATTCACAGAATCTTGGGGAAACTCACATGTGTCAGGACAGATATAAACATGGTTGTCAAAATGAACAAGTGATTTCTCTCCGTACAAAAAGATTACAATTAACCAACCTGGCTTAACAAAGAATGGAAATCAGAGCTGCAGTGAACATCCTAGTCATGTCCTATTCTTTATCCCTAGTTGTGAAGCTAGGTTTTGAATATAGGATTCAGGGTTTGGAGAGCTAAGATTTTTAGTCATAGCTGGCAAGAAATCCTTGGCAGCCAAGTCGAGCCAATACTGTTCCCTAGAAGCTGACTATTGCTGAGCCACAATCAAAGAGAACATCTAATATATTGAAAGGTGATGCCAGGCTATCTGCTTCTTTGTTCTAAACAATTTGAAAAAGGCTAAAGAAAATCTAGAGCTGAGCCCTTAATAATGTCTTATGTTGTAGAGATAGGTATAACTGCAACCAAGAATGGTTCTAACTGTTAATAAAATTATGGCCTGCCTATCAATTTTGTGGGAGAAATAAGTCATCATAAAGATTAATTTTAAAAACTTTCTCTAAATGGCTGTGAAAATGATTAATCAGGACAGCAAGTTTTAGTACAGTTGTGAAACTTTAATTATCTAGCACCAGGTGGCTGTTGTAGACACTTTAAGAGAGTGATGGATAGTGCATTCCTAAATCAGATTTGAGTCACAAACCTGCTTTTTACAGGAGTCCAAATATTACTGAGCTTGCCCCACTCAAAAAATATTAGGAAACATAATTTAGTTGAGGGCAAAAGCCATGTGTTATGTCCAAACTACAAGTTATAAATTGTGCTTATTATTTGTCATTATGAATGTGTTAAATGTAAAACTATAGGGCCATATGATTTGCCATCCTTTATTTTAATAGTGCAACATTTTTTTAAAAGTTACTAACTTGGCAGCTGACATCCATTCCAGCTTCTAGTAGCTCTTGTACCACAGTTTTATGACCATTACGTGCAGCAAGATGTAAAGGAGTATGCTTTCTTGTGTTACAGCTCATCAGATTTGGATATGCATTGATTATCATCTTCACCACCCGTAGTCGGCCATATAAAGCTGCCAAATCCAATGGAGTTTCTAATTTGTTGTTTCTTATTGTGGGATCCGTAAGTTCTTCAAGCAAAATAGCAACCACTTCTGAGTGTCCATATTGGGCAGCACAGTGAAGAGCTGTTTCATTTTCATTATTCTGTTAAAAGAGAAAAAAATTAAATGCCTTCTCCAGAATACTATAATACAATACAACAGTTTCTTAGGCATGTTTTTAATGCATTGAGCAGATCTAGCAGCAAATCAAAAATAAGTTTTGCTAATAGCCTTTAGATGAATTAGTTCTGTTACCTCAGTTTCTCTTGTCCTCTAAATGATGCAATCTGTTCGTTAGAAAGAGGGACACAAATCTTGATTGTATATAAAGTCTCACTTGAAAATGTATCTGCATATTTTGCTCAAATGTAATTTGTACTTAACTATTTCCAATACTATTCTTATATATTCTGTGTCAACTGTAAAATTAAAAATGGTAAAACATAAACAAAAGCATTGCTTCACATTCTGAGTTACTGCTATCAGGATAGGATTTGTGCATGAAGAAAGTTCTCAATTTAAAACCACAACTGAGCCCAAAATTTCTGTTGGTAAGTAAGACAGCTGTTAAGTGAGTTTTGCCTCATTTTACAACCTTTGCCCACACTTGTTAGATGACTCTCTATAGTTGTTAAGTTGATAATATGGCTGTTAAGTGAATCTGACTTCCCATTGAATTTGCTTGTCGGAAAGTCACAAAAGGTAATCTCATGATCCCTGGATATTGCAACTGTCATAAATTCATGCCAGTTGTGACTCTTGATCACATGACAATCGGGATGCTCTTATGGTTGTAAATGTGAAAAACGGTCATAGGTTACTTTTTTCAGTGACATTGTAACTTCAAATGGTTACTAAACAAATGGCTGTAAGTCAAGGGCTACTTGTATATGTAAAAAATCAAAACAAAAGATATTCATTTTATTATTAATCTCAGTGGTTATTGTCTGATATTGAAAGCTATATTTTCTGCCAATTCAATACCCATTGACTGATAGAAAGCTTAATTTTGAAGATTGTCTTCAAAGTAACCCTATTTCTAGTGCTTGGATTTTAAAATTGCATTGCATGAACAGAATCCCTTTGCTTACACAAAGATTCATTAATTTTCTCCGTAAATACATTAAAACTCACACTGGACAAACTGCAAATCTTTAGATGCCAGTTTTTGAGTGATAATAAGGATTGAAGATACAATCATAAGATGAAGTGCTTTCTATTACACAACAGGATATTTAAAGTGAAACCAAACTTATATCAGACAAGTCCATCTATAGTATATCTAAAATGCATTCTTCTGAACTGTCCATATATCTCATATATTTCATTCCTACAGATTACTATAGAAATATATAGAAATAAGTATAGCCGTTCTTCATTTTTATTTTAAAAAAAAACATTTGCATACAACCAAAACACAATGTATAACCTCATGCAAATATCTCTTAGATAAGCAATACTCATGTTTTATATAATATTTTTAAAGAATTACATCGTATTGTAGCTTGAGTGTAAATATTACACACCTACCCATTAGAATTCATTACCCTCCTATTAATTAGAAGTCATATTTATCTTATAAAAAGAATTATTTTTTTGTGTGAAAAAACTGCATTCATAATTTCATACTGTTACAGTTGTAGAACAGGCAATAAAACTTTGCAACGCAAGGTAACCGTTTACAAATATTACAAATAATAAATCAATTAAAAGGTATTAAAAGGAGCCCTGTGGCATAGTGGTTAGAATGCAGTATTGCAGGGAGGTGGAGAATACTATAATACAATGCAATCATTTCTCAGGCATGTTTTTAACGCATTGAGCAGATCTAGCAACAAATCAAAAATTTGCTATACAGGTAGTCCTCGATTTAGGACCACAGTTGAGCCCAAAATTTCTGTTGCTAAGTGAGACATTTGTTAAATGAGTTTTGCCCCAGTTTACAACCTTTCTTGCCACATTTAGGAATCACTGTAGTTGTTAAGTTAGTTACATGGTTGTTAAGTGAACCCACCTTCCCCATTGACTTTGCTTGTCATAAGATCACAAAAGGTGATCACATGACCCCAGGAAACTGCAACCATCATAAATATGAGTCAGTTGCTAAGTGTCTGAATTTTGATCACACGACCATAAGGATGCTGCAATGGTCGTAAGTGTGAAAATGGTCATAAGTCACTTTTTTTAGTGCTGTTGTAATTTCAAATGGTCACTAAATGTACTGTTGCAAGTAAAGGACTAGCTATATATAAGACATAACTACATCTCTACAGAAATACAGTAGAACAAAGATGAAAACTGCTTTGAATATATTTGGGTCAGTATAAAAGGGGGAGGGATGACATTGTCATAGGTGTACATTAGAGAACACTAACCAAACAGAGGAAATAGATTTTTGATACGCTGACATCATTTGGGAGACAAACTCTGCACCTAGTGAAAAATCAAACAGATTCCTGACAAACCTGGCCTTTTTCTCCCCAAAAATAGAATAGGGAATTAGGGGGTCAGCCATACTGAACTTAATTCTCACTAACAGATGAAAAGATAGGCGGTGTTGAAGTTACAGGAACCTTGAAGGGGAGTGACCATGCAATATTGGATTTCAACATTATGCAAGCACAAGCAATAGAAGAAAGTTAAACTAGATTTTTGGACTTTAAGAGAGCTGATTTCAACAAACTTGAGAGACTTTGGGAAAGATTTCATGGATGAAAATCCTCAAAGGCAAAACAACCCAAGAAGCTTGGGAAACTTTGAAAAGTGAGATTATAAAAGCCCTGTCTAGCATTCCAATGAAAAAGAAAAATAAGAGGTCTTAAAAGAAACCAGCATGACTACACAAAGAACTCTATGATGAACTGAAAGGCAAAAAGGACAAGTATAAAAAGTGGAAAGAGGTGCACATTACTAAGGCAGAATATCAGCAAATAGCCTGAACCTGCAAAGATAAAGTCAGGAAAGCTAAGGCTCAAAATAAACTAAGGTTTGTGACAAAAGTCAAATATAACAATAAAAACTTCTTTCATCATGTAAAAAAAACCCAAAAAAGTCAAGGAAATGATTGATCTATTAATGGGAGAAAATGGCAAGAAGGTGAAGAGCAGCAAGGAGAAAGCAGAACTGCTTAACTCATTTTTTGCATTTGTCTTTACACAAAAGGAAAAAAAAACAGTCCAACCTATAAAAAAACATTAAAATACTGATTAGGAATGCAAGTCAAAATAAGCAAGAAAATGGTAGAAGAACAACTATCCATTCTGTACTAATTTGAATCACCAGTATCAGATGGATTATACCCTGAGGTTCTAAAGGAACTGGCTGATGTGATCTCAGAACCATTGAACCATATCTTTCAAAGATCCTGGAGCACGGGGAAACTACCAGATGACTGGAAAAGGGCTGATGTGTTTCCCATCTTCAAAAAAGGGGGAAAAACAGATCCAGGAGACCTGTCAGCCTGACATCAATACTTAGGAAGGTTCTGGAAAAGATAATCAAGCAATGAATCTGGGAACACCTAGAGGCAAACAGAGTCATAACCAGAAGCCAACATGGGTTTGGCAAAAATAGATCATGCCAGACAAATCTTATTGCAATCTTTGACAATGTGACAAAATAAATAGAGCAGAGAAAGGCTGTAAACGTAATTTACTTGGACTTTAATAAGGGATTTGATAAAGTAAATCACAACCTACTACTTGATAAGATAGAAAATGTGTGTAGACGGCATCACCAATAAATGGGATTCATAACTGGCTGGCTGGTATTCTTCAATATCTTTATCAATGATTTAGATGAGCAGATAGAAGGGGAACACATCAAATTTTCAGATGACATCAAGCTGGCAGAAATAGCCAACACTCCAAAAAATAAGCTCAAGTTAGGGAAGGATCTTGACAGACTTGAAACACCTGGCCTTATGTAACAAAACAAAACAACGATGAGAAAAGTAAGTTTCTACATTTGGGCAAAAAAACCCCCAAATGCAGAGGTATAGAATAGGTGGTACCTGGCTCAATAGTAGTAATTATGAGAGATAACTTGGAGTCCTAGTGGACAATTATTTAAATATGAGCCAGCAATGTCCTGCAGCTACCAAAACTGCCAACACAGTCCTAGGCTGCATTAACAGAATCAAGATCGCATGAAGTGTTAATACCAATTTATAATGCCTTGGAAGACCACACTTGGAATATTGCATCCAATTTTGGTTGCCACAATATAAAACATATTCCAGAAAGAGTGTAGAGAAGAGTAACAAAGACGATTAGGGGAGTGAAGGCTAAAACATATGAAGAACTGTTACAGGAATTCAGTATTAAGGAAAAGACGGATGAGAAGCACCTGAAGCCAAGACAAGAAACAATGGATGGAAACTAATCAAGGAGAGAACCAACCTAGAACTAAGGAGAAAACTCCTGACAGTCAGAATAATTGATCAGTGGAATACCTCCAGAAGTTGTGAGTGCTCCAACACTGGAGGTTTTTAAGAAGAGATTGGCCAACCATTTGTCTGAAATGGTATAGGGTTTTCTGCTTAAGCAAGGGGTTGTCTAGAAGATCTCCAAAGTCCCTTCCAACTCTGTTATTCTGTTAACTAATTAAACAAACAAACAAACAAACAAATATTATCAGGTATATTTCTCCATCTCATGTCAATGTCCAATATTGCTTACAATATTTGTTTAAATAATCTGATACATTCTCCTCTTGTCTAGTCAAGACATCCCAGGTTGAATCCATGTGGTAGTGAATGCCTTTTCGTGGAAGGTGTGCTTTGAAAGAGGCAATCATTCACTTTTTCTTAAAGAAACCATTGTTGGACACCAACAGAACTGGGCAATTCTCATCCAATTTCCAACTTCCCCTTTTCAAGTTTATTTTATTTATTAAATTTATATGCTGCCCACCTCCTCAAAGGTTGTTGAGAAGTTTGTTGTCTTGTAACTCCGCATGGTCCTGGAGGAAGCAAATTAGTTGCACACCTTTCAATCAGGATTAAGTCCTGGTAATAGCATACAGACAATATTGATCAACCTTTGATAGACTCAGAATGGAGGTAACGTCTCCATTCTGGTCCTCAGTCTCCCAGTGGCCTTTGATAATATCAATCATGGTATCCTTCTGGGTTAGCTCAGAGGATTGGGAGTGAAACATATGCTTTTGCCCCAGTTCTCCTTTCTTCAGGGTTGATTCCTATCACTCTGGTAGGTGGGAAGAATTCTATGGCTGAATACCCTGCTTCGCAAGGTTCCTCGGGGCTCTATTCATTCTTTGTTCCTATGTAACATCTCCATGAACTCCTGGAGAGGTCATCCACTGAAACTGGGTGAAGTGTCATTAATACAGCAATGATATTCAACTATATATTTTTGCCCTGAATTGACTAAATGATGCTATCGGTGCTCAGAAGCCATGGAAGCCTGGATGGAGAAGAACAGATTTCAGTTCAGTTGGTGATTATGGGTTTTAAGACCTGACTCTTGGATCTACAGATGTTCCATCTTTAGAGCTAGAGCACAATGTGAGGCTCTTCCCAGGCTCAGCACTCCCACTTGAAGGGGAGATGGTAGTCTGGCTAGGAAGGCCTTTACACAGGTTCACTTTGTGAACCAATTGAGCCCAGTTCTGGATTTGGATGCCCTATTTACAGTCATTAATGCCTTATGCACTTCTTGGTGGGTTTTACATTAATGTGGTTTAATCTGCCCTTGATAAACTGGAAGTGGTCTGGCTCCAAAGTGCAACAGTAGCTGGTGGTTTGGGGCATGCCATGATATGCCAATTTAATACTCCTGTTCTGTGAGCCGAATTGTTTTCCGTTGAGGTTCTAAGTGCAATACAAGGTGAGGTATAATTTAAGGTGCTGGCTATCACCTGTAAAGCTCTACATGACACAGAATCAGATTATTTGTGGGTGCTATTGTCACTGTTTTTCTAATATTGAAATTTTAAAATTCTGTTGGTTATGATTTTGATTTTAACCTTCTGTCCACTGCCTAAAGCCACTTTGGTGAGATAAGTGGCTATATACATTTCCTAAATAATTAAAAAAAACCTTGATCTGATTTGCTTGAAATAGTACATTATTGATGCTAATTCTATTTTAGAATATCAAATTTAAAAAATATTGCTTAATATTTAGAGCAGACAGAGCGTTACTAGTAACAATATTTTTTAAAAAAAATCTAGATAAGTAGATAAATATTTCTGCTTGTCAAATTTAGAATTAAAATGTCTCTTTAACAAAATGAACTGACAAAAGATATATGAAAAGTATTATATTTTCAGTTTCACATATGTTGAAATAATTCCTTAGTATTGGGAAGCTGGTAGCGTTGGGACGTCACTTATAAATATAATCAAAAATACAGTGATCAGCCATTATTTTCCAGGAAAAGAACAACCCAGATTTATAGTTTAATCCATAGAAATATTTTAAAAATAAATTATACTTTAATTTCATCAATTCTCTGAAGACCAATATCAAATTCTCATTCTTCTTCTAATCAATTTTCAATATAAAGATATTAAAAATTGCAAATCATGACAACTAGTATCTTAACAAACTTTATTTTAGTCCTATGATTTCAACTGTGTTATTACAATTGTTTACACTGGATAGATATTATATTTAACAGAAGTAACAAAAAGTACTGTGTTTATATACAAGTATTGGGTTTCCCAATTTAATTATATTTTTGCAATATAGGTTTTTGCCAGAAAATATGTAGTAGAACAGTCTCAGCCACAAGCATAATGAATATATTTTATAAGCCATGCATGCATATTGTAATTGCTTAATTTAAATATGCAATGAGGTATTCAATTTCTCATAGATGGTTATTTTGATAATTCATGTACATAAATTACAGGAATTAAAATACGTATCTGGAAAAGCACACACTGAGTTTGGGTTATACATTTTACCCAATTCAATGTACATGAAAAATATTTGCAAAAAGCATGTTCCAACAAAATTCAGGATGACTTTACCTGGGACTCAAGATGCAGATTGAAACTGACTACAACTGAGAATGTCTAGTCAATTTCAATCTTGTGTCAATGTCATTGATAAAACCCCTCTGTTGCAGTTCTACTGCAACTGCTGAGTTGACCCTAAGAGAAAAAGGAAGAGGAAGGGAAAGTAGAAAGCAAGGAGAAAGACAGAAATAAGGAAGATAGAAAACAACAGATTTACAGAGCAAGACACACAAAGGACAAGAAAAGAATAGAAAAAAGGAAACAGTTTTTGAAACTTCTCTACTTTCCTTATAGCTTTTTGATATTTTCATGCATTAAAGATTATTACGATATGAACCCAGTTTATGTGATTCTTCACATAAAACATATGTCAATAAGATTATAAAAGGCATAAATTCAGAATATAATTCTGCATTAATATTTATTTATTAAAAAGAGTAATAATTCTTCTCCAGTAAACATAAATTTAAAATTTAAATTTATTTTAGTTGAAGATCTTGCTTACCTCTCTTTATGTTTGAGATAATAAACAAGATGTGACACTTTTACTTGAAATGACATCTCTCAAGAGATCAAATTGCTGTTAAAATGCCTTTCAGAGCTAGATAAAAAATTATTGAATTTGAGAGTTAATCATTCCAGCCTGGATATGTCCTACTATTCTCTGTAAACATCCGTTCCCCTATTATTGGATTGTGGTTATTGCGGTTTTGATTTTAAAGCATTTTCAAAAACCTATTATCAGTTTATTATTTATCTTATATATTTTATAATCTATATATTACTATATAGTAATATATAGTAATATATAGACTATAGAATTATATATTCTATAGTCTATCCAGGCTCTGGATAGCCTGTTGAGCTATCCAGAACCTGGATAGCTCAACAGGCTAATAAGCAGACTAAAGCCTGTTATTAACATCCAGCTGTCTGCAGTTGCACCAGTTCGGGTCTCCCCAGGCTCAAGGTTGACTCAGCCTTCCATCCTTTCAAAGATAGGTAAATTGAGGACCCAGTTTGTGGGGGCAATAAGCTGACTTTGTATAAAATATACAAAAGTATGAAAGCTATTGCTTAACGCATTATAAGCCGCCCTGAGTCTTCAGAGAAGGGTGGCATATAAATCTAATTAAAAATAAAAATAAATATATCCATGATGGTGAACCTATGGCACATGTGCCGGAAGTGGCACACAGAGCCATCTCTGAGGGCACATGAGCTGTCGCTCGTTGCTCTTCTGGGCTCCAGCACGCCAGTCAGGTGGTCTTCATGCATGCAGGAGCACAGGAAACCAGAAGAGCAGCCATCCGGTGCGCATGTGCGCACCAGGAAGATGATCTTCTGGTTTCTTACCCACATGCGCACCGGCCACCTGGTCTTTTGGTTTCTGCCTTGCATGGATGCGTGAAGACAAGCTGGCCAGTGCACATGCACACACCGGAAACCAGAAGATCATCTTCCCAGCGTGCACATGCACACCAGGTAGCTGCTCTTCCAGTTTCCGGTGCATGTATGCGCACCAGCCAGCTGGTCTTTGCATGCGCATGCGTGCCATAAACTGGAAGGCTAGGTGGCCAGTGTGCATGTATGCACCAGAAACCAGAAGATCTTCCCGGCGCACACATGTGCGCCAGGCGGCTGCTCTTCTGGTTTTTGGCATGCACATGTGCACCAGCCAGCTGGTCTTTGTGTGCTCATACGTGCTGGAAACTGGAAGACCAAGAAGACCAGATGATCTTCCTAGTGCACTCATGCGCACGGGGCAGCTGCTGTTCTGGTTTCTGGCATCTACGTGCATAGGTGCGCGCTCCCATTTCTGCACTCAGTGCTAAAAAGGTTCACCAGCACTGGTCTATATATACACATGTTCTTAAGATAATGTCCGTACTAAAACTATTTCAATAGGTATATTAAAATGTGTCACGATTTTCATGTAAGTATCTCCAAAATATTTCAGAAATAAATGTAAACTGTAAAATGGACCACTGAAGTTATCTCCTTCCATGAAATGACAGTGGGTGGAAAAGCTTGGGTTTTTTAAAATATCATCCCATTCCTATGTTATATCTTGTCCCCAGAAAACTGGACAGCACCTTCCTGGATAATATTTAGAAAGGCTTAAGAACCAAGTTTTTCCACAGATCTCTCAACTTAGCAAGATTTATTATTTTTAAGAATTTGCATGCTCAGTTAATATGGATGCTAGGAGGATTCTATCAAGTTGCATTACTAATTTTATAGCTTTAATAGCTTTATATTTAGTTTTATACAATGAGTCCTTATTGTATTGGCAATATATAAGCAAATGAAATAAAATAAACAACAAACAAGGACCTTGTTTCTTTTCATCCATATTTTCAGAAAAGTACCAAACCTGATATATTTAACAGATTCCTGGCTTGTTATATGTGAATCAGGAATTGTATTTCAACATAATTTCTAACCAATTATTTAAAATGTCAACTTCAAATACTTGTTTAACAAGTTTGCTTTTAAACTTGATTATTCATTTACATATAACAAACCAAGAAAATTTACGAGATTGTCTTCTGCCACCGATAGCCTCCCACCGGCCAGTACGCTCTCACAGAGAGGGATTCCTCAGGATGCAGTCAGTCAAATTGTGTAGACTGGCAACCTCCAGGGGAAGAGCCTTCTCTGTGGGGGCTCCCACCCTATGGAATGAACTGCCCCCGGAGATACATAGGATCCCTGACCTCCGTATCTTTCGCCGTGCCCTTAAGACCCTACTATTCCAACAGGCTGGGCTGACGTGAAATTTTTAATTGGGTATTTTAATTTTGGGGTTTTTAACAAAACTGGGCCAAATTATTTAATACTTTTAAATTTTTTTAAATTCACGATGTATTGTGTTTTTATTCTGGCTGTACACTGCCCTGAGTCCTGCGGGAGAAGGGCGGTATAAAAATGTAATTAAATAAATAAATAAAATCCTTCTATACCTCACACAACTTTCTTTCTCTGCCTAATCATGTAGTCGTTTACTTATTATACTATAACATTTTGCCTAATAAACATCACAGTCACCTGCCCAATGATTGTTCATGAATATACTGTTATTTCTTTATTCTAACATTACATTCCTTGTTGTAAATAATACTGATCACTCCAATTTTCTGATTTTAAATTTATAATTTGTCCAGTACTTGCAATTTAGCAATTTGATTTAAAAAAAAGCAACCAGAGGTAAACTATAATTTCAGATACAGTAACTTTCTTTCATACATTTTTCTTTCTTTTTCATAAACATGCCTATAAAGAAAGCAGCTACTACATTCTATGGCTACAATTCCTGGGAATAAATGTTATTTTCAACATTCTGAAATTCTACATTAGAAGACCTTACACCAAAACTATAGGAAATATGTAAAAGTAATATTCTGAATCCTTTTTTCCCCCAATTTAACAATGAAATCAAAATTATTTTAAACAGGTGACACATTCTACATGCTTTTCAACTAGAAATCTGACAAGCAAGCTAAATATCCAAATTTTCCATTTTGTAAAATTCATTTATATTAAATATACTTGAAAAGTTCTCTAGATTCATCAGATTTACAGTATATTTATTTTTTCTAGCTTTTGCTAAATATATTTTAGGAGAAAGGAAGAAGGATGATTAGAACGGTTTCCTTGCCTCTTAATGGTTTTACACAGTAATAGCTATAGATGCAAAAAAACAACTCTTTCCCCCCCACCAGTTTAAAGTAGTAACAGCTTACCCTTTGCCATCCTATTATGTCTATAATATTTTCTAGACGCAAACTCTTTAGAAAACAATACTGTAATGGGAATGGTATGCATTTCTAGAACACATTGTCTGATAATACTTAGAGTTTGGAAAGAGAGAAAAGCTAGTAAGAATTTTTGCTGTTTTAATATCACTCTAAGGGACTACATGGAAGTGATAGTACATTTCTAGGGTTATATCTGTTGCAATCTAATAGACCATTCTATCAGACTGTACATAATCAAGACTTTTTGATAATATGATGATCAATTATACTGCTGATCATGTTTTTAATTGATTGTAGATCATTTTTATATCTATCTTTATATTGGTTCTTAATTTATTTAATTTGATTTTTTTAACCTATTGCTAGTTGCCCAGTCACTTAAATGAAATAAGCAGCCATTCAAATGAATTCAAATCTAATATAGATTTGAATAGTATACATCATATCTCATTTTATGAAATGCTACCAGAGTGTTTAATATTCATTATTGCTGTGAATAAGATGGTTGAGGGGGAATTAACATTTTGCAGGGTTTACAAATTTTTAAAGATAGTAGGAAAGTTGGTACAAGTTCCCAGTTTTTAAAATTCTTGATAAAAAATATTTACAGAAATAATATGCCACTGTTAATTTAAATAGACCTGCTCTTAATATTACTTCAGTCTCTTTTGATTTTAAGATGCAAAACTGTTCGCATAACAATAGAATTTTGCTATTCATTTACAGCATGGAATTACAATGGCTCTCTGTAGCACAACCAACCTATAAAAATCAGTAGCACTTTTTCCAAATATTATTTTTATTATCTCAATGATAAAATAAGATCTGCTAAAAAAAGAAGACTGAACTAAATACAATATCATAGTAATTACCAAAAAAATCTATTTTGATGTAAGATGTTTGCAAAATTGTTCTATATTGTATAAAACCTCTCATCCATATAACCCTTACCCAGATAAATAATGCTTTGCCGTGAAGGAACTTCATATGAATCCAGTCATATTTCTATAAAAACAAAAGGATACTTACTTGTGTTTGCTGAAGATATAAACAAATAAATTTAATAATATCACCTGTTCATTCACTCTGGAATGTGATGGCCCATGATGGATAAGAATCTTCACAATCTCTACATCTCCTTTCCAAGCAGCCAAGTGTATAGGAAAATACCCTTTATTATCTGCCACATTAGTGGATGCTTCATATTGAAGTAATTTGATAACTACATCCCTGAAAAATATTTTAAAAATGCACTAAGGATTGACAGATTCCTTTACAAAACTGAATTTATAGCACATACTGACAAAATATACCAAAACAACCACAAAATTATTCTTACGATACTGTCATCAATGCTAAGAAGCAGGAAGCAGATGTGTTTAAGAAATTTAGAAATGATTATAACAATTATAATCATCATACTCTTTAAATAATCATTGAATAAGAGATTAGGAATTATATATTCATAAAAGGTTTACTCTCTTGACACATACTTTAATTTGGAAGTTGGTAGTTAATGGCTAGATCTCATATTACAAAACAAATATAAATCACAGGAATTACAGAAATGTTTCATACTAGAGATTCACAGTTAAAGACTTTGAAACTCCTATTTTCCTTCAATCATATAATAGTTAAAAAGGTCACTCTTATAAGTTCTGTGAACTATCTCCCTAGCTTCAAAGAATTGCTAAGACTGGAATTTTGCTTCATGAACCACTGAATTTCAAATAGTTGTTTATAACTAGGCACCATAATTCAGTGTCCCCAACCTTTCCAGGTCCACAGACTGGCAGCAATGGCAGCAGTATGGGAGGATGGAAAAAGAATGGTTTCGTGCAGGCACCTGCAACTTTCGTGGACTGGTTCCCAACAAGCCATGGACCAGTATTAGACTGCAGACCAGGGGCTGGGGACCCCTGCCATAAGTAATTGCTGGGAATTCTGGATATCACATATAGAAGGCATGCATGGCTGCCCTATGTTATTACTGGTCACTGGATCTTCTTGGAAAAGAAAGGTTACAGAAAAAGTTCCTGCTCCTGTTGAATCTCTCCTGAGCAACCTAATTTTTATCAGATTTGGTGTGCTCCTATATAGTTTGATTGTTCGGTAATAGTAATAAATTCTGGCCTGTTCTTCATTCCTCACTACTTCCCTGGCTCTGAAAACTAGTTTTATCTCTTGTCTATTCTTTTTTGGTACAATTGTTGATTCTTGATGGTTATCTCATGCTGACAAGCTGCATATGATTCAACTCTGATATTCGAACCCTACTTCTGCGTTGCATATACCTTCTTTTTTTCCAAGATCCTAATTCCCTAATTCACATTTTGATTCCCTTTCTTTGATCTTTTGAAGTACCAGATTTTTCTTCACTATCTTTTCTTCCAGTACCCTTCAAGAACTATATTAGATTCTCTATGAAGTTCTATTTTGAAAATATTTGATATGAGCAGTAGCAAATAAAAAGATTGCATGTACCAAAAGAGAGTACATTGCAAATAAAATATGATAAATAAAACATTCAATTTATTTCTGAAAGTCGGTGAAAAACCAATATTCATCCATTGATCCATCCATGTCAGATACCTGCAGCCAGAATCATTTGTGCATAGGCCCAAATAGATAATTTATTGTACATCACTTATATTACAAGAACTATCTGTCTTGACCATAGACATTACCTCTCCCGAATCAATTCCAAACTGGAATGTTTCTTTACTCGCCCTAGAGGAGCCCCCTCTACTATAGCCAGTGATTCCACTATAGTCCATTCATTCAAGTTATATGTTACTAGATTTCTAAAGATTAACAGCTTATTGATAATAACAAAAATTAAATTAAAAAATATGCCTCCCTGATGTGTTAATGTTTGACAGAAGAATCTTCAAACATCCCCAAATGTTTCTCTGAACAGTCATGAACAGTCAGCAGTTCAAAAACATAACACAAAGTATATGATCTTAATACAAATAGTCCTTGATTAACTATGGTAATTGGCATTAGAATTGCCATCACTAAGCGATGTGATCTTAAAACATGGCATCACATGACTGTATATCATTTTGCAATAGCAATTCCAGCACTCAATGTTGCCGGTAAATGAATCAGTGTAGGCTATTAGTGAGAATGTCACACAGTCATTATGTGACTTCCTGTCAGCTTCCCCACATTTTCTTGTTGGAAGCCAGCAAAGAAGGTTACAAATGTTGACCAAGTGACTGCAAGGAAGCTGAAATGAATGGAACTCTGAGGAGCAGTCATAAATACCATTTGTTCAATGCCATTGCAAGTTTGAACCACTGCTGGATGAGTAGTCATTAACCAATGACCATCTGTATCTGAGAATAGTTTCAGACATGTAAGACAACTGTCGAGACGCCCCACTCGACACCTCGGGGCTTCCGATGGCGCACAAGAACGCACCTGACAAGACGGGGCACGTTTGAGCAGAGGGCGGGAGATACGTTCACGGTGATGGGGGGTGAGACCGTAGGCGGGCAGTCACCTTGCGGACGCGGTAGGTCAGGTGTCTGGTGATGCTGGCTAACACGCAGGAGAGTTGCGCGAAGCCGGAAGTAAATGCCGATTGGGAGGCTGCGTTGGAGCGGCTATTTGAAGGCGTGGGGTTGCAGTAGAGCCCAACGCTGACTTTGTGTTATCGTTCTGCTGAACTCAGTGTTGACTACGACGGCCTGAAAAAATGAAATAAACCTGTTTCCTGCTCACAACGTTTGCCTGCAGCATGGTTTGTTCCGGGTCTGTCGAGCAGCTTGAGAACAACTCTAAGAAGGCCCAAGCAAGGGATCATTGTAGATGACATTCTCCCAAATATGGGGAATGTAGCAATCCTCTTTTACTAGATCTTACTGAGTAGACAGATTCAAGCTTGATTTTTTTCTTATCGATGTTTCATTATCCAACTAGGTAACCAGAACTAGCTCTTCTACTGGTAAAACAAAATTTTCCCAAAAAAGAAAATTCAGTATTCCAGGTAGATCACAAAATGGCACTAGTCTGCTACAAAGTAAATGTTCTTTACTAAGACTATTACAAAGTATTATATATCTCAAGAATATCCTAGAGGCAAAAAAGAATACCTTTTTGAATATGCTTTCAGTCAACCTTTATGGATAAAAAATCTGTAGACTTTAGCATGACGGAGAGTACAAATTACAAATCAAGTGCAGATTCCTGGTTAGAAAGTTGTATCTTTTTCTACAGCTATAAAATCCTTTTGAAGTAAAGGATCTTGTTTGCTTTTACTTGGACTTTTCTTTTTCTGGGGTTCAAAGCTTGAATCAGAGGCTGCAAAGAAATGATAAACATGTTTTTTTTCAATCTTGATCCAGTTATTTCTCCGGCATTTTACTTGTAATTCTAAAAGAGCATTAGCTTTTCTGTTTTCAGCAAGCAATGATCTGTGGTAAACTGTGTATGTGACAAGAACATTTCTTCTTCATGGTAATGGCTATTGAAAAGATTTGAGTCTGCAAACTGCATCATTGTGAATGGCAAGAATTCTGACTAGGAAGTTACTTTTACAATCATTCAATAATTCACAATAATTTACAATAATTCTGTAGGAGATGAGCAGGCTCAGCCTGAGGGAGGGATCAAACACACCATCATTCTTGAGTCCCTTCATGCCCCAAGAGATCTAAGTCCAGCCCACCTTGAATTCCATTAACTCTTATCTACCCCAATTTGCTTTAACCATTACTAGTTGAGATTCTTGTAAACAGCATAAGCAATAAACCTTTATATTCATTTAAACTGCTTGGACTTCTGATTTTTCCATTCTTGACAAATTCAAGAAAATATTATATGGATATATCTTAAAAGGTTTTTCTTTTTTCAGTGCACTATGATAAGCACCCACTGCATGGTAACACTCATTTTAGACATCCTGGACTAAATCCATCAAAATTCTGGATATTGCTTGTTCAGATAAATGATGGTAGCAATATTATTTAAGCAGCCTGATCATGGAGGATTCTAACATTTCAAATTCAACATGTCTAACCTTATCTGGAATCTTCCAATTGTACTTGCAAGCAGGATCAGGAATGTGTTGGAGGCATTAAAAGGTGCCTCTCTAAAACAGTTAGTAAAATGCCCAACAAGAGGAGACCATATTCTAGGCTTAGCAATAAAGGAGGGTATTTGTAGTTTACGGTTGAAACAAGGGATTCTTGGTACTCTCTAAGTTTGGTTATTTTCTTGAAGACAATTCATCACCCAAACTAGGTAACATCAGTGCTAGTAAGGAGTGGGTTTGCCCTCAATTTATATTCTAGCTGTTCCTGTTATGATTGGTTGGAGGGGTCTTGAATGTTCTTTGGTTGAGCTGTTTATTGTTACCTTTTTGGCAGTTCCTTGGTTGGGGTATTGTTTACTTCTTAACTGTTGCTCTTATGTTAATCTATATCCATATGTTGTGAAATTAAAGAATTTTCATAATATCTCATAGTCACAACATATGGACAGATTTAAGCATAGTTTCAGTTGGGAAACTGTGGCCAATCTAGACCAAGCCCAGTCCAAAAAGGCTATAGAATTCCTGGAAGCTTGGCACTCCAACAAATTGGCCACCAATGGACACACAGACATAAAAACATCTATATACTGTGCAAAAGAGAGAATTAACAAGCCCAAAAAGGAACAAAAAGACCAAAACACCTTGCCACCAGCAATCAACATCCAGATGAGCATAGGTGGACCACTACATCTTTTTCTGCTGTCAGTTTTCTAAGTTTTTATGTTTCTAAATACTGTGTCTGTCAGTTACTCTATCATAGAGCATTCTCATGGGAGGAAGAGGAGGAGGAGGAGGATTGCTGAGCAATAAATGAATAGCCCCAAGCAGATTCAATGGGTGAAAAGGAAGCCAGAAAAGACAAAAACAGACTGATCCACAAGGAACAAGAAAGTTCCTAAAAATTATGCTTTGTTAAGAAACTTGATTGAAATTAGTTCTTTGCATTCATGTGATATTGGTATAGAATGAGCACAACTGACAAGATGCAGATTTCTCCAAGAAATAGAAAAACTTTTTCTATTTTTAATATATTCTGATGGATTATCATGAAACAGAAATAAAAAAAAACTACAGGGAATATATTTGGTACAGCATAGTAAGTAAATGAAAGTAAATACTTTGGCTAATTTTGCAGAAATGGCAAAGATTTCGGCATATCTAAAAGATAGGACTCATGAAGTTTTTGTTAGAGACTGGAAGAAATGGGTGGATTATGTGCAGAATAAATATCAAATTAAGAAGTATCAGTTATTATTTGACTGAGGATATTTAGAAAAATGGGTTGATTATGTGTAGAATAAGTATTAAATTAAGAATTTTTAGTTAGCTTTTTGATAGAGGTTGAAGAAATAAAGGATTATTCTTATTGTTATTACTATGTTAAATATACATATTATATTGTTTCTTAGATATTAACTTGATATAAATTTATATACTTTGGTTATAATGCTGTCTTTAACAAAAAGAAGGGGGAAAAAATTTTATGTTTGTGTAGCTTCAAGGGGGCATTTATAAATTTTATAAACTTTATTTGTTTAACTTTAAGTTTTCTTATTACTAGTAAAGAATTTTGGATTCATCTTATTTTTGTTAAAGTTATGATACATATTGTGGATCTCACCTATATCTAATGTTTAATAATGATTGATATATACTTATGATTTGTATCTAATGGAAGTCAGGGGGGGGAGGGTTGGGGGGGAAGGGGGGGAGGGGGGAAAATGTGGGGTTAAAATTGTATTGTAAAACTTTTTCAATTAAAAAAAAAAAAGAAAGTAAATACTTTTAGCATTACCTATATAAATAATACCGCATATATCTAAATTGGTTGCCGGACTCACCCTGTGAAATGTTTATGTAAATAGGAAAATGTTCATGTCCCGTATACCCAGGATAGAATATTAACCACTGAACTTCTTTAGGATACTTGAGTAGCTAGAATTCAAATGGTCCAGGTCCACCACCTGATGGAATTAATTGTACTATATTGCTTATTCTTGAAGCAGGAATAAAATACCAGATTCCAGAACAAAATGTGCTGGCAAGAAAATTTGAAGTGAACTTTACAGTATATCCATTATTTATGAAGAAGCTGTTCCACATGATATTATGATACATATAAATAAAATAAAAAAACGTTCTCCAAAGAAGATAAAAAAGATCACAGTAGACAGACAATGGCAGCACCTAGATATAGCTTTAATATGTAAGGTTGCAGAACTTAAGGAGAAGTCTCTTCTTTTCCATTCTATTCCAGGCAGTGGTTATTACTTGAATAGGACTTTACACCTAGTCACATTTTAAACACATTTAACCTACTTTTCTTTGCTGGTCTTGATAGCTGTTAGCCAACAAGCTAGCAGGCTGGATTCTTGCCACAATTGAGCAATAAAGGAACTCAGGCAAAACAATCTTTTGGAAGCAAAAAGTCCTCTTTACCAGTATCTTAGAACAGCAACTGTAAATGTAGTCAACAGATTTAATATAGGTTAAGACAAGGAACTGAATAATCAAGCAACAAATCTGAAGGGAGAGACAGGAAACAGGATGGAATGGAATCTAGATTTCCAAGCACAGCACAGCAAGATAAACCCAATAAATCTGAGACTTGGAAAGTTGTTCTTTGCATTTTCTCCCAAGGACTGAGGCCAATAAATCAGCAATGACAAGCCTCCACCCAAATGTACAGATAAGCTACAACCTCATTAGTGTTGGCTTTTCTGTTGGCCTGTTCTTTGACAAGCCTCTGACCTATGAAACTCAATCTCTGCTACTGGATCTTTA
The DNA here is from genome assembly GCA_030761175.1 of Masticophis lateralis. Lineage (NCBI taxonomy): Eukaryota > Metazoa > Chordata > Lepidosauria > Squamata > Colubridae > Masticophis > Masticophis lateralis. Next base: position 36,029,666 of record JAUDYJ010000006.1, on the reverse strand, counting down.
TCACACACTTCTTCTTAAGACTGGGTAGCTGAACTGCAGAATGGAGAAGCAGGCTGTAGGGGTAGGGAAGAATTCCTTGGGGTTTGCTGGATTTGTCTGAGCCAGAATGGAGTCCAACACTCCTGGAATCACCCAATCCAGGATTATTGCCTTCCACTTCCACATCTGAAGATATATCCATATGCGCCCTTAAGTATAAAACCTGTTTGGGACATCCGATTCTCTCAAAACAATTATATTCTCTATCATCTTTTCTTGCAAGCATCTTAGACACATGGTATAATTTAGCTCAAATCTGTGATCTGTCTGCCCTAACCAGATTTTAACGTTAAGCCCCTGTTCTGGTGTGTATTGTTAGCAGTATCTTTTAGCAGCAGAGAACTAAATCTAGATTGTAGATTTAGTTAATTACAGTAACAATTAATCAGGTTAACTATATAAGATTAAAAATGTTCTCAGAAGTAAACCTTACGAAAGACCTAATCTGGGAAGGTGCTGCTTTATCTCACTATTTTCAGGGATTCATTTTGGAATGAACTCAATTATCATATCTTACTTTCAGCTCATTTGTCTGTTCATTTTCTCCAAATTGCAGAACTTGCTATTAGCAATTTACCATAGCAAAATATTAAATCACAGACCTCATTATGAAACACCAGTGACAGTTCCTGGGTAAATTCCTTTGGAGACAAGTACAAAGATAATTGATTGATCAAAGTGATCTATGCTAACAGTCTGGATAAAGGTGAAGTCACCTTATGTCTATGGCTGAATGTCAGCACGATCATGACAACTTTTACCAGCCTTACCTACATCTTGAATAGGACTCATAGTACTCTCTAGGGTAGTATCTCTTCAATTCTCAATGCCTGCAGAACTTCAGCCCCAGCTCTGAGAAGGAGAATGAGAAAAGCAGCTCTGAGAAGGAGAGCAACAAAAGCAAAGTTGCATTTGTCCCTGCTATGTTGCCCCTGCCCCACCCCACCCCCCCAATTCAGAATCTAATAATCTAAATAATATGAACAGTAAGATTCTAGGGAAGTATAACAAATCTGGGTGTAATCTCTAATTAAAAAAAAAACATTAGAATGAGCTATCAGATGAAGTGAGCAAGTCAAGACCATAGAAATGGAGGGCAATTGCTAAGCAATCAATTATTATTTTTATTTCTCCTTCATAGGCTGACCGTCATTCAAATGTGAAAGTTCAAGGACTGGAGAAATCCTATCAAGCACTGGAATTAATGAAAAGAACTGAGATGAAACTCATGTAGTTGGACTAATGACAAAAGAATTTCAGTTTAAATGCTGCTATAAGAGGAATTAAAGTTGTCAGTGCTGAAAATGTTGGCATTAAGAAAATGTCCATTCTAGTACACATGTTTATATGCAATTTGTTTCCTTTTGTTTTGTTCTACCTCATTATTAAGCAATACAGAAGAATAATGAAATAGTCTTGGCCTCAGACTACAAGACAGACTTGGTTTCTCTGCACTGCTGTAAGTCAGCCTAACAACTTACATTGCATTACTAATACTGAAGATAGTACCAGAAGGATGACCAAAATTGAAATTCATAATGGAGCTGAAAGCAAAGTCTGTGATAGAATAGTTAAATGTACAAAGCTAGACACCTGAAAAGTCTCCTCAGTTCCAAAATCGTATACAACTGATTCTGTTTTTCCAAGTCTAGAATATATAGCCAGGCAAGAAAGTCATCAGTTTTGAGTAGATGGTGGCCTGAAGACACAATGTCATACTTGTTTAGCCACATTATCACTTACTGAACTGGTTTTCTTACCAAGATTACTGCAAAGTAAGAAGATATATTTATGGCAAGAGTATCAAGTTTAATTCTGCTAATATTCATAGAATGTTCCCGGTGTTGGAAAACTTCCAAAGTAGAACAGTTTGGCCTATAAACCAGAAGCAACTAAGGATCAGATGCAAACTTAGCATGAGAAAAAAAGCATTAACAAAAGAGGAAACAACCGGAAATTAAGGAAGGACAAAAAACAGTAATAATGATTGGTAATAGGATGAAAGTTTGGGAAATTTGAGGAATTCTACCATAAATGTATGAGGTCACCAAGATTTCTGAAAGATAACTCCTATTTTTTATTTCAATTAATTGGGTTAATAAGACAGTGAAAAGCTACCTTTCTTGATTCTGAGCAATTCCTGAAGGCTTGAAAAGACTAGCGAAATTCTAAGACAACTAACCACCTCAACAAATGAACAAGACAATGTTCTCAATTATGCTGCTAGTGCATAAAAAAAATAGAGGATGAAAGAAGCTTTTACAGTTCTAGTATATTTGCAAATCCACAGATATAATGAAAAAAGACCAGAAGTACATCAGGAAATATCATAGATATGAGAAGGGCACTGATCACCTAACACTAGCTGCTGAAACCTAATTTTCACCAACCCCAAAAAAACAATAATCACAAAATAATAGTGTTGAAATATATTTTAAAAAATCAGTCCAGGACAATAAATACTTAATGGTATCAAGAGCTATTGGGAAGCCACCCAAAATTCCAGAAAACATACAACAATATCATATGTCTCCACTTCATACTAGCACAATCCATCCATTAGGTTGAAGAATGGCCCTCACAAATAATTTTTCCCCAATGGCAGCTGTGTAATCTAACTATTATCCACTGCAGAAGGTTATATAAAAATGCCAATGTAAGATTGAAGATTATTGAGATCAATTTTTTATATAAATAAGACTTTTTACTGCTATTTAAAATAAATTAGAAATCTATTTTGTGTCAAATAGGCTCTATCCTGTCAAATCTAATCAGTTATAAAAAATGTAAGTTTAAAATCTAAAAACTTACTGATTCAACAACCTAGTCCATATCTGTACATTATTCGTGTGTTGTTCATTAAAAAGTCACTATTAGAACTTTACTAATCATTGGATTGGATCCTGCTACAGTAGGTTTCTTCAGCTGCACAACTAGAATAGTATTCCGCTAAAATCAACATAAACACAAAAATATGATGATTTTATGCAGCCTAGCATCAATACAAACATGCAATACAAACTAATTCCAACATAATAGTAATATAGCACTTACTTGTGACCATTCAAAGCTGCATGATGTAAAGCAGTGTATCCTGAACTATCTGTACAATTTATATTTGGTCCTCGCCAGATGCTGAAAGTAAAAAACAAATTCCATTATAACAGTATGAAGAACAGTATACATTTAATAAAGGATTAAATATTACTTTGCAATGAATCAATGACATTTTAATTGTTATAAAGGTAAAAGAGTTATGTTTTAATTTTAACAGTTAAAAACATAATACATTTTATATATGAAAATAAGGAATAAATTCCACTGTAACAATATAAAGGTACAAACATTTTAAAATGATTAAAGATTAATATGGAACAAATAATAAACATTAAATTTGTTACAAAGAGTAATGTTTTAATTTTAACTCTGAAAAACGAGTTATGATTAGTTTATACATCGAAACTTTCATACTGATGGAAATCCTAGGGAAAAAAATTGCCGTTCTCAGAAAAGCTGATTAATTTTCAAGTTCCTACCTGAAATACATACTTTTTATCCGAGAGTATAAATTGAAGAATTTGTTGATCAGGAATAAATAAAGAGTAAATAAAACTCTTTTCTCAAGAATACCAGGCTTTGCTTTACAGTATAAAAGAAACTCCTGTATTGCTTTATTTACTAAGGAATTATTATTATTTTCCTCCTTTACCCAAGAATAGGGGAGAAAGGTTCTGAATAGAAAAGAGTTAACAATTCAGAGGTCAGATTGCTAGTAAAACATGTAATTAGAATATAATGTTCATATTTATTTAATTATTAATGGCAAGCGTGTTACATTTGTGTTTTGCATGAGCTGGAATGAAGAGTTCTTTCTGCAGCTTACTTCCTTTCTTTTTGCATGTCCCTTTTTATACTGTATATGAAACTCACTTCAAATTATTAAGTTTATAAAGCCTGATTAATTTCCCCCCCCACAAGTCTACCCTCAAATACAACTAATAAGAGAGTGGGTGGGATTTTGTGATATGTGTTATAGTTAACATGAAACTTTAGCTATTTATTTATTTATTTATTTATTTATTTATTTATTTATTTATTTATGCATGCATGCAATTTATATGCCCCCATTCTCCCAAAGGATTCAGGGTGGCTTACAACAACAATCAATAATACAAATCACAAAATAAGTTAAAAACCCCTTTAAAAACATATTTAAAATTATCACAGTTTGTGCAACCCCTTGCAGATCAAGTTATTCGACGGAAAAGCCATGTCTTCAGTTCGCAGTGAAAGGAGAGGAGGTCCGGGGCTATCCTGAGTTCGGTGGGCAAATCATTCCAGAGGGTCAGCACTCCGACAGAGAACGCTCTCCCCCTGGGGCCGCCAGTCTACATTGTTTGGCCAACGGCACCCTGAGGAGGCCTGCTCTGTGGAGCACACGGGACGATGGGAGGAAGGCAGGAGATGGTCTTGTAAGTGCCCCATGCCTAAGCCATGTAGGGCTTTATAGGTAAGCACGAGCACCTTGAAACGGACCTAGAGAGCAACCAGCAGCCAATGCAGCTCGCGCAGGAGAGGTGTTACACGGGAGTAACAAGGAACTCCCATAACTGCCCATGCGGCCTCATTCTGGACCAGCTGGAGCCTCCGGATGCATTCCAAGGGCAGCCCCATGTAAAGGGTGTTGCAGTAATCCAACCGAGAAGTAACAAGGGCATGGGTGACCTTGGCGAGGACATCTCAGTCTAGGAAAGGGCGCAACTGGCGCACAAGACGTACTTGTGCGAAGGCCCCCCTGGTTATGTCTGTCAGATGGTCATCCATAGACAGCCGAGAATCCAGGAGGACACCCAGATTGTGGACCCTAGCGGAGGGGGTAAGAGTTTCCCCTCCTATCACTAAAGATGGTACCTCTAGATCCCGAGATGCCAGCATCCCTCAGACATCAAAGCTGAGATGCCTACTCCAGCGGTGGAAGCAAGAAAAGATGAGTATTGGTGGAAGTTAGTCTCTAAGGCAACTGAAGTCAAGTTCCCCCATCCAATGCCCGGAAAAAGGGGAAGCCCCTGAGTGAGCTGGGAAGAGTGGAGTCGAGGTTGAACTGGAAACAAGCCAGACTCCCAAAGCCCCTGGGGAGTTCCAGAGAGCAGCCTAGGGAGGAATTTGACCAAGCCACCCGTCCCAATGAGGGTCTGTCATGCAGGCCAAAGGAGAGGGGAGGAGCAGTGGTTCCCTTTGAAGTGAGAAGCAGACAGGAACACAGACCCCCTTCTCCACCCATCAAAAGGAAGCCACAACCAGTGTCTCTCCCACGCAGCAGGCAGGCTGCCCAGGGCAGGCAAACCCCTCTCTCCCTCCAAACTAGATCTGAGGAAGAGGGCCAACAGGGGGAGAGAGGAGCAGTGCTGAATGAAATGACCCAGTTCAGAGGAAAATTTGATGGGGCCTCAGACCAGCTAGCTCTATTCCTTGACTCATCTGAGATCCACCTAGAATGTTATGGACACCTCTACCCATCCCCCAGAGCCATGGTGAATACCATCACAGAGGGGCCAGAGGGGGAAGCAAGGGAATGGCTAGCAGCCCTCCACAAGAGGACAACCCCCCAACTGCAAGATGTAGATGACTTCCTACGACTGCTAGAGGCCAGATTCAAGGAGGCAGAGAAAGACCTGTATGCAGAGGATGAGCTCAGCTATCTAAAGCAGAGGGGCCATCCCATTAAAGAGCACATCCGCGAATTTAGGAGAGTCATTGGGAGGCTACCCCCTTTGCCAGAGCGGTTGCTAGTCACTTTTTCAGAACAAGCCTGGACAATCAAATTGCCCAGGTAACCGCTCACTTGGACATCCCAAACCAGCTCTCTGAGTGGTTTCGAGTAGCAATAAAAGTCAACAGTGGATTGCGTGCCAACAACATGAGAGAGCAACCAGACACAAAAGAGAGGGGGCAACCCGACCTGAAACCAGCCCTCCCTCGAAGCCTGCTGAAGTGCTACAGATGTGGGGGAAAGGGCCACATGGTATCTGTGTGCACAACCCCAGCCCCAAGGCCTAGGCCAGAGCCACCACCCAGGGCACAGCTGGAAAGAGACCCCAAACGAGCCACCAACAGGTCCCGGAGGGCCCTCCAGGCTGAAGAGGTCCCTTCCCACCCAGCCAAAGGGGGGGGGGGAACACCAGGCAACAATGACTAGTTGCCAGAATCCTATAATAGCGAGGACGAGGGCGAAAATGACCCAACAGTGAGGGGACCAGTCCACCCTTTCATTTTCCCAATATGCCTCACAGCCCCAAAAACAGGGACCCAGGGGGCCTTTCAAGCCCTGATAGACTCAGGCTGCACTAGATGCTTGATCAACCTAACCACAGTCCTGAAACTGGGGATCAGAGCAAAAAGACTGACCCACCCAATCCGGTTCAAACAGGTTGATGGGTCCCTAATGGGGTGAGCCTATGCCACTCACCTGACTGAACCAGTGAGGCTAGAGCTAGCAGATTACGGGGAAGTAATTCGATTTGTAATAGCCCCCAAAATGATAGATCCAGTCATACTGGGACTCTCATGGCTAGACAAGTGGGGACCGACCATCTGGTGGCAAGGGGGTACCCACAGACTGAGAATAGCAAGGGGGCCCCAACCCCTCCCACACCAGCAAGCAGAAATACTGCCCATGCAGGGAACTCTCCAAAAGAGCACACCAGAACAACTGGCAGCCACATCTGACAAAACCCCAGAGACCGAACAGATCCCAAGGGAATATCAGGATCTTGCAGAAATATTCAGTGAGGCCGAGTGCAATGTCCTGCCTCCCCACCACGAGGCAGATTGCGCCATCAAAATCATCCCTGGGGTAAAACTACTCAAGCCCAAGCTGTATGCCATGACACCTCGGAAAATGCAAGAAATGTGCAACTACATAGACAAAAACCTAGAAAGGGGGTTCATCGAGCCAGCCAAACCATGAGTCACAGCACCAGTCCTCTTCAAAGAAAAAAAAGATGGGACTATGAGATTGTGTGTCAACTTTCGAGGTATCAATGCAGTGTGTGTACACAACCTATATCCCCTCCCCCTCATGAAGGACATGCTATCTCACCTGGCCAAAGGAAAAGTCTTCACCAAACTAGGCCTCAGAGAAGCATACTACTGAGTACGCATCAGGGAGGGAGACGAGTGGAAAACAGTATTCAACTGTCCCCTAGGGAGCTTCCAATTCAAGGTGATGCCTTTCGGACTGCAGGGAGCCCCAGCGGTGTTCATGCAATTAATAAATGAGGTGCTGCATGAGCACCTCTACAAGGGGATTCTTGGAACCTAGATGACATCCTTATTTACACTGAGACCATGGATGACCACATACCTCTTGTCCGCCAGGTTCTGGAAAAACTTCTGGCAGCCAACCTGTATGTCAAGCTATCAAAATGCGAGTTCCACTGCGCATGGCTAGACTACCTGGGTTATTGAGTGTCAAATGAGGGAATAGAGATGGATCCAGCCAACATGCAAGCTGTCCTAGGTTGGCAACCCCCTCGCACCTGTAGACAGCTACAAAACTTCCTAGGGTTCGCAAACTTTTACAGGCAATTCTTCCCCTCCTTTGCAAAGATTGCCAAACCCATGAGGGACCTCCTAAAGACAGGAAGCCCAGGAACAAAACCCCGCCCAGGACAACCTCTACAGTGGGACCTAACCCACTAAATGCCAAGAGGCATTTGAAACACTAAAAGAGATGTTTGCAAAGGAACTGGTGTTGAAGCATTCTGACCCCGAACAGCCCTTCGTCATCCAAGCAGATGCCAGTGACGTGGCAGTTGGAGCAGTGCTACTCCAAAGAAATAGTCAAGGAAATCTACAACCCTGTGCCTATACCTCCCGCAAGCTCACAGACACAGAGAGACGATGGGCAGCATGGGAAAAGGAGGCATTCACAGTGAGATGGGCACTGCTAACCTGGCGACACCTGCTGGAAGGGGGCCAGAAACCATTCAAAGTCTGGACTGACCACAAAAACCTGGAGGCCCTCAGGACCCCGTGAAAACTATCGCCCAAACAAGTCCGTTGGGCTCAATACTTCAACCACTTCGACTTTGTGCTAAAGCACATTCCAGGGGGGAGGAACTTTCTAGCTGATGCCCTCTCCCGCATGCCCCAGCACAAATGTGAGCGGGAGCAGGTAGTGGATGCCATCATTCCCCTTACCCAAATAGCAGGCCAAGTAATCACCAGATGACAACGCCACAACCGGCACGACTGACCAACAAGCGATCTAACGGCAAAACTCAAAACTGAACTGCTGGCAGACCCCTGGTTCTGAGACAACCAACACATTTTGACAAAAAGGGATGACCTTGCATGGAAGGGGACAAAGTTCTATGTCCCGGAATCGCTACACACCCTGATCCTCCAGAGGAGCCATGACATTAAATCGGCAGGCCACTTCGGATTCCTAAAGACTTTACACTTAGCATGGAGGCAGTTCTGGTGGCCCAGCATAAAGAAAGACATGGACAGTTATGTGAAAAGTTGCACCATCTGTGCCATGATGAAGAAGCGACCAGGAAAAAACCCTGGACTGCTACAATCAGTAGCAGAGCCTACAAGACCATGGGAGGAGATTGCAATGGACTTTATAGTGGAGTTGCCGAAAAGTGGGGGAAACACGGTGATCTGGACTGTAATAGATTTATTTTCCAAACAGGCACACTTCATACCCTGCAGTGGGCTACCCTCAGGCCACCAGTTGGCCAAACTGTTCCTGAAACACATCTACCGCCTCCATGGAGTACCAAGAAGAATTATCTCTGACAGAGGGGTGCAGTTCACGGCTAAGTTCTGGAAGGAGTTCCTACAGTCCATTGGGTCATCCCAGGGCCTTAGCTCAGCCTTTCATCTGAGCACCAACAGGGGGGCAGAGAGACTGAATGCCATGGTAGAGCAGTACCTGAAGTGCTATGTGAACTATCAGCAGTCCAATTGGGCGGACCTCCTGTCTTTCACTGAGGTCGTGTATAATAATGCAATTCACAGTAGTACGGGGCTAACTCCATTTAAAGTAGCGAGTGGCATGGACTTTGTCCCAATGCCTGAGTACCCAAGGGAGCCTCCCTCCTCAGTCAGCTTGACCGATTGGATGGCGACACTGAAAGCAACCTGGGAGAATGTCAAGAAAGTGCTAGCTAAAGCAGCACAAACCTATAAGAAACAGGCAGACAAACACTGAGCTCCCCAAAGGCCATTTCAACTGGGGGAGAAAGTTTACCTCTCCACAAAATATTTGAGGGTGAAACTTTCTAGCAAAAAATTGGGACCAAAGTTTTATGGGACCATTCCCCATAGTAAAGATAATCAACCCAGTCACAGTGCAATTGAAGTTGCCCAGACTGCTAGGGAAGATACACCCGGTATTCCATAGTAGCCTTTAAAACCCGTGGTCGGATCAACCCTGAGGACACTACCCCGTGAGCCCCCAGACCCTGTGGTCATAGGGGGCCAGACCCATTTTGAGATGCAGCAAATCCTCAATTCGAGGTGGCACAGGAGACAACTCCAATATTTAATTAAGTGGAAGGGTTACCCCTTATCAGTGGCATCTTGGGTAAAGAGCCGAAACATCCAGGCTGATCACCTTATAGCCAAATTTCATGCAGAAAATCCAAACAAGCCAGGTGGGGGAGTCACATCCCTAAACTCTGCATCTGTACTCAAATTGTTTTGCTTTGTGCAGGTCGCCCTCAGGAAGTGAGGGGAGCCGAATGTCAACTTGCAAGGCTTTCAAGTTGCCATGAGCAGGAGGGAGGGGGGAACTGATAGAGCTGATGGACTAACTGAAGTTACATTCCATACATTTTTCATGCCCGCTATCAGAGGGAGGGGGTTGAATTTCACAGCCAGCCAAAGTGGTTAATTGGAGAATATGATTTATGACATAGCCAGGGAGGAGGGAAGAGTCAGGGTCATAGGGGAACGTAAATCTATGTGGAATCAGTTCTGACTGAAATTCGAATATTGCCGGAATGATGCTCCTAATAAATGAGTGTATTTCTTTTGAAGTTTGGCTCATGGCTCATGAATTAATTAGGGCATCTTTCGGAAACTTCACAGTCGGTTCCAAGAGTGACTCCGCCATGTCGAAGACCTCCAGCCCGCAGTGGCTCAGGAACAGGGTCCTCTTTTGGTTTCCAGGGAGGCCCTGCATGTCGCTGGCTTCCAAGGCGCACTCAAACCAGATCATGTACAACCCCCACTTCTCTCTGGCTGGGTTGAAAGACTTTGGTGGTACAAATGCATACATCATGGTAGTTCTGCTGTGTATGGCTCATCAGCTGGCTGAATCTGCTGTAGGTAGTTCTTCTTCAGCTTGCTTCTCAGTGCCTCAATCCCATCCTCATCACCAATGTTAAATTAGGCGATTGAGGAGGCAAAAGCAAGGTAATGACAACAGCTCTTTAATATATAGTGAGACTTCAGCAAAGGTTACAGGCAAACAACTCTCCTTAAATACCCAGCCAGCCAGGGAGCTGACCAATTACAAGTGACCTATTGTGGTTTAAATCTCCTGCCAAAACTATATACATGATACATACAGTCATAAGTGGAAGGAGATGGGTAGTGGGAACAATGAGAAGATTAATAGTAGTGCAGACTTCGTAAATAGTTTGACAGTGTTGAGGAAATTATTTGTTTAGCAGAGTGATGGCATTCAGGAAAAAACTGTTCTTGTGTCTAGTTGTTCTGGTGTGCAGTGCTCTATAGTGTCATTTTGAGGGTAGAAGTTGAAGCAGTTTATGTCCAGGATGTGACGGGTCTGTAAATATTTTCATAGCCCTCTTTTGACTCGTGCAATATACAGGTCCTCAATGGAAGGCAGGTTGGTAGCAATTATTTTTTCTGCAGTTCTAATTATCCTCTGAAGTCTGTGGCTGTCTTGTTGGGTTGCAGTACTGAGATGATAGACTCAGTAATTCCTCTGTAGAACTGGATCAGCAGCTCCTTGGACAGTTTGAGCTTTCTGAGTTGGCGCAGAAAGAACATTCTTTGTTGTGCTTTTTCGATGACATTTTTGATGTTAGCTGTCCATTTTAGATCTTACAATATGGTAGAACCTAGAAATTTGAAGGTCTCTACTGTTGATACTCTATTGTCTAGTATTGTGAGAGGTGGAAATATGGAAGGGTTTCTCCTAAAGTCTACCACCATTTCATATACTCTGTCACCGAACACTGCACACCTGTATGGGGAAGAAGATTTCATACCAACACGACTGATTTTCATCTTAATAATCCAGTGAGAATAGTATCTGAATGAAGTGACATGAGGCTGGCTCCAGGGGATTATAAAGGCTTCATTGGGGGAGGGTGTCTTCCCTGCCGCCTTGAAAGAAGCGGTAGTGAGGCCTCTCCTCAAGAAGCCTTCCCTGGACCCGGCAATGTTGGTAAATTATCGTCCGGTCTCCAACCTTCGCTTTGTGGCGAAGGTTGTTGAGAGCGTGGTTGTTGCGAAACAGTTTCCCCGGCACCTGGATGAAGCGACGTATCTAGACCTGTTCCAGTCGGGCTTCAGGCCCGGGTACAGCACGGAAACAGCATTGGTCGCGTTGGTTGATGATCTCTGGAGGGCTCGGGACTGGGGGTGCTCCTCTGTCCTGGTCCTGTTAGACCTCTCAGCAGCTTTTGATACCATCGACCATGGTATCATGCTGCACCGGTTGGTAGAGATGGGGGTGGGAGGCACTGTGTTGCGGTGGTTCTCCTATCTCTCCAACCGGTCGCAGTCTGTGTTGGCAGGGGGGCAGAGGTCGACCCCGAGGCCCCTTATATGTGGGGTGCCACAAGGATCGGTCCTCTCGCCCCTCCTGTTCAACATTTATGTGAAGCCGCTGGGTGAGATCATCCGTGGTTTCGGGGTGAAGTACCATCAGTACGCTGATGACACTCAGCTGTACATCTCCACCCCAGACCACCCCAACGATGCCCTTGAAGTGATGTCCCGGTGCCTGGAGACTGTGCGGATCTGGATGGGAAGGAACAGGCTTAGGCTCAGCCCATCCAAGACCGAGTGGCTGTGGTTTCCGACGTCCCGATATAGTCAGTTGGCACCATCACTGACTATTGGGGGCGAATCACTGGCCCCCATGGAGAGGGTTCGTAACTTGGGCATCCTCCTGGACTCACGGTGTCCTTGGAAGGGCACCTGACGGCCGTGGCTGGGAGGATCTTCTATCAGGTTCGCCTGATCCGCCAGTTGCGTCCCTTTCTGGATCGGGACTCCTTGCTCACGGTCACTCATGCCCTTGTCACTTCCCGTCTAGACTACTTTAACGCTCTCTACATGGGGCTCCCCTTGAGGAGCACCCGGAGGCTCCAACTGGCGCAGAGTGCGGCTGCGCGGGTGGTGATGGGAGCGACATGGCGTTCCCATGTGACACCTCTCCTTTGCAAGCTGCACTGGCTCCCGGTGGTCTTCCGGGTGCGCTTCAAGGTTTTGGTTACCACCTTTAAAGCGCTCCATGGCTTAGGACCTGGGTACTTGCAGGGCCACCTACTACCAATAGCCTCCCACCGGCCGGTATGCTCTCATAGAGAGGGGCTCCTCCGGGTGCCGTCAGCAAAACAATGTCGGCCCCCAGGGGGAGAGCTTTCTCTGTGGGGGCACCTACTATCTGGAACGAGCTCCCCCCGGAGATACAGAGGATCCCGGATCTGCGCACCTTCCACCGCGCTCTTAAGACCTTTCTATTTCGCCAGGCAGGCCTGGCCTAACCTCTCTCCGTTTTTAGCATTAAATTTTAATCTGTTTTAAACTATGTGGGGTGTTTTAATTTTGTCTGGGCCAAATTTATTTAATCTGTTTTTAGTTGGGTTTTAAATTTTGTATTCATGCAATTTTATTGTTGGCTGTACACCGCCCTGAGTCCTTCGGGAGTAGGGCGGTATATAAATCCAATAAAATCTAAATCTAAATCTAAATCTGGAATCCTTAAATCCACACCACTCTCATGGCTCCATTTTCTTTCTTTTTTTCTTTCCCTCTTGATCTTAGGTGACAACAACAGTTTGAGAGGGGAATAAGCTTGACTTGACTTAGTCATCGCATAGCTGAGAGGGGAATAAGATAAACAGACTATCAATTACTAGATATCTACTGATACACAAAATATTAAACTCTCTACCTTGCAGCAGGTTTAAGTCTAAGAATCTAATTTGAGATAACATACCAGATTTTTGATCTAGATGAAGAATATATTTGTGTGTGTGTGTGTGTGCGTGTGTGTGTGTAGCGCTACTTTCAATGCTGCCAGTCTTTGTCTTTCCACTGGTAATTCTGTATATGTTGTGGCCCCGTCCTCTGAGCCTATCCCTTTGGAGGAAGGCAACTCTGAGCAGGAGGAAGAGGAGCCAGCCAGATCTCCCAGCCCTCCCCCTCTGGCACCGGCTCAGGTGCCAGCTGAAAGAGAGCCAAGTAGTGGGGAAACAGGTGTCTCAGATGAGAGTGAGGGAGAGACGTCATTCCTGGACGCACGCCAAAGAAGGCGAGAGAAAAGGGTACTGCAGCTGCGGCGTATGAGGAAATCCTGAGTCATTGGATTGGAGTCATAGGATCCATGACTCACTGGACCACACCCAGAAGCATATCTATTTAAGACAGTACAATGGGTCACGAAGTTCGTGACGAACAAAGCTAACTGCACAGCTAAACAAACGGAGCAACCTCGTAGTCTTGGAAGCTGGATGAACGGCAAAGCTACGTAGGTGATTTTCTTGTTTGTGTAAACCAATAAAGTCCTTGGCAGACGGTGTGCATATCGCTGCCAAGGTTGAGATAAGAACTGCAGAGTGTGCCAAGTGAGTCTTAACCCTCGGCTGGCTGTGTTTTTGTGGGTCTCTGAAGGGGGGGGACAGATCATCTTGTTCGTCACCCAAAACTCCATCGTTAACCCACGATGGACCAACAGCTGCAGCAGCAGGTACAGCAGATGCTGGAGGCCAATCAACTTCTGCAACAGCAAGTAGCACAGCTAACTGCACAACTTGCTTTGGGAAATGCTCCTGTAGCAGCTCCACCTGCTCCCCTTCCCCGTCCAAGATGCCCAGTGAACATGCCAGATAAGTTTTCTGGACAGCAGGAAATGTTCCCGGCCTTCTTGGGACAGTGCCAGCTGTACATGGCAATGCGGCCGGAGGATTTTCCGGATGACCGGGTTCGGGTGGCTTTTATTATCAGCTCCCTCTCTGGCACTGCCGCCCGATGGGCCACGCCCCTGTTGCTGCAAGACAGCCCCTTGCTTCTGGACTATCAGGGCTTTTTGCAACACCTGCGCACCATGTTTGAGGACCCCCTCCGGGTGCAGACGGCAGCGAGGCGCATCAAAGACCTCCGCCAAGGCAAGCGCCCCCTGCAGGACTATATTGCGGAGTTCCGATTGCTAGGCCAGGATTCGGCCTGGAATGAGGCGGCGCTGATGGATGCCTTCCAGGACGGCCTCTGCGATGAGATGCAGGACGAGCTGGTTCGGGTGGAGGCGCCACAGACCCTGGACACGCTGGTGACCCAATGCCTGCGCATCGATGCCCGCCTACAACGGCGACGGCCCCGTAGGGCTCTTCCGGAACCACCGACAGTGCCGGCACCCCCGCGTTTCGTACCAACAGCGCCCCGGACCGTACCGCGTTTGGTGGCGACGGCTGAGGAGCCCATGGAGCTCGGAGCAGCCAGACCTCAACTGACGGCCCAGGAGCGGATGCGGAGACGCCAAGGGGGGTTGTGCCTCTATTGCGGCGAGGCTGGACATTTCGCCGCCTCGTGTCCCCGGAAGCGGAGTGGATCGCTCAAGCCTGTTCCGGAGCCTCGGCGTGACCAGCCGGGAAACGGGTCAGGCCTGGCCTAGGGGAAACTCTGGGTCAGGCAGGTGACCATGCCCCGCCGGAGGCGGCGGCTGTGGACTGTGAGCCCCCTCGGCACCTGATTTTGAACACCCGGGTGTTGTTGGCTAACCGGTCGGAGGGGCTCCAGGCGCACGCGCTGGTGGACTCGGGGGCCACCACGAACTTTATGGACCAGGCCTTTGTGGCCCATTACAAGGTTCCCTTGGTTCCAGTGGACCCTCCGTTGAGGGTCGAAACTATTGATGGGCGGGAACTTGTGGCGGGGCCCATCAACTTCGCTACTCAGCCCTTGCGCCTTGCCATTGGGAACCATGAGGAGGCGATCCAGTTTTATGTGACGGCGGACCTGCACTTCCCCTTGGTCCTGGGGATGGCCTGGCTTCGGGCGCACGACCCTCAGGTGGCGTGGTCGAGAAATGCCATCTCGTTCCCCAGCCTGCAGTGTGTCGACCACCTTCGCCACACCTGTGCCGGCCAGGACGTCTCTGCCCCGAACGTCTCCTTGCCTCCGGAGCTGACATCCTTCGCCGACGTGTTCAGCGAGAAGGAGGCGGATCGCTTGCCCCCGCACCGACCCTACGACTGCGCGGTGGACTTGATGCCCAACGCGCCCCTGCCCTCGGGACGCCTGTACTCCATGTCGGAGCCCGAGCTGGCCGCCTTACGGGACTTTCTGGACAAGAACCTGGCCCGTGGGTTCATCCGGCCTTCGACCTCCCCGCTCTCGGCCCCAGTCCTCTTCGTGAAAAAGAAGACGGGGGACTTGCGCCTGTGTTGCGACTACCGGCGCTTGAATGCCATCACGGTACGGAATCGCTATCCCCTGCCGCTGATCCCGGAGCTGATGGAGAGGTTGCGGGAGGCCTCGATTTTCACCAAGCTCGACCTCCGGGGAGCCTACAACCTGGTGCGGATGCGAGAGGGGGACGAGTGGAAGACGGCATTTGGCACCCGATACGGACACTTTGAATATACCGTCATGCCGTTCGGGTTGACCAACGCCCCCGCGGTCTTCCAGCACTTGATGAACGACGTGTTCCGGGACATGCTGGATCGGTTCGTGGTGATCTACCTGGATGATATTTTGATCTATTCCCGGACCCCGGAGAGTCACCTCCAGCATGTCTGCCAGGTCCTGCAGCGCCTGCGGGAGCACCAGCTCTATGCGAAGTTGGAGAAATGTTACTTCTTCCAGACTTCCATAGAGTTCCTCGGGCACATCATCACCCCCGAGGGCATCGCGATGGACCCACACAAGGTGGCGGCCTTGCGCAGTTGGGAACCCCCGCGTCGGGTGAAGGACGTCCAGCGTCTGTTGGGATTCGCCAACTACTACCGGACCTTCATCCCGGGCTTTGCCACCCTGACCGTGCCGTTGACCCAGCTCCTTCGGAAGAAGGTTCCGTTCCAGTGGGGGCCCCCGCAGCAGCAGGCCTTCGAGGTTCTCAAGCAGGCCTTTGTCACGGAGCCGGTCCTGAGGCACCCCGATCCACACCGTCCGTTCGTGGTTGAGACAGACGCGTCCAACGTGGCGATTGGAGCGGTGCTGCTACAGGCTCCGGTGGATGGTGGCACTCTTTTTCCCTGCGCTTACTACTCCCGGAAACTCACTCCTTCCGAGCGCAACTACACCATCTGGGAAAAGGAGTTGCTGGCTATCAAGGCCGCGTTCGAGGCTTGGCGACATCACCTCGAGGGGGCCCGACACCAGGTGGAGGTGCGGACGGACCATCGGAACCTGGAGCACCTCACCACGGCCAGGAATTTGAACCAGCGGCAGATCCGGTGGTCGTTGTTTTTCGCCCGGTTCAACTTCCACGTCACATACATTCCGAGCCACCTCAACCAGAGGGCGGACGCGCTATCCCGTAAGCCGGAATACTTTTGCCCAAAGGACTCCCTTTCCCCCCGGACGGTGCTGCCAGCGGACTCCTTGGCCGCGGTCCAGGAACCGGTGGACCTGCGGACTCAGGTGCTGGAAGCGCAGCGACGGGACGACTGGTCGCAGCAGCGGAGAGCGGACGTCGGCCCCGCGTCCCCATGGACCGTGGAGGAGGGCTTGCTCAGGCACCGGGGTCGGCTGTACGTGCCCACAAGTCCGCTCCGAGCCCTCGTCATGAACCAGTGCCATGACAACCCCGCGGCGGGGCACTTCGGCTTCTTTAAGACCTTGAACCTAGTGACGCGGACTTTTTGGTGGCCTCGGGTACGGCACGACGTGCACGCCTACGTGACGTCCTGTGTGCCATGCCGACAGGCCAAAGCCGCGTCCGGCCCCCCTCCTGGACTCCTCCAGCCGCTGCCGACACCGGAGAGACCGTGGGGAGCCATCTCCATGGACTTCCTGACTGACCTGCCCCTGTCCGCTACGTTCACGACCGTCCTCGTGGTGGTGGATGCGCTCACGAAGATGGCACATTTCATCCCGTGCCGCGGCCTGCCCTCAGCTCGTACCACGGCTCGCCTGTTCCTGCAACACATCTTCCGCCTCCACGGCCTGCCGGACCGGGTGGTTTCGGATCGCGGGGCCCAGTTCACGGCCCGCTTCTGGAAAAGCCTGATGGCTGCGCTGGAGGTGCAGGTGTGCCTGTCGTCATCACACCACCCGGAGACTGACGGGGGCACGGAGAAGGTCATTGGCATACTGGAGCAGTACCTCCGCTGTTTTGTCAACCAGCAGCAGGACAACTGGGCCGAGTACCTTCCCCTGGCGGAGTTCGCTTTTAACAACTCCCAACATACCTCCACCCAGATGACACCGTTCCATGCCAACGTCGGGTACCATCCACGTTTTTTTCCGTTGACCATCATGGACTCCCCTGTTCCTGAGACCCGGGACTTCCTCTCGGAGCTGCAGGCGGTGCAGCAACTGGTGCGGCGGCAGCTGATCCGGGCGAAAGAGGACTATAAACGGTTCGCCGATCGCGGCCGCCGGGCGACGCCACCGCTGGAAGTTGGAGATCGGGTGTGGCTGTCCACGAAACACCTCCCCACGGACCAGCCGGTGAGGAAACTGGCCCACCGCTTTATCGGTCCCTTCCCCATCGAGGCGGTCATCAACCCGGTGGCCTATCGGTTGACTCTACCCCGCTCCATGCGGCTCCACCCCGTTTTTCATCGGTCCCTCCTGGTCCCTGAGACTCCCACTAGCCGTCTCCGCCGCCCGCCGCCGCCTGCCCCCCCAGCCGCAGCCGACGAGGACGACGCCTCGACGTATGAGGTGGACAGTATTCGGGACTCCCGTTGGCTGAAGGGGCGCTTCCAATACCTCATCGCTTGGAAAGGGTACGGGGCCGAGGATTTCACCTGGGTGGACGCATCTGCCGTTCAGGCCCCTGACCTGGTGCGGACTTTCCACGAACAGTTCCCGTCCCGACCCCATCCCGACCGTCAGACCCGGGGGAAGGGCCCTGCGGTGGGGGATAGTGTTGTGGCCCCGTCCTCTGAGCCTATCCCTTTGGAGGAAGGCAACTCTGAGCAGGAGGAAGAGGAGCCAGCCAGATCTCCCAGCCCTCCCCCTCTGGCACCGGCTCAGGTGCCAGCTGAAAGAGAGCCAAGTAGTGGGGAAACAGGTGTCTCAGATGAGAGTGAGGGAGAGACGTCATTCCTGGACGCACGCCAAAGAAGGCGAGAGAAAAGGGTACTGCAGCTGCGGCGTATGAGGAAATCCTGAGTCATTGGATTGGAGTCATAGGATCCATGACTCACTGGACCACACCCAGAAGCATATCTATTTAAGACAGTACAATGGGTCACGAAGTTCGTGACGAACAAAGCTAACTGCACAGCTAAACAAACGGAGCAACCTCGTAGTCTTGGAAGCTGGATGAACGGCAAAGCTACGTAGGTGATTTTCTTGTTTGTGTAAACCAATAAAGTCCTTGGCAGACGGTGTGCATATCGCTGCCAAGGTTGAGATAAGAACTGCAGAGTGTGCCAAGTGAGTCTTAACCCTCGGCTGGCTGTGTTTTTGTGGGTCTCTGAAGGGGGGGGACAGATCAGTATATGCCATAGTTTTCTCTTAAATATTCATGATGGTCAGTTCATAGGTTTCAGTGCTGTTTTGTTTTCTGTTTTTATTTCTACTAATTTATCATTTTTGTTGTTCATAATAAGCTGTTTCCATATTTCCAATTATTATGATCTGAGTTTCACCTATTGTTCTACTATTAGTAGAGAGCTGAGGTGGCGCAGAGGTTAGAGTGCAGTACTGCAGGCTACTTCAGCTGATTACTAGCTGCAGTTCGGCAGTTCAAATCTCACCAGCTCAAGGTTGACTCAGCCTTCCATCCTTCTGAGGTCGATAAAATGTGGACCCAGATTGTTGGGGGCAATATGCTGACTCTGTAAACTGCTTAGAGAGGGCTGTAAAAGCAGTATTAAGCAATATATAAGTCTAAGTGCTATTGCTAAGTGCTATTATTTGGGGGGGTTTCGTGTTCACATTTTTTTCTGAATCTCTTCCATAATACTTCCCTAAATATTTTATTTCTGATAAGGGACCTCAATTGATCTGCTAATTATGATGGCTTCTAGTAATCACTTTGTTCCCTTGTTACTCTTTTCTAAAATTTTTCCAGGTACTGATCTCAAGAAAATTAGTCTGTAGTTTCCTAGCTCCACTTTTTCTTCCTTTTTAAAAATAGTTACTACACCTTCTCTAATTTTTTGGCACATAATTGTTCCCATGAATTTTCAAAAATTACAGCCAGTGATTCTAAGATCACATCCATCAATTACTTTAGTATTCTAGAATGCAAACCATCAGTTCCAGGGATTTAAATTCATTCAGAACAAATATGTGTTCCCTTAACAATTCCTCATCTATTTTGACTTGTAATTCTCATCCTTGCACAAAAGCACAAATATAGTATAGTAACTAAATAGTGAAATTATACAATATTTAGGATATATCATTAATTGGAAGAAATATAATATGCTTCCACTGAGATTATAAATAATCTCAGATTATGAGGTCTTTGGTGCTCTCAGAGCTCAGAAAATATCAACAATCCACAGTTCAGCCTTGGGCTACATATATTCTCTTTCATTGTAATTTACAGTGGGTTTTACACTTTATATTTCTCCTCAAATACCTCAAAATGTTGAATTAAAATTGTCTAAATACTTATATGGATTTAAACCATTGCTTACATAATGGATTAAATCATTGGTCAAAATTATCTTTGAGCCCCTAGATTGTTCTGAATTATAAGGAGTGAATAATATTTATCTATATTTTTTCAGTGGGTTTTTTCTTTTTACATTTTTAAACAATAGTGAAGAATTCAAGCACTTAGCTCAGAGTTTTAAATACTTACATTGTTAAAATAATTTAATGTTTTATATGATTAATATCTAAAATACTCTGAATGCTAACTGTACAATCTTAGTAATTATTTTGTCAATTTATAGATATTATATATCTGTAACATTTTTCTTTTTATTTATTCAGTCTTTTAGAAAACAATAGTTTTTAGAAAGTTTTTATGATCTGAATTTGGCACAGATTGGTAAAATATTAAAGATTTTTATGTCAGAATAATTTCCCAATCTTTTCCAGCTAAAGAGAAGTTGTCTTATGAGGATGATGAATTAAATTCACCAGATTTTCAACTTTATCATTTGGCTTTTATTTTAACATTTATATTGATGTGTAATGAATTCTAAAAGCTATTATTACCCTTTTAGAGCTCATTTTAAGAATAAACATGTCTGAAATTCGGCAAAATTCTTGGGTCAATTTATAATGAACAAAGTCTGATTCCTCCAGCTAGTCATAACTAGGCATGAATTAGGAAGCAGTTAAACTTTCACTAGATTTACATGAGAAACTGACATAAATCTAATCTGAAGGTCACAGAAAATGGACCTCGGAACTTCTGGGCCAATTAAGTGATTAATATATTGAATCAATTGGTTAGTAGTAATTATTCAAGAATTTAAGTTTTGAGTGTAACTTAGAATTATTTCCCTAACAGTATGAACAACATGATTCATATGCTCCAGCAGCTTCACAGGCATGTGGTGTGTGTGTATTGTGTGAAACAAGTTTTAAGAGATGTTAAATATACTTTTTATGAGCAAAGGATGAAGTAAGTTCATCAAGTTTTGCTCTGTGTTTATTGCCCCCCTCCAAAAAAAAGTTTTAAAAAATGTTTGGAGGGGCACATTGTAGAAGATTTAATGATGCTCTGACTCATTGTATCTAGCTCTGATCTGTTAAGGTAGGGGGTGTCAAACTCATGGCCCACAGGCTGGATGCGTCACGCGCCCATCATTTTAGCAAAGGGGGGGAAGTCGCAATACATCACGTGACAATATCACGCTGAGGACCTGGTGGCCGCCTGGGACAGGGCGGCTGTCGGGGCCTTGGACCGCCTCGTGCCTTTGCAGCCTCTGACCGGCACCAAACTCATTTAGCTCCTTGGTTCTCCGAGGAGCTGAGGGAGATGAAGCGCTGGAAAAGACGCCTAGAGAGCGGTTGGAGGGCCAGCCGATCCGAATCTGACTTGACACTGCTAAAGTCTCATATTAAGACCTACCTAGTGGCGATAAAAGCGGCAAAATCTAACTATTTTGCCGCTCTTATCGCGTCATCAGATAATCGCCCAGCCGCCCTGTTTAGGGTGACCCGCTCCCTTCTCCATTTGGAAGCGCGGGATGACCCCTTACAGGGTCGAGCTGAGGATTTTGTTCAATATCTGGATGATAAAATAACTCAAATTCAGGAAGATCTGGCCGCTGACTGGGTTAGTTCAGACGAGATGACTGAGGCAGGTCCTGTGAGTGTTATCTGGGAGGAGTTCAATCCTGTGGCTCCTGAGGACGTGGGCAGGATTCTGGACGACTGAACGCGACTACATGTTTATTGGACCCGTGACCCTCCTGGTTGGTGCTGGCTTCCCAGGAGGTTACACGAAGATTCCAGGAGATTATTAATGCTTCTTTGAGCATTAATAGGAGAAGATTCCAGGAGATTATTAATGCTTCTTGAGTGAGGGTGTCCTACCGGCCGCCTTGAAGGAGGCGGTGGTGAGGCCCCTCCTCAAGAGGCCTTCACTGGATCCACCTATTTTGGCTAATTACCGTCCAGTCTCCAACCTTCGCTTCCTTGTGAAGGTTGTTGAGAGTGTGGTGGCGTGGCAGCTCCCCCAGTACCTGGATGAAGCTGTCTATTTAGACCCGCTCCAGTCCGGTTTCAGGTCTGGGTACAGCACCGAAATGCAATTGGTCGCATTGGTGGATGATCTTTGGAGGGCTTGGGGTAGGGGTTATTCCTCTATCCTGGTCCTGTTAGATCTCTCAGCGGCTTTGATACCATCAACCATGGTATCATGTTGCGCCAGTTGGAGGGATTGGGGGTGGGGGGCACCGTTTTGCGGTGGTTCTCCTCCTATCTCTCCGGCTGGTCGCAATCTGTGTTGGCAGGGGGCAGCGGTCGACCCCGAGGCGCCTAGTGTGTGGGGTGCCACAAGGGTCGGTCCTCTTGCCGCTCCTGTTCAACATTTATGTGAAGCCGCTGGGCGAGATCATCCGTGGTTTTGGGGTGGAGTTCCATCAGTACGCTAATGATACTCAGCTGTACATCTCCATCCCAGACCATCCCAACGATGCTGTGGAAGTGATGTCCCAGTGCCTTGAGGCCGTGTGGGTCTGGATGAGGAGAAACAGGCTTCGACTCAACCCCTCCAAGACCGAATGGCTGTGGCTGTCAGCGTCCCGATATAGCCAGCTGACACTATCGCGGGTTATTGGGGGCGAATCACTAGCCCCCACGGAAAGGGTTCGCAACTTGGGCGTCCTCCTGGACCCACGGCTGTCCTAAGAGGAGCATACGACGGCCGTGGCCAGGGGGGCTTTTTATCAGATTTGCTTGATATGCCAGTTGCGACCCTTTCTAGATCGGGACTCCTTACGCACACTCAAGCACTCGTTACTTCTCGCCTGGACTATTGTAACACTCTCTACATGGGGCTCCCCTTGGGTGCACCCGAAGGCTCCAACTGGTGCAGAATGCGGCCGCGCAGGGGATTATGGGAGCGACAGGGCGCTCCCATGTGACATCTCTCCTGCATGAGCTGCATTGGCTGCCGGTGGACTTCCGGGTGCGCTTCAAGGTGTTGGTGATCACCTTTAAAGTGCTCCATGGCTTAGGACCAGGGTACTTACGGGACCGCCTTCTGCCACTAATTGCCTCCCACCAGCAGGTTCGCTCCCACAGAGAGGGCCTCCTTAGGGTGCCGTCAGCCAGGCAATGCTGGCTGCGACCCCCAGGGGGAGAGCCTTCTCTGTGGTAGCTCCCACCCTCTGGAACGATCTTCCCCCAGAGTTGCGAACGATCCTCCGGACTTTTCATCGGGCCTTAAAAACTTACTTTTTCCAGTTAGCCGGACTGGCCTGATCCTATGGTTAATTTTTAGAGTTTGATATTAAATATTAATTGAACTGTTTTAAATTTATGGGCCAAATTTTATATTAGTTGCTTTTAAAATTGTTTTAACTTTTGTAAAATTGTTTTTTACTTCTGGCTGTTCACCGCCCTGAGTCAGCAAGGAGAAGGGCGGTATATAAATCTAATAAATGAAATGAAATGAAATCATGATGCAAGTTTGACACCCCTGTTATATTTAGCATCAGGTAATCTTATCTAATAAAACAACCCTGAAGTTGTATGTCTCCTTGGGAAATAAAAATAATTAAAGTTGTAAACGGATGCTGAATTAATTTCCAGAAATATAGAATCAATTCTAGGCTTATTTGAGCCTAGAATTCAGCAAAGTTAATTAAACAAAAATAGATATAAAGAAAACAAGCTTGAATTGTCAAAGAATGTGTTCAACAGTTGAGTTGCTTTTTGAAATATCATTATATTTTAAAAATGGGAAGATGGAGAAATATGTCTCTCTATAGTCCAGATTTAATAATCTTAAAGGACTACCCTAGATATACTGTATATTAATACCATATAACTGTCATCTTTGCCATAATCTGTAATAAAAAATTTTTTTTATTGAAAAGTTTTATAAAAAATATAAGTATATATAAATATATATATATAAACCCCTCCCCCCTCCCCCCTTCAACCTCCCCTCCCCCCCAGACTTCCCAGAGTGAAATACAATAAAAATATTTTTAAAAAATCTCTGGAATGGTGGACAAAATAGACACTTTTAAGGCATTTGAAAATACTGTTATAATCTGTCTCAGTTATCTTTTCTTAAAGGGATGGGTATATTTAAAGATTAAATATACCCATCCCTTCAATCTCTCTTCACAAGACTTCATTCTGTTACATTTTTCTAAATTTATCAGATCTTTATCTCTTCTTTTTATCACTTAAATATGAATTGTTCATAGACCTTAGACCTCACAGTCATGAAAAGCAGAAAGTAATAACAATTTCTCTAATTTACACAAACACAAACACAATTTTAAGACCCTGTGATATCATAGTACTGATAACAAAAATGATCATATACACTGTTAGGATTAGCTTGTAAAAAAAATCACTTTGGCTTAAATAGACAAGAATTTTTGCGATTCTTTCCTGGATAAGGAAAGGACTTGGGATCACCCACATGTGCCCCAGACAATTATTCCCAATAAGGAGACTGTAAAACACTGATCTCTAGCAGGTTTATTTCTCTGGAAGACAAGGGATTGTCATCTTTGATCAAAATGCAGTCGGCACCTTTATAAACTCTGAGTCCACATACTTCCTTAATCATTTCAGAAATTGCCTGTTAACTATTTTTCAGATATTAGGAAACTCCATAACAGCAAGTTTTACTACACTTCAGTCCTTAGCGAAAGAAGGACATTATACAACTTTAAGGATTTTTTAAAATCTATCTTTTTGGAATAAACTGCAAAAGGGCAATTAGAACACTAATTTTGAAAAGTTAACTCTGCTCACTGCCAGAAACTTGATCTTGATTGGGTCAAGGTTGACTCGGCCTTCCATCCTTCCGAGGTCAGTAAAATGGGGATCCAGATTGTTGAGGGCAATAAACTGATGATATATACCGTATTTTCCGACGTATAAAACGACTTTCTAACACACAAAAATCTTCTCAAAAGTTAGGAGTCGTCTTATACGCCGGATGTCGGTCTTCTGTAACCAGGCATACTAGCCCTAAAGGCTTTGACGAACCTTAAATGGCTCTAAGGAGCCAAGCCGAATTGCCTGCTGAGTTGCCGCTAATCAACTGAGTTACACACAAGCCCCCTGTAAAAGGGAAAAACTTTCCTTTTACACAACGCTGGCCATCCCAGCTGAGTTGCCTGATTAGCAGGCAACTCAGCTGGGATCGCCAGAGCTTGGATGGCCAAGCCCCGTTTAAAAGGGAAAAACTTTCCTTTTACACAATGCTGACCATCCCAGCTGAGTTGCCTGATTAGCAGACAACTCAGCTGGGATCGCCAGAGCTTGGATGGCCAAGCCCCATTTAAAAGGAAAAAACTTCCCTTTTACACAACGCTGGCCATCCCAGCTGCTAATTTTTGCCTGCTAATTGGTACGTAGCAAAAATCCCCCCCCTCCCATCCATCTTGCTTACCTTAGCTGCTAGCCGCAACGCTTGTCTTGCCTTGCCTGCAATCCATTGCATCAGCAAGCAACTAAATCTCCCTGCCTGCAACCAAGCAGGCAGGGAGTTGTGGACTTCAACTCCCAGAATTACTCAGCCAGCAAAGCAAAGCTGGCTGAGGAATTCTGGGAGTTGAAGTCTACAAGTCTGAAAGTTGCCAAGGTTGGAGACCCCTGTTCTATTGGGTAAGTTTTTTTCCCCTTTGGGAGCTTTAAAAAAAATAGTTAATTGGGGTATTTTTTAGTTGTTCTTTTTTAGACCTAGCCATTTAAAGGCTAGGTCTAAGTTTTAAGCTAGGAAGTTTTAAATTTAGCGTTCATATAAAAATAATAATAAAAATAATAAAAATAAAAATAATAAAAATAAAATAAATAATATTTGTGCAGCTTTCTGAGATTTAGTGTGTTTCTGTAATGTTTCACTCTAACTACACAAATGCACAAAATCTCACAAAGCTGTATGTGGAATTTTGTGTGTGTAAAGTGTGAAAGTTGGGTTTTTGGGCTTTTTGTGGCTGTGTGAGGTTCCTGCTTGTTGCAGGGGCCATTTTGGGTCTAGCACAGCTGCTTTTACATTGTGGGTGAGCCAATTGATGTTTTTTAATTTTTATTTGGTGTGCATTGGAAGAGAGGTCGTCTTATACAGCAAGTATAGCCCAAACCCTATATTTTTACAGGAAAAGTCAGGGGTCGTCTTATACGCCCAGTCGTCTTATATGCCGGAAAATACGGTACTTTTCAAAGGGTGCTGTAAATACACTCTACATGGAGCTATTCTTCACGGATAGCTCCACGTAGAGCGTATTGCAATAGTCCAACCATGAAATGATCAGGTCTAGAATGACAGAATGCATTGAACATATTGAAAGATATTTGTGAATAAATGATCCAAAAATTAATTTTAAGAGTGTCTGCCATTATATCACGAGAAAATGATATCGAAAAGAATCACGTTTTACTGGATAGGACTAAAACTGATTTGAAAGTAAATTTAAAACTGATGAAATACAGAAATGACGTAGAAGGATATCCTACACTGGGTACACAAATGAACCAGCTGATATCAACAAACCAAAAAAGTGACCTGGATAACTTTCTTATACTGAATTTACAAAAGAGATTTCTTACAGTTTTGAAGAATTTTGTGAGACAAGGCAAAGAAAAAATTAGAAGAAATCTAGTTCTAGGATATTATTTGAGTTCTGCTGACAAGGACTAAACAAGTTTTTATTGATTTATTTATAAATAACAGATATGAAAAGAAGACATCTTTTGTTGTATTTTAAGAGAAGGTAAATGTTTATTCTTGTTATGAAGATTAAAATCAATTCTTTTTATTTATTTCTTTACAATACTTTCTTTTCTATTTTTTATTAGTAAAAAAAGATCATTATGTTAGACATACCATATTGAGAATATGGAATAAATATATATCCAGGTTGTATCTAAAAATACCTTTGTGGCTCTCAGCACAAGAAGCATTTTATAGACAATAGGCAAACACATATGGGAATACAACATAGAATCAAGACAAAATCTGATTATGTACTTGCCAATGGCTTTATTTACAGTTATTAGAAAGATTTAAAACAGACAAGTGTTTATAGTTTTGAACACTGTAAGATTGAGTCTGAAATGCAATTATGTACAAATGGGGAACATGTAATTTCTAAAATGTATAAACTTCCATTGAAATTTGAAACAGAAGAACAACAAGTATGAGCTTCCTAACTAGACCATTTGAGCTACTTCTACTTTATTTATAAGGCAGAAACTTGCAAATCTGACAGTACAAATCTCTTGCCATTTCATTACAGCCTGAAAAGTTAGGGTTCTGAGCCTCTTTCCCCACCCATTAGGCTTCTGCAGGCTGTATCCTTTGTTATCAGATTGTTCCCTGAGCAGCATCTCTCATCTTGTTTCTCAAGGTCTTTCTCACATACCATTCCAAGTCAAGTATGTTAACGTGGGATAAAAATTTTGGTTATAATATACAGCTGGAACTATATGTGGTTGAAATAACTGAAATGTACATTGTTATAATCCTTAAGAGAATGTTTATAAAATGATGTACCATTGGTGTATGTCATCAAAAAAATAGAGGATGCAATAGAAATCCTTTCTCAGTACCTGAAAGAGAAACAGGTTTAGATTCAAGCAAAATGGAATGACTAATAATTCAGAAGCCTGTTGATTCCATAATAATACCAACTGACTTTCAATGGGATTGTGCTCTCTCAGAAAGAGCAAACAGAAGCTTTGACCCAAAGGGCCTTTGCCTCCCTCTGGTAGGTACATCCATTCTGATGTAATTTGAACAGGATACATTGAGGACACTCACAAATATCTTTCTAATCTCATAACTGGATTACTAGATTCCAACTCACTCTATATGGGACTTCCCTTGAGGACCACCAGAGACTTCAACTAGTCTAAAATGCAGCAGCTTAAGTGCATACTGAGCAGTCTTGGTATGCCTACATTATGTCATTCAGAAACTGCAGTGGTTATTAGTATTTTTAAGTACAGCTCAAGGTATTGTCATTACCTATAAAGCCCTATATTATATGGCATTGAACCAGGGTATTACAAAAAAAAAAACACCTTTCCCAGATAGATTCAGTCCAACCAATTTGGATGATCTGGGAGTGCCTGCTGAAAGTCCTTCCTATGACAAGATATAAAAAGAAGGTATGACACAAAATGTTGTCTGTAGGATTTCTTTTTCTTTCTTTTTTTTCTTTCTGCTCCTTTCCCCTAACTCTAAAGGCTACTAATAATTTCACTTTTTCAGGAGGTCACGGGAACTGATCAGCATTCTAACTTTAAAAGGATCAGCAATCTTAAGAATAATGCTGTTGAACATTGCCATACTGTACACACATCCAATAAATTGTTTTATAACAATAAATATACTATTAATTTAAGGAATATCTTATAAAATTCCTCAAATTTCAAAGGAGATTCAAGCAGGACCAGGAATGTAATCTTCAAAACTAATCTGGATTGTTTCTGGCCTCCTGAAAACTTTAATGCTTCATGCAATGTATCTAAAAAATGATTATAAAGAAGAAAGTGGAGGGTTAAACTGTCTATTAAAATATAGGACACATGTAGTTAGCTATACACTTTCATGTGTAATATTTATTACATCAGTTATTTCCATGAGCAGGGATTATGTAATTTTCTTTCATGAAAAGATGATAGTACTTCGAAAAAAATTTTTCTTAACTTTTATAGGCTATGCTATGGGATTGATATACACCATTTAGAGTGCACAAAAATAATTTTTGCTAAATCCATGAGATTCAGAACCCTTTTTTTTTTCCATGCAAAGGCAGGAAACCTCAACTCACTGAAATCTACCTGTTCTACACTAAATAACAGTTAAGAATTCTGTTTGGAGCTGATTGTTCTATGTATAGCAAAAAGTACTGAGAGTCTTGAGAAAAGAAAAAAGAGTGCCTCCCCTTTAATTATACCCTGCTTAAAATTCAGTAACTTTCAGAAAGGTTCCAGGTATTATTGTGGTATTATTATCATTCTCATTTCCAGGATTTATACTATCAGCTGCTAGTGATTTGAGCAAGCCACTTTGATCAGCTTTTAATTTTCTGTCCCATCCTTCCAGTGATATAATCTGTATTCCACAGATTCGTGATGGCAAACCTATTGCACGTGTGCTACAGGTGGCACACAAAGCCACATTGGTGGGCACACGAGCTGAGCTCCAGTGCGCACCAGCTAATTTTCAGGCCTTCTGGGCCCACCAGAGGTAGGGAAACAGGCTGTTTCCTGCCTCCAGAGGACCTCACAGGGTGGTGGGAAAGGCCCGTTTTTCTCTCACCCCAGTCTCCAGAGCCTTTCTAGGAATCTGGGGAAGGTGAAAACGGCCTTCCCCATCCCCACCCCCGGAGGCTCTCCAGAGGCCAGAAACGGCCCATTTGCCAACTTCCAGTGGGACCGGAAGTCCGGTTTTTGCTGTCCCCAGCCTCCAGAGCCTTTCTAGGAGTCTGGAGAGGGCAAAAACAGCCTTCCCCACCACTCCCCGAAGGCCCTCCAGAGGCCAGAAATGGCCTATTTCTGGGACCGGAAATTGGCAAAAGGTCTGTTTTCAGACTCCAGAGGGCCTCTGAGGGAGTGGGGAAAGCTGTTTTCGCCGTCCCCAGACTCCTAGAAAGGCTATGAAGCCTGGGGACAGCAAAAAACGGGCCTAACGTGCCATTGCGGGCAGGAGCGGGGGGAGGAGGGGTCACGTGCACATGTGCGGGGGAGGGTGCATAGAATTATGGGTGTAGGCACACGCGCACACCCCCCCGCTCCTTGCACACAATAGCAAAAAGGTGAGCAATCACTGCCATAGATCAATAGTTTATAATGTTTCATAGATTCCCAAAATCAAAACCTCTTGGTTAAGGCATGTTTAACCTTTTTGTAAGGTATTTTGTGTTCCAAATTACTGGCTTTATTCATCTTGTACTTACAGCAGAACCTGAATTCAGTATAAAAGGAAATATATTATATTCTCTCTTTTCCATGGATGTCAGTATTCAAATACATCGCTGAAATCTGAAGGTTGTCTGAAGTTTGAATCATTGCAACTGGACTAATTTTTTGTTGTTAGTTTGAGAGATGTTTCACTGCCCATCCAGGCAGTTTTCTCAGTTAGAGTAAGGAGTTGGGCAGAGAGCCGTTGGAATGTACCAACTCCTGCCCACTAAACTCAGGAATTTCCTCCCCAAAGTGCATTGAAAAAATTATTTACCTTCCCTTGGGGAAAGAAACCCCTGAGTTTGGTGTAGCAAGAGTTAGTATATTCCAACAACGCGCTTGCCCTACTACCTTGCTCTGGCTGAGGAAGCTGCCTGGATGGGCAGTGAAACATCCTTCAAACTAACAACAAAAAATTAGTCCAGTTGCAATTATTCAACCTTCAGACAACTTCAGACAACCTTCAGACAACTCTACCTGGATGATTGAGAATCTTCATAGACACAGCTGAAATCTTTTCATTTCATTAAAGCAAATTGCTTTTTGATCTTGAAAACAGACCTGTTAAAATAGTGATATTACCAAGGAAAGTTAAAACCATTAAAGTTTATTTCAATTAATGTGAAATATAATTCACTTTTATATCAATACATATTCTAATTAATTTATAAGTTATACATAGAAAAATGATTACACCACCTAAGATGTTGATTTTGGAATATATATTTGTTATACTATTATCTGAATACTTAAGAGATTAGAAATAGGTTTTTTAAATACGTATACATATTTAGAAACATAAATTTGTGAAGTTTATGCTATACTTTGTTTTGAAATGCCAAAGGAGAGAATATATAATTGTTTATATATTTAACAAAACTTTTTTGTGGGTTTAATTAAAATTGCCTATAGTAAATACGATATTTTTCTAAATGTATAAATCATCTCTTTTCTCTAATAACAAGTTACACAAAGTTTGTAAAAATTTATTTCTTCAATCTTTCAACATGTGAACAAAAAGATTTGTACAGCTATCATTCTGTTATATTCAAGCAAATCTTATGCAAATAATAATTACAATAAAGATGATGAGTTACTATGAAATGAGGAACATTAATATAAAAATTGTAGATGTGTACATACAAACACAAATGCTACAAATAAATTCAAATTGTATTTAAATTGCTCACATTATATTACCCTTTTTACTTAGGTTATATATTGTATAAAGTTACTCTATAACATGCTACATATATGCTAAGAAAAATTCTGCTATTGCCACTCTGAAAAAATGCACAGCTAACTAAACTACTACTGCTTATAATTAAAAATGAAACAATTAAAAACCATTTTAAAAATTGTATTCATAGAGATAGGTACAGGCTGACAAAATGCAAAGAATCCTTGAAAACTAAATGCTCTTTTTGCCTATTACTGAAACAATTTTCATTACTTCAAAATATTTTTATTTGTTGTGACGATGCACCTGAATTATTCGTTAAAACTTTAGGTCACCATATGACTTTAAGTTAGTGTAATTCTATTTTTTTTTAAAGTGTGCTGAAATCTTTTGGTTAGTTAAACATCTATGAAAAATGATTTACCAACAGTATATTTAGCATTATATTATTAATATGTGATATTAACATAACCCTGCACGTTACACAGTCTTTCTGAATTAAAAGTTTGTTGCCTTCTTCTAAAAAATGCTTACTAATCCAGTTCTGCATAGCTCTAGAAACCTTGATCACCTGCTGCACACAATGTACACCATTTTTTACAGACAGCCTCTCAGTTGAGAGTTCAAATGTTTTCACAATATGTCACATCATATGCCTGATTTATTCTGGAAATGCCATCCACATAGCATTTGCTACAGGTACAAACACTAAGTCTACATAACAGGCCTGCAAAAATCTGGATGACCTCTAGATGGCAGAAAGGGGATACAAAAAACCTTTATGTCTTTTCTGACATCTAGAAGTCAACCAGAGTTTTGCAGCCCAGATCTGGCAATCCTACATGAATAGGGAGATTGAGTAATTTTTAGAAGGGGAGGAGGGATGGTCATTAAAAAAAAATGAAAGGAATAATACCAATGTGTACATTAGAGTGCCCAATACATGCCGAAGTTCTATACCAGTGAAAGAAACCCACCAAATCAAATACTTTCTGACGCATTGGCAGAAAGAAACCCAAAGACTCTTGCCTTAATGTCATCATAGGTAATGACACAAACCTCTTTCCACACCTGAACATGCTCAGAAGACAGACAGGGGTTTTTTTTGGTTACTATGAATAATAAAGAGACCAGAATGAAGAGGAAGGTGATAGAGATGAGATGACAATGAGAAGGTTACTATCCCAGTCCTGGTGGGAAAGGTATCCCTACCTCAGCAAGTTGGATAAAGGAATAGGTCCAGATCCACTGCCCAGGAGCCCTCCTTTTCTGCCAGCCAAGAGTTTCTCCACCAAAGCCACATTCCCAGTGCGAGCCGCTTCCAGCAGTTCCTGGTCCTTGCCCATGGTCGGGAATCATCAGCGAATCTTATTGCCCACCCCGCAACCCTTCCAGAAATGCTGCGCGGTTACCCCCGTCTCCCCATTCAGCGACCCTCGCCAGAATAACAATCTTCCCCGCTCTCCATTCAAGCGGACTGAGCAATGAGGGTATTTCCCACAGTCTTCACCGACTAGCGGAAAGCGGAGGGAAGGGAAAGAAAGAAAGGGAAGGGGGGGAGAGAGAGAGGAAAAATGCACTCCTCGCTAGACAATTTCTGGGTGGAGCGTGGAAGAAGGAAAAGAAGCTACGGGAGCCTTCCGCCGATACGTTAGCTCAGCGAAGAGGAATGGAGAGCTCAGCTCCTCCACCAGGTTGAAGCAGGTTAAGAATGAAGAAGGTATGGAAGACCAGCAGGGCGTGATGTGGGAGGCGCAGCCTTGGCTATCTAGGCCGGTTGCTGAGGAGACAAGAGTTCTCCGCTTCTGAATGGCTGGCCGGCCTACTGCGCCCCCTCCCCTATTTCCCTCCCATTGGCGTGCCCTTGCCCTCGATCCTGACGCAATGGGGATTCTGCTGCCCTGCCTGAGGTAGCCAGCCCTCCCAAAGAGCGGCGGTGGCAGCGACGAGCAGCCCGTCTCGCGCTCTACTGCGGTGTCGCGCGCGCGCTTCTACGGGCCTTGCGGCGCGCGCTGAGGGAGAACAGCTGCCCGAGTAGCGAGATGCGCGCGGTCCCTCTCCCTTCCCTCAAGACTTCACCTTAGGAAGCGGGGTGAATCGGGTGATGGAGAGGAAGGGGGAAGGCTGGAAGGAAGTGGCGCCGGCAGAGTCTCTGATGGGAGTCGTACGTTTCTCTGACGGGAGGATTACTCCGGAAAGTAAACAAAAATGATTCAACGAAGAATCGATGTGCTATTGCGACGAATTAACGTTGTGACGGGAGTGGCGAGGAAGGGCAGCATTGGCTGCGGTTCAAAAAAGGAAGTGAGGACCACTCCGGTTTTTCAGAGTTATTATAAAATTAGTTGGGATTTTAAGGCACGTCTATACATTTGAGGAAGGTCCTTTGGCTCCAACCCTGCTTATATTTTTCTTTAAAGAATTACATCTTAGAAACTATCTGAGTCTTCCAGATTTTTTCCCCATCATCCACCTCCACTTTTTTGTAATTATTCACCTCGAAGATGAGCCTTCTGAACCGGTTTAGGGGGACAATTGTTTTTAAAAAGATTGTATTTGGGATGTATGAAGAAGGCAAGGATTAGAGGGGGAAATTGGCCAGTTAAACACCATGGCACATAACATCCGTTTTATAAATATGAAAGCATATTGCAGAATTGTGTATTTTTCTTGGGTAAGAAAAGGGCCCAAATTGTCATATGAATGGTATTTTAGAGAGTACACTCCAGAAAATAAGGCCAATCTAAAGAATTGAATGAGGCTGCTCTGAAAATTTACATTTCATTTAAATTAAGTAAACCAGTTAATATAATTAATACATAAGAAGTATAATAATCATAACTTACTACTAGCAAATTAAAATTTAAAATTCATAAGTAGTTCTTGAAGGAGGGCTGTGCTCTAAATACATGTACTTTTACAACCTTCCTGTTTATCATTAAAACCAGATTGCTTCCAATTATTTCTCCAAATTGCTTGTAATGCATGACATTTAAGAGTTGCTTTATTGCCTAAAATATACTAAGAATGGCTAAAAACGTAAGACATTTGAGATGATCCAATATATTTACCTTCAAATGTGATGTTATTTGCATACATTATTACAGAGGCAGGGTTTAATACTGTAACACAAAGCACATTTAACAGAACAAGGGAACAGCCATAATTATCACTAACTAGAAGGCAATGAAAGGTCATCCAGCCCCTTGGTGCCCAGTGAGCATCTTTAGCCTAATGAGTAAGATCTGTGCCATCTTTATAAGAAACTCTGAAACTGGCTAGAAGAGAACCTCCTTTCAGAATTACAGGTAAGGTTTCAGAGAGACTGCTTGGTGATGGCTCAAAACTAGATATGCTCAAGAAAAATATATTCAACCATCTAAGTCAGCCCTTTTCCTCTTGTTTGTACATCTAAAGCAAGCCTTGGTTTCCATCTCTAGAAACACTCAAAGCATCTACAATTGATAAACAGTTGCTTACCCTATTTAATAACCAGTTTGGTGATTGCATGATTTGCTGCGCACACGTGCACAGTTTGAAGAAATTTTCACTTCCTGGTTTCTTCGGAGAAGTAACGCAGCTGATACGCGTGGCAATCTGCTCTACTGTGCGAATCAGCTGAGAAGATAAAGGTCGGAAAATAGCATAGGCAGGCGGGCCCATCTGAACCAGTTTGTGCCCATCGGATAGTTGGAGCTACCGCTTCGCCCGAACTTGTCCATACCGGTAGAATCCCACCCCTGATTATATTATTGAACAAATCCTTCATTTTAAATACTTGGGGTTTGTACTGCATTCTTCAGGGAAGCAACATACTCTTATTAACCAGATAGCTCTGAACACTCAGAGGAGTTTCCTAGCAATCCTCTTTTTCACTAGAAAAGCCTAATATGTACTAGCTGCTGTGAAGCTTTGGAAGCCAATACATTGGCATAGGTTTTCTATGGAGTACAATTAAATCCAGGTGTCAACTATGAGAAATTGGGAGACAGCTCAAAATAGTTTCCTAAGAATTTCAGATAGCAAAATATGTGCTTAACTCTGCTGTATGTTTGGAGGTAAGAGTATGGTTGTATGTATTCAGGTATTGCCTAAAAGCTATTTTTCATCCCAAAGTCTGTTATATCTTAACTTATCAGATAAATATTATTTCTCCTGGAAATTCCAAATAATTGACAAATTACATAAACGGAGGTTCTCAAGTAAGATGCTGATAAAGCTGGGACAGGATCAGGCAATCGTACTTCTTAAACAAAACCCTTGGCATAAAATTACACAAAGAATATATCAAAATGTCACCTGGAGTTCAACTGACAGACAGAAAATTTTGGTTTAAAACAGCATTATATCTGATCTAGCTTTCTATTGTGGGAAAAATTTTAAATCAGGAACCAAAGCATTTTGAGATAGATGCAACAAAGTATCTTTTATTGGCATGTAAAAATTAAATAAATAGAATAATAAATAAAAAATAATAAATTAGATATCCCTGGGCTTAAGGCCAAAAGAATGCCAACGAGCTCTGAACTAAGTAAGGTTATGGATTATATACTCCAGAAATATTACATAGGAGTGATAAATAAAGCAATATAAATCATCGTATGACCTTTACAGCCATACTGTAAGGTTTGCCCTTACTATAATTAGATCAGTACATCTAAATTCCACACCCCTACAAAGGCTCAAATCCCACCTCTTTTTACTGATATTAGCACTATGTAACGTAAACAGTGCGATCAAGACATGACTAAAACTCATAGCCTTCAAGTTTCTATCCCAGTGCCTTTAGTTACTGCATCAAATTGGCTCATATTATACCCATATAATGTATATTATAGAAAAAAGAAGAAAAAAGTGATAACCTGGTTTCTGTTAACAGTTCCCCCCCCCCCCGAGTCATTTGGCAGAATCATCTGCTATATCTAATTTACACTCCAAAGCCATAAGGAAAAGGGACTATTTGCCCCTACATTATAATGTTAGAGTGTCTCTACATTGTTATGACTTAATATTTTATCAACAGTGATGTTGGTACATAATTATAATGTACCACCATTAGGCTATGGTGTCTGGTATAACTAGTTTAAAAATAGATATTTACAATTACATACATCCTTGATTGATATATATTTACAGTTTATTTTCTGGTAGAAAAATTATAAAAAAATATTGTATTCATATAATTCAGTTAATAAATCTCTCAATTTAACAGGTTGGAAATTATATCACAAGTAACCCTTCTACTAACTGAGAAGCTTGCTAAATTAAAGGATTCATATGCAGTTGAACATAACTATATTGTGTTCAATTAAATGTCAGATAATTCATTCTTTCAACAGCAAAATGTCAGACTGACCATATACAAGATACTAATTTTATACTTCTTAGGAGTTTTTTCGGGTGCTAACAAATAGAACTAGTCGGCTTCTCCTTATTTTCCTCAATAGACTTCCATCATTTCTGGATTATTCTTCATACTTTGAACTTTACACAATAATCAACGACAATAATTTTATTTCAAAAATGTTCATTAAATAGTCTGTCTTCATGTTAAACATCAGGTTTCATCAAGATGACTCTTTTTAATACATTAAAGAATTATTGCTTTGAGATGGGCTGCTTACTAGTCCTTGATGACATGTCCTCTGGCTGGAGCCTCCATTTCAAGGCCAGGCTGCCACTGAGGCAGGCTGAAACCAAACCAAAGAGATGAAGCATTAAATTAATATTTTTCAGTAGAAAATGGATTAAGCCCTTTTCTATACAAATGGTCTCTGTTGAGGAAGAAAAGCCTGAAGGAGGTCAGTGGGTTCCAATTGACTCACTGCAGGATCACTCTCTCTTTCACCTTTGGGGCTTTTTGCCATCATACCCATTTTAGGATTTGACTACCAGAGTGAAGGCAACCAATCCACACTTCCTGGAAAGCACTGCTGCCACCATCATCACCAGGGTCACCATTACCAGCAGCACTCTGCAGCAAGCACAGAGGTAAATAACTCCTCAATATGAGGTAGCAAAGGATCTGAGCCACAGGAGAAGGCAAGCAGGTAGCAGGGAAGGGGAAAAGATGGCTTCTGTCATCCTTTTTCCCTTAACAGCAGGAACAGAATCCCTGGGTAGGGAAAACAGAAGGACCACCATGTTTCTAAAGGATGGGAGAAAAAAATACCAATGAATGTGTTGGGAAGAGACCTAAGTTTGTCATATTTATTTTTCCCCACACTGGATTTTATTGTACTGCAGAACTTATAATATTTCATTACCAGACTAAGTAACATCATCAGTGCCAGTAGGGAGCAGGGTTTGCTCTCATTTTATATACTATAGACTTGCCCTGTCAGTATGGTGGGATGGTTTTTGGTGATTCCTTGATTGGGCTGTTGTTTAGTGTTAGTTTTGCTGGACCCATCTAGTGTCTTCACAAGTTTTCAGTTGAGTTGAACCTAAGCCTAGTAAAACTGTAGTGTTTGGGAATTACCACTAATTTCTTTCTTGTATATTTAGTGACCTTAAAATAATAAAATATGATAGAAACATTCTAACTCAGAGGTGTCAAACTCACATCGTCATGGCAGCGTCACATGATGTATTGGGAATTTTTCCCCCCTTCACTAAACCAGGCAGAGGCAAGGCCAGCACGTGATAGATCTGGCCCATGGGCGTTTGATACCCCTGTTCTAACTGGTTATGTAGTAGGGTTCTGCAAAATATTTGAAAAGGCTTCTTTTCTTTTGTAAGTGAAGCACTCTTTCTTGAAGCATTTAAACAGTCATATCCTTTAAAAGGCATTTTCTAGGTGTTTCCACATGTGCAAACATACAGACAGTATGTCCCCTGAAATCACTAATGAAATAGCTACAAATATCCTTGAAGTGAGCAAGAAAAGACTTTAAAGCATTAGTGTTCTGAAAGATGCACAACTTTAAACTTTTAAATTACACAAAACACCTCCTTTCAAATACTTTGCATAGCCGTAATGTGTTGTGTGATAAGTAGCCTTAGCTTTTCATTAATCCCTAAGGAAGTTAAAATCTCTGCTTCTCTGATACTTTGCTGTGAAACTACTTTTTATAATTGCTTTACAGATCAGATTATCACAATACAATGACCTTTAGAAATTGAGATATTTGTTCCCTCATTTTTGGATACTGATAGTTTTGATGTCAAATATACTCTAAATCCATTGTACTACATAGAGTTTAGGACAGTATATCTCTACTGCAGTGTAATTGCTAATAAAAGTGGCATATATTATAGGGAGGATAAGCAAGTATTCTGGACGACACAAGATTCTATACTAATTTTTAAAGTGCAAAATGGACTTGATCAAGGTCAAAGTCAAGATCAGTTTCCCCAGAATAATAAGGAATGCAAATAAATAAAGCTATTCATAATTTCCAATTTTCATTTTAAATAAGCCATTTATCAAAGTTGAGATCTGAAGTAAAATCTGTTATCACTATTTTTTTAAAAGAAAAATTTCCTCCTTTGCAGTGTTTTTAACCAATGAATCCACATTATTGGCCCTAATTGACATATATACAGAAATAGGTTCACCCCAATGCAGAGAGAAAAATCCCATCATCTTAAGACTCACAATGGCAGAGAAAATGTTAATCATTTCCCAAATAATGTGGTAACCACAATTTTGCAATTACAGTAGGTAATTTTAATCTGACTTTATTACTTGAAATTGAAGCACAAATAATTGCCTAATACATGTTAAAAGGTTGCTGATATTTTTCTCACATGTAATACGGCTCTATGTATACAAGAAAATTTATGCAGATTACTGCAAACATAGCCTCCATTGTAATTTGGTCATTGAAGAACAATTAGTGCAGAACTGGCATCTGGATCCATTCAATCCATTGTAATCTGATGTGCTGCTGTTTTGCTGCTTAACAGACGATTTAACTTGAATGACTATAAGCAACTGTGGTTGACCACTAAAACGATACCTACTTATAAATCATCATGTAAGTAAAGGCCTATGAAAGGAAATACCATCCAGAATTGGCTTTTAATAAGTGGTATTCTGTTTTATTATATTGTGAATTTGATGTGCTATAGAAGGCCTGTTGATCTATTTATTGCAAAATTTCCATAGATATTTGAGTCATGCTTGAGTTATACTCATCATATTTTTATC
Organism: Masticophis lateralis; assembly: GCA_030761175.1. NCBI lineage: Eukaryota > Metazoa > Chordata > Lepidosauria > Squamata > Colubridae > Masticophis > Masticophis lateralis. The sequence goes on along the minus strand of JAUDYJ010000006.1, from coordinate 35,990,325 downwards.
CGATAGGACTGAAGAGATGAACATTGTTACTTGGATATAAATAATAATTTCTGGTGTATTCTGAATGGGAGCAGAAAAAATGTGTGTTTGTGGTTTCCCAAATAAGGTTTTACTTAATGTGAAATAATATGTACAATTCAAAATAATTTATGGAATGTGCTTCAGACCACTGGGCAATTTATTAACACACACCTTTCTCTTTTTTAGGTTTTCACACGAGTTGAAAAAAGATGCAGCCACATTAAGAATCTCATTAAATACATACTGCTTTAATTATGTGATTCATTTAGCAGCAACATTTCTTTTTCAGGCATGTACTAAAACCTGAAAAAAATGCATGTTGCAATAAATAACAAAAAGATGATATGATCATGCAAAGTCCAATCCACTTCTTCCATACCAATTGGGAAGCATGAAGTAAGAGGCCTTAATTCATTCATAGGAATCTATTAATGCAATTTTTAATGTTAGTATTTGAAGGATTATTTTTCATAGCACCAATAATTGATTTTTTAAAAAACTGAATCAGAAAATGAAAATATTCTTTGCTTTAAAATGACAATTCTGTACTTTAAAAATTGTTAACTCAAAAATCTTTTTCTTATAAAGAACAACAAAGTGTATAAAATAGTAGCTACTAATGTTCTGTGGAAAAGATCTTGAGACTGGGTGAAGAGATGCTGCCTAGGGAACAATTAGATAAGAGACAGTATAGCCCACAGCTGCAAAGTTGGTGGAGCAAGAAGCTCAAAAGGGAATCTAAGTTCTTGGGCTACAAAGTTGACAGTGGGAGAATTGTACTTTCAGATTTACAAGTTTCTGTTCATGTAGCTTTACAGTAAAGTAGAATTAGTTGATCTGGCTGTGTTTCCTGTCTGGTCTACATAGGCCAGACTTACAGCACTGGATTTGTTCAGTGAATTCAAACAAGAGCAAAACCACATTCTTATTATTTTTTTTACCAAAAAAACTGCTATGATATCATAGTATGACAAGCATGAAATAAGAGAACAGTATGAATTTCAAACAATTTCCACCTTACAGTGCTTACATGTCTTACAATGGTGCTGAATAAATGGTACTTACAACCAGTCCTCAAAGTTCCAGCCTCTGCAGTGTCCCCACAATCATGTTGTTTGATCTGGTTGCTCAGCTTCTTAGCTAGCTTCTTACAAGCAGAGTGAATGGGGAAGCCGTCAAGTCACAAATAACAACTATGTTGCTTAACATTGGCAACTGGAATTGCCAGAACTGCTATCTCTAATTGGTACGATCACATCACAACACTCTTTATGACTGCATAAATTGACCTTAGAAATTCTAGTCCCAATTGTTATCATTGACCAAGGACTACCTGTAAATATTTATTTTGTAATATAATTTTACATATGCTTACTTAGAAATAAAACTGCAGAAAGCTAAGTGAATCTTAATACTGACTTAAATGGTGGTTAGTTATGTGTAGTCTTTTAAAATGGACTATACATAAAAACCTGTACAAAATAATCTGGAAAATAACTTACCATTTAAATCAATTGGATTTAACAAGCATGTGTTTAGTCAAGTATTTTGGAGATATATAACTTTTGTTTCTGATAAACTAATTAAAGTGGCAGAAGAAAGCATAGAGAACTAGTGAGATAATATTTAAGAAGAAATAAAGATAAATGATAATTTCAATTGAAAGGACTAGGAGATGAAAAATATGCTGATTTTCATAAAATTAAGATTATTATGTTTTAAAATAAATGCATATATAATTGTTTTACATAACTTGAACATCTTGATTTGTCGTCTTTTTGCAAAAAATTCAGTTATTTTAATCCAGTAAATATGAGTTACATCAGATAAACTTTGATTAAAATAATTTCAGTTCAATTTTTTTTTTATTTCCAATTTGGTAACTCAGTCACCAGATTTTGTTTGGTCTCTTATTTTTATTTTAAAAAAGAAATCAATCATTCCCTGAATTATTTACAATTCAAGTATAGCAAATACATACCCCTTACAATGTCTTCAAGTAATGATCAAGAAAAATCACTGAATAGCCTATATACTGTTAATCATCCTGATATGTGTTCTATCAGGGATTTAGTTGTTATTTTAAAAAATTAAGAATCTTTTGCACAGGTTGATGTACTTTACTTATTTACAGCAATTTTTAAACTGAAAATTTAAAGTTTAATTTTTACACATAATCTGTGATATAAAATGCAACTTTACATTTTGTTAAAGTGTTACAAATTCAAATAATAATATAACTGTTTTCAAGCATATTAATATACAGCGATGTTAATTTACAAAAAACATTCAACTGTTAAAAATGTAAAAGTTTAAGAATGGCTGAGATTCATTGTCAAAGCAAAAAAAATGACTAATGTTCCTCAAAAAGAGCTCAGATTCAACAACCCTATTATTCTGTGAGCTAATAAGAAATTGTCCAATTTTTCCCAAAATACATCACCATATTATCCTTTCCCATGCTGTAGTTATATATTTTGAGATTTGAAGGTGCCAATCTTTAAGCACATCCTGTTGGCGCCTGAACTATTTCTGCACGACTATTACATATTTTCATAATGGATCATTTTATGTGTAGTGCAAATTTAATATCTCTTGAACAGTCCTTTTGTTGTAAGTAACGAAGATTTTTTATCTTCACAAATGAAGATGAAGTTATCCTATCAGTGACAAAGGAATATTTTATTCATTTACCAGTTATTTCACAAGTTAATGATGTATAATAGCAATTGTTCTTCACATCACTGCAACTTAAAAAGAGTAAAAAGAAAAAAAATAATTTTTCTTATTCCTTTTTACAAGTGAATTTTCTGCAGAAATGTTGCTCTGAGTTCAGTTTCCATAAACAAAAAATAATATAAAATATGTCCTTTCCTCTTTCACATTAATGTATAGGGTCTGCTAACATTTTTCATTATTCATTTTTTTAATATGGTGAAGCAAGGTATCTTTTTCCAAATGAGCTTCAGCAAGGGCCATCTTGGCTTTGGCTAATTCCTGTTTTAGACATTCATTTTCTTCTATAAGCTGTAATAAATAAGTAAATAAATAATTTTAATCTTAAAATGCCAAATTAAGTTTGGTAGGATTTTATAAACAGCTTTATAAATAAAGTATACTATATATGAAAAAACCCTATGCTTTTCATTTGTTTTTTGTTTGTTTCTTTTTTGGTTTTCTCTTTCAGTGCTTTGCAATACACTTACAGCATTTTTTAATGTCAATTTTTTTAAAAAAAAAACCCTCATTCTCTAGACTGATAAAATGTAGATTTGTATGACAACTTCAAGTTCAACACTACTACTAAATTCAAGATTACTACTTTGCAATACAGTTCTGGCCTTTAGCATTACTTATAACTGGATATAAACTACTCATCTATCCTCACTAATTTAACAACAGAAGATTCTGATAGTGCTCCATATTAACACATATAAAAACCACTTGTAAGACATGTAAAAAAATCACATCAGCTGATTTGTGAAGGATAGAATAGATTTACCAGAAATAATTTAAGGGTCTACTGCCTACTATGATTAAGTTTCAGCTCAACACTCATTTTACATAATAGGTATACTGCATATGCATAAACCTGTTCAGCAGGCACTATCAGCTGACTGCTGTTTATGTTATGACTTTAGTTAACACAAAATCATATTGAACTAAGCTTAGTATTGGGGGGAAAAGTATTCAACTGCAAGGGTTTAAAAATATGTTATAAATCTACTGTTTTGCTTTAAGCCATGTTTCATAATTTAGTGTTACATATTAACCTAATTTTTTACAATTTCTGTAAATGCATTTTAAAAAGCAATTTATTTCATCTGACATATTAAAATTATATCCATCTTTTTCATACATTTATGTAAAGTACTTTCTCAGATATTTAAATTATATATTAGTAATTTTCAATTATGAATGACTACAGTATGTTTGTCAATTTCCAGCTATAAATTTCTATTTATTAAAGTTTTACATTCATTATTTCCTTAAAGTGTACATAATTTACAATTATAATATAATATAATAAAAGTATACTTGTCATCTGATTATCTGGACACATTTCCATCAAGATGTTTCATATTGAAACTGCTTTGACTGCTATAACTTATGAAACCTCTTGTTCCAATAAATAGGAGGTCATCATCTTATGTAACAAAAAAGTTTTATTTATTATTTATAACCTCATATTCTAAACAACGTATCCTCCACAACACTGTGTAAAATACTTGTGGAAAACCAAATTTATCTTCCAGTTTTCTTCAAAAGAATATGCTGTCCTTTACAATATAAAATCTTTAACTGCCCTGAGTCCGCGAGGAAAAGGGCGGTTTATAAATTGAAACAAACAAACAAACAAACAAATAAATAAACTGCCATTATAAAACCAATTTTATAGGAAGGAAGGAAGGAAGGAAGGAAGGAAGGAAGGAAGGAAGGAAGGAAGGAAGGAAGGAAGGAAGGAAGGAAAAAAATATAGTAGATTTTTCATTACCTGTTCTTTGATTACTATGGGTAAAGACATAAATTCTTGGGGAGTGTAAATTTCTGGAGATGTTTGTGTGGACTGGGACTGAACATTTTTTTTCTTGTGTGTATCAGCTTCAGCATCCTGATTGCCTATTCTGCTTTGTGTCTTTGGTGAATCACTACTAACTGTTTGGTGATCTGTTAAGATAAATCAGAGAATTAAGAGGAATATACAAAGATGCTGATATCAATAACTCAGTAAAATGCATCACATCAATATGAACTATATCAAGCAGAAATTGATAAAAGATATGGCACAAAATACTTTCAATGCTCTCTTATCAATATTGTTGTTAAATGCATATAACATTAACATAGTATCAGTCAAGTAGTTAGAGCTCAGATCAAACTTATTTTTCAAAAAATATTATTTTAAAAAGAAAGAAATGTTCCCCCCAATATCTACCTTTTTAAAATTTATTCTAACCCTCAACCCTTTTCTTAACAATGTAGGTTAAGAATATTGCGCTGTTTAGAGAGTCCATTGACTGGGCTATATCTTGTCTGATTGGTCCATGACTGAGCAATAATTTGAATAAACACGCCTCCTCTTCCTGCTTGTCCCCAGTTCTTTGCTCAGTCCAATCCATGAACCTTGTCTTTCTTTCGCTCTTCATTTCTGGACTCTCTAAACCTTGCTAATTTCTCTAACCTTTCCCCTGCTGGCTAATTTTTCCTTTTTAGGATATTTTTAGACTGTTTAGGGGAAAACTGAGAAGCCGATTCTACCGCTACTCAGCTGAGCCACGGTCCTTGCACTTACGACCGCTGGAACGCTTTGAATTTCAAGCCTTTTATTGAGAAAGGGAATTTTTGCAGTACATTGTAATTTTTATTGGAGAATGAAAATAGCTCATATAATTCTTCCAGGTAAGGCCCGGAAGGAAGTTTATCTGAGAATACTAGCTACAAGAAAACAGGTGTGTGTGTGTGTGTGTGTGTGTGTGTGTGTGTGTAAGAATTCTGCTATTTTTTAATGCTAAGTTTGTATCTATTATTTCCTTCATTTTCTACCTCCTCTGAGAAAATCTGTGTGGTGGACAAATCATAATGTATACAGATATTTTCTCTTCACAATAATCCTGTGAGGTGAATTAGAGTAACAGTAAGTGGCTCAAGGGAGATTCAGGCTAAATGGGGATATAAAACTCCCTCCCCTCTAATAATTATTTTTAGTATACTACACTGGTTGAGAGTAGTTTTGTTAATCTGTTTAGTCACCTGTCAGGGCAGGACATGGTTCAGGGCCCTCATGACCGAGGCCACGGAGCTGGGAGCCTGGGGGGAGAGGCACCTTCTTACCCTACAGGCGGAACATATTGCAGGCTCCTCGAACCTTCAAGCGGACTGACAGCAGGACAGCCATTGACTCAGCAGAATGGCAATTACATCCCAATCTATTCTGTCAGCCGGTACTCCTCAAATGGATCTGTTTGCCACTCCGACCAATACCCAGGTGCCTCGATTTATGTCTAGGTACTGGAATCCGCAGGCGGAGGGAACCAACGCCCTCTGCTGCAAATGGCCGCCTGGCCTTCTCTACGCTTTTCCTCCGATTCCTCTCATTCCTCAGGTCATCCAGAAGATCCTAGAGGAGGAAGCAGAGGTCATCCTCATCGCCCCGTATACACCCCGTCACCCCTGGTTCACAGATCTCAGGGAGCTTTCGAAGGTCGGGCCTTGGCAAATTCCCTCGGATCAGGTATGTCTCATTCAAGGGGCGATCCACCATCCAGAACCCCAGTGGTTACAACTAACCACCTGGCTGTTGAATGGCACATCTTGAAGGATGAACACTTTTCTTCCAAGGTGATTTCCACTATGCTTGCTTCCCGCGGAAAATCCACCATTCGGATTTATGATGCTATCTGGTCTTCTTTTTGATGGTGTGCCTCTTCTAACACAGAGGCTAACACTTCCGTTCCACACATATTGGAATTCCTCCAGGAGGGTCTCAAGGGCGGCCTTGCAGTCAACACTCTGCGACGGCAGGTTTCAGCCTTGGCAATGATTATTCCCTGCCGGGAATACGGTTCGTTATCTCATCACCCACATGTTCGTGGTTTTCTCAGAGGGACATCAAATCTCCGACTTCCCACAGTCCACAGATTCTCTTCCTGGGATCTCAGCCTCGTCCCGCAGGTACTTATGGATTCCCCCTTCAAACTCCTATCCTCCGTCTGCCTGAAGTTTCTCATCTTTAAAGTAGCCTTCCTTATTGCAGTTACGTCCGCTCATCGCGTTGGTGAATTGGCGGCCCTATCCACGCGAGGGGACTTGTGCATCTTCCATCCTGATCGAGTGATCCTACTACTGGACCCTACCTTCCTCCCAAAAATCAATTCATGGTTTCACAGAACACAGGAGATTGTACTACCCAATTTTTGCCCTAACCTGTTCCATCCCACTGAACGACGTTGGCACTCCCTGGATGTACAATGGGCTCTCAAAAGGTATCTCCACAGAACAGTCTCCTTCCACAAAACGGAATCGTTTTGTGTCTTTCCAACCCATCTCTCTCGGATCTCGAGTTTCCTCTTCTACCATCTCCTGTAGGCTTAAAGAGTGCATCGCATTGGCCTATGAACGCAGGAACAAGACGCTCCCTGGCCATATCACAGCGCATTTGACACACAGCGCTGCTACCATCGCAGGTTGGGCCACACAGGCGTCTCTTCTGGAGATCTGCAAGGTGGCAACATGGAGTTCCCTGACATCGTTCATCCAGCATTACAAAATAGATAAATTTGCCTCGGCTGAGGCCGCCTTTGGTCATAGAATCCTTCAGCAGGTCCGATCCTGTAGATCCGTCTGCCTCCTTCTTCTTCTTCCCGCCCTAGGGATAACTAGCTTGGGTATATCCCAGTCAATGGACTTTCTGAACATCGCAAGGGAGAATGAACATTGGACTTACCTGAAGGTTCCTTCTCCTTGCGCTGTGTGAGAGTCCATACCCTCCCTATTGTCATTCCTTCCTTGTCTATCCTTTTTTCTCTCTTCCCCTTTCGCTCAAATCATTTGGTTGTTAGGATCCAGACTTCGCCAGTGAACTGGGGACAAGCAGGAAGAGGAGGCGTGTTTATTCAAATTATTGCTCAATCATGGACCAATAGGACAAGATATAGCCCAGTCAATGGACTCTCACACAGCGCAAGGAGAAGGAACCTTCAGGTAAATCCAATGTTCAATCTAAACAGACTTGTTACTTCTCATAGATTTAAACAGATGAATCACCTATTTTTACATTGAAATGATTTTAAACATCTGAACTTTATTCACAGTGCATTTTATTTGAATATATTCTCAAAGAAAATACAAATGTGTTTTAATGATGTACATTCATTTGACAAATTGATCAATTTGCCTGTTTCACCTGGATTTATTGGGTTTTCAAGACAAAACACAATTAGGTCTGAAATTAATAGAACCAAATTAAAATTCCCCAATTAGGTATTTACAATAATTTGTAAGCTATCTAGTAAGAGTTTATGAGTATTCTGACACTTCAGTGGTCTGCAAAAAAAGCTGACTTATGTATTGGCAAAAAATAAAAAAGTTGTTTCTATTTTTCAAAATATGGAAATAAGAGGGAAACAATGTGAATGAGAAATCTAACGTCTACTTACAAGAAAAAAATGCCACCATACATTTTAATTGCATCGCTTTGGATAAGAGATACTCAGTTTTGTATTCAGTAATGTTTTGCTTACTCTATTCTATACTTTTTATTAAATCTAGCACTAAAAATTAAAAAAAAAGCCAATGACTTTCCTTCACTAATTGGTTTAAAGCTGCCAAGCTTCATTCCACTTGATGGTTTTGTCATTGCAAAAATTTTAGATTATCACTTTACAGTGACTGGAAATCAAAAGCCAAAAATTGCTTCATATTTAGTGCCTTTTCAATTGATTTAAAGCAATCATCTTCTAAACTCTTGAATCAGTCTCTGAATCTGATCTTGTGTACATCTAAAGCTTTAACTGTGTCAGCATATGCACATAATAGAAGTTTAACCAAATTTAAGCAAGAATGGTTCCCATAGATATAATATACCAAACTGCATGCAAAATAGCACTGATTTCAGTCTGGCTTCTAAAGGGGCTTAAAATAATAAATTTGTTAAAATATCAGATATACAAATTAGGGGAAATTAGAAACCAAATAGTTCTTTTTCCTTATTTTAAATGATTTATTTGCATTTTTCTTGTTAAATTGGTTTTTGTTTGTACTTTTTTCTTTTTATTAACATGGTGTGTGTGTGTGTGTGTATATATATATACACACATGTTTGAATGAAGCAATTTACAGTGGAAAATTTACGGTGGAAACTAGTATAGTTTCCATACTAACTAGCTAACTCAAGATCAAAATCTTTATTACATAATGAATACTCTGATGTAATCCGCAGCTGTTTTTTCCTGACATATTTAAATTTATATGAAAAGGTCAAGAAATTTTATGTTTGCAAGACTAATATTCTAAATTGTAATTAATACCGACAGAATATTAGGAAGTAAAGATAAAAAATATTCTACGTTATCTAAGTGATAAAATGTCAATTTTAATTAATACTGTACAAGTATTATGCCAAACAATATAATAATATACTAAGACTTACAGTAATATAATAAAAACAGGAAAAAAACAGATTCAGTAATGCTGTCTTTGCCAAATGATGTTGACTATAAACATGGGAACTGGAACTGCATTTTTAAAAATTTACTGGTTAATATAATGCAATCTTAATTTGATTTCTTAAAGTAAGTCCAGCTATGCCATGGGAATTGTACAATAACAATGCTTTACCTCACGCATGTGATTTGCCTTATTTCTAACCAGATTGAGATTCAAATTAACAAACAGTAAATAATGATTTTCAGCTATTTTGAGTTGGGATAAATCATTACCACAAATATCCTTTGGTGTTCACTTCTTAATTTGTTCTTTATATTCATTATGACTTTCTGTACTTTTAGTCAGTCTCCAATTCAATTGAATATCCTATTTGAAACCCAGTATGGCTAAAACAAAAGCTAAAATTTATCAGTAATTCTTTTTCTTGACAACATTTATAGGTAATCCTTGCTTAACAACTACTTGTTTAGTGACTATTCAAAGTGAATGAATGGTAGTTATTGATAGTTCTCAAAATTACGGCAGTTGCAGGGGATCAAAATTTGGCTGTTTGGCAACCGACCTACATTTATGATTGCAGCATGTACTTCTTCCCCATCAATCCCTTCCCCCACTCTGCCCTTTGCACTGCCCTGCACTCTGCCATAATCTACCTGTACCACCCCTCATCTCCAGATGACTTCTGCTGTCTTCTTCCTCCCACTGTGGCCATAATCTACTGAATGAGGGCACAGCTCCAGGAAGTGCTCACCAAGTGCAGAAGGACAGTGGAGCTTTGTCTGCCAAAGGGAGCTTGCCAGGTCTGGCTGGGGAAGAGGCAGTGAGACACAGCTGACTGTTGATACTGGACTCAGGACTGGAGAAATGTGAAGTGCGCACCTAATGACTTCAACTGGACTACTGGAACTGCAGCATACTGTACCTGATACTTTGCCTAATAACTGCTTTACTTAGCAATGAAAGTTCTGCTTCCAATTATGTAGATTTAAGTGAGTACTATCTCTACAGATAGGGATGTTTAGCAACTGGTTCATGTTTATGACAGTTGCACTAACCTGGGTTCTGTGATTATCTTTTGTGATCTTCTGACAACTGAAGTTGAGCAGGGGGTTGAACTAGAAGACCCCCAAGGTCCCTTCCAGCTCTATTCTGATTGATTGATTAAAGTCTTAAATTTACTTAACAACCATGTTACTAACTTAACAACTGTGGGGATTCACTTACCAACTGTGGCAAGTAAGGTATAAAAGGGGGCAAAACTAATTTAACTGTCTCAGAAATTAGCAACAGAAATTTTGGGCCTGTGTTCATAAGTCGAGGACTTCCTGTATATTTTAATACTTTAAAATATTTAATGATTGACTCTCAATATAGATCTTTTTAAAAAATAATAACCAAAAATATAAAATGAATCACAAATGCACAGAATTTATAGAACTAGGTTTGAAACTTTAAAAATGGCTCTGCTTTCCTCACTCCTTCCTATCTATTACTACTATGAAAATGTTAAGATTTAGAAAAATCTTGCAGATTTTAAACAATTTTTCAGAACATTTACCTTGAATGTTGCCAGTATTAAATATGGGGAAGGGAAGAAAAGTTCTACCTGTAATGTAAAATGAGCCATCATCTTTCCTCTGTATCATAAGCAGATCAATATACACAGTTACTGGGACTGATTCAGGAGCAGACAAACTATCACGAGGAGTATCATCCTAGAAAATACACAAGATATAAAAACTGTTAACATGTGCTAAGGCTAAATTCTGCATGCAGAAGAATTTTCTGGCAATAAAGTAAATTTCAGGTGACAAGGTAAGAACTTGTAATCATGTAGGAACATTAAAAGTGTGATTAGACACACAAGGAATTTGGTACAGAAGCACTTTGTACATGCAAAGCAGCAGAATAATAATTTTACCAATAAAAGGGAAAGTAAAGTAAATAAGAAGGATAAATAATACTAATACTACGGCCTATATCTGTGATGGCGAGCCTGTGGCATGAGTGCCAGAGGTGGCACACAGCACCCTCTCTGTGGGCATGTGAGCCATCACCCCAGCTTGGCTCAGCCACACGTGTGCATGCCACCCCCCAGCCAGCTGGTCTTTGGGTCTCTGCTGCATATGTGGGGGGGGAGGGGCTGTGCGCATTGCACTTTGGGAGTTCAGGCGCACTTTGGGCACTTGGTCTGGAAAAGGTTAGCCATCACTGGCCTATATAGTAGATATATCTACTACAGATACGTATATATGTATCTGTCTAGCTAATTACAGTAGCTATTATCTAGCAGCTAGAAAATGGGCCTGTTTTTGGCCTCCCGGGGCATCTGTGTGCCTTGTTTTTCACATCCCCCACCTCCAGATCATCTCTGCAGGACAAAAACAGGCAAAACGGCCCAGTTTTTGGCCAAAAACAGTCCATTTTTTGACCTCCTGGAGCATCTGTGTGTCTCATTTTTTACCTCCCCCGCCTCCAGAAGGATTTTGCAGGCCAAAAATGGGTGAAAATGACTGTCTGTGCGCCCGTTTTCCACCTTCCCTGTCTCTAGAATGTCTCTACAGGCCAAAATTGTTGGCCTTACCTTTCAGTTCCAGCCTGCAGGGCTCGTGAAGGTAAATTCTGCACTTGGTCGAAGGGTGGGCGGGGTGATGTGGGCAGGGCAGCCTCGTGGTCCTGCACGGACCAGATTAATGGCTTCGGCAGGCTGCATGCCCACAGGCCGTAGTTTGAGGACCCTTGGTCTAGCTATTGAGAATGACTACAGGATTAGGTTAAATGGCTACATTTGAAGAGTGATAAACCAGTCTAAATTAAATACATCAGAGATATGGATCACAATTAAACCACTGCTGTTTAATATTTTAAACATGGGATAAATATGTCAATGTGATCCAATTTTGATTTATTGGATAATCTATTTGTTTTCTTCGTTGTCATTCACATCTATAGAGAGACACAGGGTGTCGAGCTGCCAAGGCGTCGAGCACACTTGGGGGGGGCAGCATTCTGGTGGAGGTGGCACAGGGTGTTAGGCGGACGGGAAATGTCTTTAGAGGTACCATAACATCGGGAGCAGGGCACCCGCGCACCCCCCTCCCAGTGTTGATCTCTGCCGGTGCGAAGACTGATTGAACCACGACCGACCTCGATGACGTCACCGGGAGAAGGGCGTGATTTATAACAGGCTGGGAGGGCGAGGCATGCCTGCGCGGGTTATTTAAAGGCACAGGCACCTGTCAGCTGTAGCGCTGTTATTATTTCAGCCAATGAAGTCACAGTGATCACCCGGAGCTGACGCCCGAATAAACCACGTTACAAAAAGAGCTGAAGCCTTTACGTTCTGGTTTTTCGCTGCACTGCTGTCTGGGATCCTGAGACAGGGAGTACAATTGTTTGCACATTCTGATCTTTATAGAAATATAGGAATAGACACTGTATATCATCTGAATATCTTTTTCAAGGCCTTCTTGGATGTTCTGCTCAAGTGTTACAGTGTTCTATCACACATTTCTTGACTTCTTATTCCTTTACTGGTAATAGTTGATCCCTAAAGAAAGAAGCTGTCTACCGCTTCAAAATCTTCACTATCATTTCTAATGCTGGTTGTTGAACCTTTTGTCATTAATTTGGTCCTTATATTTTAGTTCCATTTTTTCACTATGCTCCTTGAATAAAGTAAACCTTGCAGATCCTTTCTACTTCCACTATTAGAGTAATGTCATCAGCATAGTACAGGTTGTTGTGTTCCTTAGCCTTTACTAATGCTATCTTGAGCAGCTAACATCCTTTTTTTTTTTTGAATCTGCATTGGATAATCCTATGCATTATTTTACTAGCATCTTGAGGATTATTAACACGATAGTAAGATTACAGAATAACAAAAAAAATTAAGGATATTGTATGATAGTTCACTCTCTCTATTAAGTCACCTTTGGAGTATTGGAATGTAGATTGATCTCTTACAATCTGCTGGCACTGTGCCATTCTCCAGATTTGTTAACATCACTTGGGTAAGATCTTTTCTGATTCTTCTGCTGCTGCTTGTCATATTTTTGTGGTATCCCATCAATTTCTGTATCCTTCCTGGTAATGATCAGAGTGCTGATCTAACTTCTTCTATATCTAGAGGTTCTTATAAGTAAAAAATGTCTTCTAAGGTATCTTGGATGTTTACATCTCTATTGTAAAGTATTTTAGTATACTCTTCCCATCTTCATTTGATCTTCTTTGAATGGATTACTTTTTGTCCAATGATGTCTTTAACATAATAATTCAAAATTGGCACTTCCATCTGAGTTCAAATATCTTTGTTTCATCAAATTTTATTTTTTTCAGTGGTTAAAATACAAACTATAAAACAAAAACTAAACTAAACAGGACAAACAAAAGAAATGTGCAAGAAAGAAAAAAAACATATTGCCTACCCTAATTGAATACTGATACTGAATCTGTTACCTGAAACCTTGATATCCTCCTTAGGTTGATTTATCTGTTATTACTTCATTGGATTTTTTTATTTAAATTTTCAAATACTGCTTGTAAATTAAAAAGCATTCTTTTTTCAAAGGCTTCTAAAAACAACATTAACTTGATCTGGCATATGCCTTTCTTTTATATCTCTTTTTATAAGCATTGTAGAAAATGTATAATGTTCAAAATCCTTAATTTCTTATTGCTTTCATTTTTAATATATTGCAAACTTAACTGTAGCTCGACTTTCACAACAAAAACAGGCAAAAGAAAAATTGAGATAATTTTTCCCATCATAGAAAACCAAAAGAAAAGGCAAGGGAAAAAATTCCAGTCTTTTTAAAAGGAGAAAAGAACAAGGATACAAGCAAAGGTTAAAAAAAACCCAACACAGTTCTTTTCAAAACTGTTAAATTATCAAAATCCTTCATGTAAGAGTCCAATGTAAATGTGGATCAAATTAGACCACTTTCATTACCAAGAAAAAGCTTCATGTCATTGACTTCCATGGAGAAAAAGTAAAAGTGTTTTGTAACTCCAGAAATAAACAATAATAAATAATTATAATACAGTAAGGGAATTTAGGATAGTTCAGCATTCAAGGAGATAATTAACTATTAAATTAAAAAAAATCAAAAAGTGATGTTAAAACGAAGGTGCACTTTAAAAAATGAACAGTTGAAAGGAGAAGATAGACACCTGACTTTCTCTTACTGTGAATTGCAACCATCAGTATTCGTCTTCACAGGTAAATATATAGTCATCTTGAGAGTCATCCTGGGTCATTCTTCATAGCTCCCACTTGAATCGGGGGAGTTTGCTGCCAGCTGGCTTTGGCAGTGAAATCAGCTGTTTGTTGGCAGACAAAAAATTTCTCTACCACTTTTCAGAGGACTCCTGGGTTCAGAGATCTTTTGGAAGACTTTTTTTTAATTTTTCCATCTATATTTTCATTTTCAGTGTCTTTACAGATCTTGTAATACTCCTTCATATCTCTTCTGACAGCTCTGCAAAACTCTTAAGTTCCTTCCTGAGATTTCCATCTTTCTTTGCTTTGGCTTCTCTTTTCTTTTTGACCATTTCCATGATTTGTTCTGCAATACAGTTTACTTTTTTCTATCTTCATATTTGGTAGTTTATTTTATATGTATACTGTACATTTCTCAGTATACTTCATATCTCTCAATATTACCTTTGCTGCCCTTTAGAGTTTAAAGACAGAACAGGCGTACAAGAAAAATCCCAGCTAAAAGAAAATTTTGTGTTCATTTGTTCATCCAATCAATCTTAAGATAATACCCTGCTTTCTAATCTAATGAGTATTCAACTTTTTGAAGAACTGAACAGTAAAAAATGTTAACAAAAATCATATTAAAATGAATAATCAGATTAATAAACAATTGAAAGCCTGGCAAGACAGATGTGTAATTACAGATTTTCTAAACTTAGAATGGGAGTAAACCTAATTCTTAATGAAGTGTCTTCCATAACCTTGGAGTAGTGCAGGAGAATTGGGCGTTGGTCTTATCTGATACGCCCTATCTGCAGAAGGTAGTCACATATGGGTTATTGGCTTGGACTTCATCCAATGAGACTGGGTCTGCTAAAATTAAAAAGCCCTGCCTTCTGCTTCCTGCTTCAGTTTTGAGATAAGGTAGAAACAGCAGACTGTCATGACTGTAGGAAATTCAAGAAAAAAATGAAATGACCACTCCTCCCCGAAACAGAAGCCGGGAACGGCCCCAATAAGGGAGGGAATGACTGGCGTGCCTACCTTCTACAGAAAGGGCGTATCAGGAAAGACTAACACCCAAATCTATTATTGGTAGGCACGCCAGTCACATGTGGGACATACCAAAGCTGATGTCCTATAGGGAGGGACCAGGCCGGAATCGGGTATCACTTGCTGAATGCACTGACTGCAACACCCTTCGCCCAAAGGAAGCTTCCGCCAAAGCATAGATGTCCAGCTTGTAATGACGAATGAAGGCGATGGTGACATCCAGGTTGCCGCCCAGCAAACCTCTTCCAAGGGAGCCTGAGTGGACCAGGCCGCAGATGTGGCCGCACTCTGAGTGGAATGAGCTGTGATATAACGAGGTATTGGTAACCGCTGAGCTGAGTAGGCCAAAGCTATAGCTGCTCTGATGCAGCGACCAATGGCTGTGGCTGTCAGTTTAGATCCCATGGACGATGGCTGAAAGGCCACAAAGAGTGACTTCATTCGCCGAAAGGACAAGGTGTGTGCAATGTAAATCTTGAGTGCTCTTCTGACATCTAGAGTATGCCAAACCTTCTCCAGACAATGCCAGGGAGAAGGACAGAAGTTGGGAAGCACCAGCTCCTGAGTCCTATGGAAGACTGAGTTAATCTTAGGGAGAAAGGTAGGATCTAGGCGAAGAATAACCCTATCAGGGTGGAAGATGCAGAGGTCCTGTCGGATAGACAAGGCGGCCAATTCAGAGATACGACAGGCAGACATGATAGCCACAAGAAAAGCGACTTTAAATGAGAGGAACTTAAAATCCACCTCACACTGAGGTTCAAAGGGAGGTTTAGTGAAAGCTGACAAAACTTTGTTTAGATCCCAGGTGGGAAACCTATGAATCACTGGCGATCGAAGATTGGAAGACCCTCAAGAAACTGCGAATCAGAGGTTCCTTGGCTAGAAAAGAACCCAAACCACAATTGAGAATGGAAGAAATAGCCTCCACTTGCGGTCTGAGCATGTTGGGAGCGAGGTCGGAGACGAATCCCTCACTAAGAAATTCAGCAAGCTGAACGACCGACACAGAGATGGGAATTACGTTATGCTGTCTGCACCAGCTGGAGAAAGAATTCCATGTGGCATCATAAATGCGGTTTGTGGATTGACGCCGAGAGGCCTGAATAATCGAAATAGCTCTGGGTATAACTTGGCCTCCATTAGGATGCTCCGCTCAACCTCCAAATGGCCAGTTGGAATGATTGGGGGTCTGGATGAACCCTGGAGGAGAGATATTTGGTTATCGGGAATTCTCCAATGGGGAGCGATGAACAACGAGATCAGATCCGTGAATGATGGTTTCCTTGGCAGTGAGGAGCTATGAGCAGAAGCTCAGCCCTCTCCTCTAAGAGTTTCTGTACCACTCTGGGTATTAATGGAAGAGGAGGAAAAGCGTAGAGAAGAACATCCGGAGGCCAAGGGTTGCGCAAGGCGTCCACTGCTTCTGCCCCGGGAGACGGGAACCGGGAAAAGAATCGAGGAAGTTGATGGTTGGCACTGGAAGCGAAGAGATCCACCAACGGGAGACCGAAAGATCCATTAGGTCCTGGAACAGCAGGGGGTGCAGGCTCCATTCTGCGTGATCTACGAGAGAGCGACTGAGGAAGTCCGCCTGAATATTGCTCCTTCCCGAGATGTGCTCCAATCAAAGCAACAGAAGATGGATCTCTGCCCAAAGGCCTATCTGAAGAAGCTCCTGCATGAGAGCTTTCAATCGAGTGCCTCGCTTTGGCCATGGTGTTGTCTGTGAGGATCAGGACATCCTTCCCATTGATGTGGGGGAGCAGAGATTGAAGGGCAAGGTGAATCGCCCGAAGCTCCAGAATGTTGATGTTGAGTGAATGTTCCTGCTGCGACCAAGAGCCCTGAAGCATGTGAGATCCTAGGTGAGCTCCCCAGCCTGAGAGGCTCTCACATCTGTAGTGATGATCAATCTGCGAGGTTCATGGAAACTGCTTCCTATGGAATTCAGAGTCCACCAATTCAGAGACCTGAGAACCCCCGGAGGAATAGAAAGACGGATCCTTGGAGATGCTGCGAGGTTCTTTTGGTAGGGCAGGAGGAACCACTGTAAAGATCTGCTATGGAGGTGAGACCAAGGGACAATGCCATAAGAAGAAACCATCTTCCTCAGTAAACAGGACAAATCTAGGAGGGAAGCTGACTTGTGTCTCCTAAAACAACTAGCTAGATCTGAAATACTGTTCTGTCTGTCAGGTGACAGGAAAACTTTGGAGGAAACTGTATCTATTACCGCGCCTAGAAATTGAAGGCAGGTAGAAGAGATAAGGTGACTCTTTTTCCAATTAATAGAAAAACCATGATTTCGTAAGATCGCGATGGCTGTATCTATCTCCCCTCGAGCCCTAGCCTCTGACTTGAAAAGGATGAGGATGTCATCCAAATAAAACAAAATCCTAATGGGAATAGTGGAAATGTGAGCCACAAGAGAGGCCATTATTTTGGTGAACACTCGAGGGGCAGAAGACAGACCAAATGGAAGGACTCTATATTGATAGCGTCTCTCCCTATAACAGAAACGAAGGAATTTACGATGGGAGGAAAGGATAGTGGTATGTAAATATGCCTCCGTGAGATCAATGGAAGCCATGAAATCACCTGACCTGATAGCTAACAAAATAGACTGCAAAGATTGCATTTTGAACTGGCGGTAAATAATATACCAGTTCAGGAATTTAAGGTCAAGAATAGCTCTCCAACCCCCAGAGGACTTAGGGACTAAAAATAAACGAGAGTAGAAACCTAGCCCCTGTTGATCCTTGGGAACAGGTTGGATGGCGTAATTTGTAAGAGATGCTCAATGGCCAATTCAACTTGAGCTCTCTTTACTCTATCCGAAGACAGAGGACAACGCAGAAAGAACTCGGGGAGATTGAAGTGAAATTCCAGGGATAATCCAAATCGAATGGTATTCTGAAACTAAGAATTAGAAATGGTGGAGTCCCACTGATCAGCAAAAAACACCAACCTACCACCTATTGGGAGGTCAGAAAAGGAATTAACGTGATCTCCTGAAGGGACGGCCTCTGCCACCCCTAAAGGGCCTCCTGGCGGTAGCCCTGTATTGCTGTCTGACCTGATTGTCTTGCTGAGGGAAACCCCTGGGTTGAAAGGAACGCTGGAAAGGTTGCTGGTAATCTTGGCCACAAAAGGAATCTTGGCCACGAAAGGAACCTGATCAAAAGGAACTCTGAGCACGAAACTCCGAACGTCTGTAAAGTGAAGGTAATACCTTACGATGGTCCTTGGTTTCAATCAGCAGGGGTTCCAGAGGAGCTCCAAACAACTTCTCTCCTGCATACGGGGAAGATGCCAAATACCATTTAGCCCGGACATCAGCCTCCCAATTCCTGACCCACAGAAGACGCCAAGACATGACAGAGGTACCTATGGCTTTTGCCGAGAATCTAGCAGCATTGAGGGTAGCATCTGCCGAGAATTCTACAGCCGCTAGAATTTTAGTTAAATCTTGGTGGGATCTGGAATCAGAAGCAGGGAGTCTTTCCTGGAGCTGTTTAATCTGAAGAATAGTAGCCCTATTAAAGAAAGAAGCCGCTGAAGAGGCTTGAACACACAGGTTTGATGACCCTTAATGAGAGACCGTTCTGCTCGCTTGTCCTCTGGCTTTAAGGATTCCTCCGCCGGCCCTATGTGAATGACCATGGTGGCTTACTGAAACAGAAACCTCAGAAGAAGCTCGCTGAGAAAGACCATCCACTATCCCTTGACGAATTGCAGCAGAAATCAAATTAGCTAAGGCAGATGAAATCTCAGGCAGAACCTGAACACTTCTAATATTGCTTTCAGCTCCAGAATAGAAGCAGTTTCAACAATGACCTCCTGAGGAACGTCCTGAATCACCACTCGAGGCTGGGCTCGGAGAAATAGGGAACACAGAAGCAGCCTGTGCTAAATATAAATCTTCCTGCAAGGACCTATCTGGGGACAATGAAGGAGAAACAGAAGGCCTGGCCACAGAGGATTGATCTCCTGGAGCAGGAACAGTAACAGTGGAAGGAGCATCCACATGGACTTGAGCAGGGACAACTATTATACCTGACTGAGCCTTTTGAAAAACTTTTCCAGGTCTTTATGGCACCTTGCATCCTCTCTAGGAATCTTGGAACCCCTAGGATCATCTTTGCTAGGCATCTTAGAAGGTCTGGGAGGGGCCTCAGGCACAATCTCGTCAGGATCTGCCTGTTGTTGCCTCTTTCGTTTAGATGCAGCTTTGGAAGGAGCCATTTTATTAGTACCCAGGCTTAGAAATTAAAATGCTGGGATTTAAAACAATCTCTCAACACAGATCACTCATACCCAGGCTTAATTGAGTGCTGGGATTTCACAATAAGGAGAGGCCCAGAAAAAAAAACTTCCAGAAGAGAAAAAGCCCGAAATACTTGCGCTTTGCAGCCTCCATGTGGAGAAAGCTGTAATCGCTAGCTCGCTGGCTTAGCACAATCAGGATGGGAGCGGTAAGGCTTTGGCACCAAATACAGCAACTCACAACCACTTGCCATCTGCCAATGCAGTAGAGAGAAAAGGGCAAGGAGGCTCCTGCAGACACAGCGGAGCAAGCTCATGCACGCTGCGATATCAGAAAGCCGGCTGGCTGCTCTGGTGGCTAGCAAACTTGTAGGCAAAGCCCACTGACAATTTTACAATCCCCAAATAATAAAATAAAATAAAATAAAATTCAAACTCCTACAGGCACGACTGTCTCAATGAAGACCAAGTCAAAAAACTGAAGCAGGAAGCAGAAGGCCGGGCTTTTTAACTTTAGCAGACCCGGTCTCACTGGATAAATCCAAGCCAATAACCCACATGTGACTGGCATGCCTACCAATAATAGATAGGACCTTTCCTACTTGCCAAAAAGATGGGCCATTTATAATGGAAACATCTTCAACAAAGCTTCTTCTGCAGATATTAACAGCTGGATAGATTCGTAACAGGGCAGAAAATTCTTTACATAATCTTAGTATTATGTAATCAATACTTATTAAAATCATACTGCAAGTTAAGCTACTTGCAGTTTTAAATACTGATACCTTAAAATACACTTGGATAGCAACTAGCAACTGTGCAGATCTTTTAGTATGCACATATGTCAGTTCTGACCTTGGACCATTTAATTGCCTCCCTGTTTCACTTTACACAATTTCAAATATTCTACAGTTTTCAAGAATATCCCTATATAGAGTGCTTTGGAGTTGTAAGCAGGATCTGGAAACTATTATATATGCTGACAACCTTTCAGTTTCAAGAACTAAGAGTATTACCTCATGAACAACTGATTATTTCCTTTGGGCTTTTTTTAAAAAAGTCACTTATAAATAAGTTTAAAATCAACAAATGTCAAGTTCTGATATTGTTCATTATTTGGAATATTCACTCAGATGAAAAAAGCTCTTCATAACTGAATCACAATTGTACTATATATCTGGAGAAAGTGTACTCCATATACAATACAATTTTGAGAAAGTCAGTTTATATGCAACAACACTTTTTAAAAATATACACCTACTGGCTTCAATTATGGGAATTATTAAGTAATTTTTTAAAGAAATAGTTTCTATAAAAGTTAGCCTATTCATATAGTAAATACAAACTCTGAACAAATACAGTATGAAGCTCATTAAAAATGACTTACTTTTATGTTGATTTTTGTATTAGAAATTTTTACATTCATAGGCATCACTTCTGCAAGCATTTCATCTTCCAAGAAACGCTGAATGTTCATAAGTGAAGAAGTTAGGAAGTCAGCTGTAAAATCTTCTACATGACATTGTAGAAACCCAGTTTTTTCAGATTGCAATGAATGTATTAAGGCACTGGGTCCACTTTCCCATCTTAGTCTTACTTCGGGAGTTGGTTTAATTGGCCCAGGTGCACATTTAGGATCTGAACCTGTTATAAAATTAAATATGGAATTAGATTATAGGTTTAAACTTTATATGTTGTTAAATGAATCTCTATAGACCCTATTTTTAATATGATATGAAATCAGTCCAAGTAAAGGGATCTATATTTTGATAAATGATTGCCTCCATAATTTTACATTATAAGTAGAAATAGTTAACCCCTATAGAAATTCAAAAGATCAATAAGATACAGCATGTTCTTCCTCTCACACTTTCATGCATTCTTATTTGTGTAAAGTCATTTCTCCCAATGCCAATATTACAAACTCCACAGAATCTCTTCATGTTAAGGTATATTGAATAGTATTAAGTACTGTCCAGCCTCCCTCTTTAGATTAAAGCAGTAAATCTCAACAAGAAGTTTAAGATTATAATACAAAAATCTAGCAAGTACTGTACTTTCAAACGGCAGTGTGTGTGTGTTTGTAAAGAAAGAGGGAGGGAGGGAGAGGTGGGGCAATCAATGCCCGCAAAAGTACTATCAATTTCCCTGCATTTTTTTCAGCATAGAGGAAACAGTTCTTGTCTGTTTTGGGAAGGCAGGGTAACTGTTACTGTTTTGGAATCTTCTTTTCCTTTTTCTAAGGCAGGGGTGTCAAACAGGCAGCCTGCGGGCCGGATGTGTCACGCACAGGCCATGCCCACATCAGCTCTGCAAAAAAAGTCATATGACGGCAATGTGACACCATGTGTTTGACACCCATTTTCTATGATGACAAATAATTACAATATCAACTATATATAAGAGCCTTAGTGATGCAGCAGGCTAAGTGCTGTTATGTAGCACTTAGCTGCCAGCTGCCTGCAAGGTGGCATGGTGCTAAGAGGGGATTAAGGGCTTTCTTATCTAATTTTCTAACCAAGATTTTAATGGCTTCTGAAAGGGGGGTGGGCATAAACAGGATGGATCATGTGGATTTGGGGGGCAATCCACAGAGGGAGGGATTAGTAAATAATTTTCCAAAAGTGAAGCCAAAGTCAACACAAAATTACATCATAGGAAACTCGAAACTGGGAATAGGCAGACTTAATACTGGCATGGAAATGGGCTGTTCCATCAAGGTTTTGGTTGGGAGGGGCAGATATGGTGGGAGCAGGAGGCCATATCATGTCAGGGGGGTACGCACCCACTATCTTCAAGCGGTGGCATGCTCCGACCTCCAAAGCTCTTCTCGTTCCTTGGGTTGCTCAAGATCTCTAAGCCCGAGTCTTAGGCTGATGTTATGCAACGCCAGGTCTGTGGCTAACAAAGCCCCCCTCATTTGTGACCTAATTCAAGAGGGGAAAGCGGACCTGGCAGGTATTACAGAGACCTGGTTGGGCAATGAAGGGGGGGTCCCCCTCGTAGAAATGTGCCCACCAGGTTTCTGCGCATTCCATCAGCCAAGAACTCGAGGCAGGGGTGGAGGTGTGGCGGTCATTATAAAGGAAGGTCTTGACCCTAGGGAAGTCACTGTCCCTCAGACAACCGGATGTGAGTCCCTCCTCGTGAAGTGGGGTTATGGGTTACAGATGGGCCTGTTGATTGTGTACCTGGCTCCCTGCCACGTATCAGCAGCCCTGCCTGAGCTCCTCAACGTAATAGCCGAGGTGGCAGTTGAGACTCCTAAGCTACTGGTTATGGGAGATTTCAACCTGCCATCCATTGGTGAAACGTCTGAAGGGGCTCGGGAGTTTATGGCTTCCATGACGGCCATGGACCTGACCCAATTAGTTAATGGCCCTACTCACACGGGGGGACACACTCTGGATTTGATCTTTATCTCTGACCAGTGGCTGAATGGTCTAGATATAGGGGATATAGTCATTGAACCCTTGTCATGGTCAGACCATTCTCTCCTTAGGCTTGACCTTCTGACCACTACAACCCACCGCAGGGAGGCAGAATCAATTAAATGGTTCCGCCCCAGGCGCCTGATGGATCCTGATAGGTTCCGGATGGAGCTTGGGCCATTTCCTGAGACCTTGGCTCATGACTCAGCTGAAGACCTAGTGGCGTCCTGGGATAGGATGGCCGCTGGTGCTTTAGACCGGGTTGTGTCTTTGCGGCCTCTGACTCAGCGTCGAACCTACCCAGCTCCTTAGTTCTCTGAGCTGAGGGGGATGAAACGCCGGAAAAGACGCCTAGAGAGCAGGTGGAGGACCAGCCATTCTGAATCCGACCGAACACTAGTGAGATCTTACATTAAGATTTACTTAGTGGCGATAAAAGCGGCAAAATGTAACTATTTTTCCGCTCTTATTGCATCGGCAGATAATCACCCAGCCGCCTTGTTTAGGGTTACCCGCTCTCTACTCCAGCTGAGAGCCCAGGAAGATCCTCTGCAAGGACGAGCTGAGGATTTTGCACAATATCTGCACGATAAAATTGCTCAGATTCGGGAAGGCTTGGACTCTAACTGGGTTAATTCAGATGAAATGATGAGGGCAGATCTTGAGAACATTATCTGGGATGAGTTTGATACTGTGACTCCTGAGGACGTGGACAGGTTACTGGGGAAGCTGAATGCGACCACATGTTTATTGGACCCGTGCCCTTCCTGGCTAGTGCTGGCTACCCGGGACGTTACACGTAGCTGGCTCCAGAGAACTATTAACGCTTCTCTGAGCGAGGGATTCTTACCTCCTGCCTTGAAAGAGGCGGTGGTGAGACCTCTCCTTAAGAAGCCCTCTCTGGATCCGGCTGTTTTAGCAAACTACCGTCCAGTCTCCAACCTTCGCTTTTTAGCAAAGGTTGTCGAAAGGGTGGTGGCACGACAGCTCCCACAGTACCTGGATGAAGCTGTCTATCTAGACTCATTCCAGTCTGGCTTCAGGTCTGGATACAGCACAGAAACAGCATTGGTCGCATTGGTTGATGATCTCTGGAGGGCTCGGGATAAGGGATGTTCCTCTATCCTGGTCCTATTAGATCTCTCAGCGGCTTTTGATACCATTGATCATGGTATCATGCTGCACCGGTTGGAGGGGCTGGGAATGGGAGGCACCGTATTACGATGGTTCTCGTCCTACCTCTCTGACAGGTCGCAATCAGTGTTGACAGGTGGACAGAGATCGACCTCGAGGCCCCTAACTTGCGGGGTGCCACAGGGGTCGGTCCTCTTGCCTCTCCTGTTCAACATTTATGTGAAGCCGTTGGGGGAGATCATCCGTGGTTTTGGGGTGCGATGTCATCTGTATGCTGATGACACTCAGCTGTACATCTCCACCACAAACCACCCCAATGATGCCCTTGAAGTGATGTCCCAGTGCCTTGAGGCCGTACGGGTCTGGATGGGGAGAAACAGGCTTCGACTCAACCCTTCCAAGACTGAGTGGCTGTGGCTACCGGCGTCCCGGTACAGCCAGTTAGTCCCATCACTAACTATTGGGGATGAGTCATTGACCCCCACAGAGAAAGCTCGCAATTTAGGCATCCTCCTGGATGTACAACTGTCTTTAGAAGATCATATAACAGCCGTGGCCAGAGGAGCTTTGTATCAGGTTCGCCTGATTCGCCAATTGCGTCCCTTTCTAGACCGGGACTCATTACGCACAGTCACTCAAGCCCTCGTCATTTCCCGACTTGACTACTGCAATGCTCTCTACATGGGGCTCCCCTTGAAGTGCACCCGGAAGTTCCAACTGGTCCAGAATGCGGCTGCGCGAGTAATTATGGGAGCAACATGGTGCTCACATGTAACACCTCTTCTACGCGAGCTGAACTGGCTTCCGGTGGCCTTCCGAGTGCGCTTCAAGGTCTTGGTTCTTACCTTTAAAGTGCTCCATGGCTTAGGACCTAAGTACTTACAAGACCACCTGCTGCAACCGATAACCTCCCACCAACCAATACGCTCTCACAGAGTAGGACTACTCATGGTACCATCATTAAAACAATGTCATCTGGTGGTTCCAAGGGAGAGGGCCTTCTCTGTGGGGGCACCTACGCTTTGGAACAAAATACCACCTGCAATACGAATAATCCCAGATCTTCGCACTTTCCGACGTGCCCTGAAGACCTTTCTATTTCAACAAGCAGGGCTAGCATAAACATCAAAATTCTATGCCAAGGTCTTAGTAGATACACCAAGTTGACTCAATTTATTATTTACTGTTTATAAAATATATTTATATGTATATGAAATCTTAATCTGTTCACCGCCCTGAGTCCTTTGGAAGAAGGGCGGTATAGAAATTCAATAAATAAATAAATATATAATAAATTAGTGCGAGTTCAAATTTCACCAGGCTCAAGGTTGACTCAGCCTTCTATCCTTCTGAGGTAGGTAAATTGAGGACCTGGATTGTGGGGGCAATAAGCTGACTTTGTAGAAACACCGCTTATGGGGGGCCAAAAGCCCTAATAAGGTATATACAAAAGAAGGCTATTTATAGGCTATTGCTATAAGTGCCGCCCTGAGTCTTTGGAGGAGGGCGGCATATAAATTGAACAAATAAATAAATAAATAAATAAATAAATAAATAAATAAATAAATAAATAAATAAATAAATAAATAAATAAATAAATATAGCTGATGCAAGTGCTCAACAAGATAAATGGTAGTTTCAATTTCTGAAGTTTAAAAAAAAGCAGTCAGTTTTCAGATTTTTTAAAAAGTACATATACATATTTATAGGCCTCTGAACTATATGTATCCAACACGATAATGTATTTTTCATAATCCATTAACAAAAAGAGCAGTTGTTCAAGATACTGTTATTAAAATGAAAATATTGTTAGTGCCCTTTTGTGTTATTTCTTACCTGCTGTTCGGTTGCAGAGATAATGTCGAACACTGATATTGCCCAGCTGATTTGATAAAACATGATTTATCTGAAGGCATACTTCTGTGTCTTCACCTCTGATGTCGATTTCACCATTAATACCAAATATTTTAAAAACTACCACTGACATCTGTCAACAAAACAAAAAGCAAATTATTTCTTAAGATTCAGACCATTTTTTTCCTTTTCAAATACTTTGCATAATTTAATAGTTTTAGGAAGTTTTGCTGCTCACTGTGAATCAGACATGTACAAAACGTTTCACAACTTTAATACTTCATTTTGAGTTAAAAACAATTGTTTCAAGTTTAACATGTGTTGTTCCCACCATCTAATAAATTTTTCAAGTTTGAAACAAAACACTTTACAGGATGAGTGAAATAGCTTGAGACAATTTTTTAGGTTTTTAGGCAAAACATTTTGATCTCAAAATATTCTGTATACTATAAATAAAGTTGTTTACATCTGATCGAAGTTAGAAGTATTATAGATGCTAATAGCAAACACTATAGTCTGTATTTCACATTTGTTTGCATTTTTAATATTTCTAGTTACAAGATACTGAAAAGATGCTTTGCTAAATCAAATATGCTAATTATGTATTCATCAAATTACATTTTTTTAGCGTATGGCTGGTCACACACAGTATTAAAACACTTCATTTTTACAGATTAAAAACAATTAAAACAATAAAAAGCAGTAAGAAAACCTAAAAGAAAAACAGAAATAACATTTCAAAGTTTAATGTCAAGTTTGGAGATCCAGTCAGTAGCTGCCATTGTTATGCAGAGGAAGTCCCTAGAATCTCCTGGATACCTTCTGTTAGGGCATTCCCTCACTATATGCTGGATAGTCTGTCAAGGGCCCCCGCAATCACATTGTGCTGAAGGTGTCTTTCCCCATTTATACAGGGAGTCAGGACACACCCTGTGAGTCGTTCTAATTCTATTATATGTCACCCATATGTGTCGGGGTAGGCTAAATCCTGGAGGTATACTACTAGGACTGATATGCTCGGAGACATCTTGGGGAGAACAGCTACTCCACGCCTCCATCCACTTTTGTGTGGTGTTCTGATGATCGGCCATCAACTTACGCGCTGTCAAGATTGGTGGATTTCTTGACTTTAATCGGCATCTTAAGAGATCAGGAATGTCTCCACATATGGGTAGAGAGGAATTTAACAGGATCTTACTATACTCCTGAATGAGAGCTTCTTGTCGTCGTAAGTGTGGGGGGAGTATGTGACTAAGAACTGGTAACCAGTAACTAGGTGTAGATTTTATGCACCCAGTAATTAGCCTCATCGTATGGTTAAGTTGAACATCAATAAGTGCTGTATGTGAGCTGTTTATCCATACAGGTGCACAGTATTCCGCTGCAGAGTAGCAAAGCCCGAGGGCTGCACATCGGAGAGTTGGGGCTGAAACTCCCCAAGTTGTTCCGCATAGTTTTTGTAGGATGTTATTTCTGCTGTTAACCTTGGCAGCCATATTCTGAATATGTTTCTTAAAGGACAGGGTCCTGTCTAAGGTAACCCCCAGGTATTCTGGTGTTGCCTCATATGGGAGCAGTTTGTTATTTAGGTATACATTGAGTTCTCTTTTTGCCAATTTGTTGTTGAGGTGAAAACATGATGTAACTGTTTTACTTACACTTGGGATTAACCAAATTAATCAATTTTAATCAAATTACAAATATATATCTATGTACAGATGTGTAATACATCCTAATGATCTCCTATAAAACATTTGTTACAGGCAATATAGTACCTCAAACAGAATCAATGCAACTGAAAGTTTTCAGATGCAAAAATAAAAGCTTACAGAGGCTAGGCAAGACAACCATTTAGTATAGATAGTCCTTGATTTACAGCCTTTCGTTCTGTGACCATTTGAAGTTACAACAGCACTGAAAAAAGTGACTTGGGGCCATTTTTCTCACGACCATTGCAGCAACCCCATGGTCATATGATCAAATTCAGACCATTGGTAACTGGCTCATATTTATGACAGTGGCAGTGCCCTGGAGTCATGTGATCACCTTTTGCGATCTTCTGACAACTGAAGTCAATGGGGAAGCCAGATTCACTTTACAACTGCAATACTAACTTAACAACTGCAGTCATTCATCTAACAACTGTGGCAAGAAAGATCATAAAATGGAGCAAACTTGCTTAACAACTGCCTTGCTTAGCAACAGAAATTTTGGATTCAATTGTGGTCATAAATCAACGATTACCTGTAGTAGAAATCCAGAATTTAAATATGGCTCCTAGACAGTTCTGCTGACTACCTTACAATGACCCAAAACATACAAGTTTTACCACCAAATATTACTGGTAGTTAAAGTAGAAAAGTGTTAATGTTTTGAAACGATCAAGTCAGAGTCCTGACTGACTTTAATCCTATAGAAATGTTGTTGAGGAAGCCCACCAACCTCCTTAAACTGA
The DNA here is from genome assembly GCA_030761175.1 of Masticophis lateralis. Lineage (NCBI taxonomy): Eukaryota > Metazoa > Chordata > Lepidosauria > Squamata > Colubridae > Masticophis > Masticophis lateralis. Next base: position 35,961,740 of record JAUDYJ010000006.1, on the reverse strand, counting down.
AGCTGTTCTATATGTAGTAATCAACTAAAATTTCTCCAAGCCCATGTGTAAGACTGATCAAAAGTTGTCAGAAATGTTTAGTTGCAGTTATTGTTGCTCAAGCAGGGCACATCAGTTATACATCTCCCTCCTCTTCTTTAGGGATTAGCAACGTTTTATTCTATTGCTTGTTACTGAAGCATTTTGAAACTCTAATCATCTAGTAGAGTCTGAGGTACAAATTAGTAGTTTATTTAATTTTTATGACAACAGTAAAGTAGTAAATTGTGTTGTATTTTTGTTTGGCAAGCACCATTTTTTTTTATCAAGACTATGCATTAAATCCCCCCCTTACAATTAAAAAAAGTATTTTAGTTTTTCAAAGAGTTGTTTAGATATATAAAAGTGTTCTTCATTTTTGGAGCATTACCATTTCTTCACTAGCATCTTGAGCACACTCTGAATTGGCACTGAGGACATCTGGAGATGATTCACCATAATTTTCATTCTCTGTGCCTTCATCAGGCATATTTTCCACTGGTTTATTGGATAAGATAGCTGGCATATTCACATTATGAAAAAAGAGATGTTTTGTGAATAAAGATTGAATATTCACATGCAAACATTCAAGGTATCTTAATCTAGTTGCACATCAAACTACATAAAATAAACTGATTTTAAATAATTTAATTTGATCAAATTTTGCCATTTAAGATGAGATGGAGAGATAAAAAGGATATCACATTATCATCTAGTTAGTTGATAGGTAGAGAAACTGCAAATAGACAGGAAATTTTAGCACAATGTTTAACTAAAATAGGATGCAGATTTCTGCTATAAAGCTACAAAGAAACCTGATTGTTTGATTTCTTTCCTGCATTTTATCTAAAACTTCTCTAAAGTTTTTAAGTTTTGAAAATATAACAGTAAATAAACAAGTACCCATAACTTTGCAAATTATAGGCTTGCAATCATATTGACAATTATCTGAAACTCAGACTATCTGGTGATATATTAAACCAATCAAACAAATGAAAGAGCCATCAATATATCATATTATCATATATCTAATTATGGTAATTTGTTTATTGTACTGTAGGCCAAAACAATACATCTGAAATTTTTTAAAACATGAACTAAAGTTAGTTGTACTTGTGAAGAAAAGAGATATTGTTTATATTCAAAAGTGTGTCAGAAAGTTTGAACACCTTTTTCCAAAAAACTTTGGCTGTCACTTCCATCACTTTCCAAGTAGTGCTCCTCAAAGAAGATACTGTCAGTAGAAATGGTATCCAAAGAGGCTTGTGATGGACTTTTCTTCATGTTCTTATAAGAAATAGAGAATGCAGGGAGATTGGACTGGCACGATTCCTTAGGCTTTCCACTTTTTGATATAAAGATATTAGGAAATCATTACTTAAGATAGAAAAAAATTACAAAATAAAATAAAATCCTTTAAAATCCATAATTAAATGTTGATGAAAATATATTCTGAAAGAAATATTATGAAAATATATTCTGAAATCACAAATAGTAATTATACCCAGTAATATGTTCACACTGTCATTCAGTAGTCATATACAATCCTGTAACTAGTTAGCACCAACAGCCTAAGTACATATTAAGGGATGGTAGATTTGTAATTTTGTTTTAAGCTGACAAGTGATCCCGGATAAAGAGAAAATCCTTTAACTAGCAGGCAACTGCATTTTTCATAAATTTCCTAAAGTAAGTATTGTAGGAAATTCATGCAATGTTCACAACCACCACCATTTAATAAATGAATTTGTAACGTAAGAATGTAATAGATAGGAGTATGAAAAAATAATGATGCCTTCTGATTCATTTCAACAAGGGACTTTTCTCCAACTCCAACTGCATACTGATTATTGTTCCAATATATTGTATTCAGAACTACATGGAGCATATTCTTATAGGTATGCTAGCTGCTGCTAAAAGAAATGTATGGAAAACAGGGTTTAAGTGATTAATTTGGTAAGTTATGACTACAGTACAGAACAGATGCAATGAAATATACTATAAAAAAACACATTAAAATTTTGACAGCCAATTTCCAGCTTCGTAGTATCAACAAATAATCTAAAGATTTAGAACACCTTTAATCCTTCTAATTTTACTCTACTGATCTTAAGTCCCGGATCTAAACCATATTAATTTGTAGAATGTTTTCTGTACCTTAATGAAGACTGAAATGCAAGCATTTTTGCTGTGTTCAATTTTTCTTTGTCATTTTCAAACTTCTCAGACTGTCCCACAGAATCAGTTTCAGTTTCTATGGCTCTAACAGTTGAGCATTCTGCTTTACTTTTATTTGAGAAACCACTTTTCTCTTCTTCCTTGCCTATCAGCATTTTGATAGGATCTTCTCTGCAATTTGACATATCAGCCAATTCTCTAGGAAAGGAATTGTCACTTAGTGACTCACAAATTTCTTCTGAATCACTATGACTGAAAAGCCCACTATTACTTTCTTCATTGATTTTCCTCCAATGTTTTTCTGCTGCATCATTCAAAAATGAACTTTCGCTTGGCAAATCCATGTCACTATTTGATTTTAAAACTGGATCTATCAGAAGATTAAGATTAGTATTCAGAGACCCAGAGTTGGTTACAACATTAATATCTAAATTGTTCATCTGTGTAGTAGAAGTAGAAACTAGCTTGCTTTCTGATTCAGAAGCTTCTCTGTTTTCCATGGGTAAGAGATCTGATGTCCCTGGACCTCCTTGTTCTAAAATAGGAGGGTTGCACATGCTTCCTTGCACTAGTGGATGAAGCAACAAAGCTATGTCAGCACTTTTCAATAAGATCCCAATACAGACATTTGCCTCTTTTGCTGGATTCCCTGTCACAGTCTCTACATCCTTTCTCAAGTTGTCCAGGAGTAATGCAAGGGATTCTTGTAGGTAAAGTAAGAAAAGATATTGGTAATGATTTATCTGCATGCTTACATGTTTTTGAATATGAAGTAAAACATGAATGTCTGCAACATATGCTGACTGAGATCCCGAAGTGCTTTTAGTGGAGCACAAATTTTCAGTACCACTGGGGAAGGCTTCCATCTCAGTACTATAATACTCTTTCAGACGTTTTTTATGCTGCAGGCGATTAGCAAGGTCACAAGACTCACTTTTCAGAATGTTGAGAGAGTCCTGACTGCAAAAAGGCTCTTTGTGTGACTGTTCACATCTCATAGGTTGACAAATCCAAAGTGTAAGTGGGAATGAATCCACAAAGCTTATCGGCCGTCCTTTCCCACTCTTCATTCCTTCATAGTCCATCCAAAATTGAGAAAAATGCACTGCCCAAATATCTGATGCAGCTGAAGTTTTAAGTGCACATTTATTCAGTTGAGGAGTAATAATACCTTTATAGATATCGTGCAGTTTTGTATCTTGTTCATGGGCATGTCTTTGAAAAATGGGATGCAAAAGATTAAAACAGTCAGAAGATTTGGGAAACTCTGTGAAGGTTCTACTGAAGAATGTAGAGTCTTTGAAGTTTTGGAATGCTTCTTCCAAATCAGTGTGTCTACAGTTTGCTGAATGTCTAGCATTTGTAGCAATCATTTCAGAACTTTGAATGGAAATTGCATATGGATCATCTTTATGTTTTTGCTTCCTTTCAGAAGGAATGATGAGCTACAATGATAAAAAAGTAAATGTATATGAGGATCAAACAGAATTCATTGAATAAATATTCTTCAAATATTAGGAACAAGAAAGAAAAGTAAATTGTCCAAGGAGCATCTGATCAATACACATAAAAGTTATTAATATATGTAGCTCCCCAAAATGTGGGTTGTACAATCCCCGAAACAGCTGAACAAGAGAATGAGGAAAATAGCAGTCTGCGATGGCTGGTAGTGGATTTGGTCTTAAGTCTAAAGTATAACTGATTATCAAATTGATGACGCAAAGGAAAAGATGAGTTTGTTAATTGAGTGTTGTTGCACAACATTAAAGAATAATTTCCTGAGGAAGAATTAGGATATATGGCTAATAAAGGCAGAAATGCCTTGTGACTTAATAAAATAGTCAAGCTAATTAATTTTTTTAATTTATTCATTGAATTTCTATAGCTGCTTATCTCAGTCAATGACTCTTCGAGGCTTAAAGTTCAAAAATGTATTAAAATACTAAAAACATTTTAAAACAATAAAAACCAGTAGAAACATCCAAATTAAATACACATAGTAACTAAGATACTTGGCCACTTAACAAGACTGCCAGGAAGTGGGGCCTTAACACATTCAGCATCCTAGGCACTGGAACATAGCCAGGTTTTTAGGTCCTTATGAAAGGCTAACAGGGCCAGCGCCATTCTAACCTCCAAAGGGACAATGTTCCATAGAGCAGGGGCCACGGTGGAAAAGGCTTGCTATGGTAGTTTATACTCAAATAATTTTCTGACTATTTAATTTTAACAAGCAGTATATAAAAAAAGCCTTAAAGATAATGTGTGAGTTACAGCTAGTTCAGACTAAAACAGCTAGTACTGCGAATAATGTAGTCAATGGAATGACATATCCATTCTGAAGGAACTGTATTGGCTACTCATTTCCTTTAGGAGCAATTCTACCTAGAAACCTATCCTGCTTGTCTCCCATGCTTCTATCACCTGTTCCTGAAAACAGGATTTAAAAATTCCAGCCTAGAGAAGAGAGGTATGGTGCTACCACAATATCTGATTGATCATTCCACTATCTGCTCTTTCCATCCAAGAAGGGAAAGCAATCCTTGTTGTCTGGTTATAATAGGGAAGGCAACCCTTGCTACCTGGCTCCTTGTTGGTGGTGTTACAAATTCCTGCCTTTTCCTTTTAAATATTGCCACTTTCTTACTAGTTCCTGTTCATTTGTTTCTCAGATATTACATACATGAATGGCTTCACACATCTTTCCCATGTTTCTCCTTCAAAGCTACTGCACCATAGCTTCAATTGTTAAAACAGAGGGAACAAATTGTTCCTTTGTTCCACTGTGCTGGGTAGAAATTTTGTGTCAATAAAGAACTGATGGCTGAAATTCAAGAACGCAAGGAAGTACCATTCACTGGTATTTTATAACATTGTTCGAACATTAAGAGAGAGAGGAAGGATCATTGCAGAACAGTAGGCACAATGTAAGAAAGAAAGACGAGGATGGCTAGGAGATATAAGGTTGCCCACAGAATGGAATGGAATGAATATACTAGACTCCATGATGTTTATGAGCCATTGGATCAACTGGAAGAAAGAAAAAAAAGGGAAGCTGACTAGCTAAGACTATAGCAACTCATTGTGAAAAAATCATCAGCCACCAGAGACAATGGGCAAGTCAAGCATTACAGGCAATTGGAGTTGCAGATGTCACTAAACAGGAATAAAGCACAGTTGATTAAATACTCAAAATGGCTTAATATGGCTTCAAATATAAAACAAAACTTCTGTAGTACTTTTCAAAATGGAAGTTGGAATGTAAGCTTGGACTAGGTGGAGGATTGTTCTTGCACTCAGGATAAGGTGAATGACAAACTGATTATGGGGCAAACAGTAACTGTGGATCTGGGCTAAGTCTAAAGAAGTTGGATCTTCCTATCTTTAAAACCCTGAGCCGTCTCAAATAGTTGAAGGATCATCTCTAGCTATAATATCCAGTCCATGTTTAATATGGTCAGAAAGTATTTTTTAAAATAGCTTGGAACATTGCATAGCAGCAAGTCCTCTCTCTTGTAGTCTCCCATTATGGAACTTCTCATGTAAACATAAGTGCTACTATAACTGCGTTTTTTTAGTACTAGTTAAATGCTTTTTGTTTGCAGAAATATTTTGATTTATTTAAATGTTTTTTTCTTTTTCATCTTATTGCTTTTATTGTTATATTTTGACTACTTATAACCTGCCCTGTTTTATGATTTTTGGTCAAGTTTTAAACCAAAGTAATAATAAATCTCAGCTTGCTGTAATTCTGCAGAGGAATGTATTCCTTTTAAAGTTTTCTATGCCCAAGGAGTCCATATGCCCTTGATTATCAAACAACTACTATCCCCAACATGCTATTTATTTATAAACTGATCTCCACGACTCCAGGTACATCATTGAATCTCTGAATATTTTTTTTCTGATGGGCCTATTATACTGTCATTCTTTTTAGGTTCAAACAGTCCAGCTATTTGATTTGTTTGCCCCAGGCATTTATATTGTTGCTTTAATACTTAGAAGCTGCCCATAGTTGTGTATGAGTGGGGGAATTTTAAATCTTCCAACCCCATAGCGTGGAAACTAATTTATAAATTACCATTAATTTATGAACATAGAATACATATTTTAAATGTTGTGTATTCTCCCACAACTATTAGAACCTTTTATAAAAAGCTAATAATCAATGTTATCTATAATATACAATCACAGGCATTGGAAATATTATATGGTATCAGTGTTATACTGAGAAATATATTCAAAAACATGCAAGTTCTTTCAGCTATGTTAAAAATTTGAAAATTTAAAAACGTGAAAGGTCCAAATGTCCTATAAAAGTTAGATACCAAGGAAATCACTGGCACATTGTCCATGATGTCATTTAAAAATGGCTCCAGTTTCAAAGAGTTTCAAAACAAGGACTGTTATCATGCATCCTTCTATATAGGAAAGAAACACTTAGCAATGTTATGTTATGCTTTTGCAAACTGTACCTTTATCATTAATCCATCAACTCGAACATCAACATGTTCTTCTGATTTTGAATTGTCATTTAACTTGTACATGGCCATAAACTGACTGAGACTCTGTTTCATATCCAAAACAAATTGATTTAGCCAAAGAATACTTCTTTCATCCAAAGTGAACTGTAGTGCATTTAGTTGAATATACAAGTTTGCATTTGGAACTAAAGGAAATGAAAACAAAATTATTATATTAAAATGTTTTAAAAGTAGAGTTACTATGACTACAATAAGCTAGCTGCTTGAAGAATATTGGCAACAAGGACAACAGTGATGTTATTAGCATTGCAGTGATTTCCTTAGTGTGGCACTAGATCTTACCCTCCAATAATATTTTGCCATAGTAGAATTGAGATTTGGAAAAAAAGCAAACACCAATGAAATTTACAACAAAAAATTTCAATACATAGCTTTTTATATAGCTATTGTCCCTTTTAGGATATTCCATTCCAATTCTAGTTTCAGTTTCTTTGTAATTATTCTACCACCCACTTTAATGATGTTAAAAATCTTGTGATTTTTGAGCACATTCTGACTTTATTATATTCAGGAAGACAGTCCTTAAAACCTTTTTTTCTGCAAAGCTTGAGGCTCTAATGAGCAGTCTAATCTTCCTGTTCTGACCTAGGCTTCCTTAGAAAGTATACAGCACAAACTTAGTCCCGCAAACCTCTTTAATTGATATGGCTGTGAATTATTGTCATTCCCAGTCCGAAATGCTTCTCAAACAGTCTAGCAGAGGAGTGTTTACAAACACTCACCATATCTCTCTTGGAATGCTGCCAGAGAACTAATTGCCAAATGCAGGGCAAGACCAAATTTAGCACAGTGTCAAACAGTTTTTCCAGAGCTTTTACTGACCAGATGAACTAATTGCTTCCTGCAAAAGCTCATGTCCCGTTCACTTCTCTTTAATGTCTTATGGAAGGGGACAATCATCTACAAGCCTTTTTCCCAAATTGACCCTGTTTTCTTAATAGTTCCTGTCTTCTGGCAGCTCTGCACATGTGCACCCTGGGAATAGGCTGATGCTGTTCTTCTGCCTCGCTGATGTCAGACTCCAGAGACTCCGGAGACAGCAAAGAGCTACCAGATGGCCTTGGCCCCCTCTCTGCCTCCAACTCAGAGCCCTTGTCCGAGCCTTCCCCAGACTCCAGAACTGGCCCATGTTCCTCCCCAACCTCCTCACTGTCCGAATCTGCTCCCAGCTCTGCTGGCTGCTGGCAGGCCACAACACTTCCTTTACAACAATGAACTATCACCTAAATACTTACTGTTCTTTATGATATGAATAATAAGCAAACACTAAGGCAGCAACTATGAAGGGGAAAAGTCTGGTAATTATCTAACCACTACTTAGATAATTTCTTCTGCTTTAAATGCCTGTTACTAGTGAGAGATCATTTATACAAATGTCCACTTGATAAGTATCTAATATAATATTATATAAGGGAGTTCTAGGAAAAAAATTCAACTTGTCATGTCTATTACATAGTTACTTGATATAATGAACTGAGAACATGGCAAAAGCAATAGTATGGTGCATTAACAACTGGACATAGCATCTGCAACTATTTGAAAAATCAATGTAAATGTGTAATAGCAAAAAACAAGACTAAACAGTTGTTTTCTGTGTCAGCATTTAAGTATTTGATTAGTGTGGTAAACAGGGCTGCATCTTCGGACACAGAATATTATAAAGGTAGGGTTATTTTAGCTTCACAATCTTATAATGATTTCTCTACAGTGAAAGCATCCTTCATATTACCACGCATGGATAATTTTTCATTGGGCAATAATATAACAGTTTTAAAGAAGAACCCTAACAGCATTAAAGTGAAAAAAATTAAGCATCATTTTTAGACTGAATTTTTAATCATATATCAAATATTTTAAACCAGTGGTCCTTAATCTTTCTGGCTCTGAGGACTAGTAGCGGTAGCAGCCAGCTATGGTGGCAGAGGGGGATGATAATACACGTGCAACCTAATCCTGCACATGTGCAAATGATGCTTCGTGTGCTCACACATGGCTTATGCAGCCTGGTTCCCAACATGCTGCAGACTGCTACCAACCCATAGTTGGTGGGTTGGAGAATCTTGTTTTAAACAAGACGAAATGTGTTATATGCGGTGCTAAGTAAATAGTCTCAAACTTTGCTTCTGAAATGTTTGTCAAACCTGCCCTATGATGTAATTCTCCAGCTTCTCTTCCATTCTTAGGTTGGAATAGATAGAACATGTCATTGAAAAAAAATATTAGCACATTCCATTTAAGTAGGAATTCTGAAATGCTGGGATTAGGTATAGCAAAGCAGTTTATCTAACACTAGATAGTTTTTTAATGTTTTTTAATGTTTTTATGTTTTGCAAAGCTAGAAAAAACCTACATCTGATTTATCTACCTAACCCTATTTTTTTTCTCAGATATATCTGTCCTGAATATAGAAGAAACTTTATTTTAATGGTTCGAGTAGGAGGTAAGAGTATCCATTATTCCCAAATGTCTGTTAATTTGAAAGTAATTAATAAATACATTTCAGTAATACTTTTATCTTTTATATACCAATATAATTATTTTAAAAAACATAATCTCTGTTATGCTGTATTGCTGCAGAAAATATGACAAAATTTAACTGTCTTATTCAGACTACTTTGGATTCAAAGGGATTGGCATTATTTGAAGGAGATTTCCAAATAAAAATATGGTTCACTGTATCTGCAGACCACTAAATAGGAATCCATTAAACTGAGGCTCCACTCTACTTTCAAAACAGCTACAATATATTAACAAAGGGGAAAAGATAAGAAAACATTTTACTAGGAAAGTCTTTGCCATCTGGATAGTAGTATTCAGTGAATTCAATATGAATGGCTGGCATTTCTTGCGGGAGATACAGAGATTTTTTATTGCAAGAAATAAGAGTTTTAGGAGAACGGCGACACTGGTCTGCTGTAGAGACCTGAAAATAAGAAATTCAGCATTTAGGTTTTGTGAAATATGAATGTGAACAGCTTCTCACCTATCACTTTTCACGGTTATTAGGAAGCAGATTTTTATTTTAATAACCCTCCTCCAAAAAACAAAAATATCATTTTTGTGGCCATTTATGACACTTGATGCATGGTACTGGATTTGTAGACATATTTTTATATATTTAATCAAATCAAATGAGTAAAATGAGAAAAATAAATGAAATTGCCTGAAATAGATACAAAGGTTCTAGAAACCATTTAAAGCATTAGCTAGAAAGATAGAAAATATTTATATTAACATCCAAATTACTAATACTATAATTTGCAAACATTATACAATCATTAAGAATGAGTCAGCTTAAGAATAATTGACTAAGTGCAGTCCTGTTTACCCAGGACAACTATGTTTTTAAGATTCTTCTTCCTTCTGAGATCAGGCACAGAAATTTAATGTCAGAAAGTTAAATCCTATAGCAGATATATCCTCTGGAAGCAGATTATTATATCCCAAGATGGGTGGTTTAATAAGCTTTATATATAGCACGACAGAAAAATTAACCTGTTACCTCTTCAAACAAGATAATCCAAAATATACTTCTTTTGTGCATAAACTGTGATACTTTTCATCATGCAACAAAAATCTATGGTAAAGAACTGCTTACTTATTATAACCAGATATGGAATGGTATGTATTATTCATAAAAGTTCTACAGGTGGCTTAGAATATAAATAATTATAATTTAAGCTCAAGATACAGTCAATCGTAATAATATTGTTTTTAAAAAACCTCTCCTGACCTCAGAAATCTTCAAAGGGGCATACTGAGCATTGTATGAAGCCTGGAACAGACATCTGCTACACTGCATATCAGGGAATGTATGCACCTGTCATTTGGAGATGGTTGCCTAACTGTTGCATTTCCATTTAAAACCTCTATTTTGTTATTTCAGTATGCCTTGCCTTCTGCCTTCCTCCCAACAGGATGTTGGATCAGCAAATCAAGATGCAGATATGCCTCTCCATACAATATATAATTGAGATTTGGATGGTATGTACATCAGACCATCTGCAATCATCTGCAAACTATACTTATCCCCCTCCCAGCATAGATATGCATCAATGCCTATGAACAGTAGTAGGCAAGTCTAAATCAAACTTAAGAAATGGGCCAACTCTCCAATGGGTTGGAGAGTTGGCCCATTCAATTCCCATTCAATTCCCATTAAATTGCAATGGGAAAATTAAAAAAAAATTAATGAGTAAATTGTTCATGATTTTCATTCTGATAGGTTATAAACTGGAAAGGCAAAAGTAATGGCAAATGACAGAATGTCCACTTAATCTGATCAAATATTTTTTTCTGCCAATTATAAGACTAAAAACTAACAAATAGTTTCACATAAGAAAATATCCCTTCATGCCAACAATTAGTTTGGCAAAATCTGTGACACTTTGATTGAAAGTCAACACTTGTATTAAGAACCTCATAATTTGGGACATAAAAGAGTAATATTAATTTGTTGTAGCAGTCATTATTTAAATGTACCTGATAAATATTGACATCAGCAAGTCTAACTACCACTGGGCTAGACATCAATTTCTCCTTTGGCTGCTGTGATGACACAAAAGTCTTGGAAATTCCTTTTGACATTTGATCCTTGCCTACAAGAAACAAAAAGCATAAAAACACATATGGTGTAGGCCACCTTCTAAAATCCCCTCTATTCATGTTGCTGGATAATGTAAAAATAATTAAAATAAATTAAAATTTCAATAAGAGAAGACAATGAAAGGAAACGGTATAAAGTGACTCATTAATTGCACAATTCATATAGGATTGGAAATCTAATACATTATTTATCTTCACTAATAAATATTATTTATATTATAAGCATCAATCTCCCAAATTAATTTTATACTTACATGGGAGACTACAATGTAGTATGAATAAAGATTAGCAAAATATAAGGAAAGACAGCCAAATTTATTCAAAGCAAATGTATTGGTGTTTCTAATCAAATCAAATCAAATTAATAGAACCTGTGTCCACAGATAGATTGTAAAAGTAAATGAAAAATCCTAAATACCTATCTGTATATGCTGTGGAGACTCCTGGAATGGGGATTTAACTGGAGAATCTAATTTGTGATCCTTCACAGCCTGCTTAAGCAATTCAACATTTCCTTTGAACTCTTGAAGCAGTTCTTCTGCCCATTCACTTCTGGTTTTTGTAGCATCACTGTAATGCATCCAATGGCTGCAGCTCTCATCTACAATTGCATATATTTAATAAAAATGAAAAGGAATTTAAGCACCTACTTAAATCCATTTATAATATTTTATTATTTTTATAATTATTTGATGTATTTTAAAATATTTGAAACTATTTAAATTATTTGTTTAGATTCCAGTTTGTAATTGCCTAACATCAGTATTACGGCTGTAAAGATGTAATGAATTTAAGAAAAGCCTTACTGTACCATTTCAAAGTTCCATCTAATCCAGCATTTGTCAGCATTTGTCACTTAGCTACCATTATCAGGAATGCTGGGATTGTGGCCGTTGAGTGAAGCAGTCATGTGACACCTCACTTAATGATCGCTTTGCTCAACAGTGACCAAGATTCTGGTCCCAACTATGGTTATAAATCAAGTATTAGCTGTGCATGTTGTGTAAAGAAATACTTTTTTTAAATGACTCTCTTGCTGGATAACTTTATCCCTATCCTTATATCCCTATTGGATAATTTATATCTAGTATTTAGAGAGGAAAAATCCTCCATAGAATTTTCTCCGTTCTATATATAATTTTATACACCACTGTAATGACCACAACTGCCACTACTCCATCATAATTACCCTTGTTTAATAAAAGGCGAAAGATTTATACGATCTGAAGAGAAACCAGAGTACGATAATAGTACGATAATAGATGTATTGGAGTATTATGAGGAACACCCGAATAAAGAAATGGCACTGGTCTTTGTTGACGCCCAAAAGGCGTTCGACAACATGAATTGGCAGTTTATGAAACAACAAATTATTCAAATGGAATTCGGACCAAATTTTACCAACACTATATCTACAATATACAAGAAACAATGTGCCAACATCTTAACGAATGGAGGATTATCAGAAACATTTCAAATTAGAAAAGGAGTTAGACAAGGGTGCCCTCTGTCTCCCCTTCTTTTTATCCTAGCCTTAGAAGTTCTTTTGAGGAAGATTAGGAATAATAATGAAATTAAGGGACTGAGTGTTAGAAAAGAGTCGTATAAAGCCCAGGCATTTGCTGATGATGTGGCGTTAATCATGGAAGAACCATTAGAATCAGGCATTAAAATTTTGGAAGAATTAGGCAATTATGGAGAGGTAGCAGGTTTTAAACTAAATAAATCCAAAACCAAATCAGTAACCAAAAATATGACAGAGGCACGAAAGAAAATATTGGAAGAATTAATGGAGATTCAAATTGTTAAGAAGGTAAAATATCTAGGGGTTTGGATTTCAGCGAAGTGCTCAGCCCTCAAGGAGGATAACTATGTACCATTAATCAGGAATATAAAACAGGATCTGGAAAAATGGGGAAGACTGCAAATATCATTTTTAGGCAGAATTGCAGCAACAAAAATGAGTATACTACCCAAACTATTATATTTATTCCAAACAGTCCCTGTCAAACTGGACAAAAAATTCTTTTTAGAACTTAATGCAATAATTAGGAAATTCATTTGGGAGGGAAAGAAACCAAGGATAGCAATTAGAAATTTACAGGATAAGAAGGAGAGAGGGGGATTTGGGTTACCAAAATGGGAGACATACCAAAAAGCTGCAAACTTAGTATGGCTGAAAGATTGGGCTACTCTACAAAATAAAAGACTCCTAACTCTGGAAGGACATGACCTCCAGAAGGGCTGGCATGCATATCTCTGGGAACCTGGAAAAAAAACCAAAACATATTTCCATAGACATAAAATAAGGGAGACCCTGATACAAACATGGGGAGAGATAAGACAGAGGCAATATATAAAAATTCCGAGATGGCTCTCCACCATGGAGGCATTAATATAACCAAATGTACTGGAAATAGGAAAGATATTCAGATATAAAGAGATATTGGATGGGGGAGGGAACCTTAAAACTAGGGAAGAATTGAGGGAGCAAGGCATTATTATAGACTGGTGGCCATATACTCAAATTACATCACGATATAAAAAGGACAAGGAGGAATTCGGTATAGAGACAGGTATAAATGGATTCGATAAGATTTGGATGGGTTCAGATGAGAAAATTTTAGCTAAATTATACAACTATTTATTGGAATATGACACTGTAGAGGAGGTGGTTAAGGAGCCGATGTTGGCCTGGGCTAAAAATATTGGTCAAAATATAAACCTGGACGAATGGGATACAATTTGGAATAAAAACCTTAAAATGACCAGGGCAGTGACTTACAAGGAGAACCACTATAAGATGTTTTATAGGTGGCACATGGCCCCTGCAAGGATAGCGAAGATATACCCCAACTTGAGAGCAAACTGTTGGAAATGCGACCATCAACAGGGCACCTTCTATCACTGTTGGTGGACCTGTAACCAGGCACAAAAATATTGGAAGACGATATCAAAGTGGATTACGGAAATTATAGGAGAGGATTTTGATTTCGACCCCAAAGCACTTCTCCTGGGAATCTTAAAAACAGAGTATGTTAAAGAGAAAAAGTATCTAATTATACACATAGTGACTGCCGCAAGGATTTCTTTTGCCCAGTACTGGAAGGAAAAACAGCTACCTTCAGAAGAACTTGTTATAAAGAAAATATTGGAATGTGCAGAAATGAATAAATTGTCCCTAGAAATCAATGACAGAACAGATTCGGAGTATTATGGTGTGTGGGGCATGTGGTACGAGTGGTTGGAGAGAAGAAAAAAAACGAGATAGTATATAGAGGTTAATTTCTAGCCAATTAATGAAGATATATATTACTGTGTATTATTATGTGCAATAATTATTAAGATAAAATTTATCACTATTACATCCACTTATAAGAAGTAATAGTATATGTATATGTATGACAAGACAAAAGTTTATGTATCTGTTTATGCACCACGGAACCGAAAATGTTTCTTATTGTACTGTTGATTCGTATAAATAAAAATTAAAAAAAAAACATAATTACCCTTGTTTAACAAGAAAGGCCCAAACATCAAAGCCTTTCTTCATAGTAATTATTTTCAAACCTACTGATTTTTATTATTCTTTTAAAATCCTTTCCAGCTTGGAAACCTTGGAGTTGCTGCTGGGGATGATGAGTGTATTGACTGAAGACAACAGATTGGGAAAGACTGTTTTTAAGAGCTGCTAAGAATAACTGAAATTCTCAGAACACTATAAATAACTATTTCCAAACATTTGGGATAACATACAATATAACCTATTGTGCAAAGTTTCATATCTGCAGCATCTTCAATTCACTTTGGTCAATAACGTATTATATGTAAGATTTACTGTGGATAAATTAAGTGCTGATCAAGCAGTTTTGCAACCAGAAAACAGAATTCAACTTTTACCTGCTTTGTGAAATGGATAGTAGTCTATAGTTAACTGACTAAAGGACAGCTGCATAGCACCTCCTGAAACACGCCTGTTTGCATCTGTAAAATAATACAATGCATAATATTACATGTCATCGTTCATATTTATTTCATCTGGAAGGAAAGTATTGTGGTTCATTTGAAGCAACGTGCGTCTCTTCTTGGAGGCTCTCAAATCTGCTGCATTGTAATTTTGTTTAGGAAAACAAAAGATTATGTAAATTTCTATTGTGGCCTTTTCTTTTGTTTAACTTTTCCAGAATTATGAAAATTCCTTACATTTAAGAATATTTGAGTACCACCACTCTCAGAGCAAATCTGAACCTGTGACACAAGGTATAACACACAGTCCATTAAGAACAGTCTGAGTATCACTACAGGGAGATACCCAATTTCTATGGTACTAGCCCTCATTAGCCTATATCGACAGATGAACATTTTGGGGGAAAATGTATTCTTGTTGAAGTTGTCCTCCTGTTCTCCAAGAACTGTAATTCTTAGAACTATAATTATTAATTTATGAAAAATAAAAAAACTGCATTTTTAGAATTGCCAGCCACAGGATCAATGGTTCCCTTGCATATGCATCTCTTCCTTTTTGCAAAAGTAAACTATTTAGCTAGAATTGTTAAGTGACACAACCTACTTCAGAAGCATTGATTAAATATCTTCGAATAAATCTGCATCTTTTCCTTTTCATCAATTTAAATTGAAACCTGCAGTTATTTGTACTATATAATGCTCTAAAAGTTGATAATTTTATAGAGGAAAGTCTATAAAAGTTGAGTTTGTCATATGTACTTCTACAACTACCTGGTTTGGTACAGGAACCAAACAGGACAGGTATAGACTCCAATGGATAGTTAAGACTGCAGAAAGAATAATTGCAACCAGCCTGCCTTCCATAGAAGACTTGTACATTGTGTGGGTCAGAAGGACGGCTGAGAAGATATCTGCAGACCCCTCACATTCTGGACATGATGTTTCAACTCCTCCCTTCAGGATAGAGATACAGATCACTGCAGGCCAAAACAACTAGACACAGAGACAATTTTCCCCTTGGACATCATTCTGCTGATCACCTAATTCTCATAGTGATGTGCAATGTCTATGTATACTTGCCCATGTAGTATGGTTGTATTATGATGATGATGATGACGATGATGATGATGATGCTTAACTTCACTATGCCCACTTGTTGGTGTTATTATTATTGTTGTTGTTTGTCACACAATCAACCAGATGCTCATACTGGATTTGGCATTTTTGTCTACTTATTGAGGATCTGGGATAGACAGATGTGTATGTTTGATGGTCTTACAGATATAGTCACAGGATATAAGATGTTCCAAATAAAGCTGCCTTTTGTGTGTGTAATCACACTTGGCCAAATAAAGTGTATTGTTTGCCCTGCCCTGCCCTATTCTATTCATCCCAAGAGGCATGCCTTCTTAGCTACGCAAGCCACCATATGGGATATTCTCTCCCACCACCACCACCATTAGATTAGCTTCCAATCCTTTTGATATACCAAAAGACCATCAGGATCTGGTTATATTATCAAGCCTGGGACTCCCAGTGAACAAAGACATGTTTAAACAGCTCCATGACTATTTTTATCTTTTCTTTGCCTAAACTTGATTCTTTGTTTTCATAATATTTGCTTTTAAAGTGTGATTTTTATATTTGTAGTTTCATACGTGATTTTATCCATTTGTTTTGCTCTGTTCAGAGTTGTCTTCCTGGAGATAGCAGAAATCTAAGTTGGATTAATAAATAAATAAGATACTGCTATGCACCAATTGATATTTAAGAACTAGTGCATAGGCCTAAAACTGTATAAGCAAAATAGACTGGAAAAATATAGTAATTTAACATAGAGTCATACAATTTTGGTCAATCATAAAGATAATAAATAAAACTCTTGCCCTTTTCTTTGGTGTAAATATCATCACAGATATGCAGATCCAAATGAGAAATTGCTAGATGATAAGATGTTTCCTTAACATCAAAATCATTGAATAGTCTTACAATTGCATCATTTTGATCAGAAGCTGCTGAAGACTGTTGAGTTTTCATCTCCTGAGAATTGTATGCTGACGTGGAACTCTGAAACAATTTAAGCACAACTTAAACTTCACTGAAACACTGTAACATAAAATCATGCTTTTATATGAAATAATACTTTCAAATGGAATATAAATTATACTTTAATCTACAAAGTTATTTCGAACAGTTATTGCTACTAAATTGAATAGCAACAAGAATGACACTGCTGAAATGCAGCAATTTAAATTCAAGATCTTGTGAAACAAAATTTTTTTCAAAGTAGTATTCAAAATGTTTCTAGAATTTATTTAATTTGATTTGACTTAATTAAATTTATTCAATTTGGGCAGCTGACTCCAGACAGCTTTTAAGCTAGACAGCTTAAAATACAACTACAATAAAATACAATATGAATAATGAATACAAAATAAATTAAGAACAAGAAAAATAAGAATAACTACAAGATGGGAGTCTGACCAATAAGTCTTTGCCACCTAGTGCAATTAAGTTATTAAGAGATTCAAAGCAGAAAATAATACTAAAATATACAAAACTAATTTAATTCTAACTTTGTCCACTATGATATACTAGTTATTACACTGTCTAGTCTAATAACAAATGTTCATAACAATTGATTCTGTCTTAGAGGAATATTACACAGCAAACTAAAAGAATATTTTAACCCTTGTTATGTTATTTCTTAAATAATTCAAATTGATGCTACCAATTTTGGAAAAAAAAACCTTAATGTTTGAAAACCCATAGAAGCACATAGTGTAGAGTTTTCTAAACAAATTTGTATCAATAATATTAAGACATAAAATACCTGATTGGCTTACCTGCATAGGTTCCGAAGCAAGGCTTTTTCTCTGTTCAGCTGATTTCTCTATTGCTTCACTAAGAGATTTAGCATATTGTACCATAGCTTTCAATTGGGAATCAGTCAAAACCCACAGTAAATCATCCAGTATTAAAATTAGTTTGGATGCCACCACATTGCAATCTTTTAACTGTCAAAGGAAAAAAGGTCAAATACTGATAAATATATTATATAGTTTTTCCCTGTTGCAAAGCAGGCCCACAATTTATAAACTTCTGCAAATCTGTTTGCTACCAATTGGCCTGTTAACTAGCTACTATTTATAAAAAAGATGGTTAACAGCAAAGTTTGAAATATGGATTTACAGGTGGCTGTTTTATATAAGTTGGATTGACAAAATCAGAAATGAGGAAGTGATAAACCACCTGGGATAGCCAAGGGAAATCATCAAAACCATAAAAAAGCGAAAGTTAGAATATTTTGGACATGTGATGCGACACTCAGAAAAATACGGCATATTTCACTTAATCCTCCAAAGAAAGATTGAAGGCAAATGTTGTTCAGGCAAAAGAAGAACATCATGGCTTCAAAATCTAAGGAACTGGTTTGGACAAAACTCAACAACACATTTTCGTGCGGCTGTTGATAAAAATAAGATCACCAACATCCAATGACGGATATGGCACAAGAAGAACAGCAAAGTTAAACTTCAAATCCCTCTATAAGCAATCTATTATTGTATTTAGAAAGTCTACAAAATGTCACATGTCCACAACATATGATAAAAAGTACCCTCCTTACGGTTGCATTTGAAACATCTTTATACATCTTTGATAGTTTATCTGGCATCAAATATAACTAGCACATCACTTTACAGAAGCTCTCATTAAGATTATAATTATCAGCCTTTTAGTCCACGTTTTCCCATTGCGCTAACATTATAACCAAAATTTCTTGCCCACTGAATCATACAGTGTTAAAATACTCATTTTCAGGTCTAACTGTAACTGGATTTTATAGCTCTAAGTTGATACTTTGTACCAATGATGAATATTTCAAATTCATTTTAGCAGCTTCAAAACCACATTTTTCTTTTAATTACAAATAGGTAAACTAATGACATGTGTGATTTTCTAGTTCCAAATCTTCTTTTGATTTGAGAAAGGATTCACTTTGAATGAATTTTCATTATTTCATTCTAAATCCACCAATTAGAGGTCACTGTCATCTTCTTCCTTTAAATAAGGCTTCTTGCGGTTACACCCAAAGAGGTATTTTAAAGAAAAACTTTTCTTTGCATTTATTTCTCTCTCTATAAATGGCATGCTTCACAAAGTGATTCTTGAAATCTGCATTCATTTTAAGTTTATTATACCATAAATAGGCATGCCATCCAAACTTTAGTTCATTACCTTCCAAGTTCAATAATCCTTTATTCTTTAGATCACCCATTCCTTCATCCAGACCAAACAAGATACCTCAAAATACAATTTTAATCTGAAAGACCCAGACCTCTTTCTTTGGCAACCCGCAAGAATAAATATTCAATTCTTGATTTTTTCTTTGCCAGTGAATTTTAAATACTGTTAATCATATCAAATTGGAAGTTATATTTTATATAAGGTAATGGGAAAAATTTTAAGCAAAATGAAAAGATTTTAGTTTATAAACTAGAATTTTTGTTCAAGTATGTCTATACTTCCATGTTCTACATGGAAAGTTCTTCAATAAACAGTGAATAAACACCATAGGCGTTGGTGGTGGTGGTTGTAGTCAGCTAGATGTTTAGGCTGGATTTCTAATTTTTATCCATCTATAGCAGGGGTGTCAAACTCAAGGCCCATGGCCCGCATCCAGTCTGCAATGTGGTCAGATACAGCCCATGGAGCTGTCCCAATCTACCCAATGTGAAAAGGAAAGATCAGGTCAGCATAGCTTTGGCCCAATCTACCCAATGCGAAAAGGAAACATGCCAGCAGTTTGGGGAGTGGTGTCAAGCTGGCTACGCCCACCCAGTTGGCCACACCCACTCAGTCAGCCATGTCTGGCCAGCCCCCTGAGATCAACCAAAGACCTGATGCGGCCTTCAATGAAATTGAGTTTGACACCCCTGATCTATAGTATCCTTCCCAAGAGATTTGGATAGGCAGATATTATTTGATATGTTAAAGGTATCATAGCAGGATTAAGGTGTTCCAAGTAAAGCTGCTTTTGCAATTGACTGATGGTGTTTAAGTGTCTAATTTATTCTGGTTTGCACCCAAGGTACCTATTGCTATTGCACTATTTTTGCTTTCATTTACCACAGTTGTTTCACTTCTATTTACAGGTCTTGTATTTTTTTATCTTCTCCAGTTCTTTCTTTTCTGTTCTGCTGTCTCCAGGGGCTGCCACATCTACTATCCAGACTTCTTTGTTTTTCTTATTAATAATTGTTACATCTGCAGTGTGATGTAGTATGTGCCTGTTTATTTTAATGCTAAAGATTCAAAGCAATTTAGCTTCTTCATTTTCTATGTCTTTCTTTATTTTATGGTCCTGCCAGTTCTTGCTTGCAGGCAAATGATATTTCTTGCAGATCTTCCAATGCAGCATTATTACTACTTTGTCATGCAGTTGTTTATAGTCAGTCTGTGTGATCTTCTTGCAACAGCTAACTAGGTGATCCACTGTTTCTTCAGTTTCTTTGCAGAGGTGGCATTTGCTATTTGCTGATGTCCTCTCAATTCTGGCTTTTGCATGGATTTGTTCTTAAGGCTTGGTCTTGTACAGCCAGAATTAGCCTTCTCTCCCTTTCTTCAACTTTCCTGCTCTTAACTATTGCCAGGGTATTATCTGCTTCCTGTTATATTTTTAAAGTACTGGCTATGTAATGCTTTGTCTTCCCACGCCTCCACTCTGTTCTTCATTTGGTCCTTCTTGTAGGGCATCTTACTCACTAGGGCTTTCCTTGAATACTAGCTTCAATGCATTTCCTTCACTATCCTTCAGATATTCTTCCAATACCATTTTTTCTTCTTCAACCGTCTTATTTACTTGTAACATTCCACACTCACCCATTTTCCTTGGTAAATAGAGTCTTTCAACATCAATGCGTGGATGAACGGCATGATTCATTGACACTGTTTTTCTGGTTTTCCTATCCTGGGCCTTTAGTTCTGCTTTACTCCACCTCACTATTTCAGCTGTGTACCTAATGACTGGAATTGCCCAGATGTTGATCGCCTTGATGGTATTTCCTCTACTGAGTTTGGAGTATCATCTTCACTCTCTTGATTTATTCATTTCTATTCATTTCAGTAAGTTTATTATTATTGGTAGTGGTGATTGTCACACAGTCAGCCAGATGTTCAGACTCGATTTGGCATTTTTGTCTGCCTATTGAGTCTTTCCCAAGGACCTGAGATAGGCAGATGTGGATGTTTCATGGTGTTAGAGGTATTGTCGCAGGATGTAAACTGTTCTGAGTAAAGCTGCCTTCTGCTATTGACTGATGGTAAATTTGTCAAAGCCAATGGTGTTCAATGATTCAGTTTTATATATGTACCTTAAAAGAGAAAAACTAGTGAAGTTTTCAGAGAAGAGTTACTATAATAATATGAAACTGGAAATCTGCCACAGAATGTTCAGTGAATTTCTACATTGACCAGAAATATGACTTGTTAGGTCCTTTCTAGCTAATATATTACTATATAACATTTTATCCACTGCTTTTAAAATGCTCATAAATCAAATTCACATTATTTATGTTAATTATTAACATTATTTTTATTTGAATAAAAAAATCAAACTGATTTCAATTCAGTTTGAGAATTACCCTTCTTTTAAGTATGATTCTAATTTTGGACTGGTTGGTAATCAGACGAACTGGAGCGCTCATGATTTCATGCTGAGAGCTTTGGATTGCATCTGCTTCTATTCTGATCATCTGCCAGTTGATTTCTTTAAATGTCAATACCTATAATAAAACATACATAAATTAATGATACATTAAGTAGAGTTTGTCTAAGTGTGTGTATGTATGTGTATTTGTGTATGTATAAAATAGGCATAGCTGCTTCTCTTTTTGATTCCAAAAGACTGGCAATTCGAATTCAGTTTAAATTTGTTAATTTTCATTCATTAAGATTAAAAATACAAATTTATTATTTATAACTAAAAAGAAAAAAAATCACTTCCTAAATCAAGTCAACAAAAAGCAAGTTTAAGAATGTAATGTGTAGGTTTGTGTATTTTGACTTTTGGATTTATTTTGTAACAGTTTAATGGTTATTATTTTTCTTTTATGTTGTGGGTTGCGAAGAGTCTATGCATGATTGTGGCAGGATACAATACACACATACTACGGTAATATATTTTTATTTGAAACTATGTGTGATAGATCTTTGAACATCAATTAATCATTCACATATCCATATGAGAAAGCAAGAGAAATAATCGTCTACACCATTTATTTCTATTTAGATCATACCTGTGAACTGTTTGTAATCTTTGAAATTAGTGAGCATGAATGTTACTCTCTTATAATATTCTTGTAACTAGAAGCATTCTACCACTCAACATCAAATTTTGTTCAACAATGAAGAGACTTGTCCAACCAGTTTTTAAAACCATCTTAGCGATTATCACAAATTGTGGTAATGAATTTCACAGGTTAATTAAATACCAAGTGAAGAAATATTTTCTTTAATCTTTATAAATCTCCTTCCAAACAACTTCATTAGCTAATCTTGATCTGTTGTACTAATATTATTGGCAGTTTAACTTTCAGTCTTTTTCACAAAATTCCTAATACCTTTTTTGACTTTTTCATAGTTGCCAAGTCACCATTTTCTCTAAATTATGCACTATGACCAAATTTTATTTTTGGTTAGTTTCAGACAATTCTGATTCCATCAATCTATATGTGAAATTTGCACCAAAATGTATCGTTTTGTGCTTACTAAAGTTTAAAGAAATTGTTCCAAAGCTCTTCATAATCACTTGTAATTTCATTAAGATGAATAATATAATCTGTAAACATGCAAATTCACTGTTTATCCATATGTCAAAATATGGTAAATGACAGCTTAACTAATTTAAAGGAATTCAAGTCTCTAGTGTGAGGTAAATTACACTGTGTGGTGCTGAAGGGACTAACTGAGAGCCCTTCAAATAAATAAGATAATGAAATAGTCACACCAGGAACGCTCTTTATTATAGTATAGAATAATAAAATCGTTAAAGCCTGTCCACATTTGTCACTTTGCCATCTTTACCAAATAAAATAAAAACAATTGCCATGAGTCATAGGCTGAGTTGGGTGGGCTATAGAAATTGGATGGATGGTAAATAATTTTTAAAAAATATTTTTTTAATTTTACTAATTACTCTATCTTTGGTTGGTATGTCATTACTCTTCCAATTTTGTGCAAAAATTATACCTGCTGTATTGTTATATATTTTGTCATTTCCCGACTTGACTATTGCAATGCTCTCTACATGAGGCTCCCCTTGAAGTGCACTCAGAAGCTCCAACTGGTCCAGAATGCGGCCGCGCGAGTAATTATGGGAGCAACATGGTGCCCACATGTAACAACTCTTCTACGCGAGCTGCACTGGCTTCCAGTGGCCTTCTGATTGCGCTTCAAGGTGTTGGTTCTTACCTTTAAAGTGCTCCATGGCTTAGGACCTGAGTACTTACGAGACCACCTGCTGCAACCGATAACCTCCCACCAACCAATACTCTCTCACAGAGTAGGCCTACTCATAGTACCATCATTAAAACAATGTTGTTTAGTAGTTCCAAGGGAGAGAGCCTTCTCTGTGGAGGCACCTACTCTTTGGAACAAAATACCCCCTGGAATACGAATAATCCCAGATCTTCGCACTTTCCGACGTGCCTGAAGACCTTTCTGTTTAACAAGCAGGGCTAGCATAAACATCTAAATTCTATGCCAAGGTCTTAGCAGATACACTAAGTTGACTCAATTTATTATTTACTGTTTATTAAAAAAAAATTATTATATGTATATGAAATCTTATTCTGTTCACCGCCTTGAGTCCTTCGGGAGAAGGGCGGTATAGAAATTCAATAAATAAATAAATAAATTAAATAATATGAATTATTAAATATTTTATTTCCTTTTCATATGGTCCATTTATTATGCCTAATAGAAAGGTTTCTAGTTTCATTTCTATTCTTTGTTGTATAATTTGTTCTATTTGCGTTCTGATCATTTGCCAATATTGTTTTGCCTTTGGGCAAGTCCACCATGTATGATAGTAGGTTCCTTTGTGTAGCTTACATCTCCAACATGTTGGAGACGTATTGGGAACATTTTTGCCAACCTGGCTGGAGGAAGATGCCACCTGTAGAACATTTTCAGTTTCTTTCTCAGCTTTCCTCTTTTTCTGGACTGTGTAATTTTTTTTGAAAGTCATCCCCCCACCTTTCCCAACAGCTGGCTCATTTCTTCCCTATCCTCAAAGTCAGCTGTATATTCCTTCACACTAGCAGAAGATACCATAGAACTACTCTTATTAATCTTTGAAAATTCCTGTAGAACTGATGAGATTCCAGAAAATTGAAAAAAAGCAGATGCATCACTAAATGTGAAGGAAGGGGATATAGTAAACAACAGATTTCTCAGTTTGATATCTATAGTAGGAGGCATCCTTGAATAACTTGTTGAGCAGACTATTTGTAGGCAGGTAAGCTGCATTTAGGAGGAACCAGCATGTGTTTGTCACAAACAAATCATGCTGGATTAACCATATCTCCTTTGACAGAATTATTAGCTTAGGAGATCACAGAAATAACAGAGATTTAGTAAACCCAGACCTTAGCAAAGTTTTAAATGTAATCCTTCAACACTTTCTCCTTAATAAATGATTAAATACAGGCTAAAAGGTACCACTGTGTTGTGGCCCATCAGCAGCCTATGCATCTAGTAGCTGATTCCGACAGCGAGCAGGCTGGTGTGGTGCTGCGCCAGCAGCCTGTGCAGCTGGCACTCAAGTCAGACAATGAGGAGGCTGGAGAAGATGTGGTGCCAGAGGCGGGGATTCAGCCAGGGCCTTCAGAACCTCCAGAAGCTCCTATAAATGAAGAGGAAGAAGAGGAGGAGCCTCTTCTCGATGCATGGATGCGCAGAGCTGCCAAAAGGCAAGAGTGGCTCCTCAGGAGGAGATCTCCTCGAGAGTAAGGCTTGGGGCTAATTGGCCACTCCCTTAGCCTATTTAAGAAAGGACGACGACTGAGGCAATTTGCAGGGAACAACTTCATTTACTCTCCTTCGCATCTTGATCTTAGTTCTCTTATCAGTTTCCTGCAAATTGCTTCTGGGCTTTCTGCCAACCATAGTAAGATTACGATTATTTATTCTTCAGATTCTTGTAGGCTGTTAAGAAAGTTAATTAACAGCCTTTGTTTGAAAAAGACTGATTTAATTTAGTAAACTAAGGTTTGTATACACTTTGTGTGTGCTGTGTTCTTTGGGGTCTGTAGCTAGGGCAGAACACACTGATACATGAACTCAGCATCAGCTGAACAACTGCACCCAAAGAGTATTCATTATTGGCTTCATTTGAGCTTGAAAGGAAGTATTGAATGAACTATGCAAAACAAGAGTCTAGGTCATGAGAGAGCTCAGAGAACATCAATAACTCCACAGATCATGGGAACTAATAATCCATTCTATGCTGTTCTAGCCAAAGGTTATTGGGAATACTGTGTCCAGTTCTGGGCACCAGAATTCAAAAAGTACAGTGCCATACTCTAGTACAATCAGAAGAGGGATAGGAAGATGATAACCAAGCCCTGGTGAGCTTGATCTATTTAACCTGTAGAAAATATAACTGAGGGAAATACAGTAGAACAGTAGTTTGGAAGGTTGTCACAAAAAAACGGGAGCAGGCTTATTTGCTATTGCCCCAGAAAGCAAGACCAGAATCAGTTTGTAAATACTGCAAGAAAATAAGTTCAGACTAGACATTATCATACAGGAGTTTGATCATACAGTGATGTAGGCTGACAAATAGAGTCAGTGAATTCTCTTTCACTAGAAGATTCCAAACAGAGATTGAATGATTATTTTAAAAAGATGCTAGTGTATTCTGCAATGAGCAGTAGCTTGGACCAGATGACCTCTAAGGTGCCTACCAATTTTTTTTAAATCTATGATTATAAGAGCATATATCTGAAAATTGCAATTCCAGATGCTTAAGCTTAATTTTCTTCAATAAAATAACTTATGTCAGGATTTAAATGTATAGTATATTCCCACAGTGGCACCAAAAGTAATAATGTGCTGCTGACATAGCCTCTGACCCCTGTCAAGAAAACTGGTTCATCCTTTTTAAGATTATTTTATCAAAAGCAGAAATCAAAGTTTCAAAGCAATCCAGTAATCTCCAGCATAACCTGGATTTCCAGCAATGCCTCTGGAACCCACATATATCCCAGAGAATCTTAGAAAATAAAATGGTGAATTCTGATAAATCATGATAACTAATGTTTGAGGGTATAGGAGCTACAACTCAGCCTCATCTTCTGAAAACCTAGAATTCGTATGTTTATTTAACTGTAACTCATCCTAATCAAAATACTGGGCATGCACCTGAACAAAAATGGCAACGCAAAACTTCACACACTCAAATGGACACTATGCATAATCAGAGCTGAAATGGCACAGCAATGGAAATGGAGTGGCTCAATTTTTTTCATCCCCCCCCCTTTTTTTTTTTTTTGATGAAAATATTAAGAATGAGGATAGGAAATAGAGTTTGAAACGTTCCAGGAATAGGTTGTTCCCATTTTCTCCTTTGGAATTATTTAAAACCTGAATTTATTTATTTATTTATTTTTGGCATTTTGGCCTTGTGAAGTTTCTTATGGAGGACTGCATTTAGTTTCTTTGATGAACAGTTTTACCACAATGGTCCGCAAGGAGAAGGGTGATTTATAAATTGAAACAAACAAACAAACAAATAAATAAATGGTAAACAATTAGTATCCATAATCTGCTCCAAATCTAAATGAGCCCACTGACTCCAAAGGTTTGGGCTCCTGGATTTGCTGCAACAGATTCAGTCTTCATGTTTACTATTTTCTCCAGATTATCAACCATTTCCCTAAATGCCACCCATGGAGGATATTACATGTAGACATTTAGATGCTCTATAGTCCTGATTTTTATGACACTGAGATTCCTTTTACAACTTATTTTGTTTCCTACATACTTGTCGAGCCCCATTAAAGGCTTTCACAAGCATAATTTCACAAGCAAAGTATTTCTTAAACCAAGAAATGATAGTCCTCTCTTGAATCAGGAATTTGAACAGCATAATTATACTGTAACCATATGAGAAGTTTTTTCACAAATTGCAAATGGCGTGAGATAATTAAATTAGTAGCAAGTATATGATTCAAAGCTGTGCTCATATATAAATGGTAGCAAGTGACTTAAAATGGTTAGCCACCAGAAAATAATTTTAATATCAAAATAACCATATAAAATACTGATCAGTCTTGGTTAGGCTCACAAGCTAAGAAGGGCTGAAAGATAGGTCACCAGGAATACCAGGGTTATAGGCTAACTGGCAAATCCTAAAAAATCCCAGAAGTCAATTATGATAACATATAGCTGCTAAACAAAACTATAAAGACATTCTTTAAATGTTAGTATTTATATAATACTAAATAAAGAAAGTAGATTCTGCTAGAATTATTTTTCTATGTGTGAAATAGATATGTGAAACATAAAGTCTCATTGTACAAGAGGGGAAAGAAGAAAAATAAGATTTACCTCTCCACGTTGTGATTCTTGTAATCGAGTAAATCTTAGATCATCATGTTCCCACTTTGCATTTACACTATATATTCTCAACTGAGAAAGTTCAAATGAAGCATTAAAAGCTTTTGCTCCAATTCTGATTATAATGGAGTTTACAGAAACAGATATGCCTTCTACAACTTTCTCAGCAAAACCATATTCGCTGCCAAAATAAAATGCAGGGATTTAAATTAGACTTCAGTGTTTATGAATGAAACATTTTAGCAATTTGTCAAAATGAAGACAATATATGTACTGATGTAGATAAGAGTTCAGATCCTCATAAAATCCAGAACAGATTCAAAATTGCTAAAGAATCCAATTCAAAGGAGTTCAATAACTAAAATAGTGAATTGCATTTTCTTGTGTTTCATGAAAATATTATCCTAGAACAGTACAAAGGTTTTTCATTACTTGCTGTATAAAGGAAGTTTATATTTTTGATTTCCTGGATCAATAAGATTATATACTTTAGAGCAACGTAAGAAGTTCAAATAACAGAAGACATAACCTCTGCCACAGTTATTTTATATTGATCAAAGTAATCAAGGATATACAGAAGCCATGTATGAATTGGAAAGGAACTTAAAATCCAGTTTAACTCCTTGCTCAGATTAGCAGTCCTATAGAATAGTGTTTCCCAATCTTCCCAACCTTTAGATGTGTGGGTTTCAAATACAGGTAGTCCTCAACTTACAACCACAATTGGTTGCTAAGTGAACATTTGTGTAGTGAATTTTGCCCGATTTTATGATTTTTCTTGCCACAGCTCTTAAGTGAAACAACGCAGTTGCTAAGTTGGTAACACAGTTATTAAGTGAATGTAGCTTCCCGTTCATTTTGTTTGTCAGAAGGCCACAAAAGGTGATCACATGACCCCAGGGCACTGCAACTGTTATAAATATAAGTCAGTAGCAAAGTGTTAGAATTTTGATCATGTGACCATGGGGATGCTGCAATGCTTGTGTCACTTTCTTTAGTGCTGTTGTAACTTTGAACGGTCACTAAATGAACTGTTTAAGTTGAGGATTACCTGTACCAGAATTCTAAATAAACCACAGCCATTGCTTAGAATGATCTGAATTATCTCTGATAGGTTGCCATCAAGTTCCCATTTGAAAACCTGCAACAATAAGACATATACTAGGATCAGGCTTTAGGATAAAAAACAAAACGATGCTTGGGAATATATAGGCCTATTTACATACCATCCATCTACCAGCCTCAAAGCAACAGTGTTTTTTCCCCAATTATACACGGCTATATTTAATAGCTGCTGAGTGAACTAAGGAAAATATATGCTTGGTTCAAGGAATGCTGACAGGTGCTACATGCATACTATTAAACTCTCTGCAGCATTTTTCCCCATTAGATCTGCAGAGCTACTACTCTACTTCTGCTTTAAACAGATTATTCCACCGTTAAGTTCTTACTGTAAGGAAATTCCTCATAATATTCGGCCTGAATCTTTCAATTCCAGTCTTAGTTTGGTTTTATTCCTCTCTACAGTGGTACCTTGTTACTCATCATTAATTGGTTTCAGGAGGTGTGATAAGTACTAAAAACTATGAGTACTAAACAAACCACATGAGTTAACATGCAACTCTGGATGCTGGATCTGGAAAAGGTAGCAAGTAACAATGCAGTGACAAGTTCTAGCTTATGCATCAAGTACCAAATAAATGATAAGTACTGGGACAAAATTTTTGCGTCAAAATGAGTTGACTATCAAATTCTATGAGTTTTAAAGCAGTCAAGTACCAAGGTATGACTCTATTTCAAAGAAGAAATCTGTCTTCTTTTGCATGGAATAGTCTTTTAGTTATTTGTAGGCCACTATCATATCCCCCCCCCCCGTCTTCTCTTTTTTTCTTTTTTCTTTTTTTTTGATTTGATTTATATGCCGCCCTTCTCCAGAGACTCAGGGTGGCTTACAATGCATTAAGCAATAGCCTTCATACTTTTGTATATATTTATACAAAGTCAGCTTATTGCCCCCATAAACTGGGTCCTCAATTTACCCACCTTAGAAAGGATGGAAGGCTGAGTCGATCTTGAGCCTGGCTAGGATTGAACTCGCAGAATTACAGACAGCTGGATGTTAATTGTTCCCTTTAGTAGGAGGCATTAACCCCCTACGCTACTCAGGCTCCTTACTTTCACAAGCTAACCATACCCAGTTCTCTCAGTCATTCTATATAAATTGGTTTTCAAATACCTTATGGTTCTGAAAGCTAGTAAAAATATTTACTATTCTCAGAGGACAACAATATCTTCACCCTGGAGATTTTTTCATGTGTAGCAATCACATCAAGAACACTTACAATTGCATGTGTATCTGGTTTTTGATCTTTTCTTAGTTAATTTTGATGCAGCCTTTAATTTACCTTTGTCCTGATGCAGTTGCTATAGGTGATGGTCCGTTAGGAGCACGGGGTTCGTCACATGTACTCATTTCCATTATTACTTTATCCAATGACTGAGAAATACAGGAAAAAAATAACAATTGAATTGTTTTGATTTTTAAAATCAATTTACCTAATCTATTTATGTGTAATGGCTGTGTAAAGTTTGTATCATAAAATTCTCTAAATACTGCAGGTTGTCAAGAAAAATGTAATACTGTACTGAATATTTTTTTAAGAAAGAAACCTAATTGCAGCAATTGTTCAACTTGTTTATTATGAACATGCAAATTTTATACAATATTACGCCCATCTATAATAGTGATTTGCTAGGTTTTTAATAATTGTATGCAAACTAACTTCAATTAAATTAAATTTGTTAAAGAAATGCTCAATATCCACAGTTGAAATACATTTCAAACTGCATTCCATGCATGTCATCTATGCAGCCAACACCATACAGAATGGAAACACTAAAACACAATGGTTCTCTGGCTCCTGTTATATTATCACTTGCAATAATTTATTTCTGATAGCAATACCAGGTACAAAGCTGGGCTTCTAAAAATTCATAAAATGGTAACGTCCATGAACCAAAATAGTGGTTGTATTGTTCATCTTAAATAAAGCCTAATTCAGCATATAGCCATTGAGAATCTGTCATAACATACATTTTAAGGCTATTAAGTACAGTCAAACTCTTCATCAATCTGGCAGCTATACTATGGTAAGACTACATTTAGCTACTCTAATTTTTAAGAAATAATATTGCAATAGGCAATATCTAGCAATTTATCAGACTACAGTTTAAAAAGAAACCCTCCCCAAACACATAGGCTCAACTTCCTCTCTTAAAATTGAAGAACTCAAATATTATCAAATACCACATGTGAATAAGAAGCAAGCTAAAAGGAGAAATTCGCAAATGCAAAGATATACTTTTATAATTTCTGAGCAAATGATGATTATAACCAGTCCTGGAAGTTATAGTCATTCTAGTACCCCCATGATGATGATGATCTTGGTGTTTATATATATATTACTATAGTGTGTGTGTGTTTGTGTGTGTATGAGCGCACACACATATATACATACACACTCTAACAATTTATGTTAACATGTAACATATATCAAACCAAAAGTAGTATTTAAAACAACCATTTATTAATGTCTTTAACCAATTATGTTTTACTTTCATCTCAGCAACAGAAAATTTAGCTACTGCATGCATTAATAAGTGATTTTAAATCCTAAAGGAGAGGCTTCATGTAAAATTTATCTGGCCTCCCACATGCAAAGTCAGTGGGGAAACCAGCAGGGAAGGCTACAAATTGCTGTGTAAGTCTCGTCAGCCTGCACACCCTCCCCAGACCTCTCTGCACTCACGCCAAATTAGACACTCGCATATTCTTTGTGCACTCTCCATTACCCTCCCTTACAGCATCACACACACCCTTACATCCCTATGTGCCTTTCCTGAACCTTGCTGTGCCAGTCTAACACCCTCATGCAACCTGTTGCACTTTCCCCCACTCAGTAGCAGCCACTTACCTACTTGTCAGCCTGCTTGTAAAACACCTGGGATTTGCAATTTCTTGCCAGCTTCCCCACTGAATTGGTTGTGGAATTCCAGAAGGAAGTTGTCCATCTAATACTGTGGGATTCAGTTAATGGTGGCAATTGCATTACCATCATTAAGCAATGTAGTTGCATTTTACAATCATATCACTTAATGACAGAAATTCCAGTCCCAATCGTGACTGTATGTTAAAGACTATCTGTACTGCTGCTATTCAGCTATTTTGACTATAATTCCCTTCTTAGTGTAATTATACAGGAGTCCTCAATTTACAACAGTAATTGAGTAACTGTCCCTTGCTACAGGGACATTGTAACAAGGCTTGTGGTGAGTGTGCAAAAGTGTGAGGGAGATATGGAAAGGCTTATGGAGGATGCACGGAAATGTGCAAGCATGCAGAGGACATGAGGGAGATGCAAGGAGGGTTGGGGAAAGCGTACATGGGTGCATGATAGTGAGTGAAGTTGCGAGAGAAGCAGGGTGAAGTTCTCTCTCTCTCTCTCTCTCTCTCTCTCTCTCTCTCTCTCTCTCTCTCTCTCTCTCTCTCTGTGTATGCAAGCAAGGTATAGCAAGGTCTGAGGAGGTGCACATGGGTATGAAGGGGTGCACATATGAAAATGCAAGAGAAGCATGGCAAGTGTAGCATGAAAGAAGAGACTGGGTGAGGGGGCGTGGGTGGGGCACACTAACCTCATCGACTTACAACCTTCCCTATTGGCTTCATTACCTTTCTGGGGAGGCTGGTCAGGAAGGTCACAAATGGTGGGGGTGCTGAGATAGTCAGATCTGTGAGGACCAGTCATAATCACCATGTGTTCAGCACCACTATTAACTTTGAACAGTTGCTGAATGAATGATCATGAGTGCTATTGTAACACAAATGTTCTTTCAATTATTTTTGTGACTTCCAGAAAATGATAAGCTATATATATATTACTTTAAAAATCACAAGGAAGTGGCTGTATTCAAAACTCACCAAACAGATTGGATGTGTTTTCAATTTTGTCCATGGTATCTGTAATGGAAAATAAATACAAGAGAAAATATTTTAAGCAGTAATGAACTTTCCCTCCAGAAAAGAAAGAAAATGAGGTAAAAGGAACTTATAATTTCATCTACATCAATAAAAACAAAATCAAATTATCTCTATCATTTTTCAGGATAAAATTGGAAGGGAGGGAGGGAGGGAGGGAGGGGGGCAGGGAGGCAGGGAGGCAGGGAGAGAGGTATCTGATCTCTGGGAACAACATATTCTATACAGACAAAATAGGGAAAAAATCCTTTTCAGCTAATTTCTGGGGTTTCATACCTGCTGATATTAATATTATTCATGGATCTGTGAGAGAAAATGGATTCAATAATCCATCAGGAGAAATAGCTCTTTCTTCAAATAAACTGTAACACCAGTTCTGAATGGGCTGCAGTCCAGTAGTGGGCCGCAGCCGGGAGGTTGGGGAACCTTGCACTAGACCAAAATGGCTTTCATTTTATTCCATGCAGTAATATCTCTATTATTACATAGTTCATTTTCCAGTCCCTAAATGCCCTCCTTCTATAAATGCTTGGTGTCTATGGTGGATATATTGAGTGACAGAGAAAGGAAATGGCAGATAAAAAGCTAAAGCAGAGAAAGACAGAAGAAGAAAAATGTGATAAAAGTAAAAAGTATGAGCCGAGGTGGCACAGTGGTTAGAGTGCTGTACTGCACTCTAACCACTGTGCCTCTACTGTACTGCAGCTGCTTCAGCTGACTGCTAGTTCAGCAGATCAGCAGATCAAATCTCACCAGCTCAAGGTTGACTCAGCTTTCCATCCTTCCGAGGTGGATAAAATGACGACCCAGATTGTTGGGGGCAATATGCTATTTAGTATACTATTGATTGTTGTAAGCCGCCCAGAGTCCTCGGAGAGTGG
Source organism: Masticophis lateralis (assembly GCA_030761175.1). Classification (NCBI taxonomy): domain Eukaryota; kingdom Metazoa; phylum Chordata; class Lepidosauria; order Squamata; family Colubridae; genus Masticophis; species Masticophis lateralis. The sequence goes on along the minus strand of JAUDYJ010000006.1, from coordinate 35,927,889 downwards.
GCGGCATAGAAATAGGATTAATAAAAATAATAATAATAAAAAGAATGTAGTTTGATTCTTTTGAAAGAATCCTGGACTTTACCTCAAAATTGACAGCTTCAAAAACAGTTTCATTTATTACAGCCTATTTAGCTTAAAAAAAATTTAAAACCATTTCAAATACTGGATTCAAAGTATTTTCAGAGCAACATGAATAAAAATTGTCCAAATTCCTTAACTGGAATAGTAATTTACTCACTCTAATAGAAGCTTTATTACAAAATACTTTGTTGATGGCAAGCCAAGTGGGAAGGTCTAGCATATTCTGAAGTACTTCTTCATCAAGCTCTATATTGGTTACCTGACCTTCACCTTTCAATGTGCTCAAGTTGATTTTATCAGGTGATAGATTTTTGGTGAACCTAAAAATAAACATAGACACCAAAGTTACTTCCCTAAATAATTTACAGAACTGAAAATTCATGTAAACAGACAAACAAATACTATAAATAAGTGTTCTGAAAAAGTATTGAAAATATTATGATAATTAAACATTTACTTTAACATTTTAAACAGATATACATTTCAAAACAATTTCAACTAATTCATTATTTTTGTTGCACACGGAAAATCCTATAATTATTTTTTATTATTTTATTACAAACAATGAATGAAGATCAAATAATAAATAAGTATCTGAAAAAGGATAGACAGAAAGCTGAAGACAGAGATAGCAATAGCATTTAGACTTATACACCACTTCACAGTGCTTTACAGCCTTCTTTAAGCAGTTTACTGAGCCATGGTGGTGCAGAGGTTAGAATGCAGTACTGTAGGCTACTTCTGCTGACTGCCAGCTGGCAGTAGTTTGGCAGTTTAAGTCTCACTGGCTCAAGGTTAACTCAGCCCTCCATCCTTCTGAGGTCAGTAAAATTAGGAGTCAGATTGTTGAGGGCAATATGCTGACTCTGTAAAACCGCTTGGAGAGGGCTGTAAAGCATTTTGCAGCGGTTTATAAATCTAAGTGCTACTGCTATTGGTACAGAGTCAGCTATATACAGAGTCAGTCCGGCTTCAGGCCTGGATACAGCACAGAAACAGCATTGGTCGCATTGGTTGATGATCTCTGGAGGGCTCGGGATAAGGGATGTTCCTCTATCCTGGTCCTATTAGATCTCTCAGCGGCTTTTGATACCATTGATCATGGTATCATGCTGCACCGGTTGGAGGGGCTGGGAGTGGGAGGCACCGTATTACGGTGGTTCTCGTCCTACCTCTCTGACAGGTCGCAGTCAGTGTTGACAGGTGGACAGAGATCGACCTCGAGGCCCCTTACTTGCGGGGTGCCACAGGGGTCGGTCCTCTCGCCTCTCCTGTTCAACATTTATGTGAAGCCGTTGGGGGAGATCATCCGTGGTTTTGGGGTGCGATGTCATCTGTACGCTGATGACACTCAGCTGTACATCTCCACCACAAACCACCCCAATGATGCCCTTGAAGTGATGTCCCGGTGCCTTGAGGCCGTACAGGTCTGGATGGGGAGAAACAGGCTTCGACTCAACCCTTCCAAGACTGAGTGGCTGTGGCTACCGGCATCCCGGTACAGCCAGTTAGTCCCATCACTAACTATTGGGGATGAGTCATTGACCCCCACAGAGAAAGCTCGCAATTTAAGCATCCTCCTGGATGCACGACTGTCTTTAGAAGATCATATAACAGCTGTGGCCAGAGGAGCTTTCTATCAGGTTCGCCTGATTCGCCAATTGCGTCCCTTTCTAGACCGGGACTCATTACGCACAGTCATTCAAGCCCTCGTCATTTCCCGACTTGACTACTGCAATGCTCTCTACATGGGGCTCCCCTTGAAGTGCACCCAGAAGCTCCAACTGGTCCAGAATGCGGCTGCACGAGTAATTATGGGAGCAACATGGTGCTCGCATGTAACACCTCTTCTACGCGAGCTGCACTGGCTTCCGGTGGCCTTCCGAGTGCGCTTCAAGGTCTTGGTTCTTACCTTTAAAGTGCTCCATAGCTTAGGACCTGAGTACTTACGAGACCACCTGCTGCAACCGATAACCTCCCACCAACCAACACGCTCTCACAGAGTAGGCCTACTCATAGTACCATCATTAAAACAATGTCATCTAGTAGTTCCAAGGGAGCGAGCCTTCTCTGTGGGGGCACCTACGCTTTGGAACAAAATACCACCTGCAATACGAATAATCCCAGATCTTCTCACTTTCCGACGTGCCCTGAAGACCTTTCTATTTCAACAAGCAGGGCTAGCATAAACATCAAAATTCTATGCCAAGGTTTTAGTAGATACACCAAGTTGACTCAATTTATTATTTACTGTTTATAAAATATATTTATATGTATATGAAATCTTATTCTGTTCACTGCCCTGAGTCCTTTGGGAGAAGGGCGGTATAGAAATTCAATAAATAAATAAATAAATAAATAAAATATTACCTCCAACAATCTGGGTTCTTATTTTACCGACCTTGAAAATATGGAAGGCTGAGTCAACCTTGAGCCAATGAGAAATGAACTGCCGAACTGCTGGAAGAGTCAAGTCAGTCAGCAGAATTAGCCTGCAGTACTGAATTCTAACCATTATGCCACCACGGCTTCTGTTTGAATGGAACTGATGTAATTTTTAAGATGACCAAATTAGGAGGTTTAATGAACAAAAAAATTGCATGACTGAGTGAAGGAATGGAGAAAACTAGTGTTTGCAAGGATAGAAAGTATTAACAGATATGGTGAACAGCGTTGCATGAAACTATATTGAATTAAATTTCCTTTTCTTTTAATTCCCATCTTTAATTTCTTCTGCTCACTACTTATCACACTCATTGTCTACATTTTGCATAATGCTACTTATTCAAAAATAGCATGTGTTTGTATGCTATATTGGCCAAAAGAAAATAAGATACAGTAATTCAAGTTGGTTATTTGAACAAAAAGCACTTTCCGAATTAAATGCTATCAGATCTTCTGTCAACATCTAAGTAGAAAAAAATAATAAAAATTCTTAATCACTGAATGACAGATGCTTCCAAAAAGTGTTAAAATATTCATTTTAATTATCAAACATAAACACATTCCATAGATCAGTCCTCTCAGTTCTTCATTTTTCTATTTTGAACAGTTGCAGAACAGTAATTTGGGAAATTCATTAATAGTTTAGTTATATTCCGTCACTTAAGAGCACACCTGTCTTTTCTTTTCTGGGGCCTTCACTGCAAATCTTTATGTCAAATATGATTCTAAGTAGATAATATGGATTAAAATAATTTACATAGAATGTCTTTGTTATATTTGAGCAGATATATATTTGTACTTTTAAGTAGAGCATGTTGATGGAAGAGATTAATTCCATAGTTCAAAATTAAATGCCACATAAACCTCAGAATTCTGCAGAAAAGGATCAGAGTGTGAAAATGAGGGAAATAAGGCTTGCCTGAAAATTTAACTCAAAAAATGCCGAGTTAGATATCATTCTTGAATATTAAGAAATTTTGAAGATTGCAATAGTTAGGCTAACTCTAAGTGAAAGAGTACTGAGTGTGTTGTCTGGGGAACTGACATTTTGACCTTATTATGAGTCAAGTAAATCTATGAAAATTCCCATAACTGCCTTGAAACGTAAAGGTCAGTAGTCACACCATTTTTAAGACTGCCTGATCTCACTATGGAAATCATGACATAAGAGTATCTGCATAACCCTTAGCAAAAGAACAGAGATTACTTTTTATTAAGGGTTATAATTTAACCTGCATGCTAGTAAAGCAACATAAAACATTACAATAGTGTTCACTTTATTATTTAAATAGTTGCTCACAGGAAAAAACCAGAATGAACAAAAATCACCATATCCAGGTTCCTTGGATCATGTAGAATTCTCCACTAAATTCATATGATCTAGTCTAACATAGTTAGAATGACAAAGACAATGAAGTGCACAATATAAAGGAATATTTGAAACAAACACAGAAGCCCAATATTTTAAACAGTTTTGTCTTAAACACAGTAAAAAATAGCTTCTTCATAATTATAATTATTTCAAATTATTATTATTTAATAATTTGAATTATTAAATATTTATTAATATTTAATTATTTTAAATTATTTTAAATACTGTGTTTTGGCTTAGTTTTAAAAGGATCTCATTTTAAAAGTTTAAGTTGAAAACAAATTAATAAGGGCAATACATTTATTTTTGCTGTGTCTTTGGGTGTACAATACACCAAGTCAAACTCATAATTCATGGGAAAAAGACATTTGATCATCTTGGAATTGCTTCAGTCTAACAAAGGCATGTATGCTTAGGAAATAATCATGACCATTATTGTTTATATAATTTTTATTGATATTTCACTTTGCTTTATCAAAAAGCTGATGGATTCAGGAAAAACTGCCAGTCAGTCAGAAAACTACTTCATTATTTTCTCCAGATGTTCAGTTTATATGAACCAATCAAAATACTGACTGGCTATTAATATACATAATTTCACTATTGTCAGTAAAATAGATCATTGTTCCCGTGTTATGCCACACACTCATTCTTCAGTTTTCTCTAATATTACCAGCTATTCTTTTTATAAATAAAGAGTCCCTCTGAATTCCATGAGGTTTATTTTTAAACAGATATACAGGATTCTATTCTACATCAACAGCATATTCAAAAAATGCATCTTTAGTTTTTCAGTCATGAAATTGTTGTAAAACCCAAACCAAGACAAAAGTACAAATCAGTTGCCCAAATGAAAAAATACTTAGTTCTTATTAATACATTTCTTTAGTTTTACAGATATAGATATATAATTGTACATCCGTCTTCCACTGTTCCTAGCATTTCGAAAAGCACCATCAAATTACCTCCCTCACTATCATGCCCACGTCTGAACCGTGTTATACTACTGTAAAGAGACATTGTTCAGTCAACCCCAACACTGAGATGGACGGCACGGCACATAAATCTAATAAACAAATATCATCGCTTCAAACGCCTAGCCAGCGTTAAAGATTTATAAAAACTGCTCAGCAATTCTCCTCCTTTCAGCTAAGGGAGGGAGGGAGCGCAGTGCTGAATCACAACCCTTAGCAGGCATCGCGTTTTCCAGCAGGGTAGCTAGCGGTCATCTCAACATAATCTGGCATTATGAGACAATATTCACGGTGACATCAGCTAAGTCGCCGCTCGCTCCTCCTACGGACAACGTGTCAAGTATAATTAACGATCCACCCACTCTCCCCCGTGCGCTTTCCTAGACCCACAGTGTTCTAGAGACAAGCTGTTCAATTGTGGCGCCCCGTCGCACTGACAGGTTACGGATACATAACTCGCGCAACCAAGCTTTATCTCGACCTTCTCTCTGCACCGGTAGAACGAGCCGCGAAGGCCTTCTAGAGTGCGGCAAGAAAAGCCCCGGGTGGGTACTTTTATGGAAAGGCATCTTCCCCGCCCCCAGGATTACTCCCCTCAGCTGCCTGATACCAAGCGCCATTGCTCTTTGGGAGTGCTAGAATTCGCCCCCGCGAATTCAAAACCAGCGTTGTATTTTCTAGCACTCCCAAAGCCACCAAGAAACGAGCGAAGAGCGACTTCCGCAGGGCCCCTTCAGACGTTTCCCAGGACTTTGAGCCTCGCGACTGAAGAAAATGGATGCTCCCCTTCCGCTTGTTCCGTTGCCGAGTCGTCCAGCCAAGCACTGGGTGGGCAGAACACCGATATCCGCCCCTTCTGAGGAAAAGCGCCCAGGGTACCGACCTGGAAAGGTGCTTGAGGATCTGCTTTTTGATAATGCCCGCCATGGTTCTCGGCTCGTCGCCCGGTTCTTCAGGGAAATCAAAGGAAGGTGATTGCTTGGCCCATCCCCGCGCGGGACTCCTCCATCCCCGAGAGAAGCAGCGCAGCCGCTTTCGCTCACGCTCTTCCCGGCCCCGCCGCCACCTTGGTTGCAGTAGAGCCAGCTGACAGGCTGAGCTGAATGGGGCGGGGACAAGGGAGGCGCGAGACGGTGGGTGCGCCGCCCCTTTCTCGGCTGCGCTCCTGGCTGGAGTTGTGTCTCGCGCGCCTTTCTTGCGGTGACTTGAATGATTTCACAAGCGTTGCGGCGCGAGCAACGCAATCCTGATTCATCCTGTTCACAATTGCGTACGCATAGGCACAGTTAAAGTTAAAACCGGAGTTGCTTCTCTATATAAGTACTCTTAGTCAGCAAAAATACTGAAAATATCGGAAAGGATTCTTAGACAATGTACAGTTATCGTCACTACGTGGATCGTTCAATACAGATAATTTTCCATTTACAACACTTCCTGTAGTGACTGTTCAAAACTTGAAAAAAGTGAAATCACCAGTTTTCACAGTTACAAGTTTTGTAACATTCCCCGTGATCAGATATTCAAAATTCAGATGCTTGGCAACTGGTGCATACTTATGACCATTGCTATGTCCCAAGGTCATGTGATTACCTTTTGCACCCTTTTGACATGCAAAGTCAAACGGGAACCAGATTCACTTAACAATTATGGCAAGAAGTTGTAAAATGGGGCAAAACTCACTTAACAAATTTTGGGCTCAACTGTCGTAAATCAAAGACTATAGGAATTTTATAGTTAAACTTAGCTACCTTTTCAACAATGGCCAAAAATACAAAGATGTTCTTTAGGGCATCCTAAGCCTAGAAGATTTTTTTAAAAAAACTAATCTTATTTCAAACACAGAACACTTCTATTACAGAAACACAAATGATAATTTGCATTCTAATTAAGAGACTTAGAGGAAGATTTGGCAAATATATTTCTGACGCCTTCATTGATCTTTAAGAACACATTCAGTTTATAAAATGATTACTGATTCTGCCATGAAGCTGACTTGATAAATAAAATTTGCACTGGAAATGTTTAAATTGTGGAATTTAAATCCATATTTAACGAATTCAGGACTATACAGGTGAAACTCGAAAAATTAGAATATCGTGCAAAAGTTCATTTATTTCAGTAATGTAACTTAAAAGATGAAATTAATATAGGAGATAGACTCATTACATGCAAAGCGAGATAGTTCAAGCTTTGATTTGTCATAATTTTGATGATTATGGCTTACAGCTCATGAAAACCCCAAATTCACAATCTCAGAAAATTAGAATATTACATGAAATCAATAAAACAAGGATTGTACATAGAACAATATTGGACCTCTGAAAAGTATAAGCATGCATATGTACTCAGTACTTGGTTTAGGCCCCTTTTGCAACAATTACTGCCTCAATGCGGCATGGCATGGATGCTATCAGCGTGTGGCACTGCTGAGATGTTCTGGAAGACCAGGATGCTTCAATAGCGGCCTTCAGCTCTTCTGCATTGTTCGGTCTCATGTCTCTCATCTTTCTCTTGGCAATGCCCCATAGATCAGGCGAGTTTGCTGGTCAATCAAGCACAGTAATCCCATAGTCATTGAACTAGGTTTTGGTACTTTTGGCAGTGTGGGCAGGTGCCAAGTCCTGCTGGAAAATGAAGTCAGCATCCCCATAAAGCTCGTCTGCGGAAGGAAGCATCAAGTGCTCCAAAATCTCCTGGTAGACGGCTGCGTTGACCCTGGACTTAATGAAGCACAGTGGACCAACACCAGCGGATGACATGGCTCCCCAAATCAACACAGACTGTGGAAACTTCACACTGGACTTCAAGCATCTTGCAGTGTGTGTCTCTCCATTCTTCCTCCAGACTCTGGGTCCTTGGTTTCCAAATGAGATGCAAAAGTTGCTCTCATCAGAAAAGAGGACTTTGGACCACTGAGCTACGGACCAGTTCTTTTTATCTTTAGCCCAGGTAAACTGCTTCTGACCTTTGTTATCAATCTGTGTGTGGTGGCTCTTGATGCACTGACTCCAGCCTCAGTCCACTCCTTGTGAAAGTCCCCAACACTTTTGAATGGCCTTTTCCTGACAATCCTCTCCAGGCTGCGGTCATCCCTGCTGCTTGTGCACCTTTTTCTTCCACACTTTTCCCTTCCACGTAACTTTCTATTAATGTGCTTTGATACAGCACTTTGGGAACATCCAACTTCTTTTGCAATTACCTTTTGAGGCTTTCCCTCCTTCTGGAGGGTGTCAATGATGGTTTTCTGCACAACTGTCAGGTCAGCAGTCTTTCCCATGATTGTGATTCCTACTGAACCAAACTGAGAGACCATTTAAAGGTCTCGCAGGTGTTATGGTTTAATCAGCTGATTAGAGTGGGACACTTTGAGCCTAGAATATTGAACCTTTTCACAATATTCTAATTTTCTGAGATTTTGAATTTGGGGTTTTCATGAGCTGTAAGTCATAATCATCAAAATTATGACAAATCAAGGCTTGAACTATCTCGCTTTGCATGTAGTGAGTCTATCTCATATATTAGTTTCACCTTTTAAGTTACATTTCTGAAATACATAAACTTTTGCACGATATTCTAATTTTTCGAGTTTCACCTGTATATATATTAAACCTACAAAAAGTAAGAAAATAAGACATTGGGCCTTTACAGGGAGGAACATGAGATGTGGGTGTGGCCTACTGATGACGGCTAACGAGCCAGAAATAGCTATTTAGGTCTCCCAGAATGCAGCACAAGATTCTGTTTGCTGCAGAGTGAAAAGATGAAGAACCCAGAATGTAGTGAATGTGATTTCACTCAATTGTGGTTCCAGAAAAATCTTGGCTATGTAGGAAAAACCTGGCTTAAAGGAAAAACACACATTAAACCTACGAAAAGTAAGAAAATAGACATTGGGCCTTTACAGAGAGGAACATGAGATGTGGGTGTGGCCTACTGATGATGGCTAATGAGCCAGAAATAGCTATTTAGGTCTCCCAGAATGCAGCACAAGATTCTGTTTGCTGCCAGAGTGAAAAGATGAAGAACCCAGAATGTAGTGAATGTGATTTCGCTCAATTGTGGTTCCAGAAAAATCTTGGCTATGTAGGAAAAACCTGGCTTAAAGGAAAAACACACATTAAACCTACGAAAAGTAAGAAAATAGACATTGGGCCTTTACAGAGAGGAACATGAGATGTGGGTGTGGCCTACTGATGATGGCTAACGAGCCAGAAATAGCTATTTAGGTCTCCCAGAATGCAGCACAAGATTCTGTTTGCTGCAGAGTGAAAAGATGGAAAAAGAACCCACAATGTACTGAATGTGATTTCGCTCAATTGTGGTTCCAGAAAAATCTTGGCTACATAGGAAAAACCTGGCTTAAAGGAAAAACACACATTAAACCTACGAAAAGTAAGAATATGTGTGTGTGTGTGTGTGTGTGTGTGTATACAGGTGATATCTCGGGTTACTTCCCGTGTAATTGCAAACATATCTTTAGAAGGATTGCAGCGACATTTCGATGAAATCTCATTCATCATCTTCTGGCTGATGTTCTCGGTTTGGTGCCTATGGGCAAACTCTGTGATCTTAACTGACATCCCTCTTTGAAAAGAGGCAAAGGTGTATTCTGATTGGTTGACAGTGCTGCTTTGTTCTGATTGGCTGATGATGTTGTATTTTGATTGGGTGGAAGCACTGCTGCTGGGCTGTCGGTTGATGGATAAGATATGTTGGAAATGGTGGCAGCACAGGCTTTTTGATGAACCTTTGATCTATGGTTTATATTTTTTGTTAAGATTCGTCTATTTATGAGAGCAGGTTTCCAAATAGAAGGCAGACGGGAGGTGTCGTCACGTTTATTCATACAATATGGTCTTTTCTCTATTTCAATGGCCTCTCTGATTATTCTGCCATTGAGATGTTCCATTTTTGCAACTGTTTTTGTGTTATTAAAGTTAATATTATGTCCTGTGGCATTTATGTGTTGTACTAATGATGATGTGTGTTCTTTCTTCTGTACTGAGTTTTTATGTTCCTCGATGCGCACACTCATTCTTCTGTTGGTCTGTCCAATATATGTTGAGGGGCAGGAAGCACACGGGATTTCATATATGCCTTGATCTTTTAGTTCTATTTTGTTTTTAGTGTTTCTCAGAATAGACGATATCTTTCTATCGGTGCAAAATATGGTTTTGATGCTGTGTCTATGCAGTACTTTGCTAATTTTATCTGTTGTTCCTTTTATGTAGGGTAAGATGGCTTTCCCATTGTTTTGTTCCTCTTGTTGATTTCTCTTCTGTTTAGGTGTTGCATCCTGGATCATACTGATGATTTTATTTCTACAGAACCCATTTGATGTTAGTACGTTGGTTAATGTATATAATTCTGTTTGTAAATGTGCTTTATCAGCTAAACGTTTAGTTCTTGTGGCTAGTGTTTTGGCAACAGAGTTTATTTGTGCTGGATGGTGGTGTGATTTAGCATTGAGATAGCGGTTCGTATGTGTCTTCTTTTGATAGATGGTATGTCCTAAGGTGCCATCAGATTTTTTATAAATTAATACATCGAGGAAAGATAGCTGGTTGTCTGATTCTATCTCCATGGTGAACTTTATTTTGGGATGGAGGCTGTTCAAATATATTAAGAAGTTTTCCAGTTTATCTCTTCCATGCGACCAGATCACAAAAGTGTCATCAACATATCTAAGCCACAATTTTGGCTTGTTAACAGTTTTTTCTAAAGCATTGGTTTCGAAATCTTCCATGAAAAGATTGGCTATGACCGGTGATAATGGTGATCCCATTGGTGCACCTTCTATTTGTTTATATCTCTGTCCTCTGTGTATGAAATATGTGTTGGATAAACAATGTTCTGTTAAATCTGCAATATGTTTTGGTAGTTGATATTTGTTTTTAATTGATGACAGGGCTTCTTTCACAGGTATTTGCATGAATAGTGATACAACATTGAAGCTTACAAGTAAGTCATTTTCTTTTATGTGTTGCTTTTTCATTATTTGTATGAAATGGTATGAGTTCTGTACATATGAAGCAGCTAATTCTGCATAAGGTTGTAGATGTTTTGCTAGATATTTGGCTAGATTTTGTAACGGTGAGCTTATGGAACTTACTACGGGTCTAAGAGGTATTCCATCTTTGTGTATTTTTGGGAGGCCATATAGTTTTGGACATTTTGAAGATTTCTCTCTGGGAATAATTGTTTGTTGGATACGACACATACGAACCGCTATCTCAATGCTAAATCACACCACCATCCAGCACAAATAAACTCTGTTGCCAAAACACTAGCCACAAGAACTAAACGTTTAGCTGATAAAGCACATTTACAAACAGAATTATATACATTAACCAACGTACTAACATCAAATGGGTTCTGTAGAAATAAAATCATCAGTATGATCCAGCATGCAACACCCAAACAGAAGAGAAATCAACAAGAGGAACAAAACAATGGGAAAGCCATCTTACCCTACATAAAAGGAACAACAGATAAAATTAGCAAAGTACTGCATAGACACAGCATCAAAACCATATTTTGCACCGATAGAAAGATATCGTCTATTCTGAGAAACACTAAAAACAAAATAGAACTAAAAGATCAAGGCATATATGAAATCCCGTGTGCTTCCTGCCCCTCAACATATATTGGACAGACCAACAGAAGAATGAGTGTGTGCATCGAGGAACATAAAAACTCAGTACAGAAGAAAGAACACACATCATCATTAGTACAACACATAAATGCCACAGGACATAATATTAACTTTAATAACACAAAAACAGTTGCAAAAATGGAACATCTCAATGGCAGAATAATCAGAGAGGCCATTGAAATAGAGAAAAGACCATATTGTATGAATAAACGTGATGACACCTCCCGTCTGCCTTCTATTTGGAAACCTGCTCTCATAAATAGACGAATCTTAACAAAAAATATAAACCATAGATCAAAGGTTCATCAAAAAGCCTGTGCTGCCACCATTTCCAACATATCCATCAACCGACAGCCCAGCAGCAGTGCTTCCACCCAATCAAAATACAACTACATCATCAGCCAATCAGAACAAAGCAGCACTGTCAACCAATCAGAATACACCTCTGCCTCTTTTCAAAGAGGGATGTCAGTTAAGATCACACAGTTTGCCCATAGGCACCAAACCGAGAACATCAGCCAGAAGATGATGAATGAGATTTCATCGAAATGTCGCTGCAATTCTTCTAAAGATATGTTTGCAATTACATGGGCAGAAACCCAAGATATCACTTGTACACACATATATACCCGTGAAAACTTACACAGACATATATATATATATATATATATATATATATATATATATATATATATATATATATATATGTAAAAATAAACACAAATTAGTAGAATTGAATGAAGTTAGCCCTGTTAAACTAAAATATACGTTTACTTTTTACAAAGGTATTGCTATAATTTCAGGAAAGAGTAAGTTTTTATTTATTTTTTATTTTTTATTTTATAAATACATGTTTATAAGATGATAGAGTATAGTTAGGAAGGATGGAAAGGATAAGCAATAGTATATTATGAGCCATCCAGAGTCACTTATGAAAGTAACATCTGGCCCAAATTCATCCAGCTAGTTACCTAAGATGGAACTAGAATGCATGGTGTCCTAGTTACAGCAAACTGACTCTCTTACCATCCACTTAAGGTAATATAAGACATTTCATACCCAATGTTTAGCTCAGAGATATTTTAGCTGAACTGTAAAAATACCTGCTTAACACAACTGAACTTAGTAAGGGGAAAAAAGCTGTATATTGTAAACAGTATATTAAAAAGATACCGTAAATAATGTGTAGGATGTATATCACATTGAAATATAAACTCTAGATTCCAAATTCAGAATGTAGTACAATTTCATTCTACATACGATTTAAAACTATGAAGCCATTTTAGGTTGAAGCATATTCCTACAGTTTAACCATTTTTCTTTAGAGGGGATTAGAAATCTTTTTTAATAAAAGTATATCAAACCATTGCACCTGTAATATTCAATAACAATTCAATTTGCTTTGAGTAAAGTTTTGGCTTGGTGAAGAAAAAATCTTAGGTTAAAATGGAATTGCAACAAATTTCAAAATTTGTTTATTTTACAAATGAAAAATGATGAATTAATTTCCAGGTATGTTGAATTCTGCAACATTGCTGCAACATACAGAAGAAAATAAATCATTTACCAATCATAACCAGAATACTGTATTAGCTATAAAACATATCAGTTCACTCTATAAGATTCAAAGTGATCTTAATATTCTTTTTCCATTGAAAAGCAGAAAAAAGATCCATATAATTGCACTCAACTCTTACGTTGAACATTAATAAAGTCGGAGCTGCTAGATGACCACTGGATAACTTTCTATTCACTATATTCTAAAAGCAACTATATTCTGAAAGCAGGAAATACATCCAGTTAGAAAACGTACAAAGTCAGCTTAAAATCCTTTGATACTCTAAGGCAGTGTTTCCCAAACTTGGCTATTTTAAGGTGCATGGACTTCAACTCCCAGAATTCCCCAGACAGTATGGCTGGTTGAGGAATGCTGGGAGTTGAAGTCCATACACCTTCAAAGGGTCAAGTTTGGGAAACACTGCTCTAAGGGGCCCCCTGGCTTGTCAGAAGATAGGAATGAAATATAGTTAAAAGGCTAGTAAGACCAAGGATAGCCACCTGGCGGGAAATCATTTATCACAGAATAATCGTTTGGCAAGGATAATGTAAAACTTTAGTAATAAGGAAATGTCAATTAAAAATAACAAATGTATATTAACCATATATGGAAAGTTGCTGTGTTAGCAGAATCCTTTGTTTGAAACAGTATAAAATTTGTCATGTAATCATGGACTCTTCACTCAAAGCTAAGATGGGAATCGAGCTTCTGAGTCTTTGCGCAAGTAAACTCTCTCTCTGGCTGACCTAGGGATGTTGCTTGGTCACTTCATTCCATAACATTAAGACTTCCTACCTTCCATTTTAATAAACATTTAATTCTATTCTAAGGTACAGTATTTAACAGTTACAATTAAAATCAGATCAGAGACAAAAATAGAAATATAAATCTCACTTGTAAACAAATGTAGGACAGATAATTGTTATCTTTTTAATAAAATGTAATATCACTTAAATTGAAACTCTTAAGCTGCAGTTCTGAAATCACAAATTCTTTCCAGAGTGTTTAGGCATCATAGAATCCTCTTTTATAACTATGATGCCTAAACACTCTGAAAAGGATTTGTGATTTTAGAACTGCAGTTTAAGATTTCCAATTTAGGTGATACTAGGTTTTTATTCTATTCTGATATTCTATTGCAGGAGGTTAGCACGCACCTCTTTCCTAGAAGAATGAAATATTTTGGGAAATATTAAAAAGGCAGAATATTATGTTTCCCTGGATGAGAAATGGAGAAGCATGTTTTAAAGCAGCTCCTACCTTCTTGCCCCCCACCCTTTGTTAATGGGCCGGAGGCAGAAACTCAATCTTTGTCAATGGACCATCACAACTCAATAGGATCCATCTGCAACACAATAGCAGCAGAAGCTCACCACATGTGACCTGGGAAGATTACATCAGCCAGCGAGGCTAGCTAAGACCCCTACCCAATGGGAGTCTGACAACCAATCAGGATACTCTTTCGGGGCCCCAGGAAGTTCAGAGCCAGGGAGAGCATATAAACCCAGGGACTCATTGTATCTGCCCTTTTTTCTGTTCAGGAACTCAAACCATGTGATTCTGTCCACCATTAAACCATCTTTCCAAGCAGTCTCCATGTTTCCAGTGTTTTTTTCCCCACTTGGAGCAGAACTCAGAAGGATATTTCTTCCAACACTATGACCATTTGTGAACATAGCCATAAATATGTAAGAGATTAAAAAACAATATGCTTCAATTTTCTTAAACAAATACTATTATTCCTTAATTTTATTTTATTGCTGTTGTATATATTATTGCAGAATTATTATTGTTCTTTGTCTCAATAGCATAAAACCAGAAAGGAGGTAAGAAACATGGTGTTCTACTCCTTTGAAATAGTTTATTATTAAATAATTATTTATTATGAATTATTAAATAGAAATCACCAGATTTCATTGTTGCCTTCTCTTATAGCAATCAAAACTGAGCATTTCAACGGAGGTTAAAACAAATTCTTACTTTTATGAATTGAGAGGTGACTTTATACCAATTCAGATATAATATGATAATGATTTTTATTGATTTTGTAGAAAGTCAGCACCTACTCTCTTAGAAGAATGAAATATTTTGGGAAATATTAAAAAGGCAGAATATTATATTTCCCTAAAGGAGAAATATGCTCTTGGAGACAGAAAGCAGCCCCCAAATCTTTCTTAATAGCTCCCAGCAGATATTTTCTGCCCATTAAGAAAGATTGGGCCAGCCTATTCAGAAACTAGTCCCAGTTTCCCTTCCCCAAGCAAAACAGGCTAGCTTTTAGAAATGCAGATTTGGTAATCCATTCAGAAAGACTGGGTCAAGACAGAAACTCAGATATGCAACGAACAAAACAAAATTGACAAAATTACCTCAAACACCTAGGATTTGCATTTTTTTCTTTTGCCTATAGAGCCAGCTATGACCCCTACATAACCCTACATGACTCCATATGAATCTGACAACAGCCAATAATACATATTCTTGCACAGGAACAGGAAGCTCAAGTGCAAAGCCCAAAGAAGGTATAAATCAAGTGTGAAATGCTACCGGTTCCGGACAGATCACCCGAACTGATAGTAAAAAATGCTACTGATTCGCTGAACCGGTAGTAAAAAAATGTAAAAAAAAGTTCCGATGATCAGCTGAACAACGCGTGATTGTCGAAACTGGTTTTTTTTACTTTTTACTGTTCCGGTGAATAGGTAGCAAAAAAATGCTTTTAAAAAGTAAAAAAAGGTTCTGACGATCACATGGCACAGCTGTGTCATGTGATCTGAACCTTTTTTTTTACTTTCAAAAGCATTTTTTACTACCTATTTGCCCAAACTGGTAGTAAAAAATGCTTTTAAAAAGTTTTTTTAAAAGGTTCTCAAGATTGCGCGCCACAGCTGATTCCCCTCCTTGCTGTTCTAGTTACCTTTCCAAGCCTCCTTTTGGTGTGTAGTGTGCATGCGTGCACAGCATGCATTTGGTGCAACTCTGCATGAGTGTGCACAGTGCACACTTAGCGCACATGCATAGCCAGGGAACCGGTAGCAAACTGGTTCAGATTTCACCACTGGTATAAAACCCCTGCCCCCCACTCTCAACTCCATTTTGTCAGCTGCCCGGAACCATAAACCTATGTGGTTCTGCTTCATTAATAAACCATCTTTCCAATCAGCTTCCATGTTTCCAGTGTCTTTCTCCCAGATTGTAACTGAACCAGATGGATATTTCTTCCCACAATTTTAATGTTTTAAATGTGTTCAGTGTTTTTTAACCTGCTGAGTCTTGAGTTAGCAGTTTTTAAATATTGAAAACAAACAATAAAATAAGTCAAGAATTTAGAGGATTCTCATCTTAATATGCCTGTCATTCAAAATGACACAATCATTTGTCAATGATGAGAACTGAGCAATTTGCTTTATTCATTATAGTGTTTTTTTCTGGAAGAGAACTTTTAATTAGGAGTTATAGCAGAATACAAAAGACAGTTTGTATATTTCTTTGCTGCCCTCTAGTTGTCATTCAGTTTTTTAAAAAGCCTATTCATAGCTTCTTCCTTCTGTTCTTTTCAGAATTATCCTATCCATTTTGAGTAAAAGACTAACCCTTTTTTTGTATGGTGAGGAGGAACTGAGTCAAATCTGTATATGATGAGGATTGCACCACTCCCATGTGAAGATGCTGCATCAGACAGGGGAGTTGTAGTCCTGCAAGTAGGTTGCCATTCTTGGAACAGTCGCCAAACCGTTATTGTTGTGAATGCAGGCTATCATTCCCAGGAATGATGGATAATGGAGAAAAAGCAATAATATTTAAGAAATAGGTTTTCTTTTGTTTTATTGATTCAATAAATTAGTTTGCCGCGAAGAAGTCATGAACAAAATGTTATTCAGGCCCTACTCATCTCACAATTAGACTGTTATAATGCGCTCTACATGGGGTAGAACTCTACCCTTGAAGAGCATTTAGAAGCTACAGCTGGGGCAGAGGGCAGCAGAGTGGACAGTTCTTGGGGCCCAAATAATAGCCCATGTAACACCACTGCTCTATGAGCTGCATTGGCTACCAGTCCACTTCTGGCTGCATTTCTAGGTTTTGGTAATCACCTTTAAAGCCCTTTTAAAGTTGCATGGGTCTTGGCCACTTGAGGGATGTCTCATCCTACTGGGTTATTGACCAGCCTCACCTGTGTTGGCAGGGAAGACATGTTGCAGACCCTGTCAGCCCAAGTATGCTAGTGGAGTCCAGGAGAAAGGCCTTCTGCACCTGCCCTCTGGGACATCTTGCCACCACAGAGTAATGGCTCTAATGGTGGAGCATAATTAACAACAGATCCAACCCACCCCCATCCTGCTCCCATCTTCTCCATCTTTAATTGGGCTGCAGTGTTTGCTTTTGTATTATTTATGTTTTAGTTTATACAATTTTTATCTTTTTATGATTTCAAGTCACCCAGAGTTACCCTGAGGTAGATAGCCAGCCAATTTTATAAATAAATAAAGGAATGAAGGAATGAATAAATAACAAAATGAATCAATAAAATAATAAAATATTTTGGAGAAGTTTGGAATGTTTTGTTTCTCTCAGGTAAAACTTTCTCTAGTCAAAAAACAGCATTCTGAGAGATGATTCAGGATATAGCAATAAATATTCTTCAAACCAAAAATGTCTTGAGATATTATGGACAAA
Organism: Masticophis lateralis; assembly: GCA_030761175.1. Lineage (NCBI taxonomy): Eukaryota > Metazoa > Chordata > Lepidosauria > Squamata > Colubridae > Masticophis > Masticophis lateralis. The sequence continues at coordinate 35,910,127 of JAUDYJ010000006.1, read as the reverse complement.
GACTTAAATATTTTGAGGCCACATCAATTCTAGCAATTCATTAGAACTGCTTCTAGTTCTGTAATGTTTTGGGAGACTTAAACATATCTAGGAGTTTCTTAAAATTACTGAATGAAATGTATGTTTAAAATATACTTTCCAGAATAAATTAGCATTAAAAGAGTGCATTCCCCTAAAAGATGCAATAAGTCTATAATTCTGTAGACAATTACTGTTTTGAATGTTATTCTTATTTGTGTATAACTCATTCTACCTTTTCCTAGAATCAGTTTTATTTTCCAAGTTATAATCCACCTCTACTGCATCTACCTCTATTGGATTCCTGCTTTTATAGTTTGATCATCTAATTGTAGAGATTTATAAGTAGAGAGTCACCTTCTGAAATTCAGCCAGTTTAGTCAATAATATACTTTTACATGTTGTTAGCTTAGAAACATGAAGCCACCCAACATTAGTGTCCCTGAAGATAATCAAGGAAAGGGATTGTTGTTTATTACAAGGCTCTAAGAAAAATCCAGTGGGACTTTCCATTAAACAATTTAAAATTATAAATGTATTTTTAAAATCTGCAATGTGCATCACATGGTGATTCACACCTGTGATCCAGTTGAATAGCTTAATCTCATTGCAGCTAGTTTAAATAGGTATTATGTACTTCTTACCCGAGTATAGATAAAGAAATATAGGGAAGAGTGAAACACTTCATTATATAGGTTATTTGTAGCTGTTTATAAATACAAACATCAGGTAGCAAACTGAATTCCTTATACTAAGAGTAATGGAGAAATATATTTTAACCTTTTGGAAAAACAAATCTGCCAAAATCGTGTCCCAAGTAATTAGTCACCCCAGCCTTTCTGTGTAATAAAATATATATTTACTCGGAACTGCGGAGCTGGAAAAAAAAATCAAACTCCGCCAATCTACAAAGCATTGATGTTACTGTAAAGATAGGATTGATTCCGATTTAAATTTCGTTAGAAGTCTTTCGCAGAAACCCCTTTTATATTTTCCCGTTCTCATGTCAGTGGAATGGCAATGACCTGGAGTTTTTGAATGTGAGAGCTTTTTTAAAAAATAAAATCATTACTCCTAGTAAATCATACATTATAAAGAATTAAGAACGGCTTTATATATTACCGCGTCTTGTTTAAATGGACTAGTTTCACCTCCACCCCGGAACTAAAACAATGGACCCGGAAGGGCTATAAATTAGAATAATAATTTTTATATGCATGTATCTCGGCTTTTTGGCGATTTTCGTATCTATATGGTTCTTTTCCCATTCGTGGGAACATTGCAATGTAGCCTACAACTAGGGAAGAGAAATTTCCTCGCCTGATGCGGAGGTTTTAGGAGTTTTTTTTTCCTAGGCAATGGGGCGGAGTCGAGGGACCTAGACATGAAAGAAAAATGGCGACGTTGGTGCTGGATAACGGCGCTTATAATGCCAAGATCGGGTACAGTCATGCTCATGTCAGGTGAGGTTGGTTTTTTCGCTCGAAACAGTTATGGACAAAATGGAAGCCTGTGTTCAGAGACATCGTATTAGGACAATTTACGATTAATCTATGGAGTTTCTTACATGTTTCATACAGGGATGGATCAGGATGTATTGCTCCTGTGAATGGAGAGAAACATTCCCAAACTCTACGTTCCTTACAAACGCCCAGATTTTTTTAAACTATGAAAACGTCATTTATTGAACTGTGTTGTTCATTATAAAATGTTTTCCACCAAGGGGAATTTGGAAGAATCTGTTTTCTATTTACAGATGAATCAACGATTTTCGCAAATAAACCTCATAGCATACGGAGCCTTCTGATGCACAGGAACTAATCCTCCAACTAGATTCTGGATAACTGTCTACGTGTAGTGCTCAAAATAAGAGTTAATTATATTTTAAATCCTGAGTCTCCTTTAAGTTTCATTTGTGTTTTTATGGCTTTTCTGCGAGTAGGCAGAAAAGCCATGAGGCTTTTTTGCAGAAAATATGTGTAAATGATTTGAGAAATCTTGAAAAATATTGAACTGAGAATTTGACTTAACTATATGAAACTTTATTAAGTTTTAGGCCACTTTTTGGTTGCAGACATTGGTTTGCTGCTTCCAACTCTAATGAAATATTTAACTTAATACATAGAGCTTTTCCTTTGAAAAGTGATTTGATATTGACAGTATTTTGCTATTTGCTTTGTTCACTTACAGATGACAGCTTGTTTAAATACATATTTAGGAATCCATTCGATTTTTTTTTTCTCCTTCCCAGTGTCATTCCCAATTGTCAGTTCAGATCAAAGACTGCTCGTTTGAAAACATTTACAGCTAACCAATTGGATGAAATTAAAGATCCATCTGGACTTTTTTATATTCTCCCTTTTCAGAAGGTAACTAGAAATATGCCTCAATATACATATTTTTTCCCACTTAATTTTTAAAATAATTATAACTTCATCCTACATGGTTGTTCATTCAGCTGAATTTCCATTTTAATTTCTTTTAGTCATACAGTATGTTCAACAAATATTGGTTGAAAAATTGGAACTATGCAAGTGTCATTTTTTTCTTTTTTAAAAATAGGGATACTTAGTTAATTGGGATGTTCAGAGACAAGTATGGGATTATCTTTTTGGAAAAGAAATGTATCAGGTAACTTGCATTTTTCTTTATCTTGAATATAGAAATAAGACAGCTGCAAAAGGCATTTAATCATGGTATTTAAAACATTTGCTACAATAATAACAATTGAAAATAAGTTTTGATTTGGATAATCTGTGGATACCATTCAGTTTTAAAGCTTCAAATGTGCTATGTCCAAACATGCAACTGATCATTGTGGGTATTCTTGAATATTGAAAATGGACTGCCAGTTGATAAATTATATTAATTTATTGTGGAAAATATATTTAAAATGTGGTGTTCATTCATTTTATTCAGCAATTTTGGGAGAATCCTAGATACAATCTAAAACTTGCTCAGAACAGTAACTTAGTGGGACTACGTGGGTCAATTTAATAATAAAATATAACTTTAATGTGGATTTTGAATTAATATCAGATAGTTGTTATGTCTCAAGTTTTATTTTAAAACTACTTCCAGTTCTTAAAATGTTTTCCCTTACAGGTAGATTTTGTTGATACTAACATAATCATCACAGAACCTTATTTCAACTTTAGCTCAATTCAAGAGTCTATGAATGAAATATTATTTGAAGAATACCAATTCCAAGCAGTTCTCAGAGTAAATGGTGAGTGATATTGTTTACTGTCCAGAAAATGTATGGTGCTCTTCATCCTGACATTGATTCAACACATTTAAAAATTATTATGTCAGTCTGCTAATAAAAATAGCTATAATATGGCATATTATATTTCAGCTGGAGCTCTTAGTGCCCATAGATACTTCCGAGATAACCCATCAGAATTGTGTTGTATTATTGTGGACAGTGGATATTCTTTTACACACATCGTGCCTTACTGTAGAAGTAAAAAGAAGAAAGAAGCAATAATAAGGTAAAACATTTAAACATTCATAAAAAAAGAATTTTATTTTAAAAATATATGAAAATTTCAAGCTTTGTTTTTAATTTCCAGAATTAATGTTGGAGGAAAACTCTTAACCAATCATTTAAAGGAAATAATCTCTTACAGGTAAAGCATTTATTTTGACTCTACAAAAGTACCCTATTGAACCCCATCATCAAACAAATCATGTTAGATTAAGTTTATCATTTTTGGGAGAATTGCTACTTAAATTAATCAGAGGGATACTGTGGTCATACTGTATGTATCTGGGCCTCAAGAAAACTTTGACAAAATGTCTCAAGATATTCTCTTTAATGAAATAGTAAAATATAAGCTAGGTGATTCTGGTGTTAGATGGATAATTGACTGAATGACAGTATCCAAAGATCTAGAAAATCTTGAGAAGTGGACTACAATTAATAAGATTGATATTAACAGAGAGAAGTATAAAGTTTTGTATCTTGGTAGGAAAAAATGTATAACACAAATATAGGTTGGAGGAGACGTGTCTTTGCCATAATACATTTGACAAAGATTCTCTTCTGTTGTTGTTATTAACCACTAGTTAAACATAAACCAGGAAAATAGTGCAGTTACTAAAAAGGCAAATGCTGTCTTAAAGTATATAGTCTTCATTTAGTAACTGCCTCATGTAGCAACCATTCTGGTTACAAGGGTGATAAAAAATAACTTTTTGACCAGTCTCACACTATGACCTTCACAGGTCTATAAAATTAAGGAAAGCTGAAGTAAGATCATTAGCACAGTAATGGTTTCACTTAGTGATCACTTATAACCAAGTTACCAGTCTCAATTTGTTTGCTAACAAGGATAGCATATTGTATATTGTATATTGTACATTAAATGGGAGAAAAGTCCAGATCATGGGAGTAATTGTTCTATTCTGCACAAATCAAGCCCCATTTACAAAACTATTCAAATATGGTCACTACAGATCAAAAATTGACAAAGTAAATCCAGGGGAAAGTATGCAAAGCAAGCCTGAGAAGGAATTAAATTATCTGGTTATGTTTAGTCTTCCAACAAGATAGCAGTCTTCAAATATATGAAGATCTTATATAGAAGGAAATGTGGGACTTATTTTCTCTTGTTCCTAAGAGCAAAACCAAAACTAATAGCTAAAATTATAAGAAAGGAGATACAGCGCTGAGCAGGAGATTGGAACAGATGACTTCTAAAACTGTTTCAAGCTCTGATTATCTACCTATTAACTCATTAGAACAATCTTGGAAAGGAAATGCCATATCCTTCAGATTCAAGGAGCTATGAAGTTTAGCAGTGTTGTCCAACAAATTCTTAACTAGAATTTATTGTAATGATTCTGATTTTAATTCTTCAATTTACATTAAATTTACTATCATACCTAAATCTGTAGAACATTAAATATTCTTTTCCATAATCTTGCAGTGGACTACGAAATACAAAGTTAAGTAAATTTTCTTCAACACTTATAATAAACTGGTAAAGCAAACAGAATAAATAACTTTTTAAAAATTTCATGTAATTTTTCTAGGCAGCTCCATGTTATGGATGAAACTCATGTGATTAATCAAGTGAAAGAAGATGTATGTTACGTTTCACAAGACTTTTTCAAGGATATGGAGATTGCCAAGTATGGTCTTTTTAAATATATTGGTTAAGTGTTGCTTATTTTATTAAAGTTTAGAAATTTATAAGGCTTGATCCTAAAAAAGCATGCCACCTGGTTAGGCTGACATTTTTGTAATTAAAAAGATATTCTTCTGAGTATGTATGGAATTATTTTATCTTCTGTGCCCCATCATACAAATCTGGAAGGAGAGACAAAGATCTTTGAGAAGACCTTTGATTAGGATTTCAGTTTGTGATCTGATCCATGGAAGAAGAGAGATGTCATTTTCTAGTCCATTTTAAATAGACATTTTTGCCCATAAAGGTGACCTAAAATATTTTAAATAGAAGAAATAATGATATTTAAGATCAAGGATGTGGTACACATTTTTTCTACCTCCAGCATTTAATAATTATTTTAAAAGCCCATTTCATTCTTCAAGAATATTCAAGTTACTATACATTACATTAAAATATAAAAATTGCTGTGGAATAAATTGTTTTGAGAAACTTTAAGAAATTACTTAATGCATTCTCAATGAATTCTGTTCCAGATTAAAAGAAGAGAATACAGTGATGTTGGACTATGTTTTACCAGACTTCAGCACAATAAAAAAAGGATTTTGTAAGGTAATAAAATCACTATAACTGTGTTTAAAGTTTTCAGTGTGTGCAAGTAAATGACAAACATTTGTCAATTTGTTGTATGTTGTGTTTGCATATTAAATACAGTAGTTGAATAACACTTAATGAAAAATATAGACTTTACCACTATGTGTCTTTTAATTGTTTGATGTAGCCAAGAGAAGAAATGGTGTTAAGTGGAAAGTACAAAACTGGTGAACAAATACTTCGTCTGACAAATGAGCGATTTGCAGTTCCAGAAATACTCTTTCATCCTTCGGATATTGGCATTCAAGAAATGGGAATTCCTGAAGCCATTGTTTATTCAATTCAGAATTTGCCAGAAGGTACATTTATTATAATGGTGTTGCATTCTCAAGGATCCATCTGTGAAGTACATTGCACAAGAAAACGTTTTATTTTGTTTAAGTAGCTTACAGTTTTAAAGGCAATGGCTTCATTGTCTACAACTATTTTAATATTGATATTTGCAATAATAACATGTAGTTCTCAATCAATGATCACTCATTCAGTGGCCATTTGAAGTTAAAATGGCACCAAAAAGTAATACTTTGAACTGGTCTTCAAGATTCTGACTGTCCCAGGAACCCTATGATCATGCAATCATGAACTGGATGCTTGATAACCAGCTCACACTACAACAGTTGCAGCATCCCACAACACGTGATTGCCATTTGTGACCTTCCCTATCGGGTTCCCACAAACACATCAAAGGGGAAGCTTGCAGGAAAAATCACAAGTCATTCACATTCCAGTGGCTTTTTCTTCTGAGGAGCCTTACTGTGGTATCTGAACACACTCCTCCCAACCACCACCAACATACCCTCACACACAGTTTTCCCCCTGCAGCACCACACTCAACAATGGTTGCTGATTCATTCAACAGCAGCCAACCCTGGCCTTGCCATATTTGTGCTATGCCTTGACAGTCACTCAAGCATCCTCACACACTTGGCTGCAGCCACATCCAGCCCCTACTATGTTCATGCCATCTTCAACAGCCATTTGTGCACATTCCTCCACTAGGCAGCAGCCATCCCTCAGACTGCATGACAGCCACCTATGCATTTTTCCTGTATCCCATTGTAACCAGTTACCTGTCAGCCTACTTGTGATCCACCTGGGACTTGCAACTTTCTAACTTCCCTATTGACTTTGTTTATTGGAAACTGGCAGGAAGTTGCAAGGAGGCTCTCACTTAATGATCTGCAGTCCTCACTTAACAATGTCAATGGTCTAAGCTATGTGGTTATGTGACATCACACTTTTCGACAGCATTTCTTAGTTACAGAAATTCCGGTCCCAAAAGTCATCGTAACCCTAAGACTACCTGCATTTAGATAAATTTAGAAATCAATATATTTTACTCTATAAACATAGGTCCTGGTATACAAGAATTCCTGTTCTGATTTCTTTGGTATCAAATTTAATGAAAACATTAAAAATGATTAAATATCTAGTTAAAATATAATGATACGTTACATAGGAAACCATTGTTAGTATTAATGTGATATTGTAAAACTGCTGTCATTACCTTTGCACTATCAAGAATGCTGAACAAAAGTAAATTAAAGATATCAAGTATTGTGAAATAGAGGCTTTAGCCTTTTGTGGAAATAAGCAATTATGTTTGTAAAATACATAAATATTAAGATGATGGTAGGAGTGCCTTCATGTGTTTATTCTAGGTTAACAACACAGTCATAAGCCTATCAAGTGGCTGCTATTAAGGGAATGACAGGCGTATGCATTAGTTATGCTCAGGTTAAGACCTTTTAGCAGGAGGACCATATCTGTTCCTGTTACATTTACAGAATTCCATAATATCAGCAATAATCCCAATTATTACTATTCTTTAAAAAGACATTGGCATCCTTCAGTCTCAAGAGACTATGGTATCGTGCTCTGGAAAGAGGTCCTAAAACAGCATCTAGTGTGACTAAAAAGGCCGATTCGAGAGTGGCAATGCTGCATTTTTAGCCTCCAAGATGAACGATTGGAGGTCAAGGTTTCCCAGTTGTTAATGTTCATTCCCAGGGCCTTTAGGTCCCTCTTGCAGATATCCTTATATCTCAGCTGTGGTCTCCCTCTGAGGCGCTTTCCCTGCACTAATTCTTCATACAAGAGATCTTTCGGAATCCAACCATCAGCCATTCTCATGACATGTTCCAGCCAGCGTAGACATCGCTGTTTCAATAATGTATACATGCTAGAAATTCCAGTGCATTCCAAGACTGCACTATTTGGAATTTTGTCCTGCCAGGTGATGCCAAGAATTCGTCGGAGACAGTGCGTATGAAAGGTGTTCAACTTTCTCTCTTGCCGTGCATAGAGGGTCCAAGACTCACTGCAGTACAAGAGTGTGCTCAGGACGCAGGCTCTATGACCTGGATCTTTGTATGCTCTGTCAGCTTATTAAGCCATTCTTTCTTTGTAAATCTGGAAAATCTGGTGGCCACTTTACCAATACATTTATTCAGCTCAGTATCTAAAGAGAGAATGTCAGAAATAGTTGAGCCGAGGTACACAAAGTCATGGATGACCTTCAGTTCTTGTGCAGAGATTGTAATACAGAGAAGTGAATCCACATCCTGACCCATGACTTGTGTTTTGTTTTGTTCTTTTAAGACTTTGAAGAAGACTTTTAAAAAGACAAATCTGAATTATTTCTACCTCTGAGGCAAATTTAAACTGGCAATTGCTTTTTCTTTTACCATAAAACCAAACAAATAAATTCAGAATACTAAATTTTATTAATCTGATTTTTCCACAGAAATGCAGCCTCATTTCTTCAAGAATATTGTTTTAACAGGTGGGAATTCTCTGTTCCCTGGCTTTAGAGACCGTGTTTATTCTGAGGTTCGATGCCTCACTCCAACAGATTATGAAGTTTCAGTTGTACTACCAGAAAAGTAAGTATTCTTCAATTTACAATTAGAGTTTCTTAATTTTAAAATATAATTTTTCAATTTTTATATTAAATTTTCTAATATTAATTTAGGAATGAATGTATTCTGGTTCTTTCTGGTATTGTTGGCTAGATATATATATGTACTCGCTATATTATTCCTTTAGGTGTAAATGGTGTTATGCTACCTATAAAAAAGAAATAGAAGTAGTGGGCAAAACATTATAGTAGAATATAATAGAAAAGGAAAGAAAGACTAAAATTATTCCTTTCATTTCCAAATGCCTTCCTGTCCTTACAAATCTTTCTTGCTTCCACAATTATCCATACAGTATTTTATATATTGCCTTTTCTTCCTAAAATTTCTCGCCTTGGCTCTCATCTGTTTTGTCTATACATGGTTTTCCCAGTCTTCCCCTTTTGCTCAATTTATTTATTTAGTCTTCTTATTTTATCTATCTATCTATCATCTATCTATCAATTTATTTCCCATCTATCTCATAGTTAAAGGCACTTTTGAGAGCTGAAAGATAAAACACACAAACATCTGATAATTATAAATAAAAGAATAACATTACAAAAACTAAGACAAGCTTTAAAAAACCAAGGCTTTGAAGGGAAGAGGTGGAGGTAATTCTCTATTAATGCACCAACCACCTCCACCAATAGCTTCTCCTTCAGGATTCCATGCCAGCTGGCACAGCCAGATTTTAAGGCTTTTAGTGAAAACTAAGAGAAGGCGGTTATTACATCCTGTGGCAAGAGGTTCCTATTTTTGTATTGTGACTACATCTTCATTGATGTTTCGTAAATAAACCAAGGACCCTCAACCTACTTCTTTCATATTGATGACTCACTTTGTATTCATTGATACTTGACACTTTGTCTTTGAAGGCAAAGGTATTAAACTGTAATGTCAAATGTTTTAATACAGAAATAGTCCAAGAATCAAAATTAGAAGGGACCATTCAAGTTATTGAGTTTAAACCATACTTAATGTAGCAATCCAGTTTCATTTATCTCAGACTGTCTAGCCTTCATGTTAACAAAAGGTAAAGTTTGGATAGCCATTTGTCCAAGATGATAAAAGGATTTGTATCTTGGGCAAAGGTTAGATTAGAAAATATCTGAGGTGGCTCTCACCTTTCCGATAAAGAGGCGCCCACAAATACATTCAAAATAAATCATTCCCACGCCATTAAAAGTTTATGATTTTCCTGGTATACCCAGCTCTCACTTCTATAGGTATAGGAAGTCAGAAAAAGCACACATACTTCCATTTTTATTTCTTCCAACAAAGATTCATCTCTCACTACAAACCTTATCTTGTTCATGACATTTCTAAGCAAATATGTAAATTAAAACTTCTCCATCCATTCAATAAATATTCCATCAAGGTACACAATTTCATATGCTTGCTCTGATTTTCTGGTTTTATCTCCTCACATGGGTAGGTATAACTTGTAATCATTCCATTCAGTTCCCCTGTGGAAATGAATTAATCATAACGGACTTGGTCTTCAGTACATTCATTGTACATGCATTATACAAGTAATGTTTCCTAGTATAGTTAATGTAAACCAATATTAATTCATAATTTTATATAGCTTGCTTTTTAAAAGGCTGTTTTATTTTTTTTCAGTCCTATTACTTATTCCTGGGAAGGTGGAAAGTTGATTTCTGAAAATGATGATTTTGAAGATATGGTAGTAACAAGAGAAGACTATGAAGAAAATGGGCATAGCATATGTGAAGAAAAATTTGATATTTAAATAGATTACTTCCATATGAGTGTTGTATAGATTGTCCATTGTAGTGACAATATGTTGTAAGCTGGTGCTGTGTCCTAGAATAACCAATATTTATGAACTGATTATGTTTGTATACTTATTTGTGTACATGAGTATGCAAATGTATATGTGTATATTGTTATTACTGATCACAGAATTCATGGTAAATATATGAATTCTAATGAAAATAACTAGAAATTAAAGGAAGTGTTAATATATCAGAATATTTTGTGACAAAGGTGATTCACAAATTTTTAAATGTACAGTACATATGAAACTTTATATATTAAACCGTAATTTTGGATTCTAGAAAGATAATGATGTATAACTCAAACATAAGAAAGCTAGTTCATTTTTAAAAAATTTTTTTAATCTTAATCAATTTAATAAATGGGTAATTTTATCCAGAAGTCCTTTTTATTAGATCTGGTGGAAGAAAAGGGCAGCAGCTACTAAGCTGAAGACAAAGGTAACAAACTGCAGTGTCAAATCTCTTAATAGAGAAATATTCCAAGGAATTAAAATTGGAAGGGCCCATTCAAGTTACTGAGTTTAGACCTTAATGTAGGGATTGATTCAATTGAAACTTAATTCAGTTTCAATTCTCTCAGACCGGCTAACCTTCATGTTAACAAAAGACAAAGATTGGACAGGTTGGGTACAGGCTGGATTAGAAAACATTGCAGGGTAACTCTCAACTTTCTAGGCCCCACCATGATTTTACTTGTGAGGAAGGTTTTCCTAACATTCAGTTGAAATATATCTTTTTGTAATTTAAATCCATATCCTCTTCTATGGAGTTTAATAGAAAAGTGCTATAACATACAGTAATGCTTCAGCTTTCACAAGATTGTAAGTATTTAGCTCCATTAATGTCTCCTCATAGAATTTAATTTGTAGTCTTCATTATAGTTCTAACCCTAAATTTGTGGTAATTTCTCCAAATCTTTTACAAAGTGAGTTCAAATCTGAATATAGAAAAGTAGTTGTGATGGGGATTGACAAAATTTTCAATGCCTGATGTATTTCAAATTGGATATTTGTTCCAACAATATTCTATGATGTACTCTACCAAGTATTCTCTCTTTCATACATAAGTTTTAGTTATAATAGGAATAAATATGTATAACCTGGCTCCTTGGGGTGGTTGTGGATGCACGTAGCTGGGCGTCGGGAGATAATTTTTTCTCTTAGGGAGGGTGAAATGCCACTAGCCTCAAAAGATATGGTAACGTGCTGTCTTTTGAAGAGGCTGTTTCTATCCAACTGTATTCGATGACTCCTTGTCTTCAAAGTTATCTTTTGGAGCAAGATTCTACAGATGATAGGGAATTAATTAGATCTAAAATGAAATGGATCATGTGATCCCTTCCAGGATTCAGGCATGCACATGAGAAACAGGAATAATTTATCTGGAGCATTACTTTCTTCAGAACTTGCTTACAAATTAGAGCACTTGACAGCATTCAGTAATTCAGCTATGGCTGAAAAAGCATCTTTGAGTCTATGGTAACCTTGTTTGCTGTCAATGTCACCATTAGGATGAAGCAGGAATCTTTCTTACAATACATGCTAAAATAAGCAGTCTCCTCAGAAATACTGACACAAAAGATTATATTGAGAAGTAACCATCAAGTCTTTTAAATGCCAAGATGTTTATGCATCTTGGACTTTACATCTGTGATCCACAAAACCTGAATCTTCTCATAACTCTATTATAGTATCTCAGTTCTCATGCTGATCTTCAGAATATGAGAATACATAAATCAGTTTTGTATCAGCAATTTCTGCAACAAGTAGCAGCGGCAGATATGAGTAATAACTCTGTAAAGTATGTGTTTATGTAATTTATGGTGTATACAGTATGTAAACAGATAATGTGTGTGATGAGGTAATTAAGCATATATAATTTGCTCTCCCCGTTCCTTTGGATGCCCACAATTCATACATTGCTGTTTTTTAAATAAAGTACTGGTAGTCCTCAACTTATGACAACTGAGCTCAATATTTATGTTGCTAAGCAAGACAGTTAAGTTTCACCCCATTTTACGACCTTTCTTGCCACAATTAAGTGAATTACTGCAGTTGTTAAGTTAGTAACCTGGTTGTTAAGTGAATCTGGCTTCCCCATTGATCTTGCTGGTCACAAGATTGCAGAAGGTGACTCCCGGGACACTGCAAGGGTCATAAATATGAACCAGTTGCCAAGCTTCCAAATTCTGTTCACGTGACCATGAGGATGCTATAGTGGTCTTAAGTGTGAAAATGATCATAACTCACTTTTTTCAGTGGCGTGGTAACTAAATGGTCACAAAATGAACTGTTCTAAATTGAGGATTACCTGTACCACTGGCATAGCTCATGCAATATACTAAACCAGGGGTCTCCAACCTTGGCCATTTTAAGCCTGGCGGACTTCAACTCCTGGGAGTTGAAGTCCGCCAGGCTTAAAATGGCCAAGGTTGGTCAAGGTTGGAGACCCCTGTACTAAGCCACCACACAGTGAGCTAAAACTATGCCCTATATTGCAACGGGTGAAGTCAGCCTTCGCGATCAAAGGAAAGGCCAAATCCGAAAGAGAAGTTGCAGCGTCTTCGGTCTGAAAGCTTCAGCTGAAGCACTCCTGAGGAACGCTCGGTTGGGGGAATGGAACGCGTCCATAACAGCCACCAGCAGCTCCACGGCCGCCTCACTCCAGAGCCGACCGCCTGAGCCGACAGTCAAGCTCCCCTGACACCGAAACTACAGTTGGCGGCGCAAGCGGTGGGCGGAGCTTCCTCCGCCACAACTTCCGGCCCTGAGCCCATCTCATATTTCTCTCGCAGTGACAACAAGCGAGGCAGGCGGCGGAAGCAGAGGGGAAGGAGCAGCCGGGTCAGGTTTGGGCGGCTGAGGTGGTCGCCATGGCGTAGCCGAGCCTGGTCTGCACTTGGTCAACCACGCCCCACAGTGGGGCTGGATCGTTTCTTCAGGGAAAGGTGAGCCGGGTTGAGGGCGGCGAGTGGCCTTAAAATCTTGGAGCGGGGAAGGGCCCCGTTTTTCTCCCTCCGAATTGCAAGGAGGGCCTGAACGGTGTAATCTGGGCAGGCAGGGGCAATGAGAGTTGGGTGACGTTATTCCTCTCCACCGTGTTTTCTGCTAAGGTGTTTTTAATCGATCTGTCGGGAGCGACGTGGCGGAAAAAAGAGAAATAAAAGCAAGCTAACAGGCTCTTCCGGTTAATAGGAAGGGCTGCTTCAACCTTCTGCTTACACGGTGAAAATCTCGTATCTGTTTTTAGGCGTTTACTTATCCGAAGGAATTGGGCTGCTATTCGTACATCTAGTCTGACATCTCAAAAAATACCAACGTTTTTTTTTAAAAAAAGGGGAAAAAAAGAATAGAAGCACTTTTGCTCTTAAGTGATCCCATAGTTGATTAATCTATTCTTAAAATGGACAATGCAAATGATACTACAGCATATTTAAAAGTTTGCATGTATATTGAAATGCCAGACGGAGCATAAAAATAATACGGGCTTGAGTATATTTCATCTGTTTTAATTGTCCACTTATTGCACCGTCTGAGAAAACTTGCTTGGGAAGTTTAAGCCAAAATACTGCCCTGTTTTGAAGAGTACTGCTTCACAGAGAATTAAATTCTTTACTTTTTTATGTGTTGTGGGTCTTATGAACCTTTTTCTGACAACTCGATAAAAGTAATTTCTTGTGAGATATGGAAGCAGTTAAATCAAAATTACTGCCTTTAACACATATCCAAAATGCTACTGATGTTCCAGTCAAAAGTATATTTAGTTAACTTCACATTGAAAATAACAGAGTTGAAATACTTATTTCCAGGCTTAAAAAAGCAGAGCAATTATGTCCAGATTTGCTTTTTCACTTTTTCCTAAATGTCAAAAGGGGAAAGAGGCATTCTGATCTCAGGAGGCACATGTATTATATTCTAAAATGAAGATAGTGCTACTGGGAAAGCCATTTTATGGGCTCCTGTCCCCTTAATCTCTTAGGAAAGGGATACTCATAGTGCCCCACCCATTGGGTACGTATATTTCACCAGAACACATGGTTTGAAATTTACATAAGATTAAATCATATAGGATTTCATAGTTAATAGATTTTGAATCAAATCCAAAGCCTGCTAGTAATCAGCACTTCCAGGATGAGGGTCCCCCCCCCCCCATTAAATCAGTAAATACTGTTTAATAGGGAAGCAGCTGCATTTTGTATCAGCTGCAGATTATAAATCATTTTCAAAAGCAGTTTCGCATAGATCAGATTTCCACTGTCCAGCTGTGGAACAACAAGAGCTAGAGTCATTAACCTCATTGTCTTTTCATCTAGAAAAGTCACACTTGGTAGTCCAACCAGAATTGTCCAAAGGCTCTAGAAAAAAAAGCACACATAGATAGTAAAATAACAAAAAGGTACAGCACAAACATTAAAAAAGCAGAGATGGGGAAAAGAGTGGCTATGCTGTAAAGAAAGAAAATCTTAAAAAGGGGCAAAACATAGGTAATAATGCAAAATTAATTTTGTTCTTAAACTAATAATTAATGTAGAGCACATAGAAATATATTTTCATCTTTTCATTTTTGGAATATAGGCTTTTCAAAATAAATAACAGTCTTATAGATGTATTCCTTAAAATCCTTATTTACAGTTTCATAAAATTATCCTCTTTTCCAGGCTCAATATAGCCAAAGTTCTGTCTGAAATGACAAAATCCATGTTTCAGAAATACAGTTCCATTTCTCATTAAGATCCTTAAGAATGTTTCTTCCCAAAGATTTTGCTGACAGGTTGAAATCAATAAAAATGCATTTCCCTCCATTTTAAACTTTCTAAAGGGCCTAGTTATTTCATCTGATGAAATAATTTCATTTTAAATCATATTTGTTTTGCTTCTTAACAACTGGAATCACTGATTCTCCAGAAGTGGATATAGTATTCCAGTTTTTCATTCCACAGAATTTCCCAGTCAGCTGGTTGGGAATTGTTGACAGGAGAATTTGGAAGTTGAAGTTGATGCATCTTAAAGATGCTGAGGTTGAAAAAACTTATATAATTTGATAGGTTGAGACAAATCAATTCAAAATAACTTTTAACTGCTTCATGAAGATATAAAATTGTAATATAGTGAAAAAAATATGATGGAAACCCATAACCTTTTAGGCCATTCTTCATAAAAGTAATATGAAAAATATCAAGGATTTTTTCAAAACTAATATAGCTGATTCCAATTTCTGTTATATCAAAATATCAATCATCAGGTGAATGTTGTCAGATAACCAGGCTTTCTAACCACAGCCTCCACCTGCTCTTCTATCAGGAATCATATGTCAAGGAGAACCCCCAGATTGCATGTCTGCTCTTTGGCAGCACTACCACATTTTTGAAAGCAGTAAATGGAACAATCATGAATATAGAACAACTTTGTAACAAAGTCAGTTTCATTTTGTTAGGATTAAGTATGAATCTGTTCAACTTCATTCAGTCGTACATTAAAGAAAACATCCACCGAGGAAGATTTATTACCAAAGTAACAAGCAGATAAACATTGCAAAAGCCCAGATGGAGGAG
Source organism: Masticophis lateralis (assembly GCA_030761175.1). Classification (NCBI taxonomy): domain Eukaryota; kingdom Metazoa; phylum Chordata; class Lepidosauria; order Squamata; family Colubridae; genus Masticophis; species Masticophis lateralis. Next base: position 35,894,067 of record JAUDYJ010000006.1, on the reverse strand, counting down.
GAAGGCTACAAAAAACATCTTAGATAGGCACCATCCTAACTCACACAATAAGTAAAAGGAGGAGGAGACAAGCATATTCAGACTTGTAAAATTCTGTTGTGGTAGTTAATCTCAATGAAAGTAGTTTTAGGTCTACGTAGCACCTGTTTCCTGGCCTGGTCTACTTTGTAGGGCTGACATACACTGCCTGTATGCACTTGGTCAAGACTGCATCACCTGTTTGGTTTAGGATTGAGATTCATCATCATGATGATGACATAAAATTCCAAAATGATGATCTCACAACAACTTTATGTAGCTGTTTAAAAGAAATGGAGAAACTGCCCTGAGGTACATCATACCACACTTCCCAAAGATTCAGTTTCCTCCACTAATACCATACAAGTATGGTTCTGTCCCTCAACAAGGGACAGAACCACTGCCAAACAGTGCCCTTAATCAACTCTCTCAAGTGACCCAAATAACAAAATGGTCCTGTATTTAGCTGCTGTGAGGTGAAGCGGTACTAAGAGTGTGAAAAATTCTCATCAATGTCCCACCATATTCAGCTGCAACAGCAAACAATATTGTTTCAGTCCCATGTGCAGACCTTATAAAAAGGGATGCAGTTAATTGATTTCTTGAGAATGTATATTTATTCATTTATCAAATTTATTTATTTATTACATTTGTTTGCAATCCATCTCATCACAAGTCAATGTTGGTATCCAAGCAGTAGCATTCCAGTTCCATGCCAAGAATGATTTAAGCATTTAGTTCAGTGTTAGCTAATTGAATATCAGAAAGCCTATAACTGGTGACAGTATTCTATTAAATACAAATGGAATGTAATAGAAATGTTATCAATGATTTTATTCTCAAAACAGATGGTTCTGTGTAGGACATGTTTATCATTTCTGTAGAAAATATGGTAGGAAAATACTGTTTCTTGAAATGCCAGAAACATAATTTCTTGCACTGATGTAAGGAGATTATTATAATTAAAATTAAGTAATTCGTAATCTCAGAATCATTGACTAATTTTTGAGCAGTCCTAAAATGCAGGGGAAGTAACAGAAGATTAGAGAAAGGCTATTATTCCATACTTTTAAAAAAGGAAAATAGAAATAACAGATCTGTTGGCTTAGCATCAATCTTACTTTTTTTTTTACAAAGTAATTAGTATACCAAGGGAATGCTGCAGATTACTGTACCTAAACTTCAGCGAGACACTAAATACAGTTGACTGTATCCTCTTTCTTGATGCAATAAAATGATGTGAGATGGATTGACCCTCTACCAAATGGATTTCCAGTTGGTGGAACAATTGTACCCAATATGTAGACCACCGGCTGTGCTTCTGGTGGCGTTGGTGGCAAGGTCCGCGAGCTCTGCAGCCCCGCTCTGTGCTCTTCCTGTCAGAGGGCTCAAAAAGGAGCCATAGCCACCCTATAGGGGTGGTGAAGTAAAGGGGGGCACCTTGCAGGTTGAGGAGAGCTGCATCTCTCCTCCTTGGTTTGATAAATGCCCCTCATCCGAAGACGAAGAACAGCAGCAGTCAACATGGCTGCCATGAAGCTAGGGACAATCAGAACACCTAAAAAAGTGCAGGAGCGAAGAGAACAATGAACAGAGATTGTTTCTGGGTGAGATGATTTTTCGTTTCTTTAAAAATTAGCCCAAGGAAACAAAAAAAAATCCTAGAGAAGAGATTCTGAAAATATAACTGTTTAAGCGGTGAAAGAAAAGAGATTTGATAAAGAGATCTATGCTAAAAAGTAAGCTGAGAGCCATCTACTGATGAAGGGAAAAGCGACTCCTAGTTTCCTGGAAATTTACAGAGGAGGAAAGGAATATTTGATATTTGGTGGTTGTCACTTTTAACTGTTGTGCTTACCAGAGGTGGAAATAAAAAAGACATTTTATAAAAGAGACTCTGGAAAGCTAGAATAAAAGACTAAAACCACAGAGCAGACTTAAAGAACTTGGAAAATACCTTGGACTATCAGAGTATTGAGTAAATGCTGGAACTGGCTCATTTAAATAATTGACTTTGTTTTGAAAGAAATGGAATTTGAGTGAAATAAATACCTGCTGAAAAAAGGCAGCATGGAAATTTGGGAAGAGAGCCCCATTTACTAGTGATTGGAAATTTCGACTCTTTCTGAACTAGATTGTGACTTTATTGTTTATTTCATTTTTATTGCTATTTTGACTGGAGTTGAAGCTGTGGAAATGAGAAGACATTTTAATGAGATGACTTTGTTGTTACAAAATATTATGGATTCAATTAATGGTATAGATGATAAAATGGAAAACATTTTACAATGAACAAAGATCAAACTACCCATGAACTGGTGGAAGCAACAGAAAATCTAGATGAAATGAATTACTCAAGCCAGCAAATTGAATACGAACAGGGAAAAAATATGGATCAGAAAAACCAGCAAATGAAGTAACAGCTCAACCAAGAGGAAAACCAGATAAATGGAAAGGAAAAGGAGCAGAGAGAACAGATGGATTGGGCGCATCAACAAATAAATCAAGGCCTGAAGCAAAAAATAGGACTGACAAACCAGCTGATAAAGAGAGAAAGACCGAAGAAAATAAAACAGACAAATCGACAACTGGAGAGACAGGATTGAGACATGGGCAAACATATGGGAGAAGTGGCAGTATAAGATTGTACTGGGAGAAAGGTTTAGATTGAACAAGAAAGATATAGATGAAGTATTTAGATTGAACAAGAAACATATATATGAAGTTAAAGACAAAGATGAGGAATGTGGAAGGCAAATTAAAAAAAGGATAAGAATTGAAGCACTAAAGAGAAGAAGAGATGACAGATAGAAGGAATTGCCATTTAAATATTAAAGTAGCCTGATTGTAATCTGAAAGAGGCAGAAATAAAATTAGATAGGGGAAATATTAGAATATATTTTTTTATAGAATGAATAAAAATAATAGAAAGATTAGAAGTTAACAGATGTTAGGCATTTTTTAAAATGTATGTTTAAACAATATAATGAGGATTAGTTAAATTTGATAAATGTGATACAGAGTACTAGTGTTAGTGTGAATTGGATTAAATTGAATCATACCCAGAGAAATGCCTATACATAATAGAGAAATGTTTAGATTGAACAAGAAAGATAGAGAGAAAGATAGATAAAGATGAGGAGTTAAGCATTTTTTGTTTTATGTAAGTTTAAACAATATAATGAGGATTACTTAAATTTGATAAATATGAGAGATTATTAATATTGTTACTGCGAATTGGATTAATATGAATGATACCCAAAACCAACTCTACACACAATATGGATGTAAATAATAATAATAATAATAATAATAATAATAATAATAATAATATAATACATTGTACCCAATATGTAATCTTTAGTGGAGGTGTTCATCATAGAGAAAATCTACTAAGAGTCGCCAATGACTTGATGGCAGATAATCAATGGGACTGTGCCTACATGAAGAGTACTATGCAATGGGATATCTCAGAATTCTATTCTAGACCCAGTGCTCTTCAATATTTTTAAATATTTTTTAGACAACTGGTATTTTAGCAAATTTGAAGTCAATATATCAACACTACAAGGTAGAATGGGGAGTACTTCTTCAGTGTGAGACAGTTGTGAAAAGATCCAACGTGATGGTTGGCTGCATCACAGGGATATATGTTGAGATTACAGGAAGTGATCATTCTCTTCTATACTGCACTGGTCAGACTACATCTAGAATACTGTGTCCAGTTTTGGTTATCATAATACAAGAAGGATGCTGAGAAATTGGAAAATGTGTAGAGAAAAGTCATTGTTCAAATTCAAAAAGGGATACAAAAATGTTAAAATTCTTTATTATTTTGGCATCAACTTTCATTTAAATAATGAAAGTGAGTAACATTTAGTGAGTAAATTATGTATATTTTACTATTTGTATTAATAAAACAATTTTAATAATTTCCTTTATAGGTAAACGTACTGCAGAATTGCCATAACAATGGAGGTGATGCTAAATAAATTGAAGAGCACTGTTACAAAAGTGACTGCAGATGTCACAAGTGCACTCATGGGAAATCCTGTAACCAGGGAATTTGATGTTGGTCGGCACATCGCTAGTGGTGGCAACAAACTTGCTTGGAAAATTTTTAATGGCTTTAAAAAGTCAACAAAACAGGTAAGCTTTTTGAGAAAGAAATCTATATAATCAGAGTGATGTTTCAAAAGAGAGTATGTAGTTTACAATGGCAAAATAAAAGTTGCTGACTATGCTCAACATAATATTTGTGGAAGTGACGTTCATATATATTCCTGTTAGGTTTCTAAAATGTCTCAATATTTAAAAGTTACAAGAAAAGTAAAGAAAATTAAATATACTATAACTTCTTAGATTTCAATCTAAGGAGGTTGTCTATCTGTAATTAGATATATGAAATCTATCCTAATCTATCTCAGATGTGTGTGCTTACATTGCTCTTGAGTATTCAGATGTCAATAAGACAACTTGAATATATCTTTACCTTAGTGTGGTGGGATTATTGCATTAACCCTGCGATAATGCAGTTGTTGCAGTACTCCCAAAATCACATTATCAAAATGATCACCTAATGACTGCTACGCTTGATGATAGGAATTCCAGTCCAAATTAGGGTTGTTGTCAGAAATACTGGTAGGTAAGAGTGATTATGTATGAGTTTGATAGATTTATAAATAAGATACTTCATGTCACATGTAATTTTTAATTACTAATTATTTTATAGTTCTAGCTCTACCCTTTTAAAAAAATATTCACATTATTTAACCGGGACAGTTTTGGGCCAACTGTTTTAAGAGTGGATTACTACGTATAAATTGCAATGTGGCTTTTATATCTAAAGAGCATCTCTTGCATAAATCTGTCCATCAGTTGTTGTTCTTATTAGGTTCGTTGTACATTCTATTACCAAAAAAGATGAACTATATTTATATAATACAATCTTCCATCAGTTACTCTGTTACTGCTGAGATATAATGAAGGCCTTTTTCATTTAATTTACCAAGCTTTTGGTAAATTTAATTGTGTTAATTTTGATTAGTGTCTTTTAAATAGTTGTGATTATTGTTTCTTTTTCACCTCAATTATTTTTAGACCATATAATATGATCTGCCTGTGGATACCTGAGAAACAAATATAAAATCAATTGTTATATTGATTTTATTATTTCTGCAATTTGTTACTTGGAGGACTGAATGTCTATGGATTTAGTAGACTTCTTTTGATTGAATGAAGAAGGTGTGAGAAATTCTTAGGTTGGAGTAGAAGGTATCTGATAGGTGTTCTTGTAACAAACATCTTGTTCTGTTTCCTGTAGCGCTAAATGATCAAGAAATTATGAATAGATTATACTGACATTGACTCTGATGTAGTTGTTACCACAGGTTGCCCCAAAGGTGCTTTTCAAATGGCAGCTGGACTTGTTTTTCTTTTCCTTGAAAACATTTTGCTTCTCATCTAAGAAGCTTCTTCAGTTCCATCAATTTGGTCATCCATCCAGACTTGGATGACAGAAAATCTCCATAGACATGCTACCACAGATTCCTTGATTTATGACCAACACTAAGCAATATGATTGTAAAGCGAGACATTATGTGACCACATTGCTTAGCAAAGACAATCCTGACAATCCCAGTTGCCCTCTTTAAACAAATTCCATCAGTTATCAGCCAAAGACCTACCCCAATTCCAGCCATTCCAGGCTTGGTCCTTCCCAGCCCTGAGTCACAGTAAGGTAAGGGACTGCCTCCAATTCCCCCCAGCCACCAATCTTCCCCCACCCATCTCTGCCCTTTTGGCTGTTACACTCTTGTGTATAGCAAATAGTAGCAGAATAGCATGGCTCTGGGGCTACTTGCTATGCCCAGGAAGTCACAGCCACTACACTCACCCCACCCTACAGAGCTAGTAGCATGGCACAAGGCAGTTTTTTGACACACTGTGACTCTGGGCTGTAAAAAGCAGCCTTTGAGCTACAGCACAAAGCCTAGTTGCAGCAATATGGCACACAACCACAGCGCATTCCAACCACAGTTGATCTCACCACCCTGCTCTCTATCTCCAGTGATGTAGCATCACAGTTTCTGAAGGCAAGCCATTCCACTGATTAATTGTTGACACTGTCAGGAAATTTCTCCTTAGTTCTAGGTTGGATTTCTTTCTGTTACTTCTTGTCCTGCCTTCAGGTACTTTGGACAATAGGTTGAAAAGGTCTCTTCTTTGTAATAGCCCCTTAAGTATTGGATGACTGCTATCATGTTATCCCTACTCCTTCTTTCATTATCTCTCTAGGTCAATGATGGCTAACCTTTTTGCCGTCATGTGCCAAAAGAGGGGGTAATGGGGGGGGATTGTGTGCGTGCCCATACCCATAATTCAATGCGCCCCATCCCCCCACGCATGCGTGCATGACCCTCCCCGCTCCCCTTTCCGCTTTTGGCATGCGATAGCATGGTGGACCCAGTAGGCCCATTTTTTTGCCTCCCCAGCCTCCAGAGCTTTTCTAGGAGCCTGGGGAGGGTGAAAACAGCTTTCCCCACTCCCCTGGAGGCCCGGAAACAGCCCATTTCCTGACTTCTGGTGGGTCCGGAAGGCCAGAAAATCAGTTGACATGTGTGCTGGACTGAGGTAGGGCAACGCTTGCGTGCCCACAGATATGGCTCCGTGTGCCACCTGTGGCACCTATGCCCTAGATTTGCCATCACGGCTCTAGGTAATCTCTCTAGGTATTCTGAGCCTTAAAGCTTTGAAAATGCTTTTATCTATCAATCATTCATATATGTATATTTTCTGATTTTTTTTCTCACATTTTAGTGCTAAGTAATTGGATCCGAAGAAAAGGTGTTTCAAAGCATGTATAGGTACACAAGTCAGTAGTCAGTGACACTTTAAACTAAATGTGCCTTTTCCCAAGATTGTGCTATATAATGAGTGTGATCCCAGGAACAGACTCAAATACTTTAAGGACTTTTAAGAAGAGATTGCATAGCCATTTGTCTGAAATGGTATAGGGTCTTCTGCTTGAGCAGGGGATTAAACTAGATGATCTCCAAGGACCTAACTCTATTATTTTGTTTTTCTACTAGATTTGGCTAAATGTCACTTATCAGGAAAATTGTTCTATTGTATTTACTGTGTTAATATTTCAGTGAATTTTTCAGCACCATTATGTAATAGAGTTAAAACTCTACTTTTAATAAAATCTTTCTATTACATGTAAAGAGAATATGACAGCATCAGGTGCCTGAACATAAAGCTTATTTTTTTACTTAAGACATAGCTTGAAAATTCTGAATAGATATAGTAGTTTAAGTGTGGTTTGTATATAGGTTGTCCTCAACTTACAGCCATTCATTTAATGACCATTCAAACTTAAAACGGTGCTGAAAAAGGTGACTTATGACTGATCTTTGTACTTATGACTGTCACAGAATTCCCATGGTCACATGATCAAAATTTGGGCAGTTGACAATCAACAAGTATTTACTGGCTGCAGAATCCCAGGATCACATCATTACCATTTGTGACCTTCCTAACCAACTTCCAGCAAGCAAAGTCAATGGCAGATGTCAGATCTGCTTAACAACTATGTGATTCACTTAACAACTGCATGATTCACTTAAAAATCTGCATTGTTTTGTTTAACTATGGCAAAAGAAATTATAAAATTGAGCACGACTCATAATAACTGTCTTGCTTAGCAACAGATGTTCCAGTCCCAATTGTGGTTGTAAGTTGAAGACCACCTGTACAAGATGGCAATTCTCTTACAGTGGTGAATTGACTTGTTTTCAATTAAAAGGCATCAAGAAAAATTACTTTGAAGTAAAGTATTAAATGTAGTTTTCTTTAGTAAGGTGCACATAAAATATAAATGGTTCATTAATTACATTTGTATATCTTATATTTAGGAAGTGGCAGTCTTCGTATTTGATAAAAAACTTATGGATAAATATCAGAAATTTGAGAAGGATCAAATTATTGATTGCTTAAAACGTGGAGTTCAGCAGTTGACAAGACTTCGACATCCTCGGCTGCTAACTGTGCAGCATCCACTAGAAGAATCCCGGTAAAAATTTCTGATGCTAAAGTAATAATAGATTCAAAGTAAAACACTCTAATTGGATTCTGATCAATTTTGAAAATTGATGACCAAAGTGCAGTATAACATACAGAATTTTAAAAAACTGAATTCTTTTTCAAATACTTACATAGATTTCTAAATAAAGCAAGGGTTTACAACTTAAACACATATTTTAAATACTTTTCAAATATTTTATACCCTGGGTATAATGGCTGATGAAATACATGCATTTAATTCAGTTTGCATTCTATGAATGCAAGAGAGTCTTATAAGGAAAAATCAAAGGGATCTATTTAAAATATTCAGAAATTTCATTTTCTTCTTTTTCCAGTAATTCTGAGAAGCTTTAAAGGATTTTAACTGGCATTTATTCCTGCAAAATAATGGTGATTTATGTAGTTGGGATTTTGGTACTTGCTGTTAAGAATATATTCACTTATCATAATGTTCTGTGAATTTTTCAGATGCCAGTGTGCTATACAACCTATAAACTACCTGCATTAATATACCTATTTCTTTTTTTTAAATTGAACATTTGGAGTGTTTAGTAAAACTATTCTTTTTTTCTTTTAGAGATTGTCTAGCATTTTGTACAGAACCAGTTAGTGCAAGTTTGGCTAATATACTGGGTAACTGGGAGAATCTTCCTTCACCCTTACCATCTGACATCAAAGAATATAACTTGTATGATGTGGAAACGAAATATGGCTTACTTCAGGTATACATTGACTTATAACTTACATAAATTATGATGCATCATAATTGTAATCCATTCAAAATTGTGTGTGTGTGTGTATCTATAAATGTATTCTAATTTTACCACTTGGAGGCAGGAGGACCATTACGTGACTAAAGATATGAAAGTAAACATATTTGAAGAAGTGGAACATTTTGCATGCTGTGCTCTATTTTCGAACACCTTAATGTATTCCATATACAAAGGAGGCACTTAGTCCACATTATTTTCCTTCTACAGAAAGAAAAAAAAACAATAAAAGTACTGTTTGTAATAAAAATTATAACAAATTTGTACATCAATTCCTTGCACGTTGTAAAATAATCTGCAAGTGAATTCACACATTCTAGATGATTAAAAACTTCAGTCCTCAGCTGCTTTCAGTTCTTAAAAGATTTTTGGGAACTCCTCAAGAGATTATCTTGTTCAGATATCTTGGTCATTTGCATGCTACTCTCTATGTTCTAGAATAGTTGTTTTTGTGTAAATTGTGCAAAAATTTCTCACCAATAAGAAGGGCTTAAAGACCTAATTACAATTGATTGGATGAGGAAGTATGTCTTGGTTACGTTGTGTGGAGTATTGAGATAATGGTTGCAAGCAAAAATATAATCCATCGTAATTAAGTTTCAGAAAATTGGGGGAGAAAGACATTATCACAAGAATATAACTTGTCCTTCCCAACAGGTTTCAGAAGGCTTGTCATTTCTACACAGCAGCGTGAAAATGGTCCATGGCAACCTTACTCCTGAAAACATAATTTTGAATAAAAGTGGTGCATGGAAAATTATGGGATTTGACTTCTGCATTCAATCAATAAATCCATCTGAACAAGAGGTAATAAATTGCTTAATTTGTTATTTTTCTTAAATGAAGCCTAGCTGAAAAACTAAGAGTTTAATACTTAGCTGATTTTAAAGTTTTAAAAGTTTGCAATGAGTCAATACACAATAGTTCCTTTACTTTACCAGATAGACAAACACATAATATTATCATAGATAACAATTTTGTATAAGATTTGTGGTTTGTACTTTTTAGTACAAATTAAGATGTTATGGATTTTTGAGGAGGTTATAGAGGACAGGCTAGTGAATTATTTATTTATTTTATATTATTTATATAGTCATCAACCCACAAAAATGACTTTGATAGTTTATAAAATAAAAACACAAAACCCCACTGCAAACAATTACCTAGTGCCCAAGGATAAAAAATAGCCTCAGTCACAATCAGTAGTAAGAACTCACCTACCCAAAATGCCGGGGGAAACTGCCAGGTTTTCATTGGTTGTTGAAAGGCTAAGAGGGTTGGGGTCCAACAAGATCACAGATATTCACCACTATTGCAAGATGGCATTGTTTGATAGGACATGGATCATATCTGACTATCTGTCTACTAGATCTGGTGAGTCAAACAAAAATTGAAGACAGTCCTACAGATTGCCTATCATGTGCCATGGAGGTTTTATAGATAATGACAGTCTTTTGCCAGGGCAGCTCATAGAACTGGTATTATAGTCATAACAGGAAATACCAAACACTACTTGCACCACTACATCCTGGACTAGTTGAAGCTTCTGTGTATTTTTCAAAGGCATATAGAATGCATTCAATAATCCAGTTGGGAAGTGAATAAGGCATGAGTCACTATAAGCAGGGTCTTCTAATTCAGAAATGGCCACAATTGACGTACAAGGCAAACCTGTGGAAAAGCCCCACTGGCCATGGCTGTCACTTGTTCTTCAAGCAGGACCTGAGAGTCCAAAAGGATTCTCAAATACACTCCCATATAGAGCTAAGGATGGAAAATTCCCAGCCACTTGATCTTGCCATGGTTGAAGCTTATTATCCCTCATCCATTAGGTATCTAACAACCCTAAAATTAAGCAGGATGGTATATTTACCGTGTTTCCCCAAAAATAAGACCCTGTCTTATTTATTTATTTTTTGAACCCTGAAATAAGTGCTTGGCCTTATTACCATGCTCTCAAAACCCCGATAGGGCTTATTATCAGGGGATGTCTTATTTTGGGGAAAACGGGGTATTATATATGTTATATGTTCTTATGAAGAAAAGGTTTGCTTTTTTCACATAATAAAAATGTGTGTCAACAATTAAATGGATTTTAATTAAAATGGGAATATAGCTATTAAAAATATAGATAAGTAGTTAAGGTAGTATTTTTGAATGTTAATATTACTTGGTTAGAGTAAATTTGATTTAAATTTTATTGTTTCAAAATATATGACTTGATTACACTTCTTATTGCAGCTCAAATTCTCTTCTAAAGAATGGGATCCAAATTTACCATCTTTGTGTCTTCCAAATCCTCAGTATTTGGCACCAGAATACATCCTTTCAGTAAGCTGTGAAACAGCTAGTGACATGTATTCTCTAGGGGCAATTATATATGCTATATTTAATAATGGGAAGCCAATTTTTGAGGTCAACAAACAAGATATATATAAAAGCTTCAGCAGACAGCTGGATCAGGTACATTTAAATCTGTTAATACATATTTTCAAATACAGGCAGTCCTCAATTTATGCTGGTTGCTTAGCAACCTTTTGAAGTTACAACAGACCCCCCCCCCAAATTACTTACAACCTGGTTTCAAAGTTACGATGGCTACAGCACTCTTGCAGTCATTTGCTCTTATGGATGAAAGCAGGGATGGTGTAGCATTCATCCACCCTACTAAATCCCTGCAGCCACTCATTCAACCAAGGAAAATCAGGCTGGCTGTAAGTGGATTAAAGTCAGCTGGAACTTGCAAGCTATCACTAGTAGCCTTCTCATTCAGCAAGCAAGAGGAGGTCAGCTTCTGGTGCTTGATAGATTCCTTCCCACTCAAGGACTTTCAGGAGTCAGCATGCTTCACAGCCCAGCAGTACTCACCTTTCTGTTTTTTTGCAACTTCTGAGAGAGGCACCCAGCCCAATATAGGATCAGCTTTTTTACAGACTTAGCCTTCTGGCAAAGCAGGTGTTATTCTTGCAAATCTGTAGGGAGTTCCCTTTTTAAGGAGGCTCCATAAATTCCACAAACAAATGGAGTCTCCTTAAAAAGTGGAGCCTCCTTAAAACAAAACTCTAAGTATTGTGAGAATAGAACCTGTTGCAAAATAGCAGGAGTTTGCCATGAGTCTGGGGTTGTAAGAAACTGATGCTATATTGGACCAGGTGTCTCTCTCTGAAGATGCAAAAAACAAAACAGTAAGTTGGGTACTGCTGAGCAATCCTGCTCATCCTTGGGTCGGATCTCCCATTGTTCAACTGAGGTTTGCAAGCTCTGGATGGATTAATCTCCCCTTGCATGTTGGAGATTGAAAATCCTGTTCAGCCTGATCTCCACGTCTTTGCTGGGTGGAAAGGCTGCTGGAAGCTTGCAAGTTCCAGCTGCTTGATTTCCCTTGTTTGCTGGGTGGGAAGAACGCTGAAAGACTGTGTCTCATCCCATGGGATGAGAAGCCAAACATGGGTTGCTTCAGGGGGCTTGGGTAGCCGTGGGAGGTTGGACCAGATGATCGTGGGCCTGAAGAGGCCTCCCAGAATCTCCTCCACCTGGGGCACCATATGCTCCATTTAACAACCTTCAGCTTTGTTTAATAGCTGCATCAGGGAGACAAGGGAGTAGGATGGTTTGTTGTTGTTATTAGTTGCGAAGTTGTGTCCGACCCATTGTGACACCATGGACAATGTTCCTCCAGGCCTTCCTGTCCTCTGCCATCCCCTGTAGTCCATTTAAGCTCACACCGACTGCTTCAGTGACTCCATCTAGCCACCTCATTCTCTGTTGTCCCCTTCTTTTGCCCTCAATCTTTCCCAGCATTAAGCTCTTCTCCAATGAGTCCTTCCTTCTCATTAGGTGGCCAAAGTATTTGAGTTTCATCTTCAGGATCTGGCCTTCTAAAGAGCAGTCAGAGTTGATCTTCTCTAGGACTGACTGGTTTGATCACCTTGCAGTCCAAGGGACTCGCAGGAGTCTTCGCCAGCACCATAGTTCAAAGGCCTCAATTCATTTGCACTCAGTCTTTCTTATGGTCCAGCTTTCACAGCCATACATTGCAACTGGGAAAACCATAGCCTTGACTATATACACTTTTGTTGGCAGGGTGATGTGTCTGCTTTTTAGTATGCTATCTAGATTTGCCATAGCTTTCCTCCCCAGGAGCAGGCAGCTTTTAATTTCTTGGCTGAAGTCCCCATCTCTGTTGATCTTGGAGCCCAGGAAAATAAAATCTGTCACTACCTCCATTTCTTCCCCATTTATTTGCCAGGAGTGGGATGGTTAAGTGAAGCTATTTTGCTTCATAATGGGCAGGCTCCATTATAGTTGTATCTCAAGAACTGCCTGTATTGACTTATAATGGCTGGTTTCAGATATTAGACTTGATTTGTGAGCATGAAAATGTACCGTATTTTCTGGCGTATAAGGCGACTGGGCGTATAAGACGACCCCCGACTTTTCCTGTAAAAATATAGGGTTTGGGCTATACTTGCTGTATAAGATGACTTCTCTTCCAACGCACACCAAATAAAAATTAAAAAACATCAACTGGCTCACCCACAAAGTAAAAGGAGCTGTGCTAGATCCAAAATGACCCCTGCAACAAGCAGGAACCTCACACAGCCACAAAAAGCCCAAAAACCCAACATTCACACTTGACACACACAAAATTCCACATACAGCTTTGTGAGATTTTGTGCGTTTGTGTAGTTAGAGTAAAACACTACAGAAACACACTAAATCTCAGCTGCACAAATATTATTTTATTTTATTTTTATTTTTATATGAAAGCTAAATTTAAAACTTCCTAGCCTAAAATTTAGACCTAGCCTTTAAATGGCTAGGTCTAAAAAAGAACAACTAAAAAAAACCCCAATTAACTATTTTTTTTTAAACTCCCAAAGGGGGAAAAAACTTACCCAATAGAACAGGGGTCTCCAACCTTGGCAACTTTAAGACTTGTAGACTTCAACTCCCAGAATTCCTCAGGCAGCTTTGCTTTGCTGGCTGAGTAATTCTGGGAGTTGAAGTCCACAACTCCCTGCCTGCTTGATTGCAGGCAGGGAGATTCAGTTGCTTGCTGATGCAATGGATTGCAGGCAAGTGAAGCAAGGCAAGCATTGCGGCTAGCAGCTAAGGTAAGCAAGCTGGAGGGGGAGATTTTTGCTACCAATTAGCAGGCAAAAATTATCAGCTGGGATCGCCAGAGCCATGTAAAAAGAAAGTTTTTTCCTTTTACCTGGCGCTGGCCATCCAAGCTCTGGCGATCCCAGCTGAGTTGCCTGCTAATCAGGCAACTCAGTTGGGATCGCCAGTGCCGTGTAAAAGGAAAGTTTTTTCCTTTTACACGGCGCTGGCCGTCCAAGCTCTGGTGATCCCAGCTGAGTTGCTTGCTAATCAGGCAACTCAGCTGGGATCGCCAGCGCTGTGTAAAAGGAAAGTTTTTTCCTTTTACATGGCTCTGGCCATCCAAGCTCTGGCATGTAAAAGGAAAGTTTTTTCCTTTTACACGGCGCTGGCCATTCAAGCTCTGGCGATCCCAGCTGAGTTGCCTGTAAAAGGAAAAAACTTTTCCTTTTACATGGCTCTGGCGTGTAACTCAGCTGATTAGCGGCAACTCAGCAGGCAATTCAGCTTGGCTCCTCAGAGCCATTTAAGGCTCGTCAGAGCCTTTCGGGCTGGTCTGCCTGGTTACAGGAGAAAGACACCCGGCATATAAGACGACCCCCAACTTTTGAGCAGATTTTCGTGTGTTAGAAGGTTGTCTTATACACTGGAAAATACAGTATATTGTATATGGTGAAATTCTAAACAGAAAGATTTTTATATAATACACATTTTACAGGCAGGGAATTTTGTTTTTGTTGTTAATGATGAATGGCATGTGTTCTGTACAGCTTAGTCGGTTGAATTCCAGTAATCTTCAGAACATCCCAGACGATGTCCGTGAACATGTGAAACTGTTGTTAAATGTCACTCCTGCAGTCAGACCAGATGCAGACCAAATGACTAAAGTGAGTAACTGCAGAACATAAGTCTTCAATTGTTATAACAAACAATGAATATAGAGTTTTAAAATGTTTTGTTAAAATACCCTGGTTTATGGGAGATTGGAATGTAAGTGATTACATTTCTCTTATTAGCAGAGCCAGTCTCAATAATTCCCTGGAATATTTTTTTGGGGGGTGGGGGGGCAGAATATCTTTTTAGAGACTGTCTGTAGTTGTTAGAAATAAGTGATACTTACGAAATACATCAAGAAAAATGTCTGTTCAATGTTCAATTTTTATCTTTATTTTTTAATTTTTTATTTCATTTATTTGTTATTAAATTGTATACTGTCCTAATCCCAGACACTCAAGACAATTCATAAAATAACCTGTTAATCTTAATTAAAATGAAATGCTATTGTACTGTTGATAAGCCAAATATATAAGCTATTTATCATCTAAATAATCCTTTCTTATCTTTTTTTAGATACCATTCTTTGATGATGTTGGGGCCATGACATTACAGTACTTTGATTCTTTATTCCAAAGGGATAATCTTCAAAAATCACAGTTTTTCAAAGGACTGCCAAAAGTTTTACCAAAACTACCTAAGGTTAGCAACTTCCAAATATCTTAATAAATGCCTGCACAATGCTGTATATTGTAAATGAAATGTGCATTCTAATGGGATTGATAAATGTGCTGATTTCACATGTTTTACAAAAGAGAATTATAGGATGCACCAGTTATAAAATTATTTTTGAAAATGCTGCATTTTTGTGATATGTAAGGTTAATTATAAAAATCTTATTATATTTTTGAAAAGTAAGGTATCTATTTTCTTTCAGCGTGTTATAGTGCAAAGAATTTTGCCTTGCTTAACATCTGAATTTGTAAATCCAGACATGGTACCTTTTGTTCTGCCTAATGTTCTGCTCATTGCGGAGGAATGTACCAAAGAAGAATACATTAAACTAATTCTACCTGACCTCAGCCCTGTCTTTAGACAACAGGAACCAATCCAGGTACATTTATATCTTAAACATTAGTTTTGTCTCCTATTCTTGAATATTTTGTATTTCCCATTAAATATTGACAAAAATGTGTGCCTTAAAGTCAGATTACACTGACATGTTGAAAAGAAAAGATAGAACTGTTGTACCTTCATAAAATGTATTTGGTCTGTAAAGTTCCAGCCATAGTTTATTTCAGAATCCTAGATGGAATTCCCTGGAATAGTTTTCTGCCAGGGAATTATGAGCAGACTTAGTTTCTAAATCTAGTATATTGCATTTTGTGGATTTACTGCATTCTGCTACACATTCCAATAAGTACGTACAGGTAATTTCTATTTTAAAATTGATGTTCTTCTTTTCTATGCTTCCAGGCTAGCAACATGGTAAGTGAATATATTTGCTATATATACTGACATTTGAATACAGATTGGTACCAAATGTTACACTGAAAGTTATTCTGAAATATTAGTCTGATTAACAAAATAAGTGAAAGTAATTTTCAAAAATTTACATTTCATAAACAGATTCTCTTGATATTTCTTCAAAAAATGGATCTGTTGCTAACCAAAACACCTCCAGATGAAATAAAGAACAGTGTTCTGCCAATGGTTTATAGAGCCTTAGAAGCACCATCAATTCAAATACAGGTCTGACTGTCATATTTTGTTCAACTTTTGTTATAACTGAAATGTATTTGGGATCTTTGAAAGATGCTGTTACCTTATCTTTATTTCTTGTTTTTGTTTCTATCAGTCTTACAAAGTAGTAAAAATATTTAAAAAGCAGTCTGATAAATTTTTAATTTTTCCATTTCTTTAATTTTGGAATATCACTTTTTCTTACAACGTTGACTATATGAACTGATAGTTTTTTCAGGTCAAAAGGAAGGATGAACGAATAAATATTCTTTTCTATAGAAGTATGTAAAATGTTTCGAGGTTAAAAAGTTCTGATCCTAAATGTATCATTCTGACTTTCAAATGCTCTCTGTTCTAGTTTCACAAAAGAATTCCAAAGTCAGGGCATAATGTTACAACTTTACTGGAAGCATTTGGTTTAAAAGCAGGTCATTCTGAACATTCACAGTTGGAATGGTCCATTTCAGTATCAGCTTATTTTGTGAATGAATAGAGCTTCTTGTTCCAAATTAAGTTTGTGATTCGGGTAAGGTGAGAGTGATCCAGCCTCAAAATGTTTTACACACCTGTGCTTCCCACACTCCATCCATCACCCTACCTTTGACCTAGGTATAAATTTTGTCTTAAAATATTTATCATTTAGCGTGAACAGAAATTAAAAATAATGGCTTGAAAATTACATTTTTTTAATAGTTAACTCTAACCTTATTCAATTTTTATATGATGATTGTGGTCTTTTTATTTGCAGGAACTCTGTTTAAATATAATTCCCACATTTGCCAACCTTATAGACTATCCGTCAATGAAAAATTCATTGATACCAAGAATTAAAAATGCATGTTTACAAACCTCATCTCTTGCTGTAAGTTTTAAAACAGACTTCTTTATAATTGTTTGTATTTTGCTTTTTTTTAGTTTGAAC
This sequence comes from Masticophis lateralis, assembly GCA_030761175.1. Lineage (NCBI taxonomy): Eukaryota > Metazoa > Chordata > Lepidosauria > Squamata > Colubridae > Masticophis > Masticophis lateralis. The sequence continues at coordinate 35,876,649 of JAUDYJ010000006.1, read as the reverse complement.
AATATTTCTTGATTTCTAGTGGGGGTGGGTTGTTTTTTTTTTTTTAGCAAAAATTGTTTTGATTGTATATACCTAATATTTGAAGAGTGAAATGGGAGCTTACTACTTAGTCTCACTCTTACATCATTATGCCCCCATTTCCAAAATCTGTATCTCTAAAAAAGAACTACACGTTTTAGATTCTCCATACAAAGTAGTCTCAGTTATATAGAATTTCTAATAGCATAGGAACCCTTCACATAACCATATTATTGTATTCCTGAAATTTTCAATTTCCACTGAATGTTCACATATTGGAATTGGTATACACAGATATGTATTAAACAAACAGATGTTGAGATTTTTTTCAAATTGCATTAGATATCTACATATGAGGAAATTCTGTATAAAATGTTAAACAGAATTTAGCAATTTAAGGATTGCTGGAATTATCAATGTAACAATTTCAATGACTAAATTAAAATTTCTTTTTGACATAAACATTGCTCAGGGCTAAAGTGATTAATTATCAGAACATGGTAACTTCCTACAAAATTTGAACTGTAGAGTCCTATGCCTTTCTAAGGAAAGATTAAGGTTTGATCATAAATTAAATTTTCCCATTTATCTTTTATCTTTACTTGATTATTATATTATTAAATTTACATCCATTTCTCTCATTTCTCTATTTCATTCATCAGCTGCTCTACTGATTTAAAATACTTACAATTAAAAGCTTTAAGTAGCTGATATCTAGATTGTATTTTACTTCCTGATTACTAGTAATTCTAATTCAGTGGATAGGTAGGATACATTAATGGACTACGACAACATATTTCTTCCTCCTGGTGTTGGAATCAAATTAGATTAATCCATCCCAGAGGTTGATGGATACTGTTGTACTAGTTGGACATGTTTTAGTGGACTGATTGAAACTTGGACATTTCCTAAGTGCTTAGTGCACTGGCTTTTTAATATCTGCTACCTCATTTGTATACTAATAACAAAAGATACAAGTGATGAAATAACAAGAGCAGACCTCTAGGACACTGGCCCCCAACCTTTTGGGCACCACAACCACTTCCATGGAGAGAGGTTTTTTGGCGAACTAGAGGGAGTCTGGTTTCATGTGCTGCCTGCATCCCATGGATGGAGCGTGGTTTCTGGCATGCCACAGCCCAGTGCCAGTCCATGGACTGGGGACTGGGGACCCCTGCTCTAGAATGATTGTAGTTATAGTAGTGGGACAGTTCCATCACTGGAGATTTTTAAGAAGAGATTGGACAACCATTTGTCTAAAATGATATAGGTCTCCTGCTTGAGCAGGGAGTTGGACTAGAAGATCTCCCAGATCCCTTCCAACTCTGTTATTCTGAATACAATGTAGCACCCATATAAGCTTTATTTCGTAGCACTGAGGGAGCAGAGGCTTTGGTCTTATCCCTAACTGTATCTGCAGGAAATCATCCAAGGGAATTATTTAAAATTATTGAGTGACTTGATCTTAGTATTTTCGGCTGCATGAGGATTTGTCTAAGCTTTATTATGATAGTTCTTAAAGAACAAGGGGCCCGGTGGCTCAGCAGACTAATGCATTGTGATTAACACCAGCTGTCTACAATTATTGTAAGTTCGAATCTCACCAGACTCAAGGTTGACTCAGCCTTCCATCCTTTCTAAGGTAGGTAAAATGAGGACCCAGTTTGTGGGGGCAATAAGCTGACTTGGTATAAAATATACAAAAGTATGAAGGCTATTGCTTAACGCATTGTCAGCTGCCCTGAGTCTTCAGAGAAGGGCAGCATATAAATCAATTTTTTTAAAAAAATTACTTAAATTCATGTTTGTTCAGATGTCACTTGAAGCTGTACCTTAATGTGTCTGCTGTACCATTTAATAACATTTGTCTGAGTCAGTTTCATAATTAGGCTCTTGAGGAAAGTGGATATTGTTTTTATATTTGTTCACATCATTATCTGCATATTGAATCCTGACTTGGCTTTTAAAAATTTCCAAAGATCTATCCTATCAAAGATCATCCAAACTATTAATGTTTTGCCCATCAGGCAGAATTTCCCAAACATTAAAAAAGGCAGAGATGAGATCCCTGCTTAATAAACTATATTTGGACTAATTTTAACAACTATCAGCTGATATCAAATGGTATATTTAGGTAAGCTGATTAACAAAACAGCAACTTTACAGCTACAGCAGTTGTTAAATGAAATTGATTGTTATGATCCATTTCCCTTTGGATTTAAATCCAATTTAGCACAGATTTGTATTTTTGTAAGTCATCTTGTACCATTAAGGGTCTGTATAGCATATGCATTTTATAAATAAGCATTATTATTATTGTTGTTGTTGAAATGGCTGCTGGTTTGATGGCAGACTCCACTTCTTTCCCTTGCTCTCTGCTGTCCACCCATCCATTTTTTTCTTACATTGATATATTCTTGTTTTTTCATTATTTATTCTGTTGTTTTACTTCTAGTTTATTTACACTCTTTTCATTTCTTCCTTTTTATTTTTGTAATCTCCTAGAACAGCCCCACAATAAGATAATTTAATTAACAAATGAATTTGCCTACTTCATGTTAGGTAATAGGTAGAGACTGTCTGATTTTTTTAAAAAACTGCAGAATTTTTACTATATTTTGCATGCAACAAATTGTTAAAATTAGATTGTTTTTGAAACTTCCCATCTAAGAATAAATTTTCTCTGTACATAAACCCACACCGTTTAAGTCTGGAAAGGAAATATAGAAATTGCATCCCATGTATATGTAGGTTTTAAGTTATTAAATAGCTTGTTTATGAAATTTCATTCTAAATCACCTTTATTCATAAAGGTTCAGAGGATTTGTTTATATTTTTATTAGGTGCGTGTAAATTCCTTAGTCTGCTTGGGAAAAATTTTGGAATACTTGGATAAGTGGTTTGTTCTTGATGATATTCTGCCTTTTTTGCAACAAATTCCTTCCAAAGAACCTGCAGTCCTTATGGGAATCTTAGGTAATATTTGTGTGTGTGTGTGTGTGTTCTCTACTGTAATTCCTCTACAGTACTTTCGGTGTACTGATTCAAAAACAATATGTTTATAATATGGCTCAGAGGTATATAACTTGTTTAGTTTCCCAATATTTTCTTTTAAGTTCAAACTCTGTATCAACATATATTAACTACCCAGGAACATATTATTATATCTAGTTGAAAAAATAATCAACTTCAATATCTTGTTTCCCTATCCCCTCAAATTAAAAGAAATATAAAACATGTTTATACATTTATAATTGCATGCAACAGTTATGACAGCCCTCCTCAAATTTAAGTTTCAATGAATCCCTGAATGAACAGAAGCTAACACCAATCTCTGTCTTGTACTATCTTCTGTTTATGTGCAGTTGTTTACAGATTCAAAATTATCTGGGTATCTCTCTCATTTTTAACCTGTATTAGCATAACCAGTCTACCCCCCCCCCCAACTTTCTGTTTCACCACGATTTAAATCCTACATCAATCAGTGCAGAAAATCATCGGATGTCATTTAATAAAAAGGTCCTTCTGGTTTTTTGCCGCCATTTTTTGCTCTTTCCGTCAGTATTTTGTAATATCTCATTTGGCAGGCAGAAAAACTTTCAAAATTCCCTCTAGTCAGCTTTCTGTTTCTTCTTTCTGGAAGATTTTCCACTCTTTCTTGAAGATGTCTACTGGTTCAGGAAGGTCTTTTTATATACAATGGATTATTTCCTTGCAGATTTTCGGTAACATTCCAGTCTGGGAACTGCAAAGTACATGTTAAATTCTTTGTCTTACTTTTCTGCAAGTTCTTTATGATTGATTGTTACCAGCTTCATTTTCTTCACTGATTACAAAACCTCATAGGATTCTAGTACTTTGTAGTCTTTGCTATTCCAAAAGACACTTCTCTACATTCTGACTCAAATATATGGCCAAATACTGTACTTTGGAACTCAGTTTATTGATAGTTTAAGAGACCAGTCTCTGGTCTAGAAGAATTAGCAAACTGGGCTCCAGTGTCATTTCTACATTGGCAATTTTACAATGCACTGAAACAATTCAAAGCCCCTGGAATAATCTAAATCTACTAAATTACTGAATGCCAGCACCAAATAGGAAGTCCCAATTTTAGCAAATCTGTTTGAACACATAGATTTGTGTTATGTAAGCAAAAGCTCTAGTCAGTTACTCTAGAATTAGCCTAACTTTCCAGTTGTTGTTTTTTTTATAGTGAACTGTGAGTTCCATTTTTCTAGATCTTACCAGCTTGGGAACAGCTCTAGCAGAGATTTTTCTCGGTCTTCCTTGCCTTGACTTCAATAACTACATGTAGCTTCTGTTTCTTAATAACACTTCTTGCAACTGAAATGGCTAGCAGAAAGTGTTTAGAAATTTCCCCTGCTTTATAAACATAAATTATCTTCATTCTCAAATAGGCAGACAGATGTCTAGAGGAGATCATGGTGGCTGAAAGTAAATAGGACACCCACAACCTGAGATGTTAAAAGTGTCAGAGTATTCATCTTTACCTAGGTAATTGTAGCAAGTGAGTCACCATCTTTTGGGGCCATATTAACAACTTTAAAATAATGTGATTAATTTCGAAGTGTGCCAATTTTTTGTTCTTGTCATATTCACTACAGTATTATTTGATTTTGTAAGCAACTGCAGATAAATAATAGGTATGCACTCATTCTTTTTTTAAAAAACAGTTCTTTATCTTATGTATCAGTTTCTGTTCTTTTGAAGCATGTAGACTGACTGGGGTTTATCGGTATGTTTGTATGCAACTATATATATAAACTGCAATGACAGTTTCCATTATTTAATTGAAACTAGTCTTGTGCTCAGAGTAAAATATAATGATTGTGATTCATTATAACAAGATAAATAGCTAAACCATTAATGTTTCATAACAGGCATTTACAAATGTACGTTTAGTCACAAAAAGCTGGGAATTACAAAAGAACAACTTGCAGGAAAGGTGCTCCCACATCTGATTCCTCTTAGCATTGAGAACAATCTTAATCTAAATCAGGTAAGATGATTAATCGTATGTTTTTAGCATAAAAATGTAATATTGGAGTTATTCATAAAGAATCCAAACTTGGGTCACAGATGACATGTTCATTTTATATTTCACTATTTTGCATTAAAGCTATTTTGAATGCAATTCTGCAAAAGACAGGGGACTGAATTGCTTTTGATTTCATCCCTTGATTTCTTTTGGTGAAGAAGCAGACTTTCCAATTTGGAGCCTTCTTTTAAAAAAAGTTCACGCTTAACTTGCATCGGTTCAGTTGTTTTGATTTTTTGAGATGGTGGTAATGGTGGAAATTATAAAAATAACTTTCAGCATAGGTAATATGTACAGTCTCTACAATGAAGTTCAATTATGCCAAAGAGGCAACATACAGTGACATCAGTGTCACCCTTATATATTTGCAAACTGATGTCTGATGCAAGTCTTAAGTCAGGGCTGTCAAACCCACAGCTCACAGGCCGGATGCGTCACACACTGGCCACGCCTGGTTTAGCAAAGGGGTGGGGGAGTCCCGATACATCACTTGACGCCACTGTGACAACGCAGGTTTGACACCTATGTCTTAAGTTGTAGTGGCTCCATCATGGGATGGCATTCATTTGTTCCCTCCCTGCAAATTCTCATGAATATATTTTGGTCTCACTAAGGAAATACAAATCCAATGGTGTTTATAAAAAAGAAGCTGCAAACTGGAGGGGGTTGGTGATTTGAATGAAAAGTGTATTGCTAGCAAATAAATCTGGACAATTTCAGTAAAATAATGTGAGGATTCAAGCGTTTTAATTAATAATTAATTAATTAATTAATTTTATTTCTTTATTTCGCTTTTGCTCAATTGGCAACAATATTACAGAAAGTACAGTGACCTGATTAGATTTCCAACATTTTCCAAACGTGAAAGAAAGTTTATAAAGAGCACTAAGCATAGGAATAAGGCTGTGAAATATTGCTTTTTTATGCTCCAAAGTTGTGATCACTGACAAAAATTATCTATTGTGATCAAGATACTAGAGCTGTTAAATCACAAAACAACAAACCTTTGCTTCCATCCCTGTCCTTACTTAAATCCACTTTTTATGGAAAACTTGACGAGAAATATATCAGTTTCTGCAAACTTCATTTCCATGTCCTAATATTTAAATCACTAATAAAGTTTCAGGGTCCAAGTGTACTGAACAGTTTTATCCCATTATTAAGTAATAGCATTAAATTTATTTGCCTGAAGGCTTTTATTTGTCTAGGGGAATGTTAAAAGAGCTGCTTGAGTCTCACACATACACATAGACTGAGAGAAAAAAAACATTGGGTACAAATGTGTTTGAATTATTTGGGAAATAAATATAAAACATTTACATGCATAGATCATGTTAAGTACAGAAAATAATTTAAGTGTACTTTAGGGACAGTTTCACAAGGCAATTTGTTATTTTGTATTATTTTAAGATGGTACTATTTTAGACCTTACTACTGCAGTGTTGTGTACACATATATGCATGTGTACCCATCATACTATTCCCTTTTAGGATAAGCAGTGTTTTGCAAAGTGCAGGGGGGGAAAAAATAGTAAAAAAAAGAAATTGGAGGGAGATGATAGTAAAAAAAAAGAAGGAAGTCGAACAGTAGTTTGTACCAATATTTGATGACACTATACAGCTCTGTCCTTGCAAACCATTCTTGTTTTTATGACATCCATACCTCAATTAGTATGTTACTTTTTTCTTGAATTTTTTCAATTCTTTTTGAGATTCTTATCAATTCCATCCAACCATTACTTTCTTGTTTCCTTCCTCTTTTGTTTTGCAATTTGATCCTCATTCTTTCTTCCAGCTTCAGTTCCATATAACAAAGTGGACAGAAGTACAGGCTTATATGCAGAAATGGTAACTTCTTTTATAAACATTCATTCCTTGCAGTATTTTTTTCTACCAGCATTTGCATATCCTAATATTTCTCTTTTATCCATTTCCCCGTCTTTAAGAAGCATTCTATGGTACATTAATTTTCATTCCCATACTTCTTTTTTCACCATATTCAGGTTCTCAACCAACAACATAGCAGCATCTATCTATAAAAAATACAGATTCATTTATTTCACTAGTCAACACACCTTTAACATCACTACAATCCTTATAAATTTAATGAAAAATATTTTTAAAAGCCCACAAGGCACGTGTTCTTATATTACATATACTTTGCAGTAAGTATATAAATAAAGTCATTGAATTCAGCATATCTTCTAATTAAGTGTGCATAGGATTGCTGAATGTCTGTGCTCTTCACATAATGGTTTTGTGGTACCCATTTTAATTTGTTAGATTTCTCTTGGTGCATATACTATATTAGAAGACTGGTGTTTTTCATATTTCTTCATGTTAAATATATTTCTCTTCTAGTTTAATTCCTTTATTTCAGTCATAAAAGAGATGTTAAATAAATTGGAAGCTGAACACAAGACCAAACTTGAACAAATCCATGTTATGCAGGAACAACAAAAGTAAGTATGTGAAACATCATGTTGTCACAATGAATTCATATTATCTCTTTGTTTTGTTAGGTAATTTTCTGGTTCTCTTAAGTTTTTCTGCCTAAAGAACTAGATAAACTTTATTAATAGTATATACTAATAGGTTAGATGGCTATTAATATTCTACTGCAAGGAAGTTTATGATACTTTTCTTAACTTCTTCACAGTCCTATAAAGTTAGCTAACTGCCATTCATCTTCACAGTTTGGAATAGATTTTCCATATAAGCAGACTATGAACTTTATCTTCCATCGTCCTGGATAGGAATTTAGTATTCTACACCAAATCACACTCAATAATGGCTGGACTAGTACAGGTTAAACCACAATAATCATTTGATTTGAGTTCATGAGCTGTTGTGCGAACCTAGCCACACAAATGTGTGGATTTGTATTATGTATGAGTTATGACTTCAGCATTGTTAAAACAAACCATGGGTTAGTATAATCTCTGAATTGAACCAATGATGTGTTTAAATTAAAACTGAGATACCTTGGGCATGATGTCTGTCATAGAATTTGAATAACTATAGGTATGTGTTTTCAATTTATATTCAATACTGTTATATAGTTAAATGAGAAAAACAGGAGAAATTGGAAGAATCTATGCTCTGTTTAATTTATAATATAATATAATATAATATAATATAATTTAAATTTAATATAATATAATTTAAATGGGATAGCATTTTATAGTTTATTAATGCAAGTAACTTAATAACAATAGTGAAAATATTATTTTATTATTTTTAAGAGATTGTTTTGAGTATAGACATGTGGTATTGGGAGCAAAGGAGGCATTCCGGAGTGCACCCAAAATTATTCTGCATGCAGAGGAAAGATAAAAATAATACACATGCGTAGTTATCTTACTGATAGTAGTAAGAGAAGGAGGAAAAATTTTAATTGTTCTAGCATGCATGCAAAATAGAAAAGAAAAACTATATCAACTTTGATGAATTTTTAAATTGCTGTAGCAGACAAGAGTTGAGGAGGGTTGAATATTGATTTTTTTTTTCCAGCCATCCTTTGTGTGTGGTCTATTGTACAGTGACCCGGTGTTGTCTTTGTGTTAATTCTATTTTATTACTTTGATTTAACCTGTGAATTTATGCTGCTTTGATTTAACCTGTCATATAGAGGCTGATGTGACCTCTATACAATAATATAATTGCTAATGTTGTTACGTTGAAAAAGAAACTCAAAGCAAATTATTTTTTAATTTGTAATGATAACATTTGGAATGCATTTCTGTTATATTCTATTGGAATATATTTCTAGGTTGTTTTTGAGATTGAAACTATAAGTTATTATAATTACCTTTTTACAGATCTTTGGATATAACTAATCAAATGAAACCACTTGAAGAATCAAAAGTCAGCAGTACAGGCAATCAAGTAAGGTGTATGTATGTTTGTATGTATCTGTGTGTATGTATGCATGTATGTAACTCAAGGTGGCAAACATACATATTATTCTTTCTTCCTCCTGTTTTCCCTACAATAACAACCCTGTGAGATCACTTGGGCTGAGAGTGAGTGATTGAAACATAGGCATCCAGCTGGTACTAGTTTTATTAGATGAATATAATACTGGTTTCAAGTAACTGTTTTTTAAAAAAAATTATCTTATTTTAATTCAAACAGGTGGACAAAACATTTAGCAATATAGGAATGTTAACCAGTGAACGTGATTGTAAAGAGAATGGATTGATGACAAATCAAAGAAAGGTAAGCTTTAATAATGAGGTGTGTGTGCATGCATATTGAGTTTGTAATCCATGGTAGATTTCAATATGATGGATTGGTCAGATAGAATTCTTCATTTTTCATGTTATCTTCATAGTTTTAATGCAAACTAAGGAGTTATAAGATACAGTGAGATAAATTATATATATTTAATGAGATATAAGATAAGGCCAGGTAGATCAAGCAGTCCAATGTTGTAAAGAATACACATAGAAGAGATATATATGATGCTCATTTTTTTAAAATTTACTGAAAACAATTGCAATGAAACCTTCACTTAATGTGCCTCCATTTAAATGATTTCAGATATAGCTGACAAAACTGTCTAGAGATTTCCCTAAAATTATAGACAAATCCATTGCATCTGAAGCAATCTGGACAAGGCAATTAAATTTATTCTAATATTTAAACAAGTGTATGAATCATTACACAAATGACATAGATTGCTGTGAATAATATAATTTTCAATTTTACAGATATTTGGAAGCAATGGACTTGCCTTATCCCCAGCCCCCATTTTTAAACATGGTAACTAAATCACAGGCTCTTGGTTTTTTAAAAAGATCTGTCATCAACCGTGGACAATCACTTCATAGAAAACAGCAATTGTCGACCTACCTAAATTATGAAACTCTGGCAACAGAAAACAAAGCCTTTATTAATCTTCTTTTAGACTACTGTAAAATCCCCCACATGGGTCCTCCTTTGAAAACAACCTGGAAACTGGTACAGGTTAAAAACCGCAACTATATCAGTTAAGATATTAGCTAATGAGAATGCTATTGTAATAGACTACCAGCTCTCCAATTATTGCAGTTACCAGTAGGTTTTCAAATATGGTTCACAGTGCTGGTTTTTATCTATAAAGCAGTAGGAATTGCACTTAGACTTATATACTTCTCTATAGTGATTTTCAGCACTCTATGAGCAGTTTACAATGTCAGCATATTACCCCCAATCATCTGGGTCCTTATTTTATCAACCTCGGAAGGATGGAAGGCTGAGTCAGCCTTGACCAATAAGGATCGAATTCCAGATTGTGAGCAAAATTAGCCTGCAATACTGCATTCTAACTACTGAGCCACCAGGACTCTATACTTATCTTAGCTCCAGGGTACTTTAGGAAGGACCAATCTGTGTATAGTCAGGGAGAGCAAACTTAGGGATTGATGTATAAGGGAATTCCAGAGGATATGTTCCTGCACACGCTTCTTCCCTGTGGTGGCTCCCATTTTTTCAGAATACCTTGTCTTATGAGGTGTGGCTGGCACTTCCTTTTTAGAATTATGCAAAGCTTTTAAGACAATGCTGTTTTATTAAATGTTTGGAGTTTTAATTTTGAATGTTGTTATGTGGCCTGCTTTATTTATTTATTTTTTATTTGATGGGGTTTTAACTTAATACAAAACAACCTGGAGTTTTTAGAAAGACAGGAAGACAGAATTGATCTATCAAATAAAGATTTTGCTGTATATGCAACTGTAATCTATTGAATATAAATCAGTTTTAAAAACAAAATGGTTTCTGGTTATTGGGTCATTGTAATGGGCAAAAAGAACAAGAGGAGTACCAAAACAATCAGATAAAAGCAATTTGGTTTGGGACAAGATTTGATCCAAACAAGTGTCTTAGACAAGTCTCTCCCTAGTTCTAGCAAAGATAAAGGGAAAAGGGAAGGTGGTGAATTCATATTTTCAAGATTTTATTACTGTAACCTAATAAAAGTATGACTTTGGTTTCCTAGTCTGATCTAGGGCTGATAGTTATAGTATAAAAGACATGACCAAAAACAAAGAGATGGGAAAGGATCCATATTTTATTGTCTACAGGGTGTGTAGATACTAAATACTGTGTTTCCCCGAAAATAAGACCCTGTCTTATATTTTTTTGAACCATGAAATAAGTGCTTGGACTTATTGCCATGTGCTCAAAAGCCCGATTGGGCTTATTATCAGGGAATGTCTTATTTTTGAGGAAACAGGGTATATACTTGCCTTGCACATATTCATCAACTCTGCTCAACAAGATCAGAGTACCATTATTCAGAACTATTATATTAATATCATACAAATTTTATTTCATTTCATTTGCTAATCTTATATTTCATTTTACCCTTCTCTTTACCATTTGCTTCAAGACAGTCAGAATCTGAAAGCATAATCAAGCATAAAGTGAATGTCCTTTGGAAACAGCCTGGCTCTGTTGAAATAGCAAATAATTTTGTTGAACTTTAACACCATTGACTCTGTAAATTGTTTTAAATGATAAACAAATACTCTATAAAAATACTAAAATATTTTTGTAGAAGAGGGAGAGATGAGAACAGATTCTATCCATATATCAATCCTCATGTTCATTTTACCAACCAGTGGCCATTCCATCTCACCAAGGTAGAAAAGCACAGAGGATTCTCACTTTGAAAAGTGTTGGATTATATCCAGGCCTAGGTGTTGTTGTCTTTTAGTGTTACTTTCAGACAGCGGATCTGAAGAAGCTAGTATTTTTACAGATTAGAATATTTTGCACAAATAATACAATAAAATACTTAGCCAAGTGTGCTTAGACACACAAGAAATTTGTCTCCAGTGCAGAAGCTCTGAGTATAGATGCAAAGTAATAGAATAATCATCATCATTATCATGATACCAATAAGAGGGGGTAGTAAAGAAGCTAAGAAGAATAATAGTAATGCTACAGCCATACAACATGGGTACTGTAATTATATTTAAAATTAAGTGTTCAACAGAGTGATGGCGGGAGTGGGGGAGGCGGAACTGTCCCTATGTCTAGTTGGGGCATGTCCCTATGTCTAGTTTGGCATGCAGTGGCGTATAATAGTGTCCTGAGGGAAGGAGTTGAAAGGAGTTCTGCCCAGGATGTGAGAGGTCTAGATATTTTCTCAGGCCTTCTGATCCATGCAATATACATATCTTCTATGGAAGGCAAGCTTGTTGCAGTTGTTCTTTCTGCAATCTTAACTATCTGTTAGAGTCTGTACTGTCCTGTTTAATTGCTGTACCAAACCAGACAATTATAGAGTAAAAATGACACACTCAATAATTCCGTAGTAAAACAGTATCAACAGCACCTGGAACAGTTTGAATTTCCTGAGGTGATGCAGGAAGAACATTCTTTGTTGTCCCTTTTTAATGATGGTTCTAATGTTGCATGTCCATTTCAAATCCTGGGAGATTATAGAACCCCAAAACTTGAAGGATTCTACTGCTGATACTATGCTATCAAAATATAGTAAGAGGTGGTAGAATAGAAAGCCTCCTCCTAAAACCCATTCTCATCTCTGTAGTTTTAAGCATGTTCGGCTCCGGGTTGTTCCAACTGCACCACAGGATCAATTATTCAACCTCCTGTCTATATGCAGGCTCATCTCAAATGAGACCATTGACTTTTTTATCTTGTTATAATTCTTCTACTTCTCTTACTTCCATTAAAGAGAAAGCACCAATCTCCCAAATTTTTAAAAATCAGACAAATAATGTCCATCTCCATTAGAGGGCACATATTTTTCTGTTTCAATGTTCTTGGCTAAGAGCAGCTGACTTGATAATGGGATTCTTCTGGGAAAGGGGGAGGCAATTTTTTATCTTTGTGGAAAGGGTCACATTTCAGCTGCCAAGTGGAAGTTATACAGAAGCCCTTATGTAGCTGGTATCCTAGTGCAACTGAATTTTCAAAACTTGAAAACAATGCTTTTTATATTACAAGGCATTGTTCACAATTCTAATAAATTACAATGATATCTGTTAGCCAGATCTGTAACCAGGGATTCTTATATTTATCATGTTTACTTGTATCCATATTTTCATAGACTTTTATATAAAATGGAAGTTATTCCCAATAATCTGTTATAATAATTCAGGCAATAAAAGTAACCTTTGCTATTTTATTTATAAAAAGACAGACAAAAAAAAAGGCCGAATGTATTTTCTGTACATAGAAAAATTGAGGTTTGGCCGAGATGCAAACATCAAGTAGATCAGATGGGTGTTTGAAAAATGAGCAGATATTTGCATTTGGACAAACGTTTCTAAGTCTGCTTTGCTAGTCTTGATGATTTTCTAAAGCTAGTTAGCTGCAGTTGGTTCAGGCTATCCATTAACAAATGTGTTCTTTTGAAGGGGTCACTTACACTTGAAGAAAAGCAGAAGTTAGCAAAGGAACAGGAACAAGCACAAAAACTGAAAAATCAACAGCCGCTTAAACCCCAGCCTCATGCAATTATTGCACCAGTGAAACAGGTATGGGTCCATTGATATATGATTGATTTCATATTGGACTGCAAATAAGTGAAAATGAAGAAGCAGTAAAATCTTTGTAGCAATTAAAGAAAGCCAATTCAGCAGGTATGTTTCTCAGAAAGTGATTTTACCTGATACCGAGATACCAGAAAACCCCCCTAACAGTAGAGATAGATAGTAAAGTCCTTCTTTGTTGTCCACCTAATCTTAATGTAAACATTTGGTAAAGTGATCTTTTCTCAAGAAAAGTTATAAATACTAGCCTTCTTTACAGACAATGGATGAGGAGCCTGTAGTTTCCCAACAGTAATTCATCAGTAATTCTAGCTATCAGTAGCAACCACATTACAACATACACAGTTATTTAGACTGTGTTCAAGAGGCATATAGTAAAAACAAAGTATTGTGTAAGTATAGCACATTTAAAACATTAGACCAAGAAATACGCTAGAGCAGAGGGGGTGTTTTATTCAGTTGGAATGTAATATCATCTAAACATTTACTTAAAAAAACACTTATACATGCTGATGTTGCAAATCTGCCTTTGTGTTGCACAATATAATATGCAGGTAGACCTTGACATATAACCAGTTGCTTAATGAGTAGTCAAATTTACCACAAACCCTGAAAAAGCTACCTATAACCGGGTTCATAATTCTGATGTTCGCCCCTTCCCCCATAGTCACGTAACCACATTTTGGATGCTTGGTAACCAGCCAGCATTTACTTCATTTACAGCTTCCAAGAATTATTTGACTGCAATTTATGATGTTTTTGACAGAAACCAGTCTTCACTTCCTGGTTTTGGCACAAAATGCTCCGTAACAATGTGTTTGCTTTGTTACCTCCATATTCTCCTAAAGACCACTGCAATTGTAAAATTGGGTGTGGACATGTGATGACCTGTTTTATGACCATCACAACTTACCATCGAAATTGCAGGCTCAATTATAGTCACAAGTCAAGAACCATGTCTATAGTTTTTAAAATAAAATCATTTTGCTGATGTTTATAATTTAACTGATAACAATTGATGCTGCTGTAAAATAATTTTAATTGTCTTCTGTTGTATTTTTAGACAAAGGACTTGACTGATACTCTGAGAGATAACATAGCTTCATTGACCACTCAACCCATCAGCAAACCTAAAGTTCCTTCTTCAAGTAGCTTTTCTTCAGTGGGTATTGGAATGGGATTTTCATCATCTGTTGAAAACACTAAAAGAAATGGACTAAACGCTAATATGGGGTTTCAGCCCACTGGATTTGGCATGGGGATTGCTACCACAAGCCAGAATTTCTTTGGTAACACTGGTGTCACTGGAATGGCTAACATGAATATGTTACCAACAGCAAACATGCCATCTTATAGCCCTTTGAACACTACATCACCAGCTGTGCAGCAAAGCAGGCCACCTGATATGTCTGCTTTAGATAGCCTATTTGGGCCTCAAAAACCCAAAGTTAGTATGAATCAATTGTCACAACAGAAAACAAATCAATGGCTTAATCAATTTGCACCTCCTCAGGGTACCAGCAGTTGTCCTTTGGGAACACAGATGAATGTAATGGGACAAACTGGCTTTGGCTTACAGGGAAACCCTTTCTTTAATCCTCAGAACTTTACACAACCAACGAACAGCATGGTAAACAGCAGCTCAGCTAGCAAGGACTTAAATGACCTCTTTGGATAATAGTTTTAATTGTGAACAAGATGATTAACATCGTTTTATGCCTGTTAAAAAGCTGATTTGGGTAAATTTGATATAATGAAATGAACATGAGAAAAATATTTCCACAATGACTAATATATTTCATTTGTCTATCTGTTTTACTTTTCTTAAGTATTTACAAGCTGCTGCACCTAATTTCATTATTTTTAAATCAGGTTGTATCAATCTGAGCATCCAGAGTTATGATTAATAAATAAAGACTGCATAGAATTTTAGACATTTATGTGCTGGTTGTTCTTGCTATCTTCTACTGATAAATATAATCAGATAATTTACTCCCAGTTGCAAACTGGATTGTTCCAAATGCACAAGACCTGAAAATGGGTGCATTAAGTGAGATAGACTAGGTAGTAATGTGGGATTTCAGCTTTCTGGAATTGGCATGGAAATCGTTACATAAGCCAGAATTCGTTCACTACTGCTAGTTTCCCTGGAATTGCCAACGTATGTAGCCAACAACAAATATGTCATCCAATAACCCTATAAATAATACATCACCTGTTGTACAGCAGAGCAGGCCAATTGTTACATTTCTTTTTGATATCCTAATTACTGTATATTTGTACAAATACAAGCAAATGATTTATCAGCAATCCATGGTCCAACATATGCATCTGAAATATGTGCTACACCTTGGCTTTTGAATTTTTCTCTGTCTGAATTTGATATATCTACTTAGAAATAAAGATGACTTGTGGTTGAATGTATTAATATGGCATAAGATTGGTGTCCAAAACCACAATTATTTATCCTATAGCATTCTTCCCCAATAGAGAGTGTTTTGAAAATATTTGTAGAATAACGGTCTTTTACATTGAAAAATACTGCAGACTATATGAATACTCTGATTTACCTCTTAATACCTAATGTCTGCCCAACCAGAGCACCTACATTTTTGGCATAAACTTTAAAAATGTTATCTAAAAACTCAGTTAATTTTATTGTACTTATTATACTTAACATCCAACCATTAAAATAATAAGTTGCATATTGATGAACAGAAGTCAATTGAGCAGCAAAACTGGTAATTTTTCTTGACTTAAATGCAAACAGTAAATCTTCAGATAAATATTTGTTAGGAAATTGGATTTGATTGCCATTGGCAGAAGCCTTTATGTTTCGTCAGATTTAAGTAGATGAGCTTTAAATAAGACAATATTATTTACTGAAATGTGTTTTTTTTCTCATTGAGGCCCTGTCAGAATATATAGAAGAATAAACTTAACATCAACTTGAAGAAAACAATCAACTTTCATCTGAATATAGTTCTCAGTGTAAAAGCTTGCTTTCAGGAAAAACCAATAGTAAATTCTGCTTTAGAGGGGAAATGAGAAGTCCTCCCCCCCCCCCCCCCCGCTTCTATTATTTCTTTCCCAGTACATTGGTGATCTATTACACACAATTCTTTGGAATGTAGAAAATTATATTGAGAAGATGTGTAATCTTTTTGTTAGAAAGAAAGCATTTTATTTTCAGTACCTTTCATTGATTAAACTGTTTACATTTGCTGCTTAAGAAACCAAAGGTGCTTATGCTGTGAATGTGAATTGTATTTTCTTAAATTATATTTTCAATTATAAACAGTAATGGTGTTAAATATATCTTGAGGAGTTGCTTTATTTTTCTGTCTTACTACTTTTATTTTGTATCTTTGGACCAGTGATAATACTATTTGTCACAAAAAATTATTTGTGCTATTTATGTACAGTCAATATTTTGTTGAGGTATGTTTAATTAGCCACATGTGTAAAAATTATGAATGCTCTATATGCAGCTCTTTGTATAGTTCCAGGTTTCTTTAAATTTCTTATTTATGGCCTAGAAGGATTTCCCAATATTAAAACAATTTTTTAAAAAGATAAATATATTGAAGATATAAGTTTCCTATAATATATGAAAAACTTTTACAAAAAATGTAAAATACCAGTATATCTTTACAATGCTGTTGTTTGTTTAAAATTTAGCTTTTATAATACAGTCTGAATTTCTTAAGATAGCTATAGAAAGGTGAAGTTTGCTTTAACTTCACCTCATTAATAAAAACTTGCATTCCAATGTTATATCACTGGAACTTGCAAAGCTTTGATAGTAACTAATGATACAAGTGTTTTACTGTTCTTTTGTACAGTGGAAATTTCATTTGATGTAAGACTACATGGAAGATAAAACTATAATGGGGAGGGAGCCTTCATGCCTCAGTTGTATAAAAATTCTTGAAGCATTTTTATACATAGCCAATATCATAGTAACTATATCACCAAATACTATACCTAGTTTTCATAAGACACAAAAAAAGAAATACGGCATATGAATAGTTCACTACTATAACACTTTAATAAAGAGTTTCCATGTTTCCACTGATTTGCTGAAAAAAGAATATTTTCTTTGTTTTATGAGTTTGTTTTATGAGTCTATGTCTAAAAATAATTTAGATACAATGACCCTTGATTTATTAAGGGGCATTTTAAAAGATATTTTGCCTGTGAATAGATGCAGCTGCCTTTATAGCAGATTACTTTTTTCTTTTACAGCGAGTCAAACAAATGAACTGCTACATCTTAAGAGGATGCTTGGATTGTATCAGTGATATGTTGTCAACCTTTAATGAATATTAACACAAGCATGGAATTTAAAAAGCCATTTAATTTCAAGCATTTTTCTTCGGGAAATACTTCATAAATTCTCCTTTTTTAAAATGATTTCATTAATCAGAATAAAGTGATTTGTTTCATCTCAATTTTTTTAGAATGCAAAAAAACGTGCTTTTAAAAATGGTTTCAGATGTTTGGAAGGAAAATATATTTAGATAACACCTACTTTAACTGATCTCATTAAGTAGAATCAAGTTCTATCTACCGGCATGAGCTAAAATTTATGAATAAAATAGGCCACTTATAGGCCACAGCCATAAGAAAAAGCTTGAGGTCTGCCTAGTTAATAATCCAGGTGAAATATGTATGAAAGGAAAGAAATCATCTTTTCTCTGCAGAAGAAGAGAACCAGTCTAATGGGTGCCGACCTCGCTCAGAAAAATTAGAGAGTAACAAAATTTAAGGAAGTAACTGATAAAATAAGTAAACATTTCCATTCTCATGTTTTTCTGAACTTAAAATTATAAAATTCATTTTTTTCTTCCTTCTGTGTTTTATTTTAAACACAGAAGGTGTATCTGGATTCGAGTTAGATAAGCTTTTTTTAAAGTACATTCAATATTTTGGCCTTACACTATAGTAAGAAATAAATCTACTAAATAACATATACTTTGATGAAGGCTTCTGATATTTGATTTCTGTACAGTGATGTATGACAACAGGCTTATAGTTGTCCATAGGGATGATCCATATAAAAAATAATTGCTTGAACCTGTTCATGTTATAGCTACATCAGTCTAATGTATCCAACAAAAGGCAGATACAATATTTAAAATAAAATAATACTCCAATGGCATACTTCCAATTTGACTTTGTGGATATTTTCTAAATATTGATGAGCTTGTGCAGCACAAGATTTTAAAAAATAATTTTCAAAACACATTTAGCAATCCTACAAAGATTAAGCTATTGTTTGTGTAATATATAAGGATTCTTTCATTGTGTGATTCATTATCCTGAACTCAAAACCATTGTATATAATAGATAGAAATTATTAGTCTAAAATTACTCCTAAACTTTCTTGGATTTCAATCAATTTCTTAAAAATATACAGGTTCCTTATATGTGTTTTTATATATATAGAGAGAGAGAGACAGAAGACTCAGGCCTGATTGAAATTATTTGATGGTTAATTGTTCAGTTTTTATTTAAGCATTAATTTCTATGTTTAAAATTATACAGCACTCAAACTCTTATGTGTAAAGTGATATTACTCTAGTGTCATTGTGGTTTGTATGAGATAAATATTTGGAACATGACGTTCTATTTTGATTTATTGAACCCTTGCTGTTCTTTGAAACAAATATATTGATATCAAAATTAAAACTGTTAACACTTAAAATATGTAAAATGTACAGTGATGGTTATAAGAAATTCCTACCATTTTGTACTGTGAATGATTAATTGTAGTATCCAAATAGTCAATGATACTGCTTTATTGGAATAAAGGTTTTGTGTTTTTTCCATATATTTGATTTTTCAAATGCGAATGGATCGTGTTTAGATGGAAAATTAAGGTTTTACACAATTGGCTATGAAGACATCTGAGTTGGTTCGGGAGTTCATGGCCTCCATGATAGCCATGGACCTGTCTCAAGTTATACAGAGCCCAGCTCACAATGGTGGCCACACACTTGACCTGATTTTTATCTCTGGGCAGTGGATAAATGCTCAGCGTAGGGGGGAGCTTTCTATTCAACCCCTGTCATGGACTGATCATTCCCTCCTTAGGCTAGACTTTCTATCCGCCAACCGCCACCACTGGGAGGCAGAACCAACTCACTGGTTCCGCCCCAGGCGCCTGATGGACCCTGATAGGTTCCTGACGGAGCTTGGGACATTTCCCACACACCTATCCCACGATTCGCCAGAGGCCTTGGTGGACGCCTGGGAACGGGCTGCCGCCGGGGCACTGGATCAAGTTGCCCCTTTGCAGCTTCTCCTCTGATAAGGATCAAGGTAGCTCTATGGTTTTCCGTGGAGCTCAGGGAGATGAACCATCAGAAGATCGAACACAGTTAAGAACCTATATTAGGTCTTATCTTGTGGCGATGGAAGCAGCAAAACATGATTATTTTGCCGCTCTCATTGTGTCTGCAGAAAATTGCCCAGCAGCCTTGTTCCGAGTGACCCGCTCTATTCTTAAACAGGGAGCAAGGGAGGACCCCTTGCAGGACAGTGCTGAGGATTTTGCTCAATTTCTGCAAGACAAAATTGTTCAGATCTGGACAGGTTTAGACTCTGGCTGGGCAGGATCTGATGAGACGGGAGCAAGTCTTGAAGGCAACATCTGGGTTGACTTTGACCCAGTATCCATAGATGAAGTGGACAGGATTGTTGGAAGATTGGGGACCTCAACGTGTTTGTTGGACCCATGTCCCTCCTGGCTTGTGGCAACCAGAGAGGTGACCAGAGACTGGATCCAGGCAATTGTCAATACTTTGTTGAGAGATGGGGTCTTCCCCACCACCTTGAAGGAGGCGGTGATTCGACCCCTTCTCAAGAAGCCTGCCCTGGATCCAGCCTCCCTAAACAACTTTCATCCCATCTCCAACCTTCACTTTATAGCGAGGGTTGTTGAGTCCGTGGTGGCGCACCAACTTCCACAATTCCTGGAGGAAATGGATTACCTAGACCCATACCAATCGGGCTTCAGGCACGGACGCAGCACAGAAACAGCATTGGTCACCCTGGTGAATGATCTCTGGTGGGCCCAGGACAGGGGTTACTCCTCTGTCCTGATCCTACTTGACCTCTCAGCAACTTTTGATGCCATCAACCATGGTATCCTACTGTGACAACTCGGGGGGCAAAGTTCTACAGTGGTTCTCCTCCTACCTCTTGGGCCGAACGCAGTTTGTCTGGGCAGAGGGACAGAGATCCTTCCGAGGCCCCTCATTTGTGGAGTGCCTCAGGGATCGGTTCTCTCCCCCTTGCTCTTTAACATCTATATGAAGCCGCTGTGTGAGATCATTCAGTTTTGGGGTGAGGTATCATCAGTCTGCTGATGATACCCAGCTTTACATCTCCACCCTGGACCAACCCAAGAATGCCCTTTCCGTGATGTCTAAGTGCCTGGAGGCAGTGCAGGTCTGGATGGGTAGGAACAGGCTCAAACTCAACCCCTCCAAGACGGAGTGGCTGTGGATGTCAGCATCCCATGATCTAGCGGCCCCACCACTTTTGATGGGAGGGGTGTTGTTTACTCCCTCTGAAAGGGCTCACAATCTTGGTGTCCTCCTGGATTCGCGGCTGTCCTTAGTTGACCATCTGACGGCCGTGACCAGGGGGCCTTTGCACAGGTTCGTCTGGTGCACCAGTTGCGACCTTTCCTAGATAGGGATGCCCTCTGTACAGTCACTCATGCTCTCATTATCTCCCATCTGGATTACTGCAATACCCTCTACATGGGGCTGCCCTTGTGGTGCACTCGGAGGCTCCAGCTGGTCCAGAATGCAGCCACACCAGTTGTTACAGGAGCCTCCCGTTACTCCCATGTTACACCTCTCCTGCGCAAGCTGCACTGGCTACCAGTGGTCCTTCGGATACGCTTCAAGGTGCTGGTACTTACCTATAAAGCCCTTTATGGCATGGGCCCGGGGTACTTGCAGGACTACCTCCTACCAGCCTCCCACGCCCAGTGCGCTCACATAGGATTGCTCTCCTCCAGGTGCCATCAGCCAGACAATGTTGGCTGGTGGTGCCCAGGTTGAGGGCGTTCTGTGTGGGTGCACCGACCCTCTGGAACAAATTACCCACTGGACTCCGGATGGCCCCCAACCTCCACTCTTTCTGCGGTGACCTGAAGACATGGCTTTTCCAACAAATCTCCTAATCAGCTGGGAGTTGTTAGTTTTAATCTGTTGAGGATTTTAATTGGATTATTTTAGTGCTAATTTTATTGTTCTGTTCTTTTATTGTTGTGAGCCACCCCGAGTCCTTTGGGAGAAGGGCGGCATATAAGCATGATTAAACTAAACTAAACTAAACTAATGACCAGAATTGAGCCCAAAATTTCTGTTGCTAAGCAAAATAGCTGTTAAGTGAGTATCACCTCATGATACAGCTGCACCTTTTAAATAGGTAACAGTGATTCTGGCTTCCCCGTTGACTTTGCTTGTCAAAAGTCGCAAAAGGTGGTCACATGATCCAAGGACACTGCAATTGTCATAAATAAGTCAGTTGCCAAGTGTCCAAATTTTGATCATGTGACCATAGGCATGCTGCAGCAATCATAGGCCTGAAAAATGGTCATAAATCACTTTCTTTATTGTAACTTTAAACACACATTAAACCAATAGTTATAAGTTGAGGACTACCTGTACTTTTGGTTCCATCTGTGTATAACTAATAAGATTCACTGATCTTCACTGTATATATAGCTTCACTGTATATACCTAATGAGATTTACTTTTTTTCAGGATCCTCCACAATTCATTCTTCATGCATAGAGTTTTATGATTGTTACCCCATTTTAAAAAATCTGGCAGAAAACTAATTCTATTATGTTGTCAGTGTCAGTTTATAGAAAAGCTGATTTCAATATTCTAAATTTAGAATAAGAGTTTGTTTTAAATTAACTTTCAAACTACATAAATATATGCCTAATCAAGTTATTTAAACATTACAAAAAGATGATGCCACAGCTAAATAACAATTGCACATTTAAAGCATATGTGAACAATATCAGCCCAACCAGTTGGATTTATCAGGGTGAAACTGCTGCAAATCCTGTCCTTGGGCGAGTTGAAAGTCTGAGGCAAGATGCCGTCATCCTGATTTTCTGTAGCAAGGCCAACATTCTATGGAACATGTAGATCAGATTGGTTCCCTCCTTAGTGGTTTTTGGAAGCTCTTGATGACTTTTCCCTGATGTGAATGTTGCCACCTCTACTTTTATTTTATTTCTTCTTTGTATGCTTTTTATTTTTCTACTCTTTTTGTAGTTGCTTTATTCTTACCTTGGGTATTTTAATGTGTATTTGTATGTGTAAACAGCCTGCAATCTCTTTTATCGTGGTGACATAGAAATACTCTTAATAATAAAACTTGCCCTTCCTACCACCATTTGTTATAAACTGAGAAGTTGAGAAAAAAATAGAAACACAACCAATGTGTGGCCCAGAATGGCATACATTAGGCCTCTGCTCTGCAAGCTGCATTGGCTGCCAATTGCTTTCAGATCTGATTCACAATGCTGGTTTTGAACTTTAAAGTCCTTTATGACATGGGGCCAACTTTGATAATTGCCTCTTCCTGATTATTTCTACACATCTCAAAATGTGTAGAAGCCTGGAGCCTGGATAGCTCAGCAGACTAAAAGCATTGTGATTAAAGACCAGCTGTCTGCAATTACTGTAAGTTCAAATCTCACCAGGCTCAAGGTTGACTCAGCCTTCCATCCTTTCTAAAATAGGTAAATTGAGGACCCAGTTTGTGGGGGCAATAAGCTGACTTTGTATAAATATACAAAAGTATGAAGGCTATTGCTTAACGCATTGTAAGCCGCCCTGAGTCTCCGGAAAAGAGTGGCATATAAATCAATTTTCTTTAAAAAAAAGTGTAAATGGGACCCAGGCATACTCTGGGTCCCATCTACTAAGGAACTATGTTTGGCAGGACCCAGGAGACGGACATTTTCTGCTGTGGCCCTCCCCCTGTGGAGCATCATTTTCTCCCAAGATATGACAGTTCCCCCTCCTTGATGTCCTTCTAGAAGTCACTTAAAACTTGGTTATGTCACCAAGCTTAACAGGTTTGACAGAAAAGGGGATTTAATCAGCTGGTTACATTATGAGTAATATCTATGTACTCCCTATCTTTTGTTTGTATTTTAATAATTAAAATAGTATTTATGTTTTCATTTTACAGTATTTTTGTAACTATTGTTCATATGATTTGATTGTATACTGCTCAGAGTCACCTTTTTATGTGTTGGGTGGTACATAAATATGATAAATAAACTCAACTCAACTCAACTAAATTCTGCATAACCCATGTCAGCGCATGTCAGTGCAGTGATGGCTAACCTTTTTGCCATTGCGTGCCAAAAGCGGGGGGAACACGGTGGGGTCACATGCACGCGTGCCCACATTCACAATTCTATGTGCCCCTCTCATGCCCCCCCCCACTTTTGGCCTGTGATGGCACAGTGGGCCTTGTAGGCCCGTTTTTTGCTTTCCCCAGGCTCCAGAGCCTTACTAGGAGCCTGGGGAGGACAAAAACAGTCTTCCCCACCCCCCCAGAGGCCCTCCGGAGGCTGGAAACAATGTGTTTCCTGACTTCTGGTGGGCCCAGAAGGCCTGAAAATCAGCTGGCTGGCACACGCATGTGTGTCGGAGCTGAGCTCGCATGCCCACCGATATGGCTCTGCGTGCCACCTGTGGCACCCGTGCCATATGTTCGCCATCACAGAACTAGTGCAATTCCCTTAATAAACAGTAACCTGCTAAAAATGTATTTATTTTTCTGCCACAGTGGTGGGTTTCTACTGGTTCACCCCGGTTTGCATGAGCCGTAGCACCAATGGTGAGCTGAGGGTGAACCTGTTCGCTCCGACCGTCAGCTGGGCCCTCCTGCCTGTCCCTACGCTATACCTATCTATATTCGTTCGTTTTTAGGCCAGCTGATAGGAGCGGCAGAGCGGATTGCTGCAGCTCAGCTATTCTGAAATGCAATGAGCTTGCGCAGAGCATGCACAAAGCAAACCGGTTGTTACACCAATTGGAAGCCACCACTGTTCTGCCAGCAAGCAAAAGAGGAGTAATTACCCCGATCTATGTTTTCTTTATAGAGTTTTTATTTATATATAACATATGTGTAATAATGTATAATATAATACTACAACATATATGCAACATAATGTAATATACTCATACAGGCACAGAATCAGTGGTACAGTTAAATTAATGGACTAGGAGTAGTGAGACACATATTCTACTTCATCCTCTGTCAGAAAAGACTACTGCATGATTTTGAAATAGAGATAGAGATAGATCAGAGTGCAAGCGAGAGAGAAAGGGAGAGAGAAATGGATGGATGGACAGATGGATCCCTTTAAGCTTCTGTACATAAAAGGTGGCTATAAATTGAAAAAATACATGTTATATATATTTCATAAATTGTGTTACAGGTCTACATTAATTAAATATATAATACAGCCCATCTCACTGTTGTAATTTTAGGTGACTTATAAAATTAAGAACCAAGACAACCACACACACAGAAACTGACACACAAAATACTTTTACCCATAAACCCACCTTCAAACAATTTTTTTAAACTATTAAACCATTAAAAATTATATATTTTTAATGGTTTAATGGTTATAGCTATATATTTTTCTTGACAGATGCAATGAAATAACTATCTTTATTATGGAATAATAATTGTTTATGCAAGACAAACAAATATACCTTGCATTTGGGTAGCCATAGTGTAGCAGTCTTCAGAGACTGCAAATTTTAAAAAATCCAGAAGGTGGTATTATTGATTCAAGGGCTGAGTGACACTAATGCAAAATGATGCGGGTTTTAGAAACTATTGGAATAATCTTCTACGACACCACTGATGCTGCATAGATTCTCTCTGAAATCTGCAGTGTCAAAGAAAGTTAGTAAATTTAGCAGGAGCATTTATATTGAGGACAATGGTTGAAATTTGAAAATGTTTTTTTTTGTCATGTGATGTTTCAAACTTGAACCACAAGAAAGCAGACTTTACTAGGTTAATACCACTTTCTTCCAAAATACAAAATAATGTTAGCTGAGCTTTGGCTTTTTAAATATTCTAGGTTCATTTCAAAATATGTTGGTGCTTTCAGAAATAGTTTTTGATTAAAGTAAAATAAGGAATGTAACAGAATCCACAGAAACGCTGCTTTTAAAAGGAGAATTTACTTATAGAGTATGAATTTGTGTTGAAGAACTAAAATAAGAGCTATATACATATAAAGAAACTGGTAACAAACTAGCCTTCCTCAAGACAAAAATTTTCATTGTTTTTATTATGGTTGTTTGCACAGCCGGTCAGATGTTTAGACTGAATTTGGAACTTTTATCCACTTATCAAGTCCTTCCCATGGAAGTATGATAGGCTGATGTTCTTTAACGATATTGCTACATATGTAAGCAATTCCAAGTAAAGCTACCTTTTGCAATTGACTGATGGTGATTTTCTCAATGCCAATAGGGTTCAAGTGTTTTGGAATTCCAAATATCTTTTTTTTATTGCCATAGTTCTTCTACTTCTTTTTGAAGGTCTTTGTGTTTTGTGATTTTCTCCAGTTCTTTCTCTTCTATTTCTTTCTATTACCAGGTACTGCAAAGCCCACGATCAAGAATTTTTCTCTTTCTTAATGACAATTGTTAAGTCTGAGGTGTTATGTCATAGGTACCTGTTTGTTTAAATATTGTTCTTAATCTCATAGCTTTATCCAGATAGAGGGGGGCGGGAATATATTGGTCAGCTCAAGGCAGAAAATATACCTAATATTCCTGCCTCCTATTTTCCTCATACTGACAACTCTATAACATCCATAGAATGGAGGAAAAGGTAATCCTCACTTAGCAATTCAATTGGGACAGGCAACTAGATCATTAAGTGAGTAGTGACTAAGTGAAAAATTACAAGGATTACAATTTTATACAGGACAATGCATATTGTAATGTAAACATGTAAGAGAGAGAGAGAGAGAGAGATGCTGCCAAAAATGTTGGTCACAAAGTTATTTTTTCATCATTGTCCCAACTGCAAACAGTCACTGTCCAAGGCAGTAGCTAAGTGAGGGCTACTTCTAGAGTGCCGAATATTCTTTTTTCACACGCTGAATTAATTGTAATTTCCCCCTCTGCACACTATGTTTTAGTGTGCATTTTAGTAATAGTCTGATTTAGTACATGCACCATTTTTAATGGATAGGGTTAGGTAAGGATATGGTAATGGTAATGGTAAGGATAAATGCTACTGCCATTTTGGAAATCACTCAAAACATGGTTTTTCACACAGGTTTGGGGATCTCAAGAAAATAAGGAGCCTATGAGATGGTTATACTGTATGTAAGATACTCATCTATTCTCCTATAGTTTTATTGATATATATCTTTAACTGTTATTTTAATTGCTTTAATTGCTTTAATTTTATTTATTTTAATTTATTTTATTGAATGCTATCTAGAGTCAAATTTGAGAAATGGGCAGCTGTAATAAAATACAGACATGCATATCCTGTTTACCCCAAAATAAGACATCCCCTAATAATAAGCCCAATCGGGCTTTTGAGCTCATAGCAATGAGGCCAAGACTTTATTTCAGGGTTCAAAAAAATATAACACAGGGTCATATTTTCAGGGAAACACGGTACATACATACATATACATACCAGTAGTGGGTTTCAAAAATTTTTACTACCGGTTCTGTGAGTGTGGCTTGGTGGGATGGCATGGTTTGGGGGCCGTGGCTTGGGTGGCGTGGCAGGGGAAGGATACTGTAAAATGTCCATTCCCACCCCAATCTAGGGAAAGGTTACTGCAAAATATTTATTTCTTCCCGATCAGCTGGGACTCAGGAGGCAGAGAATAGATGGGGGCGGGGCCAGTCAGAATTTTTACTACCAGTTCTCCAAACTACTCAAAATTTCCGCTACCGGTTCTCCAGAACTGGTCAGAACCTGCTGAAACCCACCTCTGATACATATCACCTATGTTTTGAAATTCTAAATCATCTGTGATTTGAAGTTCAGTAAACTGAAGTTCAATTCATACTAGAGGATGATTACTACAGGTAGATTTTTTTTCTGCTACTTCTTCCTATCTTAGATATTCCTGTGGTCAGGAGTATGTTTGCTTTTTTTACAAAATTTAATAAACTATTAAGAAATGCACACTCCAAATGCATTAGAATTTTAGTACAACCAGAAAGTTCTTTTCATATCCTAATAAATTTATTTATTCTCTAGAGCTGAAATGTTTAAATCGTCATATAGTTACAATTTTTGTTAGTTTTTTTACACACTGGATATATATATATATATAAATATATATATATATATAATATAGTGAATGTATATAGTGAATGTAGTGAATTGTGATTTCACTCAGTAGTGGTTCCAAAAAATCTCGGTTATGTAGGAAAAACCTGGCTTAAAAAGAAGAACACACATTAACCTACAAAAATAAGATAAGGTATATATATATATATATACCTATGCATCACTGCATTTTATATTTTATTTTGTTTGAAAAGAGAAAAGAATTGTAATCACTCACCAAAGTGTATACCTTACATATTAAATAAACACTAATTGCACATATATATTAGTGATAGCAATGTGAACATTTATATAACTGCAGAACAACAGGAAAAAAGGCAACTAATAATATACAAATTACTACTGTCTATACTATCCAAATGTTTAAGTAATTAACCAGATAGTTTGCCCTTGATTTTTAGAGATTGGTCATTTCAATTCCTTATTCCATTCTTCTTGTACTCTTGAGTATCTAATTTAGTATATCCCAGCAATAGTTTTATAATTGGCTCTTATAATTTGTTATAAGGAACATGTTAAATCCTTAAGTGTGGAACAACAAAGTATGTGCCATGATGTCACAATATAAAACTGCATGTTAATTGCATCAGATATCAGGACAAAACTACATAGTGATGGATTTAGTCATTGTTTACTACATTTGTGTTCTTTTGGTGCAATGTTGTCTTGGCAATGGATGGATGGATGGATGGATGGACAGATTGATTTGTGTGAAGGTTTCTTCTTTGCTTAGATTTGCAACCTGGGCTTCTATAGTGATTTCCCATTCAAATACTAACCAGGTCCACTATAGAGGTTACCTAAACTGTTCAGAAGCTTCTAATGTAGTTTGGGAGAAGAAAACAAGAGATTGCAATGGCATTACTGGATCATACTCTTCCTTTAAAGTTTCTAATTATTTATTAAATGGAGTCCTAGGTTTTAGTTTATTAGCCATATCAGTGCTTATCCTGACATATCTTCATTTTCTGCTTACAGTTTCTCCATGTGTAATACAATTCAAATTGCCACATTCACAACAATAATAAATATAAATTCTAACTATCGGCTACAATTATTCCTGCAAAGAGAACACTTGGTATCTGGTACAATATTATTGTAATATCTGAATCATTGTATTTTCTACACATCTACAAAAGTCACATTTCATTAAGATTACGTTAACTGGTATAATTGGATCCCCACACTTACTTAAACAAAATGAGAAGGTCTGACATCAGTGTGTGTGTGTGTGTGTGTGTGTGTGTGTGTGTGTGTGTGTGTGTTGTTTTACAAAGACAACAGAATTGAGCAGTCTGTTTATGCCAACTTGGTTTGGAAGCACTTAAATTTTGATGTAACTCAATATCAGTTTCTCCCTTTCTTCTCCACTAACTTTCAGTGTGACCTAATTTGTATCCAATACCATTTATAGGGTATGTAGTGATTCTGTATTAGGGAGATACTAATGAGATCAGTCACAAGTAGAATATCAGGTGTGTGTGTTTATTTGTGTGTGTGTGTGTGTGTGTGTGTCCATCTGTCTGTCTCTCTGTCTCTCTGTGAGTCAGGCAATATTGTTATTTGGGGTTCAACAGGAAAATGGAGAGCAAAATAGAAGCAAAAGCTATGGTTTGAAATTGGGAGAGAAAATGCATAAATGTTTAATAAAGTTTGCTAGGGAGAAGCTCAAATGGCCAGAGAGACAGTATTGTGTTCGTTACTATAGCATCACTGAGCACATGTGTGAAGAAAGCCTAGAAAGAGGATGAGCAGCATGTTATAATGTGCTTTAGTCAGACGCATAAGCTTAACATCAGGTCCAGTATTACTTTCAGGTCTATTCCTTTGAAGACTGCAGAATAACAAGAGATGCAAAACAGACCTCCTGAAATTTACACTGAATTATTGACAATCTTTGGGAGAATCTACTGATAATTTCGGTGTGGTTATTTTGTTTGGAAGATTAACATACCTGCCAGATCACTCTCTCAAGGAAGAAAAGAAAAGAAAAGAAAAGAAAAGAAAAGAAAAGAAAAGAAAAGAAAAGAAAAGAAAAGAAAAGAACAGGAAAAAAAAGACAATTAGAATTGAAAAAAAAATTGATGATGACGACAAGTCTATTTTATATAAAAGGATTTATCTAAGAAAGAACAGAAGATGCCTTTTGAAGTGTTAAATTCATTAAAAGAGAGACTTTTAAAGCCTGGGAAGGAAGAGGTGAAGAATACTGTAAGTGACTCTCTAGGACACTTGCAAAGGTAACAGTTTCATGTACTGTTAACTTCTACAAAGATTATAGTAAAATTACGAAGTGAAATATATATAAGTGAAATATGTAGGAACAAATGACTAAAACAGTATATTAAAGGATATACTTTAGCTGAAAGTAAGGACAATCACTCATTAGGTGTGTCCTACTAAATCAGGCAGCGGGGGGTGCGGGGGAGGAAACATAATTTTAGGCATCCTTAATGTTATTGATAAAACAGAATTATTTTTGTAGTTTTAAATTAGTACAGATATAATCATGAAGTATTTTTAGCTACACTGCTGTGATTGTGAACAGCAACTGTGTTTCATCTTCATTGTGTTTAAAGGCTCTTAAATCCACAAATAGGTGCTTATCTTTGTACCCTATGTTAGAATAAAAATATGTGCTTTTTTACTTAATCATTCTAATATATTTTAAAATATAAAGTTCATAATGTATTTTAGAAAAGAACAGTGTTAAATTGTCATAACAAAAGTTAGAAGTCTTGTATGTTAAAAAAAGAATATTTTATTAAATTCCTATGGAAACTAATTTTTATGCAAACAGTAAACTTTTTACAAGAAAAAAAAAAATGCCTACAATGTCTAATAGGCATGTTTTTGTGTTATTCATTTTCTGAAAGCAGCAGTTATGTCATTGATGTGCTGTTTATAAAAGCATAAACAGGAGTAATGTATTATTGTTACAATGTAAAATACTATTATATATAATTGCCCTACAATCAAAACTGCCATCAAATGTGCTTAACCGCAATGAAATATCTCTCAATGATAGAGGGCATTTCTCTATATAAACATCCATAGAATTATGTTACAGTATTAATTGCAGATACTACCATAACTGCAGAAAGACATCTTCTCTGTGCTTTTTTTGTATTGTCCTGAATAACTATTTCAATCCATGCTTTCCTTCTTTATCAGGATCAAACTACTTCATCTCCTTATTTTGTCTGTAATATACACATTAATGCATTCATTTGACTTGGCTATTTTCAAAAAGTTAAACGGTTTATGTGAGAGATCTCCAGAAAAACAGCAGAATTACTTTTAATTCATGAAAATTTAAAAGCCACCTGCAAATTAGCCCAAAGCTGATATTTCTTCATATTTTTCCAAAGTCTTAGTTTGCTGTTATTGTTGATATTAACCATCTCTGAGTGTGATATTTATTGTCTCATTTAAATGAAAATATATCGACAAATAATTTCAGTTGTGCATAGATGAGACCCAAGCCTTTTGGCATTCTTGCAAAAATAGAAATATTTTTATCACTGAATTATTTTCTAAATTCTATTTCAATTCCGTTCAGATTCATATATATAAGGAAACTTATATATATGAATTTTTTTCCATATATCCATTTTGCAATTTACATTGTATCCTGGTGGATTGTTACAATGTTGATAATATAATGCCAAACAGCTTGCCAAAATCTTCATCTTGCTTCTTTTTTTTAAAAATCTTTTGCTTATGGACGTAAAAATAGAAATATGATAGATAAGAGAGATTCTCCAACTTGCTGCCCGCACAAACCCCCCCCCCCCCACACACAAAGCATTGCTCTATGAGACCATCTAGAACAATCTAACACAAAGATTACCTTTGCATAAAATATTTAGTAAACTCTATAATGAGTGACAAACCACCAGGCAATATTTTTAAACCATGCACCTAATGTTTACTTAATATTATTTACAAAATATCAACATTATTTATTGGTGCACTATATTGCATGAATGGATTATAATTCTTATAATTAAATGAAATAAATGATACTGCCCAGTATTGATGAGAAATTAATCATGCTTTAGCTGTCTTTCTAAATTAAAAGTACTCAAATAATTTTTAGAACTGTGGGAGTTTTATAAATAAAATCTCTTTTTGAGTCTGTTTCCAATAACTGACTTCAGCTCTGTGTATGGAAACCTAAGCTACTATAATTACCTTTGGGATTATATTTAAACAGTTTTACTGCTAGAATTAAAACTGTTGATCTGCTTGATAATTTCAAATAATGAACAATATCTTTAATTGAAGTTCTTCCATGAGTATGGCATAGGACAGCTGCATCCCCACAAGAAAGGCTCTGTAATTAGACATACAGAACATTTCTTTTTTGAACATGGACTAGATGACAAGCTGCCTGGGTTGGAACTCTGATTTCTATGCTTCTGTTAAATAATGTGACAGGTATGCTGGGAAGAAATCTCTATATCACAGTAGGAAACAATCCACAGAAACTGTCAGAGTAATAGACTCAATACTATATGTCATCCCAACCAGATACTGAAAGTCCTTCTGAACCCTTGGAAACTTAATTTTGACTCATAAATCTGATTTTAAAAAAGAAGAAGAAAGATATTTATTTAAAAAAGAAAAACAATCACGTAAAATTTTCTAGTGAACCATTTGATAGCAAGAATTTATAAAAGAAGACTCCTTTCACATTTTAAACTGAATGAAACAAAGTAGAGTTTTGGTAAAAAATAATATCATTTTAAATTAAGCAAAATTCAGTTTTGCAGCCTTTCTTCTACATAAATTAGTAGCAATGTCCTTTTTCAAGGTTTTTTTTCCCCAGAATGATTCTGTTTATCTGAACTATATTCTATAATTGGAGTTTTTCAACGTCCTCTTGTATTGTTCTTATCAGTCTATCCTTTTACCTTATCCATATCACCCTTTTTCCATTTTGGATTAATATGGGTAGCAAAAACAGGATATTGTTTACTGAACTTTTAAAACATTGATTGAAACATTGATTGAAAATATTATATAAGAATTATACACATACACACACACACACACAGGGATTTACTTATTTTATTCTGTCCCTTCCTCTCTGTCCCTTCCTGCCTTTTATTTTTAAACTGAACCTATCATAAAGGACACACTGAACTTAAACATTGACTGGCAGACAACAGTAGAAAAGATGTCCAGTAGGGCAATTAGGACTGGAAATTCTGGCCTCTAAAGCTGAGAAGTTCCTTGTGTGATGAAGATTAAATTTGCAGATGGAACCAAGTTGGCAGGAATAGCCAAAACTCCAGAGGATAGGCTTAAGATCTGGAAGGACCTCAAGAGACTTGAACACTGGGCCGTATCGAACAAAATAAAATTCAGTGCTTTCTTGCTTAAGCAAGAAAAATGAAATGTAGTTATAGAATAGCTGGTACCTAGCTCAGCAGCAGTAACTGTGAAAGTGATCTAGGACAATCCTCGTGGATAATCACTTAAATATGAGCCAGCAATGTGTTGCAGCTGCCAAAAAAGTTGGCACAGTCCTAGGCTGCATAACAGAGAGATAGAATCAAGGTCATGCGGGTATCACTTTATAATAACTTGGTAAGACCATACTTGGAATATTACATCCAGTTTTGGTCGCTATGATATTAAAATGATGTCAAAACTAGAAAGAGTGCAGACAGGAGTAACAAAGATTATTAGGGGATTGGAAGGTAAAACATATGAAGAACAGTTGCAAGAATTGAGTATATCTAGTCTAATGAAGAGAAGGACGGGGATAACATAACAGTGTTCCAATAATTAAGGAGCTGCTACAAAGAAGAGGATAGAATTTAATCAAGGAGAGAACCAACCCAGAAATAAGGGGAAATTTTCTGACAGAACAATTAATAGTGGGGTGGCTTGCCTTCATAGGTTTTGGATGCTCCATCACTGGAGGCTTTTAAGAAGAGATTGTGCAACTATTTGTATGAAATGGTAAACGGTCTCAAGCTTGAGGAGGAGGTTGGACTAGAAGACCTCCAAGGTCCTTTCCAACTCTGTTATTCTGTTATTTTATTTTTGATGCTGTGTGGATTTACCTTAAATGCCCATGCATATAACACTGTGCTTGGAAGGATATCCATTCATTCTCTTATATCCAATTCCTTTGGATGTAAACCAGATAAAAAGCTTGTAATTGTTTCAGATGACATTTATTATTTTAAGAATTACTGCTGGTGATGATATTGTATTTTATTTTACTTTAAACATAAGTAATATGATTAGAAGTAAAAAAGATATAATGATGAATATATTTTACCCTCCTGGAATAAATAGAAAACAGCATACAAATACACATGTTATGAGATATTTTTGTCCATTAGTAATAAAAAACTTTAAAGGAATACACTCTTCCTTTCTGTATGAAACATGCACCATAATCTGTTCTTGAAAATAAAAAACAAGTTTCTGGTACAAACGGAAATGATGAAAAAAGCTAATAAACATGTATTGCGATATTACAATGCAAACACCACTTGTACTTGTGTCCTTACTTGTGTCCTTAGTCATGGGCTTTGCATAGTGATAACACAACTCACATTTCATTATTTGCCCTTTTTGCTCTCCCCTGGCTTTGGCTCTGAAACTTCTTATGGCATTGCATTCCTTATTTATTTATTTAGAAAATGTTTATTTATTTAGAAAATTTATTTGGCCACCCATATTAAATACATAACTCTAAGCACCGAAGAAGCCAGCTCACAAGAAAAACAGTATGAAAACTTTTATAAACAGGGCAGAAAATATAGTTAAACATAATCCAGTACAAAAACCAAGGTACCACATAAGATGCTCAGAATACAAATACACATTTATAGTATTATTTTACCGAAGCATATCTTCTAATTTGAGCTATTATTACTAGTGTAATTCTTTATGGTATGTAGGAAATACAGTTCTTTCCAGCAATTTCATTGTATGCATGATGTACAATGACAATAAAGGCTACTACTACTATTATTATTATTATTATTATTATTATTATTATTATTATTATTATTATTATTGCTACTGTTACTGTTACTATCATCATCATTATCATCATCATCATATTTTAACTGTTTAAGAACTGTCAGGTTTTCTGACAATATAGTTTATTTTCAGGTTTAAAAAAAACCAAATGAGAGTTACAGAAAATACAATCATCATCAAAGTTATATGTGAGTTCCTAAAACAGCTGAAGAGCAAACATACTTCTAATAATAGACTTGTTAATGAGATCTATATTGCACTTTACAAGTTCCTCAAGGCACCTCTACGTAAAGTTCTGCAAAGGAATGGCAAGCAATGAATTATGTTCTGGAATCTTATTCTCCATGCTCAATTATACAAGCCTTCGATTTAAAATGGAGGTGGAACGTTTCAAGCTATTACTGAACAACAAAGCTTAGAAGAGTATGATTTTTGTAGTTCAGCAATAGTTGGGGGGGAGACAACAGATTTCCAATCCATGTTTTCAGTAATATCACATTAAAACACATTTTTAAATAAAATAAATGGTACTCTTAGGACTCACTTGCTAACACTGCAGATTTTATTCTGTGACTGTCTTGCCTGATAGTTTGTAAACTAGATTTGCGGTTGCGTCATTGGAAATGCTACTGTCACTATATTAGCTTTCCAGAATATTCTATGGGCCATCCAGAGATAATGACTTAAAGTTTTGGTAATTTGGGATATCAGATTACAAATTTGGTACTCTATAAACCCTCTGGCTCCTTCTTTCTTTCCATGCTATTTAAACATAATTTATTAGGAACAGTTAATATGGGGATGTAACAAAAGCACTTTAGTATTTAGTTATTTTAAGTGCGTATCAGTAACTTCTGAGAGTATATTTTCCTCTGAACACACCTTGCCTCTGTTTTACATGGCTTTAGAAAAATTGATGGAACCAACTGTGAAAGAGATGCCATAGAGCTGAATGAAGACGGAAGACCTGTGCAAGCAACAACCAAACCGCCTTTATTTGATTGCTATTGCTGTGGATTACCTAAACGCTATATAATTGCTATGATGAGTGGTCTGGGATTTTGCATTTCTTTTGGAATTAGATGCAATCTTGGTGTTGCTATTGTGGAAATGGTTAATAACAACACAGTTTACATCAACGGAAAACCAGAGACTGAGGTAGGTAGAAGGATATATTATTTTAACACAGAAAAATAATATCATAATACTCTAGAAGAGATCAGATTTAAAAGTTTATTTTCTTCATTTTCTTTTCATTTTTTTCAATAAACACTGGCATTAGCAGCTGTTCAGATAGAATAAGCTTATTAGGGTCTTTGTAATTGATATAGAACAGAATGTTCTACTCAGATAAATCAGTTCTCCAAAGTCTCAGACAGAAATTTTGGCTCACAAAATATACATTGTACTAGGTTTATTTCTCTTACTAGAAAGTGTTTCTACTTGTGCTATAGAGAAATACGGTGATATTAAAGCTTGTCTGTGTGTGTGAGCGTGTGTGCCTCCCAGTCAGTATTGACTCATGATAACTGCCTGGACAATCCCTGGTGTTTTCTTGGCAAAGCTTTTCAGAAGTTTAACAGATTAACAGAGTTGGAAGGGACCTTGCAAGTTATCTAGTCCAATCCCCTGCCCAAGCAGGAGACCCTACATCTACCTAGGTTCAAACTCACGACCTCCTGATTGTGAGGCAAGAGCTCCACCTCTAGGCTGGTGGCTTGCTATTGCCTTCTTCCTAGGGCTGAGAATGGGAGTATTTGCCCCAATAGGTATTGTACCTAAAATGGGACTGGATGGGATTAATTTCTAGCCTAATTCCTTCACCACTATACCAAACTAGCTTTCTATTAAAAGTTTAGTCGCATTTATGAAATATTATGTTTTAACTCCCATAGTGATTCTTCATTAGATGTACAGCCTGTTTTTCCTCCAAGGAACTCAAGGTGGCATACACATTTCTCCTGAGTATATGCCAATACTCAGGTTTTATAATAACCCTGTGAAGTAGATCAGGCTGACAGATAGTAAATAGTCGTAGATGGGACAAAGAGCATCGTAAAGCACTTACTGCACTGTAAAAATGGAAATTTAAACCGAAAGCAATATCATTGAATTGAAGCATTCTTGGGGCCAAAATAAACATTCCTAATCCTATTATATCTTCTCTGGAAACTAAAACTGTTAGTTCAGCCACAAAACATTTAGAAGGACAAGAGGTCATGATTCTATGGGAAAAGATACTGGG
The DNA here is from genome assembly GCA_030761175.1 of Masticophis lateralis. NCBI lineage: Eukaryota > Metazoa > Chordata > Lepidosauria > Squamata > Colubridae > Masticophis > Masticophis lateralis. The sequence continues at coordinate 35,839,389 of JAUDYJ010000006.1, read as the reverse complement.
AAACAAGGAGAATGAAAGAAAGTAACACCCTGGAAAGAAATTATATTCATGGAATAACAGCCTTCTTCTTCTTTCAAAACCCCATTGTATTGACATATCACCTTACAGGTTTCACTGTCTTCATTAGGTGCATGATGTGTTATATCCAATAAAATACCTGGATATATTCCATTGCACATAAATCTGTAAAGAGGGACTGTAACTCCACCACCTTTTAAGGCTTGTTTTGCCTAAGCAAGTTCTGTCAATAAACCAATATGTGCTTCGTTGTAACATGTACTGGTTTCCAGTTGAAAGGTGCCCTTAAAATATTTTACAAATTACAATCTGAATGAAAATACATTAACAAAAAATGCACTAAATCAAGGACAATTGTAGCATAACTGGGGAAGATAACTTGTATTTAGAGAAAAGGCATTATTCAGCTAAGTGAATAGCTGCAATAACAATGCCTCAGATATTTTTCTTTCTTGTTTTTGAAATATGATTGTGGGCAGTAAGTGTATCAGCGAAAGCTTTCAAACACTCAGATGTAAAAAAAAATTGTGTAGTCCATCAATTTGAGAACATACTAGCTGATTAATTAATTAATTAAACAAATTTATTTAATACTCTAAGCATATTATGTATAATTTAAGTACAGTTTAATTAATAAAAAAGAACTGACAATTTTTTTCCCTTCCATCAGATAAGTTCGTTTTTAAAGCTCTTAGAGGACAAATATTGATTAATGATAACTGCAATATCTGGATTTTGCAGTAAAACGTATTTTACAAACATCAAGATGCTAGCTATGTGTTACTGTTTAATATTGTTTTATTTGTAGAAAGCTCAATTCAGCTGGGATCCAGAAATAGTAGGACTCATTCATGGGTCGTTTTTTTGGGGCTATATTGTTACACAAATTCCAGGAGGCTTCATTGCAAATAAACTAGCAGCTAACAGGTAATATACACATATATTATAATGCAATACAGAATTTAGAAAAACACATGATGTAATAAATATGTATAAATATAGTGTTACATTTCTAGAATGCAACATTTTAAACAATGTATAATCATTTGTATATTTACATGTAATATGGCCATATTACTATTATCCTTCTCATCTTTTCTACTACCTTCTACTAATCGTATCTTATGATTATATTACTTCGTTGTTTGTATGTACATTAAGAGGTTATGCATCAGAGTCAAATTCCTTGTGTGTCCAATCACACTTGGCCAATAAAGAATATTCTATTCTATTCTATTCTATTCTATTCTATTCTATTCTATTCAATAGTTAATATTAATCTTTATTTAATATAATGAGGCACAAAAATAGTTCATTACTGTGAAACTACAACTACCAGTAGTTTCTCTGATAGCTAATGTTAATTTAAGCTTGTCAGATTATCTTGGTGTTCTGAAATAAAAATAATAATGCTAATTTTAGAAGAACTTAGTAAAGAAAAGTATGAACAAAAAGTTTTTAATATTGGACATTTTGAGAGTAACATTTATAAAAATGTTCACAATACAAATAACTATAAATATCATGTAATTTAATCTGTGTTCAACTAAATTGCTCAGATGATATCAGATGGCTATGTGCAATTCTAGAATATAAAGTCTTCAATGAAAGTTTAGTTTGTCCTTTTTTTAAAAAAATGATCTCTGGTTAATTTGAACTTTTGTTTAGGCCAGCTTTTCTCAATTCAATATATAGTATCATGGCATTATGACAATATGAAATTATAGGGGAAAATTATATTTCTCCTTTTTTTAGGGTGTTTGGAGCAGCAATTTTCCTAACTTCAACTCTAAACATGTTCATTCCTGCAGCTGCCAGAGTACATTATGGGTGTGTTATGTTTGTAAGAATTTTGCAAGGCCTTGTGGAGGTAAGTACCAATGTAGATGTTTATTTGCACCAGTTATTAAGTTTTCATTAATTGCCTGTAAGCAATACAAAAATTAAAATAATGTTTGCATCATTCCAGGGCAAGTAATTTTTTGCAACTGTGTTAAAATTGAATCTCTTGGTTACCTTGGTTACCTTTTAATACTTATTTGTTGATATTTGAGAGCTTAGTGACGAAGAACAGGAGGGGAACTTGCAGATCCATCTATGGTGGGTATCAAGGTGGGAGGGAAACAAGTGATGAAAGTAGCCTCACACCATAGCAATACAAGTGCCATCTCTTGTACACACATTGTGATGCCACACACGCAGAAGGGGAAGCTCATTCACAACAACACAATAATGGTTTCATCATTTTGACTGAACCATCTGAATGTGCAGAAGCCTTTGGAAATATGCTATTATTGTAAAATTGCAAAAAACAAAATGAATTGAAGTTTAATTTTCAGTCATGTGAATGCCAAAAGGTGAGAGGTGCAATTTCAACTAATAGTTTCAGCTTCAACTAATAACAAGTAGATTCCCATTGAAGAAAATCAGTATTTGAAGTAACTGGATCTTTCGAAATCCTTTCCATTCTTAAATCTATTAAAACTATTAAAATCTATTAAAACAAAGCTTCATACCCAGGGCAGGATTTATTTGGTCTATTTAGGACTGTAATAAAATAGCTTTGCAGATATTGGTCTGTGATGTTTACGTCTCTGGAAATACAGATAGAAAAGTTTGTGCAAATAAAGGTGAAGTGGCTGGGCAATAATGAAGCAGCACAGACAGGCTAGTGACAACAGCTCTTTATTGTACGGTGAGACTTCAGCGACTCAATGCTGGCAGCAACCCTCTTTATATACACTTGGGCTGCTGGCCAGTAACCAATCAGAAACAACCCCTAGTTTGAAATTCCCGCTCTAAACAGCAACAACATAACAAAAGGAATCAAAATTCAAACAGAATTCTACCCTGAGAATCATTATTTCCTTTCTGTACTGTATTATATACATATGTGTATGTACAAACGCACTTATATACACGAACACACATTTGAAGTCAATCCCTTAGAAGTGAGATGACTTCCTTTTGCAGATGATTCCTGTCTAAAACAATAAGACCAGTTACTTGCATGTAATAAAAATGTGAGCACAAATGAAAAATTTAAATGCAAAAATTTAATGCTGTGCAAAATTTGCTAGGGGGTGACTTATCCAGCATGCCATGGGATGTGGAGTAAATGGGCTCCTCCAATGGAAAGAAGCAGGCTGGCAACTATTTCATTTTGTGGTATGTTGGTTTTTCTTCTCTTGTTTTATGAAAATGCCTGCACAATGGGTTGAATGAAAAATACTATGCTGATTATAAAACAATAGGTATTCACTTATTTTTCTTTTTCTTTTCTTTATTTTTTTTTATTAATATAGATAAAAAGGGCAACATCCATATAAGCAGTGTGTTGTCTGGTTACAATTCTTTTGAGTAACATTCATCATAGTAACAATAATAGCATTCTCCAATAGTAATCTCATAATAACAGTGCTTTTCCCTCATAATATTAATTATTAACACTAATCAAAATTAATCAAAATTAATAAGTTACAGTAGCTTAATAATAAAATTACTTTTTCTCTTGTAGTTTTTGAAGTTCTAACTCCTGTTTCTCTCAGCCAACCATTGATAGAACAGATCCCATACCTCAAAATATTCAGTGACTTCCTTTTCTTTAATTTCAAATGTTAATTTATTCATTTCTGCCCATTCTAAAATTGTTGTTATTATCTTTTCTTCTTTGGGGATTTCCTCGCCCTTCCAATGTTGTGTGAACGTGATTCTGGCTGCTGTTAACACATGTATTATTAAGTATACATTTCTTTTACTTTATTTACCTGGTATGATGCCCAACAGAAATGTTTCCTGTTTTAGATCTATATGTTTGTTTATTATCTTTTCTAGCCAGGTGTGTAATCTAATCCAGTATTTTTTTGCTTTTGGACATGTCCAAATATGAGCCCAGGATTTGGTTGCACTTCCAATACTTGGAAGACATATTCTTAAACATTCTAGCTAATCTTGCTGAAGAGAAGTGCAATTTATAAAACATATTGTATACGTTTTCTTTATATGCAGTGGACATTGTCAAATTATAGTTTCTGTCCCACAACTTTTGCCCTTTGTCCAATTCTATGGAATATCCAAAAATTTTAGCCCATGCTATAATAGTTTCTTTTACTTGCTCCTCTTCTATTCTAGTAGTCAATAAATAATTATAGAATTTTTTAATCAGTTTCTCCTCCGGTACTATTAAAATTTGATCCAATTCTGTTGGTTCTTTATAAAAAGTTTTAACATCTTTATAGTATCTATAAAGGTGGCCGCATATATCAGTACATGCAGCCACCACACTAAATTTATCCCTTGGCTATTCAATTCCTGTTTGTTTTTCAATTCCCCCTTCTCATTTAAAATATCTTCGTATCTTACAATTTTTCCCATATCCATCACATTTGGATATGTTAATGCTTCCGTCGTTGAGAGTCAAACTGGTATTTTCAAATAGTGTTTTTCCTTGATTTTTATTCATATTGAGGTTTTCACTTATTTTTCATTTGAGGATTTAGTTACCAAAAAGACCTTTCTTAATATCTGAAGGACATATATTTTTGCTATTTGTGTCTGTTGTAAAATTGTTGCTTATCTTATGATATATTTCTGCACATATGGTTTCTACTTTCTCTATGGCAATTTCAATAAAAAAAAATTTTAATGCTTAGATTTTTGGTTCTTTAACATAAACCCAGTTACCCATATCAACCAGATAGTGACTTTGCTTATACCACTTATTTATTTGTTGTACTGCATATTCAATTAAATTTTTGAGGTTTAGAAACATGAATGGAATGGAATGGAATGGAAGAGAATGGAATGGAATGGAAGGGAATGGAAGGGAATAGAATAGAATAGAATAGAATAGAATAGAATAGAATAGAATAGAATAGAATAGAATAGAATAGAATAGAATAGAATACTTTATTTGGATTAGAAATACAAGAAATTTGTCTTCTGTGCAGATGCTCTTAGTGAACATGCAAAGGAACAGAGTAATAATAATCATAAAACAAATAAGAGTGGGTAGTAAAGAAGATAAGAAGAATAATAGTAATTCCACAGCCATATAACAAGGGTATATTAGATATAGATAGATAGATAGATAGATAGATAGAAAAGACAGACAGACAGATAGATATCTTATGTCCTTATAAGGACATCCACCAGGGATTGGCTAATCCACCAGCAGGAATTTCAAATCGCTGTCTCTGGGCGGTGCGACTTGCCGGAGTGCTTAAAAGAGAGCAATGGCAGCTCAGCGCCAGTCTAGTTCTCACTAATGAAAAGTGCTGAATGGACCTGAGCTGGTCGTGTCTTCTTTTCCTGCACCTGATCTAACACTGGCGACAAAGAACACAAAAGAACCACAGCAACGACCCTCGACCCACCTGGCGAGGGAGACCTCCACCACCGATTGGCAGTACACCGGGGACATCCAGATGAGGGAGTTCCGCAATGCTCCAGCATGGTTGGCCTGCGCCACCCCGGCGAGGGAGACCTCCACCACCCCGTGGAGGCAGACCCGCTGCGCTCCAGCAAGACAGTCACCGCCACCCTGGCAAGGTAGGCCGACACCACCCCAGAGAGGAGGGCCTCCACCACCCTGGCGAGGGAGGCCTGCACCACCCCAGCGAGGTCGGCCAGCAACAACATCGACCCAACAAGCACCAGCAACAAATGCCGCAGACAACTGAGGGACTTCAACACCAAAAACATCTACGACAACAGGAACTGGGAGCCCAACCAGACCCCGCCACCTCGGAGGAAGTTGAGAGGAAACACCAGAGACTTACCGGGATTCAGTGGCGACAGTCAGCAGCAGCGACGGTCAGCAGCGAGACACCCGACATCCAGGCCAGGAAGAAGACCGGCATCACCAGCGAACAGAGGTCCGAGATCCAGCCGGAGGTGCTGGGGTGAAGCCCGTACACTCGATGGCCGAATCCTGTCCAATTCCAGGGCAGGAACCAGGAGACACCGGAGCTCCGCCTATCCTGGAAGGCGGCGAAGCTTAACTGGGACTGTGCAGGTCAACCGGGAGTACCAGGCATCCGGCGTACCTGCGCGACTACGTGACTCTGATTAACTTTGATGGACTGACTACTAACTAGGAGAGGAGGAGTGTTACGTCCTTATAAGGACATCTGCTGGGGATTGGCTAATCCACCGGCGGGAATTTCAAATCGCTGTCTCTGGGCGGTGCGACTTGCCGGAGCGCTTAAAAGGAAAGCTCCGGCAGCGCAGTGCCAATCTAGTTCTCACTAATAAAAAGTGCTGAATGGACCTGAGCTGGTCGCATCTTCTTTTCCTGCACCTGATCTAACAAGATAGATATAGAGAGCCAGACAGACAGATATATATAGATATAAAGAGAGAGAGAGAGAGAGAGAGAGAGAGAGAGAGAGAGAGAGAGAGAGAGAGAGAGAGAGAGAGGTAAAGGTAGAGATAGATAGATGATAGATAGATAGATAGATAGATAGATAGATAGATAGATAGATAGATAGATAGATAGATAGATATAGACAGATGATAGATAAATATAGAGAGACAGACAGACAGATGGATAGAGATAGAGATAGAGAAAGAGGGATAGATAGACAGACAGACAGACAGATAGATTAAACACTACTGTGAGATGTAGGTGTTCAGTAGAGTGATGGCACGAGGGAAAAACATGTCCCTGTGTCTAGTTGTTTTAGCATGGAATGCCTTATAGTGGCATCTTGAGGACATGAGTTGGAACAGTTTATGTCCAGAATGTGAGGGGGTCTGTAGATGTTTTCTCAGCCCTTCTCCTGTCCCTCATAATATACATATTTTCTATGGAAGGCAATCTAATTGCAATTGTTTTTTCTGCAGTCCTAACTATCTGTTGGAGTTTGTACTGTCACCTGTTTAATTGGTGTACCAGATCAGAGAGTTAAAGAAGTACAAATTACAGATTCAATAATTCCTCTGTAAAGCTGAATCAACAGCCCCTGCCTGGGGCAGTCTGAACTTCCTGGGTTGTTGCAGGAAGAATATTCTTTGTTGTGCTTTTTTAATGATGGTTCTAATGTTGGATATCCATTCCAAATCCTGGGAGATTATGGAACCCAAAGCTTGAAGACTCTATTGTTGATACTATAGTAAGAGGTGGTAGAAAAGGAAGGCTCCTCCTAAAATCCATTCTCACCTCTACAGTTTTAAGCATGTTCAGCTCCAAGTTGTTTTTGCTGCATCATAGGGCCAGTTGTAACACAATTCACACTACCAAATGCTAAGCTAATGTAGTTGGCTAGTTCATGATTCCATGTGTTGTGTGAATATACTAATCAATAATCAAATTTAATTCCTACTTATACAGCCATCCTTATTGATATCATTAATTCATTCCTCTTCTGAGTTCAGGCTGCCTTCCCTAAACAAATATTTATTATTGTTTAAAATTTTTGATTTATTTCCAGACAAGTTGAATGTTGATCGAAGTCAGTACAATTATCTAAAAACCATTAAGCAATTTATTATATTTGATTCAAATAGTGTTTTAAAAGAATTGTTGGAAAATTTCTTTTAAGGTACAATTTAGATAAACATTTTGAACTAGTTTGCTAATGAATTATTCCAAGAAGAGTTCCAATGTTCTCAAGATGCCCAATAGTTCATACATAAGTTAACTGTCTATTAAATAATATAAACTAATTTCAAATGAGGAAAACAGAACACCTGAGTCTACGCATCTACCAGAATAATTAATTAGCAACACTGGTAAATGCCAAAATAGAATTTCATGGCTTGTCTTTATGAGCTCTCAATAGGATCCAAATGCCATTTATTTTTTTTAACCATTTACTAGTAGCATATTTTCCTATAAATCATCACATCATACTATTTACAGCAGTCATGTCCTTTCATGTTATAATATTGTAGAAAAGGCATTTTCAGTTTTCAGGACCAAAAGGCACAATTAAAATTTTGGGAGTAATATATAAACACTTCTCATAATGGAAGACATAATGGGCACAGCCAGTATTTTTGTATGTATGTGTGTCTATGTGCATATATGTGTACACATACAAATTTACCAGAAAACAAACTATTGAGATTCCTCCATTGAACCCCTTCTAGCATTTCAGGATGGATTTTACCACCTCAACACTCTTTTGTCCCTTTTCTGGGCAGATGTGTATATTTCCAAATAAAGCATTCGCCCAATGAAGTCTTCTTTGAGCAATGATGATTCCAGCAATGATGACTATGAAGTTTTGTTTTATTAATAAGACTTATAAATGATCTCACTCCAGAAGCTCTAGGCATGTACAGTATCAAAGCACAGTACAAGGAATAATAGGATGGAAAACAATAAAACCAGGTAGAATGAGAAACAATATTGGCACAGATCTTCCTCTGACTGCTTAATCACCAAAGAGCTCTTGGAAAAGCCAAATCTTAATTATTCTCTGGCAGGCCCTAAGAATTGGGGGGGGGGGCGGGCAATCATTGCACCAGGGAACAGATAATCCAAAGAAAGGGAATAGCCTCCCAAAATGTCTGCCTCAATTTCCTCCTGTTGAACCTCGTACTAGGAGGGAATCTTCCACATAATAGTTCAAGTAGGTGTTCTCTAAGATTCCCTGATGCTATACCATTCACAACATTATGGAATTTGGTTGTGGCTTTCTTCACAGGTTTTTTTAAAAAGTATTATTATTACTTCCCAGACTAACAACAGTCCTGAGAATTTTAGGCTGGTCAATGTAAATTCTATGTGTTAATGGCGTGTATTCATTTATTTATTAAATTTATGAGCAACCCATCTCACTATTGAAGCAACTCTGGGCTTATAAAACTTTAGTTAGCAATGTAGTGTTCTTCCAAACAGAACACTTATTTTTAGTGATATAATGGGTTAGGTATGTTGGAACACAACTGTTGACCCATACATATGTGATTTTTGCTGCAGGTTCTTATGCTGGGGCAGTAGTTGCTATGCCACTTGCAGGTGTACTGGTGCAATATATAGGATGGTCATCTGTCTTCTATACATATGGTAAGTTGCCCAATGAAGAAAAAATATCATAGATAAAGTAATATATATTGAAATAATGCTGACAAATATTTTTTCAATATTTTAACTGGTTGCCAAAATCCTGTTTCATTCTACATTTAAAGGAATTTTTGGGATAACCTGGTATATGTTCTGGCTGCTGCAAGCATATGAGAGCCCAGCTGTTCATCCAACAATAAGCACTGAGGAAAGAATTTACATAGAAACTAGTATAGGCGGAGCCAACTTAATCAATACCAGTGTAAGTTACTTGTAGCTTCACTTCATAGTTTTTCCCTCTCTTAGAAATGATTTATTGTCCAAAATTACTGCAGAAACCATCAATTAACAAATGTCTATGGAGATTCTCAGTCATCCAGGTCATGGCTGTCCCAAAGGTGCTTTTTCAAGAGGCAACTGGTTTTTCTTTGAAGACATTTTGCTTCTCATCCAAGAAGCTTGAAGAGCCATAGAAGCTTCTTGAATGAGAAGCGAAACATCTTCAAAGAAAAGCCAGAAAGTCCAGTTACTTCTTGAAAAAACACCTTTGGGACATCAATTAACAACAAATCTGTATTTTGTCAGATCACTACTGTAACTAAATGTTTGTGAAGGTTCTAACACAAGAAAATCTTACTACTGAACTTCTGTGCTTGTTGTCTCTGGAGATTCTCAGTCATCCAGATTGTGGTTGTCCCTTTTTTCAAGAGGCAACTGGACTTTCTTCTTATTCTTGAAGATGTTTCGCTCTGAAGTAAAGAAGATTCTTGTATAAGAAGTGAAACATCTTCAGAGATTAACAAGAAAGTCTAGTTGCCTCTTGTTCTGTGCTTGTTGATTTAATACCCTATTTTATGCTTTGACCCTGAAGACTTTTGTTAGATTTCAGATTTTGCTTGATGTGATTTTTAGATTCAGTAACAAAAATGGTCTTAATATGTAATTGTAAATGGAGAGAGAAAGAAATGTAGATCCAGTTTCCAGTCTCCCATCTCTCATCTCGGGCTTTTGAAATCATAATATGGTATAAATCAGGGCAGTGATGAAAGTCAATTTTTTTTACTACCGGTTCTGTGAGCATGGCTTGGTGGGTGTGGTGTAGCTTGGTGGACATGTCAGGGGAAGGAAACTGCAAAATCTCCATTCCCACCTCACTCTGGGGCCAGCCAGAGGTGATATTTGCCAGTTCTCTGAACTACTCAAAATTTTCTCTACTGATTCTTCAGAACCTGTCAAAACCTGCTGGGTTTCATACCTGAATCAGGGGTGTTTTGGCTGCCAGAGTCTGCAGGAGGCCTCACAGGCCAAAAATGGGGTGCAGGGAGGCCGCATGGTCTCCCATGCCCTGTTTTGGCTGCCAGAGGCACCAGGGGCCGGTCTTTTGCTATTTCCAGGCTGGCCCAGTGGGCCAGATTTAAGCACCCCACGGACCGGATTCGGCCCTCTGGCCTTGAGTTTGACACCCCTGGTTTAAATCAAACAGGTTGGGAAACAATGCTTCTTTTCTTGTTTCTAAGCTTGTAATATAAAGACTTTTTAAGTTTTTTCTCCGGCACCTTGTATAAATAGAAAGTTTGGATCAAGTTTGCATTTTAGCATTAAATTCAGTTTATTTTTAAGAAGGATTAAATCTGAATTCCACAAATATGCATAGGGCTGTACTATACAGCAGGCCTTAAAGGGGATACTTCTATCAGAATGCCTTCTTCTCCACCAATTGTGATTTCAGGGACTACTGATGTTTCAGGCGGAATGGGATTTTTCACCTCCTACCCTTGGCCGTGCCTGCTTCTCTGCCAGGCTTCCGCCTTGGGGGAATTTTCCTCTAGCTTTTCTTCTCGGCTGACATGCCCCTGTCCATTCGCTTCAGCCAATCAGCTCCGGCTCCTCTGTCCCATACACTTCGGCACAGTCCATTCAACGCCACACTGTTCCACACTGTTCGTCCCGGACTTTTAGCCTCCCAGAATGGTTAGCCGCCAGCCAATCGGCAACCAGAAACCCAGGGGGAAGGGTTGAAGGGAAGAGCAGGCATGAGGGTGCGGATAGTAAGGCGGTTTCATCCAAAGGAGTTTTTGTTTCGGCTGGGTATCCTAGCTTTAGAAAGAGAGAGGGAAGGAGGAAGGAAAAGGAGGGGGGGTGGTCCTTCCTTCATCTCCTTTTTCTCTCCCTCCCTTCCCACCCTCTTTCTTCCTTCCTTCCTTCCTTTCTTTCTTTCTTTCTCTTTCTTTTCTTTCTTGCCTCCCTTCTCTCTCTCTCTCTCCCTCTTTCCCCCCCTTCCCTTCCTTTCCTCCTTCCCTCTCTCTTTCTAAGGCTAGGATACCCACCCGAAACAAAAACTCCTTTGGATGAAGCTGCCTCACTATCCGCACCCCCACCTCTGCTCTTTCCTTCCACCCGTCCCCCTGGGCTTCTGGCTGTCAGCATTGGCAATTAGCCAAATGGGTGGCAGGTAACCATCTCGGGAGGCTAAAAGCCCGGGACAAACAGTGTGGCATCGAATGGGCTGTGCCGAAGCATGTGGGATGGTGGGGCCATGGCTGACTGGCCATGGCGAATGGGCGGGAGAGTATCAGCCGAGGAGAAAAGCTAGAAGAGAATTCCCTGTGCCCTTCAGCTAGTAGTGGAATTAGAATTGCATCTTTGAGCCAAAATCTAAGGCCACCCAGCCTTCCAGTTTCAAATGTCTACTTGAGGATAACAACAAAGGGACCGAGCATGGATTCCCAGGCTGGTAATGACATTCTGAACAGAGTGGGATTGATGCTGCTTGCTGCAGAATCTTGTCCCTTTCATTATGTAGATAACAAAAGGAGAGGTTACTTATTCAATATTTGTTTTTCAAATATTGTTTTCTTCAATGAAAATACCTTCAGCCAAATAATACATATAAATGACAAATTGAATGTTAAATTGATGCCTAACATTACCAAAGTGAACCACAGCCTCCCATCATTCTAATGCTTTGGCATTTTCTCTTCTAGAGATTTAGCACCCCTTGGAAGCAGTTTTTCACTTCGATGCCGGTTTATGCAATTGTTGTGGCAAACTTTTGCAGAAGCTGGACTTTCTACTTGCTGCTCATAAGTCAGCCTGCTTATTTTGAAGAAGTCTTTGGATTTGCAATAAGTAAGGTAAAAATATAAACCCAAGGAATTTCTCTAAAGGCCTGATGGTAAATTAATGATTGTTCTCAATGATTTTCATTTGATTATACCTAATAAATCGGCATGCTTGAATCTTCTCTTAATATAGCTCACTGTTATCCAGTGCCAACTGCTTAATATACAAATAACTTAATCAAAATCAAGGATTGTTTGACGGGAGAGAAAAGAGCTAACCTGTATATCAATTGTGCTGTGATACAAATCAGGAATGGGTTTCAAAACCCGGCGCTACTGGTTCTCTCGTGGGTGCGTGATGGGCGGCTGGGTGGGCGGAGCCTCCTACCACTGCCGCTACTGGGTCACCCGATTCGGGGCGAATCGGTAGCAATCCACCACTGATACAAATGATGTTTTGTTATCCAATGACTTGTACATTCCATAACAGCATTATAAGTGGTCTTTGGAGGAAGTCCTTAAATTCTTTGGATGTTTATTACCAACATATTGTATATGTATACAAATATTGTGTATTTTTAATTGAACTGTTGGTGTTTTGAGTATTGAGTGTTAAACTGGAGGCCTGTACAATATTTGACATTAATTTTTTATCTATAGCAAATGTTCATATAAACCTGTTAATTGTGTTGGAAAATTAAGATGTACTTCGTTGGTGAAAAACCATATCTGAGACATGGTAGGGCTAACTAGCTACCATGGAGGGCATGGTAGCTAGTTAGGATTTCTGAGCTACACCCCTTTGTCTGCTGTTTCCATTTAGCAGTCTTTATTATTTTTTTAACAATCACTTTGACAATTCCTTTTATGGTAGATGTCACCATAACTTGTAGTGGCTGATGACAAATGGAAATTTGTCAGCTCAATTCTCTAGTGCAAAATATACTAAATTCACCTATGCTAAGGAATGATATGCTCCTCAAATATTCACTTAATTAACTTCATACATTAAGAGAAAAAAACATATTTCTTTTAGTGACGTGATTTCCATTGTATGTATTTACTTCCAGGTTGGCCTTTTGTCTGCAGTTCCGCACATGGTAATGACTGTTATTGTACCCATTGGAGGCCAACTCGCTGACTTCTTGCGTAGCAGCAGAATTTTAACAACTACTGCTGTCAGAAAAATCATGAATTGTGGAGGTATGCTTAGTTCTTATATGTAATTTATATTTTACTACCTAACTATCAGACTGATTTGCTGATTTTAAAAATAAATGCAAAATCTCAAGTATTTTGTATATTGTACATTGAAAGGGAGGATTGAATTATCAAAATATATGAGGACATGAGAACAGACTTTTTTTTTTGCTATAAGTTTCATTGCTTCTGAGATAATCTGTTGGGGCTGCAGGAAGGAAGGGAGGGAGGGAGGGAGGGAGGGAGGGAGGAAGGAAGGAAGGAAGGAAGGAATTATTGTGACTTTTATGTCAGTTTAATCTTACAAAATCTAAGCAATTTATAAATATCAAACAATGTATGCAAGAATGACAATGCCCATGAACACCTACATGTGCACACATACAGAGAGAGAGAGAAAGAGAGAGACAGAGAGGGGAGACACACACACACACACACACACAGACAGAGAATGAGAGGCATGATGTTTTTATAAAAAGCAGAGAAAACTAGAAACCAATCTGTATGTATTTAGGGTTTGGAACTAATTTTAAAGAAAAATAAACTAAAAACAATATCAAAAATAGATAAATTGTTTTAATACTTCCTGAAATGGTGTAGTTTGAAGAATTAATAACCTTCTCCATACATTTCCTTTGCAGGTTTTGGGATGGAAGCTACTTTACTTTTGGTGGTTGGATATTCTCACACGAGAGGTGTGGCTATTTCATTCTTGGTTTTAGCAGTAGGCTTTAGTGGATTTGCTATTTCAGGTAAAACATAAACTGTTAAACACATTGTATTTTAGTATCAACAGGATTATTATTGCAATTTATTGTTTCTATACCGGGTATCCTCATCCCTAGGCTGCCCATCATCTTGGCTCTTGACTTTTAATTTTAATTAAAGGCTATTCTGACATTCTTAAATGGCTTTTTAAACTGATTAATTTGTAATGAAACCTTTACTTCATAAAAATTAAAAAGAAGCACAATTATGCTGTAGTGAGTGATTGACTACTTAAATATGTTTGTTTTATTATTTATGTGTTTAAAATATTCAAAATCAGTAATATAATTTCATCTTGACAGTTAAAACCTGAGAATTGTCTATGAAATATGAGAGGTTATGATATTTTCAGTGCCTTATTTTCAAAATAATGGTTTTTCTCTATGCTTTATTTGAGAAACCAGGGCTACGCACAGAGTCCACACTTTTAAAAATAAGCTGAGGCTTGGACCAAAACTCAAATATTTTAAATTAATTTTACATTGACATTAAATTAAATCTAATTAACACAATTAGCCCTAATGTATTTAATCCCTTTTTTCTAATGCCTTACTTGGTAACCATGTTTGAAATTCTCAAGGACTAAATCAAATTCCAGAAGACAGTGAAGTCTTGGATCAGCCTAAAAGAAGCAGCTGCGTTTTCAGCTGCTTGAATCATTCTCATGCTGACAGAATACATCCTGTTAATATAATATTTTGTGTTACAGGATTTAACGTCAACCATTTGGATATTGCACCTCGGTATGCCAGCATTCTCATGGGCATCTCTAACGGAGTTGGGACATTGTCAGGAATGGTCTGCCCTCTCATTGTTGGTGCAATGACAAAACATAAGGTAATGATGTTCAGATTTATTTTTTCCCTAAATGATTTCCAAATGCATGGCAGTCAGTTATTGTTTTTAAACCGTCATTAGTTTTACCAATTTCAATTCCTGGTCATCTTGAAAAACATGGTGGGGACATGAGAGTTTATTTCAGTAAGTAGAATTTTTACATTGGGCTCTCTATGAAAAGTTTTCAGAATTTCCAGCTGATTCAAAATTTATTATTAACTAGCCACAGAAAGTGACTCTTTGTTACAATAGCTTCACTGGTTACTTATTTGTCTCCAGGATAGTGATAGCAATAGCACTTAGACTTATATACCACTTCATAGTGGTTTACAGCCCTCTCTAAGCTGCTTAGAGAATCAGCATATTGCCCCCAACAATCTGGGTCCTCATTTTACCAATCTCAGAAGGATGGAAGGCTAAAATGAAAGTTAAAAGATAAGATGAATGAAAAATGGTGGATAAATAAATATCTAAATATGTTTATGAGAAATAAAAATAAAAACTTTTTTGTAAAAAAAAAAGAAGGCTGAGTCAAGCTCAGAATTGAATTCCTGGAGTCAGCAGTGAGTTAGCCTGCAGTACTGCATTCTAATTACTGCACCACCACAGGTCTCTCTCAATTCAATGCTGGTTATTAGCGCCAAGATTTCTGTAGTTTGAAATATAACATTTTCCTGCCATAAAGACTATTGGCTCCTCCACTATCACAACCATAGCTGATAGTAACAAAAGAAAGGGGCCTTTTATGCAGGTGCTCCTTGACTCTGTCTGCTAAAGTAACCCAGGCTGTCTTTTGGCACAAAAATAGTCTTATTTGGCTCCAAAGAGCTCTTGCTAATAAAATCAATTTATTTTAAGGTGATGTTATTTATTATATTATTTGATAGGTTTTTAGTATTTGATAGGTTTTTAGTATTTGATAGGTTTTAACTGCAGCTTTGTTGTTTTCTTTATATATTTTAAATTTAAATTTTTTTAAATGTAATTTTTGGTGGAAAAATGGAATGCAAATTTAATCTACATGAAATATGTCCCATGTCATTTCTTTAGACTCGTGAAGAATGGCAAAATGTCTTTCTAATAGCTGCGTTAGTCCACTATAGTGGAGTAGTATTTTATGCTATCTTTGCTTCTGGTGAGAAGCAGGAATGGGCTGACCCAGAAAGTCTGAATGAAGAGAAATGTGGAATACTTGAACAAGATGAACTGGCTGAAGAGACTGAACTGAACAATGATACTTTTGTTAACTCAAAGAAAACATATGGCGCTACTATTCAGCATGACGAAGCACCAAGGAAAGAATTGCAGAAGGAAAAGGGAGTGAGGCACAATGTTGAAGAACAGACTGTTTATCAGTATGAAAATGGAAACTTTCAAGATTCATTGTAAATGTGTTCATGGTTTGTGTGACCATTACCATCAGTGTATACAAGCAAGCTCTATCTGAATTTATTATATTATTGTGGCTAATCCTGCCAAATTATTGGCTGTAAGACATAGTGATTTTCAGCGTGTGTTACAGGAAATGGATTAATAAAAATACATCTGATGTGTGTAGTGTCTCTGATCAGCCCTTGGGTTTGCAAAGCCACAGTCGTTTAATACGGAGAGCTTTGCTACTAATGACATTTTTAATACACCACACTTCAGCAATGCAATCGTAGTCACGACTCAAACATTATAACCATGTAAAAATCCCATGAGCAGAATTTTCTACTCAGTTCATTTCCATAGTAATACCCTGTTTTCCCCAAAATAAGACATCCCCTCATAATAAGCCTAATTGGGCTTTTGAGCACATGGCAATAAGACGAAGCGCTTATTTCAGGGTTCAGAAAAATATAAGACAGGGTCTTATTTTCAGGAAAACACAGTATACAATGGAGGATGCACTGTGTTTAAGTTGAAATTATACTGTACAGATAGTGAACCTCCTTTAACAATGCAAAGTGTTAGTGGGACTGGAAACTGTTGTTAAGTGACATACAATTTAAAAAATCATGTGACCACACAGCTGCTGCAATTCCAGCAGTCCCAGCTGCTATTGTTAAATGAAGACCACGCAGGTCATTAAGTAAGGACCTCACATGATTACAACTTTCCAAGTTCCTGCCAGCTTCCCATTGACTCTGCTTGTGGGATGCCAGCAGGGAAGGTTGAAAATTGCAATTATGTGACCATAGGGATGCTGCAATGGCTATAAGTACAAGATCCACTCATAACAATAACTCTTTCAGTGCTGTCGTGCACTTGCTGAATGAGTGGTCATTAAATGAGGAATGCCTACAGTTGTTTAGATGGAGCTTTAAAAAGCCTGCTGTATGGTGTGTTTTTTTGCCATTTACTAACTCTTTATGTAATCAGTTCCAATGAGATACATATTTTAGACCATCTCCAAAAATATATGCCTGTTATATTATAAAAATATATTTGCCAGTGGTCCACAATTTTAGATCTATAAGTTTATTATTAAAACATTTATCCATTATCCTACCTGACTATCACATTACAACCTCAAACTCAAATTATACACAAAAATAAACGAAGCACAGCTATAAATGAAGATCAACTCGTTAGCATAATTAATAATTCAATTATGTTGAAGTCATTGAGGCAAACCAAAAATCCTGGGCTTCTTCAAGATCCTGAATGTAACCCTTTGAAATTGTCAAAAAATTGTCACTAAATTATAATTTTTAGTGTAATTGAAGGGGATCATGATTAAAGCATATTAAATTAATATTAATTTAAGATAAATTAAATCGTTTACTTTTTGCCCTGGTTACATCCATGGTCTGCATGTATCCTCCAGATCTCTTCTCAAAGGTCAAATGGGCCAAAGTTTCACACTCTCCCCCCCCAAATAAAATTGTGTTCCTACATTATACTGCATCTTTTCCACACCAAATCCATCTGAAATATATCAGTTATTTGCCAGCCATTGAAAATAGGAACAACTCAGACCATTCTTCCAAGTACAGTCCTTATATGCCCTGATTGGAAAGACTTTTGTCAAATGAGGTTTAAAGTATGTCATTTTATACTGTACTTCATGAACTGGGAAGCCAACATAAACAAAAATAACCCCTTAGATAAATAATATTTAAGTAGATACCGAATCAGGACAGATACAGAGTGGTTGGAATTTGTGCAAGTTCAAATAATGCAATATTCAATTTAGCATAGACTGTAAATTGATACCAGGCTGTATTTAATGCTACCCAAAATTCAATTAATGTGAGTCTAATGCATGTGCAATTGAGGCAAGTGCATGCACAGGTGGTTCAAATTTTAGATGTTGCTAATCTTTGTGAGTGGAAAATGGAGAAAAGGAAGATCCCATCACAGGAAAACAGCACAAGTTCAAGAAAGAAGAGACTTGCATTGGAGCAAAAAAATGCTTTTCTTGTCATGTTGCCTTCCCAGTTTAAATAACATGAGGGTCGTCATAGCAATACTAAAATAGGAAAAGATGTTGGAATACTTGAATCTGCAGTAGAATTTGTTTTTGTTTTGCTTTCGATAACCACTCTGTGGCTTTTGTTAACCCTAAATTTAAATTATAAGTATATTCTTTTTTATCCATTACTGTACTGTTTTAGCAACATACATATGAAACATTATGTTAAACATTTTTCATTGCCTGTTTCCATTGAGCTGGAACCAGTTATCATATTTTCCATAAACTTATTACTTTATTATTATTATATTATCTAATAATACAATAATTATTTGAATTCAAATAATGCAATCATTTCACAGCACTAATCAAGACCTACCTGTAATAACTGACAATTCAGTCATGGAAGAGGAACAAGCAGTTTGGGAATTTATAGTGTTCTTTGTTTCTGAATTACATATTTATACATTTCTTATATATTTTCTTGCAAACTAAAGACATGAATAGCAGGGATCCCAACGAACAGTTGCATTAAATTATCCCTTCATACAGTATAAACAGGAAATGTGTTCTTGTACCCTTTGCTTTCTCTCAAAGGATTTATACATATTATTTTCTCATTCACTTGACATTATGTAAGCAGTCAATGTATTTGCAGGAGTTTATTGTTTAAAAAATAATGTGCTGATTGTTATAGCTCTTATGACGGATTTACATGCAATACACCCAAAACACTTGGTGTTTTAGAATTTTCCTCATAATCTGTGAGAGATATCCAGGAAGCATGTTGCATGATTTCTAACCTGATGATTTTGTTCTCCTGCTATCACTATCAGTAAAATTGCAAGTGAAGATATTCTGCTACATTGTGTATTTTATTGAGAGCCCTGTTGTTTAATTGTTCTCTTTTAACAATATTTAAGGTATAGGAAAACATGACAACAGAGATATAACATCCTAATTATGTATTCTTCCATACTTTGGGGATACCACTAATTTTTGGAGGGGTCTTGGATACTGAAGGCATTACAGTTCACTTTCCTCAGAAAGGAATGAAATGCCCTTTGGATGATAATGAAACTTGTCTGGAACTAGTTTTATTATATAAAAAGTGTTTTTACTGAGAGATTTTTCCCACTGAAATATTTAAATTAAATGTATCAGAAGCTATGTGATATCTAGTGGGTTCTGAGGTTAATGTTTGAAAATAAATGGTAATTAAGTGCATTCTCTTGAAGAAAAATCCTGGATAGGTAGTGGAAAAGTAGAGTTATATGTTTTCAATCATAATTAGAAAATAAAAATGTTAAATATCATATACTGAGTCATTTAAACTCTCAAAAATGTTTTAATAAAAACTAGAGCATTATTTCCTTATAATAAGTAAGCCTTATCAGGTGCAGGAGGAAAAAAGCTTAATTAGCTTTGTGATATTATCTTAAAGTTTCTGAGAAAGTGGGGAACTTATTAAAGTAGCATTGCATCAGTATGTACTATAATAGTGAGTACTACTGTATGAAGAAGTCTTCATTTTATTTATCTGAAATCTTCCATCTTTCAGTTTCATAGAAAAATCACAGGTTCTAGTATTTTCAGTGAAAGAGAAAACTTTCCCTATTCTCTCTCAATAGCATACATAAATTTATAAATTATCTGTAATTTTCATCTGTTACTTTTTTGCTAAACTCAAATATTCCAAGTAATTTTTTCATCCTTAGGAATCTACTTCTTTTCTAATACAATATTGTTTTAAAATGAAGCCTCATTTAAATTGCCATTGTCCTATTTATTCTCATCAGACTGAACATCTGTCTTATAAAATAGCATATCTTATTTCAAAACTGTCGCATTCTAAATATTTGGATAGGATTGCTGTTTTCCAAAGGCACAGCCACCATTGCCATGAGAAATTAGAGAGAAAATAGAAGAGACGTGGATTATGCCAACATAAAAGTAGCAATCAATGAGAAACAATAAAGAGCTATCTTCCAAGATGAAAGATTAAAAACAAGATGAGACTGAAGTGTGTATTTGGAGGAGAAGGAATGTTGTCAAAGTTGTGAGTTCAATCCCGGTACTTACGGGACCTGCCTTCTGCCACCAATTGCCTCCCACCGGCCGGTTCGCTCCCACAGAGAAGGCCTCCTCAGGGTGCCGTCAGCCAGACAATGCAGGCTGGCGACCCCCAGGGGGAGAGCCTTCTCTGTGGCAGCCCCCACCCTCTGGAACGATCTTCCTCCAGAACTGAGAACGATCTCCAACCTCCGGACTTTTCGTCGGGCTCTGAAAACTCATCTTTTTCAGCTTGCCGGTCTAGCCTGATCCCTTCTAATTTTAAAATTTTTTAGAGTTTTAGAGTTGATTCATTTTTAATTATTTAATCTGTTTTAAATTTTCAGCCAAATTTATATTGTTTTTATAATATTTTAACTTTTATGTACTGGTTTTTATTCGGCTGTTCACCGCCCTGAGTCCGTAAGGAGAAGGGCAGTATATAAGTCCAATTAATTAATTAATTAATTAATTAAATTAATTTGAAAGACTTAAAAGTAGTAGGTTGGGGATAGGGGCTAAAGCATTAAGAATTTGGAAACATTGTACAATTCAAGATTCAGTTATAGTTGGTAGTTGACTGGATTGAGAGAAGAAAATACCATGCAGTATGAATGTTTATTGTCTCAAATGACGAACAAGGAAAAAAAAGCAACAATGGAAATACAGAAGTCACAACTGGATATAAAATTGAAACAGAGAGAGCAGGTGTCTAAATACAATCCAAACTCTGAAACATGTTTTAATCATTTCTGGAATGTATCAGAATTTGTTTCTTGAGAAATGTGAAGATTAGGTTATTTGTTAGTTTCAGATACTGCTATAAATTTCAGATTTATAGCCCATTCCCTGTAGCAGAATCCTAGGCTAATGATACCAGTCTCGCATAGCCTTCAGAAATATGCTGATTTTATGCCCCATTCCTAAAATCCAGATCTCTCTCCTTCCTTCCCTTCCTCCCTGCTGTCTGCAAATGTGGTAAGAGTATGACAAAAAGAAAAAGAAAAAGAAACACTTGGGTAAACTGAGCTATCCACTTTCTTCTATCTATGAATAATTGACTTCTCAAAATGGCACTAGACTATCTCTTACAGCAGAGATAGTATATAAGAATTAAGCTTAAAAAGGATCCGAGAGTTAATGATATAAATAATAGGAAATTAACTACACTATCCTGCTTTTTATGACCAGCCCTACATTACAAAAAATACAAAGCCATAATTTATAATGGCAAATGTGAAGGACTGGCATCTGTAGCAGACAACTGTATGCTACTGTATATAGCTGAATATTGCATCTCCAAAATAGCTTGCTGCCCTCAGTTGAAGTGGAAAGTACTATCCCTTCCCCACTGTTCAGATTAAACTGGCTTTGAAGATGGAATAGTAGGACAAAGCTGACACAATTGTTTTGAGCAAGCACAAAATAACAACAAATCCCTCTGATCAAAGGATGCTCCTGAGCAAATGGAAACTTAAAATACTCCCATACTATTGCCCAATCCCAATAAATTTCCTCTCCACTTTATGTTCCACTAAATAATATATTGTATTTGCATTCTATTTTTTCAAATATAATCATGTCTATATATTTTTTCAATCTGATCTTCAAAATAACCTAGGCTCACCTTGACTTCAATCTTTGTAAAGCTGAGAAGTAACTGATAATAGGAATAGATTCCAAGTATCCATAGGATTGAATGAGAAGTAGAAAAAATAAAATCCAGTAGGGACACTCAGTCATATATCACTCTAAGTCTTGCATCTCCTATCTGGAGCTAGGGAACATATTAGTAATTTTTGGCTAGGTACCTGGGAGGATTCAAATGCTTTTGTGTTGTTTTTTTTTAAAAAAGGAATTATTATTATATTTTAAAAAAATAAACAGTGCTACAAACTGCTAACATCAAGATTGTTTTTACTTCCAAGAAAAGCTGGATTCTACGTAAATCTCATAATTATCCTTATGAAATAAAAGTGATAGACAAAGCTTGGTTTTGAATATTATGGTTCATCACACAGTCAATTGGATTTGGCATTTTTATCCATCTATTGAGTCCTTCCCAAGGATTTAGATGGAGAGATATGGAAATCAGATGGTGTTAAAAGGCATCATCACAGGATGTAAGATGCCTTTTGCAATTGACTGAGGATGAGTTTGTCAATATCAGAGGTGTTCAAGTGGTGCTTAAATTGTTTTGGGATTACAAACAAAGTACCTATTATTATTGGTATTGCTTTTGCTTTCTTTTGCCAGAGTTGTTCTATTTCTCTTTATAGGTCTTTGTATCTTCTCCAGTTCTTCCCCTTCTATTCTGTTGTCTCCAAGTACTGTCATGTCCACTATCCAGACTTGTTTTGTCTTTTTTATTGACAATTGTTTTCTGGGGTGTTATGTGACAGGTGCTTGTATTTTTTAATTTAAAATCCCAGATCGCTTTAGCTTTTTCATTTACTATGACTTCTCTATTTTAATGTCCCACCAGTTCTTGCTTGCAGGCATGTGGTACTTTTGCAGATCTTTCAATGTTGCTATTTTGTCATGCTATTGCTTGCAATCAGTCTGTGCAATCTTCTTACAGCAGCTAACTAGGTAATCCACTGTTTCTACAGTTTCTTTGCATGGAGGACATTAGATAGCAAATACCTTCCCCACAAAGAAGCTGAAGAAACAGTGGATTACCTAGTTAGCTGCTGTAAGAAGATCGCACAGACTGATGACAAGCTATTGCATGACTAAGTAGCAATAATGGTCCGTTGGGAAATCTGCAAGAAATAACTATCTAGCTATCTCCTCAATTCTGGCTTTGTATGTCTATAGCTGTTATTTGCTTTTTTATTATTTCCAGTGCTTCCTTAATCATTATTGTTTCCAAATAATATTTCTCCTCAAGGTATTCTTTGATTTTCTTCTTTTCCTCCAGTTACTTTTCTTTAATCTGCTCTAATTTTCTGGCATCTGATTTTAGCTTGCTGATCTTATTTTCCAGCTTGAAACGATCTAGCTCTCATCTTTCTCAGAAGACACAAACCCACCACTGTGTTAAGGTAGTGCCTCAAGGAGTTTTTCAGTAATCGCTTAGACTGCAAATTACTTTATGACAGGTCTCTTAATAAATGCCAGAATGGATGCACTGTATAGCCAAATATTTTAAAGTACTCACACTTCTTATCACTGCACAATAAATGATGGCAATCTTAGTTTTATTGTTATATAGCCTTTAATAAAGTTTCATTGTGAGTGATATAGCTTGCTCGTTTTTTGAATTGCTCATACACTGATCATACAGTAAAGCTGCCATCCTATATTCCCTCATGTAGAAATGCTATTGAATGTAATGGCAATAATTTCTGGGTACAAATGTACAGCTTTACATTATATAGCAATGTTTCATCAGTCAGCTCTATGTTTTTTAGGACTGGTTGGTGAAGGGGGTCTCTTTTATGCTATGGTGAGAAAAATACCATTAATGAACATCCTCTACAATGTGAAAATCAGGTTCTTTTTTATGTCCTATTGTTTTTGTTTTGTTTTTTTAAAAAAGCCATTGAAGCAAACCATGCATAATGAAAATGTGCTAAGTCCTAACTATAATAGATTCACAGCATTTGGCAAAAATGAAGTGATTTGACTCTGTTCCTAAAGGTTAAGCAGGGTTGGACTTGGATGGAAAATTATCAGAAAAGTCCAGTGCTATACATTAAATTGGGAAGCCAAAAACACATTCCAGAACTACTGCCACAATTCTGCCAAGAAAACTATGTGGATATAGTCACCTGAGTCAATCAGAAGTTCTTTTCTTTATGTTTTCTGGGTTACCTTCATAACGTTCCCATGATAGGATTGAGACTCTTATTTTCTTCAAAAGTAATCTATAGTAACGGCCTTCTAAAATCAACTTAATTCAAGGGTTTGTAAACCAGATGATAGCCCTACAAATTGAAAACTTTGGAAAAATCAGAAATGGTCAATAACTATTTTTTGCATTCTGAATATGAGCCAACACTGTGATGTAATTGCAAAAAAAAAAAAAATCAAGTCCGGTTTTAGACTGCATCAGCATAAAGATAATTTCCAAATGGTAAGAAATAATAATTCCACTTTAAAAGTTCCTTTGCAAGTATTCTGCACTGATCAGACCCCTCCAAGGTTTCAGGGAAAGGCAGGGCAATGAAAATGATCAGCGGACTAGAAGCCGCCCTATGAAAAATGAAGGGAAAATTAAAGTGATTGCTATATTAGTAAGTGATCACGATACCACTCTTAAATATCTGAAAGGATGTCAAATATAAGAGAATCAAAGCTTGTTCTTTCTTATTCCAGACTTCTGGAGAGGAAATAATGGAGATAAGACAAAGCAATAATCAGTTGAGTTGCAATGTGAACATACAGTTTATTTACTGTAGAAAGATTATTCAAGAATTAATACTGTTACAAAGATAAAAATATGGATTTATATATATATAAATATAGGATCTATGCTGACAGTTAAATTGTCTGTAACAATCCAGGAATGAAATATTATCTGGTAAAATTTCTGATCTCTGAGGAGGGAATAAAGAATGTATGTGAACAAAATGAAAAGGGGTTTTAAAATGCGGAAGGAAACATGGCCAGATATATTTTGAATATCCCCTCAATGGTCTCCACACTTAATTCCTCACTAACACAGTTAATATGATTGAAATCTCAATTTAATTGACTGTTAAATATGTAACAAATAATTCCAGCACTCACTTTATTCCAGGTAAAACACCCAGTACTTTTGTGAACGAAGGTAAATATATGTGTCCCAGGATCCTGCAACCCAATATTCTCAATAATATAAATACTAAATAATGTACCAATCGTTAAAAAAAATCAATATAAAGGAGACTGTAATCACCTGAGTTAAATTCACAGTTTAAAAGCCACTACAAGTACTTACAGCACTATGTTTTAAGGTGCATAATGATACAACCCCCCCCCCCACAAATTTATTAATTTGAGATTGAATTATATGAGACAAATACCAGTCAAGTCAAATACCTTCATTCAGACCAAATGAGACCAAATATTGTTCTGTGTATCAGAAACAATTCCCTCTGAAGCAAAAATTCATATATTTCCTGTTCTATCACTAACCTTCTCTATGCACCAGAATGTTCTTTTCTTCATAAGGGTCTTCATCCAGATAAACTTTGACTAAAGGGTCTTGTGTTCTGTCCTTCATAATGTAGTGTTCCAGGGAGGTATGGACCTAGAAGCTCTGCCAATGTACAACAGACCCAACCTCTTGATCTCCCTGACAGGGAAAGGTAAGATGCTTAAGACATCCATGTCTTAATATTTCTACTCTCCCTAAAACAGAAATATTCACTTTTGTTCCAAGAGGAAGTGACCAGTGCTGGGGACTATATGCCATATGGTTTTTCTGTTTTTGTCATATAGTTGGTTTTATGATTGTATATATTGTTTTGTGGGTTGTAAGCCATCAAGAGTTGGTTTTAAAATGAACAGCTATAGTATATAAATGCTTTTAAATAAATAAATATTTAGCACTGGAAATTCCATTCCAATCCCTATCGCTAAAACCACTGTTCAGTTTTATTTTATTTATTTATTTATTTTTGTGATTTATATGCTGCCATTCTCCCTGAGGACTCAGGGCGGTTTACATAGAACAGTCACCAATACAAATCACAATAAATATAATTAAAATAAGATTAAAATCCACAATAACAACCATTAAAATTGTAAAAACTATACAACCCCACGATCAGAGAATTGTTGGAACAGCCACGTCTTCAGTCCGCGGCGAAAGGAGAGGAGGTCAGGGGCCGTCCTGAGGTCAGTGGGCAAACTATTCCATAGGGTCAGGGCTCCAACAGAGAAAGCCCTCCCCCTGGGGGTCACCAGCCGACATTCTTTGGCTGACGGCACCGGGAGGAGGCCCGCTCTGTGGACACGCACCGGACGATGGGAGGAAGGCAAGAGGTGGTCCTGTAAGTACTCCGGGCCTATGCCATGAAGGGCTTTATAGGTAAGCACCAGCACCTTGAAACGAACTTGGAGAACAACCGGTAGCCAGTGCAGCCCACGCAGGAGAGGTGTAACACAGGAGTAAAGAGGAGCCCCCATAACTACCCATGCGGCCGCATTCTGAACTAACTGGAGTCTCTGGATGCATCCCAAGGGCAGCCCCATGTAGAGGGCATTACAGTAATCCAACCGAGAAGTAACAAGGGCATGAGTGACCGTGGCGAGGGCATCTCGGTCTAGGAAAGGGCGCAACTGGCGCACAAGATGCACTTGTGCGAAAGCCCCCCTGGTTACGGCCGTCAGATGGTCATTCAGGGATAGCCGAGAATCCAGGAGGATTCCCAAGTTGCGAACCCTGTCGGATGGGGTGAGAGTCTCCCCACCGATCGCTAGAGATGGTATCTCTAGATCCCGAGATACCGGCACCCAGAGCCACTCAGTGTTGGAAGGGTCCAGTCTGAGCCTGTTCTTACCCATCCAAACCTGCACCGCCTTCAGGCAGCGGGACATCACAGAAAGGGCATCCCCAGGGTGGCCCGGGGTGGAGATGTAAAGCTGGGTATCATCTGCATATTGGTGATACCTCACCCCAAAGCCATGAATGATCTCACCCAGCAGCTTCATATAGATGTTAAAGAGTAGAGTGGAGAGAACCGATCCCTGAGGCACCCCACAAGCGAGAGGCCTCCGGGAGGATCTCTGACCCTCCGCCGATACAAACTGCGAGCGGCCCGAGAGGTAGGAGGAGAACCATTGCAACACAGTGCCTCCTATCCCCAACCCCCTGAGTCGCTGCAGTAAGATACCATGGTCGATGGTATCGAAAGCCCCTGAGAGGTCAAGAAGGACCAGGATGGAGGAACAGCCCCCAACACGGGCCCACCAGAGATCATTCACTAGGGCGACCAATGCCGTTTCCATGCTATGACCGCGCCTCAAGCCAGATTGGTAAGGATCCAGGTAGTCCGTTTCCTCCAGGAAATGAGGGAGTTGCTGTGCCACCATGGTCTCAACAACCTTCGCTAAAAAGCGAAGGTTGGAGACAGGACGGTAGTTGTTAAGTGAGTCCGGATCCAGGTTGGGCTTTTTAAGGAGGGGTCGTACCACCGCCTCTTTTAATAAGGTGGGGACAAAACCCTCCCTCAGCGAAGCGTTAAACAACTGCCTGGATCCAGTCTCCAGTCACCTCTCTGGCTGCAGAAACAAGCCAGGAGGGACACGGGTCCAAAATACACATGGAGGCCCCCAGCCGACCCATAATCCTGTCCAATTCATCCAATGATACAGGGTCAAACTCAACCCAGAAGACATCACCAAGATTAGCCCCGGTCTCCTCAGCGAATTCTGCCCAGTCGGAGTCCAACTCAGTTTGAATTCGATTTTATCTTGCAGAAACTGTGCAAAATCCTCAGCTCGACCCTGCAAGGGGTCATCCCTCCCTTCCTGGTTCAGGAGTGAGTGGGTTACCCTAAACAGAGCGGCTGGGCAGTTTTCTGCAGATGCAATGAGAGCAGTGAAATATTGACATTTCGCTGCCTCCATCGCCACAAGGTAAGACCTAATGTAGGTTCTTAACTGTGTTCGGTCGAATTCAGATCAGGAGGACCTCCAACTGCCCTCCAGGTGTCTTTTCCGATGCTTAATTTCCCTGAGCTCCGTGGTAAACCATGGAGCCACCTGGGATCTGCGTCGGATCAGAGGCCGCATAGGCGCGATTCGATCCAGGGCCCCTACCGCAGCCTGGTCCCAGGCCACCACTAGGGCCTCGGAGGAATCGTGGGTTAAGGAGGCGGGAAATGACCCAAGCTCCATCAGGAACCTTTCGGGTTCCATCTGGCGCCTGGGGCAGAACCAACTCACCGGTTCCGCAACCCAGCGGCGGGGTAAGGCGGTAGGAAAGTCTAGCCTAAGGAGGGAATGATCGGTCCATGACAGAGGGTTAATGGATAAAGACCCCTCCCCCCAATCATTTATCCACTGCCCAGAGAGAAAAATCAGGTTGAGTGTGTGTCCTCCTTTATGAGTTGGGGCCTGCACAATCTGAGTCAGGTCCATGGCCGCCATGGAGTCCATGAACTCCCGCACCAACTCAGATGTCTCCCCAGCTGAGGGCAGGTTGAAATCCCCAACCACCAAAAGGGGGAGTTCCACCGCCAGTTCAGCCAAGTCATCCAGTAGTGCGGCAGGGCTGAGGCTATGCAGCTGGGTGATAGGTACCTAACCAACAGACCCGACTGAACTCCAGGATCCCACTTCAAAAGGAGTGATTCACACCTGCCTATCTGAGGGACAGTGTCCTCTCTAGGGCTAAGACCTTCCTTAATCACTACCGCCACTCCCCCGCCCCTCCCCTGGAGTCGAGGCTGATGGAGTACCTGAAAACCTGGGGGACATAAATCAGAAAGGGGAATACATCCCTCCGTCCCAAGCCAGGTTTCGGTGATGCAAGCCAGGTCCGCCTCCTCGTCAATTAAATCCCGGACGAGGAGGGCCTTGTTCACTATGGACCTGGCATTCAGGTACAATAGCTTTGTTGTACAGTTTTGTTTCATTATAAATTAAATACAGTGATGGTAGGATCATTCTGCCTTCATATTAGAACTAAATTTCTTTGAATTTCTTTGTTTCTAGGTGACTTTCATAACATGACTTGACCCTCCTTATAGACTGATGTAAAAAGTTTTTTAAAAGTAATTGTTAGTGTAACAACATCAAGCCATGAAACTAGTAAACACCATTGATCTTTGGGTGGATTTCCCTGTTGAGAATACTTGATAAAATGACTTTGAAGAAAGGGGTATAGAAAATGAATAAATACTAAAATAAAGGCACTGGACTAGAATACTCCAGAGAAAATATTAGAAATAGTATTGAAATTAATTAAGCAGCACAGAAAGAAACAAAGATAACATCACACAGCTATTAAAACTGGAAATAAAAAGTAGACAAATGTGTGATAGACAACAATAATAACAATGATAAAATACAAGCTTAAACAACTCCCTTCATAAGAGTCTTGAATATCTAGCCAATTTCTGTAAACAGATATGGTTTTTCCAAATCAAATTTGATTACCTGTTTTGTGATACAATGTATATTACTGGCAGGCTGTACAAAGGTTTCTTATTTTTAGGGGAGTTACGTAAAATCTTATGTAGCAGTGGGTGACAAAGGTTTTATTTATTTCACATTATTATCTGTTGACTTTAAAGGCCTAAGTACTGAAGAGATGGAGCAATAGTTAGGTCAATGATTAAATGAATAAAATAAGCATATACAGTAAATGTTTAAAAGAGATTTTATGTTACACTTATTTTTGAAAGTCATAAACGGTTTTATCCTTGAAAACAAGCCAACATTCTGCACAGTATTTCCTTTCAGTTTTTAACACATACGACATACTACCACTATAATATTTAATTCCTAATAATAATTCATAAATTATAGATTAGATTGCAAACAAAATGTCTTGCAAATGTACATTCTGATTATGTGTACAGCATTGGGAGATGAGAAACTCATAGAAACTCTGAGAAGCAGCTTATATCAGATGTAATGACTAAGGAATGAAAGAGAGTAACGGGATCAGTAATTTATAGTAGGCACCATCTGAAATAAAACAGCAATTTATTTTAAAAGATAATACTATGTTTTGATTTGGAATTCATCTGATACTTAACAGACTAACTGCATTCTTATGAAAAAAGGATAGAACAGGGTGTAAAAGCAGACAACATTTAAAATTATAGAGGGATGTTTCAAAATGTCAGGAATGATAGATGCCAAAATATATTTTTAAAGTGTTATTTTGATATATAATTTTGATTTCTTTGAGGTTTTTTTTTAATTAGATTTATATGCCACCCTTCTCCGGAGACTCAGGGTGGCTTACAATGCATTAAGCAATAGCCTTCATACTTTTGTATATTTTATACAAAGTCAGCTTATTGCCCCCACAAACTGGGTCCTCAATTTACCTACCTTAGAAAGGATGGAAGGCTGAGTCAACCTTGAGCTTGCATTAATTGCAGACAGCTGGATATTAATAACAGTTCTATTCCAATGTACTCCATTTTATCAGTTTACATATCAGAAAGAAACAGGCATTACTATTATCAAGCTAAATTTCCCCCATTCCTATAATTCTTGTCTGCTCATATGATAACAGGTGTGTGAGGGGGTGTATGCATCTGTTTGTGGATTTCATTCATAAAATTATAAATTGTATAAATTTCTGAGGAAGTAGCTCTATCTATTAAGATCTGTTCTCAATAACAGTTATTTGAGATCTGAAGTAGAAAGGTACTATTTTGTTCATGTCCTGTTGACCTGGCATTTAATTGGCAATTATGTTTTGGAATAATCCATGTCTGGTTTGATTCAGCCAAATGATGTTCTGATAACACATTTCATACAGAAATAGTTTAAAGAATAAATAAATTCTGCAAGAATAAATAAATGTACATAAACATTCACCTAACATTTGCTAGGCTAAATCTTCCTTAATCTCAGTGAAAGATGAATGTGTACATTTCCTAGCTGCGGCTATGTGGATGGGAATTGGAGAAGTTTTAATTGGCATTTCTGGTGATGAGATCAGATTATCACTGTGATGATAATTAACTTGTTTTCAGAATATTTAAGTTACAATTAAATAGTTGTTAAATAGGCATAAACATAGCTGCTCTATTTCTGGCACTTTTCTGCCTTTTTCAATACCTGGAATTCCACTTGGCCTTGATCTCATACACCTTTTGGTTGTCTTATTCAAAGAAGCATAAACTGGCATTTGTCAACATACTTTTTAGTTACTGTCCAATAAGAAACTTCAACCAATCACGATAAGCAACATATCCTGCCCAGGAACTGTGCTATATCCAGTTTTATAAAGTTCCTGTATTTCAAGCTTGTTTAGATAGAAAGAAAGTACTGTTAATGAGTAAACTTTGTCTCCTGCAGAATTGAGTCAATGGAGAGGAGAGAAGTCCGCTAAAGTGGTCATGTTTTCACTGAACAATCCTATGAAAGTGAAAAGCAAAACAAAAATGTTCCTGCTGAAAAATCGTTAGGAGTTTCAATTCAAAGCAAAATTGCCGATTCTATGAACACAGCAAGATATCAGGTATAGGTTGCTATTTATTAATGCTTGTAGTTTGGATAACTCATAATTTTGAGTGTGTTGTTTTCTGCAATTTCATTCATTTTGTCTCATTGGAAGTTTTGATTAACACATGAATTAGTACAAGAATTTGCAATAAAGTGAAAAACACGGCATTGTTATTTATTTTGTATGTGATAAAGGACTCCTTTTTTTAAAAAATTATAATTTGCATTAATCTGTGGGGATTAGCTGCCAAAGCACTGTTTTTCCCATTGTCAAAATATATTGATGACTGATTAAATATTAAATAATAATTACATAAGCTTTCAACTTGGCTTATGATCATTTTTTCATTAAATTTAGCAGGTGTCCTGATGAAATTTGATATTTGTTTTATACTTCTGCTGCAGATCCAAAAATGTGAAGTTTTGCCATGGTGTGTAATATGAAAAAAAAAAACCCCAGAAAAAATTAATTATTTTTATGGATTTACAAGCATAGGATCTTGTGCAATGCAAAATCACCTTTCCATATTCTTTTTAGCATTAATTTTATTGACAAAGGTGGAATGAATTTTCTTTATTATAATAGCCACTTCCAATTCAGTGGTTCTAATAATCCTTTTTCTTTTCTCCAATATTTTAAAAAAAATATTTGTGAGAATTTGACCTTAATATCACTAAGTATCTTATCATTACTCTTATTATATGATTTTATTTCTCTTTTAAGAGGAATTATAAAACGTGTCTTTACATTACTTTCTTAGTATAAACATTTTTCATAGAATCTCTGGGCCGGCATTGATCTGATAATGATCACTAAGCCCTAACACCTGGCAATACTATTATTTTCGTTGATAAAGGGACACATTTAATTGGATGAACAAATATTCTAAGAGAGTGTCATTCTTTATTCACTAGTTTCTCATGGGTTATCTTATTTCAAAATAAAATTAAAAATATAGGCAACAGCACAACACCATATATAGAGGCTGCAATAAAGTAACAGAACACAAATGAAGCCAATAATTGTAATGCTCAGTACATATAAGACGGTGGGTCACTTTAAGTACAATAGCCATATTTTTACCTTTTTTAATAAATGTTTTAATACAAATGCTTAATTGATGAATATTTCTATCCAAAGATAAAAATATGAATTGATTTCAATAAATTTCAATGAACAAAACTGAAATATATGGATTCAATTCACACATTACATCAAGCCATAATGTAGCTTATCTGGCTTTGGTTTGGCATAATTTGTGGACCCAGCCAAGTGAGATTAATTCAATTAATAGTGATGAAACAAACCTGGATGCAAATAAGAATTTGGCCTTACTTCCTACTCAAAAGCCATAAAGATTCATACAAGGAAAGTAATAGAAAGCTTGCTTGTGCAAAGAAATTAGATTCTTTTATCTAAATGGTATTAATAGACAATTGTATAATAATACAAGTGTAAATTTTAATTTGATAATTTTAATATAAAACAGCTGTACATAGCCAAAATGATATTTGTCAATCATGTGTCTTCTGATTTGTGAGGTTTACATCTCTCAGATTTTTTTCCAAGATTGCAAAAGCTTTGGAATTGTAATTCATATACAGCTAGATATGCAAGATTGAAAAAGGCTTGAATATGGCAGCACTAACATCTAGGAAAATGTTATGCTTATGTAGAAATGACTAGATGAGTTTACAGAGTTTACTTGATCATCAATAAATATATATCTTGGAAATAATGAATACTTGGAATTATTTTCAGAATATTTGCTAATTTATTGTTTACTCTGCCTTTACAATGAGTTAAAGGTAGTTCACATGATCAAAATATATAAATATGATTGAATTGCTCTCTATAATACATAGAATGTAATAATACAATATTAATATAATATTAGTATATATACATGATGCTGGAAATGTCAGATAAATATTACCAGAACAGAGCCTGTGAACAGTATGTTGGATTATATCTTAGTTCAGACATTTTAATGTCCACTAAAACAGTTCTAGCAACTTTGTATTTTCCAATACTTTGATTTTGAATGTGAGACACCTTAAATACAGTAGCCCATGGATGAAGGCTAATAAATAAAAAATGAATAGATGAGTTTGTTCAAAATGTGGAATATTACCACCAAAATACGAATCTATTCAAAGCATGTTATACCAATATGGACTAAGCTTCTGATGAAGTAAACAACAGCTCCTGAAAGGTTATTATTTTTAAATAAAATGTGTCAGAAAAGTGGTACCAAATTCCTAATTTTGGGGCTATCATAATCTAAAACAGCTCTCTTTTCAACACTGCCCCCAATATTTGGGGAGGGCCCACAATTTGGGTGTCCTCCTGGACTCACGGCTATCTTTAGAAGACCATTTGACGGCCAGGGCCAGGGGGGGCTTTTATCAGGTTCGCCTGATCCGCCAGTTGCATCCCTTTCTGGATCGGGATGCCTTGTGCACAGTCACTCATGCCCTAGTCACCTCCCGTATGGACTACTGCAATGCTCTCTACATGGGGCTCCCCTTGAAAAGCACCCGGAGGCTCCATCTGGTCCAGAATATAGCTGCACGGGTGATTATGGGTGCATCTCGTTGCACCCATGTAACACCTCTCCTACGCAAGCTGCACTGGCTCCCGGTGGTCTTCCGGGTGCGATTCAAGGTGTTAGTTATCACCTTTAAAGCGCTCCATGGCTTAGGACCTGGGTACTTACGAGACCATCTTTTGCCACCAATAGCCTCCCACTGACCAGTTTGTTCTCACAGGGAGGGACTACTCAGGGTACCGTCAGTCAAATTGTGTCGACTGGCAACTCCCAGGGGGAGGGCCTTCTCTGTAAGGGCTCCAACCCTTTGGAATGAACTGCCCCCTGATATACGAAACATCCCTAATCTCCGTGCTTTCCGCTGTGCCCTCAAGACCCTGATGTTCAATCAGGCAGGGCTAAGCACCTTAACTGGGAATGATTAAAATATTATATAATTCTGGGTTTTATTTATTTGGGCTAAACTATGCTATAACTTTAATTATCAATTTTATGATGTTTATGTATCTTTTATTTTTTCTTGACTGTACACCTCCTTGAGTCCTGCGGGAGAAAGGCGGTATAGAAATATAATAAATAAATAAATAAATAAATAAATAAATAAATAAATAAATAAATAAATAAATAAATAAATAAATAAATAAATAGCAGTAGCTGAGAATTCCTTCATGGATAATGGCATATGGCTTGTGGATGGAGAAAGACTTAATGAATATAGCAATAGCAGTTAGACTTATATGACACTTTACGGTGCTTTATAGCCCTCTCTAAGTGATTTACAGAGTCACCGTTTTGCCCCCAACAATTTGGGTCCTGACAGTAATGCTTTCCAGTATGAGTTTAGGCAAGTGTATCCATTTTAAAAATGGGAAGTCTCTTAGCCTGAAAACAATCACGTTCTAGTATTACATATATGGGATGATTCACATGGAAGACTATATGGCTTGTTTTTATTTGCTGTCAAGTCCTAACCAAGTTTTTAAGAATTATTAAGACAGACTCAAAGAATATAGGCAGTTCCAAACAGGGTGGTGGGCTTTTGTAAAATTAACATCTGATAAATTTAATATTTCTAGATATGCTTTAAGTATTGCTCCAAGGACTCCAGTCACAATTGCTATAACAATGAATTTCTTTTTCCATAAGCATTCAACCTTGATCAGCAAGTCCCAGGATTTTGTATTTTTTTTACTAATACTATTATTTTTTATTAGGTTTCATCACTGTTTGCAAATCTAACATTAAAGATTCTATGGCATCAGAGATGAACTTGATCAACCATCCCCAGCTATCTTCACCAGATGGATTTTTTCTTTCTGAAGGTCCTAATTTATTTGGTAAATCAGAACTTACATTAATAGAAATACAATATTTATAATGAAAGAAAGCTAACAGAGAGTCAGTTTGGTCTAGTGATTAAGGCACCAGGCTAGAAAGCAACAGAAAGTCAATCTAGTCCTTTTTTAGCCATGAAAGCCAACTGGGTGACCTTGGGCCAGTCACATTCTCTCAGCCCAATTTACCTCCTAGGGTTGTTGTTGTGAGGAAAATAGGAGGAGGAAGGTATGTTGCAGAGGTGGGTTTCAGCAGGTTCTGACCAGTTCTGGAGAACTGGTAATAGAAATTTTGAGTAGTTTGGAGAACCAGTAGTAAAAATTCTGACTGGCCATCTATTCTCTGCCTCCCAAGTCCCAGCTGATCAGGAGGAAATGGGGATTTTGCAGTAACCTTCCCCTGGATTGGGGTGGGAATGGAGATTTTACAGTATCCTTCCCATTCCACGCCCACCAAGCCACGCCCACCAAGCCACGCCCACCAAGCTACACCTCACCCACCAAGCCACGCCCACAGAACCGATAGTAAAAATAATTGAAACCCACCACTGGTATGTTGGATATATTTGCCAGCTTCAGTTATCTGTAAAAAATAAAAAAGGCAGGAAATAGATAAATAAATAAATAAAATAAATAAATACAGTTCTCTATCATTTTAACCAATTAACTATTTTTAGAAATGCCCCAGTTAGTTTTTTTGATGCTATAAAATGAATGAATAATAACACAGTAAATAACTAAATAAAATTATAGAAAAAAAGGCAATTCAATGGTACAGCGCACTATTAATGCAATAGGAGAACATGTATACTATATAGCAGGGGTGTCAAACTCGCGGCCTATGGGCCGGATGTGTCATGCGGTAGCCATGCCCACCCAGATTAACAAAGGGGGGAAAAGTCGCGATACATCATGTAACAACAAAATGACATCGCAGGTTTGACACCCCTGCTGTATAGAAAAAGATCCCAGCTTGTGTCCTTCACTAAAAAGTTCCTGTCTGAAATCCTGGATAGCAAATATCAGTCAGTGCTTTTCTCATATAAAAAAGATTACAGTCTAATTACAGTCTGAACATTCAAGAATTCAGACTCCTCAGCTGTTCAACCATTCTATGGTTCTTGGTGCTTTTTGAGCTTAGTGGTTTTCTTGCAAATATTTTGTTAATGTTACCTACTTTGGCAATGAAATGTCTGAAGAAAAACCATCAAGCTCAGAGAGTACCAAGTAACCCTCTGTTTAACCTTGAACCATAAGTATTCTCTTCAATCAATTCTGTGGTTCAACCAATTCTATTTCTTGGCTCTGTCCAAATGTCTTTCCCCATCATGTCTTTCCCCATCATTCAGCGACATTTACATTTAGTCAAAGTATATATCATGTGAGAAATTCATAAACTCTTGTGTAGGTTTTGTTTTGTTTTGTTTGAAAATATAGATGAAAGAATGTGGTGATCTGGAGTGAAGTCTTGACGATGGAGAAGATGGGAGGGGGTGTTAACTGTTTTTCCTTTGTGATTCTTCTGCATTTGAATGTCTGTATTATTTCTGCTCTCTGCCTCTTCTCCTCAGCTGTTTATCTTTCCATCTTCCCCATAATACTTCCTTTAGTCTGTCACAGCTTCTCTGTTTTCAGCTGTCAGCATATAAGGGCATCCCATCAACTCAGCTAAAAGATAAGACTAGATGGGTTTTGCAAGCAATGAGCAGGTGACATCAGGTTTTAAAATAGAAAAGATTTTCTGAGAGTGTATAAAATACAATCTGCTTATTTCTCCTTAGCCAGGTTCTTCCTACGTAAACCAAATTCTATGCAGCCCTAGTTCAGTGAAATCACAATCCACTAGGGCTGCATAGAATCTTGGTTTACATAGGAAGAACCTGGCTAAAAAGAAATACACATAAAACCTATGAACAAGAAAGAAAACAAATACAATCTGTTTATATATATATAAACAAGCCAACAAACATTCTGCTGCCCATTTGGGAGACTAAGGAGACTAAGATAGATCTATTTCGGACTTATAAGTCCTCATCAGTTAGCCACATCCTCATCCCATGTATCCTCCCTGTAAAGGTACAGTATTTGTTTTCTTTTATATAATGAACAGTAAAATAGTTTGAGTAAATAGTGATTTTTTTTTTCATATATTACATTGTTAGCATTATTTGGACATATGTGTACAACAAATAAGCTATATGTAATAATTTTATTTGGATATTTTTGCCATGGTAATCGGTAACTCTTCGTATTCCTCACGACGTTTTTTCGAATGCTGATTCTTTGTGGTAGGAGTTAATTTCTCCCTCACCTTTTGTCAGTGGCAGGCAGCTAACATGGTATATTCCCACATGGCAGCAGATCACTCAACTTGGATTCAGAACCATTGGCCAGTGAAATGAGAGGAGCCCAGCTGGTAGCAGGACTGCATTGCAGAAAAAGCTGATTGGAACATACTGATGGCCAGCAACAGCATAAAGCATTTGGCCAACTTGAGACATGATGAAAAGCCCCCAACCCCCTCCAGAATTCCCTTGCTTATAAACATGCTTGAATCAAGTCATTTATATTTTTAACATGAAGATGATTCTCTCAATAGATCTCTTATCTTGGGGGGAGGGGAAAGAATAACATGTGTTTCCCTATGAGGCAAAGAGCAGTTCTTCTCTAGAAACAATTCTGGCAAATACAAGAGGAAAATATAATCTGGTATCAAGCAGTCGACCTATTTACAACACTGTCATATTGACTTGCTGGCTGTTACAATGAGGCATCTTGATGAAGCAGTTCATTTCCCACAGCAGTTTCAGTAATTGTTTCAGATGTCCTTAAGGATAGAATAAGTTTTTATATATTTTTTTTCATTGTGAATTATAATATATTGGTTGATTAGCTTATTTTATCAAGCAGTATTTTTATAATTCATTAAAAAACAAGAAATAATACATAAGAAATAATACAGTAGGCAAGCTTGTAGTTATGAATGCTTCTTCTGAGAGCAATTTTTCTAAATTTCACCAAATTGGGCTGGACACTTGTCATAGCTATTTCGTCAACTTATTTCTCATAATAAAGTTAATCAGTAAACTGTCTAACCTCTGCCCTACTGTTTCCTTGGTTGGTCTCAGCGGAAGTTTTACTTATCATTTGTGATTAGAGTTTGGGAGTTAAGAAAGCAGAAGAAAAACCATATTACAAAATTACAAAATTTTCAGGAACGCTACTTAAATTGTCAAACTGGTGTGCTCTTAAAAGGTAAGATATCAGGCCAACTTACTCATTTGCTATTCTTAATACTAGATAAGATCATTTTATAGCAGTTATAATGAAACCATGCCTAGACACTGCTGTTTACGACCTAAGACATCCAGATACTATTATTTCTTTTTGTATGTATAACTGATTCAGTTTGGAACTACCTAGTGAGCATTTTCTTACTCAACACAATAATTTCTAATATGGTGATTTTGGTTCTTCTTGTTTTTGATTTGTGGTAGACCAATGTTCTCCTTCCTGGTATCCTCCAGATGTATTAGACTACAGCTGTCATCTTGCCCCAATCAGCATAGGTAGGTTGAAAATACTCTAAAACATGTAGACTACTTGGTTTGAGAAATTGAAATATAATATTAAGACTCAAGTATATTAACTTCTGATAATTTGATAATACAACATTCCAATTGTGAATAACATTGTGATTAATAAGGAAAAAGTTTCCCCTCTCCAGTCATGTCTGACTCTAGGGGACGGTGCTCATCCCCGTTTCTTAGCCAAGGGAATCAACATTATCTGAAGACACTGAAGACACTGTGGTCATATGGCCAGCATGACTATATGCTGAGGCACACAGAATGTTGTTAATTTCCCACCTACGTGATACCTATTTATCTACTTGCATTTGCATGCTTTTGAACTGCTAGGTGGGTAGGAGCTGAGGCAAATAATGGGAGCTCATCCTGTTGCACAGCACTTGGATCTTGAACCCAGGCTGTCAGCTTTTCAGCTGACAAATTCAGCATCATTAACAACCGAGCCATCGTGTCCCCATATTGTGATTAATACTATTATCATTATT
The DNA here is from genome assembly GCA_030761175.1 of Masticophis lateralis. Classification (NCBI taxonomy): domain Eukaryota; kingdom Metazoa; phylum Chordata; class Lepidosauria; order Squamata; family Colubridae; genus Masticophis; species Masticophis lateralis. The sequence goes on along the minus strand of JAUDYJ010000006.1, from coordinate 35,799,951 downwards.
ACAATATTTATTTGATTTAAAAAGGATAACCAAGGATGCTTACTAAATAGTTAAAACTAGTGTTTGTTACATAATCTTATTTAATGAATTAATAAACTAGTAGCATTTAATGGTTCTTTAGAAATCAGTCAATCTTTCTTTTGTAATCTATAGCTTACATTTAAAAAGTATTGTTTATGAATGCAAATGCTGTACCAAAAAGTTAAAGTTTTAAATATGTTGTTTTTGTCCCCCAAACTAAAAATAATTAATATACATCTATCCTGACAAACGCCAACCTCATATTCCTTCAGTCCTACTCCTCTGAAAACTCCTCCCACCTGTATTGGAGAAAAAATAAAATAATTTAAGATAATTGTAAAAAAACAATATTGTATTGTTTCTTTATTGTGTTTTCAGAATAAATTTACTCATTCATTTGACCATAATTTGCTTAAATAACCCAATGTTTATATGACATACTGATTATATTCTAAATACAGCTTTGGTCTTCGTTCTAGTCTAAAATATGGCTGGGTTAGTTTGTGAGGATATCTGGGAAAGGAAAAACAGAGGAAAAGGCTACCAAGATCAGATCAGAAATAATCTGATTTGATATTGCTTAAAGGAATTTGCATCTGTTAACCCTTGTAATGCCACTATGTAAGATTTAACATTGACTATTGAAATGTTTTATTTAGCAAAGCTATTAGTTTCAATGGCTTTTTAAAGTGTCAGATAAATTTAAGGAAGACAGAGATAGAACGTTGATTATTTAGTAAAAACAGAATGTTTTATTAGTTGAATCAAATTGCAGCCTTCATTGAAAAGAAAAATAACAACTATAAGAAAGTAGTAATTTCAGATTTTCAGCACTGTACTTTTAAAATAGTTCCTATGAATATTTATACTGGAAAATGAATAGAGCAACTGTTTTTGCACTGAGTTCACTTAGAAATATTTAATCATAATTTCAAACTCATTGATTCTGTTCACACAATACAAGCCACCCACATTGGAGTCTAGCAATATTTATACATGATTTTGTCAGCAAATATACTCATGCAGTTTTAGCAACTGGCAGTTCAATATTTAGAATCAAGAGCTAGATGGACACACAACCATTTTTATTCCACTATGTAAATATCTTTGGGGTAGGAATGGTGAGGGACGGGGAAAGAGAGAAGCTTTTCTTTGGAAAGCTGAGTAGTCTCTCACCTAGGAAAGGGAGAGACAAGAGAGCAATATCCATTGCATCTTTTCCTTCTACTTTTAAAGAGTGCTTTCTATATGGAAAAGCAGGCCTATGAATCCTGGGGAAACATTTCATATGCAATATAGAAATTGTTCCGTAGCCCCTACCACAGCCCTACAATCTACCACTAATTAGCATATGTGTTGTATATCTGTATAGTACTCTCATCTGGCATACACATCTTCTTCCTGCATAAAGTTTATATACATATCCACAGACACCCAATCAAATCTAAAAAGAATGAGCATGTCAAGAGAATCCAGTGAAGTTAATGAGAAAAAAAGAAACACATTTATTTTTTAAAAATGTATGTTGTAGATCCATCACAGTGAAACAGAGGCTCCCAACCTTTTGGGCACCAGGGACTGGTTCGTGGAGAGAGGTTTTTCCATGGACCAGAGGGGGCGTGGTTTCATGTGCTGACTACATCCCACGGATGGGGTTTCGCTTGTTTGTGCGGTGTTGTTTCTGACATGCTGCAATCCAGTGCCAGTCCATGGACCAGAGGTTGGGGACCCCTGCTGTAGAATCTCGGTTTAATAGACCATTCAGTGGAGAGGGTATCCACCAATGTGAAATTTCTATTAAATTTCATATCTGTCATTTTCATCAATATGTATAATCTGTATAATCATGTAATTGACAAAACTCCTGCCATATTCAGTAAAAACTCAGTGTAAAGGGCAACACCCTCATTTAATCTATAAAATCAGGGAGCTGTCTAAATGAAGTATGCATCCATCTCATATCACAAATTTGTTAATCTAAGATCTCACTATACTGAGACCCATCCAAGCACACTGAACAATCTCAGCTCAGAATGATTGAACATTAATATACACTCAAAGCATGTACAAGAGGAAAAAAATGACAATGATTATTTTTAGTGAAAATAACTGTTCCTAGAAGATTGACTTAGAAATATATGTTGTGTTCTTATTGAGGTATACATCCGGATCCAATGATTTCTGCAGCAAAAGATACTGATGTGTCGTCCTACTCACACTACAACTCTATGCATTTTTGCCCAGTGCAGCCTCCAATCACTTTACCACCTTATTATTCAAGTTTTAGTCTTCATTCTCAGCAATCTGAAGAATGGCACTCCCCTGGAATGTATGAACTTGGAAAAATGCCCTCTAATAATTTACAAACCAAGGAGACAGATCTGGTAGACATTCCTGTAGCCAAGAAATCTCGGATGGGTCTACTCTCTGGAAGAACAAAAGATAAAGAACTGTGTGTTGTCTGCGGTGACAAGGCCTCTGGGTACCACTATAATGCCCTGACTTGTGAAGGCTGCAAAGGTAGGACAGATTTTTAAAAATAGGGCAAATTATTTATATAGAATTCATCTACTTCACTAAAGGCAGAGCCATTGTTCAGATCTTCTCAACCTCGGCACCTTTAATATGTATGTATATATGTATATATGTAACTTTTGGTATATTCAGGTGTTTTCCCATGTAAAATTGAGGGTATCTTGGCAACGTTTCGATGAGGTCCCACTTCAGGCTGGTGTCTTCGGCTTCATGCTTATGAGAGGAAAGCGTGATCAGAGCTGCTGTCTTTCTAAAAATACTGGTGGGGAGGTGTGGGGTGCTGGCTTTGTTGCTGTAAGAGGGTTGGTTGCCTGTGTTGTTACATCTTGATTAGTTGATGGAGTAGATGTTTGCAGATTAGTCAGCTATTTCATAACATCCTGTGTAGGTGAGGTCCTTAATGTGTGCCCATTAGTCTTTTGTGTTTTAACGATCTGAGTAATAGGCTGTGTGTTAACATCCTGAGTTCTAGCATTGTGATATCCTGAGTTTTTTGATGTAATGTCCTGAGCAGATGGCTGTGATGCCATATCCCGGGCTTTGGTTTGGCTCTGAGTTTGAGGTCTTGCCATGTGTTCATGGCATGTGTCAGTTTGCTTTGTGTGGGAATCGGAGGGGGATGCAGCAGCTGGTGATGCCGCCATGGTCTTGCTTCTGGATGGTGGTTGTATTTCGTCTATGGGATGGGTTTGACTCTGGTGAGGATGATTGGTAGTGGCAAGACCTCAAACTCAGAGCCAAACCAAAGCCTAGGATGTGGCATTACTGGAGACCATATTTGCAAATACAATCAAGATATGAGAAAGATGCAAAGATATATAGTTTCTTTGAAAGAGCCAACAACACTTGATCGGATACTACTAGCAATGGATGAAAAATTAATAAAGAAAATATATAGCTATTTATTAAGTCTTAAAAGGGAAAATGAACAAGTGAAAGAAAAATGGTAGCTTGGGCAAAAAAAATTGGATATACTATAGAATTAGATAAATGGCAAAAACTTTTTGGGATAAGAATTATAAATTGACAATGGCAACTACCTACAAATAAACCTGTATAAAATGTTTTACAGGTGGCATTTGCCACCAGCAAGGCTTGCAAAGATGTTTAAAGACATGTCTGCTAAATGTTGGAAATGCAATCAAATACCAGGGCAGGTGTATTGATCTTATAATTCCTTTCTAGTGCATTTATCTTGCTAGGACTAGAAAAATTCCTTACCTGGAATAGCTTTTGTATTTAATATCATGCAATAATCTAGTACAGCTATCTATGCCATCGGTCACACAATTGAAAGTTTGAGAGATGCGTGCTCCAAGTATCACATTATTCTATGCATATATATAGGATTGTTAGAAATAACACTCTGTAACAAATCAGAGCAGAATAGCAAGCATTCTACTCTAAATTGGGTGGAAATATATTTCTCCAGAAGATATCTTTATGGATTTAGAAGCCTATATATATGGTATAGAATATTGTACTTAATGAAATTTAGTTTTCAAAAGCCTGCTGAAACTGAAAATGGTGCCTTTGCAATCAATCATTTAATCAATTTTTATTCAGTCACAAAGCAGAAAATAAAAAAATAAGTCCCAACTAATTAGGGGGAAAAGGGAGAGGGAGTTCTAAAATATCTAAAAAGGATTAGAAAACAAAACTACGGTATACTGTACAAACTGTAAAATAATAGTTAGTTATAGTCAAAGAAGTAACAGCAGAATGATCTGATAATAATCGATTTGTTAAGATAAATAAATCTAAGTTAAGTAAGGATGTTAAGGATCTTAAGTAATGAATAGAGATAATTCTTTGCTGCCTTTACATGATAGATTCAACTATAAATCTTATTTAGTGCATTAATCTACTGTTTAGTTGGGGTTTGTCTATGGAGACTCAAACATCCAGGTCATGGTTGTTCAAAGGTTTTTGTTTTTTTTCAAAAGGCAACTGGATTTATTTAGTTTTTAGCCCCAATCGGACAGGACCACGTGTTTGAAACTATGTACCAAAGATGACAACTTATTGTGGCCAACAAATTTACATTGCAATGCAGTACAACATGTAAGACAAGTTGGTTCAAATAGCATGATAAACTACCAGGACTGGTAGTCTACTATATGTACTTCAGCCTATGTGGTTGGTAAATGATGGCTTATGGGTTAACAAAAAAGTTGACTATAACTTAGCATGACATATGAACCCATTTAGAGGATAACAGAATATGCAAATTTTAGAACTAACCGTTTAAACTCATTAGAAATTCAGCCTAGATAAAACTTTTACTGTGATCTATTTGTGTAACTAGAAGCATCTTAAGTTAGTGGTATTCATACAATAATCATTTTAGTATTGGTTTTAAATCTGAAATATTATTCTGCATATATCATCAGGTTTCTTCAGAAGGAGTATCACTAAAAATGCTGAATATAAGTGTAAAAATGGAGGAAACTGTGAGATGGACATGTATATGAGGAGAAAGTGTCAGAAGTGCCGTCTACAAAAATGCAAAGCAGTAGGAATGCTGGCAGAATGTATGTATACAGCTATTTTCATTTTTTAATATATAATATAGGAGCTATAGATAGTTAGGAAAAGATTATATGGTCTTTGCATTCACCCATTTAGAAAAAAAGTGAAGATCAGATTCACTGGGGGTATTGTACTTAACTAACATTAGACTTACAATTGTATTTTATTAAAATTTTCTTTCTTGGTATGTGTGTTTTGTAAATATGCAAGGATAGGATTCAAGCTGTTGGGTGTTTCCTATTGATAGCTTCAGTTATTTTAGCATAATTGCAGTATCAAACCAGTTTAAGCTCATACCGGAAATTAATCTACTCTGAATTTTTATATGCCTCTCCAATCTGATCACTAGATGCTATATCAACTCTTATGCTTTGTAGAAAACAATAGACTCTATTAGCATTTCAGAATTAATGAAAAAAAATTATAGTATAATTGACCCCTTCATGCTATCAGTTTAAAATCAAAGATCTTGCTATATGCCCTCTCTGCCCACAGTGGACAAGCAGGCAAACAAATGAGGCTGCCACATTGATCGGACCTCCCTCAATGAATCTGTAAGCTTGTCATAAAAATAAGCTTTCTTAAAAATAAAGCTTTCCTAAAAATAAAGTCAAGTTGTTCCCAGAGAAAGAGGGAATGTGTGTATCTTCAATACCGTCAGTAATTTAGTATGTGATAATAAAATAAACAGGAAAAAATAGGGCAATGTAACTAATGTTGCCCAAGGAAATGGAAACTTTCAAACCAGCTGGCCATTTTCTCAGATAATCTTCAGTGAAGCAAAGGCCAGCAATAAGGCACCGTGACTTAAATCTCCCTCTGAAATGGAAACTTGTACTTTGTTACTATGAGAGTCATATAACTCATAATTTAAACATAAGCAGATTCTTGTAAAGTACAGGAATGAGGACATCATGCAAGTTGTAACTACCTTCGAATAAGGAGTGGTGCTGTTCATTTTTAATTTAAAAACAACCCTCAAGGTTTGCCGGATAGTTAAACTTGTAACTTTTTTGTAAATTGACTTTAAGCAAAGTGATCGCTTTGAAATTAACATTGCCTTGGACTTTGAACCTTTACTCATAAGACAGTACTGCAATTATTCCTGTAAAATGTTGCTATACTGCAAAAAAAGGGGGCAATCTTACGGTTTTTATTACTTTATTTGTGCATTCCTGAATCATCATGATTCATCGTGATTACACATCAAGTTTTTGTGCAGTTAGAGATACGTTTCTAAGCTCAAGAAGTAGAAAGTGATCCTCACTCAAATCGGGTTCATGCTTTGTTGGAAAGACAAGCATGTCATTGGAAATAATTCTGAGATTTTATTAAATGGCTTAGAACAGTGTTTCTCAACCTTGGAAACTTGAAGATGGGTGGACTTCAACTCCCAGAATCCCCCAGCCAGCAGCGCTGGCTGGGGGATTCTGGGAGTTGAAGTCCACCCATCTTCAAGCTACCAAGGTTGAGAAACACTGGCTTAGAAGGATATATGGCTGTTCTTGTAATACAGTAAAAGACATAAAAGAATACAGTAAAAAAAAGGGGGGGTGGGATCTAATACAATAAAACCATTTATCAGATATTTGCTGTTCTATTCAGTACTGTTCGGTACTGTTATTTAGAACGAGAGACATCCACCTGAATGCATGAAATAAGCTATCTGGCCCTGGTTTATGTATAACCACGTGTTTTCTGATTCATGGATATATGAAAATGTCTTTTTCCTCTAGCATATGAAGCAACTGTCACCCTTCGGTAGTATTCATAATGTGATTTACATTAAAAACATCTGGAGAATTAAATTAAAAACAATCACAGTCAGCACTAAGTCTTGTGATTCTAAATGCCATTTTAATCTTTGGAGATATTATGTGGAATTGTTATTTTAATCCCTTAAATTTCCTCTTCTTTCAGTAATAGAGGAAGTTTGATTTCTGTGGTGCATGATTTTATGATATACAGGATATTAAAACTATTCATTGCTGAATTAAGCATTTTCATAGATATCTTCCTCAACAATATTTAGCCTCTTTTATTCATTCTCCCAGGTGAAAAAAATGAATATATATATACATACACACACAAAAGTATTCCATTTGTTATGGTTGCTGTAGCCCTGCATCATCATTTCTGTATTGTTGGACAACAATATTTTTCCTTCTTAAACTGATATAGTAAGATTACATTTTTAATATTCTGAGTAGAGAAATATGTTGATCGAAGCTGGCTATATTCCTTTGAACAATTGTTATAGGTGGGAAGAATGACATAGATCCAGCTTTGGCAATAACTTTACAAATTTGTTTTCACCACCATGTTTCAAGTATTAATAGAACAGATAATTACTTACTGAAATAATGTCAGTAAGTGAATATCTCCTTAATTTTTCTGAGAATGTATTTTTGGAATTGATTTAAGTTTTAATATAATATGTCAAGTGAGCCCTTGATTTGCACCCAGCTATTTCAAACTGGGTCTCTGTGTCATGAAAAATACTTCTGGGGACATAGATTTGCCTTTCTCTCTATAGCCTCACATAGCTGGTCCACCCAGGGAGAAGAGACTCTCATAGAACAAGAAGATGATTAAATTAGCAAAATCTTCTTTCTCCTGTTTTCCCTCAGAGTGATAGGAAGAATCATCCAGCAGCATTTGGGGACATATGACCCTAGTTGCCAAACTAACTTTGTCTAGGAATGGATGTAGTTGCATCTACCCCTAGACAGGTTTTTTTGAACATGTGAATTAATTTTTAAAAAAAGATGGTATAGGAGATTGTAATTGCACATGAGTCTTTATTTGTTATTTTTGGGTTTACCAACATGAATTAAGTGATAATTGTACAAATTATAAATATTCATTTTCTCATATTCAGGTTTGTTAACAGAAATCCAATGCAAGTCAAAACGACTAAGAAAAAACACGTCACAGCCTCCAGAGGAGACTATTAATGAAGATCTTGAGAGATCTGACCTGAAGCAAGTGTCATCTACAACTAAATTGTATAAGGTAATACAATTACTGTAGTTCTATAGTATGATACATTTAGTATGTATGGAAGACTGAATAAGAATTCTGACAAGGAAATTTCTACTACCTTATAGAAAAGTGAGCTTTTAATAATACAAATAAATAATCTTCTGTTTGATGGAATAAACCATATACAGTAACTGTACAAATATAATTTAGATGTTATTTATGTGAAAAAAGTGTAATTTATGGCCTTGAGAGTTTATCAGTTTATACTACAATATGCTCAGTGTGATGATCATCCCAAAAATATTGTTTATTTAGTTCTAACATAGATCATGGTATGAAACTAGCCAATTGTGAGTTATTCAGTAAACCATGATTAAGCAAACCATGGCTTAGAATGGTATATGAACCATCTAGAGCAGGGTTTCTCAACCTGTGGTCTGTGGACCACTGGGAGTCCACGAAAGCTTAAGAAATCTTTGATTTAAATCTTGACTTAAGTCTTGGGTGTCTGTGGCCATGGTCCTTGGCCACAAAAGGTATTTAAAAGAGTCAGTGGTGAAGAAAAGGTGAGAACCACTGACCTAGAATATTGATGCAATAACAGATGGGGCTAATTCACTGTAGGGGTTGCTAGAAATTGGGAGACCATGAATTCTAGTCCTGACTTAGGCACAAAATAAGCTGGATGACCTTGAACCAGTCATTCTCTCTCAGCCTCAGAAAGCAGGCAATGGCAAAACACTTCAGAAATCTTGCCAATAAAAAATATTTATGTCTAAATCATTATTGAAAAGAAGTATTTATTTTTTTATTTTGCATATATACAGATAGTCCTCGAATTATGGCCACTCATTTAGTGATCATTCAAAGTTCTGACTATACTGAATGTGTGATACTTATGACTAGTCTTCAAAGTTCACATGATCACAATCTGAGCACTTGGCAACCTGCTCACACCTATGGTGACTGCAGCATTTTGAAGTCATTGATCATCATTTTCAACCTTCCCTGCTGGCTTCCCATGAGCAAAGTCAATGGAGAAGGTATCAGGAAAGGTTGCAAGTTGCACCCATCAGTTGCTTTTGCCACTTTTTCTCCCCAAATACCCTGTTATGGATCTCATACGCAGTATTACCACTCCGCCAGATCCATCCTCTATAGCACTTTCCCATAGCTCCTACCAGTCCATCTATATTTTGTAGGGTCTACCTGCAGCCTCAGCAAATCCATGAACCACCTGTGGACCTTGCCTACTTGCCTGTACTTGTAATACTCTAGCACACAGACACCCCACAGCACCAACATGCCCTCCTCCCTGCACTGTTTGCCTGGGACTCCAACCTCTTCTCATTTAGCACACTGCATGGTCCTGGGGCTGCAATAACAACAGAGACTGCTGGGATTGCGATTGCTAAGTAATGTAGTCATGTGCTGTTGCATTTTATGACTGTATCATTTAGTGACGGAAATTCTAGTTCCAATTGTGGATTGAGGGCTACCTATAATGCAAAAGTAGATGATTCCATTATATTATTGAAATCAGGAAAGATGCTCAAAGGTGTGTAGTTAAAACTATTATGTAGTAGAAAATCATGCTCAGTTACGGTTTAATTTTTTTGCCAGTATAGGAGAAAGTAAAATTAAGCCCGGAACAACAAAATCTTCTTCGTTATATAATGGATTCCTATAATAAACAGCGGATTCCTCCTGAAGTTACCAAAAAGCTTGTAAGTATACATGCCTTACCTCTCATAGAATGATTTAGTGATCAATATTTTTGGCTTAAAGTAGTGTGCAAATGACACCAATAAACTGTAGGGGTTTTAGTGGTTATTTTGACACCACTGTACCATATTGGCTGCAAAATTCAGTGGGCCATTAGGTGGCGACAAAGTTTAAAAAGAAAAAAAACCTTTTAACTGGTCATCATTTGGGCATCTTCTGAATTTTTGCAGTCTAGCTGGAGTACTGCTATTTATATTTGGTCTGGTCAAGCATCAAGTGAAAGCACAGAATTTGGATTCAGATCTCCTAACGAGCAGAACAGAAAGTTTTTATTTGTTGTACAAAAAGTTGAATGTGGAACATCCTGTATTTTCCATCTGCAGTGTATATGATTATGAGACTTTTAAACTGCTATATTGTTGTTATCTATTTTCTCTTATTGTGGTCTAAAATAATCATTTTTCTGTTTAATAATTGTTCAACCATTCGATTTTTTAAAAATTTGACTTATATGCCGCCCTTCTCTGGAGACTCAGGGCGGCTTACAATGCGTTAAGCAATATTTAATCCTATATATTTCAGATAGTTGTTAAAGAAAAATTAATAACTCATTCCTATTTGTTAATCACTAGTATAATGATTATTTTGTTTTGATTATCAGTTACAAGAGGACTTCAGTGCAGAAGAAAATTTTCTTGTTTTAACAGAAATGGCCACTAGCCATGTTAAAATGCTTGTGGAGTTCACTAAAAGATTACCAGGTAATGAGATGTTGAATAAGTTTGGTAAAATTTGATTTTTAGTCAGAGAGAATTTTTTATTTTATATTCCTTTATATCCTCCTAATATAATTAATACTCAAGGCACCTAATAAAATATTTAAAAATTTTTAAAAAATACAAAGTAAAACAGTAATATTATTAACATTTAAAAATTAAATAACCGATGAAAGTTGTTTTATAAATACCGAGGAGGAACATAAACTTCAGGATGACATTCACCTTAAATTCAGTGCTTCTGCTTAATAGATTGAGGATATCATATAGCATATAATTGATTGTATTAGCATCTCTTTCACTCCAGAACATTCATTCCCTCTTAGAATCACCTCTGACCAACCTCTTTAGAAAACAGAAATCAATTATGTCCACCCTCCATAATTCATGCCCTTACCCTTTGACCTACAAGATCTGTTGCATAGCAAATTGTTCAGCAGGTAATATAAGTTATTATAACAATTAGGATAAAGAGTTTAATTTTAGGCTCCAATTTATTAAAATAATCAAATAATAAATTTCAGCATCTTCATTCCAGGTTTTTCATTGATGGAAAAAAATCTGTTATACTCTTTACTTGTATATAATTACAGTGATCTTTTATTAACTCATAAATTCTTAAGTGAGCCCCACCAGATCTATTGCTAATTTGACAGCATATTATCAAGTGCTGGGAAATGAGGAGATTCAGGCAGTTCAAATGAGTATAAAGATTTATTGCAAGCTTAAGCCCTCTACGAGAATCTGAGCTACTAATGGTCAAGAAAAGTTAAGAATAGAAAGGAATTCAAGATGGGCTGGACTTAGATATTTTGTGGGCACAAGGGAAGTCATGACTGATGATACATTTGATACCACCCTGGGGCTCAGCCTAGTCATCTTCTACACATATAAAGATCTTCATTCAGCTCTCTCATTAGAAAGAGTCTATGGGTACTAATTTTGCAGCGGAGAAAATGGTTGCACAGTTTCTCCTACTAATCAAATAAACCTGTGCATTTTCTTCTTAGATGTCTTAAATTTAAGCCCTTAAAAATTGGAGGGAAGGGATATACAGCAAAAGAGTGATTAAGCCTTTGCTTTTAAAGAATTACAAATCATCCTGATAAATTTGAAATAATTTTTTGGAATTAATTATAAGAGTTCTTCCCATGGGAAAATGCCTTTGTTTTGAATTCATCTTTTAAAAAAGACTTTAAAAATTGGATACTACAAGCAATTAGAAGAAACTACATAGTCAAATTGTTTGTAAAAATATTAGTGAAGAGGAACCAATTTTATTTGACAATAGTGAGACTGACTTGAAAGTAGATTTAAATATGACAGGCTACAAGAATGACACAGAAGAAGATATTGCACTGGACATACAAAAGGCTGGTGGCCTAATAATTAAAAGAGATATGCAAATAACGAATCAACAGAATGACTTGGATTACTTTCCTATATTGGATTTATAAAGGGTTCTTGATGTAAGAATTTTATGAAAAGGGAGAAATGAAAAAAATGGAAAGAAATCAGGTTCTATTGTAGGAATTATTTGAAGGGATTAAAGATCAAGATTGTTAGAAGTAAGAAGAAAGAATATAAAGATAGCTTATTTGATCAAGATTAAAATAAATATGTTGTTATCTCTGGTAACTCTTAATGGACTTTTAATGACATCTGGATTGAAATGACATAGCTTTAAGGATTTATTTAACATACGAGATGAGATATGGAAAAAAGATAGGATCTCTTGTATCTTAAGAGAAGGTGATAAGTTATTAAAATTGTATATACTTTTGATGAAGAGGGAAATCATATATTTCTGCTTTAATTATTATATTTTTGTTCTTTCATTTTCAGAAAGTGTCTGTATTTTCTACTTTTTCTTTTTCTTTTTTTTTACTGTGTTAGTTTTTATTGTTGCAATGGTAATTTTTAATAAAATTACTATTAAAAAATGAAAACAATCAAAATTACCTATGGAAGCAATTAGCAGTAGATATTATAAAATGTGGTCAATAAACGTAGTGCTATACTGTTCTAAATTGCTAATAAGTGAAACAGTATCAGATTACAGGTATTTAGTTTAAATATAAATTTTAACTCTAGTTAGACCAAGCCTCAGTAGGGCAGATATTATAAATGTTTGTTTGATTTCATAATATCTTCATATTTTTTTCAGGGCACTGAAAATTAACATGGCTCTAGGGAGGCTTACTTGGGATTTGGTGGAGACACATTCCATTCACTTTGATAGACCAAGCCTCCACCAGAGCTAACCCAGCTCTCTTCTCTATCAGTTTATGACCAGTTTTACGAGAAGAGTCCTCCATTTCTCTAATCACAATAAAATACCTTATGCCACCAGACTTCAGATTTTGGCCTTAGACAATTTAGAACTATGCCAACTTCAATCTGACCTAAGTGTAGTACATAAAATTATCTGCCACAATGTCTTACCTGTCAATGACCACTTCAGCTTCAACCACAACAATACACAAGCAAAAAATAGATACAAACTCAAGGTAAACTGCTCCAAATTCAATTGCAGAAAATATGACTTCAATAACAGAGTGGTCAATGCCTGGAATGCACTACCTGACTCTGTGGTTTCTTCCCCAAACCCCCAAAACTTTAACCTTAAACTGCCCAATGTTGACCTCACCCCATTCCTAAGAGGTCTATAAGGGGCATGCAGAAGTGCACCAGCGTGCCTACAGTCCCTGTCCTAATATTCCTTTTTACTTACTCTTTTCATGTATTCAAATTATGTTTATACCTTTACCTGTTATCTTATATATGCTTGACAAATAAATAAATAAATAAATAAATAAATAAATAAATAAAATAGTTGGTGTGGGGCTAGAAAAATAAATGCATATAAACTAGAACACTTTTAATCAGTTATCTCTGTGCTTTTATAAAGAGAACACAGATCGTAGTTGTTATAATTAGAAAGCGGACCTGATTAAAATATAGCCAATGTTAATAATTCACCTTTAATATATGTTTGAAGATCTTTATTTGAAAACTTAGACTGAAATGGGTGGTGCCTAAATTTGATAAATAAAAATCCTTCCTAATACATGATACCTTATTTTTTATGTAATATTATATATAAAGTTCTTTTATATAGTCTCTTTTCATTAAGCTAATTAGAACAAAGGAAAAGCAAGAACAAAAAATGAATGAAAGAGTTGGAAAGTATCCAGTTAAATACTGAAAGTTGATAACACATCAGTTCTATTCTTACCCACAAACAGGAAGTTAATTTGTAATATGCTAATTAGACTGAGAGTAATCACTTTGTGATCTTAAATTAGATTAAGAAAATGTGTACATATGAAAAAAAACTAGATGAATTCTTGTTTGGTGGCTTGGGAACTGAAACAAATACACCCTTCAAATATGTCTTTATAATTAAATAGCTTTTTTTTTGTGCTAAAAAGGTAATTTATCTATGTATTTTAATTATCCTACAGTGTATCTTTGTCACTCTAACAACCATTTTTCTGACTGCTGGTTTAATATTCTTACGTTTTATTTCAGGTTTTCAAATCCTGGATCATGAAGATCAAATTGCTTTGTTGAAAGGTTCAGCAGTAGAAGCTATGTTCCTTAGATCAGCTGAAATCTTTAACAGAAAACTTCCTAGAGGACATGCTGATCTCTTAGAAGAAAGAATCCGCAATAGTGGTAGGTGTCCTTAATTAACAGCAAAAGAAACTGTTCTTTGGAAAGTTTAGCAAAAAAGCAGTTGTTTTGTGAATGTCAAACTTCTCAAGCATTCAGTAGGAATCAGCCTGGAGTTCAAGACTATCAAGGAATTATAATTATATTATAAAAATATGAATACTGAAAATAAATTTGTTTTATTATAATAAACCTTATTTGGAGATATGGAAAAGATCAGATAATGATATGTCATTTCTCATTAAGTTCAGTAAAATAATCTCACCCATCCAAATGAACGACAATCATAAAACAAGCATAGATTGAATGGAAAAACTGATATTAGTTCATCTAAAATATATTTGGTCATGACTGGTGTGTATGATACTCACTATATGTATTGTGACCTAGGCTCACTTAGTCATTACAGGACACAATTAGTCTCAAACGATTTTATTATAACAGCTGAGAATTACTTCATTCCCAGCTTAGTCGAAATTAATTCTAAAACAATCCTTCAGAAAAAGTCCTTCGGCTTATCACAAACCTTTATCTTCTTTGGCACCCTGCCAAAGGCCTTTCTTGGGAAAGCCCCATGAAGTTCAGAAACAACAGATGCCGACCAGGGGTGGGTCCTAATTACCTTTACTACTGGTTTACAGCGGGGTCTCACGCGTGCACACTTCTGCACAAGCGCAGAAGCTTCTATGCATATTTATTTATTTATTTATTAAATTTCTATACGCCCTTCTCCTTCCGGACTCAGGGCGGTGAACAGCCAATTAAAACCAATGCAATACAATAAGTTAAAACGTACTAAAATCAATATAAATTTAGGCTGAAAATACAAACCGAATAAAAACTCTAAAACTCTAAAAATTTAAAATAATTTAAAATATTTAAAAATAGGAGGGATCAGGCAAGTCCGGCAAGTTGGAAGAGATGAGTCTTCAAAACCCGACGAAAGGTCCGGAGGTCAGCGATAGTTCTCAGATCTGGAGGGAGATCGTTCCAGAGAGTGGGGGCTACCACAGAGAATGCTCTCCCCCTGGGGGTCGCCAGCCGGCACTGTCTGGCTGACGGCATCCTGAGGAGGCCCTCTCTGTGGGAGCGAACCGGCCGGTGGGAGGCAATAGGTGGCAGAAGGCGGTCCCGTAAGTACCCTGGTCCTAAGCCATGGAGCGCTTTAAAGGTGATTACCAACACCTTGAAACGCACCCGGAAATCAACCGGCAACCAATGCAGCTCACGCAGGAGAGGTGTCACATGGGAGCGCCCTGTCGCTCCCATAATCCCCCGCGCGGCCGCATTCTGTACCAGCTGAAGCCTCCGGATGCATCCCAAGGGGAGCCCCATGTAGAGAGCATTACAGTAGTCCAAGCGAGACGTGACGAGCGCCTGAGTGACTGTGCGTAGGGAGTCCCGATCTAGAAAGGGCCGCAACTGGCGTATCAGGCGGACCTGATAAAAAGCTCCCCTGGCCACAGCTGTCGTATGCTCCTCTAAAGACAGCCGTGGATCCAGGAGGACGCCCAAGTTGCGCACCCTTTCCGTGGGGGCCAATGATTCGCCCCCAATAACCAACGATGGAGTCAGTTGGCTATATCGGGACGCCGGCAGCCACAGCCACTCAGTCTTGGAGGGGTTGAGTCGAAGCCTGTTTCTCCCCATCCAGACCCGCACAGCTTCAAGGCACTGGGACATCACTTCCACGGCATCGTTGGGGTGGTCTGGGGTGGAAATGTACAGCTGAGTGTCATCAGCGTACTGATGGAATTCCACCCCAAAACCACGGATGATCTCACCCAGCGGCTTTACATAAATGTTGAACAGAAGGGGCGAGAGGACCGACCCTTGTGGCACCCCACACACTAGGCGCCTCGGGGTCGACCGCTGCCCCCGTCAACACCGATTGCGACCGGTCGGAGAGGTAGGAGGAGAACCACCGCAGAACGGTGCCCCCCACCCCCAATCCCTCCAACCGGCGCAACATGATACCATGGTCGATGGTATCAAAAGCCGCTGAGAGGTCTAACAGCACCAGGATAGAGGAGTACCCCCTACCCTGGGCCCTCCAGAGATCATCCACCAACGCGACCAATGCCGTTTCGGTGCTGTAACCAGACCTGAAGCCGGACTGGAGCGGGTCTAAATAGACAGCTTCATCCAGGTACCGGGGGAGCTGCCGCGCCACCACACTCTCAACAACCTTCGCTAGAAAGGGAAGGTTGGAGACAGGACGATAATTTACCAAAACAGCCGGGTCCAGGGAGGGCTTCTTGAGGAGGGGCCTCACCACTGCCTCCTTCAAGGCAGGCGGAAGGACACCCTCACTCAAAGAAGCATTTATAATCTCCTGGAGCCAGCCTCGTGTAACTTCCTGGGAGGCCAGCACCAACCAGGAGGGACACGGGTCCAATAAACATGTGGTAGCGTTCAGTCTACCCAGGATCCTGTCCACGTCCTCGGGAGCCACAGGATCGAACTCAGCCCAGATAACACTCTCAAGACTGGGCTCAGTCACCTCGCCCGAACTAACCCAGTCAGTGGCCAGCTCATCCCGAATCTGAGTTATTTTATCATCCAGATATTGAACAAAATCCTCAGCACGTCCCTGCAAGGGATCCTCCCGCGCTCCCAGATGAAGGAGGGAGCGGGTCACCCTAAACAGGGCGGCTGGGCGATTATCTGATGACGCAATAAGAGCGGTGAAAAAATTAGATTTCGCCGCTTTTATTGCCACTAAGTAAGTCTTAATATGAGCTCTTACTAGTGTCAAGTCAGATTCAGAGCGACTAGCCCTCCAACCACTCTCTAGGCGTCTTTTCCGGCGCTTCATCTCCCTCAGCTCCTCGGTAAACCAAGGAGATAAGTGAGTTCGGCGCCGGGTCAGAGGCCGCAAAGGCGCGACCCGGTCCAAGGCCCCACCGGCTGCCCTATCCCAGGCAGCCACCAGGTCCTCAGTCGAGTCGCGTGTCAGTGTCTCAGGAAATGGCCCAAGCTCCGTCTGGAACCTATCAGGATCCATCAGGCGCCTGGGGCGGAACCACCTAGTTGGTTCCGCCTCCCTGCGATGAGGTGTAACGGTCAGAAAGTCGAGACGAAGGAGCGAGTGGTCAGTCCATGACAAGGGTTCAACACCTATATCCCTATTGCATATGCATATTCTGCATATGCAGAAGAATTTTGATGACGTCGGAGTCGGTGGGCGGTGCCTCCCACCGGTTTTACTACTGGTTCTATGGAACCAGTGTGAACCAGGGGCAACCCACCACTGATGCCGACTGGAAAAACAGATTTAGCAATGTTGCTTTCATACAAAGAGTCCAAGAACCTTTGCTGCTCTTTTAAGTCTTATGGGAAGGGCCAATCATCTCCTGGCATTACTCCCAAGTTGTCCTTTTTGCTTTAGCTGCTCTTGCCTTCTGGCAGCTCTGTGTATGCGTGCACTAGGAAGAGAATCCTCCTGTTCCTCTGCCTCTCTGCTGTCCAACTCTGGAGGCTCCGGAGTCCGCACATCACTCCCAGATGGGCCTGGCCCCATCTCTGCCTCTGACGCAGAGCCTTCGTCTGGGCCTTTCCCAGACTCCAGGACTGGCCCATGGTCCTCCCCAGCCTCCTCACTATTTGACTCCACTGCTAGCTCCTCAGGCTGCTGGCGGACCACAACAATATGGTTGGTTTCACAAGATATGGTTGGTTACCATTACTACTACTTTTTCAGCACCTTTCTGTCAGTGATGGGTTTCAAAAATTTTTACTACCAGTTCTGTGAGTGTGGCTTGGTGGGCGTGGCATGGCTTGGTGGATGTGGCAGGGGAAGGATACTATAAAATCTCCATTCTCACCCCACTCCAGGGGAAGGATATTGTAAAATTTCTATTCCCTTCTCCATTCCAGGGGAAGGTTACTGCAAAATCCACATTTCCTCGCAATCAGCTGGGACTACGGAGGCAGAGAATAGATGGGGACGGGGTCAGTCAGAAGTAGTATTTACCGGTTCTCCGAAGTACTCAAAATTTCCACTACCGGTTCTCCAGAACTGGTCAGAACCTGCTGAAACCTACCTCTGCTTTCTGTGTACAAAATGTGTTATCATTTAAATACAGTTATAGTATACATAAGTATTTCAGCCATTATAAGTTTTTATCATTTGAACCACTGTCTATGCTCTGGATTTCATATTTGGAAGGTACATGTTTGAAAAACAAAATGAACAATTGCAGAGGGAGATAAGAAGGGAAAATTTTTGCTGCTTTTTTCAAAGATGATCTACGCAAAGATAAACATCTAGGAGTTAGGTTGCAATTTTATACCCATTTATATGGGTACAGGTTTTATTACCCTTAGTATTTCTGATTCTAAGATATAAATCTATGCTACTCTGTTAGCAACTACAGTATTAGATATATGTCAAAGAATTAATAGAACATAGGGCATTTTACTATCAAATGGTTTTAGTAGTATTTGTTTTCTGTGTTAATGTGTTATATATCTCGTTCTTAATATTTTCTTGAAGATGGGTCGTTGAAATTCTCTTAAGAATTATAGCTAAGGGTTGAGGGGGTTTAATATGTAGTTGCACATTCTAATGAATGCATACGACACATCTTAAATAAATATATTTAAAATGTGTAACGAATACGAACTGCTGCTGACAGAAAAACAAAATCTTGAGGATTATTTCTGTGTCTTTTGTTGAGATGATTTTTACGTGAAAGTGAACGTCAAGTTGTCAGACAGCTCCTATTGTCCACATCTGTGAAATGCAACAACAAAAGCTGAAAATATAAATATGCCAATAGATGTTCATATTTTGGTCACCTGCCACAAGGTTGATTCCCAGCTTCTGAATTTCCTTAACAGTTATCAGCTTTCCCCTTCATAGACAGACAGGCATTTTGAATTTCTATGTGACAAGGAAGCTTAGTGATGACCTTTCTGACCTAGCATCCTTCTGTTAAGCCAGTACTCTATGGATAATGGTGGTGACAGTGGCGGCAGTAAGACTAACAGCCAAATAACTTGTGAGATGAAACAATATCTTACAAATAGCCCTGACTTCTTCCACATAAATATTAGATTAAAAAATGTTTCTGTCTAGTAGCAACACTCTCACCTGCTTTTGTTCAGTACCAATAGTTCCTCTTTATTTCACGGACTTATTATATCAATAGCCTATAGCTATTGATCAGTTTTCATTAATGTTCACAAAACTCAAGCTAACTCATAGGGATGGGTAAAAAAAAAAGATGTAACATTACTAAATACATTTTAAATGACTTCTTTGGTAACTCTGAATATTCATTTATAGTCGTGCATTTTAGTTGCAAAGAATGTCCAACACAGTTTGGTGCATTTGGTTTTAAAATCAACGCATTTCCAAAGCAAATGTGATATTTGAAAACCATAATTTGGCAGTGAAATTGTATTTATTAGATTTTGTCCTGGTTTACACTTGCAAACTCTTTCAAGGCAATTTGCAAGATTTCAATACATAAACAGCAGTATTAAAATCTATTCCATAAAATTCCAAAAGCTCATACAGGTCATAAAAAACATTTTAAAAAAGGATTAATTATTTGGATTTGAAAAAAACCTGGACAGCTACAACTAATGCAAATAAAAGCCAGGTGGAAACCCCAAGGAGGGAATTAACAAGATTTAAAAAAAAAACATAGATGAAAAACAATCAGTTCAGAAAATACTGTGACCTACTCATTGTTTTTTAATTTTCCCAACAGAATCACATACTTTCTTGAATCAAATACTAGACAGCATATATTGGTAGCATGGACAGCTTCTTGATACAATAAGTGAAAGCTTTTAGAAAAACAGAAATAAGCCTCTAATGAAAGATTTGGAATTAAGAAAATACTTTGAATAGATAAGATACTGTGAATGAGGTAAAACAGTATGAGTAATTAATATGTGTTTACTTCTCAGTAACACAAGAACTAATTTACATTTTGATTTAATATCTACTGGCAGCTTCAAGCCTATCCAGATGAAAGATCTCTTCATCCATATTAACAGCTGTCGTAGCTATAATTAATTAGGTCCAAACCACCTTCCTCAGAGCTGTTTTTCGTCTTTTAATTTAAACACCTAGCTCTAATAAATACATAAACTGAATGCTTATTGCTGAACAATGCTTATTGCTGAAATTAAAATAGGATGTACAATAAAAAACACAAGTCTGAAAGCAGACATAAATTTTGAATTATACCAGTAACCAAATACAAATTGAATCTATCATTCAGGTAAACAATGAAACTGCTAAAATAATATCAGAATAGTTTTCAGAAATTGTGTTTTACTTGGTTCATAGTAAAAAATATGGAAAAACAAGTCATTTCAGGAATGGAAACTCCCTCTAGATGGAAGTTTTACCTGAAAAAGAAAATCAAAATCATTAAAAATAATAATAATAGACATAGAAAGAATATTGAGTTCTCAACTTATGACTATTTCTTCAGCAATTATTCAAAGTTATGATGCTCTGAATGGACTTATGACCTGTGCCTGAAGTTACCGCTGTTCCTGCACCCCATAATCATTTTCTCAAAATTCAGGTGCTTCACAACTCCTGCTCAGAGTATGTTGCAGAAGTCACCAAAAGGCCTTCCTTTTGTGAGGTAGTTGTGCCCTTTCTTTGATCAGAAGGCTCTTTAGATCTGATGTCCTACCCACCTCACAGCTGCTCTACAGGGGGCCTTTAAAAATATCTCAGAAACTTCAACTGGTGAGAACCAGTTGTTAACTTTCTGAGCAGTTTGGTGAATTGGTTGTTGGAAGAAATAATTAGGGCAGAGAACCAGTTGTTAAATTATTTGAATCCCATCACTGGCTCTCGGGTATGAGTTATGAATAAAATCCTTTATCACGAATAAAGTCCTATCTAACATAGATAGGACAGTGGTCAGTGATGGTTAACCTTTTTGGTGCCGAGTGCCCAAGGTGTGCGTATGTGCGTGTGCAAATGGACACGTCTGACCCTGAACCCAGGGGCAGGTTTCGAAACCTGTTGCTACTGGTTCGCGTGTGGGTGTGTGCATGCTTGCATGCAATGCTTCTGCGCATGCACAGAAAGGTCCGGGCAGATGGGCAGACCCTCCCGCTGCCACCGCTACCAGGTCACTCAATCCGGGGCGAACTGTTAGCAACCCACCACTTCCTGAACCCCCCAAATGCAATACAAGTACTGACCACGCATGTGTGCATGGCCCCCGTTTTAGCTTCCAGGTTGGTGCAGGAGGCTTTCCAGGCTCAAAGGGTGCGGGGGGCTTGTTTTGGGCCTGGAAAGCCTCTTGCACCAATCTGCACCCCGCATCCATGTGCCTCACACCCCCGTGCATGCGCACATGCATCCCCTGCATGCACCCCGCACATGTGCAGCAGAGACCCAAAGTCCAGCTGGCTGGTGGGGGGTGCATGCACATGCATGGTAAAGCTGGGCTAGAGTGAGGGCTGGCATGCCCGGAGAGATGGCTCTGCGTGCCACCTGTGGAACATGTGCCATAGGTTCACCATCATGGGTCTAGATTATATGTAGGATTGCCTATCTCCCTTGGTTTCTACCCAGCCAGTATAAGCCAGCAGACCTGGTGACTCATTTGATTAAACAGCACCATCTATTGTGATTTTTCTCTGTCATCATGCCTGTCTTCTGGAACAACATTTCTCCTTGAAATATTTATGGCACTCATTATGTTCTATAAGTCCTTGAAGATCTGGCTGTTCTCCCAGGCCTTGGGATAAGGTGGATGGAGTCGCTTGCTGAATGTATTTTTGTCTACATTTTTCTACTGAGTAACTTGATCCCAACTTGCTTACTTGGTTTGCATTTTGTTTTTATTGTTTACTATATTGTGAAACACTTGGTATCAGTTAGGAATCAGTTAGAATGTTAGTTAGAGTTAAATTGAATAACAAAATATTACAGGGGAGATATTCCTCTCTGCAATAGTGACTGTGTTCACATTTTACACTTCTGTAAGGTGGAATGATTTGTTTGGTTTTAGCGTAGCCTATCTAAACCCAACTGCCATATTTTTAAACCATGTTTTAATATTTACCACATTATGTTAAGCTGTTGGAAGAAATATCCTTCTGGGTTCTGCTCCAAGTGGGGAAAAAGACACTGGAAACATGGAGACTGCTTGGAAAGATTGTTTAATCGTGGACAGGATCACATGGCTTGAGTTCCTGAACAGAAAAAAGGCAGATACAGCGAGTCTCCAGGTTTTATGGTCTCTCTGGCTTTGAACTTCCTGGGGCCCAGAAAGAGTACCTAATTGGTTGTCAGACTTCCAGGGGGTGGGGGTCTTAGCTAGCCCTGCTGGCTGATGTAATCTTCCCAGGGGCCATTTGGTGAGTTTCTGTCCTAGATGGGTCCCATTGTCTTGCAGATGAGGTCCATTGACAAAGATTGAGTTTCTGCCTCTGGTCCATTAACAAAAGGGTGGGGGCAGGAAGGTGGGAGCTGCTTTGTCTTTAAAACACGCTTCTCCATTTCTCATCCAGGGAAACATAATATTTTGCCTTTTTAATATTTCCCAAAATATTTCATTCTTTTAGGAAAGGGATGGGTGCTAACTTCCTACAAAGCCCAGCCAATTATAGTTTATTAATAAACTATGTTTAGCCAAACTGTGGCTTCGTGTAATATGAATCCAGTCACCATTAATAATGTAGAAACTAATCTACTTGGAATACAATTATCACTTGATTCACATATATTTTGTACAGTATTGCAGACTAATTCTGTTGACTGCCGGCTGCCAGCAGTTCTGCAGTTCGATTCTTACTGGCTCAAAGTTGACTCAGCCTTCCATCCTTCCGAGGTCGGTAAAATGAGGACCCAGATTGTTGGGGGCAATATGCTGACTCTGTAAACTGCTTAAAGAGGGCTATAAAGCACTGTGAAGTTGTATATAACTCTAAGTGCTATTGCTATCGTTATATATTTAGTTAAGAAGTGGAAACACCTTCATCTTGAAGTTAGCTATTGCTATTGCTCAAACACGAAGTTCCTTGAGATCTCATTCACATCTGTCTTGTCTAATTGCTGCAGCATGAAATGTTTTCAGTCTATTTAGTACTTTGTTATTTATTATTTTCATAAACACCCTTTTTTAGTGGGAAAGCAGCTATTCCTCATAATAAAATAGTGAAATATACCTATAGGATATTATGAGCTGATTTCTATGACCATAGAATGACTAATTAAAATATCACCAAAAAGTGCCTCTCAGATAGGAAACCTACATTTGATCTTGGTCAAAACTTCAAGAAATTTTCATAGACTATTGTTGATTTTTTTCAAACCAATGAGAAAAATATTCCAGATTTTATTTTGTTATACTATTTCAATTTATTATTTTATGGGTAAAGATTTAATAGTTAAACCTCCCTATAATTTCACAGTTTGAAATGAATTAAGATACTTATGTAGCAGGGAAATATTATGCAATCCATAGATCTCAAGAGTGATTCAACATCCAGTTACACCTGTACATCTAGATTCGAGCCCAATTTCCCATTCTGTTTCCTGGGAATTTCATATGAAACATTTCTCTACTACCTGTATGGTTCTTGGAAATTAAGGAGTGCAATAGTAGGATGCTTATGTATCCACTACAAAACAAGATTCAGCTCCCCAAAATATATTTAAGATATTGCGACAACAACAAAAACCCTATTGTGCTACTCAGGTTCTATTGAATAGGTCACTATAGATAAGTCATTTCAAACTGTATTCAAATTAAACATGTACTAATCAACTCTTCAAACAGATCAACAGTAGGAAGTTTCCATGTGCGGTTGACCTAAAACTCCCAGTAACCCTAATCAGCATGGTCTACTCTATGGCAAAGGATATTGGGAGCTAAGATTCTGCAACAGGGCTGTAGTTTCCCCATTTCTGATTAATAGAAGAATCTTGACAGTATAATGATATTGTGGCAGCAAATAATATTAATAATGTGCTGCATTTATCTATTTTACAATTTGAGTTCTGTTAAAGGCATATAGAATTTTTAAACTGATATTTATTTATGAGATTTGCAGAATTGGTGCTAGTTTATGTTATTACAGGAAAATAGCGCCCTCTTGTGAATAAAATAGCATATAGCCATCCTATAATGAAATTATAAAAAACAAAAATAAAAACAAAGGGAAATAAACCTGATATGGAATTAGAGAGGAAGGGGTTTTTTTTAAGTAAAAGGATTTTCATACAGTACTTTCTAACTTCGTTGATTTCCAGGCTCTTGCATAATTTGGGTGCTGAATTGTCTGAATTTTAATTACCAGGGATTGCATCATAATTCTATTATAAATCTACTTTCCCCCATTGCCTTATAGGTATCTCAGTTGAATACATAACACCTATGTTCCATTTCTATAAAAGTATTGGGGACCTCAAGATGACACAAGAAGAATATGCTCTGCTTACAGCAATTGTTATCTTATCACCAGGTAATTAATTTTCTCAATTGTTTTAGAACAGTGTCTTTTAAACTTGTTCAGGCCACAGAATCCTTGGGTGCATCAGTTTGAAAAACCATGTTCCAGACAATCAATTCTGAATTATGTTACCAAATTTTAAGAAAAAAGGAAAGAGGCATGAAAAAGAGAATGCTAATTTCTTATACAAAAACAGTAACTGTTATTAAAGTATGTTGGGCAAATATTTCTAGAGTGAGTGCCTATCTGTTGTCTATGTGTGTGCTTTGTCACACTCCACATGTACATGTATGGGCATGGGAAATAAAGTCCAAATGCTCTCTTCTCTTCTGTTCATGCAATGAAGACGTCTTAGAATGGAGCACTCAGCAGTATTCCTAGCTGCTGCTCAAGACCTCCTTCAGGGATGCACCAGGCCCTTTTTGAAGCCCCGTCCCGATCCACCCCTGCCCAGATCTGACCCATTTTTAAATTCAATCTTTCACCAGCTTCCCTCCTCATACCAAATGTGATCCAAATGTATACTTTCATGAATGAGATTTCCTTCTAGCATTTTACTAGAACAGGAGTGTCAAACTAGATTTCATTGAGGGCCCTGGCCAAATCAGGGTTGTATTTGACCACGGGGAGGTGGGGGGCATGGCCAGGGGGCATGGCCAGCTTGATGTAACTCATGTCGGAGGGTACCTGTGATGGCCAGGCAGCTCTGCCAGCGAAAACGGGCTCCCGATCTCCATTTTCACTGGCAGAGGGTTGCAGGAAGCCATCCCAGCCAAAAATGGAGCTGTTTTCACAGGTAGAGGCACCACGGGCCAGTCCTTCACTATCTCCAGGCTGGGCCTGTGGGCCAGATGTAAGCACCTCACGGAATAGATCTGGTCTGCGGGCCTCGAGTTTGACACCCCTGTACTAGAAGGAATGCATTGGAAAGAAACCTGTAAAATTCTACCCTTTGTAAGATTACAAATGTTCATATACAATTGTTTAATCACAGACATTTCTGCATTAAATGTTTCAAGTAACCTCTTTTACATTTCTACATGTTACATTAGACTACATCCTCCAGGGTTGGTATTTGGAGTTCTAGTGCAGGAGGAGACTCAACCCTTTGCCTCCATACTAGGGAGGTATCTAAGCTTTATTTTTTCCTGGAGTGGACAGTTATGGCCAAATATTTCAAACATGTAGATATATTTGTAAAAGCGAGCACAAATTTAATATCATAGCTATTAAGATGCAATAGTTTTGAGCACTAGCAGCATAAAATAATAGGGGCCTAGCTAGAAGAAATCTATGAGTTTAGTAGCATTTGTGTTAGAAATAGTCTTCGACTTAGAACCATTTGTTTAGTGACCATTCAAAACCGGCGCTGAAAAAAGTGACTTATGACTGCTGCAGCATCCCCATAGTCATGTGATCAAAATTCAGATGTTTGGCAACTAGCATGTATTTAGAAATACGGAAACATATAAAACTGCTGGCAGAAAAAGACCTAGTGGCCCATGAAGCCTGGCCTTTGAGGGGAGTTTTTGTTTTCTTATTTATTAATTTTATCACAAGCATATTTAAACTCAGTTACTGATGATAGACCCACTACTCCACTGGAAGTTGTTTTCAAGCTTCCACTACTTTTTCTGCAAAGTAATACTTTCTCACATTACTTTTGAACTTCCCTCCTGTCAGTTTGAGGTTATATCCCCATGTTCTTGATTTGTCCTTAATATTGAAAATACTGCCTTCCATAACTTTATTCACACCCTTAATATATTTAAAAGTTTCAATAATGCCCCCACTTTCCGTTCTGTTCTTGAGGCTGTACATAATCAGATCCTCCAATCTGTCCTGATATGTTTTGTTCTCAGACTTTGCACAATTTTTATTGCCCATCTCTGAATTTACTTAATCTTATCAATATATTTTTTTAAGTGAAGTCTCCAGAATTGGACACAATATTCCAAATGGGGTCTGACTAAAGCCCTGTATAGTGGGATTAGGAGCCCCTTTTTCCTGCTGATGATCCCTCTAATGATGCATCCCAGAATTTTGTTTGTCAAAATAGCTGCCTGGCCACACTATTTGCTCATTTTACAGTCATCTGCAATGAGCACACCCAAACCTTTTCCTTTTATTGTTCTAACGCTGACTGTACCCCAGTACTGTACTCTACCAGAGGATTTCTTTTCCCCTAAGTGTATGATCCCTAAGTATGATGCTTGCAGTATCCCTTTTGTGACCTTTTGACAGCAAAGTCAATGGGGAAGCCAAATTCACTTAACAACTGTGTTACTAACTTAATAACTGCAGTAATTCACTTAACAGCTGTGGCAACAACTGTGACAAGAAGGTCATAAAATGAGACAAAATTCAATTTAACAACTGTCTTACTTAGAAACGGAAATTTTGGGCTCAATTGTGGTCATAAATCAAAGACTACCTGTTTTTTCTTTGTTCCTAAAAATGGCCAACCTGACCTATCTCCAAAGGCAGAAACCAAAAAAATAGAAATAGGATTTGAATGGGGAAAAAAATTCATTCTCTGATTTTTGTAGGCACGGGATAGTTTTTTAAATTAAAATCTTATAGAGATAAGATTGTAACTTTGTTCCTTGAAGGAAGAATATAACAAAACCAATTAAAATGCTCATATTTATTTTTTTTGTCTATTGCTACCATTGTTAAGATTATGGGTGAGAAGCAAAAGTACAAAAATATTATTACTAAGAACAAAATATGAAGCAATATTTAACACAATACTGTGAGCCAAAGGCCTGTGAGAATAAAAGTTTTGAGTGCCTTTCTAAGAGGAGAGAAGCAGCTCTACTGCAGGCAAAGTATTCCAGAGTTCTTATGCTATCTTTGCATAACAGAAATAAATATTTCAGCAATAATAGGATTTTGAATTATTTCTATTATCTCAGGATCAGGGTGTGCAACCTTCTCTAGTATCAAGCAAGCTAATAAGTAAAACTAATCCCATCAACACTGCAAATTTTTATAGACACGCAATTCTGCATACAATAAATACATGGGAACAAAATCGCCTATGAACAGAGAAATGTTGTATTTCACTTGCAATTGGACTTTGGTCTTCATAATTTACATATATGAAATAATGCTTACTATTTTTCCCCATCTTCTTTGAAAATTACAACCAGATCGGCAATACATAAAGGATAGAGATTCTGTGGAAAGGCTTCAAGAGCCTCTGCTTGAAGTTCTGCAAACATTCTGCAAGCTTCATCACATGCATAGTCCTCAACATTTTGCTTGTCTTCTTGGTCGCCTTACAGAATTACGGACTTTTAACCACCATCATGCAGATATGTTGATGTCATGGAGAGTTAACAATCACAAATTCACACCTCTTCTTTGCGAAATATGGGATGTGCAGTGATAAACCTGGTTTTTACTGGATCGTAAACTAAGTTAGCTGGGACAACAAACTTGAATCCATAACATCAGTGTATTAATTCAGTGTTTTTGAATTGTAAATATTTTCTTAAACACTTAAAATAATTGATAGTAAATCATTTTCGTTGAAGTTTACATTTGTGTCTGTTTACGTAGAATATCTGCTATGGTTCTTAAGTTCCTTGAAACAAAAGTGAACTTCTATTTGCCTGAAGCAAGTTCCTGTTATTTCTTTTGAAATTAAAGTAGTATACTACAATTTTTTCTTTTTATTTTCATCTTTGTTCTTTATAAACCACTACTTATCCCATTGATAAATTGATAAGTCCTAAACTATTGGAAACAATACCTGCATAAAACACACTATCTATCCTACTGTAGATACAACGTTGGCAAATGCTGCTATCCTTATTTACAAGACATATTAAAGACAAATGTGTGGGTTCCCTCCTTTCTTACCCAATATAAGGGCCTGGTGGCTCAGCAGACTAAAGCATTGTGATTAACATCAGCTGTCTGCAATTACTGTAAGTTCGAATCTCACCAGGCTCAAAGTTGACTCAGCCTTCCATCCTTTCTAAGGTAGGTAAAATGGGGACCCAGTTTGTGGGGGCAATAAGATGACTTTGTATAAATATACAAAAGTATGAAGGCTATTGCTTAATGCATTGTAAGCCGCCCTGAGTCTCCGGAGAAGGGCGGCATATAAATCAATTTTTTAAAAAAATCACTATCTCACAGGGAAACTATGCACCAATCATTCTCCTTAATGTGGATCAAGGCTGGGAAGGATGTTTAGACAGCTAGGGTCAGCCATCTTTCCAATCTTTGTTCCAATCTTTGTTCCAGCATTCAGAAGTCTGACTATTGGCTGGAATGGTAATTTTGAACACTGATTGAGCACTGTTCTTAATATCTTTAATCTGCTTACATTACCTGTTACATAGGGGTTCAGCATTATCTTACTATCTTACTGGAGAAAACTGAAGGAGCAAGTGCTCCATACCTGTATTTATGATTTTTATATGTGGGATAAATCAAATGAGTAAATAAGGACCATTTCTCTGAAGAAGAAGCTCAGACCTATCCACCATTCCATAAAAAGTACAGAATCCATTTATGTTTCATTTTCTGTACTAACCTGTGCTATACTGTGCCAATTATGGCTTATTAAACATGGCTTTAAAACCAAATTCGTAAACAAGCACTGCCATATCTGGGCTATGCAAATCTAGACAAACATCAGCAAAGAGATGCAGAAAGCTCCAAGGTCCAGTTTTGCAGCCCCCTTCTTGTATGTCCAATTAAACCAAACTAATAACACTATTTACTAAATGGAAGACAGCACCAAATTTAACCTGATCCCAAAATGAATATGTGGCAAAAAATAAACACAGACAACTCAAATGGTACCCAACTTCCCGATCTTGTTAATTTAGGTCTACCAACTCTAAGTGAAGCCAGTCTCCCACCCATAAATATTCTGCTTTGAGACTCACTTATGTATTCATATGTGTATGCATACATACATGTGTACATCTTTCACAAGCCAAACTCCAAAGCAGGGAAAGGTCTGAACAAATAACTATTTTCATTTTAACTGAATTAAAGACAATTGACCCAAATAAATTCCTTAAGAGGAATCTAATTTCTAAACTTAATGGACCTTCCCTTTCCATCTGCAGAAGCTAATCATTTCCTACACAGAACCACACATTGCCTTCCCTGGTTTCAAAGGAGCAAAGAAATAAATGGATATGAATTAAGGGGAAGAAATAGCTGCATGAAGAATGATAGAAAAGGGGAAAATGACATAGAGATAAGGGAAGGAAAGCAGGTAATTTGGCAGGGAAATAGAAGAAAAACACTATGGAAATATTAGAAAAAAGGTTTAAATCTTTCCCAAGTACTGGCAAATTTCAAAGGCATCCATGCTGTTCATCAGTAAGGCGTGTATCTGCAGGAAATTATATATCCTGGTTATTTTAAATGATTCTCTTTATCACTAATCTTTTCCTCCCCTATTCGCCTGGGTAAAAATAAACTTGTTTTTCTCCTGCTAGAGAAAGTAACTCTATACCTACTTAACACAATGTGTGTAATGAGGATGGTTAGCATCAGTGTTGAAAAATATTTTTTTCTGGCTCATTAACAGTGGCCAAGCTGGTCCACATGTAATGTTGCTTGCTTATGCTTTTCAACCAACCCACAACAGGACAGAACCTGCAGACGAGGGCTGAGACACTACAATGATTTTTCTCTACTATATGTTAAATTAAATCCTGTTGTGGGTTAGCTTTACCAGAGCAGAGGGCAAGGAAATGTTTAATTTAGTTTCGGCCCCAAAGGTTTTTTTAAAGCAACTTTATTAAGTTTAAAAAGACAAAATACAAATTAACAAAAACAAAAAAAAAGATTAAAAGAAACGTGGAGGGGACCAAGTTGGGAGTCACAAGAGAAAAGGAAAAAAAATACAAAAACAACTTTTGACTTTTTTCAGTACAAATTTATAATAAAATAACCCTTTACTCTAAATTAAAACAAAAACAACATACAGACAAAATAAAAATTAAATGAAAAACTACACCTATATAAAATAACCACTTATTCTCTCTTTCTAAAGAAAGAAGTCCAAAAGTGGTCTCCATATCGAATAGGATAGTGAGTTCTAGGTAGGCTGTGCCGGTCTATATAGAACTAAACTAAACATTAAACTATGGTATGAACCGTAGTTAACAAACCACAACCAAACTAATCCAACACCATGTAATAATTTAATACAATGATCTAGGCCAGGGATGTCAAACCTGATTTCATTGAGGGCCGAATCAGGGTTGTGTCTGACCTGGGGGTGGGGGGACAGGGGGGAGTGGCCAGGGTGGGCGTGACCAGTCCATCACTCATCACTGGTGACCCGAGCACTCTGCCAGAGAAAACAGGCTCCTGAGCTCTTTTTTTGGCTGCCACGGCTTCCTGCAACCCTCTGCTAGTGAAAATGGAGCTCGGGAAGGCCGTAGGAGGCTGTGGCAACTAAAAACGGAACTCGGGAACCTGTTTTTGCTGGCAGAAACACTGTGGGCCAGTCCTTTGCTGTTTCCAGGGTAGCCCTGCTGGCGAGATCTAATTACCCCATGGGCTGGATCTGGCCTCCGGGCCTTGAGTTTGACACCCCTGATCTAGGCAGTAAATGATACAGCATACAATACAGGTAGTACTTACAACAGTTGATTTAGTGACTGTCTAAAGTTACAACAGCACTGAAAAAAGTGACTTATGACCATTTTTCACAGTTACGACCTTTGAAGCATCCCCATGATCGTGTGATCAAAATTCAGATGCTTGGCAACTGGTTCATACTTATGATTATTATCCCAAAGGTGCTTTTTTAAGAGGCAACTGGATTTTCTTGTTTTTCTTTGAAGACATTTTGCTTCTCATCCAAGAAGCTTCTTCAGCTCTTCTTGGATGAGAAGCAAAATGTCTTCAAAGAAAAACGAGAGAGTCCAGTTGCCTCTTGAAAAAGCACCTTTGGAAGAACCATGGCCTGGGTGACGAGAATCTCCATAGACACTTATGACCATTGCTGTGTCTCCCAGAGTCACGTGATCCCCTTTTGCAACGTCAATGGATTCACTTAACAACCAGGTCACTAACTTATTATCAACTGCAGTGATTCACTTAACAACTGTGATAAGGAAGGTCATAAAATGGAGCAAAATCATTTAATAAATGTCTCACTTAACAATTTCGGGCCCAATTGCGATTGTAAGTCGGGGACTACCTGTACCGACGCTGATATATGGGTGCATTTGTTAACCAAGTTTACGGTTTATTCTGTGGCAAACACAGCCATAAATGTGTGTTGCCACATGTTTTATACCGAGAGATAAGGAACCTCTCTGATTGTGCTTCTGATCCATTACTCTGCCTCCACACTGACTTTTCTAGTTAAGGCTGCTGGGTGTTGCAACCTCTAATCCATCCCCCCCTCCACACACACACACACACACACACACACACACACACAGCATAGAGGAGGGTTAAATCCTAACAACACCGGCCTGACTACAAAGCAGGCTGTAATAGAGAGAGGCAGAACCTGCCCCAATTCCCAAACGTCCCCTGCCTTCCCTCTCAGCTGAGGGGATGCCAACACTCGGTCCAGACCAGGGGTCTCCAACCTTGGCAACTTTAAGACTTGTGGACTTCAACTCCCAGAATTCCTCAGCCAGCTTTGCTGGCTGAGGAATTCTGGGAGTTAAAGTCCACAAGTCTTAAAGTTGCCAAGGTTGGAGACCCCTGATCCAGATTGACCACTGTCACCTAACACACACGGCAGCCGGATTCCCCTCTCCCCCCCCCCCCCCACGACCACTGCATCCCTTCCGTTTGAATCCTCCCCGAGCACCAGCATCGCCACCCAGCCTTTCGCTACGGACGCCGCGAGGCACCCCCCCCCCCCCCACCATCCGGAAAACTCGCTCACCCTTCCCTTTCGCCCCAGCCTCCGCCTCGCCGGCCTGGGCCCCGCCTCGCCGTCAGCTGATTGGGCCTTTCGAACTGTTGCGGGCGGAGGCGGCCGAATGAATCAGGGAGCGCTGGAGCTCGAGAGGATTCCCTTCCCGCTGCCGCAATCTCACGTGCGCCCCCCCCCCCCCCAAAAAAGGCAGAGGATGCGTGGAAGGTTCTGACTCTGGGGTTCCCCGTCGTAAGTATCTCCAAGTTTCCCCGATAGAGAGCCGATGGTTTGATTGAGGTGTGATGTCTCTTGGCTGAAACCCAGTAGATCCCCCCCCGCCCCCAAGCAGATTTGGGATTGATCACCACCTGCTAGGCTGAAGCGTGGTTGGTGGGTTGTTGATGGCTCACTAGAGCCTCTTAAATGCCGTACAAGGGGATGGATTGCCTTAAACCTCAAGGCGCTAATGCTGTTTCCTTGCTTCTTTTTGAAATAGGGCTATGGAAAAGTGCTGGCCATTTACCCAGAAAAGGGGAAGAAAATCAATTCACCTCTTGCTGTCTGTTGCAGTGACGCACAGGCAGTCTTGACCAGCAGTTTTCTCGCCCGGAGGAAACGGCTTTCTGCACCCTCAGCCTTCATTCCGGCAGGTATTTTTTTGGAAAAATGGGAGCTGTAATCCAACAGGGAACCAAAACTTGGGGAAAACTTGAAATAGAAGCTATGCTGACTTTTTACCGCATTTTGCCAAGGGCATAAATACTCAAAATACTGAAACTCAAAAACATTGAAAAGGATGTGACATATTATAACAGCCTGTGGCAAGTTGTTTCTTACCCTGGCTGATTTTGGAGTTCCCAAGTTCTGAATTCAAGGTTATATGGTGGTCTAGTAATTTTCCAAGGATGTAAGACAGTGTTTTTTAAAATTGGCAAGTTTTAAGATGTGTGAACTTCAATTTCCAGAATTCCCCAGCCAGCATGGATGAAGTTTGAAACCTACTGGTGTAAAGTAATCCTAAACTGCTGAGATGATAACATAAACTGCAATAGGGTATACGTTTAAACAAACTATTTTTTAATTATGGATTTACATGTTAACCTTAAAAATGGGATGCAATTATAAGGCGTGTTACTAACATCACATACATAATTGTATATCTGATTATGCATATAATTTCTGTAATAATTCACCTGAGGGTGAAGCACTCATCCCTCACTACAGCTGCAGAGTCCCCAGCAAATGAGTGAAGTTGTTTTGTTTGGTTGTAAAACTGTACTTCACATTCAGTCCTACAGGTACAGAGATGTGAACCCCAAATAATTTAAAATATCCTTTCAGTTTACAATTTGAAGGCTAAACTGTAAAGTGTGAAAATAGCAGGAAGGGTCTCACAAAAACAATCAAAATATTGAAAGCCATATATTCCTAAAAATTGATTTTCCTCAACTTCTAGAAGATTAAGACGTGCTTCCTTTGAAAAAATAATTTTGTTTGGTTAACTGCCCAAATGTCTTCTACCTTTTTCTAACTATTCAGGACTCCTCTGAAGAAAGTATCTTTTTTCCTGGTTCCGAAAGATCATTGCTAGTATTTTAATTGTATTAGAAATGAATATGCATCTCTTGTAATATTCAAATAGTATTCGAAAGGTTTAGTTGAATACTACAAGATAGTATATTATCTGAAATGAAATTATCACATGCAGCTCATTCCTGTTCCTGCTTGCTTTGTAGTTGGCCCATTGAATTCAGTAGCATTTCCACAGGAGTATATGAACACGATTATATTATGACTGGGTTTATGTATTTTAACCCATGGTTTATTTTAATTAGAATTTGTTAAACAAGCCATATACCCTGCTTCTCATGTAATATAAGCCATGATTTATATATAAAAATGGCTATGATGTGTGAATTTAGGAATGTGATGTTTGTATTCAGACATCACATTCCTAATTCAACCATTTTATGATAGAGAAAAAGGAACAAACTTAAAACTTGTATATCTTTTTTCTTCTTATTTTTTCCCATAGAAGACTTCCTGGTTTTCTTAAACCACAATTTCCTGTGATTATTGAACTATAAATCTGTGATTTGCAAGCCTTTAGGGGCCAAAGGGAGAAAAAAAAAAGAAAGAAAGCCAGAATGAAAAGGCATATACTCACTTCTTATTTGTTCCCAATCCTCCAAATCTTGATTTGAAAAAGAAAGATTATGATTACTG
Organism: Masticophis lateralis; assembly: GCA_030761175.1. Classification (NCBI taxonomy): domain Eukaryota; kingdom Metazoa; phylum Chordata; class Lepidosauria; order Squamata; family Colubridae; genus Masticophis; species Masticophis lateralis. The sequence continues at coordinate 35,765,154 of JAUDYJ010000006.1, read as the reverse complement.
AAACAAGCTGTATTCAAAAGATTAATGTTAAACTATGACTTATTAAATAAACCACAATTTGATAGATTCAAACAAGTTAAACCCTGAAACAGTTTAGAAAAGATCCCATTCAGCCAGAAAATGCAACCTACATTGTACAGATAGTCTTTGATTTACAACTTTTTGTTTAATGACCATTCAATAGCACTGAAAAAAGTGACTTCTGACCATTTTTCACCTTTATGAGCATTGCAATATTAAACACTTGGCAACTGACTCATATTTATGATGGTTGCAGTGTCCCAAGGTCCTTTTGCAACCTTCTGACAAGTAAAGTCAATGGGTAAGCCAGTTTCAATTAACAACCATGGTACTAACTTAACAACTGTAGTGATTCACTTAACAACTGTGGCAAAAAAGATTGTAAAATTAACAATGGCCTCGCTTAGCAACAGAAATTTTGGTTCAATTATGTTTGTAAGTTGAGGACTACCTATAATGAGCTGTAATGAGATTTCTGTTTTGGCCTATTGAATTTTAACCTGAAATACTGTAGCTTATTCTATAAAAAATCAGTCAGTCCACAGCTTAACTTGGTATGTGAATTCAGTTACTAAATCTGTAATGTGAGAAGCAAAATTCTAGCCATCAATTTGTGAGCTTCATACTTGTATTTTAATTGATTGCAAAGACAGATGTAATATGAAGTGAGCTATATAAATATGTAATATGAAGTGAGGTATATAAATATTACAGATGTAATATGAAGTGAGTGATATAAAAATCTTCTGACTTTTTTTTCAAGTGTGCAGTTTTTCCGCAAAATAGGCAGGCTTTGTGTGACATTCTTGAAAAATGAAGATGCTGAACATTCTTCTAATAGTTCTTTTTTTGAATATTTTCCTTTGTTCAAGCTGATAGTCTGCCTTGCATATTGGGCAATCTTTTTGTTACTGTGGCAGTTGGTTTGTTAAGGGCCTTGTTCAAATGTGTAAGTGTTCCATCATTTAATGAGAGCAGTATTTTTGGTAGCTGTTGCCACCATATTTTTTTCTTTCTAAAATGTCAATGAAGCCCCTTACTTTGGCCTGTTAAGACAAAGGGCTTTTCATGTAAATGAACTTTATTCCCTGGTACTCACTGTGGGAAGCTGAATACATTAGTTAGTAAAGACTTGTTCTACTTTCTGTCTTTTTTGTGTAGTATAAAGGAGAGAAATATCAGGAGGACGTGACTTTCTTATGTTCAAGTAATAAATGGTAGCATTTGTTTAGGATCTGTGTTCCCAGCTGGCTAGGAACTGAGATTTTTGATGTAGCTTTAAATTTACCACTTTAGCAATATTGGTAGGCAAGTGAATTCTATATGTGATCTGAAGATTAGTTTAAAATGAAATCTACATGGAGGTTTTTGTTCTAAATACTGTCATACGCTAGGATTTGCATTCCAATCAACTGTTCGTAGTGTAAATATTTTTTTCCATACAGTATTAATTATTCAATTAATTGAAGTCTCGTATGCTTTAAATGTTTCTATGGAAATTTGTAACAATTCAGATTTCAATTGCAGTTTGAATTCTTTCTATTCTTTGGCAAAAGTCAAGGAAATGTTTTTCATTTGAGGCAACTGTATATAACTTTTTTAAAAACTGAGATAAATGTAAAAATATAAACAATGTTTAAAATGTATGGGAAACTAATGTGCAAGACCTGGGTATTATTTCATATTGATTGAATTATTCCTATGCTAACATTTTAATTAACTTTAACTAGATTGTTAGAATTGATAATTTTCAGTGGAAAGCAGACTCTTAGATTTTCGGTATCTAAATTTCAAATTTACAGTAGGGCATGTACGGTAATTTGATATCATTTTATTTATGGAACTCAAGCAACTGAGTAGGAATAAATATGAGAATGATCTTTCTGTGACATCTGTCACCCCATTGATTGCCAGAGTTGGTTCGGCTGATCTGGCTGGCTGGGTGGCCTCTTTTCCTCTCACTGCAACCCTCTGGAAGTTGCATGCCAAGTGAAAAAGGGCAACCATTCCAGATAAAAAAAACCTGGAAACTATTTTATGACTCTTCCATTTCAATTCTTATTCATATGCCATTTTTACACTTCCCAGCTTGAAAACTGTAAATCAATTACTTTGGGAGAAAATCATGGGCAAGTATTGGTATTAATCAGTTGATTACCAGTCAAGTTTTTAAACTACATGAAAGTTATTGCTAATATGGATGTTAGTTATTTGCAAGAACTATGAAGAAAAGAGCTGAAATATCTCATATTAATAAAATAATGGCTAGAGATCTTTAAAATGTTTTTTTACTGGAGGATGTTTTCATGCTCATTGAACATTCCAGAGATGGTTTTAAGAAGTCTAGCAATCAATGTCATTTTGCTAGAAATATAAAATGGAAGGGACTATTTACATATATGTATTAGGCTTGTCTACTGTAATGCACCATTTGATTTTTTTATTCATATTTGCCAATATGGTTTAAAGACGTTAATCTACTTTTGATATATTAAAAACATGGAATGTTGTTATAAGGATTATGGAGCTACTGAGCATGAAAATTGAAAAAATTATATTCAGTATTGGAAATAAAGTGAAGTCCCAATTTTGAATTGGTTTACTTTTTGTTGATCTGTTGGCTGTCTTTTCAATGTTACAGATAAATGAAGAAAAAATACAATTTGACACTTTTAGCTGAAAGTCTCTTTTTTTCCTCCTATTCCTAGGAACATCCAGCTACCATGCAACATACAGTTCAGGTAGGCAAACTAAAATATTACAGCTATATATATCTATTAAATATTTTCCTTCTTTCTGATATGTATGTAAAGAACATAACTGACTATAGATTTAATGTTCAACTCTAATGGAATTTTATGCCTGTTTTGTCAAAACATTTGGTTTTTTAAAATACTGGTATTTTGCAGAGTAATCTAGATTGATTATACAAGCCAAATTCAGCTTTTAATAGACCTATAGTACTCCAAAATAATAGTGAATGGTTTAGGGGACATATTATGAACTTTCCATTTTTTAAAGACATTGATAATGGATTGCAAATATGATCAGTTGTTCCATAGTGCTGAAATTGTAATCAGTCTTGTTGATATGTACCTTAGGTGTGGTTTGGAGATGATTTACCTATTAGTCCACGCAGTCCTTTGACTCCAAGGCATGGCCCTGGCCTGGCTGATGTTTTACTATATGACCAATGGATATCGGTCCGACATGAGGCAACTATGATTCCTATGCAAGAGGATCTGGCTATCTGGCTATCTGGCTTATTGGGTTTGTTTCAAGAACTATGTAATTACTATAGAAAATGATATAGGGGTAGAGCTAGATTTAAAGTTCATGCTGTTAGAAGTTAAAACCATTAATTTTACTGTTTCTCCTTTTATAGAAGTCTAGTCATTTGTTAAGTGTACATAATACCTCTTTACCCTAAACAGTTTTAAAAGGCATGTGTGTTTTTTGAAACATTGACTAGTATGAGGTTCAATATTTTTCCTAATTAGTATAGTTAAAACTACAGGCCAATGTACAGTTTGAGATATAAATACCATATTTTTCAGACTATAAGACGCACCAGAGTATAAGACTTTATACTCTGTATACTCAGTATAAGACTTTAGTTTTTGGGGAGTAAAATAAGAAAAAAGCTGTTTGGGGGTGGATCGGCCTCCCGGAATACCCCCAATCAGCTGTTCCCAGAGGTGAAGTTTAGCAACAGGTTCGTTGGTTGTGAGCTCTGTATCTTGCTTTTTTTTCAGCCTCTGAAACCTCCATTTCAGAGGCTGGGCAGGGCTACATTCAGTGTTTAAGATGCACCCAAATTTTCACCCTCTTTTAGGGGGGGAAAAGGTGCATCTTATACTCTGAAAAATACGGTAATTACTTTAAAATACAATAAGATTATGCGCTCTAAATATGAGTGACATCTGTGACATTCAGTATCAGTTTGGACATGGCCACAATCCCACTGCAGATAAACCACAATAAAAGAGAATGTTACAGAGGCTCTGAATAGTGAGATGTCAGCATGTAAATTTAATAATAAATAAACAGTATTTTTCCAGTTGATTTAGGTTGAAGCTATGCTTAGTTATATCTGAGTTATCAGTTTGAGTTTTATCTGTTCTGTACTAATGAAAATCACGGCTCTTCTATAGGTATTGAACTTAAAGCAGAGCATTTATTGGAAGAACTTGATAACGGAGTACTGCTGTGCATTTTGATTGGAGTCATTCAGCGCATAGTTAAAAGTAACTCAAATGATTTAAAAGTAAGTTCATTTTTTAAAAAAAATAGCAATTAACTTTTCTTTAAATTAATGAAAAGTCATGTGAGCAGGATTTTCTTATTAAATGTGCTTGTATTTACCTGAAAGGAAAACAATCCTGCATGTAAATTTTAAAGAAACATTAGCAAAAATATTCCCTACTAATATATGTTTAGTAAATCTAAGATTATTTCCATATTTTAAATATAAATAGAGTAGGGAGGAATTTAGTCTTCCTCTCAAATGAATATAGAACATTGATTTTCTACAAATGAAGGTAGTTAAGAACGTTAAACATAAAAATCCTATTACTAGACAGTTCATTTTTTTTTCAAATGTGCGGAGGTATAATGTTCTTGAATAAAAAAAAAGTATGGTGCTGAATATTTCATCTTAATACCAAAGTTACTTTAATTCTAATGTTATCCTATGTTCAAGTAATGCATTCAGATAGCAATTCTTGGAATTCATCCTCTGCTTTAAGCTACTGTGTTCACTCCCTACTACAATAAACATATGTATCTCAACTTCTCATGTGAACTAACGGAAATAAAGCAAGAATATTAGAACTCCTGCACCTACGTTTCTAGAATTCTGGGAATTCTGGTCTCGTTCAGTTCTCATAAGACAGTGGGTGGTTAGGTTTGCTTTGGATTAATACGTTGTGTAAATAGACATATTCCCACCTTAATGAGCCACATACATTTTGCCCAGGGATAGCTTAATACATTTTGTGTTCTTTAGAGCTTGAGAAATCTACATATAACAGTCAGATGGTTTAGGATGATATTTATTGAGAAAGATTTCTGGTAAGCATGAAGTACAATGCAGGAGCTCTGAAAATAGGAAGTGCTACAGCTGGTACAGATGTTGGCACTTACAACTTTTGAAGTTGGGGCGTCAGGTGATCTGTCATAAAAGGATGGTGAAAGAATGGTTGAATGTATACCATGGCTATAGTGAAAAGTTGGAGGAAATGTTACACAAATTAGATGCACTTAGAATTATAAACAGACATAAAATATTATTTGGATAATACATACAGTGGTTTGAGATGGTACAGAATACCAGTACATGAAAGTTGTGCCTCAGACTAGGTTCTGTGAAAAAGGAAAAGTAATTTGGAAGATAGTCTGCTGATTAAAATTGTACATGACTTGAAATTCATTAGAAAAATGTGAATCATATGTTCAAACTGCTGACAGATTTGTTCTAATTTTAAAATACTGAAGTAGTATTTTGGGTATAAATAACCTAGAGGGTTTGTTCTGGATATTCATGTGATACATGTTATTGCCCTTCTTGTATCTTTTGCCAGTAATATATATTTGAAGTGTCTTTCAAGCCGTGTTTTCAGATAAGTAAATGGGTCAACTACTTTTTTCTGACAACTAAAGGTGAAAGTTTGGTGGGTAGCTTTTTTTGCCTTTTAGCTGAATCCTCAGCAATCCTGTTTTAAACAAATTTCCCCATTGCTTATTTATATACAGCTGAAATTAATTTCTTTTGAAATGTTATATTTTTTTTGAGGGGGAAAGAAGGAACCCCCCTCCCCACTTTCCTTACTGGTTCTACTTTAGAAAAAGCTTCTGTGAATGTTTTGGAATGTTTCCTGTTAAAATTTCTACATTACTTTCCAGAATTTCCCTTTGAGAAAAGTCCCATGTAAAAAAGATGCTCCTTCAGGATCTTTCTTTGCCAGAGATAACACAGCGAACTTTCTGAATTGGTGTAGGTGCATTGGCGTGGATGAGACTTATCTTTTTGAATCCGAAGGTTTAGGTAACACTTGTTTTTTTGCATTGAATTATATTAAACTAACGTCTTATATAGGCTATTATTCACTTCTAAATTTAAAAGACGAGGTGTTTGTATAAATAAGATCCTTCTGTATTGGAAAAATATCTTCGTATGTTTAATAAATTGTTAAAAACATGTAGTAATTCAAATACTAAACAGGGCAAAATATTTCATGGACTGAAATATTAAAACAACTTTTTTGGGGGGGACTTTCTGATAATAGAAGTTACTCTAAGAGTTAAATTTTAGTTTGACAAATTTAATAATTGCAATACCTTTCCAATAGAATTGAGTGAGCTTTTTTTTAAAAAAAAATGTTGGGATTGTCTGATTTTTGCAACATGAATTTGTATCGGGTTATTCTGATATCTTTGGAAGATGTTGATGTGATAATGGCTTTATTAATACTATTGAATGAAGAATTTAATGTTAATAGTTAATAATCTGTTGACAATTAATCTTTTGCTTCAAGTCTTGAATTCTACCTTTATTACTTCTTTCTAACTTGGCAGAAGTTAACAGTTTGTATAAAAATACAAACTGTTAACTATGCCTAATGCTGCTACCCTCAGTTTATTACTCATCCTAACAAAATCTGTTGTTGGGTTGGCACGTCAAGGATTGGACTGCCTACCTCTTGTTGTTCAGATTGGATCTTGTAACCAGCAGCTGCCAGACCAAATTTTTACAGATGGACCAAAGTCTTGTAGTGCTCATTAAGAAAAATAGCTTGGAGATGTATTGCTAATTAGGTTTTTAGCATTGTCCCTTTTAAAAATAGATAGACATAACAGTAAGTCCTACGCCTATATAAAATCACTTCTTAAATTTTTGGTATGGTATATCCTTGAACAGTATTCTTTATGTATGCTTTGCATGGTGTGGGTGTGTTTAAATTTTAAAAATATTATTCAGTATTGTTAAAGGTATGGCAATGTTCAGTTTGTAAATAGTTTTTCAATGTAATTAACAGGACAGGTTTTATAAGATACAATGTCATCCAAGAATGATAGGATTCATATATCTCCTACACAGCATATTGTAATCTACATTCAGTTATTTTTTTCTATAAAGGAACAGGGTGTAGGTTCACCAAGCCTGTATTATATTGCAGTTTTAAGGACATAATTCAGAATATTTGAAAGTGGTTACTGATTACAGTAGCTGGTTTTGTGGCATGAATATATGCTTTGTGTGTTCTTGGCAAAGATCTGCAAGGACCCTTTTGTAAGCTTGTGGGTGTGAAATAAAGAGTGGGTTTGTGCCTAGACAATATTCATGTAGGGGGCATATGGGTCTCAAAAGAGTTTTACTGCATTCATCGTTACAAGTGCCATTGAATCTTTATACTTTTAGAAAAAGGCTAAATTCACTTTGCAGTTGTAAATCTGCTATAAGCAATTTGTACAAAACATTGAGCTGGGTGAGATGTGCCTCATCACAGGGGCTAGACCATATTAATATGGCACAGGTTGTCCAAACTCACAGTAATCAAGAGTGGAACATTCACGGAGCAAGTCTGTTTAAGTTCTGATTAATCAGATTTATTTTAAAGAAATACAAGTATTGATAATTCTGCTTTCAAAAGTGAACTGTCCAAACTTGCTTCATTGCTCCTTTTGGTGAAAGGAAAAGAAAGCTTGACTGTTCTGGAAAAAAAATGATTAATGATTCTCAGTGTAACCATCCATGTCCATATTTTAGGCAGTTTATTTTTTAGATAAATCTAGTAATTGATCCAGCCATTATAATGCCATATATATAATGCCAAGTTTATAACTCAAACTGAAGGTCTCAAGCATTCCTCTGCCCAGATTATGCTGCCTTCTGTTTTACACGTTTAGAATTCTATACTGTGTACACTAAGTATCTATGAAAATTATGAATGATATGCATCCATTCTATTATACATCCTGAATGCATTTTTCCTTGTCGCTGAGAATTTTTGAAAGAAGAGATCACATAGGATAAAGCAGGATTTCTCAAAGTGAGGGTTGGGAATTCCTAAAGGGTTTCAGAGAAATGGAAAAGTCAGAAGACATTTGGGACTCACTTTTCTGTTCTGCCTCAGAAGGTGACAGTTTGGGAAAGGACTTATTTCATTGAAGAACTTCATACTAAGAATTTATGTTCCCCACCCACCTTTCCAAAAGTCCAGTCAAGGAGAGCCTACCTCTTCCTCCATCGAAAACTTCAATCGGCCAGGCTACTTACAGTAAACTGGTGGCCCTGACAATTACACTGGTTCCACTATGCCAATACCCATACTTTCTGCTTTAAGCATTCCTCCCAACCCCAGTAGGAAATTGTAAATGTAAACAATGGCCCTTATCATTGGATGTCTTCTTGAACTGTGGTTTGTTACCAAGGCCTTTAACTAACGCTGCTGGCTTATATTTCAGAATATTGTGGGAAGTTTTTTTTTAGGAGATGTCAGATTCTGTTCCTTCTCATTGCTGGGAGATTCTGCGATAGACATATGAAAAGGACACAGATCACTTTGGCATAACAAAGAGAGGCATACTTAATGAAACTTTGTGGACAGTTTGTCCAGGGACAGAGGGAAGGAAAACCCTTAGAGTATGGTCTTATGGTTTGCCCAAGCAAATCCCAAAGGGAGTGCTAGTACATCTCCAGCACAAACCTCATGCCATGCATACTTAAAATTGGGTCACTGTTAGTATCGGGAGTTAGGAAACATGTCTTTTCTATGGCAGCCCCTGCCCTATGGAATATTTTGCCCCCTGAGGTTTGGCAGGCCTCTATTCTTCTATCTTTCCTTCCATAACGCTTTGAATGCCTTTTAAAGCCCTTTCGCCCAAGCACTGGAGTAAGATTGGATGATTGCACATTAGAAGTTTGACTTGGCATTAGGGGTTTTTTTTGTTTTTTATGTTGTAATGTGTTTGCTTTTATAGTTTTTTAGTCTTTTATATGTTGTTTCAATCTTTGGTTGGGAGCCTCCCAGAGTTGTTTAGAAGATGGAGTTATATAACAGCTTTAAATACATATATACATACATACATACATACATACATACATACATACATACATACATACATACACTGGTAGATTTCCAAATCAGTAATAGCTAAAGAAAGGTCTGGATGCCAAGCAAGAGTACCCCAGGGAGTAAATTAGAAAAGAACTTGCTGGTACAGACTTACACGTTTACATATGAGTTACATGTGTTCCAAATTTTGATCCATGCCATCGAATGTAGGCAAGTTATCTAGGTTTTACTGAATTAATTTTTTTTCCTTACTTGCATTATTTTTTTTTTTACAGTGCTCCATAAAGACCCAAGACAAGTGTACCTTTGCTTACTGGAAATTGGTCGCATTGTATCAAGGTATGTATTCATTGCTTTCTCCAAGAAGATGCTTCGAATACATTGTGAGTCTCCCCAAAGGTTCTTAGAGTTTTCGCAGCAGAGACTGGCTGATTTCATGAGACACATGGTACTACAAACTAACCTAGTGCATTTTAACTGGTGCTTGATTAATTCACTGTTTTGTATTCATGTTCTGAAAATTGAGTTAATTGATAATCCTCATTTAAGTTAAGGGTGTTATGAAAACACAGCCATTCAGCTATAAGCCTATATTCCCTAGCAAAGCAATCCAGGTGATATAGGATATTTGGAATTTTCCACCTACAGGTGGAAAAGGAAGTCTTCCTTTGCCATTAGGTGAGATAATGAAAGAACCTCTACTATCACTGTTCCACAGCAGTGCACCAGATTTTACTGAAGAAACCAGTAACCCATAGGACAATAGGATGTTTTATTCTTGTGTTCTACCCTTATTCCCAAAAGTACTCAGTGTAATAGCCACTCTCACTCTATGGTTATTGTCTTAGAATTTTGCTAAAATTCTAAATGTAGTATTTTATACATTTTTCTTTTTATAGACATGGAGTTGAACCACCAGTACTAGTAAAGTTAGAGAAGGAAATTGAATTGGAAGAAACTTTGTTGATGTCCTCTGATAGTGTAGCCCCTATAGTTTCCTACAAATCATGCTGTCAGCATGGAGAATTACATGAAGCAGTAAGTAGCATGCATATTTCTGCCTATGAAACTATAATCTAAATCTTTCTGGAATCTGTAACCCCAAGAACCACAGTGGTGAATTATGTAAAATTTCTAGATATTTTGAATGACTAGATCATGCTATGGTCCAAGTTTACTCAGTTTGGAATAACGTATTATGCAAGCCAAGTCACTGTGGTTTATTAATAGTAATTAAAGTTTAGCATTTAAACAAAAACAGCAAATTTTGATTTATCTTACAAATCATAGTCAGGCAAATCATGTCCAGTATAAAATGTGAACCTAGCCCAAGTGTCTACAAATCTCATTCCAATCAAAAATCTATCTATTAATGAGCTGTGGTGGCTCAGTGGTTAGAATGCAGTACTGCAGGCTAACTCACTGCTCACTCCAGAAGTTCGATTCTGAGCGGCTCAAGGTTGACTCAGCTTCCATCCTTCTGAGATTGGTAAAATGAGGATGCAGATTGTTAGGGGCAATACGCTGACTCTGTAAACTGCTTAGAAAGCACTATGAAGTGGTATATAAGTCTAAGTGCTATTGCTATAATGTTGGTCAAGATTACAGTAAAACAAATTAGTTGATTTTTTTTGGTACTACATCTGATCCACCAATTACTGGTTTTATAAATTCTGAAGTAGCATAAAAGGTGAAACCATTTTGTTGTCAGACCATTACCTATTGCAGGAGAGGGCCATGCGGAAGAGACAGAATTTGACAGTAGCTAATAAAAAGATGAAAAGAACATTAAAAAGCCACTTTAAGATCTAGCAGGGGGGTAAATTGAATTAGCATTCAACAATAGATTAACATTTAAAAGTAGATATTTTAAAAAATCAAAAATGCAGTTAAAATCCAGCCGCTTTAAAAAAGCAGATAGTGGACAGAAAAACGATGGAGACTCAGCTCTCTGATCACTCCCACATAGAATTGTTACCTTTTAGGTTCTCTTCTCGGGTAGGTCCATAGTCATCAAAGAGTCAAGATGAGTCATTCCTAGTAGCCCCCGTTTATAACCGGGGAGGATGCTGCCAAAGAGCCAGCTTTGATAGTGAAACCAGCTGTCTCTCATCAGGAGACAAAAATTTCTGCTGCGTCAGAACTTCATCTTGGGGATAGATCTAAAAGCTGTAATTCATATTTAGTGTTGTTTTAATATATATTATATGAAGGTAACAACATTTTTGTACATTATAGGTTAAGCATATTGCTGAAGATCCTCCTTGTAGCTGCTCTCATAGATTTTCAATTGAGTATTTGTCTGAAGGGCGCTATAGATTGGGAGACAAAATACTATTTATTCGAGTAAGTACAAGTTTTCAGTGATTTTGCTCGGTCACTTAAGTATCAATCTTAATTGGGTGGGAAACTTTTCAAGAAATGACAATAAAATTTAATTGGTACTACCTTATTTTAGTGATATCATCTTAGTTTCATTGCCTATCTGAAAATGTCCTACTGTTAATGATGCTAGGAAGTACTTCAGCAATCATTCTGTCTCTTTGCTGCCATAATATTGGGCAGCTTGTACTCCTCTGCATCTCTTGGTCTGCACTTGTTTTTTAGGGTGTATGTGTGCCAATACTTCTATTGTTTCCTAGGGATTGGTGGCAAATGGGAAAACTGAATGTTAAAGCCATTTTAATATTTCATACAATACCTATGTTGCTTAAGTGCAATCAGTTATAATCAAACTATTTTTTTAATCTCCTCTTTTATTAGATGTTACATGGCAAACATGTAATGGTACGTGTTGGTGGAGGCTGGGATACTCTTCAAGGTTTTCTTCTCAAATATGATCCTTGCCGAATGCTTCAGTTTGCAACATTGGAACAAAAGATTTTGTCATTTCAAAAAGGTGCATCTGGGGATACGGTTTCTGATTCATCTGCTAAACCTCCACAGCCTCCACCCATGAATCCCATATCTGCCATTGATGCATATCATAAACAGAGTTCAAAGCACTCTGCTATGGTTTCTGTTTCAAAAACTCCTCGTGTAGGTAATAGGAAACAGGTAGTATGTAAGTCATCTCAACCAACAGTTCTTTCTTCTTCAGAAGCAGCAAAGCATTCCTTACCTACAAACCAGTTGACACGAAACCGGCCCAAATTAAAAGATTCATCAGTAAATAATGTTCAGCCACTTCCCAAAGCATCAAAACCGGTTTCAAAAAAGCCAGCACCACCTTCTCATAACCCTACATCTGTTTCAAAATATAGACAAACTGTAAATAAATGCTCATCATCAGCTCAGGGGAGAACTGCTTTAACACCATCAGCATCTCTTCAGAAATGTACTGCATCATCTACCAAGCCTGCATGTTCCCAAAACTTTGCAACCGTACAACATTCTGCTCTAGCTTGTTCAAACAATAAACTTTCCAGGTTGCCTGAAACGGCTACAAGGGTAGGCTGTCTAGAAGAACATGATTCTCCTGATAATGTAGCTGAACTCAAAAATGTAGCCAAATGTAAGCCTCTTTCAAAAACCTCAGCAAAATCAGCAAAGACAATTAACAGAAATTTACATGTGTCTAAGCCATCTTGCCCTCAAACATCATCTACAATGCCTACAAAAATAATTTCCCAAAATAGTAGTCAAACATTACCCACACAGTTTTACTCACACAGAGGGAAATTGGAAGCTAAGCAAACCAAACAGAAAACTGCTCTTAGCCCCAAACAGCTGAGTTCTAATTCCTCTCTTACAAATGATAAAACAACTGAGCAGACATCTACACTAGATGTAAAGAGTAAAAATTCATTTTCATCTGTAAATAATTATTCTTCTGCCAAGAAGAGACCAGTTCAGAATAGTAGGATGAAAATACAGGAAACAGCTGATGCAACAACACATTCTGATCGTATGCCCTTATCTATTGTGCGTCTTCCTCAAACATCGACCATAAACGGGACAAGGAAAAAGACAGTAAAGGCTAACATCAAAAGTCAGGCACAGGTCAAAATCTCCCAGAAGAATGATAAAGACCTGGATTCAACCACTAAGGATCCCATTTTAAAAGGAAAAGCTGCAACTGTTCTAACTAAAGGGACACAGATTAGGTTAAAGGATTCCTTAGTAAAGTCAAAACAGGATGATAATTACTTTGTTGTGACTGGGAATAAGAAACTCAAAAAGTAAAGTACCCAGAATTTTAATTGATTATTGCAACATGTTTTTCTAATAGCCACTTATACTTAGGACCTTAACATTAAATAACAATACAATAATTTGGATGCTAACTGCCTTGGAACAGGAGAGTTTAAAAGGTTTCCTAGTCCCCACAAGTGCAATAGTTGACTGATTACAAATAGGCACTTTATCACAATCTTTAATTATAAATATTTTGGGATCTATTTCTCACATTGATATTAAGATGATAAGGATGCTCCTAATAGGCTATTTATTGCTCAGTTTCATGTGGCAAATATTTCTTAATGAATTGTAAGGTGGTGTTTACCATCTCCAAGGAAAAATACAGGATAGCAAATTGGTTGTATTATTAGTTACATCTCCCAGAAAAAAAGATATCTTCTGATAATACAGTCATTTGTTGATTCTATGATGAATTTTTGTTTTTGGTAAGGGCTTTGGTCAAACATGAGCAAGAGAATTGGTATTTACTACTGTTGTGTGTGCATACTACTAAGTAGAAAAGCAATTGTCAAATAGCCTTGAGTTAAGAATAACTCCAAATAAATATCTATAATGCTAACTTTTATTTAACCTTTCAGTGCACAGAGAACACTAAGAATATTTTACAAGAGTTCTTGTCTTTAGAGACAATAATTTTAGTGCCTTCACAGATTATGTGCTTTGTTAACTGTTTTACAGGATAGACTGAAAAATGGCTCAAATGTGGATTCTAATTATTATGGGTTGTGTTCAGGGCTACTATTACCAGCTGGACTTACATGAACAAAATTATGCATTCAATTATAATTTAATGATGATACTGGTACTGTGTAACCTTTTTATGTTTGCTTTTCTGAAATGACTAATATTTATGCCAGCACAGTGCTTCACTCTTAAAGTGTGACAGATAACCTTTCTATAGAAGAAGAGCACCCAGTTTATTTCTAGGAAATTGCTTGTCTTTAGAAAGTGAGAGAATAGCTTCAAAAATGGGTTATATTCATAAGCACAACTGAAAACCTTTCAAATAAGCTGCCTTTGGAATTTTTATATTTATGTTTCACACTATTTCATTTTTAGCTGTAGAATATATTCCTTATTGCATTAATCGTTTTACTTATAACTAACATTGAAGGAAAAGTACTTTTTTAGTTTTAGGTTTGCATTCAGTATTGTGTATTCTCTGACAGGTATACACTATGTATGTGTGTATACTGCTGTTAAGCACAGTTGCACTTGTCATGGGGTTTTGAAGCAAGTTTTAAAACAAATTTGTGTCGTCCCCCCCCCCCCCCCAGGAAGTAAGAAAAACTTAATTTCACTGTTGGTTAAAATGCTACTTGGCTCAGTGCCAGTAGTTGAAACTCAAGTTAAAATTGTTATTGTATGAAAATGCTTTCCTTCCTACACCTCCACAAAAAATTGTGAATTGGTTGTGGCCAGAATTGAAAAAATTAATTAAGCAAACTTCCTGGCTCTGCTCTAATTGCATTTTCAAAATAGATTGTGTCTGGTTCCTTGAGGTTCATGTGGACAAGTGTTAGATTTTTTTAGTATATATTCTTATTTTAGAGGAAAACATATGCAGTCAGATATTCTTAGGCAATGAAAATTTATATCCATATTTCCAAACTTGCTTATACACACAGATATTCTTAGCTGAATCAGACTACTCTGAGATTGTAATCTTATAGCTACTTACCTGAAAATAACCATATTAAATAATGGCATTTCAGTGCCTGTTCTCCTATGTCTTTTGGATATAGGATAACGTTACATACAAAAGTAATTTGTATCTAATACAAGGATTTCTAAATATTCATTTTTGCACTTCAACAATGTATGGATTTGGGAAAAAAGTGTCTCAAATTATAACAAGAAAAGTATATCAGCACATTTTTGCTTTCAGTTAAGGTTTAAAGGTTCCCCTCGTACATATGTACTAGTCGTTCCCGACTCTAGGGGGCAGTGCTCATTTTCGTTTCAAAGCCGAAGAGCCAGCGCTATCCAAAGTCGTCTCCGTGGTCATGTGGCCAGCATGACTAAATGCCAAAGGTGCACAGAACACTGTTACCTTCCCACCAAAGGTGGTCCATATTTTTCTACTTGCATTTTTTACGTGCTTTCGAACTGCTAGGTTGGCAGAAGCTGGGACAACGGGAGCTCACCCCATTATGCGGCACTAACTACTGAACTGCTGACCTTTCGATTGACAAGCTCAGTGTCTTAGCCACTGAGCCATCGTGTTAAGGTTTATGTTTGAACAATTTCAAAACTGGTTACAGTTGGTCCCTGTATTCTTAAAACAGAGAAGACACTATCCTGATTTCTTTCTCTGCCCTCCCAATGTTAAGTATAAAAAAATCCTAGATATGGGGTTGTAGAATTATTGTATTTACTAAACAAGCATTGAAAAGCTATAGCAAAGTTAAGTGAAACAGCTATATGGCTTCAATTGGGAACTGAACATTTGATTTTAGAAACCATGCATGCTTCCATGGAAGTGTACAGGTTGTGGTGGACTTAAAAACTACAATTGGGACCAGAACATCCACCATGATGCAGTTAAGTAAGTCATGACATGACCTCAAACAACTTTACAATCTTTTTTGCCATGGTTGTTAAGCAAATTTAACTTTCCTCACCAACCTTGCTTGTTGGAATCCGACTGGGAAGGTTGCAAATGGTGATCATATGACCTTGGAATACTGAAACTATCGTAAATACATGTTGGTTGCCAAGTGCCCAAATCTTGATCATGTGACTGCAGGGACTGTGACAGTCTCGTAAGTATGAGCACTGGTTGTAAGTCACTTCTTTTCAGCACCGTCATAACTTCAAATGGTTGCTAAAGAAATGGTCATAAGTCAAGGACTACTCGTAGTTCAAGGTTAAAGTTTGTACTGAAGAATTCAGAAAACAACCAAAACAGTCTGCATTCATGATAAAAGCTATTGCCATAATAAAGGAATAAATTGTTTATGATGTTAGAAACACCTTTTCTAATTAAAAATATATTTGATTTAACTACGTTTACCTGTTTTGAATTCTAAGAGCACGTTATCACCAAATTCATTCACATAACATTCTTTTGAGTGGCTAAAATTGACACATGAAACTTAGCTAAATGGATTCTCTCTAATCCTAGCATAACAATAATCATTACAATATATTGAGCAGAACAATAAGCATTACAATTAATTGGGGTGTGATTGGGTTATGACCCTCTGCATATAGAGTTAGTTTCAAGTTTGAGAAGCTGAGAGGGGAATGAGACCTTCCTGCTGTACTAACCTTGTATTTTATAGCAGAACAGGAAAATAATTACTGAGAATTTTATTAAATATCTGTCCAGAGTAGAAAATCCAAAGAGATCTCTTACTACTGGATTATTTATTCTGGTATTCTTCAGCCAAAGAGTTAGCATCCAGAAAAATCTAGCTGAGATGCTGGGATTGTAGACATTGAATGTGGCAGAATATACAAAATGGATGGGAGAGGAGTTGGAATAGCTACATTAAGTCAGGCAAAAAGAAGAAAAACAAATGGCCACTCTGCAAGTGATGGAGCAAGAAATATCCTGACTCCCCAGTCCTCATCCGATTCTAGTCTGCAGATATTTTATTGTGATAAATTAATGAAATAAAAATATACATACATTCAATAGAATCAGCTTCAAACTTAGATCATTTCTAAGAATATCTTTTATGTAATTGTAAAATATGTTGTAAAGAGAACAATTGTAAAAATATTTCTTACTAGCTGAATACTCGTGCTCCGCTATGAAACTATGTGATTGAGCTTGATAAATCGACACAGCTTGAAAATTAATGAGTACTTATGATCAGCCTCTCCTCTCCCCTCCCTCAGGCTTGCCCTACAGAAGTCTCCCCTATCCTCTGCTTGCTGCTGTGAAAGTAAAACTGAAACTGAAACTCCTCCTTCTGCTTGTGTTTTGCATTTGGAACAGATTTCTTTTCAAGTGGGGAGGGGGAGTAGAACTCCTTAGCATCAGAGCATGTTAATAATAATATAGGAAATATTAATGCTCTGATGGTCATTTTGAAAAATCCTTTCTTAGTGAGCACCTAGAAGCCAAGAGGAACATGTGGCAAATTTCAAGTATGTAGGTTTTACGATTCTGGAGATTTTGTGATAATGCGTGAGTGGTATTTTGCTTTTATATATATTGATTACCCCATCAACCACCACCTTGCCCCACATACATAATCAATTAATTGCTACAAATAACAGTAGCACTTAGAGTTATATACTGCATCATAGTGCTTTACAGCCCTCTCTAAATGGTTTACAATGTCAGCATATTGCCCTCAACTATTTGGGTCCTCATTTCACCAACCTCGGAAAGATGGAAGGCTGAGTCAACCTTGAGCCGGTGAGAATCAAACTGCCAGCAGTCGGCAGAATTAGCCTGCAATGTTGCATTCTAACCAGTGTGCTACCATGGCTCAAATGGTTAGCAAGTTATCCTTCCTTTGTTGTGTTAAAGTTAAACAAGTTGAAACTTCTCTGCTACAAATGAGTTCTGTGTCCAAAGTCTCTGAAGGGAAATAAAGAGTTCCAAAAGATTACATAAGATTTATACACACATGCACGTACACACAGCCAGTCAGTCTGGTGTAGTAATTAAGGAGTTGAACAGGAAAATCCAAGTCCTAGTCCACTTTCAAGTATGGAAGAGAGTTTCTGGTCAAAAGCTATCTTGCCAACTCTCATGCCCAGGAGGGGAGGGGGGACGGACTAGAATTCATATTTATGTGATTTCTACCCTAGCATCTTACCCATTACATCAAAGTCCATTGTGATTGCCTTAATATTTTTAGAATTTCTGATTATGCAACCAAGTTATTCTAAAGGCAAAGTAGAAGAAAAGAACAGGGCGTCTTAGGGCATAACTCTTTATACATTTAACGAAGAGAACATATGGTTAAAATTCACTCTTAGAGATTGCATGCGTTTTATCAATTCTAAATATAAATGAAGCAATTTATAACATGTTAACATAGACTTCGTACATTTCCAAGAAAATATTATCAAATTATTATAGCTCTGGATTTTGCCTATTTTGTGCTATTGTCTGATATTGTTAGAAATTTGACAGCCCTGTATAAATCTATTGGGGGTTGAAAGCACTGTCATTAGACCATTGTGCTATATTTAGAATATCTGTAATAGCTCATTAAAATTTGAAAGTCAGGGACTCATTGAAAAAAGTTTACCATGCAACTCTAGCAATGTATGACACAAAAGTCCAATATACCTTTTAACAAATCCAATGGAAACTATTCACCAGTTTATAGATGTATTTGTAATAACAGATTTTTAAAAGTGAATTAAAAATTTAGTCCTGATATCAATATGGTAAAACTATTTAGTGCAAAATAAAATCTTAACTGCCTGTTTTCCCCAAAATAAGACATGCCCTGATAATAAGCCCAAACGGGCTTTTGAGTGCCTGGCAATAAGGACAAGCACATATTTCAGGGCTCAAAAAAATATAAGACAGGGTCTTATTTTGGGGGGAACACAGTAATCTTTTGTTTAATGACACATTCCACCTTGTACCCTAAATAGATGGCACAATATTATTTTACAAATTTGTTTTAAACCTGGAAACTAATAGATTTTACTTTCTTTCCACAATATTGTTACTTCGTGCAAACTATGAAAATACATGTTGATACATGTTGAGTTCATTGTTTTGCAAATACCAAACATCTATATCCATTTGGCAATGGATCCTGTAACTATCCCTGCCTTGTGGAGCACCTTTCCCCAAGAACCTTGGCAAGTCCCTACCCTCATCTCTTCTGGAATGCCTCAAAGAACAGTTTTTCCCCCACAAAATCTGAAGTGGGATGTGGTTGGAGCCCAATAAGATGGTGTGTGGATGTATGGGAAAGTGCTGCCCCAGGTGCCATGGCTTTTTATTGAGTTTTATATTGATGGTTTGTACTTTTACTGTTTGATGTGCCACAAAGGGTTGTTACTGTGTTTTCCCAAAAATAAGACAGGGTCTTATTTTCTTTTGAACCTCAAAATAAGGGCTTGGCCTTATTAGCGGGGGGTCCAGCAGAGAGAGACTCCCTCTATGCGTCATCAAGCCCTGTCCCTGCTGTGGGAGGAGAATGCGAGTGGCCCAAAGGCGCCAAGCCTCGCGAGCACCTGCTTCCATGCCTCCCAGGCCTCACCATGTTGATGTGGGCGACGATGGTGAGCACCCGGCTGGAAGCCGCTGGAAATGGAGAAGACTCCGGTTGGGCCAGCCGCCTGCTGCCAAGTCTTCTGGGAGCCAGGGAGATAGTCTTCTGGCAGCCAGAAGGACAGAGAGGTGGCAAAGGGCGAAATGAGCTGCAGCCCCACATAGGGAGATGGCGCCGCTACCGCTGCCATCTGAGCACTGAGGATGGCTTTCTCTGTGGCTTCCAAGCCCCGTCTGGAAACTGCTGGAAGCAGAAAAGAAGCTGGTCGGGCCAGCCTCATTGAGTCTTCCAGGAGCTGGGACAGCCTCATGGAGTTGGAACCATAGAGCAGGAAGCACACTCCCAGAGTGGCTGCTGCCGACACAGTCTCTTTTGGCAGTGGCCACTCTGGAAATGTGCTTCTCTGCTTCCAGCGGCTTCCAGCCGGGGTTTGGAAGCCACAGAAGAAGCCATCCTCAGTGTTCAGATGGCGGCGGCAGCAGCCCATGCGGGGCTGCAGCTCACTTCGCTCTTCGCTGCCTCTCTGCCTAGCTGCCAGAAGACTCTCTGCCTCAACTCCCAGAAGACTTGGCAACAGGCGGCTGGCCCAACCAGCATCTTCTCCATTTCCAGTGGCTTCCAGATGGGGTTTGGAAGACACAGAGGAAACCATCCTCAATGCTGGGTGGGCACCACGTGGCAAGAAGTGCCGGGCGGCTGCTTTCTTGTGAATGGGGCAGGATTTTGCAGGTGAGGGGGATGGGTGGGTAGGTGAATGGATGGGAGGCGGGTGAGCGAGTACCAAGAATGCTGGGGAAGAAGAGAATGAGAGGCAGGTCTCCATTCAGCTAAGATGATCCATGGATTGTGATTAAGGGGCCCAGCTGCCATAGCTGACCGGGGAAGGGAAGGGCTGCCTCCGGTGCTGGCCACTCCCACCCTTTACTAGGGCTTATTTTCAGAGGAGGGCATATATTTAGGTCAACCCCAAAAATCAGGCTTATTTTCAGGACATGTCTTATGTTCGGGGAAACACAGTACAATATAGGTGGCTATATATGTCAAATAAATAAGACACAATTCTACCTAAAAGAATTATCTACACAGGCCAGAATACCAGTCTTGCACTGCATGATTACACAAGCAGGCTACTGAATAATTCAAGGATCAGACCAATCCCAAAATTTAGACAATCTAAAGTTATTAAAGATACAATTTATAGCAATGTTCTCTTAAACCTCACACACAATTTAGCACAGGAGTGTCAAACTCATGTCATGGCGGCATCATATGACATATCAGGACTTTTTTCTCCTTCTCTAAACCAGGTGTGGGCGTGGCCAGCACATGACGCATCCAGCCTATGGGCTGTGAGTTTGGCAGCCCTGATATAGCAGAATAATTCTTCCCTCAGATTATCGAGCATTTTCTCCATGGTTAGAGCATACATGACCACAAGTGCTTCAGCTGTAGATATGTACAGACCTTCAATGGTTGTCTGTACCTGTATTCTCAAAAGGTTTTCTTGGCATCACTCAGTTTAGCTCACCCTGGGACTCTTCCAGTTTTTCTTTATTTGACAAGCTTTTTGTGACCTTTTGCAAATTCTTTAGCTCACAGGCCATATGCCATTTTCTTAGAGGTTTCAGTATTCAGTTATGTGTTATTGCCTTTTGGGCAGCTTGAACTTATCCTATTTTTGGTCTTCAACTGACCCCATTTTTCCATACAGTTCAGTACAATTCAGTTTACTTGCAGCTTTGACTTCACTTATCACCGTTCTCCCTCATGCAAAATTTTCCTATTCATTTCCCATTCATGCTCTAAAATGTTTAAATTTTAAGCTATCAGTGAATATAGAAGTTACAGTAATAATATAAATGAATAATTGTGATTACAAAAATTAGAAAAAAAACAAAGTAGAAATGTAAAGCTAGAAAACATGTCCCATCTAGTGGTGAGGATGCCTTAATGTACCATTATTTACATTTTCTAATTCTAAGAAACCCTCTGTGAAGAAACAAAGCTGTGCTTTGCGTTAAGAGACATTTATTTAACTATGGTTTTACTGAAGAAGTCTAACTGATCCAGTTGCCCCAGAATACACATAATGGCACTGATGGAACAGGACATCAGACAGCAGATTTGCCCTCTGTTCAATACAAGTTTTCTTTAGAGCAGTTGTATCTCCTGAGCTGCATCTACAGCTAAGAAAAAAATGAATCAGAGCAATGAAGATCCCAAGTCACAGCTTGCTGTATTCTTATTGCAACACATCCCAAATTCTTGCATCTAATCTGTACTGTTTTATTAGATATAGATTGAAAGTTCTCCAAAATTTGATATTATACCCTATTTGAGGACATAGACTTCAAATTTAACAGGGAGCTATATGAAAGGTTAAGACTTTTGACTGAAGTACTATTTGATGGCCTCAGTTGCTTCTCTTATTATTTCTATTGTTCCAGTCTCTCATTGTTTTTAAATTCTGAGGATTATTTTGTTATGTTAGTTTATATTGTATTTTGATTCCTTATTTCCAGTTATCTTCAAATTATAGGTGATCCAGTGACACTCTTGCTAATTGGGAAACCATAGTAATCAGCAGGTTCTAACATTAAAAGGAAAAGCCTTCAAGCCAGTGGTGGGTTTTTTTTACTACCGGTTCTGTGGGTGTGGCTTGGTGGGCGTGGCATAGCTTGGTGGGCATGGCTTGGTGGGTGTGGCAGGGGAAGGATACTGTAAAATCTCCATTTCTTCCCCAATCCAGGGGAAGGTTACTGCAAAATCTCCATTTCCTCCTGATCAGCTGGGACTTAGGAGACAGAGAATAGATGGGGGCAGAGCCAGTCAGAATTTTTGCTACCGGTTCTCCGAACTACTCAAAATTTCCATTACCGGTTCTCCAGAACTGGTCAGAACCATCTGAAACCCACCTCTGCTCCAAGCCATGATGTGACACGATGGTTAGAAACCACAGTGTGATGACTTTCTTGGTTAACTATACTGTAATTCCAATAAAGGAGAATATTTGTAGTCCAGGGTTGAAATGAAGGGTCCTTGGTGCTTTCTGAGGTTGTTTGTTTTCTTGGAGAGAACTATACTATAGTTCGGGGTTCAACATGCGGCTCTTTCGCCCCTCTCCTGTGGCTCCCTGTTGCACCCACCAGTAGTTGTTTTTCACCAGTAGTACCAGCTGATTTCATCCATCCATACGTCCTGGGCCCAGTGATTCCTCACATGGCTTGATAAGAGACTTGCTCCCCTCCGAGTCATTCCTCACATGGTTGGCCCCACCCATCACCCTAGTTACTCCTCACGTGGTTGGCTCCACCCATCGCCCCAGTCACTCCTCATGTGATTTGAGAAAATAAGAGACTCCTCACCTGGTTTGCCCCATCTGTCCCCTGCCCCTCCTCCCTTCACTGGATAAGAGAAGGAAAAAGAAACTCCCAGTCACTCCTCGCCTCGCTATCCAGGAAGTCACTGCTACTCGGTAAGAAGGTAAGTAAGAGATTCGCTCCGTGCTGAGCCACAAGGGGCGATACCTCCACGCTTGCCTTCAGGGTATCCCCCGATACTGCCTGGCTTGGGTGAAGGGCAGCCCCTGTTACCACTCGGCTTTGCTTGCCTTTGGGCAGCCCCTATTACTGCTGGGATTTCCTTGCCCTTATCACTGAAGAACAACCCCCATTACCATAGCAAAGGGGGGTGCCACGTTTGCTTTTGGCAAGCAAAGCCCAGCGGTAACGGGGGCTGCCCTTCACCCAAGCCAGGTGGTTTGGCTTGCGTTTGGGAGGTTTCCAAGATGAAGGGCAGCAGGGAGGTGTGGAGATGGCAGGGAGATGGCAGGAGCGCTCACGAAACGGACCTGTGCTTGCTTTTTCGGCAATAAGCATTCCACCTTCCCGAGAGTGCTTCGTGGCTTTCGGCTCATAGCCTGCCTAATGCCTCATGGCACCAAAAGCCATGAAGCATTGGGCCAGCCATGAACCAAAGACCTCATGGCCTGCCCAACTCCATGAGGCTTTTGGCTCATGGCCAGCCCAACGCCATTTCCAGCGAGAATCTTCACCTTCAGCGAGGCACCTCAGACTCAGAGAGAGGGAGATAAACAGAGAGGGAGATGGGGAGAGGGAGGGATACATAGAAAGAGGGGAGAAAGATCACATGCTGTAAATCCCATCTCTGGTCACAACTGCCAATCTGCAAAACCAACTGGATTTTTTGAGTTTAATTCCACCCCTGTAGGCCAACAATGACAACAATGGACAAATGCAAGAAAAGAAAAGTGTCAGAAGAAAACAGAATGTTTAATGGCACATAGGAACAGTCATTTGCTTTCATTGCTGACGAGACTGGTTTGTCTGTATGTTTAATATGCGGTGAGAAAATGGCGAACAATAAAAAGTGGAATGTTGCAAGACATTTTCAAAATAAACACACAGCCTTTGCTGAAAAATATCCAGAAGGAGATGAGCGGAAAAACGCCATTTCAGATCTGATGCGGAAATGTTGATCAGAGCAAAAACCATTTCAAGAAGTGGATGAAATCAGCAAATTCAACTACATTTGTGGCCGCCCAGGAAATAGTCAGGCATGGGAAATCATTCACAGATGGAGAATATATGAAAGAATCTTTTCTCAAGATTTCAGAACATCTATTCTCGGATTTTAAAAGTAAGCAGGAAATTGTGCAGAAAATCAGAGATATGCCTCTCTCTGTGAAGACTGTGAAAGACAGAACCATAAAAATGGCAG
Organism: Masticophis lateralis; assembly: GCA_030761175.1. Classification (NCBI taxonomy): domain Eukaryota; kingdom Metazoa; phylum Chordata; class Lepidosauria; order Squamata; family Colubridae; genus Masticophis; species Masticophis lateralis. The sequence goes on along the minus strand of JAUDYJ010000006.1, from coordinate 35,740,913 downwards.
AAAACATCACCAGACAGCAAATTAAAGACACCAATTCAGCTGTGGTGTACTCAATTACCTGTGATGGGTCCAAAGACAAAGGTGATATTGAATAAATTGCGCGCCTTCTGCCGATATGTGACCTCTGCTGGGCCACAGGAAGACATGATTGATTTGATACTACTAAAAGGCCAAACACAGGGGAAGACATCTGTGAGACTGTCTTGGACTATCTAAGATCCAAAGAAATAAAAACCACACACCTGGTGTCAGTGGCTACTGATGGGGCACTAAGTATGACAGGAGTGAAGAAAGGATTTGTGGCTTTACTGCAGAAGTCGCTGGGTAGGACGCTGCTGACAGTTCATTGTATCCTGCACCAAGAGGCATTGTGTGCCCAAACATTCCCTCCCGAATGCAGAGAGGTAATGAATGTTGTCATTTAGATTGTCAATACAATTATGGCAAAAGCTTTAAATCACCAGCAGTTCTTTTTGCTACTGGATGAGGTGGAAAGCATGTACTCTCATCTCCATCTGCAAAACAAAGTCAGGTGGCTGTCCAGAGGGAAGGTGTTGAAACACTTTGCTGCATGTCTGGAAAAGTGAAAGCTTTCCTGGGCAACAAAAGCCTGACTTTTCCTGAACTGGAACGGCCAGAGTGGCTGGAAAAGCTATACTTCATGGTGGATATGACAGCGCACCTGAATACGCTGAACACAACTCTTCAAGGGAAAGGAGGCACAGTCCTGCACATGCTGGAGGCAGTTTTGGCATTTGAGCGCAAGTTGACACTGTTGGCCAGAGACTTACAGACAGATACACTGTCTCACTCTACCCGCTTTGAGACAGTACAAAGAAGCTCACAATATTATAAATTTGGAGTATTTGCAATCTGCAACTGCTGCAATGCAAACATCATTTGGGAAACGATTCCGTGATGTCAGAGAGGGGAAAAAAAAACAATTTCCTTTGCTGTTACTCCCCTGACCATCGATCCATCCCTGATGTAAGTCAACCTGATCTCGAGATGGAACTGGCTGACATAGCTGACAAAGACATATGGGTGTCCAAGTTTAAAGTCTTGGAAGCTCATCTGAAGATCTTGCTTGTCAGAAGGCCAATCTTGCACGGAATCGCAAATGGAATGATATTAAAAACCTTCCCAAAGCAGAGAATCTTATCTTCGATATATGGAATGCCCTCCCTGACACATACACCAACATGAAAAAATATGTGTTTGGAGTCCTGTCGATCTTCAGATCTACATACATCTGTGAGCAGGTCTTCTCCAACATGAATTACATAAAAACAAACATTGCTCTTGCCTCACAGACAACAGTTTACAATCCTGTGTGAAGATGAAGGTGACGTCTTATAGCCCTGATGTGCAGACACTGTGTGCTGAGATTCAGGAGCAGAAATCACATTAACCCAGTAAGATAACTATTTTAATTGGCTATTACCTATGCACTGAGAAGCAAGAATCGTGTTAACCAGATAAGCTAAATATTTGAATTGGCTTTTCCTCTGCAAATATATATTGTACGTTGTTCAGTGAACACAGGGCCTGGTGGCTCAGCCGACTTATGCATTGTAATTAACTCCAGCTGTCTGCAATTACTGTAAGTTTGAATCTCACCAGACTCAAGGTTGACTCAGCCTTCCATCCTTTCTAAGGTGGGTAAAATGAAGACCCAGTTTGTGGGGGCAATAAGCTGACTTTGTATAAAATATACAAAAATATGAAGGCTATTGCTTAACGCATTGTAAGCCGCCCTGAGTCTCCGGAGAAGGGCGGCATATAAATCAAATTTTTTAAAAATAGTCCTTTTTTAATTCAGGTTGAGAGCTGACTTCCCCCTTTGGTATGAAAAACAACCATCGCCCATGCCTCACAGACAAGCCCTGCGTGAAGATGCCCTGGTGTGCAGATGCTGTACATTGAGCAAAAATCACATTAACCACTTTAATTAAATATTTTAATTATATTTTATTTTGTAACTTAGTTGCTTGTATCCTTACGATTTGACTTGATTTGACTTGATTGCTTATTTGTCCCCTATGACTATGTTTAAGTGTTGTACCTTATGATTCTTGATGAATGTATCTTGTCTTTTTATGTACACTGAGAGCATATGCATATGCACCACAGACAAATTTCTTGTGTGCCCAATCACACCTGGCCAATAATATTCTCTTCTATTTTTTATTCAGTTTAACAGCTGACTGCACCCTACCCTCCAATACATGTGTTCAAAATGTTTGCGGCTTGGTGGGAGTGATGCTGAGTTGGCCATGCCCACCAGGCGTGGCTAGGAGGGGGTCATGTGACCAGGGGGAGTGTTGAGTTGGCCACGTCTATCCAGGCATTGCAGCTCCCAGTATTTTGTTTTCTGTGGGAAACAGGTCCAAGTGGCTCTTTGAGTGTTAAAGGTTGCAGACCCCTGGTATAGTTCTTGCAAAATAACTGTTGTTACTGTAGTTACTGTAGTTCTTGCAAAACATGGAAGGAAGCAGATTCTGTACATGAACAGGAGGGGACTATTGGATTATCTGTAGGATGCTACTATATATGGAATAGAAATCAGGTTTGGGGTTCAATGATTTTTCCAAAGAAATTGCCTGCTCAACTCAACTCAACAAGTTATTGTAAAATATAGCAAGCGCTTTATAACGACACAGTAAGCATTAATTGGTTAGTAACTTCATAAACTGCACTGCTTAGTAGTGAGTTTACAGGCAAAAGGTATATTATGTACCTGTATATATGTATGGATATAAAGATATACTGTAGCTATAGATACCGATAGATGTCTGTCTGTCTGTCTGTCTGTCTGTCTGTGTGAAACCTCCATTGCCTAGGACCAGGATATTTGTCTCCAATTACTGTAGCTAATCTAACAAGGCAGGGATTGGCACATTCTGAATTCTTATCGATTATTTTTTTTTCACTTCTATGATTTTGCTCTCCTGAAGTTGTACAAAATCTCTAATATACTTCTATAGTTACTATTGTAACCATAGTTACATAGTTAACCATTGTTAACGCATTGTAAGCCGCCCTGAGTCTCCGGAGAAGGGCGGCACATAAATCAAATTAAAAAAAAAAGAAAACTATATTAGGTGTTACCTCCAGAATACCCAATGCCACCTAGCATCTGACAGGTGGATCATCAACTCTTATTTCAAATCTCCTGATTTAATTTCAGTATCGCTTTTTACCTAATGCTTTTTTTGAGTTGCAGCAATGAAACTTTCTGCATATTTGTATGAGAAAATATGAGTAAAGATGTAACAAAAGCTTGTGCTTCCTTTTTGAGACTTGGAATACAATCAGCAAAATGGGCCCTTTGCCATTTTGGTATATTTGTTTTCTAATTATCAGCTTATCCTGACCCCGGTATAAATATTTAATATGAATATTTAATTGAAATTCATTCTCTCCCCCCCCCAGATTTGACAACCATTATTATTATTAGTAGACCACTAGAGACTACTAATTAAAATGTTGGCAGTCCTGGGTTTTTAATAGTTTTATCTGGACTATTAATAATAGTTGGTGATATAGTTTTCTGTACCTTGCTTCTTTGCCTTTTTGGTCTACTCTGATATTAGTTACCACTAAATTTACTACTAAAGTTAAGATTTAAAAAAAAAAAACAATCTCTAAGCCCTTTTTCAGTTTACCATCTTGACTGAAAATGAATTCTTAGGGATGCAAAAGTGTGCATTAAAAAATCTTTAAGTTGGCTTAATACAGATATTGCCCTTAAAAAGGCCCTGGCACCCTTCACTTATCCCTACTCTGTGGTGCTTGCTTCAGTTCACTGAGTGGCTCTAAAAGTTATATGCTTCCATATGCTCAGTGCACTAAATTTTAATTTAGCATGTGAACATAACTATGTTCTAATCTTGCAATTTGAAAGATTTTTCTTGACGTTAAATATTTTCGTACCTTCTTCATTCCTACACAGCCCATGACATATTGCTTAAACATTCAGATACTACCTAAATAATAACAGTAATATTGCAAAACTAGTAATGAACTCTGCTGTCATCTGTTTCTTGCTCACTAAATATCCAATCTGTTTACTTTATGTGCTTGAAAAGTTTTTTTTTAAAGTAAAATGACAACTTTTTGATAATCTGGGGACCTCTAGTGGACAACACCAGAGTGATGAAACAATTTGGAAGAATTCTAGAAGTTATTTTGCATGCTTTCCTTATTTTTTTAAACAGAAGTTGCATATTGTTGACCAGGTGAAGCCTAGCAGAGCAAAGCATTTTACTAAGAAGTGTATCTTCACCTACAACTCTTACTTCTACTGTTACAATTATTATTCGGAATAATAAAAAGAATGTAAAAAGAAAGAAACATCCTGACATTACTTAGTAAGAACAAGTAGTAGTTCATGAGCCACTCTTTATGCTGTCTTCTCTTATTCCTATTTAAAAGTAGGTGTAGGAAAAGTTAAATTTTCTAACAACTGCATAGTACAGATGATACCTGACTTACGACCACAATTGAGCCCCAAATTTCTGTTGTTAAGCAAAATAGTTGTTAAGTGAGTTTTGCCCCATTTTACAACCTTTCTTGCCACAGTTGTTAAATGGATCCCTGCATTTATTAAGTCAGTACCACGGTTCTTAAATGAATATGGTTTACCCATTGATTTCGCTTGTCAGAAGGTTGCAAAAGGTGATCACATGATCTCAGTCATAAATATATGCCAGTTGCCAAGCTTCTGAATTTTGATCACATGTCCATGGGAACGCTGCAACAGTGTTAAGTGTAAAAAATGGTCATAAGTCATTTTTTTCAGTACTAACTTTGAATGAACACTAAATGAACTGTTGTAAGTCAAGGACTACCTATGGTTACAGGCTATGCTAACGTTGGACAACCAACAGACTTTGAATTGTTGCATTTCTTGCAGTTCAAGTATAGCCACTGAGGAGAAATGCTTGGAGCTGTAATTTAGCAACACTTTGAGGCCAACAATTATCTAATCCCATCTTGAAGAATGCAGTTATCTAAGAAAATAAAATGAAAAACAGTAAAAACAACTTTAAACAATTTAAACCTGATTTATTTGAATGAAGAGAAACTAGAATCCTTTTCTGCCCCAAAGCACCTACTTTATAAGCAGAATAATCCTTTGAGAGGCATCTTCCAAACAAAGCAACATGTCTGACCATTTGGCCAGAGTCATCAAAATTCTCTTTAGGAGTTCTACACTGAAGTTATCTTGAGTAAATTTCAGGTTTACACTAGGGGTGGGTTCTACTTACCTTTACTACTAGTTTGCAATGGGATCGCGCGAGCGAGCGAAGCAATCACACACGACTTGCTTCTGCGCATGCGCAGAAGCTTCTGTGCATACGCAGATCGCCAATGACAACATCTGGGGCAGTGGGAAGGGCCTCCCGCCGGTTTTACAACCGGTTCTTGTGAACCAGTCCAAACCAGGGGCAACCCACCACTGGTTTATACCCTATATGAGCCTGTGTAGTGTAGGGGGCTAATGCCTCCTACTAAAGGCAGCAATTAACACCAGCTGCCTGTAATTTCTCTGAGTTCAATCCTAGCCAGGCTCAAGGTCGACTCAGCCTTCCATCCTTTCTAAGGTAGGTAAATTGAGGACCCAGTTTGTGGGGGCAATAAGCTGACTTTGTATAAATATACAAAAGTATGAAGGCTATTGCTTAACGCATTGTAAGCCGCCCTGAGTCTCCGGAGAAGGGCGGCATATAAATCAAATTTTTTAAAAAAATCTGTTTTATATTATTTGTACATTTTCTAGCTATTGATGCTTTGCAAACTATCCTGGAGATTTTAAAAAACATGTACTAAATATTTTAATATTGTGATCATTTAATAAACAAAGATCAATTTCATTTCATCTGTCCATATAATGTTTTATTACAAATCGGTCTATTTGATAAGGTTCAAGTTATTCCTACCAATTTAGCCAGAATGATGCAATAATCTTTCTGTAGAAAAAACACTATGAATCATCCTGTATTGGTCCCTATGATGGCTGCTGGAAAAATATAATTATTACCAAGTGTTATTCTGATGAATAGTATGTCTAATGGAGCTCTGTTCTGCTGAGTCTAGCATTGAAATAAGGACATCATAAATTATGTGTACACATTACAGAACTAAAACCTTTGTAATACCTGAAAAGTACTTATTACCAGTGTCAAAACAGCATTGCATCCACAGCATTTTTTAATTTAAAAAATAAATTATCAGCATTTTTGCTACTTCAAAGACTCCTTGTAATAACTTTGAGAGTGCCATGTAAAAAACAGTATGAATGTTACATTTATTTTGCTGGGATGCAGACTAGAATTTCCATGATTAAAATATTTTATAATATTCGTGGTTGATATCAGGAATGTAAGGTCAACTTTTTGATTCATTAAATTTTACCAACAACGGCAATTTAATAACTGATCTCAAAATACGAGAGAGACTGAAAAGTCTTTAGTAGACGCTGATCTGTCTGCTCAGATAAGAATGATGATGTAGCATGGGTAAGCATGCAGCTTATCAGGAAAAGGTGAGCCAAGAATATCTAAAGAACACGTGTTTAGCTTAGGTATCAGTCTAGGTGGCTACTTTTTATTACAGATTGTTTTGCCTTAGCAAGGTAGTAGGTTTAATTCAGCTTCAAAGGAGAAACTGAGGAAAAAAATTCAGGGATTTTATTAAATGAAACAGAATACTAACGGTCCCTTTATGTCATTTTATGCCTATCAGAAGGATAATAAGGAATGTATTACTACAAATTATATAACTTAAACATGTATATCTTAAACCTAAGCAATGTTTTATCAAATAGCAGGAAAACATATTTACTATAAATCATACATCTACCTTAAGCCAAGCTTCCTATGTATCATTAAAAAATAATAATTTAACTATTTCACTTAATATAAGCAGGATGGGAAAGAAATGGATTTAACTAATATAATCTATAAGGTAAAGGGAAAAGTAAAGATAAAGGTAAAGGTTCCCCTCGCACATATGTGTTAGCCGTTCCAGACTCTAGGGGATGGTGCTTATCTCCGTTTTAAAGCCAAAGAGCCAGCATTGTCCAAAGATGTCTCTGTGGTCATGTGGCCAGCATGACTAAACGCCAAAGGCGCACAGAACGTTGTTACCTTCCCACCAAAGGTGGTCCCTATTTTTCTACTTGTATTTTTTACATGCTTTCAAACTGCATGATGTAACTGTTATAATCTAATAATCTAATCAAACTGTAATATAATCTATAAGCATGAGCAAAAGAGGTGCTTGCCACTAAAGGTCCGTGCCGTATCTTCTACACTGTTGTATATAAGAAAGAGCTGCATGATTTCTGTAATTCCATTTTGTTCCTTATCAATAACTTTTTCACTAGTGTTGCATAAAGCCACTAATATCTTACACTTAGAAAATTTGGCTATTGTACCCAATAAGTACTTATTTTCCCCCCAAAAATGGTAAAAAGTAACTATGAATATTTGGAACTATCTTCTCTCCCTGGTACAGAAGGTGTTTTACATAGAATAAAAATACCTACAGATTTAAACTATCTCCTCTAAGTTGTAACAAAAATGCAGTAAAACATGACCACACTTTGTTCATCATAAAACTATTCAATACAATCAGTACACATTAAAAAGATGGAGCTCTGAGTGCACTGTTGTGGTCGCCATCTTCAACTTTGAATCACAGTCCCCTGTTCATGATCAGACAGGAGCCAGTCAGATCTCCTCTTGAGCAGATATTCAGGGACAAAGGGACAAAATGGAAGCAGTGAAGATTTTCTTCTCTCCGATAGATACTGTATGCTCCATATGCGGATTTCTGCTTGTGGAAGTCTCATATCCATATCATTTTTTATTTTATTTTTATTCTATCTTTTCTTTTAGAAATTACCTTTTAGAGCTACTTGGACAGGGAGGGAAAACTGCTTCTCTAAGCCAAGAATAAAGGTTGATTTTCCTTGGTTCCCCTCTTAGGCTGGCTTTCCAGGCCTCTAATTCAAGACCAGCCATTGTCAGGTGGTTTGTTCTGATCGCAACAGGCTGCTCCTTCAGACAAGAGGAATCATATCAATGAATGCGATTGTGTAGAGGACCAAGGAGGAGCTATGGGGAAAAACATTTTTTCCTTTAGAAAATTAGACTACTGGATAATCACTATAAAAAATGAACTAATAAAGCATCCTCCTTGAATGTCCATTGTAGATGTGTACAGCCACACTGTACCTGAGAAGGGTATGATCAAAAAGAGCTTTGGTATTTTTTATTTATTTATTTTTTATTTATTTTAATTTTTATACCGCCCTTCTCCCAAAGGACTCAGGGCGGTGCACAGCCAACAATAAAACACACCTATACACAAAATTTAAAACATATTAAATAATTTGGCCCCAATATCATTAAAAATAAGACAACCATTAAAATTCATGTTAAAATTCATGTTTAGGCCAACCCAGCTTGTTGGAACAATAACGTCTTGAGGCACGGCAAAAGGTGCGTAGGTCAGGGATCATCCGTATCTCCAGGGGCAATTCGTTCCAGAGGGCAGGTGCCCCCACAGAGAAGGCTCTCCTCCTGGGGGTTACCAGTCGACATTGTTTGACCAACGGCACTCTGAGGAGTCCCTCTCTGTGAGAACGTATTGGCCAGTGGGAGGCTATTGGTAGCAGAAAGCGATCTTGTAAGTACCCAGGTCCTAAGCCATGGAGCACTTTAAAGATGGTCACCAACACCTTGAATCGCACCCAGAAGACCAACGGGAGCCAGTGCAGCTCGCGCAGGAGAGGTGTTACATGGGTGTGCCTTGTCGCTCCCATAATCACCCACGCGACCGCATTCTGGACCAGTTGGAGCCTCCGAGTGCTCTTCAGGGGGAGCCCCATGTAGAGAGCATTACAGTAGTCCAGACGGGAGGTGATGAGGGCATGAGTGACCATGTGCAAGGACTCCCGGTCGAGAAAGGAGTACAACTGGTGAATCAGGCGGACCTCACAAAAAGCCTCCTGGTCACAGCCATCACATGATCTTCTAGAGACAGCCATGCATCCAGGAGGACACCCAAGTTGTGAGCCCTCTCTTTGGGGGCCAAAATCTCACTCCCAATAGTCAGCGATGGAACCAGCTGGCTATACCGGGACACCGGAAGCCACAGCCACTCGGTCTTGGAGGGATTGAGTCTGAGCCTGTTTCTCCCCATCCAGATCTGCACAGCCTCCAGACACTGGGACATCATGTCAAGGGCATCATTGGGCTGGTCCAGGGTGGAGATGTACAGCTGACTATCATCAGCGTACTGATGGAACTTCACCCTAAACCACGGATGATCTCACCCAGCGTCTTCACATAAATGTTGAACAGAAGGGGTGAGAGGATCGACCCTTGCAGCACCCCACAAACAAGGCGCCTCGAGGTCGACCTCTGACCCCCTGCCAACACAGACTGCGTACGGTCAGAGAGGAAAGAGGAGAACCATGGCAACATGGTGCCCCCTACTCCTAATCCCTCCAACCGGCACAGCACAATACCATGGTCGATGGTATCAAAAGCCGCTGAGAGGTCTAATAGGACCAGGACAGAGGAACAACCCCTGTCCCGAGCCCTCCAAAGATAATCAACCAATGCGACCAATGCCGTTTCCGTGCTGTACCCCGATCTGAAGCCCAACTGGAATGGATCTAGATAGACAGTTTCATCCAGATACTGGGGAAGTTGTCGTGCCACCACACTCTCAACAACCTTCACCACAAAGCGAAGGTTGGAGACTGGATGATAGTTCGCTAATACAGCCAGGTCCAGGGAAGGCTTCTTGAGGAAGCCACCACCACTTTCAAGGCAGAGGAGAAGAAACCCTCACTCAAAGAAGCATTAATAATCCCCTGGAGCCAGCCTCGTATGAGCACCTGGGAGGCCAGCACCAACCAGGAGGGACATGGGTCCAATAAACATGTGGCAGCGCTAAGTCTACGCAGAATCCTGTCCATGTCCTCGGGAGCCAGAGGGTCAAACTCCTCCCAGATATCACTCTCAAGACCCACCTCCATCACCCCATCTGAACCTACCCAGTTGGAGTCCAAGCCTTCCCTAATCTGAGCCATTTTGTCATGCAAATATTGCACAAAATCCTCAGCCCTACCCTGGAAGGGGTCCTCCCGTGCTCCCAAATGAAGTAGGGAGTGGGTCATCCTAAACAGGGCAGCTGGGTGGTTATCTACAGTCACAACAAGAGCGGAAAAATAATTAGATTTTGCCACTCTTATCGCCACTAGGTAGATCTTGATATGAGACCTCACCAGTGTTCGGTCAGATTTGGAATTGCTGGCCCTCCAATCACTCTCCAGGCATCTTATCCAGTGCTTCATCTCCCTCAGCTCCTCAGAAAACCAGGGAGCCAATTGGGTTCAGCACCGGGTCAGAGGCTGCAAAGGCGCAACGCGATCTAAAGCTCCAGTAGCCACCCTATCCCAGGCGGCCACTAGTTCTTCAGTCAAGTCGTGAGCCAGAGCCTCAGGGAATGGCCCAAGCTCTGTCAGGAGCCTATCCGGATCCATCAGGTGCTTGGGACCGAACCACCTAATTGGTTCTGTCTCCCTGCGGCAGAGGGTAGCTGCTTGAATGTCTAGTCGAAGGAGGAGTGATCTGACTATGACAAGGGCTTGATGACTATATCCCCTATTTCTAGATCATTCAGCCACTAACCAGAGACAAAAATCAGGTCTAGGGGTATCCCCTCGTGTGAGTAGGGCCTTGAACTAACTGGATCAGGTCCATGGCCATCATGGAAGCCATGGAAGCCATGAACTCCCAGGCTGCCTTTGACTTTTCACCGACAGATGGCAGGTGAAAAGTCTGGGGGTCTCAACCACCATCCCGGCTATTACATTGAGCAACTCGGGCAGGGCCGCCACTACATGGCAGGGAGCCAGGTATGCAATCAGCAAGCCAATCTGCACCCCATGACCCCATTTCACAAGGAGGGACTCACATCCGGCTATCTGAGGTACAGTGGCCTCCCTAGGACAAAGATCTTCCTTTATAATAGCCGCCACCACCCCTGCCCCTACCCTGAGCCCTCGGCTGATGGAATGCACGGTATCCTGCTAGGCACATTTCAATGAGGGGAAAATCCCCCCTCGCAGCCCAACCAGGTCTCCATAATATCCGCCAGGTCAATTCCCCCCTCCTGCACAAGGTCAAAAATGAGGGGGGCTTTATTTATCAAGGACCTGGCTTTGCATATAAGCCAAAGGTCCAGGCCTTGAGGATCTGTGCAACCCGGGGAATGAGAAATGCATTGGGGACCGGAGTGCGCAATCGCTCGCAGACAGTGAGTGCGCACTCCTGCAACATGATATGGCCCCCTGCTGCCGCCATATCTGCCCCTCTCACCCACAGTACTAATTGAACAGCCCTCGCTAGTATGGAGTCTAGCCCCCTCCCTGAAATCCAACCCCACACTCCCAATGCCGCAATCCCCCAACCAGACTGGCCCCAACCCTGGTGGGTTGCCCCCCAAACCCACCCTGGTCATACAAATACCCGCCTCCCTCCTACCCCTACCCCTTACACAACGAATAAAAAGACCCTATAAAAACCCCCTAATATTCTTCTACATTCGATGCCACCTCTCGGGATTCCAAAATCCGTCATCAAGGAACTTCGTTGATAGTCTGGATTGCTAGCCTTGAGAGACGGGGGACCCACTCAGGGCATACAGTTCAGCAGCCGTGTAAATTGGCATAATCTGAGAAAACCCAAAAGGGGAAGTTTAATTGGCTGATGACAAAGTCCAGGGAGACTGTACCGAAGTGATGAAACAATAGCCCTCCCCCATTGCCCTCTCACTGCAGTGGGGGGAATCCATAGGTCGAGGTCCTCATGAGCCGCTCTCTCACACCAGCCATATTGGGAATTCTAGTATCCCAGTCCTTCCGCCAAGGCAGGCAGGTTCCATCAGTCCAGCAACATCATCCCTGGTACCTCCTGGAGGAGGGTAAAAACGGAGTGCCCAAAGGGCAGTAAAGGGCAGTCCCACATCGGCAGATGCGTCCAGATGGAACAAAGATGAAGAGCCAACCTCTCCAACCCCAACCAGCCCCAGTCCCATCTCCACATAAACTCCCGGGGAGTAGTGGTGGGGGGAGGGGTATTGGGAGGTCCTCATCCTCGTCTATAATACATTTATTATATTAAATGTATTTAAATGAAATATTTTTCATCCCTTTTCTATTTCAGAACAGAATGCATGTCTATGTGGAGTGTTAAAACATCTGTGACCTATTTATTCACCCAAAATGAAGAAGATGTATAGGGAGCGGGGGGGGGGGGGGAGAAAATTCATCTTGTTGACTTGCTTCCAAAATTTTCTGGGATTATACTTTTTCTGTTCAGTTCAGTGGATACACTTCTTCATGCCCCAGTTTCTTTTAAGTTTCCAGAGTTTTTTTTTTTTTTAAATTAAAGCAAACTACACCAAACAAAGATGTACTGTTTTTTGCTAAGTCCCAGTTCGGGACTGAAATATTCATAGTTACCTTTTCCCAATTCTTGGGGAAAAGAAGTACTCACTGGCTACAGCGGCCCAAACAGTTGAGACAGCACTTATCCAGCTTTAGCTGAATTTAGCTGATTCAAGTGAGATAAAAACTAGTTGCTGCTTCTATATTGTTGCAAGAGAACTATGATGACCCAGGGCGTGGCATGAAAGCAACACAACCAGAGAACATGTCCAAGTCCAAATAGTGGGAGTCAGATTTGAGTTGTGGAAGACTATACCTTTATTCATGGACATGCATAAATTGGTCAAGAGTGTCAAACTGGCAAGCATAACCAGAAGATCAAAGATCTGATCCAGGGGTGAACAGGTTCTGGAGAACTGGTAGCAGAAATTTTGAGCAGTTCAGAGAACTGGTAGCAGAAATTTTGAGTAGTTCAGAGAACCAGCAAATACCACCTCTGACTGGCCCCAGAGTGGGGTGGGAATGGAGATTTTGCAATATCCTTCCCCTAGGAGTGGGGAGGGAATGGAAATTTTGCAGTATCCTTTCCCTGGAGTGGAGTGGGAATGGAGATTTCACAGTATCCTTCCCCTGGAATGGGATGGGAATGAAGATTTTGCAGTATCCTTCCCCTGCCATGCCCACCAAGCCATGCCCACCAAGCCATGCCCACCAAGCCACACCACACCACACTATGCCCGCCAAGCCACGCCCACAGAACCGATAGTAAAAAAAAATTGATTTCACCACCCTTTTAAAATGTATCACACACAAGCAAAAGGGAATTGGCTTTTGATCATTTGGTCATGCTCACAGTTGTCATGCACTGTTGACTACATAGTCCACATGGATGTTTCAACCTTTATATTAACATAATAGAAGTGAAACATTTCCTTCATGCTCATGGCAATGTCTGTTTTGATGTATAATAAAACAGAAGTTTAAAAGAAAGCTAGATAAAACTGAGGTCAGTATGTCTAATGTTTGGCCAATGAAAAATCTCCTTTACTAAAAAAAAATCAAAAATAAACATTTATGATTAGAAATCTCATTATTTCCACGGTAGGAAAATATTTTTACTGTATTTGAAAGTAAGCATGTATGGTTGCATCAGATGTGATTGGAATGGTTGACTGAAATAAATAACCATAGTTCGGAGTATATTAACCTTGCCCAAGGTATAATTTAGAGTTTCAGGGATCTGTGGAATCTCCCATTACAAAATTGCTTAGAATAGTAGCCATCTAAGGATGAATACTTTTTCCGAGTACATTATGCAAACAATATTGAAATATTGCAGTTTATACATAGCAGCAAAGAATCCATTTGCTATTGTTTGTCTCATTCAGCATTCTACTTAGGACAGTATCATTATTCATACAGTATCATTATATTGTAGATGGATATGATATTACTAGGACTCTGAAAAGCAGCCTTCTGTAAATAATGTATCAGAACTGTTAATAATAGTCATATACAGTAAGTTGTCATTTTTATTTTTCATTTTTTTCAGGGGGATTTTTTGCCTTATTTGCTTGCGTTTGTACTTCAATGTTTTCTTTTGAAGCTGTAAATGAGAACTCTGAATGCTGAAGATTAGCATAGAAATGGTTAAAGTAAACTTTTCAAAAATAAGGAATCTCCTTAAACCAGCACTTTGAATACCTTAAAAATAAATGAACACATAAATATCTTATTCCTTTAGTTAGCATAGACCTTTTTCCTTGATTAATCTTTTTTCTGATAAAAAAGATTACCCTGCCACTTCTAATCTTTGTGGAAACCTATGTTCACAATAGAGAGCTCTACATGGAAACTCCGTAGTGACCATCTTGCAAACAAATCTTGCTTCTAATCCACGGCATCATCATTTTTTTTCTGCATAGGAAAAAGATTGGACACAGTATAATATTATGGCTGAATTCACACTTTATGCTAAACCACAGTATACTGCAGCTTGTTAGGTTTTGGCTTAGTGTGTTATGTGACCTTACTAATTGTGATTTATAAGCCATGGTTTATAGATTAGCATGTTGGATAAACCTAGGCATTTATTCCATGATCCACATTTAAACAAACCATGATTTAATACAACATGCCCTTACTTAGACAAGAAACCACCTTATTTAGCTCTCAGAGCTTTGTGCTGGATTTGTTGCTCAAGTGTGTTTTTATTCTGTTTATAAAAAATGGTCGAAGGGGGAATTTTATATTGGGAATATTGCTTAAGGACTACCTTTCTTTCCTAATTGTCCTTCATATATCTATGCAGCTGAAACAGCTAAAAGCCTGCTATTTCTGAGCATTCCGAAGAACTATACAAAAAATGAATCCACCCTAGTGCTGGTTTCAGAATAGCAGCAGAAGCAGCATATGGAAGAAAACCAGCCTATGTGTTAGCTAGCATGCTGGAGGAAGAACAACTTCCAGTTGTTTCAACAGAGGGGGCAATACCATTGAGCTTGGCTTGAAATGTGGGCCCTCTGCACATTGCCACTTTCAGAAGCAGAGGGGAACTTGCAGAGAAGACTTCACCCAAGCCGATGCGCAAGGAATCAGATCTGTTGCAAAATGGGAACAATTCAGAAAGCAGAACTGCAAACATCGCTGAAAGATGTGACTATATTTTGTACCCCTCCTGTCAATAACACCATCGAGAAAGGCAGCAGAATGGCCTCCCTGACTGAATACGGTAAAATATCACTTGCTATTACATATATATATATATATATATATATCATTAGCAGTGAGGATCTTATTTATATTTGTATAAAAATATGGGATCATTATGGTATCTTAGTCTGTGTGCAGCAAAGTATTAGGTTTCCAGGTTCCTTGCTTCAGTAGGAAGAAGCAGCATTGTGGAAAATCACCTTGCTGTCTTTTTATTTACTCACTCCCAAGACTGTATGATTATGTTCATATGAAACATGGCACATTACTATCTAGCCAGTCACATTTTAGCCTGGCATGTTCATGTGCCCAGTTTACTGTGAGTTCTCTGTGTAGAGCGACCACAGAAAATTAGGTTAAAATAGGAAATTAAATGATTGTGTGAATGCGGCCACTGGATGTCTAAGATAGACTCACTTTTGTCGGCTGAAGAGAAAATGCTTCATTGTACTTTTAAGACAATTTTTACAGTTTTGGTTTCAGGTGCAGTGAAATGCTAGAACTGAGTATGAGAATTCCAGAAAGAATAATGTAGCCTGAACTTTTATACATATTAAGACAGAAGTAGTTTTGGATGGAACTGAATTTATTTCTGAGTAAATACACATAGGAACGTTTTGCAAATGTGCGTTTAGGCCTCATGCTGCTATTTTGGTTTCTCTATTAGTACTGTTAAAAGTTCATCTTAAAATTTACAGCAAACATCTATCACATTTTATCTGCTGCCATTTAAAACATTGGAGTATCACTTGATTAGTACCATTAATACCAGACTAAAAATACTACCAGTGATCATTTGGAAGAATTGGAAAGTATATGTATCTATTGCATAATAAAGGAAGAACAGCATCTCCACAAATCAAGGTTTTATTAATTGCTATTTTTCTTTCTGGCATATAAATGTTGGTATACTATTTATGAGTGCTAGATCCACAAGATGCTATTTAAGATGAGATTCTCACCAGTAGAAAAGCAAATAGCTAATAATCAGTAAAAAGAAATAGAGACTAATTATAGCAAAAGTTGAGTTTGATCCCTACATTTTAAAATATTTCCCTTTCACAAATGGATTTCTGAACAAATTATTCAGCAGTATAATTAATTACAGAAATGATTGAAATGCATTAGTCCAAACGAGAACCTTCATATCAAAGCAGATGGCAGGCATCTATACATATCCAAACACATACCATATAAGTTGAATTGTCATAATCATAATTCCATTATTTAAAGGAGAAAGTACTGCTGTTTAGCCTATCATTCTGTGATAACTATATTAACTATGAAGAAAAAATATATTTGCGCGCGTGCGGGCACACACACACACACATGCATTTCCTCTTTATTGTAGTGTCTAAATGTGCAGCCCAAGGAGGATTTGTAGGAATGCTTAAGACTAATATTCACAAAGTTTTAGTTGCAACCATTGTGTTGTATGTATATATTCTCCTGCATTTTTATTTTAGATAATAATATTTCTCATGGCAGCAGTAGTCTTTCTGTTGGAACCAGCTACCATAGTTGCATCAGCCAAATTACAGTAGGTAAGAACCCTTTGTACCCTTTGTTTTCCTTTTAGTTTATAGAAAAGTTAATGTTGACACTTGTGATTCCACTAATTTACAATAGATATTGTAACAATGTTATGCACAAGCTTTGTGACAAAAAATATGTGCTTAATATTCTATAAAAATTGTATAAAGGAGATAAATAGATAAATGAATTTGGAGAGCTGCTACACTGTAACTTTTCTTCTGAAGCTTGGATTTGATCTCCCGTATTAAGCCTAAAACAGTTGTAATTTTTATAGTCAACAATTGCTATGAAAAGGTGACTGTAGCTCAAGAAAAGTCTTTAATCAACTGAATAAGGTATTTTGGATTTAGATAGGGACTAGACACATAATGCATTACAATTTGTGTTGATTGTGAGATCAGTGATTCTGACTGGTGAGGTGGTTCATTTAGATAAGCAATAGATATCCTTGGCTCAAACAGCCCATATTGCCCTTTGCAGAGATTCAGAAGTTCTTTGTTTTAATACTGTGGAAATTTAGTGAGTTAATATCAAGTTTAAGATCTTTGACACCACTGGTCAAATGTCTTATATGACCAATACCTGTAAATAGGAATTAGCCAAAAACTGAGGCATGCTTCTCTGTCTAGAAAACCAGCACAAAACTGTCAATCGATAAATGTTGCATTTATTCAAGAAATTTCAAGAAGGTGAAAATATTCCAGTGTGATATAAAAAGACCCTTAAGAAATAAAACATGGGTGGTTTAGGTGATTGAGAGAACAGTAGAGCCAGCAAATATTTCCTGCAATCAACCACTTTGAAGAAAGAGCTTCTAGAAGAACCTGAGGCAGAAGGTTGCTTTATATTTGTTATAATAAAGTTTGAGGAAGTATCTAATCAAAACTCTATAAATAAGTATATTTAATCTCAAGTCTTTAAGAACTGGATGTTTAAGTCACCTTATTGAATTTTCTCTTTTATAAAGTTTTATTCTGTTCATTTTACAACTTTAATCATAACTACTCCTGCCTGTGTTTGCACTAGAGGTAGTTTTCAACTTATGACCATAGCTGAGCCTGGAATTGTGGATTTAAATTGTGCTGGTCATTAAGTGGGTCACCGTGTGATTGTGCCCGGTTTTATTATCTTTTTTGTGGTGTTCATTAAGCAAATGTGGCAGTTGTAGAGTGAACACAGTGGTTATTAAACAAATCTACCTTCAGCAATGGGTTTTTTTGCTGGAAATTGGAAGTAAATGCCAGTTTCTGGCAAAAAAACCCATCCTAAATTACAGTCATATGACCCTGGCATGCTACAAACAGCCATAAATGTAATCACATGACTGTGCGTGGGACCCAGCTGTCAGAACTTCAAATCTGGGTTGTGAGTAGCTCTGTGGAGGTGTGTGTTGGAACATTGAATGGTCACTAGGCAGCCAGTCATAAATTGAGGACCATGTATATAGGAGCCAAATAGCCAGATTTCTATATATACTACTAAAGATTTATTTTGGTGACAATATCACAATTAGAATTAGAACTATTTTTATAACCAGCTTGTTAGAAGTGTTGAAAAAATTATTTACACATTTGAAAGGGAATTCCAAAACTTAATCTTCAGGTCTGTAGGAAACAAGAGTATATTGTTTTTTTTTAGACTCTGTACACATATTTACATAATAGGTCATGAGTTTTATACATTCTGAAATTGCTTTGCATAACTGGTTTCAAACTGAATTATTGTAAATGTGACTGGCTTTTTTAAAAAATCAGTTCCTAGGCACACGTATAAAGATGCCCCAGGCTGTATTTAATGTCATGTGCAGAATTCTGTTCACTCAGCAAAAATTTCTCTTATTTTCTTTTACTCTGGAGCAAATTTAGAAGTGAACATAGAAAAGGGACATATCCGCTATGCATTTCTAAGGACAAATAAACAGTTTTAAATAAGACCAAATAGTTAGCTAGCTAGCTGGTTTATTAGACCCAGTTTGGTCTTGTGTTTAAGTAAGTTCTGGTGTTGCTTTATCCATGAAAGCCAGCTGGGTGACCTTGGGCCACACACTTTCTTTCAGCCCAACTCACTTCACAGGGCTGTTATTGTGGGGAAAATAGGAGAAGGAAGAATATTAGATTTTTTTTAAAAAAATTTGATTTATATGCCGCCCTTCTCCGGAAACTTAGGGCGGCTTACAATGAGTTAAGCAACAGCCTTCATACTTTTGTATATTTATACAAAGTCAGCTTATTGCCCCCACAAACTGGGTCCTCAGTTTACTCACCTTAGAAAGGATGGAAGGCTGAGTTGACCTTGGGCCTGGTGAGAATTGAACTCACAGTAATTGCAGGCAGCTGGATGTTAAATGCTGCCTTAGTAGGAGGCATTAGCCTCCTACGCCACTCAGGCGATATGTTTGCCACCTTGATTTATTTGTAAAAATAAATAAATAAATAAATAAATAAATAATAGTAGTAGTAATAGTGTGCATTAATGATAATAATACACAATACAAATAATAATACAAAAATAAATACATCTCTAAATGAATCTCTCTCTAAACAGTAGAGTGTGGTGAATTCTTCCCGATTCCCAAATCTGCTAGTCTTTCCAAAAGAATATTCTGTCAAATATGGCTGTTTATCCAGTAAGGCTCTTCCTATATTAATGCATACCTTGCTTATTTTCAGGTTTTGATGCTTCTGGCCAGTTCTCAATTGGACTTTCTCATTGGAAAAATCCCTGCTCTCAAGCTTTCCATCCTCTCCCTTTTCCTTTCTATGAAGACGCTGGCACATGTCAGTATTACGTCCCACAGGCCAACTTATCTGCTCCTTTGTCCTGTCCAGCTTCACTTTCTGTCACTCCAGTGCCTTCTTACAGTGACAGCAGCAGTGAGGATTCGCTTAATGAAAACCTCACAGGTAAAAGGAATTGGGGAAAAGGATCCTAGCTTTTATGCTGCCATTGGGGTTCTTGGCTTAAAGTATACACAATAAGTACATAATCTGATACCTCATTTATGAATTTTAAAATTTTGTGCATAGGTCTCTCCAAGAAATAACCTAAAATTGTTATTTGTATTACAGAAGGAGAAAATTATTAAAAAAACAGGAATAATTAGTGATATTTAGTTGCACTCAACAATATGCCGGTAAAGGACAAGCATGGTTCTTGATCCACAAAAGATTGCACATCATTGATCAGAGCCACTTCTTAAATTGTATCTTACATGAAAATTGACCAAATAAATTGTAGGGTGATCATTTTGGAAAGTGATAGTTTTACAAGGAACAGACAATAGTTGGTTAAGATAATTTTGAGGTATTGTCAATATCAAAGAGAAAGTAAAAACAAGCGGAATAATGGTGAATGAAAATTATCAAGCAGGAAGAGCTTATGATTTGGATAGAAAAGCAAACAAAGCCAGATATGAGTTCATGATCAAGGCAGTACATAATAGAGAAAAAGGATAAAAATACTTTTCTAGAAGCCTTTCTCTCTTGAAATTCTGTTATTAGTACTTAATTGTCAGGTTTTGCAAAAACTTTTAAAAAGATATTGAAATGAAATTTGTATGCATTAGTAGAGTGCTCTTTCAGGTCCTGTATCTTATTCTTGTATGTGTCTAAAGAATAAGTATATTATAAAATGTGAAAATACAGCCCACTGCAGTAGAAGAATAATTATTTATAAACACACACTTAATCAAAGCAAGCTTCTTTTATTCATGAATTTTCATTTAAAGAAACAATTATCCTAAACCAAAAGGAACCAGATGTTGGGAAACTCCCAGCCAGACAAAGAGGCGGCATTAAGCAGGGAGCTAGCCTTGAGACATTGTGCAGCCACAAGAGAAATAAGCCTGACCCCCTAGTATTTTCTGTCTTTAAAGGGAAAAAAGGATATATATCTATGGGCAGATTTAATCTTACCAGATAAGTTTTGTGAAGGTGCTAAGATTTGTTGAGACAAGTTCTGAGTTTGATGATTATAGTATTCAATCTGTTAGTTTACTATTTCTTATTAGAACAACTAATGAAAACATGAAATAACTATGGTAAATGCAAAAATTCCAAAATAAATGTTTTAATTGTGAATAAATGGCTAAACATTAGATTATCAAATCCGTTTTCTTGTTCCATTCAGGAATCCAAATTATAATTTCTAAGATAGATGACTGTTCACCAACACTTGAATATAAGCTGGAAATTGGAGGCCATTACTTCTATGGATAATTGATTCCATTATCAAACTCCTCTTACTATTAAATATTCTTTCTAAAATTAAATTAGAATCTACCTTCCTGTAATATAAATCCATTATTACATAAACTCCACTTTTCAATGACAGAAAATCAATCTTGACCTTCTTCTGGGTTACATCTTTCAGTTGAAGAGCATGTTGCCAGAGTTATAAGAATGCTAAGGTCAGTATTCTTTCCTTTTCATATTTCATAGTGTAGGAATGAGTCCATCTTATCTCTTTCATTTAGCTGGTACCTTTACAATACTAATCTCCAGTATTTAGAACAGCTTATTGTTCTGAGTTGTAAAGGAGAAAAATTAACAGGCTTTCTCCTATTAACTTTATTACAGGAGAGAAAAACAATATTGGAAGGAAGCCTATAAATCAAGGCTTTTTGCAATCTTTTCTCCCTCTTTGCCCAGTCCTAATGAGAAGCTTAACTGCAAAAAATTTCTGGAATGTACCATCTTTGTTCTTACCAGCCAGTCCTCTTGTAAATCCCCTAGGCAGGAAAATCAATTGCTAGCACCAGTTTCCTTCATTTTCAATTTCTTTCTTTCTCTTCCCCCACACTCCCATTGTTTCTTTTCCTTCCTTCTTCCTTCTCACAAATCGCCATTGCTGCATTTTCCTTCCTGTAGTTATATTTCCCCCTTCTCAAGACTAAATATTTTTTCAAGCACTATACCTAGGATATAACTCAGACCACTGATCACTGCCCTTCCCTGACTTTCATAGGTAATTAATTTTTCATGCCATTTATAATAAAGGAAAAGAATCCATTTATTTTAAAAAAAATATTGGAAATGCTAATTATCTGGCTCAGTCAGGACTTTTTCTATTTGTATTAGTTGTTGCAGTATACTCAAATAGCTTTCAAATGCAATTGTTCAGTCTTTACCCAGCCAATATTTGGACTCATTTTCTATATGTACTTATGGAAGAAGCAGCTTTCATTTGATTTCAATAATATGAACAATATTAAGGAGAAAAACCATTAATGGATTCATTGATTTTCCTATTTTAACCTTTCTTTAATAGCTTTTATACTGGTTTAGATCCTAAGATGCTTGTAGAATGGTTCTGTACCTGATTTGACCCCAGTAGGCCTGTCCAGTTCCTTATCCTCTGATGAAGCTGAGGCAAATCTAGAAAAGTTTCATGGATTAGAAGGGATGCCTGTCCTGTTTACTAGCCTTTTGTAGGTTCTCGATAATAAATAAAACTGTATTGGTTTCTTTTCTAATTTACTTCATATACAAATTAATTGATGCAATTTATCACTAAAACAGCATGAAATGTAGTTTCTGACAGAACTATCTGGCCATTACAATGTTAATGCAAGAGAACTTCTAGAAGTCTGGTGTTCTGATAGATCAACCATCAACAGATATATAGAAATAAACTTAATTATAAATTATTTTTTTAAAAAAGCAAGCAAAGGCCAAGACTGAAGAAAACATTCTGGGACACATCTTCCCTTATCACATACCCAGAAAACAATACATAGATAAGTAAAACCCAGCACAACAGTCAGAAACAATCTTAGATTAACCAATACAACTAATTGATTCAGGTAGGTGAACCATAAACAAGTACCATAAACTACAATCCCTATTAAGATGGGTAGAACAATCTGTCATACATAAAAGGCAGCAAACCGCATTCTTGCCTATCAGAGCACTGATGATCTTAACTAGTATAAATAAATGCTTTCAAGAAAAAAAATCAAGTTTAGTGAATACCAAGATCTCAATGTTTCAACCCTGAGCTACTCTTTTCTATTTTGAACATTTACATGTGAGCTACTACCCTTAGCTTAACCCTACTCCTAAAATGTTTTTCCCAGTGCTCAGAAGCTGTTGAATCTGAATGGGGAAGAACACGCTTTAACGTAAGCAATGAGTTTTAGTTCCAGGACTAGGAGGGCTTGTCCATGACCTCTCATTCTTGTGCACCTCCCAATTAGACTATTGCAACATATGCCTTTGAAGACCATTTGGAACTAGAACTGGTCTAGAATGCAGTCGTACAAATAGCTAAATATCCTCTGAGATGTTTTAATATACTTTTGGGAACTATCACTCTTGAAGGTCTTTTCAGATGTGATAAATCCCTTAGTGATTAACTTCAGGCACACCAACATTTCTGTGCTTAAGCACTGAACAAAATAATTTTATTTTCAATTTCTTAATTGCCAAATTATCACAAGTCTGAAAAAAAGCTGCCTCTTGCTTTAAAATGCATTTATGTAGTTAAGACTAGTAAGGCAGCATATTTAAAGTAAGCATTGCACTCAACTTTTAAAAAGGTTATTAGTCTACATAGTCTACTACAAAGGGATGAATTTATACCATACTTAATAGCATTCAAACATTATCATATACTGGAGGCTATGGAGATAATTACATCTGTACAATTTGTATGGGATCTTTCTTGTTTCTGGATCTATATATGTGCAGATATAACAATCAATTATGCATTTGCTCATGATTTGTATGGCATAAGAATTCTTCTATATAGGAAACTCCAACATTATTTATAAAATGACATAGTTGCATTCAATCATTATTTTTTCTGTCACTGTTTCTATCAAGAGCTTGATAGAACTGTTCCCAAATAACAAATTTTCTTAAAAGGCATAAGCTTTTGCGACATTTGCAATAATTTGTCAGAAATGTTCCTCTGCATTATATGTAGAACAAATGGTACAAAATAGTTAATGGATACAAATTGGTATCACGACTCAAAACAAGGATAAAGTAATCTTCTTCTTGTACCATATCCATCATCGGACATTGGCAATCATGTTGACGATCCTATTTTTATCAACAGCTGCATGAAAAAGTGCTGTTGAGCTTTGTCCAAACCAGTTCCTTAGATTTTGAAGCCATGATGTTCTTCTTTTGCCTGGACCTCATTTGCCTCTAATCTTTCCTTGGAGGATTAAGTGAAGTATGCCGTATTTTTCTCGGTGTTGCATCACATGTCCAAAATATTCTAACTTTCGCTTTTTGAGGTTTTGATGATTTTCCTTGGCTTTCTCAGGCATCTTAAAGTAATAAAATAATATCACAGTGTTTCAACTTTCCAGGACACTTAAAGCAGTCTCAAAGTGACTGTTTAGGAAAGTGGAACTTTCACATTATCATTAAATGAGAAATTGTTGAACTCTTGTACATCAAAAGGTTTCTGGAAATCTCAGAAAGTTTCAACAAACAGAATGGATTGGGAAAGGCACAGAAATTAGGCTTCATTAGATATTATGATGTTTGCATTCAGCACTTTTTCTAGGAATGCTAATATGAAAACAACGCAAAAGAAACAAATATAGATTATAAATCTGGTTTAGAAAGGATTTATCATAGCCACGGTGTCTATTCTCCCCATTCTACTCTGCAACTTTTTATTTTGTAATCTACTACTTATAAGGAGTAAAAACACTATTCTGGAAGATTTATATTTATGAAAGTTTCTGTGAGTGTTCAACAGTGGAGTAGGACCTTCTATCTTAACTTAACTACATAACTACATTACGGCCATCTGAGAGAGCTAGCATACTATTCATCTAAATCAATGTATTTCAAATTGTTACCCTGAAATCTTGCAGTTATGCATTTAAGTGATTTTTAAAAATAGGATTATCACTTAAAGGCACCCAAGCAAGAATATGCATATTTCTAGAATACATAATGTGCATTCACATGCGTATGTGTATTATGAATATTGATCTATCTTAGCTTTTCCTGCATGCACTTACTTATAAATTATGTATTTTAATTACTTTTGCATGTGAATATGATGGAATATGCAGCTGCAGGAGCAGAGGAAGAGACTTCTGGCAACACAAAAGCATTTCCTAGAGAGAGAGGTCCAAATTTAGAGATTGTGCAGTCCCAATCTGGAGGTGGGAACAGGGAAAGAAATTCAAGGTAGACAAACCTAGAATCTCTCACAAAATATCTAGTAGCATAGAAAGCTTTTATTTGGCAAAATTTTGTCCAAATGTAAGCAAATAAAGGACTGAACTCAATTGGATTTTGCTGTGTCGTCTCTAGGCTTTGACCTGAAGGTAAAAATAATTTCAGATTTTTTATTGAAATATTACAAATATATTTTCTTAAGTGTCATCTCTGATTCCAAAATTATTCCATTAGCCTTTGAAACTGATAAATCACTATTTTAGGAATTGATTTGTTCCATCTTGCTGTACCTGCAGCAATATGGAAACTATGTTTCATGTGTCAAAACATTCTATTTTAGATTTAAATCCAGATACTTTTGCTAATATTATTAAGTTTATTTTTAAGTGAGTGAAATATGCTACTATATTGTAAAAAGTTATTCGGAATCTGAAATTCTAACCTTTTACCCTACAGTTGAGAAGCAAGATTCTAGTTATAGTTATATAATTTTTTAAAATATCAGATAACTTTTTAAAAAAAAACAAGTCTATTTTTTAATGGTACCAATATACTTCCATTCGAGACATATACATTTTTCTTATTTCTCCAGTAAAAATAATTTTATTTTACATGCAAATGTGTAAGCCATATTCTCATTTTAGTTTCCATGGTGTACAAAATAAGAATTAAACCGAATCCAGGCTTTCTGGATGAATTCAGTTGGAAATGTATGCATGCATATTGCATCCGGGCTGAAGGATGCATAGTTTGTTATGACCCTGGATCTCTGATTGTGATGCGATTACAGGAACTGTTGTACAGTATTTGCAGGGCAAAAAGAAAAAACAAAGCCTAACGTCCCTACTGCAAGACCTGTATTTATTTTCTGCAAGATATTTAAACGTGCTTATTCTGCTTTTCTGCCTGTAACACCTCGTCCTCTCCGTGACTCTGGGATGACTGCCGCGTGGGGGAGAAATAGTGCGGTTGACACCAAATCATTCGGACCGCAGGGGCTTCGGATCCCCTCCTCAACTAGCAGGACCAGCGGCAGCGACCGCCTTCGGGAGGCCAGCAGTCTTCCGACCCCAGCCTGGGAAACGTGTGTGCGGGGCTTGCTCGCCTCAGCGCCGGGCTGCCAGAGCTCTTGACAACGGCCGGACGAGCAAGAAGCCTGATCCTGGTGGGGTCGTTTCCGCCACTTTTTCTCCCGCTCCACAGAGGGGCGCGCGCCTCCGCCTCTCCCTTACACTACACACACACATTCACAGACAAACGCAGGCGCGCGCAAATAGTCGCGAGCCTAGGAAGGCGGCGGGGCAAAGCGAAAATCCCCACCGCGGAGCTTCGGCGTGTGTCCCGGGAGGGAGGACCCAATTGTCTGCGTTTAGCTGCAGTGCTCCAGGGGCAGAGCCTTGCGACCCACGTTGGCCACTGCCGCACCGCGAATCGCCGCTGGCAGGTTTGGTAGATAGTGGAAAGGCTTTCCTGTTGCCGCGCGGTGTGTGTGTGTGTGTGTGTGTTTAGTCTCGCATCGCGCCTCCTTCGCTTCGCCTCTTGTCCTCCAGATGACTATTTGCCGGAGCTTTGCCTGAATCTCGTCCCGTTAAGATCGCCTTTCTAAAGGACGCCTCCTTTTCCTAAACTGCTTTTCCCCCCTCCGATGTTCCTATTCGTGTGGTAAGTGGCGGGTGTGCATAGATGGAGGTGTATTTGCTGCAGTGCTCTCTTGCTCTACCTCCCTTCCCTCCTCTTCCTCCTCCTCGCTCTCCGGATCACTTAAGCCTCGCGCCCTTCGTTTACTGGCCCATTTTCTTCAGGTGCTTGATTGAAGTCAATGCAGTTCTCTTCTGATTTTGTTCCTCGCGACCCCGCCGAAGCCCCTTGCCCGAAATCCTTTTTGTCCTTGACGGAGGAGGCATGGAACAAGCGCCGGTTTGCTGTGCTAGAACAATACAGAGAAATCCCGCGGAAATAAAATGGTGTGTTTGCGGAGGGGTGGTAGTGGTGGGGTTACTGCTGGTTTCTGTATGCCGGATTACAGTCCATTCCCCAGAGCAAAATATCCTCGAGCTGCAAAGAACAGGGAAGGAAAGCAACTCGCATAATTCCAGGACATTAAGAAGTGGAGAGGGTGGGACAAATATGCGCGCACACACACACGTGTTCTCATCGGCACTTGGTCCCTGTCAGTTCCTTAACGCGGCTGCAGTACTAAGTACAAGTGGGGGGGGGGGGGCTTTACAGACATTTAATGGACGTGTGTTTGTTTATGTGAGTGAAGTGTGAAGTCAATATTAGAAAGGAAAGCTATTTGATCCAGTAGATTGTGTAGATTTATAATCCTGCGGTTGTTTTGTTTTTAATCTGAAAAGCTGAAATGTGTTGCAGCTCTTCATGAAGAAAGAACAGGGTACATAATGGAATTGTAATGGAGAATGTAATTGTTTTAACCCTACTTTGTCAATTAGTGCAACTTTAACTTGAATATCAGGGGTGTTTAATAAAAAGTAGAACTGAATCATTATACAGTACAGAACAGAACAGAACAGCAGCTTTTTGGAATAGTAAACCCTCATATTTTCCTTATTACTTCCTGTTTAAAAAATAAAAACTTGTACATAATTTACTATGAAATCTATATCAGAATATTTTTCCACTATGTATTAACAATTTCAATGAGATCGGTTATCATAAACAATAATAAATCCTCAAAGTGCCACAAAATAAAAACCAGAACTTTATTTCAGGTATTATGAGTTTAATGTATAGTACTTGGATCAAATCCATGTGCTTTCTGTCAAAAATATTTATTGTTTTTCATATGAATCATTCTTCCACCAGCATAATTGGCTCCAAGGCAACTGAGGGTCACATTGTACTGGCTGCTTCACAGAAGACCCCAGCTGCCAGCTTGGATAGCATACATCACACCTAGGAAAAGAAATGCCTGCCCATATTTTACCTATGTTTGATTCCCTCCTTTCTTTGGAGGTTTGAAGGCAGAGTTGCAAGATTTGGGTTACAGACACTTAGACAATCATTAAATGACATCAAAGGGACCAACCCTTTGCTGCCATTTAGTGGACTCTTGGATTTGTGCTGTGGAGACTCAGTAGCTACACTGTTCTGTATGGTAAAAGTAAATATTTCCTAATTAGCATCAACTAGTGGTTATCATATTCATAATCCAAGTCATGTTCTTGGCTCAACTACAAAATGGGTTTGCCCCTGCCTTCTTTCTGATTTTTTTTATGATTGGGTTGAAAAAATTATGGTTAAGTTGATCCTGGTATCATACATTCTAGATAAAATGGGAAATCGGTTTCTGTTGAATAATTGTAAATGGGATACAAATGTACATTGAAGCAACATGTTTTATTAGTCTTACTATAAGATTGTTTAATTTTTAAGAACCTTTCTTCAGAAAAAGATTGTTGCCTGAAAAATGGGATTAGAGATGTTTTAAAATCTGAATTGCAGTAGTAATTTTAACATTAATGGAGGAAGGGGGGGGGAGTTTAAGCAAGTCATGTAACAATTTTATAAAACAAAAATGGGAACTTCCTCTGTTGTGGCAAATTTAAGCGTGCATGATGATATACTTCAGAAAAATCAAATTTTAAACTATAGGGATCTAAAACAATTCCTAAATTGTAGATTAAGCAGCGTTTGGAGTTTGTTTAATAGGATTAGTAGAATTTTAGTGTATCGCCAACTTATACTAGGTATAGTGTTAAAGTATTATTTTCAGTGTATTTATTTGTCAGAATACTAACAAAATGAATAGTTCTTATGCTTCAGGCACATTCTATATATCCCAACAAGAAATGTGTTTATGTATTTCACCGTTAGTCCATGGGATGAAAATTGCGTTTAGCTCGGGTGAACTATGTCTGTTTTATGCTATACTCAAAGGATTGCTATGTATCACTTTATTTTTTATTTCATTATTGAAACTTAGAGAAACTTAGTACAACCCATCAACATGATATCTTAAAATGGTAGCAGATAAAATTTCATCTACAGAGCCTATTTTGTGTAACTTTTATTAAAACACTATTGAGTTAGAGAAACACCTGTAGGAAATTGTCAAGATCAAACAAAGCATCCTGTCAAAAGCAATAAAATTATTTTTATATAATCAAAATGATTTATCATATAATTTATTGAAAGACAGAAAACTGATTACTGTGACATGTTCTCTTCCTATTGCATGTAGTGACCAGCTAATAAGTATAACAGCAGCAATATGTATATAAGCAAGAAACTCCTTGTTTCTACTTTTAACAGCTACCATGAGGATTCTTCCTTTGTTACATTTGAATACAACAAAGCCTTCTCCTGTACAATTAATCTATGAGTTAAACTATGATTCCTATTAACCCTAAACAACATGGGTCATGCTGGCTAGAGATTATGGGAACTGCGACCCAAAATGCATGGAGGGCACCAGATTGGAGAAGAGTCATCAAATAAAAGAAAGCTTTGCAGGTCAGGCAGATGAGTGGATTGAAAAAAGAACATAAACAGTGATTCCTTTTGAGTTTTGTGAAATGGAGTTCATTGTTATTATGGGCACAGTTGAATAAATCCAGCTCTTCACTTCGTACTTATTTGATTGGTATAGCCATTCATCTCACATTTGTGACTCTGGGCAGCTCATATAATTAATCAACAAAGCAGCAAAACAAATAAAAATGGGCATTATAACACTTCAGCTAGTTCAGTATCACAACTCTTCAGCTACTTCAATACTAGCTTTTGTCTAGTTGTGTAGGCAACCCTCAATTTACAACAGTTCATTTTCAGTTGCTGTTCAAAGTTATGGCAACACTGAAAAAAGTGTCAGTTATGACCATTTTTCACGATCATTGCATGGTCACATGATCAAAATTCAGATGCTTGGCAAGAAACTCATATTTACATTGGGTTCCTGTGTCTGGGGGATCATGTGATCACTTTTTGTAATCTTCTGACAAGTAAAGTCAATGGGGAAGCCAGATTCACTTAACAACCAAGTTACTAACTTAAGAACTGCAGAGATTCACTTAACAATTGTGGCAAGAAAGGTCATAAAATGGAACAAAATTGACTAAACAACTGATTCACTTAATAGAAATTTTGGACTCAATTGTGGTTGTAAGTCGAAGACTACCTGTACTAGACCCAAGCTAGTATTATGTGCTACATTGTTATCCCAACTCCAGCTCTTTTAGTATATATTATTTATTTAATTATTTAAGTGTTCAAATGCTAGCCTCTAGAAATATAATGTTAATATATAGTTTTATATGCTTTAAGGGTGGGAATGAGGCTGGAGAAAAGGAGCAACCTGTAGTCTTTCAGTTATTATTGGACTCCAATTCTCTTGAGCCCCATCATATCTGACCAACAGTTAAGAAAAATGAAAAAATATCAACAACACGTGGAGTTCTGTAGATCTTTCATTCCGTATGTATTGCACACATTATATTGTAGAAAAATGTTGATCAACTAGATCTCTATGTGTCAATCCAGGCTTTTGTACTCTTTGGTTTTACTATGTTAGGAGACTGATCACTAAATTGTTTTAGGAGCTACAAGCTAGAATAAAATGACAAATGTCAATGAAAGTGGTAGTTCTTCCTCTTTTAAGCTTCTTTCTTAAGGCCACCTTTGCCCAGTGAATTAAAACAGAAAAAGTGGGAGCTGGTGAGGCTAGAAGAAATAGGATCTTAATCCAGCAACAACAGCAGCAAGCAATTAAGGTTCTCCTTCCATCAGAAGCTCTAGAAGAATGTGTGAGACATGAGGATAGGGCATTTATTTCATAAAATCTGCCCTGCAATGGTATTGCAGCTTTATTTTTATGTTGGAAATGCAAAAAATAAAAAGACATCATCCATCACAGAGTTTAATGCTCTGTTTGACAATGGCAGAAAAACACTAATCTCGTCCCTAAATTCAGGGAGATGATAATTCATGCTGATAACAGACACCATATCTGTAGCAGCGCTCACTGAGAGATAAGTCTTCATTAAATATGAAAGGATAAGCAAAAACAATGGGGGTTACTATAATAGTATTATTTAAATATTTATTGGTATCAGTGCTTTTAATTGACAGATAGCTTCAGAGGACCTACTGTAGGTTTTAGCTCTCACAGCACATGAGGTAGTGCTTTGCTGCACAGCATGGTGTTAATTCTTTCTGCAAGTTGCCTGAAGACTGCACAGATTGTTGTTACAGAAATAATGAAAAACCTATGTTTTACATTTAGTGAGCAAATTGAAACCATTGTAAATAAGTTGCATAATGTCAAGTTTTACTTTAAAAATCAATTTATATTGGTTCATAGTTTAGAATTAGAATTCTAAAGACAGTGAAGAACAATCAATTGATCCTTGTGGGACTTGCTTTTTAAATGAACACGCTTAAAAATCCCTTGTAATAATTGTGGGATTTGTGTTGATATTGTCTTCATAGATAAAGCTTTAGTTGTATTTTAGTATAAGCAATTATTTTTGCACTTCAACAGCATTATGCATTTTCAAACTAAACTGTTTGCTTTTTTGAACTGAAATGACATTATAAACAGTCAGACTTCGTGTCTTCAGGCTCTATCAGATCAGTCCAATTCAGCTTGATTCACCACACATCCAAAGTAAGATTTGGAAATGAAAGTTTTCATCTCCTATTGGCCATCATAATAAATTCATAAAAGGCTGATATTATTAGACCCTAATGACATTTATCACCAAATGTCAAAGACGTATGCGTGGTTATTTGGGTGATAGGGTGTTCCGCATTTGGACTTATTTTGAAGAGAAAAAATTCTAATTTGTGTCCATCCCTATATAGTTTTTGTATATTACATATTTCTTTCTTCCATTCAATTCTAATTGATTTTCAGAACTGCTATACAAGTCTCTGTAGTTTTCTTGCCAAGGTGTTTAAAAGTGGTTTTTCATTGCCTCCTTCCAGGGCTGAGAGAAAGTGACTGGCCCAAGGGATTCTCCATAGAGAGTTTGTGACTGTAAAAATTGATCTTGGTGGCCACTTGCAGCCCATTAGCTACATGTGTGTTGTCCATTCTTGCAAAAAAGTTTTGAGGTCCATAATTATCAGAAGTCAATCAACTCAAGTAATAATATTGGCACTTCGTCTAAGAAAGATGAAAAAGCTTTTTTAAGGTTTTAGTTTAGATCATGAGTGTCAAACTCACGTCATCACGGCAGCACCATGTGATGTATTGCAACTTTTTCCCCCTTCGCCAAACCATGGCCAGTGTGTGACATATCCAGCCCATGGGCCACGGGTTTGACAGCCCTGATTTAGATCATAGATAGAAATTTTTATAATGCTAGTTATAACGTATAGTGAGAGGGAAGGCTGCTACTTATTATCCAAATAAGGAAACATAACTACTTATGTTTATGTGACTTTTTCAGTGCACATCAACAAGCAGTGTAGGCATCAGCAGAAAGAGAAAGTGAAGCAAGTGTGAATTTTAGAGACTTGGCTTACATTTCTTTGCGGAAGAAAAAATTGTGGAATGCCCAAGAGGAACGTAGTTTGGTATTGGAGATTGCAAGTATTCATTAAATAGCCTCTCTTCTTTGGCTGTATTCCCAAAGGTGAAATCCATGCAGATGCATTCAGCCCAATATGACACAAAGGCAGCATGGAAATTAAGGATGTAGCCAACAATTCTAGCCTGTTTGCATCTTCAGTGAACATACGTAGATATTTTTCTTGGAAAACAAATAGTTGTGGGATCAAAATAATCAGGCCCTTAGCATATGTAGCAACAGCAGCTATGTGTTTTGATTTTGGAGACAGAAAGTCAGGAAATCAGCTCAAATATTTCTGATAGGCTTAGTGCTAAAAATTTTAAATAAGATAACTTGTTTTATAAAATATTGCTAGCAGCTAATATGTGCATTTTTAGTGTTTATTATTTGTGATCAGTATAGGTTCTTTTAATTGGTATTTTGGTGTCCATCAGCGGTGGGTTTGTTTGTTTGTTTGTTTGTTTAATTAATTAATTCAGCTCCCAGTTCTGTCCGGTTCTTGAGAACCAGTAGTAAAAGCGGTGGGAGGCTCTGCCCACCTGCCCGGACTTCATAAAGTATGACCTGCGCATGCACAAAAGTTTCTGCGCATGCGTGGAAGTGCGAGTGCGTGTGAGTGCTCCCGTTGCGAACCGGTAGTTAAGGTAAGTAGAACCTACCCCTGGTCTCCATGATTATTTTACAGTATTTGAATTAAGGCAACTTGTAAGTATTATAGAAATGCAAAAATACTGTTTTTGCATCCTGCGTGTAAGGATGACAAAATTCA
Organism: Masticophis lateralis; assembly: GCA_030761175.1. NCBI lineage: Eukaryota > Metazoa > Chordata > Lepidosauria > Squamata > Colubridae > Masticophis > Masticophis lateralis. The sequence goes on along the minus strand of JAUDYJ010000006.1, from coordinate 35,707,733 downwards.
AATTCTTTTTAAGAAATCAGCTCCTAGAAGTTCTATTGCACAGATTTCGTGCAGCCCAATAGCATCATAAATACTTATTTATTTTAGTCCTTTGTACTGGTCTCCATACAAAAAATTCCTTGAGGTTCTACTGTAATGTTAACTTATAATGTCACTTTTTCCTCTTTCTTCATCCATAGTATAATTGGGGAGAACAGTATGCAATATTGCAGTATCTTTTACAAATAATTACACAACTCTTTTGATTAAGTGAATGTTGATATAAGTTTGGCATAATATGAAATGACTTATTTTGGATACTTGGGTATAATATCAGGTAATTCTAAATCTTTGCTTAAAATGTTAAGTGATTTTTTAAAAAATTTTTTTTTAATGCAATACAGAAATAATATGCATAAAACCTAGCACTTCAATCCTGTTCAAGATTATTTGTAATTCCCACTGAACATATGAGACTTAATTATTACCCAAAAGCACACATACATGTTATGGAAACTAAACTTTTTACTTATTTCATAAATGCAGAATTTTTATCCAATATCTGATTGGAAATGCTTCAACTGAAATAAATCCTTAGAGGATATATTGCATATATTGCAATATAATAAAAATTAATGATATAAACTTTTGAATAATTTGTGAAGAAAATCAGCTGCTGTTATAGAATGTTGGCATCATCCTATATAATGACCATTTTGCAAATAGCATCTGTTTTTTACCTTTATGATTTAAGGAGCCAAATTTTTTTTGCTTAATTGGCTGAATTTTAGCCAAAATCTAGTTACTTTCAATGGTCTTAAACAAGCTGAAATGCTATGTTACTTACGAGCTTACTGTTTTAATTTGATAGCCTTCATTATGAAGCAAATATAAAACCTTATTTCTGATATTACTGTTTGCTTCTGATTGTGTTAAATTTGAACATAAACTGAGTTCTATATTTAATACTGCAAGTTAATTTAGTAACCTTTTGGTTCTAAGTACTGTAAAAATATTGGGGGAAGTACATCTGAACCATGTGTTAATATGTCTGCTTTTTTCTTCCTTAATATGAAAGATGAAACATTTCTGGACAGTATCTAGAAACTCTTTACTAGGTTCCTTACCATGATTTCTGGAGGTACAGAGGCCAGATTTTCAATTAGAGCCTCCAGCCCCAGCATCTAATGCTTAAACTATTATACACTCATTTCTTTCAGCAAAAGTTGACATGGGTCCCAAATGTTCAACTGGGAAGGTTTGACCATATCAAAAAATAAATGCAACTTGTTACTGCTAGTGAAGGTTTTTGGAGGGGAACTGAAGAAGCAACTTTGAAACAGCTGTTACTGAACATTGTAGACAAAGGCATTTCCCATTATTTCCCATCTGTTTTTTTGTATTTCTTTCCCAAAGCCTATTAATATTACTCAGAAGTCCTCAGTGATAAATGCTGGAACTAGAGACAAAATTATTTGTGGGGGAGGAGCTAAAAAACTTGATTTGGAGACCAAATTTCTTTTTAGGAAAGTTAAATTCTTTAACTTTGCTTTTATGTAGCAAACATATTCTAGCGCTTACACTACAATTTTCATGAATTTTTTTCCTCAGAGTAGCTATTATGATTGTTGTGATGATAAGACTCTATTGCACAACTGAAATTTGGTGGTGTGCTCAAACAGGACTCTACAGTTTAGAAAACTAAACATAACTTTAATATTTACTGTTTAAGGTATTTTTAGAAACTAACTTACCTGAGTATAATTTTGACAAGATTTCAATATTTAAAAGATGCAAAATAACATTTTTGGACAACATTGCTATGAATGGACAATGTCTGTAAAATATAACAAAATTCTCTGAGATTGGAAAAATAGGAAATCCTGCTAGATTTATTTACAAATTATTTTATTAGTAGACTAAATAATTGTACAGGAGAATAATAATGCTTATAAGTTAACTCATAAGTATAAGTTGGAAACGCTGACAAATGCAAATTCAGATAATAAAATTTGGTTGTTGAAAATAGGAGAAACAGACAAATTCTCTGAAAGTATTTTAATTTAAAAATTCAAAGTATAAGTGTGCTTCAGTGTCTTCTACTCAGCCTCTGGAAAATTATGGTATATATGGTATTCATTTCCCCAATTTTTGAATCAATTTTACTTTTCAAGGCAGCTAACAATAAATGAATGAAGTCATAGGCTAATCCTGAGAGAGTATATTCCAGATCTCAGGAATGGTAATTGTACCTACGTAGGTTCCTGAGAAAGAAATCAAGTTACGGGTCTAAAGGTGGCTCGGTTGATGGCATACAAAATCCTTTTTTGGAAGAGGTTGTTCCTCTTAAACTTAGAATTCATCTTAGATTTTTACACATATAGTATCAATATTTAATGTAAAAAGGACATAAACTGTGATTTCTAATATATTATTTTACACAAATATAGAATTATTACAAATTAAACTTAAGTCAGGTAAACAGCAATATAGCAAAAATAAGGCTTTATAAAGAGCAACAATATATACCCATGAACATACTTTAAGGACAATAAACTTGGTTACAGTACAGCTCAGTTTTCCTAGTCAGCAACTGAACCTGTTTTTGTCTATGCAAGAATTGCATGTAGTTAAAGCATTTGTCCCAAAGGTGCTTTTTCAGGAGGCAACTGGACTTCTTGTTTTTTCTTTGAAGACGTTTCGCTTTTCATCAGAAAAAAAATGCAGACTACAGGAACCAGGAGCACTAAGGTGACCCTGAGGGCACAGATAAATCTCCAAGTGCTTCAGTGACCCTCTAAAAGGATGCAAATGGCCACCTGTCTGCAAGGAATATAAATCCTCCCATTCTCTATTATTACGAAGAAGCTTCAGCGAAACATCTTCAAAGAAAAAACAAGAAAGCCCAGTTGCCTCCTCAGAAAGCACCTTTGGGACAATCATGACCTAGATGACTGAGAATCTCTACAGACTTTGACTTAAAGCATGTTTTTATTTTTTAAAAAGGGAAGCTCCTTGGGCTTACAAAGATTTATTTATGTTTTGAAGATAATAAAGATAGCATGGCATTTAAAAATCTACACAGATGTTAAAGTTAGTATAGAAAAGCAAGAATGTAAATGGTGTCCTGTTGGATCAGGCCATAGCCCTATCTGGTCCAGCATTTTGTGTTACACAAAGGACATTTGTATGCATTAGGAAGCCCGGACTAAAGGACACTAAAATTATTCCAATGTCAATCAGTATTTAAGACAGGTTATGTATAATTTAGAAGGTACTGTAGTAAACAGCTACCAGCATTACTAGATATTTAATCTGACCAGTATTCATGTTCCTGCAGGGACCAGTCCAGGCAGACTCCAAGAATTTGACACAATTGAATGGAAGGGGGTGGGAGAAAATTGATGTTTTATATATCTCTACCATATGTCCTATTACCCTTCTTTGTTTCAAACTAAAGAGTCTTAATTGCTGTAATCTTTCTTCATAAGGGAGCTATTTCAGTTCTCTAAAATTTTTGATTGGTAATTTTTGAATTTTTTTTAGGTCTGTATATCTCTGTTGGTTACCATTCAGCACTAAAACAAGATAATCTGTGTACAAATTTAAAAAATACTAGCCCTTTCCCCTCACCTTCTTTAGTCATTACCCATTAATTTCTCCTTTCCATCCTGTTTTCTTAGTAATTGCCAGTTCACAAAAACACCTATCCTTTTATTCCATTAGTGTTGAATTTGTTTAGGCAATTTAAGAGGTCTTTGTTCAAGTTTTTTAAAATCCCAAGCAATATCTATCAGCTTGTTATTTCAAAGAAAAGCACTTACGTAGATGCTAAGTGTCAGGCATGCCTCCTTTCAACACTCAAGAAAGAAAAACCCCGACTCCATTTTCATAGAGAAAGGTACTTTTACTGAGTGAGAACTGAATGCAACCAAAGAAAAGCAAGGATTGAAGCAAAGGCGTGAAAATCACATATAGAAAGCATCCCCCCCCCAACTGTCCTGCGTAAAACATCCAATCCACAATTTCTCCAGGGATCATGTGAGTGCAAACATCTGGTAGTGTCATCCTCCTGCTATGTGACGACCATTGGCCTTGAAACGTTATCAACTTCAAAGAAAACGCTGGAGCAAAATTTTCTCCCTTCTCCTTCAGCTCAATTCCCCCCTCCCCAAAATTCCAGTAGCTCCCCTCCCCCCCTTTAATAGCAGCCGAGCAAGTAAGCAATTAAAGAGCGGAGGCTGACACCAAGTTTCTAACTCCTCTATGGATCAAATAAACCCAGGCCAAATATATGAAGCCAGATATTTTCTATTTATTCCCTAGTCGTAGGCAGCAATATATAAGGAACCAGTATTGTTATAATTTCCAAAATGCTCAGTTTTGCTCAGATTAACCAGTGCAAATATTTTAACTGAAGGCTTCATATGATTCAGTTGTTATCAGTTTGCTAGTACCAGCTTCCCCAACCCATAGAGATTTAGTGGGAATAATGGAATTAGTAGTCAAAGACATCTAGCATCTTTATTTTGGAAAGGACTTATATAAAAAGTGAATAGAACCATAAATTCCATTTTTAATTTACATCTATAGATTTGTCACTCCCTTAAGAAATATTGTAAATTATTTTCCATTATACAATCAGAATAGTTTGACATTTTTCCTCTAAGCATTAGAATGCTTTAGATAAATTAAAAGTATTTTCATCCAAACTGCTAAATTCATTCAAGAGTTGAAACATGTTTGTCCCTGAATAAATATATCATAAAGTGGAAAGGAAAGCTAAGCTCACCTCTGTAACTACTGTAATGCTGTTTTTTAAAGAAGTGACATTTTATCATTGGCTATTCAAATCAATCTTTTTAAAATATATATGTGTGTATGAATATGAATAGGATATATAAATAGAATAAATAATAGAATAAATATAATATAAATTTCTAATAGTATCAATAAGATAGAACTTAATTTTATTCAGGAAAACATTTTAAAGAATTGGAAATTAAAGAATTGGAGAGGAGGGAAGGGATATATATATATATATCTTGATTTTTTAATTATTACAATAAATTTGATTTGATAACTATGGTTATAAATAAGGAGAGTACACTGACAGTGATTTAGTTTTGAAGGTAAAACAGAATTTTTTTAAAAAAACAATTTTTAATGGTTTTTTCCTCCTCTCCCACATTCACTCACATCTTTTTTTTTAACAGTGTTGGCCGTTTCTTATCTTATACAATTAATCAAATTCAAATACATTTTACTCAATTACAATTCTTGCCAAAATCGTCTTCCCCCCTTTTCTTTTTTTTAAACATCTCAATATTTCTATACTTACATACATAAACACCATCTTCATTTGTCCCTAAATTCTAACTTTACTGTTTATTCATATTTATTTTCTTTTATTCTTAAACAGTTCATTCTTTATCTTAATATATTTATATTTGTTTGTTTGGCGCTGCCTTTCTTCCACTTCATTGTTTTTATTATACAGCAATCTTTCTCCTCAAACCTATCCTCTTCCTCATCCCTTCCTACTTTCTTTCCCCATCCTCTTCTTCTCTACTTCCCCTTCCATTCTCCTTCTCCTCCTCTCTTCCGCCCTGTCTTACCTTCTCTTCTCTTCTAATTTCCCTTCCCTTCCTTCCTCCCTACTCTTCCCTCCCTCTCTCTCCTTCTTTCTCCCTTCCACCTCTCTTCTCCTCCTTCATCTCTCTCTATTGCTGTATTCATTTTCAATTTAATATTTTCCACTGTGGAGCCCAGGCAGCCCCGATCCCTTGTTCTTTTAATTATTAACAGTATATTTCACCTTGTTCCCTTTTTTTCCTTCAAATCTTTACTTAAACAATCTTCTAATCCTTTGTCTTTTTTACTTTTACCAATATATTTTTTCTGCTTTACTTCTTGCAAGTATAACAGTCAAATCATTTTTATCATTTCAATTTCATTCAGTTTTACATTCAGTTTCAGTTATTGAATATATTTCTCAAAGTATCTTAACAATATATTTCCACTTATTCAAGTATATATTTATAAAGTATATCTTAATCATTTCTCATTTTACCTTAGTTTCAAGTCGTATTAAGGCCCTTCTTTTTTAATCATCAAAGCCTATCCTCTTGTAGGCAAAACATACTGTCCTTAGTTCTCACCAGTTATTTTAAAAGCTCAAAAGTTTTTCTCAAAACAGGCAATTCCATGTTATGCTCTTCTTTCTCCTACAAATATCTCTCTATAATCCACTGTTCCACTCAACTAGTAAAAAAAATTTGCCATTTTATTTGTAATCCACATCCGTTTTTACCAAGTCAAAAAAGAGAAAAAGCCAGTTTTTTATTTCTTCTTTCACCTTTATATACAACCAGTCAGTTTGTAATCCAATCCAAATTAAATCCAAGTTCCAAATTTACATTCCATTTATCAATCACTTTTAATTTTTTGGTCGGGTTCTTCTATGGCGCGCTTGTCATTCCCACTTTTTCTCTCCATCTGCCATCTGCTCCTGTCGCTATTTAGCCACTATTTCCATGATGGGGTAATTTTAATAGTTTAAAATATTTGAAGTTCTTTTTATTGTCTATGGTGGCCAATCATTCACCTAGCACCGACACTCTGTCCAAATCTTCCCTCCTGCACATCGCTTGCTCCAGAGGCTCCAGCTTCATGGCGATTCACCCTGATCACTGTCCCTACAGGACAGTTTTGGTCCGAAGACCCCCTAGTGACGGTTCGTCTGGCTGGATTTCGCCAAGCTCATTGGAGCCCGGCATTTTCCCAGCCAGTCACGCCGCGCCGCTTCCGGTTTCCCCCTAAGGTAAAATGAAAAGTTATTAATGCAGTTCATCTGCTCCTTTTCAGACCTTTCCTCTACCATCTTTTAAAATTACTAAGAGAGTAATCATAAGATATAAAAAGACAGGTTCTTGTATCTTTAATATTTGCATAGATGTGGGAATTTTATTAGCAGCAAATAAGCTCTATTGTTATTTTGCCAGTTTTCCATCCTCCTTTTTTATACTGAAGAGAGCACATTACTTGGTACTATTAGGAAATATTAATCTGGAAGTATCTTAAGAGCCTTCATAACAAGGTGATACTTAAGTATACCTACTTAATATATTGTAACAATAATTCTCAAAACTGGGAACTGTTCAGATTTAAACTATGAATCCAGATTAGCATAAAATTTAGACATTTCTTTCAACTTTTCATTTCAGATTCTACACCAAAATTTGTACTAGTTAAAAGTTTGCCTCCTATAAACTTTTATCTTTTCCTTTTTGGTAGGTAAAAGCTTGTGTATTCATGGGGCTGAAAATTGTACACGGGTCTACCACAGGAGAAGTACAGCAAATAATTGGCTATTACAACATCCATCTGTGGTTAGGCATTCTTCATTTCCACAAGTTAGAAACTCAATAAACATGGAAGCTTCCTCTTCTGGATTTGTTACATCACCAATTTCTCATCACACAGGTATTTAGTTCTATTGTTTTCCTAACAGCTTTACAAAAATTATCCTTGCTGTGAAATACTGTGTTTAGAATATCTATCAACCTCCATAGAATTAATCTCTAGATCAGTTAATAGATTGATTTTCTTTTTAAAAAAACAGTTATTTGCAATTGTCATAATGATTGATAAGGAGAGCAGGAACAGAGATGATTGGAAGATCTTAGAGAAACTGAGATTTTGTTTCTAAGATACTCTATTATCATCGTCCAATATTGTTATGCCTACTTTTGTATTTTAAAAAAGCCATGCCAAAATACCATATTTTTTGAAGTATAAGATGCACAGGAGTATAAGATGCAGCTTAGTTTTTGGGGAGAAAATAGAGGAAAAAAATCTGCCTACCAGATTTTTCCTTAGTCTGGTCAGCTTCAGCACATTAGTTTGTTGGTTATTTATCCCCTGTTTGGGGATAAAAAACAGGTTCTAAAGCACAGCTGAGAGGAGGCAGCAATGAGAAAAGCAGGCAAAGCACGGGGAGGTCACTTTACTCGGCTAGCGCCTAATTAGGGCTGAAAAAAAGCTTTTAAAGCAGTGGTCACCAACCAGTGGTCCGTGGACACTGGTGGTCCACAAGAAAATTTTGGTGATCCACAGAAAAATTACTTGCATTTTTATATTGCACTAAATACTATTTATCTTTTTAAAAAAATTCATATTGGTGGTCTGCGGGATTAAAATTATGAATTTAGTGGTCCCTGAGGTCCGAAAGGTTGATGACCCCTGTTCTAAAGAACAGTTGAGAGTCAGAAGAAAACATGGAGATCACTTCACTCGCTAGCGCCTTGTTAAAGCACAGAGGAGAGTTGAGGGAGCAGGCAAAGCTGGGAAGACAGCTTCACTCGCTAGTGTCTCGTTAGCACCTCGTTAGGGCTGAAAAAAAGCTTCGAAAAAGCTACATTCGGAGTATAAAATGCACCCAAATTTTCAGCTATTTTAGGGGGCGAAAGGTGCATCTTATACTCTGAAAAATACGGTAACTATATCTCTTCTCTGAATACAAACAAATTAAATAATTGTTAGTTTATCTGTATATTATGTTTGAAATATAGAGATAAATTCACAATCTAATTGATAGATATAATTGCTTGTTATTCAGGCAACATGTACTTCAAACATACATCAAAAGGATTTTCACACCAATGAGGACAACAGTAGCTGCTGAGAATCTTTTTTTTAAATATTGGGTTTTCTGGCCATTCTGAGCTCTTGAGCAGCAAGAGCATTTATTTTAATTTTTTTCTTTCAAGATCAGTTTCAGATAACTGACACTCAGAATATTCATAAGCATTCAATTGTTGTGCAGTTGTTAGAGAGTCACCTCAGTCTAGTGTTTTAACTCTATGTAGGAATAAGTTAAATTATATCCTCATATCTATATAGGTTCAAATAAGTAAAGAACATTGCCTATCTTTGTTATATCACTTCACTCTGTGATTATTGTCCAGTTGACTAATGACTACCTGGCATGCAGGGCCAATTGAAGATGTAGCCAAGAGGCATAAAAACATTAACGGCCTTTATACGTTGCCATTTGGCCTAGAAAGGGCTCATAATGTGATTTAATCTAAAGTTTCAAAATGATTAAAGACATTAAAGGACATGATTCCACAACAGAGGGCAATGAATTAAAACTATAAATGAAGCTGTTTTAAAAATTGTTTTTAAGTATTAAAATCATAGTTCCAGTATTTATAAATTTCTAAATTTGTGAAGAGGACAGTGGTTCTAGCTACCTTTACTTATGAAGTGTGTTGTATTTTCTAGAAGTATGTTTTGCATTCATCCAACAAATTTCTGAATCAAAATGAGCCTTATCCAAAATCAGTTAAATCTAAATCTGAAACCTTCTGAAATCTCAAATAAACCTCTCTGAAATCTCTGAAATAAACCGGTTTCCAATAACTGGTACATTTATTTCTAAACATTCCATTTATCATCAGTACCAAACTGGGGGGAGGAGGCTAGACATAAGGAAGTTTTGAAATGTGTTTGAATATTAGTAGCTTGGGTTGGTAATTAGGCTGTGATTTGAGCTCCGAACTTGGCAATTTAGTTGCAGATGTTTCATCACCATTTGAGGAGATATTGTAGTGTGTTTTAAATTGTCCTCCTCTGTTAGAACTCAGGTCTTTAAATACCTTTTTATGAGATGCAAATTAGTCTGAATGTTGTTTGTTCGGATATTTCTGAGTCATGATCTCATTTCGGACGGTTTGATTGGCTGGCTGTTGTTGCTGGGTTAAAGTTAAGGACTGTCTGTGTGATGCAGATTAGGATTAGAGTTGTTTAACTGGGTGCATCTGAGACGTCTGATTTCTTTTGAGACCATGGGTTATAATTTTGTTGCTGTGTTAGTGGGATGTCTGTTGGTTCATTTTTTAAATGCTACCTTTGGGATCATGGTTGATGCAGTTCTTTCATTCTCAGCAATTGGTAGACTGGGTCGATGTCAATGTGCCTGTTTATTGACTTATTGGTGGAAAACCAGGCTTCAAGGAATTCTCTCTCTCCTTGATTTCGCCTGGGTTACAACTGTTGTCCCGGTTAGATCAAATTTGTGACCTTCTGAATCAACATGGACTGACATAAGGGATAGGAAAGTATAGTGAGAAAGTTTTGTTTCGTAAATGGTAGTTTCTAGGCATAATTATAGGAAATGATAATAATTTCTTTCTTCCTGGAGTTTTTTTCTGATATTTGTATACAAATGCTGAACGTTTAGTTCTTTTGCTACTATTTACTTCCTATACATTACCTATATAATATTTATATTACATTTTCTGTGATTTTGGCTTCAGTGGAAGAAAGCCTAAAAAACCCTTATAAATGTCATTGCCCTTATCTTTCTTACATGTTCTAAGTTGACTGCCTAAATAACAGCCTATGATTTCACCTTTTTCATGCATGTAGTCTCAACCCATCCTAAAATGTATAAGGGTTAGGGGAAAAATACTCCCTTTATTCCAAATTTGAATTTCCCATAACCCTTTTATACAGATTCTTTTGACATTTTTACCAATTATACATTTGCCATTGTTCGGTTGTTTCTGACTCATAATAACCCAATGGGCATCATTTCGCAAGGATTGTTTGTCAATAACTACTTCTTTGAGCTCTTCTACATTTGTGCTTTGGTCATCATTGATAATATTTTCAACTGTTTTCTACAATACCATAGTCCAAAGGCATTTTTTTTTAAATGGATGGTCCAGCTTTCAGAGCTATATGTTACAACTGGAAATCCTTTATTTTCTATGACATTTTCATAATGGTGCCCATAACATAAAGGGGGAAAGCTCTTAAACTCAATAGGTTTATTGAAAAGACCTTGAACATACTTAAATCAAACCTGGAAGAAGGGTCAGCTTTGTCGGCTGATTTCATCCAACTTTGACATATTCTGTAATGCTATTATGATTGAGGAGTTTTTGGTGCTCTCTGTTTTCTTGCTGACATTTCATTACCCAAATTATTGCACTGATTATATTACCTAGTTTGGATAATGAAACATCTACAAGAAAACAACCAAGCTTCGAGAGTACCAAGAACCCTTCATTTCAATGCTGAGGTACAAATATTCTCCTCTATCACAATTATGATTGAAACATCAAATGTGAAAGATATTTAACTTAAGAATGTAGGCAGCATTCCCATTGCCCAAATCTTGCATAGAGGTAATGGGGGTTAAAGACCTGGAGGAAATCCACCTCTTCAATTGCTAGGAGATATGTTGCTGGTATGAACTGTAAAGGAGAAAGAAAAAGGCAAGAAACAGAAATGTTGCCTTATTTAGCCCATTTGGCAAAATGTGCATTTTCAACTGTGTTGAAAGTTTGGCTGGGAATAAACATTGCTGTAAGAATGCTGGAAAGTCAAGTATGCAGTTATCAGGAAGCATATTTTAGTTGTGCAACTAAATATGGAATGTATGCTAGTTTCAGTGTGGAAAACATTTGGATTCAGCATTTGGATGGAATGCCTGTTCAAAATGTTACTATAGCTTATCTCACTGAAAAAGGTACATTTCTTTGTTTTTAGCAATTATGTATTTCTCATCCTATACCCACATCATATGCAAAACAGTGATAATACTATAATGCAATACTTCTAAAAAGTAAAAATGATTAAAGCATGTTTTGAACACCCCCAACAAATAGAACTGCTCATAACAACTGCTAATAACTAATAATAAAATATGAATGTGACTGAGTTACATCATTTTGTAACTGAGTCAGATCTAAAATTCTTTCTTTTTCATTTTTCAGTAGCAATTGCATTGTTATCATAAACTGTTTATGAATAATGAGTATTCCTTGCAGTGGAAATTATACAAAACTAATGTATTAATTTTTCAGTATAAATTAAAAGAACATAAATTAATCTATTTAGCAACTGCATTACATTATCTATAGTTAGTTTTCCTTTAGAAAGTCTTAATGTCTTAGAAGATAACAAGCACAATAACAATGAAAGTGATAGCTGCTTCTCATCCTATGTATCTGCTTGCACTTAATAAATCGAATATAAATCAAACCAATAAATAAATAAATAAATAAATAAATAAATAAATAAATAAATAAATAAATACTCAAAGATTAAATTTCAAGCAGCCATTATTATCATAGCTGTTGATGTACATCTCTTTTATGATTTTACTATAATCTGAACTAATGGCTATTACCAGTAATGAATCCAGTATCAATAAGTTCAATATATTTCCTGCTTTCTAGCAAAGCTAAACTGTGCTGCACAGCTGTTCCTCACCTCCACTGTTCTACTTACCTTCCCAAGCCTCCTTTTGGTGTGTTTTGCGTGCGCGCGCATGCACAGTACGTGCCAAAAGGAGGCATGGGAAGGTAAGTAGAACAGCAAGGGGGGATCAGCTGTGGCGCACAAGTTAGCTTTGCTAAAAAGCAGGATTTCCTGATTTATAGCAAAGCTAACCCCCGCTGCACAGCTGATCATCGGAAATATCAGTTTGGAGGAAATGGTAGGTTTTTTTAAACTACTGGTTCGCTCAAAGCGGTAGCTAACTTTGGGCGAACCGGTAGCTTTATAAACTGCTAGTTCAACCAAACTGGTAGGGGTTTTTTCACTACAGTTCACCCCAACCGGTAGTTTTTATCACTACCGGTTTTCCCGAACCAGAGTGAACTGGTAGCATTTTACCCCTGTGTTAGTCAAATATATTGTCACTTTCTAAGTAGCCCATGAGAACAAATGTCTATGGAGAGGTAAGGGGGAAATAATAACATGTATGTAATTACTTTAAATAAATTCCAACAAAATATATTATGACATAAATTGATAATCATGATATTTGTGTCATGACTTAATTTCACATGTTGTTTTGATTCTTGTATGCTGCTGGGAGCGAGAAATACATTGTAATTTGATTGTTTGTTTGACTGATATTTCCCTGCACTATTATATACATAAAAATAAATACACAATTTTAGTTGCTGCTATGGTATCTTTTCCATTCATTGCTGTTGCAGTCACTACTAAATTGTTGCAAATTCCCCCTAATTCTCTTCAATTTCTTTAGATAGAAGAGAGCAATATCATGGTTGTGAGCTGGAAATACCAATACCAATAAGGCCTGATGCTCAGAAGACACATGTGGACTTTTCAGAGATTCTTAATGCAATACAAGAAAGTAAGTTATTTTGTGAGTCTTACTTATATAATATGTGTTCATATATGTGATTTGAAAAATGAGCTGCAGTGGTTATAATTACGAGAATTGAAGGTTGCTTCTTATATTTAAGTTTCATGAAAAATGAATGTCTGGAAAAGACTTCTAGAGGTAAGATACTTGAAATGTCAATATAGGTGACTGGCTTTCCACCTTATCTTCTAAGCATAAAAACATAAACCAAACTGGAAACAGAAACGTGTGAAAAAACGTGAAAAAAAATTCCAATGAGTCAGACCTTTACCAGTACCAATGCTTGAAAAAGTAATCAGAACTTTAATAGCTTCTGAAAGATAAGCAGGCAGTCTCAGAACCGGACAAATCTCAGAGGAATGTTGTTCCAAAGGCCACTAGGACAATAGAGAAGGCATGTCTCCTGCTTCACAGAGATGACATTGCCTAAAGAATGGAACATGCCAACCCTATCCATTCTTACTGGATGGACAGAAATAATTGGAAGTAGATGAGTAGATGGAAATAGATGAGTAGCTTGGCTCTGCTTCATTGAACCAACATCTAGAACTGGATCCAGAAAGTGGACTGGTAATCACTGCAATTCATAATGTAGAGATATCACATGGACCTATTGGATTATGCCCTCAATTATCCATGCTGAAGTTTCCAAGTGGTCATCAAGGGCAGCTCTTTATATTGCCGTGATCCAATTGTTAGGTGACAAAGGCATGAATGACTGTCAGCAGGGTTTTCCCATCCGGAAAGGGGCTCAACTGGCACATCACATCCATCCAGGTCCCTTCACAGGTCATTAACAAATGTAGCCAATGCTGTGCCTAGGTCTAAAACCTAATGAAAGGGATCCATGTAATCTACTTCATCCAGGCCTTTTGAAGCTACAACATAAAGATTTCCATAGTAGGTAGAGGTTGGGAACAGGCTTCAAGAGATCCTGTCCACTTCCATAATGCCAACAGCTTAGTTTCAATTAGTCAACATCGTTATAACTGTTGATAGATAATCATGATGTTATTGCTATTCAAGCTAGTAGCCGTTACTGATTCCGGTATCAGTGGATTCAATGCATCAGTTACGCAAACTGTTAAATGATACTTCATTTTGTTTCTTCTGAACTTGCTGCCAATGAATTTGAGTAAACTGACTTCTAGCATGATGAAGGAAACTACCGTAGTATATACTTCATCTCAATATATTTTAAAGTAAAGTAATAAACTGAGACATTTTTGCTTTCTTTCATAAAGTGAGGGTTGTAGAGATTATTTTGTTACCTTCTTTATATCTCCTAATCTTATTACATGGTACTAGAAAACAGGGACCAGATTTTTATGCTATAGGCTGCTGTTATTAAACTTTTTCTTAGACAAAAAACAAGTAACATTTATTATGTTAAAGCTTTCTTTATTATAGCTATAGAGTCCATTAGACCAAAGACATTTACTCTTCAGTATAAACTACTTCTTCTGCTGTTATGAATAATATAGTTATTAATTATACTTAATTGTTGGAAGTCTTCATCTTAAAGAGAAATTCATTAAATATATATCTCTGCTTATTCTGTATTGCCTAAACATGACCATTATTATTGGATGTCACACTAACTCATAATGTAGTCTACTTTCTTACGGTTAAGTGTTATATCTGAATTCAGCCCTTCTAGTTTATCTAAAAAAATTGTTGTTGAAACAAGCCATTATAGTGGGGCAAAAAAGTATTTAGTCAGCCACCAATTGTGCAAGTTCTCCCACTTAAAAAGTTGAGAGAGGCCTGTAATTAACATCATAGGTAGACCTCAACTATGAGAGACAAAATGAGAAAACAAATCCAGACAATCACATTATCTGATTTGGAAATAATTTATTTGCAAATTATGGCGGAAAATAAGTATTTGGTCACTTACAAACAAGCAATATTGCTGGCTCTCACAGACCTGTAACTTCTTGTTTAAGAGGCTCCTCTGTCCTCCACTCATTACCTGTATTAATGGCACCTGTTTGAATTTGTTATCAGTATAAAAGACACCTGTCCACAACCTCAAACAGTCACATTCCAAACTCCACTATGGTGAAGGCCAAAGAGCTGTCGAAGGACACCAGAAACAAAATTGTAGACCTGCACCAGGCTGGGAAGACTGAATCTGTAATAGGCAAGCAGCTTGGTGTGAAGAAATCAACTGTGCGAGCAATAATTAGAAAATGGAAGACATACAAGACCACTGATAATCTCCCTCGATCTGAGGCTCCACGCAAGATCTCACCCCGTGGGGTCAAAATGATCACAAGAACGGTGAGCAAAAATCCCAGAACCACATGGGGGGACTAGTGAATGACCTGCAGAGAGCTGGGACCAACGTAACAAAGGCTACCATCAGTAACACACTACACCGCCAGGGACTCAGATCCTGCAGTGCCAGACGTGTCCCCCTGCTTAAGCTAGTACATGTCCAGGCCCATCTGAAGTTTGTTAGAGAGCATTTGGATGATCCAGAAGAGGATTGGGAGAATGTCATATGGTAGGATGAAACCAAAGTAGAACTGTTTGGTAGAAACACAACTTGTCGTGTTTGGAGGAGAGTGTTGTGGCCCCGTCCTCTGAGCCTATCCCTTTGGAGGAAGGCAGCTCTGAGCAGGAGGAAGAGGAGCCAGCCAGATCTCCCAGCCCTCCCCCTCTGGCACCGGCTCAGGTGCCAGCTGAAAGAGAGCCAAGTAGTGGGGAAACAGGTGTCTCAGATGAGAGTGAGGGAGAGACGTCATTCCTGGACGCACGCCAAAGAAGGCGAGAGAAAAGGGTACTGCAGCTGCGGCGTATGAGGAAATCCTGAGTCATTGGATTGGAGTCACAGGATCAATGACTCACTGGACCACACCCAGAAACATATCTATATAAGACAGTACGGTGGGTCACGAAGTTCGTGACGAACAAAGCTAAACAAACGGAGCAACCTCGTAGTCTTGGAAGCTGGATGAACGGCAAAGCTACGTAGGTGATTTTCTTGTTTGTGTAAACCAATAAAGTCCTTGGCAGACGGTGTGCATATCGCTGCCAAGGTTGAGATAAGAACTGCGGAGTGTGCCAAGTGATTCTTAACCCTCGGCTGGCTGTGTTTTTGTGGGTCTCTGAAGGGGGGGGACAGATCAGAGAGAGAATGCTGAGTTCCATCCAAAGAACACCATACCTACTGTGAAGCATGACGGTGGCAACATCATGCTTTGGGGCTGTTTCTCTGCAAAGGGACCAGGACGACTGATCCGTGTACAGGAAAGAATGAATGGGGCCATGTATCGTGAGATTTTGAGTGCAAACCTCCTTCCATCAGCAAGGGCATTGAAGATGAAACGTGGCTGGGTCTTTCAGCATGACAGTGATCCCAAACACACCGCCTGGGCAATGAAGGAGTGGCTTCGTAAGAAGCATTTCAAGGTCCTGGAGTGGCCTAGCCAGTTTCCAGATCTCAACCCCATAGAAAACCTTTGGAGGGAGTTGAAAGTTCATGTTGCCCAGCGACAGCCCCAAAACATCACTGCTCTAGGGGAGATCTGCATGGAGGAATGGGCCAACATACCAGCAGTGTATGCCAACCTTGTGAAGACTTACAGAAAACGTTTGATCTCTGTCATTGCCAACAAAGGATATATAACAAAGTATTGAGATGGACTTTTGATATTGATCAAATACTTATTTTCCACCATAATTTGCAAATAAATTCTTTCCAATGTGATTGTCTGGATTTGTTTTCTCATTTTGTCTCTCATAGTTGAAGTCTACCTATGATGTCAATTACAAGCCTCTCTCATCTTTTTAAGTGGGAGAACTTGCACAATTGGTGGCTGACTAAATACTTTTTTGCCTTCCCAGATAGCCATGCCAGACCGCGGGCAACTTCATAGAATCTGTTATAATTCCCATTTTTCCTGAGCTCAAGAATAAGCTTGAATAGCTTGTTTTTGCAAATATTGGTAAAGTGGCAAGATGTTTTAAAAATGGTAAACTAACAAAATAAAAAGATGCATACATTATAAAAAAAATACACAAGTAAAAATGAAGAAAAATACAACAGAAAAAATAAAAATATAGTGCATAATGCCATTACAATAATAATTACAGCTCTATATAATAATCCCTTTGTTTTTCTTTTTCTGTTATTATTTTAAAAGCAATAAAAACTACATTAAAAATGGTACAAATAGTCTCTCTTGATCTTAAAATTCAGTTACTACAACAAAAAAGTTTGCTTCCTATATGTTGAATCCCCTCAGAGAACATTCCATAAAGGGTTGCTATGGGAGCCAAAACAAAAAACTTGAAACATTAACTCATGCGGCTTGGCTTTTGGTTTGAAATTCTAAAAATTATCAGCTTGACCTTAGATTGTTGATTAGCAAAGAAACATACATCTCTTCCTATTTCCAAGTTACCAAGATATCTAACTATGGATCCTTAATACACAGATCCTTAATATACAGTGGTGAAGTGAAATAGTATGCTAGTTTGTCAAGAGATGATTATGAAGAGGATTTATGAGTCATTTGATCAATTACCTATAGTATGCATTTTCTACTCTCTCTCTCCCTCTTTCCTTTTAATTTTGTAATATTTATTTATGTTCACTTTTAATTATCTATTATTTTTATATAATTTCAAAAGACATTTGTTCTTTTCTGTTTATACCATTATTATGTTTTTATTGCTATAGCTATTGTTTAACAATGCAAAAAGAAAATCCTTTAAATGATAATATAGTCATTTTAAAAAATAGAGTAGTCCTCAGAACTAAATATTTACCTGATACTGGCACATGAATTCCAGTAGATATACATCCTTGGATGTGAATAAAAGGGCTAGACCTGACTTTTATTCATTAGAATTATATTCCACCTGTGTGTGTGTGTGTGTGTGTGTGTGTGTGTGTGTCTGTATTCTGTATATACATAAGGTATATATTTTATATATCTATAGTATATGTGTGTGACTACAATATATGTATCTGTCTGTATACAAGGATAATTTTTCACTTTTCTAAACTAATGGTGTTTGTACATATACAGTACATATACTCCAAGCTGGCACTTTTATTGCAATTATTTCATATGCATTAACAAATTTGAAGCAGATTACCTGGAGATGGGAATGAAAAGGTTTACAAATATAGCAAACTTAGCTTGATAATACAAATAAAATATTGATCATTTACCAGTATTTACTTGTTTTTTGTTTCTTTCATGAATGAAAAATAAATTGAAATATTATTACATCATTTAAACTGAGTCAATAGAAGGTATTTCTTAACCAAATATAAAACTTTGACAATATTTTGGGGTACAGCTTAAAAGTTTTCTTAAGAAAATAGGTTTACATCTCATAGGACTTGGAAAATAATTAGATTCTGTAGAGTGGATATAAAAATGAATTATAGACATTGGAATTCCAGACAAATGTTAAGAAGTTAAATGGCTGCTAATATTTATCATGAATTTAAAAACTGTAGGTCAAAACCTACAAAACTGGATGGGGAAAACAAACTCAGACTCAGCCCCTCCAAGACCGAGTGGCTGTGGCTTCCAGCATCCCGGTATAGTCAGCTGGTACCATCACTGACAATTGGGGATGAGACCTTGCTCCTCACAGAGAGGGCCCGCAATTTAGGTGTCCTCCTGGACTCACGGCTATCTTTAGAAGACCATTTGACGGCCGGGGCCAGGGGGGCCTTTTATCAGGTTCGCCTGATCCGCCAGTTGTGTCCCTTTCTGGATCGGGATGCCTTGCGCACAGTCACTCATGCCCTAGTCACCTCCCATATGGACTACTGCAATGCTCTCTACATGGGGCTCCCCTTGAAAAGCACCCAGAGGCTCCAACTGGTCCAGAATGTAGCCGTGCGGGTGATTATGGGTGCATCTCATTGCGCCCATGTAACACCTCTCCTACGCGAGCTGCACTGGCTCCCGGTGGTCTTCCGGGTGCGATTCAAGGTGTTAGTTATCACCTTTAAAGCGCTCCATGGCTTACGGCCTGGGTACTTACGAGACCGTCTTTTGCCACCAATAGCCTCCCACCGACCAGTTCGTTCTCACAGGGAGGGACTACTCAGGGTACCGTCAGTCAAATTGTGCCGACTGGCGACTCCCAGGGGGAGGACCTTCTCTGTAAGGGCTCCAACCCTTTGGAATGAACTGCCCCCTGATATACGAAACATCCATAATCTCCGTGCTTTCCGCTGTGCCCTCAAGACCCTGATGTTCAATCAGGCGGGGCTAAGCATGTTAACTGGGAATGATTAAAATATTATATAATTCTGGGTTTTATTTAATTTGGGCTAAACTTTGCTATAATTTTAATTATCAATTTTATGATGTTTATGTATCTTTTATTTTTTCTTGACTGTGCACCGCCTTGAGTCCTGCGGGAGAAAGGCGGTATAGAAATATAATAAATAAATAATAAATAAATAAATAAATAAATAAAACACAGAACATGTATGTATGAATCACTGCCACTTAGAAGATGCTCTGCTTGTTCATATACCATGATCTGTTATCATCTGAACCTGCAGCGTGTTTGTGATGCACCAGAACAAAAATAATACATATAGTTCAACAATGTCCCCTCAGGAAATTTCTAGGCACCTGGATGATCTCATTGCAGCCACACCAGAAACAGTTAGATGGTTAGCTTCCTTAGATATCGAATTATAACATCTATCTCACTGCAATTATATGGTGCCATATTATGGTGATTTTATTATGGTTTTATATTAATTTATGGTAATATTTTATCATATATTGTGTGTGTGTATCTATATGTATGTATATGTATATAATGCGAATGTATACATATGCCTTTTATGGTATGTGCTACACACACACACACACACACACACACACACCTTGCTGATGCTTCATTTAAACTTATACCAGTATTTGTGTATCAATGATTGCATGACTTCTGTCGATGCCATATGCTAAATAAATAAATTATGTTATAATAGATACACATTATATAATTATTTTACATTATATAATTATTGCAGGGGCCAGACTGATCTTGTTTCTATTAGATATGCTGAATTCATCCATGCCAAAAATTTTGACTTTTTATTATTTAAAGCACTAATGTTTTAATTCTTTGTAATTGCTTTTTAGTAGCTAAGGATGTCAATATTATCTTTGATGAATTAGAAGAAATAACCAATTCTTCCAAAGATGATGAGTCTTTGCTTCACCATGGAAACTTTACTAGTACTTCAGATGATACTAGCAGATTGGAATCTATTGAAGAGGTAAGACATTTCATAAAAATATCTTATTTATGGATTTTCTTTAAGTGGCTCTGAGCTACTTCTCAATTTACTTTCCATATAGAGCTGTGTGTTCAATATATTATAAAATTACAGTGTTTTCATCATTCTTGTATTTTGCAGATTATTTTCCTAAATTACACACCTGGATTCCCCTAACAGCATAGTTTATTTTCCATTGTGTGGAAAATAAACATTTGCTTTGTCATATGAGTGACAGAAAGTCAAACAAGCATATTAAAACAGTACATGGAATGACAAATTATTTATTTATTTAAAACTATTTATATGCAGCCTACTAAAAATAAAATAACTAATATAGAATAATCACTCCAATCATGAAAGCCATAACATCCAGCATTCATTTTATCTTTTGAAGACATGATAAAAAATAATATTTACTTGTTTCTGAAACAAATATGGAGGGAGCCATTGTATCTTCATGGAAAAAGAATTTCAAAGGATTACAGATAAACTTGCATCTCCTAATGTATCTGTGCAGAAGGAACAATTAATAAATGTTCCTAACTAGAATATGCCACTTGGAAGATTCTATTCAGAGGAAGGGATCCCATACAGATCAACGACGAAAGACAAAAAACGTTTTGTAGGCAGTGACTAGCACTTCAAAATGTATCTGGAAGCCTACTTCCAAAGCCAGGCTGTAGTACTTTGGATCAGTTGTAGTACCCAAGTAAGGCAGCCTTTTCTTTCAAAAGCAACCCCAAGTAAAGCACATTACGAATGTTTGATGATCAGGGTATGAGTGACAGTTACAAGGGCATCTTCTTTTAGAAACAGTTGTATCAAGCATTCCAAGTGTTCCTGTATAGACCATAGTTTCTACCTTCTATTCCAGCAAGAGTCATAATTCCAAAGAATCCACAGGTTCTGGATCAGCTTCTTTTGGAAGAGTGCAACTCATTAATAGTTAAAAATTGAATTATAATGGATCCAAGTTATTTTAAAGAAAGATCTGTCAGAGCATTCACTGGGACAGATAATATGAAAATTTGAAAACATGTAATAGGCACACTCAGAAAATAACTACAATAGGAGAGCAACTATATGGTGATCATAACTACGTATGACATGATTATATGGAAAATTCTTATGTGGTTTAATAAATCTTATTTCAGTGTTGTTTTGTTATGCTGTGCTGTGCTGTGCTATGCTATGAATATTTATATGTTCTGTACTAGTTTTCAAATATTTTGTTCTGAATCCTTTTCTTATCAAAATGGTTAAAACCACTAGTGGGTTTGTTGGGGTTTTTATTTGACAACTGTACTGACTGCCTTTATAGAATATTCCAGAAAAAAATAAATCCAGTGGACTATACTTCAGAGATGGAAAATGTCGCATTGACTATATCTTGGTGTACAGAAAAACTAACTTGCAAGCAGAGAAAAGAGAAGTATTTGAAAGAAATATTAGAGCAGAAGGACTTCAGATGGAGAAAGAGGTAGGGGGTCTGAAAGAAAGAGTATTTCATTGCAATTTATAATTTACAGCTGATTTCAAGAGGGTTCCTAAAATGTCCATTGACCTACATAATTGATTAAATACAATCTAGTGATTTAGGCAATGACCTGATTCATCTCAGTCTAATTCAGTGGCTTCCGGATTTGACCTAAAACTTGATTCAAAATGAGGTTTGAAAAGCCACAACTTTGAAACTAAATATAATAACATGATATAAAATCTGATATGCAACAGAAACAAAGCAAAATAAAGTTATATTCAGGATCAGCCTTTGTACATTTTCTCAAGAATCATACTTTATGTTTTAAGACGAAAGTTGTTATGATCCTGGACTAGAGGACCTCTGAGGTCCCTTTCAGCCCTATGATTCTATATTTGTATCACATCTTTTTCTGTATCACTTTTATAATCCAGGGTTGTTTTAAAAACTCCATCTACATTTAAAGCAGTCTTAGTTCCTGTTTATCCAATAAAATCTGTTCCCTGCATTCCCTGCTGTAATATTAAACAATCTTAAAAGTAACTTAGTGCACTCAGTGCATTGTTCCCAAACAGCCTTATTTTCTTTTTTAAAAAAATAATCAAATAGTGTTCATCCATTGTAATAAATGGCCTGTCCTCCTTCAAGAGTAATCCTTTGCTCTTTTGGTTTGCTATAGCATTCTCTACTTATCATCTTGTTTATTTTCCAATCAACAAAACTTTCTCGTAAAACAGTTTCTTAAAACTGATTTCAAAGATTTCATGTTTTGTCTTATATTTTTAAGCACCCACAGAAAATATTCTTTCAAGTCCATCTAGCCCCTTAATTTTCCAAAATCAATATTTTTGTCTCAGTTTGGCTGTTTTCCAGAAATTAAAGCTTCTTGTTTTTTAAAAGTCCGAATCTTTCTTTAAAGACTGCTTTGAAGCTGCAATATGCTGTACACAACAACCTGGCTTAGATTGTTGCCTTCTTGGAAAGGGTCTAATTCCTCATCTGTTTTCCATTAAAGCCTCTAAAATATGCTGACCACACTTGTCTATTTGTGGTCTTCATAAATACAGTATGAATTAAAACACATTAGAAAGAAATGTAGTTAGTGCTTGAGTCTCTTTCTGGCTAGAGCTTGCATGAATTTAATGTACAATACTATAAAAAGAACACTAACACAAAACCAGTACCTATGTTGTTCATGTAGGAAATATGCACTTTATACTGAATCAATGAACACTGGTTTTGTGTTTTGCTTTATAAAATAATTGTGTAAGGCGTATGGCTGTGTACTTAACAAACCTGAATATTCCTATAACTGCATCATAATTAGATAATTCAATAGTAAATCTGACCAGTTGAAAAGCAATTATAATTTCAATCAGTTTTCCTTGTTCCAGTTAGGAGACTTGGAGCAAATGCAAAGGAAGCCAGTATGCCTAAAAGTTAGTGGACTCGATGTTTTATGAAGCACCTTTAAAAGATGTTTCATACAAACTTCCATCACAGACATATTGAATATGTAATAATTTCAATAGTATTCTGCAATCAAGTTATGAAAGAAATGTGAATTCACAAGTTGGAAAGCACAAAAATATTTTTACTATGCTAAAACTGATTTACAAGCATCATTACAAGCTCTTCAGTATTCTACAACTTGCATCTCTAACCTTGCAGAAAGGCATTTCTGAATGGGATTTTCATACATTTCATTAATGAGTCTATGAATGAAACACGATGTAGATTCGTCTTGGGTCTTAAATGATGATTCATATTTTTTGGCCTTCTACACTCTTAACTACTTAACCATTTATATTAAGAAAATATTTGTGAGTAATTTTTCAAATATTCTGTGATTTTTAAACAATATATCAATTTTTTCATTCAGTTTATTTTGAGGAATACTTTCAAAATATCCTGTTTAATTTTTCCAGAGTCATCATATTCCTACTTTTTAAATGGTTTCTGCACTAAAACAGATCGTTTCCCTGTTCAGATGTTTCCTTGTGCTTCAGAATAATTTGTCCTATTAGTAACAGCTAAAATGATATTACCCACAAGAAAAAAGAAGAATTGGGAGATTCCCAAGGTTTGCAGAGGTTTTAAAATAAGAATTTACATTTTTTACAGGTAGGAATTTAACTTATTATCTTTTATCTGTTGCAGTCATCTTTGTCAAACAGTGATATCATCTTTGTGAAGTTGCATGCCCCTTGGGAAGTCCTGGGAAAATTTGCAGAACTTATGAATGTAAGAATGCCTTTCAGGTAGGTTTAATTATAATCGTGGAGAATTTAATATGAACATGAAGTTGATGTGATTATGATTCAGTTGAAATAATTATGGTTCAGCTGCAATTTTGATTCAGTTTTGACTTTGACTTAACATAATATGTTTTGCAGTACCGCTAGTTTCATAGGACATTCTATCCGTTAGCCCCTTCATTACTAGAGGCCAAATCATGCCCTCTGTTTTTTAAAGGGACTTCTTTGCTGTCAGTGAAAGAAAACAAACTTCCAAGTGCCAGTCTGTCAGAACCATGTGGCATATTCAGCGGCTATGATCAGCTATGTTGTAACTTGCATTATTGGAAACAAAGTTCACCTAAACATTCAAGAATTCATATGGGAGAAATTAAATATTTATCGTTTATTGAAGAAGAATTGTTAAAATGTGATAATAATCAACAATTAACAATATATCATTATAATTTTGATATATTTAACTGTATATAATTTTTAAAATTGAATAATTACAAGAATTGTAATTGACTAAAATTGATTCCTATATCATATTGTTAGAAATATGGTATTCCAAGTTACATTAGGCATATGTTACATTAGCATAAAGTGGTTAATAGTTACATAACATAACACATAACTTAGTTCATCTGTCACCTCTATAGACTTATTTATTTATTTATTTATTTATTTATTGGTTTGATTTATATGCCGCGCTTCTCCGGAGACTCAGGGCGACTTACAATGCGTTAAGCAATAGCCTTCATACTTTTGTATATACCTGCTTAATAGGACTTTTGGGGCTCCCTAAGCAGTGTTCTTTTTTATACAAAGTCAGCTTATTGCCCCCACAATCCGGGTCCTCATTTTATCTACCTCGGAAGGATGGAAGGCTGAGTCAACCTTGAGCCTGGTGAGATTCGAACTTGCAGTAATTGCAAGCAGCTGGTGTTACTTAACAGCACTTTGGTGTGCTGCGCCACCAAGGCTCTGTTTATATGACTCTGTTTACATGACATACTTATATGACTGTTCTAAAAGACATTTGATTAATCTAAATTTTACAAATGATACTCTACATAAACAGAAATTAAATTCTTACTATGTAAAATTTTCTGATCTAATTATGTTCTAAATAGGTTGCAAAGACATGATTTTTAAAATTTTAACTCCCTTTTGTAAATATATGAGGTTGGAATTAAAACTCTAATGATTTCAGCATTGACTGAATTTTCATTGTAAGCTATAAACTTAATTCTAAAAAAATTTGGGTAATAAAGTGTGTATGTCTATAAATCTAATGCTGACCCAAATTCTTTATGGCTAGCATTCTGTTTCCAGCATTCTTTAACAAAAAGGGAAATGACCTGAAAAGAATGCAGAATATGCTTTGGAAAATTTATGAAAGGAATATGAAAGTTATGTACATTTTCTACTGCTTTTTTTCTTGATAATTCAGTGCTGAATGATGGTGCATATATTCATGAATATGGGCATATATGGTCACTATGGGACATTATTCCCTTAGTTCTACCAAATTCCCCAAATGATAAGATCTTTATGATACAACACCAGATTAGAAAAGCCAAGTAATGTGTTCAAATTGAACAGGCCCAACAAATATGAGACCTCTCTGTTCAATTTTGTCCTCCAATTGGTTTTGTTCTGCAAATTGTTCTCCTGCATAGGACCTACTGAAGTAGTTATCATCTCAGATTATTGTAGTGAATTTCATACATGAATTATGCAGCTTTTCCTTTCCATTGGCAATTCTGACATCCAGAAATGGAAAGACATTTCTACTTCTAATAACCAAATTCTTAGCTAAGTTAAGCATGTAATGTTCTTACAGACTTCAAAATACAATAATCCTTAAGCCCTATGAAAAATTTCATCTCAATTTTCTTAATAATACTTCTCTTAAAGCTGTGAGGTAATTTTTTGAAGCTTAAGACTTATTGTTAAGATCAATTGTATAGTTCTGCTTTTATTTTAAATTAAATCTTAATTGAGCAGAATTCCATATCACCTCAGCAATAGGAACAGAGAAGTTCTTTCACTGTTTTCCTAAAGCAACTTTCTTCAGTCTAGCTATGCAGCCTAAATGTTGCCAATAAACTTAAAGTAAAAGAAGATGATAATTTTAATCTCAATATACCTAGACAGAATTTGTAATGGCAGTTGTTTGGGGGCATATCCATTCTGTTTCTAGCCCGTTCAGCTTTACTCTAGATCAGTTTATGAATATCCTGGAGAAGCTGAGATCCTTTGACATGCAAAGTGTTTATCTGGATTGCAGGCTACCATTGGACAATTGTTATGCTGCTGAACTCTCCTAACTGTTTGTACCAGAAAAGCAATTGCCAATCATTTTCCATGCATAGAATATTAAGCTGAATGTATATATCTTCGCTTCTTGTTTAGTGACTGCATTTCATTCCAATGACCATGTCTTTAATTAAAATGGTTGCTAAGTGAACATGTGACAGAGAGAGAGGGAGGGAGAGACTCCAGCAGGTATTGTTGTCAGATACACAAACTTTAGTTGTAAACACACACATCGTTGAAAATGAATTTTGTTATACCACTTATTACAATCATATTTGTGATCACACTCACATGAGTAAGATAGTTTAATGAGGAATGGCTGTGTATATACAGTGTGCATAGGTATACATGCATACACATACACACACATATGTATAGATACAATAATCAACACTGAAATAAAAAACGATATTGCTACACTGTAGATCTCTTAACTCCAGTAGTTTCAGAACTACTGAAGGAGGGTAAGGAGGGCGATCCCATCAGAGCCATGGTTGGGAGGGGCAGATATGGCCGGAGCAGGGGGCCGTATCATGTGTTGGGGGCACGTAGCCGCTGTCTCCAAGCGGTAGCATGCCTCGGCCCTCAGGACTCTTCTCGCTCCCTGAGTTGTCCAGAGTTACGGCGTCCGGGCCTGAGGTTGATGTTGTGTAATGCCAGGTCCGTGGTTAATAAGGCCCCCCTCATTTGCGACCTTATTCAAGAGGGGGGACCTGGCAGGTATTACGGAGACCTGGTTGGGCCAAGAGGGGGGGTTCCCCTCATGGAGATGTGCCCGCCAGGCTTCCGTGCATTTCATCGGCCAAGGGCCCAGGGCAGGGGTGGGGGGGTGGCGGTCGTTATAAGGGAAAGTCTTGATCCAAGGGAGACCACTGTACCTCAGATAGCCGGATGTGAGTTGCTCCTGGTGAAGTGGGGCCATGGTGTGCAGGTGGGCTTGCTGATTGCGTACCTGGCTCCCTGCCACGTGACAGCGGCCCTGCCCGAGCTCCTCAACGTTATTGCCGAGGTGGCGGTTGACACCCCCAGGCTTTTGGTCATGGGGGATTTCAACCTGCCGTCTGTCGGTGAGGCGTCTGGGTTGGCTCAGGAGTTTATGGCTTCCATGACAGCCATGGACCTGACACAATTAATTCTTGGCCCTACTCACACAAGCGGACACACTCTGGACTTGGTTTTTGTCTCTGGTCAGTGGTTGAATGGCCTAGATGTTGGGGATATAGTCATTGAACCCCTGTCATGGTCGGACCATTCTCTCCTGAGGCTAGACTTTCTGACCGCCGAACCCCGCCGCAGGGAGGCGGAACCGATTAGGTGGTTCCGCCCCAGGCGCCTGATGGATCCTGATAGGTTCCAGAGGGAGCTTGGGCCAATGCCCGAAACTCTGGCTCACGATTCGGCCGAGGACCTGGTGGCCGCCTGGGATAGGGCGGCCGCCGGTGCCTTGGACCGAGTCGTGCCTTTGCGGCCTCTAATCCGGCACCGAATCTGCCTGGCTCCTTGGTTTTCTGAGGAGTTGAGGGAGATGAAGCGCCGGAAAAGACGCCTAGAGAGTGGTTGGAGGGCGAGTCGATAAGAATCCGACCGAACACTAGCTAGGTCCCATGTTAGGACCTATTTGGTGGCGATAAAAGCGGCAAAGCGTAATTACTTTTCCGCTCTTATTGCATCGACAGATAATCGCCCAGCCGCCTTGTTTAGAGTGACCCGCTCCCTCCTACATCAGGGAGCGCGGGAGGACCTCTTGCAAGGGCGGGCTGAGGATTTTGCACAGTATCTGCACGATAAAGTCGCTCAGATTCGGGAAGGCTTGGACTCTGACTGGGTAGATTCCGGCGAGGTGACTGAGGCTGGTCTTGAGAACGTTATCTGGGAGGAGTTCGATCCTGTGACTTCTGAGGACGTGGACAGGACTTTGAGGAGTCTAAACGCAACCACATGTTTATTGGACCCGTGTCCTTCCTGGCTGGTACTGGCCACTCGGGAAGTTACACGAGGCTGGCTCCAGAGGATTATAAATGCTTCTTTGAGTGAGGGTTTCTTGCCTGCCGCCTTGAAAGAGGCGGTGGTGAGGCCCCTCCTCAAGAAGCCTTCTCTGGACCCGGCTGTTTTGGCAAATTTTCGTCCTGTCTCCAACCTTCGCTTTATTGCGAAGGTTGTTGAGAGTGTGGTTGCGCGACAGGTCCCACAGTACCTGGATGAAACCGTCTATCTAGATCCGTGCCAGTCCGGTTTCAGACCTGGGTACAGCACGGAGACAGCATTGGTCGCATTGGTGGATGATCTCTGGAGGGCTCGGGACAGGGGTTGCTCCTCTGTCCTGGTCCTGTTAGATCTCTCAGCGGCTTTTGATACCATCGACCATGGTATCATGCTGTGTCGGTTGGGGGGTTTGGGGGTGGGAGGCACCGTGCTGCGGTGGTTCTCCTCCTATCTCTCCGACCGATTGCAGTCTGTGTTGGCAGGGGGGCAGAGGTCGACCTCGAGGCGCCTTGTTTGCGGGGTGCCACAAGGGTCGGTCCTCTCGCCGCTCCTGTTCAACATTTATGTGAAGCCGCTGGGTGAGATCATCCTTGGTTTTGGGGTGAGTTGCCAACTGTACGCTGATGATACTCAGCTGTACATCTCCACCCCTGACCACCCCAATGATGCCCTCGAAGTAATGTCCCAGTGCCTTGAAGCCGTGCGGGTCTGGATGGGGAGGAACAGGCTTCGTCTCAATCCTTCCAAGACCGAGTGGCTGTGGATGCGGCGTCCCGGTATAGCCAGCTGGTGCCATCGCTGGCTATTGGGGGTGAGTTATTGGCCCCCACAGAGGGGGCTCGCAACTTGGGTGTCCTCCTGGATTCATGGCTGTCCTTGGAAGGGCATATGGCGGCCGTGGCCAGGGGGGCCTTTTATCAGGTTCGCCTGATGCGCCAGTTGTGCCCCTTTCTGGATCGGGACTCCATGTGCACAGTCACTCATGCACTCGTCACGTCTCGCCTGGACTACTGTAACGCTCTCTACATGGGGCTCCCCTTGGGGTGCACCCGGAGGCTCCAACTGGTCCAGAATGCGGCCGCGCAGGTGATTATGGGAGCGACAGGGCGCTCCCACGTGACACCTCTCCTGCGCGAGCTGCACTGGCTTCCGGTGGTCTTCCGGGTGCGCTTCAAGGTGTTAGTTTTGACCTTTAAAGCGCTCCATGGCATGGGACCTGGGTATTTGCGGGACCGCCTGCTGCTACCGATAACCTCCCACCGGCCAGTACGCTCACACAGAGAGGGCCTTCTCAGGGTGCCATCAGCCAAGCAATGTCGGCTGGTGGCCCCCAGGGGGAGAGCCTTCTCTGTGGGGGCACCCACCCTATGGAACGAGCTGCCTCCTGAAATTCATTTGATCCCGGACCTCCGTGCTTTCCGAAAGGCCCTTAAGACTTATTTATTCCAACAAGCCGGCCTTGCTTGATTGATTTTAATGGGGTTTTAAAATTTTTTGGTACTATTAATCCCTGGGGTTTTAAATTGGGTATTTTTATGGGGTTTGAGATTTTTATTTTGGAACGCCAATCGATTTAATTTAATTTTAAATCCTTTTAATATTTGTATTATATGTGTTTTAATTTGGTTGTTCACCGCCCTGAGTCCCCCTCCCGGGGAGAAGGGCGGTATATAAATTGAAATAAATAAATAAAATAAATAAACTATTACTAGTAATAATGTAAGAGACAAAACTTGTATGAGATATAGATGGTTGCTGGTTCATAAAGAAATGTTTTTAAATGACTTTTTTTTTCTGAATGATTCTTCCAATGGACTTTATTTTTGTTTTTAATATATGTATCAGTGCACTTTTTCATCATCTATCAGCTATAATTCCAAAATGCATCCATGGCAACAAACATTTACCCACTTGATAGGATGATCCTGTCTCTGCAAGGCAATCAAAATTAAATGTTGGACTAGAATAAATTAAACCACAATGAGCAAACCAGACAGCAATGTTTGAGTTGAAAGAAGCAGGCAACAAGGAGCAAGAAGGGAAGGGACCAAGTAGTCATGCCCAGAGATTGCATTGCAGAGTGGTGGGGAAGGTGGGGGAATGAGAGTACACAACAATGTCCTTTATTTGTGCCCTCAGTATGGTTGCTGGCCATATGGTCACCAGGCAAAGTGGCAGTGTAAATAAGCCTTTACTGTGGTTGTTTTTTGCCCTTGATTTAGTTAAGCCCATAACATCAATTGTGTTACTTTCTCTTCAGAACAAAACAAAATTATACCTAATGCTAATTTGAATTAGTAGCATTGTCCCATGAATTTCTTACATTGCATTCCTAATAGAGAATGCAAAAGCCATTCTAACTAATAGAATCTCATACTCACATCATAGATATATAAAATTGGTAGGGAAAACACATACTAAATGCCTCAGTATCATTGTTCATGAATATAATCTTTTCAAAACTGAAGCACCAAAGTCACCTGATCATGTATTGCATGTATAACTAGAACAATTTTCTTTTATAGTCTCATATTTAAAGCATTTTATTATCAGTATAAAAGCTTAGCATTTTATTTCATTTCAGGTTCATGATTTATTGAACAAAAAATGCTTCAAGGTGCATGACTTAATTGAAAAAAAAGGAATGAACATACATGCATGTATACACACATACAGAGAAAGTAAGAGAGATTAAGAATGTTTTTGATGGTTCTGATTGTTAATCTCTTTTTAGTTTCTTCTTCACCTCTTACAGGATTCTATCTTCAATCTCCTTTCCTTCCTTGCTAGTTCATACTGTAACTGACGATGGGTTTTCTTCTCGACTGGCTTCATTTTTGCTGTTCTTCCAGGAGAAAAATCTATTACCTGCATCAACGTTACAAGATCCTGAACAAGTTAGTGGGTTTTGTTTTATTTTTTGGGAATTCAGTTTAATCAAAAAGTTGAATCATAGAAGAAAAACCTAAACTGTTGTTTCCATAAAGGCAGTAATTACAAAAATAATTTTAATTGAAGTCTTCCAGGCATCATCACTTATTTCTCAAATATGGTGATAATATTTATATACCACTTCATTAAACTCTGTAACAAGGCTATGAAGGCTTCCCAGTACTGTATAATCCCAGTTAAGGCATGGATTCTTTATTAAGTGGCAGGAAGGGGCTATGTTCATGCTCCTGCATGCATTGAAGTGGCTTTTTGGTGTCAAATCCAAAGTAACTGCACCAATCAAATGGCAACTCCCCTCGGTGTATTACTTTGAAGATAAATGGTATATGACACCATTCATGAAATTAGCATTTTAATGAATTTTTTAGAGTAAATAGGGTTTGCAATAGAAATTAAAGCCTGGAAGGGTAAGGTATTAATTGCTTGCTGCTTGATTATATGCCATAAGTCAGTGTCAGCTCTTAGTAACTTTTCTCCATGATGAACTGCCCCTAGCATGGTCTTTCAAGTCTTCCAATTGTGCACTCAATACTACTATAACTGAGTCTATCCATCTGGCCACTGGTTAGTCCAGAGGTGGGTTTCAGAAGGTTCTGACCTGTGGGCATGCCTAGGTGGTGGTGGTGGGGTCATGATTGAGTGGGCGTGGCCAACTTGACATCACTCATGCACTCAGTCACATGACTCCACCCCCACCAAGCCACCCCCACCAAAACGGTGGCAAGTATTTTTGGGACTTTTTGACACTTTTTTTTGACATTCCAGCCCCATATCCTGGTCGGGACATGGTGGGGTGGCGGTGGTCATCTTAGCTTTCCTTCCATTGCCCTTCCTGGCCAAAAAGCACCCCTTGTCACCTCTGATGGACCTTCCCTGTGGTTGTAGCCAGAGCACCTCACTCCTGCCAGCTGGGTCCTGTCCGTGAGATGAGCGTGCAGGAGAAAAGCTTCCCTCTGGACCTCAGGGGCAGGTTCACTGAGGACGCACCCAGGCTCCCAGTCAAGAGGGTGACCCTGTTCCCGCGACCCACTAGCCATGGCTTTTTGGCTGGGAAGGGCAGTGGAGAGAAAGCATGAAGCAGCTTCCTTCTCGCTGGCCAACCAGAGAATTTTTTTGGCATTGTTGTTGCTTAGCTAGCCTGCATGAGCATGGAGTCAGCTGGGGGCGAGCCGGGCAGGCCAGGGGTGATGGCAACAGCAGAATCCGGCACTCAGGGAGGGCAAGGTTAGCATGCTTCCAGCCACGTCCTGCGCAGCCTCTGCCGGCTCAGGACAGTGGCTTTAGCTGCAGCTCAGATAAACAGTGAAATGAAGCAGCCATGAACTGCGCTTTCCTCCAAGTCAAATCCAGAAAGATCTGGCTGGGAGGGGTGCCAGCTTAGGGCAGCAGCTCAACAGCAGTCCAGACGAGCCGAGGAACTGCGGGGAGCCTCCCACATGTTGCACCCCCCTCCCAGCCTTCGCCTGAGCCCATTTTCGGGCACCCAGCTTACTGGGCTGCCCCTGTCCCTGTTGCGGCTCCAACAGCGACAGCTTCGAGATATGCTGGAGGCACGGAGGCTGAACCGGGAGGAACCCTGCCCCCATCAATTCTCTGCCTCCCAAGTCCCAGCTGATCGGGAGGAAATGAAGATTTTACAGTATCCTTCCCCTGCCATACTCACCAAGCCACGCCCACCAAGCCACACCCACAGAACCGGTAGTAAAAAAAATTGAAACCCACCACTGGGTTAGTCTCTTCTTCTCTTTACTTCCTCCTCTCTCAAGATCCTTAGAACCTTCTCCAGGAAGCTAAGCCACAACATAATGTATTCAAAATAGGATAATTTGAACTTGGTCATTTGTGTCTAAAATGAGAACTCTGGGTTGATCTGTTTCATAATCCATTTATTTGTTTTCTTGCTATGCATGGTATTCTCAAGTTTTCTCCAACACTAATGTTCAAAAGAGTCAACACAGGTATTTCTTGACTAACTGGGATAGGAATTTTCATCACTAAGCAATGTGGTCTTTAAGTGAATCATTATATGACTACACCCTATTTTATGACTTTTTGATAATGTTAAGCAATCATGTGGTTGTTAGGCAAACCTGTCTTCCCTCATTAATTTTGTTTGTTGGAACCCAGTTGGGAAAATCACAAATAATGACCACATGACCCCAGGAAACTGCAGTCATTTTAAATACATGCAGATTGCCAAAATTGTAATCTCATGACTGCAGGGATCATAAGTGCAAGGACTGATCATAAGTCACTTTTTCAATGGCATCATAACTTCAAGCAGTTGCTAAGTAAATGGTCATAAGGCGAGGACTATCTGTACTTTTTGTATCCTGCTTTTTCAAAATTCAACTTTCACTTCAATGACTTGTCACAGGGAATACAGTTGCTTGCGCTGCTCACATCTTTGTAGGTAGAGAGTAGGTTTAGGAGTTATTAACTTTTTCTTCCACCTGGTTCCTAAGATAAAATAGAGCTGTTGTCTCTGCTTTTCACTGTTAGCAAAATAATTCCCATCGTGCATCTTAGTTTTGTTATTTTGTTCCTCCCCCTTAGAAACCAAAGTTTTATGATTGAAAACATAATAGATAAAAGCAGTATAAAATTTTGAAAGGAACAAATAATCTGTTAAAGACTTTTACCTCAGAGTGTCACTGAATATATGATCAGCCCAAACGACACAGATTTATTTGTAAAATAAATTATGATGAAAGTAAATATATTTCACAGAGTAGTCTCCAAATAATAATATGAAATATCCTGCAAAACGTTGATAAATAAGAATAAAGATAGGACATTTCAGCTAGGAATAGATATTCAGACAGCCACAAGTATGTTCTAGATTTTTTTGTTTCTTTTTTTCACCTTTCAGCAGACCATATGACATTTATATTAATGCCATTACTTTTCAGTGCAATGTCACAAGAAAACAAATATTAACATTATAGTCATCCTTCTCAACCAAGTGACATGGGTGGCTTACAGTTCTAAAACAATAAAACATTTAAAACCAGGGGTGAAATGCTCCCGGTTCGGACCGGCTAGGGCGAGTAGGTAGCGGAGATTGAGGCTAGTTTGCCGAACCAGGAGCAATGGCTGGCTGGCCATGCCCCCAATCCCATCCACAGACTGTAGTCCTGCCATGCTTGTCTGCCTTCCTTGCTGCCTTCCTGGCGTCCCGGTGGCCAGCTTGTGAAGGCAGGCAAGCAGTAGTCCACGTAGAAGACAGGCTAGCATGGCAGGTCTGTAGGAAAAGAGCTAGCAGCTTGCTGCCCACCCCCCGCCCCCCAAGCAGTGGCTTCCCTGCTCAGCCCCGACAAGCTGTGCATCCATAGCAATGGGGTTGTTTTGTTCGCCACTGTGGTGCTTCAGGAGGGCAGATGGACAGATTCATTATAGTTGTCAGCTGTAGACATCTGCCTGCCCTCCCAAAGTACCATCTTGGTGAACAAAACAACCCCACTGCACTGCGCCTCCTTCTGCAGCTAAACGTGCCCAGCCGTCTATGCCCTTTCCTCAAATGGGCTGTGCATGGGGCGCTTGGAGAGCGAGCAAGCTAGAGAGCTGTCCAACCTCTGTTTTTGTGTGTGTGTGAGGGAGGGAGGGAGGGAGGGAGCGATCTGAAGCCAAGGCACCCAAACTTCTGGCACCGGTGGGGCAGCTTCTGAGCAGCCAGCTCCACCTGACCTACTCCCTGAGTCTCACCATTCTCCTGTCCCCACACAGCTCAAGCAGCGGCAGGCTCTGTGGACAACAGGATCTCTCATTTTTCCCACAGCACGGCGTATGCTTGCTACCTCTGCTTGTCTGCTTGCAAGCGATGATCTTTTCTGCTTCTTTTGGGATGCTGGTGCGGGCACCATGGATGCATAGCTTGTTGGGGCTAAGCAGGGAAGCCGCTGCTTGAACTGGGGGGGGGGGCAGGAGAAAGGCGAGACTCAGGGAGTAAGTTAGGTGGAGCTGGCTGCTTAGAAGCTGCCCCACCGCTGCCAGAAGTTTGGGTGCCTCAACTTCGGATCGCTCCCTCCCTCCCTCCCACACACACACACACACAAACAGAGGTTGGAAAGCTGTCTTGCTCTCTCTCTCTCCAAGCACCCCATGCACAGCAGAGTGACGTGAATGACATCAAATTGGCCATGCCCACCCAGTCACATGTCCACCAAGCCACGCCCACAGAACTGGTAGCAAAAAATTTTAGATTTCACCCCTATTTAAAACCAATAAAAACAATCCAAAACTAAATATATATAATAACTGAGATAATTAATCAATTAACAGTAAAGCCAAGAAATGGGGCCCTTAACAAATTCAGAGTGCCAGACTCCGGTTACGCAGCAAAGTTTTGAAGTTTTGAAGAAGGCCAACAGGGCTGGGGCCATTCTAATCTCCAAAGGGAGAATATTTGACTGAGCAGGGTCTACAAAAGAAAAGGCCCATCTTTTGATCCCTGTCAGCCAACACTCTGGTTGCATCTTCAGGACCAAATTGAATAGGTAGAGACTCTTGGAAAAAGATGGTCCTTCAGGTAAACCGATCCCAAGCCATGTAGTTCATGTTGCCTATGTATGTCATTTGTACAGTCGCAATCTTGATTGAACGATACAATACGTAGTGACTGATTACTCTCCTGGTAACTGTTTCCCTTTTATTAAAAAACAAAGTCAGAGTTCTGGGATTGGGAAATTAAAACTTAGTACTTGGTGTCTATATTGATACATCCAGAAGGTTTTCTTGGAAGTGATTTGGGATTGTTTTTTTCCATATTTTCCTTCCTAGACTAGCCTATTATTCTCAATTTCTTGTCCAAATACTTACCAGCCATTATCCTGATTAGCTTTTCGTAATTACCTAGCTGGACCAAAATAAGTACTTTTGAAACAAACTAAGATAGCAGTGCTTTTTAAAAAGTTCTCTTTGTGACACATGAGTAGGAAGAAAATGGCAGCGAAATCATTGACCTAAAGTTCTGCTGCCGGAACCTTTCATAATGATTCTAGGAAGTTTGTATTGTATTCTATGCAGTTTTTCAAATAAGATTAAATTTTTAATCAAAGAGTTAAACCTTTTGAAAATAAAATTGCTAATGAATGGTCTGTATTAAAATGTTATGCTAAAAATTAATGGATAAAGCACTAGATTGCCATAGCATCTTTTCTTATTTGCTAAAGTCTTTAGAGCTCTTAATTGCTTTTTGAACTGAGACATTTAAAAGGAAGAGAAATCTAAATGCTTCATTCCTTTGCTTTTCCTTCTCAAAATCTTTATCAAAGCAAAGATGTGATTCTAAGAGATTTATCTGAAGAACCCTCCATGCTGCCTATTATGAAACAAACTAGATTGACAGTTATTTTATATATAGATTGTATATACACACACAGGTATAGACTGTTTAGTCATGGCACAGTTAATTGCCCAGGTTAATTATGATTAATATCTGGAAAATTATTGCATTTTATATCCTTTGCATTCATAAAATGTTTATGTATTCGAAATGCTTATTTCCACTTAAATGTTAAGTTTGCCTTCCCTTTCATCTCCTGCAGAATTGAGAAGCAATTAAGCAGGTTTCGAGGATGGTTACCTAGAAAGCCAATGAGTTTGGACAAGGAAAGGCTGCCAGATTTGGAAGAAAATGACTGCTACACGGCTCCATTCAGTCAACAAAGGATTCATCAGTGAGTTTTATTTTAAAAGGCAAATGTGAAAGGGGAAATATTTATATTTACATGAAAAATGGGATATAATGCTTGAGAATTTTTCAGATGCTGAATTCTAAATCCTCCTTAACATATACTTAAAAAGTCCACTTATCGTTTACCATCTAAGTATTTC
This sequence comes from Masticophis lateralis, assembly GCA_030761175.1. Lineage (NCBI taxonomy): Eukaryota > Metazoa > Chordata > Lepidosauria > Squamata > Colubridae > Masticophis > Masticophis lateralis. The sequence goes on along the minus strand of JAUDYJ010000006.1, from coordinate 35,670,468 downwards.
CTGGGTGCATAATAGCTAAATAAAAACATTAGGCTAGCAATGTATTTAGTTCTGTTTGTTTCATTACACCTTGATCCAACTTCTCTATATAAAATATACCCTATGCAGCATAAAATATAATATCAATACATCAATTATGAAATAAAGACTAAAATATCAAAATAAAAAAGCTGCGATAGCTGATCTACTTAAATGCTTATAATCTTCTGCACATACCGGTAGTTCATAATTCAGATCTATATTTTACAAAACATCTTATATAACAATTTAACAGCAATAACAAATGCATCTATGGATTTTCATTACATCTATCAAAGGAACAAAACAGCTTTCAGACATAAAGAGGTCCTTAACTTGATCAAGATGTAGATCTTATTCCATTTTATAGAAACATTTACTTTTCTATCACCTCTAAAAATAAAGTTGGAGAATTAGTGTAGTACAGTGGTTGGGATTTTAGTCTAGGCCTATCAAGGATCAAGTTCACCATCAGGCTCAGAAATTTACATTTGCCCAGAGATGGTATCATTATTACTTTAACAGTATTTAGGATGTACATAAAAGGAAAATGAAAAAAGTTGTACTTGAATTAATTGTATTCAATTATATTGAAAGAAAATAGATGTTTTAATATGAAAATAAATTTTGTATTATCTTATCTTTGGAAATTTCATGTTGAATTCTATATTAACCATTACTACCACAATGCAAAAAGAAAACTAGTTAAGCACCTTTCTGGTCCATATAGTACATGGGTGATATTTTTAAAGCTGGGTATTTTTATTTGATATAATGCCATGTATCTTAGTGTTCTGAAAGAATTATAGCAAAGTAAAGCAGGTTTTGCATATCTTGCAGTAGATAAAAATGTCTTGCCTAAATTTTCTTACAGGAAATCAATACATTTGACCCAAATCTGTGGTTTTTAATCTAGAACATTTCCAATCTAGATAAATCAAAATTAATTAATTGGCTGATTTACTGCTGGCTACATTCAAAACTATTCTTTATATGACCGTGTGCTGCACATCTATTCTGATTTTTTTATGTCACATTGAGAGTACTTTCAGATATCTAAATGACCACTACCTTAATCTACTGTATAACAAATGAAAATATTGTATTTCTAGTTTTCAATATTTTTAAAACGGAATGTGTCCAAAAAATGAATAAAATGACATTTTGTAATCCCAAATTATATTACCCAGTTGTCCTCCCATAATTCACTTGTCTTGTGCTAGGCATTTCAGTTGTTTCCAAAGCTTGCAGGTACATTTGGTTATATACAGAGGTGGTATCAGCCAATTCGCACCAATTCAGACAAATCATTGGCGGAAATTTGGCCAAGGTCGCCAAGCCAGTAGCAATAGCTGGCTGGCCACGCCCCCAAACTGGTCCCCTGGTCGCTGCTCGCTCATCCCGCCCGCCATGTTCGTTGCCACCATATTCTTCGCACACATGCACCTCATTACCTTTCAAGTCCAACGGGATGTGCATGCATGAAGAACATGGCGATGGCAGCAGCTTTTTCTGCGACCTCCGGTACTTTTTGGCGGCCTGTGGCTTCTTTGTCAGCCACTTTCCATCAGCAGCGGCTGCTGGGGGCCACCAAAAACTCCGGTCAGCTTGCCTTCCGGACTCTGGACCAGCGGCTGCGGAAGGTAAGCAGCCCGAACAAAGAGACGATGGTGGGGGAGGAAGCAGGGCTAGGGCCGGGGCCGCTAAAGGAGGGGAAAAGGGAGCAACTGGCGAAGGGAGGGTGGGGGTAGATAGGTGGAAATTCCAAAAATTTTCCTACCTTTTCCTGTGGGCGTGGCTAGGTGGGGGGGTTGTGTGACTGAGTGGGCGTGGCCAATGTGACATCATTCATGCCCACTCAGTCACATGCCCCCCACCTAGCCACGTCCACTGAATCAGTAGTAAAATTTTTTGAAACCAGCCACTGGTTATATACTAACTGGTATGAGGATTCAATGACTCTGAATGTTTCTAATCCAAGCATTTTAGATTTGAAGACTAAAAGGTATTTCAGTATATGTAGAATACAATTTCTTAAAGCAGCTGCAGCTTTTCCTGTATTTTGGAACAACTTTTTGCCTTTGTATTCTTAGCACAGCCTTAATGTTGACTTGTCATATCTGGTAAGGAATCACATGATACTTTTTCATTCAAGTTTGGTATTGATTTAAGATTCAGTGGTCAATTTGGTTAGCATAAAATTGGCAAAGGAACTTATTGTTTGCTTCATCCACAAATAAATTGGTATGAACCTTTCATTTTACAAAGAATATCACTGAAGCTGATTTACTTCTTTGTGACTATATATTCTACAAACTCTAATAAGCAATAGATTTTATTTAAAATATTTTTAAAAATAGTGCAGTTTATAAGATATATATATTTGTTTTACTGTCAGAAACAATAATTGCATTTTCTTGCTTGTATTTTCAAAACAGCTTTATCATTCACAATAAGGACACATTTTTTAACAATGCTATTAGAAGTAGAATTGTTCATCATATTTTACAAAGAGTGAAATATGAAGAAGGAAAAAATAAAATCGGTAAGCGTGGGATTTCTGCAAATCTTACTCCATTTCAACCTTTCCTATTACATAGAATAGAATTAAGAGAAGCGACAGTACAGGTAGTCTTCAACTTACAACAGTTCATTTGTTGACCATTCAAGTTACAGCAGCACTGAAAAAAGTGACTTACGACTGTTTTTCACAGTTACAACCTTTGTAGCATCCCCATGATCATGTGATCAAAATTCAGATGCTTGGCAACTGGTTCATATTTATGACCATTGCTATGTCCCAAGGTCAGGTGATCCCATTTTGCGACCTTCTGACAAGTAAAGTCAATGCGGAAGCCAGATTCATTTAACAACCAGGTTACTAATTTATCAACTGCAGTGATTCACTTAACAACTGTGGTCAGAACGGCCGTAAAATCAGGCAAAACTCACTTAACAAATGTCTTAGCAGAAATTTTGGGCTCAATTGTGGTTGTAAATTGAAGACTATTGATACTAGTATATTTCTTGATAAAATTATTAGCTATCAAAATTGTTCCTTTTTGTACCTTTTAATTCAATAATAACTTTCAGAAAAAAATACTAAAATGTGTGTGTACCATTTGTAAATTGTATCTTTTCATGCTTACACCTACTGCCCACTCTGAATACACAGTCATATTAGATTGAATCATTCATTCAATCTAGATTAATGCTGAATGCTATATATTACATTCATTCCAGCTTTTTCTGTTATATGTTAAATATTTCTATTTCTAGGTCTCAATCGGTTGCTTACTAATGGTTCCTATGAAGCTGCATTTCCTCTTCATGAGGTATTCCTTTTTATTTTTTTAAATCCAATTACTTCCCACCATTATTGTTGGTCCATTAATTCTGATTTTCTCTATATTAAGGGGACAGTCCATTTAGGTCATCTCATTTGGCAAATGAAACAAAATGCAATTTCAGATTCTTTTTTAGAAAGATATGCCTTTGAATTCACAACAAATAATGACCAAAAAAAGGTCAAAGACAAAATAATTTAAAAGTTTGATGTATAAATTTATATTTAAAGAAATATGTCTGAAGATGATGTTCATAAAAGGTGACCTACAGCTTTTTAAGTCAAGAACAATAAATGATGGAATGAAAGGATATAAATTCAGGACCATCTGTAGAAATTTCAGGAGAATGGTGTTACGTCCAAATAAAAGAATGACAGAGTTGGAAGTTCAACCCCCTGCTCAGGCAGGAAACCCTATATCATTTCAGACAAATGGTTGTCCTATTTCTTCTTAAAAACTTCCAGTGTTAAAGCATTCACAACTTCGGGAAGCAAATTCCTTGTATTCCACAGAAATGAGAACCTTTATAATCAAATCATGAATTTACCAATATATATTCTTCAAGTGCTTTTCTCCTGATTAAATTAAAGACATGTGAATAGGTTATTCTGATGCTTGCCTAACTGACATTACAGAAGAAATAAATCCAGCAAGTACAAGTTTTATAATCAATAACAACAACAATTAACAACTCAATATACAATAATTCCCAATCATCAGGCCTTCCACATTTTTGTCTATGATAGGTATAATTCTGCACATGCAAGACAGCCGTTCTGTGTGAACCTAGCTTAATTTTGTATACAGATAGTCCTCAACATACATAGTTCATTTTGCGATGGTTCAAAATTACAACGGTACTGAAGAAAACAACTTATGGCCATTTTTCACACTTACGACAATTGCAGTATCCCTATGTCACATGATCAAAATTCAGAAACTTATCAACTGACTCATATTTATGATGGTTGCAGTGTCCTGGGATCATTGATCACCTTTTGTGATTTTCTGACAAGCAAATCAATGAGGAAGCCAGGTTCACTTAACAACTATGTTAATAACTTAACAACTGTTAACAACTGTGGCAAGAAAGGTCATAAAATGGGGTAAAATTCACTTAACAAATATCTCAGCAACATAAATTTTGGGCTCAATTGTGGTCATAAGACAAAGACTTATCTGTAATTATTGGGCAAAATTACATATTTTAAGAGAAATAGAAGTTTGGAAAAAGGTTTCTATACATATGTACCTAACTGTAGTATTTTCTCTTTTTGATTAACTTTATAATATGTATAGCTTTACTACAAAATATCAAATCCAGTCTTTTATTATGAACACTGCACTTATTTTTACACTGAGTTAAGATCTGGAACTAAAGACCTCCATTCTTACAAAGCAAACTTCAAAATTTGTGATTGCTTCTTTGAAATATGGGGTCTACTCAAGCATGAGCTCCATTGTGTTCAATAAGATTTATTCTCAAAAAATTGTATACAGATGTATAGCTTCATTCTTAAGTTTCTGAGATGGTATAGATCACAAGCTAATCATAATTTCAATGATAACATAATTTCAGTGATAAGATGCTAAATCTATATTTATGAATTTAATACTCTAAAATATTATTCATGGATATTTATAAATATCTATTAACTAATTCTTCTTTATTTACTTGTATTTTAGGGTAGTTACAAAAGTAAAAATTCCATAAGAAGTCATGGGGCAGAAAACCACAGGCATCTACTTTATGAATGCTGGGCCTCATGGGGAGCTTGGTATAAATACCAACCTTTGGATCTTATACGGTAATTTTTTAAAAAAAATCCATTTGTATTGGGAATGTATAGGTAACCTAAAATACTGAAATACATTGTGAGGTTTTATTTGAAGCGATTCACAATATCTATTTGAAATTGTGAAGAACTCTTGTGAGTGCCAGGAGACTAACCTGCCCTGTTACTTTTTCACTGACAAACTGAAAAATATGTCCTTTTGTTGCTTTCTCTGGGAATGAAACAAAAGTTATATCTGCATATTAACGTCATATCAAAATGGTGTAATATGTCATTACACGTTTTTCTGATATATCAAAGTGATAGTTAACATGGTAAACTCCATTTAGGAAGGCCTCCTCTGACAGATGTTGTTCTTTTGAGAACTGTGGCACTAAGAGAGGAATATGAGAAATGATTCCTGAAAGCCTTTAGCACGTACTATATTAGTGGAATGAAGAATTTCAAACAGTGGGTTTACAGCAGAAGCACAGGAACCGATGCATGTTCAATTAAATATATACAAGGTATATTTATATGAATGGAGATCTTTTTCCAGACTTTTGGGAGAAATTTTACTTGTTTCCCTTTGTATATTTATTTGCTATCTGGTTAAAATGATCTTTCTACTACTAAATAATTCTACCACGGCTAACCAAGTGAAAAAAGCAGCCCAAGGACACTTTGCCCGTGTCACTACATCCAGCTCTGCAGAGGCTTATTTGGGGATTCTACATCTAGGATCTAGTTTTCAGGATTTCGGTTTCCTTCTCTAGTTGATTTCCAAGCATCAAACTTTAGGAAATATTCTCTTTATTGAGCAATGCACCCGTGCCTGGCAACCATGCAGACAGTACTGGCCCCTCTATCCAAAACCCTCCTTTTCCTTTCCCATTCTCTGCTCCCCATTGGCTGTCTTCCAGATCATTCTCCTCTTATCTGTCTCTTCAGCTCCCAAGAATGTCACCCCTCCCATGCATCTCCCAGGAGACATTTCACCGAAAGGCTTTTCTAGGTGAAATGTCAAACTTTTTTCTCATTGCTTCTATGTCAGCTCTGGAACACTGACACTAGTTTCTACATCTAGGATGTAGTTAAATTTCTGAAATCACATGCCATAAAATGGCAAATTCTGACAAGGCAAGTAGTAGGATGCAATAACACTATAAAATCAATCTCGAACAATATTGAGATTGAAAAGGTCTTCTATACCCATAGAAATCTTATCTTGTATAACCAATTTTGCTGTGTAAATTAATTCTAAAGATCCTGGGTGAAAAACTGAGAAGCAGTGTTGCCAAAATTCTCATGGAAATTTAAATTATCTCATGAAACAAATTGTTCTTTGTTTTTAATACTTTTGGGCATTGAGTGGCAAAACTCAATCTGTCAAAATTAATAGCAAACATCTCTAACATTAAACGAATGAAGAGGCAGGACTATTGGTCTAATTGTGTATAAGGAGTAATCTGACTAGCGATAATCAGTTTTTGAAACACGTAATATGATATTCAGTATTGCTTATCTGCATTTATATATGCATCTGCATCAATATAACAATATTTTTTAAAAAAAATAAGGGTAAAAAGATGTAGACATGTGATCTTATTCATATATGGGAAGTCCATACATTTCTGGATCATTTTATATTTAGAACCACTAATAAATTCTACTTCAAAAATGTTAATAAGATTATTTGTTTTTGTATTTTTGAACAGACGGTATTTTGGTGAAAAAATTGGTTTATATTTTGCCTGGTTAGGCTGGTATACAGGAATGCTCTTTCCAGCTGCCTTCATTGGACTGTTTGTCTTTTTATATGGAGTAGCCACACTGAACTACTGCCAAGTCAGGTGAAGTCAACATGTTTATCTCTAAAATAATTATAATAATTGTTATTTTTTATTTTTTTAATTAAATTATTATATTATGTCTAATTTTTCTTTTGGCACAGAAGATGGTAGAGAATATGCTTATGAGTAGTCTGGAAGGTGGTAGCGTTACTAAAAGTCTTGACATTCTGAGATACATTTATTTTTGTCTTCGGATGATTTCTTTTAATAACCTGTATTTACCTCACTTCCCCTTTCTATCCTATTATATATTGCTGCAATATGGAAATTTCCATTTTTCTTGCTATACAAATGAATCCTAAATTACTTTCAACGGCCAACCATATAGTATTTTGCATCTGCTGACAAACCTTGCTATCTTTATATCAGACCCAGTATGTGGGGGCAATAAGCTGACTTTGTAAAATATACAAAAGTATGAAGGCTATTGCTTAATGCATTGTAAGCCACCCTGAGTCTCCGGAGAAGGGCGGCATATAAATCAAATTAAAAAAAAAACCAGGTCATAATCCAATTCAATACTGTACAGTAATCACTGAATCATTCTTCCACTCAAACACTGATTTATTGAGAATGAAGGTGAATATACATGTCCTAGGATAATGTTACAGGAGCCAATCTGGGTCAGTCACTGGGACCAGAGGTTTTGGACTCGTGATGGAGCCCATCTTCAAGAAACTTCTCTCTCTAGATCAAACTAGAGAGAAATTTCCTGAAGATGGGCTCCAGCACAAATCTGAAAGCTTGGAAGACAAAACCTCTGGTCCCAGTGACCATCCCAGATTGGATACTGATTTATTGATATAAGTTTATGAGTTTGATCATAGATTCCATGTGTTCTGTTTAAAAAAAACTAGACCACTATTTCTGTTCCAAATTTAGATAACTTAATATGATTTAAAAAATTAATCAGATTTTTTTTCTCTCCTTCTCTGCTCATATCTTACTCTCTGTCTGTGTCCCTTTATCCTACTTCCATCCTCCCATACTCATCATTTTCTCAGATGCTTTAATTGATTTAGGTTGTTCCTTGATCAGCCAAAATGATAATCAGTCAAAATGGGGAAAATATTTTCCAGAATATTCTGTAAATAATTTCAGTGAAACACACAAAACAATGATTGCAAAGCAAAATTTAACATCAATGCTGTCAAGGTTCCTAACCTCCAAGTGCTTCTTGTCAGTAAAGAAATTTAAAGATACAGCAAGCACACATACCCAGAAAATGTTTCTCCCTTATTCCTGTCTGCGGCATAAGGAAACATCTCAGGGCTCTACAAAATAAATATATATTTATGGAAACTAGTCAATGAGGGAACAGTATCAAGTGATGTGTAACGTGCACAGATGGGAATTGTGGAGAAAAATTGTACACGTGTTGAATTTAATGTCCTGAACTATTGATTGATGTTTTATTTAAATTAATTTTAAGACAAAAAGAAAACATTTTATTGGTTCAGTTATTACAGAAAAAAGCCACCTTTTCTTTACAACTCCACTAGTGTCTAAATAATGGGAGGGTTTTTTTTAAAAGTAAAACAAAATAGTTAGAACTTAGGTTAGTAATTATTATCTTTTCTCTTTTACAGTAAAGAAATCTGCCAGGCTACAGAGATTATTATGTGCCCAATTTGTGATAAATATTGTCCCTTCATAAGGTTGTCAGATAGCTGCATTTATGCCAAGGTACAAATAAATGCTGTTTTTCTTTTTCTACCAATATTTTTTTCTATGTATATGTGTTTATGTAGTGTTTGTGTGTGTATTCTAAATAAAGACATGGCATTTAAAAATGCTGATATTTAAATCTGTAGAGTTGAAAGCAACAACTTCAAAGAGCTTGCTTCTTAAGGTATTAAAATATTAAGCATACTTGGTTTTTTTAAAAAGGATTTGCTGATAGATAAATGTAGTGAGTGAGGAATAAGGCGAGAACAGCAAGTTTTTAATGTCTAGAGGTCACTTTGTTGTTGTTGTTAGTCGTGAAATCGTATCTGACCCATTGTGACCCCATGGACAAGATTTCTCCAGGCCTTCCTGTCCGCTACTATCCTCTGGAGTCCATTTACGCTCACACCTCTTGCTTCAGTGACTCTATCCAGCCACCTCATTCTCTGTCATCCCTTTCTTCTTTTGCCCTCAATCTTACCCAGCATTAGGCTCTTCTCCAGTGAGTCCTTCCTTCTCATTAGGTGGCCAAAGTATTTCAATTTCATCTTCAGGATCTGGCCTTCTAAAGAGCAGTCAGGGTTGATCTCCTCTAGGACTGACCAGTTTGATTGCCTTGCAGTCCGAGGGACTCACAGGAGTCTTCTCCAGCACCATAGTTCAAAGGCCTCAATTCTTTGGTGCTTAGCCTTTCTTATGGTCCAATTCTTGTGGTCTATAGGTCACCATATTATATTAAAGGTTACATAAAATTATTACTGTTTTATATTGCCTTTATTATTGAAAGTCAAGAGCCTCTTGACGGAGATTAGGGATTCTGTTTATGACCTTTCATAAACTGTTAAAACCTTTCTGTGAGGTTTTGAAGGCAATTGTTGAACAGGAATTAGGAGTTGTGCTGCAGTTAAGAAATAATTTGAAAAATATATTTGAAAGTTTGTGAGAGTTTAAATGTAACACTTTGCATTTGCCCCAGGATCCTGGGAAAGTTACAGCTGCTTTAAGGAGTTTCAGACAGATGCTACATTTGAGCCCTCATGTGCTGTGAAGCCATTTTTTATCTGCATTATCCTACAAAATAGTCCTTGATTTAATAATAACAACAACAACAACAACTACTACTACTACTACTACTACTACTACTACTACTACTACTACTTTATTGTCATTGTATGTGTATATACCGTATACCCATACAACGAAATTCACTTAACACCCAAAGACCAGGTCCAACAAACATAACAATCCCCAAACACACTCCAACCCACCACAAATTCCCCACCCCTAAACCATCCAGACATCCAAGTAATGCTGTCCAAAAGCTCACTGATGGTGGCCCTTTAGTTCATTGTTGAGTGCAATTATAGCTCTGGGATAAAAACTATTCAGAAAACATGTGGTCCGAGTTTTAATTGTTCTGTATCTTCTGCCAGAAGGCAACAGTCCAAAAAGATTGTAAACAGGATGGGAAGAGTCTGAGAATGTGATGCAACTTCCTCAAACAGCGAGATTCGAAGATGTCGTCCAGGGCTGGTAGCTGGAGCCCAATGATATTCTGGGCAGTTTTAATGATTCTCTGTAGAGCTTTTTTGTCTGCTACAGAGCTGCTCCCATACCATACAAGAATGCCGTATGTCAGGACACTCTCAATGGTGCTGCAATAGTAGGACAGAAGTAGATGCGAGATAGATTTATCTTCCTGAGCATTCTCAGGAAGTACAGCCTCTTCTGTGTCTTCTTCACAAGCATGTTAACATTCATAGTCCATGAGAGGTCCTCAAAGATATAAATGCCCAGAAATTTAAAACTACCAACCCTTTCCACCTCCTCACCATGTATGCACAATGGTAAATGTACATCTTTCTTCCTCCTGAAGTCAATTATAAGTTCTTTAGTTTTTTTGGTATTAAGTGTAAGATTATTTTCTTTATACCACAATGTCAGCCCTTGTACTTCCTTTCTATAAGCAGACTCATTGTTCTTATTAATGAGCCCCACCACTGTCATGTCATCCACAAATTTAATAATTGTGTTAGTGTTATACAATGGGGTTCAGTCATGTGTATACAAGGAATAAAGGAAAGGGCTTAGCACACAATCCTGGTGGGGTCTTGTGCTTAGTATCAGAGTAGAGGAATGGTAAATTCCCATCCTTACTGACTGGCCTATCTGTCAGAAAATCCTTTATCCAGAAACAAATCCTCTGATTTATTCCCAAATTGGACATTTTAAGAAACAACCTGTTAGGTAGAATGGTGTTAATCTCATTAGCAAAAATCCTTTTCTTTTCCCATGAGAACATCGCAAGTAGAATCTAGTGAAAACATTTTAGAACTATGAAAAATTATGTAAAAATTCCTTCCAATAAAATAAGCTTTAAACTTCAGTAAGGTTTATTTATTTACTATTCTTTGTAGAAGTTCACTTACTAGTACGTAGAAAATGTAGGCAATGACCAGGCTGAGCCAAGGGAGAGGTAGAAATAAAAATTGATTTAGATTATGTCTAGTTTAGAACTCACAAACCAATGTGAATTAAAAAAAATTAAATGAATTTAAGTTAAAATTATTTTTCTCCAGGTATCACATCTTTTTGACAATGGAGCAACTGTTTTTTTTGCTGTTTTCATGGCAGTATGGGGTAAGTAATGATAAAGGAATAATATCAATGTAATTTTGTTTAAAATAACTACATGGAGGATGTGCTTAACTTCAGGAGACTTAGATCAATGATATGGAATTCTTGGGGTACTTCTACTTCTCTGTTCTGTCCTTTAAAAGTGAACACTTCTATTTTTATTTGCTCTTATCTTTGCAAACTAAATAGGAACAGTATATGACAGCAAGACATTAATCTTATCATATTTTTTAAAAGAAATTAAAACAAAAGTGTTTCCCACATGGAGGCTTCTTTATAATTAATTCCAAAATCTTATTTCAAACTTTTCTGTACCCTTAGTTTGTCTGTAGCTTTCTAAAAATCAAATATTTAATCACCCTTTTGCTGTTTATTCGATTAAAAAAATTAGTCCTTAAATTTGTATTTAAAACTTCATTTGCTATTTGGATTGAAGGAAACTTGGTTTCCTCAAACTCAAATATCAAAGCATCCCTAATAGCTGAAAAACAGTTAACAAGCCATTTCCAAAAGTGATTAGAAAAGGAAATATGCAAATCAGCGGTGAAATCCGCCCAGTTCTATCTGGCTTGCCAAACCGGTAGCGCTGGCGGTGGGTTCTCTGATTCTCCAGACTATTCAAATTTTCTGCTACCGGTTCTCCAGAACTGGCCAGAACCTGCTGAAACCCATGTCTGCACCGACCAGTTTAAACCAGATCGCTTTTTCTCTTTTCACAGGGTTCTAAACCTACCAGAGTCTTGCAGTCTCCTCAGAAAAGAAAGTGTCTGAAACACTTATAGGTGATCTCAGGTTCTCTTCTTGTGCAGAGCAGAATTATTCATTTATTTTATCTATTTGTTTATAAAATTTGTAGGCCACCCATCTTACCTTGAAGTAACTGTGCTTACAATCATAAAAAAACACTGTATAAGCTAAAAACATAAATAATCTTGTATAAAATCCAGAACTGTGTAGCCCAGTTAAAAGATGGGGAGGGTGGGAGCAGGATGGGATGGAGGTGGTATCTATTGTTAATTGATCAATCACCTCCACTGTGATATTCCATCATTGGAGCTCCAAGCCAACTGGCAGAGCCAGGTCTTTAGGCTCTTCAGATGATCAGGAGGATTAGGGCTGACCATACAGATTTATGAAGAACTGTTCTACTCACTGGTTCTTCATTTCACTACCATCATTAGCTTTTCATGGAGCTGTCTTCAGTTCACCATTTGTTCCCCTGAAGTCCGTATAGCACAACAAGATAACTGTAGGTTTCTTCTGTTATTAAGGGACTTAATTGAATTATCCCAGATAATTAAACTAGAGATAGGAAAGACATGATATTTTCTGATTGTATCCTAAAGTAGATTGGCAGCAAAGTACAGAATACATTATCAATTATCATTCTCCACCTAAATTGTTCCATTAAAAACATGTTAGAAATATATTTCTAACATATTTAGAAACGTATTTTTCGGAGTATAAGACACACCTACCTTTTAGAGTTTTTTTTAAAAAAAAAGTAATTTCTATATTTCCTTTTTGCCATATTTATTCCTCATCTATTTTTTTTAAAAAATCAATATTACCCTTCATTCTCATCTCTAATATTAATCAAATTCGATTTTTCCCTTCTATTCTATATTATACCCCTTCCCATTGTCATCTATTTTTATATCCATCCTCACATTGGTTAATTATTTAATATTACAATTGTTTAATACAAATTCAACATTTTTATATAAATCAATTAGTTATAACTATCTTTTTTGTATATTAATCAATATGAACATGAATATTCCAATTATTTCCATGCAATCCAATTTCTTACAAACCAATTAATTATATTTACAAATAATAATAAACCAAATAATATTCCCCATATATTCCTCCAAACCATAACTTAACCATTTCTGCTTTCAACACAATATACAATTAATAGCATCTCAATTATTACAATTCCCTAATTAAATAGACCTTTTTTTCTTTTGTGTTTTAAAATCTTGAACTCTCCTCTTTGCCCTAAATTTCCCATTGTTTGCACCTACCTTGTTTGGTGAGCAAAAAGAAAAAGAAATCTCTCTCCCTGCCTCATTTTGTCACGTTGTAGCAGAGCCTGCTTTACTTTCAGTTTTGTTTCAGCTAGGGAAAAAAAAAACCTTCTCCAGCACTCTTTGCAGCAAGCAAAGAGCTTGCAAAACAAGAGCTTGCAAAAGAGCCTGTGCAAAACAGCTGACAGCAAATCAGCTGTCGGGAGGCGGATCTAATCAACTTGTGCTAATTAGCCTATACTGAAGCTGAATGGGGCTGTTTTTTCTTGCTGTTTGCTTGCAAGGAGGTAATTGCTGGGAGGCAGAGGGCAAAGGGTGGGGGCCAGTGGGTAGACAGGGCTACATTCGGTGTATAAGACTCATCTAAATTTTCACCCCATTTTGGGGGGTAAAAAGGTGTGTCTTATACTCCGAAAAATACATTATATCTAAAATAGATTTGTTGATAAGAGCTGCAGTAGCACAGTGGTTAGAATGCAGTACTGCAGGTTACTTCTGCTGATCATCAGCTACTAGCAGTTTGGCAGTTCGATTCTTACCGGCTCAAGGTTGACTCAGCCTTCCATTCTTCCGAGGTCAGTAAAATGAGGACCCAGATTGTTGGGGGCAATATGCTGACTCTTTAACCTGCACAGACAGGGCTGTAAAGCGGTATATAAATCCAAGTGCTATTGCTATTGAAAATGAAGACATTTTTTGTTGACACATTAGAAAAAGTTTTAAACAAAGCACCATATTTTAAAAGGAAACATGAATAGCAATCTATAGTATTTTTCTTCTTCTCCTGTCTCATATTTTTTAAGTGCAAAATAAAATTGACAGAAAACAAAATAGTATGTGGAAACGTGTTACACCAACACTGACTGAATTTAGACTAATTTGTATATTTCTATTTATGTATTCCTTATATCAAATACAATTGAATTTCATGCTTTATTTTCAGGATTGAATCTCTTTATTTTCAACTTGAATCTCTGCTAAAGAATTCCTAGGTCAGTGTTGGTGAACTTTTTTGGCACTGAGTGCTGAAACGGGGGCACACGCACATGCGCACGTGCCGGAAACCAGAAGAGCAGTTGCCCAGCGTGCATGTGCACACTGGGAAGATGGTATTCTGGTTTCCAGCACACGCATGCACACCAGCCACCTGGTCTTCCGGTTTCTGGTGCACATGCACGTGCGAAGACCAGCTGGCTGGTGCACATGCATGCACTGGAAACTGGAATATCATCTTCCCGGCACATGCATGCTCGCCAGGCAGCTGCTCTTCTGGTTTCTGGTGCTTCCACATGGCCAGCATGCCAGAACCCGGAAGAGCAACAGGTGATGACTCACGTATCCGGAGAAATGGTTCTGTGTGTCACTTCCAGCACACATGCCATAGGTTTGCCTTCACGGTCTTAGGTCATACAATATTATATCGAATTATATATAGTATTCGATAAACTTTTTTTTTTCCATTCTTTTCAACCAAACAAAACATTAAGAAGAAATTAGAGGTGTGGTGGCGCCAGTGGTTAGAATACAGTATTGCGGGCTAATTCTGCTGACTGCCAGCAGTTTGATTCTCACCAGCTCAGAAGGCCTTCTAGCCTTCCAAGATCAGTAAAAGGAGGACCCAGATTGTTGGGGGCAATATGCTGACTCTATAAACCGCTTAGAGAGGGCTGTGAAGCGGTATATAAGTCTAAGTGCTATTACAATTGCAATTATATGAAGGGGCTCAGTACTATATTTGTCTGTCTATAGGTCTGAGCTATTGACAGAATAGCTTTCTGAACAGCACCAAATTTGTAAATTAGATGAAATACCTTCATATATTGTTCATTTCCTACATTTCCAAGAATAGGGGCACTAAAATACTATTGCTGACAAGCTAATAAAACATCCTCCTTTCTGTGATTTTTCCATTATAGACTACATCAGACTTGCCATTTTTATAAAACATAGTAACCACATTTATCAGAAGAATTGTTATAGATAGATAGATAGATAGATAGATAGATAGATAGATAGATAGATAGATAGATAGATATAGGTATAGGTATAGATATAGATAGATATATAGATATAGATATAGATATAGATTATAGATATGTAGGTCTTTGGTTATTTGGGTCTTCTCCCGCGTAAAATTGGAAGTGTCTTGGCGACATTTCGACAAAGTCTTATTCGCCAGCTTCAGGTTGGTGTTTTCGGCTTCGTGCTTCTAGGAGCAATGTGAGATCACAGCTGTTTCTTCCTTTTAACTGCTGGTGGGGGTGTGAACTGATTGGGTGGGAGCTTGGCTGTGTTCTGATTGGGTGGAGGTGTGTTCTGATTGGTTGGGGGCTTGGCTGTGATCTGATTGGATGGGGTTTGGCTGTGCTCTGATTGGCTGGGGCGGTGTTCTGTTTGGGTGGGGGCTTGGTTGTGCTCGGGTTAGTCTGAGTTGCAGGGAGATTTGAGCTGGTGAGCTGTGTTGCTGTTGTTTGGCTTTGTGTTCGTGGCCGTGCTACCTCTTCATGGTGGGTATCAGTCTGCTTCAGGTATGGATTGGGTGGGTTTAGAGTGGCTAATGATGCAGTTGCGGTCTGGCTTCTGGTCCGTGGTCGTGCTTCATCATCAGTGTGGGTTTGAGTCTGCTTTCTGCGTGGATGTGTGGTGGTGACATCCTGTGTGGCTCTCATGAGTGTGGGTCTGGTGTCATTCCTCGTGTTAGGGACTCGTTTGTCAATAAGGGTGGGTTTCCAAATGGCTGGTAGGCGGGAGATATCATCTCATTTATTCATGCTGTGTGGGCGTTTTTCTATCTCGATGGCTTCTCTGATTATTCTGTTGTTGAAGTATTCAGTTTTGGTGATAGTTCTGGTCTTTTTAAAGTCAATTTCATGTCCTGTGGCTTTGAGGTGTTGGACCAGGGAAGAAGTTGGTTCTTCTTTTCTGACTGAGTTCTTGTGTTCTTCAATGCGTGCACTTATTCTTCTGTTGGTTTGTCCGATGTATGTGGTAGGGCAGGCGGTGCATGGGATTTCATATACTCCTTGATTTTCTAACTCAATTTTGTCTTTGGGGTTCCTTAGGATGGTGGATATTTTTCGGTTTGTGCAGAATGCTGTCTTCATGTTGTGTTTGTGGAGGATTTTGCTGATTCTGTCTGTGGTGCCTTTTATGTATGGGAGGAGGGCTTTGTCGTTTTCTTGTTCTCTGTCTTGGATTTTAGTGGGGGTTTCTTTTTGGATTAGGTTGGTAATCTTATTTCTTTGGAATCCATTGGATGTTAGTACGTTATTGAGAGTGTGTAGTTCGGTTTTTAGGTGTTGTTCGTCAGCTAAGTGTTTTGTTCTGTAGATGAGTGTCTTGGCTACGGAGTTGATCTGGGCTGGGTGGTGGTGTGAGAGTGCATGCAGATAGCGGTTAGTGTGTGTTTTCTTCTGGTAGATGGTGTGTCCTAGGGAGCCATTGGATTTCCTGTAGACTAAGACATCCAGGAAGGGAAGTTGGTTGTTTGCTTCTGTTTCCATGGTGAACTGTATTTTGGGGTGTAGGCTGTTGAGGTGTGTAAGGAACTTTTCTTTCCCGTGTGGCCAGATTATGAAGGTGTTGTCTACGTATCTGAGCCAGAGTTTGGGTTTGTGATCAGATTTTTCTAGAGCTTGGGTTTCAAAGTGTTCCATATAGAGGTTGGCAATGACAGGTGAGAGGGGTGATCCCATGGGTGCTTCTTCTATTTGTTTGTATTTTTGTCCGTTATAGATGAAGTATGTGTTGGATAGGCAGTGGTTGGTCAGATCTAGGATGTGCTTGGGGGGGTTATATTTGTTTTGGATAACTGTCAGGGCTTCTTTGATTAGTACTTGGGTGAAGAGGGATATGACATTGAAGCTCACAAGTAGGTCACTGGGCTGTAAGTTTTGTTTCTTTATGATGTCTATGAACTGGAATGAGTTTTTTACGTGTGAGGTGATGAATTCTGCATAGGGCTGTAGTTGTTTGGCGGAAATTTGGCTAGGTTTTGTAGAGGTGAGCCTATGGAGCTGACTATGGGTCTAAGTGCGGTTTCTTCTATGTGTATCTTGGGGAGACCATAGAGCTTAGGGCATCTGGATGATTTCTCTCTGGGAATGATTCTTTGCTGGATCTCTTCGCTGATGGGGGAGGCTTTTATTTTGGATCTAGTGGTTTTTTCCAGGTAGGTGGTGGGGACTGTATTTAGGGGTTTGATCTGATCCTAGATTTTGCAGCTAGATCCTAGATTTTGCAGCTACTAAGAAGGAAATCTTTCTCCATGCAATTTGCAATCAATTTGTATATCCCATAATGGTTACTTGGCTGCTCATGTAGATGGCTTCTAAAGGGAATAACAATAGCAATAGCACTTAGACTTATATACCACTTCATAGACTCGAAATCACCAACATCCTTTGCACCAGCAAGCCACCCAAAAGCAACTTATCCAAAGAGGAACAGACAGCACTACTTAACCTGAAAGAAGACACCAGCATAATAATCCTACCAGCAGACAAGGGCAATGCCACGATGGTTATGAACACATCTGACTACCAAACCAAATTAACCAACCTACTCCAAGATTCCACATACAAACCCCTGCCAGAGTGCAGCTGCATCATTAGCCACTCTAAACCCCTCCAATCCATACCTGAAGCAGACTGACACCCACTATGAAGAGGTAGCACGGCCACGAACACAAAGCCAAACAACAGCAACGCAGCTCACCAGCTCAAATCTCCCTGCAACTCAGACTAACCCGAGCATAACAGAACACCCCCCCCAGCCAATCAGAGCACAGCTAAGCCCCCAGCCAATCAGAGCACAGCCAAGCCCCCAACCAATCAGAACACACCTTCACCCAATCAGAACACAACCAAGCTCCCACCCAATCAGTTCACACCCCCACTATCAGTTAAAAGGAAGAAACAGCTGCGATTCCACATTGCTCCTAGAAGCACGAAGCTGAAAACACCAGCCTGAAGATGACAAATGAGTCTTCATCGAAATGTCGCCAAGACACTTCCAATTTTACACGGGAGAAGACCCGAATAACCAAAGACCTACATACAAACACCCGCGAAAACCTCAGAAAACAAATATATATATATATGTGTGTGTGTGTGTGTGTGTGTGTGTGTGTGTATGTAGATGTAGATGTAGATGTATATATATATATATAAATGTATATATAAATGTATATATGTATACACACACACTTTCTGGTTGCAGGGGAGAATACAGAGTTATCTTGCAAATTCTCATTCAATAATATGACCAGATATATTTTTCCTTCTATTTTTCTGTGGTAGCCACTGTTTTTTTGGAATTTTGGAAAAGAAGACGAGCAGTAATTGCTTATGACTGGGACTTAATTGACTGGGAAGAAGAGGAGGTTTGTATGGATAATATGTCACAATTTTAACTAATATTAATGTACTATTAACAGACTTGGTTATAATATAAACAGAAAATACTGAAGATGATTGCCTGTCACATAGAGCTTAGTTTGTTTCCTGGTATCTCTTTTAGCTATTCTAGTCTATGTCATTTTAGCTGAGTCACTGTCTTGGAGAAGACACAAATCAGTCAACAGTCTGACCAATGTGAAACAGTAAACAGAAAATGATGGGCGACTGTAAAAAAAAAAAAGGCCAAGCAATGTTAAGGAATCTTACAGCCATTTCTTGCAGAGAAGAAACTCATGTAACGGTATAGTGATCATCTATTCTATAGTTCTAATTTGGAGAAAACTGTCAGCAAATCATACATTTTTTCCCAAGAAAATAAGGACCTAATTACACAATGTGTCAGTTGTTTGGTTTTTAGTTAAATGAAGGGATGTGTAAAATTAAATTATGTGTTCATTTAGAATTCTTTTGGTATAATAAGCACGATATAAGAAATACTGAACCCTTCTATCCCCACATAAGAACCAGGTCATCACTCTGCTTGTAGCAGTAATTGCCAATATGTTAATTTGCCCAGAGGCAAACACCAAACATCAGTGTTATCTTAGGCCATCTAAGGTCACTGCTATTATAGAATCAAGCAAAGCACCACCTCAGAATCAGTGAAAGATGCCAATGAAAGAAGTGAGTGCAATTAATGAATTAATGGCAAAAAGTAGTAGTAGGGCCAAGATGTTTATTTTATGAGATCAAGCAGGCCAGAAAGCTGAGGACAGCTCACAAAGGGTCCTTTTGTGATTTTTGATTCTCTTGATCCTGTCCCAACCATATTAATTCTTGGCTGCAAGATACTTAGTTAAAATATGATAATTGACCCTCTATTGGTATGTTTTTATAGTGAAAGAAACCGAGGGAAGAAACAGTAATTTTCCTGAACTTTGAAGAATTTTCCTGTATTGTACAGGAAACTAAAATAATCCTGTCAAAAACTAAAATAATCCTTTAGCTTTGTAAAGATAACTCTACCTCTCTGTAAAGGATTACAATAGTATTTTATTAGTTTCTTAGCAATGCTTTTAAATATTTTTAACATCTTGGCCTATTGGCTTGGCTGAATGTCATGTATTAATAAAAGCTTCACAAAATTACTAAAAGCTCAAGCTCTCTACACAATTATATCTAATTCTTTTTTTAACGTTTGTATTCTTTAGGAAGAAATACGCCCCCAGTTTGAAGCCAAGTACTCCAAGAAAGAGAGAATGAATCCTATATCTGGAAAACCAGAGCCTTATCAAGCATTTGCAGATAAATGCAGCAGAATGATTGTTTCTGCATCTGGAATATTTTTTATGGTTTGAAATATTTTAATTCATTGTTTTTCCTGAAAACTAGATTTTTAAAATATCAGCAAAATGGAGATCATATATATTTTAAAGTAGCATTAAGCCATCTTTTTAGTTTTGTTTTCCTGTTTTAAAATCATTTGTGTCACAGAGTTGTCTTATGTTCTAAAAAGAACATAAGAATATAAGAACATAATATTAAAGAAATTTAATATTCAGTAATATTATTCCTGAAACACTTACTTGCTAACATATTTAATAAAAATGAAATCCAGGAGTGATCAATTTAAACAATGAAAATAAAACAAAACTCTAGCATGTTTTTTTTAAAAGTTCCAACAAGGAAAATCTAGCAAAGGAAAGTGTTCTTATCTAATATTAGTGCAGATTAATTCAAGTTATTGTTTGATATGTTTCCCCTCCAAGCATACACACTATAGATTTATATCTTTTTTTAAAAAAAATTAAAGACTTCTCCACAATTCAAGCTAATATTGAATGCAAAATTCAGATCTACTTTTTCTTAAAAGTAGAATTATGTATTCTGTAAACTGACTATCGGCTTAACTCTAAACATTTATATGAATGAGTGTTGAGTGGGATGAGGGGCAGGGTAGGATAGGTTGGAATACATGAAAACACATGGATAATGATATAATGACATAATGATTATGGTTTTGTGTCAGGGTATCTGATACAAATAATACCAGCATTCACGACATTATGACATGCATATCATTTGGTGTTGCTGGAAGTAAAATCTGGTCCAGTTCCAAGCCGAGGGAAAGATGGTGGAAATAAAATGGAGTCAGGCTGCAGGAAAGTAAGTCTCTGTTTATTTGGTAGCCAGAAACTAGTGACAGCAACATGTTTCTGGGGTGGCTGACAAAATGGAGTTGAGAGTAGGTGGGTTTTTATACATTCTATGGGGCTTTGTGATTAAGATGCCTGTTCTTGTGCAATGTACTTTGACCTATGCTTGAGTGTGCCCTTTTAGTATTCTAATCATTGTTGCCTGCCTCCCATTGTGGCTGGGCGGTCATGCCCTGTCTTTGGAGCTGGATAGGGAATGAAGATTGTAGGAGTCTTTGTTTTTCTGCTTTTAACCACATCAGCTTCAGCCTTCTGTGGGAGCTGTAGCTGAAGGCATTTTGTTTATGAATGGAGCTGTCTGGCTTTCTGTAAATGAATAATGAATGGAAAGCTCCAGTTTTCTCAATAGAGACAAAAGTATCTCATTCATAAAATTTAAATATTGGAGGGACTGCTTGGAGTGTTTTCCTAGTAACGAAGAGAAGTGTATGATTTGTTCATAGGAAAGCCTCCTTACTGGGAGCTGAGGGTGGGGGGTTGTGCTGAGTTCCTACAGTGTCATCATAGCTTCCTGCAGATACCCCTGCAGCATAAGGTGATTGTAGTTGTTGTGGTACAGAGGTCCCCTTGCTCTTGAATGTGCTTATGTGAAGTGGAAGAAAACTTATGCCTACAGTAACTTCAGATTTCAAAACAACAAACTATTATTTTATAGTTTTTATTTTGACTGTTATTTATATGAGCTTAACTTTAGCTATGTAATAAAAATAATTGATAACCTGAAACTGATTCTTTAAGCATAAGAGCCGCGGTGGCACAGTGGTTAGAGTGTAGTACTGCAGGCTACTTTTGCTGATCACTGGCTGCCAGCAGTTTGGCAGATCAAATCTCACCAGGCTCAAGGTTGATTCAGCTCTTCATCCTTCCGAGGTTGGTAAAATGAGAACCCAGATTGTTGGGGGCAATATGCTGACTCTCTAAACTGCTTAGAGAGGGCTGTAAAGCACTATGAAGCGGTATATAAGTCTAAGTGCTATTGCTATTGCTATTTGATTCAAGGTTAATGAAATGTTTAATTTAAAACTTATTATTTGTTGAAATGTATTCTTCAAATATTGAAAATATCTGTTTCAAACAGCTGAACTTCATTTTATAGGGGTCATTTAGTATTAAAAAAATGGAGCCAGCATTTATTTTACAGCACAGAGAATTGAATGTTCTATGCTGTTACTGTTGTATAAGAACTAAGCGCTTTTCAAAGGTCAAGGGATTATTAAAGCAGTTATTAGCCTGCTTTTACTTGACTTTTGCTTGCTTCTTCTTATCTATTTACAAGTGAAGCTCAGTAAATTATTATATCCTTGCTTTTGCTGATTATCTCCTTTATTTTCAATAGTATCTATCAAATATGTGCTTTAATATTTATAGGTTCCAAAGCATTTCATAATTATTCTATACTGAGACTAGTCTAAGAATTGTATATCCATATTTATGGTAATGGTCATTACTGCCTTCTCTCAATTCTCTTCTAAGACTTTTTTTTTTTTTACTATTGCAGATAAGTGTTGATTGACTTTTCTGAGAGAAGTGGTTCATCATAATAGGTTCTGTTCTCGTAATCAAATCTCACTTCAGTAGAGCAATTAAGCAAATTTCTTTATCTCTTTTAATCAGAGCAGCAATTAACAAACTATTAGTTTAATTGCTTCTCTGAATTTCAGCCTAACTGAATCCTTCAGAAAAAACTAGAGAAAACTGCCAGCCCTTGGATGTGATGCAAGGTTAAGTAAATTCACTGAGAAGTGAAAACTCACAGGACACAAAGTCCTCCAAGCATGAAATTTTATCTTCAGAGAATTAAATTGCATAATTGATCCTGTTAATCTGACACTTGAGTCCTTAAACATTATTTCTTGCCATGACACTAATAATAGGAAGAGATCACATTAAAATGAGGAAGGAAATCAGGGACAAACCCCCACATATGTCCCATTTAAGAAAATCAGAGTACATTTATAGATTACTTACTTGGATTTATTATTCAGTTGTTGAGAGCTACTGTACTGGTTGTAAACTATACGGTATGTTTTTTCTATCACCTCTTTCTCTAGATCTGTGTGGTGATCGCCGCTGTTTTTGCCATTGTTATATATCGTGTTGTGACTGTCAGTACTTTTGCTGCCTTTAAATGGGCTTTAATCAAGAATAACTCTCAGGTTGCAACAACTGGGACTGCAGTCTGCATCAATTTTTGCATCATCATGCTGCTGAATGTTGTAAGGAAACTTCTTCATACCTTGATTAATTTCAATCTGTGTTTAGGTTGTTTCTTAGTTGTACTCAGATTTCTGTAATATGAAATAGCCTCATCAGAACTATAGCACAACTTGTAGTATATGGCGGTTTAGCCAAAGTTTGTTTATATTTAAAAAGATTATTGAAATAGAATTATTTTAGATGAATCATAAAATGTTTTATAAATGCACATACATATACAGGATTACACTGGTTACATAAATATTGCTTTTCCTGCATATTTCTGGCATAACAGAGATCCACTGTGAACATTTAAAAATAAACAATAGCAAAATTAAGTTGCAGATTGAATAGATCAATCGTGTTAAAGGCACAGTAAGAATTTGAGAAATTCAAGAGGAATATCTCAACAAAAATTACATATGTAATTTTGGGAAGCTCCCAGAGGTAGAGCAGAGTATGACATGGATGGAAGGATGGATGGATGGATAGATATAGATACAGTTTTAAACGCAAAATCTTACTGACTTTCTTTTTAAAATGTCTACAGAGCTATTTAGAGCATTTTGAATCCCGCTGATTTTGCCTATTCATTATTGGTTTGCGTTTGTACAAATCTATATTTCAAGACAACTGAGACAGTGCTTTGAGAAAGGTATATTTGAGACTTGATGTTTTGTATTTATTATAAATGCAAATAAGATAGATAGACAGACAGACAGACAGATAGATCAATAGAATAAGACTTCAGCATTTTTACAATGTGAACAAACTATTTCTTCCGCTGCTCATTTAATATTATTAAATATTTCACTAAAGATAGAGTAATGGTTAAAAATTGTTTAAAATATAAAATTAGAGCCCACCATTCCATTTAACTTGGTTTGGAAATATAATTTGGAAAAATAGTGTTCTTCACTTCGATTTTTTAAGCACAATTTATAATAAAATAGATAAAGTATCTTAATCAGAAGCAGACCCATTGCTAAAAAGTGAACAATACAATCTCTTTTTAAAGTATGTAAAAATTAGATACTAGCAGTACAAATCTTATGTGAATCTAATAAATACATTATTGATTATATGCCATCAAATTGGTGTCAACTCCTAGTGACTGCATAGACTTTATAGTATAAATATTAGAAAAATGCTAAATTACTTGGAGAAACAAATATGGAAAAATGAACCCTTTTATAATCTGTCTGCTTACCAGAAGAAATTGAAAAATTTAGTGCATTTATATATTTTTGGATGAAAACACTGTTTCTTCTCACACCAAGGCCATAGTAATATTTGAACAGGAATAAATTGCCCTTCTTTTCTATTCCTGCTTTTCCGCCAATGATTAGAGTTTTAACTTTAAGAGAAAGTGCTTATTTCCATTTATAATAAATATAAACATAACTAATTCATCTCAAATATACCTTTCCCAAAGCACTGGGGGCAGAGGTTGACCTCGAGGCGCCTCGCATGGGGAGTGCCTCAAGGGTCGGTCCTCTCGCCCCTTCTGTTCAACATTTATGTAAAGCCACTGGGCGAGATCATCCGTGGTTTTGGGGTGAAAGTCCATCAGTACGCTGATAATATTCAGCTGTACATCTCCACCCCGGACCACCCCAATGATGCCCTTGACATGATGTCCTGGTGTCTGGAGGCCGTGCAGGTCTGGATGGGGAGAAATAGGCTCAAACTCAACCCCTCTAAGACCGAGTGGCTGTGGCTTCTGGTGTCCCGATATAGTCAGCTGGCGCCATTGCTGACTATTGGGGGTGAATCTCTACCCCCCACAGAGAGGGCCCGCAATCTGGGTGTCCTCCTGGATGCACAGCTGTCTTTAGAAGAGCATATGATGGCCGTGGCCAGGGGGCCTTTTTATCAGGTTCGCCTGATTTGCCAGTTGCAGCCCTTTCTGGACTGGGAGGCCTTGCGCATGGTCACTCATGCCCTTGTCACCTCCCGGCTGGACTACTGTAATGCTCTCTACATGGGGCTCCCCTTGAAGAGCACTCGGAGGCTCCAACTGGTCCAGAATGCGGGCGCGACGCGTGCCCATCTGACACCTCTCCTGCGCGAGCTGCACTTGCTCCCAGTGGTCTTCCAGGTGCGATTCAAGGTGTCGGTCACCACCTTTAAAGCACTCCATGGCTTAGGACCCAGGTACCTTTGAGACCGACTTCTGCCACCAATAGCCTCCCACCAACCAGTCCGCTCCCACAGAGAGGGCCTCCTTAGGGTGCCATCGGCCAAGTTATGTCAGCTGGAGTCACCCAGGGGGAGGGCCTTCTATGTGGGAGCTCCTGCCCTATGGAATGAACTGCCCCCGGAAATTCGTAAGATCACTGACAGTGTATTTCGCTGTGCCCTCAAGACCCTGCTGTTCCGCCAGGCCGGGCTATCAATCTAAATAATTTTAAATTGGGTGTTTTAAATTCTGGGTTTTAATTTCAGACAAAATATTTAATAATTTTAATTGTTTTTAATTGATGTCTTTTTTCTGTATTTTTAATGTGCTGTACACTGCCCTTAGTCCTTCAGGAGAAGGGCGGTATAGAAATATTATTATTATTATTATTATTATTATTATTATTATTATTATTATTATTTAATCGGTAGTGAGATTCACAGTCTTTGAGGCTGGTTAATAGCTCAGCAGCTCGAGTCCTAACCAAGGACCTAGGAACTGTTAAGATATCGTCGGAGGATGTAAGCTGTTCCGAGTAAGGTGGTTTTTTGTAGAGTCAAAATGTTCAAGTCTGGTAAATTTAGAATTTCTAAATAGCAGGGTAGCCCTTTGGGTATTGCTCCAAGGGCTCCAATTACAATCGGAACAACACATGATTTCTTTTTCCATAGTCGCTCAACTTCGATTTGCAAGTCCCGGTATTTTGTGATTTTTTCTTGCTGCTTATCTTCAATCCGTGCATCACCAGGTATTGCAATGTCAATGAACCATACTTTTTTCTTTTCAACTACCGTTATGTCAGGTGTGTTGTGGACCAAGTGCCTGTCAGTCTGAATCCTAAAGTCCCACAAGATCTTGAGTTTCTCATTCTCTAGAACTTTCTCAACCTGATGTTCCCAGTGGTTTTTGCTGTACTCAAATCCAAACTTCTGGCACAATTTCCAGTGAATGATCTTAGCAACACGGTCATGGCGTTGTAGGTAGTCGGTTTGTGAAATTTTGCTGCATCCACTGATCAGGTGGTCGACTGTCTCATCTTTCTCATTACAGAGGCGGCATTTGCTGTTGGTGGTAACATGTTGAATTTTTGCCTTCATGCAGTTTGTGGCTAGGGCTTGTTCTTGAGCTGCCAAAATAAAGCTTTCTGTTTCTTTTTTCAGTACTCCTGATCTTAACCAGTTCCAAGTTAGTTTCTGGTCACCTTTGCCTTCAATACTTTTCAAGTATTGGCCATGAAGAGCTTTGCTTTTCCAATTTTCAGCTCGCTGCTCAATTACTTCTTTCTTATATTCTGCTTTTGTTTTAGTTGTTTTTAAAAGGCCTCCTTTATTTACTTCCTTAATCATTGGTTCTTCACTTTTCTGGATGTAATCATTCAAGCTGCATTTTTCTTCTTCCACAGTCTGCTTTACTTGTAGGAGTCATATTATTATTATTATTATTATTATTATTATTATTATTATTATTATTATTATTATTATTATTATTATTATTATTATTATAGATTTTTACAAATGCAAACCAATATTGAATATCCAAACTCAGTGGATTCAAAATGCTCTAAACTAACTCCGTAAGCATTTTTAAAAGAAAGATCAGTAAGATTTTGCCTCTAAAGCTGTCATTATCACCGCTAGAATAGAGAAATAAGGAATGAAGGTAGTAAGCACATAACGTTCGTCAAATCGGATTTATATATTACATTAAAATTATATGCTGTTTTTCATTTTTTGCAGTTGCACGAAAAGGTAGCTCTTTTTCTGACAAACTTAGGTAAGTAATGAAAATGAAGTAATATGTTTCATGGTTATCATGCACCTTCATTTCCTGCATGAATGGAGCTAACAGTATACTGTATTATTTATTTCTCTGTGGCTCTGTATGTATTTATGTGTATTTGTATATGTTCATGTTTCCACAAATCAACTTACGTTTCTATATGCCAGTTTTCCCATTCATCCGGTCTTCCATCCTACAGAGCAAGGATGCAAAGAAATAAGACCTGGAACAATTCCTTGTATAATAGACAATACTAAACAAAAGAGGTAACTAGTTGAATCCCTATGTGATACAGTTGCATATACAGTGGTGGGCTGCTGCCGATTCGGACCGGTTTGGGAGAACCGGTAGTTCAGACAATCAGCTGGCCCCGCCCACCCGCACCCACCCTATCCTGTCCTATATTTCCTTCTTTCTGGCTCAGCTGATTTGCATGGCACAGCTGATTTCCGCACCTCGGCGGTTCTACTTACTGGGGCTGCCTTAGAAAGTAAGCAGCTGAGCTTCATATTGCTGTATTTTGAATGCTGCACGCAAGTGCATTAGGCAAATGCATGTGCAAAGCCTGTGGGTGGGTGTGAAGCTCATACTCATAGAACCAGTTGTTAAACCGGTTGTAGCCCACCACTGTGCATATGTATTAAATTTTTTGCACAAAAATTCTATTCACATGATTAGATTGAACTGTAACTGATGTTACTTGTCCTAAACAGCATAAAATGTTAGTTCTAGTTTTAAACTTGTACAATCTATTTAAGAACCATCAGTGTGAGACAGACTTTGTAAAAAGCTGGAGTTGTTTTTGCTATGTCAAAAAAAGGTCTTTGATTCCAGATTGAATTTTCCCCTTCACTACATTAAACAATACAATGCTTTTTTTCTCAGAGTTTGTTTACAACCAAGTGTTTATGTGGCATGCCTTGCCTAACTAAGTGCTTGAATTTTTCAACTAGCATCTTTAAGATGTTTTAGTGTTGTTTTTTCAGGCACTATTAATATGTAGTAGGAAGGAAAGTTCTCCAAACAACTCCCTTTGAAACTTATTCTCCAGCATTTTAGAACGTGTTCTGTCAGACTTTGGTACAAGAGGAACAAATGCAAAAGATACCATGTGGGACCAGACATTCTTTCTGTAAAACAATGTTTATTTGTTAGAACTCTGTAACAAGTCATCTGAGTAGAATGTTTACAACCTTAGTAGTTTTGCGAATGAAGGTAAATCTACATGGCCTAGGATAATGTTGGAGGATGCAATCAGATTTACCACCAATTTATCAAGTACATAGGAGCCGAGGGACAAAATGAAATAAAAATCAACGACTTAATAGCCAGCCATCAATAGTAATTATCAACTAAAAGCTACACACAACCAGGCACCATATAAAATAAAATGCATAGAATAGCCCAATGCACATACTCTGGAGAGAGAGAAGTTCCCTGAAAATGGGCTGCAGCACAAGCCCAGAAGCTTAGAAGAATAAACCTTTGGTCCCAATGACTGACTCAGATAGGATCCTTAGTACGGGTAGCTTTTCTTACAGCTACTGTATCTAGTTGCAGCTAACATTTGTACTAGCTCCTATTTTCTAAAATTAGATCATATGGCCAAGTATATGAAAGTCCTATTGGACATCAGTTCCTCCCACATCATCATATTTTTCTCTCCACAAAATAACAGAAAATTTAAAGTTGGCCTCTTTGGGTCCTAAATACAATTGAGCTGCTGAGAATACTATATGAATCAATCCACTCACATCCCAGTTGATGTCCGTTGAATTCATGCATTTTTCGCACTTTTAAAGGCCAGGAATAGTTCCAGGTTCAGATCTCTCTCTGTTCAGTTACAAGCATCTCCAACCGGAAAACTGAAAGCAAAGAAACTTTCTCTATAGAGAGCAGGCAGAACCTGCGAGTTCCTGCTGGTGATACTGTCTGCTTGCATTATGTATACTACTTATCTTGCAGTGTTTCTCAACCATGGCAATGTTAAGTTGCGTGAGTTCAGTACTAAGAATTCTCCAGCCAGCCTTTCTGGAAGTTGAAGTCCACATATGTTAACATTACCAAGGTTGAGAAGTACTGTCTCAGAAACTAGACTTTCCCTGAATATGGGCTGCATTATAAGCAAGATCTGTAACTAAGTTTACCAGGACATTTCTAGACATGTAGGGTGCATGCAGTTTCCCCAAATCCAGCATTCAAATTTCAATAAAGATTACAATTTCCTTTTTTTTTTTCATTACAGAGCAGCCTCGTACTGAATCTGAGTGGGAAAACAGCTTCACTTTGAAAATGTTTCTTTTTCAGTTTGTTAATCTGAACAGTTCTACCTTTTACATAGCATTTTTCCTTGGAAGGTAAGATTAAATAATATGATATCTGCCTCTGTAAAATTGTCGTTTGTTTTGGATTCATGCTAAATATGCCTTAAGTAGTAGAATACAGTATGTCCCTTGAAAGTTCCTAAAATGTAGATTAAATGTGATCACTAAAGATACTTTTAGGGAGTCACATTGTCTAATACCTTCTGTTTTTTTATCTGTAATACCACTTACATAAGAACATGCTATTCCCTTGTGGTTAAGTAATGTTACAGCAAGTGCAGAAAAGCAGTAAGAAAGAGTAATGAAAGGACATAGGGGAAATATCCCCACCCCCCTTCACTGTATCTTTCAATAAATTCCATCTTTCTTTCACTATGTCCATCCATTAATTCATACATTGACTTTTGTCACAGCTTGGTTCCATCCAAAACTACTTTGTCTATCTTCTTCTTACTATCAGCCCATTCAATCTTCTTTGTGTGATTTAATAATTCATTTTCTATATAAAACCAAGCCCTTTCAACACCATTCTTTTGTACTGTATCTATAAAAATGTTAAACAAGAAATATTATCTTACTCTCTGTTCAGTCTTTAATTAAGCATTTCAATTATTCCCATGCGTGCTTTACTTCAATCACATCTGCCTAGAGTTGTTCAACAGTGAGTTGAGCAACATATAAATTTAATAAAAATAAATCATATACCACAGTATCACCCATTTTTCAGTATTCAGTCCACATTCATTAAGTATCTATTCATTCTTGACACTATCTGTTCTAAATTTATTACATATTTCTTGATTAAATCTTTCCCACTGCATTGCTCTTCCTTTTAAATTTCTCCTCAGCTTTCTTGTAATGAAGTGAATGAAAAAGTATATTATAAGCAGCCATTTTAGCTTCTTTTAATAAACATAAGTTCCTTGCATACATATTACCAGTATGTATTGCCATCATGTGCAAAACCTAAATCTCTCCATCGATTTTTTTCCATCTTTAATAAATACTAGGCAATCTAAAACTTCTTGGGTCATCATTTCAGAAATATTTCCTTACCAGATTCCCCAGTGCCTTCAACAATGGCAGAGCTTCTAATGCACTGCCTTCAATGGAAAAATTGGGATACATTCATTTCATACTGATAATAGCCCATGTTGGGATGTATAGCACAGTCAAACATCAGTACAGTGAATCTTTTATGACATTTTCTATTATGTCAAAACAGTTATAAGGTAGTTTTATGTCATAATGTGTTTTATAAAATTTACCAAATTTTAATTCCACATGAATCATGGGTCCCAGATTTTGGACTCATTCTATAAGTTAATCCACTTGAGGTTTATACATGACTACGCTATATAGCACTTTCCCATGGCACCCACCTCCCTACAATTTGTACCACACCTGCCTGTCTCCCCACTCGTGCACGTTCTGTAGTGCCTGCCTCTAATACCTTCCCACACTCTGTAGTGCTCTCCCAAAGCACCGTCCCATTTGACCTCAGCTCTCACCTGCCATCCTGCTTGCCTGATTTCCCATCTTACCACATGACAGTCCATGCTTAATGACCCATGTGGTTTTTGAGTTATGGCAACAACTAGGATTGCAAGGACTGTGATTGCTGAGTAATGTGGTCATGTGATATGCTTTATAATGGCATCACTTAATGATGGAAATTCCAGTTCCACTTGCCATTATAAACCAAGAACTACCTATATTTAGGACAATATGTCACAAGCATAACTAAAGCCCAGATTTATTGCAAGCGTGCTAAAGCTATTCTTCACAAGATAAGATCTCTACCAGCAGTTTAAATGCTATGTTGCAAACTAACTCCACAAATAGGTGAATGAAAAGATGTATCTAGGTGTCTGAGTGGACCACTGCTTAAGTATGAGTCAGCAGTGTACTGCAATTGTGAAGACCCTATTGTCTTTTAATACATCAATACATCAAATAATCATTTGGAATGGTTCACTTTTTTAATAAAATGTTTTGGGGATGTTTACCAACACCTGAAAATTATCAAATTCATCGTTTGTTTGAAAGATCAGTATGTGCTTTATCATGAATATTTTGATATGGCTAAGCTGAAGCAGCTATCTATGAATCAAAACCAAGAACAAAATTATTATTGTTAGCCAACGTCTTGTTTTTACACAGATAGGAAAAATAACTTTTATGTTTCATCTAGATCAGAGGTGTCAAACTTGGATCTGGCCCGTGGGATGCTTAGATCTGGCCCACAGTGCTGCCCTGGAAATAGCAAAGGATCAGCCCGTGGCACCTCTGCCAGCAAAAATGGAGCTTGGAAGGGCCATGCGCAGCCCCCCCAAGCTCTGTTTTCACTGGCAGAAGGCTGCAGGAGGCCATTACAGCAAAAAGGAAGCCTGAGGGTGAACTCGGCCCACCCGAGCTCCGTTTTTGCTAGCAGAGTGCTAGCAAAACAAACTGCTAGCAAAAGTGAATCCCCTCCAACCCCGCCTAGGCCACCACAGGTGACCCATACATGAGTGACGTTGATCTGGCCATGCCCATGCCCACCTGGCCACACCCACCCAGCCCCCCCGAGACCAAACACAACCCTGATACGGCCCTCAATGAAATCGAGTTTGACACCCCTGATCAGGATTCTTATATAAACCACAAAAATACTTTAAAAAAACAATTGGTACATTGTACATTCAAATACTAACTACTAAATACTAAATGCAAATTTAATGCCCTTTTCCATGGAAAAATACAATTGTGCCTCTTGTCTTTGATCTTCTCCTCTTACATTCCTATTGTTTTGATCAAAAACGTACCTGCAAAGAGATGATGACCTCTCTTATGTTGAAGGTTTACAGGTCACCCTGGTGCCTACCTCAGGCTGATAAACAGATGGAGACTAGAAGAAGTAAGTGTTTTATATTAATATTGAAGCATATTGTACAAAGTTTCAAGGCATACATTCTTAGGGTTCAAATAAGTTATGCAGAACTATCTGGAAGTATATCACACTTTATAGTATCTAAAATATATCTAATGTACTAAAAATAACATATGAAGTAATTAATGGTGCAATTTATTGGAAGTAATTGCTATTGTGTTAGTGAGGCCTACTCCTATATAAATGCATGTGGAATTGTAATTAAAGGATGCACTGCAGTTTAAATCCAATAACTGTACACAGTTGTTCAGAATATAGTCCAGTTTAACTCCATTTGACTGAAGGCTGCTGTTCAAGTTTTTTCTGGCTTTGTATTGTCCATGGCAGCAGGCAGATGTCAGTAAAGCTTAGGTTGTGATCACTCCCAGACTGACCAGTCTGTAGACCTCATTGCCCATTCTGCAGAAATCATTTTCCTAGCAGGTGAAAATGCACAGCAAATCATTAATAGGTCTGGGAAGGTTTTCAAACTTTACAGCCAATCAGTCATACAAATAAAAACTGATTTTCTTGATTTCCCACTTCAATCCTTGTAGCTTCTGTTATTAATGCCAATGCAAGACATCACCTTAAACTGCTATTCCCAGGGACCAAAGCTCATATCCTAGCCTCTCTGGCTCAAAAAAATCCTCAATGGGTTATGATTTGCCCAACCTAGCATAAGCACTTATGCATAAATTTAAACAGTAGTATGTAAAATTGTCCTCCGTAAATTTAAAACAGCAAGATAAAAGAAAGTGTTTGAATGATGTACATAATGACAATGCAATAAGGAAACATACAAGGCTGAGTTCTGTGAAATGTATATTGCCAGTATTCCTCAGTATGAATGCTGATGTTTCCTTCCAATAATTCCCAGTCAGCATGTCTTAAACTTCTCTTTGTTCCCTTGCTGCCTGCTTCTTCTGCAGTGCCACCCTAGTGGATGCCTTATTGATCTCTGTATGCAGATGGGTATTATAATGGTGCTAAAGCAGACTTGGAACAACTTCATGGAATTAGGCTACCCGTACGTATGTGCTTTTTAAAAATATACATATTAATGCTTGCTTATTGTAACATGTACAGAATACTTGCTGACAGATACCTCCTGGGCAATGTAACCTGTTCATTCTGCTTTTGGAGATAACTATTTTTATTTATTGTGAAGAGATGTCAGATCCTTTATATCAATGGTCCCCAACCTTTGAAGCTTGGTGGCCCAGCTTGGGGGGGGGGGAGAAAGGAACTGGGCTCCGCAAACGGTGGGTCAGCCTTTATGCAGCTTGATTCGCACATGCGGTCCAGCCTGCCACTTATATGCATCGAGTTGTGCGTGTGCCAGCCTACCACTCGCATGGTCCAGTTGCAAATAGGCTACGGGGTACAGCTCAGTAGTGGGTCACAGCCCCGGGGTTGGGGACCCTTGCTTTATATAAATTGAAATAGTAATAAACAAAGGTTTCTGTGTTGCCAAATTATTTGTTATACTGCGTCATCCTGGAGTTTCAAAATCACCTTCTCTTTTTCATTTCTTAATATATAGGCCAAACACCTTCTTGGTTTATTTGGATGTTCAAAGTTATTTTGTTTAAGGGTGTTCAATTTATTCTCTAATTATCTAAACACATAGGTAATATGTTTGGTTTAGAATGTTTATCTTGTAGGTGATTTCCTTAATTCTTCTTTGCTTTTAATTTCTTGTAAGATCTCTCAGATGTTTCCTGGGCTTTCTTTTTCAATTTGCTTCCATCCCATACTCTTTTTGTCTATTCCTTTGTTTAGATTTTTGTCAAACAATTCTGTTAACTTCTCTTTGACATCTTTACTATTTACTCTTTCTATAATAAAGTTTCATTTCCATCTAAAGTTTGCTGATTTCTTTCTTAAAGTCAATTCAACTGGATTGTGATCAAAGAAAACTTTTGAGGCCAGAATAACTAATTTTTTGGAAATTCTTATCATGTCTATTTTGAAAATGATTGGTGAAAAATTGGTGTATTCTCTAGAATTACTATTTTTTATCTGTAGATATTGACTAATGTTAAATTTTCTACAAGAAACACTTTGGCAATTTTCCTTGGGTAGTTTTGATTGTTTTTTCAACTTTGGTAGATTTAACACTAACATATGTTTGTAGAAAGTATTTCTATTGTTCAGTGCATAAATTCCCAGCAGGCAGGTTTTTTGGCCATCTAGTTCTGTTTCTACCCTTACATATTTACCATACTGAACAGTTGTTATTAATTATGGTTTCAATTGGGTGATGTATAGAACACTGCCATATTTGATTCTGCTGAGCTAAATTCATATACATTTTTGTAAATTAAGTATTTTACATCTTTATTTCTAATATGTTTCCTGAAGACACATTATATCCTTTTTTTAAAGTGGTGAAATAGATTTTTTCCCCTCCTTTGGGGGGGGGGAGTTTATTTATTAATTTATTATTTATTAATCGAATTTCTATACCGCCCTTCTCCTTCCGGACTCAGGACGGTGAACAGCCAATTTAAAACCAATAACAATATGGTGAGTTAAAATGTACTAAAAGTCCATATAAATTTAGGCTGAAAATATATCGAATAAAACACTAAACTCTAAAAATTTAAATAATTTAAAATAATTTAAAATTTAAAATATTTAAAAATATTTAAAAATAGGAGGGATCAGGCAAGTCCGGCAAGTTGGAAGAAATGAGTCTTCAACGCCCGACGAAAGGTCCGGAGGTCAGCAATAGTTCTCAGATCTGGAGGGAGATCGTTCCAGAGGGTGGGGGCTACCACAGAGAATGCTCTCCCCCTGGGGGTCGCCAGCCGGCACTGTCTGGCTGACGGCACCCTGAGGAGGCCCTCTCTGTGGGAGCGAACCGGCCGGTGGGAGGCAATAGGTGGCAGAAGGCGGTCCCGTTTTTGAAAAGTCTGTGTCCATAGCCCTTATCATTTTTTCTCATTTCATGCGGTTATATACTTAACTTGTCTCTCAATTTGTTTGGATGTTCGCTCCTCAGTGCCTTTCTGGGTCTGTTGTAATTCATTTTTGTATTTCTCTAGAAATTCTCTGGCCTTTTGAATAGTATTTAGTCGAAATATGTTTTGTTGGAAGGTAAAATCTATGTATTCTAACTTTTCCCAACAAAATGAGTGGTTTTAATATTTCCGTTAGGAAAGAGTAGTCTTTTCTTATACATAGGATTCTAATAAGAATTTCTTTCAAAATAATTACCTCTACATTGTTGAGCTTCAATTTGGATTTGAAATGGCATTGGAGGATTTGTTCTCTTGTTACTTTCCTTTAAAAAATGCACCAACGAATCTCTTGGAGCCTTTCTTATTGTCGTGTAAAAAGAGTTAATTCTATATATTTTGTCATATATGGATTTATTTATTTTTTTAAATCTACTTGTCAAACAAAGAAATCAGCTAGAGCTTGGGTCACGTTTTCCTGGATGTCTTCATCTGGGTCCTCTAGGATAGCTCTAAATCTTAAACACTGCTAAT
Source organism: Masticophis lateralis (assembly GCA_030761175.1). Lineage (NCBI taxonomy): Eukaryota > Metazoa > Chordata > Lepidosauria > Squamata > Colubridae > Masticophis > Masticophis lateralis. Next base: position 35,634,630 of record JAUDYJ010000006.1, on the reverse strand, counting down.
TTTGATGAAATTCCAACAGTGGTGAGTTATAGAGCTCTCTCAAATTATATGCCCACAGCGTAGATATGTTCTCATTCCATCCAGAGGAATTTTCAGCATCCCACCAGTGTTTTCAATAGGAGCTAAGGACCAAAAGTGTCATCTTGCTGAGAAGTGGTTCAGCTTCAGACATTCACAGCTAGATCCGCCACACCAAAACTTTGCATTTTTGGCAATCAGATTAATACATTGGTTATTCCAATTTTTATTTTATACTTTAATGTGCTTATTTTAATTATCTTTTTGTCATGTGGCTATTTTTTATTGGGATTGTGGGAAAATGAGTACCTCTATTAAAAAAAACCCCAAATGTATGCAAAAATGAAAATTTGAAATTTAAGTGATCTGAAAAATATATAAAAATATTATTCACATATGCAGGATAATTCAGAACTGGTGGACCAGACGAAGACTGCGGCAAGAATATGGTTCACAGCAAAAAACAACTTTACCACAATGGGAAAAGGACTATAACTTGCTGCCTTTGAATGCCTATGGACTCTTTGATGAATATCTCGAAATGAGTATGAACAATTTTTTCTTTGTTGCCTGATTCTGGTGTTTTTATATATTACCCATGATCTGATATAATAATGTGTTTTTTAAAAATAAAAACTTCCAGGACACTGTTGCTTCCATTGTAAACTTGTAAAATTATTTTCAGAGAGATAGCCATTTCTCAGCAAAAACATCTCTTGTGGCATTTTGATATAAATTCTCAGGCATCACAGATCTAAGTGTAAATGAAATTAGGTTAACCAGGCATGTTGACACTAAGAGTACTATACTATGCCTTCTAGCATTTCAAACTATAGCATTGATAAAGAGGTATTGAAAGAAGAAACTGATTTAATCTAGAATCTTAGATTTTTTTCATTATTTTGGAGATGATAAAGCATTGTACATTTTGATTTGTAATTTACCATTTTAAGCAGGAATCTGCAAATCTGTAGATGTACTGTTTATTCTGGGATATACTGTCTAGATATTCCAATCTGTACAGAAAGAATATCTTATGAATCTGCCATTGTTAGTATTTAATGTTGTGGGTTGCAGAAGAAATGTTTATTTCTATATAGAAATCATATTTGACCCTTATTCTGAATTTAATTTTTAGTGTACACTTTTACTGGCCTTTGTTAATATACAATACACATAAAATATACGTGGCTAAATATGACATTCCTTCTCTCATTTTCTTTCTCAGTACTCCAGTTTGGATTCACAACCATATTTGTAGCAGCTTTTCCACTTGCTCCACTTCTGGCTTTATTGAACAATATCATTGAAATACGCCTTGATGCATATAAATTTGTCACCCAGTGGAGACGGCCATTAGCTTCCAAAGCAAAAGATATTGGTAAACAGAATCTTTAATGGGTGTAAAGTGTTGGTGCAAATTGAAGTTGAAATTTGTAATCTAAGACCATCTAGTCTTCATCTGGGATATTTTTCAGACTAATCTATCAGATCCTGTCTCATCCAAGAAGTGACAGGGTCTAATCTTAGTTTTGTTTCAAGATCAGCCATGATCAACTGCTAGTGATTACTTGGACAATAAGTAGAGCCATAATTCAAATGTGCCAGCTCATTACTGGTACAAAGCATTTCTTTAACAATATAGACTACTAAAACCAGAGGTGGGTTTCAGCAGGTTCTGATCAGTTCTGGAGAACCGGTAGTGGAAATTTTGAGTAGTTTGGAGAACCGGTAGAAAAATTCTGACTGGCCCCGCCCCCATCTATTCTCTGCCTCCCATGTCCCATCTGATTGGGAGGAAATGGGGATTTTGCAGTATCCTTCCCCTGCCACACCCACCAAGCCATGCCACGCCGACCAAGCCACACCCACAGAACTGGTAGTAAAAAATGTTGAAATCCACCACTGACTCAAACATACATATATCCTCCCAGCTGCAATTTCCAGGAATAGCGTTCACGGAATGGCTTATTTCTGAGACAATTTTATTCACTCATTTTCACATAGAGGGAAAAAAAATCAAAAAAGAGTTATAGATATCAGACTCAGAGTGGCAAGCTTTTAGTGTTAATACATTTATAGGAGAATGGTTATTCTCCTATGGTAGCAATTAAATCTATGGTAGCAAACATTAATAGGAGCCTGGGAGCACCTTCTCCAACTAACACATTTCAAAAACTTGTAAGATTTATCAATGGGTACTACCAGATTCTGATCTTTTACATTCATTTGAAAAAACATGTAATGGGGAAATCTTTGATATTGACATTTTGTAGGCGTAGGTCTGGTAGACCTAACTAGAACTGGGCCATAAATAATGTTGATTAAAGTAGTGCATAAATGCTACAATTTAGCTAATAATTTCAGAAGCTGAAACTGACATGCCTCTTTTCTTTTGTTAGGAATCTGGTATGGAATTCTTGAAGGCATTGGAATTCTTTCTGTCATCACAAATGCATTTGTTATTGCTGTGACTTCAGATTTCATCCCACGGCTTGTTTATGCTTACAAATATGGACCATGTGCAGGTCAAGGAGAGGCTGGACAAAAGTAATTTTTTAAGAAATATGCTACAAAATAATACAAATATATTTTGCAGTTTCAGTTTTAGAACCTCAAAGCAACATGTCTAAGACTTCATTCAGTAGGATTATGTACTTTTTAATGAGATATTTAAAGAGAAATATCATTGTTAAGTTTCTTCTTTGCATCCAAATTATTCTGCTGTTTGACTCTACAGCAAAAATAATAAAAATAATTTGAAGGAGACTAAAACACCAATACAACCAGCTTTTATTAGCTATTTATGGGAAAGCAAACAAGTATTCTGATGCCAATAACTAAACAAATACTGTATTTTCCTGCGTATAAGACTACTTTCTAACACACAAAAATCTTCTCAAAAGTCGGGGGTCGTCTTATACGCCAGGTCTCATTCTCCTGTAACCAGGCAGACCAGCCCGAAAGGCTCTGACGAGCCTTAAATGGCTCTGAGGAGGGTCGTCTTATACCCCCAGTCGTCTTATACGCCGGAAGATACGGTAACTTTGGTTTAAGATTATTGAACATGAGATTGTCATATTAAAGATAACTACTTTTTAAAATATTAAATACCACTACATAGAACTATGTTCCTCTTTGACACCAATAACATCTATTATTTCTATTTTGATATTTCTTTTTTATGAAATAAACCTTTCATATCTATATGACTGAATCAGAATAAGCTAGGCAGCATTTGCTTCATTAACCATTTAGATGTATTATATTTTGCATTCCTACTATACAGAAAGCTATTTCCAAAATTTTCTTATGAGTGAATATATTTGGATGTTATTGCAGCTTTGTTATAGGATAAAACAAAGTTATAATTTTGGGTATGCATTTCTGTTCATTCATTAACGAGTCAAGGATTTGGCACTTAATTACAGACAGAGGGGAAGCCTATATTCTCTTGCATTTATTTCTATAAAAACATTTCCTGTAAAGCTGAGTGTAAGGAGCTGAACTATTGATTATCCTTTCTAGCAATGGATAGCTGCATTGCTTTTTCTGAGGAAAAACATTTTGAAGCTGCATTAGTTTTTCATCTTAAATTGCTAGTATTGAGAACAGCAGTGAAAACTGGAAGAAACGTAGCAGATTAAACAACACATTTTATAAGAAAGCCAATAAAGTTATTTATTTAATCCATCATAGTGACAGTTCCAGTTGTAACTGTCAACCAACCACTGGCAAAATATTGCTGGATCTGGGGGCTTTTTCAAAGCTGCCCCTCTTCCTATGATGGGCTCTCCAGAGCTTGAGTTGTTTGTATCATCCCATTTCAGTGCAGAAAGGGGCTTTACTGGGGTGGAATGGCATTTTTAAAAAAATAATCTTGGAAGTAATGAAGTCTCATGTAGCTAATGATGTGATTCTATGCTATATCTGAGGACAAATGAAGGTAATTCTAAGACAAGGCAATTCTACAATATTGTCATTTGTCCTTAATGACATTTCATTATTTGTTATTTTTTTCCTAGGATTAGTAAACTGATTTGAAGTTTTAAAAATTCATACCTGTCTCGAGCCAATTGAAGTTGAAAATACAAAAAAAATCAGCATGAGAGAAGTATATATTTAGCATATTCACAAATAAATATTTAACTAAGATTTATTATAATAGTTTGAAAATAAAAAATATTATTTAGAAAGAATATAGTAACATAAAAATGGTTGGAGCCATACCACATTGTATGTATCCTATTCAGTTCATTCCATTCATTTCAACTGAAATCAATATAATCTAAGTTAGCCTTCATTAAGATTCCATTGAGCCCAGTGGATATTCTGTATTTTTAATTTTGTTAAGATTGTTCTTCATTCCAACTGTGAAAAAGTATCTTTTCCTTATAGCCCTTTGGCTCAGTATTAAAAATAAATTAATTAAAAATTAACCCTAAGCCCTTTAAAAAAACTGAACGATTTTGTGTTTTTTTCAGATAATAAAATCCTCGGTGTATATTTATCTCAACATATAAATAATCAGACTAATGCTTTGGAAGAAATGTTTACTCTTATTTTCCCAATTGTAAATGGTCAGAAGATTGGCAGATAATTTCTGTATTATTTTCATCAATCCAGAATTAAATCCAACAGCTCTTCCTAGGATGTTCATTGTTAGCAAATGATCTAAGTAATATGGACCTGACTTTTTGTGAGTACTTATTACAGAATCTGATGTAAGAAGGCTGACTTCTGAGTAAAATCATTCTTTCTTTCTAGGTGTATGGTTGGCTATGTTAATGCAAGTTTATCATTATTTTTGGTATCTGATTTTGAACATCGTTCAGAGCCATCATCAAATGGAAGTGAGCTTTCTGATGCATCTTTAAAATATTGCAGGTAAAGAAATATGTGTGAAAATTCTGCATGTTTATCAAAATTTTTACTGCTTTACCATCATTATTTTTTTTCAAAACAGTATACATCTTTTTTCAAAAAAATTAACATTGACCTAAAGCACGGGTGTCAAACTTGTGGTGTCATATTGCTGTCATGTGACTTTTGCAACGTTTCCCCCTTCACAGAGCTGGGGTGGGCATGGCCTGTGTGTGAGAAGCATCTAGCCCATGGGATGCCAGTTTGACACCTCTGACCTAAAGCAATAGTAGCTACAAAAATCCATTTTCAGAAATAGAAAACTTTAAATGCTTGCTTAAGTAAAATAAAAGTGTTTTATGCCATATGAAATCAAATCAGGGTTTTCCTGAGTTATTCATAGGTCTGCATCACAACTTCCATCAGCAATTTGGGATGGTAAAAATACTAATTTATCCAATGTAGTGCATATGAAGCAAAGGACTAAGATGCTGACTGGATACCATTTTATTATAAAAAAAGCTAGAACATTATCCACTAACATCCACAGGGAGAGACAAACAGGCAAGGTAGCTGTAGCATGATAAAAACCCCTATGCATGATACTGAATCATATACAAACTGGTAAAACCTCACCATCTTGCATGTTCTGATATCCTCCCACAGATATGAGAGACATTAGTAGCTATGTAAACCATTAAAGGCCTTTAAGATGTGATTTGTACAGGTAGTTAAGATTATGACTATTCATTCAGTGACTGTTCAACATTACATAGGCATTGAATAAGGAAGACCTAAGATAGGTCCTCAGAATTCTGGCTTTTGCAGTGTCCTGCTGGTCACATGAGCACAATTTGCAACATTCCCTGCTGGCTTCCCACAAGCAAAGACAATGGGAAAGCAGCAGGAAGTCAGAGGTTACAATGTCAGCCTTACCAGGTAAACTCAACAAGAAACATAGGCTATTTCTACTTTATTGTAAAACTATACTAACAGAATTCTATACGTGTGAAAGTACAGTTCTCTGTCCATCACCTTAAGAAAGGTCCTTCCTGAGCCTTTCTCTGCCCACTATGCAGCTATGGGCTATGCTGTCTCTTATCTGACTGTTCCCTAGGCAGCATCATTTTGCCTATTCTCCCAAAGGCATTCTACCATACCATTGCACTCAATCATAGGAGGGCCCCACTTAACAATCCGTATGGTTTTCATTTAACAATGGCAACTGGAACTGCCAGAATTGGCATCACTAAATGGCATGATCATGTGATGTCGTACTTTACAACCATGTTGCTTACTGATGGAGTTCCCAGTTCCAATTGCCATTGTAACCTGAGGACTATCTGTAGTCACGTTAAATCTGTTATGAAAATATAACACCACTTAGACATAATGCAGAAGCTGTAATACCAAATACCAAAAGATGAAGAAGAGCAAGATATAGATAGAAGAGGGATAGAAACACAAGAAATAGGTAAGAAGCACACATAGTAAGCTAAAAAGCAAACATTTATGTAGATAAATGTGGCAATCTGTGATATATGATGTCATAACCCATTGATTGCGATGGTTGATCTGACTGGTCTCACTAGCTTGGCAAGTGTCCCCTTTCTCCCTCACTTCATGTGTCCCGCACAAAGATACTCAGTGGAATGGGATGTCAATAACAAGATAAAATTGGTATGCCATTCTTCAGATTATTACCTACCCAGTTATTTACAACTGTCATACTGTTCTCTTTAATGGCAAACAACATTATGCAAACATAAATGGTTTAAATCATCTTGTTGTTTGTCTAGCTCAATATATTAGGAATTTCCATAATCTTTCAATACTTTTAATTTCAATTATTAATGGGCTTAATGTTGAACAAAGGCTTCAAGACAGACTTATCATAGTAGTGTTGATATACATTCAGTAGACATTTTGCATTTTAATAGACAAAATTTATCTTTTTTTTGCCGGTTCTTTCAGATACAGAGACTATCGTGATCCCCCTCATTCTCCAGTGCCCTATGGTTACACGCTACAGTTCTGGCATGTCTTAGCTGCACGATTGGCATTTATTATTGTTTTTGAGGTAAGTTTCAGTTTTGCAGCCTTCCAAATATAAAACTTAAAAATGTTGATACTATTAACACTGGGTAGGCTGACCCTGTATAATAATTCTGGTTTCCTGTGCTCAATTTTTTTCTCTTCCAATATCTATTGAAAGGTTGCTGAAATGTTTTTTTCACAACACTTTTCATATACATTCACAGTATAAGATCTTCCTATGTGAATCTATTAATTAAAAATAGCTGCTATTTGTATGTAGGATGGCTCATAGTACCATGGATGCACAGATAATTCACTAAATGTAAACATATTAAAATTTAATTTAATTAGTACTAAAATAAAAAAATAAAATTCTTAAATGTATCTGAATTGTTAAATTGACATTAGTAAGTACAGTTAGCAATTAACATTGCTATCTGAGTACTATAAGGAATAGATACCAATAGTCCTTTGAGATGTGAGGATGTTAATAGAAATGAAGTGATTCTTTTAAAAAAGGAAATACAGAAATATAAAGACTGTGTGGAGACAATTGTATTTTTCCCATTAAGTTTATTAATAATAAAGATTACTGTATAAGTGTTCAGGTTATTATGCTAGTAAACTCAATTGTTATTAAAACTTTCTTTACAGCACCTTGTGTTTTGCATAAAACACTTGATTTCCTATTTAATCCCAGACCTTCCTAAAGATCTAAGGGATCGTATGAGAAGAGAAAAATATCTGATTCAGGAAATGATGTATGAAGCCGAACTTGAGCGCCTCCAAAAAGAACAAAAGGAGAAGAAAAAAAATGGAAAATCTTACCACAAGGAATGGCCATAACTAATGGAATGAGTGTTTCTAAATACAGGTGTACAATAAATTCTCCAGTAGACTGTAATTTTTCAAATAAATCAAAAGTTCAGATGAGTAATTTATGACATTGAACAGGGGTACTGAACACAAATCAGTAACCTGCACATTTTCCACAGTTAGTGTATTTTCATTAAAGGATACAATATAACATACTTATATCCAGCTATGGATAGGATTTAGCAATATATTTTTCAGAAGCATTAAAATGGCTCTATTCTGCAAAAGGATAAGCATACTAAAGGTAATCCTTTTTTTTTAAAGAGAATGCCTCATTTAGCAACTATCCAAAGTTATAATGGAAAAAGTAACTTTACAACCAGTCCTTGCATTTATGATGTTTGCAGGTCTGTAAAGCACAGGAATGCTGAAACATAAGCAATGTTGTAGTTTCACTTAAAAACTGCTTTGCGCTTAACTGATTGGCTGGTGCCAATTGTGATTACTAAACAAGAAATACCTGTACTTTGAAGACTTTTTACTGGCTGCCTGTTCATCATATGTGCATGTCCAAGCCACACTTCTACTGGAAATGAAGGCACACAGGCAGCCATTTAAAATCTTTTAAAGAGTAGTTGTGCTTCTTCCAGAGGAAGTGGATTCTTTAATATTTCAAGGATGGATTTTCACTAACATTACTTCATGTGGCTCCAGGATACTTTATAGATATTAGCATCTCTCTTCTCTTTCTTTGACATATGTCATCTTTCTGCCAATATGTTTTGGGTCTGGAAATATGACCAACTCTCCCTGTTTGCTGTGTATGCGTGACCCTCCTCTTCCAAAGATAGAGAGGAAGAAAGGAATGGCATGCATACTCAGTAGTATCTGATACCTACCTCCAAGATACTTATTTGCAATCTGATTATGTTTTCTAGGCTACCCCCCAAAAAAAAGCTAGAAGAAAAAAACTAGAGAAATATATATTGCATTAACTATCCAGTTTTAAATTAAATTGAAAGTTATTTTTTAGCATTCTAGTAATCATATTACAATCATAGTACAAGTTTAAGGATTCAGGATTAGTTACATTTAACTAACAAATTTAATATAGAAAAGGCATATGCACCCTAATCATTTAACTGGAAGATGGAAAGAAAGACTATTAACACATAAAAGTTTTAATGAGAGCTCAGCTGATTTTTGTTTATCCTGTGTGGGGCTGGGAAGGATTTTTTTTTTTAATTGTTTAAATCCTTGTGACAAACAAAGAGATTCTGTGAATGGAAGCTCCCGGAAAAAGAAAGAGCAGCTGTTTTTTTTCATATAGATGTTGCTCAAGCCTGGGGACAAGTTATACATATTCAGGATTCACTTCATTTAGATTAGGGATACCATGCAGTATTCTGGCAATCTAAAATAATGTTTGGATATTGTGCAAGTAACAGACCTATATTTTTTCCTTTTTGTATTTCCTTAAGAACCCTGTCTTCAGAAAAGTGGAAATGATGCAATGTCAATTCATGGGCAATTTTAAAACAGCAAATGGGGCAAAACATTTCAAGTAATTTATTATTTGGAATAATGAGGCAGCCTGCATATGATTGCTTTTGAATCTAGAAAAAAAAGTCTAACATACAAACTAACAAATAAACCTAACGTATACACCCTGGATCATTTTTCAGCCTGATTGCTCTTTTGTGTGTTGTTTCATCTGACATTTTTGAGTTTCGAAATAGAAATATATATATAACATTATCACTGATTAAAAGCATACCCTGTTTCCCTGTAAATAAGACCGTCTTATATTTTTTTGAACCCTGAAATAAGCACTTGGCCTTACTGCCATGCGCTCAAAAGCCCAATTGGGCTTATTATCAGGGGAAGACTTATTTTGGGGGAAACGGTATTATAGTAGTATTTTTTACTGTTATGTAAATTAGACATACTGTTTGCATTGTGATTTTTAAAGGAAATGCTATGTATATCATTGATGAATATGTACTGTATATATTGTTTATCTGTAAATACCAAAAAATAACATAAAAATCAATTTTACACACTTATAGAATACCATTATCATAAAGCTATATTTAGCATTCCTACAGTTATGTAATAAATTTTAAAACATGTTATGAATTAAATTTTTGTTTTTGTGTTTATTTTTCAAAGAATAAAAAACATATTTTATGAAAGTCTGTTATGATTTTGTCTTTTAAAACATATTACTCATTTAAATCCACATTATATTAAGAAATCAGTTGCTCCCAAAATTAGAATAATTATCAGGTACCCATTCTCTGGCACCTTAAAAAATTCCCCAAGTGAGCACAAAATCACAGTTTTTTCCTATAATCTGGTGGTCATTCCAGCATGTCTTTCCACTGTGAATCTTCCAGGCTTCATTAGTGTAGTTTCTCTTTTGGTGATTTTTTTAAAAACTTAATTGCAATAGTTATTGACAGATTCATGGTACTTTATTTTTCTCCTATTAATTTCCTTGTTTATGTACTATTTATAAGAATGGTATATGTTGTTTACTATTCCTTTTCTAAATCGTATTTTATTGATTATATGATCTTACGATTTTGCTATGCAGGATGATTGAAAAGATATCCAGTCTTCAGTCTTTTAGTCTTTATCTAGCTGAAAATATTTCTAGTGGGATTCATCTCTTTCTCCCAATGGACTGCAGAATGGTCCAGAAGTGGGTTGATACAATGAAGTCTGCCCAGAGACTGAGCCATAATTTTGCTGGTCAGGTCCCCACTCGTGTCCTTTGGGCCCAGTTTTCGACTTAGTCTCTGACAGAGACACATTTGCATCATTGTTCCTGCTTCAATCCACTTCTGGACATTCTGGACAATCTTACGGATCAGGTATTTCCCGGTTTCATTGCCCCTGATTGGAGTCTTGTGCTGGCAGGTTCAGCTTTGCTGACAGTGCCGCCAAACATTTACAGCGGCTTGGGCCGCCACCACGGCCAACTGGCCGCTTTGCTGCTGGTCATCCCCTCGAGGCTTTGATCGTTCTCCTGCAGATTGCGACCGTGGCAGTTCCTAGATGCCGGCTGAACCAACTTCAGTCTCAGTGTTTACATTCCAGTAGGCGCAGCCATTGGAAATGAAACATCTTTGTGCCGCCCGATTTCCTCTCAGCAGCTTTCATGCCTGTTTTCCGCCATTGCGAATCATTTAGGCAGTAGCCATTGCAAAGTGTTCTTATCCGCCTGATCTCCTTGTTGCTATCAGCTGCAGAGCGGCTTATTGGAGCAAAATGTTTTTGCGCCCCCTCCCCAATTTCCTCTCTTTGGATCACGCGTGCCGCCGCAGCAGTCATAAATGGGCAGTGAACAGTCAAAAGTGGGCAAGTGGGCAGAAACCAATGTATGCTCCCTCAAGGCAGAACACATGGCCGGCATAACAAACACTCAGGCAGACTTCCTGAGCAGTACTATGGTGGATAAGGCCGAGGGGGGTCTCCACCCCATCTTTCGGGACATCTGCATCCAATTCGGTCGACCACTAGTGGACCTCTGTCTCACGTCTGAATGCATGTGTCCCTCGTTACATCACAAGGTTTCCGATCCAGAGGGCGGAAGGGACCAATGCTGTACCTGGCCTCCTGGCCTTTACGCCTTCCCACCCCTCCCCATGGTACCAGAGTGATTTGCAAGATCGTAGAAGGCGCAGAAGTCATTCTGGTGGCCCCTTATTGTCCCCGGAGGCCGTGGTTCATGGACTTACTCAATCTGTCCATGTCGAGGTCTTGGAGGATTCCTCCAGAAAGGATCTCGGCTAGGGGGTCCTGCTCCATCCGGAGCCTCAGTGGCTCTAGCTGACTGCCTGGCACTTGAAGGGATCCTCTTGAGGAAGGAAAACCTTTCGGACAAGGTCATTTGGACCATTCAGACGGACAAGAAGCAGCCCACTATCCGGATTTACAATTCAACATGGAAGGTATGTTAAATTTACTACCTGGTGCACACAGCACCAATTTAACCCTGTCTCAGCTTCCATTTCACAGGTGCTTGATTTCCTGCAGGAGGGCCTCAAAAAGGGCTAGCACACACCACCATCAGAAGGCAGGTAGCGTCTTGTCAACTGCAGACAGAGAGCCACTGGCACACCATCCGATCATCCGCAGATTCCTGCGGGGTGCAAGTAACATCTGTCCTCCAGTTGGTCACCGTTATCCTACCTGGGATTTGCCCAGAGTTCTGAAGGCACTCACTGGACCACCTTTTGAGCCCCTAATGACAGCGAGCCTCCGATTCCTCACTCTTAAGGTGGTATACCTGTGGCCATCACATTGGCACAGCACATTTCCGAACTGGCGTTCCTTTCTGTGAGGGCTGACCTTTGTGTATTCCATTTGAACAAGGTCGTCTTGTGACTTGACCCCTCGTTCATTCTCAAGGTGAACTCCTGGTTTCATAGAGCCCAGGAGGTCATATTGCCTAACTTCTGTCCTCGGCCTTCCCATGCCTTGGAAAAAGCTTGGCATACCTTAGATGTTCAACAGGCCCTCAAGACCTATATCAAATGAACTGCGCCCACCAGGAAGTCTGAGGCTCTCTTTGTCTCCTTCCAGCCGACATCACTGGGCACCCAGGTGTCCTCTCCCACTATTGGTTGCTGGATCAGGGCGTGTATCGCCTGGGCATATGAAATTCAGACACTGCCAGTTCCCAAGCACATTACTGTGCATTTGACACAAGGGGCAGCTACCACCTCTGCTTGGGCCACGCAAGCATCCCTCGAGATTTGCAAGGTGGCCACCTGGACTCCTTCGCCTTTTATAAGGCATTATAAATTGGACATATATGCTTCGGCAGAAGCATCCTTTGGAAGGAGAGACCTTCAGCAGGTTCATTTGGCCCTGAGGGTTCCAGTCTCCATGGCATCCTGCCCTTAAGACAGCCAGACTTTGGTATGTCCCACTTCTGGACCATTCTGCAGTCCATTGGGAGAAAGGGTGTTGGTCCTACTGTGAACACCTCTTCTCCAATGCTGCGAAATGGTCCAGACCCATCCAGCTCCATGGGCCCGGAGCTGGTCCTTACTAACTTTTGGCTGAGTTTTTCTTCCAGGCTTGTCTTCACCAAAAATGGCCCAACGGACACAAGTGGGGGCGTGGCCAGCAAAATTATGACTCAGGCTCTGGGCAGATTGCACTGTATCAACCCATTTCTGGATCATTCCGCAGCATTGGAGAAGAGGCGTTCATGGTAGGACCAACGCCCTTTCTATTCCCAAGCAGTAAAAAGAGTTTGAAGAAGCTTTCTTCCAGGTGATTAGTTCATCTTAAAGTAAAATGGTTAACTGTGAGTTACTACTTTGAAGCGTTCCAGTCCAGTGACATTTCTCTGCCCTTTGGACTGCTCACCCCAGCGCTGACGTGATTAACAAGAAGGAAATTGTGTTTACATTCATTGGAAAGGAAGAAATAACAAGCAAGTAAGGTGTGTAATATGGAAGTCACATGAAAAGAAAGTGATAAGGCTGGTTATTTGCCTAGTATACACTTGCGAAGCAAAACCCATCAGCTATTAACTTATGAAGGTCAAGGCAGGGATCTTATTAATTTCAAGCAGCAGTGCTACCTTGTAGGAAACAACTAATTAAGATCACAGAGTACAGCTTGTTAACTAGCCATTAGCACTTATTAGGGAAGTGTTGCCCTGCAAAGAAAAGTTCCTCAGGAAGTGGGGTTGGGGTGGGGAGGAAATGGCTCAGGCACAGGATACAAATTCTTTGAAACAAACTCCACAAACCTAGTGGAGAAGAGTGAGTGGGATCTCTGATGCTTACCCACTAATCCACTAATCCAAAGTAACCAATCCTCCAAAAGGGCCATTTGCCCTCTAACAGCATCTTCATTACTTCTGTTTTACAGTGGTCTATTGTATTGTTTGTAATACAATAGTGGAATGTTACAAAGTTCCTGTTATTTGTTATTATTAATACTCCAAAATATTGAGGGCTTTCTCAAAAAGTGTAAAGGGTTCCTAAGTATCTACTGATTTGTTAGAAATGAAAAACAAATGAAAATGTTACTCGGTTTTCATTACTTTTGGTATTTCAAGATAATATGCATTGGAAATTGCAGTTATTGCAAAATCTGAATTAAATGGACCAGGGGGAGGATATTTTCAAACTTTTTTCTAGATTGAGGAAACTGTTAGTAAAATATATGAACAAATCCCAAAACCTTTAATCAAGAGGAAGAACTTCAGTTGATGTCCCATCTTTTCTGCTGTATCTTGGGGAAATTGTTATGGCCACCCCTGATGAAATTTGTTCTTAATTTCTCACAAAATAGGCACAAGTTCTTGTGGAATTCAGTGTTCCATGGAACACAGTTTAAAAACTATAATCTAGACATAAACCAAGTATATTTACACTGGCTTTTTGCTTATTCTTAATAAGGACAGTTGAAAGACATGTATAACAATTTTCATCTAAGAAGGCACTAATCTAAAAAATTATTTTGTGCATATGGGCAGAATGGTAAAGATTGTAATTTCAATATACTAGTCTTCCAAACCCATTTGCAACTTCCTTCAATAGCTTTTCATTAAAAATAAAACCTCCATCACATAGTTCTGCTACACAATAGTCAGTGGAATGTGTTTTATGCATTGTAAATTACAAATCTTTATTTGGAAAAGAGATAAAGAACAGAAAAACAACACAAAATACCCACGTACACATATTCTCACAGTATAACTTACAAATTCTTTTTGTGAGTTATACTGTGAATATTCTGTTACTTAACAATATTTACTGTAAAAATTATGTTCAAAATTTAGAATTCATCAAAGTATTAAATGTTTTACATAAAAGTGTAAATAAAACAAATTTAATGTTCTTCAACAAATGGAATGTTATATATTAAACTTTTAACTTTTATAATAAATGTTTTTGCATTTCTATAGAATTTAGTTTACCATAAAAACATGCTTATGCTTTGATATTAGGGTAATAACATAACCAAAATAATTTCAATAATTATTGAAAAATAACAAAGTTTTTCCACTTCAAATATCACTGAGTAAAAACCAGAGATTGCTATATGTTCTACATTACTGTATTCCGTGGGTTTCGTTTACAGAAGTTTTTTTTATAGAAATGCTCTTCTTTTCTGTTTTGTCCTCTGAATCAGCCTTGTTCAGGAGCAACCTGTTTTGCTGACTGCAAATGTAATATAAATTAAAAACAACATAATCTTTATAAAGAGACTAAAATTAAAAACAACATAATCTTTATAAAGAGCTGCTGATTCAGTTCTACAGAGGAATTATTGAGTCTGTCATCTGCACCTCTATAACTGTCTGGTTTGGTACTGCAACCAAACAAGACAGATACAGACTTCAGCGGGTAGTTAGAACTGCAGAAAAAACAATTGCCACCAACCTGCCTTCCACTGAGGACCTGCATACTGCATGAGTCAAAAAGAAGGCTGTGAAAATATCTACAGACCTCTCACATCCTGGACATAAATTGTTTCAACTTCTACCCTCAAAACGATGCTATAGGGCACTGCACACCGGAACAACTAGACACAAGGACAATTTTTTCCTGAATGCCATTATTCTGCTAAACAACTAATTCCCACAACACTGTCAAATTGTTTACTAAGACTGTATTACTATTATTCTTCTCATCCTTCCTATTACCTATTTCTTCCTACTTATGGCTATATCCATGTTGCTTGTATCTTTACAACTGATAATTGTTTTTATTGTTTCCTAGTATAATTTGATTGCTTATTAGTATCCTATGACTATCAGTAAGTGTTGTATCTTATGATTCTTGACAAATGTATTTTATTTTTTCTTTATGTACACTGAGAGCATATACACCAAAGACAAATTCCTTGTGTGTCCAATCACACTTTGCCAATAAAGAATTCTATTCTATTCTATTCTATTCTATTCTATTCTATTCTATTCTATTCTATTCTATTCTATTCTATTCTATTCTATTCTATTCTATTCTATTCTATTCTATTCTATTCTATTCAAAGGAACCTTTGTTCCTTTACCAAGGCCACATTCTTTATCAATTTGATTTATGTGGCCACCCATTTTACAAACTGAGGTTCTGATCAGTTAATACAATACTAAAAGCAAAAGCAAAATTAACAAGGAAAAAATAGCAGGAAACAGATGTTAAGTAACTGAGAACAACTCCATTGTACAACTTCTATCATTACAATGAAGCCCAATACTCAAATGAAAAGCCAATTCTTCAAGGACTCAATCAGGTTCTAGCCTTTAAAATATCAAAGGATGGAATACGTAGCATTTCAGATTTGATTCCAAATATATCAAGGTATATAAACCCAGAAATGTAGTACTTTTCTGGAACTTTTTAAAGCAGGTACTATGTTTTTCTTGAGCAGAGGCTGAACTCTGCAAGCACTCTGTGATCCCAGGGGGGGAAATGTGACATCTACCTCCGTCTGTTGTTGTTAATTGCTATGTTTTCATTCCTTTGTTCTTCAAATCATCTTACTGAAATCAAATCTGCACAGCTCTATTAATATATACTCTTAAATTCCACTGAAACAAGTAAGGTTGGAGAATACCCAAACTCCACTTGCTCTAATTCATTGTGATCTAATTGTAAAAAGGTTATTTAAATTGCCTTGTGATCTGATCATGAAGTTCAGTAGAGTGATATAGTTTAGATAAACATCTTGAATCTCACACCTATATATTTAGTAAACATTACCCAGTCACTAATAATTAATACTTGGAAAAAAGATACTAAACTGCCCTATAAATTCAAATTTGTACTAAACATCTAATATGAATCTTTGAAATTTAAAGCTACAAATATTCTATTAGCATACTATCTAACTGGAAATAGGTACATCAATAGCACTCTTAAACTATACTTACAAATTTGTCTTTCCAGTATTGAATATTCACCATAAAATCCTTTTTTGTAAACAGAAGTCTGTGGTCTACCTCTTTATTTAAACCTCCTAAAAGAAAGTTTAATAATATAAACCAAAATTCTGCACTTTAAGCACTGATATGATGAGCTTTGTATCATTTTAAACACTCCAAACATAAAATGCTGAAACAAAAATGAAAGTTGGAAATGTTCTTGGAAGTAATGCCATACAAAATAAAGAGTCACCTTACCCCTGGGATATGTTTCCAGTTGCCAAACATACTATCTTGGCATTAACAGGTAGTATGTCACACATCTGCTAATGCCAAAAGTGGACGTTTGAAGAAATGAATATGGAAAAAAAGGAAAGAAGTTTCATTGGGCTTTTAATTGTTTAATTTTTTAAAAAATTAGTTTAAACGTTTTATTTTAACATTCTTAGCCATCTTAAGTACATGTTTCTACTTAAAGTTGATTTATAAATCAAGTAAGTCAGCAATTACTAATTTGTGTCTTAGCCAAGAAAATTGATAAATAGCCTTTTATATACTACATAAGAATTGTAACACAAAAATAATGTATAAGAATACATTATTTGTATTACAATATCACTGATATAATACAAACATCAGTAAAGATTGCAAGATAATTTTTAATAAACTGGATGTGAATTTCCATAGATAGAATTACCTGTTAATATACTTATAATTGTTCCCACAATAAATGTAATCAAAGCACCTAATGTGCTGAAATATAGATATGACACTGCATACCAGTTCTCTTGAAGATATGATCTGAAAGAAAAAAAAAGTTTAGTATTTCCTGTTCTGTTGATTAGAGATCACTTAAAACAGACTACAAATTTAAACTGCTTTAGGTTTAATAAATATATTAATGTGGCTTCCCTACTCAGAACTAAACATTTTTGATAGAACCCATTTTAACAAAGAAAAATCACTCCTATTCTGTTTACATTGTGCCATATGAGCAATGCAGCAGGTCATACCTGAAGGCAAAAGATATCCTACAGAACCCAGAGAATTGGATGAATTCTCAATGAAGATTTGAAGAATCATTGGTTAAAAAGAACCAACCCTCACCTAGTTGAGAGAGAAACTAATTATCATCTTGATGGTGAGCTGCCCATAAGGTGGGCACCTACATAAAAGTTATAAATAAATAAAAGCATTATGACATATTAATAAGAGAGCTCTTTGCCAAAAAAAATCACCTCTGTTTGATCCAAAGATCCAGATTGCAGTCTTTGGTGAATATTAACAGTTGCAATCATATAACAAGCTGGTATATGAACATACTGTTTATGAATCCATACACCTACATAGGGAGATGTATGTTTAATAAATTCTCTGCAGAGTGGCAGGCTCATAAAATATTGGCTTATCAAATAACACTTGGTAATAAAGTCGTTTCCCATTTTGTCCAGCCCAAATATTATCCACAAGAAGATTCTGGTCCTCTCCGGAAATCCTGCAAATGCAGGAAGCTGCATATTAGAAAGACACACAGTGGCCTCCACATTCAATATTATGAAATATAAATGAATTTCTGAGAAACACTAATCTGAAATCATCAGAAATAGAGGAGTGCTGAAAAATCCAACTATAAATTATTTAGGTGAATATGCAGTCAATGCTGAAAATGTCATAAATCTGACTCCTATTGTGGTATTTTGATATTCTGTTTTTAAATTTTTGGATTGCTCTTTCAGCTGTGCTCTTTACCTTGGTGTTTGGACTCCAATAAATTTATCTTCGGTTTGTTTCTTTAAGATTCCAATTTCTGATTTCACCTTTTTCTTTTGATAGAATTTTTGGTGTTGAGTCTAGACTGGCTATATATAGGCAGTTGTTAATCCTAATTCCTGATACATAACTTTCAATCTCAAGCACGATATGAGAAGACTCACGGCTAATTTATAGCAGAGCAAATGTGGCAAATACTTAGATCAAGAGCCTTTTTGTATTCTTCCATTTTAAGGAGATATGAAAGCAAAAGTTTTCCAAGGGCCAAAGAAAGTAGCAACAGGGCTTAAGTAGATACAAAGAGATATTTGGTGATGATATTGTTCCTATGGCAGATTAGGCATAGGAATCAAAATTTCCAGAATTGGAACATTTCAAAAGAGATTAACATTATAAACACTGTTATATGTTATGTATATCCTCCCAGTTCAGCAATTAAGTACATGATAGGTATAAATGAAAATGAGGTCTGATACAGAAATTACACTGCCATGTATTAAGAGATTTCCTCTGCTTACCCTTACTGAGAGTCAGTCAGGATAGCAACTGATATAAACACACAGCCAGTACTTACACAAATGAGGAATTTTATTCCAGACATTAAGATGCTAAGAAATCAACTCTTAGCCTGTAAGATGCTAAAAAATCAACTCTTAGCCTGTTTAATTTTCCTCCCTCTCAAGTCTCCTCTTGTGCTTTATTTTGGCTTATTCTTCCCCTCATCTCAATTATGGATACTGGAACATCTGGGAGTTTTCCTTTGGATGTCTTGCTATCTAAAAAAACTTTAACTCACAATGTACAATTTTCCAGTATCTGACTCTCCATAGTCAGAACAAAATCAGCCCTCTATGTCTTCCCACATTGTCAAACAATGCCACGATTTTCCTCCTGGTTTCCTCCCCATCTGAGGGGCAGAATTTCTGTATATGGCAGGCTCCACTCCACATTAGCCAGGTAACATCCTTTTCAGTAGCCTGAGCTGCAGTATCTGAAATACCACCCCTCATTTCTCTGCTCTTCCTGGCTCTTTTGATATCTACACTCAGACATATACATATGACACTATAGATGTCTTCTAGCATTTTCCCCTTTTCCGCCTACATAATATACCCTTGGTCATGTGCTAAATCACCTGCTTTTCTTTAAAAAAGAAAACATGATCTTGGCACACATCCAATGACTTTCTTCTAGAGAGGCACTTCAACCTCTCACTACTGGCTCAACATTCAGAACTCCAATCACAGAAACTCACTTGGGACTTTGGGACTTTGGGACCAGTGTTTAGGTCATTTTAGGAAAAATAAAGAGGAGGGAGTGATATGTATGTTGTTTTGTACTCCAGAATAAAAGCCAGAATATAAATCCAAGAAATGAACACATGTTCTTACATATACACAAATGTATGCAGTATATACAGTACCAAACAATTAGTACGTAGAAGTGTGAAACATCCAAAGATACTTCATCTCGATTTATTTCTTGGCCCTACCTTGAAGGAGTTGGTGAAGGACTAGTAACAATCATTGATACAAATGCACTGTCATTGGATCTTTGACAGCCTGCGATTGAAAGAGGTAATGGTACTGTCCTGTGAGGTCCCGGTGGGTATTTCTGAGCACCAATTCCAATCCACATTATTACACAAAATCCACAAATAAAACCTGAGAATGCACCCTGAGAAGCAGAAAATTATATACAACTCAAGTGTATGTAACATTAAGAGAAGTGATACCTCTAATTTTATAACTGGAAGCTAATATTACCTACTCAGGCATGGCTTTTGCCCTCAATCCAGTTATCTCCTGCAATTACAGAGTTCCCTTTTGTTACAATGGAGGAGTACTGTAGACCCTCACATCTATTGATATACAAGAAAGAAACCTGTAAAGGCACAAAATCTATGCATATGCCTAGGAATACATGGTCCTTTGTACTAGAAACCTGCTTTTAACTGCAGAGTAAATAGGCTTGATCTAAAAAATAAATGTGTTTATTTAACCAGTATTGCTATTATATTGGTTTTTATCCAATATATTTATTCCTGGAGAATTTTTCACCAGCGTGTGGGACTTCATTTTGCTGTAGTCAAGTATCCTTATGGCAATGGTAATGTGATATTAATATTGAATAAAAACATTAATAGTTTAAAAATAGCATGTTTAAATTTGTCACTCTACAGGCAAAATTGATTTTTTTTCCAGGAAGCTTCATTACAAGATCTTCTAAGCCATGGAAATATGAAAGAAGTAATACATGTTGTTTGAAATGTTATATATACATATCCCATATTTGGGTTGGTCTACTACTTCAAAGAAATCATGCCAGCAGGCTTCTAATTATTCACTCTTGGCAACCTAGACTCTGGTCCTGCAAAAACGGAAAAAACCTTCAACCTGATTTTCACCAACTATGCCTTGCTTCTAGAAATGTTTACATCTAGCAAAAAAAAAAAAGTATTTTAAATTAAGCAGAATATTAATACAGTCTGAGTTTCTTGGGTTGTTTGGGGCATAGAGAAATGTTCTGTAATCTGTACATTTAAGTATATGTTCCCATACTTTTTTTTTTTGTGCCTCCCCGTATACACTGGGCTTCTATTGTATGATGTTTTAAGGTAAAAATATTTTGCTGGTTCTGATCTGCTTCAGAAAAGAGTAAGAAACAAAAAAAAAAGTTGCATGAAGTAAAGAAACAAAAAAAAAAGTTGCATGAAGTAAGAAGAGGGTAGTGGGAATAGATTATCCTGACTTTTTCCTTCCTGGTTTCAATTTTTTTGGGAAAATGTAGATATACAGATACTTCTTTATTTATACCAGTTGCTTAAGTTTGGAGGTATGATATGTTCATAAAAAGTTAATGACAACCTGTTCTCAAAGTTACAACTGTTGTACCATCCCCATGGTCAGGTATTGCATTTTGGGGACTTGGTAATTGTTTCACTTTTATGACCAGTTGCACCATCCCACAATCATGTTTTGAAACTTTTTTTGCTGTTTTCCAGCAAAAACGCCAATTCAGTAAGTTGAATTCAAACTTATGACTATGTAATTCACTTAATATCCACATGATTCAGTTAACCACTGCAATGACTCACTTAATGACCATTGTCCAGACCCATTGTGACTTATGACTGCAATGACTTATAAACCAAAATTCCAGACTCAATTGTAGTCATAAGTTGAGGACTATCTGTCCCCCCATAAAGTTACTAGAAGTAAAGACATAAGTAATAATTTTTAGAGAATTATTTGACATACTCTTTTATTTAATGACAATAAGATATGTTATTAACACTTACTTTAGAATTTGCAAAAGGAAATAGGATGCCCAAAGAATATATTCCTAACAAAGGTCCTCCAATTAATTCAAAAACACTGAATGCAGCCTGAAAGAAACAAAAGAAAATTATAAACTTTTTGTAAACACAAAAAATAAGGATTGATTTCTTCTATATACAATGGGAATTCTGAAGGAAGCTATACCTGATAAAGTGAAACCATTGGGATGGTTCCAGACTAAAGTGGCTAAGAAAGGTCTACTGAAATCAGGGGAACAAATCATGGGGGAACTTTTCAAAATTGTACGGGAATATCAAAAAGCATGTTGATAAGAAACAGACTTTTATTTTTTTTTGAGGATTTTTTTTCATCAAAGGCTATCTATTAATATAGGTAGTCTTTGACTTACAATGCAACAGTTCATTTAATAACCATTCAAAGTTACAATGGCCCTGAAAAAAGTGACTTATGACCATTTTTCACATTAACAACCATTGCAGCATTCCCATGGTCACGTGATTTACATTTAGATGCTTGGAAACTGACTCACATTTATGACAGTTGCAATATCCTGGAGTCATGTGATTACCTTTTGTGATCTTCTCACAAGCAAAGTCAACGGGGAAACCAGATACACTTAACAACTGTGTTACTAATTTCACCACTGCAGTGATTCATTTAAGAAATGTAGCAAGAAAAGTCGTAAAATGAGGCAAAAACTCATTTAACAAATTTTTCACTTAGTAACATAAATTTTGGGTGTGGTTGCAAGTTGAGGACAACCTGTATATCATTCATTGGTAGAAATTATGAAACATAAATTACTAATTCATGGAAGAACCTAAGAAATAAAATCACACAAAAATCTGCACTGGGAAAATGGAGCCCCTGGCTAATGCCTGCACTACAAGTATTACTAACATTATTTTGTTGAAAATACATATTAAATATAAACTTATTTTAGATTAATGTAAGAAGCCATTAAGTCTTACCTGTAATAAAGCACCCATAACAGATATTAATGCAGCCATGGATAGACATGCTATACCAAATAATAGACCTATATGAATAAAGTTATATGAAGTTTATATGATTTATAAAAACTATTTTACACTATTAAGCAGAAAATTCGCTATTAAGAGTTGCTTCCAGAATAATCAATAAAAATGTTCTCTTGGCAAAGGGGAAAAAATCAAACAACCAGTTGTTAGACATTAATTTAGTCCTATAAAAATCTATCCAGTAGTCCATATGAAACATGCTGATTTTTTAAAACTCTTACAGTTAAGAGGTTACAAAATAGATATTATTTGGAGATGCAGGTGCAGAAATGGCCCAAGATTTAAAATCTATCTCTGATAGTTTCTACATTTAACTAACTTCTTTAAAAATTAACCATGAAGGGATGGCCATAGCTGATCCCTGGCATTACATTAAACAAGTCTTTGCTCATCATTGTCCCTATACTTATTTGTGTCTACAACCATTTTTAAAAATAAAGCCTTAATAATCAACCTCATGTCAATAATTTCTAGAATCAGAAAGACTGCCTGTCATAATATAATGGGGGGGGGGGGGGGAATCCCCTGGTCTCAATTCTGTAAGGAATCCACAAACTTTCCAACATTCCAAAAGACAATCTGCTAATTCAAACCTCTTTTAGTCCATGCATCGTCATAAACAAGTCACCGAAGATACCATTATTAGTATATATTGTTTTGTGTTATTATATACAGTGTTATATTGCATTACATTACATTATATTATAATAATATTATGTAAAGGAACCAATATTAACAGGCACACAATATTATGCCTCTAAAATTTTGCAATAACTACTGCCACATAATAAAAAAAACAAAAACAAATAAAAGAGTAGCCTGGCAGGAGACACCCGTTTCAATTCCCTGAAATTGTTATTTGGAGGCAAATATATGACTGTCTGAGTATATTTAGGATTTCTAGGCCTGAGTGGGGAACAATATGACTCCCAGAGGCCTTTCACTAACACACGTAGTCCTCAATGTACGGCCACAATTCAGCCTAAACTCTTGGTCTTTGAGCAAAGTGATGGTTGAATGAAATGCCATGTGACTGCTTTGCTCAACAATTGCAATCCCTGCTCTCTCAGTTGTGGTAGTAAGTAATCATACAGGGTGCCTCCCCGACCCTGGAAGGCCTGGCACCTACTGGAGTGTGAAAACCTGCCACAGGCCATGAGGCTTCAGCCAGGTACTGAGCCCAACAGCAAATGGAAACCTGCCATAGACCAGGAGGCCCAGGCCATGGCCCATCATGCTTGGGAGCTGTTTCCCTGCCCCACTACAGCTGGGTCTACTTACTTTTGCCTTTTTCTGCAGCTGCTGACAGGCACACCGAGGGATGCAAAACACAGTTAGAAAGCCAGCAACTGCTATCTTTGCAAGCCAGAAAGAGCTTATCTAGCAATAATTGCATCTTGCCTTGACTGAGCAATGTAGACTGTGTTTTGTTATGGTAATTTAGCATAATAACATACTTAAAAATAAATAAACCAGTGGTGCACAATTTGGAAATTCAGGGTCATCTGTAGCCTTCAAATGCTTTGCATAGAGTCTTCAGAGCTACCTATACTTTTTTAATGACAAATCATCAACATATTAAAAAGGGAAGAAATCATCATAGAAACTATTCTCAGTAAGATTCTACATCATTTACATATAAATTTTCAAAGCAGAAAACCAAAGGTAAACTTACTTATTCCCATGGCAATATATGATAACTTTTCTTCAGACAGTGTGAAATAAGGCTTAATAAAATCTTCTAAAGTTACAGTTGCTAATGCATTGATGCTGGTAGACACTGAACTAAAAAAATATAAAATTAAGCATTGTTAATGTTTAACCTGCATTGATTATTATTTCACAAATATTAAAAAATGCGATGAGAAGAAAAATAAAGTTAATCTGAGAAGCAGCAAAATACAGACCTATTATTTATTTCATTTATATCCTACTACAATCTAAACCAACTCTCAGCTTTTGTTATCTGCACTGGATTGTTGATCTATTGATTATGTTAGCAATCTGTGTAAGTGTACTAAGTGACACTACCCTGGAAAGTATATGCCTGAACTAAAGTCTCATGATTAGAACTGCTTTTTAAGGAATGCCTTTCTATTATTTCACCATCACTTTCAATTCTTTAAAATAAATTGTTTAAACATGGAAAAATAATATTTGTGATTTTGCATTTTGGTTAGCAAAACCAAACACAACCTGCAAAATTATATTTCTGTGTCTATGTTAAGGTGAGAGAGCTGATGGGTTGATGGTAATTTTACTGTTGTTATGTTTCCTTGATCTGATTACGTATACATACAAAGAGATATTTTATTGCTATTTCTATGGGTTTTCCTTTATTATATTCCTTTTGGAGGCCAATTAAATTCTTCTGGTGGAGAAAGAGGCTTCCATTTCAAAGTATGTCTCACTTATTTAGAATAGATGTTTTATTTAAAAGTTCTGACTAGTTTAAAATCAGAGAGTTTGATAGAATATATAGTAAGAAAACCTATAGACAGCTTACTTACCAAGTTGGCATTCCATTCAGAACTAATTCAATATATATATGGAATGATTGACATAGAACAGTAGTTTACCTTGCCTTTCAGTCTGAGCAAAATTTAAGAAATCCTTTCGCAAGATTGTATTCCTAATGTAATTCAGTTGGGTTTATCCATGAAAAAATGGGTAAAGAACTGGAACATTATTAAAAGTCAACCAAATATGAATATCTATTCTAGGATGTCAGTAAGTGTTTCAGCAGTTAATGAATGCATGCAATGATGTGGATCTAGCAATGAAACAACTTTCATAATGAAAACAGTATTTTTTCCACATTATTACACCACACAAAAGGCACTGCTTAATGGAAAACTACTCATATAATATTACACGTAACCCAATATTTATTTAAACATTTACATAACAGTTGCACATTATAATATCTGGCCCTTGAATGGCAGAAGTGGCCTCCGAGTTAGAGGACTTAAAACAAAAATAAAATCTGATATAACTTTATTTATTGTTCCAATATATCATTATTTTCCACTAGTGTATTTTACTAATTTTACTTTTTTGAATCATACCAAAATGTATAAATTGGTACATCTTGGTGGTCAATGATTTGGGACCCAAATGTGACTCTTGGGTCTCAGATTATACATTTCTATGTAATAATATAGATATGATTATAGTGAATATTTTAAGAGAAATTCTACTATTAAAAGTCAAAGAATAGAGTGAAAAATGGGATTAAATTAAATATAAAGAAGTCCAAATTAATGAGAATAGGTACAACAACTAGCTTGAAATTGACAATGAAAGTACTGAAGTGATAGATAGCTTCTGTCTTTTAGGATCAATCATCAACAGGAAAGGAATAAGCAGTCAAGAAATAATCTGCAGAGTAATACCAATACTTGGTAGAGCAGCCATAAGGGCCCTGGAAAATATATTAAAATGCTTTGTCTATGCATAGAAAGATCAGATTTGTGCAAGGAACAGTATTCCTTGTGACACAGTCACAGATTTTGGACTTTGAAGAAGCAGGATAGGAAAAGTATTGATGTTTTTGAACATTGCTGTTGGAAAAAACTCCTGAGAATCAGGGGTGGGTTCTAAATCTTTTTATTACTGATTCTGTGGGCGTGGCTTATTTTGTGGGCGTGGCTTGATGGTCATGTGACAATTCATTAGGATTTAGCAGAGGTACTGGTCTACCAGGCTTTTAACTGCTTGGAGAGTTATACCGGTCTACTCATTTGTTTTTTGGAGGCACTGGTCTACCCATTTATTTTTGCAGGCACCGGTCTACTCATTTGTTTTTGGACACACCGGTCTACCACCAAACTGCCTTTTACTACTGATCAGCTGTAGGGCGGCTCTTTGAAGCCCCACAGCAAGAGTTTAAACAATTTTTTTCCTTCTAGCCGATCAGCTGGGACTCATGAGGCAGCAATAGATTGGGGGTGGGGCCAAATAAAAGGCAAGAATAACATGGGGGGGGGAGAACCGGTTCGGTGACGTCATATCGTGACCGCTACCGGCTCGGCGGAACCGGGAGGAACCCACCACTGCTGAGAATACTGTGGATAGTCTGGCCAGCACAAAGCCCTGTCACTGAAGCTGCTTTATTACAAACTAAAATTAATTTACTGGTACCCGTTAAGACTTTATACACAGTTAAACTAAATTGGTTTAAAATCTTTGCATACTTCTAAATAGAGGACAAGCACCCAGGAGATTAATATAAGAGTCTCATTCAAACCTTTATCAAATACTCAGTCCAAATAATCCAGAAAGTAGTAGCACATGGTTTCAGCAAATACTTTGTGAATGGATTTTTGCCACAAGTAAGAATCAGAAACTATAAAGGGCTGGCAATAGAAAAAAAATGAATGAGTTGTTAGCTGAAACAGTTTTATGCAATTGTATCAAACTGAACATACATAGAAAGGAGGGAAAGAAGGATCCCAGAATGTTAGCAGCCAGGATAGATTAAAATAAGCAATGCTCAAAATAGTGCAATAGGAATCAAGGCAGGATATGTTGGCCCTAGAAATCTGGAGTTTATTTTTGCTGAGGATGAAATTAGAAGTTGAAATTGAAATTGGAAGTGGGTGAAATTGGAAGTCCCCATGCGAGATTGGTCTCTATTCTTCTCTGCTTCAGCAGATTGTTATTCCTGTCTCTTATCTTCTTCCTACACTGGCATGATTGCAAGCATAGGGCTATCCCCGAATTGTAATACAGAAAAAGGTCCTAATGGAATGGTTTATCTAATCACATTGCTTTAAAAATAAATGAAAATGCTTTTTAGTTAATATTGTAGCTGAGGGGTTCCCAGCTCACGGTCCATGGACCAGCACCGGTCCATAGCATGCCAGTAACTGGGCCGCACAAATAAGCAAAGCCCCATCCACAGGATGCACGCAGCACATGAAACCATGCTCCCTTGGGTCCACGGAAAAATCTCTCTCAACAGAACCAGTCCCAGGTGTCCAAAAGGTTGAGGGCCTCTGCTATAGCTGATTCATCATGCCCAGCAGGGGGAGGTTCCATTTACCTTTGCTACTGGTTCTCAACAGGAGGGTGCATGTGCGCAGAAGCTTCTGCGTATACGCAGAGCATCCTTGATGACATCCGGGTGGGTGGGCGGAGCTTCCCGCCGCCATTACTACCAGTTCGCAAGATCCGGACCAAACCGGTAGCAACCTACCACTGATGCCCAGTGATAAAGTAATTTCCATGCGATCCTCTCACTACTGCTATTCATTTTGCTTCTGTAATTTCTGACACTCCAATTTCTCACAAAGAAATTGAACATCTGCCAGTAACTTGGGACCTTTACCTAATACCCATTCTTTTTTGGTAGGAACTGATTTAGATGTTAGTCTTTTGGCTGGAGACCTCCTATATAAATTATACAATGGCATTTTATAAATACCGGTAAATACTTAAAACTCTTACCATTATTACTGAAACATTAAAACCATAGAAAGACTGTCAAAAAATCCAGCAATAACAAAAAAATAGAAGAATGAATTTTAATAATAACCAAGCTATCTCACTTATACATTACACTGCACTTTTGAAAGTGCCTTCATGGACATTCCATACATTGAGGATCATAATTGGGTGACAGCAATGCTGGAAGTAGAAGCTGATAAAATGAACTCTAACTATTCTAAAGACAATGTTTGGCATTGTACTCCTAAAGAATTATAGATCATATAAAGTCAGATTTTGGTTGATTAAATTAGCTGATACAGTCTAGATTCATTTAAAGACTCATATTTCATTACTGCCTCAGTATGCCCTGAACTGAGTGGCAGTAAAAGGTATACATCCTGTTGTTCAATCATTATTGGAAAAAGAGATATGAATTTAAATTTCTAATCCCTGGTGGGGAACCTGATTCTAATTCCCCTTCCTAGAGATTAATTCAAGACTTTAGAGCTGTAAATAGAGTTGGTCATCCCTGATTTCTTAATAAATAGAATGTACGGTACCTTCTTTTTTATAACATTTTCAGCATTTAATGCTGATGTCTGTGATGATACTGTTAATGGTGAGATTGCGGGATTTATTCTTACTTTTAAAAGATACTACATTTTTAATAAATTTTGTCTGATAATACAGATTGTCTTTGACTTAAAACCATTCATTTAACAACCAAAGTTACACTAATTTATCACACTAAAAACTAACTTAGCAGTGAGGATTTATAATGTGACACTTAAAGCTTACCTTAATGAAGCACTGTAAGTTCCAGCCACAAAAAGTCCTGGTACACCTGGATAATCTTCCAGAATATCCAGGACAAAATATGGCATGAGCTAAACAAATTAAAATTAACGAATATTAAACATGTATTTTTATTTTGCTCTTTACAATCTATAGTTGAAAATCAAATTTGAAATATATTTAATTTTAGTCATGTAATCTGAAAACTCAACAATTATGATTTACACAAGCTTGTATTATTCTCTAGTTGTTAATCTACATAAATTATGCTCCTTTTTATATAGGTTGACCTCGACAAAAATTGGGAAAGCAGTATTTAATATCAGCAGTATCCTGATATTAAAGAATGGATTCAAGAGCAGTGTAATTTTTATTTTAAAGGAAAATTTATCCACTAATCAAAAAAGAAAAATTTATCCACTAATCCTTTTTTATAGATTTTATGACATGTTTATATTTTGTTGCATTAGATAATTATCATTTATATTCATTGATTTAAATCTAGAACTAGATAAGATGGAAATAGATTTGAACATAGATTTAAAAATGACTGACTACAAGAATGATCAGGAAAATTATAGAGGAATATGGTCTGGTTTCAGGTTTCAGCCTGAACCAGAAAAAGACTAAGATGATAGTTAAAAATATGTCGGAACCACAAAGGATTGAGCTTGAAAGGTTGGCAGGCTTTGAAATAGTTACAAAGGTGAAATATCTAGGAGTTCAAGTTGCAGCATCCAATATAAAACTTTTTCAAAATAATTATGAGGAACTCTGGCATAAGATTCAAAAGGATCTTGAAACATGGAAGAAGCTGCAACTATCTTTGCTTGGTAGAATAGCAGCTGTTAAGATGAACGTTCTACCTAGATTTCTGTTTTTATTTCAAATGATTCCGGTGCTTAAAAGTGATAAGTTTTTGATGGAATGGCAAGCAGGTTTAAATAAATTTATCTGGAATGGGAAAAAACCAAGAGTTAAACTTAAAATTATGCAAGATGTTCGTGAAAGAGGTGGCCTTAAAGTTCCAAATCTACGTCTATATTATGAGGCTGCAGTGCTGACACAAGTTGGAGATTGGATTGGAACAACAAAAACAGAAATTTTGAACATAGAAGGCCACGACTTGCAATTTGGATGGCATGCATATTTACTTTATGAAGATAAGAGAGACAGAGTATTTAACAGTCATATTTTAAGACATGCTTTGATGAGAGTCTGGAAGAAGCACCAGCTTCAATTGGATTACAAAATACCTTTGTGTTTGGATCTTGGGCAGATTATGCCAAATATAAAGTCACTCGGGGGGTTGTTGTATAAAGAGATACTTTTTAATGAAGGGGGCAGATGGAGTTTGAAACCTTTGAATACCCTGTTGGAAGAAGGAGTGAATTTAACTTGGTTGCAGTATTATCAACTACAAGCGAGATGGAGAGAAGATCAGAAAATTGGACTAATGCTACATGAAGAAGATTTGGTGATTCAGATAAAATGTAAAGGGCCGATGCATATTAAGTGAGTGTATAATTTACTGTTAGAAAGAGATTCAGAGGGTGAATTAGTTAAAGACTGTATGATAAAATGGGCACAGAATTTTGCACAACCAGTAATGTTGGAAACATGGGAGAAGATTTGGGTCCAGAATGTTAAATTTACACAAGCACAGAACTTGAGGGAAAACTTTTATAAGATGTTTTACAGGTGGCATTTAGATCCTAAAAAGTTATCATGTATGTATCCAAATGTTCAACCTAAATGTTGGAGGTGTGATTGTTTGGATGCAACATATTTTCACATTTGGTGGACGTGCAGAAAATTGAAAGCATTTTGGATTAAACTTTGGTGGGTAATGCAGAATATCTTGAGGAAGAAGCTTGAATTTTCTCCTCAGTTTTTTTTGCTGGGAATAGTTAAGAGCTGTTCATCAACTGAAACGAGATTAATTTTATATATGCCTACTGCAGCTAGATTACTAATTGGACAATATTGGAAGAAGGATAGTGTGCCTACTATAGAGGAATGGATATTGAAGATGTCTAATTTTGCAGAGATGGCTAAGATTTCTGCATACCTGAAAGATAGGACCCATGAAGCTTTTGTTAAGGAGTGGAAGAAATGGGTAGAATATACGCAGAATAAATATCAAAGTAAGAAGTTTCAAGTAGCACTTGAGTGATAATAAGGTTTATTAATTATATTGTTATATAATTGAATTTATATGATGTATTGTTTGACATATTTTGTGCATTTATATTACATTTTATGCTAGAACTTATATTTGTTAGATTTTTTTGAGTTTTTATAAATGATGTATTTGATTAGGGGTCTAAAAGATGTCATGAGTTTAGTTTAAATTTTTTATTATTTAAGGTTAAATGCATTACCTTACTTAATGTTTTTTCTTTTTATCTTGTCTGATGCTGATTGTTATATTTGACCGGTTAAGAAACATTATTAAGATTGATTATTGGGAATTATAGTTAATGTCAAATATTTATGTGATATTTTAATTTAAAATTTAAGATGCTCAAAGTTAGATTTTTATCAGTTTTTATAAATGATTTATGTGGTTATATATTTGGCTAGGGGGGTAATAGATGTTATAAGTTTGGAATATTTTTTTATTACTTAAGGTTAAATTTGTTACATTTTTAGCTAGATCTCACCTAAAAAGTTGCTAGCTGTTGATTGTTTTATATGATTGTTTAATAGTGGAAGTCAGGGGGGGAAGGGGGAGGGGGAGGGGGGAAAGGGAGGGGGTGAAAAATTGTATTGTAAAACTTTTTCAATAAAAAAAAGAATGATCAGGAAAAAGCATGAAATACTAGATATACAAATGATCCAAATGCTCTCTTAATAATTAAAAAGGACACGCAAATAACAAACTTGGAGAATGATTGGGATAATTTTCTTATATTAGACTTACAAGGGAGACCTGTTAAAAATTTTGAAAAACTTGATAAAAAGGAACAAGAAAAAAAGAAAAGAAATAAAGATTTACTGTAGGACAATATTTGAAGGGATTAAAAACTAAAATTGTTAAAAAATAAAGGGAAGAAATATAAAGTTGGTTTATTTGATAAAGATTAAAATAGATGTTATTATTTCTATTAATCCTTAATGAACTGTGCTTACCATGACTGAATGTCAAGGTTTTAAAGATTTGCCTATAAATAAGAGATGTGATATGGGATGAAGATATTGTTTTTTAAGATAAAGTGATAGGTTTTTAAAATTGTTTATATTTTTTGTGACAAAGGGGGAAATTACATCTTTATATTTTATTCTGTTTTTTTTTTTAAATAGGTCCGTTCCTACCAATATAAGACCTGGAAAATTTGTATTCCTCTGACTAAAACCAAAAATTGGACCCGTAAACATTTAAAATTGTTTGTTTTAAAAATTAATAGTTAGACTATGAACTAACTAGGATAGATAGTACATATTCCCTTGCACAGCTGCTGAAAGAAAATACATCAAGGTATTTTGTGCAAGCGAAATTCTGAACAGTCTTCCAAAGTAGCTGAGAAAAAAAATCTATAAATTCATTAAGGTACAAATGATAGTGAGAAGATCCTTGATATCCAGTACATATATTTATATTAGTTACATATCAGATATAACTAATATGAAACATCCTAGTCACCATTATTCCCTGCTATTCAAAAAGCAAAATGCATGTATAAAAGAATAGTTTCAAATTTCAGACCAAAGGTAAGTCAATGTTAATTTGAAAGAAGATATATAGGTATTCATACAATGCTGAAACAGAATCTTAAACAATTTTAATTTATTTTAGCTACCAAAAAGAGAGAAGCCATCATTCATGTTAACAGTAGTTGTTATATTGCATCAGATACATTTGAAAACACTTCACAAATGAAGCAAATATACATGTCCCAGGATAATGTTATAAGATCCAATCTGGGTCGGTCACCAGGACAAGAGGCATTTCTCAGAGGAAGAGTAAACCTCTGGTCCCAATGACTGACTTAGATTGGATCTATCTTTCTTTCTTTCTTTCTTTCTTTCTTTCTTTCTTTCTTTTTTTTCTTCCTTTCTTCCTTTTTCTTTCTTTTTCTTTCTTTCTTTTTCTTTCCTTCCTTCCTTCCTTTCTTCCCTTTCCCTTTCCCTTTTCACAAAATACATATATTTTAAGTTTCTCCCCACTCCAGAATACACCATTCTCTTCCTTCATGGATTTATATTTATTTCTAATAAAAATTCTAATTTATACCATTTTTGGTATAAACATTTTAATTTTTCCAAAATAATATGACCATAAATTATTTACATGGGGGATGCAAAGAAAAGATACAACAAGTCCAAATGACGATTATTTCATTTATACCAAATACTAAACCTGATCTGGGGCTGATACAATTCCGGACGTCAATGGATCACAATCCTTATATATTGAATACATTGTTAATCCATCCAGTGATGCAAAAATCAGAGCTATCCAGAGGCCCACAAGATTCAGATATAGAGCACTATAATAAAAATGAATAAACGTTTGGAAGGTTAGAGAATTTTCTTTTTAAAATTATACTATCATAGAAATATGCCACATTTATATGCTGTAATACTTTTACATAGAGCAAAATATGAAATATTAGTGCTTTCCTTTTATAGTTTTAAATTATTATGTAATTTAATAATTACATAATGGCCAGATTACTATACCAGCAGGGTATCTGATGATTGGCAGGATGTACATGTTGACATTTGTTCTTCCCATAGAACTGGCTCTTCAAAACCTGTCTGATCCTTTGGTGATACTTGGATGTTATTGTTTTCCTTGCTTCATCCTCATGGTTCCCATTGATGGTGGGTTTTTGTAACTGGGCTATATGTCTGTTAGGTTAGCAGCCCTCAAACTTTTGGGCTCCAGGGATCAGTTCCATGGATGGCGATTTTTCTGCCGATGGTGGGGACGGGTGGTTTTGTGTGCTGCCTAGATCCCATGCATGCACAGATGGAGTTTCACTCATCCATGTACAGACAGTAATTGATGGTAGGTCCACTCTTGAACATATATCCATATCCAGCCCTTGTGGTTATCTAGCAGTGCGGTTCAAGCCTATGCAGAACAGCCTCTTTTAGAATACTATCCGATACTACTTCTCAATGAGCCTTGGCAACCAGTCTTGAGGACTGATTGCAGCTAGTTTATCCATGATGTCTCCTATCAACTGTTGTGCTCTGTAATGGAGAGGGTGGTAGTGACAGCCCAGCTTCAGGGATTGGTTGCACATCCAGTTGTTTTTCAAGGTCTTCTTGAGTATGGGATGTAATGTGTAATGGATTTATCTCAAGTTGTGAGCGCAGCTTCCTCTTCACTATATTAAAGCATTGGGTAACTAGCTGTTTCTCAGATGCTGTGTGGATACAGGTCTTCTGTCCATCCAACATTCTCAGATATATTTTGTTCAGCCATGGTGGCGCAGTGATTAAAGTGCAGCACTGCAGGCTACTTCTGCTGACTGTCGGCTGCCTGCAATTTGGCAGTTCAAATTTTACCAGGCTCAAAGTTGACTTAGCCTTCCATCCTTCTGAGGTGGATAAAATGAGGATCCAAAATTATTGAGGGCAATATGCTCTGTAAACAGCTTAGAGAGGGCTGTAAAACACTGTAAAATAGTATGTAAGTCTAAGTGCTATTGCTATATATCTTCTCTCATTAGATCTATTATTGTAGTAGCAGTCCATCAATTCTAGGTTCTAGGTAGGAAGGTGAAGTGTTTGGGGTTTTTTGTCCAAGGACACCTAGTGGTAAGGGATTTGAACCCTGTTATCCCACATCAAAGGCAGTGTTCTAACCACTAAGCTATCCAACCAACACACACACACACACACATACACACACACACACACACACACAGACTATTACTACAAGGATGTTTGGATTGAAACAATGCATTTACAATATGTAGACTTACCATTTGGCATCCCATTGTGATCTGCAAGCAAAATATCGTTGAACTTGACTTTGATTTGTTACATACATGCCAGTCCAAGTAAAAGTGCCACCAATCACAACAGTCCACACAGTGTGTCTTTTCAAAGGATTCAGGTTAAAGCTTCGTAGAAAATTTAAGAAAATAATTTAAATATTGTCACTGAAAGAACTTGAGAATTTAGTGGAAAAAAAGGACTACTGAACAATAAAAATTCATGTTTTTCCCAGTATAAATATAGAAACTATAAATAATTTAAAAAGTCAGTCTTACAAATGACACTTCTCATGCTATCAAACCAATAGCATCATCTATCACAAGTTCCTATTTTGCCTATAACATATTACAATAATACAAAATTCTCTGTTCCACAAAGAGAGGTGTGGAAAAAGTTGCCATTTTTTCTCTCTCTCAGTTGCAAGTTGGAGAAAATGTTACTTGGCTCAAACAGGGGAAAGGTGAAGGACTATGCATTGGCAAAAATATATCTTATGGCTTTCTGGAAAAGGCTGTAGAGAAGACTAATTTCTGAACTTAGCACACAAGACACAGTACAGATCTGAAAACTTGGGGAGAAAGTTTTCTCTGAGGGACTACCTAGAAATCCTTGAAATAGGGACTATGGCATTTCACAGGATATACTTGTTATGTCAACGTATTGTAAGAATCACCTGAGTCAGTCACATCTCATCATTAAAAGGCAGTGGAAAGGATTTATAATTTTTGTACAATTAATTACAGCTTTGGCATTACTGCTAACATTTTTTAGACATTTTACTTTCTAAATCTCAAAAGAAGAGAATCCTGTTGCTATGGTTCATACAGTCCAACAAAAATTCCTACCTCCTGGTCAACCTTTATAAACTTACTAGGATAATAAAAATATTTAACCTTGACAACTAAGCCTCCTTTTCAAAACACTCAATTTTTTTATTGCTCATATACAGATAGTCTAAATAAGATAGCAGCTCTTCTTCCTGAATTGTTATTCAAGAATATCTTCTATTTCTTTTACTACAAACAGTTATCACTAAGAAAGACCACTCTCTAATTTAATCTGGCATTCATATATAGAAGATTTAGGTGAAGAGACAAGCCTTTAACAATCACTTTTAAAAGATGACAGTAATTTCAGGAGAGAGAGAATACGTCTGTCTAGATTTAATATAAATAACTGTTCTTTAAAAATGAACCCAAATCAGCTTGTTATATTAACTTATATCAACTAATACAAAATGTTGTGTGTGTGTGTGTGTGTGTGTGTGTGTGTTATAAATGTTATATAAACATATAAATGTTATATAAACATAATAAATAAATCTGGCTGGCTGCCAGAAAAAAAGAAAAAAAGCCTAGAAACTAGTAGATTGTGATTTCACTGAACTAGGGCTGCATAAAAATCTTGGTTTAGAACCTGGCTAAAGAGAAATACACATAAAGCCTACGAAAAGTAAAGAAAACACGGGGAGGATACATGGGATGAGGGTGCGGCTAACTGATGAGGGCTTATGAGCCCAAAATAGATCTATGTTAGTCTCCTTAGTCTCCCAATGGGCAGCAGAGAGTTTGCTGGCTGCCAGGGAAAAAAAAAGCCTAGAAACTAGTGGATTGTGATTTCACTGAACTAGGGCTGCATAAAAATCTTGGTTTATGTAGGAAGAACCTGGCTAAAGATATATATATGTGTGTGTGTGTTAGCGCGCGCATGCACACGCGTGCAAGTCTTGACGTATTCGAGTCTTTTCCCGTGTAAGATTGAGAGTATCTTGGTGACGTTTCGATGAAGTCTCACTCGTCATCTTCAGGCTGGTGTCTTTGGCTTTGTGCTTTTGCAAGTAAAGCGTGATCAGAGATGCTGTCTCTTTATAAATACTGGTGGGGAGGTGTGGAGTGCTGCCTTTGTTGTTGTAAGCGGGTTGGTTGACTGTGTTGTTACATCTTGATTAGTTGATGGAGTTGATGTATGCAGATTAGTTGGCTGTATCGTAACATTCTGTGTGGGCGAGGTCTTAGCTGTGTGCCCGCAAAAAGACCTGAATTACACGGGAAAAGACCCAAACACACTAAGACTTGCATATCTGTACCCATGTTAATACGAGCAAATGCTATGATCCAATTACAGATGGAAAGAGCAGGGACAGGGTGGGGGTAAAGTAGAATCTGTTGTTAATCTATCAATATTATCATATTATTATTATTATTATTATTATTATTATTATTATTATTATTATATTTTATTCATTAAACATGAAACTCAGCCAACTGAACATTTAAAAATGTATCACAAATATCATTATTATTTAGTTAATCTGCTATTTTAAAATGATTAAGATTCATATCATTTGTCCGCTAGTTCAAATACAAGTTCATAAACCTTAAAAACTTTTAATATTTTTAATAAAAAATTGCATTTTTATTAGTTTCCATGCAAAAGAATACTTACTCCCAAATGTTTAATCTTCCTCCCTGGTAAGCATCATGTAGAATAGGGCCAAATCCTCCTTTAATGATCACAGCCCTTGGAAATACTACTCCCAGACCAATTATCATCAGAATATATTGGAAAACATCTGCCCAGACTACTGCTTTTAGGCCACCCTATTTGGAAACAACAGATATAACCTATAGTAAAATATATGTCCTGCTTATATAAACATGCATAAGAAATCTGATCTTTGCACAAACTACCCACTAAATATAAATGTATTGCCATACTGTAGATCATGTATACATCCATTTGCCTTTAGAAAAGAAAAC
This sequence comes from Masticophis lateralis, assembly GCA_030761175.1. Taxonomy (NCBI): domain Eukaryota; kingdom Metazoa; phylum Chordata; class Lepidosauria; order Squamata; family Colubridae; genus Masticophis; species Masticophis lateralis. The sequence goes on along the minus strand of JAUDYJ010000006.1, from coordinate 35,596,937 downwards.
TGTAAAAAGTTGAGCTTTCATTTACCGTTTCCCTCAAAATAAGACTTTTGCTTATTTTATGGGCTTTTGAGCACATGGCAATAAGGCCAAGCGCTTATTTCAGGGTTCAAAAAAATATAAGACAGGGTCTTATTTTCAGGGAAACACGGAACATGCTAGTACTCAGATTTGTTTCAACTGAATAAATTAATATTCATACTCTAAATAATACCAGCTTCTTTTTCTGAAAACAATTTCAAGCTCCTGTATTTGTGATATTCTTTTGGAGGCCTTTTTTCTCTAATGATGTTAAATTACAATATTAATACAGAAAAATATTTGTATATAGATTGGTTTTTATATAATACAGAAATGTTTACATGATGAAAAGTTCAGGCCCTTAAAAGCAGTGTTTGTTCTCCTATGTTGTGCCATGAACTTATGAAGTGGTTTATAAACGCATGGCACAACATAGGAGAACAAACATATCAGGACTAGATTCAGCAGTCCATCTGCATTTAAAAGACACGGGCCACTCTTTTGAAGACAACAAATTCCATATTTTGGACAGAGAGGATCGCTGGTTTGAAAGAGGGGCTAAAGAGGCTATCTATGTCAAAATTGAACAGCCCTGTCTCAACAGAGGGGAAGGGATACAACATCATATACCGGTACCTTATTAAAAATAGATCTATTAACGATCTGCTAAAAGAATGCAAATGACCAGCTGTCTGCAAGGAGTATAAATGCTTCCATTTCCCACCATCCAGTCAGAGCTGAATTAGCTTCTTGGATGAGAAGTGAAACATCTTCAAAGAAAAACCAGAAAGTCCAGTTGCCTCTTGATAAAAGCACCTTTGGGACAATCATCACCTGGATGACTGAGAATCTCCATAGACTTGGATTGCTTTACAAATAATTTAAAAAATGTGAATTAGAGAGATTTTTAACATACTACTGAGCAGCAGAAGGTGCAGATTAATCCTGTTGCTATTACTGATCCCCACAATTGAAATCCTGCAACTGAAAAAAAAGACAGTTTTTGAAATATTTCTAGGATAATATAGAAGAAATATATTTAAATTAATTAAAGGAAAGATAAACCAGACACACATAAGAAAAACCATAAATTATAGTGTATGTCGTGCATACAGGTTGAAAACCTCTTAGTTAATAGAAGACCATAGGTAGGCAGCTAGTGTCTCAGCTGAGTACACATCTATCTCTCAAGTATAGACTTCGCTGCGTAAATGAAAGGCAAATTTATCTTTGGTCCACCTTCCCATAAGACTTTGTTATTTTGAGATACTGTCACTAAGCAATGCATTAGTAAAGTGTGATGGCACACGACCGTATTTGCTTAACAACAGCAATCCCTACAGTGCTTATTTCATCATTAAACAAGGATCCCAAGTTATTAAGTGAGGACCTCACATGAATGTGACTTGTGACTTCCTGCAAAATTTCCATAAACAAAGTCAATGGATAAACCAGCAGAAAGTTGCAAGTTCTGAATGGCTCACAAGCAGAGAACTTATTAGAGTGAGAAGAGATGAAGGGGTGATGGAGAGACATTGCTGTGGCAAAGTACAAGTGTTTGTAGAGTGGGAGAGGGTGCCGCTGTAAGGTGTGAGTATGTGCAGGCTGGGGAGAGGATGATGTTGCACCATGCAACTGTGAACAGGCAATGGAGGGGATGCTGCTGAAAGGCACAAGTACATGTGGACTGGGAAGGATGTTGCAGAATCATACAAATGCATGCATGCTATGAACGGGTGTGACTATAAGACATGAGTATAGCTGGAAGAGGGAAGAGGATGCTTCTGCCTGAGTGCATACTACAAAAAATGAAATTCCTGGAATTTCATACTCCTTTGTAGAAATCTTCAAGAGAAAAAGCATGGGAGTGTCTTGCTATGAGCTTCTCCATTGGATTTGCTTGTGGGAAGCCAGCAGGGAAGATCACAAATGGTGATCACTTGATGGCCAGAGTTTTGAGATCTGCTTGAAATTACTATTCATTCAGCACTTTTGTATCTTCAAATGGTCACTGAACAAGTGGACTACGTGTAATATAAAACTTGAAATGCAGAAATCCATAAATAGATTTTAATATAAAATTATATAGTATAACAGTATTGCAGGATGGGGGAAATTGATCACAAAACACAATTTTTTTCATATAACTGATGGACATTTCACATAGTTAATTTTATGAATTTACGGTTTGCTGTGAGTCACCTAGTTTTATTAAATGAGGTAGGCAGTCATAAAAGCCCTCTAAGTAATAAATAAAGAAAATCTGAATAATTAATTTACATAAAATTCAATAAAACAATGAACTAATTGGAATTTTTTCCCTCAACAAGTTTTTTTTATAATAAATCAAAAGTAGGTCTGTGGATGTCAATTAGACACATTCACACTTTTCCTGCAGTAATTATTTTTTGATACTATGTTTTGTTTACATAGTCATCTTTTTTTTGTTCTAAGATCAATAAAGTTGTAGCTCTACGTCAGTGATGGCTAACCTTTTTGCCATCGCGTGCCAAAAGCAGGGAGAGGGTGGTGGGGTCACATGCACGTGTGCCCACATCCATAATTCTATGCACCCCACCCCCCCGTATTCCCCCCCCCCCCCGCTTTTGGCACGTGATGGCCCGGTAGGCTTGTTTTTTGCTCTCCCCAGGCTTCAGAGCCTTTCTAGGAGCCTGGGGAGGGCAAAAACAGCCTTCCCCACCCCCCAGAGGCCCTCCGGAGGCCAGAAACAGTATGTTTCCTGACTTCTGGTGTGTCCAGAAGGCCCGAAAATCAGATGGCTGGCGCACGCATGCGTGTCTGAGCTCAGCTCGCGCGCCCACCAATATGGCTCCGTGTACCACCTGTGGCACCCGTGCCATAGGTTCGCCATCACGGCTCTAGGTTATGCAGCTTTTTCTGTGTTAGAACATTATATCCTGATATGGATATAAATGTTCACAGTACCTTTATTCAAAGCCAGTGATGGAGAATATATAATAATGCTGGTGTATAATATCTGGAGAAATAACAGAAAGAAAGAAACATGAGCACATAGGTATCCTCATTTTTTATCTTAGTTAATACTGAATATAATATGAACCAATAATTATTATGTAAATTTACTGTAATAAAAATTAGTTTTGACCAGTATAATACTAATTCAAGATGAGAAGAAAAACCAGACTGTAAGACCCCATTACAGCTTTGTATTTTTCATTAAGCAACGGTAATTTTTACACCTGATTTCTTATAGTAAATTCTCTGTACCCAAAGAGTTACAATAGGGTGATCTTTACTTCAGATCAAGTAAAAGAACAAGAAACCAGCTTATATGATGACTTAAGAACAAGTTCTTATTGTTAAGAACCAATAGTAATTGAATAATTATTACCATAGTTTCAATATACCTTTGCTGCCCCATTTCCATACTTTCCATACATGAGAGATTATATATGGAACCTGCCTTTTCTTATAAATATGACCCTTTATAAATTCTCATTAAAAGCCAATTTAATTTTAAACCAGGAGCATACCACTTATAATACCAAATCTATATATTATCTGTAAATAAATAAATAACACTGCATTTAAAAACTACTGTTATAATACTTTAAAATAAGATTTAAAGGTAATCAAAAACATTTTGTGCTTCTACTTGCCGTTAGTATTATAAACATCACTGATCCAAGAATACGCATATACTTGTTATACCGAAGCTCCAAGTACTGCAAGAGAGGTAACTTATTAAAACAAAATAAATACGTACAGAAAAATGCAATGTACAAAAGGAAAAGAGCAAAGAAGTTCTAATGCCCAATTTTTAACAAGAAAGCCAACATAAGAGATACCAAATTTATCAGTGAATAATCAGAGGGAAAAAAGGAATTTGCTTGTGAAGTATCAAACATTTTCTGAATAGTTGCAGATTACAATGGAGGTATCTCGAGGAAGGATGATACTTACCTTGGTTTTGGTACTTATAAAAAATATATTGGAATAATGATTATAAGCAGAAAATGACTGCAGTGTAACATCATTACAGAAAAAAGGCAAAAACAATTTTAAGATGCACCAACGAAAAATATACTTTCCAAATTGTGACACATAATTATCAACCCATTTTATTCTGCTATGATCAGATCCCACTTTGAGTAGCATGTCCTTCTGGACATCATACTTGATAAAAGTGGAGAATATGCTACTCTAAAGGGTGAATGAGAAAATTAAGATCTGTTCACTTTCATTTCAGAGTGCAAGACATAAAAACAAATTTAAATTACAGGAAGATTCCAATTGAAAGAGTGAAAAAGTTTGTGCTGTGCTCCTTTCACTGGATATGGTTCAAGTGGAGGCCAGCTAGTCCTCTTCCTGAAATACTTTATTTGGGATTAATGTCCTTAGTAGGATATTTACTTAGGGGCCTAAATAGATTCTCCCACTCCTATATTCCAAAGGAAGGTATGGGATAGAATCAAGTATTAGTTTCTTTAGAATGGGGAGCCATGTGAAAAGATTGCATTTTATTCCCATAAACCGAGATAACTAAAAAACTAAACAAGGAAACAATTGGGGGAAGGAAATCAATAATATATCCATAATATATACTGCTCCCATTTTAGAAGACATCTCTTTTTTAGGGAATCTTGATAAATTATGCTTTTGGAACAAACATTAAAGCACTTATTTTAAGAAAAGCCAGAAAATTAAATTATTCTAAGGTATTATTTTTGCAATATTACAAATTCCACTGAGTTCCAAGAAACCTGGTTTCATTTTAAATTAATTTCAGCTTTAGATAACTGGAAACAAGTGAATTAACTAATTAGTTAATTTAGTTAATCATATATTGTGCCAATGGTTGGTTAATGGATTTTTAATAGAATTGAAAAAAGCACGGAGAGATTTAAATTATCAATGAAAAATATAAATTTGTACGTATATACTTTACAAATGGCAATTGCTAATAGCAATTGTTATAGGACTTGCTCCAATTATCAACAGGTGGTCCTCTCAAAGAAATAGGAATTTAGATGGAGGAATTCCGAAACATTTTGCATTTCATTATTTGTAAATTTAAAATAAACCACTGGTTGAAATCCAAGAAAGATTCAGAAATTAAAACCTTTCCTGTTGAGTCTCCGTGCAATTTCAAAATGAAAATTAGTAAACAAACCCATTTATCTTGCAAACTCAGCTAGAGAACGAACAGAAATCTGTTTTATTAAGTTTATATTCCGCCCATCCCATCTCATTATCCAAGCGAAATCTTAATCTACAGGTCCGGCTCCAGCAAAACACTTGAAAGGTTTTAACATTAAACTAGAAAGTATATAGTTATGACGTAATAACGTGTGAGGTAAATTTTAGCTTGCCACGACGTAGGAGTATTGCTACTATGCCTACCTCGTAAACGCTTGTGAGTCTCAGGCGATAAAAGACGGGTAGGAACACCTCGGCGCTGATCACCACCATGATGGCGTACGAGAAAGCGAAGAGGAGAAAAACACTTCCGAAGCGGTAGACTTCGGCCGGAGTTCCCAGCACTGTCAAGGCCGACATGAAGCTGGTCGCGAGGGAAAATGCCACAGGCAAAAAACTTAGGTTGTGACCCGCCATCAGAAAGTCCTTGTGATTTTTTAGGACTCCCTCGAAGGCATAGAATACGCCGACTATAGCCGACAGAAGCAACATTGTTGAAAAGATGACATAGTCCAGGGTGGTGAAACGTTGATTGAGTACGTCAGGGCCAAGATCGGGCTGAGAGCGGGTTGCCGGCATGATAATCCGGCTCACTCGAGGGCTAGCAATATCCTGGGCTAAATAGAAGGAAGAATCTTCCCTTGAGAAGCAGCGGCCGCAAGTAAAGCACCTCCGGGGTGGCCTAAGGTCGGTGGTTCGCCACCCTGAAGGGCTGCTTTCTTCCTCAGCCTAACACAACGTAAGCCCTCCTAGCCGCGCGCAGGGAAGACGCGCTGCCAACCGTCCAGGCTAGGCCTTCGCGCCCCGTTGCTTAGAAGCGCTTGGAGAACTGGGCGCGGGGCTGTTTTTCCATTTCCTTGCGCGTTTCCTCCGGTTGGTTGTAAGCATGCCCTCCTACGTCGGATTTTGATCGTGCCCAGCGGTTCTATTTATCAGATTGCTCTTTCTTCATCCCCTGTTCCCAACTGAGCTGAACAGACTTTTCCACCTAACACCTTCCCTGTTATCCATGGTATGTTTGAGATTTGTGCTATTTTTTTCCTTATACCATTTTTCCTTTGCCCAAACTTTGCAAAATAGCCAATTTTTGGAGGGAGTTGTGAACCAGGCAATTTTTCTGATACTTAAAATGTGATCTGGAAATACCTTTCAGCTGCAAAGAATATCTGTGTCTCAAATGCTTCTTCCACTGCCAAAAAAGGGTGATGCTAAAGATTGTTCCAGTTATCACATAATTGCTTTCATCCCTCACATTAGCAAGATTCTGCTTAAAATCATCAAAAGAATTACCAGATTTTCAAGCCAGCTTCTAAATGGGGGGGTTGTCGTGGCACCTGCAACCATATTGCGTATCTGTGCTGGATCATGGAAAAAACTTGTGAATATCAAAGATCATTTATATGTGCTTCATCAACTATAAAAACTTCATTTGTGTTGATCATGAGAAGCTATGGAGAGTTCTCTAAGGCCTGAAGGTACCAATGCATCTTGTCAAGTTGGTGCAATCACTGTACACGAATCAGGAGGTCACTGTGCAAACACCATATTGAGACAGCGATTGGTTGCAGCAAGTGTGTGCAGCAGGTGTGCAGCAAGGTTACATTCTCTCCCCTTTCTTATTCAGCCTATATCCCAAAATTATAATGAGCAAGTTAGATCTTGAGAATCAAAAATCAGAGTAAAGATTGGTGGAAGAAACATTAACATTCTTGGATATGCTAATGATACAACTCTCAGAAACAGAAAGACATGGATCAAGAAAGAAAGTGAGAATTTTGATCTGTTTCTGAACTTCAAAAAGACCAAGCTCATGATCACTGCAAGGAACGGAAACAAAATAGAAATTGACAGTGAGCAGATAGAATGCATGGAAAAATTCACTTTCCTAGTATCGTAGATAGCTCAAAGTGGTGAATACAGCCCAGAAATAAAATACCTGATTGCACTGGATCACATAGCAGAAATGAACATGAACCAAATATGAAAAAGCAAGGATATCAACCTGGCAACTAAATGTAGATTAATCAATCTTTTGTGTTCCCCATAGCTACCTTATGGTTGTGAAAGCTGGACTCTCAAAAGCAGGATAGGGGGAAAATAATGACTCATTTGAGCTTTGGTGCTAGAGAAGGCTCCTGCGTATTCCATGGGCAGCAAAGGGACTATCATGAAAGTACTGGAACACATAACTCCAGACATGTCATTAGAAGAAAAAAAATCATGAAACTGCATTTCGCTTATTTTGGCCACGTCCTATGGGGGAATTCACTGGGGAAAGCAATTAGGTTTGGAAAAACTATTGGCAAAAGAAAACCAGGCCATCAAAGAACATGGTGGCTAGATATCGTTAAAGCTGATACCAGCCAAAGCATAGAAAAACTCAATTAGTGCCAGATCAGAAGATGTGGAAGAACCTAGCCTATAGAATTGCCACGAGTCAGACAGGACTGAATGGATAACATCATCATCAACAACATTTAAGATAGAAGTACCATGTCATTTGCATACAACAAAGTTGCAATATGTGTTTTTGTTTGTTTTGGAGGTTGATAGTCTAATTGATTTTTTTTTTTTTTTTGCCATACGTGGACTTATGTTCAGATTAAACAGCAAGAAGGCTAAAATACTGCCTCATTCCTCTGCCGTTGGAATCTCATTAGTATGCTGCCTTTGCATACTACATCAAACTTAGATTCTAGAATTCTTATAAAGAGTTCACATAAGCAATAATAACCCTCTGTCAATGGCAGTATTCATGTCAAGCCCAAGTCCAGAGATGACACTGTGAAGTCCAGTTGAGCCCAATCCTTTACACCTGCTTATGCCTAATGGACAAAATCCATTTTCTTACACCTAATGGACAAAATCTTGCCAAACTAAAGCTATAACTTTTTAACCTACTAGGCATATCCTGAGAGATTCTAGGCTATATTGAATCCTTTCCTCCCTTCAACATCCAGCCTAGGACTACATAGTCTCTTAATTTGGATCTCTCTTTGAGAGATTTATGTGCTGCCAAAACTCTCCCCTACTACTCCTGCAGATGCACATTCTATTACAATTCATAAACTTAATCCATAGTTGTGCTCTGGAAATTAGATCAAATATGGACCCCAAATCAATACATGCAGCATATAATATTGAACCTGCTTTATATGTGCATTGTTTCAGTCAGCTGTTGAAGTATAAGGGCATGTCCATAGATAGAATGCCTACTCCTAAAGCCTGTTTGCTCTTCTGATAATATATGCTATAGGCTGATTTAGTCAACTAATTTATTGTCTAAGTGTCTGCCATAGAGCCTGCTTATTATAGTTGAAAGGCCAATAAGGCTAATTAGACAGATCTTGGGTGCCCTTTATATAAATGTACACTACATAAAGGCTAACCCTTAGTCTTTTGGGATTTACACAGTGCAATCAATATAGATAAATAGGGAAGCAAAGACTGGGGCCCACTATTCCAAATTATTGTGTAATGTTTCAGGAATAATAAAGTCATTGCCTGGAGATTTACCAGACTTCAGCTGATTTATAAGTATTTTTATTTCAGCACTTAAAACTGGAGCCTAATAAGGGAGCAGGTTAGCATTTACATTTGACTCAAATTTAGGAGATTATTATTGTGAACATGATGCTTTAAAGTTGTCCTCCCATGCAGAATCAGGTAAGAAGAGGTGGGAAAGTGAAAGTGACGTATCAATTGGATAAAAAACTATTAGGCACAAGAATATAATGGGCTTTCTGGCTTGAAATGCTGTTATCAACTGCTGAGCACTCAGCTGGGTTCTCTATATAATTTGATTTTCTACTCAGTTTATTTTTGGTCTGAAACTATTCCATGTTAAACCAGGGCTCAGAAAGATAAATCTTGCTCATTTTTTTTCTTTTCCTTGCTGTCTAGATGGAGAACATTGGCTGGCTAAAATAACTAAATCAGTTGGGTGAGTGCAGAAGAGAATTCCCAGACTTCTTTTTAACTATAAAATTACAGTGCTGTTCCAGATAGAAGCAGCTGAAAAGTTTGTTCATTGAATTGCTGAGTCCATTTGACAGTCCATTTCCAAAACTGGAGTAGATTGTGTATCTAGAAAACAGTTGTTGAAAGGTTTTATAATAGTGATACCAGAAGATGATCTCTATCAGGCCAATTATGTAGAAAAAGTTTTTATACAAGTTATTACATTTGATAAGATTAAAGTTTAATCAATCAAGGAAAGTCTTGAGTCAACTCAGTGGGGCAATTTGTCTGAGAAATCATTGCTGATAGATCCACTCAAAAGATATAAATGTAGTTGGCTAACTATAATAAACACAATCCCTTGCAATACACTTTTGAATATTTAGATTACTGGGTTGATACATAGGAAATTATAATTAGTTTGTAGGTATTGATGGAGCTGAATAAAAAGTCTCATCGCTAACCCAAATCAATGTTTTTAGGTTATCCGAAACTATTACATAAACAGGGGGATTATTAAGCATAAAGGTACTTTTGTATGTTTCAAGTTTGGCCCATAAATTGTTTCATTGGAACCTGTTTTGACAGAGAACAAGAAAACGGCAAAGCCCTCCTCCCATACATAAAAGGCATCATAGACAGAATAAGCAAAATCCTCCACAAACATAACATCAAGACAGCATTCTGCACAAACTGAAAAATATCCACCATCCTAAGGAACCCCAAAGACAAAATTGAATTAGAAAATCAAGGAGTATATGAAATCCCATGCACCGCCTGCCCCACCACATACATCGGACAAACCAACAGAAGAATAAGTGCACGCATTGAAGAACACAAAAACTCAGTCAAAAAAGAGGAACCAACTTCTTCCCTGGTCCAACACTTTAAAGCCACAGGACATGAAATTGACTTTAAAAAGACCAGAACTATCGCCAAAACTGAACACTTTAATAACAGAATAATCAGAGAAGCCATCGAGATAGAAAAATGCCCACACAGCATGAACAAACGAGACGATACCTCCCGCCTACCAGCCATTTGGAAACCCGTCCTTATTGACAAACGAGTCCCTAACACGATGAATGACACCAGACCCACACTCACAAGAGCCACACAGGATGTCACCACCACACATCCACGCAGAAAGCAGACTCAAACCCACACTGATAATGAGGCACGACCAAGGACCAGAAGCCAGACCGCAGCTACATCATTAGCCACTTTTAACCCCTCCAATCCATACATGAATCAGACCGACACCCACCATGAAAAGCTCTCACGACCACAAACACGAAGCCAAACAACAACAATGCAGCTCACCAGCTCAAATCCCCCTGCAACTCAGACTAAGCCGAGCACAACCAAGCCCCCACCCAAACAGAACACACCTCCACCCAATCAGAACACAGCCAAGCTCCCACCCAATCAGCTCCCACCCCCACTAGCAGTTAAAAGGAAGGGACAGTTGCAATCTCACATTGCTCCTTGAAGCACGAAGCCGAGAACACCAGCCTGAAGATGACGAATGAGACTTCGTCGAAATGTCACCAAGATACTTCCAATTCTACGCGGGAGAAGACCCGAATAACCAAAGACCTACATACAAACACCCACACACACACAAACTTGGCTATATCTGGATATTTTTTAAGACGTTTTGGAGAAACCATCACAAATTGCTTGCTCAAAAATAAAAAGCCATACTGTTGAGATTAATAGTCAAGTTTTTTTTCCAAAGTAGTTTTATTTTCTAAGAAAAGATTTATTTCATAGAAAGGATATCCTGCTCCCAAAATAACTTTAAATACATTATTCTGAAATTAATTAATTGATTTTCCATAGACAGGTCTTATCCAAGTAATTTTTCTCCCAAATATACACATATAGTGTTAAGAGATAACCCCCCCCCATCATTCCTTCAAAAATATTCTTATTCTTCTGATTAGCTCACAAACCTTTAGTCTTTATTACATACACAGATAATCAGTCTTCCAGAGATTCACAGCCATGTACTTCATTATTCCATCACACAAATATTATGTATTCCCAAACTCTCTTTGGCATTTTAATCTCCCTTTCCCAATTTTAGCCCAAAATCTTTGGGCTTGTACCATATTTTTTTTTCTTCAGTGTTCTGAGCCCATGGAGTTGTGAGATCTATTCTTTGGCAAAGAAAATGAGGGTGATAGCTTTGCTGCTTTCCAGTTTAAAAAAAAAAGTTTTAAAAGTTTTAAAGATTTTAAATAAAAAGGCACAGCCAACTTGAGAAGCATCAAGAAGTTTGGGATTTCAATAAAAACATTTCTCTTTTAATATAAAAGGACTTATTTCTGAGTAAACTTGTAGGATTACATTCTGATCTCTATTGAATAATTCACACTGGACCATCTCTCACAAATTTGCATTAGGATGCAAAATCCGTTGAAAGAATTGCAGGGCTATGTTTTTAGTTTTAATCTGATAATATAAACGCTCTTACTGCACTATCATAGATGCTGTAAGGAAGACATTTGAAATAGGGAAATTTATATGTAACCATCAATATACCTGCCTTTCTGCGATTTTAGTACACTGACCATAAAGGATCCAGGAGAATAAAGTTCCACATGAGATCTACACATGGGCAATTATCCATGTTAACATGCAAAAATCAGAGCATGAAGAAATGTGTAACCTTCTGGATGATGCTAAAGACAAATAAATGAAGCTTTTGGAAAATAAACATGGCAATGCAATTGTGTGTATTTTTTCCCTCAGAAGTAAAGTCTCATTGAGTTATTTGATCTTACTCCCAAATACACAGATTACAGCCAACAGCCAATGAAATAATAAAAAAATATTCATAAATTTTCGTTTTGTGCACAATGGTGTGACAGGTATTAATTTCCAAAATGAGCTTCACATATCTTCTGAAATCAGAATGTTAGATAGATTATTGTTTCCATATTTTTGCAGTTACTTTTTGCATAATGTCCCAGCCAATATGGAATGAAGTTAAAATATAGGTGGGCAAAAGTTCGGGTTAGGATGAAATTTCTAATGTATTCTCATGACCAAAACTTCTAGTTGTATTCCATGTTAATACATTTGAAATAGCTGCCAACGTTAGCAAAGAATCCAACATTTTCACAAATAACTATCATTTCCGTTTTTACTGTCTGTCGTCATTTCAATATGATTGAAAGCTGGATTGTCAGTTCCTTCATTGTATGGTGTGCAATTCAAAACTTTTTCATCTTTCTGGAAAACAAAATATATGTTTAGAATAAATATAATAAAGAATAATAAATGTAATAATAAATGTAACAGCTCAGTAAATAGATGTGATTTTGCTTAGTGACAAAATAATAGTAATATTGTACCAGGCAAATTATCCTGGGGAAGAGGTTCCTGGTAGAGAAGAAAAACTCTTATAGCTATCTGGGTATCAAACCATGCGGGGATTTAAGGATTAATAGCATGATACTGAATTGTACTCAAGAAGGGACCAATTATTTATTTATTAGATTTTTATCCTACCTTTATTTTTTTATATAAATAATTAAAGGCAGTGAACATATCTAATCCTCCTGCCTTCTTCTATTTTCTCCACAACAACAACCTTATTAGGTGGGTTGGGTAGTTCAGTTGGCTTTCATGCCTAAAATAGGACTAGAAATCACCATCTCATGAATTCTAGGCCAGCACCTTAACCACTAGACCAAACTGGCGCTCTTTATATTACAAAATTACTTAGTTCCTCAATGATACTTAAAAATGACCAGTGTGCCACACCTTATGAATAAGCAGTTTGGTTAAGGTACCAGGCTAGAAAGCGGAAGACCATGAGCTCTCATCTTGCCTTCGCCATGAAAAACAGTTGGGTGACCTTGGGCTAATCAGTCTCTCTCAGCCCAACTCACATCACAGGGTTGTGGGGATAATAGCAGGAGAAAGATGTGTTGGATATGTTCGCTTCCCTTGAATTACTTGTAAAAAAAAGGTAATAAAAGCAGGATACAAATAAATAAAAAATAAAATGAGGTGCTCATGAGAGGTTATATTTAATCATAAACAAAACAGAATTTAAAAATGATTTAGAGATTTGAGGAATTGTGCTTTTTATTTCTTAATAATCCCCTGAGTGATCCGATACAGTTTTGAGAAGGTTCCAGCATTCTTCTTAAATGCCCAAGTCACAATGGTGGTCCAGGATAATATTTACCTGTTTGGGTCCATAAATTAGCTGCATTGACTAGTGAAAAACAACATTTGATCATGTCATTCATTGACAATTGCAGCATTAGATTATTGCAATGTGTTTTTATTCTATCAGGTGGTCGGTGAAAGCAGTCTGTTCTTTCTATTTAACATATCTGTTTATCTGCTGCCAAGTGTAAATAAGACAAAGGGAGCAGCCTCATAGGCTTTCAATTTCTGTATTGAAACCAAAAACCTAGATACAGATACCAACAAAAAGTCTAAATCCTAAATATCTCAAAGATAGGCCCTACTTCTTGGTTATTACCAAGTTGGTGGGGAGATGGAGGTAGGGTGGCATGGGTTTCTGTGCTATGGATTTTTAATTTTTTAAGCAGCCCAGAATCACTCTATGTGAGTTGGGGCAGCCATATAAATTTGTTTAATAAACAAATAAATTTCAAATAAATTTTGAAACAGGGTCCTAATTGAGATATGATAAACTGAAAGCTAGCATTTTACCAAGAAAAATACAAAATTCCAATGTCCACCCTCACCCCTTTCTTTGGAATACCATCCTTTTGGAAGTTTAGAAGGGACAAGATTTCCAAAGGGAACTGCAAAGTCTTTCCTTGAATAAAGGTATTTATAAACAATTCCCTCACTAATGTTTGCTTTCAGATAGGAATGCTAGATTTTTCACATAGTTACTAAAAGATAACCAACAAAGAAATGGTAATTAATAATATAATTGCAAATTATTTCAGCTTTTCAGAATCAATTTTATTGTAAATAAATTTTTATAAGTTATAAGTTAATCAAGAGTTTCATTTTTAAGATATAGTGCCTAAAAAGAGTTGTTTCTGACTTTCAGTTGGTTTAGACAATGTTATAAAAAAGATTTTTGTTTGTAAAAGAAAGCACTGTGCAAAAATGTCTATAGCCTAACTCATGGAGCCAGGCTTTGATCATCTAACATTTTGACAAACTATGGGTCTCCTGAGTGGAATAATTTCTGGGATGGCTTTTTAGTGCTCATATATAGCAGAGGATGTAATAAAAATTTCCACTTGCCAGATTTGTCCATCCAGGTAAAAGTATTAATATCTGGAAAATGGTGGGTATAATGTGAAAAATCAAAGCCCTGCCATTTTTGTACTTGCATGCAATGTCAGTGCATGTACAAAAGAAGTAGAGTTTAGATCATGATATTATACCTTCCATTTTGCAGATTTTGACCTTCCTCTTTGGAAATCACTATAGTAGCAGAATCTGATAAAGGAGTCTTCTGTTACATCCTTAGTGCCTTCAGCACTATAACAAAAGCTAGTTAAGAATTAGGTACTTTTAAGATCCAGAACTTATTCAATACTGATTTTCTTTTTTATGTAATAATATTTCATAGCCAGAAAAGTATAATAACTTGATCAAATTTACTTTCCCACAGGTTATCGACTTATATAAAATTTACTATTTATATGCTAGATTTGATACAAATTTAAACAAATTTATTAATCTACTGCTTCTTGGAACTATAAAGCAGGGGTGAAATGCTCCCGGTTCAGACCGGATCACCTGATCCGGTAGCGATGGCAGTGGGTGGTTTGGAGAACTGGTAGCAAAAATCCCTGCCCCCCCCCCCCACTCAGCTGAGTCGCACAATCATCAGAGGCTTTTTTTTAAACTTTTAAAAGCATTTTATCTACAACATCTTCTGATGAAAAAATGCTTTTAAAAGTAAAAAAAAAAAAGCCTCTCTGATGATCCTAGCTTAGTTGCCTAATCAGCAGAGGTGCTTTTCAAAGCATTTTTTAAAATGCCTCTCTAACAATTCCAGCTGAGTTGCCTGATTGGCAGAGAGGCATTTTTTAAAAAACCTCTCTTGATGATCCCAGCTGAGTTGCCTAATCGGCAGAAAAGCTTTTCAAAGCATTTTTTAAAATGCCTCTCTGATGATCCCAGCTGAGTTGCCTGATCGGCAGAGAAGCTTTTCAATGCATTTTTTAAAATGCCTCTCTGACGATCCCAGCTAAGTTGCCTGATTGCCAAAGGCTTTTCAAACCATTAGAAAAAATGCTTTGAAAAGTTAAAAAAAAAAAAAAAGTTGGCCACGCCCACCCAGTCACATTACCCTCACCACCACCAAGCCACTTCCACAGAATCGGTAGTAACACATTTTACATTTCACCCCTGCTATAAAGTTTTATAGAAAGGCAAAAGTGGGATGACTATTTAAAGCTGCAGAATTTATCTAATATTTAAAATACTGTTTCATAATATCTGAATTATATAGCATATGAAATGTCTTCATAAAGACATTAAATCTTTTCTGTGGTGAGATTAAAGTACATAGTTGGCTGTTAAAGAAAATTGTGACCAATATCATCTATAATATGTATATCCCTATTATACATATTTCATGACTCAATGTCATTCTGACAGTGACCAATTATTTCAGATAACAATCAAGAGTAATATTGATGGAGTAAATATTGAGGGCAAAAAGAACTGATAACAGCAAAACCATATTATAGAAATAAGTCATAATAATTTTGACCTCTGCAATGGATTGTACTTGAACCTATCTTTGAAGATAATATGAAAATCTAATTTAATCAAATATAATGATTACTTGACTAATTAGGGGACAAATCTATCCAATTATGTGACTGGAGTGTGTCAATAGATGTACAGTTTCTATGCTCAATTCAAAGCACTGGTTTGTTCAAAGCACTTCAAACACTAAATGGATTGAAGTTTGAGTATCTAATAGATCCCTCTTCTTATATACCTATAGTGTGGACCCCTCTGTCATTTTTGGATTTTTTGTTTCTTTGCAATCCTTATCTGTCTGGAGTCAAATAAAATAATGTATACATACTTGTTTCAATATACCACCTAAGAAATTACAAAAAAGATCTTCTTTTTTGAGTAAGAATATTTTGTCCACATTCTGCTTAAGTCCTCCTGAAAAACATTTATGTGGTTAGTTAAAATACATTCACACACAGTTTAAAATCTATATAATTAAATCATTATTTGTGTAAAACAGTAACACTAGTATTAACATGAGATGGCATGAGATGGTATGCAATCCCTTTCTAATTTTTCTAACTTGTTTTTACTTCTGTTTTTAACTTTGTTTTTGCGTATGTCTTTTTTATATGGTTGTATGGCTTTATTTGTAAATTGCCCAGAATCACTTCAGAAAGATGATCAGTATGTAAATTTGATAAATGAATAAACAAACAATGTTTCTTGAATTGTACAGTTTATTTATTTATTATTACAAATCTATATCCTACCTATTTACTTCAGTTAAATGTATTCAAGTTGAGTTAAATCAATGAATCTATAAAGACATCAAGCTAATAAGAAACTTAATATAAAATAGTGCAAGCGTATGACAAAAGGTCATGCTTTTTGATATAGAAGAACCATGTGAACTGGGATGTTTAGATGTTTATTTATTTTAAAATCCTACCTTTATTATTTTTATAAATAATTTAAAGTGGTGAACATACCTAATACTCCTTCCTCCTCCTATTTTCCCCACAACAATAACCCTGTGAGGTAGGATGAGCAGAGGGAGAGAAATAGAAAGAGACAGACAGAGAGAGATTGGCCAAAGTCTATCAGACCCTTCCTAAATCAGTCTTCTCCAACCTATGTTACACCACAGCCAAACTGGAAATTCTGGGAATAGTCTGTAACACATGGAAGGTGACAGGTTGGAAAAGACTCCTCCTCCTAATCTAAAAAAACAGGAATTTACAGGACAGCAATCTTTCTTTAGATGTTCTAGCCCTAAATTGTTTAAAGATGTAAAAATAACAAATTCAAATTGTGGTAGGAAATGAGCACAATTTACATCACAGTACATTTTTATGAAGTCATCACTTGTCTGAATCAGATGTTCTTCAAGCAAACTCCATGTGGGAGAGAGACTAACTGAGCCAGGAAGAAGAGTCGAGCAGGGAATCCCTAGCGCAGCCCTCTGCCCCACCCCGGGGCATGTCCCACTAATGGGCCTTAAGCTGTTCGGAACAGTGGTGGGTTGCTACTGTTTTGCCCCAGAATGGGTGAACTGGTAGCAGCGATGGGAGGCTCCGCCCACCTGCCTGGATGCTTCTACGTATGCGCACCCATGTGCACGCACTCACAAGTGAACAGGTAGCAATAGGTTTTGAACCCTGTCTCTGGTTCGGAACTGGGTCATGGAGGTGGTGAGTGACTGCGGGCATGCATCCCCACTTGCACAGGCAGCAGGCAAGCACATGCGCTCACACAAACCATCCCCCCCTCCCCACTGGTCAGCAAAACTGGAAAAGTTGGGGAAGTCTGCCCTACTGGACACAAGAGGACACAACTTCCCTTGAATGCTACTGAACTTTATCTACTCCAACCCAGGTGCAAACCATCAGTCAAAAGATTCCTGTGTATAGGCTTTAGTAATAAAAGAAATTGTTATGCAATAAGAAATCCAATTGTTCTAAATCAATGTATATTATTTTAATGAATAAGATACTTTATTTGCCCAGGCTCTGAAATATGGGCAGAGTTTTATTATAGAAGAAGGGGAAAATGTAAATTAAACTTTCAAAGTTTAAAAGATTAATATTATAAATGAACCAAAAATTAAAACTCAATTCCCAATGGATATTTAATTTTTGGATTCTAAAAATCCACGTATTGATGCAATTTCAAAGCAGAAACCTAATCCTTACATCTTGATATTATAAAATTAGATATGATTTTATGCAGGGCAGGGTTTATATTATGGTCTTCTAGAAATAAATCTAAACTGGAATAAAAGCAAAAATAGAGGAATCATTCATTACCTGTCAAAAGGCTAATGACTATTCCCACAGCAACTGTAACCAGAGTTCCAAGTGGGCTTAAATACAGATAGGATAAGGAATACAAAGAATCTGCCAGGACGGGTCTAGAGGGGCAAAAATATAATTTATTGATGTACTTCCACAATTCATATGAAATCTCACAATGGCAATGTTATATTAAATGTAAATATTTAAAACAGTTTAGCAAAGCAGTAATGCAGTCATAATGAGAGGCTCTTGCTGTCTTCATTCATACAAAGAAAACAATCTTCTGCCCGCAACAGTATTGTGTATGCACGAAGCAGGCTGAGGTTTAATTGCAACAGCATGAAGTTCCTTTTGTCATTTTGCTTGACTTTGGCTACCCTTGTGCACATTCTTGATTACAGTCACAGATTACTCAAAAGTGAGTCTAGACTTTCAAGCTAAGGGAAAACCAAAGCAGGTGCTTTTCTTCTCTGTATCTGAAGATGATACACAGATTAAAAGCAGTCACAATAAAAACATAATCCCAGATTTGTTCTAAAAATATCTACCATAACCAAATATTTGACTTCAGATCCTTAGAACATGATGTTTCTCTGCAAGAGACACACTATGGTGACCAGGTTTACCTAACATATTAAACTATCATTAGTTTATTTGATTTTGACTGTGTGCAATATATTCAGTCATGGCAATGTGGCAATCATAGTTAATGGCAAATAAATAACATAACATAAGCAATTGTGGCTTAGTTAGTGAATCATGGTTAAACAAATAATGGCTTAACAAATCAATAGGAATGGAAATGAACAATTATCACTTTCTCTGCATGGGATGTGCAAAGTGTTAAGGTATCCTGTAAACATGAACAGAAAAATGTATACTTGAGTGGGTCTCAAATCCTACTATGCAAAAAATAACATTAGTTAGAAATAAAAGACTTACTGTGCCTGGCATAATTAAATGTTACATATTAAGTGGATGGTTAATAAATTTGGCATATACCTCTCAGTGGTGAAAGCTGGCGGCTCTGTGGAAGCCATTGCATAAATGTCTGTGCTTAGGCTGCTGATGTTACAGCCTGCAACTGAAAGAATTAATGGCCTGGTCCTTGATAACGATGGCTTATAAATCTGAGATCCAATTCCAACCCAAAGAGTAAGAAAAAATCCACAGATGAGACCTATAAATGCACCCTATAAAACAAGAATAGAATCTGATCACATTTAAAAGAAAAGTACAGGTGAAAGGAAGAAATCCCACTGTAATTTCTGAACATTGTACTTTTACTAATGTAACAGATGTTACATTAGTTATTTGGGATTGTGTATACTACTTTCCTAACTAAAAGCAGCCACAGAACTTTTTAATATAATTTAGAACTCTAGAAAGAGAAGTATCTCCAAGACATCCTGTTGATATTATTTCTGAGATAAACATTATGCCTCTACAGTATACCAAAACTAAAAGAAAGCTAAAGTTTACCAAAATCCTTACAATTCACCATGGTTTGAATCAATACATTTAATAGCTTCAAATAAATTTTACTAATTTGTTTTTTGCAAGGAGACTGAGGAATATCTTGAGTAAGAAGATGGGGCAATAATTAAATAAATAGTAAACAGAAGATTTTCTTACCATAGCGTTGACAAATGGAAAAAGGATTCCCAAGGAAAAGAGTCCTAGGAGAGGCCCACCTATCATACCAAAAATGGTCAATGCTGCCTAAGGAAAACATTAAATTATACATTTGAAAGATTAAAATCTACAAACAGTGCTAAACAGCTTCATTTTCATTTCATGTTAAAATGAAAAGACAATATTTATTTACAATACACTTATCTATTTCTGCTGGGGGAAAAAAATCAGAACCACAATAGTGGTTATTTGTTAGAATATTTCCTAATCGATGTCTTGCAGATATGTTGGGACTCAGAATGTTCAGCCAGCATGGCTATTAACAAATACATGCTGTAGGTAGGCAGTTAGGAAACTGTGATCCTCTCCAACACATGTGTAGGACACCAGATAGGCAATAGTATATTACAGATAGTATAACTTACAGATAGGAAACACTATATATTAAGATACTGCACAATTAGTAATAGGAAAGGGTGATGAGAAGCTATAGTTAATCCTTTCCTTCAGTGGTGGGTTTCAAAAATATTTTACCACCAGTTCTGTGGGTGTGATTTTGTGGGCATGGCATTGGTGGGCGTGGCTTGGTAGGCATGGCAGGGGAAGGATACTGCAAAATCTCCATTCCCTCCCCAATCCAGGGGAAGTTTACTGCAAAATTCCCATTTCCTCCCGATCAGCTGGGATTCAGGAAGCAGAGCATAGATGGGGACAGAGCCAGCCAGAATTTTTACTACCGGTTCTCCGAACTACTCAAAATTTCCACTACTGGTTCTCCAGAACTGGTCAGAACCTGCTGAAACCCATCTCTGCTTTCCTTGCAAATCATTTCCCCACTTCAAGTTGCCCACGATGAATTGGTTGGGTTCTGATTTTTCAAACTAGAGACAAATATAAATGAAAGGAACATGCCTTGGAAAGCAGAAATGACCTATGAGGAAACTATTCCCTTCCTTTATATTTTCTCTGCATCATTTGCTCCACCATAAAATAGTTTTTAAAACAGTAATGCATATATACACAGACAGACACAAACAAAGGAAAAGGAAAGAAGAAAGAAAAGCAAATAATTTTATGTTGACTTTTAGTTGATTTTTACTGACTTTTATTTGTAAATGTCTTATTGACACATCACATGTTTGTGCTGCACTCTTACACGGCACTTATCCTGTGCTCATGCTGAATCAATTCACTGCAGGATGAAGGCCTCTTCAATGAAGATTATGGACTGCACTGACTTACACTATTGAGGTTCATTCAATGCTAACACTACAATTAAAGTAAATCCAAAGTATAAAAAAGAAGAATCCATTGAAAGGAATAAGGGTTGCTTTGTTTTCCAGAGAGTTTTCTTGACAAAGAAATTATTAAAGATACCTGTAATAATCCTCCTAGAATTGATGCCAAAGCAGCCATAGCAATGCACACAGCACCATAAAATAAACCTATGTGGATGATGCATACAAAGAGGTTAAATAACAGTTTGTCAGTAACAACAGCAACAACAGCAATAACAATGTCAAATTTGGCTGACTGTGCAACCAATCATAATAATATGCTTTTTTCACTGTACAGTCTTTTTCTTTAAGCATATAGCCATTTAGCTTATATAAATCCCTACAAAATAATAGCTAATATATATTAAAAATAGTAATTGTAAGTTTTAATATTTAATAAACCAGTTTAAAAACCAATTAAACACTACCCTCCTTAAGATAACTTAAATTTAAAATAAATATTAATATATACTTACTCATTCCCATAGAAATCCAAGACAATTTAACTTCAGTTAACGTGAAATAAGGTTTAATGAGGTCCTCTACAGTCACAGCAGCTAAAGCATTGATGCTAGAGGACACTGTACTAAGGTGGGTAAAATAGAAATCATGTAATTTCATATCAGTCTAAAGGTGTATTTCATTTGCAATCAAATAGTTACTATAGTGCTTATTATTTCTGCTGTTAAAGTTAAATAGCTACTACAATAATTGAAAGACATTAGTTTTTCAAATAGTTTTATCTATTATTTAGAAAAAAAGACCATAATTTAAACATTCTCCATTCTGTTCAAAGACATTCCTAATGAAACCTTAAAGAAACCAGTCTCTATAATAAAAAAAATATTGACCTATTATAACATACTGTATGGTATAATAAGCCATGATTAGAATATACCACAATGGATTCATGTCTTATGCTAAAAAAAAACACATTTTGGTTTAGCATAATGTACCAATCCAGTGACTTTCATTTCTCTGCAACATTTTCCTAAGTTCGCTTTTCTTTTTATTTACTAATATTATTGTTACTAAAAGTTGTTAGTTAAAACATTTTAAGACAAAGAATAATAGTATTCCCGTAAAATACAGTTACATGTTCAATCTAACATATAATAAAGTATATGCTCTCAGCTCACATTTAGATGAATTAATATCTGCATCACTTAAAATACTTGTATAAACAATGAAGCTGTGCTACATAATCCTGTATTCAGAACTGGGATGAGTGGCTGTATAGATGGTTTTCAGGGGAAAATATATACATCTGTTTATTTGGAAATCCCATTCAAATACAACCATACATCTTTGTTAAGAAATAAGTCTCCTTGAGTTCAATGGGTATGCCACTGCATTTGTTATAATGTTGCTATTGTCATTTGATTCCACTGAAACCTCCCCAACTTGTCTGTCTATTGAATCTTGAATTGACTTACCTTAAAGTTCCACTATAAGCACAAGCAACAAAAAGGCCTGTCATTCCTGGAAACTCTTGTAGAATTTCCAATACCAGATAAGGCATGAGCTGAAAAATGCAAATTTTGTATATTTTATATTTTTATTTTTATGTGTGGTTTTTCTCTTACATTCTTCTGCCTCATTTACAATAAAAGATAAATACTTTTATGTGCTAAAAGTATGTGTAAAATAATCTTTCAAATTGCTTTTTTTTTTTAATGTAAGGTAAATTCGTGGTTCAAAATTGGCATAAAAATACAATATTAATTTAATTGCTCAATTATGCATGGCGTCCTTTGGGAGACATTATCCAAAAATGTAATGTTATTAATTCTTTAACTGTTTCCTTCAAAAGGGGTTTCTTATAATTGCTCCTAGTAACTGCCTGTAATTAAATAATATCCCAAAAGCAAACTGAAAATGATAGCCCTGATGTTTATTTAGCATTAATTAAGAACGTTTTAATACTAAACCTGGTCTGGTGCTTCCACACATTTTGCTGTCCATGGGTCACAGTCCTTAAAAATAGAGTACATTACTAATCCACATAACACTGCACATGAAAGAATTATCCAGAGTCCCACAAGGTTTAAATAAAGAGATCTATGAGGAAACAAACAAGAGGTTTTTTTTTTACTTTGAATAGAAATATCATAATTTTTTTAGCATTATATAAGTACACATTGCATTGTATTGTACCTGCATTCATTTCTTTGGCAAGAAAAGAAAAAGTCTCTATTAGATAGGAACGTACTGGTTTCTTTGGCTTAAAAAGTTGTGCAAATATTCCAGCAAATGTAAACAGTTGCATATATATAAAAGTCACTATCTGATGTACCAGGATTTCAGGAGGTTTTTCCCCACGTGAATTAAAACAACTCTTCCTGGTGTTTAATTATTTTTATAAGGATTTAAAACATTGTAATATTCTTATTATTGTAAACGTACCACAAGAGTAAGATGTTAGAAAAATATGGAGACAAATAAATGAATAATTGAATAGAATTTTTTATTGGCCAAGTGTGATTGGACACACAAGGATGTGCATCATATTGGACAGTATGACGTTTTATTTTGGACTGCCTTTAGGTCAGTTTGAAAATTTAAAGTACAGTTGCCAAGAAGTATGGAACTGTTAGAACTAATTTCCAAACACCATGCAAATGCTGCTCTTTTTTAATTATCATCCTGTCAGCAGATCCCTTGAACAGCAAAATTATTCTTTGCTTAAAACACTGATTGGATATTTAATCTCCAATGTCTATGTCAACAGTTAATTATGCCCTTCATAAGGACATTCTTTACACATACGTAAATGGGTAATAAATCAGACAGAGTTTACAAAATCAAAGTTCAATATCTGTTTGAGATTTTAATAATATTGGTAATAAATAATTTGATAATTGATCGTTATAGTTGTGGTTTATGCCCTTCAACGGAATGTCATATGTAAGGCTAAATTCATTGTTACTAAACTTTTGCATTTAAAAAAGGCTATAATACATACTACATTATAAGTATTCAGGTTGTATCATTATTGGACACTGAGAATGCAATTTAAATTAAAATTCTTGAGCAAACAAACAGAACGTTAACTTACAGTTTTGCTTGAAATCTGTTTTTGCAGGAAAGATATCGCTGAACTTGAGACTGATTTACTGCATATATACCAAGCCAGGTAAAAGTCCCACCTATAACAATTGTCCAGAATGTATGCCTTTGCAAAGGATTAGGATTGAAGCTACATTGAATAAAAATGCATTTTATAGTATTAGCTAACTGATCATATGTCTATTAAATACTGCTTTATGTTTTCTTTTAATGAATATTTCTCAATATTTTTCTTAATTTGAAAACATATTAAGAAATGTTAAATATTAAGTAGAGGTACTGAGAGGATGGAACAATTTTAGAAACTTATCATATAGAGGTAGTCCTCCCGATACAAAAGGTCAATTAACGAATGTTCAAAATTATAACACATACCTTCAAACCACATATGACTCTGTTTTAAAGTTAAGATGGCTCCGGTGCGCCCGTGGTCATTCACCCTTATGACCGACCCTGGGAGTGCTGCAGCACCTCCCCATCCTCCCTCCTCCTGCCCTGATATGAACCTGCAGCTCATGGGCCTGCTCCCCATGCCTCCTGGAAGCAGCTGTCGTTTTCAGAGCTCTGACAATTCCTTGCAGAAAATGACACTGCCTTTGGAGCTTTCTGCCCTGGTCAGCTGGCCATTGGGAGGCTGCAAACTTCTCCTGGCACTTACTAGTCTTTGGGTAACCAGACCCTGCATGCTAAGATAGAAGCTTCAGGCCAAGCTTCCCAAAACCCTTCCCTTACATTAACCCCCTCTCTCCTCCAGAAAGGGGGTTCCTCTCCTCTTCTTTATTTTTTCAATAAATAAAGCACACACACACAAAAAGCTAGGAGGGACAGAGTTGTTAATCTTTCTCCCCTCCTCCCACTGATAAAACTAAACGTGTCTGCCTTCCCATTTCTATCCCTTTTTTAAAAACTTAACTTGATTCCAGGCTGAAGAGTAGAGGAAAGGAAGCAAGCAAGCAAAGGAACTCTTTCTGCAGCATTTTGCCTTGAGCAAAAATAATCAGCTCAGAAAGTTTAGCCATCCATGAGACAGAAGCAAGATCCTTACAAAGCTTTTAGCTGTTTGTCTGATTGCTTGTAGGACCCAGCTAGACTCTAAGAGTTTCTTTGCTTGCTTTCCTCTATTCTTCAGGGTCTGATTTCCTAAGGCTAGAAAAAGCCAGGTGAAATTTGCAGTCTCCTAATGGCCAGCTGATGGGGCAGAAAGCTCTAAAAGATTAGGGAACCGGTCCTTTTTTGCTCCAGAAAGCTTGTCAGGAAAAGGGACAGTGACAGAACCAGGAAAGGCAGGCATGTCCAGCATTTTTCTTCTCCATTGTTTTTCGCTAGCAGGACAGTCAATTGTGCAATGAGGCAAAGGTGGGAGCCTCCCAAGGGGCAGAAGCAGAGCATGAGGTATCTCAGGAGGTAGAAAAGGCCTTGGGAGTCCCAAGGCAGGTGGGCTTGTGCCTGCACTAGGCGTCCCAGGATCTGCCCCACCCCTGAGGCACCCCTTGCTTTACTTAATGACCCATACATTTGATTAATGAATACTTTGGGTGGAGCAGGGATGGTTGGTCGTTACTTGAGGCAGATCATTTAAAATTTATTCCAACCTCCGACCCTAATGGACAAGCTTTATTATGAGTAATAACTTGAGCTTCCATGTACATCATTATTAATTTTGTCACTTTGCACAAGATGCAAAGATTTCTTATGAATAAATTCTAACATTGTATTGAAAACTGTTTAAGCTCACACAAAATTGGACATCCAATCTGCTTTTTTCTAACTTTTGTGACCTATTGTAGTCTTCTTTATTATCTATACGTGTACTATTTTGGATTCTTTCAACAAACAAAAGCATGTGGGAGACACATCCTACAATAGGTAGGTAAGCTTTTTACTTTATGAAAGTCTTTTTAAATCTGTACTTGTTCTCTCTCTCTCTCTCTCTCTCTCCCTCTCATTTATTTGACTTATATCCTGCCTTCCCATCAAAGCAATTTTCTTGGAGATGTCTTTTTATTTCATCTCTCCCATTAAAAGTTTAGGAAAAAGTTTGAGCAGAGAAAAAGTGAATAATTCAATGTCACACAGTGATTTTTCATTAATGAGACCTTCCTGATCCTAATCCAATAATTTAAGCATTCTGATCAGTAGATATAGAATCAGCCTTATTCTATAATTATTACTGGAAACTATCATTTGTTTGATATAAATGGTTCAAATTAACTACATAACAAATAATACATATTTGAAAGTTTCTTTTCCAGCTCAAATAAATTAAATACTTACTCCCAGAATTCTAATCTTCCTCCATCATACGTATCATTTATTATATTTCCAAACCCCTTTTGTACTATCACACCACGTATAATCACAGATAAAAATCCAGCAATCATGATTGCAGCTTGAAAAACATCTGTCCAAATCACTGCTTTTAGTCCACCCTGGATGGATAAGAAAAGACATAGATTAAAAAACAAGGCAACTAACTAATATTAAAAGAAATATAATAATCACTGGAATCTAAAATATTCAGTGCATGTCATACAAATATCTTCACTTAATGCAGGTTACAGGTAGTCCTTGACTTACAACTGTTCATTTAGTGACTGTTCAAAGTTACAAAGGCACCGACAATCGTTGTATTAACTAAACAACTGCAGTGATTCACTTAACAATTGTGGCAAAAAAGATAATAAAATGGAGCAAAATTCACTTAACAAATGTCTCACTTAGCAACAGAAATGTTGGGCTCAATTGTGATTGTAAGTTGAGGACTATCTGTACTTAAAATAATAGAATATATGGTAATGAATTTGTTCAATTAAGTGTTTAAGTTTTGCAGTTGTAGCAATTTTCAAAATAATTGCAGACTTACCAGTGTGCAGTAGAAAGTACAGACTACTCCTGTTCCAATAACTGCACCCCATAAATCAATTCCTGTAACTAGAGAAGAAAAAGTATAAAATATTTTTTTAAAATTAAAATAGCAGAAAATGATTAATCTAAAGCATATTCAACATAATTTTAAAAATTAACTGATTTGGGATTCCAATATGTTCTTGAATAGAAATCTCTCCTGGAATAATGCAGATAATCTAAATCTGCAAACAAAAGTAAAACTAAACTAAAGAGTGAGTCTAATCATTTTCTTGTTGCAAGATTGATTAAAAATATACGTATATACCAGGAGTGGGTTCTACTTACCTTTACTACCGGTTCGCAACAGGATCGCATCTGCGCACTCACTTCTGCACATACGCAGATCGCTTGCAATGACGTCAGGTTCAGTGGGTGGAGCATCCTGCCGGTTTTCTACCGGTTCTATAGAACCGGTCAGAACCGGGGACAACCCACCACTGGTATATACATGTTTATTATGTATGTATTACTGAAGTCTATTATAAAAGTAATGTAGAATATAAATATTTAGGGTTTTGTGAAAAAAATAAGAATGAAAATCATAACAGAAATTTGCATTGTATTGCAAATATAACACACAAGATTAATTGTGAATTGATCACATTTTTTAAATAATTAATTGTACAGGTAGTTCTCAACTTACAATCATTCATTTAGTGGACTGTTCAAAGTTACAATGGCACTGAAAAAAATGATTTATGACCATTTTTTATATGACTGTTGTAGCATTCCCATAATCATGTCATCAAAATTCAGACGCTTGGAAACTGGTTCATATTTATGATGTTACAGTGTCCCAGGATCATGTGATCATCTTTAGCAATCTTCTCAGGAGCAAAATCAATGGGGAAGCCAGATTCATTTTATAACTGGGTTACTAATTTAACTACTGCAGCAATTCACTTAACAACTGTGGCAAGAAAAGTTGTAAAACTCACTTGACAACTGTCTTGTTGAACAACAGAAATGTTGGGATCAATTGTGGTCATAAATCGAGGATTACCTCTAATACTTTTATAATCCATGTGAATCTTTATTTAATATTTGGAATTGATTAAACCTAAGCTATTTACAGCTGAGTAGCATAATTTAGTTATATCACTTTTCAACATTATTATACCTACTGCTCTGATGTTGCAACTTGAGTTATGCAAACATGTTCAGAATCAACAGATAGTCAAAAAATCTCAAAATTGTTCTGCATTAATTTTATTTTATTTTTTAAAAAAGTTACCTTGATATAAAGCTAAGGCTGGAGCATAAATGACAATTCCAGTGTAAAGTACCTGAAAAATAAACAAACAAAGCAGATTGCTCATCTTGGCCTTCCAAGAACTCTTTGTAAACAGTACAGTACTGAATTGCATGGTGAATTAAATCCAAACAATATAAGACAGACATGTCGATAAAAGTGATAGGTTTCAATAATATTTTATACAAAATACCAATAAAATAAGAATAGTTTTCATTTTTAGAATCAATAAATAAGAAGCTATCATAATCATGATAAAATGTAGAACATTATTGTCTGGAACAGGCAAAGTAACAGTAACAGTAATTACTGTATTTTCGGAATATAAGATGCACCTTTTTACCCCCCAAAAGGAGGTGAAAATTTAGGTGCGTGTTATACACCGAATGTAGCCCTGCCCACCCACTGGCCCCCACCCTTTGGCCTGTACCTCACAGCAGTTACCTTCTTGCAAGCAAACAGCAAGAAAAAACAGCCGCTTTCAATTTCAGCATAGGTTAATTAGCACAAGTTGATTAGATTGGCCACCAGATTCTCAGCTGATTTGCTCTCAGCTGTTTTGTGCAGGGCTCTCTTGCTTGCTGCAGAGTGCTGGAGCAGATTTTTTTCCCCTAGCTATGCTGAAAAAACGAAACTGAAAGTAAAGCAGGCTCTTTGCTGCAATGTGACAAAATGAGGCAGAGAGAGATTTCTTTTTTTTTAAAATTAGATTTATACGCCGCCCTTCTCCGGAGACTCAGGGCGGCTTACAATGCGTTAAGCAATAGCCTTCATACTTTTGTATATTTATACAAAGTCAGCTTATTGCCCCCACAAACTGGGTCCTCAATTTACCTACCTTAGAAAGGATGGAAGGCTGAGTCAACCTTGAGCCTCGAACTTGCATAATTGCAGACAGCTGGGTATTAATAACAGGCTATCTAGCCTGTCGAGCTATCTGAGGTTATTTTTCTTTTTCCTTACCAAAAAAGGTAGGTTCAAACAATGGGAAATTTAGGGCAAAAGAGGAGAGTTCACGATTTTAAAACACAAAAGAAAAAAAGCTCTATTTAACTAGGGAATTGTAATAATTGAGATACTATTAATTGTATATTGTGTTGAAAGCAGAAATGATTAAGTTGTGGCTTGGAGGAATATATGGGGGAAATTATTTGGTTTATTATTATTGGTAAATATAATTAATTGATTTGTAAGAAATTGGATTGCATGGAAATAATTGGAATATTTATGTTTATATTGATTAATATACAAAAAAGATAGTTATAACTAATTGATTTATATAAACATGTTGAATTTGTATTAAACAATTGTAATATTAAATAATTAAGCAATGTGAGGATGGATATAAAAATAGATGACAATGGGAAGGGGTATAATATAGAATAGAAAGGAAAAATTGAATTTGATTAAGATTAGAGATGAGAATGAAGGGTAATATTGTTTTTTTTTTAAAAATAGATGAGGAATAAATATGGCAAAAAGGAAATATAGAAATTGTAAATTTAATTGAAATGACTAAACACTATTTAAATTTGTGAACCAGCCAAATACTCTGTTCAAAGAAAATACATTGTATGTTTGTATGTGTGCTTGTCTAAAAAATAAAAAAAAAATTAAAAAAACAACCAAAAAAGGTAGATGAGTCTTATACTCCAGTGCATCTTATATTCCGAAAAATACGGTACTTGTAAGCCACTCAGAGTCACTTATAAAGTGAGATGGGTGGTCTATAAATTTGATGAATTAAATAAAAAAACAAGTTAATTCTCCGGTTTGCCAGACAATTTTTAGGATAATGAAAAATTTAATGGAGTAGAAGATGACTGAAGACACCCTTAAATTATTTTAGATTTGAATCCAAGGTATATTCCAACGAAAGGACTAAATGGCAAATATACCACTTTACAGGAAATAAAGAAATCTATAAATATCAGTAAAATATTTTCCTGTTCAAAATATTTAGTTCAAAACTTTTTAGTATATTTATTTAAACTTCTATTACAACTTAAATAAGCAATCAAACGCTCTTTGTCATTGGGGAATGGAGGTTTTCCTTACTTCGTACTTCAGTTTAGTCCTTATAAAACAATTATAGTTCATAACTTCATATCTGTTTTTAAAAACCAACTTTATTTTACACTATTATTTACACTACATTAAACTTCTTAGTTATGTAATCTACTGCAGAGCTATTAAGTATTAAAATTTAGCTATAGCAATAACAATACCACTTAGACTTATATATGGCCCCATAGTGCTTTACAAATGCTCTCTGGGCAGTTTATAATATGAGCATATTGCCCCCAACAATCTGGAACCTTGGAAAGATGGCAGGCTGAGTCAATTCACTTTAGAAATCTCATAATTAAGAAAAGTATTAAATTAATTTTCCTACCGTCAGTATAATGAAGAGTCCTGTTCCACACAGACGCAGCTGTTTATTAAACCGCATTTCTAGGTACTGTAACAAACAAATATTTTGTAACATTTGTGTAACTTTGAAGAAAGAATTAACGTTTTCCTGAAGAATTATTACTTTAGAATTGTCTAACTCTTTAATCTTGTTTTGTTCTGCCCACTTTTGTCATTCTATACTGTTTATATAAATCTACATTCCTCATCAAGCTTTATTCTATATATAATTGTTTTGTTGCATCTAATACAAGGTTTCACAATTATTATTATCCAATAAGACGTGTGTTGAGTCACACATAATTTCATTTCATAAAATGAAACAATCACTTCAGATATGATAAGGAAGCAGACTCATTTGCCAGAAGCTGTTCTGTGCTCTCTAAAGCAATGTTAGCAATGTTTAAGGTGGGCAACTTTTAAGATGTGTCAATGCATGCTGGTTGGGGAATTCTAGGAGTTGACTCCTTGACATTATTTTCATGCCTGCTGGGATCACATGGTAATGGGAGATTCATCTGCAGAGTCCAAGTCTATAGGACAAGCTGCAGAGCTTTTTCAACTCTTTCCAACGTACACCTCCTAGTTGAAAATGAGTGATGGAATGGGGAAAACAATACGACAGTAATTGTTTATGTACAATTACTAGGACGTCGATAAAACAATAGTCCGCAGCCACGGAGAAACGGGCGAGTGCCTTTCCAGAAAGCAAGTATGAGCGGAGGTAAGGCTAGCCGGTCGCTCCCTCCCTCCCTACCTCGTAGGTGCTGGTGATTTTCAGGCGGTAGAAGACGGGCAGGAAGATCTCCGCGCTTATAACCGCCATCAACGCGTAGGCGATGGCGAAGAGGCTAAACATGCCCCCGAAGCGGTAGACTTCGGCGGGGGTGCCTAGTACAGTCACGGCCGACATGAAGCTGGCCGTTAAGGAGAGCGCCACGGGAAAAGCTGACATGCTGCGGCCCCCCATCAAGAAGGCTTCGCGGCTCCTCTGGCCACCGCCCGCGAAGGCGTAGTATACACCGATGGCCGCGGAGATAAGCAGCATGATCCCGAAGACCACATAGTCCCAAACGGAGAACCCCCCGATTTGTCTGCAGTTGACCATGGCTGAGCTCCGTGCGCCTCAGTGGCGCTCTGGACCGCCGGCTTCGCTTCCTCGCTCAGAGCGCGCTTTGACTTGTCACAAAGCCCGGCAAAACTCGGCACGCTCTGCGGAGGAGACGGCCGCTTCACCGGCAACCTTCGCTTCGCACAACTCCAGAAACTGCTGCTGTTCTCCTTCGGGACGAAGCTGCTCCTTTCTAGACCGGTTCCACTGGCTGGCGTTCGTCCCTCGTCCCTCGTCCGGCGGGCGCCCAACAATAAGTAATATTGGTGTTGATGCCTGACGCCTTTCCCGCCTGCTGTCTTTGACGCGGTTGGAAACCAAACCTATTAAGCGAGCTCCTCTCTCTAGTGCCTTGAGGAGGAGGCACTTAATGGTTAGGCTCCTTTTTATCCCCGGGTTCAGTACCGGAGTAGTGTCATCGTTCCGAGCATCCAAAGGGGAGGGAAAGAGAGAACAGCCCTAACCGGTCCAGACCAGGAAGACTTTCTCAACTGTGGAATACAAGTGGTGACCTGAGGGTGTGGAGTGCCATAATCATCCCTGCTCTCTTTAGCTACTATCTCTTATTATTCAACTGTTGGATTCTTTCATTGGGGCCAACATGTTGTAATGTAATATCCTGAGAACCAGGGCCCAGTCTTGCCAGTGGATTAAGAATACTGCCAAGAATCCATAACCTCCAATAATTTAAACGTTTAAACTGTTTGACTGATACAAAAGGTGTTGGTTTGTGTGTTTGCTATTTAATTTCTGCTGATAAATTGATTCCTCCATTTCCTCCTCTTATACCAATGCAGGAATGAATCATCTTTCCCCGGTTTCTCTAGAACCAGGTAGAATATTTGTGAATGATTCTTTATATTACACTCACACAAGCTAGTATTTGCAAGGCAAGGTTGATACATTTTTAATATGATTTGGTTGGCAATATATGAACTCATGAGGTTATAAACTATGTTAAACAGCCCCATACATCACGTAAATTCAGCCAATTATGGTTTAGTTAATAAACAATTCTGAACAATGTTTAGAATGACATATGAATTTAAGCTTGATATAGAGTTGCCTGCAATTGCTTTGCTATTTGAGTGCCCCCTAGTCAGAGCATTACATTTGCAGAAATATAAATGGAACATCTATGCAACCATCCCAGAATGACAAATACATACATTCCCTGATGTGCAGTGCTGGAGGAGTCTCCTCGATCCTTCACTAAAATGAATTACCTCCAACTTTATAATGTCTGCTAGATGTAAACATGGTCTACTAAAAAGTAAAATTTATCTGTATTAAAGCCAAACTGTTTTGCTTAGATCTATGGTGCTGAGTATTTATAAACCTTTAGACAACGATCTCTTGTGAAAGTTAGTTCTCACATGAGTGAAAGAAAAACATATTAGAACAGGCCGTTACTAGAACAAGAACAAATAAAAACTGCATCTCCTGAACACAAAATAATTACTTTTGGCTCTTTACATATTGTGGTCAGAAAAAAGGAGGCATAGAAATTTGAATGTTGATTGTATAAATAAATCTTGCTTCTGTACAAAGCTGTGTAAGTCATTGAGAGTTTGTTGTTATAGTTTCTTAGCTTTACTGCCATAAAAATTGAATTATCACAAGTTTCTGTATTCTTGTTTGCCCACTTAATTGCTTCCCGAGAATCCTTTTAGGAAAAACCTGATGTCACACTGTTTTTGTTGTCATACACTGTGTATATTATTCTTATAATTACCCAGTGAAAGTTACAGTCTTTTGTATTATATATTTCTTTGTTTTTAATGAGTTGGTTTTTAAAATGTATTCAGTAATACTGGTATATGTAGAAAATTAGAAAGTTCTTATGAATATCATCAAAATTATAATTAGTGTTCAGTTCTGGGAAGCAAAGAACTGAAATGTCACGTCTAGTTCTGTTCAAATGCTGCTTAAACCTTAATGGCAAGAGATCAGTTACACCTATTTGTACTTTATCCTTTTGGCTTTCAAACTGTTCCCTTGTTTGCTTAAGGTTTTTAATTTTACAAAAACAGATTTATGATTTAACCAGATTGCTAACTATAGGTTAATTTAAGTGAAAGAACTAAGAAAGGTGACTGAGAGAGGTGACAAGGAAGGTAATTATAGAGACCAGTTCTCTTAATTCCTTTTGTTGTTAATCTGAGGTTGATGATTGTCCTCAGTTACCAGCTCTTGATGTCAAATTAGTTCTTGCTTTCTCCTTAAAGTATTGCTTTTCTGAGTTCTAAGACAGGTAAAGATTCTCTCAGTATTGTCTCTATTTAACTTTTCTCCATAACTAAGTTACTTTATAAAAGCAGAAATTAGAATCAAAGTTGTTTAAAATAAAAGGAAATCAATTGTTTTTTGAACTGTCTGATTTCTTATGATTTCTGATTTGCTTGAATTGTTGCTTTACAAAGTTTTTTTTAAAATATAAGAAGTCTTTTACGCAAATTACATTTGAAGAGTTAGCCTTAAGTAAGATCTGATTTAGTAGTATTATACTTGCAAAATTTGTTGATGCTCTTTTTTCCTTTGCTCCTCTCCCTGCATGTATTTTGACACCATAAAATGGGGAAGTTTGTACATTGGAAGAAATAAAACATAAGGGTGATAGAAGCTGATATAAGTTTATTGAGCAAAGCAAATGAATAATTTTAATGCCAAAATATAATATTCATGGACAAGGCAACTAATATGAAATGTCAATGTTTAATAGAAAATAGAATAGAACACAACACAACAGAATAGAATATTGGCCAAATATAATTGGACATACAAGGAATTTGTCTCTAGTGCATAAACTCAATATAGGAAATGACCAGACTGAGCCCGAGGGCGAGGTCAAATATGTCATCAGTCATGAGTCCCTGCACACCCACAAGATATCTAAGTCCAACCCACTTTTAATTCCTTTGACCCTTATGTAGCGCCATTTTGTTTTGACTGTTAGTAGCTGAGAATCTTGGAGAAAGCTGAAGCTTGCAATAAATCTTTATACTCATTAAAAACTGCCAGAATCTACTAATTTCCACAGTGTTTGACCCTCTTAATGTACAGGTAATCCCCAGGCTATGAGCGTTCCCTTAGCGATCTGTCCCTCCGGAAGCTCCATTTTGGCCTGCAATGGGCCACATGAGGCCTGCAGACGCCAGAATAGAACTGCAGAGGGTACACGTGGCTGAGAGGCTGCAGAAGAGACTGCTTGCTAGATCTTCACAAGGTAAGTGACCTGGCGCAGCACGTTGGGGGAGAAAGCAATTGTGGGGAGCATGAGATATTTCAATGGTTCAGGGGAAGCCTTGGGTGGTCTTAGGCAGGTGACCTGCTCCATCAGTAGTTCCTCTCATGGCCTTCCCCATCCTGAAATACACTGTGCACTTAACGAGCTTCGTATTCGATTAACGAATGCATGGGCAAAAGGAGAGAGTGATCCTGTTCAAGGTATGAGATTCACTCTCACGAATCCTTGGGTTATGAATGGAATGGGCAGGCTCCATTACATTCATACCTTGAGAATTATCTGTACATACAAGCAACAAGGTAATATAATCAGTGTATATATAAACTTGTTATTTGTACATACAAATAACAAATGTACATACAAACAAGAAGATAATATAAAATACCAATAGGAGAAGGTAGTAGAAAATAATAACAATAACAATATTATTAATAATAATAATACATCAAGAAATTGCAGCTTCCTGCAATAACACCAGCAGAATTGCAAAAAACTACGCTACTTGGAACATCGTATATTTTAAAATACTTGGTTGATACCTAGAATGCTGGCAGCAACCCGTATCAACCATCAGCACCAGTCAATGATGTTTGTGATACATTTTTAAATGTGCAGTTGTGAGTTTCATGTTGAATAAAATATATAATAACAACAACAACAACAACAACAATAATAATAGCCATACCATATGGGAAAATATTATTAGCCATAAGGCAGTACTCTGATAATTAGGTGTTCAGCAGAGTGCTGGCATGAGGGAAAAAACTGTCTTTGTGTAAGTTGTTTTGGCATACCCTATAGAGGCATCCTGAGGGGAGGTTTTGTATCTTCCTCAGAAAGATACGAAAGATGAATAAAACAATATCCTGAAAATGCCCAATTCAGAAGAAACCAATACCTCTTCTACAGGTCACTTGATGAAAGTCGAGTCCAAAGTCAAATTCACCCATGTAAAGAAAAAACTTTGAACTTTTGGAAACAACTGTGGGAAAACTGGAGTGCACCTGGCCTGGACGAATTGCACGGATACTGGCTAAAACACCTGACCAGCCTCCATCATCACATGGCCTCTCAATTTGATGAAATGCTTCAAAATGCAACAAGCGAAGAATGGTTAACAGATGGTTGAACATACTTGATAATGAAAGATCCAGAAAAGAGTAGAGAACCAAGTAACTACTACCCAGTCACTTGTCTGCCAACAACGTTCAAACATTTTACAAGAATACTGGGAAATTCAATATTCAATCATCTGATGGAAAATAGTTTGTATCTGGTAGAATAAAAAGGAAACAATAAAAAATCAAGAGGAACAAAAGATCAACTGCTTATTGACAAAATGGAACTAAAAAATTCAAAACAAAGAATAACAAATTTAAATATGGCATGGATAAATTAAATTTGACTCATCACTCCACAGCTGGAAAACTTTGGAATCAGCAAAAATATTTGTACATTTTTGAAAGCAAATATGCAAAAATGGAAAACAGTTCTAACAGCAAATGGGGAGAACATTGGTGAAGTCAACATCAGACGAGGAATCTTCCAAGGGGATTCACTTTCACCACTACTGTTCAACATTGCATTAATTCCACCGACAATAATCCTACAAAACACAAAACTGGGATACCAAATCTCAAGGAAACGTGGCAAGATAAACCATCTATTATACATGGATGACTTAAAACTATATGCGAAAAGCCCCACTGAATTTGAAACAATACACAACACAGTTCAACTGTTCAGTAGCGACATCAGAATGAACTTTGGACTTGAAAAATGTGCTATGCTATACATGCAATGAAGAAAAATTGAAAAAAATAAAAGGAATAGAACTGGGAAATGGAAGCATTATGAAAACATTAGCAAAGGATGATGGTTACAAATACCTAGGCATATTGGAAGCAGATAACATCTTGAATGGAAAAGTCAAATGCAAAAGGAATACATCAGGAGGGTCTGCAAAATATTAAAATCAAAACTGAATGCTGGAAACATAATTAAAGCCATTAATACATGGGCAGTTACAGTGATATGCTACCCAGCTGGAATCATCAACTGGACTGTGGCTGAACTGGAAAACCTGGACCAGAAAATGTGTAAACTTTTGAATATGTACCACGCTTTACATCCACGAAGTGATATTGACAGGTTGTACCTGCCAAGAAGAATAGGAGGCAGAGGGCTACTGCAAAGCCATAAAACTGTAGAAGAAGAAGTTTGAATGAACCAAAGTACAGAAAAATTGCTGCAGCCTGTGAAAATGGAAAACATTATATAAACAACAGAAACAAAGGCAGAATATAAGGAAAAACAGCTGGATGACAGATTAAATGAATGGAAAACCAAAGTTTTGCATGGACAGCACCTGAAAAACTTTAAAGGAAAATGCAATAACAACTTGACATAAGCATGGCTTAAGATGGGAACCATCAAGAAAGAAACAGAAGGTTGCTCAAGGACAAGCATTACAAACTAATGCCATGAAAGCAAAGATACAAAAATCCACTGACAATCCAAACTGCCGACATTGCCAGGACAAAGTTGAAACTGTTTTACATTCAATATGTGAGTGTAGCAAAATCATGCAAACTGATTACAAAGCTAGACATGACAAAGTTGCTAAATTAATCCACTAGTCATTATGTAAAAAATACGACTTACCTGTATCCGAAAAGTCATGGAAACATAAAGGGGAAAAAGTTGTTGAAAATGAGAAGGTGAAGATTTTGTGGGACTTTCGAATGCAGACGGATCGCCATTTGGAACTCAACATGTCAGATATCATAGTTGTCGAAAACCAAGGCGTACAATTTATTGTTATCACTGTACCAGGAGATGCCAGAGTCGAAGAAAAAGAACTGGAAAAAAATCACAAAATATCGTAACCTGGCCATCGAAACTACACAATTATGTATGAAACATGTAACAGTGAAAGCCATTGTCATCGGGGCCCTTGGTACCACGTCCAAGAATTTTACAAAATACATCAAGAAATTGCAGCTTCCTTCAATAACACAAGTGGAACTGTAAAATAATGTGCTACTCAGAACATTGCACATTTTAAGAGTTTCATCTTTAATGAATAAAAGAATAATAATATAGCCACACCATATGGGTAAATATCATTAGCCATAAGGCAGTACTCTGATAATTAGGTGTTCAGCAGAGTGCTGGCATGACAGGAAAAACTGTCTTTGTGTCAAGTTGTTTTGACATGCCCTGTAGAGGTGTTCGAAGGGGAAAAGTTGAAACAGTTTGTGTCCGGGATATGAGGGATCTGTAGATATTTTCTCAGCCCTCTTTCTGACCCATGCAGTATATAGGTCCTCAATGGAAGGCAGGCTAGTTACAATTATTTTTCCTGCAGTCCTAACTATCTGTTGAAGTCTGTACCTGTCCTGCTTGGTTGCTGTACCAAACCAGACAGTCATAGAAGTACAAATGACAGACTCAATAATTCATTTGTAAAATTGTATCAACAGCTACTGGGACAGTTTGAACTTTCTGAGTTAATGCAGGAAGAACATTCTTTGTTGTGCCTTTTTAACAATGGTTCTAATATTACTCTAGGTGTCCATTTCAAATCCTGGGAGATTATAGAACCCAGAAACCTGAAGCTTTCTACTGTTGATATTGTATTGTCTAATATTGTAAGAGGCAGTGGTGGGTTTCTACCGGTTTGCCCTGGTTCAGGTGAACCGGTAATGGTGGTGGTGGGAGGCTCCGCCCACCTCCCTGGATGTTATTATGGACGCTCTGTGCATGTGCAGAAGTGCTGCATGTGAGCGAAGCGAGCATGCACACATGGACGTTCACAGTTCCAAAACAGTAGCAAAGGTAAGTGGAACCCTTACCTTTGGGGTTCTTCCAAACCCCAAACCCCTGTAGGAGCCTGTGTAGCGTAGGGGGCTAATGCCTCCTACTAAAGGCAGCAATTAACACCAGCTGCCTGTAATTTCTGTGAGTTCAATCCTAGCCAGGCTCAAGGTCGACTCAGCCTTCCATCCTTTCTAAGGTGGGTAAATTGAGGACCCAGTTTGTGGGGGCAATAAGCTGACTTTGTATAAATATACAAAAGTATGAAGGCTATTGCTTAACACATTGTAAGCCGCCCTGAGTCTCCGGAGAAGGGCGGCATATAAATCAAATTAAATAAATAAAAAATAAATAAACCCGCTACTGGCCTGTGGGTTAAATATGTGATTCAAACAACAGAAGGTATACATGCGTATTTTTTATAACGTCTCTACCTTATTCACTGTGTGCTGATTTCCTCTTATGTAACCAAGAAATCTATATATACTTGCTTCAAACTGCATTCAGGGTTCTTCCAATTTACGGGAAGACCCACCTTTGTTCAGCTGAATAAATGTGCTTTTGTTTTAAGAGAGATAATCCGGACTCCATCTCTTTGTTCACACCAAGCCACACCTGACTCCTGCCTGATATTTCACTTTCTGCTTTCTATCTGTCAGAAAGTTTATAATCCATCTACAAGTGTGGACAGGCACAGCTAGCTGAGTTAGTTTAGAATGGAGAATTTCTAGGATGATGGTATTGAATGCCAAGCTGAAGTCTACAAAAAGGACCTTGCATAGGACATTGAGGATTCAAAATGGTGCAAGGCGTAGTGTAGCATCATATTAATAGCATAATCTGATGATCTATTTGCACAGGCAAACTGCAAGGGGTCCAGCATGATGATTTTCAGGTGGGCCAACATTAACCTTTCAAAGGTGTTCATAACTACAGTCTCAGCCCACGTTGTTGGGGCTGTCATTCTGGTGGGAATGGAGGTAGTATACAGCCCCACGTTCCTGCCCAGATATCTTGCCTTGCCGTCACTTGCCTCCTCCTGCATACAGACGGTGGAATCCTCTTTCTTCAGCTGTTCATAGGGCCTCCAACTGAGGGCAGATAGGACTGCACTTGTGTGGATAAGGTGCTGGCTGTTTTAGCCAGCATTAATGGAGGCTTACCAGACCTATCCCGATTGGAATGGCCCCAACGAACCAGGACTAATTGCACTGAATTACTGGCCAGAGGAAAGCAGCTGAAGCTCTCCAATCAGCACAGGGATTTGGGGTGGAATCTGGGGGAGGAGTAGTGGGGTGGGCCATGCTAGGTTTAAAACCGGAAGGGGAAGCACGATAAGGTTAGAGTTGACAATATTTCAGTGTAATTGCACTGGGTGATTATTGGAGCATGCTAAATTTAGGAAGATAAAACTTTAGAACAACATCCACCCTATTGTCTGCGATTTATTTTCTCATCCTGATTCGGAACCTGACATACAGATGCCAGAGCAAGTGATCTGTAGTCATTTAGCTCCTTGATTAAGGGTTTCTTGGGAACCAGGATAACAGTGCAGATATTCCTTGAGCTACGATATTTCACTTAGCGACCATTCAAAATTGCAACCCCAAAAGTACTTATTACATGATCCCGAAGATATGTATGTTGGAACATCACAGCGGTTGTTCACCTTTATGACTGATCATAGAGACTCTGCAACATGCCCCATGCCTATTCCTCCCCCATTCTGCCCCACCAAGGCACTGGGCCTGTTTTGCTAGCCTCACAGATTCCATTTGCTCCTCCCCACCCCATTTCCGATCACTCACTTACCTTTTGAAGATTTCCAGAGTTCAGAGCAGGTTGACCCACGTGGCAGAAAAGCAGCAGTCTTTCACTCAGATGCTGGTGAACCTGTAAGAATGCAAGATCTAAGCAGGGGTGAAATGCTACCAGTTTTGACTGGTTTGCCTGAACCAGTAGTAATAAAAGCTACCGGCTCGGGCGAACCAGTAGTAAAAAAATGCTACCGGTTTAGATGAACTGGTATTTCTGACAATCAGCTGTGCCACATGATTTATATTCACTAGAAAGCAGGAAATGCTGCTTTCTAGCGAATCTAAATCTCATGGCACAGCTCGCTGTTCTACTTACCTTAGAAAAGGCTTGTTAAGTCTCCTTTTTCAGCATTTGAAGCATGAGTTTGGTGCGCATGCATGCGCGCAGCAAACCAGTAGTAGACTTCAGAGCATTTCACCCCTGGATCTAAGGATAACAGCTTTGCCAGCATCTGAGTAAAAGACTGCTGCTTTTCTGCTACAAAGCCAGCGTCCCTGCAGGCCTCATTTTGTCCTGACCTGGGCGGTGTCGCAGCAGCCTCCTGCTTGCTGCTGGTTTGACTAAGCAGCTTTAGGGATTGGGGCGTGAAGGCGATGGCAGTAATCAACATGGAGCTTGCAGTTCAGCCCAATGAGATAAAAGAAACAAGCATTAGACCTCAATGACTCTCAGAGTGCTAATAACTAGATGACTGCAAAGAATATAAATCATTTCATTCTCCACCATTCATTCAGAACTGAAGAAGCTTCTTGGATGAGAAGTGAAATGTCTTTAAGCAAAAACAAAGAAAGACCAATTGCCTTTTAAAAAAAAGCACCTTTGGGTCTACTATGACCTGAATGATTGAGACAAACAACAACAACAAACAACAGCAAACTTTCCTGGGTAGTGATAGCCAATGTTCTTTCTTCAGAAATCAGATCCAAACTGAAAAGGCCTTGGGAAGGAATTGAAAGTTATATAGTATACTACTGAAAGTTCTATGTAAGAGCGTATATTGTTTATATGTCTTGCCTATTAGCTATCAAAAGTTTTATGAGACAGTACCAGCTCTTACACCAGACCTTCCATACTACAGAAGGATGATTCAGTTAAAAAAAAAAGATAATACTCTTGAACTAGGCTGCCTCAGAAGATGAGAAAAAGCTCTGAAAAATAGCCAGAGAGAACTAGGGAAGGAAATGAGAAGCTTAGAGCCTTTTTTAAAACCTGATACCTTACTACATCATGTTATGTGTAAGAACAGGAGAACATAGAGGAAAATCGAGCACTATTGCTATTGCTAATTATACAATTATTTAATTACTCCTATGGCTTTATTAGGTCCACTTTTAATCAAGTACTCCCTTTTTTCTCTCTTTGTGCACAGACTCAAGTTCCTCCCACTTAATTTGATGAAGTATTCACAGATGACAGTGACTGGGCATCCTAGACAAGCTAATTTTGAATAGCTTGATTTTATGATGGGAAAACAAGTACGCACCATTCAATGGGACTCCTTTCCTATTTTCCCTAAGGCCTTAAGGCAGGGCTGCCAAACTTATGGCCCATGAGCCAGATGCGTCACACCGTTTAACGAAGGGGAAAAAAAGTCCTGATATGTCACGTGATGCTGCTGTGATGACACAAGTTTGACACCCCTGTCCTAAGGTAATAAAGCAGCTAGACTTTTTCAGTAACTTATGAACACAGCGTTCTGCTAATTGCAAAGCTATATTAAAAAATAAAATATTTTGCCCTCATTATCGCATTTGTGATCATGGTTCCTTTTGGTCTTCTAAGATTTGCCTTCTACAGTTTCTTTTCTGGATCTCAAAGTTTGATATGCCAACTA
Source organism: Masticophis lateralis (assembly GCA_030761175.1). Taxonomy (NCBI): domain Eukaryota; kingdom Metazoa; phylum Chordata; class Lepidosauria; order Squamata; family Colubridae; genus Masticophis; species Masticophis lateralis. The sequence continues at coordinate 35,554,386 of JAUDYJ010000006.1, read as the reverse complement.
TCTGATAAGATGTTGTTATGCTTCTCTCACTTTCTGATAATGGCTTCTTGAGCTCTATTTCACCGATACTGGCTCTAACTTACTTGTGGCCTTTATAAAAAAAAAGTCCCATTGTGTGGCATTGTATTGGCTTCTAAATGTTTTGTTGTTATACTGAATTTATGTAAAGAAGTACAAAAAATCACATAAGAATTTAATTTTACTTCCTACTTTTATAGAATTGATAATTTTCTTTTAGTACTACGGTATATAGTAGTTACAGAAAAGCATACTAATGGTTAATGCCTCTGCTTATCTTGGTGTCACAAAAATGGCAGGTTTAGTTTGACAAACTGCATTGTTTTTCTTCTCCACTTCCTTGAGTTGTACAAAAGAAAGGTGAATAGAGGTGGGATATAATCTAATAAATAAATAAAATATGTAAATACGCACACACATAATCTTGATCAAAATACTTCCTTGCCAGCCTACAACTTTGACTTAATTATAGCTTTAATTACTGTAGAACTATTGGACTGTAGATTTTTCAGTATTATTTTAGAAACGTACTTGCAAAAACCACGGCAACTCCAGCCCCAAACTCATCACTGACAGCAATCAGATTATCTATAGTACAAGATTCCCCTTGTAGTGTTTGATCGTTTGTCCAATTATTTATTTGTATTAGACTGTCTAGACTCCCAAGGACCCCCTACCTATGGATCCATCTATCTCAGAATCCACCCACCAGTTATTTGGTTTTATCCTAATGGATTAGGTTCAGCCTTTTGCTTTATTTCCTAAGCACGATCCCTCGCAGCGGAGCAATGCATACGGAGACCAGCCTCTACAGAAGAGCCGTGTTTAAGTTATAACGACAAAAAATTAGGAGTCTAGTAATGCTTTTTTCAATTGACACAAGTTATTAAAAGGCACAAACTCCTTCGGATTATCTGTCCCAGAGACCCAGAAAGAGTTGTAAAATGACATCACCGCGCCGACTTTTCCTTCCACTTTTCTGTTTTCCGGTTTACGTGTCACATGATAGCCGTATCCCAGAATCCTTCAATCAAGATGGTAGCCTCCTGGAGCTGAAGAGGCACATGTTTGTATGAGTGTCCGATAAATCGTTTTTTGCAAGATCTCTTGCTTGGTTTACCGTCATCATCTCCCAAAATAGCTTTTTTTTGTTTTAAATTATCGAACACATGAAGACCAAATCGTCAGCTCATAAGACTGAGAACACGCATCGGGTGAGACACGGGTGCCTGATCAATTTAATATTTGATTTAATGCAAAGGATAATTAATAGATGCGTTGCTGTTAATTTAATCCTGAATACGCTATTGAGTTAGACCTGAAATCGTGACATCTATTTTCATTTTAGAATTATGAAATTAATAGATGAATTATGAAATTAATAGATGACTTTAGTGATGCTAAAGATTAGCTAAATCGTTAGTTTGCGAATGAAAATGATGTCCATTCTGGTTGCCCATCCAATAGCATATACGTTATAATAATGTTTAGTTTAACAGAGGAATCATCTACAATTAGGTGAAATGAGTAAATTCGTCCAGACAGAACAATTTACAGTACTAGATTGGGAAGGCTCCTATTTGGGAACTGGAGCAAATTTTTCAGCCAACTGTCACTATTTTAGGCTTAAAGCATACTATTATTATTAATTATTATCCAGAATGTGGAACATGTGGTTAAGTGCAAAAAAGGACTAATTCACATTGACATATGTGTCAGTATCAGAAAGTTATAGTGTATCTATAGGCCATGTGTTTTCAAGTATGCCATTATAAGAAAAATATTTTAAAGATGCAGTGGCATCAGATTTGACCCAAATGACAAAAGTATTTTTTTTACAATGTGATTTCATGAATTACTGATATTCAGCTGGAGTATCTTCTGTGTTTTTCTTGTAGTTCCTCACTTTTTCAGAACGTTTAAGCAATGTAAACATTGACATTATACATCGCATTGATAGAACAGGAAGCTATGCTCAGGTAAGACCAACAGTTTTAAAGTCATATTGTCTTTGTGAGAATATTGCCATATATCATATTCCTTAGTGATAGGAACAGTTTTCAGTTCAGCAGTAATTATAATATAGATGCAGGCCCTATTTTAGGCAGATCTGCAACATGTCAAAATCAGCTTCTGAATACGATTGCTTAGTTTTAAAAAGAAGAAACATTTTTTTAAAAAATCAAGGAAAATTTACATACATACCCATTTTCTTATATAATGCTGACATGTTTACAGTTTCATGTAGTGTAATGAAAGATCTGGCTGTAAAACACTTTTATTAATTTTAGTGACAATTTACATTAACTGTAGAAAGTCTCTTCCTAATGTTCTTATTCTTCTCTACTCTTCTTATCACTCTTTCTTTCTTGGTAGTAAAACAGTGAAAACAAGCAATAGAAGGAAATTAATATCTTACTGTAACAAAAATTGGCACTTGGCTTCCTACCGTCAAATCATTACTATTGGATTATAAGATATTGCCATCGTCATTGATTTATTAGGATTTTCAGTTCTTTTTGTAATTCATTGGCGAATTATTTCAAATTATATATGCAATATAATAACCACTGGAATATTTTAGGGTGGTTTTTTTTTGTTATATACCACAAAATATCGATCTACCACAGAAAAGGTTGTTTGTATGCCTTATTCTTTGAAAAATAATACGTATGTCTACTGATTAATGTATATGCTTGATTTTGGTAGGAGGTTGACACCTATTTTCATGAAGGACTTGAGAAATGGAGAGAGCTGAATCTGACATGGCATTTTGGTATACTCTTTTTTCCCCCAACATTTTTTTAATATTGTATTTCACTCAGAAATCCAAGTACTTACATTAAAAAATTCAGTACTACATGGTTACTTTATACCATTGTTTCTGCTACTTTCAGTTTCTAAACTAAGTCTTCAGTTTTTGGTTAGCATCAAGTAAAAAATAGTTTTTCTGTGCTTTCCTCCTCTCTCTATAAATATAGAGTTGTCTTGTAAGATAGGCATGAATTTTCTGGAAGGATTATGTTTGGCTACATAACAAGTGTTAAGTAATTTCCACATTATCCACATCTCCCCTTAGATTGGATGGACATTAATATACCAAAAGCACTATTACTTTGTTGGTTCCTTCACTTAATTTAACCCTAGAACTTTCTACAACATTGCTTAATTCATCCATTTAGATTTTTGAGCAAGAGTGGATATTTTTAAAATGCAATGCAACTTCTCCCTTTTTTCTACTTTTTTTTCTTATTGAAATCATAGCATTCAACTCTTGCGTTCTGGTCATGGGATTCATTTCATCAGGTTGTTGTATTAAATAAACCACATTTTCCTGTATGTGTAAAAGATTTATATATATATATATATATATATATATATATATATATATAGAGAGAGAGAGAGAGAGAGAGAGAGAGAGAGAGAGAGAGAGAGAACGAACGCCAAGCAGGTTTTGCACAGATAGATAGAAGTAGCCAAAACAATGTATTTCTCTGTCTGTAAATTGATAAATATCTAAATAACTGAAATGTTGCTTGTTAGTGACACATAATGCAAATATAAACCATATAGGATTATTATTTTCCCCTAATTTTTCTCCCTATTTTTTTTTTACATAGTAACATTCTACAGACAGGTAGTCAACAAATGCCAGTCTTTCAATCAAATAGTATACTATCAGAACAATATTGTAAAAAGCTTGAAAACCCACCTGCAAGTGAAAAACAGTCTTGCATTTCAACCCCTTTTGGAGTAAGTATATGTTGTCATCAGATGTACATTTTCTTCAGACGCAAGACAAGAATGTGGGTATTTTTATCTGTAAATAAAAAGAGTATGATTCTGTGGTACTGAGTGCCTTTAATTTTTTTTAAATCCTAATGATTGTTTCTGTTGCTTTATTTACAAAACTTTGATTGGGTTCACACAATGCATTAACCTATAATGTGACCTCTTTACTTTTGGTTTAGAGTATGAGGTAAAATCAATTACAGTGCAATGTGTAACAAGTCAGTATGAATCACATAATTCACGTAGGCCCTACATCACATTTTAATGTAGAATAGTCCTCTCCAGTCTGATGTTTTCCAGCTGTATTAGATACCAGCATATATATTCTCTATAGATGTTTATGACCAAATGATGATAGAAATTGGTCCAATGGATCAAAAGGGCAACAGATTGGAAAAAAATACTATACTGCAGATTAAATACTTCATAGATATGCATAATATAATGAACTGACTATGTAATAGTGGAGCAATAATACAAATTATATCTGCTTTTCGAAACTATTGTAGTTGATATTACCTGTAGCTGAGGAATGTTTCAGCTATAAGAATACATTATATAAATACATTGCACTCTAAGCACACAATAGGCCAGCAAAAATTTTCAGGGCTATTTATAATTATTGTTGAATGTATATGTTTGTTACAGGCTGTGTTCACACATTGAACTATGTAACAATGTTATTTGTTTTATTCTGATTTCGTGCCCTATGCAACTTACTATAATTGAAAACCATAGTTTTTAGCTGAACATATTGTGGGAGCCTATCCAATTAAGGGGTACTCAGTTAAATAAACTATAGCTTAATACAGTGTGCTAATCAAGTCATAATTCTGCTATGTGTTTTTTAATCTAGTTTGGTGGTACAGCTGGCCCGTGATCTTCAGACAGATTTTTATCCACATTTTCAAGATTTTTTTCTCTGCATTACAAGTCTGTTAGAAACTCAGGACACAGAATTGTTAGAATGGGCCTTTACAGCACTTTCCTACCTTTACAAATACTTATGGAGGCTTATGGTCAAGGACATGACCAATATTTACGGGTAAGCATTTTGCTCAAAAATACTATAGAGGATTTTTGTATACAAGTTTTATTAACTCCCATCATTTGAGTGCTAATCCTTAATTCATTTTACTGACCATGCAAAATATATGCTATACACCTAACCCTGGAAATACTAATAGTAATATATATGTATGTTAGTCTACCCTAAGCTTAAGATAACCATAATAATTATTGTAAAATTAATTTTAGCCAAAGACCTTAATGAACTAAAAGCCTAACTTCATAACTCAATGTGAATCTAGTTCTAGAAGAAAATCTCAACCATAATGTATATCAGGGTCCGTAACTAGTCTTCTAATTATTATGACATTAATTTTAACCAAAGTCCTTGTGTACTAGAACCTTTCACATATCCAAAAGCAAATACATATCTTAAAAAATAACTTTGTCAGAATATCTATGCAATAACATTGATTAAACATACATATCTCCTTCATTTTACATAACTCAAGGAGGAGGAGGAGCAAGCAAGTACTAATGCTTGCTCCTCCTATTTTCTCCATAACAACAACCCTGGGAGATGCATTGTGCTGAGAAAATGTCTGACCAAAAGACATTCAGCCAGTTCTTCTGCCTAAGGGAGAACTAGAATACATAGTTTCTGTTTTCCAGTCCAGTCCCCTAACTGCTATACAAATTTCCTTTCCATAAATAAACATAAATCAATGATTGGCACAAGCTATAAAAATTCTCTTAATACTTTAATTTTAATTTTAATTTTAAACAGAATCCACAATGGACCAGAACCCTATCTGAAGAAGAAAATTTTGTCACATTAATCATATAAATATCATATTGTAAACTACTTGGGGAACTGTTTTGAATGAAAACCTTTAATATCTAATTTAGAAATATTCACATGTTCAGAATTATGATTTCAGATGGGCACAGAGTGTGATTTTGGTAAGGAATTGGGTGTCCATTGAAGGTAATGGAAATTATACCTGCAATCTGGTACAATTATGTGCTGATAGCAAAATCTAACTATTCCTGACAGAAAACCCAGTTCTTTGGTGTGGATATTTTAACCATTTTAGATTTAATAGATTACTATTTATTCAGTCATCAATTTCTCCATTTGCCTTTCATTCCTGTGTTACTTTAATATTTTATGTGTGTATGATATTAGGCTGTAAAAATGTCCAGTATAATGAATGAATAACCAGTTCCTGTTCTGTTACATTCTTTGTGTTTGTGTGTGTGGTGTGTGTTGATCGGAATATATTAACGGGAATGTATTTTTGTTTAATCTTCTGATCACCCACTCCTGTGCTTTCATGGAACTGCTTAGGAACTACTATTGCAATTTGTGTCATCAGTTTCTTTCCCACATAAGTGAACTTTGTCAAATTTTCCCCATTCTTCTGAGCTACCTTACTTTAGTGTTTGTATTCTGTTTGTACATATAACAAAATATGTCCTATCCTGAATTAGACTGGTGAGTCTGCAAAATGGTGCTGGAAGAATCAGTTGACCTGGCTACTTTTCATTCTTTTTTTTGTACATGAAAACATTGTGTTTACAGATTGTACAGTACCCTTCTGGCTCATCGCAAACAGCACATCAGAAACTTTGCAGCAGAAAGCTTCACCTTCCTGATGAGGAAGGTAGGTGTTGTGATGGACAGGGGGAGCAATACTGGGAAGAATGAATGGGAAAGGGATAGCTTTCCTTGAGACCAGTTGGCCAGTTGGTATTTAAGTCAATGGAAACAGTTGCCAGGGATCCCTTTGGCACTGATATCTATTTCTGTTTCATGAAGAACATTTACTCTACCATGAATGATAATCTCTTAATAATATATGTTAGAAGCTATTATCCTCTTTTAGTCAAAGGTTCATTAGATAACTATGCAGTAATATCAATTCAAGTATAATATGGAAGTCACAGTCTTAAGAATAGCTCTTCTCTTCCAATATATATATATATTATATAATATTTGCAACTGCCCAAGTTATATACTGTTTATATACTGTGAAAATAAGACCGGGTCTTTTCTTTTGACCCCCCCCCCAAAAGCTAGGGCTTCTTTTTGGGGGTGTCATAATTTTCGGGTGGGTCGTATTTTTTCGAGGAAACTATTAGAGAACTGGGAGAGGAAGAACTATATCTGAGCCAGTTGTGTTCATGCCTGCAGTTTAATTTGAACCAAGGATTTCTAACTCTTGAATTAAACTACTGCACAAGCTCAGAATTTTTCAATTTTCTACTGTGAACTGTTAAATGGGAAGTGTGGTAAATTATGGGCATTGCTCTGTATTAATTCGAGATTCTTGTCTCATCTTAATCATCTAGCATAAGAAATTTTGTTTCAGTTTGTGATGTGCAAGTTTGGCTTGTGCTTATACATCTGACCTAGATAGCAAGAATCAATAGATGTGATTGTTATTATTATAGTGATTGCAACTATAGTGATCTTAAGGCAATGAATGACTGTAATACACAACAACAGAAATGGATGGGGAACAGGGCAAGAAGGAAAACATAATATTTTATGATAGTGTTGAATGTTTTTTCCTGAAGAACACAGATGGACATTTGGAAAACCATATAATTGTGCAAGTTTTTCAAGATTTTTCTTTTCTTATCAATAATATAAATAGCACACTAACTTAATTCTTGCCAAGATACTATTAAGCCTAAGAATATTTTCAGCTGGTGACGTTCATAAGAACCTTCCAGTTTTCTACATATATTACTGAATAAACCAACTCACTAAAAACAAAGAAATATAGCACAGAAGGCTGTAACTTTTACTGGGTAATCATGCAACAACAACAACAGCAACAATGTTAATAATTTACACAAAGTATGACCAAAAAAAGACATCAGGTTTGTCATGGCAGGATTCTCACGATTAAATAGGCAATCAAGATTCCAGAAACATGGTATGTATTTATGGCTGTAAAGCTAAGAAGCTACAACAATAGAATTTCAGTGATGTATACAGCTTTTATCAGATACAAGATTTATTTATGCAATCAGCGTTCAAATTTCTATGCCTCCTTTTTTCTGACCACAATATGTAAAGAGCCAGAAGTAATTATTTTATGTATAGGAGATAAGTTTTATTTGTCCTTGTTGTAGTAACGGCCTGTTACAGGAACTGTTCATATTTTGTTCCTATAAGAGATTGTGGATTCTTTATTTACTTTTTCTACCAGATAATTAAATGTTATTTAGTAAAGTGCTGCTAATGTGATTTGAGTTGACACGCCAGGTCAACTAACTTTCCCACATGCACATTTCTGCGACATGATTATCATGAGTGCTTAGAACAAGGGTAGCTTTATTTAAAATCTTGCTGAACAGCTGGCCACTTACCTTTTTTTCTCTTCCCATCAGGGACTACATTGCAAGGAAAACATATGAATTAGTTGCTCTGTTTGATCTACTTATTATTATTAATTATTACTTGATAGGCTGTTGAAATCCCAGATTGGTCTGAATTCCTAGAAAAAGAATGAGATACCTAATAAAATAACTAATGAAATATTTTTCATTATGAAATGAAAGAATTTTATTGAAAATAAAATATCGTATTAATATATTGATGACATAAACCAACTCATGGTAGTTTAAAGTGTAAATAAAACTAAATAACAGTAAAATTCAATTAAAATATAAAATCAGTAAAATAGCAAGCAATAATATTAATAGGACAGTAAAATGTTAGTAATAATAAACATACTGTCAGGCAGCCAATTATAATTTGAAGTCTTTCTATAATAGTAATACTAATAGGCTATGGTGTTCGTCCATCTACTTACTCCAATTAAGTTTAAGTAAAATGGAATAGCACTACAGTGTTGAGAATTTCAGGTGGAAAAGTCAGAGTATCATTGGGAATGAACTGAATTTTGAGAGTGATAGTGGAACACTATTTTCATTCTTCAATTTTGTCTCACAGGTTTCTGACAAAAATGCCCTTTTAAACCTTATGTTCCTTGATTTGGGAGAGCATCCAGAGAAAGTGGAAGGTGTGGGACAATTAATTTTTGAGATGTGCAAAGGGGTTAGAAATATGTTCCATTCCTGTGCAGAAAAGGTAAATAATTATTGGTGCATGAAACAAATATAACCTAATTTATAGAAGATCTATAATCATGATCACACTGTGTCTGTCTGTAAGCTGAGGGCATATACCTGTCCAGAAATATAGATGGTGCTGCGCTTCATGGTTAGATGGCCTAGACAAGTGATGGCTAAACTTTTCCAGACTGAGTGCCCAAAGCAAGCGCGCCGGAACCCCCAAAAAGCAATGTGTGTGCAGCCCCACGCATGCGCATGTGCCTGAAGACCACCTGGCCAGTGGGAGGTGCACGTGCATGCGTGGTGGAGCTGAACTGGGGTGATGGCTTGCTTGCCCACAGAAAAAGCGTTAGGTTCGCCATCTTGGGCCTAGACATTGTATTTGAACAAAGATCTTTTTAACATTTATATTTTATTGTGTTTTACTAATCTAGGTGAAATATTAATATATAATGCTACTCCGTGTATGATATACCATACACTAAATAATAGAGTGTCTGATTTTCTATATTTAGGTTAGCTTAGATTTAGATTGTTTACCTTTTAAGCACCATTAATCACTATTTAAGAATGTTTTGCTTATTACTTGAAAGTAAGAGCCAATGATGGAATTCAATTTTGAAAGGTCTTAAAAATAAATATATTTAGTATTTTAGTATCCATCAGAAGTTAACATATCTGTTTTATATTTTGTAAAGGACAAAATCACATTACCATAAGGCAGGGTTGTCAAACTCGATTTCATTGAGGGCCACATCAGGGTTGTGTTTGACCTCGGGGTGGGATGTGTATGGCCAGGGTGGGCATAGCCAGCTTGACATCATCTATGTTGGGGGTGGCTGTGGCAGCCCAAGCACTCTGCCAGTGAAAACAGGCTGCCGAGCTCTGTTTCTGACTGCGATTGCCTCCTGCAACCCTCTGCCAGCGAAAAGGAGCGGCCCTCTTGAGCTCCGTTTTCACTTGCAGAGGCACTGCAGGCCGGTCCCTCACTGTTTCCAGGGTGGCCCCGTGGGCCAGATCTAAGCACCTCGCGGACTGAATCTGGCCTGCGGGCCTTGAGTTTGACACCCCTGCCATAAGGGGTTCTTGATGCTCTCTGAACTTAATTACAGATAATCTTTGACTTATGACCGCAATTGAGCCCAACATTTCTGATATTAAGTGAGACATTTATTAAGTGGGTTGTGCCCCATTTTATAACTTCTTGCCACAGTTTTTAAGTGAATCTCTCTAGTTGATAAATTAGTAATCTGGTTAAGTGAATCTGGCTTCTCCATTGACTTTGCTTGTCAGAAAGTCTCAAAAGTGATCACATGACCTTGGGACACTGCAACCCCCATAAATATGAACTAGTTGCCAACCATCTGATTTTTAGTCACATGATCATGGCGATGCTGCTAAGGTTGTAAATATGAAAAATGGTCATAAATCACATTTTTCAGTGCCATTGTAAATTGAATGGTTACTAAACGAACTCAAGGACTACCTGTATTAGTGCACTAATGATGTTACCAAGTTTGAGTAATGAAACGTTTGCAGGAAAACAACTAAGTTCAGAAAGCACCAAGGATCCCTCATTTCAACTCTGAGCTACAAATATTCTCTTAGATTGGCACCACATTACCATAATCTGGTCATATGAGAAAATTTTTCAGCAATGTTATTGAGTGAATGTGGTAGATTGCTCGTTTCTCCCATAAACTAAAAGGAAACTTTTTAGACATTTGATCCAATATTGAATTATTATCCTTTGGTTAGTTGAAATACTGAATTGGACACTATTAGAAATGGCTTTGGAAGGAAGAATTATATCTCTAATTTTTAGATTTCTGATTTCTGTATTCCGTAACGATCATTTCACATAGAATAACCAATTACTGTAGACGTTATTGACAATAACTCTTTAAAATTTTTATTTAGAAAATAGCCCTCATATATCTGAGATTCTTTTTGCAGGCCATACTGTTAATTTTGAAGAAGATGGGACCAGTTACAGAAACAGAGGTTATACTCCCTTGGGTTTCCATTGGAGAAGTTTGCAAACATATGGCACAATCAGCTGCTAGATTCATCTATAGGGAACATTTTGATATCTTTTTCAAATGTTTGCAGGTGAGTTGAAGACGATTGAAATACAAAGAGAAGTCCCAACTCTCAGCCTAATATTAGTGATAAGATTACATAATGAAAAACTTAGGAAGAGTAATTTTATGTTGAACTAGCAAGGATCTAGTATTATTTTGTATTCCAGCAAAAGTGGAGTACTCTATATAACCCATCCCAAAATGGTTGTCCTCCCTGTGACATATAAGAATAGTTGTTCCAATTACTATAGACTTATGCTTGGGGAAAACTGTTCTGAAAGCTGAACTGATAAAAAAATACAGCAGATGTACAGGTAGTCCTCGATTTACAACCGTTCATTTAGCGACCGTTCAAAGTTATAACGGCACGGAAAAAAGTGACATGACCGTTTTTTACACTTAAGACCATTGCAGCACCCCCATGATCAAAATTTGGATGCTTGGCACATGGTTCATATTTATGTCCCGGGGTCATGTGATAAATTTTTGCAATTTTCTGACAATGTGGGAAAACCAGATTCACTTAACAACAGTGTTATTAACCTAACAACTGCAGTGATTCATTTAACAGTGGTGGCAAGAAAGGTTGTAAGATGGGGCAAAACTCACTTAACAAATGTTTCACTTAGCAACATAAATTTGGGGCTATTTATGATTATAAATTGAGGACTACCTGTAGTCACAAACAGCTATGTAAATATATTCTGTTTACAGATTCATCCAAAAGTTATGTGAAAATAATATTTTGTCCAAGATTGCTGTCGCATCAGCCTCATTTAAGTGTTACAAAGCAGTGTGGTGCGAATAGCAGGGCAGAATCCATCCCATGCTGCTTTGATGATACCAGTGATGAGCCAGACTCCATAAGTATATTGTTATTAATCTTTTTGAGTGGCACATATTAGAGCTACTATACGAGTTGAAATCTTTATAGTCCAGCTTTGGAGTCATGTGGAAGAGCCCCAGAGTTAAACAAAGAGATAAACAAAACTATTGTACTCACCAAGACCGGTTCTTTATTGGTATCATATGCCCATGTGGAAATGAGTCGCTGCTCACTGCTACAGTTATCTCTGAAATAAGGAAGAAGACAAAAACACAAAAGTTATAAACACTGAATCTCATTAATCTTAATGAATCTTCTGTCTTATTTTTATTAATCCAAACTTTGAATTAAACTATTTTTGTCACAAAAAAAATCAGGAATCAGTTTTTACGTTGCAAGAAAAGGTAACCAAGGACAACTGTTGTGAAGCTTCTGAACAAATGGAAAGATTATTGCAGGTCTACTTAATCATAGTAGAGTATGCGTATGGCTCGAAAATTTCACAACCTGAAGAAGTTTGTATGGTAAGGTTAACCTTTTTTTAAAAAAAATTGGGGCAGGTCATGTGGGTTTGTTATGAGGAAAACTTCTTTAATCTGATGCTCTTGGGGGCATTTCTAAACTGAAATGACAATTCTGGGAATATTAATTATTGTAGTCTGAATATATTTAACCAGCATCAGGTTGGGAAAGGCAGGCAAGCAGTATGACTTAACTGTTGTATAGGTTGTGTCAAAAGATTATATCTAATGATATGTGACATTATCCTGAAGACTATTCTGAAGAATAAATCTTACTAATCTTTTTATACAATCTCAAAAAGACTCCGTACTCTTAGATAGATTCTCTTTTATGAATGTAAGCAAATATACGTGTCCCAGGATAATGTTGCAGGATCCAATCTGGTTCGGTTACCAGGACTAGAGGTTTAGTCATCTGAGCTTTCAGACTGGTGCTGGAGCTCATCCTAAGGGAACTTCTCTCTGCCAGAAGGTGTGATTCTTTTTTCTTACACCTCACTGACTCTCTTACTATACTGTTATGCAATATTGGCAATATTGCTCCAGAAGGAAGAAGCGGCTGAGAGGAACATGACAATAGAAAGATTGAGAGATAGGCACACAGCTCACAGTGTGATAGAATAGAACACTGAATAAGGTGTCAGATAAAACAACATTTTTAGATGAACCAATAACAAAAATGTTTTAGACTTCATGGCTTCAGAACGAAATGTTAAAAGACCCACATTTTGGAAAGAAAGCAAAGAAACATTTTAATTCTCACTAAAATTAGTCACCATATATACTAGAATGAATTGCCATTAGAACAAAAGATTTCATTGAAAGAAATGTAGGCAATGTGCCAAACTCGCATAATGTGTTTCTAAATCTTAAATGCAATTGGATTATCTTTTTAAATGTGTCATTCTTTTTTAGTCTCTATTTTCAGCCCAGCTGCTGAAAACTTTTTGAGAAAAAATGTTTTATAGACCTTTTGGTATAAAGGAATATTAACAGTATTTTGTTTACATTTTCACATTGAGAGGATTCTTTCTTTGTACTGCTGTATATGTGAAATAATGAGAGAAACAATAATATTGAATTGAAGCATATTGTTATTTTGCCTGAATGTCTTAGAATTTTGAAAATCATTATTTGTCTTCTATTCCAGACATTAACAAAAATAATAGATACATCTGATCTCACAGTGCCTTGTTGTGATTCCCTGCTTAAAGTTATTTCTGTTTTGCTTCTTCATGAGACTGTCTTATTGTCTGATTCTTTGGTGAAAGAAATTGTTGAAAAGGTAATAAGGCTCTAAGTTAAATTAATATGTAAACTTCGGTAAAAGATCTAATGAACATATGCCCATTGTACTATAATGTTTGCTTTGCATTTTTCTGGAATAGATCTAAATATTTCTGATAATAAATGACAAGTCTAATTTATCCTCAGCAATGGAAATGACTTATATGTGTATTGACTGGGGGGAAATGCATGATATGTTATTTAAGGAATTTGAGTTTTATGGCACCTTAAGGATTAAGAAATTTATTATAATTGTTCATGGATCATAGTCTACTTCATCAGACGTAAAGTGTATCACCCACAAAAGGAAAGTTACTATATATACCAACCATTTGTTAACCATAACTAACTTTCACTGAAAAAACTGCCCAAATATATATGGAAAAGAATAAAGGGATACAAAACTGAAATGTCAATGATAAAAAACTCATTGGAAAATGTAACAAGAGGACAGTAACAATTCTACTTTTTGGTCTACGCATTTTTCCTGCAAAACATTTTTTTTCATATTTATGGGAGGTTACATTTTAAATAAAAGACAACAGTCAATATAGCAGAAATGAAATGCATAAAAGCATTTCAACAACAGCAAAATATTATGCCATTTCAAGGTGCAGTGGAGGAAATATTAGGTTAAATAAAATACTAGGTTTTATAGCAATAGGAAGATTTTTGCCAAGGGGCTGGCCAAATATTAAATCTGCAGTTCATGGCTTTAGAGAACTATTCCTCTAAATGTTTTTATTTTTTAATTTAAATTTTGAATTTGTAAATGTTTTAAATTTACTTAGCTAAAGGTTTTAGTTTTCTTTTAGTTGGCCTTCTCGAATCAGAGCCTGAATATGTAAGGGAGGACAAGAGTTGAAGACAAAGCACAGTTTTGCATATTGACATGTCAGATTCGTTTCAGCCATCTTTTAGCATGATCTGTGATGATGCTTGTGTATATGAATACAGTTAATTCTGAAAAGATGCCCCTCGTGAATCAGTGTTAACTTTTGTGACATGATTATCTTTGGGCAAACTTTGCAGAGTCAGTTTGAGTGTCGTATTGAATCTGGACCGGTCCTTTGTTTTTCTTTTTAATAGGTTTTCAGAAGTGGATTTGAATGGTATTCTGTTTTGAATTTTTCTAAAGCGATGTTTCTGATGAAACAATTTGAAAAGGTAGGCAACCGTTTCAGCACCTTTTCACCTGTGGGGAAACAATACAAGCATCTCTGTATATTGTTGAGTTTCAGTCCAAAAAGTCATCTCCAACAATGTCAAATGGAGAAAGTTCTATTTCACCAACAGGTTGCCCACCCATGTTTTAATTAATGCAGGGATTATGTGGAAAGAAGCTCAAGAAATTCCTATAGCGTTTATAGTCTGCAAAATCTAACTGCCATTGGCTAAGAGGATCCAGTGCCTAGGGCTGTATTTATTTATTCTGAGATAGCTTTATATTTATTCTATTCTTTGTGTTTCAGTTAATAATTGATTTATGCCAGATCCAAAATCTCAAAAGAATATCCTGGATACAAAACTTGCATAGCTCACAACTATCAAATTAATAGCTGCTAGATTCTTGAAAATCTTGTTTAGATATAATGCATGAACTTAATTAACATTAGCATGTTTTGTTTTATGCAGCGTATGTAAACATTCACAGAAGTGAGTAATAAGAGCACTTCAGGTTTATGCACTTCATTATTCCAGTAAGCCCTGGGCTGTTGAATAAGTAATGCCACTGTTATCTCACCTTGCAGATAGGGCTGAGGCTGGGGGATGCAAGTAGTCCTTGTCTTACGACTATAATAGAGCCCAAAATTGCTGTTGCTAAGAAAGACAGTTAAAGGAGTGGTGTACCATTTTACACACTCTTTTTCATAGTTGTTAAGCGAATCCTTGTTGTTCAATCCTCAATCAACCTCAATCATGAGGTTGTTAAGTGAAACTGGCTTCCCCCATTGCCTTTGCTTATTGGAAGCCAGCTGGGAAGGTTACAAATGGTGATTACATGAGGCTGGGACAGTGCAACTGTCATAAATATATTCCAGTTGGCAAGTGCCCAAATTTTAATCACGTGGCCCTGGGGATGCTGCAACAGTTGTAAGTGTGAAAGCTGGTTATAAGTTGTTTTTTTCAGTGCCATCGTAACTTGGAACCGTCACTGAGCGAATGGTTGTAAGTCAAGGACTACCTGTAGTGCTTACCACGACAGCTTGTGGAGCATGTAGCTCAGTGGGAGATGAATTGCAGAATTCCCATGCCCAGCTTATATATTTAGCTGCTCATAGAGTGAACCCAATTTTTTAAACATTCAATAGCCTGAATAATAACTGCCAACCTAGCAGTTCGAAAGCACGTAAAAAATGCAAATAGAAAAATAGGAACCACCTTTGGTGGGAAGGTAATAGTGTTCCGTGTGCCTTTGGCGTTTAGTCATGTCGGCCACATGACCTTGGAGACGTCTTCGGACAGTGCTGGTTCTTTGGCTTTGAAACAGAGATGAGCACCGCCCCTTAGAGTCGAGAACAACTAGCACATATGTGCGAGGGGAACCTTTACTTTTACCTTTACATCTTAGGAAGTTTAATAAATTTTCTCAGGTCTACAATTTAAGCCTTGCCTCTGTCTCTTTAGAGGAGAAAACATCATTTCATAGGGTAGAAAAGTTTAGATGGACATTTATCGTGAAACAGTACATCACGGAAACAGCAATATAAAGTGTTATGAAGGGGGAGAGTGGGAGGAGGAGTATGAAATATGCAACCCATGCAGATTTGCAATTAGGTTAAGAATGTTAGAGACTGATACAGAAGTTATAAATGTATCCCTGAGAGAGCAACTCATTTAATTTTGTTTTTACATTGAAATGTAGAGGTTGCTTTTAATAGCTAAGGTAGTTCATTTAACTATTTTTAATCAAATAGTTTCCTCTGAGTCACGTTTGATTCCTGGAAACTTTGCTGATACGTTTCTTGACCACAGAATAATTTACCATCAGAACTTTCCTGGTTTCTTGTTTAAATTGTTCAATCTGTTCTGTAGCCTTTGAATTTCTTATTAGCTTCTCCCTATATTTGCATTTAGAAACCAGTAGGGTATGGCTAAGTAATGCCACTTCCCTGAAGTTGCTTTTAAGACCCTGAAAGATTTGATTGAAGAAGATGGGCAATGCAGCTGCCTGATTGGGGTTGCTAGGAAACCGCCGGAGTAAACCTTTAATATAAATAAATAAATGATAGAAAATAGGGAAGAAAGTACTTGTTAGATGCCCACATATTACATCCTTCACATAAGGCATGGTGGGCAACCTGTAGTCTTCCAGGTATGTTTTTGCCATTCCCAGATTCCCTCTAAAATGCATCACTAATATAGCAGTACAACAGCCATTTTTTCCCCTTCACTCTCTGACAGCTAAAATGGTGGGGGGAAATTGTTTTGAAGCCTTTGGAAGATATAGCATATCTGTTTGCTATACATCTCCCCAAATCCACCCCTAAGGGTTCTTGAGGATTAAAAATAATGGCATACAAATGGGCATTTCCATAGAGAGTGTGAGACCCAAATTAAAAAAAAAATGGCTGCCCCTGGTTTAGAGGATTATTATTTACGTGGAAAATTGGTTTCCTGATTCAGATGTACCTGTGTCCTAGCTTGAAAAATCTTGTACAGTTTGTCCTTGACTTGACTTTGGACTACAGTTGAGGCCAAACTTTATGTGAGATATTGGTTAAGTGACTTTTGCCCCATTTTACGGCATTTCTTGTCACGCTTGTTAAGCGAATCACTGCAATTGTTTACTAAGTTAACAATTGTTAACTTAGTAACAGTTGTTAAAAGAATACAAGGCTTCCCCATTGTCTTTGCTTGTCAGAAGGTCACAAAAGGTGATCACGTGACCCCAGGACATTGCAACTGTCATAAATATAAGTCAGTTGCCAAGCATCTGAATTTTTATCATATAACAATGGGGATGCTGCAATGGTCATAAGTCACTTTTTTCAGTACCATTGTAACTTTGAACGGTCACTAAATGACCGTGTTGTAAGTCGAGGACTACCTGTACTGTATTGTCCTTTTCTTTCAGCAATTTCTTCCCAGCCTCCTTGAATACATTGAGCACTGCATCTACAGCGATGATGCTGTGATCCAGCAAGTGGCCTTAGCATTTCTCTCTAGACTTATCCTAAAGAAAGCAGAACCTCCCTCTGTTGGATCAATGGCATATGAGAAGTATCCTCTTGTTTTTGCTGAATCAGCTAAAGGGTATGTATGTCTTAACCTTATCTGGAATTATACAAATGATGTTCCTCAGAACTTGTTAAGAAAGCTTAGATAGTCAAGCAAATGATCTGTTTTAACACCCAGATAAAGATTCTTTAACTCCCATTTTGGTTTAGTTGTTTTGCAGTTACTACATTTAAAACAGGAGGGACTTTAATTGAATCATCATCTTGCTGCAGTTCTATCAGTACTAAAATTCATTCATTTCTATTGACCCAATTTGAAGTGGAAGACTTCTATTGCCAGGGCTGTTCTAAGCCAGTGATAAGAGTTAAGAGGTCCTTTAACTTTTTAAACACTATTGATTGTGTCAATACATTAATCTTTAGTGTTGGGTCAGTGTCATAATTTCATATTTTAAAATGCCTTACTTAGTAACCACATTTGCGACGGGCATCAATTGGGATCAATTAAGGTGATTGCAAGTAAAACCACAACTGGACTTACTGTCTTACTTCAGCTTTCCTTTGCTTTACAGATTTCCAAAGGTTGTAAATGCAAGGAGTGCATTTACATAAAGTTGCTTTTTTTTTATCGTAACTGTGAATGGTTGTTAAACAAGGCAGTTGCGAACTAGGGCCACCTTTTATGAGTAATTAATTCATTTAGAATATTTCTCAGATTGTGTTGCTACTTTCTAGTTCTACTCTGATTCAACTCCATAATGAAAGGAGAACTATGCAAATTAACTTTCTGTTGACACCTAAAGCAGTTGTTGGTTTTTAGATTTCCTTAAATCCTGCCTTTATTATTTTGTACAAATAACTTAAGGCAGCAAACATACCTAACATCCTTCCTCCTTCCATTTTTCCCACAACAAAAACTCTTGAGGTGAGTTGTGCTGAGAAGAGTGATTAACCCAAAGTCACCTAGCCAGCTTTCATCCCAATGACGAAATTAAAACAATTTCCTGATTACTAGCCTGGTGCTTTAACCACTAGATTAAACTGGTCTGTTCATACCTAATAAGCATATTGGCTTGGCTCATTTTTAACTATTACTTAGCATGAGTTTGTATATCACACTAAATAAAAAAAACAAATAGTGATCTATGAACCAGCTCAAAATTTTTATAATAAAGAAAAGTAACAAAAATTAAAAGTTCCAAAAGTCTAGGAACCTAATCTGTTCTTTTGTTTAATATAATGTATGTATGTATGTATGTATGTATGCATGTATGTATGTATGTATGTGTGTGTGTGTGTGTGAGAGAGATCTTTGTTGGGCAAGTGGTTTGTGCATAGATGGAAAGCATAATCTCTAAAATCTGATAATTTTGAAATAACATAGTGCAAACAATTTCATGTAACTGCTATAATATCCATTCAATTTTATTTTAGGCTGAGTAGAAGATATTTGAGAAATAAGAAGATGGGAGAAAAAGAAGAGAAGACTGTGCTTGATCATATTCTGTCTTGCATCAGATTCCCCACAAGCAGAAACACAGCTGATATTTCACAATCCTGGGCAGCCCTTGTAGTTCTTCCACATATAAGGCAACTATAAATCACCTTGGCTTATTTTTTACTTCTTTCCACATACTGGAGTACATGTATTATAATTGACGTGTAGATCTCGGGACATATTCTTCTGCTTTTTAGAACAACATCAATCAGAACTAGGAAGTTAGAAATAGTAAAATAACCCCAAATACTTTGCTAGTTAAATGACTACTTAGAAATCCAACAGTTGCAGTATTGTCAATGATACCTGAGCACATTTCCCAGATTTATTATTGATCCCTTGTTTCCTCTATTATTACTCAGAAGCTGTTTGCAGTCATGTTAACAATCGTGTTAACAAATTAGCAAATTTAATAGAAAATAGAGACTTGGATTTTTTTCTTTTTTTCAAATATGTTATTTCCAAGGCCATACTAATTTTGCAAGATAGACATCTTAATTTGGAGTTGCATGTAAAGAGAACCAGATACATCTGACATTACAAATTTTCTCTCTTCTAATTTTCTCTCTCCTTAATTAGAATTCACTACTTCTATTTCTTTTTTCATGATTTGGGGTACATTGGAGAATAAAATAAAACCACAGTTCTTAGCCTTCAGTAAAATTGTAATTTGTGATTGCATTTACATGTTTGACAGACCACTTGTGAAAGAAAAAATTACACCAGTGTTTACAAGGTTCTCTGAGAGTCTCTTTGCTGGCCTTGACAAAGGAGAGTTCTGCAAAGGTTAGCTCTTTAAATTAACCCGTTCTTTCTTTGTACGTGTCAAGTAAAAAATAAATATGATCTATATTCTTCCCTGACTCTTCCCCCTCCCTCCCCCCTTTGTAGAAATGTGGTTAATTTTGACTGCTGCTGGATTGACACTCCCTTATTTGTCCAGATTTTTAAAAAAACTTTGCTTTTCCAGCATGATCTCTGAAGGTAACTGCGGTTGCCAACGTGTTTCTTGGCACCATCCCATTCCCTCCCTTACTGTATTTAATTTTTCTATTTTTTAATTTTTTTAAAAAAATGAATGGGTAGCCAGCTTGCTCAAGGGTAATCATTAATTTCAAGTACAGCCTGCATTTCCAGCTGTGCATTTTGGTCCTGCATGAATCCCAGAATCGTTCTTAGAAAAACATTTGGAGGCTGCAGCCCAATGCTTTAATTTGCCTTCTAATACATGGATAATTTGTGATCAGCCTCACTATGATGACAGTCATTTTTGAAGTACTGATAAAAATGCTCTCAAAGTTCCAAATGTGCCTGTTGGCCATAAAAAGTTTGGCAGTTCTATTTTAAAATATTTTTATTTGTTTGATTGGCCTAATCTGCTGTTTTAATGCTTTAGTTTGCTTTTAATACAGTATTAATCAGTTGAGGTAAATAAATAACAATACAGGGACAAGATTATATGGGGAAAAGGTTTGTTCTTATAGCGACTGTTGTGGGATACTCTGATACTTCTGATGATGATGATGGGAACTTCTGATACAGATTGCATTATTACACTAAGGTTGTTTAAGTGCATTATTGTTTTGTGGAAGATGCATACTAGAAAGATACATCTACATCACTGATGTGCAGATGTTTGCATGAAATATATTGAAAGAGAAAGAAATCTTTCCTAATCTGATACTTATTCTCTGAATATGATAGGCTTCAGCTTTTCTTATTCAAACCAGTGTCCAGATATTTGATAATCATACTTACTTGGTTCATATCTAAGCAATATGTTAGACTTTTGCTGTGCATTTAATTTACCTTATGAAATTTAGTTAATATTTTTTCATATTTATCCATCTTTTCTATAAGTTTATATAAAAATATACATATTTTACAGGTGGTGTGCCTGTTTTGTAAGAAGTTGAAATAATATTTTATTTTTATAACTTTTAAAGTATTTCTGAAATGGGCATACAGACTAAAACACAATTTGTTTTTCATTTTCTCAGGTTACTTGTTTGTGGCTTGTCAAGCTGTGAGCACGCTTCTTAGTTTAGTGGAATCCTTGGAAATTTTAGATATGTTACCAGTGGAACGCGTAAAGACTTTATTGATGTATGTATAATAGGAAAACATTTCCCTATGAAATAGCAACTCTAGCTGAAGTTAGCCTATTTTATTCTATATTGTTACCCAAAACTAGGTTGAAGTTTTTGAGACAAAGAAATATATATACTGATTGGAAATGAAAGGTAATCCTTGGAATATGACAACAGTTGGGTGGGGATTGTTGCTGCTATGTGATGAAGTCATAAAGCACTATGTCATGTGCTTAGTGATTGCAATCCCGGACAGTCCCAGTTGCTGTGATAACCCCAAGATGTGTGAGTCATTAAGTGGGAAGAGGTGGAAGTCCAAGGTAATGGGCACGGGGGTGCTGCATGGGGTTGAAGAGGCCAGGGAAGGGCATAGGAAGGCTGGTGCAGGGTCCATGTGAGTCAGAGGAAGCTGGGGGAGAGCCTGTGAAGTCTTGCATGAGCCAGGGGATGGTGCAACCAAGAAAAAAAGTAGGAGGGAATTAGCAGAGTGACTTGTGGCCTTTCTTGCTGGTTTTCCTATTCAGTTTTCTTGTGGGAAATTGGGAAGGTCCGAATAGCAATCATATGACCATGGCTCCCTGCAGCTGCCATTGCAATCATAACTGCAACAATGGTTATGGAGATGCTGCATTGGCCGGATTTTTTTCAGAAGTCCTGTAACTTTGAATGGTTGCTGAAAAAATGAGTGTAAGCCAAGGACTACTTGTACTGTGTTTAATATTTACATGTTTATTGCTGGACCTAGAGTTTAACATCTGTTGAAACTCCTTTTTTACATGGAACATGTAAAAGATACAATTGGTGTTTATTCCATGTTATACAGCAGAGATGGGACTTTTTCTTTTCCTGTAGAAATTCCCCAAGGTTAATAATCACAGACAGTTTTTCAGACTACTGGGAAAAAAATACTTCATGGTAGAAATTCCAATTATTGTAAAAGGTCCTTGGAAATATAGCTGTGCTGGGAAAAGGAGAAAATTGCATCTGTGTATTTAAAGGGTTCAGTTTCCATAGGCTTGAAGTTTTAGGTAAAAATGACATGGAGCAATATTCAGGCGGCTTATATCGAATCCCGTAATGGGATTCATCCAGCTTGCTGCTGCATGAGCTTTATTTTAATTTTGTCATCAATTGTGCTTAAGTTTGATTGTCATTGCCATCTTACCCGTCACTGATGTGCATATTAGTGAGGGAGTAATCAGCATCATTAGCAACAGATAAAACAATTGTTTTGTAAGACATGGGTTCTCTATAGGTTATTGATAACCTGAGAACCAGTGTGGTAAAATGATATAAGACTAAGATGCAAATAATAAAGTGCAGTTTTACCCTGGCATAAACTTAATAGATGGCATTAAAGCAACCATGTTGTGCTGTCATTTAAATTTGCAATATGAGTGATAAAACATATCATAACTGTGTAGAGGTATTGTAAGGATTAAGATGAAGTAATGCAGGAGAAGAATTTAAATATTTGAAAGCAGAACTGTTGTATTTGCTTATTGTTAACAGTTGGATTGAATGTATCCTCCATCTTCTTGGAGGCTATCATACTCAACTGCTCTTTGAAGAACAAGATTCTGTGCTTAGAGGGTGCTAGAGCCCGCTTGACATCTCGTTTGGCACCTTCCATTAAAACTGGCCAGTTAATGTCCATGTACCTTTACTTGTTTTCCTTTTTCCTCCCTATCCCCAGCTCTGTTGTTGTTAGTCACTAAGTCATGACCAATTCTTCACAATATCATGGATCATAACATGTCAGGCCACCCTGTCTTCCATTTTCCCCCAGAGTTTGCCCAAATTCATGTTCACTGCACAAATGGCACTGTCTAGCCATCCTTTTTTCTGTGCCACATCACTAAAAATGTAAGATGATTTTTATAGAAAACCTGGGGTTGAGTTAAGACAATAACGAAGTACAATAAAGTAAAACTCATGTTTTTAAAATATATCTTGATTACTGTTTTCTTTTTCCTTAGGACATTTCCCTCAGAACCATCTGCCTTACTGTTGGCTGATCTCTATTTTACAAGATTAGCATTGTGTGGTTATCGCGAACACTTGTCTAAAGAGACTCTGATGGAATTATTTTCTAAATTGCAATTCAATATTTCTTCCAGTGTACCTAAAGTAAGCTGATCTCTAACATTTTTTTTTTTTTTGCTTTTCCACTCTTCTTTCTTGCTTCACAAAGAGTCACTGTTGCAGAAGGTGCAGTAAAACTGCAGCAATGCAATTAACAGTCTGTGGCATCTAATGTGTTCTCACCCTCATGTCAATTAGTGTTACATACATAATACTTTGTGTTGAATCCCCTCTGGCACTACCCAGATGAACAAGAATGGTCTCTGTCAATGACTCAAAAGAAATAAATCAGGACACAGAACATTGGAGGATATTTAAATCTCTGTAATCACATTCACAGATCTTAAGGATAGCTATTTGCTAGAAAACCAGTTTGAGAGATGAATAGAAGATGAGATTGTAGAACATGAATTTCTGTTAAAATATGATTTCATCCATTTTACCTTAAACTTAATTTATCAGATTGATATTTTCTCCAAGAAGTCAGAATTTGTAATTGTACTACTTTTTCCATGATACTAATATATTGCAATTTTTTTAACATATAGAAATGAATATTCATTTTTTTACTTCCTTATATTGTCTACATCTGATTTAACAGATTTTGATATAAAATAAATTATTAGTCTGAAAGATGTGACCATACATCACTTGTCAGCAAAAAAACCCCCTATTTAATAGGTAACAGGAAAAAAATATATATGTTGTATTCAGAATACACTATTCCTATCCAAGTAATTTGAAGTTTAAAAAATTCCTAATTTTAGTGATATTGGCTAAAGCTCATGGAAGATGAAGTGAAAAATATTTGGAGACATAGGTTATCTATTGCTGCCTTACATATTATTAAATGAATTAATGAAGCGTGATCTTTGGAACAGGTGCGACTGCTAACCATACGGATTTTAAGCCGTTTTGATGACCTGCTTTCAACAGGAACTCAGGTAATGTTTCAAATTGTAATTTAGTGCAACAAATGGTACAGCATTCATGTGGAAATAGGCTTCCATAGTGTTCCTAAAACTGCTAAAATAGGATGATAGATAAAACATAGTATATAGTGGGGCAAAAAACTATTTAGTCAGCCATCAAGTGTGCAAATTCTCCCACTTAAAAAGATGAGAGGCCTTGTAATTGACATCATAGGTAGACCTCAACTATGAGAGACAAAATGAGAAAACAAATACAGTCAATCACATTGTCCGATTTGGAAAGAATTTATTTGCAAATTATGGTGGAAAATAAGTATTTGGTCATCTACAAACAAGCAAGATTTCTGGCTCTCACAGACCTGTAACTTATTTAAGAAGCTCCTATGTCCTCCACTCATTACCTGTATTAATGGCACCTGTTTGAACTTGTTATCAGTATAAAAGACACCTGTCCACAACCTCAAACAGTCATACACCAAACTCCACTATGGTGAAGACCAAAGAGCTGTCAAAGGACACCAGAAACAAAATTGTAGACCTGCACCAGGCTGGGAAGACTGAATCTGCAATAGGCAAGCAGCTTGGTGTGAAGAAATCAACTGTGGGAGCAATAATTAGAAAATGGAAGACATACAAGACCACTGATATATATCCCTCGATCTGGGGCTCACTCCCTGGGGTCAAAATGATCACAAGAACTGTGAGCAAAAATTCCAATACCACACGGGGGGAACCTAGTGAATGACCTGCAGTGAGCTGGAACCAACATAACAAAGACTACAATCAGTAACACATTACGCTGCTAGGGACTCAGATCCTGCAGTGCCAGACGTGTCCCCCTGCTTAAGCCAGCACATGTTCAGGCCCATCTGAAGTTTGCTAGAGAGCATTTGGATGATCCAGAAGAGGATTGGAGAATGTCATATGGTCAGAGGAAACCAAAGTAGAAGTGTTTGGTAGAAACACAAATTGCTATGTTTGGAGGAGAGAGAATGCTGAGTTGCATCTGAAGAACACCATACCTACTGTGAAGCATGGGGGTGGCAACATCATGCTTTGGAGCTGTTTCTCTGCAAAGGGACCAGGACAACTGATCCGTGTATAGGAAAGAATGAATGGGGCCATGTATCGTGAGATTTTGAGTGCAAACCTCCTTCCATCAGCAAGGGAATTGAAGATGAAACATGGCTGGGTCTTTCAGCATGACAATGATCCAAAACACACCACCCGGGCAATGAAGGAGTGGCTTCGTAAGAAGCATTTCAAGGTCCTGGAGTGGCCTAGCCAGTCTCCAGATCTCAACTCCATAGAAAACCTTTGGAGGGAGTTGAAAGTGCGTGTTG
Source organism: Masticophis lateralis (assembly GCA_030761175.1). NCBI lineage: Eukaryota > Metazoa > Chordata > Lepidosauria > Squamata > Colubridae > Masticophis > Masticophis lateralis. Next base: position 35,528,629 of record JAUDYJ010000006.1, on the reverse strand, counting down.
CCCAGCGACAGCCCCAAAACATTACTGCTCTAGAGGAGATATCCATGGAGGAATGGGCTAACATAGCAGCAACAGTGTGTGCCAACATTATGAAGACTTACAGAAAACGTTTGACCCCTGTCATTGCCAACAAAGGATATATAACAAAGTATTAAGATGAACTTTCGATATTGACCAAATATTTATTTTCCACTATAATTTGCAAATAAATTCTTTCCAAATCAGACAATGTGATTGTCTGGATTTGTTTTCTTATTTTGTCTCTCATAGTTGAGGTCTACCTATGATGACAATTACAGGCCTCTCTCACCTTTTTAAGTGAGGGAACTTGCACAATTGGTGGCTGACTAAATACTTTTTTGCCCCACTGTAGGTGTTCTCTAACTTATATTTCTGAATGTTGGTATGGCATTATTTTTGGTGCATTTAGAGCTTGCACTTGGTGAAGGTTTGATTCCTGCAAAATATTTTATAGATTAGTAGAATTTCTTTTTTTTTTTTAATTTAAACCAGTGGTAAAATTCAGCCAGCTGTCTCTGGATCGCGCAATCCGGTAGCGCCAGTAGCGGGAGACTCCGCTCACCTGCCCGGATGTCATCATGTCTTGTTGTTGACCCTCTGCAGATGCGCGGAAGGTTCTGCACATGTGTGGAGGAGGTACGCACAAGAGTAGCGCGCTTGTGTGTGCTCACATTTGCGAACTGGTAGCGAAGCTAAGTGAATACCACCCCTGATTTAAACCAATAATGAATTGTTAGGAAGAACTCTGGTTTAAGTTTAGGGTGATGTAGAGATGGGCTGCTACCAGTTCGCACGGTTTGGGGGAAGTTAATTTTCTGAGCAGTTCGGAGAACTGGTTGTTGGAAGAAATCTTTTCCCACTTTACAGGGCTAAGCCTGCAAGGGAGACAGGAAGGAAACATTCTGGTATGCCTGTATTTCTAGCCTAATCCTTATCTTAATTGCCCTGCTGCTTTAAGTGTTTTCAGAAACTGCCTCTGGGTTAAGCTTACATTGTAAGCCTTATGCCCAGACTTTCTATCTGTAGACTGAGCTTGTTTAGAGTACGCCCCAGGAGTGAAATGTAAATTTTTTCCCTAGTTCTGTGGGCATGGCATGGTAGGGGAGGGGGTCCTGTGACTAAGTGGGCATGGCCAACTCAATGCCACTCACAGCCACTCCCACTCAATCACAAGACCCCCCCCAAGCCACGCCCACAGAACCTGGTAGGAAAACATTTTAAATTTCTATTCTGCCACCCTCTCACCACCTACTCTCCCTTCGCTTTGGGTTGGGGGCTGGGGCCCAGAGACACGCCATTCACCGAAGCCCCGGAGCTGCTGCCTGCTCACCGTCTGCCTCAACCAAGTGGGGGAAAGCGCCATTCACCGACTCCAGCCTTGCCGCGGAGCCACTACCCGCTCGGCCTTCGCCACGCGGCGTGTCCTACTCCTTACCTTTCTCTAGCAGCTGGCTGGCTGCCAGGGAAGGCAAGTGCCTGAAAGTTACCGGAGCTGCTCTCCTTGAATGTGCTGCCATCACCGCCCTGGTCCAGCACCGGCTTTGCAAGCGCACACCGTTTATTTCATTCATTCATCAGTGGCAGGTTGGTTGTGCGCTTGTGCAGCGGCGTGTGGACCAGGGCGGCAATGGCGGCACATTCAAGGAGAGCAGCCCCTGACCCAAAACGAAGGGAGAGCGGGTGGTGAGAGGGCGGGGCAAGGCCAGAGTCCCTTTCTGTGCGTATTGCTTCTGCCTGTTGGGCCACTTCCTGATGCTGGCAGCTCTGCAGCCAGCCGCTTTGCTCTTTCCCTCTTTTTCCTCATGGGAGGCTTGTGTGGAGGCACCAGCAGAAGAGCTGCGGGGAAATGGCCCAACAAGCCGAAGCGCTGCACCCAGAAAGAGGAGGGCAAGAGGGGCTAGTGGGCTGCAGAGGCTAAAGCTGGTGGGCGAGCCTCCAGCTGCCATCGCTACCAGGTCGCCTGAACCGAACCGAACTGGGAGCATTTCACCCTGGTGCCTGCTCCCCCAAGTATTTTGTGATACTTTTATTCCTGGGGCTTGACTTTCTTAAAGATTGTTGAAGGGTTGTTTTAAGCTTTTTGGAGTATACTTCCAACATGGCTGGAACAGCTATTTACAGAAGGGTTGGCATAGCCATAGAAGAAATGGCTGAGAGGCAGCATGCAAGCTTGGCATTCTGTCTGATTTTTTTACTGTCTTTCTGGGGACATGTGATCTTTCCTTAAATCTGGATGATTACCTAAGTATATCTTGTGGGGTGAGTGAGACCAGCTGGTAACTTTAAGTGGTGCAAATGGATCTAATGATTGCTTCTCCTGAGTGGGAAAGTATGCTTTGTCAGTTCTCTGAGCACAGGAGTCTCTTGTCTATGGGGATTCTTCAGTCATCCATGTCATGGTTGTCCCAAAGGTGCTTTTTTCAAGAGGCAACTGGACTTTCTTGGTTTCCAGAAAGTCCAGTTGCCGCTTGAAAAAGTACCTTTGGGACAGGAGTCCCTTGCATTGCTTCTGAGTGGGTAAGGCAATGATTGCTCACTGATAATAAATGGCTCCTCCTTCCAATTTGTTTTAGTTTTCCCTCATGATAATATAGCATAGTAACATGGCACCAATTGTAGAAAGATAGCACCCACCCCTCTCCTAGAAGAATGAAATATTTTGAGAAATACCCTGTTTCCCCCAAAATAAGACATCCCTTAATAATAAGCCCAATCAGGCTTTTGAGCGCATGGCAATAAGGCCAAGCACTTATTTCAGAGTTCAAAAAAAAATATAAGACAGGCTCTTATTTTTGGGGAAACACGGTATTAAAAAGGAAGAATGAGAAATGGAGAAACATGTTTTCTTAGAGGGAGAAAGCAGCCCCCACCTTCCTTAATAGCCCACATAAGATGTCAGCACTTAGGAGATAGATAGGCAAAAATTCCTTGCAGCAAGTTCTGAACAAAGGCAGAATGGGATTACTCAATCCCATCATTAACTCAAGATGTTAATTTGTTAATTTGTCTCTTTAGCTTGGCATTTTGTAGCCCAAATATGCCCACTCACTTTCTGGAGAGTTTAAATGACCTCTGCTAAAGGGTTTCACTTTATGAGCAAGAGTAACTTGGCTGCTGATTGTTATCCTTTTATTTTAACTATTTTAATTTCTCAATGTGCTGCCTGCTTTGTAACTCCAGGTTGCAGGTATTGCTGAGGAAAAGGAAGGTATTCAGACAGAATGATTTAGGTTTCCATGACAGCTGTGATTCATTGATCTTCAGTGTGTATCCCTCATTTCTAATCTAATGACTGGTATTTAGGGCACCTTTTTTGAAGCAGAGTAGCTTTTTGTATTTTTGTACAGGTAATCCTTGATTTACAACAGTTCATTTAGTGACCATTCAAAATAAAAATGGCACTGAAAAAAGTGACTTACGACCATTTTTCACACTTACGACCATTGCAGAATCCCTAATCATGAGAGGGCGGGCGAGGCGAAACGCCCCTCAACATAGGTGACATTGAGTTGACCACGCCCACCCAGCCAGTCATTGGGGCAGAGAACCGGTTGTTAAAAAATTTGCAGCCCACCACTGGGGTGATGTTTTTTTCTGGTTGAAAATAATATTTGATGTTATTCATATCCATGCACTAAATTTCTTTTCACCAAATGTTTTTTGACATAATGGATTATCAGCTGATTTCTAGCAACGATTAGGAAACTTTCTGCTAAATAAGCTATGAATGCATTTGGCTTTGAAGAAACTTTCTCATGCATTTTTTTTCTTTTTTGCTAAGGATGTGGGGTTATTTGGTATGTTGCTTCAAGCTGAACTTGTGCCAGCAAATATCAATGATTATCGTGAGAAGCTGCTCTACCTGAGTAAGCTGAGACATGATTTGGTGTGCTCCATGATCCCCGAGGGAGCTTTGCAGGAGGTAAAAGTGTCCTTTGTGAAAAGTCTTAGCATAATTGCATTTTCCTACCAGCAGATCATGCAGTTTCTGTATATTATCATAATAGCTTTAATAACATGATGAGAAACAAAATCAATTCACACCAGTGGTGAAGATCCAGGATTTCCATGGAATATAGAAATCATAGCCATCTTTATTTTTATTTTCTGATCAGATAAATTTGTGCTTATGTGGAGGTATCAGTTAATGATTAATTTATGTTAGCAATTAGGTTTCAAATCAAGGGCAATTCTGTTGTTAAAAATAGGCAAAAACATTTATCTTTATTTAATTATAGTAGCTTATCTTTCTGGTAAGTCTGAAGTACTATTTTTATTTTCTTAACCAAATGACTGTCAAATTGTCAGATGTTTGCAGGTGGGCACGCAGTATTGTATAGACGTATAGGCTGAAGTGGGATTCAGTGCATTTCCTCTTGTTAACACAGACCACATTTACATGGAGCACTTTTTGGTATTGTGGCTTCAGTTACCGTACTAGCTGGAAAGAAACATCCTTTGTGATGAGAGAAAGAGCCATTACGTACAGTCCATAACCACAGCATGTTACTGGTCAAGCAGTTTAGTATGAGCTGACATGTCATCCAAAATCTGATTAAGAATTAACTTCTAAGAAAACAGCTGTTGATACAAGAATGGCTACATGTGTATCTAATAAAAGAGGATATAATATATGTAGTCCAAGATTTCAGGAAAAGTCCACTATTATGTTAATTCTTATTAGAATTGAAGGAAATTCACAAAATTAACGCATTGGATACTAATATACTGACAGTATTAAAGAAGAATATCTTTGTAGGCCAATGATCTTGTTAAATATGCAATAGTGGTGATTTTGAAAGAGGCCATCAAACATTTTAGCGTGTTATTCTAGGTGCCTCTTCGATATTTACTGGGAATGCTTTATATCAACTTTAGTCCACTGTGGGAACCTGTGATTGAGCTTATAAGGTAAGTCTTTGTTTTTTCAAGGAAGAGAGCAAATTGGGTATCGTGGTTAAGGATTCGGATTCAGCTCAGCCCTAAGCCATGGGAGCTCACTGGGTGATGTAGAATCAGTCCCTCTAAGCCTAACTTTTGTTGTGGGAATTGTTGTAGGAAAGAATGTAGTGCATGCCATTTTGAATTGCTGAAAGAAAAGCAAATATAATTCTAAAGTTATGTAGTATAGATAAGGACAAAAATCAATTGTATCATAAACCTGTGAATTACGTAGGGTGGACAGTTAGTTTAATGTGCTAAAGAAGTAAATGTCTTATTTCTGGTGAGACTGTTGAATGTGCTGTTCTCTTGAAGCGGGGGATAATTAACATTGTTCAGCCTAAGAAAAATATGACTTGTTTATTTCCGTCTTATTATTTTCTGGCATCTGGTAGGGGTTTTTTTAATGTAATAGATGATTTATATACTATGAATCATATGATTCATATGATATGAATAGACAGTATATAATGCCTGAGTTAACTTGAAATTGTAGCTTTCACATTAATCATGAAGATACTACTGCAGAATTGCATTCCTCATTACTTTGGTTTTTTTGCCGCATCTACACACTGCAGTTCTACCTGACTTGTCCACGAAAACTGTTTTGTTTCATAAATGAATTTAGTCCTATAGAATTATGTTGGTTCCACCCATATACATTAATTAGAGTGTGACCTCAAAGTCTTTTGTTCAGCTTGAGTCCGGGAGAAAATGAATGATGCCAAACATTTGTGGGAAGGAAATTTTCTTAATGAGTAGATGTTTGAGAAGTGAAGGAGTGCAGTTTCATGTTTGCAGCAGTGCAGTTTAAGGACTCCTTGCACAATCAAAGAATAGAGAACCAAGTTCCTCATCCCTCTCTGTAACTGAGTTTCTGGGTGGAATGGCTCTCCTTTCTCAGTCACACATGACAAACATCGAGCAGGCTGAATCCAGAGAGCTTTTCCATGAGTGGAGATGAGGAAAGAGCTGAAATCCCAGTTGCACAAGATGTTGCATAAGTCTTAAGATGAGTTCTTGATCTGTGTTTGTGCTGTGAGCAATAAGTACCGTATCTCTCAGAAGTAGCTGGCCGAACTGCTAGAATGTCTTTCATTGACATTGCTCACTAAACGATTTCCCATTCTGTCCTTATTCCTGCATATCTATGTTGTGGATAAATCACTCTAAATTATATATATACACATACGCATACATACATATAATTTTTTATATTTTGCTGATAAAGAAATAAAGGGAGACTAGTATAGATCTATTTCAAGCTATTTAGCTCTCATCAGCTAGCCATATCCTTACTCTGATTCAAACTTGGGCTGCCTGCATATTAGGCAGTTGTATTAACCTCTGAGCCACAAGTTCTCCCTTTATCAGGGAGGATACACACACACACACGTATGTATGTATGTTTATATATATATATATATAAACATACATACATGTATGTTTGTATGATAATTATAATTATGTTTTTGGTTAATTATTAAGGGCAACTCGCAAGAAGGAATTTAGAGTTATATGTATGCAAGTATGTATGTGTGTGTGTGTGTGTGTGTATATATGTGTGTATATATGTGTGTGTGTGTGTGTGTGTATGTATATATATATATATATATATATATACACACACACACACACACACACATATATATACAGACATATATATATATATATATATATATATATATATATATATATATATATATATATATATATACACCTTTAAATCAAATTGGTTAGGCAACTTAGATAAATTAATTTATGAAGGATCCTACTGCTGAACTCTCCAGTTTAGTTAAAAATCTACTCTTCTCTAGTGTGTATTTAAGCTACAACGACTGAATTAAGGACAAAATTAAAAAGGGGCAAATTTGAAAGAATTCCATAAGGATAGAAAAAGGTTGTTTATGTTTATAACTTTGCTTTACAAAGGAAAATTCAAGAGCAAAACCAAGAAAATAAGTACTTAAATTTAAAGTGTAGCTTTCTGTAATAAAGAACTGCCCTTTTTGATAAAGAATATGTGGCACTGAAATTTAAGCACATGCTGAAGAATGACCACAAATAAAAAGAAAAAAATCAGTTCACTGTGCAAAAGAAAATTGAACTTTTCAAAGAGAAAAGAATTAAGAAATAATCCCAACATGGTGGCTTTTTTCCTTCTCTTTGTGACTTAATGAAGCACCATTTCCTGAATATTTCAGTACTATCTTTCTCGTGTTCAATTATTTTGCAGTTTTGGAACAAATCAGATTATGGAATGATATGAGCAAGTTAGATATATTTATCAGATTTCTTATGCTTCTGTTTTTCAAACACATAGCAAAATGATTTTGGACTGTGATACAGTCCTATTGTGATATAATAGGAATAAAGCCCCATAAATTAAGGAAAGAACATTGCAAAATAGTTTATTTTCTGTGAAGAAAATAAGACATGCCTATGGTAGTTAATAGTTGATTTGTTCAGTTACCTTTTTTTTTGAAAAATAAGATCCCTTTTTTAATTAGGTCCCATGCAGATGAAATGGAAAACAAACTATTCTGGAAAGTTTATTATGAACATTTGGAAAAAGCTGTATCCTATGCTGGTAAGACATTGTCATATAAAAGACTCAATAATGATGGAGACAAGGCTAAAGCTGCTTGTTAACTAATCAAATAGTGCCTGACTTTGTATTCTTCAGGAATTTTCTCCCCTACCCCTTCTGTCTCTCTCAGGTTCCAATGACAAAACAGGCATGCTTGCAGTGATCTAGAATTGTTGCTTGTGATTTTATTTTTTTCTTTTCTGTCTCAAAGAACACAAAACAATTATTTTTTATTGATAGGAGGCCTCAATTTCTGGAAGTACCCAATTTTCTGGGCCTGCTGCAGAACCCCAGTGATTGAACAGTATTTACTAAAGTAGAACTCTTAAATGTTAAGTTTTTAAAAATTCTTAATTAACCAGGACTATAAATAGATTTTCTGTAAATTTGCAATAATAGGTTAGCTGGCATGACTAAAAAGATGTTTATTTTGGTTTTAATGTTCATTTTGGTGATTTTTCCATAGAAAAAGAGCTACATAATGAGCTAGAAGAAGAAGAATCAAAAACTGTTACGGATGTTGGAAGTGAGGAAATCTATCAGCATCATGTCAGAGCTGTGTATGATGAGCAATTGAAATGTCAGACATGCTGTTACGAGAGAATGGATCATACAAACTTTAGGTTTCTCCTTTGGAAAGCAATGTCAAGATTTGCAAACAGGGTGGAATCCAGGTCAAGAGAACTTTCTCCACTTCTACTAAGATTTATTAAGTAAGTGAGGATTTTTATGGAAGAAATACTTTATATACATGTTTCACAGACACTTTTGGAAGTACTTGGTTACTCTTAAAAAAATATAAGCATATGATGGAATAGTTCATATTATGGCTTATCAACAAGGACGTCTGACTATACTTGTTGCTTCCCCCGCTCTAAGCACACATGACAAACAGACTATGGTGTATAGTGGACTGTGAGAATAACTTTTAGGAGCAATAGCAAAAGCTGCAACCAAGACATTGATTAGACAAATAAAATCTAAGTCCAAAGCAGAAATGCAGTTTTGAGAAAATGCCTCAAACCTGATCCTCCTCAGTTTTCATGTAGATGAAGGTGGGGGACTGGGGAGGTGCATTCAATTGTGTAAGATTCTGTTCCTAACACTATAATAAAAGTAGTTTATTATAGCCTTGTTTCCTAGTGAGTCTTCCTTGAAGTACAGTATCAATAGGAAAAATAAAGAGTCTTCCGGACACTTGTGTGCATAACACAGACATTAAAACAGAGGGAGAGGTAGGGCCACAGAGAGTAACAGTGACATAACAGGGCTATTATTTACTGAGGCATAAATAAGTTACTAGAATAAATTGAAAAAAGATAGATAGGAAGACCAACTCCTGTATTTTGTTTTATTACAGCAATGAGTATTATCCTGCTGATTCACAAATAGCCCCAGTGCAAGATCTTAGAAAGAAAAGCAGTTGTAGTGAGGATGTAAAAGATCTTCCAGAAAAAATGGATCTTCAAGACACAACTGAGGATGAGTCACATGACTTTGAAGAAGAGAAGCAAACTTCTGAAGGCCAAATGCCTGAAGAGATGCCAAAAAAGAAAACAAGAAGGGCGGCAACAAAGTATGTTTATCTTAACTGCAATAAAAATGATAAGGGTTTTCTTCAAAACTTGTAAGAAAATCTGCATTTAAATATAATTTAGCCTGTGGTTCTTGTTATTCAATTGTAACATGCCTTGCATAGTTTTTTAATTCTTTCTTTCTCTTTCTCCAGTCATTAGAATATGTAATAGGAGAACATATTATTCATATGTTGATTAGGCTCACAATTCAGGTTCAGTAATGTTGATTTGTTAATTAAGCCCATGATTTAATGTAACATGGGATTCCAGTGATGGGTCAGAGACAAAGTGAAGGGAGTTCACTTACTGACTATGTAAATTGCTTATGTTAGTGGATGACTCTTTAAAAACCTGGGGGTTCCTCATCTGTATGATAAGTAGGAAGCAGCAGAATGGAATATGTTGCAATTAAATAATTCAAAATTTGGAAAGATGTATGCAAACATTGTATACTGTCCTCTTATTTATTTAGCTTAAATGCAGAATATATCAAAAGAAATTTGGACTAGAAGAAATATAGTTTGGATTGAAAAAGTGAGAATATTAAAGGAACAGTTATGAAGGTGAAAAAAGCAACAAAAACAAGTTATTGTTCAATATTTAAAAAATTAAGATTATTTCAGCAGGCAAGACCAACCCCATGAAATGTCAGCAGAATTGAAATAGTGGTCGGTTTTATAATTTTAACCTTAAAAATTTACTGTAGTCAAAAAATCGTGAAAGAGTCATGAAAAGTGCATGCACTTGCCCTCTGCTCCTGCAGGTGGGGATTTGTAGTCACGTCTGCTAATCACTTTCTTTTTTTTTGTAAAGTTTTTAAAAAATTTTTACACGAACACACACACAAACATACAATATATTTTTTTTGCTGAACAGAGTATTCGGCAGAGTATTAAATTAACAAATTTAAACAATTTTTAGTCCTTTCAACTAAAATTACAATTTCTGTACCTCCTTTTTGCCATAGCATTTATTTTCATCTATTTTGTAAAAATATTACCCTTCATTTTCATCTCTAATTTTGACCAAATTCCATTTTCTCTTCCATTCTATATTAAACCCCTTCCCATTATCATCTAATTTTTATATCCATCATCAAATTAATTAATTATGTGGTGTTACAGTTATTTAATTCTTATATTAATAATAAACCCACTTATTTTATAACATACATTTCCTTAACTAATATTTTAATATAAATCAATTGATTATTTAGATATCTTTTTCATTTATATGTGAACCAGAAGAAAAAAAAACCTTAGCTGAATTTTAAAATATTCTATGATCCTCCAATCATATAGCTTTCCCCCTGTATTATTCCAAATCATCACTTAATCGTTTGTACACACACCACTGTAAACTATTAAAAACATTTTAATTATTATTCCAATTATTTTTCAATTCATTTTCACCATCATAAGATTTAACATTATTTCTTACTACAATTCATATTTCAATTCTAGCCATATACATCATATTCCTCTTTCATTTTTTCCCTTTTTTCCCTTTCCCTTTTTATTTTTCCCTTTTTCTTTCCCCTTTTTTCCTTTTGTGCCTTAAAATCCTGATCTCTCTTGTTTTGCCCTATATTTTCTGTTGTTCCCCCTCTCTTTTCTCTTTTTTTTGTTTCACCACTGTTTAGCCTACTATCTATCCCAGTATTATCATTTTATATTTCAAAGTCCTGAACTCTTCTATTTTGCCTTATATTTCCTGTTATTTTCCATCCTTTTTCTCTTTTTTTATCTTTTCACTGTAAATCCCAGTGTAATCATTTAAGTTCTTTATATTTTTTCTGTTCCATCCTCCCTTCCTTATTTGTTTCTTTTCATCCTCTTTATTTTTTTCATTGTTAATCCCAATGTAATCTCTAAAAACCTCATTTTTATTATTACTATCCACATGTTCAGTTACTTCTTCATATTTAATCACATTGTCTTTATTTTTTTTATTTTCAGCCTCTGTGTCTTACTTCTCCATCTTCATTTCCTTGTCCGCTTGCGTATGCTCCATCTCAGTTTTTGTATCCTCAGATTTTAATCCTCCGTGTAACATCGTAGTTATTTCTCTTATTTCCATTTTCCATGACAAGTACGTACATCGATTTAACCATTTCTCTAATTTCCTGTGCCATTTTATTCTTTTTGAGTTAATATTATTCTGATTTTAAAAGTTCCGTTATATCCCCCCCCCCCCAAAGTCAAGCTGCTTGCAGACAAAGAAATCCTCCCCAAAAGTTCTTACGGCTGTTATCTGTAAAGTTCACAATTTTCCAAAACAAGTGACAGTGGGTGGGGAGAGGGGATGATTCTACACAAGTGCATGCACTTGCCTGCTACTCGTGCAAATGGGGATTCGTACTCACGTCCACTAATTACTTCCGTAGTCTAGTTCTCAAGGCCCGGGGGTTTGGGACCCCTGTTGTAGATGACTCCTGTTTTTTCTTTTGGGGCTGCTAGGTTTTTTTGTTTACTTGGGGCTTTAAATTGACTTGTGTACTACATGAATTCCATGTGGTTGTAATAATCTGTTGGTGGTTTCTGAGATGTTCTTGACGTATGGCAGGGTTACTCTTTTAAGGGCTTAATTTGGTTGTGCTGTATTGGGTTGAGTGTAGGCACTTTTTGATAAAATTGTGTGGATATCCAGTTTGTTGTAATGTGTTGCATAGATCTGTTTCCTTTTTCTTTTGTTCAAGGTTGCTGCAGTGAGTTTGTGCTTGTCTAAACAAAGTTCTAAAACATAGTTTCTCTTGTGGGAGGTTAGCTTGTTGCTTTGGTAGTGAAGCACTTGGTGTGGGTGGTTGTTCTATACACTTGTGTTTCCAGTTTGCCATTATAATCTCTGTTGATCAGAATGTCCAGGAAGGGGAGTGACTTGTTTTCTTGTTCTCTGGTAAACTAGATTTCTTTAAAGATGTTGTTGAGGTTCTATGGGTGTTCTCTAATTGGCCCCTTTTTATTATGGTGAAGGTGTCTACATATCTGAAGCATATTTGGGTTGTATTTGTGGAAGTGCTGTAGCTTCTAGACACTGCATAACAACCTCCGCTAAAAAGCCTGAAAGCATCGCATAGGTGTACTTTAATTTGTTGGTAAGTTTGTCCATCAAATTGGAAGTATGTGGTTAGGCAGAGAAAGAATGTATGACCACATTGCTCCACAACACATCTGATCTAACCAAATACACGAAGATTAAAACACCCGGTATTATGAGATCCTTTGTGTATTTGGTTTAATCAGGTGTGCTTTGGAACAATGTGGTCATAGATTCTTTGGCTAAGTCTGGATCTGTAGACGTGAAAAGGGCTGTGTTATCAAATGGGACTATGATTTTGTCCTCATCTATAGTATCGACTCTGATGGTTTGAAGACACTGTTTTGGGGAGTTGAGAGTCAAGCCACTAGAATATAAACTTGAGAGCAAACCACACTGCTTACTAGCACCGATGATTTTACCTAGTTTGTGTAATGAAATGTCTGCAAGAAAACAACCAAGTTCAGAGAGCAAAGACCCTCAGTTCAGTACTGATGTAAGAATTGGTTTTCTAATTCTAATAACTTCTTCCCCAAGACTGCTTCGAAGAACTCAAAGAAGCAAATAGCGATAGATAACAATGACATAATGATATTATTTGGGTCATGAGGGACTAGAGTTGTCTAACCAACAAATTGATCCCCAAATTAAATGCATTAGTGTTACCTTCTCTGGAAGAAATATGAGACTGGAATTTTCTGTTTTTAGTTGATAAAATAGTGTTTAGTTTTCTTCAGCTTAGCATAACATCCAAATCCAGATAAACTGGTCTGTCTTATTCTTTATATGATTAATGGAAATAGATTTCAAGCTGTATGGAATTGGCTTTTTTGTTATTGTTAATCGCTAGCTAAGGATAGTGTTAATGGGGTTTGGGTGACATAAATGTAGCTAACACAGAATGGAAGCAAAGGCATCTGAAATCACATGTGCAGTCCTTTTCATAATGTCTGAACCAAGACAGGCTATCAGTCAATACTAGATTCAATAAAATAACCCAGTGATCTTTGCAAAGAGCTGTGTAAACTTAAGTACATAAGAACATTTAAAAATAAGCATTTGATAAATTGATTTGTAGTTTTAAAATGTTTCCATCTCAAAAGTCAAATTTTGTTTTTCGGTGTTTTTCTTTACTGACAGCTGGTCTGTTCTGTTTTGTTTTTCAGGCAGCTTATCAGTCACTTACAAGTTTTCACTCAGTTTTCAAATCCCCGTGCTTTGTATTTAGAACCCAAATTGAATGAAATATATGTTCAGGTAAAGAATTTTTAAAAATGATTACTTTAAAAAAAATGTTTAAAATGATTAATACACATGCGTATTTATTATCTTAGCTTGGAAATAATTTGGGAAAGTTTTTTGTTTCAGCATTTATTCCCAACCTGATGCCTCCAGAGAAACTTGAGAATGCCACTTCCAGAATTACTAGCCAGCATGAAAGTGACTAAATTATTCAAGCAATTAGTTGCTTAACAAATAAATAAAAGTAAAGCAAACATAAGATAGGGAAAAATAAAAAGGGAAAAAAGAAAAACAAAATGTATTCACATGATAATCTGAATTGTGATGTTCACATTAGAAAATAATAATTTCTGAGCTCTCTTATGATCTTTCTTGGCTGGTGGTAGAATTATTATGATAGTAGCAAGGAATAGCTTAAATTAGCCTTCAATTTATTAAGAAAAATCAGCTGCAAGATCTAGGCTTGCTATCTCCTATTCCAGCAAGTCAAATACTCGAAGAGGAATTGAGTTTTGTTAAGTATATCGGGTCCCCAAGCCGCGGGCTGTGACCAGGGGTGAAATGCTTCTGGTTCGGACTGGATTGCCTGATCCAATAGCGACGGAGGCGGGTAGTTTGGAGAACCTTTTTTTCTTTTAAATGCCTCTAACGATCAGGCAGGTCATGTTGGATCATTAGAGGCATTTAAAAGAAAAAAAGTTTCTGCCGATCAGGTAATCAGCTGGGATGGTCAGAACCTTTTGAAAGCATTTTTTTACAGCCTCTTCGCCAATTTTTACCTTTAAAATGGTTTTAAAAGTAAAAAAGGGGGGGGGCACGGCCACCCAGTCACACTAACCCCCCCCCCACCAAGCCACGCCCACAGAACTGGTTGTAACAAATTTTAGATTTCACCACTGGCTGTGACCCAGTACTGGGTTGTGGGCTGTTTGGAACTGGGCTGCAGAAGTGATGATTATGTGCACACGCACAGCTCCATTTGTGTGAATGGTGAGCACAATGCAGGCACAAATGAAACACTCACCTGCCACTTACGCGGAACCATCCCCTCACCTCCTGCCAGTCATCAAAGCCAGAAAGGTTGGGGAACGCTGAAGTATATGATGAATTTTTTGGGGAAAGGAAAAGCCTTATAGAAGTAAAAATTTAAGCGAGATAGTATGGGGATTGCATAAATGTTTTTAGATTATAACAACTAATTATGCTTTTTGACAAGGAGCTGATTCTTGGAGATTCCTGTTTTGAGGATCATTCTTTTTAATGTGCAATTTTTACAGTAGAGTTCAATAATAGAATGTAAAACATTTTATAGTAATTAGAACTACCTGTCTCAAATTCCTTGTTGGAAATATGAAGCATTACCACAATTTAGAGATAGATATTAAGAGTCTAGATGATACGATAATTATTAGAGGACATATGTGTATAGGAGAGCACATATGTGTTTCAATGTGGTGCACATTTTTGAAGTTCATGGACTGTAGGTATAAGAACAATTGTTAAAATGGCAAAAGCATTCCCTGCTTGTGGATTTTGCTGTTTGCGTAATTACTATGTTCTATGGATTCTCTTCAGTAAAAGGACAGTTTAAATTGTGAAAGAGAATTGATTGTAATACGCTACTATAACACAGCTCTTTTAACCCTGGTTTGTTTTAAAACATTCTTTTCAGCTGCTGACCCACCAAGACCAAAATGTGCAAAAAGTAGCTCTTGACTGTATCATGACTTACAAGCATCCACATCTTCTGCCCTATAAGTAAGAGATAATGTCTGCTTGTCTATATTGAATTATATATGATCATACACTCACAAATATAGATTCAGACTTAATATATACTGTAGATTCTGTAATTGTGTTACTTTCTATTGCTTTAGATGATGTACATTTTTATTTCTTGGACTGTCATATTTTAGACGAATACTTGCCTGGTTTAATGACATACACTGTATCATTACACTAGTTTATGTTACAGGTTTATTATAGAGGGTGAGGGAGATGGGCGATTTAAAAATGAGACAGAAAGATAGATAGAACATACTAAAAATGAATAGAGGCTCCTTGTTGTGTTGGTATTTTATCCAGTGCATTTGAGTTTACTTTCATGTTATATATTTTGTGAATTTTATTGGTCATTGATTGAATAAGCATCTCTCATGTGTATCTTCTCAAGTACTAAAAAGTTTGTGATCTTGTATTTTGATAAATTATGTAAAGAATCTTTGTTTAAATTGTGTTATGTACTTACAGAGAGAATTTATATCGGCTATTGGAAGACAAGAGTTTTAAAGAAGAAATAGTTCATTTTAGTATTTCTGAAGAAAACAGTATAGTAAAACCAGAGCACCGACCAGAACTTATTCCTGTTTTGATGAGGTAAGAGACTTTTGTATGTTAATATAGATACTGTTTTACTTTTTATTGCTTTAGGCAATGTGTGTTTTTACTCCTTAAGAGTGTAATATTTTAAACTTCTACCTGCACAGTTTATCAGATGATACATGCTGTGATGTATGTTTAAAAATGAAATATCACCCCCTACCTCCCAGAGAAGATGGAAATTCTGATCCATTGACCAGATCTAATTGTAAACATACCATCTTTGTAATAAACTTGTTAACTTAACTCATGTTCTTGTATAAAACTACTACCACAACTTATTTTTTAAAAAGTGGCTTTTCTCTTAAATTATAAAACCTAGCTTTATTTCTAATCAAACAAAGGACAGATTTCCCAACTGTGGGCTTGATGGTAGATACTGGTGAAGACCAAATGTAGTGAAACTGTTATATTGCTGATTTGGGATTGGAAAAAAAAGGCTATCTGTGAATACCATTAAGTCATGAAGTTTACTTTGAATTATTTACTACTTTCTACTCTAATATATTTCAGAGATATTGTAAAAATAAAATGGAGGCAAAACTGTTTACCATATACATGTAAAGTGGGGTTTAATTAAATCTAGGGTTATTTGAATCAAACTTGGCCACATAATTTTATGGCAACAATATAGAAAGGGTTATTTTCAACATTCCAATAGTCTGTAGTCCTGAGGTTTCCTGGTGATGTCCTGTCAAAGTTTCATGCCTGATCCTGCTTAGCTTTCCAATATCAGCCAAGCTTGGAGAGATGCAGCCCAGACTGTAGAATATAAAATTATCAATAAATAAAATAAATGTGGACAAAGAATGAAATAAGTTCTAGTAAGTATGGATGGAAGAACGAACTTTCAGTTGTGAATTATTTTGCAATAACATTCATTATAATCGTTGATCAGACGGATATCCAACCTTTATCTTTTATATCTCAAAATGTTTATTACTACGGTTTTTCCCACAATAAAAACCCTGTGAGGTGGATTGGGCTGAGAGGAGTGACTTTCCAATGATCCCATCAGCTTCCATGCCTAAAAGAGGACTAAAACTCATTGTGTCCCAGTTTCTAGACCAGGACTTAATCACTGCACCAAACTGCCTCTTTGATTTGGGATGATTATTGCGGTCTGTGGCATGCTGGGAATTTTCTGCTAGGACTAGCACATAAAGAGCCTTTTGCCTATGGACCTATTGCTTCTGAAAACTTAACATGATTTCTTTTTACCCTTCGAAGGATTCTGTATGGACGGATGAAAAACAAAACTGGAAGCAAAACACAAGGGAAATCAGCGGCAGGGACTCGTATGGCTATTGTTTTGAGATTCCTGGCAGGTTCTTTGTCTGAAGAGATAAGGGTGTTTTTGGATCTGCTCTTTGAGCCTGTGAGACATTTCAATAATGGTATGTTTTGCACAGGAAAAAAAAAAGTGTTGGCAAATATAATGGAGCTGTCAACATGTTAAAGGGGATTGAAGCTTGAAGAAGTAAACATAACACAAAACCATATGGGAAGCGTTTCTATTGTCAACATTGCCCATTGAAGATTGAGGATGGCCGGTAGCTTCAGAATGTTCAATATATATGACAAAATAATATTATTTTATTTCAATGCATGCATTATTGCATTGGCTCATTGCTATTGTTCTTTTGTACTGCATGGAATATTTTAAGATTGGGACGGTTTGAAAAATGTATAAAGAAATTAATTAGATGAATGAGTGGGGAGCATTGGATGACATGCATGATTCCTTAACATTTAAAGCAGAACGTGGCATTTTCCATGTGACTGGTGACCTGGTAGCTGCAGTTAATACCGCATTCTTATGACTGCAATCACTTTCACTCCAGTTAATAGCAATGGAGAAAAAGCAGCTTCCCTTCCATTTCCTTTTCCTTCCCCACCCCTAAATCTCTTACCCATTTTCCTGCATTTTTCTTTATATATTTAATTCCACTTTTATTACTTTTACAAATAACTCAAACATACTCTTTCCTCCTCCTATTTTTCACACAACAACCATGTGAGGTGAGTTGGGCTGAGAGAGAGTGCCTGGCCCAAAGTTACCCAGCCAACTTTCATGCCTAAGGCAGAAGTAGAGCTCACAGTCTCCTGGATTTTAGCCTGGTTGTTTTATTTGTTAGGATGGTCAAGACTTCAGAATATGATGACTTTGATGGGCTCTGTCATGAACCATCAAACCTCTCAGAGCTAATGCTAATTCTTATGGGGCAAGAATGAAAGCTTTTAGTCAAGTAGGCAATTGCTCTGAGAGTGCTGTAAAGTTGATTTTCATTCCTCTTACTGGAATGCTAATACTCTTAAGAGTTAAGTGGCCTTTTAGCAGCCGTGTCATAAGTACAGTAGTGATGACAGGTAAAGCCAGTGGTAACAGTGGTTGAGAATTATGTTGAATTGTCGTGAACTGCAACCGGTGATTTCAAGGATTATGTGGCTTTAGTATTGCCTACATGAGGCCCATAATATTCTAAAGGAGGTTGTGGCTGGCTGATCAGAATCTTGAAACATGAACCTGCCTGTTTAGGACAATTATGTCCTACGACATTTTGTGTTGACCCCAACTTTCTTCAATGTAAATGGATGAGTATGAGCATACCATGTGCAGCAATGTTAATGAAGCAGATGAGAAAGTTGACTTAATAATATTATATCAAGGAGATTGCTTGAGCAGTTGATTATGGGAAAGTAAACCTTTCTAATTCTGGAGATTAATGCAGGGGTGTCAAGCTCGCAGCCCATGGGCTGGATGCGTCACATGCTGGCCATGTCCATTCCTGTTTTAGCGAAGGGGAAAAAGTCGCGATACGACACATGACAGCAAACGTGAGTTTGATACCCCTGCTCTAGTGGAGCCGGAGATTTTGCGTATACCTAATATTAAACGTTTAGTTACTGAACTCAGTCATCACATCGCATAGGTTTTGATTAATTTGAAATAACAATTGCACTTTGAAAATATGAACATTCATCCTGTGTTAGAATCCTAAACATATTGTTTTTGAAATTGAAAATTGATTTAAGTGAGATTAACATGGATGCACTTATAGGGCTTCAGTCTTCTCCTTCTGTATTAGTTAGAGTTGCTTTCCATCATTTTTAAATATCACCTTAAAATTTGATTCCCCAAATTGGGCATTGTTTTGTAGCTAAAGCACAACCATTCTTAATTTGCCAATTTCTACTATTGTGACCAAATCTTGAATATAGATTTCACATACAAAATATTGAACAGTATCCTCATTCTTTAGAATGTTTATCAATATACATTCATTCTCTTCTTTCCTCTTTTATGTTTTCTCTCTGTTTTAAAGGACAGTGCCACTCTGCAGTGCTTCAAGCTGTGCAAGATTTGGATTTATCTCAAGTCCTCCCGTTAGGCCGTCAGCATAGCCTTTTCAACAGCTTGGAAGTAGTACTAAAAAACCTGGGACATCTAATCAGCCAGAACCTGCCTGAGATTTTACAGATTTTACTTTGCATGACAGCAACAGTATCACACATTCTTCAGCAAAGAGAAAAGGTGAGAGCTGCTGCATATTTAAGCTGACATGTGAGAGTTAAAAAAAATCTTGGCACAATTAATTAAGAAAGGAATGTTAGTAAGCTAATTTGGTGTTTAGACTCCTACATTTAGGCTACTTGAATTAAAGTAATAAAGATAAATGCTTACTGAACATTAGCATGACTTGCAAGGATGCATTTCAGGTTTTTTTAGAAAATTAAACATTTGGTTTAGGTTTCTAAATTTAAAACAAAAAGTGTAGTGTGTATATTTTAGATAACAGTATCAACAAAAGATTATTGATAGTATTAGTAACCTGTTATAGTCTTTGTGTATTTTTGGCAGAGAGAGTCATACTAGGCTAAATGATGTATATTACTTCAGTGCTACATAATAGTAAGCTAAATTTGCTTGTCAAATTTATTTCAATTGTCTTGATAGCCCTCCTCTGTTTTACCAAAATCAAATCAAATCTTTATTATGGTCTAACATAAGAGTTTCCATATGCTAACCAGCATAGAACAATAATCCTAATCCTTAGATATGGGGAAATAGTTTTCAGGCTTTGTATTTTACGAGGCAACTGGTTAAACTGGGAAAAAGCTGATCTTTTTATCAAGATAATTACTGGTAAACTTTTGCATAAAGTTACTCAGTAACACTGATATGAAAATCTGTAATTCAATAACCCCAAAAATACTTTCACCATTGTCATTTGTTAAACTGCATTTAACATTTCATTATCTATTGAAGAGCTAAAAGACACTTAAAGTCTGTGAGGGCCCTAATTGTACTTCACTTGGTAGTTTTCTGAATGTGTTAATCATATATTACAGACAAACATTCCAATTTGTGTTAAACTTTAACTTTGTATAGTTATAAAGAAACTTAGCTTTACAATTTCCTAAAGTTTGCAATTCTGAATGTTTTTGTGACTATGGTGCTTACATTTTCTTTCTCTGCTCTGCAAGTTCTTAACCTGTGTTACGGAATTTTGTGTTGACTTTACCTCTCACACATTATAGAAATTACAATTTCCATAGTAAGAAGGTTATAGAGAAAAAATAATATGCAGTTACCCAGGGTGTAACTAGTAAAATATCTAAAAAGCTTCTTCTCAAAGTATCATCATATTTAAGTAGGTATAATATGTGGATAATAATATGAGGATAATGCATGCTAATAATGTCTAATAATGAATTTTAAATATTTTGACCCAATACATGAATAAAAAATGCAATTTTCTGAAAACGTTTTGCTTAAGGAAAGAAAAAAACATCACAGATTCTTTTACAGATTCAACTCAGATTTATCAACCAGCTGAAAAACTTAAGGCGCCTTGGACTTAAGCTTATAGCAGACTTTTTCTCTGACTTTGAAATGTACAGCTTCAGTGGAGAAGAGATTGATGCTGTGTTCTGTGCAGTGGTGTGGCCCCAGGTAAGGCTGCTCCTTTCAGAAAGTGATTCCCAAGGTTAGCATATATCTTCTGGGAGAAGAGTAAAATTTGGAGCAAAAGGAAAAGAATATAGTAAAATAAAGTATCTCACTTCATTATATCCCCCTTAGATGGTCCACATTTTCATGGCTTATATTTTACTTAAAATGTTACCGATCTGTCAGGTGCCTTAGGGTCAACAGGTGGGGTTGAGCCCGTGCTTTGGCTGTATTAATTATTATTGATGGAATTGTTTTTACCCTGGCTGCTGTTGTAGATATGTTGTTTTGCTTTTCTGCTTTTATATTTTTAATGTTGTTAGCTGCTCAGGGTCAGTAACTTGAGATTGGTGTCCATATCAATTGAACATAGGGTTCAATAAATATTGGCTGAATTTTTATCACTGTGACATAGATCAGTAAATAGAACGCAACTGAGAAATGTAAAAATTACAGAAGAGTCTCCTTTAGATGAAATATGTATATCCTTAAGTTAGCCAGAGCTACTGGGCAAAGGTTATTGCATTCAGCGTTCCATCCTCCCTTATTTTCATTTGTATCATTGACCTCCATAGTAGGTGAAGCTACTGGCTAAGTCCTGGTGGAGTAGGAATGGAATCTAAAGTTCATAAATTCACCTTCTTCCTCTTAAGTCAGGCCAACTTACACCAACAAAGATGAAATAAACCATATTTATAGTAGTTATGTGATATATAATTGATCTGTCCCCCCCCTTCAGAGACCCACAAAAACACAGCCAGCCGAGGGTTAAGACTCACTTGGCACACTCTGCAGTTCTTATCTCAACCTTGGCAGCGATATGCACACCGTCTGCCAAGGACTTTATTGGTTTACACAAACAAGAAAATCACCTACGTAGCTTTGCCGTTCATCCAGCTTCCAAGACTACGAGGTTGCTCCGTTTGTTTAGCTGTGCAGTTAGCTTTGTTCGTCACGAACTTCGTGACCCATTGTACTGTCTTAAATAGATATGCTTCTGGGTGTGGTCCAGTGAGTCATGGATCCTATGACTCCAATCCAATGACTCAGGATTTCCTCATACGCCGCAGCTGCAGTACCCTTTTCTCTCGCCTTCTTTGGCGTGCGTCCAGGAATGACGTCTCTCCCTCACTCTCATCTGAGACACCTGTTTCCCCACTACTTGGCTCTCTTTCAGCTGGCACCTGAGCCGGTGCCAGAGGGGGAGGGCTGGGAGATCTGGCTGGCTCCTCTTCCTCCTGCTCAGAGTTGCCTTCCTCCAAAGGGATAGGCTCAGAGGACGGGGCCACAACACTATCCCCCACCGCAGGGCCCTTCCCCCGGGTCTGACGGTCGGGATGGGGTCGGGACGGGAACTGTTCGTGGAAAGTCCGCACCAGGTCAGGGGCCTGAACGGCAGATGCGTCCACCCAGGTGAAATCCTCGGCCCCGTACCCTTTCCAAGCGATGAGGTATTGGAAGCGCCCCTTCAGCCAACGGGAGTCCCGAATACTGTCCACCTCATACGTCGAGGCGTCGTCCTCGTCGGCTGCGGCTGGGGGGGCAGGCGGCGGCGGGCGGCGGAGATGGCTAGTGGGAGTCTCAGGGACCAGGAGGGACCGATGAAAAACGGGGTGGAGCCGCATGGAGCGGGGTAGAGTCAACCGATAGGCCACCGGGTTGATGACCGCCTCGATGGGGAAGGGACCGATAAAGCGGTGGGCCAGTTTCCTCACCGGCTGGTCCGTGGGGAGGTGTTTCGTGGACAGCCACACCCGATCTCCAACTTCCAGCGGTGGCGTCGCCCGGCGGCCGCGATCGGCGAACCGTTTATAGTCCTCTTTCGCCCGGATCAGCTGCCGCCGCACCAGTTGCTGCACCGCCTGCAGCTCCGAGAGGAAGTCCCGGGTCTCAGGAACAGGGGAGTCCATGATGGTCAACGGAAAAAAACGTGGATGGTACCCGACGTTGGCATGGAACGGTGTCATCTGGGTGGAGGTATGTTGGGAGTTGTTAAAAGCGAACTCCGCCAGGGGAAGGTACTCGGCCCAGTTGTCCTGCTGCTGGTTGACAAAACAGCGGAGGTACTGCTCCAGTATGCCAATGACCTTCTCCGTGCCCCCGTCAGTCTCCGGGTGGTGTGATGACGACAGGCACACCTGCACCTCCAGCGCAGCCATCAGGCTTTTCCAGAAGCGGGCCGTGAACTGGGCCCCGCGATCCGAAACCACCCGGTCCGGCAGGCCGTGGAGGCGGAAGATGTGTTGCAGGAACAGGCGAGCCGTGGTACGAGCCGAGGGCAGGCCGCGGCACGGGATGAAATGTGCCATCTTCGTGAGCGCATCCACCACCACGAGGACGGTCGTGAACGTAGCGGACAGGGGCAGGTCAGTCAGGAAGTCCATGGAGATGGCTCCCCACGGTCTCTCCGGTGTCGGCAGCGGCTGGAGGAGTCCAGGAGGGGGGCCGGACGCGGCTTTGGCCTGTCGGCATGGCACACAGGACGTCACGTAGGCGTGCACGTCGTGCCGTACCCGAGGCCACCAAAAAGTCCGCGTCACTAGGTTCAAGGTCTTAAAGAAGCCGAAGTGCCCCGCCGCGGGGTTGTCATGGCACTGGTTCATGACGAGGGCTCGGAGCGGACTTGTGGGCACGTACAGCCGACCCCGGTGCCTGAGCAAGCCCTCCTCCACGGTCCATGGGGACGCGGGGCCGACGTCCGCTCTCCGCTGCTGCGACCAGTCGTCCCGTCGCTGCGCTTCCAGCACCTGAGTCCGCAGGTCCACCGGTTCCTGGACCGCGGCCAAGGAGTCCGCTGGCAGCACCGTCCGGGGGGAAAGGGAGTCCTTTGGGCAAAAGTATTCCGGCTTACGGGATAGCGCGTCCGCCCTCTGGTTGAGGTGGCTCGGAATGTATGTGACGTGGAAGTTGAACCGGGCGAAAAACAACGACCACCGGATCTGCCGCTGGTTCAAATTCCTGGCCGTGGTGAGGTGCTCCAGGTTCCGATGGTCCGTCCGCACCTCCACCTGGTGTCGGGCCCCCTCGAGGTGATGTCGCCAAGCCTCGAACGCGGCCTTGATAGCCAGCAACTCCTTTTCCCAGATGGTGTAGTTGCGCTCGGAAGGAGTGAGTTTCCGGGAGTAGTAAGCGCAGGGAAAAAGAGTGCCACCATCCACCGGAGCCTGTAGCAGCACCGCTCCAATCGCCACGTTGGACGCGTCTGTCTCAACCACGAACGGACGGTGTGGATCGGGGTGCCTCAGGACCGGCTCCGTGACAAAGGCCTGCTTGAGAACCTCGAAGGCCTGCTGCTGCGGGGGCCCCCACTGGAACGGAACCTTCTTCCGAAGGAGCTGGGTCAACGGCACGGTCAGGGTGGCAAAGCCCGGGATGAAGGTCCGGTAGTAGTTGGCGAATCCCAACAGACGCTGGACGTCCTTCACCCGACGCGGGGGTTCCCAACTGCGCAAGGCCGCCACCTTGTGTGGGTCCATCGCGATGCCCTCGGGGGTGATGATGTGCCCGAGGAACTCTATGGAAGTCTGGAAGAAGTAACATTTCTCCAACTTCGCATAGAGCTGGTGCTCCCGCAGGCGCTGCAGGACCTGGCAGACATGCTGGAGGTGACTCTCCGGGGTCCGGGAATAGATCAAAATATCATCCAGGTAGATCACCACGAACCGATCCAGCATGTCCCGGAACACGTCGTTCATCAAGTGCTGGAAGACCGCGGGGGCGTTGGTCAACCCGAACGGCATGACGGTATATTCAAAGTGTCCGTATCGGGTGCCAAATGCCGTCTTCCACTCGTCCCCCTCTCGCATCCGCACCAGGTTGTAGGCTCCCCGGAGGTCGAGCTTGGTGAAAATCGAGGCCTCCCGCAACCTCTCCATCAGCTCCGGGATCAGCGGCAGGGGATAGCGATTCCGTACCGTGATGGCATTCAAGCGCCGGTAGTCGCAACACAGGCGCAAATCCCCCGTCTTCTTTTTCACGAAGAGGACTGGGGCCGAGAGCGGGGAGGTCGAAGGCCGGATGAACCCACGGGCCAGGTTCTTGTCCAGAAAGTCCCGTAAGGCGGCCAGCTCGGGCTCCGACATGGAGTACAGGCGTCCCGAGGGCAGGGGCGCGTTGGGCATCAAGTCCACCGCGCAGTCGTAGGGTCGGTGCGGGGGCAAGCGATCCGCCTCCTTCTCGCTGAACACGTCGGCGAAGGATGTCAGCTCCGGAGGCAAGGAGACGTTCGGGGCAGAGACGTCCTGGCCGGCACAGGTGTGGCGAAGGTGGTCGACACACTGCAGGCTGGGGAACGAGATGGCATTTCTCGACCACGCCACCTGAGGGTCGTGCGCCCGAAGCCAGGCCATCCCCAGGACCAAGGGGAAGTGCAGGTCCGCCGTCACATAAAACTGGATCGCCTCCTCATGGTTCCCAATGGCAAGGCGCAAGGGCTGAGTAGCGAAGTTGATGGGCCCCGCCACAAGTTCCCGCCCATCAATAGTTTCGACCCTCAACGGAGGGTCCACTGGAACCAAGGGAACCTTGTAATGGGCCACAAAGGCCTGGTCCATAAAGTTCGTGGTGGCCCCCGAGTCCACCAGCGCGTGCGCCTGGAGCCCCTCCGACCGGTTAGCCAACAACACCCGGGTGTTCAAAATCAGGTGCCGAGGGGGCTCACAGTCCACAGCCGCCGCCTCCGGCGGGGCATGGTCACCTGCCTGACCCAGAGTTTCCCCTAGGCCAGGCCTGACCCGTTTCCCGGCTGGTCACGCCGAGGCTCCGGAACAGGCTTGAGCGATCCACTCCGCTTCCGGGGACACGAGGCGGCGAAATGTCCAGCCTCGCCGCAATAGAGGCACAACCCCCCTTGGCGTCTCCGCATCCGCTCCTGGGCCGTCAGTTGAGGTCTGGCTGCTCCGAGCTCCATGGGCTCCTCAGCCGTCGCCACCAAACGCGGTACGGTCCGGGGCGCTGTTGGTACGAAACGCGGGGGTGCCGGCACTGTCGGTGGTTCCGGAAGAGCCCTACGGGGCCGTCGCCGTTGTAGGCGGGCATCGATGCGCAGGCATTGGGTCACCAGCGTGTCCAGGGTCTGTGGCGCCTCCACCCGAACCAGCTCGTCCTGCATCTCATCGCAGAGGCCGTCCTGGAAGGCATCCATCAGCGCCGCCTCATTCCAGGCCGAATCCTGGCCTAGCAATCGGAACTCCGCAATATAGTCCTGCAGGGGGCGCTTGCCTTGGCGGAGGTCTTTGATGCGCCTCGCTGCCGTCTGCACCCGGAGGGGGTCCTCAAACATGGTGCGCAGGTGTTGCAAAAAGCCCTGATAGTCCAGAAGCAAGGGGCTGTCTTGCAGCAACAGGGGCGTGGCCCATCGGGCGGCAGTGCCAGAGAGGGAGCTGATAATAAAAGCCACCCGAACCCGGTCATCCGGAAAATCCTCCGGCCGCATTGCCATGTACAGCTGGCACTGTCCCAAGAAGGCCGGGAACATTTCCTGCTGTCCAGAAAACTTATCTGGCATGTTCACTGGGCATCTTGGACGGGGAAGGGGAGCAGGTGGAGCTGCTACAGGAGCATTTCCCAAAGCAAGTTGTGCAGTTAGCTGTGCTACTTGCTGTTGCAGAAGTTGATTGGCCTCCAGCATCTGCTGTACCTGCTGCTGCAGCTGTTGGTCCATCGTGGGTTAACGATGGAGTTTTGGGTGACGAACAAGATGATCTGTCCCCCCCCTTCAGAGACCCACAAAAACACAGCCAGCCGAGGGTTAAGACTCACTTGGCACACTCTGCAGTTCTTATCTCAACCTTGGCAGCGATATGCACACCGTCTGCCAAGGACTTTATTGGTTTACACAAACAAGAAAATCACCTACGTAGCTTTGCCGTTCATCCAGCTTCCAAGACTACGAGGTTGCTCCGTTTGTTTAGCTGTGCAGTTAGCTTTGTTCGTCACGAACTTCGTGACCCATTGTACTGTCTTAAATAGATATGCTTCTGGGTGTGGTCCAGTGAGTCATGGATCCTATGACTCCAATCCAATGACTCAGGATTTCCTCATACGCCGCAGCTGCAGTACCCTTTTCTCTCGCCTTCTTTGGCGTGCGTCCAGGAATGACGTCTCTCCCTCACTCTCATCTGAGACACCTGTTTCCCCACTACTTGGCTCTCTTTCAGCTGGCACCTGAGCCGGTGCCAGAGGGGGAGGGCTGGGAGATCTGGCTGGCTCCTCTTCCTCCTGCTCAGAGTTGCCTTCCTCCAAAGGGATAGGCTCAGAGGACGGGGCCACAACAATAATATTTAAATATAAATAATATGAAATTTCTTCTTGTTAGCTCAGACTGGAAGGAAAATTTCTGTAATTTAGCCAGAAATTGTATGTGATATCCACCTTTCTCTGGAGCTAGAATCCTGGGACTATTCTTTAAAATTACCAGCAGGCCCCTCTCACTTGGTGAACTGAAGACAATGCCTGATGGTAACAGGCATTAGGTTGGACTATTCCAAGTATTTTTGTGCTTGAGGTCAATGGAAGCAGCTTTTGCTATTCTGGTGCAAAAGGCATTGCAGCAAATATTGGTTGCATTCATATTAATTCATATGTTGTGCTATGTCAAGATGAAAGAAACCACCTTTCATCTTGACATGAAAGATGAAGCCCAGATAAAGTTCATTTTCTTTCAAATGCAAATAATTTTGCTTCTTCTATTCTGAATAGCTGTCCTCCTATATACTTGTTAAGGGATGCTAATTTTATCTTCCTGCTTTGTTTTGTTTTTGTTTTTTCCAGATCACTAGGCTGGCTTCTGAGAGCCAGTATTCTCCTACTCCTTTACTCAAAATTATTCACATCTGGAGCAAAAACCCCAGGTAAGCTATTTGTTTTTAGCAAAAAAAAAAAAAAAACCAACAACAACAACAACCCCAAACCGTCCAATAATTATTATAGACTGAACTATCTTCATTATTTAAAAACTTTAAATCCAGTAGGTTTATTGCCCTGCAGGTTAACATGCAATTGTAATTTTAGAACTCTACCATCTGCATTAGTCACAGATTACAACCTCCATTAGCTCTTATTATTCACATGGCTCATTGGGCTGACAGAAAGTGTATGTCAGTCACAGATGGAGAGCCTTAGTTGTCTGCCTGTGTTCTTTATGTACAAACAAAACAGTTAGGATAAATATAATACTGGGACCAGGCAAAACAGATCTAGAACCATGTATTGCAAATATTTGTGTCCTGCCAAAATATAGCATCCTTTTTGTCCTCTTCTTTTCCCTGTCTTCTTTTCTTTTCCTGGAGCTGTGAACAAGAGTAAATTGCAAGCTTGTGATTGAAAGAGGCTTATAGGAGAGGTCACTGCAGCTTCTGACGTTTCTCAGTCCCAATCTTTTTAAATGCAAGTGATTTCTTGCATTGCACCCAAACGATGATTTACAAGTATCAATGGCTGATTTTGTACAATCAAAATGGCAAAATGTTATTATTTAATTACCGTATTTTTTGGAGTATAAGACAAACTCCTCCCCCCCAAAAAAAGTGGATGGAAAAACCTGTGCATCTTATACAGTGAATACAGTGTATACAGTGGCACCGATCAGCTTTTTTAGAATGGGCCGCAGCAGCGGCAAACGGACCATGTTGAATGGGTGACGAATGAGCTGTGGCAAACGGGCCGTGGTGGTGAATGGGCAGCAGCAAAAGGGCAGTGGCAAAGAGGCAGTCATGACAAACGGGCCACAGCGGCAAACGGGCCAAATGAATACTGGATGGATGCTGGGAGGCAGAGGCAGATTTTTCCCCCCTCCCCAAAAGCTCAGTGCATCTTACAGTCCGGAGCATTTTATAGTCCGAAAAATACAGTATCTCTTAATACAATGTATGAATCATGTCTTATTACAGCAGGAGTTCTATCCATTGAACTTCTGAAGTATTTTTAATCCTAAAATAGAATCGTACTCACCTCAGTTTATTTATTTAATTTAAATTAAAGTTTTAATTAATTTCAAAAATTAATTTCAGTTATATTTTCATCTCCAAGGCTAGTGTGTATGTTTGTAGAATAGTCTGTTCCTGAAATCCAGTCATAGATTGGAATTTGGTAGCAAGTATTCAGGGGATTTCATGATTTTTGTTCACTGTTAATATCTGGAAATGGTTATAAATGTTTTTATAATAAAAGAAGTTGAAGCAGTTTCTTTAAGTTGTCCACCAGAAGAATCAATCCCATATAATTTATTTCTTAAAATTCCTCTCCCCCCTTCTCACTTTGCTTTTAGGTATTTCGTTTTGCTGGCTAAGCAGAAGCCAGGGCATCCAGAATATGACATATTATCAAATGTATGTGCTGTGCTCTCAGCCAAGGCTCTGGGAGAGGGAACAGCTAGTACTGTGATGGATGTGATTGACAACCTTCTCAATATTCCTGACTTTGAACCTAATGACCAGTTTAGCAGCTTGACAGTGACCGACTGCATCTTTATTGAAGTTGAAGAAATAGCGGGAGGTAGGAATGGATAGCTCTCAATTGGATGGCACTGTTTGTTTATTACTTTACTGCCCATTTTCATAGGGCAGAGAAGTTCAGAAAAACAAGGAAAATCTATAAAATAAAGTTAAAGGCACACAATATTGAAACTATATAATAGGCAGTCCACTTACCATCCACCTACCAAACTTTCAGTGAAAGTGCTAAATTCTACGCAACTTTTAAAAAGACAAGAAGATTCAGATGATGATAGGACAGAGTTAATTTGTAAATGAAAATGGCCTCAGTATATTATATTTGAGCTTTACAGAAGTACATACAAAGTACAGGTAGTCTTCAACTTATGACCACAATTGAGCTCAAAATGTATGTTGCTAAGTGAGAAATATGTTAAGTGAATTTGTTTTGTCCCATTTTATGACCTTTCTTGCTACAGAAGGTAAGTGAATCACTTCAGTTGTTAAGTTAGTACCATTACTTACTAATAGTAACTTAGAATCTGGCTTCTCCGTTGACTTGGCTTGTTAGAAGGCTGTTAAAGTTGATCACGTGATTCTGGGACACTGTCATAAATATGAACCAGTTGTCCAAACATTCAAATGTAAATCACATCACGGGGATGCTGCAATGGTCATAATGTCTATGGAGATTCTCAGTCATGGTGTCCCAAAGATGGTGTTCCAAAGATGCTTTTTCAAAAGATGAAGAAGCTTCTTGGATGAGAAGTGAAACATCTTCAAAGAAAAACAAAAGTCCAGTTGCCTCTTGAAAAAGCACCTTTGGGACGGTCATAAATGTGAAAAATGGTCATGAAGTCACTTGTTTCACTGCCATTGTAACTTTGAACGGTCACTAAATGAACTGTTGTAAGTTGAGGACTACCTGTATATACTTTTATTCAAAGCTGTTTTACACAGAATATGTAAACAACATGAAAGACACTTCCTGGTCTTAGCTTAGGATGCTTAAAGAGTTGTCCAGGCCCACAATATTCAGCCTTTACATTGAAGTAGCCTTCACTTGCCTTCCTGCAATTCAGCGTGTGGTGATTACAGAAAATACCTTTTCAGCTTGGAATGAACTCTTTCAGAAGAGTTGCCTAATATGGGCTTCTCTTCAAAATGAAGCGCACATTGAAAAAGTAGTCAGAGTTGCTTTTAAGCTTTTAAGACTTAACACCTGAAATCAGCCACCTTTTCAATGTTTGGTACAACTACATGATCTTTTTGATAGCCAAAAATGACCAAAAAAAAAAAATAAATGACTCAAAAATGAGAGTATATGCAAGATTTTGGTTGCCTTGCAAAGTTTCTGAATTTAAATATTTTTTAAAAATGTATTGTTCGTCGTCATCATCATCATAATGTATATAAATAAAAATAATAACAAAGTTGATGACTTTAAAAAAAACTTAACACTCTTACTAGGCTGTTTTGTAAGGATTTGTGTTTTGTGTGGGGAAAAAAGACTTGATTTTTCACTTTTAATGGCCATATTCTATATCTTCATTTTAGATGTTCCTAGTATGGGGACAAGGCTAGTTCTCCCCCACGTCCCTTCAGTTCTTCAGTATCTCAACAAAACTATGATCAGCGTAGATAGGATAAAGAAAAAAAAGTATAACGCACAACTCAGCAAAGAACTCAACATTCTTTCAAAGTAAGTGGTTTCTTATCTTTTCTAATAGTACATATTTACAGAGATTTTTAATGCTGTAGAAGTGGTGGTGAAGAAATAGCTCTTTTTCTTTGGTGGGAAAGGGATTAATAGAAAATCATAGAAGCAATCTCATCCTAATCTCTCAGAAGGCAAGAAATTAGATGACTTTGAGAATTGTTCCGTTTTCACTCAGAACAGATGCAAAAAAATTCTTTCTTCCTCTACATCTCTCAGATTTCTGTGAATGCAGTGACATGTTCCTTCTATGCCGAAGTTCAAAACTTTTCAAGGCTGCATATTAAAAAAGCTTGGCTTTTAATTTAGACACGTGAAACATTACATTGTGATATAATGTAAGTGTATTTTCTGTTGTCTTTAGGATTAGCAAGTTTATAAAGGATAAGAACCAGAGTTCTATTCTGATTGGCCTCCTGCTCCC
This sequence comes from Masticophis lateralis, assembly GCA_030761175.1. Classification (NCBI taxonomy): domain Eukaryota; kingdom Metazoa; phylum Chordata; class Lepidosauria; order Squamata; family Colubridae; genus Masticophis; species Masticophis lateralis. The sequence continues at coordinate 35,497,316 of JAUDYJ010000006.1, read as the reverse complement.
TTTCGTTCAGCAGACCAACATTACGCAGGTAAGTTTACAACAAAGTGTATGGAAAATAATATTTTCTTTCAGATTAGATTACTTTTGTGATGACATTTTAAATGTTTTTGCACTTATGGACTTTACATGCATTCAGGCTGACACTGAAAGGTAACTGGGTTATGTAACAGCTACAACAAAGAATGAAGCTCAGCAGGATATGAAAAATAGTGGATGAAGCAGAGGGAACAATATGGAAGCCTGGGCTAAACCACTTCAGTTAGATTCGGAATGAATCTAATGTGTTGTGTACTGATCTATGTACTTAGGTAACATATTTTTGCATTACAAAATAGAAATTTCTAAATACAAATGTAGAAAGCAGAATGCCCCCTTGAACATCTTGTTAGTTTACTGTAAATCATTTCTTAGCCCCCCATCTATTCCTAAAGTCATCATGTTTAAATCTTTGAAAAAAATAAATACAATTTCCCAAATCAGCACTAAGGCTTTATAAAAGACCTATTTTGGTGTTATTTGCTAAACCAGCCCTGCCTGAGTTATGCAAAAAATGGGAACAAAAGAAAATCTGATCTTGGCATAAGAAAAAAGAAATCTTCATTTGCCTTCATGGATGACCAGCTTACATTAAGTTTGTCATAAACTTTTGCAGGGATCCACATAATAGCACCTACATAAGCATACAGGGAAAATGTGAAGCGTCCCAAATTGACCCTTCCTTCCATTCTTTTTACTCCTTGTTTAAAGGACTTCCCCAAAAGTTGCAAGATAAATTACAATTGTTTTGCTCAAAACCAGGAATTTTACTCTTATTGAGTAAAATTATTGAAAAGTGAAGAAGTCCGGAAATGACTTTTGTTCATTAACTTGGTCTTTTAAATTGTGCTTTTGATTTAAAATTCAGAAGGAATTTTCTATTGGAGACTGGATGACTTTTTCCCCTTCTGCCAATAAAATCCACTATCAGGATCCTCCTGTTTGACTAGCTACAAAAAACAATACTAAGTTTATTTACAAGATAAAGTTGAAAATATTTACTGATTTGTGATAGTTCGATGGAGCTTCAATATTTAGACTTCTTGATAGGTACTTCATTTTGTGATGGCACCTTGAATGCTGTAGTTTATTCAACCAAAATTTACTTGGTATCTCTAAAATTCACAGAAGAGCACATAAAGGTATTTTCAATAATCTAGTCAATTGTAGTCCTTTACAGTGTATTTATGTAGAGCACGGGTGTCAAACTCGTTGTGTCACATTGCCATCATGTGATGTTTTGTGACATTTTTCCCATTTGCAGAGCTGGGGTGGGCATGGCCTGCGCATGATGCATCCAGCCAGCGGGCTGCCAGTTTGACACCCTTGACATAGAGGAATGCATGGATAATCTTCAGAAAGAAGTTATACAAGAATCAATAAGGCAAATAAGAGATAACTTAGTCCTGCAAAGGGAGAAGATATGAGAAAGAAACTCAAGATTACGCTACCTTGAGTCTTTTCAGTATAAGCAGTGGCACTAGGATATTCTGACAGGTTTTTAAGATTCTGTTATTACACCTTAAGCAATACACTAGCATTCCTGTAATCCTTTTCCTGTACCTGTTTCTTTTAGGATACAGAGATTGACATTCTGGAGACAGTACAAAATCTACTGAAACATTGCTTAACTCCAGCAAGCTTCCTTAAACCTCTGGCAAAACTGTTTTCTGTTATTAAGAACAAGTTGTCTCGTCAAGCACTTTGTGGGGTTTTTGAGGTATTACTGTATATAAATGCTTATTTTTTTAAACAATATTCTTATTCCATTATGATCCAGAGTGTTGAGTTAGTTTGTTCCACAGTAGAGGCTAATCTTGACTCCTTTATAAGTCCTTTTTTAAGTATTATCATTTTCTATCTATTTGCCATAAAAACAGTACAAGTAGTCCTTGATTTATGACCTATCACTGTTTGAAGTTATAACAGACCTTCCAGAATTACTTACAACCTGGATTCAAAGTTCTGAGGGCCGGTGCCTCTCCACGCAGTCAGTACTGGGTCATTTTGTAACTGGCACGCATTTATGGCTGTTGCAGTGGCCTGCAGTTATGCAATTTAGGACTTTTTTTTTTGCTGGAAACTGACATTTATGAGAACCCAGATTATTGAGAGCAATATGCTGACTCTGTAAATCACTTAGAGAGGGCTATAAAGCACTGTGAAGCGGTATATAAGCCTAAGTGCTATTGCTATTTATTTCCAGTTGCAGACAACGGATTTGCTTAAGACTGCCTCATTTGCTTAAGAACCACTGGCAAAAGTTGTAAAATTGATCACACAATGACCCACTTAACAACTGACATGATTTATATCTCTAATTCCAGGCTCAATTAGATGTAAATTGAGTGTTACCTATAGTTGGAGGAAGAGGCTTTTCTGATAGCTTCTATTAAAAATCTCTGATCATAGGTAATTTGATATCTTTAAGGTGTTTTGGACTATAGTTCTCAAAATATTGATCAAACAAATGCAACCTTAGTCAAATTGCAACAAATGTCTAGTGTATTTACATACTGATGGTCTATATACATTTAGTTTTAGCTGCTCTATTTTTATCTTCTATGAAGTTAACAACAGCCTAAAAATTAATGTATGAAATAAATGTAAGTTATATTATTCATTAATTTTTGTCTTTTAATGACTTTCAATCTTTTTTAACAGACGTTATCTCATTTGGAAAGTGATATAAAATACATCACAGAAACTGTCAAGGTATGTAGCAGTTTTCCTCATTTGCTTAATTTTTTAAAAAATTCAATTTGATTTTTATCTTGATTAGACATTTTGTTTGTCTTAGCTGAATGCTTTCAGTCCGCACCATCTTGATGAGATCAACTTTGATGTCCGTTTGTCAGCATTTCAGGACATAATTTCTCATATCAAAGGGATGAACAAAATAGATGTCAACTACCTTATCCCGGTAATGCATAACTGTTTCTACACTATACAGGTGAGTCCCATTAATATGGAAAATACCTGAGCTTGCTTTATGACTGGGCCCTTAGAAATATATTCATTTTATATTGTTGTTTATCTTATTTACAATTGAAGTTTTTTTAAAAAATCAATATTTGCATACTTGTTTGTCATGTGTCACTCTAGTTGTGAGAGTAAAGTCTCATATGTCCTGTTAACAACAAATGAACCTGTTAAAACAACAGCAACAGCAACAAAAGAAATGAGTAGAAATTGTTGGTGTTACCCAAAACTTTTAATCTTGTTTCCATAATAATCCAGGTTTTGTTTGATATGTAAGGTCCAATAATAATATGTTTAAGCTCATAAATGCCAAACAAGAAACTTAAATAGTGGCTTGAATAACAGCATTTAATCTTGATCAAGCTTAAATGGTTAGCTGTTCCAAACATATACAATCTACATGCAGGTAAGACTACAAACAAGAGAGGGAATGTGAGTCCCTTTTATATGGTTTAGGAACATCATAAACCTCCAATTCTGGCATCTTTGTGTATCCCCTGGAATTTGGTTTGTGTATACCCTGATAGAGCCTCTTAATAAGCATCATTAACTCTTTCCTTTGTTCTTACAGTTTATTTATTTATTTGTTTGTTTGTTTGTTTGTTTGTTTGTTTCAATTTATAAACCGCCCTTCTCCTTGCGGACTCATGGCGGTGAACAGCCAAGATAAAACATGGTATATGAAAATTAAAACAATTTAAAAATATTAAATATTTTCGGCCAACAATTAAAACAGTCCAATTAAAATCAGTTTCAATTTAAAACAGAGGATGGGATCAGGCCAGCCCAGCTAGATGAAACAAGTGGGTTTTAAGGGCCCGACAAAAAGTCCAGAGGTCTGATATCCTGCGTATCTTCGGGGGTAGGTCATTCCAGAGGGCGGGTGCCGCCACAGAGAAGGCTCTCCTCCTGGGGGTCGCCAGCCGACATTGTTTGGCTGATGGCACCCTGAGGAGGCCCTCTCTGTGCGAGCGTACTGGCCGGTGGGAGGCTATTGGTGGCAGAAGGCGGTCTCACAAATACCCCGGCCCTAAACCATGGAGCGCTTTAAAGGTGGTCACCAACACCTTGAAGCGCACCCGGAAAACCACCGGGAGCCAGTGCAGCTCGCGCAGGAGAGGTGTCACATGGGAGCGCTCCGTCGCTCCCATTATTTATTTATTTATTTATTTATTTATTTATTTATTTATTTATTTATTTATTTATTTATTTATTCAATTTCTATACCGCCCTTCTCCTGAAGGACTCAGGGCGGTGAACAGTTAAAATAACATACATATAGAATGTGAATATAAATAATTAAGCCAGTTTGGCTCAACAGTTAAGAATCTTCAGCATAAAGATTTAAAAAATTAGAAAAGATTTATGCCAGACCGGCTTGGTGAAAAAGAAAGGTCTTAACTGCACGACGGAAAGTACGAAGATCTGGGATCATTCGTATCCCTGGGGGTAACCTGTTCCAAAGGGTAGGTGCCCCAACAGAAAAGGCTCTTTCTCTGGGAACCACTAGTCGGCATTGCTTTAGTGATGGCACCCTGAGAAGGCCTACCCTGTGGGAGCGTACTGGTTGGTGGGAGGTTATCGGTTGCAGAAGGTGGTCTCGTAGATACCCAGGTCCTAAGCCATGGAGGAGTTTGAAGGTAAGAACCAACACCTTGAAGCGCACCCGGAAGACCACCGGAAGCCAGTGCAGCTCGCGTAGGAGTGGTGTCACATGTGAGCGCCATGTCACTCCCAATATCACCCGCGCAGCTGCATTCTGGACTAGTTGGAGCCTCCGTGTGCACTTCAAGGGGAACCCCATGTAGAGAGCATTACAGTAGTCCAGACGGGAAGTGATGAGGGCATGAGTGACTGTGCGTAAGGAGTCCCGATCTAGAAAGGGCCGCAACTGGCGAATCAGGCGAACCCGATAAAAAAAACCCCTGGCCACGGCTGTCATGTGCTCTTCTAAAGACAGCCATGCATCCAGACAGCTTCATCCAGGTACCGGGGAAGCTGCCATGCAACCTCACTCTCAACAACCTTCGCAAGGAAGCAAAGATTGGAGACTGGACGGTAGTTAGCCAAAACAGCCGGATCCAGAGAGGGCTTCTTGAGGAGGGGTCTCACTACCGCTTCTTTCAAAGCGGCCGGCAGGACACCCTCACTCAGAGAAGCGTTAATAATCTTCTGGAGCCAGCCTCGTGTAACCTCCTGGGAAGCCAGCACCAACCAGGAGGGACATGGGTCCAATAAACATGTGGTCGCATTCAGCCATCCCAGAATCCTGTCCACATCCTCGAGAGCCACAGGATCGAACTTCTCCCAAACCACACTCCCAAGACCTGCCTCACTCATCCCGTCTGGACTTACCCAGTTAGAGGCCAGACCTTCCTGAATCTGAGCGATTTTGTCATACAGATACTGCACGAAGTCCCACGTTCCCAATTGAAGGAGGGATTGGGTCACCCTAAACAGGGCGGCTGGGCGATTATCTGATGACGCGATACGAGTGGAAAAATAACTAGACTTTGCTGCTTTTATCGCAACTAGGTAGGTCTTAATATGAGACCTCACCAGTGACCACTTAATCCGTTGGTGTGAAGAGAACAGAACTCAACACAGATTGAGTGTTAGCATCTCCAATCTGATACATTCTGGGCAGTGGGGAGGGAAGAGATAAGACTGTGATCAAAAGGTGGAACATACAGTTTGAGAAATGCCAGATACTTCACAACAGACCCCAATAATAGTCCAGGAAGTTGGGTGGTATGTTTGTGTTATAACTACAAAGGGCATAATATATATGTCTGTGTCACAGGAAACAAATATTTACAGCATGCAGATATAAAAAGACCTCATATATCATACATATATATATATATATGTTGCAGGAAACAAATAACGAGTTTCTACTAATTCTAATATTTCAGTATATCTATTTCCTTACAGATACATAGCAGTTGCTGTATTTTTTTTGTTATGGCTTTGTTAACTCTTCTACAATCCATCTACTTACGAGTCATGGTATCCTTGAAAGTCTTTCTTTCAGTTTCTTGCAAAGCCAACTGAATGAAATTGATGCTTTAACTTTGATTTAAAAATTTATCTAATTTAATTAAAGCAAATGCTCCTTTATTCAGAATATAGCAACTGTTTTAAGGTATGCCATGCACACTCCAAATCACATTCCATTTTCTAATCTGGTTTTCTGTATACCCTAAAAAGTAGTGCCAGTATCATTTCTATAATGACATTGACAGAAGTTGTGCCTACAGCTATGTGGATGCACCTGCATTCTCGCAAAAGCATTTTTAAGTACCAGGGGCCTTTAAATGATCTTGTGTGGAGAAATATAGTAGGAGGTGGAAATAGTCAAAATAGTTAGAAATGGAGGCAAGCTAAAGGAGCCTGGTCCTGCAAAACATTCCCTTTGGATTCTTGCTAATTTCTTCTTCTCTTCTGCCTTTTATCTGTGCAACATCTTGACTTTCTTGTGACAGAAGGGGAAATAATGAACTGCACTAGGAGATGGCTGGGTGATAGGGAAAGCATGCATTCCCTCAGCATGAATTCCTCAATGAGAAGTTTATGGTCTGTGATTGCCAGCCGTATAGTAACAAAGCTCTATTTTCTTTCTGGAGAAAAAAGAAGCCTATAAAAGGTTTGCAGCGAATTTATACAGTTTTGGTCATATCTTGCTGCTAATGAAGATTACTTGGAATTTTAATAATTTTATAGCTGCTTTGAACTATCATTAGGGATCTGGTTTATGTTTATTTTAGTGTGTAATTTTAACTGTTTCTCCAATTTATAGGATTAATATGATTATAATTGCATGTGTCCTGATCCTTTTCTTTTGCAGTTAGAAGAAATGGCTTTAAGTGACAATGCTGTTCTCTGCCTGACTGCCATTATTCAAAGATTTTCTGAACTTGAGCATACAGAGGATGAATTCAAGGAAATTATTCAGCACACACTTCTGGATTCTTTGAGAAAAGGGCTAAAGAGCAAGATTGAGGTGAAGAGCCTAGCACTCCTGGCCTTTGTGTTATAAAAATCAGGATGAATTGAAAATCTGTGTCTGCAGACATCACTTTTATTAAAATAAAAGTAATTTGGAGGAGTTTTTTCTGTCCCAGCTCTATTTTTAACATGACTTTTATTTAGTTATTTATGCTTGAATTAATATGAATTATCCTTAAATTACTAAAGACTTGTAATAGATAGATATAAATATCCCATTATCTGTTTCTATCACAACTCCTATTTTTCTTGGCCATGCCTTATAGCTCATGGTGAGCTGAATATGGGAAATATCAAATATGTTAAATGAGTTAAATTGGGTACACTTTGGGACACTTGCATTTATTATCCTGGATGCAAAAACCTGTTTTGCTGGTAGGTAGACTTTGTCAATCATAATGTGTTTAAGATACTACTATTAGTCTACTATTATTACTATTAGTTTAAGGTTCTATTATGGCCATCCAGAATAGCCCATCAGCGAGATGGATGGCAAATAAATTTAACAAACAAATATTTATAAAGTATAGATTATCTACTGTTATTGCTTCAAAGTCTAATTTTAATATAATAAATGTCTGGTATTTAGAAATGGTCACAATTGCCTAGGATAGCAGTTTAAAAGGGAAAATTCAAACAGATTGCTGTGAAAAAAAAAGTTTTCTGTTTAAAAAGTGGAGGCTATAAATATAGTTTAGAATGTCAGATGTAAAAGTAAACTACTTATATTTTCTTTGCGGTTTCAGTGCATTCAACAGGATTACACATCATTGCTATCAAACTTGATTCGAGCATTTTCAGAACATCCAGAGTTTCATGACTTGGTCCAGCTGACTGATTATCATGATCCAGAGATGGACTTCTTTGAAAATATGAAGCATATTCAGGTAAAAGAAAATGCTTTAACTGATTCTTCTAAAGCACCATATGAGTTATCTGATAGTGATAGTATCAAAAACTGATAGCGTTTATTTCCTTTTTTCTATTGATATAAAATGTCTGCAATTGATATAAAACACCTGGTTTATTATTCAGATGCTTCGTGGGCTAAGATCTCTCAATGAAGTTCTAATATAATTTTTATATTCTTTCAGATTCACAGAAGAGCACGAGCTCTGATGAAACTAGCTAAGCAGTTAGTGGAAGGCAAAACCATACTGAGTTCTAAAACTCTTCAAAATTATATTATGCCTTATGCAACCACTACCATTTTCAATGAGAAAATGCTTAAGGTAAGCTTTTGAACATAAAATGGGTGAAACTACTTCTACTTCATTGCCATGAGAAGGATTTGCTCTATCAACACATCTGATCTTTCTGTAACTTTTCATAAAGCAAGGGAATTGAATTGGCTCTACTGCCTTTAATAGAATCCATAGCTCTTATGGAGAATTAGTTGTGTTGAAGCTTCACACATATAATGGGGGATGGAGATAAGGGGCACGTTCAGAAAAATTGCTTCCTACTGCCTACCTTTCTGAAGTGATCTTGATCCAGGTAAGGGGACTATAGACTTGTTTTTCTATATTAAAAAAGAAAAGCTAGAGAAACGACTTGATGTTAAACATTTTCTGTCATTTAATCTTCCTGATAATTCTCTTTCCTTAGTATGAAAACATGGTAACTGCATCAGTTGAGATGGTGGGAGCTGTATGCAGACATCTTTCTTGGTCAGCTTATCTCTACCATTTGAAGCATTTCATCCACGTATTGCAGACTGGACAGATCAATCAAAAACTTGGTGTCAGGTACATTAAATGCCAGTTGTAAAATTAAAATTATAACCATTTACATCAGTGGTGGGTTTCAAATTTTTTTACTACCAGTTCTGTGGGTGTACCTTGGCAGGCAAGGCATGGCTTGGTGGCCATGGCCAGGGAAGGTTACTGCAAAATCCCCATTTCCTCCCAATCAGCTGGGACTCAGGAGGCAGAGAATAGATAGGAGCGGGGCCAGTCAGAATTTTTACTACCGGTTCTCCAAACTACTCAAAATTTCCGCTACCGGTTCTCCAGAACTGGTCAGAACCTGCTGAAACTCACCTCTGATTTGCATTAAATAAAAATAAATACATTGGATGCTATGGGCCTCTAAACAAATATGAATGATTTTGAAGTTTGGAAACTATTCTGCTCTTATACTGATATTTTTTTAAAAGTGTCAGTCATCCAAGTCATAGTTATCCCAAAGGATTTTTAAAAGCGTTATTACATTATAGTTAACTCTCAATTTCTTTAAGATTATAAAGCTGTTATTTATACTATATTGCTGTACATATATTTATTCCATAGATTCATCTATTAATTCAGACATATTTTCACCAGGACGATAGTAGCTCAGTTTTTGTAAACAGTTGTGTAAACTGTTTGATAAAGTTGGAAACTTGGAACTCAAATGTATTTCTTTCTTTCTTTCTTTTTTTAACTTGAAAGCGTGCTAGTAATGGTGCTGGAGGCTTTTCATTTTGACCATGAAACTCTTGAAAAGCAGCTTTCAATTATTGAAAAGGAAGGTAAGTTTTTTAATTCCTTAATCTGATTGAGGGTACCTTGGCCCATGGGAATCTGTTCTGCTTGAAATAAATTATGGTGACTTTTACATTTTTTTATTAATATCCTAAAGTATTTTGTTACGGTTTTTATATCTGTGTCTTATTCCAAAAGGGTATCTTGATTAATTAATGCCATAGTAATTTCATTCATTTTATGTAACTTATGTAGACGCTGTGGATATCAATCCTGAAGTAGAAAATGAAACCATGGAGGTGGAACTTAGTGATGGAGAAGAAGAAGGCCAAAAGACCAGCGAAGAACAGTCCTGTATCAATGAACAGAAAAAATATGCCGAATCTAGATCTGATCAGCCTGCTAACGAAGAAGATGAGAAATTCCAGAAAGTTACAAAACCACCTTCATTCCTGCCCAGGAATAAGGAAGAGTTGGAGTGTCTGATTAAACATATTCAGGAAACAGTGACTGGCAATATATTGCCCAAATTGCACAGGTGTCTTATTGCAAAGGTACATTTTAACGTTTCCTTCTTTTCTCTCTCTGAGGCACTTAAGTTGGCCTTATGGAAATTTCTTCTACCTTTATTTCAGAATAATAGTGCAAGAAAGGCCAGAGTGCAAAAGATATATTTTTATGATTGAAAGAAGGTTTAGATCTAAAATGCCCTTAGTTCTTGTCAACCAGTCTTTCTTAATACTTCTCTTAGCTAGGGCATGATTGGAATTGCAGTCAAGCCCTTCCAGGGGAGGCAGATCTAGCTTATACACTAAGATAGATTGAATATAAATTTCTTTCCTAGCGTGAAGAAAGATATAAAATGCATCTTATAAGAAAATGGTTCCTGAGGAATATCTGTTTTGATACCTACAGGTGAAAAGAGATGAACAGCACAAGATGGTGAAATCCAAGATTGTCAATGATGAAGAGGTAGTACAAGTGCCAATAGCTTTTGCAATGGTCAAGCTAATGCAGTCCCTTCCTCAGGATGTTATGGAGGAGAATTTGCCAGGGTAAATATTATATTTATAATCTACATCTATAATCCATAAATAATCCACATAGAAAAATCTTTTCAACCTCCACTAATGTCACCATATAAATATTTGGAGACAAAGCATGTCAACATAGTATTAAAATTTTGTTTACAGTACGTTGAAATGAAGCTTCTCCCAATGCTGTTTTGTATTTTTCTATTTGGCATCTTTAGGTAACTCTAGTCTCTCTTTGTTTCCAGCATTCTTCTGAAAGTCTGCTCTCTTCTGAGGAATAGAGCACAGGAAATCCGGGATGTTGCACGTAACACCTTGATGAAAATAATAGAGACTTTGGGGCCACAGTACTTGCAATATGTTTTAAAAGAGATGGTGTCAATCCTTGTCACTGGTTACCAGGTAAGGAGGAAGCATAATAGATTTGAGGAGAATGCTGGAATTCCTTTTTCATTCTGCTTTTTATTACAATCCATAATTATTGTAGAGAGTAACAGACTGTATTTGCAAAACTATATGCAAGAATGTCTGCATTTTCTCCTAATTAAGCGTATCACTTGATATTGGGTTAGTTGCAGAGACTGCTCAAGGTTAAGAAAAGAACTCTTAGAAATATTAGAAATAACATTAGAAAGTTATTTCAAAACTTTGAGGAATACAAGATATTACCTTGAAGACTGATCTGCTAGATAACCGTAGAAAAATTGTGGAAAGATTCAGTACATTGTAGCATTTTGACTACATTTTTATAATATTTTTGTAATACAATATAATTATAATATTTGGTGGTTCTCTTTTCATTTATCAAATATAATGGTCTCTCCTAAATATATAGGTCCATGTGTTAACTTTCACTGTCCACCTCTTGCTGAAGAGCCTTGCCAACGAGCGACTTAAAGTTGGTGATTTGGATCCATGCATAGAACTGTTGATGGAAGTACGTGTTTACAGCATATGAAAAAAATTAAATGCAAGATAAGTTTATTTCACCAGGTCTTTAACTTAACTCTTGCACAGGGAAAATGTTATGTTGGGTAATGCCAAGGTTAAAATTCTAGCACTGAAGAAACCCAGTTCATGAGCTGTTTTCTTAAAAGAAGAGAAAGATGTTTGATCTTTAGCTGGGCTTTCATAATGTGCAGATAATGATCCATGTTGATATGTGATGCATAAAAAGACATTAGGTTGACATTCACTCTGAGAGGACATTGCATTGCTTTGTTTATGAATTGGACAAAGCATTATGGTTTGCTTTTAAATTTTTTTTTAAGTGGAAGAAGCATTTGTTTATGGTATTGTATTTCTGATGTATTTCTTAGGGTTTCTTCCTCTTCCTTGTATAACAGCATAAGCCTTTGTGATTAATCTTTATGGTGCCACAAAATTTGGGCATCAATGAAGTAAAGAGACTGCTGTCTGGAAAGTTATACTAAAAATGATAGAAACAGCTATAACTATTTCATTATTATCTGCTGCTAAAGTATTCTTGTTTCTGTTGTATTTCTTGTAAAGATTTTCCACCGTGAATTGTTTGGGGAAATTGCTGAAGAAAAAGAAGTAAAAGGCATCGTTTCCAAAGTTATGGAAGCTCGTAGAAGCAAAAGTTACGATTCTTATGAAATCCTTGCCAAATATGTAGGAAAAAACCAAGTGATTAAGCTTATTCTTCCATTAAAAGAGGTATGAAGATAAAATTGGTGTAGTGTATTGGGACTTCATACCGGGATGTGTCTGAATACAGTAACTCTATTTTTCTAGTGATTGACATTCCTGGGCAGAGTTAGTAAATTGTAGCCCCAGAGCTGCATGTAACATCTTTTCCTTGGCCCTCGATTCCAGGATCCTCTTTGACCACTCTTTCAAAAATTTCACCATTTTGATACAAGAAGCTATAACATAATGGCTAAAGCAAGTTTAACAATGGCTTAAGAGAAGAAAATACTGTAAAACCTGACCCACCTCTATCACATTGTATTATTGTTCTGGTCCCAAATATAATCCCTGGTCATAAAAATTTCATTTTTATTTATTTATTTATTTATTTTTTGCTAATTAGTCCTGCTAGGGACATTGCGGGGCATATGTGTATGCATGTTGTAATGAAAAATGGTGTATTCATTTTATGTGTAAACAAATAAATATAACTCTACAGGAATTTTTCAGATATATTAGCTGTGACAGTTTTGGCTGAGAAGAACGTGGTTTACCAGTTAATCTCATTTATATGTTTAAGGCAAAAATGAATAAACGTCTGGGACTAGTGGTCTTTAATATTTTAGGAAGAGTCAAAGAACAAGGCAAGGGACACGTCATGGACATGGCCAGACAGTAATTTCTTCCTTTTGGGGTGTGGTGGGGGAGAAGAGAATTTGGTTGTGGTTTTTGTTGTTTTCTATATAAAGCCTCGCTCTGACTTAATTTACAATTTTCCTTTATCTGGGACAATACTGGGAAACAGGCAGTGGACTTTCAGTAACATTGATCCGAGGCTCTGGGGAGCACAAAAGAGGTTAATGTTCTGAAGCTTCAGATTGCGCACCTTACTGTAAGATGACATCGCAGTCTGTTAGGGTATTCAGAGGATCCGAATCTGAAACAGAGGATCTGTTAGGGGATTCAGAGCTTTGCTAGCTGGGGAATTCTGGGAGTTGAAATCTGCCAGGCTTAAAGTTGCCAAGATTGGAGACCCCTGTTTCAGAACATGCTTCGGCTGCAGAAAGGGGGAGTTGTGGGTGTTGAAAGTGTCATTCTAAAAAGATTTCTGTTCCAGGATTTGCTTTGTAAGGTGATTGCTGTACTGTAATGTCCTGCAGGTTTTGGAGAATACAACCAGCCTAAAACTGTCTCGAAAAGTGCATGAAACGTTACGACGAATTGTGTCTGGATTGATAGTGAACAAGGCCATGACTGCAGAGACTGTTCTTCTGCTCAGCCATGGTTTGATTAGTGAAAATCTACCATTGCTAACAGAAAAAGCAAAGTAAGTTTAGGAGGAATACAATTATAGAAACCTAAATTTAGTTTGATTCCCCCTTTTATTTGCTTGCCAATAAACGTTATTACTGCATACAAAATTCTAATAAGAAAATCTGTACCTGAATGCCTAAGTCTTATAAACGTACAGAAGCACAAATATTTATAAGCAACCAATATGATTACCATAAATGCAAAGAAGTCAGTAACCTCTGGTTCTGTGTTTCTGCAATGGCTACCATTTTTGATTTTCTCATTTGTTTACTTGCCGTTCTGTTGTTTCTAGTGAAGCCATAATTTATTTTAACCAGCATTTGATTCCTTCTTTGAGGGTTTTTTCCTCTTCCTCTAATGATGGCCATTCAACGCACACAGCAATCTTTTGAGATCGGTATTATATGACTGATCTTTTCCAAACTCTGAAGAAGGAACGGCTTCATTAAATAACTGGGCGTACCTTTGAAGTATATCAGTTCATTCTAAATGTCTGGTTTTGGTTTCCTCTCCTTTCTTGCCTTTATTTTGATTAGAAGAACTGTCTGTTGAGACCAAAATTCTCATTTTTGCTTTCTTCTTCAACAACTTTTTAGAATGAAAGCTGCAGTTCCTCCAGATCCTCGTTTGCAACCAGAGAGCTGCCTCCTCCTGCCACCGACTCCCATTCGAGGAGGTCAAAAAGCGCCTGTGAGCTGCAAGACTAACATGCATGTCTTGGTTGAGTCCGGGCTCCGGGTAAGAAGTGCCAGGCATCTCCCTTTGTTCTCCCTTTTTTATTGGGCTTTTTTTTTCTGTTTTAAAATGTGTAGTCTCTCTAATGAAGTGAATCCAATCCTTTATGTTTCAGGCGCAGGAACACTATAAACAAACCACAGCAAACCTCATAATCCACTTTAAAATTGTTGAAATAACTTCATAGCTCTAGTTTCTTCCTGTATGTTAGAGATGGGTCACTTGATCAGAATAAAGAGTTGAAGGGACAGGATCCCTTCAGTTTTGAGAAAACTGCCAGTGTGTGTAACACTGTATTCCCTTTCCATTAGTAATGGATTCCTCCTGTTGGCCCGGTTCTCCCGAGCCGGTAGCAGTGATGATATGATGTCACTGAACCGGTTCTGCTCCCCTTCCGCGCCCCCCCCCCCACCTCCGGCGTTATTCTTACCTTTTATTTGGCCCCACCCTCAATCTATTGCTGCCTCCTGAGTCCCAGCTGATGGCTAGAGGGGAAAAAAACTGTTTAAATTCTTGCCGCAGGGCTAGACCGGTGCCTGCAAAAATATACGAGTAGACTAGTGCCTGCAAAAATACATGAGTAGATCAATGCCTGCAAAAGTAAATGGGTAGACCAGTGCCTACAAAAAATAGATGGGTAGATTGGTACAGCTCTGCAAGCAGTTAAAAGCCCGGTAGACCAGTACCTCTGCTAAATCCTAAATAATTGTCACATGACCATCAAGCTACGCCCACAAAATAAGCCATGTCCACAGAACCAGTAGTAAAAAATTTTAGAACCCACTCCTGCTTTCCATCCTTCACATGATGGAAGGATCATCCTGACTTTTCCTTTCTAGGATAATTGTAAATCATGACTTGTCATTCTATTTGAATGTATATATTCTGAGCATAGGAGACCCTGCAGATTTTACTGTGCTACTCATTGCCTTTGGGCAGCATTTGTGTGTGCTCATCTCTATTTCAAGGCCGTTGAGCCAGTGCTGTCTAAGATATTTCTGCAGTCATGTGGCCAGCATGATGTCAAGGAACCTTGTTACCTTCCCACCAAAGTGATACCAATTTATCTATGTGCATTTGTATGCTTTCAAATTGCTAGGTTGGCAGGAGCTGGGGTGTAGACAGGAGCTCACCCCATCACCATGGAGCTTGAGTCTCGAACCTGGGCTTCTGGCTTTCCAGCCGATAAGCATCTTAACTGCTGAGCTCTATATTATTAGCACAACAAAATTGAAATGAGAGCTTTGGAAGTCACTAAGAGATTGGGATCTATAACTTTCATCATTCTGCTTTAACTGAGCCAAACTATAAAGATTTGTTATTTGTAATAAATACACAATACAAAGCTGTTTTTGAGGAAACTCCTGAGCAGCATTACAGTTAAACAGATTTGAAAAAAGGTATATATTTCTCTCCATCCATTTCTTTTCTGCCTTCAATTTTTTTCATGTTTGCAGTCCCCCATTAATGTGCTGCTTCTCTAAAGTATCACTGTAATATCCTTCTATGTTAAATAACATCTGAGATTACCACTGTGTCTGAATAAGTCACTTGATATTTTAGATTAAAGGCCTCCTAATACTTCTTTATTATGTACAGCTGCTGCACATGAGTTTGAAGAGATCTAAAATAAATTCTTCAGATGAGCATGTTTTAGAAATGATGGATCCATTTGTACAACTGCTTATCAGCTGCCTTCAGTCCACAGATATTAAGGTATGATGTTTAGCAACATGTTACAACTTTGTAGCACTGCAGACAAGATTACGGAGATCAACCCTAGAACAAAACTCTCTTTGATAAGTAATAGAATTGGGAAAATGCATATTCGCTGCTTAGATGACAGTACAGAAAATCAAGAGTTTTGTATTTCTCCCTTTAGAGATTAGAATGATCCTGTTGGCCTTTCAGAAACCTGTGAAGACTTAGTTGTATTAGTGGACCTGGGATCCTGATTGGGTTAAGATCCTGTTTCTTGGCTGTGTCCATGGCAATAGAACCACTCAGTGTTCATATATATTTATTTTCCATAGTTTTGTTTGTTTTGAATTTGTTTCTACATTTTATGATGTATGCTGCCTATAGCAGTTGTTAAGATGGGTGGTTACAGAAATCAAACAAATGAAGAAAAATAAATTTACTTCAAGTTTTTCTATTTAAATGCAAATTTCTGGATTTTACAGTTGCAGAGAGGACTTCAAAATAGAACTATATAACTGAAGACGCTAGGGCTACGAACAGCCCCCAAAGCCTCCAACGAGTTGTTATCTGACTGTAGTTTCAGTGCATTAAAATTATCAAGAGTTGGACTCTACTACAGCGGTCCCTAACCTTTGCAGCTTGGTTGCCGGGCAGGGGGTGCCCAGGCAGTGGACTGGTGTGTGCACAAGTGCATGCGTGTGCAGCTTGACCTGTGTAAGATGAGCTGCGCACACATGTGCAGACGCACGCACAGGCCTGCCACACACAAGTTGAATTGCATGTGTGTGCACCGGCCCACTGCTCGCGGGGCCCAGTTCTGAATAGGCCATAGCCCAGTAGTGGGCC
Source organism: Masticophis lateralis (assembly GCA_030761175.1). Taxonomy (NCBI): domain Eukaryota; kingdom Metazoa; phylum Chordata; class Lepidosauria; order Squamata; family Colubridae; genus Masticophis; species Masticophis lateralis. The sequence continues at coordinate 35,480,542 of JAUDYJ010000006.1, read as the reverse complement.
AAGGCTTGGGGGTTGGAGACCCCTGCTCTAGTACATAGTATATTCCATGTTAGCCAGAAGGTTAGCAAAATTAAAGGTGCTTTGCTTTGGTAGAAGTTTGCTTCCCCTTTTAGTTTCTAGATTATATAACAATTGATTATTTTGTCTTATTTTTTTATAATCTGTATAGTAGTCTTTTGATTGTTTAAGCTAAACTATTGATTCAGCAGTAGTGGCCCATGTAGTGTTAGCTTAGGTGATACATAGGTGGCCCACGTGATACTAATGTTTGGTGCAAGAGATCATTTGTGGAAAACATGTAATTCTAGATTTTTAAAAGTTCAATAACCTTAGTAGATTTCTAATTCCTACCAAGATTTCAGGGAGCCAAATAAATCATTCTTGTTATTTTCTTCACTAGGTGATCACTGGTGCTCTCCAATCATTTCTCTGGGTTTTAAAGTTCCCTCTACCAGCAATAGATAATAATATGGAACAACTAACAACACAGCTGTTCCTCCTATTGAAGGATTTTGCTAAACAAGGCACAGTTAAAGGACAGAATTTTCATTTGGTTGTCAATTGTTTCAAAGTAAGTCTTAACCAAAGGAACAGTTCCATGTTGATCTTGGATGGGTTTTATGCCAGTGTTATGATATTACCTGTGTGGTAAAGAAGGTATCGCCGCTCCTAAGAATTTGTAAATGGTTATGTTAGTAAATTGTACTGAAGTGTACTTATATTGATGATTTGGGGGAGGAGACTTTTGTGCATGAAGAAATCTCACTAGTAGTTTTTTAGCATTTTGTCCAAAGTGATAATTCATTGTAGAACCTACTGTACACAGCAGTGTCTGCAGAAAAAAAGAACTACACAGGTGCCTCAATTTTCAATTTTTGGAGATAAATAAAACTGGGCCGGACGGAATGTGTTTTGTAATAATCTGACCCAGTTTCAGAGTCGTGGGAATTGTTTCCATTTCCATCTGTCCTTAACAGCAAAACAAGGAAATCATTCAAAAACTTGCCTATCACTAATTGTTATCATTTTTATTATATGTACCCTCATATCTGCGGATTTGCCTGTTGTATGTTTTTGAACATACAAAGAATTGAATTTAAATCACAGCGTACCATTTTAATGTTAAATTAAAAACATGCCTAATTAAAAAACAGTGTTGAGCTGCAGAAAACAAAAAGTTCAAAAGCTACAGCTTCATCTCTTCTCAGAAAAGGATTACGTGGGTCTAATTCATCAGAGAGAAAAGACCTTACTAATTAGAAAAACAATAATGGAGACTTAGTCCCTATTTAATTCTGTTTAAGACTGTCATCTTCATGGAAAAAATGATGTTTTTGCACATCTGTAGAGCAAGATAAGAATTTTTTTTTATAAATTGGCATATAATTAAGTTTTTAACACAAAATTTTAATTTGCAGTGTGTAAGTCTGCTGGTGAGGAATACAAAGAGTCAGATTACAGATAAACAACTGCAAATTTTGCTCGGATATGCTGAAGAAGATATTTATGACTCATTACGACAAACCACTGCTTTTGGCCTTTTAAAGGTAGTAACGTAGCACAGTGTCATTTAAGAATTATTGCTTGAAAATCGAATGACTTATTTTGTATTTTTTTGGGGTGAGAATTGAAAATCCTCTCTTGAAATCAGCCAGTCTGGAATTGGAAGCCAGGTGTAAGTGCCTCCTCCTGATACTGACCCAAAGTTTTTGAACTATGAGTCATCAGCCTATCATATCTTCAGCTTAGCTATTTCTCCTGTGGCATATTATTCAGCATCATCTTGTTGTATTGCATCTTAGCAAGCAGGATAGTTCTAAACCACCAGCGCTTTGCAAATAAGCTGCTGTTTATCAGGTTAGCAGAATTCCAGTCTTGCCCATTCTGACTGCAGATCAGAAGAGATGACAACTTCCAAAGTGGCTGGTTGGATGTAAAATAATTTTGATCCTACCAATTGGATATCTCAAGGGTTGCCTTGTGCTCAGATTGGTTAAATAGTTGGGTTTCTGGTGTGTGATGTTTTCGCATCCTCAGGGCAAAGAAAGGAAAATTCTATTGAAAATTGCTTTTGATAGATTAGAACAACTTCACCCTAACTCATATTTATACATTATTGTCTTTGTTTTTGAAAAGGCTATTTTATCTAGAAAATTAATAGTTCCAGAAATCGAAGGTGTCATGCAGAAGGTTGCAGATTTTGCTGTCACAGGCCAAAGCGAGCAAGTTCGAATTCAATGTAGACAGGTTTGTAGACATGTTAAAAACATCCTTTTCATTATCATAATTATTTTCTTAGGAGCACTAAGATATTTTAAATAATTTTATTAAATCAGAGATAATGATCATCTGAAGTGTGAGAGCTAAACTAACCTTAATGGGCTTAACTGATTGGTATTTGCTAGCAGTAGAAAGGACCACAGTTAAGATGGAAAGTTTACCCACTGTGGGATGTAGATTCTTAATGTGGTTGGACTAGAATCATATAAACATTCTTTTTTTGCTTCCATATTTGTACACCAACTCTTTTATAAATTCCCTTGCCACTGTCCCCAATTTTTAAAAACGTGTATGTGTGGGAGATGTGTGTGTGTGTGTGTTTGTTTACATTACATTTTTCAATATCGGCTAGTGATTATTTTGGCTGCTAAATTTAAATTAATGAAATTAACACATGAAGATTTCCCACTTCCTAGCACTTGGATAGTTGTCCTCTCTTTGTAAATTGGAGAATATACTTAAACCATTTATATTAGTATTATTTTTCCTTGTTCATTTCCTCCCCCAGATTTACCTGAAATACATAATTGATTATCCCCTTGGGAAAAAGTTAAAACCTAACCTGGAGTGTATCCTTGCCCAGCTTAAGTAAGTAATGTGGATATAATTCTCAAATGAAACTATGAGAGCATAAATACATATTTGCTCTGTTGTTTCGTTTAAATGATTATTTTGTAATTGTTCTCTGGTTTTCCCAGAGATAAACAAAAGCATGTGTTCTAAACAAAATCCTTATTTTGTCTTATTTATTTCCCAACCAAGTTTGTGCTGTCCATTACTGCATCTCTCATCAACTTTTCTCTCATTCCTTTATCTCAGGGGTGGGGAACAATGGTCCCATTATGACTCGTGGAATTTAGCTCCCAGAATTCCTGAGCCAATATGGCTGGCTCAGGACTTCTGGGAGCTAAAGTCCACAAGTCATAAAAGGGCATTGTTCTCCAGCCCCGCTTTATCTGAAGATGCCAAGGACTGAATATGGAGCCTCCTGAAAGCTGTGAAATTGGCCTATGGCCTTTAGATTGCCAAATTTCTATTAATGCTTGAATTTTCTAAGCCATGGATGCTTCTATTAAATAAAACTTTGTGTAATACATATATATTTGCATAGCTCTGTTTTTAGCTTAGATATCCTGTCCATTTAAAAAAATATATACCAGGTAATTTGGTTCTGGTAAAGAGCTTGTTATGCTGAACAGCTGAAAAGAGATGATGGAAGAGCGACTAGCAGTCTGTCTCCCATTTTATTATGAATGAAAGATTGTCATATATATGTGTGTTTATTTCCTCTCTTCACTATTAAAGGAGCAAAAGCACCCTGTACATCTAATAGTGTCATAGGCAGATTGTATGATCAAAATATATTGCTTAATGTTTTATATATCTGGGGCTTCTAAACACGAATGTAAGAATAAATCTAATAGAATGTCACAGGCATTATGCTGTTTGGGTAAAAATCTTGGCAATTTTGGAAGTATTAACTATATCCTTTTAATTGTTTTCACTCTAGTTATGAATATGAGACGGGAAGAGAGTCTGCTTTGGAAATGATTGCTTATCTCTTTGAAACATTCCCTCAGGTATTGTGCAGTTACCTCACAGATACAATATCCTCTAATTCAGGGGTCCCCAACCTGTGGGTCACAGCCCACTACCAGGCTGTGGCCTGTTGGCCACCGGGCTGCATGAGTGGCTGGCCTGTGTGGGTATGTGTGCTAGCGAGTGTCGCATGGGTGCTAGTGGCCCCGTTTGCATGTACACATTTGTACGTAAAGGCGCCTGCTCCTCCCATCTCCAGGCTGCAAACCCAGAAAGGGTGAGGAACTCTGCTCTAATGTTTTTTTTAAACATTGGGCGCTATCTAACAAAACAAAATTCAATGATGAAAAAAGTAAGGTTCTACATTTAGGTAAGAAAAACAAAATGCACAGGTACAGTATATGTGGTACCTTGCTCAATAGTAGTAACTGTGAGAGGAATCTTGGAGTCCTAGTGGACAACCATTTAAATATGATCCAGCAATGTGCAGTAGCTGCCAAAAAAGCCAACACAGTTCTAGGCTGCATAAACAGAGGGATAGAATCATGATCACATGAAGTGTAAGTACCACTTTATAATGCCTTGGTAAGGCCACACTTGGAATACTGCATCCAGTTTTGGTCGCCACATTGTAAAAAATGTGGAGACTAGAAAAAGTGTAGAGAAGAGCAACAAAGATGATTAGGGAACTGGAGACTAGAACATATGAGGAACGGCTTCAGGAACTGGGTATGTCTAGTTTAATGAAAAGAAGAACTAGGGAGACAGGATAGCAGTGTTCCAATATCTCAGGGACTGCCACAAAGAAGAGGGAGTCAAGCTATTCTCCAAAGCACCTGAGGGCAGGACAAGAAGCAATGGGTGGAAACTAATCAAGGAGAGAAGCAACTTAAAACTAAGGAGAAATTTCCTGACAGTTAGAGCAATTAATCAGTGGAACAACTTGCCTCCAGAAGTTGTGAATGCTCCACTGGAAGTTTTTAAGAAGATGTTGGATAACCATTTGTCTGAAGTCGTGTAGGATTTCCTGCCTAAGCAGGGTGTTGGACTAGAAGACCTCCAAGGTCCCTTCCAACTCTGTTATTCTGTTTTTTTCTGATTTCTTAAGAACTATGAAATACCAGTACATGCAATTCTTACAGACAGTATTATTTAACTGAAACATGTTGCAGAAAAAATGCCGTATGTTTATCTGTATATGGAATACAACCATTCCTGTTTAGCAAATACAATCAATTCCCTAAATAGGAAGCAAAATGGTCACAGAGAGAGACAGAGATGCTGCAAAGATCACTGGGAGTTGTTGTCTCATTTAAAGACAACTTGTATAGCTTACTTTCACACTGGCATACATTGTTGTGTGCAGAAATTTAAATGTGTGCATTGGTCAGAAAATGATCATGATCATTTTTCGTGTTGGTAAACAGTTGCTAAGTGAGGTATCCACTAAACAAGGAGTGGCTGTATTCTGATTGTCTTAATGTGGGTCTTTCTTTCATTGTAGTTTACAGGGGGAAACTGTCATTTTAGAGATTTGCAGCCTGTATGATTCCTACTTTATTTCTGCAGGGCTTATTGCATGAGTTTTGTGGCCTATTCTTTGTCCCATTATGTATGATGATAGTAAATGATGATTCAGCAAAGTGCAAGAGGATGGCGGCACTGGCGATCAAAAATCTTCTCAGCAAAATTAGTTCTGCAAACCGAGACCTGATGTTTTCCCTGGTTGCTTCGTGGTTTACAAGTAAAAAGGTAGTATATGGGGCAGAAATGTAGGTTGTCATTGGCAGTTCGTCTTTTAATCGGCATGAATAAAATTAAGGGAATGTCAAGTGTCTAACTTTTATTCAAAGAAAAATTATAACCAACTGAATTTTCTTTGTAGAACTTTCTTGTAGAACACTTACTTTATTACATGGCATTTAGCATTCATTTTCTTGTGGGATTAAAATCTCCACCTAGAATTATGGTAGAGCATGTTGTTGATAAGGGACACACACTTAACAGTTTGGGCCTCCAGACTAGGTGGTTATAGTGTTTGCACCATGTGACACATTGAAGGAACTGATTTCAAGAAGTGACAATATTTTTAAATTAAATTTAAATCATATTTAAAACAGGCTGAGTTCTGACTGTTATTTCTTATCATGGCTGTACAGATCATCACAATAGGAACTGTTAAGTTTGTTATTTGTAACGAGGAAATACATTTGAATTCAGTTGTGTTTACATGCTGTTTCAATCAAAACTCATTCTGAGTGGCTTACCTACCACTTTGGAAATTACAATAAAAATAAAACACAGCAAACCATAATACAATAAACAGTAATAACAATAAGTAATAAGAACAATAAGTGATAAGAATAAAGATGACACTAACCATACAAACCTTACCCTAGGGTTTGTAGGGAGGGATCAATTCTTGGACTTCAAAATCTTGTTGGTCAGGTTTTAATTAAAAACCCCAAAGCATCTTGGGAGTTAGGCAGGGTTAGGATGCCATTCCAGAGAAGGGGTGGGCAATAACAGAGAAATCCTACCATCTTCTATATAGTTGGTATTCCTTAGGGATAGGGATTCAGAAAACCCTTCTCTTCTAGATTTTGTTGGGTGAACAAAATTGATGCTCTTCCTTCCTTCACACAAATTGCTTTATTTATTTTCCTCGCCACAAAGACGTGACAAATAGAACTAGTTTGTCTAGGGTTTTGTTTGTTTGTTTGTTTGTTTTGCAAAATGTCTTATTTATGAGAGTTTTATTTATGTCTTTATTGATAGAGTGTACAGAAGAGGTTAGCTGCTCAAGCCTGTGGAGCATTTGTTGAAGCTGAAAAAATTGAATTTGAGAAAAGACTTGGAACTGTTCTCCCTGTTATCGAGAGAGAAATTCATCCCTCAAATTTTGAAGAAGTAAGTATTTTAATCAGCAATAATATTTCTGGGAAATTGAAAAGCTTAGAATATTGATCCAACACCTAAATGAGACAAAATGCTTCATTATTTTATAAGAAGGCAGGTTCGTGAAAGAAATCTATCAAATTATTTGTGGCAGAAACATGTCATTTTTCCAAGAAGTGTAAAAGAGCCTTATTGAAACGGTTTTAAGAGATAATATATTGTAGCTGTTAATAAGGAGGATAGGGGAAAGTAAAATAGGGGAAAAGAGCTTCTATAAGCTGTTTAGGCTACAGGTGAATAGTCTTCCTCAGTGGGTATGAAGGAAATGAATGGTTGAGTTTCTATATTATTTTTGATTGTTGTGGCAAACTATTAAGAAATGTTGAATATAGGCCTTGATTTATAAGAGCTATAAGAACTCCATTTTCAGTGCTGTAAAATCTGGCATGCGTTAGCTTTGCCAGCAATCATGGCGTATCCATTTGTGATGCAGATGAAAGATGCCAGGGTAATACATGACCTGTTAGTACATAAATATTTTCAGAATGGACCATGGATTTCATAATTAAGGTGATTATCTATAAAGATTCAGTTTAGAGATAGCATGATCTTAATTGGGAAAAGTTTCCTAATTCTTCCCTATATCCATAACAACAGAGGGAAGGAGACTTGTGGAATTTTCTGGATAAAAGAAGGAAAAATATTAGGAAGCCAAAATATGCAGTTTATGGTGACTTCTATGTAAAGAGATGTGATGATCATCCATTCTTTGTGTTCCTTTGGTTAGGAAATCCTTTGCAAATTTCAATTTCAAATTAAATGTGGAACCTTATCAGAAAAGTGTTTGTGTTGTTTCTGCTCAGTTGTGTTTCAGATTATAGACTCATTGTCCCCATTTACAATTGAACTTGCAATATGATATCAGTATTAATTACTTGAACACTATTGTTTCTGCAGAATATCATTTGTTATCTTCCATGTTCACTTTTTCTTTAAGGTTAAAGAAGAGACTGACGAAAAGCTGGCAGACAGATTGCTCTTCAGCTTCCTAACTTTGCTTGTTAAACTAATCAATGAGTGCAACATTATTCAATTAAACAAACACCATGAGATTCTGATCAACATTTGGGGTTAGTAGTAACGTTTTTTTCTTCCATTCAGTTGTGTCCAGTTCTCAGAGACAAGTTTCTGTCTTGACAAGTTTCTGAAGGTTTTTCAGAAGTGGCTCTCTGTAGGTTTGAGAGAAAGTGATTGGCCCAAGTCAACCAGCTGGCTTTGTGTCTAAAATGGGACTAGAATTCATGGTTTCTAGCCTGAGATCTTAACCAGTGCACCAAACTGGCTCTCAACGTTACAATTCTGCAAAAAGAAGCTTTGGTGCCTGGCATGTTTATTATGAAGAGTATGTAATATAAGTATGTAATGCATAACCGTGTTTTGTGTCCCTGCATATAAATAATTCATTCAAGTGATGTCTTTTTTCCCCGTTTTTAAGGTCATGTCCAGTCCCATTTATGGTACCCACACAGCTGGGTGTGGCTGACTTCTGCTCAGATTTTTGGCCTGCTGTTTGCTTCTCACAAGCCAGAAGAACTTGTTAATAAATGGAGCAAAAGAAAAACAGAAAAGAAACAAGTGACACATGAGCCATCAGCAACAATTTTTTTAATAGAGGAACTTAGTGAAAAGGTTACCTTACTATCTTACTTATATTGCTGCATATTCTAAGCCATGGTAGCGCAGTGGTTAGAACACAGTACTGCAGGCTAATTCTATCGACTGCCAGCAATTCAATTCTCACTGGCTCAAGATTTATTCAGCCTTCCACCCTTCCAAATTCAGTAAAATGACGACCCAGATTATTGGGGGAAATATGCTGACCCTGTAACTCGCTTAGAAAGAAAGGGCTGTAAAGTACCATGAAGTGGTATATAATTTTAAGTGCTATTGCTATTCGAGTTGGTGATTGGAGCAGAAATTAATATTAATTTCAATATAATTTATTGCTTTTGTTAGTTATAGATCATCAGTGCTAGAACTTATTCTTTTCGTTGTATTTTAATTGCTGCTTCTTTAGGGAGAGTGATTTACTTATGTCCAAATTTAGCACCAGATGCATCATATTATCTTGCCTTGCATGTTCCTTTACAGATGAAAACACTTGCTTTAGCTTTCTGCCATCAGCTGAAATCCAAATTTCTCAGTGACAGCCTTGGAGAACAGGTAAATTATTAAGTAGAACTTTGTTGTATTTATAATGCATTTGCTGAAAGAGCACATAGTTGAAACAGATGTAAGAGTTCAAGATCAAAAAGATTAATAAATGATAGCCAGATTTTATGCCATTCAAAAGGCAGTCATAAGTTCCTGGACCTGACTGCACTCCAGATATGTTCAGTCGCAAGCAGAAATAGCCTTTTTAATGGGATGTTTGTAATCTGAATTATTTTCTCAGTTTTGGCTTTTTTTCTCCTACAGCCATTTTTATTAATAAATTATTCTGTTACCTGAGGCATTCAGTACATAAGGAATTTAGACTGTTCTACATGTCAGGAATTATTGTTCCAACCCCTTCTGTATGAGAAATGCTAGTTTCTTAGGCAAGAGTGATACTTTGGTTTCTGCAAGATAGAGATAGAAATTACTACCCATCGGTAATAGTTTGTGTGTGTGTAGCTTCAAATGGCATGATAACCATGCTAAATCTTCCACTTTTGCAGTAGGCTTAAAGGAGTGTTTCTCAGCCTCAGAAACTCTAAGATATGTAGATTCAGCTCCCAGAATACCCCAGACAGTATGTTGAAAAACACTAGCTTAGAAGTCATAAAACAAGAAGTTTAATCAAGTAGCTGAAAAACAGTTCATTGAGAAACTGCCCTAAAACTTTTGCAAACATTTTATAAGTCATTTGGATATCTTTCTTTTGTTTTTTCTTTGTGTTGAAGGTTATAAAGAATTTACTGTTTGTATCCAAAGTACTGTATCTTCTGGCTCCTACTCCAGAAGATGGCAAAGAGATTGGTGAGGATGTAGTTTGGGAAACTGAAGATCAGGGTGACTTAGGAAGCGAAGATGAAAAAGAGGTTTCGGGTACGGAGGCAAAAGAAAAGAGCAGTCCAGCCAGTTTGTTATGGGTAATGAAGAAACTCCTAGTCATGGCAACAAGAGAAGCTGCTCATTCACCCAAAGATTCTTTAAAGGTTAGTTTGTCTTCTGTAAATAACATCTTCAGCTCAGAAAATACTGTCAAGGTATCAGTGATTTTTACAGTTCACAAGCGCAAATGATTAAAAAATCTCAGGGCAGCTGGAGACTTTCATAAATGGACATGCAAGTGGGAGCAGCATTTTTGCAGTTCAGGGCAAGAAGGCATCCAGCATCAGTTGTTGTCCTTAGCTTCATAGGAAGAGCAGAATTTAAATGAGCAAAAGATCCTCGCTTCAGTTCTCTTTGCTGCTTTTGCTCAAGTTATACTGTTATTTTGTTTTGGTTTTTGAAACCTGTCCCAATCCAAGAAGTCTTGCTTTTTTCATTACCTACTTAATAAAACCTGGGGCACAGAGACTCTAATAGTAATTGTACTAAAATATGAACAAGGTTGCCCATGTAATGCTCACCTCAAAGTTAAACTGAAAGAAGCCATTTGGGTTTTCTCCCTGCAAATCTAATGTGGGAAAGGGAAAAGGACCTCTTTCCCCCCTTTTTTCTTCAGATGACTGCTGGGTTCTGCAGTTGCATTCAAGGGGTATGGTCTATGGAGTGCTGAGAAATGCTACCTAGAGTGCACTTGGCCTTTCCAGGCATTGTAAGAAAGGCTACAAAAATGAAAGGTTTGGAGAATATGGCTTTAGAGGCACAGAAGAGGAAGCAGGATCAAATTAGGTTTAACATTATTAATACTGAGCAAATCAAACTGTTGTCAGAACTGCTGGAAAATGTTTAGTTTCACTGAGAAAGTACTACCTTGCCACTAATAGTTAACATTTTTGGGTTGTTCTATTGCTTTGAGGGGCTAATCTGTTGACCAAATGTGCTTGCTTCTTCAGAGAACCTGCATCTTTAAGTTTCTTGGTGCTATTGCAGTTGACCTTGGGAAAGAGAAGGTAAAACCGTATCTTCCAACAATCATAGCCCCTCTATATAGAGAACTGAGTAGCACGTATGCAGAACAAGGTAAGGGAATTTGCACTCAGGTAGTTGGCATAAAAACATTTATTTTATATTTTCCGTATTTTAAAACACCTAGGAAGCTTTGAGTTTTTTTCCAGTAGAATGGATCTATTATTAATGCTTAAAATGAAGGAAGGAGGAGGTTTGGCAACACCTACAACAGTTTTATATGGTGCTCATTAACATAATTTTCTTAAAATTTAATAAATTATTAAATTTTAAAACTTGTAGGATTGCTAAACCTAAAATTTTTTTAAATAAGATCGTATGAAACTTTTCTACTTGTAATTTTGATTTTTTTAAAAAGGTAATTAGGCTTTTTGGAGTCAACAACTTTACATATATTGCTTTTGGTCTAAAAGATTGAGTTCTTATTGAGGTTCTCTGTTTCTTTGCAGCTACTGTTCCTTTAAATGTCAATATTGCATTCTGGATCTTATATAGTGAAGTGATTGTGTGTCTCTCATCTCTACAGTGCATATAAAGTAACTCAATGATGAGGCTTTTATACATGGCAATTGGTGTGAGACACAGTATTTTCTGTGTATTTTTAAACTGTCTTATGGACATACGGCAAATGGTTCATCTAGGTATCAGGATGCAGAACTAATCTGCTATGCTCTGAAAGCCTGACTCAACCTCTTCTTGTATCCCTTTCATGAATTGGATATTGAAACCCAAAATTCCTTGGCATCTTATCAGTCAGATTGCATAAGAATTATGAAACTTGAGATCCAATATATCTGGAAAACAGTGTGTCAGTAAAGACTGCTTTATATATTCACTTGCCCCTTTTAACAGCCTAATAGTTGACTACAATGCAAGCTCTTGGATTCAGATAGTTTGGCTGTATTCTGCAGTAAGGGATTAAGCAAGTATCTGGCAAAATCCTTGGTATATATAAATAGCTTGGTGGGTCAAAACCTAAAGCAATCAGTGCTGTTTCCCATGCATCTATTTCTGTACTATATTTGGCTTTAATCAAGCATTACTGGCTTAATGTTATGCCAGGAGCCTCAGGTTAGCTACCTTGCTTGAATTAATTATTTTCTGCTCTCACTGTAAAGTCACCTCTTTCCTTTTTACTCTTCTTGCACAGCTGTCAGGCAGAGATACAAAAGGCCTCTTTTGTCCAAGTTAATTGCAGTTTAGTGTATCCAGATTCTAAGATTACTTTATCGAAAATTGATGATTTGGTAATAAGAGTCTCTTGTTCAGATGGCTGGGCAAACTGCACTTAATCTATACCGAAAGAGGTGGCTGAGGATGAAAAGAGCCTGTTTCCATCTACAAAAAGTGATGGCTCTTTTAAAAAGTGTATTTCAAATAATATTTTTGGTGTGAAAATTAAATACTAATGCTGATTTCTGAATAGCCTTCATTTGAATGTTATATTTTATGGAACTTTGTAGAGTATACTACACCTGGACAATTATGCACATTGAACAATATATAGCATACTTCAGTTTCTGTCCTCAGATTTTAAGTAATGAAAATCATATCCTTGCCAGATCCAACTCTAAAGAATCTTTCCCAAGAAATCATAGAACTACTGAAGAAATTAGTTGGATTGGAGGACTTTTCAATTTCATTTGCTTTTGTGCAAAAGCAAGCCAGTCAGAGGAGAGCTAAACGAAAGAAGCAGAGAGCCCTACAGGTTAGTATCTACTTCATTTTTCACCTGCATTTCCTTGAAAAAACGACCACCTCATTTGTCACGAGAGGTTTTATTAAAACCAGGCAATTTCAGAAGGTGTGGAGGAAATGGGACTGTCAAAATATTATGATTCTTTGTTTTCCAATAGGCTGTTGCTAATCCTGATATTGCTGCCAAGAGGAAGTTAAAGAGGCATAAGAATAAAATTGAAGCAAAGAAGAGAAAAATAGAATTTCTACGGCCTGGTTACAAAGCCAAAAAACAAAGAAGCCATGCATTAAAAGATTTGGCAATGGTTGAGTAAAACTCTTTATCGCATACCATTTTATACAAAACATTTAATCTTTTCATGTTTGCCTAAAAGAGAAGGCAGAAAACGTTTTATGTGATTTTAACAAAATAAGAACAATAGATTCAACAGCTTTTATCAACTAAGAATTTGTATTTCTATGATTTAAAAGGCAGTATATAGCAGAGGCTATCACATCATCGTCTTTTAAGGTTTGAGATTTGTTTCAGGAAACCATACTTTTGTTTTCAGAAAGAAACACCTACAGGGCTGACTAAATATTTATTTATAATTTTTATTCTTTGTAAATCCTGTTCAACTGGTGGTAATATTGAGAAATCTGTAAAATCTTCAATCATTTCAGTGAGAAAGCTTGTGATTAAGGATGGTGAGTTCTCAGCCATTTTAGTTGTCCAGAGATTATTGTACATTAATGTACAGTTTGTGGTAAATGTGTTTTTTTATTAAACTTGATTAAAACACTTTATTCATAACCTGCTAAAGTTATTTTGGTAGATTTACTTGTAGCATTGAAAGTTTATTTCGTACCAGCAAGCATGACATTAGTTTTTTCATAATCAAAATCTCTCATTGTGAAACTGGCTTAATCTCTTTCCATCAAATTTACTTTGATGAGAAGGCTACCTCTTTCAAACAGCATATTAGTGAAATGTATTATTCCACTTTAATATCAGCTAAATTTCTTTAATTTGTGTACTGTACCAGTTCTTTCAACATTATAGAAAACATTTGCATATGCTGGATTCTCTGATTTTAAGCTTAGAGTTTCGAGGTCAGGTTCAGTCCATAATTTTCTAAGTCATGGTTTGTTGAACAAGCCACCAGTGGTGAAATTCAAACATTGCACTGAGTAGCAGAATTTATTGTGCATGCCAAAACAGGTAAGATAGCAGTGGCAGTGTTGGGAGGCAAGCTGTCTCATTTGTACATGGGTCATGCACCCTGCAGGTGCCACTGGTATTAATATGCTTTAATATGATTTATAAACTTGCCTTTTTATTTTAAACTGAACTATTGACACACTTTATAAAAAATAACTATAACATTTTTAGGACATTTTACTTTTCTTCTAAACACTTGTGACACCCTGAAAGGGGTTTCTATTCCTGTGTTATTCAGTATAGCGAAGGGGGATACTTGATAGAATCATCTAATTTCTCTCTGTGAAAATGCTAGGGAGACATTCCCATATCTCTGCAACACGCTATTTAACAAAAGGAAATATAGATAGTCCTTGAGTCCAGTTCATTTAGTGACCAAAGTTACGACACTGAAAAATGTGACTTATGACCATTTTTCAGTTATGACCTTTGTAGCATCCCCATGATCATGGGATCAAAATTCAGATGCTTGGCAACTGACTCATATTTATGACCGTTTCTTTCTCCCAAGGTCTTGGGATCCTCGTTTGCGACCTTCTGACAAGGAAAGTCAATGGGGAAGCCAGATTCACATAACAACCAGGTTACTAACTTAAATGAATTGCAGTGATTCACTTAACAACTGCAGCAAGGAAAATCGTAAAATGGGGCAAAACTCACTTAACAAATGTCTCACTTAACAACATAAATTTTGGGCTTAATTGTGGCCGTAAATCGAGGACTACCTGAATAAAGATCAGGGTGATTTTTTTATTTACAAGTTTCCCTAAAGGAACAGGGCAAGTATAATATGATAGTTTAACGATTTTTAAAAGCCCACATAAATTTTCACAGCTTCACCCATGATTCCTGGCTTTTAGAAACAGGTTACACAAAAAATGTGCCCTAATTCACCTTCAAATGGGGATTCCTTATAGATAACTAGCATGAGACAAAAATGTAGACAGTTAAATATTTATTAGTGTTAAATAGTTTCAGACACTTAAAATAAAGATTTATTCCAATTTTTCTAGCCAATATTCAGTAGAGTATCATAAAAATTGATGTTATGTAACTTACACAAGATATGAAGTATATATTGTATGCAAACTTTCAGAATGATTGCACAGGAACACCATTTTTTTCAAAAGATAATCTGTCAATCCTATTTACAACATTGCATTTATTCACATAACCAATGAAGAAAACTTTGTCTGTTTCACTGTCTGCTCTTCAAGGTCTCAACCAGCCTGAAAAAAAAAATGAATTGTTTTGAAATTTAAAAATCAAATGTTTTTTTAAAAAAGTAATAAATTCATCTTTATGTACTCTGGGTTTCTATAATATGCACTAGGACTTCAGAGATCCATATTCAAAGAAGGAAAAATGGTCTGGAATGTGCTTCAGCAGGTACGGAGGGAGGGAGCATCTGTTGGCATCTCCTTAAATGAAATGTGACTTCTTCTGTAAGCTTTATAAACTCAATATGCTACTTCAAGGTTAGTCAGTCTCCTACTGTGATCATGGATTCAGATTAGACCACTTCAAAGAACTGCTGATAGGTACTACATGAGCACTGCCAACCCCCATGTGCTCTTAATTAGCTTTTCCTTTTCCCTTTTCAGCCCTAATAAGTAATCTTTTAAGGGAGTCAGAACAACCATACGTACCACTCCATAGCCTCATCAAGTCCAGTGCCTTTTGTTGCAGATGTTTTGAATATCTGCCATTTTCTGTCTTTTAGAGCTGGGAGTCCAAGTGCATTTGCCATTTCCGTAGGAGTCATGGCTTGTTCCATATCTTGTTTATTTGCAAATACCACTAAAATGGCTTTCTTTAATTCTTCTTCCTAAAAAAGCAGTCAAAAGATTATATTAGATTTTCAATACAAAATTATGCTTCCACCATGGAGCACTTAATCACAGGGCAACAGAGACAGTTAAATAATGAGTGGGGATATCTAAATCCACAGGTTAGTCAATCTGGGTTAGATTTAATAAAAATTAACATTTTCTTTTGATAGATAGCAACACTGGACTGTCTTTCCTTCGTTGTGTAATGCAGACTTGCACTGAAAGTTATCTGGAATATACCCTGCAATTTGCCCAACATCTAAAAGACAAATTTCCTGCATTTTCACATTGAACAAAAAAAATTCTAGATCAATTTCATTTATTTTTTGGCCCCCAAAAACTTAAGGTAGCACCCAACTGAATCTCAAGTGACTTAACAAGCGTCTAGACGTTATTTCAACACTGAATGACTTCCACAGAACTTTCTGAAGCCCATTATCTTATTTCTGCATGGAGAAAGTACTGACTCTGTAATCAGAAATTTGTGAATACTAGCCTGTCGGGCAATGAAATCTTACCACCCGCTATTTAACAGAATGCTAGTACAGGTAGTCCTTGACTTACGACTATAATTGAGCCTAACATTTTTGTTGCTAAGTGAGACAGTTCTTGAGTTTTGCCCCGTTTTATGACTTTTCTTGCTACAGTTGTTAAGTGAATCACCACAGTTGTTAAATTAGTAACCTAGTTGTTAAGTGAATCTGGCTTCTGCATTGACTATACTTATCAGGTCGCAAAAGCTGATCACATGACTCCAGTATACTGCAACCATCATAAATACGAATTGGTTGCCAAGTATCTGAATTTTGATCACATGACATTGGGGATTCTACAACAGTAAAGTGTGAAAAACATTCATAAGTCACTTTTTGCAGTGCCGTTGTAACTTCAATTGGTCACTAAGCAAATGGTTATACGTCAAGGACTACCTGTACAGTAGTCCTGAAAGCCTGTATAGATCTTATTTGGTTGAAATAATCCAAAGTGTTTGAAGAGAAACTCATTGGAGTTTAGGCCAAAAAGGTGACCCTTACTAGCTTCAAGTGTGGTTGGACGAAGACTTAGTTCCATCAAAATAAACTGGCATGCAACACCATTTTCAGCAACAAAGGAAAGGGTCTCTTATCAGCCCTACTATGTCCATGATAAGCAGTAATTCTCAGATTATAAAGCTTAAATTGACTTCTTATTCATCTCCCCTCCGACTCCCCTTAGAATCTATAGCTGTTGAGGAAAGGAAATGATCCCTGCTAGCCTCAGAGAACAGAAAATCACATTACCAAAATTTCTATTTTTTTCCTCTTGCATGATTCATCAAGTGAATAATTATTATTACATTTATCTGTCCAAACTCCCAGTGACTCTGGGCAGTTTACAGAACGTTTAAAAACAAGAAACACAAAAACAGTACAAAATGAAAGAACAGATATGACAGGAACAATAAACCCTGATGGGAACAAGGAAGAGGAAGTCAATTGTCCTCATCAAAGGTCTGGATTTAGGGCCATGCCTTCTGGGGCAGGTGGGGATTATTCAAGTCTTGGTGGAAATTGCATTCCCTCTTGACATGCACTTCCGGGGTTCCAAAAGAAGGCATTGTTTAATTGATGGAACTAGATCGCGCCAACTCTGCCAAATTGAACCGGCTGGGAAAATACTACAGAAGATAAGAAGTTCCTCAAGTAAACAGACCTGTTATGCACAAACTAAAAGAACAGATGACAGGAAAAACAAACCCTGATGGGAACAAGGAAGAGGAAGTCAATTGTCCTCATCAAATGTCTGGATTTAAGATCATGCCTTCTGGGCCCTTCAAAATACCAACAAGGTTGGGATTATTCAAGTCTCAGTGGAAACTGCATTCCCTCTTGACATGCACTTCCAGGGTTCCAAAAAAAAGCATTGTTTAATCGATGGAACTAGATCGCGCCATCTCTGCCAAATTGAACTGGTTGGGAAAATACTACAGAAGACAAGAAGTTCCTCAAGTAAACACACCTCTGTTATGTCATTATAGGTAGCAACCAACACTTTAAATTACATCCAAAAGCAAACTGGCAACCAGTGCTACATGGGCATACTGAGGCATGTCCATCACTGCCTGTGCCACTGCATTCTGGACCAACTGAAGCTTCTGTGTTGCCTTCAAGGGCACCTCCATATAGAGCACATTGCAGTAGTTAAGGCATGATGTGACCAGGGCATGTAACTGAAGGACAACCAAATCTATGTGCAACTGGTGCACCAAATGAAGCAGAGCAAAGGTCTTCGCACATTAAGAAGACCTGTTCATTAAGCAGGAGCTGCGAGGACAGGAAGACTCCTAAACTCTACTACCATTGAATGGAGAAGTACCACACTATCAAAAGTCAAAGTTGGAATATTCCCAGATCTGGGTGGTCAAAACACTAACCATCACTATATCTTGATGGGGCTGAATGAGAGATGGTACCTTCTAATCCTAACTCACAGACTGCAGGCCTTAGGACAGAATCTCAATAGCCTCAATTGGCTGGCCCAGAGTTGAAAGATATAATTGGGCGTCATACTGTTGATACTGAATCACAGATTAGCAGATATTAATATATATAAATCCAAAGCCTTCAAAAGAATAAATTAAGCTCATCTAAAGGGTGAACTAAAATGCCTGGATTAGTAACAAAAAAGCATTTTTACTTGAAAATGAAGAAACAGGAATAGCATCAGGGTAAGACACCTTATCATAATTATGAGCCTAATTTTAAATGCAGTTATCCAGAGCCATTTTATTACTTCATACCTCCAACATGGCAACAAGCTCAGATTTTGAAATTCCAATTCTGTCTCTATCACAGCTGTCTACTACATAGATAACTGCATCAGTATTGGAATAGTAACATCGCCAATATGGTCTAGAAAAGAAAACAAAAATGTAACTTGTATCAGAGAATTCATAGCTTTCAAGAGTGTTTCTTAGTAGTTGTAAAATCAAAGCTTTGTAAGTTTTGAGTTTTAAAACAAAGCTTATCTATTGATATCAAAGTCATAGATATCCAAAAGCTTATAAAACGTTTCCCCCCAGTGTCCTTCATCTACAACTGTACAATTAGCACCTTCAGTTTCTTCAAAAGGTACTTTAAATTTCAGATTGTTCTTTAAATGTATTTTACAGCCTAAAAATATTTTTCTTAACTGTAATGGCAAACTTTGTAGAAACTGATACAACTATTCACTGCTTAATCTCTGTGGGAAAGCCTAACCCAAAGAAATAGAGCCTGGTAGCTCAGCAACTAAAAAAAGCATTGATTAACATCAGCTGTCTGCAATTACTGTAAGTTCGAATCACACCAGGCTCAAGGTTGACTCAGCCTTCCATCCTTTCTAAGGTAGGTAAATTGAGGACCCAGTTTGTGGGGGCAATAAGCTGACTTTGTATAAATATACAAAAGTATGAAGGCTATTGCTTAACGCCTTGTAAGCCGCCCTGAGTCTCCGGAGAAGGGTGGCATATATATCAAATTTTTTTAAAAATTGTTTTCTGATATACAGACATTTTCTTGTAAACTGTGAAAATATCATAACATTCAGTGAAATATTTAAATTTGTTGTGGTTTCAGAAACATTTTACCTGATGCTAGTCTGTCCTCCTAAGTCCCAGACTTGAAACTTTAGATTCTTGTAGGTGACTGTTTCAACATTAAAACCAATTGCTAAAAGAGAAAACAAAATTTAACTAGCACATTAAAAATAACTGATATCCAAATGTATTTGCAGTTTGAATATAGTAAATATTGCATGATTGTTTTATAATTTCCAAATAAATTCATTACTACTGAATAATATTCAGTACAGGTAATCCTTGACTTACAACCATTTGTTTACTGACTTTGAAATTACCATGCATGGTCACATGGTGAAAATTTGGATGCCTGACAACTGGCATGTATTTATGATGGTTACAGTGTCATATTATCACCTTTTGTGAGCTTCTAGACGGGTAATGTCATCAGCAGATCTCATGAAAGAAGCTCAATTCAAATATTGCTTTCTTTTTCTAAAATGGTATCTAGTGAAATGGTTCTTATCCTAGCTGTTTTTAGAAAGCCTTTCAAACTTGGCTGGAGGTTTTATGTTACTTGGGTTTGAAATATTTCATTAATGTAAATGTTTTGCAAAAACTGTATAAAATACCAGTACATAAATATTGTTCCCAGAATTTACATATGAATGTACTATGATTTTTGTATTGTAATTTTATTATTGTTTAACCTGATCTATAGATATCTGAAATGTACATTATTCAGTCTTTGATTCCAGTAGCATATAAATCCGGCTAGGAAATAAATTCATTCTACAGCTGAAAAGCCAGTACTGGAAAATCCTGATTTCCTTATAGGAGGAAAAAAATTACCCTATACATCGAATATTTGTTCTGTTCAGATGTTATAAAATTTCCTTTAATAATATTTAGTAAATTAAGTATTTACATTTTTGTGCAACCTATATGATAATGGAAAGTGAAGTAGCATTAAGATTTTAAGACATTTCAATTAATAGATTTATCAGATATAAGAATATTGCATTAAATGCTATGAATCATATTTCATTTAGGGAAAAAAAAGACTTACTAGGAATGGTAGTTACAACTTCACCAACTTGTAACCTGTATAGAATTGTGGTCTTTCCTGCTCCATCTAACCCCAAAATTAAAATTCTCATCTCCCGTGTACCAAACAAACTGGAAAAGATTGTTGAAAAAAAGCCACCTACAAGAAAGAAAAAGAAACAAGCATTATTAGAAATGTATTACAATATCAGACTGTTCCAAATTAATCATTTTTAAAGCTTTCCTGAGAAATACATTTTACTTCTAAGACATCTGCTTATCTTGTAAACCATTTTTCTTGTTTTTGTCCTTTTTAATAAATGTGTTTTTTAAAATAAATATATATATGCAATACAAAAGCAAGTCATAGTAATCTTAAAAATTGGAATTTCTGCATTAATATACATCATTTTGTATTTTTGTGAATGCAATTTCCTAATTTCCAAACATCTTCCAATGAAAAATTTCATTTTTCAAATTAGTTTCATGATTTCACAGCTGCATGTTCCTTTTTAATTTTTCCCAACCTAGTTAGGATTCCCTGATGTTGTCAGATCCAAGTACTAACCAGGTCTGATCCTGCTTGCTTCGAAGCTCAGAAAAGATCGAATAACTACTGCTAAACTTTCTGAAACCCTGCTGAGGGAGATAACAGAAAAAACTGAAGTTTACATTATTTATTAAGACCAATTCCACACTCCCTAAACCAAGAGAAACAGGAAGAACTGATCTTGCAATTTTAAATTCCAACTTGTGGCAGGCACCCATTTACTAGTCTCATTCAATAAATGTTTCACGAATGCATGTTTTTAACTTTGAATATGATAAATAACAACATACATAGGCCACACAAACTAAAGCTATTTTGGAGTCCTCCATAATTTTAAAAATTGGGAAGGTGGGGGGAGTTCCTGAGGACAAAAAGTTGAAGAAACACTGTTCTAGAGACAAGGAGTGGGGAATGGCTGTGGTGCCCTCCAAATTTCGTCCAAAAGTTTGTTTGCCATCCTCCTCAGAGACAGCTGAAATTCATCGCTCAGTGACATACGGATATCCCCGCGGGTGGCAATCCTTCCTTCAGGTAAAGCTTGTGAATGAGAAATTGGACATCACGAGCTTGGGCACGTTACCGTCTCCGAGCAGAGGAAATTTTATCTGCTACCCTCCAAAGGTTCTCAGAGGAACGGGGTAATGGGGGGGAAGAGCGCGTGAGAACGAGGGAAGAGACAAAGGGGAGGGGAGCCGGTTCGAAGGCGTCAAAGTTGGATCTCCTCAGTGTTGTTGCGGTCTTAACTTTTCACACTCCCTCGGAGGATCTGCGCAGTTTTCTCTCGCCTTTGACTCCGTGAAGGAAATTCCACCACACCGACCGAGACGCCGAGTTTCCCCTTCCAGGAAGCTCCCAGGCGAGCGAATTCAACCGCTCGATAGCCCCCAAAATAGCCCAGAACCACAAGGGCGCCTCGGAGGCCCGGAGTCTCACGCCATGAGGGAAAAACTCTTCAGGGAATCTCCCGCCCCTCCCACGCCCGCCAAAGCGCTCCATTTTTCGGATCTCTTCCCGTTCGGGCCGCCCCCTCAGCCCTCACTCAAACCAAGCCCTGCTTTTCTCCCTTCCCTCACCCATGGCGGTAAAGGTTTCCCGGGCTGTTTGCCGCTCAGCTTCCCGGCAGTCCTCCTCCGCCTCTGCTGCTGCCGGCGGCGGCTTTCACCCGGAAGTCGGCGAGAAGCAGATTCCACGTCGCCTCCTGCTTGCTTGAGTCGCTCCCGCGACGCGCACCAGCTGCTTAACATGACGACCAACCCAAGAGCAGAATTTTCGACACGAACCGGTGGCGCCGCGACTGAGGTCGAAGCGACGAATCTGCTCGGTCAAAAGCGGAGCGACAGAACTTCACTCGGCTTCCCTATTGGAGGAATTTGGCTGGTGGGCGGCGATAGAGGCGGGGCTATTCGAGTTCCGGGATCACGTGGTGCTGAGCGAAAGCGGTGAGAGGAAAGAAGCGGCGGGTGGGGTTTGCGGGAAGCGTTTTCAGTTTTTATGTATTTATTTATTAGAATTTGTCAGACAAAAACGAGAACAAGAATAAAAGAAAAAAATGCAATGACAGGGACGATAGGCACCTTAGTTAACCCCCTCTGCTGACCATTTAAGTATGAGGTAAGGTCCACGGAAGTCAATTTGTGACTGAAACTGAAAACTTGTAGCTGAGACAACTGAATCAAGGTAGAGCATTCCAGACTTTGACAACTCTATTACAGAAATCATATTTTTTACAGTTTTACTAGAACGATTTACATTGAGTGTAAAGTGGTTGTTCGCGTGCGTATTATTGCAATTAAAACAGAAAAAGTCATTTACAGGTAAAGCATAACTATGTATAATTTTGTATGCAATAGCTAGGTCTGACTGCAAGAAGCGCAGTTCCAAGTTATCCAGACAGCATTGATGGTATTTCTATTATTTAGTTCGAAAGAGTGCTACAGTTGAGGGTCTGCAGTGTCCTAGCTATCTATTGCTAAACTCAATGTTTCATCTGGCAGAGTTAAAGAATGAAGCGCGACAGTGCACCAGCATATCAAAGTGGGAAATCTCCAGGTACATCTATGAAGGAAATTGCAACAAGACTGCAAAATGTAATTATCCTGGGATTTTCCAGCATAATTTAATATTCATACAATGACATGTTGGTTACATTTCACTTTTTCTAAAGGTGGTACTTAATGTTTTTAAGAAATAGCATTGTTGAAACAAACGCACTATAAAAGGAAGCACTCTCCTTAGGAAAATCTAGATTTTA
Source organism: Masticophis lateralis (assembly GCA_030761175.1). Taxonomy (NCBI): domain Eukaryota; kingdom Metazoa; phylum Chordata; class Lepidosauria; order Squamata; family Colubridae; genus Masticophis; species Masticophis lateralis. The sequence continues at coordinate 35,457,589 of JAUDYJ010000006.1, read as the reverse complement.
TTCAGGATACCTTTTATAGCCTCATAATTTCAATTTGCTTTTTGCAGCAAGTAGAGAGGGGGGAGAACTATTACTATAAGAGGAAACTATTTTTCCAACAATTCTTTAAATAGATAGTCCTCGATTTACGACCACGATTGAGACCAACATTTCTGTTGTTAAATGAGACATTTGTTAAATGAATTTTGCCCCATTTTATGACCTTTTTTGCCACAGTTGTTCAGTGAATCAATGCAGCTGTTAAGTTAGTAACAAGGTTAAGTGAATCCAGCTTCCCCATTGACTTTGCTTGAAAAGTCGCAAAAGTGATGACATAATTCCAAGATATTGCAACAGTCATAAATATCAGCCACTTGCCAAGCATCTGAATTTTGATCACACAACCATAGAGATGCTGCAACAGTCAGGGTAAAAAACAGTCATAAGTCACTTTTTTCAGTGCTGTTGTAACTTCAGTCACTAAACTAGACAAATTATTTTACACACACATAATTTCACATGGGTTGCCAGAGTTAAGAAAAAAATAATATGGCCAGTGTTTACACTGATATACGGATACCAGAATTTTTATTCTTGTGAATTATATTCTATTTCCTTTTCTAAGTAATTAACCTTGTACACAAATGTGGCTGTTTAAAAAAGTTTATTTTTTGACTTAGGTAATAATGAATGGCAGGAACACACAAAAATTATTCATTCTTGTAATGAAACATATTAAAATAATTTCACCATAATTTATAAAATGTTACTTGTACAAAAAACATCAATAATGAACAAACATTATTCTTCATCCTCTTGATATTCTTAGCAGGCCACGGATACGTCTAACAAGTGCTTGAATGAAAGTATAGCGTGACCGCACCTTAGAATACAGTCCTTCTATATCTAGAAGTTTCTTCTGAAGGGATTCTCCGAAATTATTGATTGCCTCTAGCTGAAGCTAAAAAGAAACAACAACAACAAAATCAAAATAATATTTATTTATTAAATCCTCCTTTAATGCATCTAATGAATCTAAATGCTAATTTAGATTCAGTGGTCTATCTATATAAGTGGGTCCTATCTGAAGCACACCCAACCTTGCTTTTTAAAATCTAAAAAGTAAGCATACAGATTTATGAGTCATGCCATGCCTAGATTTAACATGTCCTTGTTAAAAAAAGTAAAAGGGACTGAAAATCCAATTGTGATATTATAACATTGTAACAATTGGAAGACTATTACAATATTATTATTTTGAAGTTTTAAAGTTTTGACTGGAAAGAGAAAGATGATAAAGGGATGCCCCCAATAAACTTAAATATCCATAAATTTCTGTTCTGGTATATGAAAAATGATAAATACAAATAATATTAATAGTTTATGAAAAAAACCCAACTCTTCAGCATTAATTACAAGCATTATTTTATTTTAAAGCTAATATGCTTTTTCTTTAATAATGTAGAATTTGCAAAGAAAAAAGGCAAGACATGCTTTTTGTTTGTTTACATTTTGTTAATTGATTGAAAACAAATGAAAAGAAAAATTCCAATATTTGCTTCTGCTTTTCTTTAAAGTTAACATTATAATAGAAAAATGTAAAGGAGAAGGGAAAAAAAAGCAAATACTGTTAGATAATTTATTTTATTACAGAGCCAGTTTGGAGTAGTGGTTAAACTGGGAGACTAAGTTCTAGCGTTTAGGTTAGTTGGGTAACCTTGGTCCCCCTCTCTCTCTCAGTTCTAAGAAGGTGGCAGTGGCAAACCATTTCCAAAAAAAACTTGTCAAGAAAACTGCATGGAGTAGTCCAAGCAGTCACTATGTGTCAAAAACTGACTCAGAGGCCAACCCTCCCACAATCCTTTATTACTAATATCATTCATAATCCACAACAAGTATGTTTCTAGAAGCAATATTTAGCATGCTGGATTGTTGTGTATTTATTGACCATTCAGAATGAATAATTTCAAAGGTAAGTAGCAGTGAACTAATCAAAACTTTTATTTTCAAGGACCAATAATCACGTAATAAAAGTTACATAGAGCATCAAGCCCACTATTTGTAAAGAAAAACCTTTGAAAGATCCTACCTGATCTATATCAAGTTGGCTTATTCTGCTCAATCCACTTGTTACATCGAAGTTAGTTTCTGAATTAAAGGAATGTTGGAATTAAAAATTACCAGTTATATCCCAAGTAAGCTTTAAAAATATACAATGTAAAGTTATTTAAGAGTTGCATAATATCTATACATGGAATCAAAAATTAAATATTTTATCAATTGATACATTTGTTCTAGTGCATATAATAGAAAGGCAGAAAAAATGTGAGATCCTTATACCAATTGCATCTCCTAAAAGAGCCAACTCCATTCAGATGTTTTGGAGGACTTTTAACCTTAGCAAAGTGGTAGGGCAGCAATTACAGAACACTGTAGTTGAAAAGGATTGTCTGAATCCCTTTCAGAGAAGAGAAGGGAAGATTCTTTATTGGCCAAGTGTGATTGGACACTCAAGAAATTTGTCTCCACTACGTAAGCTCTCAGTATACATACAAACAACAATGTGATAAGATAATAATAGAAGTAATAAGAAAGATGAGAAGGATAATAATACAGCCCAACTACATGGGTAAATATTCTTAGGCATAAAACAGTGCTGTGGGAATTAGGTGTTTAGCAGAGTGATGGCAGGGGGGAAAATTGTCTTTGTATCAAGTTGTTTTTCACATGCAATGCCCTGTAGAGGTATCCTGAGGGTGGGATTTGAAATACTTTATGTCAAGAATGTAAGGGGTCTGTTGATATTTTTTCAGCCCTTTTTCTGGCTCGTAATGATTATGATAATAATTGCAATTATAATACTAATTACAATTATAAAAATATGAATTATAATTATAAAAGTAATTATAATAATAAGTACAATAATCAGGTAAGACTACATCTTACATTTAGATGATTGTAAGATGATTTGGATGGAGATGTTGAGTATGATCTTCTCAACATCTTGAGGGCCTTTTATACCACTGGTCATGATATTCCACTGAATACTGTAGGACGTGAGTTGTGGGTGCCACAGGGCTCAGCCATCTCTTTACTTTTCAATCTCTACATGCATCAGTATGAGGTACCATGTTGATGGTACCCAACTATACATCTCCACCTTAAGCTAATAAGGAATTGTAAATGTAAGTTATATCCCAATGCCTGGAGGCTGTTAGGAACTGACTGGATGGAAGAAACAACTTTAGGCTTATTTTCAGCAAAATCAAGAGGTGGGATTTAGAAATTGAACTCCAGAGTAAATTCATATTTTATTCTAGAAGGGTTATGCTTCCTCATGAGAATAGGATCGCATTATGGGGGTTCTGGATTCATGCTTCCTGCTGGAGGAAGAAGTGGAAACCCTTACTGAGGAGCAAGTTACAACTTCTGTTTCAATTGCAACCTTCCCTGGAATGGGGAGCCTTTATAAGCATGATTCATTCATCTAATTAATCACAAACTGTTTAAACCGATGTTTTAGTTTTATTGTAATAGAATCCATTAAAACGTCTCCAACCCTAATTGATTACAAACAGTTGCACAATCTGCTGATTAAACTACAAGGGATAACATAATGTAGGAACTTAAATAAATTTAAGGAAAATTACCTTGTAATCTTCTGCTCCTTGACTGAGTCCTGGGAGCCAAAAGAGAAGCTTGGGAATCTGCAGGTGTACAATGTAATAGATAGTGTTCAAGATGCCGCCAAAGAATAAAAAGACAGGTTTCTATAATATCTGCAAACATATCTAGTCAAGGAGTTTACATTTACATATTCTTGGGCATGTATATAACAAAATAAAGCAACAGCTAATCATAACTTTTGTTAGTTAGTGACAAATAAGCACCTGTTTCATCTCCACATTTTAATCATTTCTTCCAGAATACATATAGATGATACTATCATTTTTAAGCAAAACCAGGTTGCAGTTTAAATTATTATTATTGATTTCTCAAACATTATTAAGCAAGTTAATTACATTTAGACAGCTCAATTAATATTCCTAACAATAATCATAATCCCAAAATGCATGTAATGCCTCTTAAAGAAAATATCTTCCCAGAGGTTCCGCTGCTAAAATTTCATCATCCAATAGAATTAAACAGTCTCTCACAAAAGTTCATTTTCTTAATTAATTTTAAAGGTTATAAATTGTAATGTTAGATCAATGGTTATGCAGATTTTTGTTATTTAAAAAACAATTACATCTGATTACAGTATCTGGAACAAAGACTAACTTATTTAAAATCATAAAATGTTCAGATTTGCAAGGTTGTTTTAAAAAATTAAACATTTCAGTTGGATAGCAGTGGAGGAAGTAACTTTTCACCATGTATGACTGTTAACTTCTTAATTTTGTTCCTAAATTTTAAAAGATGATTGCTGAAGTTTGCTCTAAAAAATAAATGAGTTTCCACACAATGATCAAAGGATACAGCAACAGAGAGAGAGCAGTTTGGCTCGATTGTTGATCAGCTTCACTAAACGTCGTTTTGCTAAAATATACTTTTGGGTAGTAGAAATTTTGTCTACTCCAGCTAGAATAACAGACTGGCACAACTATGGAAAGAAACAGACATATAAACATGTAATATTGTGTAGGTAAGCACTATACAAGCTACAAGTCCTACAAAACCAACTTTTCATATAAATACACATACTATTCCAAATAAAAAATAAGTTTCAAGAGAAATTTTACAATTGGAAACTCTGGAATATTACTTGTATAGCAACATCAATACATTTGGCATGTCTAGGGACATCAGTCACTGAATAACTTGATAATCTCTAAAGATTTATTAAGAACAGAAAAACTTAAAAGTATGTTTATTCTACTAAGAAAAGCAAAAATATTTAGCTTTCTTATTCAGAATTTATACTATTACAATACAGATCTAAAAAGAGGTAGTAAATACCATCTCTCCCCATTGTACTGATACACTTTGTTAATATCTACTTCACTGATTGTTGTAATTACTGTTATATAAAACGTTACATGCAACAATCAAAGGATAAACTTGGCAGAAATAGCAAAAGCAAGAGGAGGACACAGGAAAGTTACCTCTTTTATCTCTTCTGGTGGTAGTTGTTCCACATTTTGCAACTTGCTAACATTCTGACGATGACTATCATAGTAACTGAAGAAGTCATTAGCACTTTGTTTTAAAAGATAGACAATAATACCCAGGCCAGGCAATCGCCAATATGGAATCACTGGTGCTTGTGTATCTAAAACAGGTAATAATCCAAGTTAAAGCAAAGAACATTTGCCATAAAGTTGGATTCCATTAAATGAAAAACAAACGATCTAAAATAAGGGCTAAAGAGTAAATTTATTACAAAAGTGTGGCTTCCAATGTCATGTATTTGATATTACCTTCCCGACCACATGTAGAGTACAAGCATATAGAAAATAAGTAACAAAGTATGCTACATATGGAAACATGGAGAGCAAAGTCACACAGATGTATATGGTATGACATATATGGAAGATAATCTTACTATCAAACTTAATAACCATGACAATTCAGTATATTGCTGAACTAGTGCTTTTACAAACTAAAACAGCCTCTGTGGCAGAGAATGTCTAGGTTCTGCATTAATCTTGACCTCCCAAATGTAAAAGCAGGCTTATAAACATAAAGAACATTCTTAGTATATGAGAATATGGGAAGAATTGTTAACTATAATATCTAGAATGCATTTTTAAGTTACCAAAGTAAACCTACCCTGCCGAGGTCCATCTCGATTGGTGGACTCAGAAAGACTGGGAGTGAACAGGCAAACTGTGTGTTCAAAAGTAGGGGAACACTGTACCATAAGCAGCTGGCAATATTCCATCACATTGGCACAGATCTACAAATATAGATGTAAAGGGCTTTTTTTTAAATACAATGTCTCTTACTGCTTTGAAAAAGGCACAGAAAATAGAAAAAAAATTGAAAATGTTGCAATAACAGCCTTTGTTTCTTCGTTTTATTTATAACCAGCCTTTTGTGCAGGAGGCCAAAGTGGTGGGCGTAGTACTCCTTCGCATTCCCCGCAACAATAACCTTGTGAAGTAAGTTGGGTTGATTGACCCAAGAGAAAGGAATTGACTAAGTCTCTTTGGGAGCTTTGCAGTAGAAAATGGACTAGAACCACGATGGCGAACCTATGGCACACATGCCGGAAGGGGCACACAGAGCCATCTCTCTAGGCATGCCAGCTGTCGCTCATTGCTCTTCTGGACAGCTGGTCTTTGTGTGTGCGGGAGCGCCGGAAACCAGAAGAGCACCTCCCAGGTGTGAGCATGCACGCTGGGGAGCTGCTCTTCCAGTTTTTGGTACTCCCTCGCGCGCACCCATTTCGGCATTCTGTGCTGAAAAGGTTCTCCAACACTGAACTAGAACCTGGGTCTTCTTAATCCTAGTACACCACCTCAACCACTATATATATATTATATATTATATTGGTTCAATTTATATGCCGCCCTTCTCCGGAGACTCAGGGCAGCTTACAATGCATTAAGCAATAGCCTTCATACTTTTGTATATACCTGCTTAGTAGGGCTTTTGGCCTCCCCTAAGCGGTATTTTTTTTTTTTTTAAATACAAAGTCAGCTTATTGCCCCCACAATCCGGGTCCTCATTTTACCTACCTCAAAAGGATGGAAGGCTGAGTCAACCTTGAGCCTGGTGAGATTCGAATTTGCAGTAATTGTAGGCAGCTGGTATTACTTAACAGCACTTTAGTTTGCTGCGTCACCAAGGCTCTTATAAATCTATATCACCTAGTTTCTCAGTTTTATACACCAAGTTCACTGAATGGCTCACCTGTTGCATAGCTAGTTCAATATCATCTCTCTTGTTCACTCTATCCGCATCTGTGTGATCATCTTGCAACCTGAATTGGCGCACTCTCTCTGAACTACCAAACCGTGTGAGTAGGCCTAAGCACTGGCGCTAAAAACAAATGAAAATAAACCAATGATTAATTCTGTTCTCCAGATGTTTACCATTAATTGTATAAAAATTCAGTGTGTTGTGTTTAAGATATAAAATCATATTCTGCATAACTGACAATATTAAATTAAAATTCTTGCCTTTTCCATTTTTCTCAATGATTTATCTGTTCTGAAAATTTGCAATTAAACATTTTGTTCCTGAAAGTATCATACTTCATTCACCTCCCCTACCCTGCTCCTCACAAAATTCTACTCCCTAATGGAGTAGGTAATTGGACCGTACTTTATGTTCCTTGTTTCTGCACACCTATTTTCATTCTGCAAACTATTCGTTATATATAAATATTATGCCACAACTAATTTTGTTTTTGGAACAGCATAGGAAATATGTTTACTTTTATGGTAAATCTCAGCTAAATTATAACATTTATTCTTTTGTCAAAAAACAAGATGGATAGACAAGAAATATTTACATAGCCTATAAAAATGGGTATAACACTTATTTTATCATAAGCTTCTTAGAATTGATGATGATTCAAGTGGTTGCAAGTGCTAAAAAAAATTGCTATAATTACAGAAATTTACCTGAAATCGCCCTATATGTCCTTGTAATTCAATCTGCATTCCTTCATTCAAATCAAGGTCAAAGTCACCCAGCACACCTAATGAAACAACACTATATAATAGATTCAAATTGTTTTTTAAAAGGGCATCCTCTGTTAGGCTGTAGTAATCACTCATAAATCACTTTATTTAGTAGGATCATATTAATTTTTGGTTGTTAATTGTTTCAGAATTGTCTTGCAATTTTAAAAAATTCTTTTATTATATTTTTTGTATTGTTGGTCTTTTTTTGTCTTTTGTCTTGGATCCTTAATAACCTTTGGTTGGATCTCTGAATATAACATCTTTGGAATATATGAAATTACCCTTAACCAGCTTTTCTAATAAGCAGATTCTGCTGAACTGTATAAATAAAATAGTTCAGCATTCTAACTTCTCAAAATAGACATAGTGATTTTGATTGATTCACTCCCTGAAAGAATATAATGAAGATGTGAGTCTAAAAGTCATATTAGAATGCAAGATTGTAATGTCTATTATAGTGATGGTTAACCTTTTTGGCACCCAGTGCCCAAACTGGACCACGCTGGAACCCGGAAGACAGCAGCCAGCCGGTGCACATGCGTGTGGTGGCCAGCTGCCCTTCCGGAGTTTGGCACACTGGTGATGGTGCATGTGCCCACAGAGGGCTCTGTGTGCCACCTCTGGCACGCATGGCATAGGTTCGCCATCATGGGTCTATTACATGAACTATGAAAAGCTTCCACGAACTTTCTCTTCCTGCTCTATACAAATGAAACATTTTTTAATATATTTTATACACGTTTACTGTTATTCCAGTAAAAGACAGTGTGTTGTATTGTATCAAAGACAAAAAATATCTTGCCTGGTAAAGCAGCTTTGCTGATTATTCCAGTCAGTAATGCTAATTCTTGCAAGGCTCCCACACTAACTTCTTGACACCGCAAGATTGCTTGGACAGCATCTGAATGGGATATTAGGAACTGCAAAACCTATGAGAGAAAGAGGTAGGGAGGGAGCAAAGGAGGTGGGGGGAAGTAAAGTTAAAATGTAATTAATTCAGGAAGCTGGAAATAAGAGAATGATATTCAGTATCCAATAGTATCTAACTTCAAGAATAATTGAAATGAACAGCCAGTGCTACCAGAAGTTTCTATCATCTTACCTGTCTGGCAGCCTGAGCATGTTGTGCCATGCTAGAAGTAAGGATGATTTGGCAAAGCTGGAGAGCAGGCAAAAGAATCTGGTGATAACGCTCTACAGGAGCAGGAATGAAGACTGGAGGATCTCGCATACCAAATATTCTTGAAGAAGCAAAAAAGGAACCAATAATCTGTTTATCTTAAAAAAAACCTTGAAAACTCACCACAATACACATTTTACAATTATAAAATACAAAAGGTATTTCTGTATAGTCTCAGAATACTTTTCTATTTTAGTACTAGCTTGGATTATACATGATATAAATCCAGGTAATCCTTCAGTAACAACCTTAATTGTAGTGGAATCTGCAGCTAGATTGGAGAGAGGTCTTAAAAAGGGGGGGGGGGATTTAGAGTCCTTTTTTAAAAAAATTGATTTATATACCGCCCTACTCCCGAAGGACTCAGGGCGGTGTACAGCCAAGAAGTAAAACATGAAAATACAAAATTTAAAACAATTTAAAACTATATTAAACATTTTGGCAGAGAAATTTAAAACACCCCAATAATTTAGAACAAATTTAAAATTTTCATTATAAAAGGGAAAAATTTAGGCCAGGCTAGCCTGATGGAATAAAAAAGTCTTGAGAGCGCGGCGGAAGGTGCACAGATCCGGGATCCTCCGTATCTCTGGAGGGAGCTCATTCCAGATAGTAGATGCCCCCACAGAGAAGGTTCTCCCCCTGGGGGCCGCCAGTCAACATTGTTTGGCCGACGGCACCCAGAGGAGTCCCTCTCTATGGGAGCATACCGGCCGGTGGGAGGCTACTGGTGGCAGTAGGCGGTCCAGTAGATAACCAGGTCCTAAGCCATGGAGTGCTCTGAAGGTGGTAACCAAAACCTTGAAGCGCACCCGGAAGACCACCGGGAGCCAGTGCAGTTCGCACAGGAGGTGTTACATGGGAACAGCATGACACTCCCATAACCACCCACGCGGCCGCACACTACACCCGTTGGAGCCTCCGGGTGCTCTTCAAGGGGAGCCCCATGTAGACAGCGTTGCAGTAGACCAGGCAGGAAGTGACAAGGGCGTGAGTGACCGTATGTAAGGAGTCCCACTCTAGAAAGGGACGCAACTGGTGGATCAGGCGAATCTGATAAAAGATCCTCCTGGTCATGGCCGTCAAATGCTCTTCTAAAGACAGCTGTGAATCCAGGAGGATGCCCAAGTTGTGAGCCCTCTCCGTGGGGGCCAGCGTCTCGCCCCCAATAGTCAGTGATGGCACCAACTGACTATATCGGGACGTCGGAAACCACTGCCACTCGGTCTTGAATGGGTTGAGCTTGAGCCTGTTCCTCCCCATCCAGATCTGCACGGCCTCCAGGCACCGGGACATCACTTCAAGGGCATCGTTGGGGTGGTCCGGGGTGGAGATATACAGCTGAGTATCATCAGCGTACTGGTGGTACTTCACTCCAAAACCACGGATGATCTCGCCCAGCGGCTTTACATAAATGTTGAACAGAAGGGGCAAGAGGACCGACCCATGGCACCCCACATATGAGGTGTCTCGGGGTCGACCTCTGTCCCCCTGTCAACACAGACTGCGACCGGTGGAAGAGAAAGGAGGAGAACCACCGTAACACAGTGCCCTCCACCCCTAACTCTTCCAACCGGTACAGCATGATACCATGGTCGATGGTATCAAAAGCCGCTGAGAGATCTAATAGAACAGAGGAGCAACCCCTGTCCCAAGCCCTCCGGAGATCATCAACCAGTGCAACCAATGCTGTTTCCGTGCTGTAACCAGGCCTGAAACCCAACTGGAACGGATCCAGGTAAGTTGTTTCATCCAGGTGCTGGGGAAGCTGTCTTTCAACCACACTCTCAACAACATTTGCCACAAAGCAAAGGTTGGAGACCGGATGATAATTAGACAACACTGCCGGGTCCAGGGAAGGCTTCTTGAGGAGAGGCCTCACCACCGCCTCTTTCAAGGCGGCGGGGAAGTAACCCTCACCCAATGAAGCATTTATAATCCCATAGAGCCAGCCTCGCGTTATCTCCCGAGAAGCCAGCACTAGCCAGGAGGGACACGGGTCCTATAAACATGTGGTCGCATTCAGTCTACCCAGAATCCTGTCCACGTCATCCGGAATCACAGGATCAAACTCATCCCAGATAACATTCTCAAGACCTGCCTCAGTCCTCCCCCCTGAAACTACCCAGTCGGAGTCCAAATCTTCCTGAATCTGAGTGATTTTGTCATGCAGATACTGTACAAAGTCCTCGGCTCTACCCTCCAAGGGGTCCTCCCGCGCTCCCTGGTGGAGCAAGGAGCAGGTCATCCTAAACAGGGTGGCCGGGCGGTTCTCTGATGACGCAATAAGAGCAGCAAAATAATTACACTTTGCTGCTTTTATCGCCACTAGGTAAGTCTTAATATAAGATCTTACCAGTGTTCGGTCAGATTCAGAATGGCTAGCTCTCCAACTGCTCTCTAGGTGTCTTTTCCAGCGCTTCATCTCCCTCCTTTCACCGCAGAAAGTGCAGTGGCCTACCAGACTCCCTGAAGCCTCATCAGACTGATTTCAAGGGAATGTATTCAGTCTGGCAAGATTTTTGTAAGACAGGTGACCAACAATAAAACGTCTGCTGGAGATTATTCATGAGTAGTTCTGGTATAAGCCATCTAGCACAGAGGGCTGGGAAAGGATCATTTGGCATTACTATTTTTTCTGAGATTTAAGTGGAGTTCATGATTTAGATAGATACATTTATTTAATAACTGGCCAGAAAACAAAAAAAACCCCAACAAAATTCAGCTTTGATTTAACATTAAAATGAATGAAATCTTAGATTTATTTATTTGATTTACATAGATGATTTCTCAGCCCACAACCCAGGTGGCTGCAATATACACAAATCCTTGAAAAATAATAAACAATTAAAACAAAAAATTAAAAAAGTTAATGAAACATAGATTAATGTAACCAGTTACTGTTTATAAAACTATCAAACCCTATATTTTTAAAACAAACGTACAAATTTACCAGTAAGTGAAATAATTTCAATTCTAGTCAAAACATGCACTATAAACGTATAACACACACACACACACAAAACATTGTTTTATCCTAACCAGGAGGTTATTTTGGAAATTTGGTGTATAAACTTACCCTTGTTGATCTATTTCTGGCCGCATATCATATACCTGAAACTGTGCAAGTTTCACTATTACTCCAGATCTCAATAACTCTAGTGCTCCTTGCTGTATTTTTGCTACTTTGGTCAGGAAGGCCTTGAGGAAAAAAAAGTAAATATTTTATTTGTTAACAACAGGAACAAGGATCTAAGAATCAGATCCAGGATCTAAGAATAGCAAGTAGTTGGAGGCTCATCTCCTAAATCTCACTCCTTAGGTCATCCCTCCTTCTTCCCTGCAGAAAAAGACTGCATTGAGTGATGTTGTGTTGGCAAAACGGTAATTCAAATATTGATTTTAGCAAGTCACAAACAGACCAAGGGTCAAGATAAATTTGACATAAGATTTTGGAATTAATTATAAAGAAACCTTCCTGTGGGAAAATGCTTTTGCTTTGAATTACTTAAAATCATAAGAAAATAGAATTTTCATAATTGGACACTAAAGGGAACTAAAAATTACAATTAAAGGAGAAAAAGATTCAAACTAAAATCACAAATATGAATGAACCAAAATATTTTATATTGAACATACTGAAGGATAGTTTTGAACAATCAACTCGAAAGTTAATTTTAAGACTATCTACCTCTGTAGATAGTCTGTATTTAAAAGATGTTATGTAAAAGGAACTGATTTGAAAGTGAATTTAAAAATGACATGCATTCAAAAGAAACTGGCTGATATCCTAGTAACTGAAAGAGATATACAAATAACAAACCAAGAGTGACCTAGATAATTCTTCTATACTGGATTTGCAAAAGAGGTTGCAAAATTGAAGAATTTTGTCAGAAAGGACAAAGAAGGATATTATTTGAAAGGATTAGAGTAAAAGGGAGGAATATAAAATTAGTTATTTGATGAAGATTCAAATAGATATGCTACCCCTAATGAACCTTGCTGAATTAGGACTGATGAGGTTTTAAGGATTTGTTTATAGATGAGATATGGGAAGAAGAGATCATTTGCTGTATTTTAAGAGGTGCTAAATTATTGTTTATACTTGCTGACAGGAAGGAGGAAGTTGTGTGTATGTATGTGTGTATTTCTTTCTATACTCTTATTATTTATCTTTTCTACTTTTTTTCCTGCACCTTATACTTTTTCCCTTTTAATTCTTTTTTATTTATAGTTTCTATTAGCTTTTATTGTAATTTAAGAGAATTAATTGGGAAGGCTATGGGAATGCTAGATAGTAAGTATCAGCGGTAGGATGCCCCCGGTTCGCACTGGTTCTATAGAACTGATAATAAAACTGGTGGGAGGCTCCGCCCACCAATCCTGATGTCACCAAAATCCTTCTGCACATGCGCAGAAGAGCACTTGAGTGAGCGAAGCAAGTCTGCGGCCCCGCTGCAAACCAGTGGTAAGGGTAAGTAGAACCCACTCCTGATCGGTGTGCTATGATTTGCTTTTTTTAAAATGAATAAACTTGTATTGCAAAGCAGAAAGAGAAACCTCACGCCAAGTGGTAGAACAGATTAGACTTCAGAGATTTAACTGTTTTCAACAATGATTTTATAAAAATATGCTTTAGAGATGGAATAGAAAGTTCTTCTAGTCTAGCTAACAGATAGAGAGCATTCAGATATGGATACCGTGTATACAAAGATTTAAAAAGTGAAATTTTTGTGACATAACAAGAGTTACGTGTTAGTGCTAAATGCTGACTGGTTGCTTTAGGCTGGAGTACAACAGAAGCAGAATTTGCACAGAATCTCACCATTTTTGACTCATAGGTATACAGTGCTTTAAGCAAAGGAGGCTGTGGTATGAGTAAACTTTGCAACTTGAGATCATCATCTGCCAGGCTGTCAACCAACACTTTTAAGTAGCCACTGTTGGAGAGATATAATAACCACTGGTGCTGTTTATCTATAGAGACGATACGGTCCAGTAATGCTAGTGCTAGCATCTAAAAAAACAAAGAGAGATTAAATTACTTTACAAGAATGCAATCTCTGCTTAGAGAGATTTAATTCATATCTTTAAAGTTGAATTGCTCTCATCAATTTTAAATTATAATAAATGGAGTTTGTAGGTTATATATTACTGCATTTTATACCTTTATAACGTAACTATAAAAACAACCTACCTAAATACTATGTACTGATAGTTCAATAATCATTTCTTATTATAACATACATTTTGACTATTGCAACGTAATTGCCCATCCCCAAAGATTTAAGTCTGTTCAAATTAATGGGTCTAATTTTATTTACCCGTCCTATCTCATGTCCATCGCAGGCATCTCTGCAGACTACTTCCATTAGGGCAGAACCATAGCTTTCAATAATAGCCATGTTTTCTCTCTGCAGTTTACTGAAACCATCTTCAGGAGCTGTTAAACACTCCCACATGGACTTTTTGGCTGTAAAATATATCAAAGAGTGTTAAAAATAACCCTTTTTCTCTTTAAACTGTATCTTAAATTGTATTTAGCAAAAACATATACTGTAGAAGGATAATACCTTAGCGGTGAGAAAACATACAAGAATAAAGTTGCTTTGAGCCAGATTTGATTCCTGGTGATTTCATATATGGAACGATTTACCATTTTTTTTCTGGGAAAAAAAATAGGACTATATAGGAAAAAATTTCCTATATAGTCCTATTGTCTTCTAGAAGTTTCCTAAAGTAGTAGTAACCAAGCCCAAGTCTGCTTAGCTTTTCAAATGAGATATCTTTGTGCAAAAGGCATTGAGAACTTAGGCCCAAGAACAGATAATTGAAAACTTCACAGTATTAATGCTGGTGGAAAACATACTCACTGGAATGTCAAACTTTAGACCTGAAAGTCATTTTAAGAAATTTAAGAACTTCCTATCGCCACTACTAATGTTTATAACATCTTATTCTGTAGAGACGGACTGTATATGCAACTGTGTAGAATGTCATATTTTCTATAATTAGATTATATTTTACCTGCTTCTAGGATATCTGGTTCATCTGGTCGTTGAGCAATCTGCAGATAATAGAGCAATGATCCATACAGGTGTGTCCTCACTCGCTGGAACCCGCCACCTATTCAGAGAGAAAGAGAGAAGCCAACACATGTAGCATTATACAAATGCATGTCTTCAGTTATATGTATAATGCTAATTTTGCAATGAAAATAACTATTTTTCCATAAAAGCTGAAGCAAGAATAATCAAATTGTTCCATTCTTAGCAAAATTAAAATAGAAAACATTATAAAAATACAACCACTGTCTTCTATTTTTGTCAGTGCAACCCACATGCATCCTCTACTGCTAATGGCTCTGTTAACTAAGATGTGCAAACCCAGTTTAAGTAACATTTTTAATTTAATGAAACAAAATGAAAATATGTTCAATTCCATATTGGCACTTATGGAATTCCTTTCCAATAAGTGATTTATGTATTCACCTGTCTTCAGAATAAAATCCAGAATTTTTTTCAATATGATATGTAAAGAAGAGTCTCCAATGGAGGCAAATCCCACTGCCAAGTCTTCAGAAGCAGGTGATGTAGCAAAAGAACCATCCAACATTAGGACAAATTGGGAACGTCCAGGCATAGGGATAGCAAATGGCTCCTTTTGTTCTGTTCGCACAGACTGGCTTAGATGAGCAGTCAAAGTGAACACGGCTCCTGCCACAACAGGCATTAACTCTTGAGCTGCATCATCATTCAAAATCTTACAGGAAGAAAAAAAAATGGTCTTAAATCATATAAGAGACATGTTTCTATCATCTTTCCAGATGTGAATGACAGTAACTAGAATGTGACACCTAAAACAAATGAGTCTCAAACTGCTATTAAATTGTCTCTGATATATTCCTCCTTTCCTTACTCTGTATTTTATAATTTAATTTTAGAAGAATCTCCTTTTAAACAACATAATGTAGCAATATATCTTTATATTTTACCTTATCATGTAAATCTTGCAATAGATCACGGATAATAAGCTGTCTATCTTCAGACTGTATGAGGTCCTGTGGGCAGGCAGTTAATATGATTTCAACCAGCTGCCTCCAGGACTCCAGAGCATGTTTCTTTGCATACAGACACTGAAGCAGCTTGTTCCTTTCCACAACATACTGAAGAATTGTATTGATTTCCTGGAAGTCAATAGAAAAAAATATTCACTAATAATAACAAAAAACAATTAATCAAGTTATACTATTATGATATCAGTTTACAACCAAGCAAGGAATATTCATGTCAAAAATATTTTGGGGATTTTGAAAACAAGTTGCATAAAAGGAATTGATATTATTTTCATGGAATTTCCTTTTAAACACCATCAAACATTTGAAATCATAGAAAAATCATATGAGAAATCATAGAAAAAACTGGAAGGGGCTTTTAGGTGAGGAATGGTGAACTAAGGCATCTCCAAATTAGACAACCACAACTAAGACTTAAGGACTTGTGAGCAGACTGGTCTAACAGAACCTCAGTGGCTAAGGAGATGATAGGAGATGATTCACTTGTGCTCCAGACACTTGTTCCTCATGAAGAAATTACGGGACAGAAGTTTCTTGTGGATTTGAGTTCTGGGAGATAGAGAGAACCATCATGCTCTCAACTATAGCAAAGTGTTTTAAAGGACACTGAACTCATTCACTCGCTTTCTAACCACTTTTAGAAATTATCTAAAATCATCCTTTCTTTTTTTTCTGTATATCATTTATTCTACTTTTGCTTTCCCTTCTTTTTGAGTTTAATTTGAATTTTTTCAGTATTGTTATTAAAGCTTAATACAGGTAGTCCTTTACTTACAACCACTTCCATGATGGTCATATGTGAAGGACTATGTGCAAAAAAAATTAAAAGAAGAAGATGACACTAGATACATCTGTGTCAATTACAATCTTAGATATTTTTAAATTCCCATTTTTTAGAAGTAATAATAAAACAGGGTTTCCAGCAGTACCACATGCTTATAATCACTTCCAATTTGGTAAGCATTATATAAAATATTTACTAAAGCAAATAATAATATATCCCGATAACATTTTTCAAAATGAAGACATTCTAGTTATTTCATTTCTTTACCTCCATAAGTAAAGGTCTCTGTCCCAGGGCTGCCATTCCTTGCAAGGCATTAACTTCAGCAATCAGAACTTTGTGAAGATGCTAGGATTGAGGAAAGACAAGACTCATGTCTAATGCCCAGTAACAATACTAAACCTAGCTGTGAGGAGCATTTGCACCCTTTCATTGATTTTTTACTTCTGTCCATTTTTACTTTCATCCTAGATAAAATTATACACTTCAATGAAGCTACCCAGGAAAAATACAATACCCATCATAGAAAGTCAGTTTATAACACTCAGTTCAATGAGGTGTGATGCTAGTTCTCCTTGTGGTGTACCCTGGATAGCACGGTGGTGTGAACCAAACGACTAACAGTAGCTGGCAGCCAGACTACATTGAAGAATTGGTAGTTAATGACAGTCGGCAGCCAGATATCTTTGCAGAACTCCTGGCTCTCTAAATACATAGCAACAGATAAACAAAATGGGTGTGGAAGAAGTGGGATATTGTCTCTACCTCTCAATGTGACTGTGGTGCTCCTCGACAAAATATCCACCACATTGTGTCCGAATAGCCATCCAGAGCTTACACCAGCTCAATGTCTGATTTTTTTCATCATAGCACCCTGTCCTTGAATGGCTGGGTGGACATTAACATTTAAACTACTGTAAGTCCATGTATTTGCCATACGCTAAATAAATAAATAAATAATACTCAGTTCAATGTATGAAGAAACTGACTATAACTTTTAAAGAGCGTCTCTCTGTCTCTTTCTCTCGTGGATCAAGCTCTTAAAGTGTGGTTCCAAATATTTTTGTACAACCCCAACATTTCTCAAAATTTGCTGACCTTCACATTGCAGATAATTGGTCCATGTGCAGTCCTATTCTCACAGTTAGCAATGACCTCTTCTATTTGAGCACGATCAAAAAAATCTAGTTGCAAGGGCTCTGGGATCTCTTGACTGAAGTCAATTGAATCAAGGATGCTCAAGATTTTCCTATGCACTGAAGATATTAGAAATCAATTTAGAAATTTCTAGAAATCAGACAAAAAAGAATTCAGCTGAATTCAAAAAAATATAAATGATGAACTTTATGATTTAGTTGTTTTTCTATTTATTATAATTCTACATTTTATTTCTATTTATATCTATTTCCCAAAATAATAATAAAGCTCCACCATCAGACAGAGACTCCGCTATATACTTACATTCAAATTCTGAAACAGTTTAGCTCCAATCCAGCAGGTAATTACAATGCACAAAATTGAACTGTAAGTGCGTTAGCATTTGTTAAAAGTTTTTTGCTCTTGGAGCTAGTCATACTGAACATTACTGTCAGGCACAAAGAATCAGGACAAAAGTTTAAGTAGTAGTCAAGAAGATTTATTGCTAAGCCTTTACACAAGCTTCTAGTCAACTAACGTTCATTACTAAATTGGCAGAAGATAAAATTTAATGGAATTCAAGAGTATTAGTTTAGTTTAGTTTATTTCGGATTTATATACCGCCCTTTCTCCCAAAAAGGGACTCAAGGCAGTGAACAGCCAGAAAATTAAAATACATAAAATACAAAAGTTATAAGGAACTAAAATGAATAAATTTAAATCCTTGGCTTCTCCATTTAAAACCGCCAAATCCATAAAATTCCAATTTAAAACCCCGAATCCATATAATTTAAAAACCCTATTAAAAAACCCTTTGGGCTAGGCCGGCTTGTTGGAATAGGTAAGTCTTTAGGGCCTTACGGAAGGTGCGAAGGTCCGGGATCAAACGTATACTAGGAGGCAGCTCATTCCACAGGGTGGGTGCCCCCACACAGAAGGCTCTCCTCCTGGGGGCCGTCAGCCGACATTGTTTGGCCGAAGGCACCCTGACGAGGCCCTCTCTGGGTGAGCGTATTGGCCGGTGGGAGGTTATCGGTAGCAGCAGGCAGTCTCGCAAATACCCTGGCCCTAAGAGGGGTTGGACTTAGACGTTTGTAGGAAGGTAACAACTCTAAGCTGATGACTTGCTTAATTTCCCCTCTCTTCCCACTCTGCCTCTTCTTCTCCTACAACGCAATATTTTAGGAAGATAACAAAAGGGGAAAATCCCAAAACTTCAAATGATTTATTTATTTCTGGACTATGCCCACTCATTTCTTTGTAATGTATTAAGTTGCTTCCTATTATACAGTGCAGAAAAATCACAACATATGTATGCCAGAAGCCAAAAAATGATGTATTCTATAACATCTATACAGAAATATATTTATCATTTATAAATTGAAGTATATTATGGTTTTTCCAACAATTTCTGAATGTTCTGATTATAATAATCAGGCAGGCAAAAAAGAGAGAGCCACTTCTCAACCAGGGGGTGTGAGATGGCAGGGTGTGACAAAGAGTGGATTTTATCCCTTGGCGATGGATCATGAGTCACAATTACTTTTGTAGTGGGTGAGAACATTAATCAATCATTTTGTAAGAGTGTGGGGCATAGAAAAGGTTGAGAAGGCACTAGGATAGAAACCAGGAAACTGAATTCTAGTCTGCCTTAGGCATGAAAGCTGCAATAGGTTTATTACAGCAGTCAACATAAGTCACTATATTTTTAATTACAATCTGTAAAGTAGGTCTTCACAAATAACTTACCCTTGGAAGCAGTGTCAAAGTGAAGGAATCCAGTGACAGAGCGACTATCATCTTCTATCCCTCCTTCACCATCAGCTAAGAAAATTAAATTTTAAAAATTAAAATTAATTCATAAGCCACCCAATTTTATCACAGAATAAATTTGAAGCAATAAAATGCAAAATGTCTGCACACTTTGAAGCAGCTGCACAAACTGAAAGATGCAAACTTTAATATTCTGAAGAGAGGTGATTCGCTTACACTAACATAAATTTGTTACATATTGATAGTAATACACTCCACCCAATCCTAATTTTACACTGAGAGAAATGAAAAATAAAAGCTATGTATTCTGTTAATAGGCAAGAACAATGTGTTATATAGAATAAACTTTGATTGTTAATAATATGTCAACTTTGACTAAACCAGTGTCTCCATAATTTAAGTAATGCTTGCTTCCCTCACTCCTAAAATCATAACATTAAGCTCTCTATGAGAACTAGAAACTGCTATGGTAAAAGTTATTAACAACTGAATATGAAAGTGACAACAAATTCCAAAAAGAAAAAAATGGCCTTTAGATATAATAGTCTTGACCCTTAGATAGGGCCAAATTCCATTTACCTAAATATGATCTAACTGGGACATCATCAAGAAGGAGCTGCAACAGTCTCTGTGTATGAGAACGTTGGCGGTTCAGTGAAGTAACTCGCAATTCTATAGATGCAGTTTTCATTAACCATGACATTTGATTCAAGGCAGGAATCTCATGCTCTGAGTAGAAGTGACAGACAGAAACAGCACATACAGTAAAATACACACACTGACATGCTTTGAAACTTTAGCTTAGAATGTTTGAGAACAGTCATATTGCAATACGGTCCAGTTAACTGTAAACGTTCCCAAAATGAGATGCCTCATGGTCATGCTTCCTGACACATTCTTTCCCAATGCTGAGATGGAAAAGAAACAAAAAAGAAAGGATAGGATGAATGAAGTGCCACAAAAGAAGGGGAAAGTATTTCTCTTCCTTCCAAGACAAGATTTCTAATATTCTGAAATAAAAACAGTTTTTATTGTAAGTATTTCAACTTAGAAATAAACAACAAATGTTTCAAAGCAATTAGAATAAAGTACATCCAATTACGAGTCCATTTCAAGTGTTACCTTTGACACAAAAAGGCAAGTGTTGCAGTTGAGAGAATAAGAAATCCTGGCTAGTTCTCAAGTATCTCATTGTTGGTCCTGATGTGTCTGAGCACGCACATAACTGATAGATCACCTGTTAATAATAATTTTTTAAAAAACCACATCATGTGTGTTTGGGTATAAACACAAAAAACATGCACTCCTTTTAAAATTTTACAAAGAATATTAGGTTAAAAAACATAGCTGAATTATTAATAATGCAGTATTACAACTGCCTTCAGTGATTTAAATGACTTATATGTAATAGCTCTTATTTGTAAAAATCAGCTTAGGCAGCAATACTATAAAGTGAAGGATTCAGACATATAATTATTTAAAAGAAAATATCCCTGAATTCAAAGAGGCATCTTTCTCTGTAATCATACATAGGCCTGTGGTATAAATTATTTTAAGAATCAAAATAGCACAATAAAACTACAAAAAAGCTGCAAAAAACACTGAAAACTGATTGGTTGTATATATAAATTTGAATTTTATTCAAAATTTATTTCATACCTGATAGCATAACTCTGCTAGATGTGGAGATTCCCGAACTGCTGTGGGATCAGACCTTGTTCCAGTACCATTCTCTAATATGTTCAAAATAGCATGAAGGCAAGTGCGAGGGCAACCCAACACACCTTAAAGATTTAAGACACTTGTTTAGATAAACAGCGTATAAAGCATAATAAGGCAATTCACATGGAAAATAAAAAACAAATTTCATTCTGTTTGAAATTTTAGTGTACTTTTTACTATACTGTCTAAAGTTGCAAAGTTTGCTTTTATAAAATTACTTTAATGTTGTATTTTATTACAAATGGGATCTGATGGGACCCCCAATAGTACCCAGATTTGCAGTTTTTATGTAGATGCATTTTCCACAACGCACTGATTTTAACATGTAAAACATTTAACATTTATTCTGTGTACCATATTAATATTATGCTATATTGGAAAATTAAAATAAAATAAAATATCACCATCCAAGTGTGTGTTTTTTTTCCAGATGGTAGCTAGCCACTTCCCTCTCTTTCTCTATATTATCGGAGCACTTTCAGTTGGGTACCTGGATCTTGCAGATTTGTAGTGCTGACAGGCTTCCTGAATTCATAACCAAGAAGATACAGAGCAAGATTGGGTGGCTTGCACTCCAG
The DNA here is from genome assembly GCA_030761175.1 of Masticophis lateralis. Classification (NCBI taxonomy): domain Eukaryota; kingdom Metazoa; phylum Chordata; class Lepidosauria; order Squamata; family Colubridae; genus Masticophis; species Masticophis lateralis. The sequence goes on along the minus strand of JAUDYJ010000006.1, from coordinate 35,435,724 downwards.
AGAGGCAATGAGAAGGTTCAGAATATTAATCCTCGTTTCATGGAATATAGGTGCTTGCTTCCTTTCAACTTCAAATTCTTAGAATCAAGCACAAACATTTATATTAAAAGTTGATTATCCAGAAAGCATGCAGTCAATTCACATGTATTTTTTATTAATCTAATTTACGACCACCTGCAAATTTCTCAACTTGAAATATGAAAGCTATTATTAAAAGTATTTCAGAAGGTATCAATTTGTTTATGAAATAACTGTATTATCATCACTTCATCTATAAATATAAGTTATGGGAAGCAGAACACTAATATATATTGTGAAATTACTTTTTAAATGTAATCTTTTGGCAGCCTTTTGGCAGGCTAGCTATAATTTTGTTGAAAATTATAAGAACTAAAATTTTAAATGGTGCAGACTTCAAAATGCAGTCTTTCATCATTATTCTATCTTCTGAAATTAAAAGAATAACATTGCAAATAAACTCAAACATTTTCATTTTTGAAAATAAAAAATTAAAATAAAATGAACAACTTTCATACCTTCATCAGGATTAATGATTTCTTCTGCAGTTTCATTGTCCAAACACTCCACAAATCCAGCCATTAGTTTCTGACTGATACTCTAGATTTGTAATTAAAAGTTTAAAAAAGCAAGATAAGAAGATTAATAGATGCTTTACTGATATATAAACAAAAATATATACAAACCTAGAATGTAAATAGCGGTATACAAAAAATGAGAAATATGCTTAAATTCAAAGCCAACCATACATTACAAAAGTTCTGCTACATTATTTCAGATTTGCCACATTTCAGCAGAAACAAAACCTAGAATATTTTAGTTGCTCCGGGCTTCAGTTGAAATAAACATGTGAGGAATTCTCCAAATGATTTTATGGAGTGACTAGAGCAAAGCTGGCGTGCATCATCACTTCCCTTCCCTCCTCCTTCTGCCTTACGTACCACACTTGGATAATGATGGACAAATCCCCCATTTGTCCATCATTATCTCTTGCCCTCACCCTCTGCTTAGCCACTTTTGTCCTTACAAAGGAAAGATCCAGTCCTAGGTTTTTCCTGCTTCCCCCCAGCCACCAAAAAACATTTCCTTGGAATAATCATGATTCAATCTGTGTCCAAGCAAAATAGATCCACCATTCCACATATAGATCAAAAGTTGCAAAACACAGGGTTTCGTCTGAGAACAGGCTAGCTCAAACCAGCTGTTCCCCTCATTGAATGTTTCAAGCTCTGAACATTTGCACATCACTATTAATAAATCATTTCCTGATAATTTGGTAACCATTCCCTTTTTTCTTGCTTAAAAAAATTAATTGCAATTACCTGGTCTTGCGTGAAGTCTCCAATCAGCTTGACCTGAATGTTAGAATTGCAAGAAATGCAACAAAGGATCTTGGAACTTTCAAAAGCCAATTCAGGATTGGTATTACCATGATAAAGGTACCTTTAAAATACAATATTATAGAGAAGTAGTGGTGACAACTCATGTTTTATTTATTTATTTATTTATTTATTTATAGAAAGAGCAAAAAGATCAATGTCTATATAAACAGTGTGTTGTCTAGGTATAGTTATTTTGAGTAATAATCATCATAATAATAACAGTAACATTCATAATATTAGTAGTCATCATATAATGTCTCATAACATTGATAATAAACATATAGTGACTATGCTTACTTATTCATTTAGTAAACAATTTTTACAAAATTAAACATTCTCTTGTCTTTTTTTAATCTAACTTCTGTTTCTGCTTGATAACCATTGATAGAACCAATTCCATATTAAGAAATATTCAGTGTCCTCCCTGTCTTTAATGTATTAATCTGTCCATTTCTGCACATTCTAGTATTTTTTATTACATTTTCTTCTGTAGGGATCTCTATGTTCTTTCAGTGTTGTGCAAATACAATTCTAGCTGCTGTTAAGACATGTATTATTAAGTACATATTCCCTTTATTATATTTTTCTGGTATGATATCCAACAGAAATATTTCTGGTTTTAAGTCTATGTGTTTCTTTAACATTTTTTTTATTCAAGTGTGTATTTTTGTCCAATATTTTTTTGCCTTTGGGCACGTCTACCACATGTGGTAATATGAGCCCAGTGTCTGGTTACATTTCCAAAACTTTGAAGACATATTCTTGAACATCTTAGCTAATTTTGCTGGTGGAACATGCCATCTATAAAACATTTTATATAGGTTTTCTTTATATGCAGTTGACATTGTTAATTTGTAATTCCTCTCCCATACCTTTTGCCATTTACCTAATTCTATTGAGTAGCCAAAGTTATTAGTCTACACTATCATTGTTTCCTTTACTTGTTCTTCTTCTGTTCTAATGCTCAGTAGATAGTTGTAATTTTTTTAAATTAGCTTTTCATCTGTTCCTGTTAGGATCTGATCTAATTCTATAGGTTCTTTATAAAAACATACGTTTTAACATCTTTCTTGTAACTCGATTGTATTTGTACATGGGGCCACCATGTTAAATTAATTCCTTGACTACTCAATTCTGTTTACTTTTAAGTTCCCCTTTCTCATTCAGAATGTCTTTACATCTTATGATTTTTTCCATGTTAACCACATTCATGTTAACCACATGAATGTGGTTAACATGGCTCCATTAACATGGTATCAGTGCTTCCATTGTGGATAGCCAGACTGGTATTTTCCAATAGTGTTTTTCTCTAATTTTTGGCCATACTAACCATAATGCATTTCTAATATAGTGTCCTTGGAAGTATCTATTTATTTTATTTTTCCCATACCATAGGAAAGCATGCCACCCCAGTTGCAAGTTATGTCCCTCCAAAATAAATAATCGTCTATATCTCAGATTTATATATTCTTTCAGCCACATAAGTGCAGATGCTTGGTAATATAACTCCCAATCTGGCAACCCAAAACCTCCTCTGTTTTTAGAATCTTGTAGCAATTTCAAACTTATTCTTGCTTTTTTCCCTTGCCAAATGAATTTTGACGTTAATCTCAATTCAAATCTTTATTGTCAGTGCACAACATATGTACAATGAGATTGGTTGAGCTCCCTCAGTGCACCCCTCCCTCCAACACAATACAACTTACAGTGAAGATAGAAAATCCCTAACCCAATAAATCATATTAACAATACATCCAGTCTTATTGCACCAGTGTGAACATGTTACACATTGTGCTGGCTCTGCAGTCCATCATACTACATAGTTATGATGTTATTTCTCATTCTATAATCTATTTAGTTCCTCAAATTATTTTTTTCCAACTTTATTGGAATTGTTTGGAACAAGTATAGTAATCTCTTGTTTATTTTAATGGTAGCTATTCTTCCTACCAGTGATAGTTGCAGGTTTTCCACTTCTCCAGGTCTAGTTTAATTTGTATTAATTTAGAGTAATTATCTTCTTTTATAGTTGCACTTCTTGCTGATAATTGAATTCCCAAATATTTAATTTTCTTCACTATCTGGATATCTATCTTCTTCATTAGATCTTTTTTCTGTTTATCTGTAAAATTTAATACTAAGTTTTAAACTAGTATTTTAGTTTTCTCTTTATTTATTTTCAGTCCTGCAACTTCACCGTAACCTTTTATTTTCCTTATTAGTTTGGGTCCAGTTTCTTGTGGTTCTTTTTTTTTTTTTTTTATTGAAAAAGTTTTACATTACATTTATAAAAACCCCCCCTCCCTCTCCCACCCCCCTACATAACCCAACTTAACCCCCCTATCCCTCCCTCCCCCCCCTTGACTTCCGCTGTTTAACAAACATCAACCTTAACATATTTAACAATCTTTAAAAGTGAGATCCCCATACATAAAACACTTAACACTTTACTCTAAACATAATAAACATGTTAAAAAAAAATCTAGTAAAATATTTTAAACATCATACTAACATTTTTAACATCAGGAAATCTATTAACCTCCTTTATATCATTTATAAAATATAATAATACATTTCTCTTTAATAATAATAAACCAACTATTTCATATTTAATTCTCTAAACATATTTAGAAAGTCTAATAAAATATTTTTTACTTTATGTATACCTAAAATATATTTCATATTCAATTCTCTAAGCATATTTAAAAAAAAATCTAGAAAAATATTTTAAACTTCATCATCACATACATTAAACTTATTCCATTCTTCATTCATGTCGTGTCATTTTATACATTTCTCTTTAACAGCTAATAATACTTTTATTTAATACTCTTATTAATAATAATGAACCAGATATTTCATATTCAATACCTTACATTTCAACTACTTAAGTGACTAAAATTCTAATTCAACTGAGCACTAGTTGAAACTGCTTACTTTGGTATTTATTCTTCATATACTCTACCCATTTCCTCCACTCTTTAACAAAAGCTTCATGGGTCCTTTCCTTTAGGTATGCAGAAATTTTTGCCATCTCTACCAAATTAGACATCTTCAATATCCATTCCTCTATAGTGGGCACCTTATCTTTCTTCCAATATTGACCTATCAGTAATCTAGCTGCCGTAATCATATGCAGTATTAATCTAGTATCCATTACTGAACAGCCCTTAACTATTCCCAACAGAAAAAACTGAGGAGAAAACTCCAACTTCTTCTTCAAAATATTCTGCATTACCCACCAAAGTTTAATCCAAAATGGTTTCAATTTTCTACATGTCCACCAAATATGAAAATATGTTGCATCCAAACAATCGCACCTCCAACATTTAGGTTGAACATTTGGATACATACATGATAACTTTTTTGGATCTAAATGCCATCTATAAAACATCTTGTAAAAATTTTCCCTCAAATTCTGTGCTTGTGTAAATTTAACATTCTGGACCCAAATCTTTTCCCATGTTTCCAACATTACTGGTTCTGCAAAATTCTGTGCCCATTTTATCATACAGTCTTTAACCAGTTCACTCTCTGAATCCCTTTCTAACAATACATTATACACTCGTTTAATATGCATCGGCCCTTTACGTTTCATCTGAGTCACCAAATCTTCTTCATGTAACATTAGTCCAATTTTCTGATCTTCTCTCCATCTTGCTTGAAGTTGAAAATACTGCAACCAAGTTAAATTCACTCCATCTTCCAACAGAGTATCCAAGGATTTCAAACACCAACTGCCCCCATCATTAAAGAGTATCTCTTTATACAACAACCCCCCGAGTGACTTTATTTTTGGCATAATATGCCCAAGATCCAACCACAAAGGTATTTTATAATCCATTTGAAATTGGTGCTTCTTCCAAACTCTCAGCAAAGCATGTCTTAAAATATGCCTGTTAAATACACTATCTCTCTTATCTTCATGAAGTAAATATGCATGCCAACCAAATTGCAAATCATGGCCTTCTATATTCAGAATTTCTCTTTTGGTTGTCCCAATCCAATCTCCAACTTGTATCAATACTGCAGCTTCGTAATATAAACGTAGATTTGGAACTTTAAGGCCACCCCTTTCACGAGCATCTTGCATGATCTTGAGTTTAACTCTTGGTTTTTTCCCATTCCAAATAAATTTATTTAAACCTGCTTGCCATTCCATCAAGAACTTATCATTTTTGAGCACCGGAATCATTTGAAACAAAAACAAAAATCTAGGTAGAACGTTCATCTTAACAGCTGCTATTCTACCAAGCAAAGAAAGTTGCAGCTTCTTCCATATATCAAGATCTTTTTGAATCTTATGCCAAAGTTCTTCATAATTATTTTGAAAAAGTTTTCTATTAGTTGCTGCAACTTGAACCCCTAAATATTTCACCCTTGAAGCTATTTCAAAGCCTGCCACCCTTTCAAGATCTTTCCTTTGTGGTTCCAACATATTTTTGACTATCATCTTAGTCTTTTTCTGGTTCAGGCTGAAACCTGACACCAGACCATATTCCTCTATAATGTTTTTCATCTGTATGATTGATTCCAAAGGTCGTGTTAGGGTAACAATCAGATCATCTGCGAATGCCTTCGTTCTATAATCTCTTTGCCTTACAACAATTCCCTTCAGTTTGTCCGAGTCCCGTAGAGCATTCAACAGCACTTCTAAAGTCATAATAAAAAGTAATGGAGATAATGGGCAACCTTGTCTTGTCCCTTTCTGTATATTAAAATTAGTAGTCAGGCTACCATTAATAATAATTTGTGCTGTCTGTTCTTGATAAATTGCAGAAATCGCTTGTATAAACTTTACCCCAAAGTCCATTTTATGCAAAATCTTTTTTAGAAAATCCCAGTTGACTCGATCAAAGGCTTTCTCCGCATCCAAAAACACCAGCACCGCAGGGATCTGTTTCTTTTCCTCAAGATATTCCAACAAATCTATGAGCTGCCTGACGTTATCCTTCATGTATCTTCCTTCTATAAAACCTGCTTGGTCTTCATGAATCACATCTTGAATAACTGGCATCAGTCTGTTGGCTAATACTTTAGCATAAATTTTATAATCCGTATTCAGGAGAGATATTGGTCTAAAGTTTTCAGGTTTAAAAGATTCTTCTTCTTTAGGTATCAGTGAAATAAAGGCCGTCTTCCATGAGGGGGGTATATTACCCCCCTGCTGAATATAACAAAACAGGTCCTTAAGATGCTCAACCAGTTCCTCTTGCAAAGTCTTATAATATACTGCCGTCAAACCATCTGTCCCAGGAGCTTTAGATAATTTCAATTGTTTTATTGCATATAAAATCTCTTCCGATGTTATAGGTCGGTCCAGTCTATCACTTTGTATGCTAGAAATTTTTGTAACTCTCTTCGTCTGCAAATATTTATCAATGAGATCTTCTTTAACTTTATCTGCTTGATACAATTTAGAATAATAAGTTAAAAAGGCTTGATGTATAAAATTTTGTTGATGCACTTGTTTCCCTTTATACTCAATAGTATTTATCATACGAGAATTTTGTTGCTTCCTCAAAGTATAAGCCAACCATCTGCCAGGTTTGTTAGCATTACAAAAAGTATTATGTTTAGCAAATTGCAGATTGGTTGCTGTTTGATCAGCCATCAACACTTGGAATTGGTCTTTCAAGAGCTTTATCGTTAATAGTAGCCTTTCATCAGCCGGATTCTTTATAAGCAGTTGCTCTTTTTCCTTTATCTCTATCTCCAGATCTATTCTTGATTTTTGCCGTAGTAATCTGTGTCTAGAATTCATGTGTATCAGTACACCCCTCATATAACCCTTGCATGCGTCCCATACTATCTCAATGGGGGTACCTTTATTCAAATTAATATCAAAAAATTCTTTAACTTGTTTTTTAAGGTCCATAATATACTTTTCATGTCTAAATATATTTTCGTTCATACGCCAAGATCTCCTTTCTCTCTTACCCAAATTTATCTCCATCCACACTGGACTGTGATCTGTTAAAGTTCTAGGAAATATTTTTGTCTTAGTCACCATAGTAAGTGAATCCGTAGTAACCAACATAAAATCAATTCTCGAAAAAGATTTATGTCTGTCTGAGAAAAAAGTAAAGTCCAATTCTTTGGGATGATGAATTCTCCAAGCATCCTTCAACTCTAATTCTTCTTTCAATGAGAAAAAGGTCTGTGGTAGCTTATTTCCTTTTTTAGCAAAGGTCTTTTTATCCAACGTTGCATCAATCACCCCGTTCCAGTCACCCATAATCAAAAAGGACTTATAATTCCACTGCAATATTTTATCATTCAACATTTTGTAAAAACTTTCCTGCTGCTGGTTCGGGGCGTAGATACCAATTAAAAGCATTGAACAGTTCTGTACAGTTATTGCGACTGCAATGTATCTCCCCTCATCATCCGCTTCTATAAGTTTAGCTGGTATTCTTTTAGAAATATATAAAACAAGTCCATTCCTTTTAGCTACACTGGAAGATATAAAATGTGATCCAAGTTTAGAAATTAGAAGTTTCTGATCCTGGGTTCTGATATGAGTTTCCTGCAGACATACAACATCATTATTGTATTGTTTCAGGTAGTGAAATATTTTTCTTCTTTTCTGCGGTGAGTTCAAACCATTCACATTCCATGATAGAATTTTAAGCATCATTCTGAAAATGGTCGAAGCCCTTTAAGCATTTCGCGAAGACTCTCGCCAACCACCGACGTCTTCGGTCTTGCTCCTCCCACAGCTTCTGAGTATAATTTTTTCCCATTTGTTCCATTCTCCTCCTGTGGCATCTTCCCCTGGTGTGTCTCCAATCTTTGCTTTCCCGCAGCCCGAGTTATCCGTTGATCCTTAGGTTCTTGCATCAACAAATCCAGATCAGGCTCCACTTCTCTTGTAGCTCTGGATTGCTTTGGTTTCACCTCAGGAAGTTCTATTAAAGAATCTTCTAAAACACCTCCGACCGCACCTAGGATTTCCTCCCTTAATACTTCTTGACCTTCTTTTAAGATCCCCTCTTGAGGAGCCTTCTCCACTGAAATATCTTCAATAGGTAAAAGTGTAGAAGAGCGGGGTGAAACTGAAGTTTTTTTCAACACATTATTATAAAACTGTTCCGCCTTCTCCACAGAATTAATACGGTATCTCACATCCTCATAGCGTAAAACGATACCTGCAGGGACGTCCCACCTGAAAGGGATCTGCCTCCTTTTCAGCTCATTCACCAGGAAACCAAAATCTTTCCGATCCCTTAGCATCTTTGGAGGTAACTCTTTATAAACTCCAATTTGATTACCTTCATGCAAAACCGTAGTCTGGAAAGAACACTGCAGAATATCATTTCTCAATTTCCTCTCAGTAAAGTAAACCACCACATCTCTTGGCAGATTCCTCTGTTTCGCCACTCGTGAATTAGCTCTATACAGCTTATCAATTCTTTTATCAATCACCTCTGGATCAACTTTTAAAATCTTCGCCAACACCTCCACACAGGTTGCCCTCAAGTTCTCACGATTATTCTCCCTTAAGCCTCTTAGTCTTATAGCAAATTCCATATTCCGGAAATGAAGCATGGTAACCTCCTCCTCTAGTCTCTGGTTCTGCACCCCCACTTTAAACATCTGTTCCTTCACATCTTTTTTATTAGCTTCCACTTCCAGACTTAAATCCTCAACTTTTTTTTCAATCACCAGTAAGGCATCAGTAAGAAGTGTAGCCACTTTAGCCACGCTTTGATGTAATTCTTCAGTTTTTTCCTCCACCAACTCCTTCACTTCCCCCACCACCACCTTAATTTCTTTTTGATTTTTAGTCATTCTTTCATCCAGTTTGCTCATCTGCCCAGAAAGCTCTCCCAAATATTTGTGTATAAATGCTTTCAGATCTTCTGTTTCACTATCCTGTGACTGTTTTAGCTGTTTTGAAGCTGGGGCTGACTTTTCCTTTGTCTGGTGTGTGGGGGAATCCCCCCCCGTTCTCTTTGAAGCCATGCCTGAACAAAACTTAAATCTTGAAAAAAAAGAAAAAAATCTTCCTCCTTTTCCTGATCTCCCCAGTTTTACAAAAAAGGAGCAAAATCCATTAACTTTTACAATGGAGAGCTTGTAAAACTTGTAAATAAGCACAGTCCAGTTACAGGCAGGCACACTTTCTCTTTCTTATCACACTTTCTTCTTCCGCTTTCACTGACTCTGCTTTAATCAGCCGCCATATTCAGACACTTTTACGATCAAACAGCATTCTTTTCAAAGTTGAAAAAATCTTTAAAAAACCTTTTACTTATCAAAAAAAAGTTTTTAGGTCTCACCAAGTTAACCACCAATCACCTAGGTTTCAGCTTCGTTCGTTTGCGATTCCTCCCCGTCTTGTTCTGACAGGCAGAAGTCCCGCGCCGCTCGGAGATCCGGCAGGTTGAAGAGGGAGCTCCAACAGAAAGCGCTTGCCAAGGCTAGGAAAATGCCCTGGCTGCACTTTCTTGGGCTCAACCTGTTGCTGCCCACTCTTGCTCCCCCCTTATTCCAAAAGGGGAGCGTTCCGAGCCGCTTTTAAGCAAAAAAAGCGGCTGTACAGGCGGCGGGGGCGGCGGCCGAACGAGCAAGCCGCCCTGCGACGGAGCGATCACAAACCGGAAGTCTCTTGTGGTTCTTCTATGATAAATACTAAGTCATCTGCAAACGCCTGTAATTTATATTTTTCCTTTTCTATTTCCATCCCTTTTATTTCTATATCATGTCTAATATTTCTATTTAGCACTTCCAATCTCAAAATAAATAGTAATGGCGACAAAGGACATCCTTATCTTGTGCTTTTTTTAAACTGAAATTCTCTGTCATGTCTCCATTTACAATCACTTTTACAGTCTGTTTGGAATATATCGCCTTGATCATATTAGTAAATCTTTCTCCAAATTCCATATACTTTAATTGTAGTAACATAAATTACCAGTTTACGTTGTCAAATGCTTTCTGTGCATCTAATAAGATCAGCACCATTTGTTTTTCAGGATGTGCTTCATAGTATTCCAATGTATTCCAAATAATCCTCATCTTATTTTTAATTTAATTTAATTTGTCTCCTAGGTAGAAATCCATTCTAGTCTGGGTGTATAAACTCATTCAGAAATGTTGAATAGATTGTCAGAGAAATCCTATACCTGTATTTTTTACAATGTACCTGGCATACATAGGTATATCTTTATTCAAACCTTTATCTCCTAATTCAATTGTTTCTTAAATCCCAATTTCTTCAGGCCACATGCCCAGATTATAACATCAAATTAATTGAATTAAAATATAATATTATTCACCATATAAATAGAAATTGTTCAGAAATGTTCTTGACAAATATACAGCTCAATCCTATAAATTACTGTTGATGAATAGAAGGACAGTATTCTATTTCTAAGAAGTCCGCTGTTAATGGAATTTTTGTAAACACTCACGCTATAGCAATGCCTGGAAAAATATATCATGCTCTGAGTAAAAGCACAGTATTTCTAAAGGCACGGCAGCCTTTCTAAATTTTTGGGACTTACCTGGCAATATTTACTACATGATCAGCTTTTTTAGTCCGAGGGTTGATTCCTTGCAGAAGCTGTTCTAGTGAGGTAACAATGAGAGAGAGATGGCTTTCTCTTAAGAAATTCATGAAAAGGTTCTCTTTCTGTAAAGTTAGATTGAGCAGCCCAAGACAATACTGTACAGCCTTCTCCAAATGCTTTTTTCCTAAAGAAGAGGGAAAAAAATCAAACAAATAGATCACATTCATGATTCCCCCATAGTGGAGAAACGGGAATAATTCACAGTGAGTTTACACAACTACATTGATGGAGGCAACAGAAACAAAAAATCCTTCAAGAACTGCCAGTTTTAAGTCATCAGTCCCCCCCCCCCCCAGCCTTTATTAGAGTCAAGTAGATATTTCGATAACTTAAATAAGGAGAAACTTGCAACTTACCAGGGAAAGGTGCATAGGTATCTAGTTGTTTAACTCCTTCTTCCAACAAGCTAAGACACAATTCCAACATTGGTGATTCATTCAACAGATGATACATCAGGTTAAATCCAGGTGGTTTATAAGCTATTACTTCCTCTCCTAGAAAATGAAATGTACATTTATGTGTTATTTCTGAGATTGCAATTTACCAAAATAAATGTAAGTCTAATCACTATCATTTTTATTTTCTCCTTCCCTTTTTTCCATGTAAACTATTCAAACAAGTGCAAAATCCCTATTTTCCCACTAAATTCTTTCATCTATTCTTGAAACCTTGCCTTTTCTCTAAACTGCCCCCTTTTCTCTTCTTAAATCAAGTGAGCTAAAGCAAAAAACTGAATTCCCATCTTTATATGAACCATATAATCTTTCTTGGGATCACTTATTCCATCTTTTTCCCTTTTCCCTTTTCACTGCATCCCTCCTCTTCCCATTCTACTTCTAAGTCTCTCTTAAAATTTTCATTGCGGAAAATGATTTTTTAATACTCTTACAGTATTAAAAATGCCACTGCAGCTTAATTCTTCTTCACATTTAACGTTGTGCATGGAAATCTCATTGAACTATAAATATTCCTGCTTATGTTTTGAGAAGTACTTAGAATATAATTAGAAGTCATCAACAGATCAGGAAAAAAAACTCCGTGAGATTTTGTTGGCTTTCTTTCCCAGCAAGAGACCAACACTAGGTAAACAGAGATCAGCAAACAACATACCTTGCAAGTCCACATATTGGTCCACAAAATCTTCAAGCTGGGGTTCATAATCACTCAGCAATTTGTAAAAGACCTCCAGAACTACTTCAGCTACTTCCCACTGTCAAAAAGCCATGTACAAAGTATCATTAATTTGATTTTTTAAAAAGTTATAGTTTTAAAGTTATATTTTAATCCACTGAGTTGGATCAAATTTTAACCTGACAGAAGGAGCTTAATGAGACATTTCCTAATATAAGACTTGTTACACTGAAAGAAATCTTGAAAAAAATCTTTAATTCAACCAACTGCCAATAAGAAACAAGAAATGAAACAAGCTCCACTACATACATTGGCCAATACTCAGATTCTATAAAAATGAAATCCAGTAACATTGTATACATTAATTTCTTCAGTTTATTATTGTGCAAATAAATCCCAAAAGCACATTTTTTCAGATTAGCTGGTATAGGATTGCATTTAGAGAAAAAAGTCTTGAACTTCCATATGACTGAAAAAGTGGATTGGAATTTTAGGTCAGAAAGATGTAACAAAAATTATAATATTTAAATTATACAGATTTCAATGTATACACACGGGGAAGGAGCAATTAGTTTGCTATACAAGGTAAAAACAAATGGAGGTCTCAAACTTTAGTTTCCAGTTTAAAAGTTGAAACAGTGTGTTGAATCAGATCAGTAAAATATCTAGAAAGTTTAGCAGTAATTTCCCAGCATTTGCAATAATAACCTTACAGTCCTACCGCAGAACATATTCTGAGTTTTGACTTTCAGTACAAGGTCTGAGAAACCATAGATTTTATAACTCTATAATGGCTTTTAAAAAAATGATTCCATTATTGTTTAAATTTGCTGTTCACCATCCACAGCTATATGTTGAGGACAAATGGTTATCCAACATCATCTTAAAAACTTCCAGTGTTGGAGCATTCACAGCTTCTGGAGACAAGCTGTTCCACTGATTAATTATTCTAACTGTCAGGAAATTTCTCCTTAGTTCTAAGTTGCTTCTCTCCTTGATTAGTTTCCACCCTTGCTTCTTGTCCTACCCTCAGGGGCTTTGGAAAATAGTTTGACTCCCTCTTCTTTGTGGCAGCCCTTGAGCTATTCGAACATTGCTATCATGTCTCCCCTAGTCCTTCTTTTCATTAAACTAGCCATACCCAATTCCAGCAACCCTTCTTTATATGTTTTAGCCTCCAATCCCCTAATCATCTTTGTGTATTCTGTACTCTTTCTAGTCTCAACATTTTAACATGGCGACCAAAACTGGATGCAGTATTCCAAGTGTGGCCTTACCATGGCATTATAAAATGGTATCAACACTTCACGTGTTCTTGATTCTAACCCTCTGTTTATGCAGCCTAGAACTGTGTTGGCTTTTTTGGCAGCTGCTGCACACTGCTGGCTCATATTTAGATGGTTGTCCACTAGGACTCCAATATCCCTCTCATAGTTACTACTGCTGAGTGAAGTACTATATATACTGTACCTGTGCATTTATTGTTATTACTATTGCCATAGGATTTTTCAAAAGAATAAGATTACAGAAGTATTACATAATTAAAATAAAGATGTTACAAAGACAAATTTGCATAGATTTGTAGCAATATACCTTACAAGAAGCAATGTTTACCTTTTCAGCAGCTCTCCGGTAGGCCCTGGTCCGAAATCGAAGAAATATAGATTCTCTCAGAAAATGAAGGTACGGCTCAAATCCTGGTGGGCGCAGTCCAGCACCCAGGTTAGAAGGAAATGAACTCTCTACCAGGGTACTGATGAGCTGGCAGAAGGCACGAGTTAAAGGATATTCCTCACACCGGGATTCTACTTCATTCAATTCAACCTTCCAAAAACGTAAGTCAAATTCCAAACATGTTATTTTTTAAACACAATGGCAACACACCATCTCATTTAGCACTCTTAAATAAGTTCATGCAAATGCTTCTTCGTTTTCTCAAGGGTCCTTCATCAAAAAGGAGCCTGGATAGCTCAACAGACTAAATAGCCTGTTATTAACATTCAGCTGTCTGCAATTATTGCAAGTTCGAAGCTCAAGGTTGACTCAGCCTTCCATCCTTTCTAAGGTAGGTAAATTGAGGACCCAGTTTGTGGGGGCAATAAGCTGACTCTGTATAAAATATACAAAAGTATGAAGGCTATTGCTTAACGCATTGTAAGCCACCCTGAGTCTCTGGAGAAGGGCGGCATATAAATCTAATTAAAAAAAAACCAATTTACAATTTCAGTCTATAGTGTTTAATCTAATAGACAGATAATTTATTGTTATTCACAGAATCTACAAATGCTGTTCCACTGTGAATGAGGGACTGATGAACCTACAGGTAGTTCTCAATTTACAACCACTCATTTAGTGACTGAAGATGAAACAGCTGGTGTGCTAGAAATAGAAGATTTGGAATTAAGAGCACATGACCTGAGATTTTGGTGGCATGGTTCCCTGGGATACAGCAAAGTCAAAATTAATGTGAATTAATTATATTTTTAATTAATTAAAAATCAGATTATTGTAGGCACAAAGATAAAAAGAGTCAGCAAAGCCTATAATGAAGGAATAGTTGGTGAAGATGATGGAAGTTACTGAAGATGGCTAAGTTGGCTTCTTTGATTAGAGAAAAAGCAAAATTTCTGTTAATTTCTGACTATAAACCTCTATGGACTTTTTGAGGAAAACAGACAAAATAAACTTGATTTAGGGTTCTGGTGATTAAATAGTATAGATTATATATTATAGAAATAAGAGAAACATGTTGTAACTTTAAAGAGGTAATTTATAATTTTATTTATAACTGCTGTAAAGAACATCAGAAGCTACTCCTCTGTATCTTTTTTCAATTTTTATTTTACTTTCTTTCCTTTCTTTCACTTTTAATTTTCTCTTAAGGGTTTTTTCTTTTAATTTATATTAGTTTTTATTTATTTTATCTTTCCTTTTTAAACTTAATAAAATGAGAGAGACAGAGACAGAATGGGTTATAAAGAATGGAATTCAAATCTTCAGAATCGTTTTCATTAATAAAACTTGTTAAGTTGCCTTCAGGGAAATTACCTGAAAAAAATGGGGTGGAGGAAGTAGATAAATTTTGGAAAGCTTAGAACTGTTCTGTTCTTCTTTAATATTTAAGGCTCCAAACCATCTTAAACAATTCCAAATTAAATGAAAATATAATTGTCGTAAGCCAGTAGGCGGCAATACAAAATTTCCAAATAAATAAATAAAATAATTACAAAAGGACGTAGCTGCAATGAGTATCACTATTTTCATACTTACAAGTTCATTCCATTGTATCCAGAAAATAAGGAAGATTTAAATCTGCGCAGATCAGATTATTGTTCCTAGATTTTAAACTAGAGTAAGGCTCTAGTTAATGATATAATGGATTTTTGATAGATTTATGTTGTTTTCTTGTGATTAAAAAAGCAGTATATTTTCAAGTGTCAGGCACAAGCAACCAGATCCTCACGTGAAAGATTCAAGCTTACTACTTTATTCCTATTACACAGGAATTGCCACATATTGCCAGCATAAGCCTGTGAACAGGTAAGGTTCTATACAACTCTAAGAACCAATGTGTATGTATGTGTGTGTCTCAGTGTCAGTCCTGGCCCTCTTGCAACTGTGCAAGAATTCAAGGCTAAATCTATGATTGAGGCATCCCCCTGCCTGTGGGTATTTCCCAACATCAAGATACTGAAAGATAAAACTGTCTCATGTTATATAATCAAATATTCATCAAAAATAGAATAAGTGCAGACAATTTACCTCGATACCAATGACTTGCCTTTGGCCTGGAGTTCTTACAGTCTGCAATATCTTCCAAAATAAATGGGAGAGAAATGAAATGTTTGTCACTATTAGCAAAATATTAAAAAAATGAACTACTGTTGAATGTAAATACCATTAGTGACAGGTCCTGCACCAAAATTAAAATACCTGCACTCTTCTTTTTATACTTTTTTTGTGTTTACTAAGTATATATTTTGTTGACAGAATTTTGAGTTTAAAAGGTTTCCCACTAAATATGTAAAAATCCTTCTTATTTCTTATATACCATCAGATATTTTGTTTTTCTATCATTTACTTCCCATATACTAGCAGGAATTTATAATATAAAGGAAAACATCATACTGAAGTTGGAAGGGCATTCAGGAACTCAGTTTTGCTCGATACATTTTCTTATTCTGCAGGCCAATTTTCCAAATTAGAAAACATAAATTAAGTTGGACAAGTATCGAGCAGAGATAAACTTCCCCTTATAAGTTACCTGTGTGTATTCCAATGACTGCCATAGTGAAGCAGCAATTTCTGGAGATTTCCCAAAGGCTGAGAGAGTTTCTAATAATTCTGCTTTCAAAATTGGATGTATACTGCATTGCAGAAGTCCCAGAATAATAACTACTGGTGTCCACTGAGGATGTTCACAGAGAGCCAATCGGGCATTTTCACTCTGAAAAATTAAGAAAAACTATCATTGATGTTTAATGATATACATAAGATTAAGCCTTGTCAGCTACAATGTCCATTGTAACACTGTGAATTGTAACATTGTCTTACACATTATTTTTCTCACACATTATTCTTCACCAAATTTACCTTCAGTTAAACTAGATCTATGGCCACCTCTTAGCTCCTTTTGCATTTACTTCTGGGGCCAAATATGTCAGCGACTATTGAATAAAGTAGCAACTGAATTTCTTCATATGTCAAGTAACTACCTACCCATTTCACAATTGTCTTAGTAAGCTGCAGAAAGGCAATTAATCCATCCTGTTCTTTCTGTGTGATGCCTCTGAGAGGAAGATGACGATATTGAATGCTCTCAGCACTTGGCAAATCTTTACGTAAATGTTCATGGTACAGCATCAAGGAGTGGAAGAAGTGCTCCCAAGAGACAGGACTTCCACCTGCTCCTTGGATGTTTTCCGCTGAATGAAAAAAAATCCATAATGTAGATTATATTAAATAAATACATAGGTGAAAAATATAAACAGGTGAAAAAAATATTTTCCTAAACTCAATTTCATTGAGTGACTAAAATAATTTAGACCCAAACTAAGCAACCCATTCTAAGGGAGGATTGCATATTAAAGCTCCCCGAATAACTAGAGATTGCTTCCTTGTTTGATTCTTTTCCTTAAAAAGACTTCCTTTATCATCTCTTGCTTTAGGATCTTTACTGTTCAGTTTATTTTTATTTTTTTACTTCTATTGTTAGTTACCACTCATTGCTACAATGCTGCAAATATATGCCAGCTTATTTTCAAAGAGGAACACAAAGAATGCAAATCAGAATGGCAGAATTTATTCATACTCACTTCTATTTCTTAAGGTACTACAAATGGAAAGAGATTTATTCCTCCTTGTTCCCATCTCAGACTCCCAGATTAGCTGAGTAATTGTTCTCTTATATTTATTATTAGTTATTATTGATTCTCCCTGTCCAAAGTCTGTTAGCTCTCCTTGTCCACTCTAGACTAGCTCCCTGGAAAACTGATTTGTCCTCAGCGGTACCTAATAAACAGCAACCAATCACCTACAATTGAAAATCAGCAGGTTTTCAAAAATTATCTTTTTGCTGAACTGAGTTGAGTCCATAGTATCTCAAAGCAAACAGCTGTCATCACTCTTCTCTACTCCACTACAAGCTGCTCCTCGTTCACTGACATTATATATGAACAAAATTACCAAAGGTATAATTAAAAGCGAGTTAATTATCTCATTTTGGATCTTATGTGCAAAAAGCCAGAAATCATATAAAACAGAGAGAGAAAAATGTTTGGTTTACCAATTATTTAAAAAAATCAAGCTTTTTATGAAGTATCAATCTTTCAGGAATTATACTACAAACAAGGATTTCCTAGTGATGATATCCCCATAAAAATGTGAGTTAATGAAAGAAAATAAAGAATGTAAAGATCAAGGATAGCATATGTACCTTTAAACTTTTATCTATTTGGTTCTTTCATTTAAGCAACATGTTCCAATTAAAAATGCATGGAATTTTCACCTAATTAACAAGCTTTATTAGATACGCTAAACATTAACTTGAAATGTCTTATGAATAGGCAATACAAAGGGGTGATAACATAATACAGGTAGCCCCCGACTTACGTCCACAATTGGGCCCAACATTTCTGTTGCTAAGCAAAGTTAAGTAAGCTTTGCTTCATTTTACAACCTTTCTTGCCACACTTGTTAAATGAACCACTGCAGTTGTTAAATTAGTAACCCAGTTGTTAAGTGAATCTGGTTTCGCCTTTGATTTTGCTTGTCAGAAAGTCATAAAAAGTTATCACATGGGACACAGCAACCGTCATAAATATGAACCAGTTACCAAGCATCTGAATTTTGATCACATGATCATGGGGATGCTGCAAAGGTTGTAACTGTGAAAAATGGTCAGGTCAGGTTTTTTCAGTACCAAATTAAGTCGAGGATTACCAAATTCAGTACCAAATTAAGTCGAGGATTACCTGTAAATATGCAAAGCTTCAATCTAAGTGTTTACAACAACTGTTTCCCTGAAGACACTTGTTCTTAGGATTATGTTTATGTGTGTTTACAGTGAATGGAAATAAAACATCAAAACATTCAGCCTATGTGGTGCTATATTTCTTACCATGAGTACTACCATTACCCTTTAGCAAAGTAAAGCAATAATGAGAACAGCGGGGTCCATTGGCCAATCCCTGGAGCATTTTCAGATAAGGAATATAAATTGTGGAAGGAAGCAGGTCTCCCATTTGTCTAACAAACTTTGATAAAACAACCTGCAATATAAACAAAGATTCATCTAAGTAGGAATACCTACCCAAACAAAATCTTGACATTTCTTTTGAAATATTTCTGGTTATCACATACAGGTAGTCCTTAACTAATGACCACAATTGGGACCAACTTTTTCATTGTTAAGTGATGTAGTTGGTAAGTGAATCACCCCTAATTTTATGAATTTTTGCAACGGCTGTTAAGCAAGTTACTGTGGTCATTAAGTGAATCAAATCAGTAAGCAAATCCACTCCTGCCACCCCATTGACTCTCCTTGTTGGAAGCCTCCTGTGAAAGTTGCAACAACCCAGATGCGGCCCTCAATGAAATCAAGTTTAACACCCCTGCCATAGAATTCAACAGATACTTCCTCTGTCAGTGCCTCAAAAATGCAGCAGGGATGGGAATATAAATAACATGTCAATAAATGAATGGTGTACCAGAAGTAGATCTACAGCATCCAAAACTTTCATGTTTCCCTCAAAAACTCTTGAAAAGTGATAGACGGGAGTGTACTAAATAATAATAAATATACAGTTCTAGTATTTTTGTCTCCATTCACCCACATATACGCCAGGTCAAATGCCTACCCAGCAGGGGTTTAAAAGATGGTTCTTCCACTGAATATTTCTGATTACTATACAGATGATTATACTAAGTATGCATTTATCTCTCTCAAACTCAAAAAATGTCTGAACTTATATTGGAGATTGGGTTGCATTTTATTTTTAAAACAGTGAGCAAAACTAAAACTACACAACGTTTATGTAATATTTTAGGTAATCTTTATAACTACCATACTTTTCTCCCCCTTAAAAGTGAGTGAAAATTGCAGTGCGTCTTATACACCGAATTTAGCCAAAGCTCCACCCATCCACCGGCCTCCACCCTTTGGTCATTTTCGGCCTTCACGCATTGCATTTTCGCCCTCCGCATGCCCGTTGACTGGAACCGGCCAAAAATGTGACGTGCGGAGGCCAAAAACACGACATGCAAAGGTGGCAATTGGCGGCAATGTGCTGTGACGATCCATGCAGCCTGGAACGGGCCTAAAACCAGCATGCAGAGGCCGAAAAAGCGACCCGTGGAGGCAGCAATGGGCTCTGGCAATCCCCACAGCCTGGAACAGCTGATTGGTGGTATTCCAGGAGGCTGATCCAACCACCAATCAGCTGTTCATGCTAAATCAGGCTGCAATAACATGCTGAAACTAACCAGGCTGTTTGCTGTTTGCTGCAGACGCTAGCCAGATGAATACTGATGGATGCTGGTAGGCAGAGGCAAAAAATTTTTTCTTGTTTTCCTCCCCAAAAACTAATATGCATCTTATACTCCAGAGTATCTTATAGTCTGAAAAATACGGTACACTTTAAGCAATCCCGAAACGTAGAGACTGATATTTACAGAGGGAGTGGGAAAAGGGAATTAACAATCCACTATAATTTCAATAAAAGGAGGTGGTGTGCAATAACTTCTTCTCAACAGGGCTCTTCTTTTAATAGTGGACACAGTCAACAAAGATGTTTCAAGAAAGCTATCTAAATTAAACGAAGGCACTTCAAATCACAGGCATTCCAAATAAAGAAGTCATTTTTCTAACCTGACGCTGAGGTGGTCTTTGATGGGCTATCCCAAGATATGATCCTATGATAGTGGAGCTCTGCAAAGAGTCTGAGGGACACCAATATTCAAGAGCAAATTCCAGATTAAAGGGATCTTTCTTGTATAACTCAGCAATCTGTAAATGAAGAAAAATAAAAATTTAAAAAAATGTATTTCAGCAAATGTACAGGTAGTCCTTAGTTAATAACAGAAATTAGGATTGGAATTTCTGTTGCTAAACAATGCAATTATAAACCATAATGTCATGTGACCACACCAAGGAATTTGACATAATTCCTATACACGATCACTTAAGTTTAAGTTATATGCTCTTTTAAAATCTGTGAATCTTTTCAGATGTTAATGAGCAATTATGATAAAGATGATAAACTTACATTCAGATATTCTACAGGTCAATACCGAGAAAGGCAGGAAAGAGAAGGCTAATGAAAGAAAGTAGGAAAACTAAACAAAAGCATACAACAGAAAGCAAGAAAGCTATCTCCCTCCACTGCCATTCTTTCGGCTATGTTTAACACATTCGTTTTATGCCGAGAAAATATATCCCAAGAAACAGGAGCCAAACAAAAATTGTGTTGGCTTAATGAGAAGTAATTGCATATCATTTCTCCGTAAACCAATATAGAAAGCTCATCTTAAGAAATAAAGGGGAGATTAAGCCCTCTTATGTTACTTTGCTTCCAAAGAAATTAGTCTATATTTAGCAAGAAAAACAAGCTCTTTACTGTTCATAAAACAGTTTCTTCTTCCTTAAAGTAATGATAGGAGTGGAAAGCATAGTTAGACTTCACATTAAGCACAGCAATAGTAGTGCTTGGTGTGAAGTAGTGTTTCCCAAACTTTTTGACAATAAATTTATTAAAAATTATATTAAAAATAAAAGCTACAAAAACTACAAACCACTATTGGCTGGCGATTTTTGGGAGCTGAAATTTACCCATCTTGAAATTGAGAAACATGCTGTAGACACTCAAGCCCACATTCATGAACTTGTTTACAGCAGAACTTCATAGACACAGCTACATAAAAAAATGCAAGGCAATATTTGTACAGATTTGCTTTTTGAAGAACAAAGAAATCAGGTATTTTGTCTGCTCTGAGGTTTAAATTCTAGGTGAGAGGGCAGACCAATCTTTCCAGAAAGAAATTTTAAAAACATGGTTTAGTTATAAGATCTACTTCTGTTGTTTTCTTTATTCTTAAAATGTTGTGCCCCGAGGAAATTAGGTTAATAAAAAAGTGATTTATATAAACATAGATATTTATATATACATAATATATACATAAATATATGTAGTTAAAAATACATTTTTAAATAAATTTTAACATAAACATTTGCTGTGTTTTTTTAAAAAAAAGAACAAGTACTATTAAAAACAAGAACATTAACTTACTAAAAGCATCAGATGTTCTAAATCCCTTCTAACAGATATAGGTGGCTCATTACCCATCTGTATACTCATATGAATCATACGAGCATCTTCATCAGCACGGTTTCTCAGTTGTTTCACCTATACAATTGGTCAAGCAAATAAAGAAAGAAAAAGAAAAAAAATCTATATGGTTTATCACCATTAACATTTTAAACTTGGACAGAATAAATGAACAAAAGGAAAGAGTATTTTGTTAACTAAACATGAGAACTATCCTGCTTGATTAGCTTAAGGCCCGTCTGAATCCAGCATTTTGATTCAATCACTGAGTCCCTACAATTAGTATCTCAATCCAGAAATAATATTGAGCCTTAAGAACAATAATCCTGAATACTTATCCAAAGCCCTTTAAAGAGATTTGTATTTGTCAGTATGTAAAAATCACATTAATATATGAACATTTAACATACCCTATATATAAATAAGGCAAGAAAAAACTTCTGACACTATTCTACATGTGGAAAATGTAGAAAGTTAATCATACAATTATAACTCCCATTGAAATCAGTATTCTATCTCTGAAATATTTTATATATAATCCAAAAGATTGTCCCAAAGGAGCTTTTTAAAAAGGCAAGTGGACTTTCTTGTTTTTTCCTTGAAGACGTTTTGATTCTCATCCAAGAAGCTTCTTCAGTTCTGACTGAATGGAATGGGGAATGGAAGGATTTATATTCCTTGCAGTCATCTGGTTAGCACTCTCTTTGAGTGTCATTAAGGCCACTTGGGAGTTTATCTGTGCCCTCAGGGTCACCTAAAATGGGTGTTCCAAGAAGGTTCCATTGAAGACACTCCAGTGATTATAAGAGGAATGTTGTAAAGAGTCAATGAACAGGTAATCATTAAATGAGGACCATTTATAACTATAGATTAATAAAATACAACAATTTGAGTTATTCCAAAGAACTTAAATTCTGACTAGTTATATAAGAAATAGAGATGAAGAAAAATATTTAAAGTATTTTAATATATTTGGAAAAGAATATAGAGATTTTTTGCTTTTTAATTAAGTCTATATTTAGATGAATAGTCAAATAACAGATAAGTTGTTATGCCTGAATATTGTTTGAAGGACATGTCTCATTCCACATTTATTTTTAAATCATTATTTTTTTCTGTTTCTAATCTTTTCTAAAACGTTTAGACATTTAGACCATAAAAACATTTTTTAAGTCTGTGTAAAGAAATTACACTGAAATATATATATATATGTATAATTAGATTTATATGCCACCCTTCTCTGGAGACTCAGGGCGGCTTAGAATGCGTTAAGCAATAGCCTTCATACTTTTGTATATTTTATACAAAGTCAGCTTATTGCCCTCACAAACTGGGTCCTCAATTTACCTACCTTAGAAAGGATGGAAGGCTGAGTCAACCTTGAGCCTGGTGAGATTTGAACTTGCAATAATTGCAGACAGCTGAATGTTAATAACAGGCTTTTTTTAGTCTGTTGAGCTATCCAGGCTCCTCATATTTGGTCTATTTATATTCAAGATAAGTCTACCTTAGCTCTCTCCCCATGAAACTTACTTTCATTGGCATGAGGGTAAGGAAATCTGTGATAAGGTTGTGGATTCTACGGATGTAAAATTCTTCCTGATAAAAGTTTTCTGCTCTCACTACAGATTCAGTGAGGAATAGAAAAACATTGTCTGCAATTGCTAACTCAGCCATTGCTTCATCAGCTTCAGTGAATTCCGCAAATGCTGCAGAGAAGAAAGAACAGAAGAAGCATGTCACAACACATCATAATTCATAGGAAATATCAGTTAGCTCTGCCATTTTAATCAGTGGAATTTATTTATTTATTGGTTCGATTTATATGCGGCCCTTCTCTGGAGACTCAGGGCGGCTTACAGTGTGTTAAGCAATAGCCTTCATACTTTTGTATATACCTTAGTATGGCTTTCGCCCCCCCCCGTCCCCCAAGCGGTGTTCTTTTTTATACAAAGTCACCTTATTGCCCCCACAATCCAGGTCCTCATTTTACCTACCTCAGAAGGATGGAAGGCTGAGTCAACCTTGAGCCTGGTGAGATTTGAATTTGCAGTAATTGCAGGCAGCTGGTGCTAGTTAACAGCACTTTAGCCTGCTGCGCCACCAAGGCTCTTGTGTGGCACCAAGGAATGTGTGCAGATCTGCTTCCTTCATGGAAATGAAGGCAGGGGAGTGGAATTGAGTTCCTTGACTAAATACCACTTTTAATCAAATTTACCTGTCACATCAGAGAAGTGTGAAATTCCACGCAAAGTTAGCGCCCAAGCTAACCTAACAGTAGCTTGAAGTCCTGGTAGTTTCCAAGGCCGAGATTCCTGAAGGCGTGTATGGATTGCTGCTATATACTGTCTCTCTGTTAGTAGCGGCAACTGGCGCATCAGTTCTAGAGCAACAGTAAAAAGTATCTACCAATGAAATGGTCCAATTCCATTGAAAATTTAAAAAAAAATACTTAATTTGTCTAATTTTATACTATATTAGATCATGGATACACATTGTTCAATGTGTATCATGACTGCTTTCAAGCATGCAAATCACATTATGGCTTAGTGTGGTACAGAAGCGCAACCAATAAAAAGTTAAATTCAGAGATAAAATAAAATGTACACTGGATTTCCGTTTTAACACAAATGGGAGTTCTGTGAATAAATGCATAGCTCTTATTTAGTATTATACTTCTTTGAAGTGTAGAGTGCAGTTCTCTGCCAAAGAAAAGTTCGCTATAAAGCTAATTGACTAATGAAACATTTGATCATAAATTCTTCCAGTTTAGATTATGTTTATTTTTCAGAAGACTTTAGACAGTTTTATATGTACCTAATAAAAATCAAAAGCATCCTCCATCTTCCCTATTGTTTTTGTGTTAATTTATTCAAGCTAATATTCTTCTGGTAGAAGTAATGACATTCTTAAGCTTTACCCCAAATTATGGAATTTAGAGTACAGGTAGTTTTTTACTTACGACCACAATTGAGTCCAAAGATTCTGTTATTAAATGAGACATTTGTTAAGTGAGTTATATCTCATTAAATCTTGTGATAGTCTGTCCTAGCCTTGTTAGGAAGTAATCATTTCAGTATGCAAAAGTTGCTAAACATTCTTCTCATATCTGAGAAACTATCCTTTTTTAAAAAAAACCTACCATAGACTCATAGGAATATAGCAACTAAGATAAATATGTAAGCAATTAATATTTTATTTATTAATAGAGATTTAATTATAAATGAATTATGTATGAATGGCACATCTTTCAGTACCAATTAAAATGGAAAATATTACCGTCTCGATCTTCAGTGACCTGTTCCAGAAAGCTGACATCAAAACAATACAGAACAGCCAAAAGTAGTGCCAAGTTTACTCTGTCCAATGACCCATCAGCTTCTACAGTTACTTTCTCCAAATAACTAATAAGGATTAAAATATCATCACGACTTAGTGATGACTGGCAAGTCCAAACAAACAAGCTTTCAGCCAATGCCTGCCGACACTCCTTGATAAGATCAGCAACCTAGTTCAAAATAAAATATTATTACAATTGCATAGCTATACAATTATTACATTTAAAAACATGCAATTTTATAATGTGCCATTCTATAACTGAACTAATCAAGAAGCATTTAACACATAATAGCAGAGAAAGGTGCAGGATCAGCAAGAGGCCAGTTCACTGCTAAGCCAAAATTGTTGTGACTTAGGCTGATCTCTGAGGCTAAGCAAGAAAGTCTCTGACTAAAATTAAGGGAACTGCCTGGGTATTACAGAGCTACTGGTGGGAATTGGAAGAAAGCAATGCTAAACCATTTCTGTGACACTTTCAATAAAATTGCATCATCAGGAATTGAAAGCAATATTACATTTTGTCTTAATAGAATAACAATGGGACTGAAGTATGAGAATTCAAGTTCACACGCATAACACTAATTTGCAATTTAGTATGCCATATATGGACTGCATCTACAGTACAATATATATTTAAAACATTATATCTATATGTTATATACACATACATTGGTATTATAAGTAAGAGGCAACTGGCTAGAATCTTCCATGCAGTCATGTCACCCAATAACAATTTTTAACACTATAAATTACCACAGATTTTAGTATTCAATTTATAACCATTGAATTAATTTCAAATTGGTGTTGGTTTGTGTCACACACATACACACACACATACTGTATATAAATTATTCTTCCAAATACTGGAGAAATTGTCAAAAAAATATATGAAAATTTTATACTCTTTTGGCTAATTTTTTTGGGAGAGATAAGTATCACTAAACAAAGAATTGAATGCTCTCCAGAGTTAGGCTTCTTGCATTTATTTACAGGCCAAACCTTAAGTTCTTTAAAAATGAAGAATTGATTACTGTTATCTATTTAATTTTAGCAAAGCAATCGTGATATTGGGAAATTCTAGATAACATAACAATTGTGAATTAGAAAAGCTTTTTCAACTGCCACATTAGGGGGAAAAAACCACATTTGTTTATTAAATTTATATGCCACCCATCTCACTGTCAAGCAGCTTGTAAGCATCTTAAAAACAGAGAGACAAACATTAAATATTATTATTAAATTAATGAGACTTCAGAAGCAGGAACCACAATTTTATCAAATTTGGTTGCATTATTCGATTTACCTTAATAGGTTATAATTTAGTAAACTCTTTATTATAATAAATTTTGACATCTATAGTAGCCATCTCTTGGTGCACATAGATTTTTTAAAAATTTGTATCTTTTTTTGTTTACATGTATCTTGGATTTATGTTACTGTGGTTACCTGATACTGCTTGAAATTTTAAAAAATGCTGCTTTTCTAACTGTATTCTGATATTAAAAGTATTTTAAAATTAATTACCTCTTTGCGATGTTTCTCACTACCCAGGCCTCGCTCTTTCTGTAATTTTTCAAATTCAGTGTTCACATCAATTTGAGATACCAAAGTCAGAATTTTATGAGTTAAACCCTGCTCCATCAATTCATCTGTAAACTGTGTTGTTATGGACACCAATTCAGGACTGCAATTGAAAGAGAGAATTGTGTCATAACTAACTTTATTTTGGCATGCTGTTGATACTGTAGAACATTAGAAATTACGTTATACCAACAATATTAGACTTTCAAGAGAACACATATATCTTTTTAAGTGATAAAAGTTGGAAAATTCACATGGGAAAATATTCAAACTGGGTATCCTTCACATAGTTTAAAAATGATGTAAACTGCTGTACTACCTCAGCTTTTTTTAACTCATCAGCCTCCTGCATGTATACACTAGACACAATAGAGCCAAAATGGAGATGTCAAAATAAAGACTATTATGAGGAAGACAAAAAGATCAAAACAATACATAATATATTATATAACTATGTAATGCTATATGCATATTATATAAAATAGATGCAATTTTCTCTTCGACTACAAAAATCAGGCTTGGAAAATCCAAGTTCAAAATAAATATGCATCTAAGGTTTTTCCAATCTCTGCTGAAGAGACAGACCTGAGCTCTAGTGTCCATGTCTTGCCTCGTCGAGACTGGATAAGTGTTCTCAATGAATTTGCAATGCATCGCTTTCCATCCCAGTATAAGAGAACAGCTACTAAACCCCTAGTGAGACCTGGAAAACGAGGCTGCTGATGTTCTCCTAAAAAGGAAAATAAAGTTGCAGTCACACATGAGGTCACAGTTCTGATGCTTTTCATTTTCTTGTTTCTCCTGTACCCAGTTTCAAATAATAGGGAAGGGGAGCAGAATATATGGAATATTCCTTAATAAAATGCTCAAGTTCACCTCTGACTCAGTCCTCTCCAATTTTGTTCCCATTATTAATACTCTAAAAACAGTAACTAAGGGGACAGCCCTCTTCTCTGCCATGTATAATCTGACTCTGTATCATGGTATTTTTTTCCAATTCCTACAGAAAAAAATTGGAAAGAACAACCAATTTCTCCATCAAAACTGGAAGTGTGACAACTAAGCACTTCACAATACCATTATAGCTCAGTAATAGAGCATGTAGCTTACACAGTAAAACATTCCTGTATCCTAGCTCTATTTCACTATAGTTAGTAGCCTTTCTCTACTATTTCACTAGATACTATACATGTACTTTCAAGTTGCTCTTAGTAACCTAAAAATAAACGCTTTTAAGGCTTAAAGACACACACAAAAAATAAGTCACTACTTTTCAAAGCAACATATTATTTAAACTTGTTATTAAAACACATGATTTTAATATTATATTGTGTTTTTATATCCCGTAAGCCACCTTCAGTCGCCATGAGCAAGTAATTGTATATATATAAAAAATAAATAGTAACTGGCTTTTGGTAAGAAAGTTATATGGGACTATTTTTCAATCTAAAAGGAGTAACACAGTTTTTATGCATATTCTAGGATCTTCTCAGCCTGCCTAGCTTATTTTACTAGTATAATGAGTCAAATACAACCAACAATTCCTTCTGGATACATAGTTAATACTTAACTATACTTAAAGCTGGACATATAATATGATGTAACCCATGTGTATTTATTTTCATTTGAAAAAAATATATGCTGCCCTTCAAAACAAAATTTTCTTAGGGCAAGTTTGCAATATTTGAAAATCATATATGAAAATGTATAATGTATATACAATAAAAGCATGGACAGACACAATTTTAAACACTCTACTAAAACAAGTGTAAACATTAAATATTAAATACTTTCATATGTATTTAATATGTATTATCATAGATGCTAGTAAAGTTTTAAAACATCTCTCTCTAGTTATTAAAAAAAGAGATACTAGCTGTGTCTTGCTCAAGAATTTTCTAATCCACGGTTGCTGGATTAGGTTATTACTTTTGCAGAAAAAAACACTATTCCTAGCAAGCACTGTATCTCAGCATAGGAAAGTACCTGGAACAAGATGCTTGATATACTTGAGCATTTGGCATTTATAGGAATTCTGAACAGAATCAGAAAATAAAAGAAGTGACAGTTGGGTCTCATCACATTACCAGCCAGGAGAAGTTCAACAGCTGCCAATTCTCCAATATCAAAAAGATCACTCAGAATAAAGGCCTCTTTGATGAGCTGTTCGGGTAACAATCGGGTCCCCTGTTGGCCTTGGATAGCAACTCCCTCAGTATTTGCTTTCTGAACTTTTTCATGCTGTTGGGCATTCTTTGGCTGCAAAATAATTTTTAAAAAATGCTTAATTATTGTCAAAGATACATTGAAATTTTTTTAGTAAAATACAGCTGCAAAGTATTGTACTAGGAAATACAAAACACACTGTTTTATGGATAGAATGTTCTAGGGAATGCTGAATTAGTCAACTTTTCTTCTGGAATGCATCAGAATGTGGTTGGATAATTTGAAAATTTGGTAGAAACATAGATAATTTCAGTATCTCCCATAAAATTCTGCCCATGAATGAATTCTGCAAATGTGCATGAAATATTTTAAATCACTGATCAGACTCCAATATATTTCACATTTCCAACATCTTTCATACAGTAAAACATAATCTATAACTGATTTAGACTGACTGTGATTGTTCATTGTACTATATCAGGGGTGTCAAACTCGATTTCATTGAGGGCCGCATAAAGGTTGTGTTTGACCTCTGGGGGCTGGGGTGGGCATGGCCAGTTCAGTGTTACTCGTATCAGGGGTGCCTGTGGTGGCCTGAGTGCTCTGCCAGAGAAACAAGCTCCCGAGATCAGTTTTCGGCTTCCAATGGTCTCCTGCAACCTTCTGCCAGTGAAAACGTAGCTTGGGAGCCCATTTTCACTGGCAGAAGCACTGTAGGCCGGTCCTTCGCTGTTTCCAGGGTAGCCCCACGGGCCAGATCTAAGTACCCTGTGGGCTGGATCCGGCCCCTGGGCCTTGAGTTTGACACCCCTGTACTATATTGTAATAATGTCTACTTAATTTTAGATTGTTTTTAGGTCTCTACTCACCATGCTCTGTGAAGTATGGATTATTGGTTAACACGTATATAAAATATCCTGACTATGTGTACCTAACACATATGCCTTATTTGATGGACAATATATAACTGCATACTGTTTTGCAAGGTGGTATCTAGATTAGATATCTCAGTTTTCATAAAATATACAGGTATATTTAGTTTAAAACTTGTCTTTGCTCACACTTAACATACTATCCAAAATGTGCCAAAAACTGGCCAATATCTTTGTCATTAACATGGATTGTTGAATGTGGCATAACTAAGATTAACTTTGCTAACCTAACCCATCATCATGATGGGTGATGGATATCAATGGATATCTACAGGGCCCATTGTCTAAATTATAGGACAGAATTTTGCTTTTCAACAGGTCATTCAGCTATTTTCTTAGCACAGAAATCATTATTTTAGTTATTGGGCTAATCTATTTTTCTCAAGTGATCTGTCATTTCCCATTTAACTTGACTGCTTTGGGCAATGTTACATTCTTCTTTAAAAATACTACCAAAAATCCCTTCTCCTTATCTAATACCAGTTTGTGATGTAAATGTCTATGAAGAAATATTACCTTCACTGCAATATTATTAAAATACTTCATTCTGACAACATTACATAAAGTTTTAATTCAAGTAAAATACAAAGCATACTTTAAGGAACAAGAATAATGCCTACATAACTCTTTTTTACACATCTGCTAATAAAATAAAAGTTTGTTTACCGGATTTCTGAAGAGTGATATAAAATCAGCTTTGTGTTTCTTTAAAATCTGGTCAAGAAGATGAATTGCTTCAGATTGCCTTTTCCATATAGCATTAACCACTGCCTGCCAAATGTCTTTGTATGGCCCCCACAAACTGGCAGCTGAAAATAATAGAGGTGTTGCAATTAAATAAAATTATGATAAAGCATTGCTACATTGCAAACAACACTTACAAAAAACATTTAAATTACATTAATTATAAGTGACGGCAGTAGCAAGAGGTCAGCTGCCCCATAGATACCGGTTGCAACAACAGTAACAATAAGTCATAATAATTGCTTTAGTCATAAATAGCCACATCTTAAATGAGATTACAGGTAGTTCTTGCTTAACAACTGCCCTGTTTAATGACCATTTAAAGTTACAAAGATGCTGAAAAAGGAACTTTATTACCAGTTCTCACACTTATGAACATTGCAATGCCCCAACGGACATGTAATTAACTTTGGATGATTTGCAACTTGTAAACACCCATCACAGCATCCCACAGTCATCACTAACATTTGTGCGTTCATAGCCAGCTGCCAAAAAGCAGAGTCAATGAGAAAGCCAGCAGTAAAATTATAATTTGTGGTCAGATGATGTCTTGCTTAATGATTGTACCACTGAGCAACGGAGTTGCCAGTCCCAATTGTGATTTTTAAATGAGGATTGCCTATATATTATTGTCCTGGCTTTTCTTATCATTGATAAACACAACAGAATAGTTCATGCTTCACAAACCAGTAACTGAAGCATTAAAGGATGGTATGTTCATATGAAATTCAGGTGGTCCTCACTTAGTGAGCATTTGTTCACTGATCGTTCAGTTAGGACAGAACTGAAACAGTGGCATCTATGATCAGCCTTCAAAGTTCCAGCTGTGGCAGCTTTCTGGTAGTCAGGTGACCATGATCTGGGTGACTGCTGGTTTCTAACAAGGAAAGTTAATGGGGTACCAAGCAGGTCGCAAATGGTGACCATGTGACCTCACACTTAATGGTGCAGGATTTGCTTAATTACATCAACTGAGATCAATTTTAGCAGTTAACTGAAGACCACCTGCATACAAATTTCATTGTGTTATTGATAGCTCATATCCACCACACAATCATTCATGTCCATCTTCCACACCAAAAGAAAATTTCCAAAGTACCTGGGAATTGTCAGCTGATGTCTTTGTATTTATTTATTAAATTTAGATGCCAGCCACCTCACTGTTACAGTGACTATGGATGGCTTACAATATGATAAAAATGTAAAAGACATTAAACAAAATGATTAAAATTAAGACAAATAAGAACCTAAAACCCAAGAGGACAGGCGACATGGGGCACGGATATTCTCTCTACTCTATCGACCACTAAGCATCTTATGGGGGGGTGGGGGTGTCCAGGCCAGCTGACAAAGCAAGTTTTAATGCTCTTTTGGAAGGCTAGGAGTGTTCTAGAGAGTAGGGTTCACAGCAGAAAAGACTCTTCTCCTAGACCCTGCCAACTGAAATTCTTTGGCAGATAGGAATCTAAGTAGAGAATGGGATGGGCTATTCCCACTGAGGTGAGACAGCTCCTGAGATATCTTGGGCCCATGCCATAAAGTGACTTAAAGGTAATGATCATCGCCGTGAATTGGACCCAGAAGAAAACTGGCAACCAGTACAGTGTTACATGTACCATCAGAGTGGCTTCCAAAACCATCTGCACTGCTGCATTCTGAACCCGTTGTAGCTTCCAAATACCTTTTCAAAGGTAGCCCCATGTAGAGCGCAATTTAAATTTCTGATTATTTCACATGTTGTTTTCTAACCCCCCCCCCAAAATAGGATACAGAATTTTAAGTAGCACAAAACTCATAAATTACTATCACCAGTGAAGATCCCAGGCATTTCACTGGGATCTGCACGTTTGCAAATCTTATGCCAAACTATTTCCCATAAAGAAAATATCCAACACGGAAAACACCTCTACAACCTGAATTAAGTACTGAAAAGATTAAAAAAGCCATAGTCCCCAATTGCCATATTAATTCATAACAAAATAACAATCTAGTTTAGTAACACTAAAATAAGCAACATCAAAGGCCAAATACTATCGTCTCTTAGTCTTGCTGTTTTCGGTTTGCATTCCTTCTCTATCCATGAAGCAACAATAAATGACATATAGAATGTTATTCCTTACTTGCTTCATGCTGTTTTCTGGACATATCTTTGAACTGAGAACCAGAAAAAAGCAGTGGCCAAGCACAGCTTTCAACCCAATGCTGCAGTGAAATCGGGGTTGCACTTTCCCAATATTACGATTATTTGCCAGTAATGTTTTCTCTACTCTGCTTCAGAGGTGGATTATGAACTTCTATCAGCCTGAGAACACTTGGCTACAGACATATTGACTGCCACATTCCAAAATTGGGTGAGGGAAAAACCAGACACAAAGGATTTGTGTGAGTTAAGGTCTCAAATGATGGTTTACAATTCTACAAAGCTCAAGGATGTTGGATCTTACACATTTCTACCATTCCAAAATTGCACACACGAAGACAAATGAAAATGTTAACTCCTCATAAAAAAGTGCCTTCCTGTGTTCTCTGATCTCCATGACAGGATGTATACAGATACGTAGTTGTCGACTTATGACCACAATTGAGGCCAAAATTTACTTTACTACGTGAGACAGTTGTTAAATGAATTTTGCCCTATTTTACGAACTTTCTTGTCACACTTGTTAAGTGAATTACTGCAGTTATTAACTGAGTAACATGGCTGTTAAGTGAATGACTTCCCCATTGATTTTGCTTATCAGAAGGTCGCAAAATGTGATCACATGACCCTGGGACACTGCAACTGTCATAAATGAAGACAGTTGCCAAGCATTTGAATTTTGATCACATGACCACGGGGATGCGGCAGTGGTTGTAAGTGGGGAAAATGGTGGTAAGTCACTTTTTCAGTGCCATTGTGATTTTGAACAGAAACTAAATGAACTGTTGTAAGTCAAGGACTTCCTGCATTGTGGCAAGGAAAAAAAAACAGTGTTCCGCTGACAATCAAAATAACCTAAGGACAATAATCCAGACTTCCTCTGAATCTTCAAAGAACGTTTAAGAATTCGAATTTTCATCACAGAAGAACCTCTTTAAGAAAAAAAAGAACTCTAGATCTGCTCTCGGTCGCCATTATTTATACTGTTTTATGTTGGTTTTTCATGTACTGGGCTATTAGAGAGTAGCTTTCCCCACTTTCTCCGCCGCATAGGTCAAAAAAAATCTTGACTGAGATAAATTTGATTTTTTGAGGGGGGGGGGGAATTGGGAGCCGCACTAAGTTCGGTGTAAAATCGGCGGCACTTGCTAGATCCAAGGAATTATTTTTTCCGGTGCTGTAAACAGTTTAGATCAAGACGAAGTGCAAGGAAAGCAGCAAAGCCGTAAATCTTCCTGGAAGCAGATGTTCTACTCGTTTTTTGAGCCGCTGTTAAAAAAAAATTGCGTGAAGCAAAAAAAAAAAGGGGGAGTGAAACTCATTCAAGGTCGCCTTAAAATGATTCAATAGTTTCCTATAAATGAGGGGGAAACCGGGCGCGACCTGTATCGCCTTCAAGGAAAAAAGAAAGATGCCCGAAACCAAACCTCTGTTTCTCCTCTCGCCTTCCACTTCGCCCTCGAGCCTCCCTACCTGAAATTACCGCCAACGGCGCCGACATCTTGGACGCTCCCTCACGCGAGGCCAGCGCTCCTCCTGCCCGAAGGCCCAGAACTCCACACGGGCAACCTCTGAGATTGCCCGGTAGCTCTATTACTCTTCCGACACACCAATTTAGGATGCTTAGCCTATCAAAAATAATTCCACCTCCTCCTTGCTTCCACAGCACGGTTAGCGGATAGTTCCTTTGGCTCGTTAAATAAAAATCGACATTTAAAAAAAAAATTTTTTTAGCAGTAGAGATAGCCACATGCCCAACAATTTAAGAAAGAAAAAAAAAAACCAGGGCCTAGAAGTAACGAATGCTGGGAATTGTAGTTCGGCCCAACGTTGATATACAAGCGCGGGAAATTGAACGAGCCTTGCAACGTAGCGGAGGGCAAATCTCATTCGTTGGCTGAAAGGATGATGCGGATTGCGCCACAAAATATGTAATTTTGTTCAAAAGTATGGATAAGGAAATCGATTATATAAAAAATATATATTTTGTACATCAGAAATCAACAGATTGATTAGCACAGGGATCTCCATTCCAACCTTGGCGGACTTCAACTCCCAGAATTCCCCAGCCAGCTTTGCTTTTAAATAGTAATGGTAGCATGTAAGCTTCTCCCTTGCACACATTCTATTTTCGCAATACCTCAAGGAACAAGATTAAATAGAATTGCACCGATGAATGCTCACCAACGTTATTGAAACGTCTTGTCACGGTTCCCGTGAGATTAGTCTCTTTTTTGGGGGGCAATGTTTTAGACAAGGCGTGGATTTTTATACATCAGTTTAATGTACCAGAATACATGGGTGTAAAGAGAATTAAAATCTGAAGGTATTTTCTAACAAATTCAGGCTGATATTATCCAATGTAGAATCCAATGCATTTAAATCTGAAAGTATTTTCTAACAAAAGCAGGCTGATAATTATCCAGTCATACCTATATATATATATATATATATATATATATATATATATATATATATATATATATATATATATATACACACACACATACATACATACATACATACATACATACATACATACATACATATATATATATATATATATATATATATATAATCACCTCTTCATGAAGCGAGGCTTATAACCGTTAGAAATTCTGTATAGACAGGGAGCTCCTAATTCCCCAAACCAGTTCCCCAAACTACTGGAGTACACCTGCTAGGGGCGAACTTCTTGGACTGCATGGCTATGCTTCCTGTCTTTTCTTTCCGTTACGCCAACTCGCTGGTGGCGTGTGCGTATTCACTTTGGGAACAGCTTCCGGGGCATGCTGGTAGTCCCGCCTTAGCAGAAGATGCTGGCGTGCAACTGACGGTCGATAGTTTGGAGGTTGGCCGTCTCTCGCCTAAAGGTCCTCTGTGGAACTATCCAGCTCTATTCCCATTGTGGTGGAAGAGAATCAGCGACTCAGAAGAAATTGTTGCCCCGGGGATCGGATAGGACGATGGGGATAAGTGGAGACCAAGAGGAACGAGGGAGGCGCCGGAGCCACTGACCGTGGCTTCTCTCTTCTCCTCTGCCTGAGCTCCTCGATCTTCTGGGGAATCTGTGGGGTAGGATTGATTGAAAGATTGTCCTGCATGCAACAGCATCCACATTACCACGTGTTACGTACGAGCAAAAACTTGAACTTAATGTCTATGGAGATTCTCAGTCATCCAGGTCATGCTTGTCCCAAAGGTGCTGTTTCAAGGGGCACTGGACTTTCTTGTTTTTCCTTGAAGACGTTTCGCTTCTCATCCAAGAAGCTTCTTCAGCGCTCAAATTAGAGTGGAATAGCAGAGTTGGAAGGGACCTTGGAGGTCTTCTAGTCCAGAGGTCACCAACCTTTTGGACGTCAGGGACCACTAAATTCATAATTTTAAATCACTAATATGAATTTTTAAAAAAGATTTAAAAAGTATTTAGTGTAATTTAGTGCAAAATAAAAAAATGCAAATAATTTTTCTGCAGACCACCAAAATGTTCTCACGGACCACTGGTTGGTGATCACTGTTCTAGTCCAATACACCCCACACACACACCCCCGCTCAGGCAGGAAACGCTGTAACCGTTCAGACAAATGATTGTCCAATCTCTTCTTAAAAAAGAGCTGATGAGCTGAAGAAGCTGAGAAGCAAAACATCTTCAAAGAAAAACAAGAAACCACCGTTGCCTTATGAAAAAGCATCTTTGGGACAACTTGAACTTAAGTTCCCCTGCTTCAGCGCTCTAACATTGCAGGACATTGCAAATGATTTAAAACAGCATTTCTCAATTTCAACAACTTTTCGCTCTACCATTTGAGAGCAAACTCAAATTATCCTGCATATTTTTCAGTTCTGCAAATAAGTATTTTTCCAAGTCTTTTTAATTTTCAAAATCTAATTTTTCTCATTTTGGAACTATTTTTCATAATTATACTGCTCTGTTTTATGCTTTCTTCTTGATTTTAGCGAAGACTTATATATTGGAAGTTTTGTCAGTTATTAAAAACAATTAGCTGGCAATCTTAATATCACAACTAATTTCTAAATGAGGTTGAGTTCTATATATGATTAGCAGAATATAACTGCTACCCATTGAGCTAATTCCTTTCAAGTGCTCTGCTGAATGGTGTTCCCTATTGTATCAAAATAAGCAGAAATCCAGTGGTAGCAATTCTCTTGATGAAATCACAACTAAACTTCTGGAAATGCACCACTTTCCTTAATTATATTGAGCTAGTCTTGATTTGAGAAAATGCCATTGTGACCAGTGTGAGAAAAAATATAAACACTTTATTAATCCAATAAGGAATAAAGTGCCATCAAAGCTCACAAATAGTAGAACTGTAGTTGAGGTAATAAACATGCTCATTATTTTCCTAAAGGCCTTACTGTTCTTTTCTTTTTTTTAGATCTAGGTACATTGCTGGGCACCATGTTTGTGTTAGTAGAAATGACAGATACAGTACGAATTCCTCCATGGCAGTTTGAAAGAAAGCTTAATGATGCAATCACTGAAGAGTTAAATAAGAAGTTGGCCAATAAGGTAATTATTAGAAGTTCAAACAAATTGATTCTAAATGCCTCATCAAACTATTAATGCATATTTCTGTCTCAGGATAATTCATATATTTGATGAAATAAACTATGGTATATGGCAACTTATGCCATAATAGAATTGTGAATTTTGAAGAACCTATGAAACTCAGTTGTTAATTACTGAAATAAGGATGGGCAAGCTTGTGGTATCTTTATTTTAAATTACAATTCCCATAAACTGCAAGCAACAGTGATCAGTGATAACTGTTTGAACACTAGAGGACATTAAGAAGTATGTTCCTCAATTAGAAAACTGAAAAAAGGCCTCCAAATTTTCATCAATTTGTTTAGTACATTTCTTGTCCTGTTAATACATAGTAGTACTATAGAAATTATTTGCAGTTCATCACAAAAGGGAATGTAGGAAAATAGGAAATTCATGTTTCTTTCTATTCATCTCTGGGTCCAGGGATTATTTATCATGGTTTAGTTTGTTTGTTTTTAATTCTTGTACACTTCTCGGAATCACCTGGATGAGATGTTTGGAAATATGAATGACATAATCACTTCATAAATTAGATTCAGTTATGTAGCTTTTCTTTTGAACATACGCTTACATGAAATTTCTAATAATTGCAATTTTTTGCTCTCTGGGCCTCTTCCATTTCTTCCTCATTCTACTATATCCAGGTTGTATATAATGTTGGCCTCTGTATCTGTCTATATGACATTACAAAGCTGGAGGATTCCTACATATTTCCAGGAGATGGTGCATCACACACAAAAGGTTTGACAACTATATCTACCTTTGACCTCTTCAGATTTATGGAGAAACTGAGAACCACAAGACTCAGTATTTAATTAAAAATGATTAACTCCATTTTATTCTTAGTAGCATTTTTCCTTAATATAAAATAAAAGTATTTATGATATGTTCCATTCTAGAGAATTAATGGTTTGTCCTCCTGCGATATATCCTAGTTCAATTTTTGTTAACTTAATATGATAGTGAATTAGCTTATGATTAAATACGATGTTATACAGCAATGATGACTAACCTTTTTCGGCATATAGTCCTAAAAGCGCATGTGGGCATATGCACACTCATAATGCAATGCACATGCAACACCCTGCATGCCCCCTGCATGCTCCCCCCATGCATCCACGCATGTCTCCCATATGCACCCCATGCATGTGCGGCAGAGACCCGAAAACCAGCTGGCCGGCGGGAGGCACGCATGCATGCACGGCAGAGCTGAGCTATGGCAACCCTTGCAGGCCTGCAGAGATGGCTCTGCATGCCACCTGTGGCACATGTGCCATAGGTTTGCCATCACTGTTACATATCATTATTAAGGCAGATATTGATGTTTGAGAAATCATGAACAAATTGGCACACTCTGTAGACATTCAGCTTGCTAATGGAGCTAATTTTACTATTCTAATACAAATATGCATTTTAAAAAGGGCATTTAATAGGTTAGTTTTCAATTTACAGAAGAAATATCTGCAATGTCATATGACTATGTCAGTTCTATCGTGCAGTGCCAGTTCCTTTATTCAGGAGCCTTGGTGGTGCAGCGGACTAAAGTGCTGTTAAGTAGCACTTAGCTGCCAGCTGCCTGCAATTACTGCGAGTTCAAATCTCACCAGGCTCAAGGTTGACTCAGCCTTCCATCCTTCCGAGGTAGGTAAAATGAGGACCCGGATTGTGGGGGCAATAAACTGACATTGTATAAAAAAGAACACCGCTTGGGGGGGCCAAAAGCCCTACTAAGCAGGTATATACAAAAGCATGAAGGCTATTGCTTAACACATTGTAAGCCACCCTGAGTCTCTGGAGACTCCGGAGAAGGGCGACATATAAATCGAACTAATAAATAAATAAATAATACAGTAAGAAGTATATTGATTCATATATTAAATCTGTTTCAGTTTAGTCTTTTAATTTGGTTTTAGCTTTAATTACTTTAATTTTTGAAAGGGGAAAAAAGAAATAGAAATTACAAAATGCATCTATGACATGGAAAAATTTGCAGAATAGTGTAACAACATCAATGGATCAATATCAGTGGATTAGAACAAATTTAAAGGTAGTTAATGACTGTTAAACACTTTAGCAGTTTCAAACCTGTTACATTTAACTGTTACTAAAATCAGCATTTAAATTAGCTAACTACGGTATGTAATAAAAATAAACAATAGCTAAGCTTGAGTTCAGATTTATGATGTTTGCTGCTTTTTTAGTACATTTTAGATATGTTGTATTTCATCCATTTTTGGATGAAATTCTGGTCGGAGAGATAAAAGGCTGCAGTCTTGAAGGTGTACATGGTAAGTTATTTTTTTAATTATTTAAAATGATAGTTACTACAAAGATTTTTTTTCAAAGATGTAGCAGAAAGTAATAAAAAATAGTGGGAAGTATGTTGTGTGTAACCAAGGTAACCAAGATTTGATTAATTTCTTGTATGAAAACAAATCTGGAACTAATTGATTCCTGCCTAATTGATTAATTTCTTATCCGCTGTTTCTGTCATTTAAAATCAGTCTAATAATTTCCAGTATGTAGAAACTTTGGGGGATAGCAGAATCAAATGGACATCTATTTATTGGATCAGAAAGCAGTTACCAACATATTTGCTGTATTATTTGATAGTGTTTTATTGGGTTTTGTTTAAAATTATAAAGATATGTCTTTTTAATCTTGTCCTTTGAGAAGTGGCAAGCACCTGTAGTCACTGTAACCTTAAGTATAATGTTGAGAAAATTATATGAAGATTATATAATTAGTGGGGTGTTTATTGATACATAGTTTTATTTTGTAAATGCACTTTAAAAGTTAGAGCTGAGCAGTTTTAACTAAATATAGGCAGTCCCTGACTTACAACAGTTCATTTAGTGACTGTTTGAAGTTATGACAGTGGAAAAAGTGACATGACCGTTTTTCACACGACTGTTGCAGCATCCCCATGCCATGTGATCAAAATTAAGATGCTTAGCAAATGACTCATATTTATGATGGTTGCAGTGTCCCAGGGTCATGTGATCACCTTTTGCAAAATTCTGACAATCAAAATCAATGAGGAAGCCAGATTCACTTAACAACCATGTTACTAACTTAATAACTGCAGTGATTCACTTAACAATGTTCATTCAGAAAAGAAAAGTTCATAAAAAAGCTAAAATTCACTTAACAAATGTTTTGCTTAGCAACAGGAATGTTGGGCTCAATTGTGGTTGTAAGATGAGGACTACCTGTATTTAAGTAGTATTCTTGAATTTGTCCAGAGCTGATTAGTTTGAATGCTGCAATATTATTTTTAGAGGAGTGTTGTCTTTTTTTTCTCACATACATTATTGGGCAATCTAAGGCTTAAGCAGGTGCTATTATGTTGTATTTAAGTGACTACTTCATTAATTGATCTTTCCACAGTTTCTCTTGGGTTCTTTGATGACATACTCATTCCTCCAGAATCTCTACAACAGCCTGCCAAATTGTATCCTTCAAGTAGCTCTATAAAACAATACATCCAATAGAAAAATAATAGGCAGCAATAGGAAGAGCTGCGGAAAAAATCACAAATTCAAAGACCTGTAAATAGAAGTAAAATGACTGTGGCAAAAGAAGGCAAAGATAGCATCAAACATAATTGGCACTTAGAGTATGACTGCAAAACAACTGGAGCACCACTTGACCACCATCAGCATTAAAAAGTCACCATTAATCAATTGCAAAAGGCAGCTTTACTTGGAACAGCTTATATCCAGAAATAATACCTTAAACACCATCAAACAATATCTGCCTTTTACAGGCTCTTGTGAAGGACTTGATAGGTGGATAAAAATGCCAAATCCAGTCTGAACATCTGGTTTAATGTGTGACTAACCAAATTAATAATGACAAAACTTTTCAGATCAAGCTTATTTCTGTTTATTTTTTTTTCAAAGTCTGCTTACTTTGTTAGAAAATATTTTATTTCAACGCTCAGCCTTAGTAAAATCAGCAAGAATTATCCTGGTAAAAATGCAGTA
Source organism: Masticophis lateralis (assembly GCA_030761175.1). Taxonomy (NCBI): domain Eukaryota; kingdom Metazoa; phylum Chordata; class Lepidosauria; order Squamata; family Colubridae; genus Masticophis; species Masticophis lateralis. The sequence goes on along the minus strand of JAUDYJ010000006.1, from coordinate 35,394,327 downwards.
GAGATGAATTTAGGGACATTAACCAAATACTTTTTTTCATATTATATGTCTTAATGGAGTACCTTAGTATCATAAAATTTACAGATAGACTATTTAAGCCATTAATACTAATTTATTAAATCTGGAATCCACAGGAAAATATGATTGCCTAGTCTTGTTTGAAAACATTTAGTGAATGTGAGTCCTTCATCTCCTATGCTTCTCAGTCCCATTAAAACTTCTTAACACTCAACCAGAATCTATCCATCTGCATCTAAAACTATTACTCCATGCCCTATCCTATAGGATGTTAGAGAACAATTCTTTGCTTTTTTTGTCACGTTACCTTAACATTTTCATGTACCCAGCGATGAAACGGAACAGGTATGGGTTTGGGAATATGAGACTGAAGAAGGAGCTCATGACCTGTACATGGATATGGGAGAAGAAATTCGTTTCCGTGTGGTAGATGAAAATTTCATTGATACATCCCCAACAGGCCCAAGCTCTGTAGAGCCTTCCACATCTAGTGGCACTGAGGAAACGCAGAAGAAAGAAGCACCCTATACTATTGTGGTATGTACTTTTTTTTGGAACCCTTTAAAATGAAGAGCTTTACCAATACCGAAATAGAGAAATAAAAGGGAAAGACTCAAATCAAGTTTAATCCCTGGTAAACCATCCATATAGTTTTGGTGGCAGCCATACACATTGCTTTCCTCTGGAATATGCACAGATACTCACACACACCTAGTATTGTCTACGACTTGAGATTTCCTGGTGATCTTCCCTTCAAGTATAAACAGCTCTAATTTTATTTAATTAGTCATGGGGAGAGAAGAATTTCCAATTATACTTGTTTTTATAACGATGTGCAGAATGTTTCACTTTGAAGTATCTGGAGAACATCCTGTTTCCACTGTGAATCTACCATTCCTATTCTGCAATCAAGTTGCAATTCTGCAATTGGGGGAAGGTGTTTTATGTTCAAAATGGCTAAAAACAAAACATTTTGTACCCATATAGTTTAATGCTTGCTTCTTAGAATGGAGGGAAGGAGAGTAGAATGTGAAGGTATAGCTTAAATATGGAGCTGAACAATATAGTTTTGTCAAATGTTTTGCATTCATACAATGTAAAGGCAGGCATTAGATTTTTGTTTATGACTGTACGAAATATGTATGGTCTAGAACCTAAGTATTAGTAGATATTCATGCTATTTTTGAACAGTTATAGAGGGATAGGCCTGGAGAGCAAGTGTCAACTCAAAATATATTTAACGCATATTAATTCAAATGTTAATTGTTACAATTTTTTATTAAGGGATCTATCAGTGAACCCGGCCTGGGTCTCCTATCCTGGTGGACTAACAGTTAACTGAAGGTAAAGATGGACAGTTTACACTGAAAAAGCCAAGAGATGCCTTGATCAACAGTTGCAGAATGGTAACTTTTTCCCCCATTTCTGCTTTATATTAAATCAATCTGATCGAGATATAGTAAATAAATGAGTGTGTCTAGTGGATTGTCATCAAAATGGAATAACTATGCATCATAACTCTAGAACATTACTGTAATAATCCTGATACTTTTATCCACCAGATCAGGATATAAGCGCCTGGGAATGGTATGTTAGCTGAAAAGAGAAGAGAAGATCCTCTAATTTAAAAAAGTGCAAAGAAAAAATATTCTGAAGGATTGACCTCATGCTGCTACACTTCATTATGAAAATAAATGTTAAAAAGGACCGATACTGAAAAAGCACTACTTGATTTTTTTCCAAAGATGGAAGGGCTGCTTGTTTTTTAAATTCAGACAGGTTATAGTAAAAATGTATAGCTAGGACAATGATCAAGTTGCCTCTTCTCAGTTTTGTAACAAATCATCATTTGGAAAGGTCACAACCACTGGGTAAAATGAATCGGCTGCTTTTCTGCCAGAATTACAATTAAAATAGAAGAGAATATGTGTAGCTCAGGGATGAACTGTAGACTCCTTGGTGTTCTCTGAGCTTTGTTGTTTGCACGCTTTTCATTACCCAAACAGTAGCTTAGGTGTTAACATTATCAGATGATACCTAGTTGGGTAATGTTTGCAAGCAAACAACCAAACTCTAGAGAGCAGCAAGGACTCCATATTACAGTCAGAAATTCTGTTTTATCCAGACAACAAAGAAAACTTATCTTTCTGTCTTGGAAAAATACAACCATTATTGTTTTTAGCATAAATACTGCAGAAAGACAGATGGCCCCCAGGGATGTTCCATTGAGAAGACAACATTTTACATAAACACACACACTTACCTTTACATGTTGCTATAGCTCTTTTTCAACAAATGAACTTTACATGGAAGAAACTCCCATTTGTCACATGTTAAGTATGAAACAGGCCTAGACCATTTTTATTGCACTGTGATAGAAATTAAGAATATTAAAACAGTTCCAACATATTATCAAAAAAAGTTTTCATGATGCTGCAATTTTGTGTTTGTGCAGGACTTTTCTACTCTTGGTGTTAGTTTTCTGTTATGATTACCGCTGAGATGCAATGTTTTGCTTTCTAATATTGTGTAATAAAAGTTGATAGAAAGTTGGTAGACAAATGAATAAGTTTAAAATCTAGCTGGTAACTAGGTAACTATACAACTAGAGTTTTTCCTTGCTTTTCAAAGAAAGGATTTTGGACTAAAAGCAATGATCTCTACTGGTATTAAATTTGCCACTTTTTTTGCTTGTTATCCCTTGATATTATTTAAATGTATTTAGAATTTTTATATTATGCATCAAAATTTTGATACTTCTTATACAAAATATAAAATTACTAAGAGTTGACAATAATTCTTATCATTTTTCTGACAAATTCTGTGCGGTACTTGCTATTTTATACCTGATATATTGGATTCTGATCTTTCAATTGTTTTAAGACTGGGTTCTGTTAAATTACTTCCACGTATACCATATATCTGCTCTTTTTTTGGCAGATTTTTTTTCATTGATACTCATTACTAAATTTATTCCTTGAGTCTGGAATAAATTACTGAACACTGTAATTCTAGGATGTACATATGTATTCTTACAAATTGATTCTGCATAGCCATTTAGCAAAAGAAGAGTTAAAATGCCCTCTGATGATTAGAAGCTTACCATCTATATTCAATTTTAACATTATTTCTTGATAGAGTGGCTTTCAAAACACTTAATAAAATTTGTAAGTCAAATAATGCAGATGTGCAAGATACACACAGGAAACAAGGCTTAAAGAAATTGCAATAACACAAATAATATAAATGTTTTGTACTTACATAGGTTAAGCTTTGAATTTCTGAAAAATTAGGATAGTGGGATGTGATTGTTTGGTCACTGCCCTGAAAAATACCATGTTTCCCCCAAAATAAGACCCTGTCTTATATTTTTTTTAACCCTGAAATAAGCGCTTGGCCTTATTGCCATGCACTCAAAAACCCCAACTGGACTTATTATCAGGGGATGCCGTATTTTGGGGGAAACAGGGTATCTGCAAAAAGAATAGTCTTCAACTAAATGGGTCCTTCATATAACACCAGTCAAACTTGTCATATGAAAAATATGCAGGAGAAAGACTTCTGCATTTAATTGGAACAAGGATATCAGTGGCCACTTTAAGCAGCCAATATTGGTGTGAAAGGATTGCACTGAGAACTGTTCAAAACTTATTTTAAAATAATACGCAAAAGAGAGAAAGTGAAACTACTTATAAAAATTAGATGTACATATCTGTGTATGTAGGTAGTAGGTAAGAACATAGTTTTCTTATTTGCAGTATTATTTGCCGTAGTTCCATTCTATAGAATCGCCATAAACAGTAGCAAATATTGAAACCGCAACTGGAAACATGCCTATCAGGAGATTCAAATTTTCCACTGCTCTGCATGAAGATGAAAGTATTGATTTGCGGTTGCAAATAAATTTGAGTAGGCAAATTCACAAATACAAAATTCACAATTAGCAGGAATCTGCTATACACACATACACACAAATGTCTTATGTTGTAGAATTATTCACATTTAAATGTGTTTATTCAAACAAAGAAATAAGAATTCAGATTAGTCTTGCATTTTCTTCAATGCTTGTAACAGGAAAGCAGTCTAGAATCATAAAAATGAAATAAGCCATTTATTTTTGTTATCCTTTAGTTTATTTCAAAATCACAGTTATATACTTAAGAACATGATTATCTATAAAAAATAGCAAGTCTTTCAGAAAAACATATACAAAATAAATTTGATGCAAAAGGATACCACTGTAATAACCGTGTTGCATGAAAGTAAATTGCATATTGACAATGACTCAATCCCTCAAATTCTTCCAACACATTTGATTAAAATTGCTCACACAAATGGTTATCAAAAGGATCGAAACTAATCTGATGAAGTGGAGATATTCTCTGAAACATCCAGTAATGGAATAGTGGAGGGAAATAATATAATTCTAAGGAAATTCAGTAGGAGAGACAGGGAGAACGGAAAAAAGGGAGCAACTGAAAGACTAAACGAGAGAACTTCATAGCAGCATTTTATTGAGGATATTCCATCTGCTTATTCGGACAACAAATTTATGCTGCTATTAGAATAACCTTGTTTGGTGCTTTTAAAATCTTACATTCAAACAATGTAATAACATGCAATGTGAATGATGAGATTTCACTCACGTTTAAATATAACAAAACTAATCAATGTAATGCACAATCTCCTAGATCTCTCCCCACTCACCCCCAAAAACATCATTACACGGGGAGTAGGAAATTTCATATTTGTTGTCAAGGAAGTTGTTCCCTACTCCAGCCCTCCCCTTGCTGTGTGTTAGGGCTGAGTTCCCACGGGTGTATGAGAGAAGTCTGTATGCCTGATGTCCAGATTTCCTCACCTGATCTACATTTTGTACATCTTAAAACAGTAGCAGATGAGCAACTCACCTCACCTACCTTGCCTTAACCGATTTTAATGTGATAGTCAAAGAAACTAAGCAACAGAATTACAACCTGCCAATGAGGACGCCAAGAGTACAAAACTGAGTTTCACCAAACTAGAAGTATATCTTCCTATCCCGGCAATGCCGCTGCTCATGCAGCAACAGTTTCCAATCCACTGAGGGTAACAACCACCAGTTTCTCTGCATGTAGTGGGTAAGATACCAAGACTTGGTTCAATGAATCCGCCTACAAACGGAAGAATCACCAAGCTGCCCTCAGCAGCTTCCTCAAAGTTTCCAGAAGCAATGTTTGCTAGGAGCTTGCCGAGGCAGGCTAGAGGAGTGAAGGATGAGAAAAGTCTTGCCTCTCTTTCAGGTAATTAAAAAGTTCTGTTTAAATGAAGCAGATTATAGCACTGCCTTTTTCATGCAAAACAAGTTTAAAAAGGTTTCCAAATTACAGTCCTGTACTGTATGAAGTTTCACAGCGCGATCTGTGAAGCTAGGCAAAAGTATATTCCGTTTAATTCAGTGAGATTTTATTTTCTATGTGTATTGCACCCTTCTGTTCAATTTTACTAATGTTATCAAGAAAGCAGAATGAATGTTATATAAAACATGAGTTGATATGTTTATATATGTTTTATCAACAATAATAAAATGCAAAAGAGAAAACAGAAAAACAGACATCCAACTATAACAACAAAAAAATTGTGTACAAAGAAGAAAAAAGTGACCCGAACATCAAATAAGTCTAACATTGAACATACAAAAACCTCCACCCCTATTGGATGCCAAAAAGAAAATTTAAAAACCCTGATAAATTATCCTCCTCTTACATAATGGGTCTGCAAATAATTCTAAGCTTTCTCATCCTTATTTAGCAAGAAAAATATATAAACAAATATTTCAGATGACGAGATCTCTAATAATCAAATTGACATAGCATCTAACCAAAATATATATAAAGTAAAAAAAAAGAACAGTCAACAGATTACATAAATATGACACTAGTCTTCAAAACTCTCTGTTAATCATCTGTTATTGTATTTAATTCATAGAATGTGCACAAACAGCTTCCGGTCTCATAAAACTTTCTAGTCCATTGCTTCTAATCAAAACAGTTTTGCCATCTCTGCTAATTCAGTCAATTTTAAAATCCAATCAGTATCTCTTTTCCTTTCCAGTACTTAAAGGATACAGTCCTCACAGCCATCAACATATAAAGAAATAATGTCCCAAATTGTTTTTTTATTGATCCAGAATACCTAAAAGAAAAGCTTCAGGTTTCATTAATTTTTGTATCTCAAATATTTTCTGCATTATCATTAGGTTTATCCAGAATGTTTTCACATACTTGCAAGACCACCACATATGATAAAATATACCTGGATTTTGATTACCGTATAAGAGTATAAGATGCTCTGGAGTATAAGACGCACCTATCTTTTTTGAAGAGGAAAACGGAAAAAAAAATTGCCTCTGCCTCCCAGCAATTTGCCTCCTTGCAGCAAACAGCAAAGGCTGAAAATGAGGCACACAGAGGCAGCAATAGGTAATGGCAATCCCTGCAGCTTGAAATAGTTGATGGTGACAATCAGCTGCTTGTGCTAATCAGGCTGTGCTGAAGCTGAAACTGAAACGGGCTGTTTGCTGCAAGAAGGCAAATTGCTGGGAGGCGGAGGCCAAAGGGTGGGGGGGGGCTGGTGGGTGGGCAGGGCTACATTCAGTGAATAAGACGTACCCAAAGTTTCACCCTCTTTTGGGGGGGAAACTACGTCTTATACTCCAAAAAATATGGTATATTTCCACCATTTGTTAGACGTTCCTCTATGCATTTTCGCTAATCTATCTGGAGTCAAATACCAATGATACATCATTTTATTTTCTTTCAAACTATAATTGAAAGTAACTTTTAATTCATTAGTCCATATTTTCTCCGATTTATCTAGTGTTATGGTATTCCTAAATTTTTTGCCCATATAATTTTTGACATATATGTCTTCCAGATTCATCTTGAATAACATTTTATATACTTTTGCAACCAAGTGGCTATCTCCAAAACATAAATTCATATCCAATTCAGATTTAACGCCTATGAAAACAAAACTTTTTTAAAACACATTTAAATCTTTCAAAAATTATATAATAATTAAACCAATCACAAATAAATCACTTACTATTTGTTTTCTTGTCTTTATCTTTCGTCCCTTTTTGAAATATCAATAAATCCCAATATGTCATCCATTTACATCACAATAACATCTCTGTTCTATGTAGTGCTTCATGAGGTGATAACCAAAATGGCACTTTTTCAGCCAGTCTTCTTTTATATTTCCACCGTACATGCCCAATAGATTGCCTAATGATATGATTCTTAAAACCAGGATTAACTTTTACTTTGTCATGCCACAAATAAGCATACCACCCAAATCACAAATCAAAAACCTTGAGGTTTTTTTAGAGTTATCCAATCTTTTAACCATACTAAACAACATATATAGTATAATCTAAGATCTGGCAAACTCAGATCTCTTCTCTCTTTAGAATATTATAAGAGCTTGGTTTTTTCATTTTGCCAAATGAATTTAGATATATTTTTCTGCCAAGAAGAATTTTTAATCAATATCAGTATACTATGTAATAAAAATAGCCTTCTAGGTAGTACATTAATTACTGAAATTTTTCCCATCTACTTTTTGCCATCTGTTTTAAATTCAACTTCATCTCTTTCCATATTTTCACTTAGTTCTTTTTATATAACACAGACTTTCATTTGTAAGTATCACCCTCAAATACTTCACCTTTTTCACAACTTTAAAGTCAGTTTTAAGTTCCAATTTCTTCCAATATTACGTTAAGTGTTACTAACTTAACAACTGCAGTGATTCATTTGCCAACTGGCAAGAAAGATTGTAACATGGGGCAAAACTCACTTATCAACCGTATAGCTTTAGCAACAGAAATTTTGGTCTCAGCTGTGGTTTTAAGTCAAGAATTCCCTGTATATTTGTAGAAGTTGTACTGTATACCGGATATACTGCTGAACTCACTTGATAAAAAATGAAGTCAAATTGCAATAATTTTTCTTAATAAATCCATGCTTTCAGCAAACCATCTTTTTTTTTTTTTGCAGCCTAAAAAGTCAGTGTATCTGGTTATAAAGATTTAAATTAATTCACAGGAAAGTCCTTATGATTGTTAATCTCAGGCTTCAATCCTGCCCATTCATTCTTCTGCCTGCATTTTCTGGTAGAACGTAGTTCTTTATTTATTGTTCTAGTAGGATTATTAGAACTGAAATAATTTTTTTATTAAACACTCAGCAGGTTTCACAGATTAAGGCAAAAGCCCCCCAGATATGGGATTTTAAGTCCTGATATTTCCAGCATGTAATATCCATTGTGGTGCAACTATAATTGGCAACTGTTCACCTGGATAGTACGATTCCTGATTATTGTCTATCTTTATATTTAGATACATCATTTACATCCTGCCTTTCCTTAAGGGTTTTCAGGTCAATGTATAAAACTTCAGCACATTTTATTCTTCCACAAATGTTTGTTGTGCAGATAGATTAAACATAATGAATGTAATAGGCTTGAGAACTCTTAAGGTGCAAAAGATCTGAATTGAAATTTCTTCAAAAGAATGACCAGATTTATTAGTTGAACAACAAATTTAATTATATTATTCCCTTGCGAGCAAGTAATATTATGCACAGTGCAAAGAAAAAATTAAAGGCAGGAAAAAAAGCAGTAAACAATAAAGATCTGAAAATAAGAGAAATTGAAAGGGACAAACATAAAGGAAAAAGAACTTTCCCCCAAATGAGCAGCAGGTATTTTTTTCTCTGTCAATGAACAGCTGATTTTTCTGCCAAAGCTATTTGGCAGCTTTGTTCCCTAGAATTGAACGGAAGTAACTAGGAAAGACCCAAGAACTTTTAACAATTGTGCAGCTTTGGAGGAGAGAGATCTTGAAGATTTCAGTTCTCGGTAAGGAGTGATCAGAAGAGTGAGACTTTTTCCTTCAGCTTTGTTTTTTAAACACACCTTGGTTTTAATTGCACTTTAAAAATTCCTCTATTTTTTTGTATATTTTAATAGACCAGTTGATTGTTGATCTTGTAACTCTTGGTGGATTTTACATCTTTCCTTTGTTTTCTCATTGTTTACCATTGAACTATAAAATACTTTTACTTTTCATAAGAAAGTTGTTGGTGAGAATTCATTCTCCAGTAGTGAAAATCACCCAACTGGACTTACATTTACATTGAATTATATAATAAGGATTTTATTCTTACCAGCTTTAAAAAAAATGAAACATGGAAAAATTCCTTTTCTTTTTATTACTTTTGACCCTTGAGTAAAATTTTAATTTCTCTCTATGGGTATTTTATCATAATATATCTGTTTCTCTTGTTCTTGGAAGGAAGAATGTATTTTTCAAAATGTCTGAGGTAAAGCTTTCTGGGAAACCTTTGAAAAAAGAATGCTTTCTAGGTCTTTTTTGAAGATATAAATAAAAAATTTGATGGGTTAACAATGGTTTTGACCCAGGATGATACCCAAAAGCAGAAAATAACAGTGGGACTTAATTTGCAGTTTGATGAATTGGAATCTGATTTGTTGCTGCCCTATACAAAGAAGAAAGAACCTGGTCTGAACATTAGATTTGGCAGAAAAGATTGATAAATATAAGAAATTCAGAGATAATGGAAGTGATGAGTGATGGTCTGGACTTTTTAGGCAAGATCAATCTTACATTTTCAGAGTCCTTTTGAACAATGGATGCTGCAGCGACACCTACAACAAAGATTTAGGCTCTAGGAAATGGGATGCAATTGTTGGGGAAGTTCGCAACTAAAATTCTAAGGAATGTTTTCATTATTAAAAATCAAATGAGAGTATTTGATCCTGAACAGATTAGAGATAATAATTGGGGTGCTTTGTAGTAGATAAGAAACCTGTAGACTTTCTACAAGTTAATTACAACAGATTTTTAACAAAAGGCTTTGAAGTTTAACTTTGTTGTTGATTAAACTATTAACTATTGTAAGAACTAGATGTACTATATAACAGGTCAGTTGGTTGCAAATAGATGTAGAAGTTTATAAATCTTAGACCTTAGTGCGAGTGGAGAAGGCTATTATTGTTGTAATATTTAGTTTAGTTTTGTTCTTGTAAAAATTCCATTTTTCCCCTTGGAGTTTTGTCTTTTAATTGTCTATATTAAAAAAAATAACAAAAATAACAAAAACCAAAGGAAAAGTAGAGCAGTATACAGATGACATAACCAACACTCAGAAAGACTTGCAATTACGGTAAAGTGACAGATAAATTAGCATTATGGACTTAAAATATGTTCAACAAAGAAGTATCAGTTATGTCACTGCGCTCAATGGAGAAAACGCTAACAATTCCCTAACTACTTCCTGGAATACAGCACGTACACATTTCACCAACATTATCTTATTCTATACTAATTTTATTTTTAAACTACATAAACAAGACATAGCCTTGCGTGATGTGTGAAACTTGTTTTAAAAAAAAATACCGTACATTGAGGTAACAAAGTGAAGATTCGAAACAAAATTCAGACATATTTAACCGAAACCCGAGATGACACCCAGTCTATTTATATTGTACCATATAATTATATGAAAGGACTCGTTGAAAAACAACTTTTTAAACGGATGATTACTACTAGCACCTAAAAAAAAAAACAGTCTCGCTGGCGGCTCAACACCTACCCTTCGAATTTAGAAAAGGAGGTAATCACTTAAAACTACTAGTCCCATCATGCTCTCGGGTTGCGTCGCATTTCTTTCTACTTTTTCCTTCCCCCGCATCAAGACGCTCTGGTGGCTTGTGCGCATGCGTCTTGTAAGCAGCGTCCGGGGCAGGCGGGCAGTCTCACCCTAATGTAAGATGGTGGCCGGTCTGGCAGCGGAGCGCGCAGAGCCTAGAGATTATCCGTCTCTCAAATAAAGGTCGTCGGTGGAGACCTCTGTCCCCGCTATCATCAAAAAGAACCAGGGCCGGAGAGAGTATTGCCGCCCCCGCCACCAGACAGCCCGGTTGCTGTGGAACAGGGACGACGAGGTGGGTAAGTGAGCGAGCAGTAGGGGCTGGGGGAGCCCGAGTTGTGAGATCGTGGAGGCGGCTACTCCGGGAGCCCGAAGGCCTCAACTTTTCTCGGTCCTCTGCCTGCCATGGCTCCTTGGTCTCTCTGGGGCGGAGAGGCAAGAGGAAAGCAAAGGAAGCCGGCGAGCCAATGCCAGCGGCGAGGGCCGACAGTCTCTCCCCGGCAGCGGAAGGGGCTTCTGGGGCTTCATTGCTTGAGCTGGAGATCTCCTGGTCGGAGAGGAGATCCGACGGACCCTGGGAACCCAGGCTCAGGCTTTGTGGGGAGGGGGCCAGGAATAAATGGAGTCGGAAAGACCTGTGCAGGACTTCTCTGCTTTACATCTTATTCGCGTTTTCCAGCTTTAGTAGGTGAGAGGTGGCCGGACCTGCTGCTGTAAGCTATTGATGCTTTGCTGGGTTTCAGATGAGGTGGGGTGCAAAAAAAAAAAACGAAAAGAAAAGAAAAGAAAAAATCAAAACAACAACAACCAAAATCTACCTTTCCAAAATATGTTGAAAAGAAATGGGAAGAAATTCCAGTCTCCACACTCCAGCACGTGTGTTTGGTTGTGGGTGTCAGTTAACTGTATGGGTGTTTCCTCTTTTACAGTATTTTTATATACCATTTGAGTTTCCCTGGATGGAAAACTCGTATTTTCTTAATAGGTTTTTTGCGTTCCCCAGCAGCCAGTTCCTTTCATTTTATGTCTCTTGGTATTCTTGAGTTAAGCAGTTAGAGAAGAGATTTCACACTTCAGAGTTTTGGATTGCCTTGTCTCCTTTTAAAGGGATGTTGTGGACCAGCCATCTATTTTGCTCTCTAATGTTGCCATATAACAAATCTCTGAAAGTTTCTCCTGATAATGTAAGGGTAAGCTAAGCAAGTTTGTCAGTAAAGAAGTCAGTTATAATGACATATATTTTATCTATGATGCGTACTGTAATAAAAGAATGAGAGGTGGAATTTTCATATTTAAAAGCTAGCTTACTAATGTCACACCTATTACAGTTTGATGGTTTTGAAGATTTATTATTTCAAGTAAATGGGCTTTTGATAAAGTTCATATTCTGACTTTATCATCCATATTCTGTAATGCTGTCTATTTGTTTTATAATTATTTAAATGATTTATGATACAGTGCAAAGTATAGTAACAAAAAGTACTTCCTTTTATAATATATATATATATATATATAAATTATAAATTAGAAAACAAATTATAAATATACATATATAGAAGATATAAGCTATTTAATATGTCCTATGGATTACTACTTGGTGTTTTCACAGAGAAAGTCCCAATTTTTTTAATTCCAGGAAAATTTATATATAAGTGTCCTAGGTCACAGTATTAATCATAAGTTTTGAACTAGACTCATGAAAATTCTTAGTAGTTATGTACAAGAATACATTGTCAAAAACTGATTTGATAATCAAATCATGTATTGATTTAATAACATGAAAAAGTTTGTATCTAATAAACTCAAATACCCAAAGCAACTCAGAGCCTTTATAATCTGCTTTTAAAAAGTCTTTATTTTTTTATTTATATGCCACAGAACCATCTTTAAAGTGCCCAGTGATTTAATTTGTTAAAAAACCTAATGCATCTTTTAACTATATGTGTGTGTGTGTTTTTATGTAGATTTTTTTACTTGAAAAAATAAAGTATTAAAATTATTTTAATTGATTTCCAAATTTTTCTACTGATCATATATTTCTATCAGTCATTTTTATTCCACTTAAAATATGCTGTTTGGGAATGAAACTTATTTACTCCGCAAAGTAAGATATGCACACATATCAGATCAAGTATTTTTTTCAATTTTTCATATACAAGTTTTTTTCTAGCAGAAAAAAGCCAGGTAATCTTGTGCAAATGTTTTTGTGAATTTTTAAAATATAAATGATGGAAGAAAATTAAAATATGCTATAAGGTTTTGCTGTCTGATAGAATTACTTGATATTGAAAAGCAAGTAAAATTTCTCTATAACATGAGTTATTTTGATGATTAGTGGTATAGAAAAATATACTATAATTTTTACTATAAAGTTCATGCTTAAATTAATTGGTTTATTAGTGCACTAGAAGATTTATAAATATCTAATATCAAATCTTCATAATTTTACAATATGGTTTCTGATGTTTTTTATAATTTATAAAGTTTAGGATTGAGTGCTATCTTTTATAGGTGCTGGTATTAATTTAGAATAAAATAAATAGGCATACAATCATCTTAACCAGAACTCAGTAGGGAAAAAAATCTATGATTGTTACTATAAAATTAGTTTTCTTAAAATCTTTAATATATGTAGGTTGTTTCTGCTAACTTGTTGTGTTGCTGCTAACATATGATTTTCAAAAAATATTTAATATGTATAGATTGAGGTGTAACTTGAGACATTTCTTTTTTTACTTATGAAAATTCTACTGAAATTTAAGATTTATTTTATATCATTTATAGTATAACAGAAAAAAAGAATTGGAAGGTACTTTGGAGGTCTTTTAGTTCAACTACCGATCAAGCAGGAGACCCTAACTATTTCAGACAAATGGTTCTCCAATCTCTTCTTAAAACGCTTTTGTGATGGAGCACTCACAACTTCTGAAGACAAGCCATTCCACTGGTAAATTGTTTACACTTTCAGAAAATTCCTTCTTATTTCTAGGTTGCTTCTCTCCTTGATTAGTTTCTATTTACTGTTTCTTGTCTTTCCTTCTGGTACTTTGGAAAATAGGTTGAGCTCCTCCACTTCGTGGCAGCTCCTTAAATATTGGAACACCGCTATCATGTCACCCTAGTCCTTCTTTTCACTAGAAGAAACGACCAAATCCAATTCCTGCAATCGTTCTTATATTTTAGCCTCCAGCCCCCTAATCATCTTTGTTGCTCTTTTCTGCACTCTTTTCTAGAGTTTCTATATCTTTTGTATAACATGGTGACTAAAACTGGATGCAGTATTCTAAGTGTGGTCTTACTAAGGCTTTATAAAGCATTACTAATACTTCATGTGATTTTGATTCTATCCCTCTCTTTTGCAACCTAGGATGGCATTGGCTTTTTTAGCTGCTGCTGCTGCATACTACTGTATCATATTTAAGTGATTGTCCACTAGGGTTCCAAAGTCCTCCTCGCAGTTTCTGCTATTGAGTCAGGTTTCGCCTAATCTTTACTTGTACATTTGATTTTCCTTGCCTAAATGTAAAACTTATTTTTCTTACTGAATTTCATTTTGTTAGATATGGCCTTGTGTTCAAATCTGTCAAGATCCTTCTGTATCTTGAGCCTATCTTCTGGAGTATTGACTGTTCTTCCAACTTGGTGTTATCTGCAATTTTGATGAGTTTCCCTTCTATCCCCTTGTCTAAATCATTTATGAAGATATTGAAGAGTACTGGGCCTAAGACAGGGTCTTGAAGTACCCCACTGCATACTGGTAGTCCTCAACTTATGACCACAATTGAGCCTAAAACTTCTGTTGCTAAGCAAGAGAGTTGTTAAGTGAATTTTGCTCCATTTTGCGATCTTTCTTGCCATAGTTATTACCATGTTTTCCCAAAAATAAGACCCTGTCTTATATTTTTTTGAACCCTGAAATAAGTGCTGGGCCTTATTGCCATGCGCTCAAAAGCCTGATTGGGCTTATTATCAGGGGATGTCCTATTTTGTGGAAAACAGGGTATGCGAGTCACTGCAGTTGTTAAGTTAGTATCATGGTTAAGTTAATCTGTTTTTCCCATTGACTTTGCAGATCAGAATGTCACAATAGGTGATCACATGACCCTGTGACACTGCAGCCATCCTAAATATGAACAAGTTGCCAAGTATCTGGATTTTGATCACATTACTATAGGGATGCTGAAATGGTCGTAAAGTGTGAAAAATGGTCAAAAGTCACTTGCGCTTGTTCAGTGCTATTGGAACTTTGAACAGTCACTAAATGAACTGCTGTAGGTTGAGGATTACATGTACTTCTCTCCATGTAGATGCAGTTTCATTAAAAGTCTACATGTTGAGCGTGGTTGGTCAGCCAGTTACGAATCAATCTGGTGTCGATGCTGTCTAACCCACATTTTTTATCTTATCAAGTAGTAGATTGTGGTCTACTTTATCAAATGCTTTATTGAAGTCCAAGCAAATTATATCCACAGCATTTCACAATTTTGTTACATTGTCAAAGAACACAAGATTTGTCTGGCATGATCCATTTTTGACAACCTATGCTGGCTTCTGGTTATGACTTTGCTTGCCTCTAGGTATTCGTAGAATAATATCTTTTCCAGAATCTTCTCAGGTATTGATATCAGGCTGATAAGGCTGTAATTTCCTGGATCCATTCCCCCCCCCCTTTTTTTTAAAAAAAGATGTCCAGTCATCTGATAGTTCCCCAGTGCTCCAGGGTCTTTGAAAGATATGGTTCAGTGGTTCAGAGATGACTTCTGCCAATTTCTTCAGAGTCTTAGGGTGTAATCCATCTAGTCCTGGTGATTTGAACTTGTCTAGAGTGGATAGGTGTTCGATTATCATTTTCTTGCTTACTTTCACTTGCATTCCTAATCTCCATTTTAGGGTATGCTTTTTTTAATTACTTGGTTTGTTTTTTCCTTTTGTGTAAAGATAGATGCAAAAAATGAATTAAGAATTCTGCTTTCTCCTTGCTGTTAGTCACCTTCTTGCCATTTTGTCCCATAAATGGGTCAATCATTTTTTTCTTTTTTCTTTTTTTTTTTTTACAAAAAAGATTTTTTGTTATTTTTGACATATGTCGCAAGCCTTAGTTCATTTTCAGCTTTAGCTTTCCTGAGGCAGCTTTAGCTTTCATCTTTGTAGGTTCTGGCTATTTGCTGATATTCTGCCTTAGTTATGTGTCCCTCTTTCCACTTTACATATTGTCCTTTTTGTCTTTCAGTTTATCAGGGAGTTCTTTGTGCAGATCTCTTCTTTATTCTTCTTTATTGGAATTGTGCTAGACTGAGTTTTTATTATCTCATTTTTCAAAGTTTCCCAAGCTTCTTGGGTTATTTTTCCCTTGAGGATTTTCATCCATGGAATCCTTCCCAAGTTTTCTCGTAAGTTTATTGAAATCAGCTCTCTTAAAGCCCAATACTTTTTTATATTCCTTGTGCTTGCGTAATTCTGAATTCCAATATTGCATGGTCACTCCCTTCCCCCCCATCTCTCTTAATGAGAATTAAGACTGGTATTGCTGACCCTCTAATTCCCTTTTCTACATTTTGGGGATAACTTATGTGCTATATTTGTCAGGAATCTGTTTGATTTTCCATTGATTTTCTGAGTTCCTCAGAATGTAATTATTCCTTTACTTTGAAAGGAATAGTAGAAGTTTATTTTATTTATCTTACAAATATTTTGCTTGAAATAGAGCATACAAGTCTTTATTGAGTAATTTTGCATATTTATTTATTATTTTGTAAAAAAAAAGGTTTATATTTTTTTTTAGTGAAGCAGTATAAATTCTCCCTTAAATATTCAGTTCTAATCTACACAGGTAGTCCTCAATTTATGATCACAATTGGGACCAGAAACTTCCATCATTAAGTGGTGTGATTGTTAAGTGTTGCATCATATGACCACACCCAATTTTACAACCTTTTTTTGCTGCAGTTGTTAAGCGAATCACTCCAATAAGTATGACATCACATGACTGCAACTTGAGACTTTCCCTGCCAGTTTCCTCATTCACTTTGCTTGCCAGAAACTGACTGGGAAGATCACAAATGACCAAGGTGTAAACCTGGGTCACTGCAACTGTCATAAATGCGAACTGATTGGCAAACGCCTAATCAGGCAAGGAAGCTGTTGTGATGGTTGCAGTTCTGAAGATCTGTACTAAATATTTTTTTCAGCACATTGTAACACTGTACAGTCACTAAAAGAATGGTTGTAGGTTGCGGACTATCTGTATAAGTCTTTGTATCATGCTCTAAATTTTGTTTCATTAGGAAATTTATAGCCACTGCATCTCCTTTCGAACAGAGCTTGTCCTCTTAAACCAGGGGTCCCCAACACCCCCAGGCCATGGTCTGTTTGGAACTGGGCCACACAGAAGCTCCCCTTGTGCAGCAGCAGCCAGTTGCCCTCACAAAAGAAACTGTCCTCATGCAAATGGCGGTCATCTTGCCCTCACACACGAAGTTCTCCTTACCCTGCAGTGGATTCAATAATATATACCCTGATCCATGTTCAGTGTGTTGATGATGAACTTTTTCTCACTTGTGATCCATCTTATCTCCCAGCTGACTTTTATATTCAAAGTTTAACTAAACCCATAGACCCTTATGTAATAACATAAGTGCCCATATAGGCATTATCAGCCACCTGTGGACACACCATAGATAGCCCACAACTCGTTATATTTCAAGGTCCTCTTCGAAAATGATGGGCGAACATCATAATCAAACCAGGAGACCCTTCAAGGTCTGTAATAATATAAGACCACTGATGGGCAATTCTATCAATAGT
Organism: Masticophis lateralis; assembly: GCA_030761175.1. Lineage (NCBI taxonomy): Eukaryota > Metazoa > Chordata > Lepidosauria > Squamata > Colubridae > Masticophis > Masticophis lateralis. The sequence continues at coordinate 35,376,787 of JAUDYJ010000006.1, read as the reverse complement.
AATGTCAGTATTAAGAGTAGAATCAAAGTGGACTCACCAGTCACTAGCATCCAGTAAAGAGTTTCTGAATTCTTCAGATTGCTTAAATGTCTTAGAGAGAACCACTTGATGGTGTCTTCCATCCTAAATAGATGAAATGGCTATAACTTCAAACAATGCCTAAATAATAATTGGCTGGTAATAAATTCCTCTATTTCCACTTCTTCTTTAGATGGTACAAAAATAGGAAATCAGTTTTACCTATCAGGATCTTACCATTGCTCATGGCGTAATCGGTCTAGGAAATTAGTAATCAAACAAAAACATTGAATACTTTCTAAACTCACACCATTTATTGAGAAGTTTGACCTACTGTAGAGTAATTGCACTACTAGTCTCCACATTATTATTGAGATAATAAGTTATTTGGTTTTTACTGAAGATTTCCATCTATATGGAATTTAATTTATTGTATTCATTTATGAAAATTTTTTAAACAAGATTATGAACTACATTTGTTTAAGACAGTGAAGTACTCAGGAGGAACTGATAAAAGGCAAAAACACGATAGGTCTTTCCTGGTTTGATCTCACATTTTAAGAGTTAGATGTGTGTAGATGTAATAATTGAGGGTGATTGATTGTAATCAAAATGTTGAGATGTTCCCAGCGACATTGGTAATGATACTTTTTTTGAGATTTATTTATTTACTGGCCTTAATCCTTCACACAGTTTATCTTTTAACAGTCAATTACATTTGACTAAATTCTGATTTAGGTTTTTGCAGAGTAAGACAATGTAGAGTGAATAGTGAATGAAGCTAGAAGATCTGGCTGTATCATTCCTGTTCTGTTTTGGATGCGCTGCACGTTTCTATTCAAGATGCTAAATAGTCTGAGACTTTGGCTTTGGTAGATATCTGGTCTTTTCAACTAGATCCTTCAATCTTGGGCAATATAATTCTAGTTCAGGGATGAGGCTTTCTGCATAATAGAATTTAATCTATGAAATATACCAGTTTATTAGAAAACATTGTTGGCTAATATAAATTATAACTATACAAGTAGGATTTCTGAAGATTATATTATTTTATATTTTGTATATTATATTTAAAAATTTATAAACATAATTATTAGATGAATTTTGAGATATATAAAATATCTAATATGTTTGGATTTTGTAATATTATATTTTTATAGTATATTTTAAAGATTATATAAGATCTTACCATTTTTTTTCCCATCATGGTCTGAATGGATGCTGCTAGAAGATGGTTTTTAGCATGTTGTGAATGGTTGGTATTTGCTGCTGTTGATTGAATTGTGGAAGAGCCTCTCAAGATCATCTCCTGAGTAGGCCAATCAGAACTGGTTTACCATCTGGTTCATTCAGTTTATATTTTATCCTGGGCTGTCAGTGTGCCTGGTAAAGTATGTGAGACTTCAGAGGTCATTGAGAGCTGGTTTTGGGGGATTGGAGTCAGCAATGGTTAAGTTGGAGGCAGTGGCGCTGGTGGCTGGATTGTTGGGCTACAGGTTTAAGGATCTACTGCTTTGTACAGGACACATTCCGGTTGTTTGGCGGAGACTGGTAACATGGCAGTAGGAAGGGCATCAGCACTGATGATGAAGAAGCTTCTATTACTTTGCAAAGAAGATGGATCTACAAAGTGAGCTGGATGGAATTATCAGGTATTAGAAGTGGTCTACTTATTCATCACAGTCATGGGGGAGGGATTAAGTTTTCATTGTAGCAGATACAATACTAGATTGGGATGGCTGTGGCTGACAGGGCCTTGTGACTGCAATTCTTTTCCCCCACGTAATTGGATAACCATTTTACTGCTGTCGGGCTAGAGTTGGAAGACATTTAGAAAGTCATCTCTATATGAGTTCATTTAATGATAGTGAGTGAGATTTAAGAAGATCTTACTGAGAGGACTGGATTGAGAATCAGACTTGATTTAATAGGCTTGATCGGTTTCTGATTGTGACTGATTCTATCTATCCTCACAGTGAGAGCTGGAAAGGAGAAGCTTGAAATCATTTGGTTGTATGATTAGGTGCCTCAACAAGAGGACTGATTGAAGGCATTGGAAGATTGGTATTTGGATCCTTGATTGTCCAGATGTGTTGAGCAGTATGCAGATGTGCCCCTGGTATTAGGGCTTCCCTCAGTTGACTGGTTATTGATTGTGTCAGGTGATTGGCTGTGGGTTGGGATATGGACCTCTATGGACAGGGAAGGCTGGAGGGCTCTGAAGAAATGAGGGCAAGTTATGATATTTTAATACTGATGGGTAGGGGAAAATATGATGGTAGACAGAAGATAGGCCACCCACAGGGCAATTGGTATATTGTGTTGTCCCAGCCTTCTGAACTTGCTCCCAAGCCACAGATGGCAAATTTGAAGACTGGTTCTCAGCTACTGCTGGTGAATGCCAGATCGAGCCACCCTTATTCATGATTTAATTCTTGATGAAAAGGCTGATCTGGAGTGCATTATCAAAAACTGGCAAGGACAAGAGGAAAAGTTCCCCTCTCTGAGGTCTATTTGACCCGTTTCCGGGTATGGCACCAGACAAGACCCCAGGATAGAGGAGATGGGATAGCATTGGTCATATGAAATATTTGGAGGGATTCATGGATCCTGCTCTTTAGATTGCCAGGTGTAGGACACTGTTTATTAAGTTGGGCACCAAGTGAGATCAGCTGGGATTGTTGCTATTGTACCAGACCCTATGCTGCATAGCTACTTTCTTAAAACTGTGGCTGGGCTGGTGATGGAGTTATCTGGGCTTATATCTTGGTAGATTTTAATTTGCACAGGGTAAAAAAATTCATGGATACCATTACAAGAGCATATCCCAAGTCATCTATGTAACTTAACTTGGTGACTTGGTGGTTTTTTTTTTATTGTGACTTGATCCCTCCTTGGGAGTAATACTGAGGTTCATCTACAAGTTGTTGTGAGGAATGTGGGGCATGTTTAGTACATAAAATTGTTTGCATTCACTCTGTGTTAGATTCCGGTCTTTTGAGAGGGCCAGTTTAGTCAAGTGGTTAAAACATCAGACTAGAGACCAGGAGATCATGTGTTTTATTTCCACTTTAGGCATTAAAGCTGGCTGAGTGACTTTGGGCCAGTCACTCACTCTCAGCCCAACTCACCTCACTAGGTGGTTGTTATGGAAAAAAATTGAAGGAGGTAGGAGTATTAAGTATGTTAGCTGCTTTGCGTTATTCATCTAAATAATAACTAAGGTAGAATCTATAGAGGTGGTGGGATAATCTGGAGAGAGTTTGAGGCCATTGAACCTGAGGAAGTGGACAGGGCCCTTGCATCTGTTAGTTCATCCATTTAAGTTTTAGATCTGCGTCCCTCCTGGCTTGCTAAGGCTGCATAGGAGGGAATGCATGATTGGGTCAGGATTGTAGTTAATTCTTCTTTGAGAGAGGAAGCACTATGCCATCTCTTAAAGAGGTATGCCTCCTCAAGGGACTATCAGTTGGCCCAACTAATCTGGACAGTTTTTGTCCAGTTTTCAAGCTTTCTTAAAAGGAGTGGTCACATGGCAGCTTCAGAAGACTCTGGATGAAGTGGGCTATTATTATCAAGGGCATTCTTCCTTGGCTATAGTAAGTTATAATTTTCTTGATGCATACATTTGTATATACTTGTTTTTGTACTGTTTTTAAATGTTTTAATTGTTTAAACCTATTCACTACCAAATCATTGGACTGGAATGGGAAAATATAGAAAATAAATAAATCGATAAATCCATAAGCTAAAAGAGTTAACATCGACTATAACAATTATAGAATAAAAGCAAAATGTTAATGGTGTAAATTTAATTAACCCTGATAGAAATAATAAACAGATCGTAATAGCATACTAATGATCAAATGCTCTGGGAAAGCTCCATCTTGAATAATTTCCAGAATATTAATTTATTCAATTTTTTTTTTTAATTAGATTTATATGCCGCCCTTCTCTGGAGACTCAGGGCGGCTTACAATGCGTTAAGCAATATGACCACCTATCTAAGTCAATGATTCTGGGGAGCTTACAATTAAAAAAAGTATTCCTGTTAAAAATACTAAAATATTTAAAAATACAAAAACAGTAAAAAGCTATAAATCACTAAAAAATATCCAGATTAAATGTACATAGGAACAAACAGAGCTGAGTTCTGAGTTCTAGTTTAGAAGAGATAGGATCTGCTCCATACAGATTAATATGGGATACATTTGGATCCCTCAAGACATTAATAGGAGGGAGAGTAAAGATCCGAAATAGATCTGACAGGTATGTTATGTGTGTCTGTGGTAGTCACATTGCAGTCCTGATGGTGGTATTGTGATGTGAAGGACATTAGGAATAAATGCAAGTGAGTAAAATCTTCCTAAAATGTTTAATAGCAGGACATTTTGATACATTTCTAGCTGCTGGATATCACAAACAGTTAATTTTAGAGCTAGGAATTGAGTTGCAAATATATGGTCTTAAGAGAGCATTGGAGTTATCCCAAACTCCAAGGAAGGCATCCAGACCAAAATGTTTAATAGAAGGGGAAATGCAATAAGGAATTCACCATTTCATCAGTTTAGTCCACCCACAAGTTGGTTTAGAAGACCAACAATCTTCATCATTGTAAGGTTTAGCTTGAGATAATATATTTCTATTTTATCTCTATCTCTAGAAATGAAAGAGATATATAGAAAAAAGAAACAAGAAGGCTCACTAACTGGAGTTTGCTGCTAGAGAAGCAATTACTCCATCCATATCTGTGCTCATAAATATCTGAGTTGGGCCAGATGGGAATGGTAAATTTCCATAGTTAAACGGAAGGCTAGAATATAGATGCTGTTTATTTCTGCCTTTAGGATTTATGAAGACATTTCATGACCATGGAAATGATAAAAAAATACAACCTATTAAAATACTGATAAAATCCTAGCTGTGGCTTACATCAGAAAATGCTAGGAAAGATTCTGCAATTTTGCATATTGTTTGCAACGTACATGTCAACTCGCAAAAACATATTTTAGATCTGGTTGGAAAGAGCAGAGTAACCATCTTTGAAATCCTGTCAGACCTGGTCCAGATCTTGGAACCCTAATAAAAGGGAGAATAAAACACTGGAGCAGGATAAAGATTCCAGGAAGGAACCGAGCAGATATATTCTGGGATTGTAGCAACTACCCTTCCATATACATGAAGGCAGAGTGTGATTGAGTGTTAGGTTGAGTGGAACAAATTGCCCAGCAAAGTCATAAGCGCCTCTCTTTTGGATGTGTTCATATGGGGCTAGATAGCAATCTGTATGGAATGCTCTGTTAGATTCCTGCAATGAGCAAAGGATTGGACTTAATGACCCAAATGAAATAAATGGTTTGCTTAAATGTGTGTTTTAATTTACTTTGTATTCTTCTCTATCCTGGAAAATTTTCTTCTAATCTAGCCAGAACAGAAGAGAGTGCAAATTAAATTAAGCCTTTTTTCCATTGGATATGGAGAGAATTACAGGAGAGCCAACAGCATATATATAACACATAGTATGAGAGAACTTCAGAAGAAATGATCTGTCAGAAAAAGTGCAAGTTGATGGTAGGAATGGCTGTTCTAAGAAAATAATAGCTTAAAAGATGTGTATATATAAACTTGTTCCTTTGCTGTGGATGTGAATTTTATTTAAAATGTTCTTATTTTTTGCAACATAAAATGATTAAAATATTATAAATTGAATAACAAGGTAATGCTATGGAACCCAACAGAAAAGATCGTGACCAAGCAGCAGGCAGTGACTTACACCGAGTGCTGACCTGACTTTTCACATCTCTTCTAGCTCTTGATTCAGTTCTAAGTACTTCAGCTATCCTATTACTTTTCTTAAGAAAGTAGAAAAAAGATATTTTTCTGCTATACCCTGTCCATGGTGCTGCATCTTACTGCATTTACTTAGTTTCTGATATACTGAACAAGATTTTAGGTATCAATTTATGCTTGGTTAAGCTGAGTTTCAAGATGAATAGGGATTTTTAGGTCTTTCTTCAAAAATGATTCAATGTAGTTTGTATAAGTAATTAATGATACATTGAACAAAAATAATTTTTATGATACTTTACTTCTTTACTTACTCTTGTAGTCTTTTGCTTTCTTTCTTTCTTTAAAATGTTTAATAAGTTTTATTTTAAAGAATCATCTTAATGGTTTCAGACTGCTATTATGGTTGACTACTTTAGATATCCCCCGTCATTACATAAAATTGTATCCTTACATTATATAGATATAGGCTGGTTTATTTAATTGTTTGATGTACTAGTTCATATGCTAGTATAAAGAACTCTGAGAAACATAGTTTGTATATTCTAAAAGGTAAATGTTGGAACATGGAAGTAATTTTATGCTGCTTTCTTCTGGAATGTTTTATTTTCTCCCCAATCATTGATGGTTTCTCAGCAGATTGCTAACAGGCCTAATTCTTTGGGATTTTGAACCCAGATAAGATGAGAGAGGTGCTGCTACCCTTTTAATGTATTACATTTCTAGGCTGCCTTTCTACCACAATTCAAGTGATTTAAAAATACTAAAATATATATTAATAACCAAATCAAAAACAATATGGCATTCAAATTATATCTATCTATCTATCTATCGCAGGTGAAATCAAGGAGGTTTTGACAGGTTCTAGGGAACTGGTAGCGGAAATTTTGAGCAGTTCGAAGAACCAGCAAATGCCAGCTCTGGCTGGCCCCAGAGTGCGGTGGGAATGCAGTTTTTGCAATATTCTTCCCCAGAAGTGGGGAGAGAATGGGGATTTTGCAGTATCCTTCCCCTGGAGCGGGGTGAGAATGGAGATTTTGCAGTATCCTTCCCCTGCCACGCCCACCAAGCCATACCATGCCCTCCATGCCATGCCCACATTTACCGGTAGTAAAAAAATTTGGATTTCACCACTGATCTATATCTATCTATCATCTCTACCTTACTAGATGGGAGACTGTAGATGAGTGGTAGAGTCTGTATTTTGAATGTAGAATGTTTCAGATATAATCTTCATTATTTCATGGATTGATTAGCAGCTTGTACAAAAAATTTCGATCCAACATTGTAGTGAACCTAATAGACAATACTAAACCTTGTGAATAGATTTGATTTGAAGTTATTTCCTATTTATCTACCAACATATATATGGTTAATAAAAAGGAAGGAGAACCAGCATACATCATAAACGTTTTTCATGAATTGCAAAACAAATCGTGAAAAATTGAACTGTCCAATAGAAACATTTCAATCCAATTCTAATTTGCTAGTTTCCTTGGTACACTACTCTTCTTTTTTGCTCTTTCCTCTGTGTTCTTATATCATTGTCTGAAAAAATAGAATGCATAATAATTTAAAAGAAATTACTATTTAAATGCTTATGCATTGACTGTAAAAATAGGGTAGAAAAATGTTTTGTAACTTGAATTTTATATTGCAGTTTTGAAACAGAGAATGCACTCCTTTCTCATATGAGAAAAAATAATACCCAACAAGCCCAGAGTCAGCTCATTGGTCTTTGTCTCACATACCATCCATTTTGAGAATCTGGAAGAACGTTGTCATAGGTTTGCCATTATTTATGTCGCTTCATATTAATGGAAATGAAACTACAGTATAGAATATAAATACTCTAAAGTTTCATTGCATTATTGCAATCAAAACTTAATTCTTGGTTCATTTTAAATTATTGATGTTTTCTAAAATTACGGTAGCATTGTATGTTCAAGTGATAGAAATCAGAAAACGAGTATGAAAAGTGATACTGCATAATATTTTACTGATGGAATCATTTGGGGGTTTTTTTAAACTAAGAAAATTAACAGACTTGACCAATTCTTTCAATTTAAGTTCATTCATTGGGATAACATGAACTTTTTGCAAATTTGCCTGAAAATATTAATATATACATAATATAAATGTATAATTTATGTATATCTTAAAATTTGAACAATTTTAAGATAATAGATATCATGTTTGCCTGTAATAAGGAACATTTTCCAGCACGCTGCTCATCCAATCCACTTCCTGGGTTGGTCTCCTCATACTGAGTACATATTTTCCTCTCTGCTCTGGCTGACCACGCCCACTCTGTGAAGTCATCCCTCAGTCTTTCTCACTCAGTGACTGAGGCAACTTGTGTTTTTCTCTGCTCCTAGATATATTCTCTCTGGCTGACCTTTTAGTTTGTTTCGTTTTCTTATTTTTGTGTTTTGCGTTGGTTTAGGTTTGTCTGTGCTTGGCGTGGGGGTTTTTCCTTCCTTGCAGTTTAATTTTAGGAAGGAGCTGCTACGAGGGATAAGACTTTGCTGTGTGTGGGAGGAGGTTGCTGACGAGCCCGGGGCTCCGGGCCGTTACGCTTTCCTTTCCCTGGGGAAAGCCCCGCTCGATTCAGCGATCCGGATTCCGACCCGGCTGGGCGGATCTGGTTGAATTAGCCGCCGGCGTGTTGTTGGGCTTCCGGGGAGCCGGGCCAGTCACGAACGCCTCAGCTCCGAATTTTCTTGCGGCTCCGGAGTGCTTGCCTATGCTTACAGGCATACTCTGAGGTCCAGGCTACCTTGCTTGCGCTTGTCAATTGCTCGCCTCTCCCGCTTACCAGCTGGCCTAATTAGCCCTTTGAAGTTGCGGCAGCCTGTTTCGCCGCCTCAGCGGCGCGCGTCCTCGGGGCTTTCACTCGCCGCCCCGATCACCAGCTGACCTATTTCGGCCTGTTTGGAGTTGCGGTGGCCAGGTTTTCGCGCCTTGGGGGATTGCGGGCGCCATTTTACTGCCCTGTGAGGCGTGGCCGCCATTTTGTTCCCGAACGCACGCGGCCACCATTTTGAAAGGGCGTTCAGACGGCGCGTCGTTTGCCCAGGCCTTTATCGGCAGCGTTTCAGCTGGGCACGCTCATTTGTGTCGGCTTCCCTGCCTTCGCTGGTCCACCTTACAGCTGCAAGGTTACCTTTATTTGCAGTCTTCTGTGCCATCTACCCCAACAAGCGCAGTGCCTGGAGGTGAATTACGTTGTGGGTTTCTAATTCCGTGGGTGGCTGCCTGTGGTCCATTGCCCAGTAAGTTGTTTGGGACGCCTTGTTGGCTCACATCCATCCTTAGCCGTTATTCTTCTGTCATGGCTGATGAGGATTTATCCTCCGATTTGGAGCTGGAGATGGATCCTCCTATCCATCATAAGGAATCTAGAGCTTATCAAACGAGATCTAAGCCAGCCTCTGCCTCCACATGGCATTCCAAAACTTAACTTAGACGCCATAAGGCGCTTGAAAAACAGTTTGATAAGGCCCAGAAGGCCAGGGCGTCCTTATCACAGGCGGCAGTTTCAGCGGTGGTGGTGCCATCTGTCGATGTCCCAGCGGGGAAGGGCCCTGTTCTTAATAAGGATCCATTCCCTCCTGTTTCCAGCCTCCAGCAGTCTCGGGCTCTCTCTTCATCTTTGCCCAATGTGTTTTTGTCATCTCAACCTGTGCAGCCCACTGGGCCCAGAGTCGCTCCTGAGGCTACTTGGACCCCGACGGCCGCGGGACTTCGCCAAGGGGATGCGACCCAGCCTATCAACTTACAGGCCATGCTCTCAGATGCCCTGGCTAAGCTAATAGCCACTGGTCTTCCACAGCTTCCTGGTCCTGCGGTCCCTTCTACTTCGGGCTCGCAACCTCAGGCTCGTTCAGCGCATAGAGCCAGGGTTAGATCCAGGGCTCAGGCTGAGGATTATTCGTCAGAGGACTCTGCTTCGGCAGACGAGGCCCCGGAGGATTTAGAGTTCTCCTAGGACGAAGGGCTCGCCCCTGAGCGACCTGTGTTCACCGGATTGTTTCGTCCAGCTGTATTTAAATCGCTCTTGCACAAGGCAAAAGTGACTACTCAGTGCGGGCTGCTTACATCACCTTCTGAGGCGGCGAATCATCCTCCGGCACCGCACGACGCTTTATTTCAAGTTTCCCGCCCAGATAAGGACGTCATTCCCTATCCTCCTCTATTTGCAGACGTCATTCAAAGCGCCTTTACCCAACCGGGCGCTTCGACAGCCCCTAGTGGCTTGGACAAGCGCCTTTATTGCACTGCTCCGGAGCTGGATGACATTTTAGCATTACCAACTGTAGATGCGCCTGTCGCTAACCTATCGTCATCTTCAACTGTATCCGCAGATGTCCTTGATGGCCTGAAATCCGATGAGAGGAGAACTGATTTAGGATTCCGCAAGGCGCACCAGGCTTCTACCTGGGCTATTAAGGCTGCAACTGCGACCTCTTTCTTTAATAGAGCCTCGTTAATCTGGCTGCGTCAGCTCCAGGAGCGTCTCCCAACGAGATGCGCATTCACCAAGACATTAATAAAATTGTAGCAGCAATGGAGTACTCCGCGGATGCCTTGCTCAATGCTGCGAAATTTGCATCGAGGGCCTTGGCCGCGTCTGTCACCAATAGGCGTCTCTTCTGGCTCCGCAACTGGAGGGCAGATGCCAAGGCTAGGTGGAGACTAGCCTCCTCTTCGTACAAGGCACCCTCGCTGTTCGGAGCTCCTCTGGAACCTCTCTTAATTGAGGATAAGGAGAAACGCAAAATTCTCCCTTCTTCCTTTCGGAGACCCGAATGCCGTTATGTCCCGTATAGCCAGAGGCAGCCCTTTCGAGCAGGCTCAGGACCCAGCGGGTCCTACAACCAGCGAATTTTCTCCTCCTCAGCAGAGCGGACTTCGGACAGACATTCGTTCAGGGAGCGACCGCGAAACCAAAATTTCGCCAGACGCCCTTCCCGTGGAGGTGGGTTCCGATCCGCCAAGAGGGGCAAGTGACTCACCGCCTTCGGAACCCATTGGTGGTCGCCTCCAACGATTTCACCATCAATGGGCCAAATCAACGCAGGAGGCATGGATTTACCGAACTGTTTCACAGGGACTGTCTCTGGAGTTTCTGGGGCCTCCACCCAGCCGCTTCTGTCGTTGCCCGGTTCCTCTCCAGGATCAACAACGTCGCTTGATGGAAGCCGAGATAGATCATCTTTTGTCAATCAAGGCAATAGAACCAGTCCCCAGGGGACAGGAAATGAAGGGCTTCTACTCCATCTTCTTCCTGGTATCCAAGGCTTCAGGGGGATACAGGGGCATCTTGAACCTCAAACATCTGAACAAGTCAATTGTGTATCGAAGGTTCAAGATGCACTCCCTGAGATCAATCTTGCAAGGCATCCGGCGCAACAACCTACTACAGTCGGTGGTCCTCAGGGAGGCTTATTTACATGTTCCCATCTTCCCACTTCACCGGCGTTACCTGAGGTTCGAGTACAACGGGAAACATTTTCAGTACTGTGCGATGCCCTTCGGGCTCTCGTCTGCCCCCAGAACCTTCACCAAACTGGTGGCAGTCGTAGCAGCCTCCCTGAGATCACGTCCAATTCGTCTACTTTGCTACCTAGACGACATTTTGGTGATATCTACTTCCAAGGTTCAAGCGGCGACAGATATGGCAGAGGTACTCCGTGTGTTTCAAGATCACGGCTTTACGATAAATTACAAAAAGAGTCATTTCATACCGACCACCAGGTTACTTTATCTGGGGGCGGTGATAGATACAGCCAAGGGACAAGTCTTTTTGTCACCAGACAGAACGCGAGATCTCAAGTGCTTGGCGGAACGCACAAAGACCATGAGGAAGGTGCCTCTTCTCCAATTGTCACAACTGTTGGGGAAGATGGTATCCTGCATCAGTATCATTCCCTGGGCACGCAGACATCTGAGACCGCTACAGTGGCTGTTACTACCATTCCAAAGGTCAGGACGCAGCACGTCTCGGCTCCAGATCGCCTTAGCTCCACAGGTTCGGATGTCCCTGACGTGGTGGACATCCGCAGCGATCATGAAGGGTTGTGTATTTCTGAATGTGTCTCGCCTTGTGTTGACCACGGATGCAAGTCTCGAGGGCTGGGGCGCTCACCTAGCCAACCAGGTAGTCCAGGGCCGGTGGTCAGCGGTGGAAAAAGTGAACAGTATCAACTGGCTCGAACTGAGGGCCGTCCGTCTGGCTTTGAAGCACTTCCGTCATGTTCTGGAGGGCCGACGTGTTGATCAGAACCGACAACATGACAACCAAAGCGCATATAAACCGCGAGGGAGGCACACGATCAAGAAAGTTGATGTTCTAGGCAGAGAGTCTTCTGGCCTGGGCGGAGAAGCAAGTGGAGTCAATAACAGCGGACCACATTTCCGGGGTTTTGAACACGTGAGCGGATTGGCTGAGCAGGGAGCTCATCGATCAGACCGAGTGGAGATTGAGCCCGACCGCCTTTCGGGCGATAGTACAGCGATTCGGTCTGCCTCTCGTCGACCTGTTTGCCACTCCTCAAAATGCGCAGTTACCACGCTTCTTCACGAGATACCAGTCTCCGGGGGCGGAAGGCTGCGACGCCCTAAGAAGCCCGTGGCCTCCCGGGCTTCTTTACGCTTTTCCTCCCATACAGCTGATACCTCGGGTGATCAACAAATTGCTGGAGGAACAGGCGGAACTTCTAATGATTGTTCCACTGTGGCCGCGAAGGCCTTGGTTCGCCGACTTAGTTCACCTGTCAGTGTCCCCGCCATGGACAATTCCTCAGCATGTGCTCTCTCTAAGCCAGGGGGTCGTTGTCCATCCAGAGCCTCAATGGCTCCGACTGACCGTCTGGCATTTGAGAGGGTGAGGAAGGACAGACTTTCTGACGATGTGATTGGTGTCATCCAGTCTTCCAGACGGCCTTCAACTACTCGTATATACCAAGCCACGTGGAAGGCCTTTACCTTCTGGTGTTCTAAACACCATGTGGATCCTACATCCGCGGACGTTCCAGATATCTTGGACTTTCTTATGGAAGGACTATCCAAAGGTCTGTCTCCAGCAACTTTGCGGCGGCAGGTTGCTGCGTTAACGACTGTGCTCACCTTTGACCCGTACAGGCCATTGTCTCACCATCCTCGTATTAAGGAATTTCTACATGGAGCTTCCAACATCTCACCTCCAGTGGTCCACAGGTTCCCTTCGTGGGACTTACCTTTCGTGCTTCAAGCACTTACAGCTCCGCCGTTTGAACCACTGGGCTCGGTTTCCTTGAAATTCCTGACTTTCAAACTTACCTTTTTGTTGGCCATCACCTCAGCGAGGCGAATATCGGAATTGACTGCTTTATCCATACGAAAGGACCTGTGTATCTTTTATTCAGATTGGGTCGTAATGAGATTAGATCCAGCTTTCACCCCGAAAATTAATTCATGGTTTCACAGAGCGCAGGAGATCATCTTTCCGAACTTTTGTCCAGACCCACGTGATCCCAGAGAACGAAGCTGGCACACCCTAGATGTGCGACGGGCACTGAGAAGATACATCAAGCGCACCTCTTCCTTCAGACAATCAGAGGCATTATTAGTGTCATTTCACCCTTCTTCGATGGGAAGGAAGGTCTCGTCGACTACTGTAGGCCGGTGGCTCAAGGCTTGCATTGCGACAGCCTACGACTGCAAGGGCAGATCCATTCCGGGGAAAATATATGCACATTCTACACGTAGTGCGGCTACCACTGCTGCTTGGGCCACTCAGGCATCAATTCTGGACATTTGCAGGGCAGCAACATGGACCTCCGCGTCGTCCTTTGTGCACCACTATAAGATTGACACCTTTGCATCGGCGGAGGCTTCGTTCGGCCGTAGAGTGCTTCAGCAAGTAACAGAGTTTCGGGACTCTGGAACGAGTCAGCCTCCCGCCCGACAAGTAGAGCTTGGATAGATCCCAGGAAGTGGATTGGATGAGCAGCGTGCTGGAAAATGGACGTTGACTCACCTGAACGTCCTTTTTCTGAACGCTGCGAATCCAATCCACGCCCACCCTGTTAGGGCTTCCTGTTCCAGAAGTCCGTTTTCAATGTTGTCGTCGTTGCAGTTATTGTTCCTGTTAGGTCTTCGCGAGAAAGACTGAGGGATGACTTCACAGAGTGGGCGTGGTCAGCCAGAGCAGAGAGGAAAATATGTACTCAGTATGAGGAGACCAACCCAGGAAGTGGATTGGATTCGCAGCGTTCAGAAAAAGGACGTTCAGGTGAGTCAACGTCCATTTCTAAGTTTGCTAACTTACCTTATGTAAGAACTTGCCTATTCTTACATTTAAAAAAATCATCTTCACTTAAAAAAATGTACATCCTAATAGCTGAATGACATTACCTATAAATAGATAAATTTAAATTATTTGTAAGATAATTTGTTGAATGCCACTAAAGAATTCAACTGATACTCCTAATGTGAGAAACTTGGATGAAGATATAATGTAACTATCACTTATATTTTAGGTTCTGATAGAACTTTTCTGTTGCTGATGTAAATGAGGATTTAATTTAAACATACCCTGGAGTTGTATGTTTTAGTTTCAAATTCTTGTTAGTATAAGAAACATCTGGGAGAGCCTTCCAGATATATTTATATGTTGGGTGTAGCCCGAATGTGAAATTATAGAGCAAACAATTTGGGTTCATCTAAATAAACCAGACATTTTTGTTTGTGTAAAACAAAATGGTAAAATGGTATCTGTCTAAAATACAGAATTTTTGAAAATGGGATTGATTAGATTGTAGGAAGGAGGGACAATCAACTCATAAAGCAGATTAGTGTGAAATGATTTATTAATGTCTTTTTTGAATAAAGTACAGTAAAGTTGATCTCAAAATTCTTAAACAATGTTAATCGTAATGTTCGTAGAATTTGTTGAGGTGGGTGGCTATAAAATTCAAATAAAATTTTTGATTTAAATGTTATATAGATTTGGACTTTGTACTTAGTAAAACTTTTGTGTATATCTATTGAAATAATATGGAACTATGCTTACATTTAATTTCATTTAAAATAAAAACATTCCCATAGCATTTAAAATTTCATTTTTATTAATACTTTTGGAGTAAAAATTGTATTATGAAAAATTTGGAGTTTGGTGGCCAATAAATTTAAATTAATAATTCAGACAGACCTGTCACATAACACTCTAGACTTAACAAGAAGACAAAACAACAAAACTTTCTTACCAACAAGAAAGACAAAAATGTCTGGGTAGTGGTAGTACCTAGAGACAACAAAATAGACGAAAAAGTATTGGTGAAAATCAGAAAACACAAAGGCCTGCAAATATATGTAGAACAACTGGGGCAAAAGAAAACAAAGATACTGCCAATAGTAATATACAACTTGGGTACCATCCCAAAAGATTTAGAGCACCACTTGAATACCATCAGCATTGACAAAATCACCATTAGTCAATTGCAAAAGGCAACTTTACTTGGAAAAGTTAACATCCTGAAACAGTACCTTTAACACCATCCAACAAAAACATCTCCCAGTCCCAGGTCAACAGTATCTGACTACCGCAAGGATTTAAAAGGTGGATAAAAATGCCAAATTCAATCTAAACTTCTGCCTGACTATGCAACCAATCATAACAGTAATAATAATATAGACTTGTAAAAGCTTAAGTAGAATGAAATTTATGATTCTTGTGATAGCTAAAATGAGTAACAGATTTTTTGCATATAATGAAAGCACATAGTTTTGTGAATGATTAGTACTTCAGATTGACTATAATAACTGAAGTTTTCAATGCTATATCATATTTGAACTAAACTAGTACTGTGTTAGATTTGCATTCTAGTTGTTGTGGACTAGGTATTAAGTGCTTTATTCATATCTCTAAAACTAAGACTTCCTTGTAGGTAATAAAGCCAAAATGCATATCAGTACAAACCCAAATACTTAACAGTTTTTTCATGGTTTATAGTTATTCTGATCTTTTGAGAGGAAAAAGACAAAGCTAATTAGATTTAGTGTGCAGATAACATTTGGAAGCAGACAGCTTTCTGATCCACTGAACTATAAGAAAGAGGAGAAGCTATAGCATCATTTTCTTATGGAGTTGATCTCTTATTTCCTTTGGAATGAATTTCCCGCTGTTGTCTACCTGATAGAGCTGACACTGTCTCCTGGTTTATTATAATATATATTGTGTTCATCTAGGATTTTGGTTTGAAGGAAAAGCCAAATTTCCAAGGCCTTCTATAAAGTGAACCGGATTGGAACCATCTGAATTCTTAGGCAGGAAGGAGAGGGAATGCTGTTTCACTGTGACAGAGAAGACACATTACCTGCACTGCTCAATGACATTGTTTCACAGACTGAGAATATGTCTATCCTGCCAGATTTGGTGGATAGTCAGAAACAATTGGAGACAGGTACTTCAGTGAATAACCTGGTCCATGCCATATAGTCTTATAGGTGGCAATGAGTATCTTGAATTGGACCTGGAAAACTATTGGAAGCTAGCATGGCTTGTAAAGTAGGCATATCAAGGTGCACTTGAACCTGCTCAGGCCACTGCATTTTGCCCAGTTGCCTTATATAGCAAACATTGTAGTAAACCAGCTGAGAGGTGCCTAAGGTATGAGTGACTGTGAATAGGGCCTGTCCCAGGAACAGAAGCATTTATTGCACAAAAGGGCTAGCATGGCTGCTACCTGCTCTAGGAGACCCTGTGAATCCCAGAAAACCTCAAAATTGCATAGCAACTCAGTCTGCATGACTGCTGGCCCATCCAGAATCAGAGATGGAAAACATTCAAGAGCTTCTATTTGGTCTTGCTAGAACTAAGTTAAAGCCTATACTTCCTCATACAGTACCTCAATCATCCAGGCAGTGGGAAAGGATCATTTGAACAACAGAGACATGCAGCAGAGTATCATCTAGATAATAACCTTACCCAGTGGTTTTATGTAGATGCTAAATAATAATGGGGAGAGAATTGAGCCCTGAGATATCCTGCAATGTCGGAAGGAAAGCATTGAAGCAGTTGGACAATATTGAACAAACAGAACTTCATCTTGCTTGGGTTCAGTTTCCCTATTTGGTCCCATCATGTCTTCATGGCCTTCAGGAACTAGGGAC
Organism: Masticophis lateralis; assembly: GCA_030761175.1. Lineage (NCBI taxonomy): Eukaryota > Metazoa > Chordata > Lepidosauria > Squamata > Colubridae > Masticophis > Masticophis lateralis. The sequence goes on along the minus strand of JAUDYJ010000006.1, from coordinate 35,359,825 downwards.
ATGACTTTCCTCAGCATCATTTGTCATAGCCCAAGGTACAAGATACTGATGATACAGCTGAGTATCAGTATAGTAATGATACTAGATCCCAGGTTGACTTGCCCAATAGCTTCATGCAGATGTTAAGTAGCTGAAGGAAAATGTAAATTCTGCAATACTCTTCATATAAGGGACCATTGAGCCAGACTTTTCTTACTTGTTACCATTGTCCGGAGGAATCACTGAAACAGCACATCTAAGAATGATGTACATTTGATCATATTCAGAACTGTTGGGAGGTTTAATAAGGGCAGAAGTGGTGCCTTAGGTCATATTTAGGTTCCAGGAAAGCTGATCTGCTAGTATGGCCATAGATGTTTCTGTCCCATATATGCCCAACCTAAAATCTAAATTAAGAAGTTTTAGATAATCCACATCTTCTAGGGCATCCTGTAACTGAATTCCTTCTTAATCTTCCCTAAATTTAATTCAACCTACTGGTATGTGGTATTTGAAGTAGTAGGGGTGTACTTAGTTTTGGGTACCCTCTCGGTACTTTCAGATGCTCCTTTAAAAGACATCCTTGCATGGCCACTGCATTTCTTCAGCTTTCAGAGCTACCATGGGAGTCCAGAAGAAAGCATAGCATAAGGTGCAGTTAACAAAAAGACCATATTAGTGATGGATTGGAAGCATCCTTACCTAAATACTATACTCTATTAATTAAATTCAGTCCTTCACTTCTCTGGATGTATTAATTCTCCTCAATGAGATCACACTATTTTCATTCAGATCTATTATAGCTTTCCCTTCTCTTAGTTTCACAGATAAAATATTTTTATTAATTAATTCATTCATTCACACAGATCACCATTAGTTCTTGTTGCATTCCAAGTTGCAGTCTTCCAAATGTCATGGTCAGGGGCTCCTGAATATTGATCTCTACCATCTATCATTGTTTAGACAATTGAAATTTCCCATAATACAGGGATGCACAACTACTTTTCCCAATAGGCCACATGTGAATGCGACTGTTGTGAAGGGCCAAAAAATAGGGTCACTGCAATATTGCCTTTAGGCTTTCTGTCTCAAACCTGGAAAGAGTTCTACTCTTTTTCTAGCTTACTGTGATCATCAAGATACAGAATACAACCACATTGCTAATATATAAGCAGTAGAAAGATATGTTGACAATTTATGTAGTTTGAGTTGGTTTAACAATGACATTTGGTTTACTTGCTGCTGTTTCCAGTAGTTAATTGAAACTTATAAGAGATACATCCAAAATTAAGTAAGGAGATTGGGTAATTATATAATGAAGTACTTATGTCAGAAAATAATGAAGCTGTATAATTGCAGTGAATAAAAGTAATGATTACATCCCAATATATACTTAAATACTAATTCATTTATCTTTATTTTTCTTTTACAGATCTTTGAATATCTTCATTTTTTTTCTGTGCTGATCTTATTACTCCCTTAAGTTATTACATACTTTTTGCTGCTCTGTGAGAAGAGATGTCTCGCAGCCCAGATGCAAAGGAAGACCCTGTCGAATGCCCCCTTTGCATGGAGCCTCTGGAGATTGATGACATAAACTTCTTCCCTTGCACCTGTGGTTACCAGATCTGTCGCTTCTGTTGGCATCGTATTCGCACAGATGAGAATGGACTTTGTCCTGCTTGTAGAAAGGTATCTGTCTTAAGTTCATCACAGATATTTTGTTTGATAATACAATTTCAGAATGAAATATTCCTTCTTCCTAAAAAACAGCAATGGATAAAGGGTAAACAAATGAAAAGTATACAATTGCTTTATATAAACGTAAAGTTATCTCATAATGTAATTTGTGGCTAATGCAATATTTCCATTGATGTATGGATAGTCTTTGACTTATTATTGTTCATTTAACAATGATACAGAAGTGCAGTGGTCCTGGAAAGAGTGATATAAGGCCTGCAAAACAGTTCTGGCCATCACCATCCCTATAGTCATCACCAAACACTGCATCACTATTCTTATAGTATTTGGCAACCTGTTCACACTTACAGCCACTTGCCAAAGATCACATGATCACCATTTACAAACTTCTCTGCTGTCTTTCTCAAGAGCAAACGCCCCCAACCTTTTGGATACCAGGGACTGGTTCCATGGAAACAGGTTTTTCTGCAGATCGGAGGGGTGTGGGAATTTGCACTTTCTCTCTCTCCCCCTCTCTCTCTCCCCCCCCTCTCTCTCTCCCTCCCTCCCTCCCTCCCTCCTTCCTTCCTCTGGGAACTGAATTGCTTTGGTGGAGTGCAGAAATACTGAAGATTTTGGCTCCATTCCTGCACAGCACCAAATGAGTTCCTTTCCATTCATGAAGGGATGCTGAACTCCTTTGGCAGGGCAAGCTCTTTTAGCCAGCCCTCAGAGACAAGAAGGAGCCAAAATCCAAGCAGAGAGCAGAGTCGGCCAGTAAGGTAAGGAGTATGTGATGCCTCAGGTGGATAGGGAGAGCGCTGGTGCAGACTCTTCATGAAGTGTCCCTTTATTCAGGGGCTGAAAAATCTACTTGGATTTCAGCAGGGAGGATTTTCAACTTCTGTGCAGAACCTCCCATATCTCCCCCACACCACTGAACCACCTTGTGTTCCTTACCTGTAACAACCCATGCGATTGCTTAACAATCACAGTTGGGAGTGAGAGCATTGTGGTTGTTGAGAGATACAGTCACATGGGCACTCACACAAAGTCTATTGTAATAACTGCTTTGCTCAACAACTATGATTCTGGTCCCTATTGTGGTTGTAAGTTGAAGACTACTTGTAAAGTGGCAAAGTTTGTTCTTGGTTGTAAATAGTTCCTTTGTTCTATGCAAGTCGATTACTATATGTTACTTTATATATTTCATCTTTTTGTGTGTGTGTGATTACTTTGAACTGAAATTGTATGTTTTGCAATGTCATTTATGTCATCAGGAATGTATATGATATTTTTCTTAATGACATACTTAATGAAACCTTAAATCAAAGTAATTAGTCTGCTGCTTCCTATACTATGAAAAATTACCTAGATAAAGGACCTTTATTCTGAGGCTAAGTGGCAAGCTCTCCAAATACTGCCCCTGTCTGCCAACAGGGCACACCATTACACTAAGTATAGAAAACACTGGACTTCTGAATCCACTTTATATTACTACAAAATAATAGTATTGGCACAGTGATTAGAATGCAGTATTGAAGGCTACTTCTGCTGATCACTGGCTGCCAGCAGTTTGGCAGATCGAATCTCACCAGTCTCAAGGTTGACTCAGCCTTCCATCCATCCGAGGTCAGTAAAATGAGGATCTAGATTTGGGGGGCTATATGCTGACACTGTAAACTGCTTAGAGAGGGCTGTAAAGCACTGTGAAGCAGTGGCTAAGTGCTACTGCTAATATCCATATATTATTCTATCTACTGTTTAAGGAAATGATGATGATTAGTTCCACTGCTGTCACAGTATGGATTAAATTGTCTAACCCACTGGAAATCTGTAGTTTCAAGACTACTGGGACTCTCTTCAATAATAAAATGTTATTATTTAAACTATTGTAGTTCATTCTTACCTGTTTAACACTAATAATTTTCTCAAGGAAAAACAATTTTTCAGATGTAACATAGATGTTCATGAAATGTTTGGTGTGGTTGTTTTGTTTATTAGTATCTTGTTAGTATGCCACAGTGTTTAGTCTCTTGAAAGCAAAAAGTACAAAAACAATTTTATTCTCCATAGTGGTGGAGATAACATCCAGGAATGGGTTAACTCCGTCTATCAGCTAATTGGACTGAGTCTTAAAGTTGTGATGACACACTTCCTCTGCCTACATCCCCAGCCTTTAGACTCAATCTAGCTTGGACAAGATGTGTTTTTTCTAGCTAATCCATTCCTGAATGTTTTCAACACAAATTCTACAATCCAGAGAAATTTACATTGTGGCTGTGGCTCCCAGTTTCGTCTGGTCGAGCTGCTTACCTTATCCCAGCGTGAAGGGCTTTCAGCCCGACCCCACTGAAGGCCACATGGGCGGCAATCAGATTGCCAGCTAGCAGATCTGACAAGGCAGCGCTCATGAGCCTCGCTCTGAACTGCTGACCCTGGGGCTTGATTCAACAACCCCTTTTTCTCTAGATCAGTTGGAAACATCAGCCAGGAATGGGTTAATTCCATCTACCAATAGATGGACGGAGTCTGTAATTTGCTTAGCCATGCCCTCCTGTAGCTCCCCAGTTTCAGGCTCAGTCGATCTTTGGACTAGGCATATTTTTCCGAAGTTAATCCTTTCGGCTTATCTTTTACAAAAATTGAAGACAGAAAGGAAAGTTTGTTTTATTCCAGCTTCTAAGGCTTTGCCTCGAATCGCTGAGGGCCGCCGAGACGGCACAGGACTGCTGACTGACAGATCCTTTGGGCAGTACTCACGATCCTAGCTCCAAAACACTGATTGGAGGCTTTCACCTCCTTTTGTTTATCAGACTGCGGATTGCAACAGAGGCAAGGGCAGCATGCATGAGCAGCAGCTCTGCAGCGCAAGCCGTTTTTTAGTGTGAAGAGTTATTCCGCGCTATTTTCATTCATTTGGGAAGCCAGACAGCTAGTGTGGAATGGCCAACGGCTCCGCTTTTGTCGCTTCTCTTCCAAACCCGAGGGCAGTGTTGGGAATCAGATTTGCTGCCTTGGAGAAATATCTCCGGTGATCTCTTTGCAGGGTAGTGAGTACTTTGCAACATAGTTACCGTCCAGGAAACAATTTGGGCCTCTAGGCCAGATTAGCCTGATTAAATTTTAAATGGTGGCTGCCAGGAAAGGGCGCCACACCCGCATGGCGGGAATCCCTGTGCGCATATGTGCACCAGAGGAGAGAGAGGAATGGTCTTCAGAAGATTTGCCTTTTAAAAGGAAGTCTCCTCATTCTTCCAAGAAGCCTTCTAAGCAGCTTTCCAAGGATGAGGAAAGGAGGCATAAGACAATGGAAAGAGCTATTCAGAAAGCTCAACAGGAGGCAGAGCAAAAAGCTAAAATGCCTCCAATTCCAGAACAGTCCTTCTGTATTCATGCTACATATGCTCTCCTCCAGCAGGATGATCCCCTTGAAGGGACATCAGTGGCAACTTGAACTATTGATCGAGCAATGGCCGTTCCCCTGGAGCGGCCTGACCAGAGAGATCTGCTGTTTGGTGTGATAGAGGAACAATTGATTACCTGTGAGCAACCTGTTAGGTAGGGGAGCTCCTCGTCTGAGGCCACCTTTACACCCTTGGCCGCGGCCTTGAGACAAGAAGTGTCTCGTTGAGGGCTTTAATTTCCGATGCCATTAAACAAGGCATCACTGAGGGTCTCCAACAAAGAACAGGATCAAGGGTTTCTGCCTCTCCCAGGGCACAGGAGGAAGAATTACATCTAGCTTCTTCATAGCCTTCTTCCAGTCAAGCGTCTCTCTCGGGATAAGATTCAACGTGATTTTGATATGTCTGATGATGAAGGCCTTTTGCCTGACTAGCCAGCTTTTCTAGGTCTTTTCCGTCCCCAAGATTTCTTCTGGATTGGGGCTCAGTCAAGCCCCTCTAAGGGAAGGGGGGTGTCTTCGGACCTCATGGATCCTTTATTCGTGGAGCCCACTTTTAACTGCATGGGCAGTTAAAGCTTCGTCAGCGGCCTAATTTTTTACTAGAGCTTCTTTATTGTAATTGAAACAGCTGCAGCACCGATTGCCAGCTGAGGACACTAGGTCACAACAGTATCTTAACAAGGTAATTGCAGCTATTGAATTTTCTGCTGATGCCACGTTGAATGCCTCCAGATTTGCGGCAAAGGCCATCGGTTCTTCCATTACAACCAGGTGTTTCATCTAGCTGAGACAATGGCAAGCTGATGCCAGAAACAAATGGAGATTGGCATCTGCCCCATAAAACAGGGACAAATTGTTTGGCAATGCTCTGGAGCCTTTTCTAGTTCAAACTAGAGATAAACGCAAGGTTTTGCTCAGCTTGGCCCATAGATTGGATTCCTGACCGGTTTTGGAGAGCCGGGATTTGTATTCCTCCAGACAGGGTCCTTATCAGGATAGACAGAACAGACAAAGCCTCAGATATCCCCCCAGAAGGTCCTTTAGGGGTGGAAGGGGTAGAACCTTCTCTCGCTATAAGTAGTGGTCTTTCAAATTCTCCCATAGGTGGTAGATTGGCACTGTTTGTCAGCCAGTGGGAAGTCACCACCACTGATAGTTGGGTTAGGGAGACCATCAGGTCGGGTTTAGTTCTGGAATTTTTAACCAGTCCCCCTAGTATGTTTATTAGTTGTCCTTTGTCCAGGGATCCCTCCAGGCGGTTAATCATGGAAACGGCCATCAGTCCTCTTTTAGAGATTCAGGCCATTCAACCTGTTCCCCAGGACCAATTCGGCCAAGGGTTTTATTCCCGTTTGTTTGTTGTGAGAAAATCTTCAGGGGGATGGAGGCCCATTTTGGACTTAAAGTCCCTGAACCATCACGTCATCTATAGACGGTTTAAAATGCAAACTCTCCAGACTATCTTGGAGAGTGTTAGGGAGGGGGACTTCCTTACTTCTGTGAATTTGACAGAGCTTATCTCCATGTCCCCATTCATCCAGATTTCAGTCAATATCTCTGCTTCCATTATGCGGGGAAGCATTTTCAGTATCAAGTCTTACCCTTCGGGATGTTGTCTGCCCCCACGTTCCTCACTAAATTGATGGCAGCTTTGGCTGGCTACTTTAAAACCCTTCCAATATGGTTCAATTCTACCTGGATCATATTCTTATACAGTCCAGTCCAGGTCTAAGGCTCTGGTGCAGAGAGACTTAGCTACCACTATGCAAGTGCTGCAGGACCATGGCTTTTCTATCAACCATGCCAAAAGCCACTTGGAACCTTCCGACCATGGCTTTTCTATCAACCATGCCAAAAGCCACTTGGAGCTATTCCATCTTGGGGCAGTCATTGATATGGTAGAGTCTAGGGTTTTTCTTTCCCAGGACAGACAGGTTAGTCTGAAGGAGTTGACACGACAGGTCAGGGTGCAACATACAGTTCCCCTTCTTTTGCCCCCTCAGCTTTTAGGGAAAATGGTTTCGGCCATTGCTATCACACCTTGGGCTCGCCTCCACAGCAGGGATCTGCAGTGGTTCTTCCCTTTCAAAGGTCAGGCACCAGCACCTTTGTGAATAAGGTTCAGGTGCCATTGGAGGTTCTCCACTCGCTCAGCTGGTGGGATTCTGAGGCCATCACTAAGGGATGCAGATTCAGGGAACCTCATCGCTTGGTCCTCACCATGGACGCTAGCCTCTGGTGCTGGGGTGCCCACCTAGGGTCTCACATGGTTCAAGGAAAGTCGACTCAGACAGATTTGACTCACAACATAAATTGGTTGGAGCTCCGAGCTATTCACCTGGCCCTCCAAGCTCTGAAGGACATAGTGGTAGGCAAGGACATTCTGATTTTGACTAACAATGTGGCCGCTAAAGCTCATGTAAACCACCTAGAGGGCACCCAATCCAAGACATTGATGGCTGAGTCCAAAGGACTAGGACTTTGGGCGGAGGCCCATCTTCCTTCCCTGCGAGCAGCTCATATCTCAGGGGCAGCAAATGTGCAGGCGGACTGGATCAGCAAGGCTTCAGTCGACAATGCAGAGTAGCACCTGCATTCGTTCCTGTTCCAACTACTTGCAGACCGATTCAGTCTTCCGATGGTTGACCTATTTGCTTCACAGGACAATCATCAGGTCCCAAGATTTTTTACCAGATTTCCCACTCCGACCGCAGAAGCTGTGGATGCCCTTCGCAGTCCGTGGCCATCCGGCCTGTTGTATGCCTTTCCTCCTCTTCCATTAATCCCAGAGTCATAAGAAAGTTGCTCGAAGAGGAGGCAGAGTTTTAGCTCCTCATTTGCCCAGGCAGACATGGTTTGCAGACCAGGTGGCCCTGTCAGTGGCTCGGCCCTGGCGGCTTCTTCAGCACAAGGGGACCCTCAGCCAGGAGGTTCTGGTCCACCTGGATCCCCAGTGGTTCCAGCTAACTGCCTGGCGCTTCAGTGGCATCTGTTGAGTGGGGAAAATATTTCTTCCAAGGTCATTACGACCATCCAGACTTCTCGCAGAGACTCTACTACTCGTATTTACAATGCTACCTGGCGGACTTTTTGCCTTTGGTGCACATGGAAGGGGTTGGTTCCCACTGGGGCTTCCATAGCTAACATTTTGGACTTCCTGCAGGAAGGGTTAGATGGGGGTTTGGCTCCCATTACTCTTTGGCGACAGGTTTATACCCTGTCTTCGGTTTGGCATATAGGTCAAAGGACACTTTATCTCAGCACCCGGTGATTAGACAGTTCCTCCGGGGTGCCACAAATCTTTGACCTCCAGTAGTGCACAGATTCCCCATGTGGAACCTGACCAAGGTTTTGAATTTCCTTACGGGGGCTCCCTTTGAGCCATTGAGGGATTCCAGTCTTCGACTATTATCTTATAAGGTAGCATTTCTGGTGGCCATAACTTCAGCCAGACACATTTCTGAGCTGGCCGCCCTATCTATTAGACAAGATCTCTGTGTTTTTCACTCAGATAAAGTGGTACTATGTTTAGATCCCACTTTTATACCAAAGATTAATACATGGTTCCACAGGGCGTAGGAAATAGTTTTACCCAATTTTTGTCCTGCTCCAATCCACCACTTGGAACGTCGGTGGCACATGTTAGATGTACAGAGGGCTCTCCATCTCTATGTGAAGAGAACTGCTCCCATAAGGAAGACGGAATCTCTATTTCTTTCCAACCCAGTTCCGTGGGGTCTAAGGTCACATCCTCCACTACAGGGAGATGGATCAGAGCGTGCATCGCCATGGTGTATGAGGCTATGGCGTTGCCAATCTCTAGACATATTACAGTCGAGTCCATTCTACTCGAAGCGTGACTTCCTCAGCCACTTGGGCTACGCAGGCCTCATTAGAGGAAATCTGCAGGGCTGCTACCTGGACATCCCCCTCTCTCTTTATCTGCCATTATAAGTTAGATGCTTATGCTTCAGAGGATGCTGCCTTTGGCAGAAGGGTTTTGCAGTAAGTTTTTACGGAGCAGGACAATCTGGACCAGACAGCACCCTCCCAATAGGACTTCCAGCTTTGTTATGTCCCATTCCTGGCTGATGTTTCCAACCTATCTGGAGAAGGAGCATTTGACTTACCTGGCACGCTCCTTCTCAGCGAGTTGGAAACATCAGCCAACCCCACCTGGTTTGCGTCTGATCCTGGGAGGGATGTTTGTGTTTTATTCACAGATTCACACACCGGTCTGCATCATCGCCTTCGTCAGAAACTGGGGAGCTACAGGAGGGCGTGGCTAAACAAATTGCAGACTCAATCCATCTATTGGTAGATGGAGTTAACCCATTCCTGGCTGATGTTTCCAACTTGCTGAGAAGGAGCGTGTCAGGTAAGTCCAATGCCCCTTCGGCCTGATTACCTGGGAGCTGCCTGATTGCAGCACGGGCGAGGCAGCATTCATAACCATAGATCCACAGCGCTAGCCTTGAGGAACAAGGAAGGCCTGCCATGCCATTTTGAAGCCCAGAAAAGCCGTCGGAGCCGAAGGTGCGCGGGACAGCGGGTTGAATCACACGGACCCCCACCACGCCCCTAAGCTTCCAAACTTGGATTGCGACACACGGCAGTGTTCATGAGCCTAGCTCTGTGACGCTGTCCCTGGGGCTTGGAAGACTCAAATCTTCGCACCATTCCACCAAAGCAGGAGACACACTTGAGGGAGGTGAGTCCTGGGACTGTCGGAAGACTCCCTCTGTGCTAAATAATAATCCCCGTAAACTGAGCCCATAGCCCGCACCACAACAGGAACCAATCTAGCCCTGCCCGCACCCGGGCATACTAGATTGCACCAGGACACTGGCGGCACTTTGAACAGCAGGGCCCTACTAAGCCAAGACTGCTAGGCCTTGCAAACCAAAATGGCAGCCACCTTTACTGGGGACATCACTCATGCGGCGGGAAACCTGGTGCTCTCTTGCCAGGGCATTGATCAGGAAGCAGGGCCCACAAGAAAACGAGCAGCAGCCGACCATCACTCAAGGAAGCCGCCTAGAAAGGCCTCTAAGGCCACTGAGTGGGAGGCCAAGCAGAGGCATAAGGCCATTGAGAAGGCCATCGCAAAGGCTCAAAGGGAGGCTGATAAGAAGGCCCTTTAACCTCACAGCAGTTACAGCTGCCTGGTTTTCAGGAGGAATTGCCAACGGCAGCATGGTCCCCAGATGGCGATATGGAGTTGACCTCTGATCTGCCCAGCAACACTGAGTTGCTCTTTGGCTCACTGCCAGAACCCAGGCTTCCAGAGCCTACCTGGGAGCAGCCTGTAAGACAGAGGGTTTCCTCGGTTGAGGTAACCTTCATGCCTACCACTGCAGGCCTTCGTTTGGAGGAGCGATTAGAGCCTCACATTCCTGCCAGTATGGGAGTTTTGATCTCCGAGGCCATCAGACGGAATTGCAGCCAGATTACAACAGAGGGCAGCATCAGTGGTTTCTGATTACCCCAGGCCCCAAGGTCATCATCAGGGGTCCCATTTTTCGGGGGGAACTTTACCCCCTTAGGATCAGGAATCCTCCCCAACCTCTTCCAGCCAGGTATCTTTGTCAGGAGAGGAGATCCAACAGGACCTAGACCTATCTGACGATGAAGACTTAATGCCTGATCAGCCTGCCTTTTGTTGGTCTATTTCAGCTTCCATTGTTCAGATCTTTGCTCTTCAGTACTGCTCATCTGGGTATCAATTAGATGACTCAGGAGACTGCATCAGGATCAACTGATCGTTGATCAGTACCTAGGTACTTTGCAGTGTAGAGGCGGAGGCGGTACCCGCCCCTAGGCTCATCCTGGATGTAGTGCAGAGTCAGTGGGCCTCTCCTGGGGCAGGGCCCAATCCCAGTGGTCTGGACAGATACTTTGATGACATGGGCACAGACCTTTCCAGGACCCTTCAGGTTCCAACAGTTGATGCTTCTGTACTGGTGCTGTATTCACCCTCTGTCATGGCAGGATCTCCAGAACACACCCTCCAGCTTGAGGACAAAAGAGTGGAGTAATCATTGGTGAAGGCTCACCAGGAGCTATCTGGGCTGTTAAGGCCTCCATAGCTGCCTCCTTTTTTAATAGAGCTTCACTGCTCTGATTGAGGCACCTACAAGAAAGGTTACCAGCTGCTGACACAAGGTCTCATCAAGACCTTAATAAATTAATGGCAGCAATGGAATTTTTACGGACACCATGCTGAATGCGGCAAGATTCTTGGCCAAGTCCATCAGCTCGTCCGTGGCAACCCAACATCTCCTAAGGCTATGCCAGTGGCAAGCCGATGCTAGGAAAAAGTGGAGTCTGGAATCTGCCCCATATTCTGGGAATAAATTGTTTGGGGTCTCCCTGGATCCGAAACTAGTCAAGTCCAAGATTCTGCCATCCAGGTCCTGGAGGGTGGACTCACGTTCGTCCCCTTATTTTCACCCCTCATCCTTTTGAGGGCCGGACAGCTGATTCAGAATGCCACGTTTACAAAGGCCCTTTCTTCCCAGACAAGGATAACATTAGGACAGGCAGGGTAGGCAAGGGCAAAGGTACCTACCCAAAAGGTCCTTTCAAGGTGGAAGGGGTCGCCCCTTTCGACACTCAAGGTGATTGCTTGTCCAACCCTCCCATCGGAGATTGCCTGACCTTCTTTGCCAGCCAATGGGAGGACACTACCAAAGATGCGCGGGTCAGGAAGACAGTGAGGTCGGGCCTCTCCCTGGAATTCCTCTCTACACCCCCTTGGTTTTTCATCCGTTGCCCTGTGTCAAAGGACTGGACAAAGTGGCTCCTCATGGAATTGGCCATAAAACATCTGTTGAGCCGTGGACGCTTTCGGCCACTGGCCTTTTGTGTAGCTGCATGGACCGGCAAGAGACAAGCCGAGAACATCTCTTGGATATTCAGGCTATCCAGCCGGTTCCAGAGGGGCAGCAGGTACAGGGGTTTTATTCCCTACTGTTCGTAATCCCAAAGGCCTGGGGGGAATGGAGGGCAATTCTGGACCTCAAAACTGAACCGTCACATTGTTTACTGACAGTTCAAGATGCACTCGCTTCAGACCATCTTAGAGAGCACCAGAAAGGACGACTTCCTCACATCAGTGGATCTGATGGAAGCATACCTTCACGTCCCCATCCTACCCGCCCACAGACAGTTTCTCCGTTTCCATTATGCAGGGAAAAACTACCAATATTGGGCATTGCCGTTCAGTCTGTCCTCCATCCCCAGGGTGTTTTCCAAGCTGATGGCTGCACTGGCAGGTCATCTCTGGTCTCTACCAATAAGGACCCAGTTTTATCTGGATGATATCCTTATTTAGTCCGACTCAGAACCCCAGGTGAGGAGGGACCTGGCTATCACAATCCAGGTTCTCCAAGACCATGGCTTTTCCATAAATATGACCAAAAGCCATCTGGTCCTGGCGACCAGACTTCTTTATTTGGGGGCAGTCATAGATACTGTGGAGTCCAAGATCTATCTTTCCCAGGAGCACCAATCCAACCTAAGAGAATTGGCAGCTCGTATCAGGAGAGAGCATACTGTACCACTACTTCTTCTCTCTCAGCTCCTGGGAAAGATGGTGTCCTGCATTTCTGTCATCCCATGGGCACGACTCCACAGCAGAAGTCTACAGTGATTCCTCCTTCCGTATCAGAGGTCCAGGAGGAACAGCTCGCTGACCACAGTGCAGGTTCCGGCAGAGGTGATCCTTTCTCTTGAATGGACCATCTCCAAGGGCTGCCAGTTCAGAGAACCAATGCCAGTCTTTTTGGCTGGGGAGCTCATTTCCAGTCACGTATGGCTCAGGGACAGTGGACTCAGGAAGAACTGAGCCACAACATAAATTGGTTAGAGCTCAGGGGGATCCATCTGGCCCTCAGGAAGTTCAAGGATATGGTCTCGAGCCAATATAGCCGGACAATATAGCCACCAAGGCCCACATCAACTGCCTAGGAGGGACCCACTACAGACCTCTCATGCAAGAGGCTGAGCAGCTGGGCCTCTGCGTGGAGACTCATCTGCTGTCCATCAGGGCAGCACATATATTGGGAGCAGCAAACATGCAGGCGGACTGCCTCAGCAGAGCCTCACTTGACCACACGGAGTGGTGCCTGCACCTGTCCCTGTTCCAGGAAATGACAAACTGCTTCCCCCCCCCCCCCCGGCAGTCGACCTATTTGCCACCCAAGACAACTGCCAGCTCCCCAGATTTTTTACCAGATTTGCAATACCAGAGGCAGAGGAAGTAGATGCGCTATGCAGTCTGTGGTCTCCAGGATTGCTATACGCCTTCTCTCCTCTTCCACTTATTCCGAAGGTCATCCAGAAGCTGCTGGAGGAGGAGGTGGAGCTTCTGCTTCTGGCTCCCCACTGGCCCAGAAGGCCTTGGTTTGCAGACCCTGGTAAACCTGTCGATGGCTCAACCCTGGAGGATCTCTCAGAACAGGATCTGCCTCAGCCAGGGGGCGTTGGTCCATCTGGGCCCACAGTGGTTCCAAGTGACCGCCTGGTGTTGGAGCAGAGCCTTCTGACTGGGGACAATTTTTCCTCCAGGTCATCAAGACAATTCAGGCCTCGCGCAGAGCCTCAACCAACCAAATGTATAATGCCACATGGAAGGCCTTTTGTGGGTGGTGTGCCAAAGGGGGATTCGTCCCTACAGATGTTTCCATAGCCCAGATCCTGGAGTTTCTCCAGGAAGGACTGGATAACAGGCTATCTCTGAATACGATCTGGAGGCAGGTGGCGGCTCTGTCCTCCATTTTGGCATGTGAAGCTTGGATTCCCTCTCCCAGCACCCCATGATCTGTCGGTTCCTCAGGGGAGCGACCAACCTGAGGCCGCCTGTGGTGCACAGGTACCCGGCATGGGACCTGGCCAACGTCTTGGACTCCCTTACCTGAGCCCTCTTCAAGCCTTTGAGAGAAGCCAGCCTATATTACCTTACATGTAAGGTGGTGTTTCTGGTGGCCATCACATAGGCCAGGTGAATCTCAGAATTGGCGCCTCTGTCGGTACATAAAAACCTTTGTGTATTCCACTCTGACAGAGTGGTTTTGCAGCTGGACCCCTCCTTCATCCCCAAGGTGAACACTTGGTTCCACAGGGCTCAGGAACTGGTGCTGCTGAACTTCTGTCCTGAGCCAGTTCACCACTTGGTGGCACACCTTGGACATGAGGATGGCCCTCCGCATTTACATCAAAAGAACTTCCTCCCTACAGAAGACAGAATCCCTGTTTGTCTCTTTCCAGCCTGCCACACTGGGCAACAGGGTCACCCTCTCAACCTTGGGATGGTGGATTAGGGCGTGTATCACCAAGGCCTATGAGATCCATGCCTTGCTGTTTTCTAGGCAAGCAACCACCCATTCTAGCAGAAACACAGCTATCCCTGCGGCATGGGCAATGCAGGCCTCTATAGAGGTGGTCTGTCGGGTGGCCACATGGTCCTCTCCATCCCATTTTATCTGCTAGTATAAACTGGACACTTACTCCTTGGCTGAGGCGGCCTTTGACAGGCAGGTACTTCAGAGTATCCATATGGAGCAGGGGACTTCGGACCGGACCGTAACCCACCATAGGGCAGCCAGCTGTGATACGTCCCGTTCCTGGATGCTATCTCCACCACTATGGAGAAGGGGTGTTGGTCTTACCTGATATACTTCTTCTCGTTGAGGTGGAGATAGCATCCAGTCTCACCCGAATTAGCATCTGGTCCTGGGTCCACAAGGGGTACGACTACGGCATGTCAGTCTGCATCGACGTCTTCATCAAAAAGCTGGAGATGTAGGCAGAGGAGGCATGTCATCACAATTTGCAGACTCAGTCCAATTAGCTGACAGACAGAGTTAACCCATTCCTGGATGCTATCTCCTCCTCAATGTGAAGGAGTGCATCAGGTAAGACCAAAGCCCCTTTCCAGAAACCATTTACAATTCATAGTTCTCTTATTTTTGAAATTCACTGGTCAAAAGCATAGTAATAGCAATAGCACTTAGACTTATATATCGTCTTACAGTACTTTACAAGCCCTCTCTAAGAGGTTTACAGAATCATCATATTGTCCCCAACAATTTGGGGTGGGGACATTTTACCCATCCCGGAAGGATGGAAGGCTGAGTCAACCTTGAGCCTGGTGAGATTTGAACTGCCAAATTGCAGAAAGCCGGCAGGGAGCAGAAGTAGCCTGCAGTACTGCACTCTAACCCCTGCACCACTGTGGCTCAGTAAACTTCATTTAATTTATTCATTTATCTTATCATAGATTATAACAATACGATTTCCCTTTTAACTTCCTGAATCAGTTTATGCTTTTTAAATCATTGGTAGCTTCATTCTTTCTTTCAAAAAAAGTGTTATGAAGCAACTAATTAATTAATTAATTAAATTGTGGCATACATTTTACAGATAAGATTCTATTTTATTGGGTACGTTGATCCACTAAACGTTACGACTGATGCAATAAATGATGCTATTCTTTAGTGAAGAACTCCAGTACTGTGCATCTGCATTTTGTATAAAGAAATAAAGTAGTGAATCCTCTCATTTCTTCCTAACAGAATCTCCAGCTAGGATTGGGGGTGGGGGTGGGGTTGAATGATCCCCTGATCAGGTCACTTTGAATAAGGATCTTGAAAAGCCACTGAGATTAACATCCTTGTGAAATTGTTCCTGTTTTTCCTTTTTGAAAACTGTTGGTTCAGATAGCTTCAGATGTTTTAGTGATGCTGTAGTATTTAATAGCTTTCCCTTAAATGTGTATCTTTTTCAAAATGTATTATAATAATTTGGCTGATAACTCTTTGACTGGTGCATTGACTTTGAATGCTTTTGAGGACAGAGCTGTTTATACTTAACAGTGGGTTACTTTTCATTCATGACTAATAGGTAAAGAAGGCTAAATGTTGTGTTTCATGAGATTGACACAGTGCCATGCTTTCTTTAAATACTACAGTATATAACTGCAAATTAGCAAGCATTTTGTCAAGGACCATTTGGGACAATATCCCTTGCTTTGTTGCACTTATCATTTATGATTCTGCCACTACTGATTGAATTTCTCAAATTATATTATTTGATTAGAATGTCAGTTATTACTTGCTCTAGACAAACAAGAATGCCCTATAGTTTTTTGAAAAGTTAATTTAATATATTTAGTAATCTTAATTCCCAGTGACTACATTGATAAATAATTTTCTTGCAATAGTATAGAAATGGTTTGCTATTATCTACTTAAGGATTGTCTTCAGATTTCCTGGTTTAGTCTACACATCTAACATTCCTTAGAAATGTATGATTCTATATCTAACTTTCATTAGAAATCTCTGATACTAATTAAGCATAACTCTTTCTGGCTTTTTAATATAGGCATGGTTGCTAAATGCTATCATTGTAGCATTTAATTTACTTGTTAACTTGTTAACTTTACTTGTTTAGAAATAAGCATGCTTTGCCTATGTGCTATTTAGTGTATTTAGGTACAAAATAAATAAAATTCTGCTCACTTCTAATGCTGCTTTGATGCTGTTTATAGTAGATTGTAATAAAACAAGGATTCCTGAAAATATGAGATATTATTAGCTAGGTGTCCCTGTTGAATATCAGGGACCATCTTCCAAAGTTTGTTATACTCAGCAAGATTTTCCATTCTGTGCAGCTTTTTGGCAATGTCAGTTCCAGCATTAATTCTTAAATATTTATTCCTGTTTTTAAAGCCATATCCAGAAGATCCAGCAGTATACAAACCACTCTCCCAAGAAGAGCTGCAGAGGATAAAAAACGAAAAGAAGCAGAAACAAAATGAGAGAAAACAGAAGATATCAGAGAATCGTAAGCATCTGGCCAGTGTACGGGTTGTACAGAAGAATCTTGTTTTTGTAGTAGGTTTATCCCAGCGTCTAGCAGATCCAGAGGTAAGCTGTTTCTAGCAGTGCACTATTCACTTTTCTAGAATACTCTTGTTAAAAAGATATTGTTTTCAATCTATAAATAGAATGAAAAAAGAAGTGTCCAAATACAAACATTAACAAAAACAAGAAATAAAGAAAAGGAAAGAAAGAACATGTAAATCTAAAAAAAAGTATACCTGGCTTGAAATGGATGGAAAACATTATTACTTTCTATGTATGAACTGATCTTTTATTGAAATTATGGGAAGTTGTGAACAATATTACTACATGTAGTCAAGATTTTATTTATTAAGACTTGAGATTCTGAGAATATATTCTGAATTTTGCATTGTATCAAGTATGTTAAGGTTGCCAAATAAGATTATTATTCTGGACTTTTCTGAAGTATTTAATACAATAGCCATGTATTGTTTTTTTTATAAGTTGAGCTGCCTGATACTTAACATCATTTTATCTTTCCTGGAAGCCAAATTTAAAAGATGTTTTTCAAATACAAATAGTTCAAATATATCTTAAACAATGGTATTTATTTTACATTTTCTAATAAAATAATTGTTTTTAACAATTTACGATTATAAAATTTATTTTTGTTACGTTATTCAATACAGGTTTTGAAAAGGCCAGAATATTTTGGAAAATTTGGTAAAATACACAAAGTTGTCATCAATAACAGCACATCATATGCAGGCTCACAGGTAAAGACATTGTTCTGTACCTCTGAGGAAAAGTAGCAAATTCAATATTTCTGTGGAATGTAAAGAGCTATGTGTTGTTATACCATTATTCGTATTTTACTTAGTGATATAATAACTAAAACTCAGTCAAATACACAACCTAGATTACTATGATTTAAGAGGATTCTCAAATTATGGGCATTGTATAAGAATAGTTACAGAATTCTACTTATTTTGACTCAGTTAATGAGTTATCATTTGGTATCGATACATATGTTCATATTCCATACTGAAGTGTGTGAACAATCACCATTTAGTCAATACAGTCATTAATATACTAAATTTAGTTTATATTTTCTAATAAGAAAGTAGTTGTTTTTAATTTTCCTCGCAGCTAGAAAATAATATATTGAGGAAATACAAGCTAATGGCATATTTTTATTCAGATTCAGTTCTATATTGAAGTGTATTACTTAGTAGGACTGTGTGGCCTTCAAAAATCAGCAACTTTAAGAAGTTGCTGCTAAATGCTATGTAAATACCGATACGTGCCATGGTATACCTATTTCCCTTTGAATTGAAAGTGCTGCACAGTTGCATTATTTTGAACAATTGATTTTAAATGCTAAAAGAACAAATAGAATCCTAAGGAAACAAGTAAATCCAACTGCATAATAAGAGACTTGATAATTACGGTGTTGGCATTTTCCTGACTGTCCTATGAAATTACTGGTATATAAAAAAATTAGGTAGAAATATTAGCACACAAATCTGATATTTACTAGTTCAAATACCTCTTTAGTCATAAAATTAAAGGTGAATTTTAAGAAAGTACTGTTTTTCCAAAAACCTGTTTTTATGATTTTTGGATGATTTGGTATGTGCAATGATCTTGAACAAGAAATTAATTTTATTCTTAAAATTTGCAATTTTGTCACATTTTAAACATTTTTTATCTGTGTAATGAAGCAGAAGTAGCTTTTAAGATGTTTCTTGCCAGCAAGAAAATTGATAAGTACTTAAGATGATTTTTTTCCATGTAAAAATAACTTAATAAGGTTTATTTTTACATTGAGTTTAATTGTGCATTAATCATACATTGCAGTCCTAATTATTACTAATGTTAAAGTAAATAGTATTTTGGAAAACTTTATCTGGACCTAATTTTATAAATTAAGCTTTACTTACGTTTTACATTTGGCTTTCAACTTCATAAAATTTTAAGTACTTAAGGATCTGATGTAAATTTTTTTAAAAATCTAGGGTCCAAGTGCAAGTGCATATGTAACATATATCCGGTCAGAAGATGCACTCAGAGCTATACAATGCGTTAATAATGTGGTAGTAGATGGAAGAACACTTAAGGTAATGTTAACAAATATTTTATAACTTTAGCATTTGCATCTGTATAAGAATTTACCAGATTTATCCAATGGAAAGACAAAGGAAGGGTTCTCTTACATTTGGCAGATAGACAGGCACTGTTGAAGGCAAAACTAATGGGTGGAAGATGCATATATCTAGTTGAAAATACTGTGAACCAGTTGCCTGAAGATTCAGGTGAGGAAAAGAAAATATTCATATTGCTTTTGCCTTGTTGAGGCACAGATTTTTCCAGAATCTTCATTCTAGATACAATGACTTTTGTTCATCCCTCCCATTTCATGTCTAATTGTGGACTGGAGAACTGGGGATGAGATGAGTGTACTTTTATGCCAACTCAACTTAAATGGGAATAAACTATTGTAGGATTGATGATTGACAAGAACCAAAAATCTTTTTCATAATTTATCTGGGAGTACCAGCCATTGAATCAACGAGACAGCTGCCCAGAGTCTCTTGGTTGAGTTGGGCTATAGAAATTGAAGAAATAAATAAATTCTTCAGAATAACATGCATACTTGGTAAGCTCAGTACAGATAGTACTCACTTAATAACCTTATTGGGACCAGCAACTCCTATCACTAAGAAAGTAAGTATAGCCCATATAAAGTGTTTTTCTTCTTTAACATATATACGGACATAACGATATTTAACATTAAACAAATTAATGGTGATATAATTGAACAAAAAACCCTGAGAAATTGGCTTTGCATTGATTTATTCAACAAAAAAGTAACAGATATGTCATTTCCTCCTTTCCTTATGAAGGCAAGTCTACTTCTGCAATATATTGTTTATTATCTTTGAAAATTGTTGACACATTACATCTTTCATCAGGCATCTTTAGGAACCACAAAGTACTGCAGTTATTTTCTGAAGAACATGCAGTGTCCAAAGCCAGACTGTATGTACCTACATGAATTAGGAGATGAAGCAGCCAGTTTCACAAAAGAAGAAATGCAGGTAGGTATTTTGAGGGTTAATGTTTTTATCCTAACCCACTCCTCTCTTCAAAGATTGTTCCTAGATGGCAAAATGGCTTACCTCCACTACTCACTTCATAATTGCTATATTTCAGATTTCCGAGAATCAAGGTTAAGAAAGAATGGGCTATAAAGCAGAATTATAAAATGAACTGTTAAGCACAATTTATTTATTTATTTATTTGTTTGTTTGTTTCAATTTATAAACCGCCTTTCTCCTTGCGGACTCAGGTCAGTGAACAGCCAGGATAAAACATGATATACAAAAATTAAAACAAATTAAAAGTATTAAATATTTTCAGCCGACAATTAAAACAGTCCAATTTAAGATTGGTTCCAATTTAAAACAGAGGATGGGATCAAGCCAGCCTGGCTAGATGAAATAAGTGAGTTTTAAGGGCCCGACAAAAAGTCCGGAGGTCTGATATCCTGCATATCTCCGGGGGTAGGTCATTCCAGAGGGCGGGTGCTGCCACAGAGAAGACTCTCCTCCTGGGGGTCGCCAGCTGACATTGTCTGGCCAACGGCATCCTGAGGAGGCCCTCTCTGTGCGAGTGTACTCGGTGGGAGGCTATTGGTGGCAGAAGGCGGTCTCGCAAATACCCAGGCACTAAGCCATGGAGCGCTTTAAAGGTGGTCACCAACATCTTGAAGCGCACCCGAAGACCACCAGGAGCCAGTGCAGCTCGCGTAGGAGAGGTGTAACATGGGAGCGCCCCGTCGCTCCCATAATCCTCCGCGAGGCCGCATTCTGGACTAGTTGGAGCCTCCGGGTGCACCCCAAGGGGAGCCCCATGTAGAGAGCGTTGCAGTAGTCCAGGCAGGAAGTCATGAGAGCGTGAGTGATCATGCGTAGGGAGTCCCGATCCAGAAAGGGACACAACTTTTTATATAAAAAGTTAAAGCCCTCCTGGCCACGGCCGTCATGTGCTTTTCTAAAGACAGCCGTGCATCCATGAGGACGCCCAAGTTGCGAGCCCTCTCTGTGAGGGCCAATGTCTCACCCCCAATAGTCAGCAATGGCACCAGCTGGCTATATCGGGACGCCGGAAGCCACAGCCGCTCAGTCTTGGAGGCGTTGAGTCAGAGCCTGTTTCTCCCCATCCAGACCCACACGGCTTCCAGGCACCGGGACATCACTTCAAGGGCATCTTTGGGGTGGCCTGGAGTGGAGATGTACAGCTGGGTGTCATCAGCGTACTGGTGGAACTCCACCCTAAAGCCACGGATGATCTCACCCAGCAGCGTTACATAAATGTTGAACAGAAGGGGTGAGAGGACCGACCCCTGCGGCACCCCACAAACAAGGTGCCTCGGAGTCGACCGCTGCCCCCCTGTCAACACAGATTGCAACCGGTCAGAGAGATAGGAGGAGAACCACCGCAGAACGGTGCCCCCCACCCCAACCCCTCCAACCGGCAATAAAGCACTAAATAAACCAACAATAAAGCACTAAAAACTATAAGTACAATTCTCACAACATAATATAGCTGCTTTAAGCAGAACCTGTAAATACCGTATTTTCCGGCGTATAAGACGACTGGGCGTATAAGACGACCCCTGACTTTCCCTGTAAAAATATAGGGTTTGGGCTATACTTGCTGTATAAGATGACCTCTCTTCCAACGCACACCAAATAAAAATTAAAAAACATCAACTGGCTCACCTACAATGTAAAAACAGCTGTGCTAGACCCAAAATGGCTCCTGCAACAAGCAGGAACCTCACACAGCCACAAAAAGCCCAAAAACCCAACTTTCACACTTTACACACACAAAATTCCACATACAGCTTTGTGAGATTTTGTGCGTTTGTGTAGTTAGAGTGAAACACTACAGAAACACACTAAATCTCAGAAAGCTGCACAAATATTATTTATTTTATTTTTATTTTTATTATTTTTATTTGAACACTAAATTTAAAACTTCTTAGCCTAAAACTTAGACCTAGCCTTTAAATGGCTAGGTCTAAAAAAGAACAACTAAAAAATACCCCAATTAACTATTTTTTTTAAAGCTCCCAAAGGGGAAAAAACCTTACCCAATAGAACAGGGGTCTCCAACCTTGGCAACTTTAAGACTTGTAGACTTCAACTCCCAGAATTCCTCAGCCAGCTTTGCTTTGCTGGCTGAGTAATTCTGGGAGTTGAAGTCCACAACTCCCTGCCTGCTTGGTTGCAGGCAGGGAGATTTAGTTGCTTGCTGATGCAATGGATTGCAGGCAAGGCAAGGCAAGCATTGCGGCTAGCAGCTAAGGTAAGCAAGATGGATGGGGGGGTGGGATTTTTGCTACGTACCAATTAGCAGGCAAAAATTAGCAGCTGGGATGGCCAGCGTTGTGTAAAAGGGAAGTTTTTCCCTTTTAAATGGGGCTTGGCCATCCAAGCTCTGGCGATCCCAGCTGAGTTGTCTGCTAATCAGGCAACTCAGCTGGGATAGCCAGCGTTGTGTAAAAGGAAAGTTTTTCCCTTTTACACGGGGCTTGCGTGTAACTCAGCTGATTAGCGGCAACTCAGCAGGCAATTCGGCTTGGCTCCTTAGAGCCATTTAAGGCTCGTCAAAGCCTTTAGGGCTGGTCTGCCTGATTGCAGGAGACCGACACCCGGCGTATAAGACGACCCCTAACTTTTGAGAAGATTTTTGTGTGTTAGAAAGTCGTCTTATACGCCGGAAAATACAGTAACTTTATGGAAATGAATCCAAAGCACTGTCCCTGTAGATAAATAAATAAATAGATAATCAGATCTTCTGAAATGTGAAAGGTCTAGCTAAAACTATCAATAAGTTGAATGAGAATATTAATGTTTTGTATTACTTTTGTTTGAGAGCCCTGAAATTGTGAGATTTGGACAATATCACTAAAATATAATTGTGTGATGGCCCAAAAATTCTCTCCTCTCCTTGCTCCATTTTTTTTAAATCTACAAAATCTACTAATAAATAGATTTTGCTGTTGTCAGTTGACCCTGACCCTGACCCAGAAAATCTCTCCAACACTTCAATAAATTAACCATCAAAATTAAATGAGTGCTTTTTGCTAACATAAAACTGATCAAACCAGGTATGGCAAGTTAGTAAATCAGTAACTCAATAAAATCTCAATCAGATCACATGAGAGAAACAACGGTTTTGTGGTGTAGTTTGTCTTACAAAATTAAAATTTCCTAAAAGCTGAATTTTTTTGAGCCTTAAAGGTATTGATCAAAATATATATTGATGAAAAATA
This sequence comes from Masticophis lateralis, assembly GCA_030761175.1. Taxonomy (NCBI): domain Eukaryota; kingdom Metazoa; phylum Chordata; class Lepidosauria; order Squamata; family Colubridae; genus Masticophis; species Masticophis lateralis. Next base: position 35,336,565 of record JAUDYJ010000006.1, on the reverse strand, counting down.
AATTTGATGTGAATATTTTATGCTAGAAATGTATAGATAGAGCACATTAATTGGGCAAAAAAGTTATACATCCATTTTCAAAGGTTATGTTAGGATTTTTGCAATAGTTAACATCAATAGCAAAACTTGAATAGCAAACCTTATTTTTCAAATTAAAATTAGTACTCTCACTAAGTCAGAATAAACTATTAAATTATAGATGTCATGGAATGGACTAGAATTTCACTACACTAGAAAACTCTTAATTCAGTTTGCATGTAGTCCTCATTTAGCTACCATTTGCAGTTATGACAGTTATGAGAAAGTAATTTTGAAATCAGTCCTTGCATTTTTACAATCTTTGCAGGAGTGGGAAGGAAAGGAAAGGAAAAATAAGATCATAAAATAGTTACAGCTTCACTTAGAGAATGCTTTACTTATTGACTGAGTTGTCAGTCCCAACTCTGCTTACTTTTTTAAAAAAAGACTTTGTATAACAAACCAGATTTTCCATTTCTGACAATGATTTGTAATGACGTGGCACTCTTATACTATCTTATCCAATATAGGTATTGATTTGGAAATTTTTAAAATGACTTTATATTGTGCAGTAGTATTGTGTGGAGATATTAGTATGTCATGGAAAAAAGTATATGCTTCAGTTAATCAGGTTTTTTTTTTCTTACTTCTGACTTTTCTTTCACTTCAGGCTGGCAAGCATCAAGAATATGAACAGAAGTTACTCCAAGAACTATACAAATTAAACCCCAACTTTCTCCAGTTGTCCACAAGTGTAGTTGACAAGAACAAAAACAAAGTGACTTCTCTACAGAGGTATGATGTGTAAGTACAGGTTCTCTACCAGAGTTTTCTTGTTTTTTATCAAAACTCCTTTTCTTCTTGATCAATTTTACTTCAGAACTTTTAAAATCAAAATAGATGGAAAATTATTCCTTTTGCATTACTTCTGTCCTATTTATTTATTTATTTATCTATCTATCTATCTATCTATCTATCTATCTATCTATCTATCTATCTATCTATCTATCTATCTATCTTATATGCCGCCCTCTCTCTGGAAAGGACTCAGGGCGGCTCACAACGATAAAACAGATAAAATCAATATTAAATGTTAAAAACCATTAAAACTCCCCTTAAAAAACCCTTCAGTCCAATCTGGCCTGGCGAAATAACCAAGTCTTAAGGTCATGGCGGAAAGAGCGCAGGTCAGGGGCCACCTGGTGCTCCAGGGGGAGTTTATTTTATTTATTTATTTATTTATTATTGTGATTTATATGCCACCATTCTCCCAAAGGACTCAGGGCAATTCCATAAGGTAGGTGCGCTCAGAGTTGATTCCATAAGGTACGTGCGCCCACAGAGAAAGCCCGTTTCCTAGGAGTCGCAAGACGACACTGCCTGGCCGACGGCACTCCAAGGAGGCCCTCCCTGTGGGAATGCACCTGGCGATGGTGAGCTGTCGCTGGCCACAGATGGTCCGTCAGGTACCCCAGACCTAAACCATGTAGGGCTTTATAGGTGATAACCAGCACCTTGAATCTCACCCGGAGGGCAACCGGTAGCCAATGCAGGCCGCGCAGGTGGGGTGTAACATGAGAGTGTCGGGACACTCACATCACTACCCACGCGGCCGCATTCTGCACCAGCTGAAGCCTTCGAGTGGTCTTCACGGGCAGCCCGATGTAGAGAGCATTGCAGTAGTCGATCCGGAAGGTCACGAGCGCAAGCGTGACTGTACGGAGGTCATCCCAGTCCAGGTAGGGGTGCAATTAGCGCACCAGACGAATCTGTGCAAATGCCCCCCTGGTCACGGTAACAACATGATCTTCCAAAGTCAACCGTGAATCCAGGAGGATGCCTCGATTGCGCGCCCTTTCAACGGGGCAACACCTCACCCCCTATGACCAACGATGGAATATTTCCTTGGAACCTGAAGCCTGTTCCTCCCATCCAGAGCCGCACCGCTTCCAGGCACCGGGACATCATGTCGAGGGCAGCACTGGGCTGGTTCGGGGTGGATATAAAAAGTTGGATATCATCAGTGTACTGATGATACCTCACTCCAAAACCACGGATGATCTCCCCCAGTGGCTTCATATAGATGTTGAACAAGAGGGGAGAGAGGACGGACCCCTGAGGCACCCCACATGTGAGGGACCTTGAGGCTGACCTCTGTCCCCCTGCCAACACCGCTTGTGCACGCCCCGAGAAGTAGGAGGTGAACCACCGAAGAACAGTGTCTCCCACTCCCAACCCCTCAAGGCATCGCAGTAAGATACATGGTCGACAGTATCAAAAGCCGCCGAAAGGTCTAATAGGACCAGAACAGAGGAATATCCCTTATCCCGAGCCCTCCAGAGATCATCCACCAGTGTGACCAATGCCGTCTCTGTGCTGTACCCGGGCCTGAAACCCAACTGGTACGGGTCCAGATATGACGTTTCATCCAGGACCAATGGGAGCTGGTGTGCCACCACATTCTCAACAACCTTTGCCATAAAGTGAAGCTTGGAGACAGGACCAAAGTTATTCAAAGTAACCGGATCCAGGGTAGGATTCTTGAGGAGAGGTCTCACTGCCGCCTCCTTCAAGGCAGCCAGAAAGTACCCCTCATCCAAAGAAGATGTGTGGAATATTTGCAATATGTACATATGTTTATTAAATTTAAAATTGTTTTTAAAAGAAAATTGCCTTTCTGTTAGGCATATATACATTTACATAGAATGTCACAGACATAACCATGCTGATAGATTTTCAGGGCATAATCTGAATTCATTTCTGTTTTGACTGATGTTCTGAATAAATGTTTTATAAACTATTATGAAGTAGACCTGGTCTTCAATTTGGTAATGCAAACTGAACAAATTGGTCAGACTTAGAAGAAGGTAATATTTCCATAGAGCCTTTGAAAAATAAAATTAATCTTCATGTAAATTTTCTTACATTTGGTAATTTAAGAATTTGAATTGTGCTTCTATGTATTTGAGCTATAGTATGTTGGTGATTTTTAGATTCTAATACTTGAGAGGAAGTATATTCAAATGTTCATTATCTGAAATTCTCAGCATATGCACTTAAGGGTAATTTTCCAGCAGATGTTATTTCAATAGTATCAGCTGCTACTAGCATTTTTCTTTGGTGTCAGTCCTAGTCAAGTGTCTTTTCTATATGCACATGCACATAAAAGTTCAGATGACATCAGAATGCCTTCAGAGTGATTGTACTGAGGCTTCAAGTAGATGAAATACTTCAGGAATCAAGTTTAAAGTAATCTTTTGATCGTTTTGCAAACTGTCCTTCAAGTGGCTTACATAGTCCTGCTATTTAACAATTTGTGGGTCTGTTACTTTTTAGGGTAGTTTTCTCAAGTTAAAAGTTTCACTGATTATCTTAACATGAGTACATTGTTATTATTTAGGAACAAGTACCATATTTTTCAGTGTATAAGACACACACACCCCTCCCCCAAAATGGGTGGAAATATCTGTGCATCTTATACAGCGAATGTTGCTGAAGTACACCAGCCCCCATCCGCCGGCCTCTGCCTCCCAGTAGCAAACAGACTGATCAGCTTCAGCACAGCCTGATTTAGCACAAGCAGCTGATTGGTGGTTGGATCGGCCTCCTGGAATACCGCCTGTCGGCTGTTCCAGGCTGCAGGGATCACCACCGCCATTGCTGCCCATCACTGCTGCCGCTTATCTCCGCCTCTGCCTCCCAGTAGCAAACAGACTGATCAGCTTCAGCACAGCCTGATTTAGCACAAGCAGCTGATTGGTGGTTGGATCGGCCTCCTGGAATACCGCCTGTTGGCTGTTCCAGGCTGCAGCGATCACCACCGCCATGGCTGCCCATCACTGCTGCCGCTTATCTCCGCCTCCACATGTCCCATTTTTGGCCCGTTCCAGGTGGCGGGGATAGGTGGCGGCAGCAGCGATCCCCACTGTCTGGAATGGACCAAAAATAGAACATGTTGAGGCCAAAAACGGGGTGTGTGGCGGCAGTGATGGGCGGTGACGATGGTGGCGATCCCTGCAGCCTGGAATAGCTAATAGGCAGTATTCCGGGAGGCTGATCCAACTGCCAATCAGCTGCTTGTGCTGAAGCTGACCAAGCTGTTTGCTGCAAGGAGGTAAATTGCTGGGAGGCAGAGGCAGATTTTTCCCCCCTTGTTTTCCTCCCCAAACCTAGGTCCATTTTATACTTCGGAGCATCTTATAGTCTGAAAAATACGATAATTGTATGCTTAGAAAGTATTGTGTTAAAACATTTGTTAAGTATATTTTTAATTAATCTTAGAGAAAGCACAATAATAGTATAATGATTGGATAGGGTTGGATGGTGATCAAGAATAAATTCTTTTTTTTTAAATGGCTTGGTAAAAATAATTTTCAAATAAACTTTCAAGTAGCAGGGTCTTATATTTCTTTGTCATTTTGTCCCGTGTTGATTCAGAGGATCAGCATTATCTTGAAAAATAATTAAAGGAACCTTCATTTAAGAAAGTTGATGTGATCTTTGTAAACTTAAAAACGTATTAACAAAATTTGTAATAAGTACAGTGTAGACTTTTCTTCTTAATCCAAGCGATTGATTTCAAGTGAACAGGACAATCAGCTTGATCTTTTTAATTTGATTGTCTTGTTTGGATAATGTTCTATCTAGTTATACTCTATTTAATATCTGTCTCAAGAGAAAAATATATATCGAAGAAAACATCAACTGAGGTTAAAATTCAATTTTCTCAAAATGAGTTGGATTATAAGAAAAGGGGAAAGAACTGCATTGGATTCTGAAATGACAATAAATTCTGATGTGGCCTGTCATAACAAAGAAGTAATCTAAAGCTTCATAATCTTTTTGTAGAATTGACTGACATCAAACTGGCATTTCTGATATATTTATTTGACCCAAAGATATATTCTCTTAATTTATAGATTTTATATCTATAAATATAGTTTATAAATGTGTATGCCACCCAGCATTTAAGTCTTCATTATCAGACTTTAAAAGAAAGCAAGCAGCGTGAAAGTGAATCAAAATAAATCCTAGAGCAGTGATGGCTAACCTTTTTGCCATCGCGTGCTAGATGGGGGGGCAGGGGGGGGTTCACACATGCACGTGCCCACACCGATAATTCTATGCGCATCGCCCCATGCACAAGTGCTTGACCCCCTCCCCCCCTGCTTCTGGCATGCAATAGCCTGATAGGCCCATTTTTCTTTCTCACCTGGCTCCAGATCATGTCTGTATGTCTGAGGAGGGCAAAAACAGCCTTCCCCATTCCCTCAGAGACCCTCCGGAGGCCCAAAACGGCCTGTATCCCAATTTCCAGTTGGACAGGAAGTGACTTTTTTGCGGTCTCCAGCCTCCAGAGCCTCTCTAGGAGTCTCTGGAGGCTGAGGACAACAAAAAACGTCATTTCCTGTCCAACCAGAAGTTGGGAAACGGTTGTTTTTGGGTCTCCGGAGGGCCTCCGAGGGGTGGGGAAGGCTGTTTTCGTCTTCCTCAAATGCATAGAGAGGATCTGGAGCCAGGTGAGAAAGAAAAACGGGCCTTCCCCACCACCTCCCAGGCCCTCTGGAGGCATGAAACAGCCTGTTTCCCTACTTCTGGTAGTCCCAGAAGGCCCGAAAATCAGATGGTGGGCACGCGCTGGAGCTGAGCTGGCATGCCCAGGTGGCACGCATGCCATAGATTTGCCATCACAGCCCTAGAGTCTAGTATGCTGTTCTTGGTAGCATTTTTTTAAAAAAAACTGAATTTAGCTCTTTAAGTTACTTATCTTTGTTTCTAAAAGAAGCACTATTAGGTGGCGGGCAGAGATGGCCCTCTTCTCAAAATACCAATGTAATTTGTGCCAAATAATACTTCATTAGGATTTTTGATACATGTATATGTATATATTGTGGAAAAGTCACTACAGAAATTGCCTGTTCTTCTGTAGGAAATGTCAATTATAAATATATTAATCTAAAACAGATTTTTAGGTATCAATTTATTCTGAACACTGGGCATTTTTGAGCAGAGATTAGGGTAACTGATAATAATTTGGGAGATTAACAGTGAATAGATCCCAAAAAATGGAAAACTGTAAAAGAGTTTTTTGTTCCATCACCAGTTTATATAGTTTTAAAATGCATATATACATATTCATATTGATTTATTTTAAACCATTTTTGAGAATCCAGAACTTTCTATATTGCAAAAAATCAATGCTGGAGCATACAGGTAGTCCTTGATTTACGATCATAATTGAGCCCAAAATTTATGCTGCGAAGTGAAACATTTGTTAAGTGAGTTTTGCCCCATTTTATAACCTTTTTTGCCACAGCTGTTAGTGCATGAGTGCAGTTGATAAGTTAGTAACACAGTTGTGTTACTAAGTGAATCTGGCTTCCCCATTGATTCTGCTGGTCAGAAGGTTACAAAAGGTGATAATATGACCCCGGAACACTGTAACTATCATAAATATGAGTCAGTTTCCAAGCATCTGAAGTTTGATCATGTGACTATGGGGATGCAGTGATCATAAGTGTGAAAAACGATCATAAGTCACTTTTTCCAGTGCCATTGTAACTTTGAATGGTCACTAAATGAAATGTAAATGTAACATTTAGTATAAGGTTCTGAAATCTTTTATTTTTTCATACAAATAGCACTTTCTAAAAGTAACAAGGAAAAACTACTGGATCAGCAAGCAGAAGAAAACAGCTATAATCATGTTTCTTATAATATGAACAGAAGTTCATGTATTCCTATGGAAATCATCTAAATATCTAAAAATGATGTTATAAATTTTATTTAAACTGTTAATTTCTTTTCCATTCCAGAGGAGCCTAATTCATTTAGATGTGCTTATTGGTAAAAGTGTTGAGGATTAAAAGATGGGAAGGGGTTAAGAGCAAGGTAGGTTAGCTGGGGTTTACAATAACTAATACAGTTTAGAAGTATGCAGCCGGCATAGGGAAAATTCGTGTTGAGAGTATAGGCATACAGTTTATCAGATGAAAGATGAACCATATTCAAGAAATAATAAAAAAAAAACAATATGAAGTCTTTGAGGATTCTAAATTTTGATGGTCAGATTTGCCTGGACCATTACATATTCAGAAATAGAAATGTAACTACTTTACCTGATGCAACCCTTCCTCACTTTTACTTCTGTAGCATTACATGCAGACACTACAATTTGAGTAAAAGATTTTCCTGTTCCTCAGCATCATTTAAGGAATGAGGAATAATTTCCCCAATGTTTCAGTTTTAAGATTTTCTCTATAACTTGAACTCTCTTTTACTTTCACCTCTTTCCAGACCCAACAGTAATAACAAAGATGCCTGGCCATCATTACAGAGTTCAAGTAAATCAGTCAACGGCTTAACAATGGAACACAGGAAAACGCCTCCTATTTTAGAAAATGGTACAGACCCAGAACACATGACTCCAGATGGTCCAGATTCAGATTTCGGGTAATTGTGCTGCCTTTTATACTTCAGTTAGTTTTCTTTCTCTCTCACTGTTGTGGAGGGATGATTTTTTTCCAGCCTCTGTCTGGAGAGCTGAATTCAAATGCTGATAAAATTATAAATAAATATGGTTGCCCCAGTTGATTCTTAATCCTAATGTGGGTGAAAAAGCTGTTCATTATTCAATGAGCAGCTTTTCAGTAGATGCCTGTATAAAGGTAAGGGTTGCAAATGAGATGAAACATTTTTAAACAATCATTGACATCAGCATTCTAGGAAAGGATAATATCACAGTTCAACAACAAACTTGTATTGCAGCGTAAGAACTCTGATTTCTGGTGACCTTTACTTAAGTGGTTTAAATATTTTTAACCAAATGTAAAAATAAAAATATTCACTAATATTATATTGGTATTACACAAATATGGCACTGTACTGAGTAGCATTAACTTTTCCCATTCCTAAAAGTTTCTGGATTTCTAATTAGTATTTTAGAAATCTCTGGCATCATGAATATTTTGTACGGGTTTTTATATATTGGATTAAAAGTGCATATTCTAAAGTACATTGATGTAGCTCAATTTGTATATTTCGGGTTGCAGTAATACTGTGTAATAAGGCAACAAATAATATGAGGTCCAGTACACAAATTGCTCAATTAAGTTAGTAGTAATAGATGAACAGATGAAGTACTTTTATTTCGGTAGTTACTCTTGCATTGAATGAATGCTTCATATATAATGATAATATTTGAACACTTCAGGATGCACCATTCCTATAGAAGAATATATCTGTGACACCACTCTTCATTTGACAAAGCATTTTATATTCTTTTACACAAGAACATAAAATGTCCTACCCAGAAGCAAGTAATCTATTTTATATTGTATTAATTGTAGGTGAATAGATATCTACTAAAATGGGTTATAAAATAGTGTGGTAATGGTTTGTGACTGTTAATTTATTTCAGGTATAAGCATAGGAAATATACTGAAAATACTTTAAAAATCTAATGCAATTTCAGCTGAGCAGGAACTTCACAGCCATATATAAAATGAGGCTTTTCCTTCTTCCTATCTTCCCATTGCAATATCTTGGTTAGTGATGGCTAACCTTTTCTGAATGTGCGCGCATGCCTGAACCCTCAAAATGCAATGTGTGTGCGTGCATGCGTGTGTACCCCGCGCAAGCACATGCAGTACCCGCACGCGCCCCGCGCATGCACAGCAGAGACCCAAAGACCAGCTGTTCAGCGGGAGGCAAGCACATGCGCAGCAGAGCTGAACTAGAGTGACGGCTCATGTGCCATCAGAGAGGGTGCTGCGTGCCACCTATGGCATATGTGCCATAAATTTGCCATCACGGATCTAGGTTATGGAAGGAAATGGAAGGAAAAATGACCATGTTTTTCCGTTAATGCTTTTGGTTTGAGAAAGAAAAAATATATTTTGATAGATATTCAGCATTTCATCTAAATCGGGAATGTAGTTTCAGATGTCAAGATTGCATGTAACCTATCAAAGGTTTCAGTGTGACCTCCCCAGCCCCCCTCCAAGTATCAGTAAAAATTCTAATATTTTAAGGAATAGAAGGCAGAAATTATTAAATATTGGGATAAGCCATGTTAAATTCCTCATAGTTCCATACCTCAGCTTTAATTGGTTCTAGGAACTTACTTGATAGAGATATACTTTCATCATCATGAGATATTAAAGTTTATATTTGTAAGGAAACCTTGAATATTTAGGCAGCTATTTATCAAGCCAACGTTTTCATGATTATATGATGGAATAAATATCAACATTAAATCTTGAGTATCTGAAAAATAAAATCTGTTCCAATTCAGTTTAAACATGTTTAGAAAGTGTTAAATAATAGAAAGGTAATATACACTTTTTTATATCTTTTCCAGTTTACTCCTTTATATTAAATAGATTTCCAAGTTACCTTTTGTCTTTCTTTTTGTCAGTTAAGTTTGGAATAATCAAGTTCTGACAGGTCACTAAACTTAGGTAGTGAAATGCTATTTTATTTTAAATAAAAAGTAAAGGTAAAGGAGTCCCTGTGCATTTTATTCCACTAGTTGTAGCTGACTTTAGGAGGCATGGCTCATCTCTGTTTTTTTAAGCCATTGAGCCAGAGCTGTTCAAAGATGTTTCTGTGATCATATGGTCAGCATCACACCCCAGCACAAAGCATACATGGAACATTGTTATCTTCCCATCTAAGTGATAACTATTTATTTACTTGCATTTACATGCTTTTGAACTGCTAGGTCTGTGTTTGCAAACATTTTTGCATGCAGGGGGAACACTGGAAACTGGAAGACCAGCTCTCCAGTGCGCATGCGCTGGAAACCAAAACAGCAGTTCCCCGGTGCGCTGGGAAGCTGAGCTTCCAGTTTCTGGTGTGCGCATGTGCACCAGTCACCTGGTCTTCCAATTTCTGGTGTGCATGCGTGCATAAAGATCGGCTGGCTGGTGCACATGTGTGCGCTAGAAACTGGAAGCATGTGCGCCAGGGAGCTGCTCTTCTGGTTTCCAGTGCTTCTGCATGTGTGAAGGCCAGCTGACCGACATGCATGTGCACGCCAGAACCCAGAAAAGCAACAGGCGACGGCCGGCACGGCCGGAGAGATGGGTCTGCATGCCACTTCTGGCACGCATGCCATAGGTTCGCCATCACGGTGCTAGGTTGTTAGCAGCTGATGCAAGGGAACTCACTCCATCACACAGTGGTAGGACTTGAACCGCTGGAGTAATATACCTTCCCCGCTGACTTACGCCCTTAAGCCACTGTGTTTTTTATTATAAATAAATGCACTTGAAAAATAAATACTATTGATATTCCTCAGTTTATGACCACAGTTGGGAATGGAATTTTGGTTGCTAAATGTGATGCAGTTAACAAGTCATCATGTGACCAGACCAGATTTTACAACTAGTTTTACTATGATCATTGAGTCAATCACCATGGTTGTTAAGTGAATTGCACGGCTGGGAGAGTAATGACTTTTGTTGCCCTAACTAGATTCAGTGAAAGCATAGGCTTGGGATATATAGGCTTAGAGCATTAAGACACTTTTTGAAATATAAACTGTTGTTGATTTAAGATTAGACTTTATTGTGAGAATAGTTTACGAAATTATTTTATATTTCTGAGGGGTGCCAAGGTTCAGTGCTTCATTTAAATATTTCCACTTTAAAAATAAAATATTATTTTTATTTTTATTGTTACAAACACAAAATCATCTAACAATTTTCTTAGATTGAAGTTATTTTTAATTTGAATATCAAAACTCACAAAGTTAGAATCATTTGTTTGTTTGTTTGTTAATAAAATTTATATTACTGCCCATTTCACTGTAGGCAATTCTGGGTGGCATAAAACAATTTTTAAAGAATGTTTTAAAAACATGTCAGGAGTGGAAAGAATAGTTGTATCCCTCGCATTAGGATGTTTTGCCAGTAATTAGGATTTATATTATATTTTAAAAGTACTAAAACCACTTTTGTGACAATTGGTTACAAAATTGGTTAATTTCAAGAAAGACAATTTGAATGTTAATTTCAAGAAAGACAATTTGAATGTTTTTTGTTCTACTAATTAATACTTAATAATTTTGCTTTTCCTTCGTCTTACTAGCTTTGCCTATTCTTTATAAAGAATTTATAAAGTTTAATATTGACCATATCACTTTCATCTATGAAATAGCTAATGCCATTCTTCAGAATATTAATAGTGAATATTGATCAGATTGTTTTCCATCCAGATTTTATATATTGCACTGTGTGATGATTAAATTATAGTTTTATTGTTACTTTTCTCTTTTAATTGTTTTATTAGACCATAGGATTTTAAATGTTACCATTGTTATGTGTTGTTGTAGTGATTGTTGCAGAGATATATTGTATCATCAATTGCATAGGATACATTCCAGCACAAGAATTGAGGTCTTCATAATTTAGTTTTTTTACAGCAGGGATCCCCAACCTCTGGGCCACAGACCAGTACTGGTCCATGACCTGTTACGAACTGGGCCACGCAAGCGGTGGGTGAGCAAGCAAAGCTTCATGTTCGCATGCGCAGGAATTAGGTTGTGCATGAAACCATCCCGCCCCGCCCCCCGAAACCAATCCCTTGGGCTAGGAAGGTTGGGGCCACTGCTTTAGAGGAAGATCTATTTTATCTATTTTTTTCAAGTATTAATTTAGTTCTAGTTCAACTCCCTTTATTCTCTCTTTATTCTTCTAATAACTAATCTGAAAGGCTGCATATAACAATATCCGAAGGTGCTTTTCAATAGGCAACTGTACTTCCTTTGTTTTTTTCCTTGAAAATGTTTCTCTTCTCATCCAATAAGCTTCTTCAATTCACCAAATTCAGTTCTTGGATGAGAAGTGAAGTGTTTTCAAAGAAAAAAACAAAGTCCAGTTGCTTTTTGAAAAGCACCTTGTGACAATCGTGATCTGGATGATTGAGAATCTCCAGAGACTCTGTATATTAAAAATACCTTTTCCTCCAGTGGATTGTGTACAAATATTATTTCAGCAACAAAATGAAATGTTCTGGATTATATTGGTACTGGTATGTGTTTGGATCACTATCTTGTTTGAATAAATAAGTGATAAAAGAGGGGAGTTTCGTTAAGAGTTTAAAAAATATGGACATTTAAAATGTGTTTATTTAAATGCTTGTTTGTTTAAGAGAGAATAGTATAGTACAGTACTGTATTCAAATACACGGTTAAAGCAGAACATTCCAAGACTTCTTTTGTCTGCCCTTCAGACAAAGACTAGGACACCAGTTATGAATGACAATACTACTTTTATTATAAGGTTATAGTAATAGAATCTTGTAAGTCTGAGTGCATTTCCCCCACTTTATCTTTATGAGAACTAGGGAGGTCATGTCTGAGACACTTTCTCAAATTACTTTTCTGTCCGAAACACAGATTTCACTTTTCTGACATTTGTCTTGGTTGCAGTTCTCCACCTACTTTTCCAGATTATTACTATTACCCATAATATCATTCTATCCTCAGTAAGATTTAAGGAAATCTGTATTGTTAGTAATTAATTTGTTACTTTGTGGAAAATTTACTATTTACTTGAATTACCTGTATGATTTTAATTGTACTTATGGCTAAAATTAGGTTCTGGTAATCATTACTACCGTTGATGTTACAATGTGAAGACAGTTGTAACTTTTGCCAGCTTTATTTCATTGCTTTATATCACTTATTAGGATTGGCAAGATAATTTTTTAATTAAGGACTCAGGTTTAAGTAATTTTCTTTGAACCTGGAAGATGAGATAAATCACAGAATTTACACCAAATTAGGCCTTTACAGACTAGGGTAAATTTGTACTTATTTTAACATGTTCTAACATTATAATATTTTCAAAGCTTTTATTACGTTTGGATTAAAAATGTGTTAGTATTTAGGTTGTCATACCACTGCCCTTATCAGACAAGCACTTCAGAATTCAAGTACTCCTTTACCTATTGTTGGAAATGTTAAATTTAATTTTTGGGTGCCAAATTCCGTTTTTCCATTATTCATATCACAGATTAAAATCAATATTTCTGACTAAGGTATTTTTTGAACGAAGTTATATTTGAAGGCATTTATGCAACTTTGTGATCAAGATAGAGATGCATTCCATCTTCAAGTCGCAAAACCACCTAAAGTTTTATTTTAATCTTAATTTATTAACATTAATTAACAAATGATAACATGTTAATTTATTAACTTTAATACAATATGTCTAAACAGTGATGTTCAGTATTGTATCTCTTATCTATAACTTCTACCAAATCAGTGATGTAGTAGGCTATGTACTATTCTTCTGCTGAATAGCCGTGACAATGAATGTGTTTACTGAAAAATGTATTTGGATTAGTGGAAGAGCTCTATACAGGCAGATAGGTATAGCTTAATTCCAGTTAAAAACACACATTCCAACATGTGTACCTGATATAATCTTTTTTGCTCGCTTGATTCTTTATAGTGCTTGATTGACTATCTGCATTTGACCTACATTACTGTAACTCGTTCAAACCTCCATTCCCTATTTTTATGAATTACAGCATCATCCATGTATTGTATTGATCCTTCCCTTGTTCTTTCTATTACAGTGGTTTTTCAAGCTAATTTATGTGCGGAGTAAATTTGTGAATGACAGTTTTAAAATGCTCAGATTACTCCAGTGTTCCAAATAGCAATAGCACTTAGATTTAAATACTGCTTCACAGTGATTTACAGTGGTTTGCATTGTCAACATATTGCTCCAAACAATCTGGGTTCTCATTTTACTGATCTCAGAAGGATGGAAGGCTGAGTCAACCTTCAGCCTGTCAGGATTGAACTCCTAGCTATAGGCAGAGTTAACCTGCAATACGGCATTCTAACCATTGTGCTACCATGGGGCTAGAATTGCTTTAAAGAGACATCACATTAAAAAATACAACTTTTCTGTTAAAATAAATGATTCAAAGAGACTTGGATTAATTTCAATTCCTCCTGCCTCTTCCAAACTAGTATAATTTTAATATAAATACCAGAATCTCTTGAGCATTGCACATCATCATCATCATCACCATCAGTCTGAAATCCAGTGTTACCTCATTTATCAGTCTGAAAGTCACACTGAGAGCTTTTCCATTCATTTATTTACTGGGCTGATATCTCACCTTACATTCAAGAGTTCAAAGCAGCATAAGACGACTACTTTTCCCAAACAAAATTTGAGGTAGACTGGGCTGAGAGACAATTACTGGCCCAATGTCACCTTGGCAGTTTATGTGATTGAGAGGGGATTATAAGCTGGGTCATTCCATTCCTGATTTAATCTGTAGGTCACATTAAAAAATTACTTGCAAATAAATTTCTATTCCAATAATTACAACTGGAATTGATTGCAGATAAGGTTTAAATAATTAAACAGGACAAGAAGCAATGGATGGAAACTAATTAAGGAGAGAAGCAACCTAGAACTATGGAGAAATTTCCTGACAGAACAATTAATTAATGGAACAATTTGCCTCCAGAAGTTGTGAATGCTCCAACATTGGAAGTTTTTAAGAAGAGATCGGACAACCATTTGTCAGAAATAGTATAGGGCTTCCTGCCTGAGCAGGGGGTTGGACTAGAAGACCTCTAAGGTCCCTTCCAACTCTGTTATTCTGTTAATTTTATGTAGTTTAAGTCAGGATATTTCTAATTGAATTTTTCATTAAGTAAAGTTAATGAAATTCAAAAGTAAAGCAAATATGCAAATAGATATATAAAATAGTTACTAATAAACAATACAAAGTTCTCTTTAAGGTAATAAAAAGTTTTCATTTTACTTCCTATAATTTACTTCATTAAACTGATTTTGTATCATTTTCCATTTGCTTAAGTATTGTTTCTTTTCTCTAGCTCTATTGACAAGCCATCAGATTCTCTCAGTATAGGAAATTGTGACAACTTACAACAGGTAAGATTCTAACAAGTGCTTCTGAATTTTGTTAGCTGCATATTTTTGTAATTATATAATATGTGGCAAAGAGAGCCTGTATGTAAAAATATATGTCTTTAGTTTAAACTTACAGTAAATACAGTAGATTTTTTTCTCAGCTGCCAATTTTTTAGAAATGATTTAAAAATATCTATATACTACTGAAACTCTTGGGTCTGTTTGAATGTTTGTAACCTTCAATTGGGCAAAACCATGCATCATAGAAAAATTTTTGAATTTATATACCTCAAATGGACTAATTTATGGAATACATCCAAACCTAGGACCTTTCTGTGGTATTGAAAGTTGGCAAAGTTGTGACTGCCTCTGTGTATTTCCAATACTCCCTGCCCATTTCCCCAAAAAAAGTCAACGAGGAAGTCGGCAGGAAGTTGGAAGTCACTTGTTTTGTTTTTTTTTTGTTTTGCCCACCCATGGTCATTCCATTTCTCAGTTTAAGTAATATATCTGAAACAATGATCCAATGGGTCATGGTTTATCTAGTATGCTGATAACATTATCCTCTCTAACATTTTTTTATTTTACAGTTGTAGCATAGTTTACAAAACTGAATCTTATTTTGCCTGACCTTTTCCTCTCAGATATCAAATAGCGACACACCATCACCACCTCCTGGTTTATCAAAATCCAATTCAGTCATCCCAATCAATTCATCCAATCACAGTGCACGTTCTCCATTTGAAGGAGCTGTAACAGAGTCACAGTCCCTCTTCTCAGACAACTTTCGGCATCCCAACCCAATTCCAAGTGGACTCCCACCATTTCCCAGCTCCCCACAGACGTCCAGTGATTGGCCCATGGCACCAGAACCACAGAGTCTCTTCACATCAGGTAATTTAGAGGGAATTGGGTTGATTTTCTAAAAATGATAAATAAATAACTAATATATAGTATAAGAATAATTATTAATAAATATTTGCACATTGTAATTTGAAATAGTAGTTTGGCTTATTTTCACTTTTAAAGTAAATCATGATTACTTATTAAAAGCCATGGTTTGTAAAGATTTTCTGTGTGGGTGATAATAAACTATTAAAGAAATGAACATTGTATCTTATATTAACAGATACTTTATTACAATAAAATTTCACATATGAAATTATACACATGAATGCAGTATAATTTAACGTCAGGATTAGTTAGAATATTTTTGTTATAATTACAGTGATTTACTTAATTTATATATCATAGGCTTTGTTACCTGGTATTAATATATTTAAATATAAATCTCTGAGGAATCATGCTTCTATATTACGGATGTCAAATTCGATTCAGTCATGTGATATATCATGACATATCACGACGTTTTTTGCCTTAGAGGAGCCAAGGTCAGCCTGGCTTGCACATGATGCATCCAGCCTGTCGGGCATCAGTTTGACATCCTTGTTCTATATGAACAACATTCACAAATTGATATAATGCATGCATACATTTACTAGCCTAGAGCAGTGTGTGCCGGAAGTGTGTGTGCACACCCATAATGCAATGCAAATCCTCCCATGCACATGTGCATACGACCCTCCCACGTATATGCCCCACATTGTGCACACTCCGTGCATGCGCTGCATATGCACAGTCCACCACATGCTCTTTGCGCCCCCCCCCAGCCTGTTTTGGGCTTGGAAAATCTGGGCTTTCGGGGGAAGGGATTGAAGCCCCGGCCCACTGCTTCTGGCAGTGCAAGAACTGCTGCCGCTGGGTGCGAGGGGGTGGTGGGAAGGATCTGTGGTCTGGAGCTTCCTGTCTCCTCGCCTGAGCAGGTTGTCCAGGGGAAGGCATTGAAGCCCCAGCCCGCTGCTTCTGGCAGCACAAGAACTGCCGCTGCTGGGTGCGAGGGGGTGGTAGGAATGATCTGCGGTCTCCAGCTTCCCTGTCTCCCAACCCGAGAAGGCTGTCCTGGGGAAGGGATTGAAGCCCGGGCCCACTGCTTCTGGCAGCTCAAGAACTGCCGCCGCTGGGTGCAAGGGGATGGTGAGAAGGATCTGCGGTCTGGGGCTTCCGTGTCTCCCCGCTTGAGCAGGCTTCTGGCGGAACCCCAGGCCTCTGGGGGGGAGGGAGGGAAGCCTCCTGCTGCTCCTGCCACCGCCCCCCCCCCAACAACAATGATTCTTGTGCTGCTGCTTCCCTGCCTTGCACTCCAGGCACCATCCAGCATGGCTGAATTCCCTCCCTCCCCATGTTGCCCAGGAAAGCAGCAGCATGAGGCTAGCTGGCTGGTGTGCATGCGTGCCCTTGAAATCCGGAAGAGGAATGGGCAACGCCATGCATGCCAGGCAACATGGCTCTGTGTGCAATTTCTGGCACACGTGCCATAGTTCGCCAACACGGGCCTAGAGGGTTGATTTCAGGATACAGTTAGCCCTTGACTTACAACCAATTGTTTAGTAATGGTTCAAAGTTACAATGGCACTAAAAAAAAGTGAATTACGGCTTTTTTTCACACTTATGACCATTGCAGCATCCCCATGGTCATGTGAGCAAAATTTGGCCACTTGGCAACTGACCCTTATGGCTGCAGTATCTGGGGTCATTTGATCACCTTTTGTGATCTTCTGACAAGCAAAGTCAATGGGGAAGCCATATTCACTTAAAAATGGTCACTAACTTAACTGCAGTGATTCACTTAACTGTGGCAAGAAAGGTCATAAAATGGAGCAAAATTCACTTAACTGTCTTGCTTAGCAACATAAATTTTTGGGCTCAATTGTTGTAAATCAAGGACTGTGTACAACCTCAGCTGGTACGGCTGACTTTAGAATTTTCCTTTATTGAAAATTCACCCCCTAATATAGTAGTTCATTAGAGGCTGAAATTAAAATATGTATATTTTAACAAATTTAAGATACTTGTGTTTTATCATGAAAATAATAAAAAGTCTCATCTCACAATAAAGACTTGCCAATTTATTACCATTTAAACTTTGGTAGATCATAGTCAAGTTGCATTTAATGAAGTGGACTGTGTCTTATATAACAGTAAATTGTTTATTCTTTAAAGACTTTGTTTTAATCTCATTAAATATAATATATTTACATAACTAATCAGAATTGAAATGGTGATTTATTTGCTATGTAATTTACTTTTAGAATCTCTTATACATAACATGAAATAGTAGTTTATTTATCCTATATGTATGTGACAGGAAATAGAGATCATCCTTGCTTATTGATGGTAATTGGGACCAGGAATGCCATCAATAAGCGACGTGACCATAAAGCATGACATTACACGACCACATCAACTTATGATGGCAATTCTGGCAGTCCCAACTGCCATCATTAGAAAATCCTACACTGTTGTAGCACCCCATATTATGTTATCACCATTTGCATCCTCCTGTCAGGTTCCCCATTGACCAGCAGTGAAAGTCAGAAATGATGATCGTGACCACAGAACTCGGTGACATTATAGTTGTGAGCCAGTTGCTGAGCACCCAAATAAAGCCCCTCTTTACAGTTCCATTGTGACTTGGAATGGTTGCTGAACAAGTGCTAGTTAAATGACTACCTCTACAGCCATCTTCCTGTTCTCCGTTTAGCCTTGCATTTGTTTCTAAATATGTTACAAATATAATTCTATATACCATAAACTAAGTCCTGCTAGTATCAATGGAAATTAATAAGTATGCTTTTGTACTAAATACGTTATAGTTATGCAAATGACAAAAATGCTAAATTTCTCTTCATTTTGGGGAGTTACAAAAAGAAATACTTCTTTGAATCCAAATTTAAAGATTTTCATGCACAACAGGGTTGAGGGTAAGAAAATAAATAAAAAACTTGTAAATAGTTTGATATAGGTGGATTGAGAAGGCATTTATCTCTCCTCTCCTCAGAAACCATCCCAGTATCCTCCTCTACAGACTGGCAGGCAGCATTTGGATTTGGTTCATCCAAACAGCAGGAAGATGACTTGGGATTTGATCCCTTTGATATCACCCGCAAAGCCTTAGCAGACCTGATTGAGAAGGAACTGTCAGTTCAAGATCAACCGTCTCTCTCACCAACATCTCTTCAGAATCCTTCCTCACACACTACAACTGCCAAAGGGTCAGGATCTGGATTTCTGCATCCTGCTACACCCGCAAATGCCAATTCTCTCAATAGCACATTTTCCGTCTTGCCACAGAGGTTCCCACAATTTCAACAGCATCGAGCAGTTTATAATTCCTTCAGTTTTCCAGGCCAAGCAACTCGCTATCCTTGGATGGCCTTCCCTCGCAATAACATCATGCACTTGAACCACACAGCAAATCCCTCTTCAAATAGTAATTTCTTGGACTTAAATCTCCCACCTCAACACAGCACAGGTCTAGGAGGGATTCCCATAGCAGGTAAGTGCCTTGAGTCAGGCAATACATTTGAGTCATATCTTCAGCTTTTCTAAATCAGGATAATAAGAAAGAATGGGAAGGGAAAGTTGTTTGTTTGTTTGTTTGTTTGTTTATAATATTTGGTAGACCACCCCAATTAGAAAGATTCTAGGTGGTGCATAACTTGGAGAAAATTGTTTTCATCAAGCCTATTAAAACATTAAAGTCCACAAAATACAGTCAGAGGGTCACCTGCAATTGCATTCTTAAGTGAAACTCGTATTAAAATGAAATTATGTTCAGGATTTTCCAGAATACAAGGAGGCTTTAGAACTAACTGTACTGCTGGGTTAATTAAGCATGTTCCATAGTGTTGCGGGTACTACTGAGAAGGCCTGCCTTCCAGCCCATGACTTGATGTTTGTTACTGAATAGTGGTATAACAGGCATACTGGGAACATGTTTTTTTACATTTCTGAAGAGAAATATTAAATTTGAATTTAGCCTTCTAATTATGAGCTTTATAAGAAAAGTGGAGTATTCCATGTCCAATAATTAATATTTTAAGTTTTATAATTTGCCTTGACTTCTTAGTAATGCTGTAGAATTGTTTTTTATTTATAGTTTGATATATATTTCAACATCTAAACATTTGCCCTGGCCTACTCATTATACCTGGAGAACATAATAGCAAATCAGTAGTCATATCATTTACCACTTTCAGCATCTGAACAATGAGATCTAATATTGTTAAGATGGCAGAAACAACTGGTACAGAATGCTTTATTAATGTAATTACAGTATATAATGTCTGTACTGTTCAGTTTGACATTTAACCAGAAAATTAACTATCCAGATTTTTATTTGTATATCTATTACATTCCAAATTACAGTGAAAATGTTGAAAGTAGAGCATTCTAATTAACATACACGAAGAAGTATGATTGGCAAATCATGATTTTGTTGAATTCAGAACAAAATTTGGGAATTTTTAAATCATAATTCATAATGTTGCTTTTTTAAAAAAAATATTTTGTGCGTAGCAATCGCATTCTGATTTAGGAGTACTTTGACTTGGAGATAACATTTTATTTTTCTAAACTATCATGAAACTCTTGGTTTTCCTTCTGTATAAATATTTTAAAATAACTAGGAAAACTAACATTTTTACTTGATATCATTTTATTAATAATTGAAAGATTAAAAATTTCAATTTTCCAGTATCTTTGTCTTCACTTTGCAAACTACTGCAACCACATTATTGTAACTTTCTCATTTTCCCTCTGAAAGATTATTTTTCAATTGAATTGTGGAAAAAAATTCTGAAGTGATTTATCTTGATTTTTAAAAATGTACATCTCAAGGACATGGTATTTTAATGGGGTGTGTAGACTTTTTATATCTACTGTATTTTATTCCAGTATCCAGAGTCTGTATAAACATTAAAAAGAAAAGATTCATGGTTACAGAATGATTGCTGATTTTAATGAGAACCCTGTCCTAATGAAATATGATTTAAGAGGAAGGACTGTACCAAAATATAAACACCATCTTGAGTGGAATAGGCTGTGTCTCAATGTCACCACTGGTATATTCCATCCTGAGCTGGGATATATCTCACTTCCATTAATATTAAAGGCAAAGTTAGGAGAAAGGTATTCTTATGGGGCAATATTCTATATATTCATTGATTCTCATTTGGATCTACAGAATTTATTAAACCATTGTTCCTCAAAATAGAAGTATTATATTTAAGAAGCTTGAATAATTCTAAATCCATTTAGCAACATAAATTTACATGTACTCTGTATTTTAAAACTGCATTTTTATATCCATTGTACAACCATACTTTCATTTGCCACCTGCCCAAATATACAAGTACAGTATGTGGTTTTCCCACACATTTAATCTTTCCCAAAATAAACTACATGTAATTGTTTTCTGCAGTGCTATATGTTTTGTATTATCTAAGATATAATTGGGAGATGACTGTCAGCCTTGAAATTGTTAGAGTTGTATCCACTTCTGAATTAGGGTGTATTCTAGCATTTCAATAATTTGATGTTCTTTGCTTCTGTCTGGAGTACTCCAGACTTCTTTTATTTGTGCAATCATTCCTTAATTTGTGTTTTATTGTTTTAAAAAAACCAATAAAATGTGATTAAATAGATACAAATCACTTACATTTAAAAAGTATTTCAATCTCTTTGTTATTCCCCTAGTGCAAAGCGTTAGAGATGCAGGTTTTTAAAAAATAGGCAAGCAAAGAATTGAAATTATTTTTTCACTATTGTTCATTAATAACTGTTCCTATTCATTTTAACCAAGAAGAGAAAAATATTCTCTTTTGCTTATAGAATGTAAACTTTATGTTATAGATTTAAAGGCTTACGTCAAGATTATACAATCTTAGATTACAGGTAAAGTGACGATTTTGCCATAATCGATTTGATTCTTTGAAAAAAAGAGGAAAAAGTGCCGTTTTGATCTAGTATAATCTACTGTAATTTAATGCCATTAATGTATGTTTGAACACATTTATTCCATGTTAGACATGGGTGGTTTGTTCACCAGAGAATTTATTCTCCTTAGATTCATGCTGATTTCCACTAGAAAGGGTGAAACTATGATGAATTGGACAGTAGACTATTTAATTCTGTGTTTTTAAGGGCAGTTGCATCACTAGTTCTAATTCAGGTTCACCATAAAAAGCTAATGTTACATTTCATAATATATCTAGCATGACTCTGTGACAACTTCACCTGCTATGTTCATTTGCTAATATATGCTTCATAAGTTCATATAAAGGAGCCTGAGACCTATAGTTCATCTTTCTAACAATTCATTTACTATCTGGGTAAATTTATTATATTGAAAGTAGCTTCTTTTCTATAGGAACAACAGATTTGCAATATAGAGGATTTTAAAAAAATTCTTACAGACTGTATGAGCTCCTACCATGCTTTACTACTCTTTTACATAGTAGTCATACCTCATCTAAAAAGGTTTTCAAAGCAGTTTTGAACAGTAATAAAAAATAACTCTCAATAATTACCATAAATTACATTTCACTAACTTTAGTAAGTGAATTAAACTTGGTTTTACTGATTTAACTTTCAGTAATGTATACTTTACGTATATGGTTTTGTTGGTCCATACAGTTCCAGATTTCTCACTCTTAGGATTGAATCTACATAAACAGTATACTTTTTCACTTTGAGCAATTGTTCTCCTACTTAATTAATCTGTGGGTTTCCTTTTTCTTTCCTGTTTTTTTTCTTTCTTTGCCCATTTTATTTCCAAGACATCTATTTTTCTCCAGTTCTCCTGTGAATTTTTTTTTGTAAAGCTAAATAAAAGTACTATATGATCAAAATATTTCTGCAATGGTGTAGCAAGTTCAGATTTTTTCCTCCGTTTTAATACTATTGCCAAACCTGTCCGCGTACCTGATAGCCTGTTTAGGGACATGAGAAAAAACTATCTGATGGCTAAGAGTTGACACAAAATTGATGGGACATAATCAATCGCTTATCTGCATAGTAACTAAACAGACCCTTTAGTAATGTTCAGACTGAAAGCTAGCAGTTTTGTACTTCACACAATATTCAGAAGTAAAATGTAGCATTCTTGTATTTCACACAAATTTCCAAAACATGTATTAGAAATCTATGCTGCTGTATCTCTTAACACTAATCGCAAAAGAATCTCAACTTTTTTATTATCCAATTTCTTTTCTAATCCTCAAAGCCACAAATCATAGTTGCGTTTTTTTTCTGTTTCATGGAAAAGTCTACGAAGGGTTTCCAGGCAACCATAAACGTAAATACTGTTTTTTCTCTGATCAAAGCAGTTAATATAGCCATCTCTGCAAATTCGGAATCCAAAACTCTTCTGAATTAATTCACATATTTGTTTTGGGTTTTTTAATATGTCTACCAAACAAGATAGAATGTCCCTTCATGTGATTTCCAGCAATTCAAAATACCTTTATATATTATAGATGACAGATATCAATGATATATTATTTTATAAAAATAAATTTTATAAAAATTCTCTTTACGACTGGAACATAATGTAAATTTCAATCCTTTCAATCGCGTATGTCCCACTTTGTCCTATTTTATCATTTGTTTTTCTTGTCTCATATTTCAACAAAAGTTTATACAATTTAGCAATAACATGTTCATCTTTAGTACATAATTCTGTTTCAAATTCACTCAGAAGTAATTTGTTTTTGAGGAGGATCTTGATGGAGCTTGAGGAGCTTTGAGCAATGCCTGAAAATATATTTTATGCAACTGGTATTTTCCAAAGGGAACACTTGTCTTCTTTTAAATCTTCCTTTACTTGCCCAAGAATCCATGACATTCTGGACCTTGGTTTGGCTTCTGCACCAAATGTAAGTAGGAGAGAAAAAACAATAACTCAAATCCATACTGTAATCTTCAGCAGCTGTAATTATATAAGTTGGATAAATCATCAATATTTCATTAGCTCTTACTTCTCATTGAGCCTGGGATACAGTATGTCTATTTAGCTATTAGCTATGTTCACGCTTGAATGTTAGCAGATATTGGGAACATATAATTCAGTACTTCTTTATCATGACTGACTCTAAAAGAGGGGCACTATCTTAACTGTCAAAGCAATTATGTTGCCTAGTGTAATAATTAGATATTCAGGATCTGGGGTGTATTAGATACTACATTGACATAATGCTGAACATTATGTAGTGTCATCATTTAAACAGAGAAGCTTGCCAGAATAAAGCATCAGACTTGCATATTCATCTGCTTATTTTGTCTAGGCAGGGGATTTTGACTATGTGGTATATAAATATGTAAAATTATAGTACAGTACTTATTAAAATATATAATTTCAGTAATTTTTTTACAATTTCAAAAACCAGCATTCAAACATTGCTCAGTATAGGTAAAATTCCAGTTCAAAAGCCAACACACATTTATTTACTCATTTTCTACCATTCATCCTTTGGGCAAGAATTTATTTGCTGGATCATTTGGTGGCCAATTGATGCATGTGGCTCTAAATGTTAATAAGACTTATTGCTCTGGAAAACTTACATATCAATAGAAATATTAAAGTTCATTTTGCAGGTTGACAACACAGTTAAATGCTAGTACCTGTAAAAGCTCTAAATGTTATTTATAGTATCCAAAAGATGAATATTTTTAATTTCTTTCGGGTTTTTTTTTTTTTTTTTTGAATGAACTAAAGCTGCCTGCTCATACTTGCCTACAGAGTATATCCTTTAGAATTTACAAATAATAAAAGATATATGAAATCATTCAGTTTGAATCAGGAGAAACACAAAAACTGCAAAGAGACACAATAAAAACAAAATCTTGACCACATCCCTTACATTGTGTCAAGGTTCTTTCCTTTAGCTGGTTCGCATTCGGCCCAGCTTGTTAAGAATTCTTATTGCACACTACATTAAAAATACTTTTTATTTTTGACAGTTGATTGTCGTCTGTCCAAATGAGAATGAAGTTTCTTCTTATATTCTCTACAGATTATACCTGGTGCTTCTTATCCACAGGTTAATGAATACTTTGCTTTGTATTTTTCATACTTAGTGCTAGGTGGATTAGTTACTGATATAGCCAACATTCTTGCCCTGGGGAACACCAGCTTCCAATATATCTCCCACAGTCTTCTTTTACATGAAACATTAGCTATTTTTAGATCATGGGCATTGTAGTGGATATGGTTTACATTAAAGAACTCATTTTACCTGAGTTTGCAGATCATGGATTTGAGGGTATTAAATACTAAAATTGTTGGTTTTAGTGTCTTGCAGTGGGAACCTACAATTGCATTAATAAAAGCTGTGCTAGATGAATTGCTAAACAAAGCCAATTTTTATATGAAGTTTAAGTAATATGTTAATCTTATCTTTGTGATGTTTGGATGATTTTTAAGGAATATTTCTGTTTTTAGTTGTGTGATTTAGTGTAATAGAGAAAGCACCAAGGTTTTGTTTAGTAGTGTCCTTATAATTTGAGTAAGGTCAAAAATGTCTTACATCTTTATCACAAAAATGTATAATAGAATTAATCATATAATAATGTTTCTCCCAAGCCTCATAATGTTCAGCTTTGCTTCCTTTGATATTAACAAGTACAGCAGGAGGGAATGAAAAATATTGAAGTTAGGCCTCATTTAGATTTAGGCCTCATATAGATAAAGCATTTTCTTCATCATCTTAAGCTCCAGCTTCATACTGCAGAGTGTTTGATTTTTAAAAATCTCCATGATCTTTTTTTCTATAGCTCTTGGAATAGTTGCCTTTAATATTTGCCCTCAGGTTCACTCTAGGCTTTAAAACGCAAAGCTGATTCAGATAGATAGCACTAATATATATGTTTGTATACATGCATATACTAACTTTGGTGCCATTCATATATATTGGATTGACATCCTTAATTCTCACTCGGAAGAATACAAACAGCAATGTTCTTGATCATTTTGATGTTGATGTCTTTTACCATTGGATCCTTATCACTTTATTCAAATAGAGAATTCAAAGACTGCCTGGGAAATAACCATTTTGTTAGGTGTCCAAACAGTTCAGAAAGAAAATGAATGCAAATTATCAATGCACTAGGAGAGCCATCACTGTTAGTTGCAGGTTCATAGCAATAGTTCAAAAATGTTTTAATTTCAAAATACCTTGAAATTCTGAGATGCTTTTATGTACATCTGTGATGAAATTGTTCATGGTTTTATATTTGATAAATGACCTTGGGATGAGAATGGAAATTGGGAATCCTGAAGGACACTTTTTAAAAAAATGCTTAAAATATTTTTAAAAACTTTTTCAAAATGCAGGAAGGATAGAGGCCTAAGCACTGTTCAATGTACTTGGAAAATATTACTTAGTAGCCTTATATTGCTGGTGCATTTATGGCAGCAATCTTCTTAATGCTGTGCTTTTTTCCCCTTATTTATGTCTGTGAAATAAAGACTGAAGAGCATTTTCATCAGCTCTCCAGGATGAAATCCGTCTAACTGGAAATGTTCAAATGCTATAATTGAAACCTTCCACATTTTGTTAAATATGGAATCCAGATGTCTAGACATTACAAGTAGTATTGGTAGATTTTGATCCTTTCTCTGTCATTTGGACCAGTCATTTCCTTCAGCTCAAAGTGTGCCTGATGCAAAGGTGATGATTGTACCAAATCCTACTAAAACTAAAGAAAAACAAATCTACAGTAGTATGATTTTCCAGTAAAGTTAACATGGAATCCCTGAATTTATGTATTGGTAAGTGACACCGTTAAATGAAACATATCAGATAAATAAATTGCAGGATCCAATCTGGGTTGGTCATTGGGATCAGAGGTTTAGTCTTCCAAGCTTTTGGACTCCTGCTGGAACTCATCCTCAGGGAACTTCTCTCTAGCAGTGTGTGGATTGTTGGGCATACTTGTTAAGTGAATCTGGCTTCCCCATTGACTTTGCTTGTCAGAAGATTGCAAAAGATGATTACATGACCCTAGGACAGTGCAACCATCATAAATACGAGTCAATTGCCAAGCATCTGAATTTTGATCATATGTCCAAGGGAATTCTGCAACCATTGTAAGAGTGAAAAATCGTCATGAGTCACTTTTTTCAGCTACACTTTTTTGTAGCTTCAGATGACCATTAAATGAACTGTTGTAAGCTGAGCGCTACCTGTAACAGATAGTCATTCTAGTTCAACCCCCTGCTCAAGCAGGAGACCGTATACCCATTTCAGACAAATTGTTGTCCAGTCTCTTCTTTAAAATCTTCAATGATGAAGGACCCACAACTTCTGAAGGCAAGTCATTCCACTAATTAATTGTCCTAACTCAGATAATTTTCCCTTAATTCTAGTTTGATTGATTTCCATCCATTACTTCTTGTTCTGACTTCAGGTGCTTTGGAGAATAGATTGACCTCTATTTGTGGCAGCCGCTTAAATACTGGAATTGCTATCATGTCACCTAGTTGGTTTTTCATTAAACTAAACATAACCAATTCCTGCATCCGTTCTTCATATGTTTTAGCCTCTGGTCCCCTAATCATCTTTGTTGCTTTTCTCTGCACTCTTTCTAGAGTCTCAACAAATACTATTATCTTGTTTGACAATTGTGTATAAAACAGATAATAGCGGTGGGATCTTTGGTACGCTCTCCGTTTGGTTGTTTTCCTACAGATGTTTCATTGCCCAACTAGGTAACATCATTGGTGCTATAAGAATAATAAAGAATATAAATAAATGCATTCAGCATGATTAACTGATCCTTTGTTATCCTTCCTCTATTGCAGTTCGGCTTAATTTTAAAAAATCTTAGCACTTTAAAATTGTCATAATCTCTGCAGAATTTTTTCCAGAACGTTTTGTAAAATTTGTTAAGAACCAGTTCATGTATTTTTCACTTGTACAGATAATTCTGCTTACGGTCTAATTGCACAAACTGTGTGCTAGATAGTGCTGTGAGATGACATATCTCTCACTATGACTCAGAAAATTAAACTTTTATCTGGGACAACATAATCTATGATTTTGTCCTTCAGCAGCACATTGCCAGTTGAATATTGTTTAGAGTTTTATTGTCCTTATTATGTTTTTCTTTCTCCTATGTTTGCTTTTGTATGCCACAAAGACCTTCTGGGGAGATTGGCTAATAAAATTGGGAAGCCAGCCAGTTAGCTAGTCAGTTAGGCAGGCAAGCCAGCTGGCAGGGAATATAGACCATATTTACATCAAGTTATCAGGAAACCTCAGTTGAAATTAATCAGGAATCATCATTTTTATGAAAAATGCATTTTTCTTGCTCATCGTAACACATGCATACTTTTTTTAGCATTCAGGAAGAATGCATTTTTAGAACGTATATAAAATTTAAAACAATTATGTTTTCAGATCAGTTCAATTAATTAGCCTGTGAGGTCATTAGGTGCTAAATCATCTTCAGTTGATTTAATTGTAATGAATATTGGAAGGTATTTTTGTCATTATTTGGTACATGCTAAGAGAATAAGCAGTATTTCAAAATTTTATTCAAAGAGCGAGGACAAAAAAAGCATTGTCCTTGCTCTTTTAGTGAGTAATTATATTCATCATATTTATATAGCTACTCATCTGACAAAACATGACCTCCAGTCATAATAAAAAATATAAAAACAATAAAATAATTATTACAACTTTTAAAAGTCAAGGAGAGAGTCACTGATATTAACAACAGCAAGACCAGCTCAACAACTCACTATTCCCTTGGGGCCACTGAACCTAATGGCACAGCTAAATCTTGGGGAACTTGTGAAAAGTTAACAGGGATGAAGCCAGTCTAACCTCAGGGGAATGATGTTCCATAAGGTAAGTGCCATGCAAGAGCAGTCCCATGTCCGGCATCCTACAAGATGTAGCTCTTTAGTAGACAGGACTTGCAGTGTATCTCTTTGCTGGATCTGATGGGAATTATGCAATTGAGAAGAAGCAGTCCCGCAAATAACCAAACCCCATACCATTAGGAGCTGTAAAGTGGTAAACCAGCATTTTGAATTGGACCTGAAAGAAAACTGGTAACTAAACGCAGCTCACAGAGCAAAGATGTAACATATTCCATTCCATGGGCACACATGACTTCCCAGGTCACTGCATTCTGTACTAGCTGAGGCTTCTGGAGCCCCATGTAAAACTTATTGCTATAATCCATTTGGGAGGTTACTAGGGCATGAGTGACTGAGCTGAATCTCCTGATCTAGGAACAAGAAGCCACTGGTGAAGCTGTGTGAACATCCTATTAGCCGTGAGTGCCATCTGCTCTTTGAGTAGGAGTTGAGTCTACAAGAACCCCCATGTTATTAGATTTAGTTATTAGATCTCTTAATTTAACCTTAGTTCCATTTCATTAGCAGAATGGATTGGAAAAAATCAGATAATATGTTAAAGCATTTCTTAAGTTTAAAAAAGTAAAAATTAGATTATGAAGTGTCCTTTAAGAAATACTGTAAAAATAATTAACATATTTTTAATAATCTGAAACTCTTCTTCCATGTAATGATGAAATATTACAAAATATAAAATCATTATAGATCATTTGCTTAGATCATGTATACCTTGAAAATGTTTATTCTACTTTCTGGGAGACTCTTGTTTTCACAAGAGAAGGGAGAATGTCTGAATGTTTTTATGGCTGATGGATTGTGTTTTTCTCTTTTGTAGAGGTTGGCTTGACTAACCTACAGATGAGTGGTGGAGTTGGTAATTGTACATTTATAGTTCCAGAGTACTCTGAAAGCTACAAAGAGAGAAAATAAAATGAACTCCTACAGTTTGCATTATTGAAAATAATTTTGAACTTGATATTAAAATATGCCAAGAATTGTATTTATTTATGGCAACATACAAATATACAAGAATAAATTAAAAATATTAATCCCAGATTTCGCTATAGTAGTACTAATGTAACATAATTTTATAAAATGTATAGTCTTACTAATCTTTCACATTGGCAAATAAATCTACCAAACTACACTTTTAAATTTTGTATGCCATTGCAATTTATAAGGAAATCAAGTTATAGGCAAATCTCTTTCATCATAAATTCTGCAGTTAAAAAGAAAATCAATCTGGCAGCTGAAGAGAGGTTGTGTCTGTTGTGCTGGGGAAAACGTTGCATTTTTTGGAGTTAGTTTAAGGTTGTATGTGTGTATATACACATATATGAATATATATGTATGTCAGAAAACAAATATATGAATATAATATACACATAACCAGTACAAAGTGGTGACTAGATCACTGGATTAGGAGCAGGGAGACTCAGGTGCTAGTCCTTCTGTAATTGCAGAAGCTGGTTGGATGCATGATTTGGGGCATCTTCTCAGTCTAGGCTGGAAATTTTTTTTAAGATATCCGGTTATCAAATGGCACTAATCCACCTTGGTAAACTACAGTCTATAGTCATCATGAGGCTATTTCCATCCTATAAATAATGAATAAATATTTTAGTATTCTTGACTACTTAATGTGTTGCTTTATGGCAGATTGGGCAATTTATAATCTGAAACCCTCAGAATAGCTTGCAATTGCCATACACGTGAACACATATGTGAATAAATAATCAACTTGAATCACCGATTCGAGTTGATTATTTATTCACATATGTGTTCACGTGTATGGCAATTGCAAGCTATTCTGAGGGTTTCAGATTATAAATTGCCCAATCTGCCATAAAGCAACACATTAAGTAGTCAAGAATACTAAAATATTTATTCATTATTTATTAATCAAGTTGATATAGCTGTTCATCTCACCAAAAGGAAGTATCCTAAATTTTAACTGGAATTTAAGCAAGCATATTCCCTCAGACACAGAAGGAAGTTTATATGACAGTTTGGTTGATTATAACAATAATTTGAAGCTCTTTATGTATTGAGCAGAAAGAAAGAAAAAAACATGCATGTGTAACCTTTTGACTATAGGAAACTCTCTTCTGAAAAAATGGTGAAATACATAATGGTTAAAGAATAACTTGACTATAGAAAACTCTCTTCTGAAAAAATGGTGAAATGCATAATGGTTAAAGAATAACTTGACTATAGAAAACTCTTCTGAAAAGATGGTGAAATACATAATGGTTAAAGAATAACTTGGTATATGTAATGGACTATCCATTTAATTTTCACCATTGTATTCTGTTGTAGGCACCTTCTGTATGATACTAAATTAAAGTAATTGAAGGGATTAAAATAGTTATTACCTCACTGAAGGTACTCAATGCTGAGATTTGTTTTTGCTCATCTTGCCCAACTGTTCCAATATGTTGCTAGGGAAAATGGCTATTCTGAATGTCTGATGTATGTATATATGTATAACGTACAATCAATGTAATGTAATATAATTAATATAATATATATAATCATAATGATAGTGCTTGGGTCACATCACTAGATTGTTGGCACAAATGTTGGATGATTGATGATAAAATGTTCCTTGTGAAGAAAGAATTTTATACATACAAGCTGGACTTTTCTCTCTGACACCTAGTTTTATGTAGGATTTTCCCTCCCCTCTTGTTTGGAGGGAAGTCTGAATTAGGAGTCTACATGCATAATCTAGATTTGCAGATCATTAAACTGATCTTTAGGAGCTTGAAGATACTGTGTTCTATCACATATGGTTAATAAAGAAAAGTTTTCAACTAATATATCAGTTATGCCCAGAATAATCTCTAAGTGACTTTAGAATTAATGTCAGCTAATCAACTCTGGTACACAGTCTTCCATTATAAAGATCAATATACTTCAATTAAAATGTCTTTTCTGGTACATTTATATAGAAAAATACTTGCATACATAGATGTTTAATCCCCCTCCCCCCTCTTTCAGTGAAATGTATACCGTATGTAGTTGTTATATTTTATACTGTTGCTGAGATAACTGTATAATTATGCCCTTGTGTATCAAAGGCTTGAATGTTTAAATGTATCTAGTTGCCAAAAAAGGAATAACTTGTCCATTTTTTTAGTCAAGCATAAACTGATGCCACAATAAGAAATGTTTTTAGGAAATGTTTAGTTTTTTCTCTTTTTCTTTTTGATTCAAAGGATCAAGGATACAGGTAGTTCTCGACTTACAACCATTTGTTTAGTGACCATTCAAAGTTTCAAAGGTACTGAAAAAGTGACTAAAATTGTTTTTCACACTCACAACCACATCCCCATTGTCACATGATCAAAATTTGGACACTTGGTAACTGGCATGTATTTATTTATAATGATTACAGATTCCTAGGGTCATGTGATCTGTAATGATTACAGATTCCCAGGCTTATTTATAATGATTACAGGTTCCCAGGGTCATGTGACTTTCTGACAAGCAATAGGGAAGTCAGATTCAATTAATTTAGGAACTGCAGTGATTCACTTAACAACTGTGGCAAGAAAGATCATAAAATGAAGCAAAATTCACTTAACAATAGAATTTTGGGTTCAGTTGTGGTTGTAAATCAAGGACTACCATGATTTCTGTGAACAGGCCTTTAAAGGGACTTACTACCTTAATTTATAAATTGAAATAATAATAATAATAATAATAATAATAATAATAATAATAATAATAATAATAATAATAATAGTACCTGTATCTTATACTTTCAGTAATGTAGAATGAAGGAATTAAAATCTAATTCTTTTATTTTAATGTTTATAGAACATTTATAGAACAACCCTGAAACATTATTTGCTATGAATTCATCTGTCATAAGAATTAGTTTGCTTGTCAATTTTACTAGCCTTTCTTTAATACCATGTAGGAAAATATTCCCATAGTAAATTCACTTTATTAACACTACCATTCTCAGTATGCCTGAAAGAAAGCCTTATTTGGAATTAGCTAGTATGTCAAAAATTGAGCTACGTTGTATTTAATTTTGGCAGATTTTATTTATTTATTTATTTAATTATTTAATTATTTAATTATTTAATTTAATTTAATTTAATTTAATTTAATTTA
The DNA here is from genome assembly GCA_030761175.1 of Masticophis lateralis. Taxonomy (NCBI): domain Eukaryota; kingdom Metazoa; phylum Chordata; class Lepidosauria; order Squamata; family Colubridae; genus Masticophis; species Masticophis lateralis. The sequence continues at coordinate 35,303,739 of JAUDYJ010000006.1, read as the reverse complement.
ATTTAATTTAATTTAATTTAATTTAATTTAATTTAATTTAATTTATATACTGCCCTTCTCTCTAGGGACTCAGGGCGGTGTACAGCCAACTTAAAACACAGAAATATAAATTTTAAAACAATTTTAAAAGATATTAAATATTTTGGTCCACATCAATTAAAATGAAATTACCCCACTAAACATTTAAAATTACAAATTGGCAATTCAAATTAAAACTTTATATTAAAAAATTAGGCTAGCCTGGCTTGATGAAACAAAAGTGTCTTGAGGGCATTTCAATTCTTGAGGGTATTTCAGTGCAGATTGTTTGCAAGGTTTTTGTAGAAATGTAAAGGAAACAATGCTTCATGCTTGACAAATTATTAGCATAGGTTGTTCATATAAAAATAAATATAAATGTTTCTACTAAAGATAATTTACTAAACCAATTTCTTAAAAGTTTGTAGAACTGTTTTTGATAAGCTCAAGGATATTTAATAAATGATTTCATAATCTTATTCTAGTATACTGATACTTTTTCCATTTTTAAAACATGCATTTTTATGTAGCATGTTCAGTTTAAAATATAGCAAAACGTTAGCTATGTTTACATTTTTGTTACTCATTTGCTTCCTATTAAAAACAGTGTAAAGGTTCTGACCGATGGCCTAATTAAATCATGAGCCTCAAACCAAGCTCCAAAAGAAATCCAGTTATTTATTAGGAGCTTCATGTCGGCACATTCCAAGTGAAGCCCAATCTGATCCATCTTAATTTACGTTCCGGTTCTGATGCTGTTTCCCCCCTGCCCCCAAGATGTGTCATCAGTCACATTCTCCAACGAAGCAATTTCGCGGGTTGTAGAGATCACTCCCCTTTGAGCATTGTGGGTAACCGCGGAGACGGCCTTGATGGAAATATGGCTGGATTGTGCTTTTGTCTTGACTGATGTGCTGCCTCGCTGTGGCTACAAAGTTTGTTTTCCCATTCCCCCTGCCTATGGCAACGCAAGAGCCGGCCAGGAATGCTTTGCGAGTTAACATTCGGCTCCCCTCACATCTTGAAGGCGACCTGTGCGAAGCAAAAACAGTTATAGATTTTAGGGTTGCGATTCCCACCCCCCAGGCTTGTTTGAGTTGTCTGCATGGAATTTAGCTATGATATAGCCCTTCCACTTGATTAAGTAGTGCAGCTGTCTCCTGTGCCACCTCAAGTCGAGGATTTATTGCACCTCATAATGGGTTTGGCCCTATAATCTCAGGGTCCAGGGCCTCGGGGTAGTGGCTTCAGGGTCGATCTGACCACAGGTTTTAAGAGGCTGCTATGAAATACTGGGTGTATCTTCCCTAGCAGTCAGGGCAATTTTAATTGCACTCTGACTGGGTTCACTATGGGGAATGGCCCCATGAACATTGCTCCCAGTTTCTTACTGGGGAGTTTCAACCTCAAGTACTATATTTTTCGGAGTATAAGATGTTCCAGAGTAAAGATGCACATTAGTTTTTGGGGAGGGAAACAAGAAAAAAACCTCTCTGCCTCTGCCTACCAGCATCTATCAGTATTCATCTGGCTAGTGTCCTTGCAGCAAACAGCCTGGTCAGCTTCAGCATGTTATCACAGCTTGATTCAGCATGAGCAGTTGATTGGTGGTTGGATTGGCCTCCCGGAATACCGCCAATCAGCTGTTCCAGGCTATGGTGATCGCCACAGGCCATCACCATCTCCCTGCATTACATTTTTGGCCTCCACACATCACATTTTCAGCCTCCGCACACTCTGTTTTAGACCCATTCCAGGCTGCCGGGATTGCCACAGCACATCGCCACAGATCGCTGCCGCCTCATGTCACGTTTTCAGCCTCTGCTCATTGCATTTTCAGTCTCTGCACTTTTTCAGCCTGGGAATCCCCGCTGCCTAGAATTGATTGAAAATACTATACATGGAGGCCAAAAACGGGACGTGCGGAGGTCAAAAATGTGACGCGCAGAGGCGGCGATGTGCTGTGGCGATCACCGCAGCCTGGAACAGGTCTAAAACGGGCCATTTGGTGGCCGATAATATAACATGTGGAGGCCCTTGACATTCTCCCAGGTTGCTTTCAGCATTGACAGCCAGTCTGTCAAGCTGACTGAGGAGGGGGGACCCCTTGGATATTCTGGCATTGGGACAAAGTCCATGCTGCTCACTACTTTGAACTGAGTTAGTCCTGTGCTACTGTGAACAGCATTATTGTACGCAACCTCAGTGAAAGGCAGGGGGTCCACCCAATTGGACTGCTGATAGTTCATGTAACACCTTAGGTACTGTTCTACCATAGCATTCAGACTTTCTGCCTCCCCCCCCTTGGTGCTCGTATGAAACGCCAACTTAAGACTCTGGGACGACCCAATGGACCGCAGGAACTCCGTCCAGAACTTAACCGTGAACTGGACCCCTCTATCTGAGATAATTCTTCATGGCAATCCATGCAGGCAGTAGATGTGCTTCAGGAACAGTGGCTAGCTGGTGGGCTGAGGGTAGTCCGCTGCAGGGTATGAAATGTGCCTGCTTGGAGAATAAGTCTATTACAGTCCAGATTTCGAACGGTTTCTGCCCCCCTTGCAGCAGGTGGCACCAGGTTAGCAGTGCCCATCTTACCACAAAAGCCTCTTTTTCCAATGCGGCTCATCGCCTCTCTGTGTCTGTGCATTTGCAGGAGGTGTAGGTGCAGGACTGCAGTTTTCCTTGGCTATTTCCTTGTAGTAGCACTGCTCCCACTGCCACATCACTGGCATCTGCTTGGATAATGAAGGGTTGTTAGGGTCATGATGCTTCAGCTCCTTTGCAAAAAGTTATTTTAGTGTTTCGAATGCCTTTTGGCAGGCTAGGTCCTACTGTAGGGATTGTCCCAGGCGGGGCTTCGTCCCTGGGCCCCCTGTCTTTAGGAGGTCTCTCATGGGTTTGGCAATCTTCGCAAAGGAGGGGATGAATTGCCTGTAGAAATTTGCAAGTCAGAGGAAGCTTTGTAGCTGTCTGCAGGTGCAAGGGGGCTGCCAGCCTAGGACATCTTGTACTTTGGCTGGGTCCATCTCTGTCCCCTTATTTGACACTCGGTAGCTCAGGTAGTCTAGCCATGCGCAGTGAAATTCGCATTTTGACAGCTTGATGTACAGGTTGGTTGCCAGAAGTTTTTCCAGTACCTGGCGGACTAGGGGTATGTGGTTGTTCATGATCTCAGTGTAGATGAGGATGTCAGGTAGACAAGGACCCCCTTATAGAGGTGTTCGTGCAGCACCTGGTTTATTAACTTCATGAATACCACCAGAGGGTCCTGCAGTCCAAAAGGCATCACTTTGAATTGGAAGCTCCCTAGGGTGCAGTTGAATGCTGTTTTCTATTCATCTCCCTCCTTGATGCGGACTCAGTAGTATGCTTCTCTGAGGTTTAATTTGCTAAAGACTTTTCTCTTGGCTAGTTGAAATAGCATGTCCTTCATGAGAGGGAGGGGATATAGACTGCGTACACACACTCGTTTTCTACCTCTAAAGTCAATGCATAATCCCATAGTTCCATCTTTTTTTTCTCTGAACAGGAATAGGGCTGTGACCTGTGGCTTGACTGGATCGATGAACCCCCTTGCTAGGTTTTTGTCTATGTAGTTGCACATTTCTTGCATTTCTTTGGGTGTCATGGCATACAGTTTGGGTTTGGGTAGTTTTGCCCTGGGAATGATCTCGATGGTGCAGTTCATCTCATGCGGGGCGGGGGTAGGTTGTTGTACTTGGCCTTGCTGAAAACTTCTGCAAGGTCCTGATATTCTCTGGGGATCTGTTCAGCCTCTGGGTTTTTTTCGGAAGTGGCCGCTAGTTTTTTGGTGGGCCCTTTGGAAGGGTTTCCTGTGCTGACGATGCTTCTATTGGCTGGTGTGGAGGGGGTTGGGCCCCCCCTTGATATCCTCAATATTCGGTTGTCCTTGCCACCAGATAGTTGGGCCCCACTTGTCTAGCCAGAAGAACCCCAGTATGACTGCATCTGTCATTTTGGGGGCTATTATGAATCAAATTGCTTCCCAGTGATTTGCTAGCTCTAGCTTCACTGGTTCGGTCAGGTGGGTGACATAGGTTCCCCCCAATAGAGACCCATTGATCTGTTCAGACTTGATCAGGTGGCCAGTCTTTTTGCTCTAATCTCCAGTTTCAGGACTGTGGTTAGGTTGATCAAGCATCTAGTGCAGTCTGAGTCTATTAGGGCTTGAAAAGTCCCCTGGGTTCCTGTTTTGGGGGCTATGAGGTGTATTGGGAGGATGAAAGGGTGGATTAGTTCACTAACCATCGCCTTCATTCTTGCTATCATAGGAATCTGGTGACTGGTCATCGTTGGTTGGAGTTCCCCCCCCCTTTCAGCTGGGTGGGGAGGGACCTCTATGGCCTGGAGGGCTTTTCAGGGCATGTCGGTGGCACGCCTGGGGTCTCGTTCTGGTTGTACCCTGGGTGGTGGCTCTGGCTTTGGTTTCTGGGCTGGGGTTGTGCCTGCTGATACAATGTAGCCTATCCCTCTGCATCTGTAACATTTCAGCTGGCTTCATGGGATTAGATTAGATTAGATTAGATTAGATTAGATTAGATTAGATTAGATTAGATTAGATTAGATTAGATTAGATTAGATTTATTGGATTTATATACCGCCCTACTCCCGAAGGACTCAGGGCGGTATACAGCCAACAGTAAAAATACATGTATACAAAATTTAAAACCCAACTAAAATCAAATTAAATAAATTTGGCCCAGACAGAATTAAAACACCCCACATAGTTTAAAACAGATTAAAAATTAGCGCTAAAAAGAAGAGAGGTTAGGCCAGGCCCACCTGGTGAAACCAAAAGGTCTTAAGAGCGCGGCGGAAGGTGCGCAGATCCGGGATCCTCCGTATCTCCGGGGGGAGCTCGTTCCAGATAGTAGGTGCCCCCACAGAGAAAGCTGTCCCCCTGGGGGCCACCAGTCGACACTGTTTTGCTGACGGCACCTGGAGGAGCCCCTCTCTATGAGAGCGTACCGGCCAGTGGGAGGCTATTGGTAGTAGGCGGTCCTGCAAATACCCAGGTCCTAAACTATGGAGCGCTTTGAAGGTGGTAACCAAAACCTTGAAGTGCACCCGGAAGACCACCGGGAGCCAGTGCAGCTTGCGCAGGAGAGGTGTCACATGGGAACGCCATGTCGCTCCCATCACCACTCGCGCGGCCGCACTCTGCGCCAGTTGGAGCCTCCGGGTGCTCCTCAAGGGGAGTCCCATGTAGAGAGCGTTACAGTAGTCTAGACGGGAAGTGACAAGGGCGTGAGTGACCGTGAGTAAGGAGTCCCGATCCAGAAAGGGACGTAACTGGCGGATCAGACGAACCTGATACACAGCCGTCAGGTGCCCTTCTAAGGACAGCCGTGAGTCCAGGAGGACACCCAAGTTCCGAACCCTCTCCGTGGGGGCCAGTGATTTGCCCCCAATAGTCAGTGATGGCGCCAACTGACTATATCGGGACGTCGTAAACCACAGCCACTCGGTCTTGGATGGGTTGAGCCTGAGCCTGTTCCTCCCCATCCAGATCTGCACGGCCTCCAGGCACCAGGACATCACTTCAAGGGCATCATTGGGGTGGTCTGGGGTGGAGATGTACAGCTGGGTGTCATCAGCGTACTGGTGGTACTTCACCCCGAAACCACGGATGATCTCACCCAGCGGCTTCACATAAATGTTGAACAGGAGGGGCGAGAGGACCGATCCTTGTGGCACCCCACATATAAGGGGCCTCTGCCCCCCTGCCAACACCGACTGCGACCAGTCGGAGAGATAGGAGGAGAACCACCGCAACACCGTGCCTCCCACCCCCATCTCTACCAGCCGGTGCAGCATGATACCATGATCGATGGTATCAAAAGCCGCTGAGAGGTCTAACAGGACCAGGACAGAGGAGCACCCCCTGTCCCGAGCCCTCCAGAGATCATCATCCAACATGACCAATGCCATTTCCGTGCTGTACCCGGGCCTGAAGCCCGACTGGAACGGATCTAGATACGTCGCTTCATCCAGGTGCTGGGGGAACTGTTTTGCAACCACGCTCTCAACAACCTTCGCCGCAAAGCGAAGGTTGGAGACCGGATGATAATTTACCAACATTGCCGGGTCTAGGGAAGGCTTCTTGAGGAGAGGCCTCACTACCGCCTCTTTCAAGGCGGCAGGGAAGACACCCTCACCCAATGAAGCCTTTATAATCCCCTGGAGCCAGCCTCGTGTCACTTCCCGGGAAGCCAGCACTAACCAGGAAGGACACGGGTCCAATAAACAGAGAGAGTTGGTTTTGGGGCCGGCTGTGGTGCTGTTGCCTCACTTCGGTCAGATGGTCTCTCGTCTGGTTGTCCTTTCTCTTTTTTTCTTTTTTTTTTAAAAAAATAATTTATATGCTGCCATTCTCCGGAGACTCAGGGCGGTTTACAATGTGTTAAGCAATAGCCTTCATACTTTTGTATATACCTGCTTAGTAGGGCTTTCGGGGCCCCCTAAGCGGTCTTTTTTTTTTTTTAATTAGATTTATATGCTGCCCTTCTCCGGAGACTCGGGGCGGCTTACAAGGCGTTAAGCAATAGCCTTCATACTTTTGTATATATATTTTTTATACAAAGTCAGCTTATTGCCCCCACAAACTGGGTCCTCAATTTACCTACCTTAGAAAGGATGGAAGGCTGAGTCAACCTTGAGCCTCGAACTGGTGTAATTGCAGACAGCTGGATGTTAATAACAGGCTATTCAGCCGGTTGAGCTATCTGAGGCTCCTTTTATACAAAGTCAGCTTATTGCCCCCACAATCTGGGTCCTCATTTTACCTATCTTGAAAGGATGGAAGGCTGAGTCAACCTTGAACCTGGTGAGATTTGAACTTACAGTAATTGCAGGCAGCTAGTATCACTTTAATATCACTTTAAGCTGCTGCGCCACCAAGGCTTCTTGGTGACCGGTTGCTTTTTCATGTTATCAGTGTGTAATCCGCCGTCAATTTTTATGGCTACTCGGAACCGCTCCTCGGAACCGCTCAGAGTCAGTTTGGGATAGGCGGTTACTTGGGCAATTTGCTTATCCAGGCTTGTTCTGAAAAAATGAACTAACAGCCACTCTGGCAAAGGGGGAAGCCTCCCCATGACTCTCCTGAACTCACAGATGTGTTCCTTAATGGGTTGCCCTCTCTGCTTTAGGTTTCGGAGCTCATCTTCTACGTACAGATCCTCCTCTACCTCCAATCTTGCTTCTAGTTGTCATAGGAAGTTGTCAACATCTTGCAGTTGGGGGGGCTCTCCTCTTGTGGAGGGCTGCTAGCTATTCCATTGTTTCTCCCTGTAGCCCCTCGGCAATAGTATTCACCATGGCTCTGTGGAATGAGTAGAGGTATACATAGTTCTCTAGGTGGATCTCAGCCAAATCAAGGAATAGAGCCGCTGATCTGAGTCCCTATCGAATTTCCCTTTGAATCGGGGTGGCTCATTCAGCACTGCTCCTCCCTCCTCATGGTGGCCCCTGTATGCCTGCACTTGATGTGGCTGGCAATGTTCCTCAGCTCTAGTTTGTAGAGAGGGGAGAGTCCTCCTGCTCTGGGTCGCTTGCCTGTTGTGTGGGGGAGGCACTGGCTGCAGCCTCGGGCTCATTATCCTTCTGGTGGGTGGAGAAAGGGGGCTGCGTTCCCGTCTGCGTCTCCTCACTTCAAAGGACTCAGTTGCAATTCCCCTCTTCTGGGGGGCACAATGGCCCCTCATCATGAAGGGTGGCTCAGTCAAATTCCTCCCTCAGCTGCTCTATGCATCTCCCCAAGGGTTCCCTCAGGGGCTTTGGGAGCCTGGCCTGTGCCCAGCGCCACATCCATTCCACTCTTCCTAGCTTGCTCAGGGAGTTTCCCCAGACTTGGGTGCTAAGATAGGGGACCTCAGCTGCTTTAGGGATTTTTTCCCACCAATACTCATCCCTTTTTGTTCTGGTCACTGGGGTGAGCGTCTCGACTTTGATGGTCAGGGTGGGCTGCACTCCAGTTCCAATTGGGCTGCTGAGTGCTGGAAGTCCCTGGGTGGAGGCAAGTTCTGCCTCTTTCTGGGTCAGCTAGAGCAGGCTCTCTTTGGATACTCCACCCTCTGCCATGGTAGCCTGAGTTTCTCTCCATGCATCCCAGAGGTTGGAGAGCGACTGGAGAGCCCGAGGCTCAGGAGTTCCAGTTATTTTGATTAGTTTTGAGAGAGTTGGCTTGCTGTCAGGGTTTCGACTGATGCTCTAATTAAATGATGATCCTTGAGCCAAATTTCAAAAGAAATCCAATTATTTATTAGGAGCTTCATGTCTGCATGTTCCAAGTGAAACCAACTCTAACCCCACTTAATTTACATTCTGGCTCTGACCCTGTTTTCCTTCTCCCCACAAGGTGTGTCATCAGTCACATTCTCCAAAGAAGCAATTTAGCGGGTTGTAGAGATCACTCCCCTCCAGCCACTGTGGGAAACCGTGGAGACAGCCTTGACAGAGATATGGATGGAATGTGCTTTTGTTTTGACTGACATGCTACCTTGCTGCGGTTGCAAAGTTCGTGCCTATGGCAACTTGAGAGCAGGCCAGGGATGCTTTGCGAGTTGACAGTTTTTCCATTGAAGTGCTTTTCTTGTCTCCACTTTTCTATTTACAAAGAAAATGTTATATTGCTACTTAAGTGTAGATATAACATACACCTTCAGTTTCCAGTATGGTAATAATAGCCCAATTATTGTCAGTAGATTCACTGTTTATTTGTTTCAAGTGTGTGTCTTAACAGTTAACAGTTTCTTTAAAAAGATTTAAGACTAGACATATATTATTTCTACTATTTTTGGATACACTAAACATACCACTATAAGTCAAGAACAGCTTTTTAATTAGTGAATACAGCAAATAACTATTACACAATTGTATTATTAGCTGTGGACGAGAATATACTTTAATCAAGAGATCTTTAGAATTTCCAGAAATCATTACAATTCTAATAAATATATATGAAGTACCAAAGAATCCAAACTGACTTCTGACCCACTGACATTTTTTTCTCAAAAATTTTTGAATATTGTGTATGCTCAGTAATAATTATAAAATGTCTTTTAATACAGATCTCCTTCCTAATATTACAGTTTTTTTACCTGCTAGATGAGGGAAGTTTGGTCATAGGCTACAAATAATGGTGATGATTTTTTTTAATTCTCCTTTTTTTAATGCTGTTGAAGCACAGCATTAAAGGGAGGTCTTTCTAATTTTTGAAGTACTAAGGAGAAATGAACAACACTTGAAAACTAATTTTTAAGAACAATATTGGCTGAAAATTAAAAGGAATATTGATAATATAAATGCAAAATATTTGTAAACAAAAGCATATTAAACATTGTGTATATCAGTAAATAAAATATTCTAGGTAATATAAGTAATAATTATTTAGAGTTAAACTGAACAAATTATAATTTAAAATATCGGTTATAATTTCTGGATTTAAGTGAAATTTCCGATTCTTTTCCCCACCTCTCAATTTATAATAAGACAAAAAAAGGAAGAAGAAGAGTACAGGAAAGAATTGCAGATGTATCTAGCTAGTATTGAAGAGTAGACATCTGCATTATAGGATCTTTTTACCAACATATCTTGAATTTTTTCAATAATTCTTGAGAAGGTTTAGTCAGCTTGAAAAAGCTTCGGCTATCAAAACTATTCATGTATCCATTGATAACAGCAATATTTTTTGTATTCAGATGTTTAATAGAACTGACTTATTGCAAAATACTAGATGTAGTATAACTATGGTTTTCGTTCTCACTGTGTAAATTTGTGATAAAGATATAGAATTATTTTGGGCTGGCTACTGGTACAAATCTTAATTGAAGACATCTTAAGTAATTCCTCCTGTCAAAGAAGAAATGTTAAGGACAAGTTATACATGATATCTAAATTGAATCAGAAATCATTCTGCAGAGCTAATATGATCTCCTTCTTTTCTAGTCCTTTTGGTCTGTACTTTTGAAATGCAATGAGTGGAATTACATAACTCAGGTTTATATTGAATATGTTGAACACAGTCTTATTGAATCAGTCCCTGAATCTATGGTCAAAATAGAAAGATGATATTTTGTTTTGTGAAGGACACAGAAAAGCACATTGTTTAGGTTCTATACATGAAACATTTTGGTAGTCACTGGCTAGCTACATGACTCTTGAATATTTGAGGTTTGTCCCCTAAGAATACCTATGGAATTTCTCCGAAAGAGGACATACTTCCTTAAGATGTTGATATTCCATTGTTAGTTTGATTACTGTTGAAAAGTATTTTTCCTATAACTATGGCAAATCCATTTTAAATACAATACTACCTAATCAAGTTATTATTGCCATGCCTGATGGGGTATTTTCTAAATTGTATATTTGAGAGAAGTTCAGAGATTAAAAATCAAATTGTTGAAAGTTTCCTGTTATCATTAAAATAGCAACTAAATTTGTCTTCCTTAAAAAGTAGACTTAGTGCAGTGTTGTAAATTAGTATGATAATGCATTTGGTCTTCCATTTTAGAAATTGTTAATTCTTTCTTTAAATTGTTAGAATGTCCTTTTCTCTTCATTCTTTTAGACAAAGCAGTTCTCACTTTTAGTATTTAGTACCTTTTCTTTTTTTTAAAAAAAGGTAGATTTAGAAAGGTTTTATAACTGTAATTCTGTGAGGATTCTATAATCTTGCTTGTATCTTCTTTGTGTAGGGAACTATTAAATACTCCTACCTTTCAACAAAGCAGGCAAATTTATCAATAAGTAAGACTGCTTTCATATAAAAGATGTGATTTTTTTCTTTCTGTTAATGGAAGATCCATTCTTTTGTTTAACCGTTGACTTTCTGCCCAGATTTAGTAGGGAAACATTTCGTTTTTTCTCCATTAGATGTTTAAATAATTCTATATTCTACAGCAGCTCAACACTGAAGCTTCATCTTTATCATCGTCCCATTCTTTTGATAGAAAAACAGTTGTAAATGCTTAGAGAGCCACCATCTTTCACTAAAAACAGCATCTGTTTCTAACTTCAGCTTTTTATTTTCTATCTTTCATTTTCTTTTTTCTTTTTTTGTTGATAAATCTCCCAGACAACAACAGTTCTGTAGAGAGTTTAAATATGAAGGAATGGCAGGACGGGCTAAGGGCACTTCTACCGAACATTAACATCAACTTTGGTGGACTGCCCAATGCTACTTCCCCCTCCAACGCCAACCACAGTGTACCAACGTCCAACACTGCCACAACCGACAGCCTGAATTGGGACAGCCCTGGGAGCTGGATGGACCCCGCAATCATCACAGGTAACAATTTCTCGCTCATTCAGCTCCATTGACAATGATCAAGTGCATATTTGGCACAAATTAATCAATATACCTTTTTTGGAAAAAAATGCGGTGGTCTCTTCCAGCTTCCATCTACCAACTTTCAAGAGGCCCAGAAATCTTAGAACAAATGAACATTAATACCCCACAGTCTTTTCTTTTGCATGCCTGGCGTCTTTCTTAGCATATCTGAGGTTTCTGTCGGTTTCCACATCAACATGATGGCATGCTTTTCTGTGCAATATAGTTCCTATGCTACTGGATTTTAACTGGATTATTTTTTTCATTAAAAAGGGACATACTCCACTATTTATAAAGCTCTCTTTATAAGGCTGTTTTCCTTGTAATGGTTAATTATGATTTGGAAAGGTAGAAAAAGAAATAATTGTATGCTATTATGGAAAAATGTTTGGGTAGTGTGAAAAATCATCTTAAGGGACAAAAGCTCCCCAGGAAAACTCAGATTCAATTGTGTTTGAAAAACTGTATTCATAGTCATTTCATTTCTACAAGCCAATAATTATTTTTCTGATCTTGCTACCGGTTAAATTGCACTGTCCTACTTCATATATGTAGTTCTTGCTTGCTTTGTGTAACCTATGTCTCCTCCTGTGTTTCTCTTCTTCCTAGGTATCCCAGCCTCCACTGGAAACAGTTTAGACTCTCTTCAAGACGACAATCCACCGCATTGGCTAAAGTCTCTTCAGGCTCTCACAGAGATGGATGGCCCCAGTGCTGCCCCAACACAGACCCCCCACAGTAACCCCTTTAGTACACAAATTCCATTGCACAGAGCCAGTTGGAACCCCTATTCCCCTCCTTCAAACCCTGCCAGTTTCCACTCTCCTCCCCCAGGCTTTCAGACAGCTTTCAGACCCCCCAGTAAACCCCCCACAGATTTACTACAGAGCTCAGCGTTGGATCGTCATTAGGAAAAGTACAAAAACATTAGAAATGCAGGAATTGCTCCTCCCAAACTTCCTGTACCCACCTATGGCCCCTCTTTCATATTTTTGTTTCTGAAGAATCTGGTTCCTGGTCAAAAATCTTTCCCAACCAGCTTCCAAATGCAATGCAATCACAGGGTCATAACTATTATCTTTTTTTCTTAAGTTTTGCTGAGTCAGTGTTTGAAATACACTGTTTAAAAACTATTTCTTTAAACACACTAAGCGAGAGAAATCAAAGTGCATAATATTTTCATGAATCTTTTGCACATAATTATTTTAGCATAGCAGAAAAATGTCATGTTGACAATAGAAGACAATAATACAAAATTCAGAATCCAGTGTAGAAATATATTAAGGAAAAGCAGTGGCCTAACATTCGTGTTGCATTTTGTGAGTTGATTATACAGGGAAATACTTTTTTTTTCTTTTTTCTCTTGAAGGGTGGGACAGTTTTGTCAGTAATGTTTTGGCATAAAGTAGGTGAAAGGCCTGTAGAAATAACTGACATGTTGGTAAGAAATGATTTAACAGAGGGAATTTTTAAAAGTTTTGGCTTTAGATTTCAAATAAATATAATGTTTTAAAAATATCACAGATTTAATACCTAGCATATACATAATATAATTATAAGCAGCTGAAACACGAGTGATATTCACTTCAATCTTTCTGTCTTCTTGTCAGTCTCTTTTTTTTTAAATCACCTGATTAAGACACTCTGAGATAGCACTGCATTGGGGCCACAAGACCATCATCGGGAGCGCAACCTTGGACGACCTCTGCCTGCAGCTTTTACTTAACCTTGTAGTTTCTGGACGTTTGTGCAGTATTGAAAGACGGGGGTAAAAAAGAAACATAAAATTAAACATGGTTATAACCTGACGCTAAAACTAAAAACAAGGAAATGTACCTCTTTCTTCAGAATTAAAACTAAAATCTTAAATAAAACAGAAAACTTGATGACAACCTTTTGTGAATTCGCTCTTTTTTTTTCTATTTTATATATATGTCAATTTCTGTGATAACATTTCCAAAAAAAATCTTGAGGCTGTGTATTCCCCATGAAGCATTTGATGTCCTTTATCTTAACACCATTATTTATATTTTTATGTCATGTCTCATTTTTACTTTCTCAAATAAATGTTATGCCATCCTCCCTGACAATTCTTTCTCCTCTGCTTTTAAAGTCAAGAATTTTTAATTTAAACAGACCAGACTGTCTTACTAGATTATAACTGATACTTTGTAAGATTCCTAATTGTCACGCCTTATTGAATTTGTACCTTCATTTTAAATGTCATGATTTGACTTAATTTATTTAAAGATCATATTTAGAACCTCAGTGTTTCTCTGGCTGGAGAATTCTGCGAGTTGAAGTCCATCCCTCTTAAAGCGACTAAGGTTGAGGAACACTGCACTACCTTAATCAGATCTCATGTTTTAAAAATGAAAATGATTCAGTGTGTTAAGAAAACATTTTATCCAGGGAAGGAGTTTTGCAAGATGAAAAGTACATTTGTGATTCTTGTCAACTTCACACAAATACAGGAGTCACAGAAATATAAAGAAAACAAGAAATTTGCATCCAAAATTTGCATTTCCTGACAGAAATGACTTTCCTTCAGAGAACCAATAATGGTAATCGCCTTTTTTTCTGCTACATATCAGTGTGTACTGTTCCCTTTTGTAGATAATCAAGAAGTTAAGTTGTAAAGGCTTGCCTCAGTTATATTTTTAGTCTGATAAATCTATGCAATACCATCCTAGGAACAAGTTGTATCTGAACTATCTTATCTTTCCAGCTTCATGTACTTCATGCACTCTTCTTTAAACAAAGCTATCAATTTCTGAAATCAGTTTTCTGTTACATCTGAATCAGCAGTTGCTGATTTTAAAGAATTCGTCAGAATATAAAGTTGGGAGCATAGCAAGAGGTTGGAAGCTATTGTTACTGGTTGTTAGTTAGAAATTGTGGAAAAAATTTTCAATCCTTCCTCCATGAAGCTGTTAGTGGGAAGTATTATTTCTGGTATGCCGTTGCCCTTAAAACCAAACGAAGAAGTACTAGGACATCATATATAGAAACATAATTTCATCATAGGCTAGATTAGGCTTCCTAGGCTAAATAAACCATAGTTCAAATCATTTGAAGATCTTCCCACATAGACAGTTATACAATAGCAAATTATTGAGTTGATTCTGAAACTTAATAAAATTTGGCAGCACATAGAGTATTGGCTGTACAGGTAGTCATCGACTTATAACAATTTGTTTAGTGACAGTTTTAAGTTACAACAGTGCTGAAAAAAGTGTCCTGTGACCGTTTTTCACACAATCGTTGCAACATTCCCTTGTTCAGGTAATCAAAATTCAGGCACTTAGCAACTGACTCATATTAATGACAGTTGCAGTGTCCTGGAGTCATGTGATCACCTTTTGAAGACCACCTGAGGAATAAAGTCAATGGGGAAGTCAGATTCACTTAACTGCTTTGTTACTAACTTAACAACTGCAGTGATTCACTTAGCAACTGTGGCAAGAAAGGTCATAAAATGGGGCAAAACTCAACTGTCTCATGTAGTAACAGAAATTTTGGGCTTAACTGTCGTAGGTTGAAGACTACCTGTATATTCTGTATTAGAGTATTCAATAAAAAACCTTGAAGGTGAAAACTATTATTGCTCAGAATAAAAATTTGGACTCATCCAATGAAGAGGTGACTTACTATTTTGTGCCATTGCAGGAAACCAAATGTATAGTACCATTTTATAGGTTCCATGTTGATGCATTTACTGCACAGAGTTTAAATAGCTTATGTTGGTGCACTTAGGCTTGTAAGTAACAAAATGTGTGAGTTAGTGACATTGCTTCTTTTAAATCTCAGGATCTCACCCGCCTTCAGTTCTAACATTCCATAAATTATTGACATTTTTCTTTTGGTTTGGAATGAGTAATTAATTGCTAATTTTTCATAATTAAACAATGAGATGCTGACTCCTTTATTGCTTTCTTATTAAAAAATTAAGTTGAGGCTCTGTTAGCCAGGATAGATAGGGATTTATGTGTAACTCCAACACGTCTACTTTGTGTCTTATTACTGTTGAAGTCTCATACCTTATTGAAATTTGAGCTTTTTTCAAGGCTTCTTTTAGGTTGACATGTCCTGATTAAATAATATTAGATGTCCCAGTAAAGATGCCCACTATCAAAGTTGCATATTTCCCCCCCAAAATTGAAGTGTAGTTTATGAACTTGTGTACATGTGTGTAACTTCAAGTGAATTTGGCTCCTGGTGACTAACTGGACTAATCCCTGCAGTTTTCTCAAGATTTTTGGAAATGGTTTGCCATTGCCTCCTTCCTAGGGCTGAGAAAGAATGACTGGCCTAAGATGACCAGCTGGCTTTATGCCTAAAAACTCAATAATTTCCCAGCTTCTATTCTGGTGCCTTAACTGTAACACCAAACTGGCTCTCGTAATATGTAAATACATTACTTACATTACCTATTATAAAGTCTTCTGGAAAAAATACTAACATTTATTAATCTCTTTAATGTTTTCTAGCAGTACCTATGTCCTGTTGAGTTTTCCAATGTGAAGGGAACAATATATCTGAAATATGCTGCCTTATTTAAAAAAAAATTAAAATGGAATTCTTCAGTCTCCTTGAGTCCTTATGTGACATTTCTATTCTTAATTTTTCTAGAATTAAACAAAGAAGCTTAATTGTTCTTTCCCAAAGTGTTAACATTTTATCAAGCACCTATTGAGGGAGTTTGACATTTTTGAAAAAGTAAAGTTTTATCATTTTAACTGCCTGAGTTCAACCAAAATATTTAAATCTTTCTTATTCCTGATTTTCATTTTTTGTTTTATCTTCTGATACATTGAGATGAAATTATTATCAAACAGTTTCTTAATGTTTTTGATTATATTAATTATAATATAATTATAATATATAAATAATAGATACAATATTATATTAATTTCTAAATCCAAACCCACTACTATATTTAAATTATTAGCTATCCTTGTACTTTAGGAAAATTTTGGAAGAATTTTCTGGAAGAACTCATTTATGATTTTGAAATTTTGCTACCATCCCTAATTTTCAAATTCTATACTAATATATTTATTTGCATTACTAAAAATCAAATTTATCTCTTTAATTTCTTTATTCCTATAAAAACTCTTACTATATTTCTATAACAAGAATTAATGATTGCTAGGATAATTGATAGCCATGCTTGGTAGTTCTTGAAATTATTTTCTGATTCATATTTCTTAATTCTTTATTGAGCATTGATTATATTATAAATCTGATCTATTGTGTGGAAAAAATAATTGGCAGATTTAAAGTTTTTTAAAAATAGTGCTTTCTGTACAGTCAATTGCTTTAAATATCTCTAATGAGCATACTGATAGAGAAATATTAATTTTCAAGAGTTAATAATAACAGTTTTCTGGTGGGGCTAGATATATTTCTTTTTGGAATGAAGTCTGATTGGTTAGGCTGCATAATTTCTCCCATAATTAAATTGAGAAGTTTGGCTAGTAGTTTAGTATATTATTTATGATAAATATGGAGAGAGATAAGTCTGTAAGAAGATAATTCCAATGAATTGTTGTGTGATTTAGGAATTAAAGGTATTTTAGAGTTGCACTAGTATGAGAGAAGAAAATTACTTTAATGACAAAAATTCTCATTTAATATTTTTAAATGCCTTATAGAAATGCATCTGTTAGAACCTGGGAATTTTCTACTTTCAATATTTTTTTTTAATGTAAACTTCTAATTGTAAAATGAGTCTAAGTTTACAGCACCAGAAAATTTAGGTTATCTGAATACTTACATTTTCTGTCACAAGGTTTTTAGAAGTACTAGTTTGCAAACTAGAGCTGCTTTTAGTGAGTTGAGTGGCATACAAGCTTGGTAAATAAATAAACTTTTAAATAAGATTTTTATTATTGATGATGTTACCGTATCATTTATTGCCTTTATATAACCTTCTCCTTTACCTTTTGGAAGCTAATTTTCAAATAATCTTGAGTTTTTATTGTCAAATACATAGTGTTTTTGATTTAAGTATAAAAAAATGAGCTAATAATTATGCAAGTTTCTAAATATCAAGCCTTTTCCCTTTCTTAATGTTTAGGTGTATATATTAATTAGGTCTGAATTTTATCCACGTATATTTACATTCTGAAGATAATACCAGAAGACCCAATTTGGTTAGTGGTTAGGGCACCTGGCTGGAATGTGGGAGACCATGAGTTCCAGTCCCACCTTAGCCATGAAAGCCAGCTCCATTACTTTGGACCAGTCAGTCTCCTCACAGGATTGTGGGGAAAATAATAGGAGGAACATGTTGTATATGTTCGCTGCCTTGAATTATTTATAAAAATAATGCAGACAGGATACAAATAAATAGTACTTTCATTATGTTGATTACTTTTTATTCTGCTCATTTACATTGTATTTTCACCTCATATATTGGATTATCTCTATTTGGATTAATTTATTCAAAAAATAATTAAGGCCCAAATATAGTCTATCCTCAAATGGGATTGGTATCTCTTTGAATAATAAGTAAAGCCCTTTGTGAGTGGATGCTTTGTGCTAGAGATACCGGTACGTTCATGCAGTTATATCAAATTCTGCAAATATTTAGATGCTAAAAAATATTTTCTATTTTCCTGATTATTTGTTCTATCAATTGTTGCACCTGCATCAATATTTAAATTAGCCCATAGAACCAAATTCTAGTCAAATTTATTTAAGGCTTTCATAAATTTTTGTATAAACTTGATTGACTCTGACTTGGTATGTAGGTAGAGATCAGGTTATAATTTTACTATCAAATTTCCTTTTAATAAAAAGCAATCTTCCCTTTATGTTTTTGAATCTTTTCTACATAATGTCCACATTAGCATAAAATGAGATGGTTATCTTTGTTGACTTGGTTCTAAAATCTTTAATTTTTTTCTGATGTATATATTTTCTGTAACCTATAGATTGAAGGATCTTAAATATTAACTGATTCTAGTTCTTTAATTGTCAGCATTTAAAGAACATATCCTTGTCTTGCTTACTATTCTTACAAAATAGCAATGATTAAATTTGTGAGGTTATTATGAATTTTCATACTAATTATCCTTTTTGCTCCCACACTGTTTTCCCTCACTCGTCCCTAGTTCTCTTCTTTATTCCCTCCACTCCTCACCTTCCCAACCTGTTAGATCTTCTGACTAGTCTAATTTAGGAAATTGTTGAACTTCCATCTCCTCCCTTTCCAGCTAGCCTTTTCTTTACAATCTTTAAACAATTTTCTGTGTTTTGTCTTTCTTCCTAGCTAATATGAAACATTATCAAACATATAAATTATAACCAGCAACTGTTTTATGAGTCCAAATGCTAAAAGACCCCATTGTCAAATCTTCTATAGAGTTATAAGAGTTTCTTAAACATTAAAGTTTATTCTGTATTCTCTATGAAGACATTTGAAAACTGTTCATTTCTGGAATGTATAAATCTATTCCTTGGGGTTGAAGTATTAGCTTGAAAACTAATATTTATACCTTCTTTCTCTTTTTAATAAATATTCTATCAGAGATTTGAAGCTTGTACTATGGTAAAATTAATGTCATAGAAAACGAACACTATATCTCTCTCAATTTATCTATTAGGTCTGCAAAATTTCTGTGGATTTTTTTTTCACCTGATCATTTAAAATTTTATTAATACTTGGTTTTTGGATTTTGTTGAATTTAGGAGAAAACCTTCAAATCTGGAAACTTTTTGAGATAAATTAGCTATTTGCTGTATTTTCCCTAATTCCTCTAACTCTGAATTTATCTATCCTGTCCCTGTCCTATAGGCCAGCCAAATACATTTTAACATCATTAATATATTTGTGAACTTTTCCAATATCAAGCTCATTTTTCACAGCAAGTTCACATGCTTTTTCTTACAGTCTGAGTTATTTCTTAAACTTGAAAAGACAATGCTTAACTGTTTATTAACTTATTAATTTTAAATGATAAGGTGAAAAAAAAATCCACAGAAATTTTGTTCAAACATACCTGCCAAGCCCATTCAATCTAAAGTGGTTGATTTATTCAGATCCTCTACTAGTTCTTAGTTGTTTAAGCAGATTTCTTGAGATAACCTCTAAGTTTTTTTTAAAAAATTTGATTTATATGCCACCCCTCTCCGGAGACTCAGAGCGGCTTACAATGCGTTAAGAAATAGCCTTCATACTTTTGTATATTTTTATACAAAGTCAGCTTATTGCCCCCACAAACTGGGTCCTCAATTTATCTACCTTAGAAAGGATGGAAGGCTGAGTCAGCCTTGAGCCTGGTGAGATTCGAACTTACAGTAATTGCAGACAGCTGGAGTTAATCACAATGCACAATGCATTGGTCTGCTGAGCTATCCAGTCTAAGGGTTGCATTCAGATATTGCATCTTCCAAAGGGGCAATTGTCTTTACCCTCTTTTCACTGAACAAATTGTGTCAGCCATCTTGATTCATCCATGTATGCCTTCTTCCTCTGCCATGTCGAGGATTTTTTTGGGTATTTTGCTATTGTTAATCTTTCAATTAATCAAATCTTACATTAAAAATAAACAGCAATAATGATCAAGAAAAGTGGGTGATGAAAAGAACATGGAGCTCAAAACTCTATCATCTCTAACATCTACCTGCTCTTCTGAGATTGGGGTCTAGTTATGAATTCACTCTTTAACCAAATTGCTGTACTTCAGTCTCTACCTAATTATAATATGGGGGTAATATGGACCCGTTAAAAGAATTAAGAATACAGGTGAAGTTTAGAGTATTTCAGGATGATGATAAGAAATTCATTAATGCTTTTGTGCAAGGTGCAGCCTATATAAAATATATTGAACCTTTGCTCAATGAAAAGGCAAGGTATTTTACTCATATGCTCATTTCCTATGTCTCATAGAAATAAAGTCAGTGCCAGACGATTTGCTAGAAGTAGTAACTGCAATATATTTGTACACAAGGGTAGATCATTCCTATAACCATTCATATTATTTCCAGGAAATAGTTTTAGTAATATTCATGCCAATTTTTTCTTCTGTAAAATAATTAAGTCTAAGTAATTTTTGTGATGCATATATCTTATGTAAACTGAAATAATATTCATTAGGAATTGGTAACTCTGCATTATCCTTTAAAGTTAACTTATATCTTTGCATTTCCTAAGCTTATGTGCCAAGAAGTTTTCTATTTCACATTATCCATAACTGATATGGCCAATGGTGGAGTATGACTAGAGTTTCAATACTCTCTGGAAAATAGTTTTTTAAATGAGAAATGTGAACTAAGAGCAAGAACACACAAATGCATACACTGATGAAAAAAACTACAAAGCCACATAACAGGGACAAAAGCTGCTTTCAAAAATGCATATTGTAAAACTACAAAAATAAACATGAGAAAAATGAACACCAGAATGTGGATTGTTATGGAATTTTACTAGGATGAAATGATTACAAAAATAAGAAACGAAGGAAAATGTTCTAAAAACTCTACAAATTGAAAAAGACTGCAAGAATTATTGGAATATCTACCGAAGTATGAAAACTGCAAAAGAATCAATAAAGATTCTAAGCAAATTATGCTAAGAAATGTGGAGAATGATATCATGGCCAACAGATTGGAAGAGGTCAGTCTACATATTAATACCAAAGAAAGGAGTCTTTACAGGATCTGCAAACTATTGCACAAGGTTTTTAATTTCACATGTTAGAAAAATAATGTTTAGGATTATCCAATGTATCATTGGGAAATGCCAGCATGGAAAGGGAGATGCCAGATATTCAAGTTGACTTTAGAAAAAGCCAAGGAGCAAGAGGTATTATTGCTGTTACATGCTGGGTAAGTGAGAAAGCCAAGGAGTAACAAATAAGTCAATCATTAGAGTCTCTTTGGTCTTTGTTGCAGTTGTTGTCTCCTCTCTGTCATGGACATATTTAGTTCACCCTGTCACCACTGGTAATTGAAGTTTTTGCACTTTAATGTTGGTCTCGGTTCTAGGAAGAAGGCAGTGGCAAACCACTTCTGAAAATCTTGCCAAGATAAGTGCAGGGACTTAATGTCACAATGAGTCAAGACTGACTTGAAGGCACCAAAATAAAAAGGCAAAGTCCCAGTTCCATTGACAACCCATAATGCTAGAAAGATGGAAGAAAAAGAGGATAGATAGCCAATAGCAAGTGTAAATGTGAAGTGCCCTAATAGCCATCCAATGTAGCATCTAATAGCCAGCAGACAAATAGATTCCCTAGAAGTCCATCAGCACAGTCCATTGTCCAAATTTTGTTCTAGGAGTCCTTTTTAAAACCCTCTATATTAATTTCCTATGACATAGAAGGAGTTGAAGAACCAAATTACCAGTCAACAACAACTTGATTGCACATATTCAAAGATGGTAAAAATATTTTTAAATGGTTTCAGTTATGAAACACAACCTATACTAGAAAAATCAATAATTTCTCCTTTGCCCTTCTTTTGCTTGGTCGTATTCCTACATTTAAAAAAATATTTAATTGAATTCAATGAACATTAAAAAGAAGAAGAATGCATTACTATCCTCTTAATTTACTAATTAAGATTGTAATATCATACCAACAAATGTTTTATGAAAGATGTTAGTACAACAGGAAGTAATTATTAGATTAAAAAAAAGCTCTCTACCTAGAAAAAATAATAAATATAAGGATTATTTATTCTTATCCTAGACAGCTTTTGTCCAACAATGTTCAACAAACATTCATCTGTTTGTTCCACGTGGTGTACGATTTTCTTAAATTATGTTCTGTAACTTGCATTCATTAGATAATCCTGTTTAGCCAGTTAAGGTTCTTTCTTCTTATTTAAAAGAGGTCTAATAATTATTATGAATTAACAATACATGTACCATATTTTTTGGACTATAAGATGCACTGATGTATAAGACGCACCAAGATTTTAAAAAAGTAAAAAAAGAAGTAACCAAGAAAAAATGTTTTTGCCCTCCCCAGCCCCCAGGAGCCCTCTGCAGATCTCCCAAACCCTCTGTGCACCCCATTTGCATGGGATGCGCAAGGCGGGGCTTCAGGAGGCCAAAAATGGCTGTATTCGGTATACAAGACGCACCAATATTTCCACCCTCTTTTGGGAGGGAGAAGTGCATCTTATACTCCGAAAAGTACGGTAGTTCCTATGATTCATATCAAAACATCTTGTAGCTTTTGTAGCTTTTAGTTTTACATTGCTTATTTCTATATTATTAGGAATTTTATTCTTCCATAAAATTTTCATAGTCTGTAGGCATACGTAGTTTCATATGGAAGGGTTGCAAAATTTTACAGTTTTAATGGTACAAATGCTGGTCAACGATCAACATAAAATCACATGGCAGAATGCTGCAACTGTCATAAATATCGGTACATACTGGTTGCCATTTGCAACTTTCCCAAGGGGCTTCTGATGAGCAGAGTCAATGAGGGAACAACCATGGCAAAAGTTTGGAAAATTGGACACAACACACCTAATAACATCATCATTTACTGATGGACATTTCTGTCCCAATTGTGGTTGTAAGTCAAAGACTTCCTGTAGTGTCTATAGATAATCAAGAAATAACCTACAGTGCAGTGGTCCTCCAGTAACAACCACAATTAAGCACAGAATTTTGGTTGTACATCATTGCAGTTATTAAGTGATTAAGTGTCATCACTGGATGCTAAGCATCCAAATCATGATCATCTGATTGCAGGAACTCTGTGATGATCATAAATATGTAACTGATCATAAGTCATTTTTTTCAGCACCATTATAATTTTGAACAGCTGCTAAACAAATGTCATAATTAGAGGACTACCTGTAGGGTTTATGTTCTTAAATTGAGCAAAGAGAGACAGGATCTTACACGTTATGCTGGACAGTAGGTATTCCATTTATCAGAATGCTAAAAAATATGCTAATATTATTAAAATACCATTTTTAATTGACTTCACATTTTGATCTTGTTAATATGGAGGATACATCAAAAGTGCTGAACTTTTTCTTTAGATACAGGTAGATTTTGTCTCTCCCAATCTTCTGAAGTTTTGCAAGAAACATTTGGTGCTGTCACCAGAAGGTTTGGCTAAGAGTAAAAAAGAGAAAGAATATGGCTATTTTGTGTATCGAATTACAGCAGAAGAACTTCATGTATTTAATGTGTGGAAGACTGGTTTAAGAATGAATTTTCTATCATACAGGTGATCACACTGCAATTCAAATGCTCTTCTTTACTAATTCAGCATTTTCTTCCATAAAGTGCTGGAAATATCTAAAATACAAGAACACATACAAAAATGTAAACATTATAATGAAAAAAATGACAGTCTGAAGCCTCTATTTGGGGAGATCTATGGCAGAGAATTATATTGTAACCTGCTCTTTGGTTTATGCCATTTCTATAATTTTTCTTTTTCATTTCCAATAATGGCACCATTAATTATCCCTTTTCACTTTATTATTTTGACTAAATAATTTAGACATACATACTGTTTCATAATGCAAAATTGGATTAATAAATTATTTGAAATTTCTTTTTAAGCCAATATTGTCATAAGAAATCAGTTCTTTCATATATGTGGAAATATTTCCCATTAGATTTTTTGACCTGCAGGAGGCAGCATTACTTAAGCAATTTGCTTGCCAATTTATGAAGGATGTGATAGATAACCTACCAACAAAAATATTTAAACTGGGCAAAAAATCATTGTAAGATACACTGAATATTACCACTAAAGAGAAAACAAAAGGCAAAACAATAAGTTAATTGGCTTATCAAGATGAAGAAAATCCTTGATTTAACAGAGCTCAGTTTAGAAAACATTGGAAGCAGTAGGCAAAATATATCCATACACTGCATCCTTTGGGGCATGTATCTTTATTGCCATTTTTTTGGCTTTCAGAGCTCCCTTTGACTAATTTTTTTTTTTAAATGGGCTTTCTGTTTCCTGACTAGTTTGATGCAGGGAACTCTCCAAAATGTAATATAAATCTTAAGGAAGGCTTAACTAATTTAAATGGTTGTCTGAATTTTGCAACCCTCCTATAAAAGAAGTTTCTTCATCATGTCCTCCTTGGGATATAATAAACAACATTAGTAATGAGAGGCGTTGCAAACCATTGAAGAAACAATGGAAAATGAATGTGTTTTGTTTCCTATCAACTACAAGGAAGAATGTCAAAGTCATAAATTTCAGTAATATTGCATGTTACTTAATAGGTATGCTTCTATGACACCCATCATTAATAGTGTGAAGTGAAGAGAAATAAATTGAATGGAATCAAGTTCCATTTTAAAGTAAAGAAAGAAAACCTAAGCCTGCAATAAATTTAA
Organism: Masticophis lateralis; assembly: GCA_030761175.1. Classification (NCBI taxonomy): domain Eukaryota; kingdom Metazoa; phylum Chordata; class Lepidosauria; order Squamata; family Colubridae; genus Masticophis; species Masticophis lateralis. Next base: position 35,279,026 of record JAUDYJ010000006.1, on the reverse strand, counting down.
AGGTTTCTTAGCAGAGAAGGAAAAGCTTTGAATTTCCATTCTCATGCCAAATATCCTTCTAATGCTTCAATTTCAATGATGAAATCTGGAATGTTAAGAGCTTAAGAAAGAATATGAGATGAAATAAGAAAAGATTCTTTTATCAATAGCAAATTATTTTTTTTATTTTGTATTTATTCATTGCAGTGGAAATTAAGCATGTTTCAGTGATCACAGGACAATTAGCAAATTCCTTCAGATCCCAAGCTCAGCCATCTGTGTTTGGAAGTTAGATTTAAAATACTAAGTATGAATTTTGCATCCAAGATAATTGCGTCAGTTCTTTCCTTTATACTATTTAAGATAAATCCAGCTCCCAATTAAAATTTTATAGACTTACAATCTACAACAGTATTAATTAGGAAATTGTCTTGACTTGGAAAATTTAGATTTGAGCAATTCTTAGTTGTTAGATCAGTGTTTCCCACACTGGTGCCTACTGTTAATTTATAATCTTACTATTGTAAATGGATCCCATCAGGGTCATGGATGGAATTGTCTTTTAAATTGTGTCCTTTAAAAGTGTCACTGCTTTGTTCAAACCCACTCAATATTCTGTCTCTCAGGCAACACAATTCAAAGTTGCTCAGAAGAGAATAAATGACAAATCTGCCAATAAAAGAGATAATTTTTCTGTCAAATGATCTTCTGCCAAATGAGAGACATGAACTGTTAAATGAAGTATAAAAAACGTATGTATAAGCCACTTCACCTATCTAGAAGGATAGATTGCTTTTTCCTGTTATTATTGTTGTTCCTATAGACTTGGAAATAAACTACTTTACCAGGGAATGGTTTGAAGATAAGCCACTTCTGATAACCAGAAAGCATCAGAAAGAGTGGAGGCAGTTTTCATAGGTTATTCAAATGTCTAACAACAACTTTTTTATTATTATTATTATTTCCAGTACTATAATACACAACCTAGATTGAGACCTATCACATGTTCAGAGATCACCAGATCACACTATTATAGCTAACATTGGGTGACACAAGTTGTTACTGATTTTAAATTTAAAAGGCTGATTGGATTATGTTACACATTTTCAATTCAACCAAATAAATACAAAATTTGTTCTTCTAGAATTAAGGTCCAGAAAGTTTACACCTTCCAAACTTTTCATGGATTCCTGTTTTAGTCATTTTATGTATTATAAAATATTTGACTCTGGATTTAGTTCAGTGGGAAGGGCTTGGAAATACCAATACTTGAAGAATTTATATAATGTTGTCATAACAATTTCATGTAAATATTCTTAGAAAGAAAAGGAAAAATGTAATTTGCTTAGGAAAGTGGAAGAGCCAGTTGAGTACATTCATTTTAATTTTAATAAGGAAATGTGGTAGCATGGTGGCATTAGGGCAGTTCATAATTAGTTGGGTATGTTAGCAAAACACAGAAAACAAAAAGGCCTTATCTAATTAAGTGAAACTAGATGAACAATACTGATCACAAGCCTGGTTCAAATCCAATTCCAGGAGTGCAGAGCCAAATACTTACAGGATCGCCTTCTGCCACCGATAACCTCCCACCGACGTTCCCACAGAGAGGGACTCCTCAGGGTGCTGTTGGTTAAACAATGTAGACTGGTGACCCCCAGGGGGAGAGCCTTCTCTGTGGGGGCACCCGCCCTCTGGAATGAACTGCCCCCAGGGATACGTATGATTCCTGACCTGCATACTTTTCGCCATGCCCTTAAGACTGCTATTCCAACAGGCTGGACTGGCTTAAACAAGAATTTGGATGGGGTGTTTTAAACCTGTGGGTTTTTAATTGAAGGGCCATAAGTATTTAATTTGTTTTTAATTGCTTTTAAATTTTGTATCGCATATTGTTTTATTGTGGCTGTACACCGCCCTGAGTCCTTCGGGAGAAGGGTGGTATAAAAATTTAATAATAATAATAATAATAATAATAATAATAATAATAATAATAATAATAATAAAAATATTATCTAATAATTTTCTTTCCATTTACAACATGTCATATCCTTTCTAGAAAGTTCAAGTTTCCAGAGTTCATATGATACTATTTATATAAACAAAATGAAATCACACGTGGACAAGAAACATGTATACTGAAGCTTGATGGAAACCAAGGTGTCCACAAATTTCTATTACTGTTTTTAGTTTAAGGGGAAAAATAACTTAAGGTGGGGGAGCTACCAAGTATTGGGAAAGGAAAAAATAATATAGAAAGTGTAAGAAGGAATGTATTGTAAAAAAGGATATGTTGATCAAAAGCATACCAAACTCTGGTTAAATTAACACATGGTAAATTGAGTGAAGCGCAGAAATACAGAGTTGCCAGACATAAAGGAACCATTAAAAATCCTCCTTTTTTATGACATTGTAATCCCTAAATTTGGTGTAGAGTCAGGACAACTGGATGGATCTGAGCATTTACTGGTTGCCCTTCCTGACGCCACATGGGGTTCATAGCAGTTATTTTTTTCTTTGTGCCCTAGGAGAGAAATATCTGCCACTACATAGGATTGAATTCTCAACCTTCTAAAGATCAAGAAATCCCACTTGCCTTCATGGCTTTAAAAAAACCAGTGAACTATCCCTTGATTTAGAAAGGCAGAAGGAAAAAACTCAAGATTTAAATCCTGAAGCATAGACCAATATACAAGTTTTGACCTTTACTACAGTTGACAAATCTTCTCTCATCATTGGATTAATTGTTCTCTGCAAGAAAATATCTACTCTTGTCAAGGCATTACCAAGAGTATACTGTGGAGTAAGCAATTTCACAACAACCTCACACTATGTTTAAGTTTGTTTTGTTGTATCTCTTTGTGGTTTATAGTGTTTTCGCTTTGGTTTTAATTGTTTGCTGTCTAGTATTAATATATTGTGAGATGGGTAGCTATATAAATTGTATGAGTAAATAAGTTGAGAATAAGGAGAGGCTAGATGTCTATGGAGATTCTCAGTCATCTAGCTCATGGTTGTCCCAAAGGTGCTTTTTCAAGAGGCAACTGGACTTTCTGGTTTTTTCTTTGAAGACTTTCGCTTCTTGGATGAGAAGTGAAACATCTTCAAAGAAAGAAACAGAAAGTCCAGTTGCCTCTTGAAAAAAACACCTTTGGGGCAAGGAGAGGCTAGATTAATTCATAAGGGACAAAAACTATTACATGCCTGAACATATTACGTTAACAGGCTGTGTTCATATAATAACAATAGGCATTTTGCAGTGATGCAAAAAGACAAAATAAGCATGGTGCGAATCCACACACAAATACTGCAAATATTTCACATCACACACCAAGCCCTCCATATAAAATGATTGAAAAGTCATAAAATCATAGAGAAATCTGGTCAAATCTTATCATTTGAGATTTTTATGTTTAACTCTTAAAATTTTACTTTTTTATTTGTTGTGCGGTTTTTTTTTCTTGAGCTATTGGTTAAAATGTTAAGAGTAATTCATGTCTGTGCTTTGGATGTCAATTAAAGAAAAAACTTAATATGCCAAAAGATCCAAGATTCAATTTTTACCATCTATTGTTAAAGATATTGCAGGGCAACAAGCCTAGGAAAGATCTCTGAATGGGTCTGTGAGAAAATTTTAGATAAGCAGGCAGTACTGAATGAATAAACCAAGTCCAGACATGTGCCAAGCCTTCTGTCCCTAAACCTTTTTGAAAGTATTTTTTTCTATTTTTATTTTTACTAAATTTTCTTAGATAAATGTCTCAAGGCATGGATGTTGCAGCAGAATATGGTATATTTACATAATAAATTTATAATGTGGGTTAAAACTTGGCTAATTCTGGTGTGAAAATAGCATGTAAATTTTTGGGAAGTTATAGGCAAGTGCATTATTATTACCTTAAATCAATTTATTGCTGACCAGGTTTTTAAATTAACTTCTAAGTAAATTGTAAGAAGAGAGATTACCTAAAATTGCAAAATGGCAGTACAGTTCAACATTCTTTTGATTTCACAGTTTTGTTCAGGTATGTTAGCAGTGTCTCAAACTTGTGAATTGCTCTCAGCATTAGAATAATGAAAAATTCAGCATGTGATGGGTTACATATTTAATTCAACAAAAATATATTAATGATTATGGTTGTTTCCATTTTGCTTTAGTAGCAACTTGGCTTTAAATTTGTGGAATCGTCTACCCTGCATCTAATGTAACTTTCCACACCTTGCCATCTTCCAGATGTTGTAGGACTACGTGCTCCTTCTGCTGAGTAGGAATTCTAGATACTACATGCCTGGAAAGCACCAACTTGGGGAACATTGTTTTCATTGATATATAAGGAAAGGCATATTTATTTTATTCAGGGTAGAACATATATAAATCTACACCAGTCCATTCTAATAATAAACAAGGTGGAATATGTAATTATTTAACATCGGTTTAAAGCTCTCTCCTTTATTGTCTCAGTGCCATCTACACCCACGTACAGATCACCTGGTTTTGACATCCTGGCAGCTCTTCAATTTATTCTTGTGCTCCAGCTCAGAATTCAGTGACTCTAAGAAGCTGTTCAACCTGAAAGAAAGCAACTGGCTCTGTGACATCTACAGTATCTTGGGGGCAAAAGTACTGTTGGACTGAAGAGCTAAGGTACCACTTCTTAACTTCCTTAAATAGAACATTAAATATTTTTAAAAAATAGAAACCAAAAAGCCCTCTGGAAAATAGACTCCTGTTGCTACAAAATTGGCAATCTAATTGATCAAATGTGAAAGCCAACAACAATCAATGGTTTTTTAGTGTTTGAAGTTGTGGCGTAAAAGTAGAGATATAGCGTAGAAACAGTGTCCATTGTGATAATTAAATCTATAGAACTATAGATAAAACCTGAGCAATGAAACTAATTTTATACTAAGAAAAGGTAGGTACCGGTAGTTTCTGATGCATTATTACTATATTGCAACCAAGTGTCAAAATGTTTCTTGAATTCTTTTTTTTTATCATAATTCTGACTTAACAATACAGTTTGATTTAATGGTAGGAAATAATATCTTCAGATATGGTGAATGATAAGATGACTTGCTAAATGTGTTTAAAAAAACTAAATTGGTATATAATCAGCCTAAGTAATAGAGTAGGTTTGGATCATGGAAACTTTTCATCTTATCTGTAGAATTATAGAAGAACTTCATCAATTGTTAAGATTCAGTCTTTATAAGAACTAATATGCAACATAATTTGGAAGGCATGGACCCTATGTTTTGCTTGGTGTAGTAAATTTTTGAGCAGTGTCTAAATTTTTATTCTGAATTAATTTTTTTGACATTTGAAATAGAAGATACTTTAATGACTACACTACGTGGAAAAGTATACTACACTACATGAATTAGTCGTAAACTAATTAAAATTGGAAGTATTTTTCAACATTTGCTACTAAGGAAAACTTTGCCTCAGCTTATGCCCATCATACATTTTTCTTTAAATTCTTCTTTCTTGACAAGTCACCAAACCATCATGAACAAGCAACTTCACTCAAAATCTTTCACAATATACTTTGCTGTTAAAAAATATTTCTTTTAAAACTGAACAAACATATTCATTTTTGTTGTTAAAAGGGTAGTCTATTGCAATGTGTTTTGTGTTTTGTAGAATCATTACATACTACATTTAGGAATCAAGAAAAGAGATAAGAATATAGCAACATTTGGGATATAAAAAATGAGAGCAATTAAGATTTTGAAGCTGAACAAAGAAATGGTTAAGAGGTTTATAAGATTACATTGTGATGGTGAGACTTCAATTTTCTGCTCTCATTACCAGGGGCGGGTTTCAAAACCCATCGCTACCGGTTCGCTCGTGGGTGTGCACACACTCGTGTCCAGGCAGGTGGGTGGACCCTCCCGCTGCCGCTGCTACCAGTTTGCTCAATCCGGGGCGAACTGGTAGCAACCCACCACTGCTCATTACCCTCTTGCCTTTCTAATTTTCAAATCTTATCTTTCACCCAGATTATTGCTTATGTTTTTGTTAGTTTGATTTACAAGCTACCAAAACATGATTGTTGAGAATTCATAATGGTAAAGTTCAGTAAATTGAAAAACATGGATGAAAACTGTGAATGTTCCTCCTCAAAGAATGAAACTTAGAGCTAACAAGTTAAACATCACCTTTACACAAAGTAGTGTATGGTTTGAATAAATGCAGAAGTTTATTTTCAACATCTGTGAAATAGGATACCTTTGTCCAGAACAATAGAAATCATACTCTTATTAAAAAACATATATCTGTTCACAATTCTTCACAAATAGGCATGTGATGGCCAGCTCTACCTCCAGACAACTATTCACATTTCATCATCCATGTTATGTTGTTGATTATTTTGAAAATAGATGGTTGCAACAAATTCCTAATTCAAGAACTGGGGAAGATGAAAGGGAATAGATAGACTCAGTAATAAACTGCTATTTTTAATTGAGAAACTTGTATTGTACAAGCAGGATTTGAATCTATTTATTCCTGATTTTTTTATATACCACATTTTCAAAAACTCCTTGCCTACCTTTTACCAAACACTTTTGATCCAACAATAATTATAATTCTTTGGAAAACTTCAAAGGAACCTGTAATTTTTAACTTTAAAAGATACTGATCTTTTTACTCAATAATCTGACAATTATATGTGCTAGATACATGAGGTAATTTGCTGCTTTTTATATAATTTTTATATAATTGATTATTATAAACTGTATGGAATCAGGTATACCAAGCAAAAAGAAAATGCTGTGATATTATACTTAGTTAAATTGGCTTGACGTGTACTTTCATGGTTCAGCTATAAGGCAAATATACTGTGCAAATATACACTGTTCTTAAGCCTTGCATAACTGTTTTGAAAGCATTATTGTTTCAGATATAAAATGTAACAGTCCAGTTAAGTAGGAAGAACAGAATTTAGCAGTACCATAAGAAGTTTAATTTCTTATTGGACTATGGCTCCTAAAGATTTCAACCAAGTTGTCTACATAAACTATACATTCTGGGGGGAAAATAAGCAAAGTTCAGAAGCAAGTAGACATGATCTGAAAGACATTTTTTTTACTAGATTTTTATCAGATTACCTCAGAGTTGAACTGTAGGCTATTCTGAACTTTTTGGTTCAAATTACATTGTGCTAAAATGCTTTCCTTTTTTATTCTCTTCCCAATTTCAAAATTGTGTTGCCTTCTCTGTGCTATATGTCTCTTCTGATTATGTACTATTTTCCAGGAAGATGCACATTGGAGGAAATTATTAATCAGAGCTCAGTATGTTTGTATAGTTGCTTTAATGATTAAACTTGCATATTGTTGAAGATAAAGTAAAGATAGGAAAAAGAGAATTTTTGTCCAGATTAGCAGCATATTGATCAATGAACTTCAGTAATTAATTACTGGAATATTAATTCTTTTAAATTACCATTTGCAGCTGTAAAATAGTTTTCACATTGTATCTTTGGATTTACTTATGTGTTTTTGCTCTCATTTTTATTTATTTTTTTAGCATTTTCATTTTTATTTATAAAAGAAGGCAGCAGATAAGTGGCATAGGCTTGCAATCTAAAAGATGCAGAAAAAATGGTGCCAGTGGAATTGGGGGCAACTCCACTATTGAAAATTGATCTGCTGGAAAGAGGAAGAGGTTATTCAGCAAAAAGAGTGATCAATGTAATTGGTTTATGACAGAGATTATAATACCATTTGAGATTTCTTTGACTTATTTTATTATTAATACAATTTGTTCTGAAATAGGAAACTTCATTATCCAGTGTTCAACACTTTTACCAAGCAAAACAAACCTTGTGACAAAGGGTAGAGGACATCAAAAGAGAAACCAACTTAGAGAAAGCTCTGCTGTTTCTGGCTTCAGATGCCATTAGATATGTTGTCACTTCTGTCAGCTATTTTAGCCAGTTGGAGTCAGCAAACCATCAGAAAGCATTTTTGCTTGACAGTGCCATGCGCCTCCATCGGCCGTCCTGTATGGCAATTATAAAAAGATACTATTGACTGAAAGACTCTGCGGCTCAGGAGAGGTGAAGACTGTGGGTCACATAATCCTTCGATGTTCCTTTTACACAGAGATTAGGAAAAAACATATTCTGCCAATAATTGCTAGGTATCCTGGCCATTCCGACACTGCTTATCTCCAGTGGCTGCTTAACAATCCATAACTGCAGTGCAGGTGGCTAGATTCTGATGTACAGCAGCAGTGAGGATTCGTCGGAATCCACCATAGTTATGTTGCATAAGAAATGTGGCAAACTCTTTGCACTGCTTATTCCTTTCCCTCTTAATATTAAACTGACAATGGGCCACACATTTTATGGGTAGTAATTTTAATATAGTTAGACCATGTATAATTGACAGATTGCATTTTATCATAGATTTTAGTTGTTATTTATTATTTTATATTATAATTTTTAATTGTATATTTACTGAGTGTTTTTATTTGTTTTGGTCTCTGGTCTATGATTGTAATAAACTGAATTGAATTGAATTAACCTGTTTTTAGAAGACTTGGTTTAAATATAGCTCAGAAAAATTCTACTCAGAATGTTCTGAACATCCGTTTATACGTCAGTCAATCCTGGATTTTCCCCAAATTTATATACACTTCCTTTTTAAACATGGACTTCTCTGACTAATGAAGGAGAGGCACTGATTGGGCTGGTTTATATTTATATAATGAGGCAAAGATAGACAAACAAAAAGGGTCAAATAAGGAACATTGGTACTTCATGCAACAAGTTGTTGTTCTGGTTAGCCAAGAAGTAAGGCTTTTATAGAGCCTGTTTCATTGGCTTGGAAAGTCAGTTGAGAACTCGAAGATCAGCTCTATAGCGGGGATGATAACATTTCAGTAGCTAGACTTCCTGGAACTGTTGAATACAACACAGTCCTTTCAACAGTTCCAAGAAAGCTTCACAACCATTTGCACCACTCAGGTGACCCTGATGACACAGATAAACCTCCAGGTGACCTTAATGACTCAATAAAAGAATGCAAATGACTAGCTGTCTGCAAGGAGTATAAATCCTTCCATTCCCCACCATCTAGTCAGAGCTGAAGAAGTTTTTTGGATAAGAAGCAAAATATCTTCAAAGAAAAACCAGAAAGTCCAGTTGCCTCTTGAAAAAGCACCTTTTGGATAATACAGGTGGTCCTTGAGTTATGGCCACAGTTGAGCTCAACATTTCTGTTCCTAAGTGAAACATTTGTTAAGTGAATTTGCCCATTTTATGATCTTTCTTGCCACAGTTGTTAAGTGAATAATTGCATTTGTTAAGTTAGTAACATGGTTGTTAAGTGAATCTGGCTTCCACATTGCTTGTCAGAAGGTTGCGAAAGCTGATCACATGACCCCGGGATATTGCACCATCATAAGTACGAACCAGTTGCCAAGCATCTGAATGATCACACAATGCTGCAATGATCATAAATGTGAAAGACTGTCATAAGACTACCTGTAATATCAATACTAATAGTATTTAGATTTATATATGGCTTCATTGTGCTTTACAGCCCTCTCTAAGCGGTTTTCAGAGTCAGTGTATTGCCTCCAACAATCTGGGTCCTCATTTTACTGACCTTGGAAGGATGAAAGGCCGAGTCAACCTTGAGATGGTGAGACTCAAACTACCGAACTACTGGCAGTCAGCAGTCAGCAGAATTAGCCTACAATACTGTTTTCTAACTACTGAGCCACTCCGGTAATGTCACCAGAAGGATAAACACTGGGATTTTAAACATATTTTTCCTCCTAACAAAATCTTAAAGCAACATTAGCTTCTATCTGGAAATGAATGGGAAATTATGGCACTCTTATTCAGTTGTTTGTTGGCAATCTTAAACTGCCAAATAGGAAGTATGAATGCACTATATAGAACAGTGATGGCTAACCTTTTTGCTGTCGCGTGTCAAAAGCAAGAGGAGTGCAGGGGGGGAGTTGCGCGTGTGTGTGTCTGCACCCATAATTCAATGCACCCTGCCCCCCCCCACATGCGTGCACGGCCCCCTGCGATCCTCCTGCTTTTGGCACACAATGGCCCAGTGGGCCCTGGAGGCCTGAAAATTAGTTGGCCAGTGCGCGTATGTGCACCAGAGCTGAGCTAGGGCAACGCTCACGTGCCCACCGATATAGCTCTGTGTGCCACCTGTGGCACGCGTGCCTTAGGTTCACCTTCAGGGAAGATATAGAATTTGGGTTTCCTGCTGCTTTCTATGAAATGGCTGGTTGAAGATACAAGATGACGCTGAAGATAAAAGTCCTGATTACACCCCCGCCCCAAAGCATCATGTTCAAGACGTAAGAATAGGTGCTGAATATAATCACTGTCTCCTAAATTCAAGGGATTAAAATACTCGACTTCAAAGTTTATTTTGCAGCAACTGGATTTATTTAGTGCTAGTCAAAATATTGCCTGAAATACAGCATATCTCACTTTAAAGTTGCTGGAATAAAAATATATTCATAAATAGAATGAACAAAATAATTAGTGTTCTCACAAGTTTTAGATCCTGCACTTCACTTGTTTCTTTTCCTTTATACCTTAATTCCTGACAGCCACACAGAACTGAAATCACAAATTATGAGGTGGGAAGTTTCTGTTGACTTTCCAACTAGTGTTTAGATGGCGAAATGTATATATCCATCTACATATTTAAACAAGAAACTCGGGTCAGATCTTATCTACTTTATTAGGTAAATGCCACAACAAACTGAAACTGAAGGATGTATATAAACTTCACCCATTGAATCAGAAGTAAAAATGAACATACAAATAAGAAATTGAAGTTTTTCTGTCCTGAGTGAGGGATTTAATGATTTTTAGGACCTCTTCACTACTATGATTCTGTCAAGGCAGTCAAAGCTCACACCTGTGGCTGATGTCATGCTTTAACCCAGATTAACAACCATTGTAGGCTGACCCAGATAGTGCCCATGAATGATGACCTCACCAAGCTTAAGAATCGCTGATGTTCCAAATGAAGTAATGTTTTTCTATATGTTGACCACATACTTTTCAAGATTTGTGGTTTTAGCCAGTAAATATAAGGTTGAACATTCTGAAGACTACTTTAAAGCAAAGGTGTGCAATTTATCCAATCCAAGGCTTTACTTGACCTTTCAATGTCATGCCATCTGGCCACACTGGAATAAAGTAGGAATAGCAGGACAAAAGGCCTTTTTCCTCTATATAATAATGTGTGAGTTGGGGATCATCTTCTATTCACTGTTAAGAATAAACAAAACAGAGGAAGGGGCCAGAGATATAAATAACTGCAGAATTCTGCTGCCCAGCACCTGAAACTTGGCCATTACTTGAAAGGTGCTATTTGAAACCTTTGAAAACAGTCTCCAGGATTTACCAAAGACTTACTTGAGGGCTGGGCAGGTGGCCTTGGGTTGTGCTCTAAATGGGGCCTCTCTTCATCATTAGTCTATAAAAGAATATGCAAGCAATGCCAATCTTATTTTCATAGACAGGTGATGAAATGTTATCTTATTACTTCCAGGGTATAACTCTAGTTCTTCATTTGTAACCTTTGCATTTTGTGTCATTGTTGACACATTGCTATTATCATTCTATTGTTCATTTTTGCTTGTTAACATTATTAATTTGACTCAAATTATTACACAATCTGCTCTTTTTACCATTGGTAATTTCTTATGTTATCTTATTGTATAAAATAATCTTTCTTCTTCATAATTATGATTACAATGCAATAAAATCAGTAGAATTGGTTAAACTTTAACTTAAATTTAACTTTTATTCAGTTAGTTTGTCCCTGTCCATATCATACAAACTGACTTTAGTGGTATTGGAGCAATAGTTTTAATACAGAAAGCAAAGCATTTTCAATGGTCTGAAGCTCATCATCAGTAAGTTATACAATTGGATTGATGGTTTAGGCAGCTGAGCTAGCATAAATTTATTCTCTGTCTGTCTGTCTGGTTTTGATTATTCTAATTTGGCGGTTTCTGTAGTCATTTATCTAGTTTTACAATCATTTTCTTTTGTACCACTATCTTACATATTTCTTGTAGTGAGGATAAAATGTGAGCTGAATTCCTCTAAAGATTGTGTGTGTAAGTGCAAATATAGTTTAGTAATTAGATTAGTAGGAGCAGGAGACCCAGATTACAGTTCACACAAAAATTTACTGGGTGACTGGGGCAGGCAGTCTCTCTTGGTCAGTCTACTTCAAAGGGCTGTTATTCTGAGGGAAAATAGATGTATGTAAATACTGTATGTTCTTATACAAAAGGTGGAATACAAATCATATATGCACATATACTTCCTTCCAGCGAAAGGCCTCAGTCTGATAGTTACTGAAAGACAGCTGCCAAAATAAACCCAAGAACCCTGAACTGAATAGCTGGAAGAATAACCATATGTACTAGGGTTAATAGGGTTTCCACAGAAACCCTATTACCTAAGGTTTCTGTGGAAAGATCTGTGCCACCTTTTCATTGAAATGTGCTTTTGTATTGTTTGACAGAAATTGACATATTGAATATTAATCTCTACAACAATAGTGATTTATTAGGAATTCTTTAGAAGTGTGAAATCAAAGTATAGTGTGATGGAGGCTTTGCATAAGTTTGACAATGTAGTGAATCATAACTTCACTAAAAGTAATACACGTGAAGCAGCTGTTAAACAGATATACATTGTATTTTATTTTAGTCAAACTGTATTTGAAGGTTAGATTTTATTGTTTTCTGTAGACCACTGAGCAGGTCTACAGCATAGTTATCCTTCTATTGCTGAAGAATAAAACTTTTAGTAATTAATAGGGAATATTGATTTACTGTTCTCCAAGTGTCAATTTCCATACAGCAAGAACATACTTAAAAAGAATATGCATAACTGAAAATGTTAAAGCCTGTCTCACACTTAGGAGACAGCATGTAACAACTTTCTTTCAAAAATGGAAAAACTATATCACTGTACAAATATGCATTTAAATGTAGCATTACCGTAATCTTATTGCATCTTCAATAAAATATCAATTTATTGAAGTCTGTTGTTATGAACACAGTTTTATATAAACACAGTGGAGTCCAATCTGAAACATTCTTGTTGGTTTTGAATAAAATATAATCTAAAAACTATTGAAAATATAGGTTTGGTGTTAAACATCACTTTTCATTGTCTAGGCAAAATACAAATCTAAGTCTTTATTATCTTCAAACATTAAGGTCTTAACATGAAATGGATTCATTACCAGCAGAATTTCATAAACAGTAATTGTAGGGATTTTTGTGTCATAGGATTTAATAATTGCCTAGATCTGTGATGGCGAACCTATGGCACATGTGCTCAAAGTCGCATGCGGAGCCATGTTGCCTGGTGTGCACGGTATCGCCCATTCCTCTTCTGGGTTTCTGGCACACACGATGATCAGCTGGCCTTTTTGCGTGTGGCAGTGCCAGAAACTGGAAGAGCTGGTCTTCCATTTTCCTTCGTGAACATATGCGCTGGCCAGCTGATTATCATGTACACATGCATGCTGGAAACTGGAAGTTCATTTCTGGGGGAATGGGGCACATCCACCCTGGGCAGCTCCTCTTCTGGCTCAGACGAACATGCATACGAGCTCCCTTTTTGGCTGAAAAGGTTCGCCATCACTGGCCTAGATGCTTCCAAGGTTAAAAATGCTGCAGCTCCAAACTGAGTTGTCACTAAATGTTAATGCAACAATTCTAAATTCAGCTACTGATCCTACTTAATAGATAGTTATCATTCAATGGAAAAATAAAATCATCATTTTCATCTACTGATTTATTCTAACTATACGTTTTACCCCCAAACTGTATTTTCCAAATAATAGGAAAGAGAAAGAGTTTGGTCTAGGTTATTTCCAAGGTTTCTTCCAGTTCTGTTTCTAATGTATAGCTTATATATATATATATATATATATATATATATATATATATATATATATATATATATATATATATATATATATATATAATAATGCAGAACACCATAGTTGCCTTCTGTTAATAACTGAATTGTATTTCCATTTTCTTTGGTGATGTTTCATTAAATAGACATGAACAACCATTGAATTAGTGATGTATTGACTTGAACTATTCTAGTATTCTATGTGCCTTTCTCAAACAAGGAAAGGCTCCTCACCATTTTTCATGACTGCTACAGTCATTCTACTGCTTATCTTTACCTAGGTTAAACCAAGTTCCTCCTTACGAGTTTCATGAACTTTCATAATAATTGAGTATTATTCTTTTTTTACCCAAGTACCAACATTTGCTACATCAAGAAATAATTGCCACTAAAATGTAAAAGGCCAAGATATTTATGATCAGCAGTTTTACTGGATCAGAGAACACTCTACAGCATGGGTCTCCAAACTTGGGAACTTTAAGATTTGTGGACTTCAACTCCCAGAATTTCTCAGCCAGTCATGCTTCCGCCAAGAAGCCACATTGGCTGAGGAATTCTGGGAGTTGAAGTCCAGAAGTCTTAAAGTTCCCAAATTTGAGGACCCCTGCTCTACAGCCTAGTCTTAAATAAGGAAACTAATTTTAATACTCCCAAGAACCGTTACAAGTGTCCATTCCCATTGTGTTAGAAACTTGTTATCTTTGATACACTCTCTTCCTTTGTGCTTTCTATGTTGTGATTTTTCCTAATGTTCCCTAGACACATTTTGTCACTTCACTCAAGATTGCATCCATAATTTTCTCATTGTATCAATATTATGACTATTTTTTTTCTTTTCTTTTGGTAAGAAAATGGTAAACCAACCAAGTATTTTGAGATTAAGTGGACTTCATCCATAACCAAGCAAATATCAGTTGATAATTATTGGGCAAGGCCCAATAAATTACTCAGTTATAATTATATTGGCCACTTGTGGCTTCTTCATCTTCCACAGGGATGTTGTAATGGTTTCTTTTAAGTATTGTAATTGCTTTCTCAATGACTGAAAAATAAGTGAAAAGCTCAAGGTCCGTTACTTATCAGAGAACTGTTGCTCACTGTAACAGCAGTGCCAAAAAGGCATTAAGAATTGTTAACCTAATTTTGAGAAGCTTCTTCTCTGGTAACACTGAATTGCTAATTAGGACATACAAAACCTTTGCCAGACCAATTCTTGAATACAGCTCGTCTGCCTGGAATCCACACTGTATATCAGACATTAATACAATTGACAGGTCCAGAGGTATTTCACAAGAAGAGTACTCCACTTGATGGACTTCCGCTGGCACCGCCGGCGTCGCTGCAGCTTCTTTGTGAGCTCTTACCCCCCGGGATCTGTAAAACCGCCAAAACAGCATAAATCAGCTGTTTTGGTGGCTGGAACTCCCCCCGTGGGCAAAGAGGTGGGGATGAGTGTTTAGGCATATAGGGTAGAGCCCCCCAAAGCCTCCAGGATTAACCCTGGAGGTGTAAAGGGTGAGGGCTCCCCAAACGCCTGGAAAGCAGCTCCAGACTCGAGAGGATTCCGTCCCTGACGGAACAAGGCGCCACGACCATCCCTGTGAAACAATTGATTTCAAGGATTGATCTTCACACAAGCAGAACAAAACAGGAGAGCTTCTCGCAAGTATCTTTTTATCCTTTAACTCTGCTGAAGAATGAGTCCTTTCAGATTCGAGTGAAAGTTTTAAAGAGACTCAAAATGGCGCTGATTGAGAATGGAAGTCTGAGAAGAAAGTGATTGTTAAAACCTGTTTGCGCTTGTTAAGGTCGTTATAGCTGTCAGTGTTTTGAAGCTTTGCTGAACGAAGTGGGATTGTTCAGAGGTTGAGAAATAGAATTTTACTGTTTTTGCTGAGAAGTTGAAGGTGTTCTTCTTTGGAAATGGCAGAGGCAAAGATTTTTGAAGAGAATGGAGGTTTCTCAGCACATAGTTCTGTAAGTGTACAAACACTGACAGTGGATTCTTTGGAAGCATGGCAAAAATCATTTGTGGTAAGACTGGATGAGATTTTTGAGAAGCTCTTTGTTCAAATTGATAACAATGATGTAATGCTGGAAGAGGAGAAAGAAGAAGTAACTCAAGTAAAAGCGCCTGAAAATGGAAAGGATGTTCCCCAAACTACGAAAAAGCTGATGGGCTTGAAGGCGGTTAATCCGGAGATATGGAGAGAGATCTATCCAGAGGTTCTGATGCAGATGAAGGGAAAAGTGTTGGGAGAAGTTTGGACTTTCAAGATATCAAGAAGGATTAGAAATGGAACATTGCAATTTCTTTACAAAATGGACTTTTAATCCTAATTAAAGAGGTGTGTTTTTTAAAAGAAATTATTTTGCGAGCTGCACAGGATTGGAAGATAAAATTACAGTTTAAGATTACAGTTGAATACACAAAAGCTTGTAAAAATAAAAGATGGTGGCTCAACGCGGAAGAAGAAGAAGGCTTGAAAAAAAACTAGGGGGAAATGAAAATGGAAGAACTGTATTTCTTTATGTTAGGTAAGATTACATGGTGAATGATTGTATTGGTACTTAAGACATGATTAATTTTTATTAAGAATTTTTATGATTTAAAGTTATTTTAAGTAATGGATATATTTAAGGTTTTTAAGATATACTTAAAAGTTACTTTTGGTTTTGAAAATTTTTTTATATAAGTGTGAATTATAAGGATGAATTTCTATAATTGTATTGGCATTCAAGACATTACTAAGAATATAAAAAATGGATTTTTATGATTTAAAGTTATTTTAATCCTCAAAGCAGAAGAAGGAGGCTCGAGAAAAAAAAACTAGGGGGAAATGGAAATGGAAGAATTTTATTTCTTTATGTTAGGCAGGATTACATGGTGAATTGGCATTTAAGACATGATTAATTTTTTATTAAGGATTTTTATGATTTAAAGTTATTTTAAGTAATGGATATATTTAAGGTTTTTAAGATATACTTAAAAGTTACTTTTGGTTTTGAATTTTTTTATATATAAATGTGAATTATAAGTGTGAATTTCTATAATTGTATTGGCATTCAAGACATGATTAATCTTAGGTCAATAGATCTCTCAATATATATCTAAAAGTTACATTAAGTAATGGATATATCTTCAAGGGTTTTAAATTGTAGATTTTGTTTTACGTTAATGTTAATCTGTGGAGAACTAAACTGGCTTTGTTTATTGTTGAATTAATTGGGATTGACTACCTTTAAGCAAAAAAAAAAAAGTTATATTTTGTTTTGAACAAGGAGAGTTAAAGTACAAGTGATAGATAAATCTATAGATAGTTTGTGGGGGGGGGGGTTATTAAGGTTTGCTAAATGTTTTTACCCTGTATTTGTTCTGGGAAGTCTGGGGTGGGGGGTGGGGGGTGGGATAGGAGGGGAGAAGGGAGGGAGGGAAATAAAAAATATGATTTTTGTTTAATTGTATATGCTGTATGTTGATTATGAAATAAAATTTGGTTTGTTGTTTTTTTTTAAAAAAAGAAGAGTACTTCACTCCTCTACTCACAATAGAATCCCTTATGCCACCAGGCTTGAAATTTTGGGCTTGGATAATCTGGAACTGTGCCGCCTGTGGTTGGATCTAAGCATAGTACACAAAATTGTCTGCTACAACATCTTACCTGTCAATGACTTCTTCAGCTTTCACCCTCAATAATACATGGGCAAACAATCAATACAAACTCAAGGTAAATCGCTCCAAATTCGATTGCAGAAAATAAGACTTCAGCAACAGAGTGGTCAATGCCTGGAATGCCAAACAATGTCGACTGGCGGCCCCTAGGGGGAGAGCCTTCTCTGTGGGGGCACCTACTATCTGGAATGAGTTCCCCCCGGAGATACAGAGGATCTCGGATCTGCGCACCTTCCACCGCGCTCTCAAGACCTTTTTATTTCACCAGGCGGGCCTGGCCTAATCTTTTCGTCTTTTTCTTTTTTAATACATAAATTTTAATCTGTTTTAAATGATTGGGGTGTTTTAAATTGGTCTGGGCCAAATTGTTTAATTCAGTTTTATTCTGTTTTTAAACTTCGTATTTATGTATTTTATTATTTGGCTGTTCACCACCCTGAGTCCTTCAGGAGTAGGGTGGTATATAAATCAAATAAAGACTAAGACTAAAGACTAAAAACTACATCCTCAAACCCTCACAGCTTCAACTTTAAACTGTCTACAGTGGACCTCACCCCATTCCTAAGAGGTCCGTAAAGGGGGCGTGTATAAGCATACCAGTGTGCCTACCATCCCTGTCCTTCTGTCCCCATTTATTTGTATTCATTTCCCTCATTCATGTCCATGTTCATATTCATACCTGCTATCTTGTACATGTTTGACAAACTAATAAATAAAAAAATAAAAACACAGATCTTTATATATACATATTTGTCAATATATAGTACCCAGGGTATTGATTATTATTATCTTCATATTAAGATTGCTTGATGTACTACTTCTAGAAATGTATTCAATGTACCTGACATAAATGATAGTTTCACATAAACCATAAAAATAAAATTAATAAATCCTTAAAATAATAGAAAATTAAAATTCTGTTTAAATTCTATTCATTTCTTTCTAAGACATATTTTCTCCTAAAACTATCCAATAGTACTATCAGTAGAAGTAATTTTCCTAATCTATCAGAGAAATCAGTAGTACTCCAAAATAAATGGTCTTGTTATGGCGATGAACTGTCATTGTTAGCACTTCTTTTCCTAAACTTCCAGTTCTGAGGGATTCAGCCTCCCAAACTTGCAGTCTTCATTGCTGTTTTTGAGAACTCTGTGCATGAAAAGTCTGTATCTCAAGTTGCCCAGATTTTAAAAGATAGGTCTAAAAAGGTCTGGAAGTGAAACTACTGAGTCTCATATTGTCTTACATGATTATCACCTTCTTAGAACCTTAGAACCATAATTGGTCTCCTCATAATAAAGTGGGGTGACATGGCCATGTGGTCAAAGCACACAAACCGAATTCACTCTCTTACTCATCCTTTCCTTTTCCTGCTTTTTCTTCTGTTCATCTTTTGTGATTTTTCTCAGAAATAATGGCAAATAGCAGTTATATAATATAAATAACTGAGTGGAGTATTTATTCTGAGATTGCTACTGCTGGGGTTTACAACTTGTCTGGCTGGTTTGACTATTGATTACTTGGGTAAGACTTCAGGTGCCAAATTATTTGATCTGTTGTTGGTTTCTTCCTCTAGGCAACATTCATTACTTAATTCCATTCTTACAGACTATTTTTTTTACATCATCTCTATTTTTCAAGTAATCAGTTTGCTGACTGTACATGAAATGAATAGCAAGGTACAAGCAGTGGCAAACAAATCATTTTGATATGCAGCTGTGCTGGAGTGGTGGGGGAAGCTGTGCTGGAGTGGTGAGGGAAGTATTGTAATACAAACAATGTAACATTGTTTGTGTTGCAATAACTCATGATTAATGTGATGCCCAAACAAAGTAACTAAAACGAAGTTCTTGAGTTAATGCAGAGCAAAATGGCAAGATGGTAATTCCAGGCATGCTTCCATTAATAATTGTAGAGACAGAATATACCATGCTGAGAGAATTATTGATAAAAAATGTTTGTTACACAGTGAATTATTCATGGTTAATAAATAGTGTGCTTAAAGAAGAAGTGTACTGAAGTCGTGCCATAAACCTAAAACAGGGAAGGAGTAATATTTAACTTTGCAGATGGAAGAAGTGATTGTGGATTCATACACAAGTTAGAGTCTTCATAACTGTGGTTAAACATCAGAAAGGTGACTAGCTGAGTATGCTTTCAATTGCTATATATAAGATTTAGGATCCCTGTCATTATTAGCCAGAACTATGTTTAACTTGTTTCAGAACACAGGTAAGGGCTTTTTAAGTGCAGAATTCTGACTTTTTATATTATTGAACAAATCTAATTACTTTAGGTTCCAGTAATCTTGTGCTATCCAGGTGTTTTGGCCTATGACATTTGCTTATTTTGGTCCATGCAGACTGGGGACTGACAGGTGGTAAAGACAAAAGTATCTGGAGGGTATCAGATAGCTTGATTTTGATTGTTATAGAGAGCTTTTGGATCTTTGGAAGACTACAGTCAACTATTAGAGTTTGGAGAAAAAAATATTTGCAGGATTAATATAATGTGTATTGAGTTTCCAATTTAGCTCCTTATGAACGTGTTTGGATACAATTTTAATCACTATAGCTATTGATAGGAATTCTAGTCCTAAATATCTACACAGCATTGGATCAGAAAAGAGAGCACCACATGGAGGTGGTTATTAGATTAATAGTAGACCCCCTCTATACATCCTGCTCCCTCTTCACCATCTTTTAATTAATATTGCTGTACTTTCATTGTTTTTTATTGTTTCATTGTTTTTTACTATGTTTTTAAATTTTCAATTGTTATAATTTTACATTTTACTGTTTTAAGCTGCCCAGAGTAGCCCTATGGTGAATTGGGGTGCAAATAAATTTAATAAATAAATTAAAATAACACTTTCTTCCATTCATCTAATACAATTACTTCTAATTTATCTATATAACATTAATTTGCATTGTTAAAACCTCAGAACAAATAGTACAATTACAATTACATTTACATTAAAATCATTACATTGCAATTACAACTACATTACTCAATATATCCATAGGTATATATTTTTAATTGGTAAAACAGACTTATTTATTTATTTATTAGTTTGATTTATATACTGCCCTTTTCCGGAGATTCAGGAATTAAGCAATGCATTAAGACTTGGATTGATATGTTTTTTGATATGGAGGAAGAAAGAGATTAGTATTTAATAAGCATATAGAAGGCCAATAAAAAGGCAATAACAGTAAAAATGAAACTTTACTAGCCTGATAATATAATATTATTTCTAGTACAGCAAAGATAGGATTTAATTAAGGAAGCAAGTTTTAACACTTCTTTCCTTTTTTTCATTTAAGCAAATCTGCCTTTTAAAATAGTAATAATCATCATAGTTGTACAGGTAGTTCTCAAATGGCAATCCTGTGACCCTGAGATGCTACAACCATCACTAATACAGCTCTGTTGTCAAGCATCCAAACTTTGATCCTGTGATCATGGGAATGGTACAATGGATGTAATACAAGGACTGGTAGTGAATCATCTTTTTTCAGTACCATTGTAATTTTGAACAGTCACTAAAAATGGTTTTAAGTCAAGGACTACCTATAATAATAACATATATCTTTTTGTATAAGAACATATCTTTTCTTTTATGTACACTGAAAGCATATGCACCAAGACAAATTCCTTGTGTGTCCACACAGTTGGCCAATAAAAAATTTTATTCTATTCTATATAGTCTAAGAAGTAGACAAATTTTGCTCTTCAGTACGAATATTGTATGCTCAATAGATCTGCTGTTGGAAATCCATGATATTGATAGAAAGAATCCTCCTTTCAGTTACTGATCCATTATTGCTCAAGCAGGATAATCTTTTAATAAAAAGTTTTCAAAGCTTACGCTGCTGTATAATTGAGCTGAACATGAGTAAATGATTTCAGCAGGCTGGGGAAGCGAGAATTACTCTATAGTTACTCTCACATGAATGCCTGGAAATGAAATTTGGATTCCTACAACTCGTTGTTCAGGGTGCCAAACATGAGGTTTGATTGGTGCCTCATCTCTGCTTTCTTTCTTCTTTATTCAAGGACGTCCCGTGAAATGGAGATGACCCACGCAGAAAAAGAAGCAAATGGAATAGACAATCCCACCTTTATTGTAAGTTTATATTTTCATTTTAAATTAAATAAGTATATAAAAGAGTTTCAATCACATAAAATAAAAAGCAAGAATGATGTGGGCAATAGCTGGTGTCATATGCCATCACTTGATCCGTTTATTGTAAAAAGTATGCTTTTTCTCTTGAGATCTTTCAGAACGGCTTTTGGCACATTCAGATCTAAGCTATAACATTTACTGCTTGTATTTCCCTTTTTTTATTCTGGAAAAAAGTAGGAGAAAGGACTGATGTTCATTTTAAATGTGTCCTTCCTCCTATTTTTGTCAGGTTATTAATTCACTATGAATCATATATTGTAATTTCCTTCTCGGTTTTTAGAAAAAGATAATGTATTATTTCTTGCTATTCACAGTCTACCTAAAATAGAACAAACTGTGACAAATATAATGTTACAATTTAAGAGATTCTCACATTATATGTTTGGAGGTTTTTTTAAAAAAAACAATTTCAATCTTGAAATAGTTTTATAGCCTTTTGCACATTCTTTCTCTCTTTCTTCTCCTACTTCTGCATACTGTTTACGTATTCCATTTATAGCCATTTAGTTATAGTTTGAAATTTGTAGTTCTCTGAATTTAATTGTTTCCTTCATTTCTATTTTCTCCTTAAATTTTTGTTGTCTCTTTTACATTATCTGTCAGTGTGGTTTATTTCTATGTGTCTGTTGATGGCTGATTTGTTGGAATGCTAAGCTTCCAGGAATTCTCTAACAGTTTTGATTTGTCTTGGACTAGGATACTCTCAATTTCCCAGTTAAAATTGTTGTTGCGCCTACTCATGTGTTAAGAGGCTAAGGAGTTTTCATCTTGTCTTCTGATTGCTAGCTGGTGTTCATGGATATGCCCTGCTAGTCTTCTGCCTGTCTGTCTACATAGTGGCTGTTACAGACTTTGCACTCTATGTTGTAGATGACGCCCGGTTTTTCTTTTTTCTTTTCCTTGTCTTTTGATTTTCTTAAGATGTTTTAGAGGGCTTTAGTTGGTGCATGTGCTACAGTGCTGTTGTGTCTTTGTATTAGTTGTTTTCAAAATGTTTTTGATGTATGATAGTGTTATCTTTTTTATAGCTTATATTAGTTGTGTGGTAGTTGTTTGAGTGGTCAGGCATTTTTTGATAAAGTTGCATGGGTATCCATTTTATTGGAAGATGTTGTATAGATGGTCTGTTTCCTTTTCCTGAAGTTCTGGGTTGCTATAGTGGGTTTATGTTTGTTGTAATATTGCTTTTATACAGCTCCTCTTGTGGGAGGTTGGTTTGTTAATGTGGTAATGAAGCACTTGGTTAGTGTCAGTTGAACCCTGAGCTGCATATATTCTCTTGGTATGAGAAGATTCATTGTTTCTGCAGACTGATGATGGTCAACATTGTAACTTCACTGAAGATGGTGCTACAGTTCTAGACTATGAAGAAAAACCAGAAGACTACAGAAGGCAAGGTGGTAGCAAGCTGGCATACACTGTCACAGATATACCTCCATGGCATCTTTGCATCTTCCTGGGAATTCAGGTAAATCTTCAAAGAACAAGTTAGCTGGGAATTCTTGGCAGGGGTATGTTGTGCAAAAAGGTGAATAAAAATGTGAGTCAGCTAACACAATATAAGGATGTCTGTCAGACAGATGGTCTGTGTCTGCCTGCTGCCTACTGTAATCTTTTTCTCTCTCATCTATCAATAATCTATCTGTCTGTCTGTCTATCTATCTATCTATCTATCTATCTATCTATCTATCTATCTATCTATCGTATCTATCATCTATCTATCTAATCATATCTATCTATCTATCTATCTATCTATCTATCTATCTATCTATCTATCGTATCTATTGTATCTATCTATCTATCTATCTATCTATCTATCTATCTATCTATCTATCGTATCTATTGTATCTATCTATCATCTATCTATCTAATCATATCTATCTATCTATCTATCTATCTATCTATCTATCTATCTATCTATCTATCTATCTAATCATCTATATCCATCTATCTATCTATCTATCTCTATCTATCTATCTATCTATCTATCTATCTATCTATCTATCTATCTATCTAATCATCTATATCCATCTATCTATCTATCTATCTATCTATCTATCTATCTATCTATCTATCTATCTATCATCTTCCCTGCAGTTTTCTTGGCAAGATTTTCAGGAGTGGCTTGCCATTTTCCTCTTCCTAGGGCTGAGATAAAGGGACTGGTTCAAAATCACCCAGTTAGCATCATGCTGGAGATGGGACTAAATCTCACGGTCTCCTGGTTTCCAGTGCACAGCCTTTAACCTCTACCCCAAATATTTAAATATAAACATAAATAAATAAAAGAACCTGGGAGTCTTTTATTTGTCTTTACAAAGTATGAAATTTATAGAAGCAGAGATTTTCCTGTCAATTTAGTGCAAAATCCTGTCAGTCACTTCAATAGTGAGATGGGCAACTTATACATTTAATGAATAAATTTTAGAAAATAAACATTTTTGTATTTCTGAGGCTGCTTCTAATTTATTGTTGTCTCCTTCTTTTTGACCATGTATCTTCACTGGAAGAGAAATTAGTTCCTAGTTTTGTCTAAGTCAATGAAGTGTGACAGATCAACTGCCATGCCATGCATAACTGAGCATAGGGATTTCTGTTCTCTCTCTCCATTGCCTGACGTCTTTGATAATACTTCACCTGTCTCATCTTGTTTAAGTAGAAAATGTTACTAGATCCGGCATACTGGCAAAACATTATTAACCAGTTCTTTCAAGAAGCAGTAATTCAAGAAGGAATTAAATCAATTCTGGTTTCAACTGGGTAAATGTATTGTTTCAACTAAATATTTCAAAAATCAAATAGAGCTCCACCAAGGACTCCACAAGTGATTACCTAATTTAAATGCTACGAATAACTTATGAAGCAATTCACAGGAATGTACATGAAAAGAAAAACATCTATTGTTTCACAGTATGGCCTGGTTTAAACTTAATTCCTTGTGAGCTGCTCAAAAGCTCAAAATCCACAATGTAGAGATTTCTACAAGGAATCACCTTCCAGTTGGGAGATACTTCAGAATTTAACCTAATGGAAAGTACCATGCTAGTCTAGGGAATCTTTTGTACAGTATAATTAATAGTTGGACATCTACATGTGGTTCAAAATCTTATATGAGAAAGCCCATCATTCTTCAAAGTACTTTCTGCCATTTGAGTTGAAATACGGCATCGGTTTCTTAGCTAAAATTTATTTGAGTTAGTTTTTATATGGTCAGAGGACTTCTGGCAGATGGTCAGCTCTGTCCTTTGATAAGATAAGAGACAAATGCCACCCAAAAGTCACGGACCATTCAGTCCATTGCATAGTTTGAATGGGAAATGGAGATACAAAAATGTGAATTTTAATCTCTCTGCAAATAGGATTTCTGTTATTTCCTGATTTCATTGTCATCAGTTACTGCAACAACACATGGATTTGTCAAATTGAGGGAATTTAATAGAAAAGGAAGATCAGCAGAATGAATGCTAGTGATCACCATGGCCTTGGGTTCTATGATAGTTTAAGGTTTCTCTTCTATTTTTTTTTCTAATTGTAGGCATTTAAGCTCCACTTTCCTTTATAGTGAAATGCACTGAGGCTTGCGAAAGGAATAAACTAATTTAAACAGTAACTTGATCATAAAAACAAGAACAGGCTAAAGTACTAAAAAAAATTTTATAAAAAAAGACCACGTCAAAAGTTTGGTGGTACCATATCTGAGGCTTAAAAGAGGAGGAGCTTATAATATTTTAAGATGGTCTTTTATAATATAGGCACCACCACACAAAACGTATTGTTTTATGCACTCACCATTATAATTGGTAAGCAGGACTCTTTATCTCTTAATTGCATTTCTTCCCTCATCTCTGTTTCTTAGCATTACCTGACTGCACTTGGAGGTCTCGTCGCAATTCCTCTCATCCTTTCCAAATCACTTTGTCTGGAGCATGACACTCTGACACAAAGTCACCTGATCAGCACCATATTTTTCGTCTCAGGGATCTGCACTCTTCTTCAAGTTATCTTTGGAGTAAGGTAGTCATATATATCTACAGCATGATGTCTCTTTTTGATTACATCTTCCCATCCCATCAGATCCAGCAGGAAGCAGGTCCCATCTGTTAAGGAATTCCATCTGGCAAGACCCAAAAGTCATGCCTTTTCTGCTCTGACTCTTACTGTCTAGAACAGTGATGGTGTTTTTTTGGTGCCAAGTGCCCAAAGCACTCACATGCACATGTGAACGCACGTATGCGTACCCGGCCCCTCAAAATGCAATGCAAGTGCCCCCCATGCATGCACCCTGGCCCCCCATTTCAGCTTCCAGGTTGGTGCAGGAGGCTTTCCAGGCCCAAAACAGGGTGCGGGGGGGGGGGGGGCTCGTACAGCATTCCCATGCTCCATTTTGGCTTCCAGGTTGGTGCAAGAGGCTTTCCAGGCCCAAAATGGGATGCGGGGGGGAGGGGGACTGTGCACATGTATGAACCCTCCAAATGCAATGTGAGTGCCCCCCATGCATGCCCCCCACCCTCCCATGCATGCATAGCAGAGACCTGAAGACCAGCTGGCTGGCGGGAGGTGCGCTCACAGGGTGGTGGAGCTGGACTGGGGTGACGGCTGGCATGCCAGGTGACATGGCTCCATGTGCCACTTTGGGTACGCATGCCATAGGTTCTCCATCATGGGTCTAGAACATCATTTCCACCCCACCCCCAAGGTGAGGTTAGTCCCATTTCTTTTAGCATTCAAGAAAGTCCTTAAAATCTGGTTTTCCCAGCAACTTTTGAGGATGCTTGGGAGCCTGCATGGTGGTTGTATTATGTTGGATGATTGTTATTCTCCCACAATCTTGGATTTTTTTTATGCTTTAATTTTTAGTCATTTCCATGACCTGGATGACTGAGAATCTCCATAGACATTAAGATTGTTATATTGTTATAATTGTGATTGTGATTGTATGTCACCCAGAGTCACTTTCTCAAGGACAAAAACAGCACTGGTTGCGTTTGTGGATAATCTCTGACAAGGGAAGGATGAGGGTAGTGTATACAATCCTTGCTCTCTTGGTGGCTTTCAATACCAGTGCATTGACTGCACTGGTATACTTTGGGCCAGCTGTGGGGCTGGATAGCACAGTATTAAGATATATTTCTGCTAAGTAGCATATTTTTAACAATACTTATTTAAATTACTTGTGTTGTGTGGATGTTTGGGTGGTTTAGGGGTGGGGAATTTGTGGTGGGTGGGAGTGTGTTTGTGGGTTGTTATGTGCGTTGGACCTGGTCTTTTGAATTTCGTTATATGAGTATACTGTGTATACACATACAATGACAGTAAAATTATTATTATTATTATTAAAGAAACTTTTTATCCACTGTTTCCAATAGGAATTAACAAAATCTTGTATGGGCCTCTTAAATCAATATAACAATGAGGAATTTTAAAGCAGAGATAGGGTTTTATCTTCTTCCTTACATGACCTTACAAGGAATGACACCAGCTTGGAAGAATGTTAAGGACCATTTATCCATTCATATGATCATGGAGGGAATTTAAACATGTGGTGTTGGAATGCAGTGGCTACTAGTATTCCAAAATGATCCAACCTATTTCTTCGATATATACCTTTCTTATATTTGCCTCTTGAGTGTTAGAGGACATGCATAACCTGGTCTTTTATTTTTCTGGATGAAAAATTATAGCTCATTAATCTGAGATGTGCTTTATTTGGATCACCTTTCCAGGCTTAATTTTTCTGCAATAAAATCACACACATCCACAAACACACATTTTTGTTTGCAATACAGAATAAATAATGATTTGGGAGTGATTTTTTTTTGTTTGCAATACAGTACAGTTAATGATTTAGAAGTGAAGGACAGATTTTCTGCAGGAAAATTTGTTCCAGATTATAATCCAGGTTAAAAACTATTCCAGTTTAAAACCCTGGACTGTCTTCTTCTCAAGTGCCTTTTCTCCAGATTAAATGAACTTTAAAAAAAACAAAAAAAACAAAGTAATATATAGGATCAGGTGAGTTAAATAGAGTCCAAAATCAGGCTGCAAATCCTGAAACGCCTTAGTCTATCTGGATGATTCGGTTTTAGTCATTCTACCATGAGTTTCTGCCTTCAGCCCAGCATTAGAAAAATATAAAGGAAAGTACTTTTGATCTTGTAACAAAAAGCTGGCACTAACAAATTTAAGAAACGTAAGGGCAGCTGGGCAACTATCAGCAAATAAATTTTTAATGAAAATTTCCTTTTTTAAATGAATGAAACTAAATCTGTAGTTACAACCCCAACATTTACTGGGAACTAGAATCAAAAGAAAAGAATGGAAGGCAACAATCACTCACACAGTTCTAAACAAAATCAGTGCAGACAGCCTAACTAAACTATGTATTTATACCTGAAATGAATAGGCTCTTGGGATTGAGAAACTCTTTCTAGTTCATTTAACTGAGGAATACTTTGAAATAAATAATCTGGACTTCTGCTTGGATGCTATTATGGAGACCTTCCTAAATCTTGCTGTGCCAAATGAAGCAAAAAGTTCTATCTCTGTGTCTTGACTCTAGCTAACAAACCAGAAAAGTATATACTGTAACTGTATTGAAATAAAAGGTTAGAGATAGAACTTTAATTTGGATATGCAGTATGCACAAAACTGGGATTAGATTCAAAGGCCTAAATGGATAAAGGTAGTCCTTGATTTATGACAATAATGAAACCCAGCATTACTGTTGGCCATGAGCCAAGACATCCATGTAACTGACCTGATTTTACGACCTTTTTGCAGCAGTCATTAAATGGACACCGTGATCATTAAACAAATTCATTATCCACAATGGGAGTTTTTTGCTGGAAACTGAAAATAAATACTAATTTCCAGCAAAGAAAATGTCTTAAATTGTGGCAATATGATCATGGGATGTGGCAAACGGCCATAAATACGAGCAGCCAAAATGCAATCACGTGACTAAGGAGGGAGCCTTCCATTGGAATTTTGAATCTGGATCATAAATACCAGAGTGAAATGCTACCGGTTTGGACCAGTTCGCCCAAAACAGTAGTAATAAAAGCTACCAGTTCAAGCAAACCGGTAGTAAAAAAAAATGCTACCGCAGACGAGCTGGTATTTCTGACAATCAGCTGTGCAGGAAATCCTGCTTTCTAGCAAATCTAAATCGTGTGGCACAGCTGTCGTCCCCCCCCCCCGCTGTTCTACTTACCTTAGAAAAGGCTTCTTAATTCTTCTTTTTCAGGGCTGCATAGTAGTGTCTGCATTGCACCTATGTGCAAAGCGCGTGTTTGGGATGCACCACACATGCGCACGTGCAGTGAACCAGTAGCAAAGCGAACCGGTAGCAGACTTCAGAGCATTTCACCCCTGATAAGTATCTTTTGGGGTGGTAACTTCAGATGGCCACTAAGTAACTGATCATAAGTCAAGACTACATGTATTTTCAACTCTATAGATTCTTTATATATCAATTTCATATCAAGCATCTACTACAAAAATATCAATGTAATCTCAATGTTAGAGTTCCAAGTAACAACCCGAAAGCAATTAAAACTCTGAGGCCCAGAGTTTCCTCAAAGCATAATGTCAGAGTTTAGGCAGCATAACTAGTATTTTGAGATAAATCCAGGAGCAAAATACAGCACACAGCACATAGAGCCTTTAGATAAATAACAATGGTTTATATACAGCTCAATATTTACAGATTTATACATGGTTAAATACCTTATCATACAGCTACTGACACACGGAGAGCAATGAGATACACAATGAGAGAGAACATGAGGAGAAGGGAGATGCCCTCTTATGGCTTCCCTTATATAGCAGCTTCTTACCCAGCTTCTTAAAATGGCAGCAACCCTGCTGCCTCATTCCCATTGCATCAACTTTCAGTTGCTTCTGCTTACAACCTTCCATCAGTTTACAGCTTTTAAATCTGCATTCCCTGATACATAATTTTATTTGGGATGTCATATTGGCACAGCTGTTGAAAACCCAACTCTGAAGGACCCAGGGTTTTCCCCATTCAAATCAAAACCAAAAGTTCTTGCCCCCAGGTCACATGTCCATCACATGGTCCAATCAGGTGGCAATCCCAACTCTGGTTAGCTTTGGTCCACACCAGGGGTGAAATGCTCCTGGTTCAGACTGGATCGCCCGATCCTGTAGCGATGGTGGCTGGTGGTTTGGAGAACCAGTAGCAAAAATCCCTGCACCCCCCCCCCCCCCCGCAACATGCCCAGCTGAGCCACACGATCATCAGAGGCTTTTTTTTTTTACTTTAAAAGTATTTTTTCTACAACCTCTTCCGACAAAAAAATGCTTTTAAAAGTAAAAAAAAGCCTCTGATGATCGCATGGCTCAGCTGGGATCATCAGAGGCTTTTCAAAGCATTTTTTTCTGCAACCTCTTGGCCAAAGAGGTGGTAAAAAAATGCTTTGAAAAGTCTCTGACGATCCCAGCTGAGTTGCCTGATTGGCAGAGAGGCATTTTAAAAAAAGCCTCTCTGACAATCCCAGCTGAGTTCCTTGATCACAAGAGAAGCTTTTCAAAGCATTTTTTTTAAAGCCTCTCTGACGATCCCATCTGAGTTGCCTGATCGTCAGAGAGGCTTTTCAAAGCATTAGAAAAAATGTTTTGAAAAGTTAAAAAAAAAAAGTTGGCCATGCCCACCCAGTCACATTACCCTCACCACCACCAAGCCACACCCACAGAACCAGTAGTAACAAATTTTACATTTAACCCCTGGTCCACGCCCTTCCAACACCTGGTAGAGCATCCTTAGCTCCCATGGGAAAGAATGCTATTTTGGCTACACATCCCCTAGCTATCTCTACCTCCCACCTCATGTTCCCACAGCTTTACCCGGCCTTGCTGTGGCAGACCTGAAGATGCTCCCGAAATGGCTTCAGGGCTGACACTCAGTAAACTGAGTCATAAATGCTCTTGATATAAAATGCTTTGAAGGATTCTATATTGAAAAACAAAATAGTTGGCCGTCCTGGGAGGAAAAAAAACATGCGTGTAGAGGAAGAGCAGTTCAGTCAAGGAAAGGCAAATTCAAATGAAATATTAGGAGTCTGACAAGTAGTATTAAAGCAGATCGGTTAGCCAAACTGAAGCAGCTTCAGAGTTCCCTTTGGACAACTTTTAGAGAGTATCATGAGACTTTTTTGAAAGGGACATGTGCTGCTTTGTATGCATCTTTATTTTTTTGAGAGTGAAAGAGAAGAAACAGCAGAGTAATTCTCTGAAACAGTGTTTTCTCTATCCAACAATGAAACTTTCAGAACTGGGCAACAAATGCCCTTTGTTTAGAATAAAGATTCTAATTTATTTAAGACTCCTTTTCCTTCTTCACCCTCTCAGGAGATTTTCAATTTCACAATAACCCCTTTGATTCTGCTAAAAATTGCAAACCATATCCACAGCTACTAAATTAAATCTGTTTTGCCAACTGCTTACTTAGTTGCAAAGAATATATGGTATTTTACATGGGGCTTGGCCTCTGCTATAGAATGAGGAACAAAGTTGGTGAACACCACCCAACAATTAGGAGAGACTTTCAATTCATATATTACTAAAACTTTTTTTGTATTATCTGTTTGTCTGTTTATATCCTCAAGTTATCCCAAATGATGCATTATACTGCAACAATTTTGAATCAAGGTACCTACAGTAGAGTCTTCTTAGATGATCCTAGGACTGTCCAGCATTGGGGTAAAAAAAATTTTGTTTGCGCAAACTAGTTTCTTTCTGGGTACAATTCAAGGTGCTAGTCATCACTTTTAAAGCTGCATATCACATAGTACCAGCTTACCTGTGGGACTGCCCCTCCCTAAAGAATCTACCCATCCTCCAGGTCAGATAGGATAGGCACACTCATAGTCCCTTCAAGTGGTGGGTTGCTCCCGGTTCACACCGGTTCGTAAGAACTGGTAGTAAAAATTTGTAGTAGTTCGGAGAACTGGTAATAACATTGGCTGGCCAAGACCCTGAACCGGTCCCCGGCCTGGTCGCTGCTCACTTATCCCACCCACCTCACGAGATGCTTTTTTTTTTACTTTTAAAAGCATTTTTTCTACAACCTCTTCAGCCGAAAAATGCTTTTAAAAGTTTAAAAAAAAAAGCCTCTGATGATTGCGCGGCTCAGCTGGGATCGTCAGAGGCTTTTAAAAGCATTTTTTCCTGTAACCTCTTGGCCGAAGAGGTTGTAGAAAAAAAAAATCCCTTTAAAAGCCTCTGGCGATCCCAGCTGAGTTGCCTGATTGTCAGAGGCTTCTAAAAGCATTTTTTTCTGCAATCTCTTAAGGTTGTAGAAAAAATAAAAGTAAAAAGTAAAAGTTTAAAAGTAAAAAAAAAAAGTTGGCAATGCTCACCCAGTCATATAACCCACCCACCAAGCCATGCCCACAAAATAAGCCACGCCCACAGAACTGGTAGTAAAAAAAATTAGAACCCACTCTGGTCCCTTCGCCTAAATATTGTCACTTGATGAGAACTAGAAAGCACATGTTTTCAATGGCAGTCCCTGAGCTATGGCACACTCTGCCCCCTGAAGTTTGGCAGGCCTCTACCTGCCTAGCCTTTCACAACTTTGAAGATCTTTTCCCCCAGGCACTGAGATAAGAGTTATTGACTTGGTGCCAGGTTTTTGTTGTTTTTAATTTTAAGTGTTTAGTTTTATAGTTCTACTGTAATTTTTATGTTGTTTTTACTTTTGATTGGGAGCCCCTCAGACTTGGCTATAAAATGGGCAGCCACAAAATGTTTTAAATAAATAAATGCATTTTGAAAATGTTATCAATATAAGCATCTCATATTCAGTTTCTCCAGGTCATACAGAGAAAACAAACTTCCTGATGGCCAAATAATAAAAGGGTGTGGAATATTTTTAATGTGTGCCAGTGTTCAGTAAAAAATGATAATAAAGCTTATCTTATCTCCTCAGAGAGAGCTGAGATAAACTTTGATAAGTGGTAAATAGAATTTCAAACATATGCCTTCATATTTTGCTTTAGAGCAGGGTTGTCAAACTCAACGCCCGGGGGCAGGATCTGGCCCACGGGGTGCTTAGATCTGGCCCATGAGGCTGCCCTGGAAACAGTGATGGTCCTACCCGCAGTACCTCTGCCAGCAAGAGGCAGGAGGGCTGCGTGCGGCACTCCAAAGCTCCGTTTTTGCTGGCAGAGGGTTGCAGGAGGCCATCACAGCCAGAAATGGAGCTCGCTAGGGCTGCGTGCGGCACTCCCAAGCTCCGTTTTTGCTGGCAGAGGGTTGCAGGAGGCCATCACAGCCAGAAATGGAGCTCGCAAGGGCTGCGTGCACTTCCGTCAGAAGCAGCCCAGGAGTTCGTGACCACTGTAGCGGCCATGGACCTATCCCAGATCATCATGGGTCTGACTCATGAATAGTGATCACACACCAGATATGTAATGGTGATTCTTCTGCTGCACTTAAAGCACAGTGCAAAGCCTTGAGGTAAAAATGAGGGATTTTCTCTCTAAATATAAATATTACTGTTGTAAATTCATTTTTTTTCTTGGTGAAGTTTGCACTTTTAAATGTATTTTCTTTCATGTGTTGGTATAATAAGTGGCCTACACATTAGAAAACTGGAAGCCTGAGTGGGAATTAAGTATGCAAAAAGCAATCCTGTTGGATGAACTAATAGTTCAGTTGTAAAGTATAAGTCCCTTCATCTCTGTTGGTAATCAGTAAAATACTTATTGGAATTCTTTTTAATATCAGTGAAAGTCCAAACTGTGGCTTTTACTGTGAAATCCAGTTTTAGCTGATCTACAGCAGATTATGAAGCTATGACATAAATTTACAAATAAAGAGAAATTCTGTTGTGCTAAGACTATTTTGCTCTACAGTTCTCTCAATCTCCTGAGAAAATAGCAACACTGTACTGTGAAGTAAAAGAGAACAGATGAAAATGCTAGTATTTTCAAGAATCCTATTTCCTCCACACCCAGAACATTTTAATGAATGCCCCAGATGTAATCTGATATTGCCTAATACTTACTTGTTTAATTTTCTATGAGTTAGAAGATTCTAATAAATGCCTTATGATTCAATGCATTTCTTAAAATAGAATGACTGAGTCCTGATTTATAAAATCAAAAAAATGTTCAAAGTTTTATATTAATCAACCCTTTAAATTCTGAAACCATAAAGGAGAAGTGATCGACATCATTAAGAGAATTTATGTATTCAAGCAATTCATTGTTGGAGAAGTGAAAAAAAAAGAGTACAAGAAAATAATGTGGGATAAAGAAGCATTTAGAAAAATCTGCATGGGCAGGCACTTATCTTTAGTCTATGGGATCTGGTATGTAAAAAACTTTTCCTTACATGTAGGATTTAGAGGCCTTTGTATGTCTTTGCTGCAGGCTTTTTTGCAACATCTGAAGTACTGGGCAGGGATCTATGGAACTGCATTACAGACTCCAGATCAGTGGTGGGTTGCTCCCAGTTCGCACCGGTTCACAAGAACTGGTAGTAAAAAAAATTAGCAGTTTTGAGAACCCGTAATAACATTGGCTGGCCACGCCCCCAAACTGGTCGCCGGTTGCCCCTTACTTACCTCTTCCACCTCATCAGAGGCTTTTTTTTTAACGTTTAAAAGCATTTTTTTTTTACAACCTCTGGCTGAAAAAATGCTTTTAAAAGTTAAAAAAAATCCTCTGATGATCACGTGGCTCAGCTGGGATCTTCAGAGGCTTCTGAAAACATTTTTTCTGCAACCTCTTCAACCAAAGAGGTTATAGGGGGAAAAAATCCCTTTAAAAGCCTCAGGTGATCCCAGCAGATTTGCCTGATATTTAGAAGCTTCTAAAAGCATGTTTTCCTCCAACCTCTTCAGCCGAGGAGGTTGTAGGGAAAAAAATCCCTTTAAAAGCTTCTGGCGATCCCAGCAGTTTTGCCTGATCGTCAGAAGCTTCTAAAAGCATTTTTTTCTGCAAACTTTTTAGGTTGTAGAAATAATGCTTTTAAAAGTAAAAAAAAAAAGTTGGCCATGCCCACCCATTCACATTACCCCCCGAACCATGCCCACAAAATAAGCCACATCCACAGAACCGTAGTAAAAAATTTTAGAACCCACCCCTGCTCCAGATCAGTGTGCTTTGTGAGCCCATTCAGTGTGGGACTTCTGGACATGTTCATGACAATATTCCAGTTTAATTGCATAGCCAACATATCCCTCTGTGAGAGATCTGTGTTCTCTTCTTGTCACAGTATCAGTGGTGGGTTTCAATTTTTTTTACTACTGGTTCTGTGGGTGTGGGTTGGTGGGCATGGCATGATGGGCATGGCAGGGGAAGGATACTGTAAAATTTCCATTCTCACCCCACTGCAGGGGAAAGATACTGTAAAATCTTCATTTCTTCCCGATCAACTGGGACTTGGAAGGCAGAGAATAGATGGGGGCAGGGCTAGTCAGAATTTTTATTACCGGTTCTCTGAACTACTCAAAATTTCCACTACCGGTTCTCCAGAACTGGTCAGAACCTGCTGAAACCCACCTCTGCAATATATGATAGCACAATGTGTCTCCTGGGGCATAAAAAACAGAGATTACTTGAATATACCTCCACATTCCAATGATGTCCTTATTTCTGCAGAATATTCTTTGAGAACTAAGATCAAAAGTCTTTTAGGAAGGAAGAACAAAGGAGCCGTTTGTGTTGTGGAGCAAATTTCCAAGTTTTATTTCAGTTTGACTCTAAAGTTCACTAAAGTACACAGTGTACTTTAGTCCTGTTATTTAACCAAGTCTAACAAGGCTATATATTTCCAACCTCCCCTAAGAAATTGATCTTGTGCTTCAGAGAAGAAAGAGGGTGGTTAAACTCTTCACATGTTAGTCTATTTAAAGAAAAAAAATCCTTAAAATTTCTTTATTTGCTTGAGGATTTTTTATGTAAATGTCTGTGTGATATAAACGTTTAGCCTTAGTAACAACTATTTCAGGTTGGTGCATTAACTGTAGTTGAGCCCAGAATTACAGTTGAAGTTTGTGGCAGTCAATAAATGGGTCATCATGTGACCACACCCAAGTTTACAATCTTTCATGCACTGTTCATTAAGCAAACACTACAGTATTAACTAAAACCATCAAACACAGTGGGCATTTTTTTGCCAGAAACCAGAAATACATTCTGAAAGCCTGTAAAAAAATCACAAAAATCTTGGTCATATGATTGCAGAACACTGCAAATGACCGTAAATGCAAGCCAATTGCTAAGTACCCAAAATGCAATTACCCGTATTTTTCAGAGTATAAGACGCACTGGAGTATAAGACGCACCTTAGTTTATGGGGAGGAAAATAGGGGAAAATAATTCTGCCTACCAGGTATTCATCTGGCTAGTGTCCTTAGCCTGGTCAGCTTCAGCACATTAGTTCGCTCTCTGATTTTGAGGCTGGTTGGGATTTTGAGGCTGGTTGGGACTAAAAAATAGCTTCTAAAGCACAGCTGATCGTTGGAGAGAGCAGCAATTAGAAAAGGAGGCAAAGCATATCGCTTCAATCGCAAGCGCTGCGTTGGGGCTGAAAAACAGCTTCAAAAGCACAGCTGATTGTCAGAGGGAGCTCCAGTGACTAAAGCAGGTGAAGCGCAGAAGGGGTAAGAGAAGGCAGCAGCTGTTCTGGGTAGCCATTTTGGGCATTGCGTGTTCCGTTTTCAACCTCCAAGGGCTGAAAGGGCTCTCAGATGGAGTGTTTGGAGGCTGAAAATGCGACGCACGGAGCCCAAAAACACAAGCCCTTGTTGGTGGCAATCTCTGCAGCCAGGAAGAGGATTGCAGAGGCCAAAGGATGGAGGCCAGCGGATGGGTGGGGTTACATTCGGAGTATAAAATGCACCCAAATTTTCAGCCTCTTTTAGGAGGGAAAAAAGTGTGTTTTATACTCCGAAAAATACAGTATATAACTGCAGGTGTGTGTGTATGAGATCATCAGAACTACAAAATTGGGTCATAAGTACCTTTTTGGAGGTCCGTTGGGATGTCAAATGGTTACTAAGTAACCAATCATTTAGTGGGGACTAGTTGCAGATAGATTTTCTCCATGATAATCAGTATGCAGTCCTCAATGGAACTACATCTATATGGAGTGAATCATGCAGTGGGATACCTCATGGTTCTGTCTTGGGCCCAATACTCTTCAATATCTTCATAAATGATCTAGATGAGGATATTGAAAGGGTGCTCATCCAATTTGCGGATGACACTAAGCTGGGCAGAAGTACTCACATTTTGGAAGACAGAGTCAAGATTCAGAAAGATCTTGACAGACTTGAATATTGGGCCCTATCCAACAAAATGCAGTTCAGTGGTGAGAAAAGTAAGGTCCTGCACTTAGGCATGAAAAACCACACATACAGGTACAGAATTGGCAGTACCTGGTTCAACAGTAGAACCAGTGTGTGTGAGAGAGATGTCCAAATGGACCACCGCTTAAGTATGAGCCAGCATGTGCTGTAGCTGCCAAAAAAGCCAATGTAGTCCTAGGCTGCATCAACAGGTGGATAGCATCAAGATTGTGAGAAGTGATAGTACCCTTCTATATTGTACTAGTAAGGGTATACTTGGATTACTGCATCCAGTTCTGGTTACCATGATACAAAAAAGATGCTGAGATCCATTTTTTTCAGAGAAGAGCAACAAGGATGATAAGGGATCTGGAGGCTAAACCATATGATAAATGGCTAAGGGAACTACCGGTAGAAATGTTTAGCCTAACAAAGAGAAAGCTTACATAATAGCTGTGTTCCAATACTTTAAAGGCTGTCATAGGGAAGAGGGGTTTGGTTATTCTACAAAGCACCTGAAGGCAGAACAAGAAGCAATGGCTTGGAAACTTGTTAGAGGGTGATTCAACCTGGAGCTAAGGAGAATTTTCCTGACAGAACAATTTGTCAGTGGAACAGCTGACCTCCTGGAGTTGTGAGAGTTCTATTGCTGGAGGTTTTCAAGAAAAGATTGGACAACCATTTGTCCTGGATGGAAAGGACTCCTGCCATGGGCAGGGAATTGGACTAGAACAGGGGTGGGTTCTAAATTTTTTTACTACCGGTTCTGTGGGTGTGGCTTATTTTGTGGGTGTGGCTTGATGGTCATGTGACAATTATTTAGGATTTAGCAGAGGTACTGGTCTACCAGGTTTTTAACTGCTTGCAGAGCTGTACCGATCTACCCATTTATTTTTGCAGGCACTGGTCTACTCAATTTTCTTTTACCACTGATCAGTTGTAGGGAGGCCCTTTGAAGCCCCATGGCAAGAGTTTAAACAGTTTTTTTCCCTCTAGCCATCAACTGGGACTCAGGAGGCAGCAATAGATTGGGGTGGGGCCAAATAAAAGGTAAGAATAATATGGGGGTGGGGGGTACAGGGGGGCAGAGGGGGCAGGGGGGCAGAACCAGTTCGGTGACATCATATCGTCACCGCTACCGACTTGGGAGAACCGGGCCGAACTGGGAGGAACCCACCACTGGACTAGAAGACCTCCAAAGTCCCTTCCAACCCTATGATTCTGTCATTCTTTTCTAAAGCTAGCTTGACATCTCATTTTCCACATGGAACTCTAATTTGCACTGGATGAGCCTAAGCATTATTTTCTAATATATGAAATTAAGGATATTGTAATCATAGTTCATAGACTATGATCATAGTAAGTGTTCCTTTTTTGTGTGTTGGCATATAGACGGATCTCTTCGAATCTGTTGGCCACTTTGTTTTTCTCCAGATTTGCTGGCATAGCTTAGTTTTACCTTTACTTACTACCTTTAAATGTTTATTGATCCTTTTTCTGTTCCTTCCTATATTTTCACAGATATTTTGACAATTCCTGTAGCATTCTGTCTTGGTAATGATCAAAGTCGGCCTAACTTATTTATTTAATTTTTATACCGCCCTTCGCCCAGAGGACTCAAGGCAGGGCACAGCCAACAGTAAAACAAACCCAATACAAAATTTAAAAGCAGTTTAAAAACATAATTTGCTCCTAATTATTAAAAGTAAACTCCAATTAAAATTCCTGTTTAGGCCAGCCCAGTTTGTTGGAATAATAGCGTCTTGAGGGCACGGCGAAAGGTGCGTAGGTCAGGGATCATCCGTATCTCCGGGGGCTGCCAGTCGACATTGTTTGGCCGACATTGTTTGGCCGAGGAGTCCCTCTCTGTGGGAGAATATTGGCCAGTGGGAGGCTATCGGCAACAGAAGGTGGTCTCGTATGTAAGTACCTGGGTCCTAAGCCATGGAGTGCTTTAAAGATGGTCACTAGCACCTTGAATCGCACCTGGAAGACCACCGGAAGCCAGTGCAGCTCGTGCAGGAAGGGTGTTACATGGGTGCGCCGAGTCGCTCCCATAATCACCCGCGCGGTCGCATTCTGGACCAATTGGAGCCTCCGAGTGCTCTTCAAGGGGAGCGCTATGTAAAGAGCATTACAGTAGTCCAGAAGGGAAGTGATGCGGGCATGAGTGACTGTGCACAAGGAATCCCGGTCCAGAAAGGGGCGCAACTGGTGAATTAGGAGAACCTGATAAAAAGCCCCCCTGGCCACAGCCGTCACATTCTGTAACTTCAGCAATTAGTGCTAGAGGTTCTTGTAAGTATAGAATATCCTCTAAGCTACTGTGTTTTCCCGAAAATAAGATCCTGTCTTATATTTTTTTGAACCCTGAAATAAGCGCTTGGCCTTATTGCCATGCTCTCAAAAGCACGATTGGGCTTATTATCAGGGGATGTTTTATTTTGGGGGAAACAAGATATTTTGGATGTTGACATAATTTAAGGGCCCAGTGGTACATTCTTCCCCAAGAGGCCATTGCTGCACCTGACCATTTTGGACAATTTCCATCCAGTTTCCAACCTACCCTCTTGGGACAAAGGAAGAGGGTGAGGTGGAATGGACAGGTTGTCCAAGATTGGTTTCAGAGCTCCTGCTCAAAAAGCAAGTGGCAGTCGTGGCTAGGAAGACTTTTGTAAAGCTTCTTGTTGTGCTTCAATTTCACCCATTCCTATACTGAGGGACCCTACTCACATCACTTGTGCTTCCATAGTTTCTCATTTGAACTACTGCAACATGCTGTGAAAGAGCATTTGGATACTTCAGTGGATATAGAATGCAATGGTGGGGCATAAATGGGTGCCCCTTGGAATCTTAGGAAATGGAGTGGTGCGTAAGGTGAAGTAACAAACCAATAAACTAATAAACTGATAAAGGAAGACAGACAGTTTTGTCACATAACACCAATAATATGAAGTTGCATTGGCAACTTATCTGGTTCCAAGTACATTTCAAGGTCCTGGTTATTGCCTGTAAATCCTTACATGGCTTGAGGCCTGGTATCTTCAAAACTCTCTTTTCTGAATCTAAATTGATTATAACCACCCATTGCATGCAGACTGCTGATTGAATTCCTATTGAGTTGTTTAATGGAAGGGAGGAATAGAATAATAATTATATACAGGAATGCCCTTCTCAGAACTGTTTGCTGTCAGAGGTAAGGGTAACCTATTTCCTTACGATCTTCCAAAACTGTCAAATCCTGGTTATTCTAGCAAGCCTTTGGAAAACAGACTCATACTAAATTGTGTGAGTAAACTGCAGTGCCATCTAGTGTGTATACAAATAGATGATGTATTTTGTATGCATTGCTCTATTTCCATCTCCCTCCCCATTACAGGCTACCTATTCTACAAGGAGGAACCTTTGCATTTTTAACTCCTTCACTGGCCATGCTCAGTTTGCCCACCTGGAAGTGCCCTGCTTGGATCAATAATGCCAGCATGGTGGATCCTACTTCCCCAAATTTCATTGAATTATGGCAGGCTCGAATGAGAGAGGTAATCCACTGTGGATATTTGTATAAATGTATTATTTTGTGGATTTTGTTGTTGTTGTTGCACACTTGACAAATCTGTGTAACTTCTCTTTCTTCAAAAGACATGATAGTAGAAGAGTGACATCACTTTGCCTTTCAAATAGTTTTTGATCAACTTCACAGAGAGAAGATTTTATTTTCTTTCAGGATGAGTTAACTGTTATTAATTTTTAGGTTTCCTAAATGCTGTTGAGAATAGTAGCTAAATGTCCTCCAGAACAGCAGCCTGTCAAATAAGAGTGACATGCTGGTTGCCCCTCTCTTAAGTTTAAGAGGATCTATCATGGTCCCACAGAAATATTTATGGATCATGAACAAAGTGGACCTCACTGCTTCCACTTTGTGCTTTCTATCTTTAACTTTAATTTCTTCCAAATCAGAAACATTATTAAAAAGATATTCCCTTTCCAGTATTAGTTAACCATTCAGAAGACAAATTAATAAAAGCAATCAATAAGTTTTCCTGCTAAATATAAAGCATATGACAAATTTTCTAGGGTTACTAAGATGACATCCAATTCCATTAGCCATCTCCTGATCAACTACCAACCACTGCCAATCACACATCATCACTTGCAACTTAAATACAAGGATTTCCATTGGAATAAAACACATTTACAGCCTTTGTTGTTTCAGTTGCAGGGAGCAATAATGGTAGCATCTTGCTTC
This sequence comes from Masticophis lateralis, assembly GCA_030761175.1. NCBI lineage: Eukaryota > Metazoa > Chordata > Lepidosauria > Squamata > Colubridae > Masticophis > Masticophis lateralis. Next base: position 35,237,665 of record JAUDYJ010000006.1, on the reverse strand, counting down.
CAAATTTTTGTTGGCTTTTCGGGTCTCATTGGATTCCTGATGCGGTTCATTGGCCCTCTGACTATTGCTCCAACCATAACTTTGGTGGCGCTGCCTCTCTTTCGCTCTGCAGGAAAAGATGCTGGAGAACACTGGGGGATAGCAGCCACGTAAGTGTTGTGTTCCTTTAATGACCAAAATGATGTAATGTAAACTGAGAATATAATGCTTTTTTTCTTTTTCTTTTATGGATTAATTAAAAAAGAAACTTCTTAGCTCTTGTATGTTTATACATCTAATGTGCTAAATAAATGTGAGGTAGAATGCAGTCCAGAATTACAAGAAGGGAAGGGCTCTTTCCCCAGGGAGCAAGGAGACAGTAGCTTGGAAAATTTGATATACAGGAAAAGGGTGAAGGTGAACTCCCCCCCGAAGTTCCCAGGATATATAGCAGTGTTGGTGAACCTTTTTAACACCGAGTGCCGAAACTGGAGCATGCACGTGTGTGCGTGCCGGAAACCAGAAGAGCAGCCGCGTGGAGCGCATGTACATGCCGGGAAGATGATATTCCGGTTTCTGGCATACGCATGCGCTCCAGCCAGTTGGTCTTCATGTATGCATGAGCGCCAGAAATTGGAAGACCAGGTAGCCGGAGCACATGCGCATGATGGAAAGCGGAAGAGCAGCTGGCCGGTGCACCAGAACCCGGAAGAGCAATGAGCGACGGCTTGCATGGCCAGAGAGATGGCTCTGTGTGCCACTTCCAGCATGCGTGCCATAGGTTTGCCGTCACAGGTACATAGAGTATTTTATTTGGGCAAGTGTGATTAAACACACAAAGAATTTGACTCTAGTGCAGATAGTTATTACGGCTAAATGCTTTAGTTTGGCAAAATCAATGGAAGCAAGGAACCAAGACTGACAGGAGGAGTTGCTTCAGAATAGTTTCTTTTTTGTTGCTCTCCTATAGACAGGAATCTTGCCGATCTAAAGCACTTATTTGCAATAACTATTAGATATGTGGGGGGAGGGGGTATGACTTCATCCTTTTCTTGCATACCAATAATTCCAAGCTATGTTGTCTCTTTACTCCCTGGAAAAGAGCCCCCCCCCCCCGTGACTTTGGCCTATATTCCATCCTATTGTGCATATTACGAGATAGATGAACTAAATAAAGAAAGTCCGTTGTGTAGACAACGGACGTTCTGTTTTTAATTAAGTATTTGATACATTAATATTTGCAAACATTAGCAATGAAATTATTAACTGCAAAGGTATTACATTAATTTTTGAATCAGAATGTTATTAATGGAAACCGTTTTTCTCTTTTTTTATCACTTTAGAACGATTTTCTTCATAGTCTTATTCTCTCAGTATCTGAAAAATGTGCCTGTTCCACTACCATCTTACAAGAAAAGCAAAAAATGCCATCTCTCCAAGATCTACCTCTTCCAGATTTTTCCAGTGAGTAAACTCTAATGATATTTGACTAATCAAGTACATCTCAGAGCTAAAGAAGCTTCTTGGATGAGAAGCAAAATGTCTTCAAAGAAAAAGCAGAAAGCCAGTTGCCTTTTGAAGAAGCATCTTTGAGACAATTTCAATGGCTCTACTGTAAATTTGACATAACTTAAATGAATAAATGAGAAGAATTATGTGTGATAATTACATATTTAATGCACCCCTGAAGTGTAATTATGTGCCTTTCTGTTGAACTTTCCTGCTTTGAAGTCTGAATTACCTGCTAACAGATAAAGATTCCTTTATTACCTCTCACAATTATGTGGCTATTATGTTTTGTACTAACAAAGATTCCTTGTCATTTGTAACTACATAGGTGCTGTTTGCTCTCACAATTACGTGGCTATTATGTTTTGTACTGACCATCACCAACGTTCTCCCTTCAGATACAAGTGCTTATGGTTATTTAGCTCGGACTGACAGCAAAGGTGATGTCATAAGCAAGGCACCCTGGTTTCGATTTCCTTACCCAGGTATTCTTATGCTGATACTTTCCTGTTTAGCATAGTAAAAAAAAAAAAAACATGGAAGAAATTCTCAGTTTTTTCTATGCAAAAATGTGTTTATGTTGTGGCCCATTAGATCTGGAGCTCCCCATTTTATCCAATTTCGTCATCACTTATGTCTAAGCTGTTTGGTCTTTTTAAAAGTCTGAATTCCTTGGGAATAATTTTTGATCAGTACTACTTACTATAAGTAAGCATCCTGAACAATGAAAAATCCCAGTTCAGAAGCAAATAAAAAACAAAGGGACTCCACCACTTTTCTAATATCTTTCTGGATCTGCCTTTGCTTTGGGAATTCAAAAATATGATTGTGATGATGTATAGAGTTTTCCCAAAAAGTATTTAAGTAAACTGTTGGAACAATCTCTTATCTTTTTATTTAAATGCAAGAATATACATTAGACTAGGGTATAATACTGATATAAGATTTTACAAGACATTTACAAGGAGTTGTTAACAGTACATGCTTTTAGCTTTCCTGAATTTTGCAAATCAAAAACTGCAGGTAAAGTTACCAGTTTCAGATCTTCAATTTTAGCATGCTTGTTTCTTCTATTTAGGCCAGTGGGGAGTGCCCACAATTAGTTTGGCTGGTATATTTGGCATCATAGCTGGAGTGATCTCCTCCATGGTGGAGTCAGTGGGAGATTACTATGCCTGTGCTCGTTTGTCTGGTGCTCCACCCCCTCCCAAGCACGCCATCAGTCGTGGAATTGGAGTAGAAGGGATTGGCTGCCTTCTGGCTGGAGCCTGGGGAACAGGAAATGGTACCACTTCTTACAGTGAAAACGTTGGAGCTTTGGGGATCACTCGGGTAAGTCTGTTTCTGAATGATCAAAACCAAAAGTGGCCATGTGTGACTAGGAATAATTGAAGAAAAGCCTGTGCATCTTCTGCTCTGGAGATAACTTGGGGGCATTTTTAGGATGCATATGCTTCAGTTATAAGGCATTGACATTTTTGTATCTGATCTGAGACCATGATTTAAATTCCCTAATATTCTTCTGGTTTTGCACGCTGCAAGGAAGGTCACTGCAAAGGGAATCCTGAGTTTTATAAACTCAGAAACCAACGATGCTGTTTTGGTATAGTTTTAACTAAATATGCACATCATATTTACAGTATGTGGCCACCTATTTCACAAGAGCGTGATTCTGCTGACACACAACAGTTGTGGATGAAAGTGGGTGCTTCTTCAGCCTTCTAAAAACAGCAACTGATTGCAAACATGCCCTTCTGCTCTCCTATATTCAAAGCACACCACAGAGTTTGATAAGCTTCCAGATTTTAAAAATAACAAACACTAGGTGAAGGGATTTAGACATTCTCTGAGCAAGTTGGAGCCTTAAATTGATGTTAGCAGTCAGAGGATTTATTTTCCTTTTTTTAATAAATTGCAATAACATACCAGTATTCCTAGTTATATTATATCTTTATATATTAATGATAACTGTATCATAATATGATCCATTATATTATATTTTAGAAGTGCATTGTATTTTTCTCTTTTACAAAAATAGCATTCTTTGGTATGTTTTACAATAACTATTTAAAATGATTTTAAATAGCTTTAGCTATTAGCTATACCTTTAGGTGCACCTTTAGCTATTAGCTACACCTTTAGCTTGATAATTGTTAAATGGAAGTCCTATGACAGTGATGGCTAACCTTTTTGCCATTGCGTGCCAGGAGAGGGGGGGCGGGGGCAGGTCATGCACGAATGTGCCCATGCACATGCGAGTGCACACACCCCCCCAGCTCCTGGCACATGATGGCCTGGTAGGCCCATTTTTCATTCTTACCTGGTTCCAGATCCTCTCTATTTATCTGGGAAGGGCAAAAACAGCCTTTCCCACTCCCTTGGAGGCCCTCCAAAGGACTGAAACGGCCATTTCCCAACTCCTGGTGGGATAGGAAGTGATAATTTTTGCTGTCCCCAGCCTCCAGAGCCTCTCTAGGAGTCTCTAGAAGCCTCTCTAGGAGCATCTCTAGGAGTCTCTAGAGGCTGGGGACAGCAAAAAAGTCACTTCCTGTTCCACTGGGAGTTGGGAAATGGAGTGGGGCCTTTCAGGCCTCCGAGGGAGTGGGAAAGGCTGTTTTCGCCCTTCCCAGATAAATAGAGAGGATCTAGAGCCAGGTAAGAAAGAAAAACAGGCCTTCCTCCCCCCCAGCCCAGGTCCTCCAGAGGCAGGAAATAGCCTGTTTCTCTACTTCTGGTAGGCCCAAAAGGTCCGAAAATCAGCTGGCCGGCGCACACATGCGCCCCAGAGCTGAGCTGGTGTGCCCACTAATATGGCTCCGTGTGCCACTTGTGGCACGCGTGCCATAGGTTCGCCATCACGGTCCTATGATATACTATCAGGTAAAGGATATTTGACTCAGCTAAAGAAACTTGAAATTTTACTTTTAATCCTATCAACGTTGACAATTGTCATAGATCAGGTTTCTCCTCTTTTTGTTGCTTGTAATTACTTTCTCTCTCTCTCCACAGGTAGGTAGTAGGATGGTCATTGTAGCTGGGGGCCTTGTTCTGCTTTTGACTGGCATGTTTGGCAAGATTGGGGCTGTGTTTGCCAGCATTCCAACACCCATCATCGGAGGAATGTTTCTTGTGATGTTTGGTATCATCACGGCTGTGGGGGTTTCTAATTTACAGGTAGGTGGATTTTTCTCTAGGTGTTGTGACCTAGGCCCAAGTAGTTATTACCAGACACAATCAGTCCTAAAGAAACTTATTTTATTAGAACAGCTGAGAATTACTTCATTCTCAGCTTAGTCCAAAACAAATCCTTCATAAACAGTTCTTCAGCCTTATCACCAACTTTTGTCTTCTTTGGCACTCTGCCAAAGGCTTTTCTTGGCAAAAGTTCAGAAGCAAGAGAGCTGACAAGAAACAAATGTAGCAACGTTGCTTTCCTACAAAGATCCCAAGAGCCGTTGCTGCTCTTTTAAGCTTTCTGGGAGGGGCCAATAATCTCCTGGCCTTACTCCCAAGTTGTCCTTTTTGCTTTAGCTGCTCTTACTTACTGGCAGCTCTTCGCATTGGCTCCTCCTGTTCCTCTGCCTCTCTGTTATCTGCTCTGGAGGCTCCAGAGTCCGCGCATCACTCCCAGATGACCCTGGCCCCATCTCTGCCTCCAACGCAGAGCCCTCGTCCGGGCCTCCCCCTGACTCCAGGACTGGCCCATTGTCCTCCCCAGCCTCCTCACTGTCCGACTCTGCTGCCAGTTCTGCAGGCTGCTGGCAGACCACAACACTAGGATAATTTTGCATGGATAAGCCAAAGCCATGGACAAATTTCTTGATTTACAAATTGAGATGTTCTGAATATCATTTGGTATTTCCATGTGCCAAATTAAAAGGATGATCACCACCAATTTTCAGTTTGTTAATACGTTCAATTGATTCTTTTTGTTATGTTTTATATGCTTTTATAAGGCCATGCTAATTCTAGTTGTGTTGACTTGTAGGAATCTTGTGTTGAGAATCTACCCATATATAAGAATTTAGTCCAATTTATTTGTTGAATTTAGGTACCAGACTCTCACTCAGAATGATTCTGGGGAGTATGAAATTAGAAAACATAAAAATCATATAAAAATACAATATATCAATAAAAGAGGCAGATAAAACAATAATAAAATAAGTTAGAAATTAAAAGGACCATCAAACCTCAAGACCCTCAAGGTTGCATGCTGCTCAGTGAGCACTAAGCGAATTGGCAGTCAGGGCTTCAGACTTCTTCAAGAGGCTGGGGTGGGGGCTACTTCACCTCTGGAGGAAAGATATTCCATAGGACAAGGACAATGGCAGAGAATGCCCTCTTCCTGGACCCCACCAGTCAAAATTCTTTAACTGATGGATCTATAAAATACCTTTCCACCTGACCAGTTGAGATGGGATGAGGTGATGGAGATGGGATGATTCCTTAGGTAACCTGATCCTATGCCATATAGGACTTTAAAAATAATAACCAACACTTTGAACTGACCTGGAAGCAAACCTTGAATGGAATTGGACCCAGAAAAAAAGTGTTTATTGTAATATACATACAATCTGATTCATTTACATGTATTGACATCCATTTTTTTGCATTGGGTATTTTATTCTTTTAGTTGTTTTAGAAAGTGTCATTAGAATCAGTTCTTCTCCACAGCTATTCACTCCTACCATCTTTCCTATCTGAAGGTCTTCTCTCCTAAAAAAAAAACCCACTAACCCTTCTCTTTTCCTATTCTATTGTGAGACTATCAACTACCTCTCTTTTTCAGTCTTTCCTATGAAGCCTTTACTTTAGCTTCTAAATTCTCATGTCCTGTCATATTTATTTACTATATTTTAAATATATGCTTTACTATAAGTATGCTTTACTAGTAGAAGAGATTATTTACAATATACAGTATGCTTCATTTACAATATAGGCTTTACTAAAGCCTATGTTGCTTCTCTTTTTTATTTCTGTCTCTCCTCTTCTGGCTCTTTCTTCCCCAGTGTTAGATTTAAAATCTATGTTCTTGGGCTCAGGAACTTGTCCTGTTGCACTCTAAGTATGTAAAGTTAAGCAAAAGTGTCCTTGAATTGAATTAGACTCCAGGAAACAGCAATCATGCAATTTTTTCCTGGCAGCATTGTGGAACTGATTTGTTACTAGTCAACTTAACACCATTCTTTTAGTGACTATTTGAAGTTACAACAGCAGTGAAAAAGGTGATTTATGACCTTGTGTCACACTCATGACTGTTGCAGCATCCCCATGGTCACATGACCAAAATTCAGATGCTTGGTAACTGACAAGTATTTATGATGATTGCAGTATCCTTGGGTCATATGATCACCTTTTGTGACCTTCTGATAAGCAAAGTCAATGGGGAAGCCAGATTTACTTAACAATCGTATTACAATCGTGAGCTGCACTGGCTCACGGTGGTCTTCCGAAAGCGCTTCAAGTGTTGGTTCTTACCTTTAAAGTGCTCCATGGTTTAGGACATGGGTACCTACAAGACCACCTTCTGCAACCGATAACCTCCCACCAACCAGCACGCTCCCACCGGGTGGGCCTCCTCAGGGTGCCCTCACTAAAGCAATGTCAATTAGTGGTTCCCAGAGAAAGAGCCTTTTCTGTGGGGGCATATACCCTTTGAAACAGGTTACCCCCAGGGATATGAATAATCCCAGATCTTCGTACTTTCCGTCGTGCACTTAAGACTTTTCTGTTTCACCAAGCCGGGCTGGCATAAATCTCTTCCAATTGTTCTAAATCTTTATGCTGAAGATTCTTAACTGATGAGCCAAATTGGCTTAACCATTTTATATTCACATTTTAGTTGTATGTTATTTTAACTGTTCACCGCCCTGAGTCCTTTGGGAGAAGGGCGGTATAAAAATTAATTAAATAAATAAATAAATAAATAAATAAATAAATAAATACATACATACATACATACATACATACATACATACATACTAACTTAACAACTGCTGTGAATCACTTAACAACTGTGGCGAGAAAGATCAGAAGATGTGCAAAACTCATTTAACAACCATCTTACTTAGTAATTTTGGTCTCCATTGAGGTTGTAAGTTGAGGACTACCTGTATCTTTTTCAAGGAGACTTTTCACAATTTCTCAATCTAGTCAACAACCTGGGAATTTCCAGCAGGTTCCCCTTCTTAGTATCAATCAATGCTAACCCTGATTAATATTGGGAGAATCGAAGTTTGGTTAGGTAAGGCTCAGAGTACCTAGTATGATATAATAGTGCTGATCTGTTTACATGTAAAATAATTGGCGTAAGTTAATATATTTTCTTTCAATTATACCTCTTGGTCAGTACACAGACATGAATTCTTCAAGAAACATATTCATCTTTGGCTTTTCTATATTTGCTGGCTTGACCATTCCACACTGGGTGGAGAATAATGCAGAAAAACTAAAAACAGGGTACACAGGATTACAGCTTTGATTTCATCTGAAGTAAGGTTTAAGTCAGAGCAATAATTAGAAGTACAACAAAAATGGAGAGGTATTATCATATATTAGTCTTCTATACTGTACGTTTCTTACTCTACCATGCTTGTCTATTTATTCTAAAAGGTATTTTGGATATGCAAAAATATTGTTTCATGTGGCTTATATAATGAATAGCATATGACTGCAAATGCTGTGACTTAGTTCAGAAGTGAGGAGGCTATTACTAATATTGTAAATCCCAGCCAGGGTAGCTAAATATGAGGAATATTAAGTGATACTATCAGCATCTAACATAGTTTAAGGTTTTCCAGCTCTGATTTATACACCCTTTGTTTATGTATTTTACTGTATGGTATTACTCAACTTTCTTTGGGAAATATATACACGGAAATCTATATTTGAGCTGCCAGTATGTATCAGATCTGAAATTTGGCTTCTGTGAATTCAAGTTGCAAAACGACAGCTACAATTGAACCTTCGTGACAACATTTTGGGCAATTTAATGAGTACTATAATTAGATTGTTGCACGTATCTTGTACAATACAGCATTCTAAAGCGTTGCTCAGACTTGGATGATTTCCTGTTAGATAAATCTAGTAGATCATTAACATAAAAAGGATGTATTGAAGGTCTGAATCAGCAAATTCAACTGGTTGAAGCATAGCAATCAAATTACCAGTTGCTGGATGAGAGCTAATTAAAGAATTAGAGTATTGAAAATTGAGTCCTTCAGAAAGTGTCCCAGTCAGGATGCTAGTCAATGGTCTATTGATGTGAAATTGCAAAACTGAATCCTACACTCTTATATTCCTTGTTTGTTTATCACAGGGGTACATTTATGCAGTAATTTGGGAAGTACTCATACCAGGGTTTCTGTGTAGAAGACAGAAACAAAATGAGCATTCCACATGGACTACAAATGTTTTTAGTGTAAAGTAAATGCCATGGCCTGATTATTAAATGGAAAAAGAACATTTCAAATGACTCGCCTTTCTTCCCTTGGGAAAGCATTAGGAGGTTGGTGATTTGCTCTGATACGCACTGGATTCTCTTTCTAGGAACTGTACAGCTAGACCAAGTGATCCAGGTGTTGCTAACTACTGGCATGTTTGTTGGCGGATTCCTGGGCTTTTTTCTTGATAACACTATTCCAGGTAATTATTGATCATGGTTCATCTTCGTTAAATTGATTATAGCATTTATGGTTGTAGAGCAGCAGTAAGAGTAAAGGCTACACTTGCGTTTTGAGAATTTGTCTATGGATACAAAACTTCTTGCTCCAGGGCTACCTAGTGGTCCTTGAGATCCCTCAGTGATACTTTTACAAGGACCCTTGTAAAAGTTGCCAAGAGATTATGATGTTTAAATGGGAGAAGTAATAAAAAAGTAAGCAATGATCACTCCACCAAATTTAGTTATTTTATTTTATTTTATTTAAAAGATTTATGTGGCCACTTGCTTTAAAACACAACAGAGCTTAATTAAATTTTTATTTAATTGTAAGTAAAAATCAGAGAAATTATGCAGAAGTTAATTTTTGTTTTGTGTAAAATGCTTAGTTTTGGAACCGGCTAGATCCCATTATCAGGAACAGTACAAAACATTTTCCACAAGCAGTTCAGTACTATCTGATATAAAAATAGAAAAACCATTTATACTTTTCTAATTGCTGCCCCTGAAGATAAGATTGAGATGCTACCTAGCCGTGTCAGAACTTGGTGCAGTGTAAATGATACAATTACATTCATGCATACACCCTGAGCACAGAGTCAGCGCCTTCAGAAATATTCATGCCAATTCCTTAGGAAAGAATCATGTGATTTGGCCTTACCCACTTGGTAAAACCACTTAGTGTTCTTGGTATTGTCACCTGAGGAAAGCAGGAGTGTTGCATTGTTGAGTGGGGTCACAGATATTTCTATTTAGAACTGGTCTTGTGGATTTGTGCATGTCTCATGTTACATATTTTGGAAAGAAAGAATGTGGGAAACATATTTCAGTCACTTATAATCTTGTTATCACTGATCAAGTACTGTATTTTCCTGCGTATAAGACTACTTTCTAACACACAAAAATCTTCTCAAAAGTCGGGGGTCGTCTTATACTCCGGATCTCATTCTCCTGTAACCAGGCAGACCAGCCCATAAGGCTCTGACGAGCCTTAAATGGCTCTGAGGAGGGTCGTCTTATACGCCCAGTCGTCTTATACGCCGGAAAATACGGTACATTATGGGAAATATCTATTGTAATCTTCTCATCCTGAAGGACAGGTAGACTTGCAGCTGTTAGATATTGCACGCTGTCCCCCATTGTCGTCGTCCCCAATATTGGAAGCCTCCTAAGCTTCTTTTGCATAGAAGCTCCCTTCCTAACTGTGATAGTGTGAAGGAGTGCCAGATAATCTATCATGTTGGAGAAAAGTGGTGCAAATTATTTCTTTCCTCAAAGCAATACTGTGTGCATCCTAAATTATCTGAATAGTTGGGAGCAGAAACTATTGTATTGAGGAGAAAGAGTACAAGGAAAATTCCTTCTGCTACAGGATTGGGGTGGGTAGATGGTCAAATTTTCTGTCTACTTTCCCTGACCTTTTGTGTGGGCTTTTCCAAAATCATACATTCTGATACCAGTATTTCTGATACTAGTACTGGTATTTACCAGTAGCAGCAAATAGTTTCTTAACCATAATATAACTCAGTTGGGGGGCCTTGCTATTCACCATCTTACTTCCATTTTGCAGGAAGTCAAGAAGAACGAGGACTCCTTGCTTGGAGAAAAGATTATAATGAAGAGTCTGATGGCACTGTGAATAACCTCCACATTTATGATCTTCCATTTGGAATAGGTTCCACGTTCTGTGTTGCTAACTGGTTTAAATATCTTCCAGTGTGCCCTAAGCAGCTAGCTACCCAAGATGCAAAGGAACAGAAGAGTAACAAAGTTGATTTTGAAAGGAACTCTGTTAATGATATTAACACAAAGGTTTAAATCTGTACCAGAAAGTGGGGGGGGGGGGGGAACGACCCGATTTCCTAAGCTTCTGAAAAATCATCTTCCTTTTTGTGGCTTTCGTAGCCTTTGAGTTGTGTGTGGCTCAAGACTAATGTCCAAAAAACAGTTCCATTATTTCCTCTTCCACCCACCCCCTGGCATCATTTCAGAAAATCATTTAGTTTAACAATAAAAGTTAAAAAAAAGAAGAAAATCATTTAGTTAAGGAATGGAAAGTACAGGTGTGGATCATGAGAAAGAATTTTGGAAAACTGTTGCCCAGAAAATCGTGGGAAGATGAATCAACTAGCCTTGTGGTGCAACCGGAACAGTCTTGAACTAAACACACTGAAAACCATAAAAATGGTGATAGATTTTAGGAGAAACCCTCCTATTCTCCACCTCTTACAATACTAGACGTCACAGTATCAACAGTAGAGACCTTCGAGTTTCTAGGTTCTATCATATCTCAAGACTTAAAATGGACACCTAACATCCAAAACAACATCAAAAAAGCACAACAAAGAATGTTCTTTCTGCGCCAACTCAGAAAGCTCAAACTGTCCAAAGAGCCGCTGATTCAGTTCTACAAAGGAATTATTGAGTCTGTCATCTGCACCTCTATAACTTTGGTTTGGTTCTGCAACCCAACAAGACAGGTACAAACTTCAGAGGATAATTAGAACTGCAGAAAAAACAATTGCTACCAACCTGCCTTCCACTGAGGACCTGTATACTGCACAAGTCAAAAAGAAGGCTGAGAAAGTATCTACAGATTCCTTGCATCCTGGACATAAATTGTTTCAACTTCTACCCCAGTGATGGCTAAACTTTTCAGCACTGAATGCAAAAACTAGAGCACGCACACTGGAGCGCTGGAGCTCCAGAACCCGAAAGAGAGCAGCTGGCCGGTGCACATGCACGCAGTGGCCAACTGCTCTTCCGGGTTCCATCATGTGCATGGTGTGACAGCTGGTCTGGCCTGCATGGGCACTGGCCAGTTGCTCTCTTCTGGGTTCTGGCGTGCGCATGCGCACCAGAAAACTGATCTTCACGCCTGCTGGCCGGCGCACATGTGCACGCCGGATCCCAGAAGAGAGCAGCTGACTGGTGCACATGTCCACAGAGACAGCTCTGCATACCAGAACAAACAGACACAAGGACAGTTTTTTCCTGAATGCCATCCATCTGCTAAACAATTAATTCCCACAACACTGTCAAACTATTTACTAAGACTGTATTACTATTCTTCTCATCCTTCCTATTACCTATCTCCTCCCACTTATGATTGCTTGTATTTTTACGAGTTATATTGTTCTGTTTCGTAGTATGATTTGATTGCTTATTAGTAACCTATGACTATCACTAAGTGTTGTATCTTATGATTCTTAATGAATGTATTTTTTATTTTTTCTCCTTCTATGTACACTGAGAGCATATGCATCAAAGACAAATTCCTTGTGTGTCCAATTACACTTGGCCAATAAAGAATTCAATTCAATTCAATTCCTGTTCCTGTTCCTGTTCCTATTCCTATTCTGTTCCAAAAGCATCAGGCTAAGGTTTCAATAAATACAGCCTCAAACTTTATCTCAGCTGAACCGATTGGATACAATTGATCAAACCCTAAATTTGTATGCTTTGTACTTTTGGTGTTCCCCTATTTTTTTAATCACAAGAATGGTTAAGTTTATAAAAGCTCTGGAGGATAGTAAAGATGTAAATCGTCACATGACGACAGGATGTTGCGTATGGCCATAAATCAGGGCTGATTGCCAAGCACCCAAAATGCATCTATGTGATTGTGGGGGGTGGGGGTGGGGGGCCATCAGAATTTATGTACCTTTTGAGGGGTAGGGGGTGTCCTTTGTAACATCAAACATTTGCTAACTGACCAATCATAAGTTGAGGGCTATCTGTACTTTACCCAGATAAATATATGTTTGTATAATGTTGTGTCTTATTTTAAACTGTACCCAAAGAAAAATATTAGTAATATGTCATGCATGAGGAAATGCTTTTGATCATTCCCTTGGGGGGTAGGCCATTTTGGTTTACTAATAAGCCCTATTTCATGCTGACAGTTATTTCCTATGTTCTGATTTCTGGACGATTTGCACTGATGACTTGTTCGTGATTGTTTGCATATCATATTTAGGGTTTGCATTAGTAAATATGTGTAACTGTTTATAGACTCAAAGTAAGGAAACGGAATATGGGATAATTTTGAATACTTTTTTCAGTTAGTATTTTAATTCCACTTTTTGCATAAATAATAGCCTCCCAACATTTCCACTAACCAAGGGGTGTCAAACTCAAGTCATCATGGTGGCGTCACATATTGGGACCCGCCCCCCCGCCCGCTAAACCGGGCATGGCTGTGGCCAGTGTGTGATGCATCTGGCCCGAGGGGTCGGGAGTTTGACAACCCTGCTCTAACCAGTTAAGAATCTTTTCATTCCTGCTTTTGGAAATTTTCCTCATTCTTTCTTGCATAATTCCAAGTTCACAAATATTCTCAGGCCCCTCATTGTCGACATTTAATTCTGAAGACTATGAAAGTCATACCGGAATGTTTAGCTTTCTTTTCTGTACATACTTCGTAATTAATTTGGAGGTAGTTTAGATTGCCTTGCCAAGATAGGTGGCCCCGTTTCAGTTTCTTTTCTGAGATTAACTTCCAGATGTTTATATAGAGTTGAAACCATTCTTCATTCCACCTGCACAATACTGCATGTGCCACTGATTGCCATCTAACCTGAAAATGTAAGAGACCTCTGTGCTTCATGGTTAGCAAGGTGTCCATTTCTTCACATGCTTCACTCCTTTTTTTCCAAATGCATCTTGTGTGATTGTAACCAGACAGTTCAATGTTTGTTGCAAAACTTTTCAGGCTTATTGAAGTTCATACTTTGGACAAGGGTTTGGGAGATGAGTTTCGCTTACAGTAACTCTTGTAACTGCTTGTACAGCAGATCATTGCTGTACAAGGGAAGCTCTGATGTGGATATCTTCTCTATTAAGTGCAAATAGTTGCACATAAAAAGTGACTGATGATTGTCTCTTAGTTTATAACCAAAAAGCAAGGTTTTCATAGACAGGCATAGTTAGATTTATTGAAAAAAAGGAATTAGGTTACAGAAAATTTAGCAACCGAGTACACTGACTTTAGTACCCAATTTATCTTTTAAGTTCGTTAGGGTGGAGATGGGTTACTAGTGTTTTTGCCTTTTTCTTGATAAAGGAAGAATGTACAGAAATTCAGCGTTTATAATATTTTTCAAATCACCACTCTCTTTCCCAGGGCCTTGAAGCCTATTTGCATTAGGCTTCAAGGTTGTTGAAGCCCGTTTTCAAATGTTCAGAATGTTGTGTTTTAATTTTTTGTCTATGGAGAGTCTCAATCATCCAGATCATGGTTGTCCCACGGGTGCTTTTTCCAAAGAAGTTTGTTTTCTTTTCTTTGAAAATGTTTTGCTTCTCATGCAAAAAGCTTCTTCATTTAGCTTCAGTTTTGTACAGATTGTATCTGTATTCTCCACCTAGTCATTAACTGAAAGATACAATTTGATTTTAACTGTTGCATGGAACAGCAGTTGGTAAGAGTACTGCATCACCCTGGCCCTATTCCAGTATTTTAACCATTATACTACACTGGTTTTATTGTGATTTTTCCTTGAGATGATGGCACAAGTACAGAAAGCATCTACATTTCAAAGAGGCTTTTACTTATCTGGGGCCTTGCTTGCTGGGAATTCTGGGAATGTGTTCTAACATATCTAAAGGCACTATCTTGAGAGAAAGCTGTTTTCATTAATGAACAATTGGTATCACAAGCAGTTTACCCTTAGTTTTTAACTTTAACTATAGGATGTGAGAAGACTGTGACTTGACACTTGGCAACACTGAAGACATATATTTAAAAAAGAACTTTATGAATGTTAAACTTTGATACACGTAAAATAACTGCTGAGAAACTGCAAAGCCAACATAAACAAAACTGTTTGTAACATGATGTATGATGTATGATGAGAAATTGTAGTAACGATTCCCGTGGTAATGCTTCTTTTTCCTTTTTTAAGGAAAGTGGGGAAATGTTAAACAGCAGCTAAATTTCTGCACTTAATGCAAACATGTTACAAATCATCATCAAATGTCTCCGTGCATCTCAACATCACAGTCTCGTAGTCTAACTGAAGAATTTCTTCCTGCCAAAAATAAAGGTGGGGAGAAAAATAATTAAAGTTCTGTTAGGAGCTGGACTATTTTGGGAGTTAATGAATAAACATCTCATAGCAAGTTTAAATGACCCACAGAACAATTTTTACTTGTGTTTTTGAGCTTACTTGTGTTTTTACATAAATGCAGCATGACATTGTGACAGATGCTAATCAGAGTCTGCTGATTTATGGATGTGAATGCTGTCTCTTCAGCTGGTTTCCTTACCAGGAGGGCTGGCTATGTCATAGTTCAAAAATACAGCAAGTCAAGTCTACTAAATTTAAATCAAGATGTACAAAAAACATTGCACAATAATAATGCGATAAAAAAAGTTATCCAAATATTATTTTGAACACAAAATCCCAGTCTCACTCTGTATCTCACATTAGAAAGCGGCTCTAATCCAAAAGTGTACTTTTTAAAAGTGAAAATTAAAGAACATTTAGGAAGAAGGTTAAAGAAAGTTTAGTTTCAAAAATCAACTTCTCCCTGTTGCAGAAGTTTTGATTTGTGGGTCAGAAAGCAAATATACAAACACAGTCAAATTTACAGAGAACTGATTCTCTTAGGCACTTGCTTTTGAATATGGTTCTTGGTATCTGATGTAATTTCTGGTTTTTGGTTTTTGTTTTGCTAAGTGCAGTGTTCAGAATTATAGAACTCAGTTAATGGGAAACTCATATATTAACATTCTAAAAATATTTTAAAAGAATTTAGAAAAGATACCGTGTTTCCACAAAACTAAGACGTGTCCCGATAATAAGTCCAATTGGGCTTTCAAGCACATCCACTAAGATAAGCCCTCCCCCCCAAAATAAGCCCTCCCTTAGACACATGTGCGGGGGGGGGGAAGGGAGGGGGAACATCAGAGTCGCTGCCGCCCGAGATCAGCAGGCCAGATTCGGTGAGCCAGACGCACCACTGCCACATGGGATATCCCAAACAGAATATACAGCTAGAGAAAAGGTCTAGGAATAAGATGTAGAACTTTGGGATGATACAAAGATCAATGGCTGTCTTGCCTTAAACCCATGGCTGAGTAAGGCACGTTTCCCCACCAATAAAACAGATTACTACAAATTTGTAGTCTCCCAGAGATTAAAAGAAACACAGACAACAAACATATCAATTTCCTCAAACAATATTGTGAGAACAGTCAAGCCAAAGTCAAACCCAATGTAACATAAAATAAGCAATGATGCGGAAGTGCCCCAAATATCGATTCAGTCTTGTCCCTATTAGCCAATACCTTTGGAAGTTCATAAATTTAATCCAACGGATACACAAATCTTGTTCTATTTTTCTGGGGTTTTTTTCAAAATTAATTTCCTAGAGAAGTAACGGTCTAAAGGACCAGTCTAGGGACAGATTATCCTGGAGAAGATCTACCTTTATGTTCAGTGTTCAGTATGAGCTGATACTAACTTAATGAATGTAATAAATCAGTATTAATTTTCAACATATTTATAAATGGATTTGTTCTCCCCACTCCAGTTATGTTTGTACAAATCAAGGGGCTCCAACTGGGTTCTAAAATACATGCTTATCAAATACCACAGCCAGCCGTCATGAAAATCATTACCTATACTTAACACTAATTGCACATTAGTATGTTGGATAAAGAAATTTATATTTTTAAAAAATGAAAAGCTAGGTCAATTTCACTTTGAAAGTTAACATACCTGCTTTAATACTTTTCATGCCATTTCTGATTTTATAAATCTATGACTCTTCATGACAGTTACCTTTTTTTCATTATCCAAAAATTATGCTCTAAATCATTTTCTGAATGTTCCAGATAGTAAGAAATAATAAAATAATAATAAGATTAACCATTACATTTACCCAATATGTTTCAAATCTGTGAAACATTAGAATTGTTTTACAGAGAGTATGCCAGCGAAATGAGCTGTTTAGATTCCTTGTTTCAACATTAACAAAATGTGCGCCAAATGTTTTGCATCAAGAATCTAGAAAAGCTGTAAAAAAAGTGTGAAGGCCATCCCTTTATTGTGGTATTTCTCTTCCACCTCATTAAAGGAAGATGAAATGTTCGAACCCGAAACTAGAGGGCACAAGGAAGATAGGTGGTTATTTTGTGATCCACCCTGTTTTGAAATCTACTTACATAATTCTTATGGGAAGGTAGAAATTAGGTAGCATTTGATAGCAATCAGACACAGACAGATGAAAAGCAATTTATTTGCATATGATAATAAATTACATTTAAAAGAGAGAAAACAGGATAACTAGCTTTTAGCTGTGCAAAATAAAAATACTTCAGCAGATTATTAATAAACAAAATTGTATTTAAAATATGTAAGAGTCTGGCAATATTAAACACACTTATTGGATATGAAGTTCAGAGTTATTTTGTGGGCTAAATTCACTTGCTTAGAAATAGTGCTGATTAATTTTTTAGGTAAAAGTGACAAGAAATTAAACAATATTGCTGTACCATTTTTTTTATAAAAGAAATTGTGTTTACTTTGTGCTCCTACACTCTCTATTTATTGCTAATAATTGTTCATTATTGCTCTACATGAAGCTGCCTTTGAAGACCACCCAGAAGTCATAAATGATTCAGAATGCAGTACCACGGGTAGATGTAAGTTTATTGTGGCCATGTGATATTTCTGCCTTACCAGCAGCATGGTTTCCAGTATGTTTTTGGTTGCAGTTCAGAGTGCCTGATTATCACCTATGAAGCCTTTTTAGGACATAGGATTGTGTAGTTTGTGGGATATCTGTTCCCAAAAAAATATCTATCCATTCCACACACTTAAATAAAATGCACACGTACAGGAGCCCTTCCTTAAATAATGTCATCTTAGGAGTCCCAGGTGTGTCAGAGGCCCATAAAACCTAATCAAATGGCACATATTTAGGCATCAAGTGCCAATTGCTGTAAACCACAGTATTGTACCTCTACTTTTTCTCCTTACTAAATACCTTCGTTTACACAATTTTGCTTCCCTTCATTTCTTGTGGTTTTCCACATGAACAATGTGCCTTAAAACAGGGGTGTCAAACTCATGTTGTCACAGTAGCGTCACATGACATATCGGGATTTCCCCCCCCTTTCATTAAACTGGGTGTAGGCGTGGCCAGCGCGTGACGCATCTGGCCTGCGGGCTGGGAGTTTGACAGCCCTGCCTTAAAAAATCCAGGGATTGAGTATTTTATCAATGAAATACATATGTGACATGATCTTCAACAATTACAAACAAATTTTAGTTTTTTATGCTACTTAAGGAAACCCCATTTCCCCTCAAATGCTGAGTTTAATTATGCTACAATTCTCCAGAGATTTAAGAAGGGTCTCAAGTTACAATTCAAGGAATACTGAGAGAAAATAAATGTTGCTGTAGATGGTGGCAGAACGTGGCTGATGTTTTTTTAGGTTTGGGAGATAAGCAGGTTTTATGTTGGTTAGTACTTGGGTAAGAGATTACCAGGAGATTTCAAGGTTCTAGGCTAGGTTCAAGGTTCAAGGTTCTAGGCTAAAATGGGGAGGGGGAGGGGGAGGGGGGGAATCCCAGAACATGATAGTAAATCATTTCATTACTATTGCCAAGAAAACTGCATAGCCATATACATGTAATTTCCAAACCTAATCCTAACTCAAGGGCAATTTCGGTTGAAAATGGTTACCACATGAGTATCTGAGAAATGACATAATTATGGGACTCTGAAAGTAGATTTAAAGTGATTTATCATCACTGTGCATTAGTCACTTTCAACTTTTCCCAACTGCTTCAATGTCTTTGTGACAGAGCTTGTCCTTCCACAACGTAAGAAATGATCCTAACAAAGCTTGTTTCAAGCACATTGTAAAATCCTACCTGTGATGGTTGTGTGCTAGCAAAAAACAGGTTTTTCAAGAAGCTGATGATCTGCAAGTAGAGGCGATGATTATCCTCTTGACTATCTGAAGCACAGACTGTGAATGCTGAGCTGCAAACAAAATAATCCATTGAGGTTCCACATCAATTGTGTGGAAGAGAAAGCAAGCCTTTACCTTAAGAAAATGCATATAAAAGCCTGTATGATTACAGGTTTGATTGAAAGGAAATTCACACAATTTTCTAGCTTGGCTTTCATTGTGGTGCCAGTACTAATGGAAAACTGTGATTCCTGAAATTGGGCTGCTCCCAAAGAGTTCCTTTGGGGTGCCACCTGAGCAGGTCTGCATCACTGCTCCCTCAGCCTGCCATGGCAGTTTGCAACTGATGGCAGACAAAAGCCACAATCAACATATTGCTAGCTCAGTAATTTGTAGTTTTTTGTCTCTTCATAAGGATAATCAAATGGATATTCATAAGGATAACCTCTGTATATGGTCAGCTAATCAACCTTTGACACTCAACACCTTTGGGGGACGTCAGCAACTGGTCAAGCAGTTTGTCCATTAAAGGAAATAAAAATGGCTGTTGGAGCTGGAGGATTCACAGCAAAAAGAGGACTGAGGGGCAGAGAGGAAATAGCAAAGGAAATAGCAATACCACTAGCAATAGCACTTAGACTTATATACCATTTCACAGTGCTTTGTAGCCTCTCTAAGATGTTTACAGAGTCATCATATTACTCCCAACAATCTGGTTCCTCATTTTACCGACCTTGGAAGGATGGAAGGCTAAATCAGGATTGAGCCAGTCAGGATTGAACCCCTGGCAATGGGCAGAATCAGCCTGCAATACTGTATTCTAACCACAGCGCCACCAAGGCAACTTGTGGAACCAGCTGGAACATGTGATTTTAGGCTGCCTTCCCCATGAGCATTCATGTGCCATATATTGTCTGCATGTGGAGTCTTTGAGGCAGAATATTACACAGCATAACTTCTACAATAGAACACCAGAAAACCTTTTTCAGTTACCCAGCTGACTTGAAAAACAGGCAAAAATATAAGAACATGAGAACTGGGATCAGGAAGTGTTGTGGCAGGGTCAGGAGACTATGTGAATATGGCCTGAAGTTGACCAAGGCAATGAATAGCCTGAATATATAGGAACAAATAATTATTCTGACCTAGTTAAAGATTCCAAATCTTTTTTCTCTATAGTTCTTCCTGTCAGCTCTATCCCAGTAATGCAATATTCTCCAAATCAGAGCCCCTTGTGTGTACTGCTTGTATGTCCTTAGCACTGAACTTTTACACACCAAACATTGTAGTACTGGAGCAGGAGTGGGTTCTACTTATCTTTACTACTGGTTTGCAATGGGGCTGTGCGCGCATTCTCAGTTCACTCATGCGCGTGCTCTTCTGCACATGCACAGAGGCTTCTGATGACGTCAGGGTCAGTGCCGGTTTTACTACTGGTTCTAAAGAACCAGTCTGAACCGGGGGCAATCCACTACTGCACTGGTGATCATGGGCTAGTTATGGTCTCATAAGAACATCTATTCTTGCACCTCAACAATAACATTTAAGAGGAAGTCAGTGAACACTTACAGTATTTTGCAAAAGACTGCCCGTTTTTTAGTTAGTCACACTACTTGCTTCCAAACCAGTTCTATAAAATTATAACTTTCACACCATCCCCGTTCTAGAAAAACACATCTCCTAGATTATGTATCATTCTCTCATTTATGGTCACTTGATTAGACAGTGCTTGAATTTCAACCTGATAGGTAAACAGGCAAATGCTATAGGCACTAATTACTGTATTATTGTTCCAGAAGAGTAACTTGTTACTGTTCTTTCTCTTCTAGTCTGCCTGATATAACAACGTAGCAATTTATCTAGTTAAAACCATTACCTTTGACTGGATATTTCTTGTACTTCATTCCTATCAAGGAAACTAGTGGCCACATCAAAAGCATCTTCAAAGAGGATCTAAAAGAGAAAGCATCCTGGACATTACATCCAAAAGCATCATCTAAAAAATCTCTTTTTAAATTCCTGCTGTTGATTAGCATTTATTCTAGTGATTCCTAAATAAGTAAGGAGTGCGGCACTTGGTTATTTTAAGATGAAACTGGTTGGTATGCATAATTGTTATCCACTAATTTTTCAGCACCCAAGTTTAAAAAACAGTTAATGACTGTTTTAGCCAACACCATTTATTTTTATGGTTTATATTTTAGGATGATTTCTAATTATTAAGGAGGCTACAGTTTATTAATCTCTATTTGATGTTTTCACTGAGCTTGGTTGTAATTAAGATTGTCCAAGAACAATCTAACAGTGTAAGGGAATAACTAAATTACTCTCAGCCTCCTTACTAGATGTTGTTCTTTTTCTGAAACTGCAGTTTATAGTGAAACACCACAAATACTGCTTTGCTAGTGTAACAGGAAAAGGCACTGTCAAAACATCTTAGGGCTTAAGACATTAGGACAGGAATTAGTTTCTCTGGAACCTATTGAATTAAAAATAATCATATCCTTCCCCAATGCCTATTATCTGCCATGGATTTAGTGGAGAAACCCACATAAATACTAGTTGATAAATGAGGCTTTGTAGTTTTTCCACCTAATCTACCAATCACATATCTCATCCGGTACCTAACAACATGTTTTGGTTTTCACTAACATGAGCTAAGTGGTGAATAAAGCAATGACGTGGCATGAGTTTACATTCTGAAAATACCAAATGTGATTGTGCTGTAATTAAGATTATTATATTACATAGGTTATATTGGTTACAATTTTATTTAGAGGAATTCTTTTTTAAAAAATTGGAGCTATTTTTTGAACAATTTCTGAACATTGTCAAGATCTATACTTATTGCTAATTTAGCCATAGTATTTCCTAGTGTTTTTATTAATGATTATACTGTCCTCCCTTTTATTACTGAAGAAATACAGAGACTCAGCAATTTTAAATATTAGAACTATACACTTAACTAACTGTTCAACTATAATCGTAGAAGACACCAATTCTCACCTCCTCCGGTGTGGATGCCACTGAACCGCTGGCTTCCTGACTATTGGTTCCACTGTCCCTCATACTGCTCTCATCAGTACAGGCAGGTTCTTGAGAAGCTGTCTTGATCTCAGAGATGAAGTTCTGTCTTTGACTACAGTACTGCAAAACACTGTCCTTCCTGTCTTCTGGGAGTCCCTGCCACAGATGGGAAACAGCTGTGGAGACCACAGGGAGCATAACTTCTTCTGGGCTTACAACTGCATTATCAACCAGCAAGTCTACAGTCTGCTTGTAAAAATACAAGTACCTGGAATGAAACAGGAAAGGAGACATCTCTCACAATATCTTCTGGATGGCATCTAACAGGCACAGAGCAATAAGCCGACTACACTGTGGGCATCACTGAATTGAAATGGATCAGAATTGGGCACATTCATTCAAAAGATCATACCGTTTGCTGCTCAGAACACGAAAACAAAGAAGGGGTGCCATTGTTTTTATTATCATGAAGAGTGTACAAAGACAATGCTTTGGTACAATGTAGTTAAATAGATTTCATGAACTCTCTAATATGAGGGTTATTTTAATTTTGGCCCAACTTCTGATACAGAAAAAGTTGACAAATTTTATGGTCAAATTCTATCTGAAATTGACAGAATATGCTGCTTATGATTGAAAAGTGGAATTCTAAAGCTGGAAACAGTAAAGAGAACATTTAGTTGGACTATATGGCCTAGGGAACTTCAACAGATCAAATATTTGCTACATTATTGGCATAAATAGATGAAAGAGTTCAGTTACGAAAACAAAGGTTGGTTAAGGACTCTTTGCTCATGTGCAAGTTCCAAGACAGGGATAAAACAGAAGAAAACCAACCAGTTTCCACAATACAATATGGAACACTGTATACCCACCATTTTCAAGGAGAACTTTGAAGTCCTGAACCTTATTGATGGGACCCAGAGGAACTGTGGAATGAAATCAAATAAGTTGTTAATAAAAAGTGTGAAAAGAGAATATCTATGATTAAGAAATAGAAGAAACCGAACTAGATGTTTGAAACCGACAGTAGAAATTTTTGAAAAGAGAAGGCAACAACCAAGAAAGACAAAACTTTCTGGAAGGCTCTAATTAAAAATTTCCATGGCCTAGAGAAGGAATAGTATTATAATATTTATAAAGACATCAAAGATGGAAACAGACATGGAAAACCAAAGAAAGTCTTCCAGAAGATTGATTAAACTAGAAAGAGGGTCTAACGTCTAATTGATTTACTAAAGATGTCAACTGACAGATTCAAAGAAATCAAACTTATAAGGAAGGAATATGTTGAAATTCTGTACAATACAGATGTCAACATCCAACACAATTTAGAAGATATTCCCTACTTACATAATCTTTTAATACTAGAATACCAAATTAAATCAACACTCATTTCTAAATAGGAAAGCTATAAGAACTGATGGAATATCTTCAAAAATATGGCAAGAAATGAAGAAGAATCAGTAAAAGTTCTAATTGAACTATGCTAGAAATGTGGCAAACACAATGGCCAACTGGTAGGATGATGTCATGCTACATATCAGTACCAAATAAAAGATATTTAAGAGATTGTACAACTGCTATACAATAAGTAACTGTAATTTGATATGCTAGCAAAATAAAATTTAGGATCATCCAACACGAATTAGAGCCTTACTCAGTTGTTCAAATTGGTTTTAGAAGAGGGAGATATTATTGTAGATGTATTTTAGAAAAATAAGAATAAAGAATACCCCCACAATGTACAGTTCATTGACTATAGAAGACTTTTGACTGTGTCAATCATATCAACCTGTTAATTGTCTTTAGAAAAATGGGATTAACAGAACATCTCACTATCCTCATGCAAAATTTATGCACAGATCAGGATGCCACAGAAAATGATAAAACAGACTGGCTCCAGTTGGCAATAGAATAAGATAAGGCTATATATTATTTCCTTATTTGAAAATATAATGAGAGAAGCTGCATTAGAAGATGTGCGCAGTTTTAAAATTGAAGAAATAACCTGCACTATACTGAAGCGACTAACCTGATATTTATTAAATTTATATGCCGCCTATTTCACTGTCACAGGGCCTCTGGGTGGCTTACATAATGGTAAAAAGATAGTATAAAATGAATATGCCTGTATGTTGATTAATAATCAATTATTTTCAATGTTTCAACCCAAATACTAGAGGTCACAAATACTAGAGGCCTGACAAGGAAGATCTTAATAGAGCTTAATAGCTTAACTACGGAAAATAAAGTGTAAGAGAACAAAACTGATGATAATGATCAAATAATTTGGAAAATTAATTTTCTATCTAGGGTGCCTGACAAGGCAATATCTGCAGAAAATTGTTACCCAATAATCACATCCTTAATTAAACCACTTAATATTCTATGTTAACATTTTCTGTTGCTAATGTTCCGCAGCAAAGGAATAAAAGGACAAGAAAATGGTACTGTCTGCTTTTATCATAATCGACATTCAAGAGGTTGCTTTCTAAAACATTTCATGGAAGGAGAAAATCAAGTTAACTCTTGCTGTAAATTGAGTTCCTGTTTTAAACACGAAGTTTGTACTGCCATTTCTTATATTTGCTATTCATGGAAACAACCAGCTTGCCACTTAAAATCAAACTCAAATGTTAAACACACATACCTTACAACCACGATTTTTACAGAATATAATATAATTATGATGAGACCTCACAAAATGAATATATCCAAAATAAAATCCAGAACTGCCAGCATTTATTTTTCATAAAATTCTAAAGTATTTCAAACCAATAGCTGAAAATGTAAATGATCTGCAACATTTAGTATTAATGCTAAAGGAGCACAGTACAACAATTGGGATAATAATAGTTTATTACATTTATATGCCACTAGACTTCCAGCAGCTTTGGAGGGGGTATTCAAATGAAACATTAACAAGAGAAACAAGAAAAGACAAAAGATACAAATGAACAGTAAAAATGGTAAATGTGACAAGAACCAGATAGGAACAGAAGGAAACAAACCCACTTAATGCAACGAAGCTTCATTCGTCCTTGTTAAAGGCCTAGAGCTGGGCCTTTAAGGCCCTTTGAAACATCATCAGGGTGTAGTCTGTTTGGCTCTTGAGAGGAATTGTATCCCAGAAGGTGCGCACTGCTATGGAAGAGTCATGCTTCTGGATCCCAACAGATGGTCTTGTTTAAAAAACATGCTAAACAGAGAAAGCCAACCAAGCCAGATCAAATCAGCTGGGCAGATACTATGGGTAACAAGCACTCCCTCAAATTATCAGACCTTATGCTAGATAGGGTTTTATAGATAGTGACCAGCACAGTGAATCACAGCCACAGGTAAACTGGCAGGCAGTGCAACACACAAAGCAAAAGTATTGCATCTCATAACAAGATATGACTACCATTGCCTACACCACTGCATTCTGTACCAACTGAAACTTTTGGGTGGCCTTTAAGGGCATCCCAACGTAGAATATATTGCAGTTAAATTGTGACATTGGGTGATTGTCTGATGAGACCCTGATCTAGGAAAAGGCTAACAGGAGCTGTGACTTCAGGAATATCCCCAAATTGCTTACCATTTGTCAGTTCTCTCAGGAAAACCAGACAGGAAACATGACCTCATAAACTAATTCTACTTTATTGTAAAGCTACACTAACAGAATCTTGAAAATCTGAAAGTACAAATCTTCTACAATCGTTTTGCAGCCTGATCACTTAGGGTGGGTCCTCCTTGTTTCTTTCTCTATTTAACTAAGGGGTTTTTCGCTCTTGTGTCTGATTGTTCCCTAGGATGCATCTCTTTTCCCTGCCTGTCACATACACTTACATCTAATCCAGCCAAGAATATTCAAGATCTGGGCTGCTCAAAGATCCCCCACCCCACCCCCATTCAGTCTTTGTAGACCTGATTTGGAGATGGTTCTTCCCCATCCAAACACAGACAGCCTCCAGGCACTGGCACGTAACCTTGAAACTGTCACTTGGCCAGCCCAAAAACAAATGATAATAGACTAAGATTAAATACAAAAAAATGACCAAACTAATAACAATAGGCACAGCTATCAACTGACAATAAAACTGAAATGGAGGATAGCTTCTGGTTTTTGGGATTGACTACTAACAGTAAAACAACTAGAAATATATTATGGTAAGTGGCACCTGACAAGGCAACAATGAAAGTCTGGAAACGATATTCAGAGGCCTGATCACCATCTCTTTCTTCCCCAACATCTACATTTACTGTGACCTATAAAGATTAGAATTATAATGACAATAGTTGTTCTTGTGATACTCTATGTATGCCAAATTTGTGCTAATACAGAATAAAAAGTATTGGTGCTTCTGATATTGGAAAAAACTTAATAATACCATGGATAGCTGGGAAAACAAATAAATGCATAATAGTACAATCCATAGTTCTCACTTGAAGAACAAATGGAAAGGAAAAAGAAAAGGCTGACCAACATCAAGAAGGATGGACTGTTTTTAGGATAGCAGGTAGATGTCTTTCACAAAAATCACAAAATCATCTGAAAATTGAAGATAAGATCTTTGAGTTCATGGACCTTTACCAAATGAGGAAGGAATTCCTTTTATCTGAACTTTCTGTCATGATTCTTACTTTGCTTTCTGTTATATTATTAAGCTAATTATGATTTGTAACATGGCATTTGAGTTTATTTGATTAAGTATAACCTAAAAAAAAGGAATTAATTTCTTACATTAATCAGGAGACTAACTGTAGAATTAGAAATTAAATACAAGCAAATTCACACTAAAAGCTTGAAGAATATGAATAATTTGTATTATCATAAAAACGGTGATCATAATTGCTTTGAAAGTATCACTGTAAGAGGGAAAGAATGAGACAAGAAATCACAAAATAATTTTATAGGTCATGTATTAAAAAACAAACCCTTGTACTGATTTTTGCCATCTCTGAAAAAATAGATAGGTTAATTAAGAAATGCCTCAAGTTGTGTAACTGAAATACGTTTGCACCACCTGCTGGTCATATTCCATAATTATTCTTACAATGCTGCCCCTACTTCTCTCAGAAAAGAGTAGCTTGCTGTAAAACATATTATGCCATGTAATAGGTACACAAGGTCATTCTTTGTGATAGGCACATTTAAGAACAGCAGAAACAGAACATGTGTTTTCCAGAAGCAGTTCAGGTTAAGTAGTAATTTGCAATTTGTATCAATAAGCACTTATTTCCAGTTTATTTGGAGCTATTGTTACATCTTTCTTTTCTTTAATTTCTGCACGTTTGTTTCTGCTTTTTTCTTCCCTCATTTTTTTCTTTTTTTCCCTTCAATATTGGTTATTTGTTTTTATTCTGAATTAAAACTTTTACATATAAAAAAGTAAAGCAAATGTCACTTTGTTGACCAAGATTCTTGAATAACGTGACACAAATGAACCTTTTCACTAAGCTATACTATAGCTACAGACAAAATATATTATATTGCACTGATCAGTGCAATTGTGCAGTTGGTGTAATCTTCCTCTGCTACACAAGAAACAAAATATAAGGTAATCTCTTATAGGATAATATTCTTCCATTATTTAAAGGCTGTGATGTGAAATGTAACATCTACTTACTTTCTTCTATCCTGCAGTTACTAAAAACAATTAAATGTCTTCATTCATTCAGATATAGATTAACTCGAGCAGTTTAACCCTATATAACTTTATTAGTTGAACCAATTCAAAAGGAGAAATATCATATTTCTTCATGTACCGTTCAAACTCCATGAGATCAGGAGAAGAGGTAGTTGACGACTGTGTTAGTCTTTGACTTACATCTTCTTCTACAATTGGTTTCTCATGTTCTTGGATCACGTACCAGACCGTGGTGCCATTTTGACTCAAAACATCTGAAGAGTGTACGACGCTACAAAATAAATGGAGGGATTACATAAATCCATTTTTTTTTGTCATGAACACGTATTGGGAAGTCAGCAAATTTTGTTTGGCATTAATTATGCTGCAAGAAAAACACTAGGCTACAGAAACCATATGGGGAAGCCATATAAACAAAGAGAATAAAGAGAAACAAGGATAAAAAAGTGGGATTGAGATTCGTGTTAAAAATCCCACTTTCAAAATCTCTACTTCACACTAATTTTCCTTGTTGTTTCTGCAACTCAGTAAAGACTACAAGTCCATGCAAATTTCATAGGATAGGAATGTAATTATTTTCTGAATAATTACAGGCTTATTTGGAATATTTAAAAGGGATGCTTTCAGAAAGTTTAAATTTTGTAACCTATGATTGTTGAAATACATCTTGACATATTCTTCCTTTACATCTTCCAAACTGGATGGATTGCCGTCTTCCAGATTTAAAATTTCTGTTGGCAACAGAAATAACATCTATTACTAATAGGCATATTTTGAAATTTGAATATAATCAAATGCATTTGAAAAAAGTATTGTAGGAAAATGTTTTTAAAAAATAGATTATTATCTTTATTATTGGTTATTTGTACTGTTGCCTCTACTAATATTAATATTGTGTTGCTGCCCAAACAATATACAATACATGAAGTATCTGTCAATAAAATAATCCAAACTTATAATTTCAACAGATACAACAAAATGAAAACAGATAATATAATAGCAACAAACATTACATAAGCGACAAGACAGAAAGTTGGATAATGATAGTTCACCTAGCTCTATTTTCGGAGGGGCTATAGCTCATTGATGGAGCACAGATGTTCTCTGAAGAACTTTCAGTTCCCCATATTTTCAGCTAAGACCACCTGGTAACAGGTGATGCAAAAGCCAATCACAGTGTGTGATGCTTGAATAGATAAACAAATCACTCATAAATAGCAGCTTGAAGAATTAGAAAATTAAGCTGGAAAATGATGAGATGAGCAATGAATGTCATAATGGAAAAAGGAAGTGAATAGATTTCTCTCATCCAAATATAACAATACAGTTGTATTTAATAAAACATATTTGACAATGGGAGAAATAGATATTTTATTTCAGCCCAAACTAGGAATATAAAAAGAAACCATTACAAACACAACAACAAACAACAAAATGCACAAAAAAACAGAGCAGCAAAATTGGACTTAATCTATAGATCAATTTTTATATCACTCTTCCTTTCTTGGTAAGCACAAATTTTGACAAATTTTGCCACCTTATAATATTGTCTGGATTTGAATCATATAAAAGAAGAAAAATGTGTGTCTGATCCTATTTGTTAAAATGGGGAACAATTTAACAAATATAGGATAACAGCTACAGATAACAAATATAGGATAGTTTTTAAATGTTTTTAGTATTTTAATTGTAAAATATTTTTTAATTGCAAGCTGCTCAGAGTCATTGACTGAGATAGACTGTGATAGAAATTGACTGACTGACTGACTGAGCGAATGAATGAATGACATTGCCCTTCAGAATTGTCCATTCCTCGGAACAGATATTTTGATGCTTCCTTTTTTTGGCTTGGTTAAATATACATTTATATTAAGTTCAGCACCTATTTAATTTTAGTTGATCCAAAAAAGACTAAAGAGGATTCTTCAGATTAGTATTTGGGTAGGAGACCACAAAAAAAATCTCAAGACCATAGATTAATTTTTTTAATTTATTTAATTTATATGGCCACTCATGTCACAAGAAAGGGCTTTGGCCATGTGGAAAAAAAGTACAAAAAGTATGTCAGTCATATAAGCACACACACACGAGATTCAATCAGCAATGGAGTAGCCTCAAGATCTTATCTGTCCGAGACCCCCAAGCCTGATGACAAAGCCAGGTCTTGAGAGAACTAGATCGGAAATTCAAAGTATTTCTGGAAGAAAATAGAGCAAATCACTTTCATAATGCTGCCAAGAAAAACTCAATAGGTATGTCTGTAAAGCTCCCCATAGTGAGATCAAGTCAAAGAGTCTTTAACTTTTATGAATGCTCACTGAATATCAAACATGGAAAGAAATCTATGTGAAAACATTTAGAGATTAAGCACATCCTCCCCACCTTCTATTGTTGGGATTTCCTTCATAATGATCTCTTGTGCTAGTAAATATGAAATGGAAAAGTTTCATCTTCTTATGTTCCAGCCTTATACTGATTCTATAACTTTGCCACTAATCTAATTTTTTAAAAGAAGAAACAAGGACATAGCAGAGGAAAAAGATTTAGCAAGCACTTTCATATAGTACCTTTCATCTTCAACAGATTTTCCAAAGTTTGCTCCAGTTCCAGGATATAATTCTTAGCTTGGCATAAGACCTGAGACTAAACAAACAAAAACAACAACAAAGAGCTACTCGTATGCATTCTGAATAGGCTAATATTCATGTGTTCATTTAATTGGTTAGCTAATTAATTAACTGGATTTTGAGGCCAACTTTTAAACAGTTCTGAATGGTTTCCATTCCAAAGGTAAGAAACAAAAAAATTAATGCCACATTTTGAAAGAATTGTAGAATAACTGCAAGGGAGAGCTGTACAGATTTCTTGGGGTAAGGTATTCCAGTAGACAGGCCTCATGTCAGAGAAGGCATGCTTCCTAAGCCCAACAGGTGATAACATTTAATTAAAAGGACTTGGAATGTGTCCACACTACCCAATCCTACTGGGCAGGCAAATAGCTATCAGAGAGAGATAGCTTTCTCTAGCTTTTTTCAGTCTCTCAAATAAACAGGTCCTATACCCATGATGGTGAACTTATGGCACGCGTGCCCAAAGAGGCACACAAAAGTTTGCCATCACTGTCCTATACCATGAAGGGATTTATAGGTGATAAACACCACCTTGAATAACATCCAGACACATATATGCCCTGGGTTTCCTAGTCAGCCTATGGGCTGTCTGATGGGCAGCTCATGGCCTATGGAAACTGCTAAATTATAGCTCCCAACAGCCCTTTACATTGGCTACAGTCAGTTGGGGATCTGGAGGGCTGCTCTGAAAAAATGAGGTTATGAGGAGAAAAGAAAAAAAAAGTTAAAAGAGGGAAACCAGTGCTGCTTTACAGGTTTATAGATTATATTGACTGATTATTGAGGCCTGGATTCATATTTTCTATATATCAAATAACATGTGATAATATCATGGCATTAAAGGATTTCCCATGTGAAAAGCATGAAACAAGCAATCAAAATCCATGTGGGGAAAGAATAAAATGTCTTATGGCAATCAGTGCATGTAGTCCTCAAATTATGACACAATTGAGCCCAACATTTCTGTTGCTAAGTGAGTTTTGCCCCATTTTATTTTATTTTTTTGGCAAAGTTTTTTATTTTTATTTTTTATCAACATATTTAAATGTAGTGTCGTTTGTCCATTTTATGAACTTTCTTGCCACAGTTAAGTGAATCACTGCAGCTATGATGTCAGTAACAGTTGTTAAGTGAATCTGGCTTCCCTATTGATTTTGCTTGACAGAAGATTGTAAAAGTGATCACATGCAGCCGTCATAAATACATGCCAGTTGCCAAATGTGTACATTTTGATCACCTGACCATGGGGATCAGTGGTTGGTTCCTCCCAGTTCCGCTGAACCAGTAGCGGTGACATGACGTCACCGAACTGGTTCTGTCCCCCCTCCCCCCGGCGTTATTCTTACCTTTTATTTGGCCCCACCCCCAATCTATTGATGCCTCCTGAGTCCCAGCTGATTGGCTAGAAGAAAAAAACTGTTTAAACTCTTGCTGCAGGGCTTCAAAGGGCCGCCCTACAGCTGATCAGTGTTAAAATGCAGTGTGGTGGTAGACTGGTGCCTCCAAAAACAAATAGGTAGACCGGTGCAGCTCTGCAAGCCTGGTAGACCAGTACCTCTGCTAAATCCTAAAGAATTGTCACATGACCATCAAGCTATGCCCACAAAATAAGCCACACCCACAGAACTGGTAGTAAAAATTTTAGAACCCACCCCTGATGGGGATGCTGCCATGGCTGTAAGTTAAAAAATGGCCATAATTCACTTTTTTCAATGCCATTGTAATTTGGAACATTCACCAATGGTTGCAAGTTAAGGACTACCTGTATTGTCACCTACCTATACTAAATAAATCAATCAGGTAGGAGATTATCACTTGAGAAGCAATGATGCTTGAAAACAGCTTGCGAGGATAGACTACAGGTAGTCCTTGATTTATTACCACAATTGAGCCCAAACTTTCTGTTGTTAAGTGAGACATTTGTTAATTGAGTTTTGCCCCATTTTACGACCTTTCTTCATACTGTTGTTAAGTGTCCCGTGAATCCCTGAAGTTGATAAGTTAGTAACATGGCTTTTAAGTGAATCTGGCTTCCCCATTGATTTTGCTTGTCAGAAGGTTGTAAAAGAGGATCTAATGACCCTAGGACACAACAATGGTCATAAGTATGAACCAGCTGCCAAGTGTCTGAATTTTGATCATGTGATCGTGAGGATGCTACAAAGGTTATAAGTGTGAAAAATGGTCATGTCACTTTTTTCTGTGCTGTTGTAACTTCAAACAGTTAATCGAACCATTATAAGTCAAGGACTCCCTGTATTTATAGCATTCCTGTATAAAAGACCTGAGCTGCTTTAATATGTATTTAATTTTTCAAGAAAACCTAATTCTATGGGAAGATACTTTTATCAGAAAAAAATAGTGACTTCATTAAACCTTAATTATTCTTTTAGTATAGAAGTGAGTTCTCTGAAGTAACTATTTTTCACAGGCTGAAGTTTTTGCATTGACTTTGCACATACCTCAATAATCTCAGCAATAGATTAAAATGTATATTTGTGCCTGGGTATATATTTGTTTTCCTAACATGTTTTTTATTGTGTTAAGAGCACTGGTTAAATTAGTCTTTCAGTCTTTCATTTTTAAAATGAAACAGTATGAAACAGGCTTATAAATTAAGATAATACCAAAATGTCATCAACCAGAAAGAAACCAATTTATAAATCCTTATTTCCATATCACATTCTACATCACACCTTGCTGGCTCAAAACTCTAAGACAAAAGAAGGGCTCTTGGTGTCCGCCAACATCCTTGACATCTGACTTAAAAAAAGATTATTTTACTAAGTAAAATAAGAAGCTAGCATGTTACAAAATAAAGCAAGGCATTCATTTGTAATATTATTTATTTGCAGTTTGACACTGAAAAGAGAAACCTTGGGATTCCCTTAGCTAGATGGCTGGTTAGTAGTGGTAAAGCCCAGAGTTGTTTTGAAATGAGATGGGTGGCAAATAAATTTAATAAATAAATAATAATTTAAAAATAAATGGACTGCTATGTTTATCATGGCATGTTTTTTGTGAGTTGGCACATTCCCATGGTATTGACTTCTTTATTAAAAAGGCTGCCTGCTCTCACTCAGAGATATAATTCTAACTCCCAGAGGACAAATCCCTACATTTACAGACAAAATTGGAACAAACACTAAATCAAACTTCCATGACAGCTTTAATTTCAGAAATAAATTTAAAAACAGCAATTGTAACAAAATGTAAATACAGCAAGAATATTTATTACTATTTATTACTAAGTATTATTCTTATTGTATTTATTTTTTTCCACGTTTAGAGATTTGCATAGTTATTTCTGTACCTTTGAGACAGAATTTTCTTGCTGCGAAAATACAGTTTCTCGTAAGCTGTTGAACAGTCCTGCCAAAGTAGCTCTATGACGTGCCTGAGATAAGCGTCTTTTGCCCACTTGTGGCTCTATACCTTGCAGACGAGTATGGTATTTAGGAGTCACTCTGACATATGGGGTGCTGCAGTCTCCAGATATCTCCATCAAAAGCTGAAAGATAATACCTGAGTTAAACATGCATAATGTGAAGCCTATTGTTTCTTACTGTATTAATGTTATCCCATCACTATGAGTGAATTAGATCAAAATCCATTTTAATTGCTTATATTTATGCAATAAGGGCAAATAAGATGGCCAAAAATAAATGAAAATATATGCATGTTCAACATTTTCACTGTTATAAAGGTTAAAGTACTAAATTTTACCCCATCTTAATATTTTGTCATTTCACTTGTTATATCTGAATGCCAAATAATATTCACTCCAATGCTTTAAAGAATTATTATTCATAGTACTATTAGTTAAATTATTATTCATTAAATTTTCATTATTTTTTTGAAGAAACATTCACCATATAAACTTCCATCCATAGCATGACACAGTAAAGGAACATCTGCTGCTGTCTTTGAATGAAATTGTATTTAAATTCAGTATTTCTGTTAGCGGGCTCAAGAAGACACACCAGAATTTATACACACAATTTCATTAGAAAAATTAGGCAAATAGACATTAATTGGATAATATAACTCAAATCCATATAAATGGATTTGAATATAGGCAACCCTAGGCTTCATTCTAATCATGATAATTCTGCTCTCAGGATATACTGTTGATTCAGAGGTAACAAGAAATACGTTTGCTGTTGAAGTAAAATGTGAAAACAAATGGTCCCAGCCTGAAGCCTAATTTTATAGTCCTACATGAAATTTTTGTTCAACACATTTGACTGCAATTCTGTATGCCTGAGGTGGAAATCTGATGGGACAGAGAGATATTCTCAGGTCTAAGTTAATTTGCTCACAACTATACAGTGAATCAGTTTATGGTTTGCTATCAATTTATATGGAGAAACATTGGTCATGTCTTATTACAATACAAAACCACTGACCTCTTAGAAGAAAACCAGCTAGAACTGGTCAACGATTTTCCTTATTTCTCAAATTTATCTTTATTTGACCTCACAAAATTTATACCAGCAATTCTTTTATGTAAATATGGCGTATTTGTTCAACTGCTATGAATAGGGCTTGTCCATATGAAAATGTCCGAAGTGCCTTATTTCATACAGTAATAAATGTATATCATTTCTAATACAATAAAAATAGGAACACTGTATGTCTCCTAGTTCTGCCAATTTGAAATGCATGTAATACTTTTATTATTTATGAAAAGAAAGATATTGAGACTTGAAAAGTACATAGATGGTATTTCAGAATTATGTCCCTTTACATTTAAGGCTTCTCTCTGTATTTCTGCATATAAATTCTTTAACAGAAATTATTTACTCCAGTGAGGAAGACTACAAAAATCATCCTCCTTACATATTCAATGAATATATCTACAATATTAGTTCAAATGAATGATGTAAAGATAATTTAGATATATTAATGGAGAATAAGGCCATTTATTCAGACTCCAAAAACCATGGAATATGCTTGTGCTCAGCACAAGATGTGATAATAAGGCTATTTATGGCTACTAGTTAAAATAGCAAAATATTACTTTCAGAATTGAAATAAGGCAATACAGCTGTGTTCCTCTCTTGCTAATGGGCTTCCAATTGTTATTTGATTGATATTTGGCAACAGAAAACACCTTGCAGTTTCAGTTCGGTCCATTCCTTTTTTCTTTCTTTCTCCGATGTTGTCTTGTTGAAAAAGAAATATTCCTTGCTTCTGACCATATATGTGTTTCGGTCATTTTAAAAAGTGGGGGGTTAATAGCTTATATATTGGTCAGCCATACATTTTGCATGCAAAAGAGCTAAGATTTCTTTTCTTGAATCCCAGAGCTTTAGTGTTACTGCACAGACAAGTTGGAAAGACTGTCAGAAGGACTGGCATGGCAACATTCCGTGAATATCTTTGGTATTTGAAATAGCAGCGTTTACCATTTTCTCAGCTTGTTTTTCCCAGAATTTTCAAACTACAAGTAACATTATCCCACCTTACTTCAAAAGATAAGAGCTTGAAACTTACTACTTTTTCTATTAACTATACAGCCAATCAGCCACTCTACCTAAATCTACCACCGTCTGCGTACAGCTATGCTCTGGGTTTGTCCCGTCCCATTCTGTAGAAACTCCTTTTCTTTTCACCATTTTTTTCTAACGTGCCTGACTAACCTTCCTTAGGAGTGCAATGCTTTCCCCACGTTATGCTCCTAGTTCCTCACTCCACGCTCTCCCGTCTTTACAGACTCGACCCTGGAATACGAGAGACAAAAGCTACACTTTTCAGGGTTACGTGACTCCCTCGTTACTCCCATTCCACCTTGCATACATTCCACTCGCCCACCTGCACCCGCTCTCACCATAGCATTAATTTAGCGGCCCATAACATGACCAATCACATCGCAGGAGAATTCGCCAACTGCCAATAGGAAGACGCGAATGTTAAGCAAAGAGATTCTGACCGAAGCGATGCCGGAAATGGTAACAAAAACGCGGGAAAGATAAGACCAGGCGAAGCGAGTAGTCAGGAGAAAGTGAGGGTTTCAGAATCCTGGAAAAGAAATAGTTCTGATTTGAGTATTGTTTATTATTTATTAGGTATATATTAGGTTATGGGGTTGTTTTCACATCGTACTTTTAAGCTCCTGGAGATTTCTACCTAATTGCTTCTAGGACAATGTTTGCAGCCTGTATTATACAGCGTGTCATTAAATAAGGGTGTTGCGCTCTCCGTATTTAGTTTAATCCGGATCTACTTGCTTGTAATACCAAAGCAACTGATAAATCTATTTCATATAAATATCACGTGCCTAAAAACATCCAATTCTCAGATTGAAGCAGGCATTTACTTTTTACTCTCCCCTAGTTCTTTAACAAATTTGCCTACGACAAATTACTAATAGTCTAGATAAATACACCGTACTTATATCTTCCCCAAGTGATGGTAGTTCGTTTTTTACAGAGGTACTGAAAGTTTTGAATCTAGCCTACAGATTCTAAGAACACTTATAATAATGCCATTATTTAAGAGTTCTTTTTTTAGAAGAATAATTTCAATTTAAGGGTAGGGTAAATTTTGCTCTAGCCAGGTATCATTGCTGACTTGAGGAATACCCTGATGCCAGTAACAAACTAATGACTGGTTGTTATAGATATGTTATAGATTGAAACTCCATAATTAACTTAATGTTGAGCTAAGTTCATCAGTATATGCACAATATGACTATGTCCTTGAAATTGTACTGATGGTTCATTTTCCATTTCTATAAATCCTCCTTAACTGGATGGAGAACATGGTCTATAGCAGCTTTTTGTAACCATAATCCTGAAGTCTGCTCTGTTAAAAACTTGATTTAGATGTTAATATATTCACATATATTAGACCTCCGTGCCTTCCGACGAGCCCTGAAGACCCTACTATTTCATCAAGCCGGTCTGACTTAAATTTGTGTCAATTTTAATAGGGGTTTTTAGGGGTTTTAAATTTTATTAGTTTTAATTTTTATACGTGATTGTTTTAATATGGCTGATTGTTTTAAACCGCCCTGAGTCCCCTCAGGGAGAAGGGCGGTATATAAATGCAATAAAACTAAACTAAACTAAACACAGCAATACCAGAACCTTTTTAAGATTGAGATGCCCAGAAGTTGAAAGCTGAAAGTACCATGCCCATTTTTTTGTTGCAGTCTATTCCTTTTTTGTCCACTGGTTTGTGTCAGTTGCATCATAGCCCAGTAATGAGAGGGCAAACAACTGAATTATTTATTATATTTTATAATTTAGTTTTGTTGTTTTGAATGAAAAGTATTAATCCATTGTTAACACTGAGATGCATAGAATAATTCCCAACCCCTCCTCCTGGACAATTGCTTTAAAAGGCCTTGCATGTGCATGTTAAATATCTATCTATCTATCTATCTATCTATCTATCTATCTATCTATCTATCTATGGAACATTTAAAAAAGTTTAAAAATTTATTTAAAACTTATGCTAAGCTTTCATCGGCCCCTACTGACTTCGTCAGAGTATAAAATCCCCATTGAAGGGATGCTTGCTTTTATGTAATGCTGATCAATTTGGTCATTGCTTGTGTAACCGGCCCACACCCTTCCTTCCCCGTAATTATCTTTTTTTCTGCCTTAGTCATGCTGACAGATGACGATACACTTTCCCCTATCTCTTTCCCCATTGTGTATTGCCTCTTTCTCTCCCTGGGGGGTAACGCAGGGCTATCAGGCATTGCTTTGAAGGTATTTCTCCCGGCTCCCTCTCCCTCATTGTTATGCCTTTCCCTTTTAGGCACACACCTTGCCTCCTCTAAACCCATTTGTTTTGCCCATGATCTTGTGATAGGTCTGTGTTGTTCTTCCTCACCCTCCCTGTCTCTCTCATTTTGCTGCTTCCCTAACATACTCTCTTGCCCTCTGTCAGGGTTTGTAGATTTATATATATATATTATATGTAGGTCTTTGGTTATTCGGAAGTGGAATATGTGGAAGTGTCTTGGTGACGTTTCGATGAAGTCTCATTCATTTTCAGGCTGGTGTTTTCAGCTTTGTGCTTCTAAGACCTACATACAAACACCCGCGAAAACCTCAGAATTTTCTGAGGTTTTTGCGGGTGTTTATATGTAGGTCTTTGGTTATTCAGGTGTTCTCCCGCGTAGAATTGGATGTGTCTTGGCGATGTTTCGACGAAGTCTCATTCGTCATCTTCAGGCTGGTGTCCTCGGCTTCGTGCTTCCAGGAGCAAACAGTTTGCCCATAAGCACCAAACCGAGAACATCAGCCAGAAGATGATGAATGTGATTTCATCAAAACGTCGCTATCCTTCTAAAGATATGTTTACAATTACACGGGAAGAAACCCGAGATATTTCCTGTACGCACATATATACCCGTGAAAACTTACACAGATAGATAGATAGATAGATAGATAGATAGATAGATAGATAGATAGATAGATAGATAGATTGATTAAAAGCATTTAATGACAGGATAGATAATAAAATTGGTGGTTCCATCCACATGAAGGATTTTTTATTTGCATACTCTGTGTGATAAGACAAATTCATAACTTAGGTAAGCTAGTAAAGCGATATCTAGATTCTTTAAAACCTGAAATACGGAGGGTTGTGCCAAAATCATGAGTTTTCTTTACTAAACAGCGCTGCCAATTCTCAGTCAAAGGATTTATTTATTTAGCGTATGGCATACATGGACTAGCAATATAAATTAGCATTTCAACCAGAAATCAGTCAAAGGAACGAACGTCTTTGGAGGATATCAATGCTTTAAGGCTCAGACCCAGTTTTCTAAGCAAAACAAAAATCACAAGTTGTAAATAATTGTCAATATTCATTTGTAATAAAAAAAGTTGGGTGGCGAGGATAAAACAACACCCAGGGGCGGAGCGAGAAGGAGGATTGGGGCAGCGAGCGAGCGTAGGGCGGCGCATGGAACTCCGGGCGTCTCTTCGTCTTGTCGGCGAGCCGGGGGCGCGATGGCGGCTGCGGTGGAGCGTGTTGACGAATTGGTGCGGGAATACTTGCTGTTCCGTGGCTTCACGGCCACGCTGAAACAACTAGATGCGGAGATCAAGGCAGACAAGGAGAAAGGCTTCCGGGTGAGGATTGCAGGGAGGAAAGGCCTGGGCTGGTTTGAGGAGGCTTAGGTGATGGGGAGGGCATTTAGTCCAGGCAGAACGCCCCTTCCCCGGTCTTCCTTTTCACGCTGACTTGCCGCCGCCAAAAACAGGAACAGAGAAAGCATTGTTGTGCTCCGGAATTCTGAGCGGCTTTGCCGGAACAGTGGTTTCTGGCAGGACGGGCCTGCCTTTCAGGAGGGGCTGGTTTGAAATAATTTTGGGATTTGCTTCCAATTCGTTAGTTAGAAGGCAACCAGTCCCTTGCAGCTCTTCTTTAGAACCAGTCTTCCCAGAGAACGGGAGACGAAGAGCATGTGTAGAGTGCATCCCTTTCAAAACTGATTGACTGCGATTCATATTTTTCTGTTATTGAATGCCCAATAGATTATCAATCAAAGTAAAACAATTAGCACATATCTCATACAAAACAATACGATTAGCACATATCTCTTGCAAAATAAAACAATTAGCACCTATCTCATATAAAAAAAGTTTTAACAGCTATTAAGTCGATTTAATATTTCATTGGACAGAGATACATAATCAGGAGCCTCAGGGAATCCATGTAATTTCTGAAATAAATGCTTTTAAAGCCAGGGTGCAGTCAAGATAGATCTTTTAAAATTATTTTGTTTAAAAGCTCTGTATAGCTGTCTACCTTGTGGCCCACAACTCTGGTTGGTTAACAACAATGACTAAAAATACAAACAATAAAACCAATATGAAAAAAAGGATGAAATAATAAAATAAAATAAAGAAAAACCACCCACCCAACTCAACCGTACGTACCTATTGGTCTCTTCAGTTCCTGGATTCCAACCATATTGTCCCAGCCAGCTCTTCACCAATATGCAGAACACTTGTTACCAAATTGTAATTTTTTAAATATGGTAGAAGGGGAAAATTATGAAACATAAAGTAATCTAGAATGGCAAAAGTAAATGAAATAAAATATTTTTCTCCTGATCCTACTAACTAATAATTTGGATTGCAACATCTTGACCCAACATTTAAAGGCTAGATGCAACTCTTGTTTGGAAAGTTACAGTACATATTATAATAAAAGTTTCTATATTCCCTGGTTTTTCTTTATATGTTCTGTTTCAAGTTCCTTTGGAAATGACCTGTTCTTTCCTATTTCTATTGGTTTTAGCAGACAATACCTGTATTTGACTCTATTCACAGGCCAGTAACCTGAATTCCCTTTATAGCTGAAATTGATTTGAGACAGAGGGTTATAAAGAAGAAAATTGGCTATAAATTACAGATAGTGCTTGAATTACAATCACACTTAGAACCAAAATTTCCACTGCCCAGCAAGGCAATAATTAAGTGCATCCAGTTTTGCAATCTTTTTTCCTATGGTTGTCAAGCAAATCACATGGCCATTAAGTGACTCCAGCTTCACCCATTGACATTGCTTGTCAGGAGCCAGCTGGGAAAGTCTCAAATGGTGATCATGTGACACTGGGATTGTGCAAATGTCATAAATGCATACTGGTTGCCAAGCACTTGAATTTTGATCATTTCACCATGGGATGCTGCTGCAGTTGTAAGACAAACAGCTTGTTGTGAGCCACATTTTCAGTGCTGCTGTAACTTTTAAGTGGCCATTAAACTAATGGTTGTAAGTCAAGGACTACCTGTATATCAAAGCAAAAGATATGGTCTTCTCAATAATAGAGTTAAAGATAGGTGGAATTTAGAGGTACTTTTCAGTGTTTGAAGGGAGCAAATGAGGATTGTTCCAGTTAGTAACCAAAGATATTCCAGAACTAATCTAAGCTTCCCTACCCGTACTTAATACCTGTACCAGTTACTTGCCATTTACCATTAATTTTGTCCAAGTTAAAACAATTAGGCAAATGCTATGTGACTCTCAGGTCTATTGCTATAAAGATTTCAGACTGCTAGGAGTTCTTCAAACATTTTAAGAATTGTGTCCTGGACCCCAGATATGTTCCCATTGCATCTTGTTACCTCAGATATTTGCTTCATTTGGAAATGGAGAGACATCTTTTCATCTGCATTGTTTATACTACTGCATGGTTATATTTCATCCTGGAACAAAGAAATTGGAAGAATTCTTTATTGTAGATTCTCAGGACAATTGTCTTGGTTTTTGAGTAGGCTAATGTATTGGATACAAATCATCAAAAACTTAAATGGAAAGGAGATAACTGAGGGATGTTAGTCTCCATTAACCATTTATTTAATGTTGCACATGTGTTTCATAAAATTTTGTCCTTAGCCAGGCTAACTGTGAGACCCTCGATATTTTTGGAGAGGAAGTAGGGAAATCGGGAAAAATTGCTCACATGAAGTTGGGGAACAGAGACAGCCCCACAAGTACTATTATTCTTCCCCTTTAATATGGACTACTGTTCTTCCCTGGACTATTAAATCCTGTCAAATATACTTTAATTATATATATATTTGAATCTTGTTTCTATAAAGGAGGCAAGCATTTGCATGTAAAATCATGGTCAACATACATGATTTTGATTTTTCCTTCTCTCCTTTATCTTGTGACAGATAATTGTACCCTCTAATTATTGCTGTGATTTTTCTTGATGGCTGAAGTTATTGGTTACATAACTTACTTTGGTGGGTTTCTAATTAGGTGGACAAAATAGTGGACCAGCTTTTGCAGTTTGTTCACAACTATGATCTAGCTGCCCTTCGGGAGTACTGGAGTTATCTTGACAGACGCCTTTTCAGTCGACTGGAGGATATGTATCGACCTACAGTGAACAAGCTGAAAATCAGTTTATATCGCTATTATCTCATTCATGCTGTGCAGGTTTGTATTGACTTACTAAGTCTTCAGAATATGAATAGTTAAAAATAGTTACAGATAGTCCTGGATTTACAACAGTTCATTTAATGACTGTTCAAAGTTACAACAGCACTGAAAAAAGTGACATGACCATTTTTCACATTTATAACTGTTGCAGCATCCCCGTGGCCGTGTGATTAAAATTCAGATGCTTGGCAACGGACTCATATAGTTGCAGTGGCCTGAGGTTGTACGATCACCTTTGTGACCCTCTGACAAGCAAAGTCGATGGGGAAACCAGATTCATTTAGCAACTATATGATTAATTTAACAACTGCAGGGATTAATTTAACAACTGTGGTAAGAAAGGTTGTAAAATGAGGCAAAACTCACATAGTTGTCTCACATAAATTTTGGGCTTAATTGTGATTGCATGTCAAGGACTACCTGCATTCTGTCAAAACACAATTGACACAATTCTTCAGAAAATAGCTGCATGGTTTAGTGGGAAATATATTTTTGTTATTCTGTTAGAGAGCTGTAAAATTGTATTTTCAGCTGCTGAAGATTGAACAGCTGCTACTTGGGGAAGAAAGTGATATCTGAAGCTCTTTTTTGTACATTTTAGGCAAACAGAAATGATAAGATACAGGAATTCTTTCTCAAGCAAGCCTCTGAACTTCAAAATCAGACTGAATGGAAGGACTGGTTTGTTTTGCCTTTTATCCCAAATCCAGATGCAAACCCTAACTTTGCCATGTATTTTTCCCGTCGGTGGATAGATATTTTCATTGTTTCTCTACATAACTTTCTCAGTGTTTTATTTCAGTGCATGCATATCCTTTTCCATATGGTAGAATATTGTAAGCCTGAATCAACCGCTTTTCTGTGTGCGTTTTCTTTCACTTCTTTTTTATTAGAAAGTAATAATTTCTTATTTTTATGAGGGCAGTAGGAATCATTTTTGCATTCTAGCACAACTGCTTCTATAACTAATGAATTAATATATTCTCTCATCATTCAAATAATCACCCATCACTCTGCCATGCTAGAACTGTATGCTAGAAACCCAACTAAATGTAATTTTGGCTAAACTTCAGAAATAGCTGTGTGGTTTACTGGGAAAGATATTCTTATTATAAATTATAGCCTTCAGGTGGGATCACATATTGCCCTGGCACAAAAGGACTCACAAAGTCAAGTTTTTAATGTTGGATCTGATATATTTATTTGTTTGTTTGTTTGCTTATTTAATTTTTATACTGCCTTCTCCCGAAGGACTCAGGATGGTGAACAGTTAAAATAACATACATATAAATGTGAATATAAGATGATTAAGCCAATTTGGCTCATCAGTTAAGAATCTTCAGCAAAAATTCATAGGGCAAGAACAGCATCAGAGAAGGCAAAAGTTATTTTCCAAAAATTTTAAAGTTCTTAGAAAGTACTTAAAAGTTTGGTGCATATGCAAAGGGAAGAGACCTGTAAATATCTTAAGTTTCTTTATCCTTAACCTTTGTTACCTGTGCCAGTGCTTCTGAACTTCGAGGCAGAATGTCAGCGGAACAATGTTCTGCAAGAAAAAAATGAAATCCTTTGTCAAAAGGTAAGAATGGCGCCTGTATATTAAGATTTGTGTCCCAGTTCTGGCACTGAAATATATTGTTCAATCTTTCACTATATGTAGTTAGAAAAACCATGCAAAAATAGTTCTTCATAATATGAACTTGAATTAAGAATCAAACAAGTCAGGATTTATCAACCAAATTTCAAGCAATGTATGTTGGACTATCCTGAAATGTTTGAGTGAGTCATATAAAAATGTTCCTTTGTTGGAAGCATGCTTCTGCATGCTGCCCATTCATGATGTTGTTTGATAAACTAAGATTCCTGCCAAATAAGTTGTGCTAATATAATTGCTGTTTTGAA
Source organism: Masticophis lateralis (assembly GCA_030761175.1). Taxonomy (NCBI): domain Eukaryota; kingdom Metazoa; phylum Chordata; class Lepidosauria; order Squamata; family Colubridae; genus Masticophis; species Masticophis lateralis. The sequence continues at coordinate 35,193,469 of JAUDYJ010000006.1, read as the reverse complement.
ATTAATAACCAATTAATTTCCATTTTTATGGCTTGCATTCATACAGAGGGAAAGCAATTCAATTTTTTATTCTTTCTCCCATTTTTTCCTAGTTGTTTGCTTTACAAGCAGAATACTCCCATATAAAAAAAGAGGAACTACAGGAGCAGGGGAAGGATTTGACGCTTCAACATAAGCTTCCTTCATATGTAGCTAACATGGACCATCTGGGAGACTCAGAGCTGTGAGTGTATGTGAGAGGCCTTTCAATTAGATTACCCAGAGAAATCTTGGACCTTTTAGAAGTGTTTGCGTGATTTTTTTAGTCAGCTTTCCTAGAGACATAGATAGATGGATACTATGGAAGAGAAAGATAAGGAAACGTTTGAAAATTATTGCTTGTCTTGCATCTTCTCCCTCTCTATGGCATTCCACGTTCTTGTAGAACTGATGGTTAGGTATCCCTTTTTACAAATAAATCTTTATGAGTGTTAAATACATTTCATGTAAGAAAGCATCCCCCCAACTGGGTGCCTTGAAGAATCTTGGGGTTATATTGTAATAAATTGTCTGATAGCTGACTATGCAAGAGTGGGAAACCTGAAAATTAGAACCCTATAATGTTTCTGAACAAGGCAGGTTGGAGAAGTGTAGTTTAAGGACTTTGTCTGAAAATGAACATGTGTGACATAAATGAAAATTATTTTGGAAAGCGGGATTTCTGTCAGGTATGGAGATTTAGAGTTCACCACCATTAATTTGCCTCCCCACCACTACTCCCTGCATCTCATTTAGTGACTTGATATGCAGCCAGAGAAGCACTGCACATTCTCTACAGGCCCGAGGAGGATTTCTGTCTTCCTTGCTACCTCAGAGCAAGAAGGGCCCTGCAAGAGCAACCCAGCCCACAGCAGCCACTTCAGCACAGACGGGAACCACACAGGGAAGCAAAAAAGAGCTGCCAAACCACCAGGTGAGGAGAAATAATTGTAGTTCCTCTCCCTGTGTGATATGTAAGAATCAGAGTACACAATGCAGTAATGTTTCTGTATCTGCTCTTCTGTTTTGTATCTGAACTATTAATTTAGGCATGGGGCTTTGGAGAATAAAAACATGTCAAATCTTCCCTTTGTTTTCTAGGTGCCCAGAGGGAAAGAGGCAGCAATTGGAGGCAAGGAATCAAAAAGTCACGTCAGTGGTGTGGTTTCCATGGAGCCTACCTTGATACAACAGAATCAGAGACGTTTACAGGATCACGGAAAGGAAAAGAAAGAGTTTGGAACTAAAATAACTTTCCAGGTAGTGCAGCTAGTGTCTTGTGTGGATAGGGCAAGTTTTCCTTTTCCTGAGTATTTCTGAGTAAATTGAATTATGTGGCTTTGTGCTCATAAGCAGCTGATTGGTGTAAGGAAAAACAACCCATGGCTTCTGAGCAATTACTTATTTGTTTTTTTTTTTAAATGACTCACCTATTTGAACTGGGCAAGTGAAGCATCAGTGTTATTTCTTCTGGCAGCTGATGTTCTCTTATGAATCACAAAAGGGACAAATATCCCAAACAATTTTTTCTAAAATTGTTTGAGCAGCAGAAGTTTATGTGGGCCTTTTGCCTTATGACTAAGTTGCCTATTTCTCCTGAAATATTATGTAGGGGAAGAAGTTGTGCAAGCCTTCTCAGCTTTTGAAACTTGATAGAAAAGAGATAAGCAGCAGTTTCCCCTCTTTAAAATTTTTGATTACGAAAGACCAAAAGATGCAATGTGATATGTGAGTCAGAAAACATAATTGCATTTTATATGAACACTTCTTGTGGATTCTGATAAGGCCTCAGTTACTTATTTTTAGAATGGTAGAAAGTTGCTATCAGTTGCCTCTTCTATTAGAACCGACTGGGCTATGATGTCTTTTTTTACAGTTATCTTTCTAATGGCAAATAACATGTTACTAAGACATGGTACATGTACAGAGAGGATATTTTCGCAGCACAGATTTTAGAAACAATGTCCTTCAAATTAAACCCGTAGAAATAAACTTAGAATATAAATTCTTCATTGCCCTTCAATATTTTGTTAATTTGGGCAATTAGAATATTGACAATATTTTCAGTGTAGATTACAACATTATGATTCGTGGTATTCTCAATCTTTTTCCTAAACGTTTGTAATTCTAAACTTGTCTAGTTTTTAGTTTTTTGTGTTTTTTTGCTTTTTGTTGGATCTCTGAGATCTCTCTTCAGGAAGATTAAGGTTCCTGTTAAGAGTTAATTCTTAACTTTTGAATTTGTTGCTGAATGTGTTCGTTTGTGTGTGCATGTACATATGAAATGAATTAGCTTTATCAGTCATTTTGTAACAAAAGTGCCAAATACTCCTTTTGGACTTTTTTATTCTTGCTGTTATAATCCTCAGAGAGTATTACAATATTGGAAGAAGCCTTGGTTACCTCAACCTAAATTAAATATCCTTGTGTAGAATATTTTTTAATGTGGAAGTCAGAGTCTGGTTTCTTTCATATTGAAAACTGTTCCTTTAATCTTGCCCTCTGTTTTCTGATTTTTAACTGTTTCCAAAACAGTTTGATCGGTTCATTTTTGTTTGGTAAGTGATGGTTGAAAAAATGTGTCTGCTTGTGCTTTATATTTTTTCCTCTTTTTGTACAGTCTGTTATCTTCGGTTTGTGTCAAAATTGTTCAGTGGTTCCATTTTTCAGTGAGGAAGTGGCAAATACTAAATATTCCTGCCTAATCTTGCTTAATGCTATTAATTTAGAGAACTGTGTCTGAATGTCAAGTTCAGTTTGGCAATAATCACCTTCTCTAAACCAAAAAAATACGTACTATTTGGCAATTGTTGCATTAAGAATTCATTGTCCAGGGTACTGTTGGTAAGGTTTGTAGATATGCAAAATATTCTATAGTATAAAATCATATTCTAAAAACAAAATAGATGGTGAGGACATATTGAAAAAGGGTAGAAATGTCTATAGATTATTCATGTCTGGGAGATGCTGATTTGTCTGTCCGCATTGTTATAGTGTACACCATTGGGAATCTTTTCAGACTACAGTTGTATACAAACATAAATATGAGGATGCAACATGATCGCAATCTATGTGATTACTGATTAAAATCATTATGCTTCTGTGACATGGGGCTAACATTATACAGAAGTGATTTTTTTTTTTTGCAAGTTTCCGTTTCTGTTTCCCTGAAGGCGCCATTTGCTGTATTTGCTGCTTAGAAAGTTTACATTTTAGGAATGACAATATACTTTATAGAAGAGTATTTCAATTTAGCCATTTTTTCCTCCATTTAATATTTACTGCTTTTTCTTTTTAAAAAATGGGTTAATAGAATAGAAAAGAAGCAGAAAACATATAAAGTACAAAAAGGAAAGTGTAATAAATAATACCTGTTTTTTTTAAAACAAATTAAATCTTGGCCACAGACAAACATATTGTCCAATCCTTTTATTGTATCACTAAGGAAAAATTTTGAAAAGTGAGAGTGTACACATTTAATCTAGCTAGTTTTTTGGTCCCTGTTATATATGTATCTTTCCTAAGACACTTAATAACTTTTGTTACCATCCAAGCATTTCTAAATTTTTGGACTGTAATGTAATAATATATTTACACATTTGAAACTTGGATCCTTAATAAAAATGAATATTTAATCAGAAGATACAGTCAAGTCATGTGATAAAATGTACCTATAATTTTTTTTACATCTCCACCATAAAATGTGTATAACCAGCCCTTATGAAATACCTACTGAGGAGTCCAATAGATCTGAAAAAAAAATGGGTGTAGTAAGTAAGTAATCATCTTAAGATCGTTAGAATATATACGAAATCTTTGACTCAATACTTGAGCAGTTATTTTTTTGTCTTCCATAAAACATGGGCCAGTCCTATTACATATAAATGCTTTAAACATACTCTAATCCAGGGGTGTCAAACTCGAGGCTCGTGGGCCAGATCAGGCTCATGGGGCACTTAGATATGGCCCACGGGGTCACCTTGGAAACAGCAAGGGACCAGTCCGTGGTGCCTCTGGCAGTGAAAATGGGCTCCTGAGCTCCATTTTTGCTGGTAGAGGGTTGTAGGAGGCCGTTGCAGCTGGAAACGGAGATTGGGAGCCCGTTTTAGCTGGCAGAGCACTCAGGCTGCCACAGGTGCCCCTGACATGAGTGACATCGAACTGGCCTTGCCCACCCTGGCCACACACACCCCTCCCCCCGAGGTCAAACAACCCTGGTGTGGCCCTCAATGAAATCGAGTTTGATAGCCCTAGCCTAGACAATCATCAAATTGGTTAATTGTCTATTTAAAAAAAACCCTCAAAAATCTAAGCTTTGGATCTTCTAATAATGAGATCTTAAAGTACCAGTTTGAAACATCCTTCTAAATGCCATAAATAATGTCACTGGCCTGTGATCATATATTATAGTAGATCATACAGAATTTCTTTTCTCCCAGCTGTATGACAGGGGTTTGCTTTTTAAATATAGTAAGTTAAGCAATGGTCTGACTTGCAGTGCAGTCTCTGAATGAGGGAGTATTTGTAGACTGGATCCTGAACAGGGTCTAGTTTCATTGGGTTTAAATAGTTCAATGTTTGTTTTTCTCCCAAGGGTGACTTCTCTGAGAGTGGATAGATCAATTAACAAAAACATCCCATTCAGCCATATGTAACTTTCACAATAATATTTGTTGCTGATAGGATACAAATCTGTAGCCTTAGTTACCTAAAACTTACCTTAGGGTAAGACAGGTTTGAATAGTTTAACTGATTTCCCTAGCTGGCTGTGTCTTTTTAGGGACAGAATACTGAGAAGAAAGTGGAGATTACTGCTATTGAAACAGAGCCATTCCCTGAGCTTCATGCTGAACAATTGGAAAACCAGACAAAAATATTCGGAACTGGCATGGATGCTGGAGGCATCAGGCATGAGCAGCCCTTCATTGTTCTGAGTCAAGAAGAATATGGAGAACACCACTCATCCATCATGCATTGCCGGTAACAATTGGCTAATGATTAGAAAACTGAATGACATATTTGTCAATATCATCTCAGTAGAGTGGAATCCAATCTTTGTGAACTTACCAAATTGTGGGCATTTGTTCTTGGCTCCCAGTCTGCACATAATAATTAGGTACATGTTTTGTTATCATAAGAAATATACATATTTTGCATATTAGAAATGCTATCTAAATGAGCATGAAAATACCGTATTTTCCGGCATATAAGACGACTTTCTAACACATGAAAATCTTCTCAAAAGTCGGGGGTCATCTTATACGCCAAGTGTTGTTATCCTGTAACCAGGCAGACCAGCCCGAAAGGCTCTGACGAGCCTTAAATGGCTCTGATGAACCAAGCTCTGACCATCCCAGCTGAGTTGCGTGCTAATCAGGCAACTCAGCTTGGATCGCCAGAGCCATGTAAAAGGAAAAAAGTTTTTTCCTTTTAAGTGGCTCTGGCGATCCAAGCTCTGATCATTTTTGCTAATCAGTAGCAAAAAGCCCCTCCCCGCCAAGCTTGCTTACCTTAGCTGCTAGTCGCAACGCTTGCCTTGCTTCGCTTGCCTGCAATCCATTGCATCAGCAAGCAACTGAATCTCCCTGCCTGCAATCAAGCAGGCAGGGAGTTATGGACTTCAACTCCCAGAATTCCTCAGTCAGCAGAGCAAAGCTGGCTGAGGAATTCTGGGAGTTGAAGTCTACAAGTCTTAAGGTTGCCAAGGTTGCAGACCCCTGTTCTGTTGGGTAAGGTTTTTTCTCCTTTGGGAGCTTTAAAAAAAGTTAATTGGGGTTTTTTTTTAGTTGTTCTTTTTTAAACCTAGCCGTTTAAAGTTTAGGAAGTTTTACATTTAGCTTTCATATAAAAATTAAAATAAAATAAAATAATATTTGTGCAGCTTTCTGATATTTAGTGTGTTTCTGTAGTGTTTCACTCTAACTACACAAACACACAAAATCTCACAAAGATGTATGTGGCATTTTGTGTGTGTAAAGTGTGAAAGTTGTTTTTTTGGGGCCTTTTGTGGCTGTGTGAGGTTCCTGCTTGTTGCAGGGGCCATTTCGGGTCTAGCACAGCTGCGTTTACATTGTGGGTCAGCCAGTGGTGTTGTGTTGTGTGTGTGTAAAGTGTGAAAGTTGTTTTTTTGGGCTTTTTGTGGCTGTGTGAGGTTCCTGCTTGTTGCTGGGGCCATTTTGGGTCTAGCACAGCTGCTTTTACATTGTGGGTGAGCCAGTTGATGTTTCTTAATTTTTATTTGGTGTGAGTTGGAAGAGGGGTAATCTTATACAGCGAGTATAGCCCAAACCATATATTTTAACAGGAAAAGTCGGGGGTCGTCTTATACGCCCAGTCATCTTATACGCCGGAAAATATGGTATCTAGACAGGGTTTAATAGATGTAAAAGATCAAATGGGTAATATACATCCATATCATATTTATGAAGAGGAGGCTATAAATGCAAAAGCATATCTTCTTTCTGTGTGCAGGGTGGACTGCTCTGGCCGAAGAGTGGCCAGTTTAGATGTGGATGGAGTCATCAAGGTGTGGTCTTTCAATCCAATCATGCAGACGAAAGCATCTTCAATTTCCAAGTCTCCACTGCTTTCTCTGGAATGGGCAACCAAACGGGACAGGCTGGTGAGTAGCTGTGGGGTGGGTGTGTGAATTACTGGGACTACAATTTTGGCCAGGGATGATTTTTAGTCTAGTGCATGAGGAGGGAACCATACTGAAGTTGTACTAAAGCAATCTTCCTTTTTGCTTGGATATTCCTAGGCGTACCTTAAGATTCCTTTTTCCTTGGATATTCCTAGGCGTACCTTAAGATATCTGGCTCTGATGACACTTATGGTTTTAGGGCATTGCAGTAGACATGCATAATCTTCATGTCCACTGATGAAGCTACTAGGATTATGCAAAATTAATAGAAAAATGTTGCAGAATCCAAATTTTATGTGTTGGGTGCTTTCTGGAAAACAAATTCAGAAAGTGAAACTAAAAGATTGTAGCTTGGATATTAGGCTAACAAGCATTCTTCCAATGTCTTCCATCAGTTTAATAGGTATCAGCTCATTGTTGCTGAGCAATTTTGTGTTTCTTCTGCATAAGGATCTCTGAACTGGAAATATTTGGTGGCTAAAAACTATTTTGATTATCCAATTGATTGTTTCTTACAGCTTGTTTGTATTCCTTGGCTGATGCTGTGATTTATTTTAAATGTGTGTCATCCCAAATCATTAAATTGATTATATAATAATAATTCCCAAACATCTGGAGCGCCACTTGAACACCATTGGCATTGACAAAATCCCCATCAGTCAATTTCAAAAGGCAGCTTTTCTTGGAACAGTTTACATTCTGTGACATCATCAAACAACATGGTTGTTTCACACCATCAAACAACATTTGCTTATTTGGGAAGGACTCAGGTGGATAAAAATGCAAATCCTCTTTAAATATCTTCCTGACTATGTGACCATCCATAATAATAATAAATTAAATTTACACCGCAATCACCATGGACACCTCACAGCAATAAACAAATTACAATAACATTGATAAGCCATACATAAATAATAAAAACATAAATAATAAATTAGAGGCCTTGTGTTAAATATATAGTTAATAAGATTACCATAGGAGCTATTATAGAATTCTTGGAATAAAAATACCTTGCATGCAAGAATGGGGGAAAGTCTGCAATAGTTTTTTATTTATTTTATTAAACTTAATATGCTGCCTGTCTTTCCTGGAGGTGACTCTAGATGGCTTACAGCTTTACAATAATATACCAGGAGAATCCGGAAATACTCAGATTCCTTCCTTCCTTCCTTCCTCCCTCCCTCCCTCCCTCCCTCCCTCCCTATGTTTGCAAAATTTTAAAAGGCTACCCTTCAGACAACATCTGGTAATTTCCTTTTTATGAGGAAGTATCTCACAGTTGCAATTTAGGCTGTGAACAAGATTAGTTAAAGAAGAATTGATTAGAACAAAGACAAGGTTTGATTTATTTATTTATTATGCTAGGATCTGGTCTTGCCCTAGCCTCCAAGATACACAGCATTGCTTTCAATCAGGTCTCTTTAAAAATATATGTAACCCAACTTTAAGAAGGCATACTATCTAGCAAGCTGTAGATGGCCAAAACTGAATGATAAAACCACCACCAACACACACACACACACACACACACAGAATCTGTTAATTTTCAGAGGAATACCAATCGTATCCTTCATCTCTGTTTTTCCTCTGTTGCTTCTTTGAAGTTGTTGCTTGGCAGTGGAGTTGGTACTGTTCGTCTCTATGACACTGAAGCCAAGAAGAATCTTTGTGAAATTAGCATTGATGAAGATATGCCCAGGTATAAGCCTGATCTTTAGCCTTTATATTTCATCTCGAGTGATGATGATTTTTGTGACAAGAATAAGGACAGTACTGCTATTTGTGGCATCTATTTGAGATCTGCATTATTTCTCCAAGACATATTGATTGTTGCTTAAGCTGATTGCTTATTTGTGAATTGGAATCATGGCTATGGGGTCCTTAGTGCTCTCTTGAGCTTGGCTGTTTTCTTGCAGCCAATCTAGGGTAAAGTTTGATGATGTTACCTCGCTGGGTAATGAAAGAAAACAACCAAGAAAGCAACAAGGACCCGTCATTTCAACACTGAGCTACAAATATTCTTCTTTATTGAAATCATGAGTGTGTTTTTGGCTTTGCTTCTGTCACTTCTGTGCCATTTCAACAGTCTTGGGGAGGAGTTGTTAATGCTGTATTTGGGGTGTTTTAGATACTGTGACATCTCTGCATCAGAAAATTCTGTGACATAAGAGTCACATAAGATTTTAATAATTTTACTTACCACTTCTGGTAAGTGGGACAAACCTCCTCCATTTTGGGTTGTAAGACAGCACCTAAATTAAAGAGGAAGGATGAAGTACAATGCTGCTGTATCATCAGAATTCTAGGATGGTGTGATGTTCAGGCACAGGCTAAACCAAGTTGCAGAGGGAAGGGAAGGGAAAGGAAGGATTTTCCTGGGCTTCCTGTAGATGTGCAGCATAAGCTGAAACACAGCCTTTATTCTGCAGATATTTGGTCATAGTCGCCCATAGCTGTTCTTATTCATTTACATTTATTTAAGAGATCTTTGGAGATTGGAGGAGGAGACAATGAAGAAGATAGTATTAGTGAGTATTAGTGAGTATAAATGCATGTTTTTGTGTTATGAAAAAAGACAATGTAGAATTCTGATCAGGGCCAATAGTAATTGGTGTCCCTCTTGGATCTCTGGACTATCTATGTGGAAAGTCACAGTAAATTTTGTATCTTTTTATTTTAGGATCTTGTCCCTTGCATGTAGTCCAAGTGGAGCTTCCTTTGTCTGTTCAGCTGCAGCATCCGGTCTTGTCAATCAGCTAGATTATACTACATCAGATTCTGGAGGAAAGGGCATCAATCAAGTTCCTGGAAAATTGCTTTTGTGGGATACCAAAACTATGAAGCAGCAGGTATAGTATGTGTTTTTCCCCCACCCTTGAAGCTTGTTTGATAAAAATAAAGTTTTCTTAATCTGTAGCTCAAAAAAAGAAGGTACTTAACTGATGTTTTTAACAGATTCTTCATATGTTTTTCCTTAGTAGTATGGTTGCTTAAAGCGTTTGAGTAATTGTCATCACAGCAGCTTTAATGTTGATGTGAGCTAATGCTAAATTGACCAATTTATGTTTGCTTACTGTCACCTTCTATATTCAATGTTGCTCAAGGTTGCCTAGTTGGCTGTTGTGGCCAGATATACTTTTGTTCAGCTTTGAATGACACAGGGCTTACATCCTTCCTGGAAAAGATCCAGTTGTAGTAAGCACTGAATCATTCTAAGCTGAACCACTTTTAATGGCAAAGAAAACATGTTAAAGAAAAGTATGTCTCCTCCAACGAATCTGCAGGAGGATAGCCTTCCTCTCTCATCTGAAGTTATATTTAGACTTCTCTTGGTGGGATTTTTTTCATTTTATAAATAGCTGGTTTCTGCTTTCAGGAAAAATAGGCTAGTATATGAAAAGCTCCTTGTGTCCATTTAGTATTTACAGAATACAGTGGGAGATGAAGAAACTCAGATGTAAATTTGGTTGAACAACTGGATGATTTATTTATTTACTTACTTACTTACTTACTTTAATTATTTGCTGCCCTACTCATTTCAACATGATTCTCAGATGGATATCTCAGAGTAACTGCTCCCTTGGGAAAGAACAAACAATTTATATTCTATGTTCCCTATTTTTTGTTTGCTGTTTCAGCTCCAATTTTCTCTTGAACCGGAGCCCATTGCTATAAACTGCACAGCCTTCAACCATAATGGGAATCTCCTGGTCACTGGAGCAGCAGATGGCATAATTCGCCTCTTTGGTAAATGGCTTTGTTCCTTTTTTTTTTCCATTTTAAATTCTATAGATCCTAGGATTTTCAGTTACTGAGCAGACACTTTGTTGTGGAACAGGAGTAGGAAAATGGGCCAAAGGCTGGTACACTGACAAAAGTTAACCAGTTACATTATTCTCATTTAATCCTTTATTTTTTATTAGATTCCCCCATTTTAATAGATAGAATGCAGTGCACTTTATGTATATTTTGACTATAATTCTCAGCTAGGATACAACATTCAGAGAGGTCGTTATTGTTCTGTATATGTATAACATTGGGTGAGGGTCTCTATATCAGGTTTCATGTTAGGACTTGACAGTTATTTATTTGTATCCCACCTTTATTATTTTTACAAATGATTCAAGGTGGTAAACATATCTAGCACACCTTCTTCCTTCTATTTTCCTCCTGACAACATCCTGTGAGATGAATTGAGCTGAGAGAGAGTGATTGACCCAAGGTTACCCAGCTAGCTTTCATAGCTAAGGTGGGACTTGAATCCACAGCCTCCTGCTTTCTATACTGGTGCTTTAACCACTAGATAAAATTGGCTCACTCTTTTCTCTCTGCTTTCTTACCTCATACTGGAATAAACAGAACTAATGATTGTTTGTGTTTTGGTAGAGATTGTTAAAATTTCAAAATTTGTCTTTTTGTTGTTGTTATTGAATGTAGCTTCAGTTAGGGATGAGGAACATTTCCTCCCCCACCCCAAGAATTAAGTTCTAACTCTCATTTTCTCCCAAAACAAAGCCAGTGATGAAATCCACAAATACATATTGTTCCCAAAATCAATGGAGACTACCAAATTGCTGTCTTCCAAGCTTCAGCGCATCTATAGCCTTTTAATAGAATGGAGATGGAGAGTTAGTGGAATTAGTCATGTTGAACACCATTGTAACTGTTATACAGATAATTATTTTCCTCCTTTATTATTTCCGTCCTCTAGAGAAATCAACCTATTATAATACCAGCCAGCACAAGTCTTTCTTGTCAGAATATCAGCAGGGCTGGCAAGAGAGACACCAAGTTCAAAAACTTGGTGAAGCCTGTAAACGTACTCCATCTGCACTTTTTTCCTTTCTGTCTTCCAGATATGCAGCAGCATGAGTGTGCTATGAGCTGGAAGGCCCACGATGGAGAGGTTTATTCTGTTGAATTCAGCTATGATGAGAATGCTGTTTACAGCATAGGTGAAGATGGAAAGGTAGATTTTAAAAAATTGTGGCCAAGCTGACATATATGACAGCAACACATTTATTTATATCAGTATTTATATGTCTTTCTTTGGAGATATATTTGGCCCTCAAAATAGCTGGTAACTATATCTAATTAACGTCACCTTATCTGGAAAAGACCATGCAACCCTCTGTATCTTTAGAAGTTTCATCTGAAAGCTGTTAATCTAGTCAATCTATAAATCATTTTGAAAACTAGCAGATGTCCTAATTTGTAGGGACCCCATTTGTTATGTTTCTGCGGGTATCAGTGATTTTTTTTCTCTGTATCTGTAGGTGCTATTGCAAAGTAAAGAATGCATATGTATTGTATATCTTACTGGGATCTGTTCTACCATTGTAGTTTATTCAATGGAATATCCATAAAAGCGGATGCAAAATTTCTGAATTTAGTCTCCCTAAAGATGCCACTGGGCCCTTTGTGTTGTCTGGCTATAGCGGATACAAACAAGTCCAGTTCCCACGTGGAAGGCTCTTTGCATTTGATTCTGAAGGAAACTACATGTTAACCTGTTCTTCCACTGGAGGTGTTATCTACAAGGTACTAGCTATCAGTTAAGATAATTACATGCTGTCTCTAACAATAACTGATTTTTTTCAGGCCTTCAGCTATGATTTATGAATAAGCATCAATTTGATGCATAACTTGCGAAAGCATAAATGATTTAGAAATCACATGTCTAAGCCAAAACCAAGTAGCCACCTTGAAATGTAGTATTATACGTTAATCAGACTACATACAGTACCTCTGAGAGGAATTTACCAAAGAAGATCAGAAAGGTTCTTGTAGCCTAGGTCTTTCCTATGGTCATATATCTTGTTAAAGTTAAAGGGTTTGGGAAACTCATGAGTGGAGACAGAGTAAATGCAACATATTTTGAGAAATAGAGTGATGAAATTTGGTCTACTTTATGATCCACATAACCTGTGTTGACATTAGTGTATATTGTACTTTAATAATCATTCTGGCATTATTTGTCTTAGCTCTGCTCTATGCCTTAAAGTCCAGGGTAATATTCTACTTTTTTAAAAGGACCAGAGTTGTCCTAGAATTTTAGATTCCAGATTAGTAAGTGGTTTCTACCATAAAACCTTGCTAACCGTTATCTTTTCTCTATTTTAGCTGAATAACAATGACAAAGCACTAGAGAGCTGTCTTTCCCTTGGAGGACATAGAGCTCCGGTGGTCACTGTGGACTGGTGCACCGCTATGGACTGTGGGACCTGCCTCACTGCATCCATGGATGGGAAGATCAAACTAACTACTCTACTTGCACAGAAGTCTTAAATGCAGCTGTGCTCCAAGACGTGAACAATTTTTTTTTTACAGGAGAATGAATGATCAGTATTAACTATTAGCTTCAAACTTTTGTAGAGAGGGAAGATTTAATCATTTGTGTTAATGTCATCATCTCTTTTTAAGTTAGGAGTTAAGTTTAATTGCCAAACTACTGCCACTTAGAAGAGTACTTTCTAACAGTTCATTTCAACAAATACTAAACATTCCCCAATCATCAGGTTCCTTTCAATAAGGATCAGCCCATTTTTCCCCTTAGCACAGAGCCATAATTCTCTGGGTTAGTCCCAAGATGAAGTACAGATTTGTTGTGGATGTAGCAGGTGGGGGATGGAGTGGGAAGTCTTGTTCAAAATTCTTAACAGTATTGACTGCATTTGTTCTAGAAGAAAACTTGATTGCTTTTACATTATGTTGCTTTGATCGTTTGAAGAACATTCCGTGCTATGCTCCTGGTAGAAAAAAAATTATTATATAATTCATATTGTTTATTTTCCTTTTGAGTTTTGGACATCTGATATAGACTACAAAAAGCATATGATAGTAAAATATTATGAAATGGCATCTGTTCATTACTAATCAGTTCATCCTAATTAAGTTCTGTTACAAAAGGAAGGAAACCGAGAGTTTTATAGAACTCTCAGTTTGCTTTCTTCTATATTTCTAGAAATTTGCATGTTTGGAGAGGATAAGAATACGCTGTACACAGTGAAACACACACCAGCATATGATACCTTGGAATTGTTTTTATGTCAATCCATAATTTTTAAGATGTCCTTGTAATGTGAATAGTATTCTTGGTCATTAGCCTGAGTTCACCAAATGCAGTTACACTCAGAAATACTCCAAAGGAGGCAGAGCTGTGGCCTTCAGCTGTAACAGGTTGAACACAACAGAATTCCAAGCAGAAGGTGAACAATAGTGTCTATAAAAAAATAAATGTGGTTTGGCTAGTACTGAAGATGGTTAAAAGAAATGGAGAAAAGTTCAGGCCTACAGCCTGTAATAATTTAGGGTCATTCTATTTTTGTTAGGGCAGAGATAGATGAAATGGCACCATTGCAACCATAGCATGCTTATGGAAGTGCAATATAGACCAATTTAAGAAGTGGAAGAGGGAAGCCCAGAGTGATCCTCTTAAGGCTGAATATTGTCATTATTGGTAAGGTCTTTTTCACTGGGGGAAAAGTGTTGAGCTGATAGAATTTCAAATGGTAGCAAACCACACTGCAACAGTTTGAAATCTGAGTCGGATATTCAATTTCCATACTTAAGCATTCCTGTAAATAGAAACTCATATGTGGAGTTCAAATGTGGCTGCATTCCTATGACAAGTTTTATGGTTAACAATTAAGGTTTATTAATGGCTTGACATTGCACACCAAATCATGAACCACATTAATTTCATTAAAACAAAACCCTAGTCTAAAATACAGGTAGTCCTTGGCTTACACCCACAATTGACCCCAAAATTTCTGTTGCTAAGTGAAACATTAGTTAAGTGAGTTTTGCCCCATTTTACGACCTTTCTTGCTACAGTTGTTAAGTGAATCACTGCAGTTGATAAGTTAGTAACCTGGTTATTAAGTGAATCCGGCTTTCCATTGACATTGCTTGCCAGAAGGTCACAAAAGGTGATCACATGACCTTGGGACATAGCAATGGTCATAAATATGAACCACTTGGCAAGCATCTGAAATTTTAACACATGATCGTGGGGATGCTGCAAAGATCGTTAAGTGTGAACATGTCACCTTTTTCATTGCCATTGTAACTTTGAATGGTCACTAAATGAACTGTTGTAAGTTGAGGATTACCTGTACAGCTATTGTATAGTTCACTATCTTGTGTCAACAGCATAGGGAATTAAGGGGAAGAATAAATGCGAGTCAGATTTCTTAGAGGAAAAAAATCAAGTATATTTAAAAACTTTGTACCTAAAAACCCTTTTTATCACCTTAAAAAGTATCTAATTGTGATAAATGAAAAATGTGGGCATTTCCGAGATCAACGTTTAAAAATGGTACAAAAGGAACTGTGGCAAATATTCAAAGGACGGAGGGGGGCAGGTACCACACAACATTTGGATCAGTGAGTTTTCAAACTGTAAATTTAAAGTGTGGCCTTGAGGGGATTCTGGGAATTGAAGTCCACACATCTTAAAGGTGCCGAGTTTGGGGGAAAAAAATTGGTTTCAATCTTTTTTTTTCCTTCTGGGGAAGAGCTCTTAATTCAGCAACCTTGGTAGCTTTAAGACCTGTGGACTTCGATTCCCAGAATTCCTCAGCCAGCTTCTGGGAATCGAAGTCCACAGATCTTAAAGCTGCCAAGGTTGGAGACCCCTGTGTAATCTAGTGGAACGCAACACACGTCTCATTCTGCTTCCGGGTGTCTCCTTGAAATTCAAGTCCCAGAAGATCCTGTTGTGCAACTCACGTGACGGAGTCGATCCTCGTTTCCGGCGCTGCTCATCTCTCCGCCCCTCCCACGCCCCGCCCCGCCCCGGCTGCCAGCGGAAAGTGGTCGTTTATGCCGTTGCTTTTTGTTTGGAGGTGCGGTGGGGGGGGAAGGGTTGTTTCTCTCTCTCCCCCCCCCTCCCGTCTTCTGTGAGCACTTTTAGAGGAAAGCCCCCGCCCTTCCTCCGGCTTTCCATCGGCAAGCGACGTGAAGCCGTCTTTTTTCTTTTAAAAACTGGGCTTGATTGGTTTGACGGATCCTAGCTTGAGATACTTAAAAGAGTATCTGCACAGCTTCTCGCAGGAGGAACTGGGAGCAATTGGATTCAGCCTGCGGTCTTGTGTGGTGTTTTGGGAAGAAGCGGTCATGGAGTATAGTGAACCTGACTATATAGGCTGAACTTAGTGCACAGCACTATTCGTGCCTTTATATATATGCCTTTATTCGTGCAAATATATATATTTGCACCAGTGATAATTTTGTGGTGGGGGCTTTGTATCATTCCTGTGCCTGGTTGATATGGCTCCCAAGTACATAAGGCAAACGAGTAAACATCGCCTGTTGTGATTAGTGATATCTGTAAATCTCTGAAATATTTGATGCCTGAACAATTTAATGTTGGTTCTCATCCAGAACTCCCCACTTTTTTTTTTCTTTCTATTTAGACTTGCAGCGTAATACCATGGGAGAGAGTGGAGCGGCCCTTATTATTAGACAAGTTCCAACACTGGGTGGATTTGGCCCAATTTAGGAATTGTATGTCCCACAAGTGTCTATATTCAGATTGTTACAGGTAAGGAGTTATAGCAGAGGTCTTCAAACTTGGCAGCTTTAAGACTTGTGGACTTCAACTCCCAGAATTCTCCAGCCAGCTTAGCTATGGACTTGTGGACTTTAACTCCCAGAATTCTCCAGCCAGCATAGCTATGGACTTGTGGACTTCAACTCCCAGAATTCTCCAGCCAGCATAGCTATGGACTTGTGGACTTTAACTCCCAGAATTCTCCAGCCAGCATAGCTATGGACTTGTGGACTTCAACTCCCAGAATTCTCCAGCCAGCATAGCTATGGACTTGTGGACTTTAACTCCCAGAATTCTCCAGCCAGCATAGCTATGGACTTGTGGACTTCAACTCCCAGAATTCTCCAGCCAGCTGAAGTCCACAAGTCCATAGCTATGCTGGCTGGAGAATTCTGGGAGTTGAAGTCCACAAATCTTAAAGCTGCCACATTTGAAGACTCTTGAGTTATAGGGTAAAGATTGTCTCCTTAACTCTTAATGCAAGAGACTCTTGCTGTGTAGAAGCCAGAAGCAGAAACCTTTTGAAGATCTTTTGGTTCAGGGATGAACAGTGGGGGGGTGGGGGAAGGGGCTGAGTGGGAGCAAATTGAAGCAACATAAAAACCTTCAGTACCTGCCCTTTATTTAGAATATTTTAAAACTGTTGAGCTCCATCTGTTATTTTTTCTACATATGTGCTTGTCCCTGCAAGTTATTGAAATGGAAACACAAATGGAGTGGATGATACTTAACTTTCCTCCCCACAATCTCCGGTGACTCTGAATGTAATTGCACAGTTTTATTTATTTTTTAAATACATTTATAAAATAAAGTGTTAGCTGGCCAGCTATGGCAAAGATGAGCCAGTATGTTTTTTTGATTGACACACCAAAACTAGTTTCAATTGCTTTGTTTGCTATCAGTTCAGTTATTGCCTATGGTTAGCCCCAAATGACTGAGATATGTAAACATCGTCTTGGAGAGGAACAGTAGGCTGCATGGAACCCTTAATTCAATTGCCAAAGTTTAATTTCAAGTGTTCTTGTTGCACAAATTGTTCTCTTTCTTCTTGAATTAATAGAAATGAGTTCCCCTGAGGTAGCAAAGAAGAGGATCCTCCCAGCATGGATGACCAAAAATATAGCTGAACCAGAAGAATGGGCAAAAATCAGGTCAAAGAGGAAAAAAAAGACAGCTTTAGCAAGGTATGCTGCCTAACTGTTTCTTAAAAATCAGAGACGAATGGGTTCTAAATTTTCTTTTCTACCCCCAAACCTCAAATTGGGAGGAGGGTTGGGTGTATGTGTTGTGTGATGTGTGTGTAGAACTATTGATAGACTAGGGGACATCCAAACAATGTGGACTCTTAGTGGTTACATCAATAGTTTTTCTCCAAAATTGTAGAACTATCACATTCTTTGATTTCAGCTTTCTTTTTTTGTTTTTAAAGCCTTAAATAGTCAAGCACATGTATTTCTGCATACTCACACACATCCAATATAGTCCATGGACTCAGTTTGTGACTAATTACTTCTATGTCATCCCAAATAGCTAAACTCATATCTTGAGAGTTTGACTATATTTTACATTCAGTTGAGGTTAAATTAGGATTAAATGTTAAAAAGCTTTCCCTTTACAGTTTGAAGAGTAGGAAATATTTTTAAATAACAGCCACAATTTTGTTATACAGTACAGAGATTGCGGGAGACAGATTACCCACAATTAAAGGGAGATCACGGTGAAGAGCTGTTTGAGATATAGGAAAGAACTTTAAAATAGTTGAGATGGTTGCCCTGTGGACAACCTGATCTTTTATCTACAACTGCTGTTATCAGTTGAGTATAAAGTAGTTTCTTTGAATGTCGTCAAATTTTGTTATACTGTATGCAAAATTAGGCAGAGACTAACTGCCCGCTGGTAACTATCACTAATTGTAATATATGATTTTGTCAGGTTTTATTTTTATTTTGTTACTGTTTTAATGCTTTTATTTGTAGTGCTGGCCTTTGACCATATTATTTTAAAAATTGATTGATGTATGAGTTAGTCTTTGCTATTTTTCCTGACGCCAGGGCTAAAATATATATAGTTATACTGAAATAAATAGATATACTGAATGAGGCTACAGAGAATTTGACAAGACTTAATGTGCATTTTCTGATATCTGCTGATTGTCTATAAATTGATATTTACTAAAGGGAAGGTTGGTCTTCTTTCTTACTGTACATACTTTACAATATGATTTTCTTTTGTAGGACTGAAACTGTGTATTGTATGAATGAAGCAGAGTTGGTCGATATGGCTCTTTGTATTTTAGCTGAGGTGAGCAATGTAAAGATGTTGCCCAGGTGGCAGCTTCTTCCTTTTTCCATATTTCAGTTAATTTTGCCAGAGCATCTTGCTCACTGAGAATTGGAAAAAAGAATTGGGCCTAAATACAGCCAATTGTACTGGGTGATCAAACTCACTGATAAGTTCAAGGACACTTGGGCACATTTCTTTTGACCACAGAGACTTCTTTATATATTTATCAACCAGGCATGATTGTAGATATTCTGCCAGGCATTGAGCATCTCACTTATCCCGATTTAGATAGCAGAAAGAGAAACTTGTGTCTTCATCATCCCAAAATGAAAGAAAATATGATTGCTTCCTTTTTAGAATTGCAAGACTATAGAAGATGATGTGATTTCATCAGAAGATAAGGTTAAAGAGCGTCAACAGGAATTGATAGATGGTCATCTTCCAAGGACTACTGTCAACATTGCCAAGGATCCTTCTGTACCATCCACACCTCCAGATCAGTCAGCTTCTTTAAGTAGCAGTGAGGAGACCAAACTGGAGGAAGATGATGATGCCTTAAAATATGTCAGGGAGATTTTCTTTACATAATTTTAACATTTATAAGCAACATCTAGGTTTTTTAAATTGATAAATAGGAGATACAGCTAGGATAGTGGTGGCTTGTATGCCAGAGGTGAAGTAATGGAAAATCACAATGGTAGAACTTCATGAAGAGAGACTTTGGAAATCTATTTTTATAATTGGATATTTAATGGGATGCATTGGGGGAAGAACAGAGGAATATCCTCCTGGGTTCCCTGGTTTGATAAGCACTTTTGTTTTGCTTGACTTCGAAGACTTGAATTTTGTATTTAAGAATAAATGAAAGTAGTTCTGACTTCTCTTTACACTGGCCATTTTCATACTAAATTAAGAGCTATAGTTTGTTTAATAATAGTTCAGTGTATATATACCTAAGGTTATACTAGTTTGTATGTTTATACTTACAAACAAGCAAACATTTTGGCTTAGCAAATTGTGTGAATTCAGTCATAGAAAAAGTAGTGTTCCAGTTTCCTGAAATATCTGACTTAATTGATTCCTGACTCAGAAAATTATTTCTCCAATGTTGGGCTCCCAGAAGCAAAATATCCAATCTTCAGCTCTGTTAACATTTTGTAAACAGGTAGTTCTTGCTTAACAAGCAAGAGCCTGGAGCCTGGGTAGCTCAGCAGACTAATGCATTGTGCATTGTGATTAACTCCAGCTGTCTGCAATTACTTCGAATCTCACCAGGCTCAAGGTTGACTCAGCCTTCCATCCTTTCTAAGATAGGTAAATTGAGGACCCAGTTTGTGGGGGCAATAAGCTGACTTTGTATAAAATATACAAAAGTATGAAGGCTATTGCTTAACGCATTGTATGCCGCCCTGAGTGTCCGGAGAAGGGCGGCATATAAATCAAATTTTTAAAAAAAACAGTAATTAGGACTGGAATTTCCAGTGCTAAGTAATGCAGTCATAAAATGCAACATCTCATGACTGCATCGCTTGGTGATGGCAATCCAGACAGTCGCCTTTGCTGTCGTTGAGGGCCTCACAACTTATTGTCAATTTTCAACAGAGTCACTGGGAAGTCCCAGGTTACTTGCAAACAGCCAACACTTGAACAAGTGGCTGCTGTAGTGTGAGTGCGGCAGGGTGACTTCTGCCAGATGAGGCAGGTTGCACAAGGGGCTTGGTGCCAGGGAGGGGGTGTTGTGGGCACATGCTACGAAGTATGATATTTCTGGTAGAAGAAGGCTTCAGGAATGCGAATGACTACGGGTGTCGGCAACCTGCGGCTCTTTCGTCTCCCTGCTGTGGCTCCCTATCAGCTGAACCCACCACTGGCTGGCCCCTCCCTGCCTCCCGGTCGCTTGGGGAGATGCGCGACTTGCTCTCTGCCCCAAGACATTGCCCCGGCCCAACCCGGCTGTGTCCAATGCTGCTGCTGTCACTACCCCTGGGGTCTGCCCACTGCTCTCATAGCGCCTTACCCAGCACAGTTAAATTTAGTGCACTTCACAATGGGGGAGACAGCATTGCCTCCTCCTCCTGGAGCTCATTACGATGTGGAGCATCGGGCACAGCTGAGCTGGGCAGTGTCTCAGGGCGGACAGCAAGTCATGCGACTCCCTGAATGACCAAGGTGTGCACAGCACCAACAAAGGCTGGAAGAAGCACCCGTGAGATGAGGCAAATACAGGGGTGCTTCGCTCCTGCTGTGGAACATGGAGTGCATCTCCATCTCCCGCTGTTGCCCTTACCTTCTCAGGCCAGGCGGGGAGGGCGGGGTGAGGGACAGGATGGGGCCAGCCAATTCAGCCGACGTAACTACAGCAGGGGTACCAGAGAGATTGATTTATCTGGGAATCTGAAATGACTCTTGATTTAAATCATGGTAAAAAGCATCCAAAGAAGAAAGAACATAAGCCAAAAAAAAAAACCACCAACCAATCCTCATCTGTTTTTGGAAATGATTCAAGAGGGAAAATACACACACACACACACAAGAGAGAGAGAGAGAGTTGGGGGGGGGGGAACAGAGACATAGAGATACCTGTTTCCCACAGAAAACACCAGGAGCCACAAAACCTGGGTAGGCAGCTTCCTCATTGGCTGCTTCTGGGAAGCTGGCAGGGGTGGTTGCAAATGGTGATCATGGCCCTGGGATGCTTACAACCATTATAAGTGCAAGGTGGCTGCCAAGCACCTGAATTGTGATCATGTGATCATGGAGGCATTGTGACAGTTAAAACTATGAGGATCAGTTTTAATCTGCTAAAGTGCTCAAGTACCCTAGAGTAGTGTATTTTTGGATCAGGTTCTATTATTTGTCTTCATTAAATAGGTGTCTCTTCTCCACTAATGTTCAGATCATTTGACAATTAGCCAGGTTATGACTAAGAACCAAGAATTTATCTCAATGCATGTATTACTCATGTGGTAACTTTAAACCACGGATCTGGGACATGTGGTTCTTTTTTTAAAAAGTATTGTGTTAATATCTGTCAGACCGGGACAGATATAAAAATGCTATATAGAAAAAAATGTCCTTGAAGTGCTGCCGCAGTGGCGCAGTGGTTAGAATGCAGTACTGTAGGTTACTTCTGACTGCCGGCTGCCTGTAATTTGGCAGTTCAAATCTCATCAGGCTCAAGGTTGACTCAGCCTTCCAAGGTCAGTAAAATGAGGACCCAGATTTTTGGGGGGCAATATGCTGACTCTGTAAACCACTTAGAGAGGGCTGTAAAGTCCTATGAAGTGGTATATAAGTCTGAATGCTATTGCTATTTACAAATGCAACTCTGACATATCCATTAATAATTAAGATTTTTTATTTACAAATTACTTTGTTTCTATCAGAAAGTCAGTTGACAGAAAGATGGACTTACCATATACTAATATAAAAATACAAATAATTCAGTTTTAATCAAAAGCTTAGCATTGTTCACATACAATTAGAACCCTGAGGAAAGAAAAACTTCCCATTTAAGGCTTAACGGCAATACATTGATATATAGATAATCTTACCACCATTTTATCTGAACAATAACCAAATATTAAGAGAGATATACCTATAATACTAGTGGAGACTGAATAAGTCTTCTGTTATGTGCTAGGATTCAACTAATAATCGTTTTCAGCAATGGAAATTCTCTCTTTCTCTCCCTATCTCTCTCCCTCTCCCTCTCCCAGTTTATAGGCCATACCATGCTTCATACAGCAAGGACTGTGCTCAAAAAATAGAAGAGACTAAAACAGTTTGTGGGAGGATTTTATGGAGCTTCAATGCTTTACTCCTTTTTATCTTAATCCTTTCCTCAAACTTAGTGCATTCTTAAATCTAAGTATGGTTCCCCTTGAGAGAGCTTTAGTTGATCTTTCAGCCTTTGAAATAGGGGAAGCTGTGCATTAAGTGTATATGTTAAGAGTGTTACCTCTCTTCTAGTTCACTTATGTTGGAAAGCATTCTCTTAATTTAATTTATTCAGGTCTTGGAAGGTGTTTTCGCACTGGTTCCACCACTCAACTCACTACAGTGTGCGTTATATTCAGATGCTGCCTCACATTTGTCACACAAATGATTCCATACCCAACTAAGATGTATTGAACTCCATTTTCTGGGTTCACACTCAGTTCACTGAACCATAAATAAACAGGATGGTGTTGCATGACAAATTCTTGTAGTCTATTTTGTAGTTCAGTGTGTCAAAACAACAAAAACTCATGGGAGGCTCTTGGCAGCAGTGAGAGGTCTCTTATGAAGAGTGTCTTTGTACTTGGCAAGGTAGAGGGTAATTATGAGCAGCTGGAGGAGAAGTAAAACGTAAGCTCCACATAGGGCAGCAAATCCCTCACTGAGTTCAGAGACTTGAATCCATTTCTGAATAGGAAAGATAAACAAAATGAGACCAACAGGCAAACTCACACTGCTAATGGACAGAAGAATCTGAGCCAGTTTCCATCCATCTCTGTCTTTGAAACACAGGGCCTGCTGCATGATTGTACTGGCACTGAAGAGACACAAAACTGGGCTGATGTATACACAGAGTCTTGATAGCACCAGTGCAACCTTGCTGATCCCCAGCTTCTCTATTTCTTCAATCATAAGGCAATCCAGTTCTCCTTTCTGATTCCACAAACAGAAATTGTAGAAGCCAATTCTTTTGGTGGGAAGGTTGACGATATTCCCAGCTTCCAAGACAAGGGCATATAATAGCAAAGCATTATAACCAATGGCAAGGGAGAAATGACTCAGGTACAAGAGGCAGGAACTGTAGGTTGTCTCTCTTAACCCTTTAATGAATTCAACAATGGTTTTTTGAATCTTCAGCTGCATTTTTCACCTGAATACCTAGCAAAAGAAAGTAAACAGGTTGGCTTCTAGGAACTATGTCTCCACTTTCTCACATACTTCCCAACTGTCTTAGGGACCAGTTTTATACAATGTTACAACAATGTGATTCTAACCACGTTTCTATTATCAACAGTGTTTTTAATAAATTACAATTTGCCTAGTTCACACAATATCAAGCCATATATGATGGTTTACAATCTACAGTTGGTAGATAATACATCATACACAAGATCATTCAAACTCCTGGAAAGGCTTGGGTGCAGCCACTGAGATTTCCAAAAGTTATTATAAATTGTAATGTGTAAAAGAATTTCATACTGTAGAAATGGAATGAATTTGTTCTTAATTTGCTTGGAGATGCTTCCAACAGAGCTTTCAAAGACCAAGCCAAGCTCCTCCTAGCCTAGTTAACATTTTAAAGGGGGAATTATACAAGTGCCTAGATAATAGTTCTATCAATATGTAGTAACATATTACCTTCAGTTTCATAGGCAACAGGTCCCTTACACCAGGAGCAGCTGAAGCAAATCATAACATAATCATTGGCTTTCTTCTCCTGTGATTCATAGTGGCTCTTATATTTGGATATTGACTAAAGACATGCTTCCTTTACAAGGTAGAAGAAGCATGAATGGGATGAATCGCAGGCAACACGCAATCCATCCCAACCGCGGAGCATTAGGATAAGGAAGGCTGGGTTAAAGACCTCGTTCGCGATCTTCTGATTTAGTACCAGAAGAAAGAAAAAGGGGCACCTAGACAGCTTGCTTTTGTTTGGGGTGCCCGCCGTTGAAGCCAATTCAATTGGAAAACCCGCAGGGCCTCCGTTCTCTTGCTCCAATCAGGAGGCGTCGGAAGCAGGGGCTGCTAAATATTCCAAGACCATTGCAAAAATAACCAAGAAGAATTAAAGAGTGCCTATCTCTAATTCCGTATTACAATGGCCCCACACCTCGTGAACTCTTAAAGTAGTAGCCAGGAGTCGTAATAATTTTTAAAAAGGTTAGAATACTTGCCGCGGAAACCAAAGGCATTAAAGTCCCACGGGTGGAAGCGATCCTCCTTGGAGCTCAGGCTCACTCACTTTCGCTCTTGTTTACTGCTCGGTCTGTTTTTACTTTTCGGATCACGTGCTAACATCAGCTGATTTCCCTTTCGGTTTCGTTTGTGTACGTTTCTCCGCAATCGGGTGCTTTCCTACCAGAGGGGGAGGGGCGGGGGAGAAGTGTCTGTTATCCCGTGGTTGTTTTTTTGCATTTCCCCCCACCCCCCCGAATCCAGTCATCTTTCAGAAAGTGTTTGACATTTTCTTGTGTTTGCTTTTTAAATAATCACGTCGCAGTTTAGGCACGCCTCTGTAAGGCTCACAGAATTATGAATATTGTAATTGTGATAAATAGGTCGTTAGAGCGCAAAAGCTCGGGGACAACGCAGAAATGGCAAGATTGTTTTAGGCGCTTTTGTTTCGGCCTTCCTGGCTTTCTCGAAACACAAAAGGGCCAACGAATCCAAATGTCAGAGCTGGCCTAATAAGCGTTTCTGTAAATACGGAGAGGACAGCAGAAATCATTTGTCATAGGGCGGAGGTCTCGGCCAGCGCTTCAAGACATCAGCGATTTTAAGACTGAGAGCTTCAACTCCCAACATTCCTCAGCCCATATGAAGTTGACGTTCACGCATCTTAAAAGTTGTTCCAATGGAGAAACACAGTATTTTTAAAACGGCCCCGCTAAGTAAGGCACTCCAGTATTTCCCGGGTGACAAGGCTTTTTCCAGAAGAGAGATGGTAGCGATTGGGATGCGTTGCGCAATCGCTCCTAACACACCACACTTCTTAAAACAGAGGAAATCTTTTAAGACAGAGGTCTTTAAACTTGGCAGCTTTGAGACTTGTGGACTTCAGCTCCCAGAATTGAACGCCACAAATCTCAAAGCTGTCAAGTTTGAAGACCTCTGTCTTAAAAGATTTCCTCTTAGAAGCAGAACAAGCACCTGCCTGCAAACGCCAATAGCCAGAAAGCAGAAACCTTTATGAAAAAGTGTTGTGCCTTCCTGCACATACACATAAACGTGATGCAAGGCACAAAACGCATAAAGTACATTGTTTCTAGGCAGTTATTATTATAACTGTGTTGTAATTGTAGGCTTCCTTCCTGTTTTTTGTTTTTGCAGGGTTGGGATTTTGTTGCTTGGTTTATCAGGGTTTTTCTTCTTAAGTAGCCCAATTTGAACAGACTCACTTAATAACTATTGGCCCATCTCCAACCTCCGCTTTATAGCGAAGGTTGTTGAGACCGTGGTGGTGCAACAGCTCCCACAGTTCCTGGAGGAAACGGAATACCTAGACCTGTACCACTTGGGTTTTCGGCGCGGGTACAGCACGGAAACGGCATTCGTTGCTCTGGTGAATGATCTCTGGCGGACCTGGGATGGAGGTTGTTCCTCCATTCTGGTCCTACTTGACGTCTCAGTGGCTTTCGATACAATTAACCATGGTATCTTACTGCAGTGACTTGAGGGGGTTGGGTGGGAGGCACTGTTCTACAGTAGTTCTCCTCCTACCTCTCAGATCGCTCGCAGTTTGTATGGGCAGGGGAACAGAGATCCACCCTGAGGCCCCTAACTTGTGGGGTACCTCAGGGGTTGGTTCTCTCCCCCCTACTTTTAACATCTATATGAAGCTGCTGGGTGAGATCATTTGTGGTTTTGGGGTGAGGTATCATCAGTATGCAGAGGATACTCAGTTGTACATCTCCACCTCAGGCCACCCCAGGGATGCCCTTTCCGTGATGTCCCGTTGCCTGGAGGCGGTGCGGGCCTGGATGGGGAGGAACAGACTCAGACTCAACCCTTCCAAGACTGAGTGGCTGTGGATGCCGGCACCTCATGTTTCAGAGGTCCCAACACTTTTGATGGGGGGGGGGGAGGTGTCAGAGCGGCAATCAGCCCCGTTACCTTGCGTGGGGTAATTGCCCTCATTTTGAGTTGGATCGTGGCTTTTATCCTGTTGCATACTTTGATCAATAAGACCGAAGAAACATCTAATTAAACTCATATTTATTGTAAGAAAATAAAAACATCTCACTATCTAAAACAGATTACATGTTGGCAAAGAATCTCCAGCCTGACCTTAGCTGGCTGGAGAACAAAAGAAAGTTTCTAGAAGAAGTACAAAAGAATGCAATGACATGCGTAGTAGGTGCTGTAGGTGCTGATAAGGAGTATGACTACGGTCAGTCTGATAGTCCAGAAATATTAGCTCTGCTGGTAAATATAAAAACGCAGTGACACCCCTTCTTTTGCCAGTTGAGCGAACATCAGGTATATCATCAGATAAGGCACATCTTCTTACGCAGATACTCGTGTTGAGCTGCTGGAAGCGGTTTGTTGAGCATGTCTGCAATCTGATCATGTGTAGATACATACTGCAATTTTACAAAACCTTGTTTCACTAATTGTTTGATATTTCTATAACGGATGTCAATGTGTCTGGACCTAGAACCTGTGAAATGTGATTCAGAAATATAAACCACCGATTCATTGTCTTCCATCACTGTGATTGGTCGGATCGGATGTGTCCAGATATCTGTGACCAAAGCATCAAACCACGTTAAAGAATTACATGCATCTGAAACACAAGCATATTCAGCTTCAGTAGAAGAACAAGAAACAAAATTCTGTTTTCGCACTTGCCAATAAACAGGACATCCATTTAAGAACATTATATAACCTGAAGTACTTTTACGTGATTTCTTATCACTTGCCCAATCAGAATCTGCATAACAACTTAATTCTGCATAATCAGTGTGTGTTGGTTCTAACAATAACTTCATGTGTTTAGTGTGCTTTAGGTATTTCAATAATTTCTTAATACATGACCAATGAAACTGTTTTGCCTTACCTACGTGTCGAGACAAGAGATTAACACTGAGTGCAATGTCTGGTCTTGTCCAACTACTAATGTATAACAGTGATCCAATAACTGAACGATAAAGTGTTTGATCCTCGAACTCAGGACTTGGTTCATGTGTCAAGTTGTGAAAATCTGTTTGCATGGGTGTCTTTGTTGTGTTAGCATCCTTCATGTTGCAATGATGCAAAACTTGTTCAATTTTATCTTCTTGTGAAAGACTAAACCCCTTCTGTGTTTTTTTAATCTGAACACCTAAATAAGTGCTAATATGACCTAAAGATTTCAATGTGAAGTATTTCTGCAAAGCTTTGGCAAAAATCTCACTCATTTGCTTATTTGGACCAATGTAAACGATGTCATCAACATAAACAAGAACTATCTCATATGCATTGTTAGATCTTTTTGTGAACACGCACTCATCAGTTTCGGACTTAATAAAGCCCATTGAATTTAGTTTGTCAGTAAGACATAAGTACCACATTAAACCAGACTGTTTCAGACCATAAAGACTTTTGTTCAGGAACCAGGTATCCCCTTCTTGCTGTCGGAATCCTGGAGGACCTCTCACGTAGATTTCTTCATCTAGGTCAGCATGTAGATAAGCGGTGTCAACATCAAACTGAAAAACTTCTAAACCAAGGATAGTTGCAGTGGCTAAAGCAATTTTTACACTTTCAGTTCTGACTGTCGGTGAGTAGGTATTTGTGTAGTCCTCAGGATAACGTTGAGCGAAACCCTGAGCTACAAGTCTGGCCTTGTACAATGACTCACCATTTGGCTTCTTTTTGATTCTATAGACCCATCGAGTGCCAATGACCTTTTTCTTTGCTGGAGATTTTGCAGGTGTAAATACCTTAAGTTTCTTTAGACTGTCCATTTCAGCTTGCATTGCATCATACCACTTCTCTTGCTCTGAATCAGGAAGATGTTTGATTTGTGTGAAGTTATCGGGAGGAAGTGTAACATTACAAATCAAAGGCAAGGGTGCTTTTGTCAGTTGCCACGAATATCGCTGTGGAGGGATTCCCTTTGTGGCTCTCTTGGAACGCCTCGGAACAGTCGTCCATTCTTCTTCCGTTTCGTCCTCGTCTTCATCATCGTCGCTAGCATCAGCATCCGTGGCCTGCGAAGACGGAACATCATGTTGGGAAGAACTGATGGGTGGAACATTTGCCTGTGAATCTTGATCATCAGGCTGCGTGGCATCAGTAACTTCATCTTTAGGAAAATAAACTCCAGGATCATTGGAATGAATCCTGGACCAGTCAGCATCTTCCTCAAAATCAGCAGATTGGGAAGTCACTAGTCTACGATTAGAGTCAATAAATTTGCTCCATTTTGAATTGTCATCAAAACCCATAAATCTCAGTCTCTTTGCTGCTGGACCTCCTTTCCTTCTTTGATCTAAGGGAATGTTCACCATGGCGTATGAACCAAAAATACGGAGGTTCTTGAGATCTGGCTTGTAGTCATACATCATGAAGAAAGGAGTTTGATTTATCGCACTGCTCCAAGTACGGTTGATGATGTAATTTGCATATTTAAGAGCTTCACCCCAGTATGGGTTACTGAGGTTGGCATCTTCTAAAAGACAACGCATCATGGTTTGCAGAACCCCCTGTCTTCTCTCTACAACTCCGTTATGAGGGGGAGTATAAGGAGCCGAAGTCTGATGAAGAATTCCATTCTTACGCATCCAGTCCTGGAAACGCTGAGACATGAACTCGGCGCCACGATCACTCTGGATTCTGGCGATGTTTACTCCATGTTGGGTAGAGACGAGGGCTGCAAAGTCTTTAAAGATCTGAAAGGTCTCAGATTTTTCTCTCATAGGATATACATATCCATATCTAGAATAATTATCAACAATTGTTAAAAAATATTTTCTACCACCAATTGTTGACGGAAATGGACCAACTATGTCAGTGTGTACCAAATCAAAAATGCGTGTTGACAGGCGTGTAGCGTGTTTTGGAATGGCTGCTGCTTTGGATTTGGCTTTCTTGCAGACAGCACAATCCAGAAACACCTTACACCCCTTTAGATCCAAACCTTTTGCGAAATCCGGCATTTTTCTAAGAACCCGGAAGCTGGCATGTCCCAATCTTCTATGCCACTTATGGATGCACCTGGAATGCAAAAGTTTACCAGTTAGTGAATTTGCAACATTAACAGTTTTATGAGGAACCTCAGGCTTGCTCTGAGCAATCTGTTTCTCAACTTTCTTTTTGTTGGCTTTAGGAGCCTTTGGAGTAGCAACAGGATCTCTCACTGGGACATCTCTCTCTGGGCCTGTGCTCTCCTCTTTTGGAATTTTTATACTTGCCTGTGCTTGCGGTTTAGCTTTTGGTTTTAAGTAATAAACACCACCAATTAACATGGTTTCAGCAACAATATCTCCATCTTTCACTATGTAACTTGCTTTCTCAAGGTGGTGAACCTGGAACTTTAAAACTCTAGACAAGTGAGCCTGACTAAGCAAACTAAAAGTTGCTGTCGGTATGTAGCAGACATCAGGAATGAATGCATTGAGCTCTTCAACATAAACAGTTCCTTTTCCTTTGACCTGACAAGGATGATTGGAAAAAGAATAAAGTTCACGTAGTTCAGGTTCAGGCTCGTGCATCTCTGTGAAAAGTTCTTTTCTGTAAGTAACATGGAAAGCTGCACCACTGTCCAAAGTCCACAAAAGCCGTCTGTCGTACTCTGGATGAGGTTGTGGATCGTTGGTTAAAGCCAATGTGGCGAGTGGAGCTTGCGAATCACGCCTTGGACCACGACGACCTTGTCTACCGCCTCTGCCTCTGCCTCTGGAGTCTGTTCCTCTGGGCTGGTACGTGACGGGAGCTGGAACTCGTTGAGGACAATCCCGGGTTGCATGTCCCACATGGTTGCAGATGTTGCATCTTGGCATCCTTGGAGCATAGGTCCTTCCTCGGAAGGGACGCCTAGCTGGAGCTCTTGATGCGGGTGGTCCTCTCAAATGTGGTGTGGCTAACATCAGTGCCTCCTCTTCAATTAAGAGTCTGCATATATTGTCCACTGTGCGTTGAGCAATAGGCACTTGGTTAATCTTTGTAATGGCATCTTTCCATTCATAGTTCAAAGAGTTAATGATAATACTAATCATTTGAATATCTTCAATAAGATAGCCCCTTTCTCTCAATTCTTTCCTCATACCTTTCAGTTTGGTCAAATGTCCTCCAATTTGTTCACCAGGTTTCAATTTCGAACCATGGAATTCAGACATGAGCAAACATGAAGACTCAATTGAGACAGGCCTGTAGCAATTTTCTAATTGGACCCAAATTTGTTGGGCTGTTGCATCAGGCGGAAAAATAACCTGCAGTTCAGTATCCATGGACATCAACAATGTTGTGCAGGCTTTAGTCTCTAAGTCTCTTATTTCAGGTGTCCATGGTTGGGCAGGAGGGTTAAACACCATACGATGTGTGCCTTCTCTGCGTAGCAAAAGTCCAACCTCACTGACCCAGGCCTTGTAATTCTGCCCTGACATCTTTAATTTTGACTCACCAGCCAGTGGAGCAACAGAGTATGCCTGTTGAGGAATAGGCATTTGAGGTGCTGGCTGTGGGGGCAAAGGCACTTGTTGTGCTGGAGGTGGACCAGGGGCTGGCCCTGGTTGCACAGCTGGAGACACGTGTGCATGAGCTTGTACTTGTGGCATCTGAGCTGCAATATTAAAATGACCTGCTGGAGATGCAGTCATTTGCCTTTGCTGCATTAAGTGTTGTGTTCCATCTAAAAAGACCCCAGCACCACCAGGGGGTGCTGAAAATTGAGCCTGTGGAGACACTTGTGGCATTGCAGTTTGCAGGCTTGATTCAGTTAGTTTTACTTCTCTATCTACATCATGTGAAATCTGAGAAGAGACAACTTTACTAGGCACATGTGACGTGTACACAACTCTCTGTTCTGATTTGCCTGACACAATATCCACCAGGGGGTGTGTCTTTGGCTCTGAGAGAGAAGAAGGCAATATGGCGGCTTTTGAGATTTCATGAACGTGGGATTCTCTCTTATCTAGCTCAAGCCTAGATAAAGCCATTTTTGCCTCGGATAGCTCACGTTCAAAAATTTCTATCTGGTCACGATAGTTTCTTATAGCTTGCTCATGAGGAGTGACCCTGAAGGTTTGAGAGGGATAATAAAATGTTTCTCCCTCTGCGTGGGAGGAAAAAGGCTTTGCCGTTTGTGGAAATTTTGGCTTGGCCCCAAGCATTTCAAAATCAGAAGTTTGAGAGCATGCATAAGTAGAAGGTTGAGTTACTGACCTCGGTCGTAGTACTTCACCTTCAAAAGCAGCTTTTCTGTTATTTTCCTCCTGAAGCTTTGTTAAGACTATCTTCTCTGAGTCTTCTGCTTCTCCCACGGTTTCTTTTTCTTCCAGCTGAATGACTGGTGCCAGTGGATCGAAAGAGATCAAATCATTTGTAGAGAGAACTCTAAGTTTCGTTTGTTCTTCTCCTGCTTCTAACTGAGTGGCAGATGCGAGAGGCTGAAATCTGGAAGATCTTTCCATTTCATCCTTATCTGAAGAAGATAAGAAGGGCTTCATTTTGCCCTTTTCTTTCATTTTTCCTTTTTTCTTCTTTCTCGGCATCTTAGAAGTTAATTGTTTAGTGTTCCGCAGTCACTAAATCAACTATCTGTCTAATTAGTCTAGACGGTCATGATCAAAAGTAACAAACCAGGAATAGCCATAAATCAACCATCCTCCTGCTGCCATTGTCAGAGCGGCAATCAGCCCCGTTACCTTGCGTGGGGTAATTGCCCTCATTTTGAGTTGGATCGTGGCTTTTATCCTGTTGCATACTTTGATCAATAAGACCGAAGAAACATCTAATTAAACTCATATTTATTGTAAGAAAATAAAAACATCTCACTATCTAAAACAGATTACATGTTGGCAAAGAATCTCCAGCCTGACCTTAGCTGGCTGGAGAACAAAAGAAAGTTTCTAGAAGAAGTACAAAAGAATGCAATGACATGCGTAGTAGGTGCTGTAGGTGCTGATAAGGAGTATGACTACGGTCAGTCTGATAGTCCAGAAATATTAGCTCTGCTGGTAAATATAAAAACGCAGTGACAGGAGGCACTTGCCCCCGTAGAAAGGACCCACAACTTGGGTGTCCTCCTGGATTCTCAGCTGTCTCTAGAAGATCATTTGATGACCGTGACCGGGGGGCTTTCTCACAGGTTCACCTGGTGCGCCAGTTGCACCCTTTCCTGGACTGAGATGCCCTTCGCACGGTCACTCATGCCCTGGTTACTTCCTGCTTGGATCACTGCAATTCCCTCTACATGGGGCTGCCCTTGAGGTACACCCAGAGGCTCCAGCTGGTCCAGAATGCGGCCGCACAGGTTGTCCTTGTTACTCCTGTGTAACACCTCTCCTGCACGAGCTGCACTGGTTACTGGTGGTCCTCTGGATCCACTTCAAGGTGCTGGTACTCATCTATAAAGCCCTACATGGCTTAGGTCCAGGGTACTTGCAAGACCATCTCCTGCCTGCCTCCCACCGTCCTGTCCGCTCTCACAGGGCTGCTCTCCTCAGGGTACCATTGACCAGTTCTCTGTGGGCACCCCTGCCCTCTGGAACGAGTTATCCACCGAGCTCCAGACGGCACCTGATTTCCGTTCCTTCCGTCGGGACCTGAAGATTTGGCTATTCCAACAAATGGGCTGATTTAGATTCTTGGGTTTTATTTATTATCATTCGATCTTAACTGGTTTTAATTGGGTTTTTATTGTATGTTTTTATCTGTTTATTTGTTTTTACCTGTGTTCGCTGCCCTGAGTCCTTTTGGGAGAAGGGCAGCATATAAATACTTGCAAATAAATACTTGCACACACACCCCCCACGCCCTGTTTTGGGCCTAGTAGATCTCCCTGCACTTATAACCCATAATGCAATGTGTGTGTGACCCCCCTGTGTGCCCTGCCCCCCTCATATGTAGATGTGACCATCCTGCACATCTGTGCACTTATCCCTGCATGCACAGAAGAGAATAGCTGGCTGGCGGGAGGCGCATGCGTGGTGGAGCTCAGCTGGGGCGACAATTTCATGTACCTACAAAGAGGGCTCTACATGCCACCTGTGGCACAGGTGCCCTAGGTTCGCCATCACGGCCTTAACATGTTCATTGGTGATAGCAATTGTTTGGAAGATTTAGCAGGAAAAAGAAAACCAAGCCACCAAATAACACAGTGGTTGGATACCATCGAACATGACACCAGCCACAACATAGAACAACTCAAGATAATAGTGCAAGATTAGAAGATGTGCAGAGACCTGGCCCATAAAATCGCCAAGAGTCGGACTTGACTGAATGGATAACATTATCATCAGCATTGCCTTAGCAAGTGACAAAAATTAAGAATGAAGTTTAAAAGCAACTATATGTATTAGAACATAAGTTTTCTTGGATGGGATTGCGGTTCACTGGATCCATCAGCTGTCAGGTACACATAATTACTGATACTTGGAATTTGCCACAGATCGCAAAAACTGACTTCTTCCAATACAAAATTGGTCACAGGGCAGTTATTTGTAGATTTGACATAATTAAGCTGGAGTTCATTGGAAACTGGAAATAGTTAATTATAAGGATTGTCCAAGACATTTATATACAGTGATGTATATTTTGCCTCTTCGTAAGAAACATGGAGTTAATGACAACAGCCTCAAATTGAAAAAATGACCTTATTTCCTCTATTGCATTCTTAAGACAAACCCCAAAGAGAAACCATTCAAGTTTATAGTTTTTTCCTTTTTAGGTTCAACAGCTTATGGAATGAAAATCCTACTCCTGTTTAATATGATTCAGCACTGAGAAACCCAATTCCCATCTCATTTTTTTCCAGATCATTTTCTTGAAATATTATATTTAGAAATGAAATGATTCAACTTGCTTCTCTGTGCAATTGGCTAACAATAAAAATAAATAAATAAATCAAATCATATTTTAGTTTTCTTTATATTATTCACAGCCACCTCCCTCTCAGATGTTCTAGTTTGTATCCAATATTTCAATCTTGTGAAAGTGCAACTGCTCTGCATGCAACATCTTCCCAGTATGATGTATAAAGAGATAAAGCAGTTTGCTCGGTTGATATCATTGCTGGGTAGTCTGAAACGGTACAAAAGAAATTGCATCTCGGGTTATGCATGAAAAGAAATCCTTTCAGTTGTGTTTGCAAGATCTTGCACTGAAGGTCTATCACTTTTACATCTCTTAGGAAAAAATTTGCTTTCACTCTGGCAAAGCAGATTTCTTGATGGCATTTTTGGCCTGCTTTGTAATAGAGACCTGGCTGTTTCATCGTCTTCAGAATGTTTCACTAAAATTGTTTTGTTGGGCCCTTTTGTAGTCAGTAAAGTAGCCAGGCGTGGTCTGCACAAATAAGCAAAACAAAGTAATTTTAAACAGCTATATCTTAAAATTATTTTACTAATCTATATATATAAAAACAAAATACCATTCACGCATCATCACAAAATCCCCAGAACTGTAAAGTCTACAAGCTTGAAATTTGCCACATATGTTCCTCTTGGTTTCTAGGTGCTCACTAAGAAAGGATTTTTCGAAATGACCATCAGAGCATTAGTATTTCCTGTATTATTATTAACACTCTGATGCTAAGGAGTTCTACTCGCCCTCCCCACCTGAAAAGAAATCTGTTCCAAATGCAAAACAGAAGCAGAGGAGAGGAGTTTCAGTTTTCAGCAAGCAGGGGATAGGATAGGGGAGACTTCTGTGAGGCAAGCCTGAAAGAGAGAAGGGGATAGGATAGGATAGGCTTCTGTGGGGCAAGGCTGAGGGAGAGAAGGGGATAGGATAAGGGAGGCTTCTGTGGGGCAAGGCTGAGGGAGAGAAGGAGATAGGATAGGGGAGGCTTCTGTGGGGCAAGGCTAAGGGAGAGAATGGGAGAGGAGAGGCCAATCGTAACTACTCATTAATTTTCTGTAAGTGTTGATTTATCAAGGCCAATCACATAGTTTTGTAGTGGAGCATGGGTACTCAGCTAGTTATATATATATATATATGGTTCATAACATGCTTGCTGATAATCCAGGCTGCCCATCACAACAGAGGCCATGTTTTTTTTAAGAATCAGTGAATCAGGATGTAAAACAATAGATAACTGGTAGTTGCTTATTTTGAAAAAGTACAAGATGTTATATATAAGGCTAAATATATTTATATAAGGCTAAATATATATAAGGCTAAGTATATTTTTCTTCCTGACTCGCTGGGGCCACATTCTTTATTCAGAATGCTTCTTTATATTATTTGCAAAATTATTTAAAATATCTTTTAAATACTTAAAATTATCTAAAGTGAAGTGTTTCAGTGAAGTATTTCTTGATCTGGAATTGTACTTCTGTTTTGTTACACAAACTTGATTTTCTCATTAAAAACAGGAATCATAAAACAATTTTCGATGGAAACATTAAGTCAGGCTGAATAGATACTACATTTTACTTACCGGTGTCGGCCCAAGGATGTTAGATGTCGTTCACTCCTCAAATATTTTTCGGTGGGTTGACTGTATTTTTCCTCAGACATCAAAGGAAGGGAGAGCAGTAAATCTTGATTAATAGAAGACCTGTTCAGTTTAAGACCTCCTTCGCAGTTCCCTCCACCAATTTTGTTAGTTTTAGCATTCCTTGCTGGTGACAATCCCTTTACCTTCTCTTTGCTTCCAGGTAAAGTATTTTTTTGTGTCTCAAGGAAACCTGTAATGAAAAACAAGTAAATTTGAGACAATCTTTCCAAAGATCAATTTAACCTACAGTTCAACAATTTAGTCTTAACCCCCTTTACATGATTTTTTCGTGATATATTAATAAATTCACATTAGCCTATCCTACAGAAGAAAAATAATCTCCCACCCTGCAGTATCCTTCTTTCAGATCTTGTGGTCATGAGCGTTTATCTTCTTATACTCAATTAGGAAAAAATGTATTTCAAGTTGGCCTTTGTGTCATAAATCATTATGTTCATTTATGATAATTCAAGCTGATATTTTAAAAATTTCCCAAATCCCCGTCTCTTATGAATAAAAGGATTCTGTGCTCTGTGGAGAATGTGTGCATGTGTGAGAGAAAGAGGGAGGAAAGGAAAGAAGGAAAGTAAGTAAGTTTATTTGGCAGTAATATGGAAGTGACATGTCATTGCTGAGGGATTTTTTTTTTTTTGCTTCCCATTTTAAACTTCAGTGCAAGGATTTCAGCCAACTATTATTCTGTCCCAGATTGATTTTTAATTTTTTTGATGTTTTAAAATCTGTCCTCACAAAGCTTTTCAATTCATAACTCTGTTAGGATATCTCTCCCCCAGACAGAATTGGTCTGAAATCTGTGACTTTGACCTTTTAACAAGTCCATCATGTATGCAAGCTTTACCTGTTCCTAGATTAGGAGGCTCTGCTTGTAGTCATTCATGCCTTAGTCACTTCCCATTTGGATTTCAGCATACTCTGCATGGAGCAGCCCTTGAAAAACATTTGAAAGTTTCAAATGGTCCAGAGTCCAGCAGTGGCCAGTACTGGATGCATTAGGTTCATCACTGTGACACAACTGTTGCATGGGCCATACTGGTTTCCAGTAGGCTCCCAGGTGCAATTCAAAGTACTTGAATTTATACCTTTAAAACCCTATAGGGATATCTTAATTGAGGGTCAGCTGTCTCCAGTAGTTTTTGTTCATCCCACCACATCCAATAGCGCTGTGTGCTTCAGGCTCCTTATTTGAAACTATATTCTGGAACCCAAGACAAGAGACATGTCTTCTCTGCAGTGATACCTGTGCTATGGAACATCCACCTCAAAATCCACATGGCCCCAACCTTCCAGAAAGCCAGAAGATTGGCTTTTCCTTCTGGCATTAGGGCCAGGCTGCTATTGGATCCTGATACACACGTTTTGGGGACTAAGTATGATGCCTCAACTCTTCTAATGTATTATGATTGTTTTTAATTGTATTTTTTGTTCTGTCATTATATTGTTTGTATATTCTTGCTACCAACCCTGTTGTTTAAGTTGGATGGGAGGGAGAGAGGGAAGGAAGGAAGGAAGGAAGGAAGGAAGGAAGGAAGGAAGGAAGGAAGGAAGGAAGGAAGGAAAGAAGGAAAGAAGGAAGGCTGTACAGTCTGCAAGTTCACCTTGTTTAGTTTCCTAATTTAATGAACCACATTAAAGACAGTTAATGTGACAGACAGACAGTTTCACTAAAAACTCCAATGTGTTTTCCCCAAAATTCTTTCATGCACAACCCAAATAGCAGGTGATATAAAAGTATAATAAATTAATAATTAAAAATGGGATTCTAAAATCTCAACTCAATATATATTTAAATCTTAAAAACTGATTTCCATTGTAATCTATTTTCAGATGTTCACTCCACAGTTTTGTGAGGAAATATAAGAACCAGTTGCATTACCACAGAAGCTGTTCACTCAACATCAAAAGCATATTTCAAAATCTTACTTTAAAATAAGTAATGATATAATGATGTAAATTATTAAAAATGCATTTTAAATAGTTAAATTTAACTGATAATTCTGTATCAGTCTTTTCACAGAAGGCATTATGTATACATATATGGTTTATGTATATGAAGCTAATTCATTCTCCATATCCTCTTTTGAGCAGTAATGGATGTAAATTTCATAAAGTAGAATTAATTTGGAAATTATATTTTATTAAATGTTTATATTTTATTAAATGTTCTTCAGCTTCTAAACACTAGCTTTTCCCACCAGAATACAAATTTGCAGTTCAAACATTATTTCCAGTTATTCCTCTCCTCTGAGAAGGAGTAAATGAGAAAGAGAAAATACAATGTGAAAAACATTTTATTTTCGTAACAAATGGTAACCCACCCAACCCTAAAATTTGCTCTATCTCTCTGATTTGGCAGCTTGTCAGGCAGGTTAAAATGGCTGCTCATGAGCATATGTGATCCAAATATGTTTTACTGTTCTACTTTTTGCAATTATTGACCTTGTAGTTGATTAATTTATCAGAATATTCTTCATCAATTAAGAAGAAATCCTCAAGTTAATGTTCCTTTTCCTAAGAAAGATAATGAATCGACTAAAATATTTTATGTAACAAGTTGCTCATCGAGACTTCAAAGACTTCAAAAAAAAAGTCCAGCCCTTTTTAATATACAAGTAAACTAGTCAATATATTTTAGAAATGTTGATGAGAGTATAAAACCCACTGTAATTGGTAAAGATTTAATTTCCAATATGAGAAAAAACCTTTGATATCTGGAGATGCCTTCTCTCTGCAACTATTGGTTTTTCCAGCTTGATACTTTTCTAATCTCCAGGTTGCAGCTTTGTTATATGGAGCATTTAAATGGATTTCTTGAGCTAGAGCAATATTTTGTAGTTCTTTTTCTTCTAACTGTAGTGTGACACAGCCCCTTTCAGAGTGATTTTCTGCTTCTGGCTGAGACAGATATAAAGGGCTGAAACAGATTAAGATTAAGCATCTCAAAACTTAGAAGAAAATAACAAGCAAAATGAACCAATTCTTAGATCTTATACAAAAAGGATACACTTCAAAAATGTTGTGACTTCTGAAATATACAGTACAGTCAACTCAACAATTTTGTGAAATAGCACTTATGCTTGCATTTATGCTACATTTGGATATGAAAATTTTGACTTGTTTCTGAGCTTCCAGGAACTCCTGGCAAATGTTTCTTTTCTATTGTTTGTAAGCAAATTTTCCATAATTCACTTTAAATAAGTGGATTCTTAAAGTATTGATAAACAGTAAAATGACTTTATAGCATTCAGTATTTTTCGGGTTAGAAAACTTACTGTCGAGGCAGAATCATAAAATTTATTAAAATGCTGAATAAATTAAGATCTAGATATTACCACTTGGGCTACAATCCATTTAAAATGTGAAATTATGACTTGTGAATAATCTACTGCTTATATGTGCACTAATAAAATATCATTTCTAAAATAAGAAGTGTTCTTCTCTCTCTTTAGATTATTTGTAAGTGTTATGGCAAGCTTTATCCCAGAAGAGAGCACTCCAAACTTCAATATGAAAGAGAAGAAATTATCTTCTCTTTCACATTGAAAGAGGGATTTAATTGACGAGGAGGATGCGGACCTGGTTTGTATCACCGAAACCTGGCTTGGGATGGAGGGAGGTGTCCCCCTCTCCGATTTGTGTCCCCCAGGTTTTCAGGTACTTCATCAGCCACGACTCCAGGGGAGTGGCGGGGGAGTGGCGGTAGTGATCAAGGAAAGGCTCAGTCCTAGGGACGTCACTGTCCCTCAGATAGGCGGGTGTGAATTACTCCTTCTGAAGTGGGATCCTGGAGTTCAGTCGGGTTTGTTGGTTGCGTACCTATCACCCATCTGCGTAGCCTCAGCCCTGCCCGCACTGCTAGATGTCTTGGCCGAGTTAGCAGTGGAACTCCCCAACCTCTTGGTTGTCGGAGATTTCAACCTGCCCTCGGCCGGGGAGACATCTGAGCTGGTGCGGGAGTTCATGGCCTCCATGGCGGCCATGGACCTGACTCAGATTGTACAGGCCCCAACTCATAATGGAGGAAACACACTCGACCTGATTTTTCTCTCTGGGCAGTGGATAAATGATCGGGGGGTGGGGCCTTTGTCTATTAACCCCCTGTCATGGACCGATCATTCCCTCCTTAGGCTAGACTTTCCTATCTCCTTACCCCGTCGCTGGGTGGCGGAACCGGTGCGCTGGTTCCGCCCCAGGTGCCTGATGGAACCTGAAAGGTTCCTGACGGAGCTGGGTCATTTCCCGCCTCAACCCACGATTTGTCCAAGACCCTAGTGGCAGCCTGGGAGTAGGCTGCGATGGGGGCCCTGGATCGAATCGCGCCTATGCAGCCTCTGATCCAGCGCAGATCCTGAGTGGCTCCATGGTTTACCATTGAGCTCAGGAAAATGAAGCATCAGAAAAGACGCCTGGAGGGTAGTTGGAGGTCCTCTCGGGCTGAATCTGACCGAACACAGTTAAGAACCTTTATTAGGTCTTACCTTGTGGCGATAGAAGCAGCGAAACGCCAATATTTTGCTGCTCTTATTGCATCTGCAGAAAACCACCTAGCTGCCCTGTTTAGGGTAACCCGCTCCCTTCTAAACCAGGGAGTGAGGGAGGACCCCTTGCAGGGTCGTGCTGAGGATTTTGCACAGTTTCTGCAAGATAAAATCGCTCGGATCCGGACCGAGTTGGACTCCGACTGGACAGAATCCACTGAGGAGACTGGGACTAGTCTTGGTGAAATTTTCTGGGAGGAGTTTGAGCCTATTTCGTTGGATGAAGTGGACAGGATTATGGGTCAGCTGGGGGCTCCACGTGTGTTCTGGACCCGTGTCCCTCCTGGTTTGTTTCTGCAGCCAGAGAGGTGACTGGAGACTGGATCCAGGCAGTTGTCAACGCTTCGTTGAGGGAGGGTTTTGTCCCCGCCTCGTTAAAAGAGGCGGTGGTACAACCCCTCCTTAAGAAGCCTAACCTGGATCCGGACCCATTTAACAACTATCGTCCTGTCTCCAACCTTCGCTTTTTAGCGAAGGTTGTTGAGACCGTGGTGGCACAGCAATTCCCTCATTTCCTGGAGGAAACAGACTACCTTGATCCTTACCAGTCTGGCTTCAGGTGCGGCCACAGCACGGAAGCGGCATTGGTCGCGTTAGTGAATGATCTCTGGCGGGCCTGTGATGGGGGTTGTTCCTTCATCCTGGTCCTTCTTGACCTCTCGGCGGCTTTCGATACCATCGACCATGGTATCCTACTGCAGCGACTCAGGGGGCTGGGGATAGGAGGCACTGTGTTGCAGTGGTTCTCCTCCTATCTCTTGGGCCGCTCGCAGTATGTATTGGCGGGGGGTCAGGGATCCTCCCAGAGGCCTCTCACTTGTGGGGTGCCTCAGGGATCAGTTCTCTCCTCCTTGTCTTTAACATCTATATGAAGCCGCTGGTGAGATCATTCTTGGCTTCGGGGTAAGGTATCACCAATATGCAGATGATACCCAGCTTTACATCTCTATCCGGGCCACCCTGGGGATGCCCTTTCAGTGATGTCCCGCTGCTTGGAGGTGGTGCGGGTTTGGATGGGTAAGAACAGGTTCAGACTGAATCCCTCCAAGACGGAGTGGCTGTGGGTGCCGGCATCTCGGGATCCTGAGATACCATCTCTAGTGATCGGTGGGGAGACTATCACCCCATCCAATAGGGTTCACAATCTGGGTGTCCTCCTGGATTCTCGGCTATCGTTGAATGACCACCTGACGGCTGTAACCAGGGGGGCCTTCGCGCAAGTACGTCTTGTATGCCAGTTGCGTCCTTTTTTGGACCGAGATGCCCTCACCACAGTAACCCATGCCCTGGTTACTTCTCGGTTGGATTACTGTAACGCCCTCTACATGGGGCTGCCCTTGGGACATATCCGGAGACTCCAGTTAGTCCAGAATGCCCCCGTGCGGGTAGTTACGGGGGCTTCACATTACTCCTGTGTTACACCTCTCCTGCGCGGGCTTCACTGGCTACCGGCTATTCTCCAGGTTAGTTTCAAGGTGCTGGTTTTAACCTATAAAGCCCTACATGGCTTAGGCCTGGGGACCACCTCCTGCCTTCCTCCCACCGTCCAGTGCGCTCCCATAGAGTGGGCCTCCTCCAGGTGCCGTCAGCCAAGCAATGTCGGCTGGCGGCCCCCAGGGGGAGGGCTTTCTCTGTTGGAGCCCCGACTCTCTGGAATAGTCTTCCCACCGACCTCAGGACGGCCCCCGACCTCCTCTCCTTCCGCCAGGGATTAAAGACATGGCTGTTTAAAGAACATTACGATCGTGGGGTTATATAGCCTTTAGAATGATTTTAATGGATTTTAATGTGTTTTAATTGTGTTTATTGTGATTTGTATTTATGATTGTTTTTGTAAGCTGCCCTGAGTCCTTGGGGAGAATG
This sequence comes from Masticophis lateralis, assembly GCA_030761175.1. NCBI lineage: Eukaryota > Metazoa > Chordata > Lepidosauria > Squamata > Colubridae > Masticophis > Masticophis lateralis. The sequence goes on along the minus strand of JAUDYJ010000006.1, from coordinate 35,151,179 downwards.
GCGGCATATAAATCACATAAATAAATAAATAAATAAATAAATAAATAAATAAATCTTAGAACGATGTTTTACCCTTTGCAGATTTTCTTTAATAATTACTTCTAATATAAATTATATGAACTTTACTGCTCAGTTAGAGTGAACTTTTTGATTAAAATAAATAAATCCACTTAATAGTACTTGTATCCAAACTTGCAATGTAAAATTTATTGTAAGATTAAAAAAAATTAATTAAAATTAAATTAAATTAAAGAGCCTCAGATAGCTCAACAGGCTAAATAGCCTGTTATTAACATTCAGCTGTCTGCAATTATTGCAAGTTCGAGGTTCAAGGTTGACTCAGCCTTCCATCCTTTCTAAGGTAGGTAAGTTGAGGACCCAGTTTGTGGGGGCAATAAGCTGACTTTGTATAAAAAAATATACAAAAGTATGAAGGCTATTGCTTAACGCATTGTAAGCTGCCCTGAGTCTCCGGAGAAGAGCGGCATATAAATCTAATTTAAAAAATAAAAAAATAAAATAAATAAAATAAAGAATAGAGAAAATAATTTATAAAGCACATGTGCAGTTTTATACCTGACTAATCCATATTAAATTAAATTAGATTCTGTGAGATTTTTCCCAAGGTTTAATATAAGGCTTTCAGAAATCGCTAATAACAAATACACAGTTTTCCTACCTTGGGTGACTGTCCAGTTGTATGAGAGATGCTACAAATAAGAGATACAAAGACAACATATGGCATAATTAAAAATAAAGGTCCTTATTTATTACATGGATTTCAATCCTTTTTCATTATTCTCTTCCCTGGTAGAGAACCACATTAATATTTTCGATTACTAATGTTGTTTTTGTACTAGAAATTAATTCTGCTTATGTTTGTTCATTTGGACACTTAAAATTAAGCAGATGGCATAGCATCTTGTTTTAAATATTTTCAAGATACTGGAAATCAACTTTTAACACAAAATTTTAGCTTTTATCATTAAAAAAAATAAATTTGATTAATGATTTATAACAAAACAAAATTGGACTTGGCCTAAATAGTTCCTTCCAACTCTATGATTATATAAAAATATAGAATTTATGAAAACATGACTCACAAAAATTATAAACATCAAAATTATTGTTGTGATATTTTTAGATTATTGTTGAAGAACTCAAGAAATTAAGCACATTTGTTTTTGTAATTGAGGTCATGTATATTTAACTATTCTAGAATGATATAGTATGTACTATTCAAGAAAGGATAACCTTTTATTTTTGTATGGTGTAACTCCAACCCTAACCATTGCCAGTTATTAACAACTGGCAATGGTTTTGCTGTTAATATTTGATGAAATAAGATGAAACTTCAAACCTCTAATTAGCCATTAAACTCTACACTGGGGCTTGGGCAAGTTGTAATTTAGCACACTTTATTGGATAGTTACCTAGATCGGGGTGTCAAACTTGATTTCATTGAGGCGGGATCAGGGTTTGTTTGATCTCGGGGGAGGGGAGCGTGGGGGGTGGCCATGGTGGGCGTGACACAGAATTTGTGTTGGGGGCACCTGTGGTGGCCCTGAGGCCCTCCCTCACTCTCATTATAATCTTTGTTCATTTGTTCCTTCCTTCCCTTCTTCTTTCCCTCTTCATTCACTTTTCTTTTTCCTTCCCTTCTTTCCTTCTTTTTCCTTCTTTGCTCTCTTCCCATATATTTCCTTCTTTTTCTGTTTTTCCTCTTTTCCTTTCTCCTTTCCTGTCCCTTTCCTGTCTCTTCTTAGATGCTCAAATGCAAAAGGGGAAACATTTCTCCTTTTGTTTTGTTTTTAGTTTGTTTTGATAGCCCCCTGCCAGTGAAAACGTGCAGCCCACCCAAACTCCATTTTCACTAGCAGAGGCCCTGTGGGCCGCTCCTTTGCTGTTTCAGGCTGGCCTTGTGGGCCAGATCTAAGCATCCCCCAGGCCTTGAGTTTGACACCACTGGTCTAGATAAAAATGAGAAAATGTCTAAGCACCTCTATGATGTTTGATGGTTTCTAATATCTACATTTTTCTAATATCTACATGATTTTGAGTAAAATGACTTAGTTTTCCCAGTCTATCACCTTTTGGGTGTCCTGAGAACCAATAAACAGAGTCATAGCCCTTACACACGGGTGTCAAAGTTGCAGTGTCACATTGCCATCATGTGACTTTTTTCCCTTCACAGAGCTGGGGTGGATGTGGCCTGAGTATGATGCATCTGGCTCATGGGCTGCCAGTTTGACACCCCTGCCCTAACACAACTGAAAGGTGTCAGGTTACAGAAGGCTTCTATATTTTCCATCAGATTTGTCTATGAAAGGAAATTACCACATATTTAGTATATCTGCATGGTTGATCACTTCTTACTATGTATTGCCTCCCGCTGCCCCATCTCATAATATTGTGCTACAATACTTAACTTTTTTGATGGATGCTTACGTCCCTCTTCATATTTTCCACTCTAGGAAGTCGGCAACCCAGAAGCGCACTACTTTTCCTTGGTGTATTGCACATTTGGTTATGGGCAGTGGGAGGTAGGAAAAGTCTCTGGGAAACAACGTGCTTAAAAGGGTGGGATAAGTCCCATCCAAAATCTGTTTAAATAAAAGACCAAACCCAGACATAGTACTGTAATACAATCTTGACATGATAAAAATTGACTGTATCAAATATTCTTAAGGAACCTATCTAGCTCTTAAGTACCTAGATTTGCTCTCTCATACTGTGTGTATGTATACACACACACACACACACAATCTTATTAACTACAAAATGCTGAATGTGTGCACATTTATGTATAATTAAATTTACTAACATATGTAACTAAGCTTGAAAATTAAGAAAAATGCAAAATCACGTCAATGAATTTATTTCGTAAACCACTACTACTATAATCATATTTTGTTTTTAGTTTTTCCTCATAATTGTAAAACCTGGAAGAGTAATTATTTTATTAAGAATTGCAAATTTGCAAAACGAATTATGGCAAATGTCAACTTGATTTTGTAAGTCTGTCTTTGGCTCATAGAAATTGTATTAAACACTTAACACTTTTCACTTCTTTTACACCACATTCCACTTCCACCCTTAAACAAGATAATTTTTACCCAAAAGACTGTTAGAGATATTAGCTGTCAGCATTTTAGGGATTAGATTTCATTTGAACATTTTATGTTCTGTTTACATTCTGTAGCAGTATTTACTCTTCAGTAGTTTTCCTATAGTATTAATTCGTCACACTGGAATCTAATTCTTAATTTGCCTATGGAAATCAAGAAGCATAGTCCACTTCCACTGTAATAAAATGCAGAATTAAAGAATCTATTCTGACAAACTGTAACTAGACCTGGGAACAAGCACTTTTGAAACAGTTTGGCTATAAATATGTATTTCATAGTCATTTCACTATACTGCGCTGCCTGTAAATATATTGTTTATACATGTACTTTTATCTTAATCATACTTATAAACTCACTTAATCCTTGCTCAGGGAAATAATGACTCAGATACTGAAGAGTATATTTACTTGGCACATTCGGTATAGCATCTGAGAAAAAGAAATTAAAGATATGAAAAGTGATACAGTAACAGATTTATTGTGGCCATAGACATTCACGATGATAAAAAATGCTATCCTATCTCTTGTACTTGTATCCCAATATTGAAGGAAAAATATGATTCACAAAGTTTGTGTTGGGATGTCATTAGACATATTTTATTCCTTCCCTCATCACCACAGAAGCCTATGGCTGTTGCTTTTATCTGTATTGCTAAAACATAGATAAATGAACAAAATGAGCCATCTTGTTTACTGGCAAAGGTGACTAATGCTTATAGAATAGGATATATGACAGAGACCAGTGGATGTATCCTTTATTGTCTGATAATGTTTATCTTGCGGGGTTGTTTATGCACAGCAATCAGTAAGTATCCTCAACCTTTCACAGTTTACACTCCCTCAAACATAACTTCATGCATCTGAATTATACCGTAGTTTATTAAGATTTACTGTATATGATAATGTATTTGTTATCCGTTAGCTTTTAAAGTACCATAAAATTTGGTAATCGCCCAGAGTTGGGCTCCATATAAATTTAACAGATAATGATGATGATGCACATAAAATATAAGTATGTCTATTTTGCTTTGCTTTTCATGACATAAACAGAGATATCTGGGATAGTTCTTATATAAGTTCACATAATTAATGTTAGTTAGTATACCCTATGAAAAAAATGGTTTATTTCAATAAATAAATAAACACAAGCAATAGGATTATGTGTTTGCTTTCTATCCTTGCATTGCTCCTTCCCATTCTCATCTCAGAGTATACTGTATACATGTATACATCACTGTGATGTAACATAATAATTTATTATTTTTATAATAAATATTTTTATAATAAATATAATAAATAATTATATATTTATAATAAATACCATGTTTCCCCAAAAATAAGACCCTCCCTTTTTTATTTTTTTGAACCCCAAAATAAGCACTTAGCATTATTTTTTGGGAGGTCTTATTACTTTGGGATGCATGGAGCAAGATGGGGCTCCTCCTGCCATCTTACCTGATTTCCAGCTCTGCATTTAAATATTTTTTAATTTATTTTCAGGGGGAGGCTTATTTTAGTACATGCGCTTAAAAGCCAAATTGGGTTTATTATCAGGGGATGTCTTATTTTCGGGGAAACAGGACACACACACACACACACACACACACACACACACACACACAATTTAAAAATTTTCCATATTTGAATGCAAAGACAATCAACATTTAACAAAATAATTTGAGTTAGTCATGATATAGTAAAAAGGGGAAAAGTAAGGACTGATGTGGCAGTTCAATAATCAAAGATGGGTAACTGATTAACCTAAGACATATGATAGATTTTGTGATTTAACAGAATTTTAGATTCAAGGCTTCACATTCTAAGTCTCTCTCTAAAATGCCTACACTTTGGTGAAATATCTATGGGATATTAGGATTAGAAATAACCCTAATCCTAATTTTTAAAATATTTTCTTGGAGTACATTTTTCTGAAAAACAGTCTATTACATAAAATATAAAAAGTTCAAGAAAGTGGTAGATGCATACATACATATTCACACTGAGTCTCACTAAAGAATAAATGAAATTACAGACCTGAAGACATGCTCATCTTGTGTTTTGTAGAACTGGAATGTATCCAGAATGTCTAGCATGTCTATATGCACCATGGGTTTATCAGGAAATTATATGGCAGGGTGGAAGAATCATGTATTTTTTTTATATAAAGTTTCCACACTTAATTTCCTATTAAAATACACAATTGGGAACACAGAAAATGTCCAGTAGATGTACTAAGTGAACAATATAAAATATAAGAGGTCTTTGTTCAGACTTTGGAAGAAACGATCTAATCTGAAAATAAATTCCAGTTCTTCTGTAATCTTTGCTTGCAATTATGTTGGATGGGAATTTAAAGTGAGAGTCAAATGTCCATGGGGAATGAAAGACCAGCTCCGTCTATACTATTTTTTTAAAATTGTCCAATACAAATATAACGTTAGAGCACATAATCAAATATCTTTACAGATATTTTATCACCAAAATACATTTTCCACTGTCCTCTCAGTAGCATTAAATGTCCAAACAAGATAGGGCTCTAAAAAGATTTTAAAAATCATCTTTTTAAATTGGCATATAACAATTTATGGTTGTGTATTTTGAATTTTTACTGTTGTAATGTTTAATGTTATAAAATGAGGGAACAATTTACTTTATTATAGGTGTTGTTTTTAATGAGGACCCAGTTTGTGGGGGCAATAAGCTGACTTTGTATAAATATACAAAAGTATGAAGGCTATTGCTTAACGCATTGTAAGCCGCCCTGAGTCTCTGGAGAAGGGCGGCATATAAATCAATTATATATATATATATATATATATATAAATCAATTTTATATACATATATATATATATATATATATATATATATATATATATATATATATATATATATATATATTCATTCTGAGGTTTTGTATGTAGGTGTTTGGTTATTTGGGCCTTCTCCTGCATATAATTGGAAGTGTCTTGGCGACGTTTCGACGAAGTCTCATTCATCATCTTCAGGCCTGGAAGCACGAAGCTGAAGACACCAGCCTGAAGATGACGAATGAGACTTCGTTGAAACGTCACCAAGACATTTCCAATTTTACGCAGGAGAAGATCTGAATAACCAAAGACCTACATATATATATATATATATATATATATATATATATATATATATGCTTGACTTATATATATATATATATATATATATATGCTTGACTTACACTCACCCATTCATGCAGTTGTAACTACCAGTGGAACTCCCTCCCTCCAAACCATAATTATTTTATGTATGCATTTTATTTTATTCATCACACTTCTACTCCAGTCATCTAACCTAAGTCACTAATCTAATCTTTAATAATTTTAAAGGGCAATGTTGGTCACTAATGCAGGTACTCACTACTTCATAGCTAAAACAGACCATGGAAGTTATAAGGACATTATACAGGACTGAGAAGATTATATAAAATGTAGAACATACCCTATTTATAGTGCACCATTTAACTAACAAAAAGTACAAGCTGATAAAAATGTTCTTACCTTTTTTAGAGGGGAAAGCCATTTGATCTGGTTTACTTTTTAAAATGGAACTAGTTTCTTTAAACAATTCATGAACCCCTGCTAAAGTCTTTAACTATTAGAGAAAACAGAGACAAATGCATGATTATTATTCTTCCATATTTCTGAACTCCTCATTTCTTTCTTTGTATGTAAAGACTAATTAAGATATGTGATAATAGTTTTATGGCACAGACTATAAGTAGTCTGGGTATGCTAAATACTGCTGCATCTTTCCTCATTATGTTTGGCCATAATTCCAATGAATTATATAGGTAAATGCTGTTGTCTAAATTGAGAGAATTAGAGAAAGTGAAGACTAATGCATTTGAAGGGTACCAGGCTGAGGAAGACTGGTTTAAAGAATGGAATGCTTATAGATGAAATATTCTTTCTGCACGTAAAGTCAACATTTTAAAGCATAAATGCATCTATTTTATTTTTAATCAGACACAAAATTATAAAAAGTAATAGTACATGCACATGTGCATGCATATGCACATACCATGCTCTTTTGGAATGAAGAACAATAATAGAAAAGAATAGAAAAGGAGTAGGAAATACTAAGGCAAAGGACCAGAAGGCATGAGCAAAAGGAAAAAAAGCCAAATCTCGTTTATAACAACAGTATACACTAAGTCTAGTTTACAGGAATGCCGTCAGACCTCTCTATTCCTGTAAAGTCCTCCATAAAGTCACTCTTCTTTATATATTTGTTTTACAATTTGATTATCATATATGGTTGGTATATGATCAAATCACCTGAACACACTTTTTGCATATTAGTCATTTTTGAATGAGATCCACATTAATTCATTTAGCTCCCATCTTTCTTGAACTCATCTCTTCTTGTTTTACCATACCTACATGTTAAATACTCCATTTCCAATGCATTCAATTTACTTTTCTTCCCAGCATAACCAACTTTCATTTTGTGTAACAAAGCAGGCAGAAGCATATTCTTAAACATAAGAATGTCACCTTCTTTTGCAGTATCGTGGACAACATTACTTGCAATAAAACACACAACTGCCTATATACTAGTTACATACTCTATTTCCTTGCAATAGCCGGTACACTATTGTAGCAATGTCTTCTACCAGTGTTTGCACATCTTTACAGTTCTCCACTTAGTTCCTCAACTTTAGTTTACATATTAGGGAAATTCTATAAAGTAACATATATTCATATTATTGCTCTGCTTTTCACTATATATAACTTGCAATTGCTGTTAAATCTACTAATTTGATACATTATTTTTGAGAACCATATAATCAATATTCACGGCAAATGATTCAGACTGTTAGCCATCATACACATACATATACATTCAAATCCACAACCAACCTCATTTAAGTTACCTTAGCCATTCCTTATATGGTTATCCCAAGCTTTCAGCATTCCCATACTTACCAATGTGACCCCCTAGTTTTTGCATTTAATCTTGCTATTTTTATCTTTGTAGAGAGGAACAATAATGGTACTATTCCAATTAGCAGAAATGCAATGTTCGCACGCATGCGGGCGCGCGCACACACACACACACTCTAAACAATTCCTATAGCAACTTCATTTATGATGACGCCAGGAATGGGAAAAGCAAGAAATGGGAAATGCAGAAATGGCTCTACAATATAATTCCATTTCAGTAATTTAAATATATATTTAAGCATCAGCAATAACTTAAATGATACACTGCATGAATATATTTGCAAATGGCAACTGTATAGCAATAAGATTGAAAAGTATGTAGAAAAAAGAAGTCAGCATTCTCTTATTTATGTTGCAAAATTTATTCTACTAAGATGACAGCCAAACCTTTTTTGCATTTGTTGTTCTAGAAAAAGTCTCTACATTCTGCTTGGTAATTTCATATTTTTCTCTTTCCACGTTTTGTAATTCCATCAGTTTTAATTTCTGAAAAACCTGGGCCTGTGGAGAAAAATAAATGGGTAATAAATATACTTAATGTACAGAACTAAACACATACCTTGATAACAGAAAGCAAGCTTGAGGTAAAAAAATTACTTCACATTTGACAGACAATATTCAATCTGGATGTAATATTATGTTCAGTGCCTCAAACAGATTCCCTTTTGGACACCTGGATATTCTTCTCTTATAATTTTTTTTAAAAAACAATGCCTTTTTGCCAGTTTACTTAGAGGCCGTAGTTAAGAGACAGAGATTTCTTCCTTAGAAGTCTGGGAAATAAAATGAATTCTGAAAATGAAAACAATCCAGTTGTTGAGATTTTTGTAATTTAATCCCTTTTCCATTTCATTAAATCTGATTAGAGACTTCTATGAGAATCTTGCTTTTGGGGTAATTGACTGTCAAGACTTAAAACTAATGTGTCCAGAAATTTAGACTACAACATCTATAAATTGTACCTACATGCCGTATTTGTTGGAAACTATGAAGTTACAATCAAACACAGCTGGAAAGCACCCACTGGGGAAGGCTAGTTTATGACAAACAATTCTTATTCAGTTGTAATTGTGTGTCTTGATAAGTGTTCCACTGCATTGGAAGTGGCATCAAACAAGTTCAGTAGATAGAAACACTGTAATGTTGATATGGAAAAAGATGCAAATCTGCATCGTCAATGGTAATGTCTTTAGCCCAGGGGTGGGTTCTTCTTACCTTTACTACCGGTTTGCAGCGGGGCCGCGTGTGCCCGTTTGCTTCACTTGCGCTCTTCTGTGCATGCGCAGAAGCTTCTGCACATGCGCAGAAATGTTTTGATGACGTTGAAGTCAGTGGGCGGAGCCTCTTGCTGGTTTTGCTACCGGTTCTATAGAATCGGTGCGAACCAGGGGCAATCCACCACTGCTTTAGCTGCAGTGAAGAATCTGTATTTTATAATTTTAAAATATACACAGCATTTCTCCTAACAGTAATTAACTTATTCACAAATAGTTCATTTCTGTATTAGTGACTTGTAGAAACTTCATAAAATTACTCAGGCACTTTTTAAAATTATATCAAGGTTACCTCATTATGGTCATGCTGTCACAATGATGGTTGGATAAACTACCAGTTATATTTCTAATTGGTCTAACTATTGAAGGACAGTTGAAAACATTTCAGAAAAAAAACAATGAAAATAAGTTTTCATTTGATATTGTTATGCATGGACAGATATGTGCAGCAAAATAAAATAAATAAATGTGACTGGCTAGGATGACTTATTGCAACCGTAAAGTTTCCTATAAGTCAATTATTCATTATCTTCTGTAGAATCAGTACCAGATCACTGTACCAGATCACTGAATTTTATATTAGAATTTAATGATACAATAAAATATTTACATTTTTAATTATTTGTTCTTGAGTCTTGGAAATTCTGTGAGAAGTGTCTTCTGGTTTTTTGGATTCATTCTAAATAAGAAAAAAAACCTAATCACTACAAGGTAATCACTACAAGGAACAATCACTCAAGATATTATAGAACTGTTTCCAGATTTTCAAGACTCTATGTTTCTTTTCTAATTCTATTTCCACAGAAGAACAAAACATTCAGGATACAATCTTTCTGAATTACTGTATATCCCATAATAGGAAAATATTGTATTTAAATGTATAAGTATGTTTTTTCTTAAGTATTCTGTAAGGTAAATTGCCCCTGATTAAGATCTCTTCTGATGTTATGATGGAGAGAATTTTGTAGGCGAAATGACAAAACCATAGTCCCAACAACAGCACTAATATATCTTCACAAAATGGTTCATTTACTGGGCTAATATATAGTCTGAACCAACCTTATAGTTTTTTTTTAAACTACAGCACATATTGTTTATTCTTCCAACTTCTTTCCATTTTTAAATATAATACAGAAATGCGAATATGTATATTATGTAGGGGAAAAAATAATAAACATTTAAAAGAGAGCCACGGTTGAATTGAGGAGATCTGAAAAAAAAGGGACGTGAGAAATTTAAAGAATACATTTATGAAAAAGAAAACAGATATAGTGGAAGCAGCAGTGCTTTGGTAAAAGATAGGGAAAGTTATTGTAAATGATGTTCTGCACTTCTTCTTTACTTTTCCTTATTTCAAGATTTCTTTTTTTGCCTTATTATTTCTTACTTCTTTTCCACATAACATTTTTTATCCCAAAAGGACATAGCATAACTGGTATGCAGTGAACATCTGTTAAGAATCAACAAACTGTACTGAATAGTTACTATACAATAATTATAATCTACCACTGGTTCATGTAAATGTTTAGAATATCTTCTTCCTGAGGGTTCCAAAACAAAACTTCTTTCCTTCTTTACTTTCAAATATTTTTTCTTTGATTTTGTCTGCCATGAAAGAGAAAATTAAATTAGTTAAACTTAACAGGATTAAAGATAAAGATAGTAGAATATCTACTTAAGTCTATTTTAATTATTAAACTAAACAACCCCTCACTCTCTCCAAAACATTTAAAGGCAAATACAAATGTTATAAGAAATATGACACGTCTGTCAACTCCTACAATTTCCAAATTGTTATAATCTGATATGCCCAGGTAAGTTTTTTCAATGCTCTCATATCCACCCATAACTGAAGCAACTCAATGTTGTGTTTTCATTCTTTTCTCAACCCATTTTTCAAAGGTGGTTGATATAAGCAAGAGTTGGGATCTGCCTAGTTTCTAATGACTGTTTTAGACTTGAGGTATGCCCTTCTTTTGCTTTGGTTTTTGGCACCTGCCTCCATGGTATTGGGTATTTTGGTTACACTTCTAGAAGAAATTGGACATCTGACTACTGCAGTGTCATCTCCTTGCAAATGACTGACATGATGCTTTCTAATGAGTCAAATGCACTTTTAAAAGGGCACTAGCACAGGATGATTTAAGGCAGGAAAAGGAGTCAGGATCTGCTAACTTATTTATTGCTGCTTCTGTCACCAATGACTACTTTTATAGGTTTTCCATTGCTTTTGCTAATAAGGTTGATCACCCAACTTTTCTGATTTTATTACTGCAGTTGGGAGAGATGCCGTTTTGCCTACTTCATCAGCTCTCTCTATGTGCTGCAGACACTTGTGATGAGACCTGCTCTTTCTTTGCAACACTTGTTAGGACAGGGCTTGCTTGTTATTGACTGCTCCCTTCTGTTCCTTCCCAAGAGTGTCTATCAATACATAACTATGTACATAGACCCAGAGCTTGATATACTTTATCTTCCCTCTTTAAAGTACAAAGTGAACTTTGTGTTTCATTTACTCACTAATTAACAGAATGCCTATTCCTTCTGGCAATGTTTATGTTTTTAGAGTATCCTTGAGAAAGGATTATATTTCTGATATGCATTTGGCTTTAATAAAATCACTTTCACTGGCACTTGGGAATCTTTCTCTTGGCTTCTGTGGCTATTTTCCTCTTACTAAATTTGTATTCTGGCCTGTTTGCAACTAACATGAAATGGATGCATAATATAGGATAATAACAATGATTACTGGCCGCAGCAGATATTTCTTCCTCTCAGTCTCTCAATTGCAATGATAGCAGTGCCTTTCAAAAGACAAACTTGTTGCTGGATAGCAAGATATCTGGAGTAAAGTCTAATGTACAGTAAATTAACTATTTGTAACTTGCTCAGGGAGTTTGTCTGCCATAACTGAAATATCTAATTTCCTGTGTGATACTTTTTAAGAAGAGATTGGACAAATATTTGCCTGAAATGGTATAGAGTTCCTGCTTGAGCAGCGGGTCCCTTTCAACTTTGTTATTCTGTTATACCAGGCCAAAGAGACAATATGGAAGCTGCATTTCACTAACGGATTTTTTCAGATCCTATTGTTCTTTATGGCTTTTCAAGGCCTTTAAAAGATCCCTTCATTTTAAAGATATTTTTTAAAAGGTAATATATTCAGTTATGGCTACTTCCATATTAGAAGAATGGGAATTATCATCTGTGGCTTTTGTGAAGATCAGAAGATTTCTCTTAGTCTGGATTTGGAAACTTGCATCTTCTGGCTTATTGAATTTAGTATCATTATATTTGAACATATTTTTTTTTGTCAAATTAGGTCAATGCAATTGTTTATCATAGTTTATCATGCAACAGTTTATCTTAAGTATTGCTTTCCCTTACATTGTTTTGCAAAAAAAAAAAAAAAGCATAACAACATTTTATTTATTTATTTATTTCAATTTATAAGCCGCCCTTCTCCTTGTGGACTCAGGGCAGTGAACAGCCAAAATAAAACATGGTATACAAGTTAAAAACAATTAAAAATTATTAAATATTTTCGGCCGACAATTAAAACAACCCAATTTCAAATCAATTTCAAATTTAAAACGGAGGATGGGATTAAGCTAGCCCAGCTAGATGGAACAAATGGGTTTTAAGGGCACGACGAAAGGTCCAGAGATCTGGAATCCTGTGTATCTCTGGGGTAGTTCATTCCAGAGGGCGGGCGCTGCCACAGAGAAGGCTCTCCCCCTGGGGGTCGCCAGCCGGCACTGTCTGGCCGACGGCACCCGGAGGCCCTCTCTGTGTGAGCGTACTGGCTGGTGGGAGGCTATTGGCGGCAGAAGGCGGTCCCTCAAGTACCCAGGTCCTAAGCCATGGAGCGCTTTAAAGGTGGTGACCAACACCTTGAAGTGCACCCGGAAGACCACCAGGAGCCAGTGCAGCTCGCGCAGGAGAGGTGTCACATGGGAGCGCCATGTCGCTCCCATAATTCCCCGCACTGCCGTATTCTGGACCAGTTGGAGCCTCTGGGTGCACCTCAAGGGGAGCCCCATGTAGAGAGCATTGCAGTAGTCCAGGCGGGAAGTCACGAGAGCATGAGTGACTGTGCGTAGGGAGTCCCGATCTAGAAAGGGACGCAACTGGCGTATCAGGCAAACCTGATAAAAAGCCCCCCTGGCCACGGCCGTCATGTGTTCTTCTAAAGACAGCCGTGCGTCCAGGAGGACGCCCAAGTTGCGAGCCCTCTCCATGGGGACCAATGTCTCGCCCCCAATAGTCAGCGATGGCGTCATAGAATTCTTAATCTTATGCCAATAACTAATAACCAAAAAAGGCAAATTAAATCATTGATATCTTTCAGCTTCAATCCTAGGGATGTAGGAAGTATATAAATGTTTGAAATTATTTTTAACACACACTTTATCTCAAATATTTTATTTTGACATTGTTTCTAAATTAAATGAGGGGAGATTATAATGTTTTGATATATTCCAACCATCTTGTTTATCTCTATATTAAATGCCAAGAAAATATGTTTCAAGTATAAAAGTGATGTAAATAGTTGAATGATAATTTTACTATACCTGGGCTTCTGTTTTATCAGTAAACTCATTAGAGTCCGAACTGTCTGAACTGCAAAAGAAAACAAGTATGTTGCTTTGATTTATAGGATTGTGAACAATAAGATACTCAACTACATAATTACCTTATCAGATAACAGAACTGGGCTATCATCATAGCTAATGATTTCACTTTTTAATATGGCTAGAAATATTTTTGGAGAAACAATCCATTTACCTAGAATCTCCTCTGTCTCCTGTATCATTGAAAGAGGCAGCTGGATCATCCTGTTTTATTAGTTCCTCCAATTCTTTCAGACATTCATTGTACTAGGAAAGATCACAGGGTCAGCAGTGAAAGTCAGTGCCTATTATTATTCAGTTCTGTATGGAAAAAAATGTTCCTCTGTATTACCTTGCTCTTCTTTTCAGTACAAAACACCAATAATGAATCACAGAAATTGTATCCAATGGACTCCAAATCTTTAGTACTGAAGTGGGTAGCATTTCTATTTCCTATAATACAAAAGGGAAACCATATTGGAAAAAGGAATGGTCCAGCAATAATTTTACATACTGTGGAGCAGGGGTGTCAAACTGGATTTCTTTGAGGGCCAGATTTAAGCACCCCTGCTCTGGAGAATAAAAGAAAACTGAATTCTGGCTACTGTTTTATGAATTTATCAAGTAAAATTCTTATGAAAGTATTCTTATACATTTTATAAATCACTGATGGTTGAATTTGCATGAACTGTACAAAGTGCTGAAACTATCCTTAAAGAATTAGCTATTTTTTAAAGTGTCTTTACTTTGTTTGTTTGGCACAATGGTTACCTCAAAACTCTACTCCAAACCTTCTGGCAATTAGGAATTTTGTTAGGAACTGCTAGCTTCCCCATTTCACTCATAGGGCTAAAAGTAGCACACTATAGTAATTGAAACATAGTTGCTCATCTGTGATAATTGATATTCATAACTATTTTTTCTTTAGTTAAATGAAATTCTAAGACTCTTTTGTAAACAGCTAATTTCAACCTAGCCAGTTCTGAGGAAGGTTCGAACAGCTTAGTATAGACTAGGCTAGCAATTTAAGAAAAAAAAATATTCAAAGAAGGCAACACTACTTTCATAGTTTGCCGAGAGTAAACATGTCTATCTGGACACTTATCTTTATTTAGCAATTATCTCTACAATGTTATTGAATGCATTAATTATTAATTCTTGAATAATATTCCTTTACCCAGTTTAGAGCCACAGAAGGTTACTTCCAAGGTATAGCTGTTGTTGACACCCATTTTCCACATAGCTACTCGACCTGTTCCTTCTTTGCCTTTCTGCATTTTAAAATTGCAATCTTGGAATGAGAACTTAATAAGATAAGAAATGAAATAAAGTTTAACAATTCCTGCTAAAGAGATAAAATATTCATTACAGAGCAGATATGCAGACATGAGATAATGCTCTCCCTTCAACATGCAAGCTATAATATCAAGCTATCAATTCATGTGGCTCCTTTGCATAATTCACATCATTTCTGAAAGAAAAAAAGGGAAATGTATGATGTGACATTCTGCTCCTCTATAAAAAACCGGAGTAATGCATAAAAATAATGTGAACAGCAGAGCATACCCACAATAAAATGGTTTTAAGTTATGGGAGAAAATAATGTACAGTTGCAGTAGTTATTATTTTATATGAACTAAAATTCCCACTGCAATTGCAAAAATCTGATCAAACTTCTGGAGGTAGATCTAGGAAACTGTCGTTAGTATAGAAATGCACAACCTAAAGTTCTACTCAAAGGTTTGAGCACATTTATTTATTTATTTATTTATTTGATTTTATCGGACATATATGCCGCCCTTTCTCCGCAAGGACTCATGGTGGCTCACAACAATAAGCAACACAAGTCCAGATTAAAATACAGACAATAAAAGAACTAAAATTCCCGTTAAAACCCCATTCAGTCCAGGCCAGCCTGGCGAAACAACCATGTTTTAAGGTCACGGCGGAAAGAGTGCAGGTCAGGGGCCACCCAGAGCTTCAGGGGGAGTTGATTCCATAAGGTAGGTGCGCCCACAGAGAAAGCCCATTCCCTAGGAGTCACCAGACGACACTGCCTGGCTGACAGCATTCCAAGGAGGTCCTCCCTGTGGGAACGCACCGGGCAATGGGGAGCTGTCACTGGCCGCAGATGGTCCGTCAGGTACCCCGGGCCTAAGCCATGTAGGGCTTTATAGGTAATCACCAACACCTTGAACTCACCCGGAGGGCAACTGGTAGCCAATGCAGGTCACCAGAGGGGTGTGACATGGGAGCATCAGGACACTCCCATCACAAAATGCGCAGCCGCGTTTTGCACCAGCTGAAGCCTCTGAGTGGTTTTCAAGGGCAGCCCCATGTAGAGAGAGTTGCAATAGTCGATCCGGAAGATGACGAGTGCATGGGTGACCGTGCGTAAGACATCTCGATCCAGGTAGGGGCGCAACTGGTGCACCAGACGAATCTGGGCAAATGTCGCCCTGGTCATGGTCGTAACATGGTCTTCTAAGGTCAACCGTGCATCCAGGAGGATGCCTAAGTTGCGCACCCTATCCACAGGGGGCAACACCTCTCCCCCTATGACCAAAGATGAAATATTCCCTTGGAACCGAGATGCCGGTACCCACAGCCACTCCATCTTGGCAGGGTTGAGTCGGAACCTTTTTCTCCCCATCCAGAGCCGCACCGCCTCCAGGCACCAGGACATCACGTCGAGGGCATCACTGGGCTGATTCGGGGTGGATATAAAAAGTTGGGTATCATCAGCATACTGATGATACCCCACCCCAAAACCATGGATGATCTCCCCCAGCAGCTTCATATAGATGTTAAACAACAGGGGAGAAAGAACCAACCCCTGGGGAACCCCACATGTGAGGGGCCTTTGGATTGACCTCTGCCCCCTCGCCAATACCGCTTGCGAGTGTCCAGAGAGGTAGGAGAACCACTGTAAAACAGTGGCTCCCACTCCCAACCCCTCAAGGCGCCGCAAGATACCAGGGTTGATGGTATCAAAAGCCGCCGAGAGATCTAACAGGACCAAGGCAGAGGAATATCCTCTGTCCCTAGCCCTCCAGAGATTATCCACCAGTGCGACCAATTCCATCTCCGTGCTGTACCCGGGCCTGAAGCCCGACTGGTACAGGTCTAGGTATGATGCTTCATCCAGGACCAGCGGGAGCTGGCATGCTACCACACTCTCAACAACCTTTGCAATAAAGCGAAGGTTGGAGACAGGATGAAAGTTGTTTAAAATAACTGGATCCAAGGTGGGCTTCTTGAGGAGAGGCCTCACCACCGCCTCCTTCAAGGCAGTGGGGAAATTCCCCTCAGCCAATGACGCAGTGACCACTGCCTGGATCCAGCTATGTGTAACCTCCCTGGCCGAATAAACAAGCCAGGAGGGACACGGGTCCAACAAACATGCGGTGGTGCTCAGTTTCCCCATGATCCTGTCCACTTCCTCGGGAGTAACAGGATCGAACTTGTCTCAAACAACCAAAACGAATTCAGGAACTGAAAGTTCATATGTTGAACATATTTGTTCAAAAGTTGGTATAAAAGTTGGCATAAGTGCAGAAGTGTGCCTACCATCCCTGTCCTAATGTTTTCTTTTATTCATATCCTTTTCATGTATTTATAATTATATTTACACTTGTATCTGTCATAAAATACATGCTTGATGAAATAAAATAAATAAAAATAAAATAAAAAAGTTATTAAATATCTGGAATATACAATGATGGTGTTTAATTTATTAAAATTTAAATAGTTTTTCTCCTTATCCTACTACTGCCCAGTACAGTACAATCAAAGACTAAGTATTGTGCCAAGCCAAACCTGAAAAAAGTTATGCATTTATATATTAATAGAATTAAGTGTTATATATCTGAAATCTACATTTAAAATATTTATTAGAGTGAGGGACAGACTGATTCTGAGTTTACGATCATTACAGTATAATATCACTGTATAATACAGTATAATATTACAGTATAATATAATATCAAACTAACATGCAAAGGGATTCCAGTTTTGATTAATTATCTGAGATATAATATTAAAAGTTGGCTTACTTTATCTGGACAACTTTTGCTCATAATGAAAGGAAAAATGCGCTGGAGTAAGCATGCCCTTTCATCTTGTTCTTTTTTTTCACAGCCATACATGAAAACATTTTCTTTCCTGCTATGACCATGAAGGTCACAGTATAGAAGAACGTTTCGCTCTTCCATTATTCTGTTACAAGAGACAAAACCACATTATGAGAGCTTTGGTTATTGAAACTTAGATACTCTGATTTGTGGGTATCATTTCAAGATAGTTTAGATTTTAAGTTACTCATTATATGAAGGCATGACAGCCACTAGTAGTGATCCAGTTTCAATAGAAGCTTTTTCACTGAATACACTGGAGAGTCAGCTTCATCTCCTTGTCACATCTCCCTTAATTTTGGGAAATATTAAATATACAATATTAAAATGCTCTCTCCATAGTAGGTTAATATTTTTAAATTAAATCATATGTATGGGCTTTATCATTTTATATAACTTAATTAAAATACAGAGTATGACTTTTATTGTTATATATAGTACCTATTCTTTTCTTCTCCTCGAAAAATTGGTCTTTTCATTTCACATGTCAATTACAAAAAAATAATAGTTACAATAAAAATTAAAATTTCTGGCATATAGAAAAACCCAGTAATCTTCTGAACTAAAAATAAATAAAGTGGAACAAGTTGGATAATAAAATCATCCATTCATTAATAGTGAACTAATATTAAACAGAGAATAAATATATTAAGCAGATAGAAGTGATTGTGTTACCTTTTTACCTTTTGATCATGCTGCGGGTATACCAAATAGAAGGGAAAGAGTCTTTAAGTTCTGATCTATAATTGCGATTCAAGTCCTTGCCGGCTAAAGAGCAGCGATAATTGCCCACAATCACACCATCTGGATTCAACATCGGTACCACTTTAAAAATAAAAGTGTCTCGGAGCAATTGGGCATTATCTGAATCCCCCAGAAGGTAATCCAGAAAGCCCTTCATCATCCATGAACTGTTTGTTTCACCAGGATGCACCCTTGCTGTCAAAATGACTGCTGACTTGCATTTTTCCTTATTAAAATCTTGCAAGGGATTGGTAATAGTTAAAACATAGACTATATTCCTAGCCAGGGAATGACATAATATACGGATTTTGCAGAATTTGGAGCGCCTTGGGTCTCTGGCGATGGCTGACAAGTAGTCTTGCAGGTTGCTGTAAGTGTACGGATAGCAGTGGGCAAAATAGCAAGTATCCCTGTCATGTGGAAACTGGAAAGTCCATGTCAATGAAAAATATTGGTGCCCATCATTGCTGAAATTGTTTTTATAATACTTGATTTGATCTCCTGTCCTTTGCCACCCCACCTTGTGGATCTTTGCTTCTGCTTCTGAATATAATAATGGGCGCATGCCACGATTGTACAAGCTTGTTGGCTTGGTGAAGTTTACAATGGTGAATCGGTAAGGCATTCCTGCTTGGGTGTTGGTAACCTGGAAGTAGTACCATTGGGTATGCTTGTTTGTGTAGAGATCAGTACGCAGTGTCAACTGGTATTCAAAATCATTACTAGCAAGGAAAAAAAGGAGAAAAATATTTTTAATATAAATTATACATAGAATATAATTTATATTGTGTCATTTATTCATATTTGACCATTCATATTTCCTTCATGCCTATTAACAACACATATTTTGTTAAAGCCAAATTTATCTGAGATTATATTTAGAGATCCTAATATCAATTATTGATATCAGCTTTGAATGGGACTTTTTTGGACATATTTTAGCATTTAAAAATAAACACTAACATTTATACCGAGTTACAAACAAATTGAGTGGTATTGAGGGTGATGAGAGAGATCCAAACCTCATTCTGGTACAAAATTCATTTAGTAATCTGGGACCCATTGCAATGTAGCAGACTAATCTACTTTGCAGAGTTATCAGGATAAATGGAAAAAGAAAAATCAAGTTTGCTGATTTTGCATTTATTGGAAATAAAACAGGCTACAGATGTAAAACCATACATAAGTGTGCATTAAATTTCCCAGGAGTGGCATTTTTAATTTGATTATATAACAAATGTCTAGAAATTGTTTTAATATTAGAATTTGGATACATGTGGAAATCCAGGGTAGATATTATTTTAACAATGTACTTGAAAAATAAGAATTTTTAATTTGGTACCCTCTCAACGTGATTTACAGATCTACATGGTTCCATAAGCGAGTCTGGTCTAGTGACTAAGGCATCAGGCTAGAAAAAAAGAGACTGTGAATTCAAGTCCTGCCTTAGCCATGAAAGTCAGCTGGGTGATCGTGGGCCAGTCACTCTCTCTCAGACCAACCCACCTCATAAGGTTGTTGTGGGGAAAATAGGAGGAGGAAAATATGTTGGATATATCACGGCCTTGGGTTGTTTGTAAAAATAATAAATATGGGAAACAAATAAATAAGTAAAAATCTAGAATTCCCAGACAGGGCATGCATCAATTTAAAGAAAGCAAAAATAAAGAAATAAAACCCATATTTTAAAAATCCAGGTGAATATTTGAAATTCATGAGTAGTAATCAGCTCTCACTAGCCCAGTCTTGATCTATAGTTCAATGTCCAAGGTTCCTTCCAATCTGAGATCAATGCCTCACAACATTATGGAGCTTGTAAAGTTGAGCCAATTATCTCCACAAATTAATATTTTTGCTCTCCAAATCATTAATAAGTTTGGCTCTCATGCTATGCTGTCAGTGTCAAAATGCTCCTCTATAATGGTAGATAGGGTAGCTTCCCAATGACAGGAATTCCCACCTCATTCCACCACCCACCTCTGGGATTCTCTCCTTCTTCAGAAGCCAAGGGGCTAAGGTGCCTTGACTTCTTCTGTCCTTTATTATTGATTGTAGAAATAACGGTCACTTCCACAGTAATGGTTCTTTTTTTTTTAATGTAAAGCTAATTATAGCGAAGTGAACAACAAGGGCAAAGCATGCGTTGCTTCTAGCTTTTAACAAGTCCAGCTGGCTGGCTGGAGGGAGCATCAGTAGAGGTTAGTGAACAATGAGATAAATGCCAAAGAACGGACAGGGAATTGACAAAGATGCGAGATGTTGACATCTGTGTGGAAGGAATTATATATCCAAGTTTCTCTCCATGTCCAGACAGGATACAATGGGAGGTTTTATTACTTTATTGTGCAAAGATAATAGTTTACAAAGATCCCACTAGTGGTGCAAACTATACATAAACACTTTGTCTTATTCTTGGGATCCAATTTCAGGTGCATTACCAGTTCAGAATTGGTTAAAAATTCAAATGATATTCATTCCTCCCTCTAAAATGCTAAATACAAATATAAATATGTATGTTCCTGCTCCTGCTGTAGTTTGGAATATTCCTACAAGAAAACATGCAGGATGCCTAATCTAGTTTCCCTTTTTTTTTTTAGCATTTACAAAGGTTTTAGTAAGCAGGAGCAGCATTTTTGCCAGTCATAGTTAGTTGTACTTGAGAAAACAACATTATTTTCCTGACAACTAGTTATTGTTTTCATCTTATAAAGCATATAAATAGACTGATTGGCAGCCACTATCAAAGGAACTGACATTTTAACAGCTCAATAAGTACCTTACTGCGGAAGAAACAATTTTTTAAACTAAGCTGATAAAGCTTAAAGTAATCAAATACAAATAATAAAATGGTTTGGATTAAACAGAGATAAGAAAATTTTGTGGAAGAAAGCAGATTGGGCAATTATAAATGCAGAGAAGGTGAAGGCAAGAAAAGTGAAAGGGTCCATGCACAAACGAGGAGTATGAAGAGAGCAGATTCTGGAGATAAAGAAATGGAAAAAAAGAATAAGGAAGGGAAACTGGATGTAGAAGAACATCCAGCAAGACAGCTTGTATGAGGGCATGCAGTATAAAGTGACTGAAGAGATTCAAAAGGACAATCCTTTGTTTGAAACTGTGCCAGGGTGGTCTTAGAGAAGAAAAAAGATTACTGATGTTATTAATGCAATTTGGAGTCTAGTGGGGCTGGTGTGAATTGCTGCTGCTACCATTGCCAACATTTTACTGCATGCACATCAGCTGATTCCCAAAGCTCTTAAAAGGTCTTCTTAGAATCTGACATTTATGTTCGGCATTGGCAACCCCTTGGTTACTTCCAGGAAGACATTCAGTAAAGGGAGTAACTGTAGTCAAGGAATTGGGTGGTCAGTTCTCTGTACTCCAGAAATAGAAGCAAGGAGAAGTGGATAAGAATTCATTTTACAGGTCACTCAAAATCTAAGGTAATGGATTTGTTTGTTGGGAGGAGAAAATACAGAATTGAAGAGGGTCTGAAGGCTGAACTGGAGTTTGTGGGAGATCAGACTGGGAGAAATGCTGATGTTATGAAGGGTTGTACTAGAGTTTCCCCCTCCCCCCTGAATAATAATCGTGGGGAAACTTATTTTTTACTTAAATAAGAGCAGTGTATAAGGGGTGAGGAAGGTTGGGGGGGGGGCTGTAATGAATTGCATTCTTATGTGTAGATGAATGAATTGCTCATACTGACTTTGCCAAAGCAATTACTGGATGATTCAGAATCAGAATAGAGCTGGAAGGGACCTAGGAAAACTTCTAGTCCAGTCCCCTGCTCAAGCAGGAGATCCTATACCATTTCAGACAAGTGATTGTCCAGGCTCTTCTTAAAAACCTCCAGTGATAAAGCACCCATGTCTGAAGGAAAGCTGTCCCATTGGTTAATTGTCCTCACTGCTAGGAAGTTTTTCCTCAATTCCAGGTTGCTTCTCTCCTTGATTAGTTTCTATCCATAGTTTCTTGTCCTGCCCTCTGATGCTTTGGAAAATAAGTTGACCCCCTCTTCTTTGTGGCAGCCTCTCAAATACTGGAATACTGCTGTCATGTCCTCCCTAGTCCTTCTTTTCTCTAGACTAGCCAAACCCAAACCCTCCAATCGTTTTATGTTTTAGCCTCCAGGCCTTTAATCATCTTAGTTTTTCTTCTTTGCACTTTTTCCAAAGTCTCAACATATTTTTTGTGATGTGATGACCAAAACTGGATGCAGTATTCCAGATGTGGTCTTACCAAGACCTTATAAAGTGGTACTAATACTTGGCGTGATTTTGATTCTATGCCTCTGTTTATACAACCAAGGATTGTATTAGCTTTTTTGGCTACTGTTGCACACTGCTGACTCATGTTTAAGTGATCATCCACTAAGACTCCAAGGTCCCTCTCACAGTTACTGTTTTGGAGCTAGGTTTCTCCTAATCTGTACTTGTACCTTTAATTTTTTTGGCCTAGGTGTTAAACTTTGCTTTTCTTCACATTAAATTTAATTTTGTTGGATAGGGACCATTGTTCAAATCTATCAAGATCTTTTGGATCCTGAGCTTGTCTTCTGGAGTGTTGGCTATTCCTGCCAGTTTAGTGTCATGTGCAAATTTGATGAGTTCTCCTTCTATTCCCTCATCTAAGTCATTTATGAAGATACTGAAGAGTACTAAGACAGAACCTTGTGGTACCCATTGCTTCCTTCCTTCCATGTGGATGTGGTACCATTAAGGAGTACTCGTTGAATACAGTTTGTCAGCCAGTTACAAATCCATCTGGTGGTGATGGTGTATTTCCCACATTTTGCTAGCTTACCAAGTAGAAGATTGTAGTCTACTTTGTTAAATGCCTAGCTGAAGTCTAAATATACTATGCCCACAGCATTTTGCTGGTCTACTAATTTAGTCACAAGATTGGTTTGGCATGATCTGTTTTTAACAAACCTGGTTACTAGTTATAACTTAATTTGTATCTAGATGTTTACAGATCTGTTTTTCCCACCAGTATCTTCCCAGGTATTGATGTTAGGCTGATTGGTCTGTAATTTCCTGGGTCTCTTTTCCCCCCTTTTTTGAAGAGGGGAACCACATCAGCTCTTTTCCAATCCTCTGGTAGTTCCCCAGTGCTCCAAGATTTTTTTAAACATATAATACAGTGGTTCTGAGATAACATCTATTAGCTCTTTCAGAACTCTGGGATGTAATCCATCAGGTCCCGGTGATTTATATTCATCAAGGTCAGACAGGTGTTCTCTTACCATTTTCTTGCTTATTTTAATTTTTATTTCTAGTCTGTCTTTTATAGTTATGGATGGATACAGTTGATGGATCTAGTCTGTCTTTTACAGTTATGGATGGATGCAGTCAACTTCAAAGAGGAAAGAAAGGTGTCTGTCATTCCCTTAAACTATTGGGAGAATGAATGCAGAGAGAAAAGTGGAGAAAAACGAGGGTGCAGCATAACAGGTGTAATAGGCAGAAGGCACAAAATATGCCTGTCAAACCATACAGTATGAGCAGAAATTATAGTGCTTCAGCTGGCTAGATCTTATGCCATGAAGGGCTTTACAGAGGAAAACAAGCATACCAGCTACCACAAATGATGGTGTGTTTGTAACTGTACTAAATGTTTTTTCTTTTTAATGTTCTGATATTAATTTAGAACCTATTCAGAATCTTCATAAATGGAACTGTGTATAAAATGATGTAATAAATACATAAATCCTGTACTTGGGCAGTATCTGCTAAATTATCATTGAATCGTATTGTACATTCACATCACATTTTGATTAAAAAGCACAAGAGATAAAAATATAAAATATGAAATTAAAAAATCTAAAATACAGATAGTCCTCAATTTACAACCACAATTGAGCCCAAAATTTCTATTGTTAAGCATTTGTTTGTATTGTATTGTACTGTATTGCATTTGTTAAATGAGTTTTGCCTGATTTTACAATCTTTCTTGCCATAGTTGTTAAATGAATCTGGCTTCCCCATTGACTTTGCTTGTCAGAAGGTCGTAAAAGGTGGTCAAGTGACTTTGGGACATAGCAATGGTCATAAGTATGAACCAGCAGCCAAGCATCTGAATTTTGATCATGTGACCATGGGAATGCTACAATGGTTATAAGTGTGAAAAATGGTCATGTCACTTTTTCCAGTGCCGCTGAATCGTCACTAAATGAACTGTTATAAGTTGAGGACTACCTCAACTTACAACTTATAAATGCATAACTAGATTGCAGCAGTGGTGGTTGCTCCCAGTTCACCCCAGTTCAGACAAACCGGTAGTGGCAGTGGCTGGAGGCTCTGCCCACCCGCCCAGACATCATCAAAAACACTATGCACATGTGCAGAAGCGCCGTGTGCTCCCGAAGCAAGTGTGCATGCCCGTGCACTACCGATAGCAAACCGGTAGTGCCAGGATTTGTAACCCACTACTGGATTGCAGGTATAATTTTTGCTTCATTTGTCACAGCTAGGAAATCAGCAAAGATCATTGAAGAAAATATGAAGTGAAATTTATTAATAATGACTATTTTCTTAAAACAGCGAATTGGACTTTGCATCTCATGCTGTCTAAATTCAAAGTATACCAAGGACTGGCTTAATGCCTCAGAAAATGGACTATTTTGCAAATTAAAAGAAAAATGGGAAGCAACTTACATTTTGACTACTTTTTGCAGATTTCCACTTTCAAATCGTGCTTCAAAGATCAAAGTATTATCCCAGTCATTCCATGATTGAGGAAGCACTTGCTTTGAAGGGAAACTTCCCCCTATTCGAGAATATCTAAAATTGGGGTCCTTATTGGCTGTTGAGAGGAACAGAATATACTTAATCTTCAGTTGCAAATTATTGTTAAAGAAACATTTTCTTAATATATTTCATTGACTACGAAAAGCCGTCAGTAAGCAAGCAATAATTAATGCATTGCTCAACCAAGGCGTAGACATTGCTTACATAAAGTTACTACAATCAATATATGAAAAAACAATGGCAACAATTTCCCTTAATGATTATCTTAAAATGGAAACCAACATAGAACGACATGACAATACAACATCACCTATCCTTTTCTCAGCCTGCCTTGAAGACGTATTTCTCAAACTAGATTGGGAAAAATATGGAATAAAAATCAATGGCTCTTATTTAAATAACTTAAGATTTGCAGATGATGTTGTTCTCTTCTCACAAGACCAGAAGAGCTACAAAGACACATAACAAGAGCTGCATGAAGCAGGAAAACCATTTGACTTAAAAATAAAGTTGAAAAAGACACAGGTTATGTTTAATAAATTCACCAAAGAAAGAAAAAAAAATATATCTGGAAAAGAGTTAGACATTATAGACCACTACATATATGAATCTCAATAAAAGGTGATACAATAAAGGAAATTGAATGGCAAGTTAAATGCAGCTGGCAGACATTCAACAAGCTAAGCATAATTTTCAAGAACAACCTTCCCCTATGCTTGAAGAGAGAAGTTTTCAATCAATGTGTGCTACCTGCTCTAACATATGCCAGTGAAACATGGACACTAACCTGACAATTGATACAAAAGCTACAAGTGGTGCAAAGAGCCATGAAAAGATACATGCTTGGCATTACAAGACAAGATAAAAAGACCTTCACATGGATTAAACAACAAATGAAAGTATGTAATATCATCCAGAGAGTAAAAGAATTGCAATGGAAATCACAAATTGCAATGGACTGATCACATAGCAAGAAGAACTGATGCCAAGTGGATCAAGGTAGTCATAAAATAGATTCCGCTTTGATAAAAAGTATTCACGAAAAAGTCCTAAAACAAGATGTCTTGACGACATCAGCAAGTATTGTGGGCCCATTTGGCCAAAGAAATCTCAGGACTGTATTAGTTGGAAACATAATGACAAGGAAAGCCTTCTAGATTAATAAAAGTCCTGCAAGGAAAAAAAAAATAACTTCAAGAAATCGGGCTCTAGACATACAGTAATTCAAAAGGAAGTAGAAGACAGACAGGAAAAGCTAAGGAGATACTTCACTGCATGCAATCGAAAATATAATTTTTCTATTCAAGCCAAGTGTTTAAAAACAAAACATTTGAATGATTAAAGCAGAATGTGGTTGTTTATCAAACTGATTAGCATCCTTAGCCATAACTGTGTAAGGCATATCTTCACCATTACTCTTTTATTCTCTCATCCTTCAAAAATCTAAAATTTAAAATCATTTCAGTGCAGCAATAAGAACAATGACAGAAAGATAAATGCAGCCAAGAGACATATATAAGAGAGCATTATCTTGAGGATGCTTAAAAATGGGAAGGGAGAGATGAAGGGAGGGAAGAGGAGGGAAGGAAAGGGAACAGAAAGCCACAGTTCTGATCGGATTAACTTCTTAAAGAGATAACAGGGTATGAATTATCTTCGAAAACACTGATCCTCTTACTTGGCATAATTAAACCTTTTTAAAATTAATAATCTGTTACATTAACTAAAAGGATAACCAAAGAAAAGAACCAATTCTGGCAGAAATAAAATTAATTTATTGCAACTGATATACTTCAAAAGAATTGTGGCACGGATTATGGAAAATGTTGTGAATTGTACATTTAGTGTTACAAAGATTATGCTACTAAAATTTAGGATTCTAAATTCTAGAGCTTTTTTTTTGTCTTTTTATTAGAATTTGCATGTAGAATTCTATTTTAAAATTACTTTGTACAAGAAAGATATAAATAATTAAGTTATACTGTATGTGTGTTCTCAATAAAATCTGGTCAAACCTTCATCTGCTAAATACACGACAGCACCTTCCCCTGGATCTAGACACGGAGGCTCAATCTCTAAACCTGTGGGATTATAGAGAGGCTCCGGATGAGATGGAATCCATTCTGGAAAGAAAAAGAAAGAAAATAGCTTTAAAATGATGTGTTAAAAAACAAAAACATATTTTCAGGTGCAAAGGGCAGTATATTTTTATTCCTGCTTATAAGAAGATGATTAGCTTAGTTTTTTTTAAATAAAAAAGACATATTGATGCTGCCGACACCGAAGGCTGTAAAAATACAATACATTGTTATGTTTGTCTTGTTTTTTATTGTTATTTCTGTTTTTAAAGGTGAAAAATTCTTTCACAACTATTTAAAGAAAGACATATTGATGGCCCTAAAAAAAGACCTATTGATGGCCCTTCATTTTATCTTTTCAAAAACATAAAATAAATTGGTAATTTTTGCTCCATAGTGAGATTCTTAGTATTACCAATAATTCAAATATAAGCCTTCAACACTGAAATATGTGTAGTAGCCTGCTATTTTATTATTTCTTTTCTGCAGTAGATAACCACTCCTATACTGTTCTTGGAATCCAAAGAACTAATATCCCGTTTCCCAAAAATAAGACCTATCCTGAAAATGAAACCTAGCATGTTTTTTTACGCTTGCGCCTAATATAAGCCCTACTCCCAAAATAAACCCTACTTAAGAACCTGTGCAGCCGGCTGCCCACCCATTCCATCTGGTTGCGTGTGGTGCCATGGCTACGAGGCAAGGTGGGGGGTGATCGAGCTGCCCCATGCGCCCTGCGCTGGCTTACCTCAGGGCCCCCTCAGTCAGGCCATCCATGCCCTGATACCTGTCTCACAGCAGCAGCAGCAGCAGCCATGTGCAGCAGGAGCCCACATGGCCGCCGGCCTACTTCTGCTTGCTTGTATCTGCAACAAAGCAGGAGGCTGAGTGGTGTGCTGGTGCCATGGCCGAGAGGCAGGTGTCAGAGTGTCCATGGCCCAGCTACAGGGGCCCTGAGGAAAGCTGGTGCGGGGTGCATGGAGCAGTTCCAGCCCCCCGCCACACCTCGTGGCCATGGTAGTGGCATGCCACTCAGCCTTCTGATCTGTTGCGGCCACGAGCAAGCAGAAGAAGTGGGCCAGTGGCATGAGGTCCTGCTGGACGAGGCTGCTGGAGCAGCCGTCACAAGGCGAGGCAGGTGTCGGGGTGTGAGTGGCCTGGCTGCAGAAATCCTGAGGTAACGTGATGCTGGGCACATGGGGCAGCTCCACCTCTTGGCCTCATGGTGGCAGCAGCACTAGCATACCACGCAGCCTCCTGCCTCACCACGAGCAAGCAGAAGTGGGCCTCCTGTACATTGGGGGTGGGGGGGGGGGGAGAAAGACACCCCCCGAAAATAAGCCCTAATATTTATTTTGGGCCCAAAAGAAAATAAGACCCAGTCTTATTTTCAGGGAAACACAGGTGCGTAGAGCTCTGCAACTACGACCTTGTTGTATTTACTTTTTATTATGGTTTCAGTATTACTTTCATCTGCATTTTATAAGTAGCTTTAATATATTTTAATTATTTTAATTATATTCCTGTTCAGATTTTTTAACAGAATCTGTAGAAATTTTTAAAACCGTAACAAAATATAGTAATTATATATTGAAATATATAATAATTATATACTTGTGTAAAATTTTGTACAGAACATTTACATTTGGTTGTTATATTTTCTTTTTTCCTTTAAACTTTTTGTTATGTTTTATTAAATTAACACCACTTTTTAATCAACTATTCAAGAACTGTGTTTCTTCTTATGCTACAAAAATGGAAATATACTTTATAACCTGAACAACAGGATTTTAGTGAATCTTACCTTAAATTAGGTAAGATTCTTCCTTATATTGTTAACTAGTTATACAGTAACATCAATATCAACACTTTATTAGGAATAGGAAGAAAATTTATAAATTAATTATAGGAACCAGGTGAGCCACCCTGACTCTATCCAGAATCAAGGGATTACAAGGCCATAAAAAGAAAAAAAGATATAGGAACAGGGTGACTAGTTAAAAAATCAAGTGTATTTGTACTGGTAGAACATTCTATCATGCCACAAGAGCTTCTAAACGGAGTGACTTCATTTCAATAAAAATATGTTAGCATAAAAATGTATATACATGCTTCCTTTGTTATATGTGAGGTTTGCCACAATTTGTAGGTCTATGTAACCTACCTTCAAGTTATTCAATTTTATTTTAAATAGCAGAAGACTGCTTTGGAACTCAAGACTAGCAGAAAAAAAACCCTGCACAATTCTTTTTGCTAAGGTCCTATACAACCTGAAAGAAATAGAAATTTCTTTCCAACACTATTTCTAGTAAGTAGATAGACACTTTCATATTGTTTAGTTGGCAATAATAAGGAAACAATGTGCCACTAATTGCTTCAATATAGAAAATTTCCCCATCTAAGTTCTGAAATTTCCTGGTGTTCACAATCAAAATATTCAACAGATTCTAGCTTTTCGTAGCTTCTCAAGATCAGTTATCAAGCTTGGCTAAAAGCTATTATCTGTTCTTGAATTTAGTCTATAATAAAAAATGGAGACTCACAAAAGCAGACAAGTCTTCAAAATATAAGGTTAGGCACGTCATTTTAAGAGTATTAAATTAATTTTGATTTTCCCCACTTGCTGTATCAGAAATTAAATTAAAAGAATATACCCAAAACAAAGTATTCATATAGTATTCTATTTTGCCAAGGTCAGTTCCCTTTGTAAGGGAGGCCTGCTGCCTGAGATGATAAGACAAAAACCATGGCATTACATTCTGTCTCTCTGGATGTCTCTCCTTATCTCTGTCACCCTTTGGAGCAAATGCTTCACTCTTTAAAAAGTCCTCAGAGCTTGGAAATTAGAGTTGGTGATCACAGAAAATGCTTGTGTCATCATGAAATCTATGCTGTTATCTACTGCAATGCTTTAAACCCATCCGCATGTCTAACTTCAGTGTTTCACTGCCATTGCAAATTAATTCAAAGAAATGTTAAGTTGATCAAATCACAGAGCAATAACACATTCACGAATATATCATTGGATTATCCAAATTGGCACAATTGCTATCCTATCCTCTTCCAATCACTATAGAACTGTAACCGAGGATGGGATTGCTTCGCTGACAAGAAAAATGTATACAATTTTTGAGAATCTTTAGGCTTGATGTAGTTGAATAGTCAATTCTTAAAATTGTTCATTTCTTTTAATATGTTCAATCTCCTATAATGGAGTTTTGCATTTCTTTACATTTAAATTTGAAAGCTGAATTAACTGCATCAATGCAAAGTGATGAATCAAGAAAAAATATTTACAGTACGTGGTTGCAGCAAGTCAGAAAGTGCTTTATTGGGAATATTATTTCTTCGTGACCTATCAATAAATGTCACATTAGAAAAGATTAAATTATTATTTACCAATATGCTTAATTTTTTCTCTGATGACTTCATACTGATGTGGCCAGCGTACTAAGTGCAGATCTCCCGTAGAAGAAAGGCCATATAAATCTCGTGGTTCACGAAGTCGTGGCACCCATTTTCCAGAGTTATATTCCAATAAAATCTGTGTGGTCCGTGGCAAAAGTTGATCACAAAAAGAATCTGAAAGACAAATATGTGCATATGTTGATCACTGATCAGTTTTGATCAGCTTGATGCTTCCATACTCTTCCCTCTGCAATCGTAAGTGGTAGATTTAAACAGCTACCCATTTTTCTGAAATACAAATTTTTCAAAGAATTGTGTTCTCACACTTAACACAGCACTTAATACATAGACTTATGAATAAGTAGAAATAAATTGATCTGACTAATAGAATTTAAATCTTTTTCCTAAAACTTAAGTGCCCCGAAATCACTTATATGATTGTTAAATGCTATAAACTCCTCCACATTCATATCTGACAAAAGAAGTAAGTTATTCACTGTGATGTTGTGGCAAATTGCATTTGATTTTTAGGATCTGATCTTAAACAGTAATAAATTCTTCTTTTGTTAGTTTTAAGAGTTTTTTAATCTTGGAATTATACTGCTCAAACAAATCAAGAATCTTGTCATCTCTATATCTTGCCATTTCTATATAATTTTTATTTTATAAATTAAAATATTATTTATGACTGTGGCATACTGCAAACTTTGCAAAAGCGGCAAATTAGCCAAAGTAGCAACAGAAACTGTTCCACAAAACAAATGCAGAATTTATAAGACTTGACTCTGAGTGAAAGGTTAGACATTTATACGGTATAATCTAGTTTGATGGGGGTATATTTGAAAGAATCCATAGTTTGGCAAGAATTGCCCAATGGCAATGGAAAAATAAAGATGACTGATTTGCAACATTCTGAATCAATACAACTAGGAGAAAATATTCTGCAATGTAACATGAATAAATAAATCTAATGCACATTTTTTTTACTATTATTTGGAACATTTAAAGATCCAAACAAAAATAGTTCTGAATGTGGAACAGACCAGTTTTGTTAGTGCCAAGAACTTGAGAAAAATGAATTTGAAGGAAAAAAGTGGAAACGATAGGAATAAAACATGGAAGTATGAAAACTATTAGAATATAGATTAATCTCCCAACAGAATGAATGAAAGTGTACTAAAAAACTGTGAAAAGTGAAAAAAGAATGAAAAAAATGTTACAGAGTGCATAGAAGACTGTGGAGTTATTCTTCCACAGTCTTCTATGGGAAGTATGAAAAAGGAAACCTGACAGAATGATGAAACAGACAAGGCATATGATGGAATTATACTGGATGGTAGAAACATATTTACAGTGTACAGAAAAAAGATTGCTAAGAATGCAATAAAAAGAACAAAAATAGTTAAAATGAAGGGGCATAGAAAATTTAGAACTATTCTGATGGAAATTAAATAAAAATTGAAGTATGGAAAAGAAATCTTAAGTTAGGAACCATGAGCAGAGGGAATGGAATTAAAAGTGATAAACTGAAATGATGGAATGTTGGAAAGAACATTTTATGGGGGATGGGGTGTGTGTCTACAAGCCATGTTTTTTATTTTTCAGCAAGTCACTGAGAAATGTAGCAATGTGAGAAAGGAAATTAATTGTCCATGTGTTTACTCAGATAAAATGTGTGATAATAATAAGGTTGAATTTTAGAATGTTTTGTGTAATAATGGAGGTGAAGATAACTGAATATAGTGAGTGTGATATGTGATAGTTTTTAATCTATTTATAAACAAATATAAACAGAATGCTTTTGGTGACATTTGTGGTGGAATGTAGCCCAGATTCCCAGGAGGAAGGAAGTGCATTCCAGAGGAGCAAAAGAAAACTAAATTTGTGTGGGAGAGAGAGAATTAAAACAATTCCTCCCTAGGAGTTTTCAGAGTATATTTTAATGGTGCAAGTAGTCTGCTTTAGTTTGGCAAGACTTCTGTCTATAGGAGGAGAATGCTAAAGGAAACTGCTTGGAAGAACTTGTGTGTGCCTTTCTTTACTTTTGGAGTCTGACACATTAGAGGTGTATTGGTTGGAAATGTGAATATAGATGTATCTCTTAATGCAGATGATGTTATGTTTTTCAGAACTTGGATGATATCAATTTATAACAAGACATTTAACTCTGAAAATTAAATGTATCAGAGACTATTGTAATTAGTTTTTGTCAGGGAAAATGTAGTGAATGGTTCCATATGTTACATAAATGGCTAAAACTAGACGAAATAGATGAATGTGTACACCTTGCTGAAATGTTTGATTAAGGTAAAACAATTGGGGAAGTCTAAAGATGTACAAATGCTGGCAGAAAGGAGGTATTATTGGTACATGGTTTTTTGCAAGGAATAAATGCTGGCTGAATGAAGTAGAACAAACTTCTACTCCCAGTCCACTGGAAATTAGATATGTCAGAAAAATGCAATAGGGTACAATAGTACAATTATTTGTACTTAACAAGTATAAATAATAAAACAACAACAGATAGACTCAGGAGTGAATGGAAGCTAAATGAATATGTAACTAGTATGAATTAATTATGCTGAGATAGTTTGGTCATAAAGAGAGAACAAACCAAGTTAGAAAACAAATATGTACAGAGTTAATGAGTTAAGAGAAGGGGACAACCAAGGACTTTCATAATTAAATGGGGCTGATAACTTCCTGAAAAACTGAGAGGGGAGAAATTTAATAAAGAAAAGGCAATGCATGAAGAAGAGGATGAATATGGTCAAAGCAAGAATACCTTGTAAGGCTTGAAAAGTATGGCAAGACAGTAAATATTGTTGTGTAAAGTAGAATTAGATATATTTTCTTATCATCTCGTGGTTTTAACATATGTAGATTACACTTTCTTAATTCCTTTTCTGGACTACTAATTAAAATTTTGAGCATATAGGTATGTTTTTCAGTATGTTATTTCTTAGTATAAGAGATAATTCATCAACAAAAACAGTGAACACAATTTCTTCAGATGTGTTCCAATATATTTAGAAGGCATTATGTATGCCAACCTTTTGTTACAGCTACATGGTAATTCATTTTTACTATTACCCATATACTGTATATGTTCCCTCAATTTGCAAGAAATAGAACTATTCAGACCTGCAACAAATGCACACTGCTCAAGATCTTCTGCTACGTATGGGATAAAGGAATCCTCATCCTAAAATACAAATAAAATAAAAGAGAAAATGTGATTCTTTCCTGCAAAATGAAAATTAGCAATAACTATTATTTAATAGTTATTTGGTGAAAATTACTATTAATAGACAATTCATGCTTAATTATTAATTTTGTAGGACAAAACTAAAAAAAAGAGGTAAAAAGAAAAACAGATTCAGGTCTTTGGAATACAATATGGAAAATATGGATATTAGACATCTTGATCTACCAGGATGACCTGTCCTATGGCATCAAATAAGGTGAATGTGCTCCAGTCCTTTCTCTTAAATGTTGCCATCTGGTGGGATCTCAGACATGTTTTCATGTTAATCCCAACCCTTTTGAAAAACCTCCCCTTTGAGATTCAGAGGGCTCTCACCTTATTAGCTTTCTAGAGAGCAATGAAGATTTGATTCTTTTCCCAGGCATTGGGCTAGGATGGAAGTGAGACCAGCTATTCTAGTTATAAATGTAAAGTTGTTTGGATGTTGTGGCATATAAATATGTTGTGGGACTTTTATAGA
Source organism: Masticophis lateralis (assembly GCA_030761175.1). NCBI lineage: Eukaryota > Metazoa > Chordata > Lepidosauria > Squamata > Colubridae > Masticophis > Masticophis lateralis. Next base: position 35,116,343 of record JAUDYJ010000006.1, on the reverse strand, counting down.
AATGTATTGCTGTATTAGCTATATATCTATTGAGTGTTATTGTGAGCTGCCTGGGATTATCATGTATAAGGTGGTCATATAAGATAGATTGATAGATAGAAGATAGAATTCTTTATTGGCCAAGTGTGATTGGAGACACAAAGAATTTGTCTTTGGTGCATATGCTCTCAATGTACATAAAAAGAAAAATACATTCGTCAAGAATCATAAGGTACAACACTTAATGCTAGTCATAGGGTACAATTAGCAATCAAATCATACTAGGAAACAATATAAATCATAAGGATACAAGCAACACGTTACAGGCATACAGTCATAAGTGGGAGGAGATGGGTGATAGGAACAATGAGATTAATAGTAATAGTAATGCAGACTTAGTGAATAGTTTGACAGTGTTGAGGGAATTATTTGTTTAGCAAAGTGATGATGTTCGGGGAAAAAACTGTTCTTGTGTCTAGCTGTTCTGGTGTGCAGTGCTCTATAACGTTGTTTTGAGAGTAGGAGTTGAAACAATTTATGTCCAGGATGCAAGGGGTCTGTAAATATTTTCACAGCCCTCTTTTTGACTCATGCAATATACAGGTCCTCAATGGAAGGCAGGTTAGTAGTAATTGTTTTTTCTGCAGTTCTAATTATCCTCTGAAGTCTGTATCTGTCTTGTTGGGTTGCAGAACCAAACCAGACAGTTATAGAGGTTTCTATAATAAGTTTTCTAAATAAATAACTACAGATTATTGGTGGTAGAATTCAAATTCTTTTACTACCGGTTCTTTGGGCATGGCTTGGTGGGTGTGGCAGGGGAAGAATACTGCAAAATTTCCATTCCCTCCCCACTCCTGGGGGAAGGATATTGCAAAATCTCCTTTCCCATCCCACTCTGGGGCCAGCCAAAGGTAGTATTTGCTGGTTCTCTGAACTATTCAAAATTTCCATTACCGGTTCTCCAGAACCAGTCAGAACTTGTTGAATAGCAGCCCTGGGTTAATCCCTGTGTACATTTGGTAAAGAACACAGCATGGATTGCTAGAGATCAAAGCAGAGAGTAATACGGCACTTAAGCAAAACTAAGCATATCTTTTAGTTGTATACAATAGATTACAATTCATATCACAGTAGTCTCAGCATCTCATAGGCATGGGAGGGGGAGGAACTGTAATTCAACACATCTTATATTATTTGGTAAGGCAAGATTACTATGAATTAAGATTTCTGCCTCTGAAGTACTATATTTGATTTTGCATATCTGGTAGATTTTGCCCATCTGGTACGAACAGGTTGAGAGGACTTGTTGAGGTTACTTTCTTAGATGTCAGGAGACTGAAGGTCTAGAATAGGGCTGTCAAATTCGTGGCCCATGGACCAGATGCATCACATGCTGGCCACGCCCACGCCCAGTTTTGCGAAGGGGAAAAAAGTCCTGATATGTCACATGATGCTACTGTGATGATGCAAGTTTGACGCTCCTGGTCTAGAAGTAGACCTTCTCAGTGCCAGCTCCTTCCCCTGCAACATTTTATCACTTGGGCTGAAGAAAACTATTGACATTATGGCCTATTAATGAGGCTATAAAGATGATCCTGTCTTGTATAGTATTTGGAATAAAAGATTCTAAACAAGTGCTCAGGTCTGGTCTGCTAAGGAATGATAGAAATATATTTTTATAGATTTATATTGTGATTGTTAGACCATTGCTTTCGTTCTTCTCTATTTTGTTCTTTCTATTAGAACATGAGCTGCCTTGAGACATTGATGGAGATACCATAAAAATGATGGTAGTAAAGAAGTAAATATGAATAGATTCTATTTTCTACTAAAGTTATTAAGTACAAGGAAATGTGTTAATTATTTATGGAAAACTATTCTGTGTCTGGATATGTGGCATTTGGATAGGACAATGGCTACAGATATTCTATAATAGTTTAAATGTAATACATTTCTGTAAGAGGTAATACAATTTTGGGATTAGCAGATTTGGATTTTATAAACTGCACATTTTTTAAAAAAAATGTTGGATGTAAAAAAATGTAACGTGGAGAAATTCTGCACACTGTATATTTTAAATAATTGTTATGGTATCTACTGCCTAGGCAAATACAATTTAAATGCGTATGAGGAAATATACAAGGAGAGGAATAGTTATCTACTGTATATTCCCTTTAACAAATAAATGGATTATATATTTTAGAATCAGCTATGTTTGAAGTGCATACAAGCCCAGTAATTAATTAATTAAATGTTAGAAAAATATACAAAACTGAAGGTTAAACATACTGAGTTGTAATTTTCACTGGTTAATTGTTCTATGTACTGCTTGTCCTTATTTGAATCTTCGGACATAATCTTCTGAAACCAGGCCCTTTATTTTTCCTCCACAGACTGAAACATAATCAAAATCTATTATATTGAACACTGTAAATATACAGCCTCCTTTGTTAATATTTTTAAAAATGTGTTAGTCAAGCTATTGAAAACTTTCAGTATAGCAGTATAACATACTGTAAAAACACAAATAAAAGATTAAAAATCAAAGACGAAAAGTACAGTGTAAAGAAGCAACCATTAAAATATCACTGAAACAAACTAATTAAAAGCCCTGTATCTCAGATGAATTTCTAGGAAATTAAAAAGCTCTAGGGTGAAACAGTAATTCAACAGGTGCTACATGGACACTTCTGGAAATTCCTTATCTCGGAGTACCTACTTCAAATGACCCACCCGAATAGACAGCTGAAACACTGGGAGTAGGGCCTTACTCTATGATGTCAGGACTTAAAAAGGAATACATGTCGCAGATGTTCTTCCACGTAGTGCAGCCCCAAGACATAATTATATTGGAAGAAAACTGGGAACCATTAAGTAAAATATGTACTGTCATTACCATGATAACACACAATTCCACTTGGTATTGTAGCTGTCTTATTTTGTATCAACCTAAATATTTTGCATAAATATCTAGCTAGCCCCATGGACAATCTTGTAACTCCTTAAGAGTTATCTGCAATACTTCCCACCAAAAATATTAATAATTTTCAGTCACTTGCACTTCTAGTCTCAGTTCTATCCTTAAAATCATATACGTTTCCCCTGACTCCTATGTAATATTCTCACTTTATTTAAATATTTCATTATTACTATATTAATGGGTTTATAATTAAGGAAAGGATAAATATCTCTCCGCATTTTTCATTTATTGAGGTCTCATTTGACTGTGTGTTTTAATTATAATTTATCTTTATCTTTTTGTCATCCTGCCATCTTTACCCTTTTTGTTTTCTTATTTTTAATGTTTTAAATAATTTGTAAACTGCTCAGAGTTGCTGGGAGTCAGCCACTGCATACAGGTAATAAATTATTATTATTAAATTATAATTTTATGCCATGTGAGGTGTACTAAAATGTATCCACAGAAACAAAGAAGTATAATACAGTGACTGCCTCTTCTGTACCAATTTTGCTGTCTGGTAAAATTTCTTAAAATCTACTATATAATGCTATAAAAACTTAACTTCTAACTATATTTGTAAAGAAAAAGCTAGTAATTTCCATTGCTTCCCCATAATGTTATCCTTCAACAGCAAAACATAAATCAAGAATAACTATCCATTGAAGGTGCAATTGACTAGAAAGTCTAAGGACTTAGGGCTGCTCGTCTTGTGTTTACCTCATATATTTATACTGGTTGAGGGTGAGATAAAGACATTGTCATAAAGACAAGACAAAAAAGGTTGTTATGTTGATGTAGGTACAATTTTGGGAAAGGCCCTGTGACAGCTAAGCCCAACAAAGTTTTGGATACTTTAAAGATGGATTTTGCTTAAGCTACAGTTAGAAGAAGGCAGGCAGAGAAGCATCTGAGAAAGGTGGGTACTTTTTAAAAGAGCATTCCAGCTTTAAAGAGCCGTGTTATTCAGCCTAAAATACATGATTGTATCTGCTTGCCCTGTCAGTGTTGGTGGAAGTGTTCTTGGTGGTTCCTTCATTAGACTTTTGTTTACTGTTAGCTTGTTTATCAGTTAGCAGTTCCTAGTTGGGTATGAAACATCTGCAGGAAAACCACCAAGCTCAGAGAGGCACCAAGGTCATCACAATTCAAACGTGAACTACTAATATTCTTTTCTATCAAAAGCCAATATGCAGATGCATACTTTAAGGAAATGTTTCTCAATCTAAGTAACTTTAAGATATGTGGACTTCAACTCCCAGAATTCTCCAGGAAATTCTGGGAGTTGAAAGTTCACATTTAAAGTTGCAAGATTGAGCAACACTGCTCTAAAGTTTTCCTCTTTAATAAATCATCATCTCTGCAGAAACACTAGTTAAATAATTTCTAGGTAGTTTATGCTGGATGGAGACTGATCCAATTAAACAGATGGATTTATTACATCAAAATGCGGCATTTTGAAGCAGGTCAAGAACTCTGCACTGTAATTATTTCAGGAGCCCTAGAGAAAGTCCAAAGTGCAACTTGAAGGCATAGCAAATCCTATTTGGTTGGAACGTGGAAGATTATACGGCTCAAGATTCAGTAGATGAGTCTGGAAATTATCTCAGATCATAATCCATCCATCAGATCCTCCCTCCCCCATCTCACTTGCATTATGAAGAATTTAAAATCTTGCATGCTAGTAGTCGACAATCTGCTTTGGCTTCTTAAAGCTGTCGCCTTAACGTGGGGGGGTTGGAATCGAATTCAATTTTCAATTCAATTCAGAATAGAGCTGGGAGGGACCTTGGGAGGTCTTCTAGTCCAGCCCCCTGCTCAAACAAGAGACCCTATACCATTCCACTCCCTGCGATGCTTTTCCGTTACCTCCCGCACACTTAGAATCATTCGAGCTCAGCGATGCACACTTCCACTGTGTTTTCTTCCCTCACCTTTGTACAACGCGTGACTGCTGATTCCCGAGTGCCGGGCAAAAAAGAGGAATCCCTAACCTCGCATGGCTAAATTTCAGTTTCGACCTCAGCATCCAGCCCGCAGCAATGTCAAACCGCTGCGCTGCCAGGGCGTGGCCTCGGCACCCTCTTGTGGCCTGTGATGGCGGCGGCGGCGGCCGTGAATTCCAACGAGGAGAGCGTTGCTATAGCGACTTCGAACGAGCCGGTTCTTTCCTAGAATCGTTCTCCTTTTCCGCTCCTTCTCCCGGGAGGGGCCTTGATTTGGAAAGGCAGGAGAGGCGAGAAATAGATGCCAGCGGCCGTAGGACTCGAAGGAGAAAAGTGGGAAATATTTGACTATCTTTTTCTTAATTGGCTTACACTCTTTGGTTACACTTCGCCCTCTTCGCAACTCTGCTACTTACTGAGAGAGAGAGAGTTGGTGAAATCGCTTCCCCAGGAGCACAAAAGGGGAAAGATTGCCGAGAAATGAGCTTAGTTCCTGCATGGTGGCTTTGTGAAGATTGTGAGTTTCTCCTCCCAGCCTTCCTATCCTGGAAAGATCCGGCAGAGATTGACAAAAGTTCATCTCAGCTCTGAATCCCCATGCAATGAAAAGCAGAGGGATTGCAACTTCTGGCTGTAGTAGTTGTCCACATTTCTGCACACTGATATGATCGGCTACCTGTACAAATACAGAGCCTATCATGCTTTTATATTTGAAGAGGTACATTGACGGAAAATTTATGGGAGAAAAAAAAATTGTGTATATATGTATTTTGGTTCTGACCTTGGAAGCATTTGGCATGTATGCACTGCCAATTGTACTGTCAATTATATAAAGTATATCACGTGTGACATATTTTTTGGAATGTGTAAGAAATTTTAACCAGCCCGCAAACTGTCATTTCCCATTGTTTGTGTAAACATAGAAAGTAAACACTGAAATAGATTTGGAAGAGCAAGGAATTTGATTAAATGGAAATGTTGCTAAGCATAGAACCGTTGAGTAAATTTGCCGCTGTTTCTGCTGTTGTCTTTTTATGTGCTTATAATTTTACATCACATTTTTAAAATTGGCTAAATTGAATAGGAATAAGATTGTGACTGAAATAATCCTAATTCTTGAAATATAGTAAATATCTTTAACAAGTAATGTTAAATTCAGCTTTGTGATTTGCTTGCTTACTGTAGCAAACCTGGAAATTATGTTTCTAAAGCATTAGTATGCATCATTGAAAAGAACAAAGATTTAATGCTTATGATTCAAAAATGTAAATGAGGCATGAGAAGCACGGATAAGAAAAATTAGCAAATGAATACAAATGAGTTATAATAGTATAAATCATATTTTTATATATCATTGGAAAAGTGTTTTTAAAAGATCTTTGAAGCTTGTTCTTATACATAGCCTGCCAAAGGAATAAATACAAATTATGAAATTTAGAATCTACCAAGCTTCCCTTCCATGGGCAGAAAACAATCTGTGGGAAATGTGAATCAGTAATCCATAGCTTTCAGTAAATGAAAAGAAATGGGAGCCGTTTTATTCTGCTCATGAACATTTTAAAATAGTTGCTTGCAAGTTCACATTCAATTTATATCAGATTATTAAAATGTAATCATTAATCGCACAGTTTTAACATTGATTGTATATTATATAAATAGTAAAACCAAATCCACACTTTGGTTCCCTATGCAAACACAAGTGTTTAATTTGCTCATTTGTGATTCTGAATGATTTTGTCTCTTGGAATCTAGCAGAATTTGTGATTTGAGGTCAGTTTAGGCTGCATTGTCGATGAGGTACTGCTTTCTTATAGAATATAGTTCAGAGACCAGCTCAGTGAAGATATTTTTGCCTGTCCATTATGAGAATAATAATATAAGAATTTGAGAAATACAATATATGAGAAATATAATATAATATATATATATATTTTTCCTGGCATTCTCTAGGTACGTTGAATTATTATTCTCATAATAACCACTGAATTATGGGAAATGTAGTCAAGCATGTCCAGAGAACTTAAATTTAGGGAGACTGAAAACAATTTCAGTAGTTTTTTAGCGTACACACAGTTGGATAATATATATACAGTACAAAAGAGGTTAAGGACGAAGTTTTATAAATTATTTATATTTACACTGGTGGTTTCCATGGTGATACACTTATACTAATGGCATAAGATACTCCAGGGAACCTGACAATGCATTGTTTCTCTGTGTATAAATACTATTGTACCAATAAACCCTATTGGTTTATACTGAACTTGTTATCTGATACCCATTTTATATACACTAATAGATAAATAGGATAGCATTCATTGATTCATTTGGAAGATCTCTGTTGAAATTGTGTCAAATTTCTGAGTAAGCTTTCATAAGATGCTTGTAATGGAAGTTGATGGTAAAGCATATTAAACATTTACTATATATGTTAGGATACCCGCAGCCAGATTTCTGACTCCACCCCCCTTCATTCCTATCCAAACTATCTTTTTTGAATTAATTACTTTACATGAGGAATGTTATTGATATCCATTTTAAAAAGAGAGTTCAATCCAAGCATTACTACAATTTTAAAAACAGGTTTATAGTAAAAGAATGAAGGCATATTTATATTCTTAAATATATTTATAAATATTAGAAGATGAAGCCATGACTGAGACACCATTACTTCTTAGGTAATTGAGAACAAGAATTAAGAAAGGGATTTTATTATTATTATTTTTTTTGCAGAGAAATATGATTTAAACTATAATCCTAAACACATTTATGTGAAAAAACTCCATTTTCAAACCTATATGATTGATTTCCAATTCATTTCAGTGTGGGTTGCAACATAAAAATGTATTAGGAAATAGGAGATTCATGGAGCAGAGAAACCAGGAATTTCAGGGGAAAACAGAATTAAAAGTATAATTAGAAAAAAAACTATTTAAAAATGCAAGAAAATTTTACTTAGAAGCCAATTAGAAGCTGTTTAGAAGTAATCATGTATATGCAAATTAATGGCTTGCTGTTTGTAAACTTAGATGAACAGTGTAGAAATTTGATGAATAAATAAATAAATAAAATAGTCTCTGACAACCCCATCCTTCTCTAAAAGGTACAAATCAAAATCAACAGTAAAAGGGAAAAATGAATAACCCCAAAATATGAGACAGTAAAATATAATATCATATAGAAGACATTTAAGATGAAATTGTATACCATACATTAATCTGTCAGTTCAATGGTTACAGAATTTTGTGGCCATGCTGCTAATAGTAAGGTGACCAATCGTCCTCCTTTAGGGAGGACAGTCCTTCTTTTGTAAGTTCTTCCTCTCTCAAAAAGTGTCCTCCTACATGCCCTCCTTTTCGATAATTGAAGACTAATATGTAAATCTCCATATTCGATCGATGCCAAGCAATTCGTTGCATGTGATGTGACGTATTTGTATTTGACACAACGATTCATCAAGGCTCGGTACAGTGCGGCAAGTCATGATTACGAGACGCATGCGTTTTGCACAGGAGAATTGTTTTGAGAGAGTGCGCCATGCGCAATTGGCTTTGTTTACTTCTTACCGAAACACGACACGGCACACACGCACGTGTCCTCCTTCTCATTGTAAAAAAGTTGGTCACCTTACTAATAGGACAGCAGAGCATTTCCAGATCCAGCGTGTAAAATATAGAGGATTGGCTGGCTCTTTCTTCTGATTCACCCTTTATTTGTTTTCATTAATAAAATAAGATATATATGAACTTGCTGTCCTTCAAATATTGCTAAAGTGCAACTCCCCAGAACATAGATGATCTCAGCATAAATGATGGTGAGGGATTCTGGGAGTTCTAAATCAGCAACATTTTCAACTTTGCCCCTAAGGCAAAGATTCATCCTAAAATTTTATGGGCCTATTCCAAGTGAGTTCAACGAAATATAAAAAAAGCAATAACACAGTAAGACTTAGTGGTAGAATAGAATTGGGGGAATATATAATCATCATCAGATAAATAATAATATTTACTGGAATTGTGTACCACAGCAAGGATAAAGTGGAGTTGATAAGCAACAGCAATAACAATATAAGCAGCTATGAGATATCAAAGATAAGCTAAAGGAAACTGTGGATAATAATTGTGCTTCCATAAATAAATGGAGTGTCCAAATGGATAGGTCTTATACTATCAATAAAAAGGCACTGTACCACTATTCTGCTTTTCCTTTTCTTAATGACATTTTCTGGCAAGGAAAAAGATGGGAGAAGATGTACAAACAATGAACAGTTAAAAACAATAGACTATAGATCCACCAAAACATTATGTGAATATTGTTTTGTGAATAAGCCATTTGAGAATAAATGCTGTGTCTGGAAGCACCAATAAAAAACTTGAAACCATTGGAATCTATGTGCTACAATATAGCTTAGCTGGTTCACAATAAAGTTTTCTTGAGCTTTAAGGGTGGGAACATACCCATAAATCAGAACCATGCAAAATTGTATTTCATGCTGAATAGGTGTGGTAAAGTAAGGAAGCTTAAGTGGTCATCACTATTTCATCACTATTGAAAGGGCAAAAAGATTTTCTCTCTAAAATCAAGTATTGGAAGACATTAGTCATAAAATAGCTATGAACGTTATAGTCTTTATTGGAAAACTAGATATTTTTGAAAAGCTTAGTTTTTACTGAAAATTCATCCTATTTTGGAATGAAAAAGTGCAGAAAACAATTCATTTGAGAACCATCGTCTTTTCTTCACTAAAATCTATCAATCAAATCCACCAGAGAGACTTTGATATCTGGAAACTAGTTAGTTTAATTTATAAATGGAAGCATCAGGATGATTTTGAAATCAGGAAAACTTAAGATCCCACTTATCCCACTACCATTCAATCTACAAAAACTGACTAAACTATCAGCTGATCTCACTTATGTGCAGGTTGCCTTTTCTATATTAAACATAAAAGGAAAGTTAAGATAAGTAGGACAGATCTAAATTACTGCCACTCTGTCCTTCAATATCTGAAGCCCGAAGTGGCCACTTCAGTATTTTCAATAGTTGAAGAAGTGCGTTTACATAGCACACATATATAACTTGCCAGAAATCCCCATTCACAAGAAAAACTAAGGCAAAACCAAACCATATTATGTCTAAACCAGGCCAATAATTTTACAGTATTATCAAGCCCTTGTTTTTTTCTAGCATTGTGATTCATAGAACAGTTACAAATTCTTTTTCCAAAATAAAACCTAGTTTTACAATTCTTCAGAAATTTCCATCTATACTTAGTGATACAACAGCACAAGGGAGTGATTATGAGATTAACATATCAAATTTGCCTAAATGCATGGGGGAGTTTAATTCATGGGTTCAGATCAAGGATTGTGTATATGTATATATATGCCCAAAACACAAAATGTACAAAATTAGAAAATATGAATCCATGCTTGAGGAATTCTAGATTACAAAATTCTAGGTATTAACAATTTTATTTTAGAAAAAAATGCAAGCTATTTCAAAGGAAACAGAAGCTTTCGAGGTTCTTAGCTGGTAATCAGGTGAATATTTCAGCAGACTTTCCTAATTTTCTGAAAAATGAATCCAAGACCAAAGTTTCACATTGCTGACCCTTATTTACAAAACCATCTGTTGTGTAAAATGTTAATATTTTAGATGGAAGGATGAAAACGAGAATGGGATGTAACGAAGATAGGAGCTTCAGATGCCATCAGAGCCAAGCAGGAATTTTAGTTGATTATATTATTCCAAACTGTGCCAATTCATGAAGTTCCAGATGACTAAAAGCTTCCCAGGGGCAGATCACAGTGATATCTGCAAATGAGACAAAGAAATTTCTGCAACTGATCAAACTATAACAAGGTCATATAAGAAGGATATCTGTGAGTTGAAATGTCACGCAAAACATCTCATAATAACATTTTTCTTAAACTGTAATTAACTTAATTATTATAGTCTGTAACTAAAACAGGATAACTTCAACACAATAAAAATAATAAAATGGAGTATTATATAACAAGTAAAGCAAAAGATTGCTGTAAGCTAATTTACTTACTAAAACAAATTGTCAATTATTAGAAGAAAGATCAGTAAGATACTTTATTCAAATGTAACTAAAATTGTTGGCTACTGAAATGATAGTTCTTGGATGATTGATATGAATAAATGAATATAAATTTGTGAATTATCACTGACTTTTACTCAATATTGTGCAATCAGAAAATGACAGTCTTAAAATTGTGCTCTGAGGATCTATAACTTTCTAAACAAGGAAAACTAATCAATTTTGTGGCAAACAGTAATGGCATTCAAGAAGAATTTAGCTGTTCTCTTGGAAGAGATTTCTAAAGTGACTTTAAAGTGTACATTTACACAGAAAATGGAGGATATGAAATGCAAGGAAGCAGCCCTTAATCTAACACATGCTATCAGTCAGATTAGGAATTGATGGCTATTTTGTTCTATTTCTGGTCTGAAATTTCATTTCTAAAACCATTATAAACTATTTGCTAATTACAAATCCATTTATTTTCTTTTTGTAGATATCAGCTACTGTATTTCTTTTTTTATTATTATGGTGTCTCATAAAAGAAGGCAATTAGGAGAAATAGCTAAAGGCATTTCTGTATCCTATCAAAATCTTTTTGTAGTATGCAGATGTTCTGTTAGAGTCACAAGTCCAGCTCTAGTGAATTATGCCTATTTTTGCACTGTATATGTCTCATCTGAAATAGTATATCAAATATGGTACAAATAATCAGGTGTTAGTGACACATTATAATAATTTATTTGTAACAACTGATAATTTTTCCACAGATAAATGCAGTAAAACAAGTGTTCTCCTTTATTGGCCTACCAAATTATTAAATCAAGGAGTATCATTAACTTCGTGCATTACCAGGCCATTTAGAATACATACATAAAGGTCTCGGTTTTTCCTAGCAAGTGTGGATAAACAAACTTTCATTGGGCTTTTAGTTTATTTCCCTTTCATTAATATGGACTGAGAACATTAATCTGATCAAACAAAAAGCTTGCCAGTAAGGCAAGTTATAATTGGCTGAAACAAAAAGTCTTCCAGATCAATCACCTCCTTAATAGGTGAATGTTGTACTTTCAAGTAAACAGTGTGGAATATACTAGTGCCTTGGTTACATTTTAATTCTTTCAAAACTATGTGCGATGAAATTTTGCACTGTGATTTCATAATATATTAAATCAGATTCAGTAGCTTCTAGAATAATGGAAAACTCCCCAAAGGAATTAAGGAGTCCATCAATTAAAACACTGTAGCCAGAATTTGAAATAAGTGAATTACATGTATGATTCTAGAAAGGCTAGTCTAGATTTCAAATGAAGTAAAGAACTAGAGATACATTGAAGAATAAGAAGAACACGAAGAACATGAAATTTAACTTTAATAATTTAGATTATATTGTGTGGATAGATTCTCAAGACAGTGATACCGCAGATGCATTGATGCCAAATTTAGAAGGTTACATATGTCAAAACTAGTGTTTTAAATTGCATTCAGAAGCTTATTGACATCTAGTCTAGGCCTTAAGCAAAAGTTTAATACGCTATTGGGCATTAGTACCTATAGGAAATAGATTACAACATTTTGTATCTTCTGACTGGAAAAGCAGTCTACGTATAGTGCACCTCAGTACTCTGTATATGTGCTGATAATGGCATAAATAAGAATTGAGTCAAATACTGTTTTTAAATCAGAGACTTTTCAAATAAGTGGCACATACAATGATAAAGGATTGATCAAACTGCCAATTTGTTTCTGGCCTATACAGTGACCTGCACCAGCCAACTGGTTAATTTCTCATAAAGATGCCTGGTACAAAATTTACTAATTATATGTAGGAGATTAATTAGGTGAATGAACCAAGTCATTATTCTCTGTATTAAATAGTCAAAATATTTAATAACACAATTTTCTTATATTGTTTACCTGTTCCAAGTCCTTCCATTCCTGGAATATCATCTCCAAAACTTTGGACAAAGAAAGCAGAGAAAGAAGATGAATGAGAGGGAGGGAGGGTGGGAGAAAAAATATATATACAATACTTTTTTCCTAATCCAAGAGCAGAATAACAAAAAATGAATATATGAGAACTCTTTCAACTTTAGGACTTGAATGTGGTTTTCATTAGTGTGTTACATTTGAATTATTATATATTTTGCCATTCAGTGTTCTGATCTAAAATATAGACCATCTGGACAAATAGAAGGACAATGTAAATTAAGATGTAATCTATTCCTTGAAATAAGTTACATGCTAATTGTTTAGGTCAGAGGAATTAAAGCCCCCTTAAAATGTCTAGTGAGCTTTCAGTGTCCAAGTTGCCTACCTTAGGAAATAACAGAACAGAATAGAAAATGCTATTTCAATTTTAAAAAAACAAAGACCAAAGGAAATAAACACAATTCTTGTAGCCCTTTGAAAATATTTCTGTCATCATGCCACCCTGATTGACTTTATTAACATAGATATCTATGCACATATCACAGGTGTCTTATCTAAGGCCTATAATATAAAACAATCAAACATAGAAATATTTCCCATTTAAATATAATTATATATGTACCACATTTCATATGTAAGCCAATAGTCATAGAGGTACTTCTTTTGGCCAGTACAGTAGTTATTCAATTCGATAGTTCAGAAACTTTCATCATTCCATTTTATAACTAGTCCAAGAATATTATATCTTTAGTTCTGAAAGGGGTACTTGACAAGCTCTTACCAACTACAGTACACTTATCTATTCCATTTACAATACAATCCTATGTATATATGCTTAGAAATAAATCCAATTATGTATCATGGGACTTATTCCCTTGCATTTCATTAAGATTATACCAAGGTAGCTACAGCACTAGTAACATATATTATGGTTTGAAATATAGTATACTTTCTATGTATTATCTATATATATTCATTTAAAAATGAGAATTAACACAAAGAAGATGAAGAGAATTAAAGGCAGCAGTAAATGAAGGAAGAATACACACCCACACATTCTCACATGAATATATTCATTTACATGCATATTCCCCCTCCTACAAAGAATGTGTATTTTTAATGCTATTCATATTTATCTGAAACTTCCACTGGACTCAAAAGCCTTACTTCTAAGGAGGTATGTACAGGATCATTTATAGTGGAGAATGGAGAATATTAGGTTCATGCCTCTAGTAATTGTTATTACTAAATTCTTATACTCTAGTAAGTATAATTGTACATTATCAAGATGCCAGACAGCCCTGAAGTCTTTGAAAAAGCCAATGACTAGAGTCATTGCGAGTTAAGAAAGCCACAAATTAAGTCTTCTGAAAGGAACAAGTTGGAGAAGGCTGTTGCAGAATCTTCAGATACGTAATCTTTTTGATTTCTGGATAATAACGCCTACCCTTTTACTCCTTTCTTAGGAGGCTTGCTCTTGAATTGTCTTGTTTGCCTTTGTTTGAATTTAGGAGGCCCCTTGCGTGGGGTAGTTGGCCCTGTTGATTCTTTTGCATTCAGGTTAGTAGATGCAGCATTATCAGACATCTTGAGTTACTGTGAGATACTTGGCTTTTTCAGATTCTCCTTTCTAAAAGAGAAGATAATGCCATTAATAATGTAGAAGAGAGGGTCTTATATAACATTTGATGCCACAAAGATTGAAAATTCTAACTAGTACAGAGTCATTATACACTTCAAGCTAGATAGACTAATTAATACTGTTACATAATGCTAGTTCTCTCTTTCCTCCCACCCACTTGAAACAGAGGATTTGGTTTTCCTTTTTTTTTTTTGTTTCATGTATACATCTGTATTTCTTCTTTATCAGTGATAAAATGAGTCCTAAATTAAAATTTTAGAGCAGTCAATATGGATAGCTTATGCCATGGTGATGAATGTGGTCATAGAAATACATTGACAAAAAGAGAAGTTAAGTCTGTTTATCTTTTTCATCTCCAATTTATTTTTTTAATATTTAAAAACACCCTCATAAAATAATGCTGCAATGGGTTTAAATTATCTTCAGTGAATTTATGGAAGTCTATTTACTAAATACAGATAAATGTACTAATTAGAGTTCTTTAGCTCAGATAACAATCTGTTCCTTTGCAATCTATATGTTTTATGCTTACATGAATTTAATCCCATCCTCCTCCATATTTGATTCCTTTGTTATTTTACATCAGAATAAGACCAGTGCTTGACTTTAATTTTTTCTCTCATATATGGAAAGTCACATGCTGCTAATTTCTGCTCCTTATAAATATTTTGATTTCTATACATATTTGTTCTTTGTATCTACTCATAGAGATATGAGAGGGAGTGCTATTTTTTAAAAAAACATGCTTATCAGACTATAACAGTGTATTCTTAATAAAGTCTTGAGTTCTTTTCACATGATCATTTTTAAAAAAATCATCATTCAGAGCACTGAGAATATTCATAAATAAAAATTACATCTACAAAACCACAGGGGCACATCTTAGTAGCTAGGCCTTTTACTTGGTGGGAATTTGTTTGCATATATATTTAATAACATATTATTGGTTCATCACACAATTGGCCAGAGGTTTAGGTTGAAAGTCCTTTTCAAGGGCTTGAGGTAGGTAGATGCTGATGTTTTATGGTGCTAAAGATATTGTGGCGGAATGTAAGTTGTTCCAATTGCCTTTTGCAATGGACCAATGGTTATTTTGTCAGTGCCAATAGTGTTCAAATAGTGCTCCAGTTGTTTTGGGATTGTACCCAAGGTGCCTATTACTATTGATACTGCCTTTGTTTTCTTTTGCCACAGTCATTCTATTTCCATTTGCAGGACTTTGTATTTTGATATCTTTTCTAGTTCTTTCTTATCTATTCTGCTGTCTTCAGGTACTCTGCATCCACTATCCAGACTTTATTTTGTCATTCTTATTGACAATGGTTAAGTCTGGTGTGTTATGCAGCAAGTGTTTGTCTGTTCGAATTCTAAAGTCCAGGAGCACTTCAGCTTCTTCAGTTTCTATTACTTTCTATATTTTATGGTCCCACCAGTTGTTGCTTGCAGGCAAATGCTTTTCTGGCAGCTCTCCCAATGCACTGTTGTTGCTACTTGTTGTTTTACAGTCAGTCTGTGCAATCTTCTTGCAGCAGCTAACCAGGTGGTCTGGTTTCTTCAGCTTCTTTCCAAAAGTGGTACTTTCTCTCTGTTCCTGTCTTCTCAGTTCTGGCTTTGTATGCATTTGTTCTTAATATTTGGTCTTTGGCCACCAGAATTAGTCCCTCTTTCTCTTTCTTCAACTTTCCTACTCTAAACCATAGCCAGGTCTTGTTATTATCTGCTTTGCCTGCTATTTGCTATTTATTTAGCCTGGTTTGCCAATTGCACAGTGGCAGATAGGACAGCATTCCAGAGGTTTAACATCATTGCTCAGAGGATCATTGGTTGCCCTCTCCCCTCTTTGGAAGAGCTTTTTAGCTCCTGCTGCCTTAAGAAAGTTCAAAACATTCTTAAAGATTCATCTCATCCTGGGCACCCTTTTTTTGAACAATTACCATCTGGCAGATAATAAAATAAAAACAAGGACAAATAGGCTGAAAAACAGCTTCTATCCCAGGGCAGTAACTATATTGAATTCTATTCGATAGCGCAATATTAATGGAAAATTGGTTTTCAATTCAATTGTATAGAATATGAAGGATGTGTGTTTGTGTTTTATTTTTATAATTATAATGTACACTGAAGATGGCAATGACAATAAAGTAAACTAACTAACTAACTAATATTTTAATGTACTGGCCATGTAATATTTTATCTTCCCATGTTTATTTTTTGTTCTTCTTTTTATTCTTATTAACTGACATGTAGAAGGGGCAGAAGAAGGGTGTCACACTTGGACAAATCAGATATTCTAGCAATTGTTTGTCAAGTGAGAGCATTTATTTCAACATATAATCTCCATATCCATTTGTGTATTTTGATTGTATTGATAAAATATATGCTGTCATAGGCTAAAGTAATACTGTGAAAATGCAGCAAACTTCATAAAATTTGGGTTTACATCTCCTATAACTATAAGCCTAAGAGCCATATTTGGAATTACATTTTGCACGTAGACATATCATTTATATAAAATTCTAAGTTTGTTCACTCAGAAAAAAGTTATATTGAATTCAGTGGGGATTTAATCAGGAAGTAAGATTATATTTACTTTGGAAATCCCGTTAAAAGCAGTGTAAGTAAATAGACATTGGATCATTGTTGCATGTTCGACTAGCAATTACTTTTCCTCCCAGGAACATTTTAGTTATATATTGTATTTTGCTTTAAGAACCCATTCCTGATTTAAGGAATATGTAATTGTTGCAAACAGGAGGGTGAGGAGAAATCATTAACCAGGATGACAGTGACATTTATAGCAGAACCAAACATTTAGTTAAACTCCTGATTTCCTGACTGCCTTTATAGGACCAGTTGTATAAGCACAAACTGATCTCAAGATCTACACATTTTTTTTCTTTGTATGTGAACATGCTGTTTAAAGAAATGGCAAAAAATGGAAACAATTAAAGTGAATTTATTTTGCTTGTCTTTACATTAAAAACAGTGGGTAAGAAGAAACTCTTCATCGTTAACAAAAGGTTCTCACCTTCTACTTTAAGTTATATAACAATCATATCCTACCAAAATCAGAAACATCAATGAGTTCTCTACAATGACCTTGTCTAATTATAAGTCAATGAATTTGTTTCTAGATGGCTTTCATCAAATTAGACTACACTTTATTTATATACTTCAAATAAATTATTTAGGAGTTCAACATCACTATAATACATCCAGTGCCTAACACTAACTGAACATCTTCTCCACCTCATCACTTGCCTACCTATTTACGTTTGGATTTTTCTTTTCCTCAATGTCTTAATTGAAAAATTCTTTACAATCTTACCTTACTCAAGAAATGTCCAAAGTGATTCTTCTAATAAAATTGCTCAGTTCTTGGGAAAATAATCCTATGATGACCAAATCAGTCTAGGCAATAGCAGTGAAGTAAGACTTGAAGACTACTGTGCAAATGATGTTCTTTCTCTTTCCACTTTTCTCTGCCCTTCTCAACGTGAAACTCAGTGTAATTGCCTCTGACATATCCTTGTTTAGCATAGGAGTCAATCCATCTTGCATTTGCGTTGATGGCTAATTTTACCTAGTTTAATCTGTCCCTAGAAGGTTCTTATCATGATGCTATCAGATGGCAACCTACTTCTATGTTAATCTCTGTCCTTCTTTCCTCCTGTTTGTTGACTTGTAAACAGGAATGCTTCTATATTAATTGGATTTAGTTTCTTCCTAATCCATTCCTTTTTCAGCTTTAATCTCTGATCCCTTAGGAAAGGCAAAATAGATGCATGGACTGATAGGTTTAACAAAGCTAGACACTTTAAAGATACTTCTGATCTTCTTTTATTTATTGCCTTGAAAAAACTGCTCATCCAGCCCCCCAATTCAATAGGAACATTTTACTGGTTCATGGGAAGATCAACTGGTATTATTTTCTTACATAATTTTTATTAAAGAAATAAAGATAAACATGAAAAAACATTAGAAGAAAAGTAGGAAAGATAAAATGTTTTGAAAATAATAGAGCAAAGAAAAAGAGAAAAAAAGAAAAAATACTTAAAAGAAGGGATTTCCAAACTTCTTTACAGCAGTTATAGATGATATCACTTCCCCTCATAAATTATGTAATTACATAAATTACATAATATAGTTCCTTTCTTCCCATAAACAGCCATGGTAAATTCAGAAATCACCATTTTTATCCATTTTCATGAAAAAGTCCATAAGGGAAAGAGCTACTGCTACACTTAACTATAGAAGCTTATGTCTTTTTACAATATCCCCAAATTACTACATCAGATGCAAGGCTTATGCTTGCCCAATGTAGTATTTAGACTTCAAAACTGATTTGACCAGTGCGTTTCTGAATTTTTTCCCACAAGTTCACATATGAAATAGTGGAATGCCGAGTCACTCATTTCTTCCTTGAAATTAACAAGAGTTTTTCCAGCTTCCTCTTTTAGCTCAAGTACTGTACCAAAAGAATAATAAAAGCCTGATATTTTCTTTTTATGGGTCTATTTGTAGATGTCCTAAAGTAGACAGGTACAAAGCAGACTCACCTAAAGGCGTGCAAACAAATGTGCTATCTATGGAAAGGACAGAAAAGAAAGCAATTGTTATTTGCTCTCTTGGCATGGGTAGGAGGGATAAAGAATCAAGGATCATCAACTGTGGTCAGCTGGTCCAGAGACAATAGTGGGTGATCATGGTAGCTAAAGTAGAGAAAAGGGCTGAAAATGAAAGGCAATTTTTAAGGTGGATTCATTTCCAACCAGTTTTTAGCCAGAGTCATAAAGCTATGGAATGGAACAATGGAAAAATCTTGAGAGAACTTATATTTCAAAGCCCAAGACATTTGGGAATTTTAAAATCTTCACAGGCTGCTCAAAAGACACAGTTTTTCAAAAGTGTAATAACTAAAGAAATAAAAAGCTGTAACAATGACATTAATAATTATTTTGACCAGCTCTTGATCATTTCAAGGGTTGCTGTTTAGCTTTCTAAAGAAGCACAAGATTGAGGAAAGTTTTTATTTGGCTAAAAGAGCAAAAGCAAACAACAAAACTAATGGAAAATTGTATCTAAGAACCATTTAGAGAAAAATACATGCTTACGTGTTAGAGAGTTTTCCCACTATCAAATAATATGTTCCACATCCAAAAGGTGAGCAACGTGACTAAAACTGCTACATATACTGAGCTACTAATGTGCATGTTACAACATCTACCGTACTTAAATTATTTTCTTAGGCACTGGACTGACCCCCCCTCCCTCCCACACACATACACTAAAGGATTAACTTTTGAATCCTTTCAGGTGGACTATATTAGGACTAAAATTCAAATTCCTTGCTTGGATTGTTTGATCTGTGTTAGCTATGATGGATTTTCTCATCATTTTCTTCTTGCCTATTTGTCGAATATACCAGTTTAAAGAAAAATTGCAAGCTGGATTTGAGATTTATTTATTTAGAATAAATAACACAGCCACCCATCTTCTAACTAATTCTGGGCATCTCTCAATTAAAAGTTAAGACAAATATCAAACAGAAAAACAACAAAGATCTGGAGCCATGTCAACCTTCCAATATGCAATTATTCTGCTTTATTCCAGCACTTGGGGGGAAAAGCCAGGTCTTCAAAGCTTTAAGGAAGGCTAGGAGAGTAGAGGCTGTCAAACTTTAGGGGGCAAGAACGTTTTATAGGACAAGGGTTTCCACAGAAAAGGCATGCTTCCTAGTTTCCATCAGATGGCAATATTTAGGGGAAGGAACTAGGAGCATGCCCACTCTATCTGCTCTGATGGGACAGATAGGTGTCCTTAGGGAAAGGCAATCCTGCAGATAGCTTGGTCCTGTGCCATATACATTTAAAGGTGATGACCTACACCTTGAATTGTACCCAGGAAGAAACTGGAAGCCAGTATAGACTTCACCTGAGGTAGGAGTGGGCTGTTATTTGCAAAATATCTTCCACTTTTATTTTATCTTTGTCAAATTTCACTGTAATAAAGAATTTAACAATATTCAAACAGTCTATAAGCCAATTTGTTCAAGCTAAGCAGCAAGGACAAAATTAACTTTTGTGTGATATAAATTCTGGCTATCATTTCTTCCCACTTCACTAGTTACATTTTTGAGAGTCAATCTAATATTTATAGCACTTACGCAGGATGAAGAAATTGCAGTTTCTTTGTAAGTTTGTGCTTGTATATAGCAAGCACTGTGTGACCAAAACAATTATTAAGAGCATGATGTTGGCAGATATGTACTGTGAGAGTCTGTTTCAATTATTAAGAAATTACACAGTTATTGTCTTTTAGCACCTACAAATTCATTTTTTCCGGGACAGCCTAATACATTCTGATGACTGAAACTAATACCAAGCTCATGGAATTTTCCATTTGAAAAGGTGCATTTAGTTCATCCTGTTCTATGCAGAAATTTAAAGCATCCCTGATAGATGACTGATAAGCTCATCAAAACATTTGAGCTGGAAGGGGAATTATTTAATTTATATAATCATATGTGGCTCATACAGGTTACAATAAAATAGATGAAAATAAATAAAATACATAGTATAAAATAAAAACACATGGCAGCTGAGCTTCATAAAATAACTATGAACAAAGTCAAGAGATGGGTTCTGTTGTATGCCTGGGCCTCTGCTAAGCAGAAAACCAAATTTTTAGGGCCTTCTGAAAGGTCAGCAGGGCCAGGCTAACCTAATCTCAAGAAGAATGATGTTAAACAGGGTGGGCATCACTGCAGAAAGGGTCCTCATTTTAAGCCCTGCCAGCTGACATTCCTTAGCCAATGGCACTTGGAACATGCCCTGCCTGCTGGACTAGAGGGGACAGGTAAAAACAATTAGAGAGAGATGGTCTCATAGTTACCCAGTCTTTAGCCCTGAAGGGCTAAAGGTACTACCAGCACTTGAAATTGCCCCCAGCAGAAAGCCAATGCAGTTCATGGAGTAGTGGTGTCATATATTGCCATTAACTGCTTGCACTGCTGCATTCTGTACCAGCTGAAGCTCCCAAACACTCTTTAAGGCAGCCACGTGTTGCAATTGTCCAATCTGGAGATCAAGGGGGCTTGAGTGACCATTAGCAGGGCCCCCAGTCCAGAAGAGAGTACAACTGAGGCATAACTCAAAGCTGTGGAAGCATCAGATATTTATTTGCAGATGGTCAACAGACTGGAACCATCGAATGTAGATCTAGGTGCAAATGAGGTACATAATGGACTTATTCCAAGGCCTTTTAGCCATGGCTGCCACCTGCCCTTCAATCAGAAGATGGGAATTGAAGAGAAGTCCTAAATTGTGCACCAGTTAAATCTAGGGGAGACAATCTCCTTTGAGTGGAAGTCATCACATTCTGGGGGAATGCCCTAAAACCCACAGTTACTAGGTCCTCCATTGGTTGATCAAAGCCTGTTCTTCCCCATCCAAACCTCTCCTCCTTCCAGATAACTGGAAAAAGACCTCACCAGGCACCAGCCCAGGGTAGAGATGTAAAGCTTCATATTACCATCTCCCTCTGTGCCCAACCATATTTCATTTATCCATGCCAAGTTGGCCTTATCCATCAAATCATGGATGTAGTATTCTTATTATATACCAGTCTGGCATTTAGTACTAGCAACAAGAGCATGTTATTTTTAGATAATAATGTAGGTTAGTTGGATTGATTTATACAGAAGCTGAAAGCTGCTGTAATAAAATGGCAGTTTGCAAGACAAGGAGCTTGCTGATGATTAATTATATGGGAGAAAGGAAGCTTAAAATAGTTGTTGTTCAAAATCTGAGTTTTACTTGGTTAGATGGTTGCTCCCATAGCCAGAGTTTTCTCCTGGTAGCAGTCTGAGTAGCTACGTAAACACACATGGTACACATGACATTTAAAAAAAAAAAACTACCTATTGTTTCTTACTGAAGTTGTAAAATCTAAAAATGTTTATTAATAAAAATAGTCTTAACAAATCAACATAATTTATAATGCTATGTATTCCATATTTGTCTTCTTTATTTATCAATCTTTGTCCCAGTTTTGTTTATTAATGTATTTTATGAAAATAACGTGCATGAGTTTTACTGGCCAGTAAAAATAATTCAAATTAGAAGAAAATGCGAACTTCATATTGCAATTACAGGCACTAAATTTTAAGATAATACAGTATTCAAAATAATTTTAAAATACAAAGAATCGAAAGGAAATTACTGAAGCAATATCAAGGAATTAAGAAGGAAGAAATATTTTCCATGCAAGATTTAATAGGAAGAGAATAAGATTAAAATACTGTATATGGCAAGAGAAGATAATAAGGTTGAAGTTCTATATAGGTCTACTTGAAAGTATGTTCTATTAAAATCAATAGATCTTTCCACTTTATTTAGAGAAGTAAAAGACTGCAATGTGATTCTTACTCTCCATAATGCTCTTCATTCAATGAATCAAACAACTTTTCAAAAAGAATAGTCACCAAAGTCTTTGTTGGGTAATTAATCAGCATACTCAAGGATAGTCACTTACCTTATGAATTTTATTCAGTTTTAAATTTGGGACATGAATTAAGCAGCTGCCTTGTATTGGCATGAATCAGAGGCTAAACATCTGCAACTAAGAGGTGGAATCTCTTTTGTTTCCTTTTGTTTCTCTGTAACAAAAGTTCAGTTACAATATCTTGTTTTTCAGTTAGCCAAAAGTAATTAAGTTAGATGTTTGGGGGATACTTACTTCTTGGTAGATGACTCTCTTTCATTGCCAGATCTACAGTGCATGACTGAGGAAAATACGTTGTTGAACTTGAGATATTTTATTTGAAACATTTTAGAGTAAAGCTAAAACCATCTTTTTTCTTAAAGTCTGCAGACCAGAGTCAGTATCATGGTTCATATACTGGATAAATCATTATTTTTTGAAAAGGTCACACCATCCTGTGTGCATCGCATAATGTACAAAGAACATTATAGATTGATATGTTGTTGGTGTTTGTCAATTTGCTCATTGTGAAATTAACTGTTGTTTATTGAATTAATCCATTTTTAAAAGTTTGCATGACTCACTAAAACATAAAGGAAATGTATATTAGGGTTCAGAAGTAGTTCAATGCATTGTGAGCATTGAGGAAAAATTAAACTGAGCAAGATAGCCCAGCAGTCTTGAAATAATAAAGCAATTTATCAAATTATTAAATGAGCTACATGTAAAATGTAGCTAACAGGAATGTATTCAAGAGTTTATTGTTTTATATGGGTTTATTTAAGCATGTATCTATTATACATGTATTAGCACCAATTTAATCACTCTACCAATCTTCATTTGGACACAATTCCTGCTATATCCTAAGTATTGAATACTATTAAACTGGTAATTAAGTAAGATACATAGTTATCAACTGCTAAGTGACTAGAAAACAATTTGAAACACCAATTGCCTTTCAACAGACATACATAAGGGATTTTTGAATGGCTTTTAATGTGGGTTAAATGTACATGCATTCAAAAGGACCTCCCAAGAGTTGAATAGGCTTGTTGTATTTCACAAATCATTTGTACAGTTTGCCAACAGGAAACTAGCAATAAGAGAAGCTTGCACACTGATGCATATCACCAAGTTATTTTTCTGAAAATGAACTGAACTTCAAAGAACTCAGAGAAATCTCAATGTGAGGCAATCATAATAGTTAACATTAGAAACAAGTGTTTTACAAACGAGGAAAGAAAGTATGACTTCTGGAAGTCTTCCGACCTCTTAATAATAAAAAGCTCCATTCTGGGTCATGTGAGTGGGAAGGAAGGAGCTTACAATGAAGGAATCAGCAACAAGCTCTGCCCCCATTTCCCCTCTGCAGACTTGCTGATTCTCCCCATATTTGAACTTGATTTTTCCTTTGCCAATTTCTCTTCTCTACACCAAATTTGGTTCACTTCTGTTTAGTTTCCAGAGAATTATTCTAGTGATGAAAAGATAGACATACCACCAAAGTCTCATTTGGCAAGTGTAAAAACTACACATATAATATTGGCTATTTTTGAGAATTAAGAATGACCATGAAATTTCATATGAACTTGAGGCTTTTTTTAGGGGAAATTGTTAACATTCCAAAACAACTGCATAACTAATTTTTTAAAGGTCAAGGAATTTACATTAATAACAGTCATAATTCTTTGAAGTTACTTTTAAAAGTCTGTTTTTAGACTATCATTGTCTGCTGCAAATTTATATTTTATGAATTCTCTTTATAGAAAAGCTTGTATGATAACCTACACTAACTGAAATATCTCCTGTATAGCAGAAGATATTAAATATGCAAGAGACCTGGTGTCTCTTACTATACATCTATTCACTTTAATTCATAGATGAAACTAAATAATGAATGCTGTGAATCTGGAGTATCTGTGGATGTCAAGACACTGTCCACACCAACAGAATCAAAGATGTTTCTACTGTTCAGGAGGCTGGAAAACCAGAAATACTAGAACCCTGCCCTTATGTATGTTTGAATATATCAATTAAAAAAAGGAAAGACTTCTGAATGTTATCCATCCCTCACTGAGTCAACCAAAAAATATATGCATATGCATATGAAATTTGCTGTGCCTATTAGCAACACCTTGCCTCTGTTAATGAATTTTGGGCTCGCTATTGAACGGTTTTGTCTTGGTTTGGTATGTGCAGCCTATGATAAGCAAAGCAATTTTTTGATTGCTTTGCTGTCTTCCCTCTTCTATGTATGAACAATGAATGAGGAAAATCTTCCCATCACAGTGCTTTGGCAGGAATGGAAAGATTCTGGCTTCAGGGTTCTGCAACTCATCTCTAGGTACTTAAGTTCCAAGCCATTATAAACCCCAAAAGATTAGAGAAATAAAGGAATTGAGTTACAAGGCTATTTAGGATCCCACATCCACATCCTATATGCAACCAATGATGGTTTCCACATTCTTTGGTCCTCCTCTTATTGCACTGTTTCCGCCTTGAGCTAACCACTTGGATCCACAGAACTAGAGCATGTGCAGTACTGCTGGTTGAGCAATCAATTGCTAATGCACATTATGACAAACCATTGGCCTGAGGTTGCTGTGTCTATCTCTGTTAGGAGACAAGAGAATGTTGGCAGGTGAGGACTGGCTGACTAGGAACATGCGGGGAAGGGCATGTCCACATTAGCTTGAAGCAACCATTAGGCCCAGCTCTGCTATCACACACTGCTGTTCCCCTGATTTTTGTTTCAACATATAATGGGTGACAAATATTAAGTTTATACATTTCTTGGCTGCCATTGGATGCTATTGGCTTGGGGTAGAAACATTACTTTAATACTGATACAATAAAAAACAATCTAAAATTGTTTCAGTCAAGAAATGGAAGTATTCATGATAAGTTTATTCTTTATACATGATAAGTTTATTCTTCTCAATAAGATCCAAGAAATAGGACTTAGGAATCAATACCCAGATTGATGTGAATAAAGTAGGAATTATAGCAAATAAGAAATAAGGTGAATAAAATAGGAATCATACAAAGTCAGATACATAAAATCAGTTACATGAACTCTGAAGGACCCTCTCTATTCACATTATTATAAGGGAGAAATGTGCTTGGTTGGAAATTCTATTAAGAATCAGTTAAAGCCCATTATTGGTAAATATATCTTCTGATGAGGCCTAGCTGTCACGGAAGGACAAGCCATGTGAAGGACATCACTGTCGAAGACACAAAGACGTGTATGTTACAAAGAGTCACTTATTACCTAAGGACAGCAATAACTCTCCCGTATTAGTAATTACAGAACTAAGGAAGGTTGTCTAGCTAAAGAGAATCTTATAAACTAGAAAATAATGGTTTAGTAATTAGGAAGTGTGTCAATTATCATATAACAAATGTATGTTAACCATATATGGAAAATGCATGAGCTCACCAAACCCTTTGTTTTGGAAACATATATAAACTGTATATCAGAGCTCTTTTCTTGGTTCAAAGTTTCAGGTACAAATTTGGCTTTGAACCTCCGGAAATAAACTGTCTCTGGCTGACCTAGGAATGTTGTTTGGTCCCTTCATTCCATAACAAAATTGTTAAACTGTACAGCATTACAGATGTCCATTTTTCTTTCTTAAAGAAAAAAGTTGGACTCACCTCTATATGGAATTTCTGGTGTCGATTGATCCCAATGAAAAGTTTCTGTCTCACTGCAATTAATAGATTTACTTTTTGGCGATGTATTTACCAGGTCTTTCAGCAATACTTTTCCTGTTTTCAAATTTTATTCAGAATGAAAACATACATGACTGGGCATTGTTGAAATAAAGTGGTTAAGATTCTATAGATTTTTGCAAAACAAATTCATGACGTAGGTTGCATGTAGATACATATACAAATAAAATAATTTTCCTATTGCCTTAGGATTTAATTTAAAAAAATAGCTCTCCTCCCCAAATACCTAATGCTTCTGATTCAAGTGTGTGATTATAGTCAAGGCAGAACATCCAGATAGCATAAAAATGAAACACTAGCTGACTTTTTAAATGGAGAGGGTGGAAAATAAGCCGTGATTTTTTTCCTACTCAAGTAACTACTCTCTTCCCAGAAATAGCAACCTTTAGAAACCTCGGTAACATCACAGCCAAACATGAATATCAAGGCACCTATCATTCATTGTACAGTTTCCAAGATCTACATATCGGAGAGATGCATACATATAAGCAAGAGGAAATAACGCACGAATTCCTAAGGACCACAAGCGAGGATACTTAAGGAGTTCGCACATATAGCTAATCATCTTTTATGCTTTATTGTATTTTGTGTGTATGCGTGCCCAGAACAGATGGGCTCTAAATAAACTGTGCGCGATAGAAGAACTAGCAACGCCGCAGCTTCCTCTTCGAGTCGGATTTTTTGCAAATGATTATTATTTTTTTTTAACCAACTTCCTTCCTGCTTTTAACTGCCAACGCTGAGACAGAAAGGAACCCCGGACGCAGCCGCCAGCAAGTAAGTAAGTACGAGCAGGGCAAGTGGAAGAAGAAAGCGAAAAGTGGGGTGGCCCAGCGCTGCCGATGGGGAGAGGCTCTTGAAGCCCCCAGGAAGGGTTCCCTTAAACCGGGGAAACAGAGCAGAAAAGGTGGCTCTAATCTAGAGCACAAGGGAGGGGGGAGGTTAGGAGGAGCAACGTCTTCAGGGCGATGGCTCTGCAATGCAGGGAAAGCTTCAGCACAATCCGCTGCTTGGGGGCGGGTGGGTCACTTCTTGGAGAGACGGCCGAAGGCAGATTGCAAAAGGCTCTGCTTGGCGTCTTTGCTGCAAAAAACTGATGAATTTTGCCCGCTCCACAATTTGAGGGTGAGGGGAGGAGAAAGGAGCAATCCTTGTCCACGGTAAAATCCATTGGGTATCCTGTTCCGTCATATCTATAGACTGAATGTTTCTTCTCCGCCACCCCTATTATTTTGTATTCCGTTATACCTATAGACTGAATATTTCTTCTCCCCCACCCTTATTATTTTATAGATATTCAGTGAACATTAGCGTGGGCTAATGTTAGGTGCCTGGTAATCTTTGGATATTTGGGACTGCAACTGCCATTAATCCTGCAGTCACCAAGGTCCCAGGAAGCACCAGAACAAATAACCTAGAATTATAGGGGCTGAAAAACTCGACAATTTATTGCCCATTCTTAGCTCAATTTCAGGCAGGAAGCAGTAGCTGCTTGTTGGCTGCAAAGGGTTAAGGGTGTGGCTGACTTCCTATGGTATTCTTAACCAACATGTCTGGTTAGCAAGTGCTTGCTACCTTCTCATCTTTCCTTCCCTTCATGCCTGGCATGCAGTGACAATCAAATCTGAAGCAATTGCAGTTTTGGATAAGGTGTGCCATAATTTATGACTACCAACAGTGATTAATTCTATGTCTGAGAAACTCCACATGGCAACTAATATTAGCTCTGATGACATAATAAGCTTAAGAGCATGTAATCAGGAGGAAGGTGATGGTGCAAGCTCCTTAACTGGGCTTATTGACTGATAGTAAAGACACTGTCTTCTGTGGAACATTTAACTTCTGTAGTTTAGGAGATGTGCTGACTCCTGACAGTTCACAGATGTTAGTTACAGGACAAGTATGTGGATTTTGGATTGACTTGTAACTCTTCTAAGAACATGTATTCTATCCAAGGTTCTCACAACACAGTATGAAGAATTTAGATATTCACCATTAAGAATAATTGGTCAAGAGAAAAGCCATATATATTTAATTTTATATAAATTCTTGTTTCCCTCCTCTTGGCTTAATGAATTCCAAAATTTAGTATTTAAAGCAGAAATGCAAGAAGAGCATAATCAGGAAGCTCTTAACAGAGGTGGGAAGTGGTAGGGCTGTAGTTTAGACCAAAGAATGATTGCAAAAGTTCATCAACCTGCTAATCAAAAATCCCATAACTCAAGTATCTCATCTGGAAAGATTATGTTCCTTATTTTAAAAAATACTGCTGACATATGCAAGGTGTGGTCAGGTTTCTTGGGAGAAAGAAGTAATTTTATCAGCTCCACAATTTGCATATGCTTTGTAGATAATAAGCAAGTGCATTAATGGTTGGGTGCACAGGAAATCATACTAAAATATATTCTTGTATTAAGCAACCTGCATATTTTGGAGCTTTACATAACTAGAAACTTTCAAGAGCTTTCTAGATACAATAATTGCTTGATGAGTCCTAAATCAGATAAGTAGCAGAAGTGTAAAATGGCATTTCTGGGACATAGGGTAGTTCTTTTTCCATAATATTGCTAATTATATAGCAATGACAAGAAGAAAGAGAATTTCACTGTTTTTTTTTAAAAAAATTGATTTATATGCCGCCCTTCTCCAGAGACTCAGGGTGGCTTACAATGCGTTAAGCAATAGCCTTCATACTTTTGCATATTTATACAAAGTCAGTTTATTGCCCCACAAACTGGGTCCTCATTTTACCTACCTTAGAAAGGATGGAAGGCTGAGTCAACCTTGAGCCTGGTGAGATTCGAACTTACAGTAATTGCAGACAGCTGGTGTTAATTACAATGCTTTTAGTCTGCTGAGCTATCCAGGCTCCTTTTTGTGCTTTTAATTTATGGAATTCTAATTAAAGGGAAAGGATGAATTCGCAGTTTTGAGAAACTGCTACCTGTGAAACTGCTACCTTTTTCTTCCTGTTTAGCTCCATGCTCCTCCTTTTTTGCAGTAACTGTTCTAGATTTTTTTAAATTTTTTTAAAGTCTGGGAACATCAAAGCACAATGGTATTATGTACAGAATTTAAAATACAGGGTATAAATACAGAACCACTACAATAGATAGGTAGCAAATATAATGAAATAATATGTGAAAGAAAGAAAATATTTGCTTATTTGTATAAAACATTTTAAAACAAAACTAAAACGCAGAAAAGTATCTTGTGAATAACTTATCTGCAGTTAAAGTTTCATAGTATTTAAACATATGCATATATTTTTATTTGCAATTTAGATTTTTGTCATGTCTTAAATAATTTAAAATAATTCAAAATAATTCTTGTAACCAACAGTTACTGAAAATCTATAAACTTTCAGGTTATCTTTGTTTACTCTTTAGTTTCCAAATGCTAATTAGTTTGCATGTTACTCCAGGCATTCTAATTTAAGAGATTGTTTCCTTCATAATAATTGGCTATGAACAATCCATATCGTAACTTAAATCCTAAACCCTATTCGTAGTTAGCCATGCTTGGATACAGTCTGACCCAAAGAGATCCCAGGGTACCCTGTTTGTACCAGCTGTCCCAAAATCCTCCATAATTGACATGAGATCACTGAGGGTCAGCAGCTATCTGCACTATCTGAGGCACAATTAATTTCTTAATATTTCTTGTCATTTTTTACATTTTATTGACTATCATTGCACAATCTCCCCTCTCTTTTCAGTGAGTATCTGCTTTAGATTAACAGGAACTTCATTTGCATATCTTCTGAACCACAAGCCAATCCCTTTATCTTGTTCTTACAATTAAAAAATGATTTTTTTATAAACTGACTTCGGACTGTAACGAAAAACTGATCTATGTGAGATCTCAGATTTATATTTTTATGAGACCAGAACAGGTTCTTCAGAATCTGGCTAGGCATCACTCTGTGATGCTGAGCAAGCCATGACACCATATTAGGTCTATTTGAATGAAAAAAAAAAGTATCTTATTGCTGTGATGTTCATTTAAAGTGAAGCTGGAGGATTATAACGGTTGGAGTCTTAACTTAGTATAAGACTCCAACTGTTATAATCCTCCAGCTTCACTTTAAATGAACATCACAGCAATAAGATACTTTTTTTTTAATCATATGCTATTATCAGCATATCAGCTATTATCATATGCGGGTAAAGAATCTGAGATCCAAACGGTTGCTATTGAATTACAACTTTCAGCATCCTGTACTTTGCTGAATTTATATTCACCTGCAGGTTTGAGAATTTTACTTCTAGCTTAGATCAGTTAGTTTGTATTGCTTGAATGTGACAAATTAAGGATTCAGATAAACCAACTTCTTAGTATGGCTCATGAATAACCCTTGCATTAAACTAGCCATAATTCAAGTTATGATCTGCACTTAAATATACACATCCAAGCATCCAATAGAGTAGAGAGTCCCAACCCTGGATTTTAGAGCCAGAAAGGTTGGGGACCACTGCAATAGAGCCAAAAGATTTGGTTCTGGAGAATCGATAGCGGAAATTTTGAGTAGTTCGGAGAATTGGCAAATATCACCTCTGGTTGACCCTAGAGTGGGGTGGGAATGGAGATTTTGCAGTATTCTTCCCCTGGAGTGGGGTGGGAATGGAGATTTTGCAGTATCCTTCGCCCACCAAGCCATGTCCACCAAGCCACACCACAGAACCGGCAGTAAAAAATTTTGTATTTCATCACGGGGGTGGTGGGTGGTGGGGGGCGGATGGTTTCATGCGCATGTGCACCCACTGCTTGCACAAATTCAAATTCAAATAAATACATTTTGTTCTTCTGAGAAAATAGGCTGCCTGACATATTGTGCCTTTATTTATTATTTCTGTTATCCATGCAAGGACATGAAAGGTTAGCAAAAATTTATGCCATTCTTTATCATAGCACACGTGAATTTTGGCAACCCTGATGCATCTGGAATGTGTGAGGTTGGGGGATATTAGAACAGAACATCTGTTCTTGATGTTCATATGTCTCTTCCATTGTGGTTGTTCAAGAACTCAGATTAAAAACAAGAGCAACATGATACTGTGTGCCATGGATTAGCAATAATTTTCTACTCTGCTTTTTATGTTCTTTACTTGGTATTTTGTTTATTCTTCCTTGGCCAAGAACCTAACAACAGGCTGATTCTTCTGGTGCTGAAAAGGGAGTTTCATTTAAAGTCCTTCTTGAGCATATTGCTTACTGAATTTTTTCTTGCTTCCCCCAATTTCAGAGAAATTTCAGTGTTACAGATTGTGGTAGATCCTTGGAGTCTGTAGCCAGGGCATGGGTTGTCATAGGAACAAGGCACATGTTTCCTTCCTGCATAAGAAGGGGACCTGGTCACCACACAGACAACAGCTATTTTAAATGTTGTGCAGTTGGGAAATTACATGATATTTGCAGTTGGACTGATCAGCTTAAAAAAAAAATTGTTAATAAACTCCATTCAGGTATTTTCCTTCATTGTCTGCTTTTGATGTAAATCTCTGTATGGTATTGCATGAACTATTCAATTTATTTCTATTGCTGTCATGTCAACGAAGATTTGAAATAACTATTGTGTAGTAATGTGGCTGCTATGGCTTCTGAAGGTCTATTTGCTTTTGTCAACATGACACAAAGAGGTTCTTTAGTTGAAGGATTTGCTGGTCATTGTGGAAGCAGTGTGAAGTATTTTGTTACCAATACAAATAATAAGGTTACGTACTTATTTTTCTGCTCAAGAACTTCAAACCCAGCATACCAGCATATATTTTAAAAATGTAACTGAGTCTAGTTGCAGACCTTAGCCTGTAAATGTTTGGCTCGTTAATTACAGCTCTCGGTTGTTACACGCAAGATGAATCCTCATGTATGACTCTGTTTAGATTTATGCCATAGAAGATGAACATATTGTGGGAAGTATATCAGTACAAACTCACATTAACATCCTTCTCCAGAGTTCTCAGCCAGTATGAAATTCCAGGAATATAGGAATTGAAATTCCACACATCTGGAGATACCAGATTGGGAAAGATGCCTCAGTATGTATTCAGGTTTGCTGTGCAAGATGGGGGTGAATAGCTCATATTCCAGAATCTGTACTTTCACAGAGAGCAGGGTTACAATACCAGAAATATGGATGTCAAGAAATATTATCAAGCTTTTACAGCAGCAGTTGAGATTCTGCTGCTGTTTCTATTGATATATGTTGGTGTGAATGGTAAAGAGAAAGAGTTGGTGATGAGGGTCCAGAGATTAGAAGGAGTTTTACCTTATGAACTGACCTTGATGCGTGGATCTAGTATAGTATTTCTCAGCCTAGAAAATGCTGGCTAGGGAATTCTGGGAATTAGAGTCCATACCTCTTAAAATGGTTATATTTTATAGCTCATATTGGCTTTGTTAAGAGAACTCAGCATGTATAGCATTTTACATATATGTGTGCATGTATGCATGTGTGTGTAAACAGAAAGAGAGAGGATATCGTTTAAAAGTTATCTTGCTGTAGTTATTGATTAAATCTATTTTGGGAAGTCAGGAATATCAGTGGCCAGATCAGGTGCTTTCTTTTTTGCTACATCTCCCACCATTAAAGTGTTTGAGAGCTGGAATGATTGACAAACTCTGGGGATCAGTTCGTGTTCTTTTATACAGCCAATGTCATGAATCTGGGAAGAATATTCAGCAAAGTGGCTCTTTTTGGTCTATTAGTTAAGGGTGATTATATCCTTCCATCTAGAAATGGCATCTCTCCTTTACAGAAAAAAGCAGTCCAGCTACTGGTTAACTGAATTTGACAAAATATCTATTACCAGGTTAAATGTCTTTGATCCTTTTGCTTATAAAAGTATTTAAATGGCTGTGCCTGTGACCTTCACTCCCACAATTGTTCTTTTTTTTGTAGAAAGCCAAGGATTTATAAATCTTGTAATCAGTACCTTACTCAGTGCCCTTACAGTAACTGGCAATTTTTTTTTCTGTAGCCAACAGTCATGACTGAGAAAGACCCTGAGGTACATGTGGAAGAAGATGATGATGAGCTAGATGGTAAACTAAACTACAAGCCTCCACCTCAAAAGACACTTCAGGAATTACAGGAGCTGGACAAAGATGATGAAAGCCTTGCAAAGTACAAGAAGTCTTTGCTGGGGGAGGTACCAGTGGTTGCAGGTACAGCTGGAAAAAGGTCCTTTGGAAGAACCATATTTTGGGGTAGAAAAAGAAGGCAGTATTTGTATTTGCTGTGTGCTGAAATTAATACTGTCAGTGATGGAGAACATTAAATTTGATCCTAAAAATGAAAGAGAAGTGATTATTTATTTATTTAATTTCTGTGCTGCCATCTCACTGGTAAAGCGACTCTAGGTGACTGTATTATGATGATCTGAGTATATTTTACCGTAATTGAAGATCAACTTTCAGTGTTGCTTTTAAGGTGACATCAGGGGTGCTATTTAGCAGGTTCTGACAGGTTCTGGAGAACTGGTAGCAGACATTTTGAGTAGTTGGAGAACCAGCAAATACCAGCTCTGGCTGGCCCTAGAGTGGGGTAGGAATGGAGATTTTGCAATATCCTTCCCCCAGGAGTGGAGAGGGAATGGGGATTTTGCAGTATCCTTCCTGTGAAATGGGGTGGGAATGGAGATTTTGCAGTATCCTTCCCCTGCCACGCCCACCAAGCCACACCATGCCCATCAAGCCTTGCCCACAGAACCGGTAGTAAAAAAAATTGGATTTCACCACTGGGTGACATGGATTCTATTTTCTGTATACAAGTCTACTTCTGTCCTCCTAGTTGGGTGGAGGATTTTGCTATTCAGCATAGGAGCCAGATCATAGTTTAAAAGGATCAAATCAGCAATGCTGAGAGAGTCTTCTAGCCAAGTTCGGGAGTAAAGGTTCCAGTCAAATTGACAACAGAACTAGGTAGACACTTATTGGTGTATTTCTTAGCATATGAAGAAATTAGTTGAGGCATATTTATATTATTAATACTTGAAGTTAGCAACAGAACCTGAAGCATTATTAATTTACTGCTGCTAGTCTATATTTCAGCAAAGATAATTCATGCAGTTCATACAACCTTTTGGTTAGGTTGACTGCTACATATTTGATTACATTTATTCTTGGAAGGTATTTGATTATTCTTGGCAGCTATTTTATGCTGTGTCATATTATTTATGTTTTTAATTATTGGTTGTGCTTTTATTCTGCTTTTATTCTGTTTTAATTGTTAGCCAGAGATAAGACAGCCTTGTAAATTTATTAAAGAAACAAAGTAGAAGAGAGGTAATGTTACTGTCCCTCTACGGAGGGTGTGAGTGGGAATAGTGAGATCGGATTGAATTTCCTGCATGACTGAAACTAATGATATGTTAGAAAAAAGGTTTATATTAGCTATTAAGTGACATGCTAATTTTCCGTGCACATGAAGGCTGTAGGAAGATAAATTTTGCACTAAAAAAAAAAAGGAAGCACCCCAGGTTTCTCAATGTTTGGTTAAAACCTTTTATCCTTTTCCTGACACCACAGACCCAACACTTCCAAATGTGACCGTCACTCGACTTACTCTTGTATGTGACACTGCTCCAGGACCAATCACCATGGACCTCACTGGTAGGAAACATTCTCTCCTCATTATATAGCAGGTTGAATGGAATTCCTGGACCTTGCTTCATTTTGAAGTTGATTTTGTGAATGTTGACTTAAGTAGAATTGGGATGGATAACCTCTGAGATACCGTGTTTCCCCGAAAATAAGACCCTGTCTTATATTTTTTTGAACCCTGAAATAAGCACTTGGCCTTATTGCCATGCGCTCAAAAGCCTGATTGGGCTTATTATCAGGGGATGTCTTATTTTGGGGGAAACAGGGTATTAGATAGTGCAACTCAGTCCTCATCCTTCTGGAAGACTACTTAAGATCAACTGTTGATTCAGTGATGTAACGTGAAGAAATGTGAGGTTCTTGGACAGTTGGAGGGAGGGAATTTAAGGCAGGAGTAGGAGTGGGTAGCCTCCAGGCCTGTATCATTCTTCCCCTTAAACTACTATCTAAAAATAGTCCAAAACTGAACTTGTGAATTTCAGAAAATCAATTAGTCCAATGCCATAAATCATCAAGAGTGAACAACGCTTGTGGCAGTGACTTGAATCCATTATCAACCAGTTTAATTATGTTGGTCTAATAATTACGAGAGAAAAGTAAGCCTTTCTGTTTGTCTAGTTTATGTAATTATATAAACTTCTAGCAGATGCCTCTGTATACATTTCCTCACAACTAATTAAAAACACTAATTCTTCCATTTTTTCCTTATAAGGAAGGTGTTTTAAGCATTTATATCAGTTGCAGATGGGTTGGGAGCAGAATGTGATGTATCTTAGAAACAGCTTATTGCCTGTTTGCTGAGATTTCAGGTAGGAGAGATTTTGAACGGGATTTCTGACTTTTAACCTATGTAATGTCCTAATATTTCCTCTGGCCACCATGAGTTATTTCCTATTTTTAAAGAAGATTTAAAAGTAAAATTTAAAAAGAACTAACAAAGTGTAGGAGGTATCTAAGTAGAGGCTGGATGGCCATCTGTTAGAGATTCTAAAGCTGCATTTTCATGGCTCTTTCTAACATTAGAATTCTATAATGGGTGTTGCGTCTGTGGTGGTTGACCAGCTAGAGTGGGATTAGTTGGAATTAGTTGATGACACATCGTTGTTGGATGGGATGAGATGATATACTGGGAAAAAGAGACAAGGTTTGGATTATGCTGACTTGATTGGAGTGTGGGTGCAGACAGCAACATCTCAGTAGGGAAGGGTAGAGGGAGATAAGGTAACTGCCATAGAAGAGTGAGGAAGATTCTCAGGGATGACTCACACCATGGTCAGCAACTCTTTACTCTCCTAACATCAGGCAGGAGATCTAGAAAAATAGTCAGTCGTACGCACAGGCTGAAGAACAGCTTTTATCCGTGGGTTGTCAGATTCCTGAATGCCACATAACGTTTGTTAGTATGATTTACTAACGATGGGTTAGGGATTTTCTTATTTTCACTGTGAGTTATTGAGATGTATTGTGTTGGGGGGTGCACTAAGGGAGACTCAGACAATCTCATCGTACACATGTTGTGCATTGACAATAAAGGTTTGAACTTGAAGCAGGGTGGACCACTCTCTGGGAAAGTTCACTTAGTGGCTAGTACCAATGTTGCTTTTTAGCCTCCTTGGCTTAGCTCCCATGCCTAGATATTATGTGCTCAATAGTCCTTAGCTTAAGCTATAGCAGTTTAATGCCTTCAGCCTGCCTGAAATGAAGACTCTTCTGAGAGCCAACCTGCTGTGTATTACTGAGACTTAGTGGATGAGAAGGGGCTCTTAGAAATATTACCAATTGGGCCTGGGGTAGGCTATATCTCCTAGGTAGGGATAGGAGGATGGATACTGCTGTCTGGAAATCTTCTTTGGTGAGGTTGGGGAGTAGGTATTTGACTGCAACTTCAGATGAAGAAATGGATTATCTGGATTAGCCCTGACTTGCTTGTAGATAACCTATGGTAAGACCAGAATGGGCACGGTGGGGGTGGTGCATCCATTCTGGCTATCCATAATTTCTCAGCAGCTTTGGCATCATGGATCAAGGTATAATTCTAGACTGGCTCAGACGGCTGGGATTGGGAAAAAAATTATTATGCAGTGATTTCTCTCTATCCTCCAGGGCCAATTCCAGTTAGTGTTGATGGGGTGTGTGGGGGAAGAATTCCATCCCTGTTTGGGATGAAGTGCTTCATGGCTCAATTCTCTCCCTGCTCCTGTATGACATCTTCATGAGGCTCTGGGTTATATCATCCTTTGGCATAGGGTTAGGTACTGCCCATATGCTTATGATATTAAATTACACATCTTAGCCTCTAGTTGCTCAAGCAATATTTTCAAGTCATTGACTCAATGTCTGGAGGTTCTGGGGTCTGTATGGGGAGGAACACATTCAATCTTAATCCTTAAACAAGTTCATGTGGCTGAAGATTTTGAGGCCTGATGAACCTGGAGATCTTCCACTTTTAGTTCTGAATTGGGTTGCTTTCTGCCAGGCAGACCCAGTGTTCAGGCTAGGAACCTCTAAGCTCATGACATCTATTGAAGAGAAGGTGGAAAACATGGTTGAGAGGCCCTTGGCAGGAATCTATATTTTCCAGCTCATAGTCACTCATGCCTTCATCACCTCTTCTTTGGATTAGTGTGTATGGCTGCCCTTGAAATCCACTCTGAAGGTAACAGTTGGTCCAGAATGTAATGGCATGGATAATTACGGGCTCATCTTTGTATACCTATGTTATGCTGTTATTTTTTTGACCTGCATTGGTTGTCAATAGGCTATGGACACATCTCAATGTCCTGGTTATCACTGGTAAAGCTCTTAATGGAATGTGGCCTAGTCATTTGTGGAACCACTTGTCTCTGATTATCTCTGCCTTTTCTGATAAGCTCTAACAGAGTTGACATGCTCCATATCTCTAATGTTATGAAAACTGGATAGCTCTAATCCTTCCTGCCTTTTGAAGATCTAGCTTTTCTTCCAGGCACTGGATTAGGTGGTTTTGTGAATCTGTCTGGAGAGTTTATCTTTGATTGTTCAATTGCCTCTGGCCTAATAAATATTTTATAACATTATTGTTCTTTTACTTACACACTGTCCTGAGTTGTATGTTGAGAGAGTACATAATTTAAATGAACTAAATAACTAAAATAGTGGTAGTGGATATAGTCAATTTTCTCACAGATCACATTTTTAGTGTGTTCCAAGTACAGCCAGAAGGCTGCCTGCTTAGATCTCTTCATTGTTGGCACAGCACCAGTGCAATAATTCCTTCTGCATACTTAAGTAACAGTCTGTGTTCCCAGGAGTTTAACATCAGCAAGAAATAGTCACAGTTTGCCTTATATGGGTTCTTGTTTGATAAGAGAGGAAGTCATGGCTTAGCAAAGCACAGATGCTTCCTCTGTAGCTGAAATCTCCAGGGGAAGCAAGTCCACAAATGATTTGTTGATAAATGCATTGTACAATCTGTGTGAAAATGCTCCTAGATTTTACTTACACAAATATGCATTTTGATAGCTATGCATGAATGATTCCAGTGAATAGTTTGTTTTAGTTAATTGGAATGATATAAGTGTGCTCATATGCACAAATTCACAGCATAGACATTTCTGGTTTATTAATGCATGCACTTTCACATTTCATGTTCATTGGCAAGATACTTACTGCATGCTTATTTGGTACATCTAAACAACATATTTAATACATTAAACATAAAAGGGTGGCTTCTGTTTCCTTGGAAAAACATGTTGCAGTGGAAGAGTAGGGAGATAGAACTAAGAAACCGCCTCCTCTTTTCATGTAATTTCTAGAATTCTTTGGGGGAATTTATTTTCTTGATTTTTTTTTTTAAACTGCCACATGCTGGTTAAAACAAGCACAATACTAACATATGTTTGCAACCCAGATATGCTTATACACAACAAAATACCAGAGCTGTAAGAGCCGATTTTCTGAAATTTTGCCAGCTGATTGAGAGCAGAGCTGAGCTACCACGCCTAGCGCGCCTATCAGCTATTTGCTTCCACATCTTTTAACCTGATTGATTAAGGCATTTTCCCTGTTTCAGGGGACCTTGAGGCTCTGAAGAAAGAGACCTTTGTATTAAAAGAAGGAGCTGAATATAGAGTCAAGATCCACTTCAAAGTAAGTGATTTTCTTGTAGAAATTTTCCAGAGCTGGATTCTATTCCATTCTGCATATCTTCGCTACAGCCTCTTATAGTGCAAATGTGTACATTGCTGGTTCATAAATGTCACAGCTGTCAATTTAAATAATAAGGCATTAACCAAAGTAAGAACTTTGCATTGTCTACAGGCAGAAAGGAAAGTATTTGCAGTGAATCTTGTATTCTTTAATTCTTTTGACTGGATTTATTATTTGTATTCTACTAAAGACAAAATAAATTTAAATGAAATTATACATTATTCTTACATTATGATACAACAAAACAGATAAAAAGTTTTTATTTTTTTCCTTGTGCAACTTAATTAGAAGCAGAAAAAAGAAACACGAACTCAGTTACTTTTCTTAAATTGGCATTTATTGTTTTAGCTTAATATTTATCATTGTTTAGGTTACAGATCTATTTCTATATTTCAGAACAGTGCATCAGCAACAAATATCATTAAGAAGTGTATTGTCCCAAAATATATCCAATTGCTGGTCTTTAAAAATCCGTTCAGAAATTTTCCCTTCTCCTAAACTTTATTTGATCACTATAATGTAAAATGGCCCCTTAACGGAAAGTGTCATCTGGGCAAAATGCAGAAGTGGTCACACTGATAGGCTACATTGCTGAAAACTGATTTATTTCCTCCTCCTCTTAAAGAAGAGCAACCAGAATTGGATAAACATAGCTAGTAATTGTATTGGATTTAGCATTTCATTTCCACTGATGCTTACATTAATACAAATTCTAAATGTGTCATAAAGAGATAGTGGCAGTTTCATTTGTTGGCACAACAAAAAACCAGCTGAAGATCTGATATGACTTATTCAAGCTGCTGTGAGGAATCTTAAATTGAACTACTATGGTTGAGTGTATGAAGATTTGGGCTGTTAAACTTACCTTCAATGTAGGTTTTGATGATTAGTCTCCTAATCACAGGAGCCTCATAAACTGAAATAATAAATGAATAAATTGTTTATTTTAGTTACAGAATGGTGTTTTCTCCCAAAGTAAGGGTATTGACGATTTGAACTGAATTACCCCACTCAATGGGCAGTTTTTTTCTTGCAGGTAAACAAAGAGATTGTATCTGGTTTGAAATATCTCCAGAACACTTACCGGAAAGGAGTGAAAGGTGAATATGTGAAATCATTTTTTTCTTTTCTTCAATACCTGTAGATGATAACTGTTATAAACATAGCCTTGCTTGCATGTTTTTTCAAAAATCACCTTGATGTGGTTGTGCTGAATAACTCACCTTTCACACTTTGTAGATAAAGCGATCCTTTCCCTTTTTGTCCAGTGCAAATATGGCAGAAAGCCTTTGCCCCTGAACTGTAATACAGAGGCTGCAATCCACAGGAGCAGAAATTATTCTGTTGATACTTCTATTTGCATGGTAAACACTGGGTATATAGCTAGATGCCTGAAACCCCCCTTATTTATAGACATTTATATGGCAAGCTCAGACACCAAAGAGAAAATTCTCTTATATATATAACATCAGAGGACTTGAGCTAATTTGGGCTGTCTCTTCTATCCTAATTTTAATTCCCCCAAGTCCGTCTTCCCTCCCTCCCTTGTTCCTTCCCTCCCTGTATTCAAGCTTCAGAAAAATCTGTTAAGAGCCTTAGATAGTTTACAATAAGATTTAAAACAATAAATTGTATCAAAAAAAACCCACATAAAAGAAAAAATGTAAAACTGTTTTTATAAACCTTCACCCCAAAGAAATAATCAAGCAGAAAACAGATTTTCAAAACCAGAAATTTTCCACTCACAGCAAGTCCATTCTCATGACCCTTTGAAACTGTCAAGTTTTAATGACATTCTGAAGAAACGATGATCTGATTGCTAGGGAAATTGAAGGAGGTTGAAAACCTATGTGAGAACACTAAAATATGGAAACATTTAATAAACTTGGAGGATTTGGGGCATTTTTTACAAACTGTATTTTGGAAGTTTGGAGGATGCTATTGTTATTTTCTATCATATAGGGAATATAAATTAATTAACGTTTGTTCCAAATTCCTTTCTGGGATGGTTTCTGAGCGTTAGTTGCAGTAGCAACTGCTGATAAATCTACTAAAGGATGATATAATCTGAATTCAATCCAGGCGATGGAAAACTGCAAACATTATTATATTAAATGTTTATATTGCACTTTAAAATCATTTGTGTTTTGTGTTCCATTCTATTTCTGTCCTATCTTCTGATGTACTGTCTTTCTATGGCTTGTTCTCTCCTAGTGGATAAGGCTGTATTCATGGTGGGCAGCTATGGGCCACGGCCAGAAGAGTATGAATTCATGACACCTATTGAGGAAGCACCAAAGGGCCTGGTGGCTCGAGGAAACTACTGCAATAAGTCTCTCTTCACTGATGATGATAAGCACAACCATCTCACCTGGGAATGGAACTTGGCTATTAAAAAGGAATGGACAGAATGAATTTTACTCAGTTTTCTCCTTTTCCTTCTTCTGCTGCTTGTGCTTATTCCAAATGTGTCAGTTGCTGGCACATGCATGCCATGCTTCTTCCACATAATCCAACCCTTTTATTGTCAAAAGAAATTTAGCCAGTACAGGCTATTGGAGAGATTCTGTCTCTCCTCCTACTACCTTGAAAATAATCTCACAAAAATCAACAGGGACAAAGCATTTCTCTGGTTGCACAGGATCAATTCTTGAAGTGCCTTTGGTCAGAAGATACAGTCACCAACTTAAACCTATTGCTATCATGGCACATCAGTTGACTGAAAGAGAGTTGGCTTTGGAATTTCTCTTTCTCCCTGCCTTATATGAAAAGTTCTGTCAGCGGATAGTGTCTTGTTTAAATTTGGT
Source organism: Masticophis lateralis (assembly GCA_030761175.1). Classification (NCBI taxonomy): domain Eukaryota; kingdom Metazoa; phylum Chordata; class Lepidosauria; order Squamata; family Colubridae; genus Masticophis; species Masticophis lateralis. Next base: position 35,074,012 of record JAUDYJ010000006.1, on the reverse strand, counting down.
TCCCAGAATTGCATTTGGAGTTGCCTTGTCTAGTAATATAGGATACATTTCCTGACCTGGCCTGTAAAGATAGCAGTGTCTTTGAAAATAAAGCCAATTTTGTCCTTTGCTTCAGAGTGAGCTTCTTGTGTTTCTCACAATACATAGATTTAAATATTTTTCCCTTTACACACTAGGGATATCAAACTTCAGTTCTTGCCTCACACCTCTCCTGCCCCCAGATCCAGGCACTTTAGTCTTCTTCCATCATTTTAAAATTTAAGGCATAAGCAGAACGCTAATGATTAGGATTGTAGAGAATGGGCATTGTCATTGGATCACTCTCAGGGTATCATGAGAAGTAGATTGATTGTACAGAGGAAGAATATGGTTTGTCATCAGTATATGGGTCTATTTTTATTATTTTGCTAAAGATAGGTGTAGGCAGTACATATTGCTCGGGGGAGCATCCTTTTTTAAAATGGCCAATGACGACTCTGAATCTGTAGGGCTGAAATGTTCGGTTGGGAGTTTTCTTTGCAGAAGGCTAGTGCTAGTCTCTCCTTTAAAATATAAACTGTTTTGCCACAACAGTTTGCTCTGGATTTTGAAGTTTGATCTTAGCTGTGTCTGGGAGGCCTGCAGAATCAGGAAATTTAATTTAATTTAATTTATCAAATTTCTATGCCGCCCAAGGGACTCTGGGCGGCTTACAGCAAAAAATAATACAACAAAGACATAGGAAAATTATTAAAAAACATTATAAAAACATTTTAAAAACATTAAAAGTCCATGGACACCATTCATGGCTGGATCTCTCCAAGATTGTAACAGCGAGATCAACGGCCCCAGGCCTGCCGGAAAAGCCCGGTCTTCACCACTTTCCGGAAGGCCAATAGGATGAGGGTAGTCCGGATCTCAGGAGGTAACTGGTTCCAGAGAGCTGGGGCAGCCACAGAGAAGGCCCTCCTCTGTGGGCCCGCCAGCCGGCATTGTTTAGCTGATGGGACCCGGAGGAGACCAACTCTGTGGGATCTTACCGGTCACTGGGAGCGATGCGGTAGAAGGCGGTTTCGAAGTTAGCCTGGCCCTGAGCCATGTAGGGCTTTAAAGGTAATAACACCTTGAATTGTGCCTGGAGACCAATAGGAAGTCAGTGCAACTCGCGGAGAATTGGTGTAATGTGGGTGTATCTAGATGCATCCACGACAGCTCGCGCAGCTGCATTCTGGATCAACTAGTCTCCGTACACTCTTCAAGGGTAGCCCCAAGTAGAGTGTGTTGCAATAATCTAACCGTGAGGTGACAAGGGCATGAGTGACTGAGGAGAGCTTTCTGATCCAAGTAGGGTCGCAATTGGTGCACCAGGCGAACCTGTGCAAAGGTCTCTCTAACTACAGCTGCCAAATGTTGCTCTAATTTTAGCAGTGAGTCTAGGAGGACACCCAAATCGCAAGCTCGTTCTGAGGGGGACAATTTCTCCCTCCCCCTCAGAACTAAGGATGGACAGTTGACATAGTCTTTAGGAGGCAATATCCACAGCCACTCGGTCTTGTCTAGGTTAAGTTTGAGCCTGTTGACTCCCATCCAGGCCCTCACAGCTCCACGCACCAGCACATCACATCTACCACTTCACTGAACTGACGTGGGGTGGAGATATACAGCTGGGTATCATCAGCATATTGCTGATACCCTACCCCGTATCATCGGATGATCTCACCCAGCAGTTTCATGTAGATGTTAAATAGGGGAGAGAGGACCGAGCCCTGAGGCACCCCGCAAACGAGGGGTCTAGGGGTTGACCTCTGTCCTCCTGCCAACAGGAGGACAGAGGTTGATTGTGACCAACCGGAGAGATAGGAGGAGAACCACCGTAACACGGTGCCTTCCACTCCCAACTCCCTTAGTGGTCCTAGAAGGATACCATGGTCAATGGTATCGAAAGCTGCTGAGAGATCAAGTAGCACCAAGATAGAGGAATGACCCCCATCTCGGGCTCGCCAGAGATCATTCATTAACTGTTTCCGTACCAAAACAGTTTCCGTGCTATAGCCAGGCCTGAAGCCAGACTGAAAAGGGTCTAGATATCCGTTTCATCCAATGACTGTAGGAGCTGAAGTGCCACCACTTTCTCTACAACCTTTCCCACAAAGGGTAGGTTGGAGACTGGACAAAAGTTATTTAATTCTGCTGGATCCAGGGAAGGCTTCTTGAGGAGGGGCCTTACAACTGCTTCCTTTAATGGTTGCGGGAAGGACCCTTCCCTCAAGGACGCGTTAACTAAAGCCTGGAGTCAGCCTCGTGTCACCTCCATGCTGACCGAAACCAGCCAGGAGGGGCACAGGTCAACAAACAAGTGGAGGAACTCATTGCTCCTACAGCCTTGTCCACTTCCTCAGGAGTCACAGGCTCAAATTCATCCCACACAATAGGATTAAGACCTGCCCCTGTCATCTCGGTCGGAATTGCACAATCAGAGTCCAGGTCCATCCGAATCTGAGCGACTTTATCCAACAGAAACTGCATAAACTCCTCAGCTCTACCCTGCAAGGGCTCCTCCACTCCCCCTACATTAAGGAGGGAATGAGTGACCCTAAATAGTCACTTACATGAATCAGCAGATGCAATAAGTGCAGAAAAATGCAAACATTTTGCCACCTGTATCGCCACTAAATAAGTCCTAATAAAGGCTCTTAAGAGTGTTCAGTCAGATTCGGAGTTACTGGTCCTCCAGCGTCACTCTAGACATCTCTTCTGGCACTTCATCTCCTGGAGCTCCTTGGTAAACCAGGGAACTTTCCTGGATCCACCGCCATGGAGAGGTTGCAAAGGCGCAATCCGGTCCAGTGCCCCAGATGCCGCCCTATTCCAGGCAGCCACCAGAGACTCAACTGGACTGTGGACCAGGGAGTCAGGTATCTCCCCAAGCTTCTTCTGGAACCCTTCAGGGTTCATTAGGTGTCTGGGGCGGAACCACTTAATCAGCTCCACCTCCCTGCGATGGGGAACATCCCTGCGATGGGGAAATGGGATGCATGTGCCTCCCATGGTAATTGATCTGGGAGTTGAGGTGAAACAAGAATTAGTTGATGATTTAAGGCTATATTCAGAATCACAGCATTAAGGAACAAAATGAATAAGCAAATAACTTGAATGTTCCCTTTACAAATGCTATTCTGTGTAATAGGCAGAAATTACTGGGGTTCTGTAAGAGAAAGCACTGCTCATGTCATAGAAACCTAAAATACAATGGTAGGAGGTGGTGCTGGCAAAATGTGCATGACTTAAGAGAGGTTAAATGAAACAACCACAAAACAAATTTTCAGAAAAAAGATTTTTCAGGCTCTCTAAATTCCAGTCCATAAGATTTCTGGGTGATATTAGTAAAGGCCAACAAACAAGTACATATAACATCGATGAAAATAAAAGTGCAATATTTAACCAATTGAAAACATTTGTTTCAATTGAAAATATGTATGTAATGAAATTGGCAATTTATTTTTTATAATTAAAATATTGCTATCTAGTTTCAAAGGTGTTTGACAGCATGCTAGTATCTCTTTCTATGCAAACTTCTTTGAGAAGGTTTTTTTCTCTTTCTTTCCTCTTGCATCAGGCACCAAGGAGGGGGTTGGAATTCATGACAATATGAAGATTTAATCAATTCAAAATCTATAGTAATTTTTAAGAAATTAAATGAACTCTTAAAAATGGTTTTAATGCTAACTTGGTTGTACAGAAATAAGCAGAGTTCTGCCTATGTTAACTTACCTGAACTTCAATGTTTTGTTTTTTATTTACTAAGCTATGAAAATGGAGCTTGTCTTACAATAGAATAATTAGATTTATTACATAAGAGGAAATACTTAGAAGTTCATATCCCCACTAGTTTCTTATCAGAAGAAAAAAAAAGGTACAGGTGGCCATTCCCAACTGTTTCACTCCCACAGCTTTTGGAGCTATCACGTCTGATTAAGTGACAGTTCTCAAAGGTGTTTTTTCTGCCTGAAACAGAAGAACTGAGAAGGAGAAAAGAAGTCAGAGCAATGGAAAACTCCCTCTTGCATATGTTTCTTTTAGTTTTCCTCAGTGGTGTGTTCCTTTTTGGATCTGGAGAGAAAAACTCTTCATCTGAAGGTAAGAAAGCCTGTCTCAAATGTAGAAAAAGGTTAGTGAATAGACCAAGAAATATATCAATAGACAAGGAGAACAACATTTAAATCAGCTTTCAGAAACTGGTGCTCTTCAAAGGTACTGGATTCCTGCCCTCATCACTAGTTTGGATTAAGGAAGGGTAATCCTTCTGACGGGTACTGTGGGGATGCTGTTGTAGTAGGCAGCACACTCAACTCCTAGTTAGAACACAATTCTCAATACCCAAAAAGGTTTAGGAAAATCTCAGGGACAATCAGATGCATGATTTTCCTAGGAAACCTTGAAAAGAGGGATTGTAGCACAGACTGGTCCCCTTCATTGGTATAATCAAGTGGGCTCACCGTAAACCAGATTGCTACTTATTTCATTCCAAATTCCTGTGTATTATGACATCACTCAAGCAACAGTCTCAATTCTTCATGATGGGAAATAAAGCCATGGATCATAGTAAAGCAATTCATGCTTTAGTCTTGTATTGAAAAAAATAATCACAAAGAATAAAATTCAGCTCAGAAAAGAAACACTAAGAGGAAATATATCTGTCATGAATAAGACTTGAAGCCTAAATGCAGTTAGTCATCCTTTAGCTCCATCTATCTCTTAAAAACCAAATGGAACAAGCAGATTTCCCCATCTGAAAAATCAGGTGGCGTTAGGCCTTACCTGAGAAGTGGAATTTTAAACATTAGGTACCTCATCCAAGAATGCTCCATGTTACAACAGATCTTGCTTCATGACAGGTTGGCACCAAAACCAGGAAAGAACATTTTTTCTATTGGTTATGTTATTCCTAAGCATTGTTTAAAGACAAAATGTGAAAGAACAATTTGTCCAGGTGAAGATTTCTAATATGAAAATTCAAAGCAGGTCATTATGACAATCGGTAGAAATTGGCCATAAAAAGATGCTGGCTAAACAGTACCTTCTTTCTATTACCTCCAGATACTATCAAAGAGGAAAGGAAGCCTGTGCTTCTGGAAGATATCCCAAGTACAGCAGCCTTCATTGATGGAGCTGAGGTGGCAGTTGTTGGATTCTTTGAGGTCTGTTGAAATGCAACAAGATACTGAGTGATTGGTTTTACAGAAAGTGCACTAAGCCTGCTTTGGGCTTAGTACTTGTGGAACCTAGGCATTATGCTTATTACCTATGATTTATAGCTTAGCACATTGTGTCAACTATGAAAAATGTGTTTGATTTCATAAACTATATTTAAGGGAACCATATTTAGCATACTGTATCACCCCCCAGAGATAGTTTATTTTGCATATGTTATAAGTCTCTTATAATAATATATAATATATTGAAGAATATGCATCTTAAACTTGCTGGGTTGAGAAACACTGACCTAGGGGACCATCTTTCTTGTGGCCAATTTCACTTTTTAATCCCACAGAAAATACTTTTTCCTCATTGCTCTCAAAAAGAATCGAGATTTGTTTTTTTAATTCAAACTTTTAAACAGTCCTTGCTACTTTAACATTGTTTTGAAAACAGTTTATTAATGTCTTATATTATTTCTCTATGCTATACTATTTAAGGGTTTTAAAAAAATGCCATAGAAGTTTTTTAAACTAAAAACTTTTTGCTAATTGAGGAACTTATTGTGGGAAGTTGGAAAGGTATAATTAGCATGTTATAAAATGCTGAGATATCAACTGATCCAGGAAAGATTAATCTGCCTGTTACAGGGACACAAGACAAATCTGAGTTAAAACTCATGACAGCCGTATTTTCCAACCTGCTACCCTCCAGGATGTACTGGGTCAAAAACATGTGGAGGGCATCAGGTTAGGGACGGCTGCATTATTGAATCAGTGCCAAATTAACCTCAAGGGCACATAATATGTTTGTCTATTTTCTCAACATGTTTTCTGAAGGTTGTTTCTCATAATTCGAGCCAGCTGAGCACATGATACCTTCCTGCAGCTGCCAGAGCTACAAAAGGGTCTCTCCTCAAACAGCATAAATAAGTCCTATTAAACATGATTGATCTACAATTCACAATCTTGATCCACATTTTCTGGAATTATGAGAATTATGGTCCAATTTATCAAACAAGTGTGAAGTGGAAGGCCCATGTAAATTCTACCTACAAAAATGTGTCCACATTAGATACTTTTCTACTATGGTTTTAAAAGGGCATTTTTAAACTTTCCATAAAGATAGTCCAAAACATTTTGCTATTTGAGGGGAACAGGAATCCCCTTACCTGTACCAAGGACATTATATCTGAGCATAGCTAAATATTGTTGACACTAGTGATAAAATATTCCAAGAATGCTTCTCTCCAAGAATAAAAATACAACAGCAATAATAAACACTTTGTAATAAACCAATATACCACTTTTAACTCTTTAAATGATGCCGATTCATTATTATTAAAGATTACAAGAAATTACAAACATAAAAGACCTTTCTGAGGTTTTGTATATTTTAAGTGATCTTAAAATGCATCTTCAACGGAGTCTGTAAAAATAGCCACCAGATGTCAGCATCCTCCCCTTAAATTGCTGCTAAATGTAAAAGATAGTCAAATTGGAAGAAATTCTTACTGAATTATAATTTTCATTTGGAATATGTCTTGCTTTCATTGTATGTTGTATTTTTTTTTTAAAAAATCTAGTCCTCACCATTTTGCCTTTCCTTTGTATCACCTTCACGTTCCTGTCCTCTTTTTGTTTTTTCTACCTTTTTCTTTCCACTACATTTCTATAAAAGAATAGCTGTAGGGAAACTGTACCCATTTAGACATTATTGAATCACAATTTCCAAATTCTACCATAACAACCACTAGTAAAGACGATGCTGGGAGTTCTAATTCACCAACATCTGGGTCATCACAGATGACCTGTTTGCTGCCATAGGGCAACCTTTCTTACAACTACAGTCAAGAGCTGGCTTTAACTCTCTTGTCTCCTAACTGGCCCTCTGAAGAACCCCATATTGGGGAAGGCTGTTGCAGGTTGATGACTCTTTCCACCATTCCCTGCAAGCTCTGTGTGTGTATATGTGTGCGCGTTAAACGTTACAAAATTTAAATTTTGTAACGTTTAACTGGATGAAATGGTGCATCATAAGGCAATACTTTTTGAACCAAGGTATATCAAATGGCTAACTTACAGAATGTATCCAAAATCCTGGACCCATGTCTCCTGGATAGTTGAAATTTTGTAAATTTTATAAAACATTTTATGACATAAAAATGATCACAAAACATTTCCTGTGGTAAACTGCAGCTGTTTGACTGTGATATATAGCTTAACATAGGCTATTTTCAAGACAGCTACATGTCTAAAAATTTCCCTGAATTGTAAAGAAATTTTCCAGTGAAGGCAGTACATTCGAAGCTCTGCTACAGTTGAAGGCATGGAGGAATCTGATAATAAAGTATCTCTGAAATGATGACCCAAGGGGACACAGATTGTCTAATTGGCAATAATCAGGGTAACTTTGATGTGATGCAGGATGCAGGGATATTTTCTTTCATTGTTTTCTTTTTATCTCCCAACCCCCTGTCTCCCTCTCTCTTTCCCCCCTCTTTCTCCAGTATTTTCATCCTCCTCATCTATCTTTGTACCTAACATAAATTTAAAAATTGGCAAAACCTCAAATATACTTTTGTCCAATTTTCTTGTTGCTCTGGGAGCTTCAGTACTGAATGATAATGGCAGATAAACTATTATTTAAATAATGCATTAAGTTAAATTTCTGAAGTGGGACCTGCTTTGTGATGGTAAAATTGCACTGCGGGAAAAGCTCTAAGAGAATTTTTATACTTATGAATGGAATAGCTCTGCGGACAAAAACCAATCTCTATATACATCATAGTGTCACAAAATCTTTCTCAATTTGTTCATTATTTTTTCAGGATTTAGAAAAACCAGAAGCCTTAGAGTTCCATACCATGGTAAAAAATATACCAGATGTACCATTTGGAATCTGCACCAGTTCTCAAGTTCTTTCTCATTATAATATCACCCAAAGTACCATCTCCCTTTTTCGTATGGTAGGTTTTGTTTTGCAGTTCTGCTTCTTCCTTGAATAATATCTAAATGCTACAGCTAATAGGTATAAATAGGGACTTTTCTTCAGCCATATTTATGGTATGTAGGAATCTATGGTATTCTAAAGTTTGGTTCATAAAACAAGCTTAAGTGAGTCAGTCAGAAGGAGTGTTTTGCAGCTTGCTAACCCAACCAATTTTGGAGGAAGAACAAATTAGTTTTAACCCCAAACTATATTGGGACAACTTTTGATTTATTTTTCTTCCCTTAGATTCAGTTGTGCTGTATGAATTCAAAAACTCAACAGACTGTTGAGCAAAGGTAAAGTGATGAAGCTGAGTGAAGAGTTGTCCAAACTACAAGATGCTTCATTACAAAACTTGTTATATCCTGTTAACCATGGAATATGCCTTCTCAATATTGATGGTTTATATCTTATCAATGGGGAACGAAAGCCAGCATGATATAATGGTTAGAATGCTGGGTTAAGACTAGGGAAGTCCATGTTCTAGTCCTCCCTTTTGCATGGACACCAGCTGGATGTCTATGGGCCAATCAAGTCCTCAAAGTAGCATTAGACACTATAACAAGTAGCTGAAAAACTAAACCTTTTGAGTACCATGCTATCTAGAACTAGAGAGCTCAAATACAAAACAAGTAAACCGTACAATGAAGCAGAACAAATGTTAAAAACAACAATATTATCAATTGAGGAGGCACTATTTACAGAACAAAAATTTACCAGTATTCTCCTACCACAAGGACTTATGGGATAAAAGCAGGACTGAAGATATTTGGTATAAACTCTTCATTTACCTAAATGGCAATTGTCAAACAAGTTTCCATGATTATGTGTTTCACTGATTATTGGCTGGCTGAAGCAGCAATGCAACACAGGAGTATTTCCAGGGGGAAAACTCTAAGTGCAAATGATCAAAACATTCTGTAACTATCCCATATTTTCCTCCTCCTTTGTAGGAAAAAATGGCAAATGATGCATTAGGAAAATGGGAGTGTTACTGCTAAAGGATAACAGCATTGTTGAGCTGGTTTAAGATATTATAAATATGGCAAAGCAATTACCTCATTAAAGCATCATCTGGATGAAGGCAGAGATAGAGGTATGAAGAGATGGTTCCAGGAGCAGTAGAAACAAAGAGTCTTGGTGGCGCAGTGGACTAAAGTGCTGTTAAAGTCGCACTTAGCTGTCAGCTGCCTGCAATTACTGTGAGGTCAAATTTTACCAGGCTCAAGGTTGACTCAGCCTTCCATCCTTCTGAGGTAGGTAAAATGAGGACCCAGATTGTGGGGGCAATAAGCTGACTTTGTATAAAAAAGAATACCGCTTAGGAGGAGGGCAAAAGCCCTACTAAGCAGTTATATACAAAAATATGAAGGCTATTGCTTAACGCATTGTAAGCTACCCTGAGTCTCTGGAGAAGGGTGGCATATAAATTGAACCAATAAATAAATAAATAAATAATATATTGCATAGGAAAAATATCCAATGGGGATCCTTCTTTTTTTAAAAAAAGAACTTCTCTCCTCAAAGTCAATAGAATATTTTGGAATGACTCCAGCATTTAAAAAAGCAAGATATTAATTAGTACACATTTTTATAAATTTGCATAATTTATACTCCTCCCCCCAAGTTAAATAGTAGCATTCTGTTGTGCTTATTCTGTGTGATATACTTGTTCATTGCCTTGCTGCCCCAAAATCCATGCATCCAGATTTTACCTTGGAGAATTTGTGCTTAGTTTCAGTCCAGAAGAATTGTACAAACTGTATGGGCATTATATACTTTATGAAGAAATAAATGAGCTGCTTTATCCAACTTGGGCCCATGAAACCCAAAGTAGCATATGATAGCTTTTTTTCCTAAATGTTCTCCTTCAGAATTTGAAAAGTGAAAGGGAGAGAAATAGCAAATTTTTTGAATGATTGGCTGTGTTAGTGCTAATATAACGTTTAGTTATTTATTGCACTACTATTCTAGCATACTTCTATATTATAAAACATCTTTTTTGATAGGTTTGGCATGAATTGCTTCTGTATTTACATTTCTATGTATGTCTAAACATGCAAAAGCATTAAGCAAACCAGTTGCTTTTCTGTAATCTGAAAAGACACCAGCTGGCACTGTCTGTTACTGCTTTAAAAGGTTTTGTGGTTGGAATGACCCAGTTCTAAAAAGTCCTATTCCAACTGGCTGTTTCTGCCTTATCAGAAGTGTTCCAACATTATTCTGACTTTAGTATCAACATTTCAGCCTCAAAATAGACTATTCCAACAATACTGGAAAAAATATTGAGGCAGTTGAACTGAAAATCAGTATATGTCTGGTTGGGTTGGAACAGTCCATTCCAGAGTTTTCATTATGAAACATTTTGCATATATCTACTTGATAGTGATGCATATTTACCGTGTTTCCCCCAAAATAAGACCCCGTCTTATTTTTTTTGAACCCTGAAATAAGTGCTTGGCCTTATTGCCGTGCGCTCAAAAGCCTGATTGGGCTTATTATCAGGGGATGTCTTATTTTGGGGGAAACAGGGCATTATCTAATATGATTTATAATGGTATTTTTCCATTTGTTTATTTTGGGGCAGGGGTGTCAGACTGGCGGCCCATGGGCTGGATGCATCACGCGTAGGCCACGCCCACCCTGGTTTCACAAAGACAAAAAACATCACGATACATTGCCATACGTCACGTGATGTGATCGAGTTTGACATCCGTGTTTTCGGACCTTCACTCTATTTTGTTTCTCTACTGTAAATCTTGATTTTTTTTCTTGTTTTTAGCCTTAATATTAAGAGGTAGAGAGCAAAAATAAATCATGTCTGCAAATTAAGTATGGTCAGGAAGATTTTTTTTTTCCTTCTTGAGAGATAGCTAAACTAACAATGTCCTTATTGAAGAACAGGGTAGGCATTACAAATACAGGCCCCATTTACTAAGTTGAATTTGTAGTTGACTGATTTGTACAGGAAATTATTTAAGTTACTTTGAGTAGAGATACTGGTAACAGATTTCCTTGGTCAGTTAGTATGCTGTCTTTTTAACATCTTAAACTACCACAGAATGTATCTGCTTCATTAAAAAAATCCATTCCCATTAGACATCCAATTAATACTTTTATTGACATTCAATGTGGCATAGTAGTTAAGATGCTGGAAAGGGCCAGCTGGGTGACATTGGGCCAGACACTTTCTCTCAGCCTAAGGAAAAAAAGTGGTGAGCCACTTCCAAAATTGTTGCTAAGAACACTGCATGGACCTATCCATGTACAGTAATTGCCAGGAATCAAGATTCACTTGAAGGTCTCTTTTCCCCTTCCACTATTGAAGAGGAGCTAGTCACCCCAGTCTATTACAGGTAGTCCTTGCTTACTGACTGTTTTGTTCCTAACCATTTGAATTTACATCAATGGTTAATAGTTAATAATTAATAATTAGTAACAACAACAATAACAATAGCAATAGCAACAGCAACAGCAGCAGCAATAGCAATAATAATAATCACAAAATACCAGGACTTGCAAATTGAAGTTAAGCGACTGTGGAAAAAGAAATCGTGTGTTGTCCCGATTATAATTGGAGCCCTTGGAACAATACCCAAAGGGCTACGGTAAATTTAGAAATTCTAAATTTACCGGACTTGAACATTTTGACTCTACAAAAAACCACCTTACTCGGAACAGTTTACATCCTCTGACGATACCTTAACAGTTCTTAGGTCCTTGGTTAGGACTCGAGCTGCTGAGCTATTAACCAGCCTCAAAGGCTGTGAATCTCACTACAGATTAACCAATAATAATAATAATAGCTTGCAATCAATGCTCACATACATGATGGTTGCAGTGTCCCACAATCACATAATTGCCATTTAGTCATTTCACAACAAATATGCATTCATGACTGTTGCAGCATTCTCGAATCTCATGATTTACATTTGTGTAAATGACTTGTGACAAGCAGATAAATGGAGAATATGGAAGTAAAATTATAAATCACAGCCTTGAGATGGTTCACTTAATGACCAAATAGGAAATGATGTGGTAAATCCATTACAGTCGCATGATTTTCTGCTTAGTGACTATTGTGCTTAATAATGGATCTCAGGTACAGTCACTAAATGAGGACTTCCCTTGTTATGTAGAGATGGAGGGATAACTAACTAACTAATTGCTGTATTGGACTACCTCCTCAAGGCTAACATGTAAACTGAAGGCAACAGGAATTACAGTGCTATATAAATTGAAAACATCAAACTGGGAATAACTGGGTAGATTATTAAATATTTTTGATGGGTTTATTTTAATACTTGACATTCTTTGGGGTTTCTGGATATATTAAGATGACATGGAACTATCAGAGTTTTGCAATCAAAAACTAACCACACTAATCCAGGCCTAATCCAATGGTATTGGATGAGTTCCCTCCCCAAATAATTTCATTAAGAGGATCTGCCTGAACATACATATATATGTTGTTTCTCTGTTATAGGAGATTATTTACGCAATAACAAAATATGTACAGCATTGGAATAGGGCTGATCTGTTTTTACAGAGTCTGTAGTCTATTCCAACCTCTAGTAGAAGCTTTTTCCACTCACTCCGAAGAGTGAGTACACTGGAAGAGTATCTCAAGAGTTTATGTGTTCTGGCTCTCACTTGTTTTGTACCAGTTTAACACTCCTTATTTTCTATGAGTTACTTTTGGTTTAGTTTCTTCCCACCAGTCAAAGAATAATTGACATTAATGGCTGCTTAGATATTTGAAGGCATATAGTAATAATAAAGTCAAAAGACTTTCTATATAAAAAAAAGACTGGGACAAGGAAATTTAACTGAGCACTGACTTAATCCTCTGGAATTTGCTGTTTTACTTGCCTGTCTGTTAAGGGACTGTCAAAAGATCCCGGAAAATGTCAGTGGGAGATCTGTTCCCCAAAATGGAGTTTTTGGAGTCTGAATATTTTTCCTTGATCTTCTGGAAAAATGCCTGTATTTTTTGGAGAGGGTTCTTGCTTGCACAATGTTTCCAGGAAATCCATACATGCTTTTGCCAGTGTTTATTAAGCTTAGAAGTAATGCAATTAGCAGATGAACTTTTACAAACAGTAGAAATTAGGGTGTTTTTTTTTTAAAAAAAGATCTCATTCCCAAAGCCCCACAATAATCCACCTTGTTTTTTAGAATCCAGGATGGTTTAATTCAACTGCTAATAGTTCAGAAATTTATATTAGCTATTTCTCTAGCTAAATCAAAAAAGCAAAGACTTTATTGTTTTAATTTTCTGGGATAGTCAGTACTATGAAAATCTTGAGCAAAAGCATCATTTAGATGGGAAATTAAATGAATGGAATGAGAAATTTATTTGGAGAGAGGCAGAAGGCTAAAATCTGTGTAGAAAACATATTGCTTGAAAATCGGGAAATAAATATCTGGTTCTTGAAGGATTATTATTGGCTATTGTTTCTTATTGCACTTGAAATGCTTTCTGCAAGTGTTTTAAAGAACAGTGGCTAAAGTGCAATGGTGATAGCAAGATTATTTGCTTTACTTCAGGTGGATAACAAAAGGCAAGATTTGGAAATACAAGACGGTAACAAAGTCGATGTTGCAAAGTTGAGTCGCTTTGTCCGGATCAATGAACTCCGTTGGGTGACTGAGTACAACCCCATGGTAACAAAGGAATTTTCTACAACCTAACTAGTACATTTATTTGACTGCTGAGTTTATAATGATTTAGGTTTAGTTTATAATAATAGGTTTAATTTATTCTTATAAGGAAAAGAATTGATATATTAGGAAGAAAGTTTTAATGTCAGATTATCTGTTACCCTAAATAATTCACATTGGCATATGCTTGGTGCATGTCATGTGAGCAGAAAGGGCAAACCTCAGAGTTAGGTTGACCCCAGAGTTAGGTTGCATGTGGCTTCCAGAGACCTCCTATATTAATGACTTATACAGTGATAACTTGGTACTCATTGTTAATTGGTTTTGGTAGGTGTAATGAGTACCAAAAATGATGAGTACCAAACAAATTTTTTCCATAAGGATAATGTAGTGAGTCACCAGGCAGCTGACACTGACAAGTTCTAGCTTGTGCATTGGCTACCAAATGATTAGTACTGGGACAAAATGTTCATATCATGTCAAAATGCCTTGAATACCAAAGTTAATGAATTTCAAAGCAGTTGAGCATCAATGTACCACTGTAATTCTAAAAAAGAGTAATAACTGCATTAAGTATATTTAATTGTAATTAAATGTAAACATAAATGTAAACATTGCATTTTCTTTTGCTTCTTGCCCTAATGTCTTCTTTTTGAAATATGACCTGCAAGCAATGCCTTTCAAAAGCAAGTTGCAGTCCTTGCTCTGGAAAAAGTTGCACAGGTGTAATTTAAGGTTTATAATAGTTATTTGCATTTGAACTCTGCATGTGAGGAATACATCTCTTGCTGAGATTTCTTTTTTATCCCTGTTGTGGGTTAATAGTCAGAGCATCGCCCATGTCTGACTTGGTTTTTTCTTGAGTTTTGTAGTCTAGCTATTTTCATGGAAAGAGAAATGGAGCTTTGAAACTGAAGGCTAGAATATTCTGGACCTCCCACAACGTAGAGTCCCAGTGGTCTGAGCTGGAAGGTTCTTCAAGAAGTGCACTCACTGACCTTTTCTTATTAATTCTGGAATCCTCTCACATATTCCTCTTTTTTAATGGAAAAGCTGGCAAGGTCTGACACAGAGGTCTTTCTCTCACTGTGGTTCTATGAGGCACATGAAGGAGCAGCAGATCAGCTGCAGACTCTCCAGTTCTCTGTTTGGCTTGTGGGAGCAGCAGCTGCAGTTCAGGAAGTGTCAGGGGGAGAAAGGGGAAAGGAAAAGTCAGATGACAAATTATCTACCACCTAGAGACTATGCAATAAATGCCAGGGGACTGGAGGATGCTCACAGAGACCTAGTGTGTGCTGCTCCATCATCCCACCCCCAGATGATACGTGCTTTCTTTTAGTGTTCTCTTCCAACCTGCCCCAACTTTGTGGCTTGCAGTTCCAGATGATGTTTTCCAGGTTTCTGCTATGTTTTTATAATTTATCATTGTAATATTAAAGAGAATACACATGTGGCCATTTCAGTATTTTCAACAGTTTGCTTTCACTTTGCTTTCTGACTTAGAAGAGCACACTATTCCATACAGCCAATTTAATTAAATTTATGATGAAAGCAAATGATCAATTTATTAAAAATTACTGGGACATGAAATTTCAAGGTATTTAAATAAGTAAGAAACAAAGAAGACTGCAATTGAAAAAATGTAGCACTGAACTCAGTGAAATTTCCTTCTATTGAATTGTAAGATAAAGTAAAGTAAGGTAAGGTAAAATAAAGTAAATTAAATTAAAGTACAGTAGTCCTTGGTATTCAACTGTTTTGAAATTCATCGAATTTGGTATCCAATGCATTTTGACATGAAAATTTTGTCCTGGTATTCATCATTTATTTGGTACTCAACACACAAGCTAGAATATGTCAGTGTCAGCTGTTTTGTGATTCATTACATTATTTCTTATGGAAAAAATTGGTTTGGTAGTCCTTGTTTTTGGTACTCTTTGTGCCTCCTGGTACCAATTAAGGATGAGTACTTGAGGTATCAAAGTAAAGTAAAGTGAGGTGAAATGACATGTGGGGTGGAAATCTCCAAATAAGTATTTAGATGTACAACAGCAACAACCATGGCAAACACAAAAATCAACATTAAAATGAACATTAAAGAAAATTTGTCACTTCCGATGTGTATTGCTGCAAGCCCTAGGTTGGAGATTTAGCCTTTGACATAACTTCTTTCGTGTCATTTTATCAATCATGTTTGCTGTACAAATATAGGGGATGAGGTATACAGATTACTCAGTAGAAGATGTGCCAACACTAGTCATACTTTCCTCCTCTCCATATTTATTTCCCTGAAACCAGGCCTATATCTTGCTTCAATAGCCTTAAATACATCATTTGGAAATTGTGTTTATGTCAGCAATGCCACTAGCAAATGATTTAAAAAGAAATAAAGAGATTTTACAAAATGAAACAGTCAGTTCAGTCTGTTTTTCAAAGCTTAGCAGACATGCTTGGAAAATTTTTAGTCCTGTTATAACTGATGTAGCTATGTCATTTTTCTGGGTAGGTAGATGTGATTCCAAATTAAGCCCTTATCTGTAGTCACCATTTTAATTTTCTATTTACAGTTTCAGGTCAACTAGAAAATATCAACTTCCCACTTTAAAAAAAGTAAATGTGATTTAAAGGACAGTAAAAAAAAGTGAAGCTTTGTAAATACTAAAACAGGTGTTAGTGACTTCTATAACGCCTGCCTGTGATATTGAGCATCATCTGCCTTTGTTGTTTCTCTAGCCCTTCAAATCAGTTGCATTCTCTTCCAACCTTTGATTATAAATTTATCTCGTGGCTAAGGGTTTTTTTGAACATGTGAGGATTAATGCTTGCATTCTCTAATCAACATATTACTTCATCTGTTCTGTTAATCATGACAGACTGCAGTCGGCCTCTTTGATAGTGCAGTTCAGACCCATCTTCTTCTGTTCAGTGACAAGACTTCCCCACTGCATTCTGAGAGGATTAACAAGTACCGTGAAGCAGCAGTAGCCTTTCAAGGCAAGGTAAGTCTGAAGTATTCCTTGTCAATATCACAAAAGATTTTTTTGAAGTGCTAGTTCTGTTTACATCATATTTCATATACTAAAATACAAATGGGGGAAGGAGGAGGATTAAATATGAGTGTGATACTGCACAAAACCCCACAACTTCCCTGCTCAAATTAAGAATGAAACAGCAAACTTTAATTTTATATATAATAAATACATGGAGTTGGAAGGACCCAACTCCGTGCACATTTCTGATTAGAAAAATCACCTAAGATTTTTTAATCTTTTCTTTCCCTCTATAATTTCATATTATTAATTCAAATTATAAGCTTCATTGTATTTTGTGTGTGTGTGTGTGTGTGTGTGTGACTTAAAACTAGATTAGCAAACAGAAACCAAATTTTTGTAAACACGGACTTGGAACATATGCTCCATTCACATACATTCCCTAGAGCAGTGTCTCTCAACCTTGGTAGCTTGAAGATGGGTGGACTTCAACTCCCAGAATCGCTGCTGGCTGGGGGATTCTGGGAGTTGAAGTCCACCCATCTTCAAGCTACCAAGGTTGAGAGACACTGCCCTAGAGGAAAGCTGATGAAATGAAAAAGGCTCAATATTCAGCTGTTCCATTCCACCACCCATTTACTGGCACCATGCTACAATGATAATTATTTTGTCAGCAGAAAGAAAAGTTAATTGGGTCATTTTTGTTTAATATTGGTAGTTAAGTGCGGCTGTAAAAATATTGCATATTTTATAGCACATTCAGGGTATATTTTGCAGTTTCTATTTCTTTAACTTTTCTATTATATAGCATCTGGGGCACCCTTTAATTGCAGAAAAGAATTTGGAGAAGTCAGTAGAACTAGTGCTCCACCTGCCTTTTTCTAGGGCCTTTGAAAATTCCAGCTACCTTTAGAATTTCTTCCAAGAATGATGGCCTGAATCTTGTCCATGAATCTTGCCAAATGAATAGGGCACTGAGGACACTAAATCAGATTTTCTGGATTTATGAGGATGAAATGTTTGTTATTTCTGTTTAAATTATTTTCCTAAATACTACTTGGCCCTTGGAAAATATACTGGTGATTCCATAATCATTTAATATAGAAGCATTCTCTCGTTATTAGCACTGTCTTCCATGGTCAGTTTGGTTTGGGATGCGGGAGGCATCACTTTGCTTGAGTATTGCCAGGGTCCAAAATGGTTACAGTTATAATATAGTCTTCATGCTGTTGAAAGAGTAGTAAAGCTGTATTTAAATAGAATGAACAGGGAAGTTAAGAGGCCTATGTGGCACAAAACAGTAGTTTAAACCAAACATAGAATGATTTCTGCATACTATGTTTTGCTGCTTTGGTGATCAATGACAGGTCACAACAGGTTTTCTGCTGCTTCTGTCAACACGGGGATTCATGTGAGTTTATGTTCTACTGATTTATTACTTTAGGGGTAGTTCCATTTTGCCTCTTCCAATGGCTAATTTTGAGTGCTACAGTATACCTCTTTGTTTCTAGCACCACCATTCCCTTGCAGAATCAATCAAGGACAATATTTGTTCATTATTGATCACTCCAACTTCATCCTGTATCCTTCCTTCACAACTGTAAGCCTAATTGACAAGTCACTTGCGTTCTTTTCTCCACAACTGTGATCTGGTATTTGGTCTATTTCTGATATTGAGTTCAATTCTCAATATACACCATGTTCAGAAATTGCCAATTGGCAGATCATAGGCATGGAACACCTCTGTACCTGCAGACAAGTTGTTCGGCAACTTGGTAGTGTGCTAATCCTACCATTACTACCACTCATCAACACTTATCTGTCTCTTCCTTACTACATGGTAAGGAGAGCCTTTGGTGGTTGCTTTTCCTTAGGCAAGTAACAAAGCCAAGAAAAGATACCAATCACTTTCCTTAACATGTCCAGCAGTAAATACTTTTAGGTTATGCCATTTGCCAGTCTGATCTTTGTGGCAGAATAGAATTTGACATCAAGAGCAGGAACAGTAGACCAGTTGAATCAAGAACTGGAGGGAAACAATCCTCCAAATGAAAATGCAAGTGACTTTCCAGAATTTGCAAAATCTTTTCTTGAAGTCCAATTCATTAAATGTGAGCCCATATACATTTTTGGATTAGTTTGCATAACATAGCAAAAATTCATATTTTGGTGCATAGAGGAATGTAGAACTTATTTTTTAAAAAAGGAATATTGATAAGATAATATTATTAATACAAATATTTTTCTCATGCTGAAATCTGGCTTTTTTCATTAGTGTAATTTAATCATAATACTCTTTATGATTACTTATAAATAAAATTAATGAATAAACTTGCAACAGGTTTACACTTCTTTGGATAAATTTATAAGCCTTAGAGATTGGATTTACAAAGATAACTCTGGTGAAACCTTATCATTCTTTAATTCCTCATCATTATAAATATGTGTTATATTTAGTTGCTCCATGAACTTTTTAAAATTATGTTTTTGTTCTTTCTTTGAAGGCTCTATTTATCCTGGTGGACATCAGCATCGAGGGTAATGATCGGGTTCTGTCTTATTTCCATTTAAAGAAGTCTCAGCTACCTGCTCTGGCTGCCTACTACACTGCAGATGAGGAGCAGGATGTGCTGCTTCTGGATGAAGTCTCTGTGGAGAGAATAACTGATTTTTGTAATGCCTTCTTGGAGAGAAAGGAAGAAGTGAGTATGAAGTGAGAGTGAGTTTTTGCACACATGATTCCTTAACTAGTCAACAGCTTGCTGTTTCCTTGACATCATCCTGGAAATTTGGTGCTAGCTTTTCTCTCCCTGTCAACATCATTTCCAAGTTTATGCCTGAAAAAAACTGTAGGGTTTCAAAACATTTCTCCCTAATCCCCTGTTGTCCAACCTAGTGTTCTCTAAGTGTATTTGGAGTTCATGCTTTTCCTCAGAAAGATGTTAACATGAAAATGGTATCTCGTTTAGCTAATGTCTTACCAAAGAACTGCTTTCTCCTTTTGAAAAGCTGTGCAATTTCATAACATTTAGAAATGTTCTATTAGTTATTAATCTTTAAACCCGAAACTCTAGAATTGGAATAGGTAATACAAATTGGACTAGTTTGAATGATTACATTCAGTGTCTTATGTTTTCTCCTTTGCACAATTTGTTTTTCCAACCTCTGGAAATTCTGGTTTATGTTTATTTATGTGTTTCTAGGGATTAGAGAAAGGAAGCTTTAGACTCATGGAAAAATAGAGAACTGTGGTAAACTTTGTGTGTACAGATACTTCAGACCTTGGGCAAGGTTTGGGAATTAATAGGCATAAAATTGATTCACTTCTTTGACAGAAGCAATCTTAAGAATTAATTATAAACCTTAGTGATGTTGTTAAAAAGGAAGACCCATTCTTGTAATGTAAATACCAATAATCAGAAATGGCATACAATGGGTTGTCAAAAGCCCTGATGCTCCCTGTTCCCCAAATTACCAGGTTGCCTACCAGTGTCTGCCACCAAGGAACTGTGTTCTATTCGAGGAAAAATACATATATTGCACATTTCTATTACAGTGTTTCTATTATAAACAACAGGAACCCTTAGAGACCCATCTGCTTTAAAGAAAGTCTTTACCTTAAAGACTTTTGTAAAATACTTGGTCTTTGAGCAATAACTAGCTTGTTATTTTCAAACCTGCTTTTGCATCCTGACAGTTGATTCATGAGTACTAGTAGTTCAGCACATCAGATGCCATGTGTCATTTGAATGCTGTCATTGCACAGATTCTTAGGCTATTAGCCAAAAAGGGCAACAATCTGCTAATTAAACCCCTTAGGACCTTTCTCCATTATTAAACACAACTGCTGCTCTCCATGAATTTTTCAGTTGTCAGAAAACAATATTAGTATGCAATATACAGTTCCTATTGCCACACTCTGTTCCATCTGTGTTTGCCACCATTGCCAATGATGTTATCCTAATTTTTTGCGTAACACTTTTGGTATGCAAAGTAACTAGTTTAATCCTCTGGCTGTGTCTTCCTCCATCCTCATTTTATACCAGCTATCAAGAAAAACACCTGCTAATGAGAAGAAATGGGGAGGGTCTGATTTCAAGGCTCTGTCTTCCTGAGCCTGCTTTGACTGTCACTGTTTAATTCTTTGTGTTTTTTTGAGATTGCACATGCCAGTATATATAACTCTTTAAGTTACAGAATGGCAGCTGGACAAGCTCATATCCACTTTTCTTCAGCTGAATACCTTCTCCTTGAATAAATGGCAAAATATAGCAGATTTTATTTATCTGCCATCTGTTGTTGGATGGTATGGAAATAAGGGTGGGTGGGGGGGAATTACTTTAATATCTGAACACTTAGAGATGAGAACAATATCATGAGGACAATGGAAGAAATTGCTTTTTATCAAGGAGTACATAACTGAGAGATTATGATATGGTAATTGGGTACTAGCAGGGTTAGGGTTAGGGTTAGGGCACAGTGTGGCTGGGGGTGGGTGGGGGGGAGAGAGGGAATGGCTCTGTGTAAGCAGCAGGTGTGTATGCTCAACTCCATTTCAGGTGCGCAGCTCCACTTACACAACCCAGTTCCAAATGGGCTGCTGCCTACCATGCCCCGGGTGCTGGGGACCCCCATTTTAAAGTATTAAAACTGAGTTTCAATATCCCATTTATGTATTACTCAAGAAATGAGGAAAATGCTTTGTTTCTGAAGGAGGCCATTGGTCCAGCTAATGAAGGATAGTGCATAAAGTTCTACAAGTTTTTAGAGATGAGACTTTCCCAATCCTACCTGGTGATAATAGAAACTGAATCTAGGGCTTTTGAAATACGTAACATCTGTTTTGCCATTAAGCTACAAAAAGTGATCAGAAATTCATTTTTATGGTAAGGTAGTTTTATTTTTAGGGTTACACGTTTTTGATTTATGCAAGTGCACTGAGCTAAAATTGAAAAATAAATTGGAGGCTGAAGGGCTTAAGCTTAACTCTTTTTGTCAAGCTACATATATTTTCCTTCATGATATGATGTGTTTCTCTTTATTCTGCTTTGTTTCAGAAAAAAACGTCTAAACCAGAGGACAATCTTTTCAAAGAGGAACTCTGAATTTTTTTCAGCTCCATAACAGAAATATGACAACTGCTATTACTGTAATCAACAGCAACCTAGAAAAATGTCTTCTCTCTATGAGGTTGTCATTTAAATCAGATTATGATTCTGTTCTGGAATCAATTTCCATACAAGTGTTGACTCATTGTCAAACCCTGTGTTCGTTCATTTTAATTTTGGAGACATTACATACTTTTTGCATTATACTCTGAATAAATTATATTATATGGCTGAATAAATAAAGTTGTGAGTTTGTATATTAAACAAAAGACCTATTCAAGGAATACATACTATATTGGAGAAATGTTCATATGGAATGGTAGAAACAGACCATAGCTGTTTATGCAGTATTGAATATAGCTTGAACAAGGATTTCTGCATAGCTTGTATCTCAATTTTATTTGCCTCTGATAAGGATTTTTTTCAGATTTTGCTTTATGTCATAAACATCTCTGGACTGTGGTAGCAACAGAATCAATTAATATGCCTATATGACAGGAAATTGTCCTTCTCACAAATTGTTTAAAATGTCCCAAAATTATTGAGGAATAGATGTAGGTTCATCTGCTTCCTTTTTAAGAAAGTGGAGAATCCATAAAAGTTTTTTATGGAAACCTTTCATGATGAGGAATCTTTAAAGCCTTTCTTCTAAGTTAACATGAAATAAATGAATCAAAGAAAGACATTTTAACCAAATGAATATGACGTACAAAAGATAAAGAATGTGGGGATGAGAAATACGAAAAAAGGCAAACAAACACAAACAGACAAAGAAGGCCATTGAGAACCTTTTCATTATCAGAATGAATTGAAGTTGAAACAAAGTTGAAGATATAATAAAAAATATTAAATAGAAAAATAAAAAATAGGTAACAGGTTTTTGTTCTTTCTTATCCATCATGAAGGGAGGTGTTGTTTATTTTCATACATTGCTCTTAGAACAAAGGAAATCGGAGTCCCATAAAAGCACCTTCTTTTAAAATGTTTTGTTGTTAAGGGAAAGCCCTTTGCCAGAAAAGTTTGTCACGGGCACATTAAGTAGCCAGTTCTGTTCCTTTACATTGATTCATTCCATTGAAGCCGTGCCAAGGTGCTTCCCTCATGAATGGGTAGCCCTTTCTAGCCCGAATGTTTGCTATTGCCATCAAACAGTCACCACACTGTCTCTTTGAAAAGAGTTCAGCTTTAAGAGAACTGGTCAGAACGGCCAAATGCAGAAATCACAAAAGAGCTCCTGTGTGAGATTGGTTCAAAGAGCAGAGCTAAAAAATAAAAAACAGGTTTTTTTCTTTATCTTCTTCAAGTCACCATCTTTGAAGCTTGAAGTTTCAGCCCTGTCAAGCTTGAAGCTGTCAAACTCACATCATCATGGCATCATCATGTGATGTATTGTAATTCCCCCCTCCCTTAAAATCAATGTATGATAATAATCCAAGTAAGGAAAATGGTTCTTTAGGAAATCTCTGTCTTACCATATGAAGTTCTAGGTTGAAAAAGAGAAAACAAGGGATCATAAAAGTAATCTTTTATGCATTTGGTGTCTCATTTTTATCTCTTGTTAATTTTTTTCATCCCAAAACTTCACTTTTCTACTCTTAGTTGAACTATTCATGCTATTTTTCCAGAGCTGCATGAATCAAAACGGTACGGTTGAGAACTGGATTGTTCAATCCTTAGAACTGCCAAAGTAAATCTCTTGTAATATCCTGAGCATCCAAAACAGTCAGCAATATACATAGGTACACATATCAGTTGCATGCACTGTCACACACACCACGTGCAAATCTGGTCCACAAATGAATAAATAAAATATAGAAAATATCTCCATCTTTTAACCAATGGGTATTATTTGATTCTACTGTAATAACTGACTAATAAGCACCCCGATTGATTGGGAGATTGATCAGGATCTATTAGTAGAACTTTGAGTAACAAAACAGTAAAGATTTCCAAGGCTCAGTTTTTGAAGAATAATAAAATTATCCTTCTCCTCTTGGGGAAGCAATAGAAATTTTGATCTGCCAGGATTTCCCCCCTGCTTTTTGCATGGAACTAGTGTTTGAAATATTCCACAGTCAGAATATTTTGATTCCAATAGTACAATTTTCACATCAGTTTCAAGTTTATTTAAAAAGTAGCGAGTCAACTTTCAAAAGAACTACAGAGACAGATGGAGGGTTCATACAGAGAGCTATATTGTGTATATTGGTGTTGGATTGGCTGTTCTGCTTAAATTGATCACTTTTCCTAATGCCTTTCAATGTGACTTAATTAAAACCAATTTAATATTAGGGTTGCTATGATGCCTGCTATTACAAGTTAGGCTTTCACATGCAACTGAAGTGATCATGTTCCTGCAGAATAGCATTTTGCAGAGAAATGATGCTCCTTCTTTTCCCTACAAATTATCATTCAATTAGAGGAAATTTGCTTTAGAAATTCTATCAAAGGAGAAATTTTTATGGTGGATTGTGATTTTCTTCTACATCAGGGCTGTCAAACTCGTGTCATCATGGCATCGTCATGTGATGTATTGTAACTCCCCCCCTTTGCTAAACCTGATGTGGGTGTGGCGAGCGCATGATACATCTGGCCCACAGGCTGTGGGTTTGACAGCCCTGTTCTACATTATTTGTTATCAGGTAGTTGAAGGCTGTGTTTGAATGGCCTGACTTTTATTGTATAATCCTTTCTTCATGTCCATTAAATCCCATGAAAGAGATTAAGAAGAAATTCATTTAATTAGATTCCTTCAGCAGTGGTGCTATAGGGAAGCCTACTCTTAAGAAACTATTAAATTTTTCCTTTCCCTGGAGAAATTTCAAACCCAGTTCAACCACAATCACCTGAAAAAAAAAAGGGCCATATGTGTATGCAAAATTAATCCAACAGTGTGGTGAACTCTTTCACTAATATAATGGTATCTTCCACATTGAAGCTAAAATTGTTTCCTTGGTTTGAGCACTAGGTGTTGAAAGAATCTTGAATATTACAGAGTTGCCTGAAATACTTGCAATATTTGTAAATAGGGAAATGGCTTGGCCAAAAGTACCGTGTAAGGACAGAGAAGAGCTACATCCTAACAAAGGAAGAGGTAGAACAGCTTCACCGATTAGCCTCTCACGTGTAATAATGAAAATAACTTTCATGTTTTTAGACATGCATACTAGAGGAAAAATAAAACAGAATGTAATAGGGTCTTGTAGCTATGCTTATGTCCTTGAAAGAAGAATTATACACAGTACTGTTTTGTACGTCTACACAGATAATTATAGAGACAACTTTTTAAAGAAGCTTGTTGTGTACCTGGTAAATTTAATCCCCCTTCTTTTTTTTCTAGATGAACACATCTCAAACAGTAAACCCCTGAACCACAGTCTGTCTAAGAAGGACCCAATCCTCCCACAGTTATCCATACCCAACTAATACTAAAACATAGAAACCTATAATACGATGTCCTCAGATGTCCTTCAACTACTGGAATGGTTATGAGAGTTCAGCTAGAAAATAGTAACTTCCTTAAAAATTTCAAAACTGCATTTTTGAGATATGGAATCAACACGTCTAGGCACTTGGTCTGTGCATCCTTCAAAAATCAGATAAGAGATGAAGATCTTGTGTAAGCATAACATCTCTCTGTTATTTGTCAAAGGAACCTAACCTTTTTTCAGGCTTCTGGATGCGACTGAAAAAAGAGAAATGGTCTGTTTTAAGAAATTTAGTTATTAAAATTTCCATGCCTAGAAAAAAATTGTAAGAGCTGTACAGTGCATACCTGATTTAACTCGCATTATTTTTTAATTTGTCTAATTTTTGGTACAATCAACAGGAACAATTTACTTATGACTTGCAGGAGATCCAAAATCTAGCTCTCAAATATCTAAACACAAGGACTACTGGATCTGGATTTTGAAACGAACCAAACACCAAGATGGCAGCAAAGGATTATAATTTTCTATTCAGTTTAGTTTTCATCTCATTCAAGGAAAGCTCCAACAAGAACCCCTGAAAGCTGGAAATAGAAACTTATGCCTGATGAAATGTGTTTGCATCTAATTTTGCAGGTATAAGTCAATCTTTACTAATGTTCCTAGTGTTTCTTAGAAAACTAGAATATGATCCCTGTAATTTCATTTAGATAATTTTACTTACATTTAATAACAGACTGGTTCTTTGCTTTTCCAGTGTTCAAGACTAGCCACCATTTACAATTCTGAAATATATTAGGCTATAAATCCCTATAAATATGGTTCTTATGATGTGAGATTTCTAAACAGAATTATAGAATTAGAATCAAACCTGAGTCACTTTTCCCCTTAACTATTTGCCCTGAAACTGTTAACAACCTCTTAAGAAATGGAAGTCAAAATGGAAGTTGCTGTCTCCTCAATAGGAAAAATGTTGGCTGAAATATACATTCTAGATTTCATGATTATAATAAGAACAGAATGCTAATGTCCAGAGGGAAAGCATGCTGGATTATTTCTGGCCATATCTTGGATATTGAAAATCTTTACATTTGCAGATTTATACATTATACAGTAGTGACCAAAATTGTGGAAACCTTTTGGGAAAAGTGTATTTTTGCGGTTTGATGGCTAATAACACCACTTTTTTTTTTGGAGTTTCAAGATAATCAAATTCTACTGCTGGAATGGCCTGAGAATAGCCCAGACCTTAACCCAATTGAAAATCTATGGAGCTCCCTAAAGAAAATTGTTAGTCAGAGGTGACCCAGCAATAAAACCCAGTTAATAGAAGCAATCATTCAATCTTGGTTTCACATTATAACAGCTGCAGAACTTGGTTCACTGCATGGGAAGACATTGTAAGGCTGTAATTCATGCTAAAGGTTAACTAAGTATTAATTGATGTGATAATTTTTGTATATCTTGTTTTTTCTACGTGTTTTACTTTTCTTTTTTATACTTTGCTATTCTAATAGCAAATCCTTCATAAAAGTTATTGCATTACATTCTTGATTAAATTATCTTTCCTTTAATATATAATTTTATGGTACTACTCCAAAAAAAAGTAGTGTTATTAGTTAGTTTTAGAAAATACACTTTTCCCAAAAGGTTTCTACAATGTTGGCCATTACTTTAGTTGCCGTTGAAAACTATTCTAAAATGTCCCATGTTCTAGCGGTTCTCAGTTGATGAGTAATAAAAAGGACATTGAATAATTGAATCATTGTTTATGATTATTTTCTTATATCAAAAAAGTGATTGATTGATTGATTCACTGATAATTCTGGAAACTGTGCTAAAACAAAAGGTATTATATTCTACTACTCTATTAACTCAAGGATGCATGAACATTAACTAAATTACTTGAAAATGAATTGTGAGCAAGGGATAATTGCTTGAATATAAAAATGAAACAACATAAATATAAAGCATAAAAGATGCAATACTGACATGTTCTTGAAGACATTCAGTGACATCCAGAATCTCACAGAGATACAGGAAGAAACATTTCCTAAGTGTCATTATGCTGCCATACAACAGATCCTTATTCTGCACCAGCAAGTAAAAATAAAACCTCAGCTACATAGCAATTATTTTTTAAGGGAAAAAATGACATAGACTCAAGAGAGAGTTTCCTAATGCATTAGCTTGTGCATGGGGTCACTTTGGTTAAATGCCAAAGCCTCATCATCCCACACTTCTCCTTTTTGAAGACATTTTGTGACAGGAGGAACACACCGTGAGACACAACATTTGTTTATTTGCTTGTATGGAATAAGGCATAAACCACTACTATATTTTTACCAAGAAAACCACCTGGATAGAAAACATAAAATAGCTGGCAATATAGTGCCACATGAGGATTCTTCAGATCAGATGGCATTCAAAATCCTGCTGAGGAAGAGCTGAGAATATTTTGGAGTACTAATTAAATTAAAATCTTTTGGATGTCATGTTGATTATGTTCCATTAACCCTGCACCAGTTAACAGTGGTGTTCCCCAAGGCAGCGTTCTAGGACCAACACTCTTCTGCTTTATATTAATGACTTTTGTGATCATATTACAAGCAGCTGCATCCTCTTTGCCGATGATGTAAAACTATTTAACACCATAGACAATTCTACAACCTTACATGTATCTGAATGGTCAAACAATTGGCAACTCCAAATCTCTGCTAACAAATGCTCAATCCTGCACATTGGTAATAAAAGTCAGAACAAGCTGGGTGGAAATAATCTAAAAGATGACCCACACTCTGTCAAGGACCTAGGAGTACTCATTTCAAAAGGTCTAAGCCCCAGAGTTCACTGTAACAACATTGCTAAAAAGGCATTAAGAGTTATCAACCTTATTTTACGAAGTTTTCTCTCTGGTAACACTATACTTCTAACTAGGGCATACAAAACCTTTGCCAGACCTATCCTTGCTCACCTGCTTGGGACCCACACTGTATTTCGGACATTAATACATTAGAGAAAGTCCAGAGGTATTTTACAAGAAGAGTACTAAACTCCTCTGCTCACAATAAAATTCCTTATACCACCAGGCTTGAAATTTTAGGCCTGGATAACCTTGAACTATGCTGTCTACATTCTGACCTAAGCTTAATACACAAGATTATCTACCTTAACATCCTACCTGTTAATGACTTCTTTAACTTCAACCACAATAACACAAGGGCTATCAATAGATTCAAACTAAATGTAATTTGCTGTAAACTTGATTGCAGAAAATACGACTTCAGCAATAGAGTAGTAAATGTCTGGAACACTCTACCTGATCCTGTTGTTAGTTTCTCTAACCCCCATACCTTTTACCTTAAACTGTCTACAATGGACCTTACATGGTTCTTAAGAGGTCCTTCAGGGAGTGTGCATAAGTGCACCAGCGTGCCTACCATCCCTGTCCTACTGTCCCAATTTATATGTAATCATTTTATGTGTTTATGGCTATGTTTTGCCTATTTATATCCATTTATTTGTGTCATTTTTTTCATGTGTCCATGTCTATGTCTATACTGATACTTGTTTCCTTGTACTTGTTGACAAACAAATAAAAATAAATAAATAAATAAAGAGGAAAAATATAAAGTTGCAAAGACAAACTCCATGGGAATATGGAATATAAGATGTAGGAAAATCCAACACAATGAAAGATGAAGTAAAATGACTACAAATTGACATCTCAGTGAATTGGGACCACTGATGCAGATGGAGGTGGATGAGTTTTATGACCAGGTTCAATCTAAAATTGGCATAAAACGTTGGACTATGTAGTGTAGGAAACCAAAATGAAGCAGGAGAATGACTTATCAATTTCAGCCATTCTAGTGTTGCGCTCATTGCTAACACTGTCTTCAAACAACCAAAATGGTGATTGTACTGGGTAGATAAATATCTAATTGACTACATTATTGCTAAAACAAGATAGAGAACTCAGTTATAACATCAAAGACATGACCAGATGCTGACTATGGAACAGGTCATGAACTGCTTATATACAAGTTCCAAGTTAAGCTAAAGCAGAAGAAGGCAACCAGTTTCCACAATATGATCTTGAATATATGCCTACCCTTTCAAGGAGAACATCATGGATCACTTTGATGTTCTTAACCTCATTAATAGAGAATGAGAGAAATGGTGGGTTGAATTTAAAGATGCTATCAAGCATGAAGGTGAAAAGAAAATACTAAAAATGAAAAATAGAAGAAATCAAACTGATGTCTGAACAAACCATAGTAATTGTTGAGAAGGGAATAGAAACCAAAGCTGAGAAAGACAAAAATCTTAAGAAGAAACTTTGTTGGAATGCTCCAACACTGGAAGTTTTTAAGAAGATGTTAGATAAACATTTGTCTGAAGTGGTGTAGGGTTTCCTGCCTAAGCAGGGAGTTGGTCTAGAAGACCTCCAAGGTCCCTTCCAACTGTGTTATTCTATATTATTCTATACTTAACAATGGGTTTCTGAGACCAGTTAGAAGAAACAAGTAGAAGTATTACAATAACATATGTAAAGACATAGAAGATATAATAGAAAAACAAAGAAAGCCTTCCAAAGCTATCAGAACTCAGAAGAAGTTTCCAACCTTGAATTGGCATACTGAAGGATATCAATAGACAAATATTAACCAATTTCATCAGGATAAAGCTGTAAGGGATCTTGGAGGCCTTCTAGTCTACCCCCCTGTTCAAGCAGGAGATCCTATACCATTTCAGACAAGTGACCGTCCAGTCTTTTCTTAAAAACCTTCAGTAATGAAGCACCCACAACGTCTGAAGGCAAGCTATTCCACTGGTTAATTGTCCTCACTGTTAGGAAGTTTATCCTTAATTCCAGGTTGCTTCTCTCTTTGATTAATTTCCATCCATTATTTCTTGTTCTGCTCTCTGGTGCTTTGGAAAAGGAGTGTACTGCAATACGTCAACATTTGATATAGTTCCAAAAATATTCCCTACTTACAAGAACCTCTAGTACTAGAGGGTGAAGTTAGATCAATTCTCTAGTCATTACCAAATATGAAGGCTATAGGAACTGATGGACTATCCACAGAAGTATGGCAAGCAACAAAGCCAAGAGGCAGTAAAGATTTTAATCAAGCTATGGCAGCAAATCTGAGAAATGACACAATAGCCAACAGACAGGAAGAAGTCAAATTCCAATATAAGAAAAGGAGATTTAACAGAGTATGCAAACTGTCACTTGGTAATCTTATTTTTACAAGCTAATATACTAATTCTTAGGATCATGCAATACAGATTAGAGCTCTAGACAGAAAAGGGGATGTCAGAAGTTCAAACTGGCTTTAAAAAAAGGCAGAGCAACAGAAGATATTATTGCTGATGCATGCGGGATAGTTGGGAAAGCCAAAGAATATAAAAAGGAACTCAGTAGAAAACAGAAAAGTGTTTGATTGTGTTGATTATATCAAGCTGTGAAAAGTGCTTAGGAAAATGGGAATCCTAGAAGATCACATTGCCTTCATGGGAAACTTAATCTACAGGTCAAGAAGTCACAGTATGAACAGAATATGGCTGTAGACTGAAAAAGGAATGAAACAAGGCTGCATACTCTCCTCTTATTTACTCAGCCCATATAGTGAATTAATTAATGAAGGAAAGCTGGATTGAAAGAAGAGGAATGTGGTTTAAAATTAACAGAAGAAACATCAATAATTTACATTATGCCGATAACACTACACCGGTAGTGTTAAAATTCAAAGGATCTGTAAATTCTAGAAATAAGTCAAGGAGCCCAGTAAAGAAACAGGACTAAAATTAATGCAAAGAAGACCAAACTAATGATAATAGGCACAACAACCAGACTTAG
This sequence comes from Masticophis lateralis, assembly GCA_030761175.1. Lineage (NCBI taxonomy): Eukaryota > Metazoa > Chordata > Lepidosauria > Squamata > Colubridae > Masticophis > Masticophis lateralis. The sequence continues at coordinate 35,042,787 of JAUDYJ010000006.1, read as the reverse complement.
AAGTGATAAGAAAGATATTGAAGTGATAGATAGCTTCTGCCTTTTAGGATCAACCACCAGCCAGTTTGGTGTAGTGGTTACGACATTAGGCTAGGAACCAGTAAACTGTGAATTCTACTTTAGGTGTAAAACAGCCTTGTAATCTTTGGCCAGTCATTCCCTCACAGCCTAAGGAAGGAGTCATGGGCAATTCACTCCCAAAAATGTTGTCATGAAAATTACAGGGACTAATCCAAGGAATAATCAGGAGTCAACACTGACTTGCAGGTCAGTAATGGAACAAGCAGTCAAGAAATAAGCCACAGACTAGAATGTGGTAGAGTTCATAAAGTTCTTGAAAAAGATATTCAGGGGCCATATTCATATGTTTCTATACATATGAAAAACAGACAGTTATATTCTTTGTGATATAGTAGAAGCAAAAGTGGGACTTTAAAGAAGCAGGTTACAATACAGATTGAAAGTTTTGGACTTTGATGCAGAAAATTCCTGAGAATACCATCAACAGCCAAGAAAAAGAAACAAACAGATCATAAAACAGAGTAATACAGAATTTTCACTTGAGGCCCAAATGACCAGGTTCAAATGATCCTACTTCAGACATTATGCAAATACCTAGAGAAGAAGAAGATAACCATCACTTTTGGAAAACCTGAAGGATCAGGTTAGGGACAAATTGTCATGGAGAAAATCTGTTTTTGAGTGGACACCAACTTGATGGCATATAATCCATAAAGGCATATCTTCCTTTAAAAGCAAAAACAACTTAAAATAACAAAAAGAAAACAGGACTAACATTTCTGGCAAATATATAAGCGTGCATGTCAAAGATATACACAATTCTGGCCTTCCAAGAAACCATATAGAAATCTGCCATCATAATCTTCCCTAAATCATGTCATAATAGAGTATGAAGGAGCCATTCAGAGTAAGTCATAAATGTCACCTCTGAATGGTACCCCAATGGTATGCACACAAACTTTATTAGATTTATTAAAACAACCCTCCAATATGTTTTCTTGAACCTAACTTGGGAGGAAACAATCTCCTAATGAAAGCACTGAAAAATATCAGTCGATATTAGTCATATGTCCTGGAAGCTCAATATTCTGAAAACTTATCCTGTTCTAAAAAATGTGGGCGTATGCTGTTTAATATAAACTGTATTTAATCTTTTCCCTCCCCTGCTTTAATAAATCAGAACATCCAAAACCCCAAACTGAGAAAAAGAGAGCTTCTATTTCTAGTGGTAAAAGTCAAATCTCAACCCATGCTCCCCCCCCCCTTAAATGCATTAATGCCGTGTCAGAGAATTTACTGTGACTGAAAAACAAATTTAGAGTCCAGACCATGTAATGTTATTACGCCTTAAGACTTGCGTGCTGTGAATGTTTGGGGGGATTAACATTTCAAGATAAAGATTCCAATCTGTCATACATCTTAACAAAATCCATAAAGTGATACTGGTTGCCTTTAAGATTGGCAGATTAAACTCCAATTGTGTTTTAGGAGCTTGACTCATGTAGTCTTTATTATTTATTTATTTATTTACATTTATTGAAAATAAAAAAGAATTGAAGGAAGGAAGGAAACTAAAGTTATGAAAAATAATGACTATTGACTTTCTCTTCAACAGATAATTGCAATTTTATAATCCTTCCTCTCTCTTAGATATTATGCATTTCACTTCAGCCCTCATTTAATCTACATCTTTTAAAAATTTTGAATTTATAAATCATCAGCACAGGAGATACATTGAAAACTTTTTGAGGGAAGTGCCTATGGTATACATTAGGGCTGCAAAAATCCAGATGTTCGTGAGACAGTAACAAAGAGAGACAGAAAACTCTCATATGCAGATTTCTGCAGCCTAGATTTGATAACTCTAGCATACATGCTTGCCATTTTATATTGATATATACATCATTCATACTTATATGTAGATACTTCCAAACGCATACCCGTTTAGTATACAAAATGAATTTCCAAACCAATGTTTAAAAGATCATACAAATTGTTAGCATTTGTAGACAAGCGTAGAAAAGATCAGGTGGCTGTGGACTTCATGATGCCTTTTTCAGGGGAATCTCCTCCTTTAATTCTGAGTGGGACAGCACTCCCTCAGACTGGACTGGTATGCTATTTAGGGGTTTTCTTGAATTTTTGGCTGCTGCTGGAGGGAAGAGTTTTGCACAGATCCACCTTAAGCACCAATTGTACTTGTACCCAGATAAAGAGTCCTGTCCACAATCATTTATTTCCATTTGAACCACCATAATGTTCTTTACATGAGTCCTGCCAGATGACATTATTTTGTAGAAGGGATCCAAATTGCCCATCTGCCTTCACAGTTGGAGTGCAGCCCAGTGGTGGGTTTCAAAATTTTTTACTATTGGTTCTGTGGGTGTGGCTTGGTGGGCATGGCTTGGTGGGCGTGGCAGGGGAAGGATACTGTAAAATCTCCATTCCCACCCCACTCCAGAGAAGGTTACTGCAAAATCCCCTTTTCCTCCCAATCAGCTGGGACTTGGGAGGCAGAGAGTAGATGGGGGCAGGGCCAGTCGGAATTTTTACTACCGGTTCTCTGAATTACTCAAAATTTCTGCTATTGGTTCTCCAGAACTTGTCAGAACCTGCTAAAACCCAATTCTGGTGTAGCCCAATAGAAAATCATTCCCCCTTATGTTCAAATGGGTCTGATCCTATTGGCCGTCCTTAAAACCATATCTCCCCATGTCTGTACAGAGCTTCAGAATTTTATTTCCATCTGTAACCAGAAGGTTATAGATATGCAATCAATTTTCTCTTCCCGAACCTGTAAAAGTATTGCATCTACTTCCTCATTCATGGAGCAGCCATATATTGGTATTTGTGAATTCATTACTTTTCACTGCTCTCTCTAAATAGTACAGAAAGATTTTTGTATTGACTGTAAAGCAATACCATCAGGTTTGGGAGGGCTTCTGAATGCAGCTTTCTTGCTGCTGCCATATCATATTTGTTGCTATTTAGGAAGGATTCTCCAGGAAGGTTTCATATACTGTATTGCCCCACTGCTGTTCCATCCACAGGTATTTGTTTACATGTTATAATTATTTATTTTCCTTCTCCATCAACAGCCTCTCAGAAGGGTTTTCTTTTCTTCCCTTTTGCAAGCAAATGAAGTAGCTCCATATGAATACATGGATTAGCAGTTAAAAGGGAGAGGAAAAACCAAATTGTTTTATTTTCGTGGAGGGGGAATTAACAGACTTTTGCTAGTTTTGTACCTCTAAAAGTTCAAATGCCCAGTGGGCAGAATCTGCAGATTAGAAGAAAGGGGGCTTCCCTACTGAGCAGTTTGAAAGTAGCAAGAACAAAGACTTGTTAGATGACATGTTCTATAAGCTATAAATGTCAACTTAGATCTGCAAAGGAAAGTATTCCTCTTATATTTAATATGCAGTGCAAAGGATAGAAAAAACAGGTGGACTGAAGTTGGTCTATCTGTTGCTCTCTGTCCCCATTCTGCCATAAATTCTCACAGAAACCAGCTGGTTCATATTATCAACTTGATTTATAGTTTTGCTTTAGCCTATAGTTTAAAACTACCTCGGTTTAAAATATCCAACACATTATTTCTTCACTAAATCAGTTACAAATACAGAATGCAACACTCATGACTATAAACGTATTTGGGGAGCTCATATTTTCTTAAGCATTTGAAAACGCAAAAATGGAAAAATTTGAAACAGGCAAATCTAATCCAATTTTACATTTTAATCCCACTGTGTGCTTTTCAAAATAAGCACATATTTATGCATAATACAACATGAAGTATATGCTCTGCCTAACTGAACCCTGCTGAGAATGAGCAATGTTGATGCCAGACTTGGAGGAAGTTGCTCATAAAATTCAACCTGCCTTATTTCCGTATATATCTTTTGACTCACTTGTTTTGCTTTGCTGTCAAATAGCAGGACCACAATTTCTTGTTGTTTTCCATCTTTCCACCCCACCTTTTGGGCAAACACAGCTGGCATTGGTGATACAACGGGTCATTTTAAAGAACTGCAGCACAACCATACAAATGTATATTCCTATCTGTTAAATATTTTCTCAATATTTCTGATCTTAACTTTACAGGGAATAAAATATTCTTACATAAGGGTGCATAATATCAGACTGCAGAGATTGGGTACAGGTTCAAGAATTAATCTAAGACCACACACACACAAACACACAAAATGCTTAACCCATAGCTATTTACTCAGTGTAAACGCCTTTATGTTGGCTCTAGCAGCCCACAATAATGTGGACCACCTCAAGGATTACAATTTTGGGAAATAGTCCTGCCTGGTATCCTACAAACCTTTGTGCCAGAGAGTGCAAGTAGGCTTTCATTTTATCAATACATCCTTCCAAATTAGCCAGGCAGCCAGTAGTGAGAATGTCTATGAAGATTCTCAGTCACCTAGGTCATGGTTGTCCCAAAGGTGCTTTTTCAAAAGACAACTGGACTTTCTTTATTTTTCCTTGAAGACATTTCATTTCTCATTCAAGAAGCTTCTATTCTGACAGTCAGAACTGAAGAAGCTTCTTGGATGAGAAGTGAGCCATCTTCAAGGAAAAACAAAGGAAGTCCAGTTGCCTTTTGAAAAAAGCACCTTTGGGAGTAGTGAGAATAGTTTGAAAGCTGCAACCAGTCAATGTTTAGGAAACATTTCTATGGCTCTTTAGCCTTTGTAATACATTATGTAATGGCATGACTACACAATTTCAGCTGCTTTTTATCTCGGGCCTCATTTCTTAACTGGCAGTGGAAGGCCAGTAGATTAGAAATATTTGGATTTCTAGATTTTACAACTCTAACTGGGAGAAAGTGGTTTAATGAAAACTGACCCAATTATTGGGCTTGGAAACTGAGTAGATTTCTGGGTTGGCATAATAGCTTGAATCTAGGAATGAGACCAGACAAAACAGTTTTGTGAATATAGCTCAAAATTGTTAGTGAACTGTAGCTTTTAATGTTATTGAAGGGAGAAATTATTAAATTCTAGGAATAGATAAGTACAAGAAATTTAAATTATATTAAATTTAGTTTTTGTTTTGTCCGGGTTCATGCTTTCAAATATAGGCACCAATGCGTCACTTGATTTCTAGAACCTCAAACTATTATCAGTGAAAGACCTCATATATTTGTCCCACTTGGGCCTCTCTTTAATGAAGCATTTGCAATGTTTTCCCATGCTGGTTTGCACTTAAGTTACAACATAATATTAAAATATGACATATTGATTATCATTAGAGTGACAGCCTTATTAGGGGATGCAACTCATCACCATAAATTTTCCATTGTTCTATTGACATGTATTTTCTAACACCAAGATGTGTTATCTGTATACATAAAAAAATTAGAAGGTAAATTTAGTTGCTGCTACATTCTAGTCAAAAGAGGTGATAAAATATTTTTTTATTCACAGAACAAACTGTCCCTTTAGCACAGATATCTTTAGGAAGTTTAGAGTAATCATGAAGCCCACCTTTTGGCTTTACTATCTATACAAGTCCCTTAAATTAGTTTAAGTAAGCAAAGTTTGTTGTGTTTATACTGTATTAGAATATGCTATTAATATAAAGACTCCTTGGAATTGGGCTCCTAATGATTACATGAACACATTTTTTTTTCTTGGCAATAAATCAGAAATGGTTCACCCTTGCCTTCTTCTTGTTTTTCAATTTTCTAATCTAGTCTACAGTTCTCAGATTTCTGGATAACTTCTTATCCAAGAACTATTTTGAAGTCAGCTGCTTAGCAACTCAAAGATCAAGATAAAGTATGGAAACTTCCAGATTTCCCAGAAATCTTAATCAGATAAGTTGATTAAAAAACCCAATAACAAACAGCCAAATGATGCTGCTGAAGTCATATAGTCTACACTTATTTATAGAATATGAGAAAGGATACAGATGCTGAAAACTGGCTCGGTAAAACATTTTCAGGATGTTTGGAAACAAGTAAGCAATATTAATGCATATTTTTGAAAATATAAAATCCAACATTTATTAGTACAAATGATATTAAGTGAAGCATGAAGATTCCTTAATAAAAGAAAACAAATAATAAATAAAAATTAACACCAGCACTCAAACAGGTGGCTGATATTGCAACCGAATTGCCGTCTTATCTACTTTTAGAATAGCAAATATATTGTTCATGTAACAATATATCTTTAGTTCACATGCAATTAAATACAGAAGAGCCTTTCCAAAAGCCAGATTAAATAATCAAAGATCAAAAGCCATCAAATAGATAAATAGAGCCAGTTTGGTCTAGGGGTTAAAACACCAGGCTGGAAATCAGGAGACTTTGAGTTCTAGTCCTGCCATAGTCAAGGAAGCCAGTTACTCTCTTTAAGTTTAACCCACCTCACCTTGTTGTGAGGAAAATAGGAAGAGGAAGAAGTATTAAGTATGTTTACCTCCTTGAGTTGTTATTTATAAAAATAATAAAGGCAAGACACAATAAATCTTAAAAAACGGTACATGATAGATTTCAAAAGATCCCTATCTCTCAAAGATATTGTCTCTTTTGTAGTATTCATCTTGAAACAGTAGATCATACTTCATTGTACTGTAAATTTTACAAGAGTTTTAGCCAGGATATTATCTGGTCTATTTTAAAATCAGGACAAGAAGAGATACTTCTCAATATGTTAAAATTTTGCTCTCAAATGAAATTCCTATAATTATAGAGGCAACTGATTTTTAATTATAGCTATAAAAACAAGGTCTTTGATAACACATCAATAAGCTATAGATGTTTTGTGTAGTGTTATGTTCTTGGTGGAGTGATTTATAAGAGTTCAATACTGCCTGTGAGGCAACAACAACTCCCTGGCTGACACAGCTCCTTTTATATGAAACAGATCAGCCAAACTGTGAAGAGTGATCGATGGAGGATCCAATAACTGCGAAGATGCCTTAAGGTTGAATCAATACATCTTTTTATTTATAGATGTTTCTCTTTACAGGTTTCAGCATCAACAACAGGAGGAGCATCGTGGGGCAAGCTTAAGTACCCTGGAGGCGGGACTACAGGTAAGGAGTGCCCATGGGAAGGGGAGGGAATTGGATGTATATGGCTTAATCCTTGTAATGCCACGTTAGGTGAGGTACGCTGGGCAGGTAGGGCATTTATACCTGACACAAACAACCAATTAGGAGAGAGTATTTTCCCGCTCCAACAGAGGACCAGAAAGAGAACTTCAACTGAAAACTATACAGTATATACAATACATAACATGTAATGTTTCTCATATTTTGTTAAACTGTTTTATCTAATGCCAAATTTTAGAATATATTTGTAATTTCCTACATGGATCCTTTGGCGGTAAATACATTTATTATTATAAATAAAAATTGTATGTTCTCCTATTGATATAGTTGAAGAGTTTTAGATTGTGTGTACAAATTCTTCTCTTTTCAGATCTTGATTCCTTTTTCTGAAAAACTGTTCTAATCCAAAATAAATTTCAGGAGGCATGTACACTCAGATATACACCCTGCCCCCCTGTGCATATACGCCTTGCCCCTCGTGCATTCTTGCATGTCTCCTGCATGTGCCCAGTCCCTGCACCCCCTGCGCATATGCAGCAGAGACCCGAAAATTAGCTGGCTGGTGGGAGGTGTGCTGTGGGGTGATGGGTTGCATGCCCACAGTGAGCGCTCTGCATGCCACCTGTGGCACGTGAGCCATAGATTCATCATCATGGCCCTATAGCGTCATTTTGAGAGTAGTAGTTGAAATAGTTTATGTCCAGGATGTGAGGGGTCTGTAGATACTTTCTCATTTCCTCTTTTTGACTCGTGCAGTATACAGGTCCTGAATGGAAGGCAGGTTGGTAGCAATTGTTTTTTCTGCAGTTCTAATTATCCTCTGAAGTCTGTGTCTGTCTTGTTTTGTTGCAGAGCCAAACCAGACAGTTATAGAGGTGCAGATTACAGATTCAATAATTCCTTTGTAGAACTGTATCAGCAGCTCTTTGGGCAGTCTGAGCTTTCTGACTTGGCTCAGAAAGAACATTCTTTGTTGTGCTTTTTTGATGACGTTTTTGATTTTAGGTGTCCATTTTCAGTCTTGAGATATGATAGAACCTAGAAACTTGAAGGTCTCTATTTTTGCCCCAGGTAAGTGAATCACTGTAGTTGTTAAGTTAGTAATAGGGTTGTTAAGTGAATCTGGCTTCCCCAATGTCTTTGCTTCTCAGAAAGTTGCAGAAGATGATTACATGACTCCAAGACACTGCAGCCGTCAAACATATCAATCAGTTTCCAAGCATCTGAATTTTGATCATGTGACCATGGGAATGCTGCTGTGGTTGTAGGTGTGAAAAACAACAATAGCTCACTTTTTTAGTGCTATGGTAACTTTGAACTACACAAATGGCTGTAAGTCAAGGACTACCTATAGTTCCCCATTCCCAAGTTCAAGGAATCAAAAGGAGATAAGAATTATTTCATAAGCAGCAACCCAGAAAAGAAATAGTACAAATTCTTGTCACTCCCTGGGTTACATTTTTTCAGGAGCATCTGGCAAACAATTTTCATACCTTATTGCTGAATGAGCTAAGAAGATGGGGGGGAAAGTGAAGCCAAAATATTACTGAAATCTGTAGGAGCAGATAAAAAGCAGAGCAGAAGCTGAGAAACTTTTTTTTTCCTTCCATCCCTTCTTACTTGGCCTCAGGGTGGCATAATTTCACCCTCATTCTGCATTCATGTCAGTATTCACTGATAAATAAGATCCATGCCTTGTTTTGACATGCCTGTGATTTTTTTTCTGTCGACCATGGAATTCAAAGGTTAAGCAATTTGGAGACTTTTCTGGGACTGGAATGTATATAACCTTTCCTGTTCAAGGAATAGATTAGAAAAAAATCGGTATCATCTGGAATTCTTTTCTGAACACCATACTCACCATACTCACTACTCAATTGGTGAGGCCAATTGCATATAGAATATACTTTATGCAAAAGGACATTGATACAGGTGTGGTTCGCAAATCATGTCAAGGCAGCATGCACAAATCCTATTATATATTCAAGTCATAGGACTGCCTTTTTTCAGCTGTAATGTTACAAACCTGGTTAGAAAAGACCAATATAGTTGTCTTTTCATCTTGATAATCTCATATTTAACGTGGCTGATTAACAGAGGATCAATCTAGTCAGTGTCAATGTCGATAGCATTATGCGGTTTAGTACAGTGCTAAACTGGCTGAGGAATTTGAGGAGTTGAGTTGTCATTTTAAAGTCACCCAGGCTGAGAAACTCTGCAATAGAGATTAAGTTCATAAAAGGCTCAGCAGTGGCACAGGATATTTTGTTCTGTGAAGCAAAAATGATCTGGGAACAATTTTTAAAAATTCCTTAAATTTGATCCTTGATGTACCACACTTGTGACATTCTTGCAACAAAGAAAAAGCTGGAGCTGCCTTATGAGTTTTCCTTTTCCTTCCTACTAATTCAGATGAGACACAGAAACTCCGTGGCAGCTCAGAGTAGCAAATGGGAATGTTTCTTGGCCATATCTGAAGAGGCTGGAAAAGAATTCTGGAAATTTCTGTACATAGAGGAGAGTTGCTATAGGTCAGAGGTGGGTTTTAGCAGGTTCTGACCAGTTCTGGAGAACTGGTAGCGGAAATTTTGAGTAGTTCGGGGAACTGGTAGTAAAAATTCTGACTGGTCCTGCCCCCATCTATTCTCTGCCTCCCAAGTCCCAGCTGATCGGGAGGAAATGAGGATTTTGCAGTAAACTTCCACTGGAGCGGGGAGGGAATGGAGATTTTACAATATCCTTCCCCTGCCACGCCCACCAAGCCAAGCCCACAAAATCGGTAGTAAAAAAATTTGAAACCCACCACTGTTATAGGTGTCTTTTTCTTAAAAAGGATGCTGGCTATCTTGTAAAGAGTAGCAAGAGATGCTTTTTGTGCAGTGTCTTTTTCCTGTGGTTGAGATATAAATCGATGAGAAGCCACTTTTTTCCCAACAGCTAAAAATTTTGCAATTTTTACATTCCTTTAAATTTAATTCCCTTCATTCAGATATTCTTAAATCTACATGCTTGTTCGGGGAATGACAGATTTATCCAAGAAAGTTTGAAAAGAGGTATCTGATATCAATAATATACTGTATTGAAGAAAGTACATTGATTCTTAATCCAGATGAGACAAAATGCTCTCATTCTATTAAAGGAAAAATCAAGAATTTCCTACATATTTTAAATATCATTTTGGATGAAGGGAATATACATTTAATGAATAATAATAATAATAATAATAATAATAATAATAATAATAATAATAATAATAATTTATATGCTGTTCAACTCCTAGTGATCCTAGGTAGATTATAAATGATTAAAAATGTTTAAAACAAGAAAACCACACAAAACAAAAAAGGATCAAGGAAGACAGAGATAAAAAACTCAGATGGGAACAAAGAAAAGAAGAAATGAATGCATATATTTCTTTGGATTTTTGGCTGCTTTTGCCAGGGAGAAAGGTGGGCCTCTAAAAGCAGTTTTTTTCTGATTAGAAAGAAGTGCTCCAACTGACCATCAGATCATTTCATGGGATGTAGCAGATCGAAGTGCCCATGCCGTTCAGCATTTCACATTGCTGATCATTTACACAGTGGGGTGGTACAGACACTTGAGCTTGCATTATCCCCCAGAATGATCCTTGACTGACAGGTTTGCTTTGCAGAGCAGTTCAGGCCAAAGGCCATGAACTCACAGTTGGTTATATTATTGAGTGAAGCCGGTTAAGCTTCTGCCATCCCATCTCTTTGCAGTGCTCCAGCTATCTACCAATTTTCACTTCTTCCAGCCTCACTCTCCAGCGATATTAAGGAGAGCAATTGGTAGATATTTTTCCAGCCCTAGAAAAACCATCAATCATTGTACCTTAATTTGCCCCATAGTGAAGTGGTAGAACAATATCACTTATTAGCTTCATTGATGAGGCAGTGACCAGGGTCCATAATAGGGTAGAAATCAGCTATGTAAACAGAACAATTTTGTGCTGCCATACTTTGTGCCTTGCGGACTGGAAGATAACAGACTGGTCATCTGGGTGTACCCTAAGTGAGTGTTATCAGTTTTGGGGTGCCATGGAAAGACAACAAGCTGTTACTTATTACACACCAATACATTCTTACCATCAGGGAGAGAGGAGAGAAATGAGCTTGAAATGTTCCGTCTTAGCTGCCAGAGCTTGGGTGGCCTTGGTTACTTTGCCCTGAAGCTGGGCAAGTCAGAAGATGTGAATTTGCTGCTCTACCTCAGGCAGCTGATGGCTTGTTCTTGCTTGTTTTCCACTTCATGGCTTAGGCTAAAAAAAATGTTTTGCTGCCTAAAGCAAATATAAAAAGCACTACCTTCCCTCATTTAGAAGTTGGCCAGACAGGCTGTTGAGTCTGCCTTCAACCATTGGCTGGCTGCTCCCTACCTGAAGGCAGCTGGCTAGCTAAGGATATATAAACAGGGTGCATATATTGCTCAGGGCACATATACAACTTGTCTGCCAACTTGTCATATTACTCAGGATTCACAGCTTACCTGAACAAAAGCTACTTAGAAGCTTAACAGAGCATAGCACTGTTAGATAAGAATCTTTAATGCATGCTAGAATAAAGCCACTTATGTAGCTCATTTCTTCTGTCATTGAGGGCTTCTATAGTAATAATAGTTTATTATTCCTAATAGTTTATTATTCCTAATGACAGAGTCTTCCCAGATATACAGTAGCTCTTCCAGATGATTCAGTCCTCCCCCCGCCCCATTTTAGCTAGAATCTAGCTAGAATCCAGAATCAAGTCTGTTCTGGATGTATTGACTATGTTCAGATTTATCTGGAGATCAATATGCTACCTACATTGGAATGTTTATACACTTGAGAAAACAGAATTATCAACTAATCACAATGCCCCTTTCTGGCAATTGCTGAGCACTTGAGACCTGTCAGCCAATTGCTGGCATTTCTGTTTTCCTTATGGTGATAAACTCCGATTGCCTTCCAAACTCAATCCAGCATTTGGGCTCTTTCAACTAACTGTTCTATCATGCTGTTGTGATGGACTTTCAGGAACTCCATCCAGGAAGAGCACAGGCTGTCCTTTCAAACACGAGAAGAAGTATGCTGCTATTTCTGAAGCAGCATTCATTGCCTTGAAATGCTGTTTCTCCATCCACAGATACAATGCTACCACTACAGATTAAAACTGCTCACAGCTTTAAACCACTATTTGGCAATATGTGCGCATATATTACTTATGTATGCTGCTATTCCTTCACCAGTTTAAGGAATTCTTGCAAGTGGATCTTACTTTATTTTAAACTCACAACAGCAACCCTGTGAAAGAAGTTAGGCTGAGAGACAGTAACTGGCCAAATGTTATCCACTGAATTTCCATAGTTAAAGATAGATTTGAACCTCAGCCATAGTCCTTAATCACTACACCAAATAGTCATATGACACATTGTCAGAATTTTTGTTAGAGTAAGGCTACCACATGTAGGCTTTAAGCATTTGGATGGCCATTAGATGGAGGCAAACAGATACAGAAAATCAGTGGTCTGGACTTTTGCAACCCAGATGTGGGAGCTCTAATGAGGATTAGTAAATTGAATACAAATAAGAATTATATATTGCATGGCAAGCAATCTGATTTTAAACTGATATAAATTAATTCCATTTGTCAGGTGAAGGGACTAGAAACACTTATTCCCTCTAATGTTCTTTCCAAGATCAATAGTTTGATATACTGATGAAATATGAGTTTGCTTATATTATCTTCAACTAAGGTTCAACCTTTGTGTCTGGCATTTGTACTTTAAAAGGCTATCAGTAGAAAACCTTTGTTTGAAATTGTTCTCTCTGGAAAGTTCCCCCCTTCTAAGGCTAATTTCAGACAAATGAGTCATGTCCTGCTAATAAAAAGACATTGACAACTACTTTATAAAAGCATTTTTTCCTTAGCAAATTTCCTGAAAAAAGGAGAAAAAAAGTAGAGGAAATGGTAGGAAGACTATATCATGCATAGTATACTTGACTAGGTTTACATAATATGTTGCAAAATATTATAAAACTTAATGACTGATTTTAAACAATAACCAAACTAATACCGCACATTATAGCTTAGTTTGATGAAGTTTCTTTTAAACCAAGTTCAGCTTTTGTTGATCTCATTTACATGATGTTTCCTCGGTAGAAATATTAAAAGTTGTAATTTAAAGCAGTGGCCACTGTCTTCTTTGAAGATTGTTTTTCACCATCCCATTCTTGTCTCCAGCCCTTATATTTTATATTTAGATGTATGAACTTGGTCTAAAAGTCTTCTTCTCGGTTTAGGACTTCCAATGAGGACATGACGAACTGAAGACACCTACAAAGAAGCAGAGATATTATGGGTGAAATTGGTGGCTGGATGCAAGATCTGAATCAACAAAAGGAGACACCATGAGCTCAATCAAACATATTCTGGACAATGGCATTTTGTGAACAGAAAGCAGGAACCAATGTATTTGTGATGAGCAACTGGGAGTTGAGGGATTCCATTTTAGGCTTAGTCCAGGGATCAGCAACTTGCAGCTCTGGAGCTGCATGTGGCTCTTTCACCCTTCTGCTGCAGCTCCCTGTCACTCAAAATATGCATCACAACCACCAATGTGTGACATCCACCGGCTTGCAATTTATTGAGCTTTTCAACCCCCGGTAGCCAACCATGGATAAATCCAAGAAAAGAAAATTTTCAGAAGAAAACAGAATGTTTAATTCAACTACACATGCTAGTTTTGTGGCTGTTCAAGAAATAGTCAGGCATGGGAAGGGTTTTGTGGCTCCCGGTGTTTTCTTTTCTGTGGAAAACAGGTCCAAATGGCTCTTTGAGAGTTTAAGGTTGCAGACCCCTGGCTTAGTCCAAGAATGACAACACAATCCAGCCAAAGTTCAGTTCTTTATTTGCTTACACTGTATAGACAGAATCTTGCCAAGCTAAATCTATACTACTTTAATTTAAGGGCTATGACTTAACACCCTCAAGACCACTCTCACTAACACTGACAGGGCAAGCTACTAATGTATAAAATGAAAGCAAACCCCATTCCTTTCTAGCACTGATGGTGTTATCTAGTTTGATAATGAAACATCTGCAGGAAAACAATCAAGCTAAGAGAGCACCAAGAACCCCACAGACAGTGATAAGATGTTAAAATTATTTATAGTTGCTAGGATGAAGGGGGAGGTTGTTTATTTTGTTTCTTTCTCATTTCAATTTTTTTTCTTTGCACCTTTTTAATATTCTTTATATTATATTCTTTGTATCAGTTTTATCTGCACTATGTAATCTTTAATAAATTATATTAAAAAGTTTTCTTCTAAACAATGGTTTAATAATGGAAAACCAAAAGGGAGCATTGGGTCTAGGAATTTCCTGACAACAAGAGGCACCCAGCAGCAGATGAAAAGGCAGAAACATACATATTCTTTCCCCAGTATGATAGATATACATCTCTATCTGTACATATATGCAAATCTGTGTGGGTTTTTGTCCTATCTTTTCAGATGCTACTGTTACACTTTTGGTGAGACCAACATAGCCTGACGTTCTTTAGAGTATAAGACAAGAGCAAGAAAGCACTGTAACAAAAATAAAATGCAAGGGAATATTTTTATGATGTCTCATGGAGATGTTTGTTTCATAAGCATGGATCAAATCCAACACTTTATAAGAAACATATGAAGGTTTTGGATCTCAGGCAGGGCTTTGGCCTAAGGTTGCCAATAGAGCTGTTTTGTAAGAAAGATGAAAGACAGGTTTATTTTTTCTGGCATAGCGTGTCAGGCAGTCCAATGCAGTTCTTATCATTGTTCAGATCGGGACAGGAAAGTTGTTTAAATCACATTTGGCTGCAGAGAAGGAGTCATGTCATTAGGTTAAACAAGGGGATGGGAGAAAAAAATGCAGACTTCTTATTCATGTTCCAATTTGAATTTTCACCTAGTTCTTCTTGCATTTAGAGCATCTGATTAGTTACATGTGCCCCTTGTCAGAGTACTCATCAAATGTTACAAGTATAAAAATAACATAGAGAGACTTTGTTAAAAAAAAAAAACCCTTTCCAGCCTGCCTTCCTTCATTCCCAGACTGTAGAAATAATAGCTTCATTAAACCAGAAGAGGACTATGAAGAGCAATTGAAGAGAAGCTAAGAAAAGAATTTATACCCAGGTTTTCCCGAAAATAAGACCCTGTCTTATATTTTTTTGAACCCTGAAATAAGTGCTTGGCCTTATTGCCATGTGCTCAAAAGCCCGATTGGACTTATTATCAGGGGATGTCTTATTTTGGGGGAAACAGGGTAGTTACATGGATGACAAGTCCCTCATCTGCTCTTGGTTTGTATTCCTACCAGATTCATGTCCTAATGGAAACTAAGAACTGGGGATGCTTTCCTAAATGGATCATTTATCTGTGAGGTTGAGTCTCAGACCCTGTTCTACCTGTGAGTGTCTATTGTAAAAAAGAATAAGAGTATAATTTATTTATTTTGTATCCTACCTTTATTATTTTTACAAATACCTCAAGGTGGCGAACATATTCAACACACCTTCTCTTCCTATCTTCCTCACAACAACCACAACCCTGTGAGTTAGACTGGGCTGAGAGAGATTACTGGCCCATGATTACTGGGCCCATGGAATTTGAACAGAATTACTGGCCCATGGGATTTGAACATAAGGTTGCCTGCTTTCTAGCCTGATGCCTTAACCACTAGACCAAACCAGCTCTCAATAATAGCTAAAGTTGGTTTTTTTGGGTCATCTTGTTTATTTACTATTGATACAGTAAGTTTAGAATGAATTCCTCCTGTATCTTGTCCCTATATTTTCTTTAAGATAATTCATTTCTTTGTCATACTGCTGTGCCATCAAAACATTTCTTCTAATTATCAACCAAATATAATCCTGCCATAATTTACACCCTTTTGTTCTAGGCCTATTTTCTGAAACAGGAGAGAAACAAGTTTAATTTTAACTTTCCTAAGATTATTTTCCTGCATAAGGCTGTGTCTATCTGAAATCTATGTCATACTCTTATATCCATGCAATGCCATACAACAGAGATTGGGCTTGGGAAACTTAATTCTTGCTACAGAGGAGCCACTGCAAAAACAGTTTTACAATACTTCATCTAGAGCTCTGTGGTGGGCAATTGTCTATTGAAGGAATCTATGCTCTGTTCTACATTCTGAGATTTTCTTGAAACCAGACCATTGTATTCTCTTCCCATCATCCCCATGTTTGGGTGCAGCTTTTTCACAATTCCTATGCAGTCATTTGTGGTCCTCCCCTCACTATTGTGCAATCAAGGGAGGTCAGAGAAAGAGAGTAGAAGCCCTGTTTGTAGCCCTAATTTTTCCACTCTCTGGTCAGCCGGTGGCCTTTTCATCCTCCCCAGCTCTCAGTTCAGTAATAAAGATACTTGTATGATGCAGTAAAACTAGGGAAGAACACAAAGGGAAAGCCTGCTTGCTATGAGGAACTACCTTTGATAACACTCCTTCAGATATTTGAAGAATAAGTCTGCCCAAGAATTGTTGCATAATGCAAATGGCAAGATGGTATCATCCCTACAGTAGCATGTGCAGAAATCAATTGGACTGCAGTTGAATCTTTCTTTGATATTATCTGTCACCATTAAACTATAGAATAGTTGATAGTTTAGAGTTAAAAGCAAGTTGTATGACATATCCAGCTCTATTTTCCAGTACTCGCTAGCACTGTTACACTGCTGCCATTTGTTACCTGGTTCAGCTAACGTTTCAATTGAATATAAGGTTAGTCCTAAAAAATGCCACCATGCTCCCTCTTAGTCTTCTTTACCCTGGGCTAAATATTTCCAGTACCATTCATCAAAGGACCTTACCTTCATTCTCCTTAAATGATGGTGTCTGTAAGAAGACATTTGGAGCATTCTGTTTGTGGTTGACACTGAGATTTCATGTACAATGAATATACTACATTATTGACTAAATATAGAACTTTGTATTTATGAATTTTATTTCAGCTAATATTTCCATTTTGTCATGACCTTTGATGAAGGTTTTTTTTAAAAAAAATAGATTTATATGCTGCCCTTCTCCGGAGACTCAGGGTGGCTTACAAAGTTAATAATCTTTGCCAGTGATCTGTTCATGTTTAGTTGATAAAAAGGTTTAAACCGGATAAGAAAAAATATGCTTTTGCAAATGAGAAACCTGTCTTTGAATTGACTTTGTATAACAATAATAAACATGTTATTGCTAAGATATATAAGCTTTCACTGAAAATGAATATAGAAGATGAAAATGTTAAAGACTTAGCTTTATGAAATGGGTAAAAAGTTTGGATATATAATTGGTGGGTATAATTTGGAAGAAATTCTTTTTAAAATAATGTACTGTTGGTATTTAATGTCTGATAAATTATCAAAGATGTGTAAGGGGAGTGCCAAATAGATTTTGGAAATGCAATCAATAGGAAGGTAATTTTTACCATTTTGGTGGACATGTGACAATGATGTTATCCATTCAGTCAAGTCCGATTCGTGGTGATTCTGTCTCCACATCTTCCTATCTTGCATTGTTCATTGAGTTTTTCTATACTCTGGACATGTACAAAATGAACAACTACTGGCATCAGATATATATTTTAATCCAGAGAAATCTTAAATTAAATATTCAATTGAACTCAAAGATTTTACCTCAAGGTTTGATGGATAAACAGATTGAAGGAAATGTGGGACTTTGCTTCTATACATGAGGATGGTAGTGAGACTCTGGTATGCACAGAGATAAAAGGACTTACAAATTCCTAAATGGAAGAATGGTTGATTAAGCTAATAGAATTGGCTGGGATGGCTGGGATTAATCAGAGACTGACCATTCTAATTAAAGAAAAGACTTTGGCTAACTTTGTTTTTACATAGAAATTGCTTCTGGATTTCTTGCTAGAAACGGAAAGAAGATGAAAATTTATTTTTGGAATTTGATGATTAGAACTGTTTATGATTATAGAAATGCTGAGTATTTTTGGTGATTTTAGAGTGAGAAGTTAACGTATTTTACATTTGTATCTCCACTAAAGAAAGTTGGAAGGTTTTTTCCCCCTTTCCTTTTTATTTCCCCTTGCACTCTTGACTTTGCCTTTTCTTTAACCTTCCCGTTCCCTACACCACTTTTTTTGTACTTTATTTTTCTCTGAAACTTAATAATTATTTTTTAAAAAGAAATCAGTAATTTTTAAACATTTATTGTGAACAAATCAGGATACAAATTTCCTTTATATTTTAATCTGATGGGCACCAGGTAGCCTATGCAAACCATAAGCTCTGAAACCTCTTATCAAGCTAGACCAATGGAAGGGCTTTAAGATGTACTTTCCTTGGGTTACCTTTTATGTCTGGGAGTGACCTTATATAGAACAATTGGGATTTCTAAAAATAATAATAATACAAGCACTACATTAATCCCTCTACATGTTGTTCAAATATTTATCTTGCACTGTTTGCCATAACAGTAAGAAATTAGCAGGCAAGCAATACACTTTGCCATGGTTGCAATGGATACCAGTTTCTGGGAAACATCTAATGTGTCCAAATTGGTACCCACTCAGAAGTAAGGCAAAACATGGTCTGGATGTTCTTCTTATGAAAGAAAAGTACACATGCCAAAATTTGATTGGTTCAATATTTGTTATATTGAACAAATACATCCGAAGGGTGTTTATTACTAATATAAAAATGCTATTAGATTGAAAATAGCTTGCAGGTGTACTTTTAAATATCTGGCCAGGTGGTTTCTTTCCACAAGCTCAGACATTTAACTCTGAGCATAGAGAGATGATTTTTTCCCTTTCTTTTTAATGATATTTGGATGAGGAGTCCAATTGTTCCATTTGTTATGCTTGTCCAAATGTCATGGATTGTTCATTCTGTCATTACATGCGTAATGGATTTCTTTAAACATTAATTCATCTGCAACTAATTTAGAAGTTGCTTCCTACGGATGTCAAACTCCCACTCAGTTCAAATACATGATTCCACATTTTCTAATTCCATCCTGAACATCTCTTTTTAGGTGGAGAAATCAGGTTGGGAAAAACAGAAACTCAGACTTTTTTTTTCCACTCCTATTTTTTTCCTCCCTCTCCAGGACTCAAGTTAAACTCTTAAGTATTTAAAGGACTACTGTGCTTCAGAGGATGATTACTGAAGACTAGAATGAGTACCACAGCTATCAGAGAGTTTCTGTATAAAAGTGTGATTTGCTTTCAAGACCTCTATTCAAGGACCCTGTGTAGTTTAGATGCAGCCATACTGCCCCCAAGATGTGGCTTTGACTCCCATCAGCTACTAGCATCTGTTGTCCCACCCACTCACTCTCCTGGTTTCATTTCCTGAGGTTTCTGATTTCCTGAGTGAGGGATGGAAATATTCAGAAAGAGGGTGGCAGTCTGAAGGAGGAGGCTGCATGGAGAATGAGAGGGAGGGGTCACTTATCATAAATAAAAAGGTCTCCACTTTACCAGTGTAGAGTCTAGGAATATTGGGAGAAGAGAACCTGCCACATCAGAAAAAGCCCTACATAACAGAAGACAGCACACATCATTATATTATAGTGAGTATGCAGAGCCTAACATCAGTGCACCAGTCAATTGCAAATGCAATAGTAACAAAGAAAGAAAAAGGTGTATATAGCACAATATTTGTGATTATGAATAATTTCAGCAGAATAAATTCCAAAGGACTCCCCTTTGCTCTTTTAAAATGCAGGATTGTTAGTGAAAGTAAGTGCTGGAATTAATACTAGAAATATTGGTTTATAATTGTAATAGGAGAGAAAATGATATGAAATGAGAGTGGATCTGAATGTTTTAAATGTGCAGTTACATGATATCTGTGATAGTACAACTTTTCATTTTCAAATAAAATTTCCTGGGTTTTATTTGAGCCTCAGAATTGAATGATATATTACTTAGAATTGGGATAAGGAACATATGACTCTAATACTGTAGCTAAACTACAATTCCCAGGATACCTTAATATTTGAAGCATGCTGAGTAGGTTGGATGAGAAGTGTAATTCAGCAGCAAGGAAGAAGGTAAGTTATATAACTCACTTAAAATGGTTTAATATTAGCATATAAAATGTTCTTCACTTTTTAAAAAGAACATAAAGTTTAATTTGCATTAAAATGTTGCTGGATATTCCATATTTCCCAAATCATATTTAACCTCTGATTTTAGCAACATAGTAAGCCGCCTATAATTAGCCAGTTAATTTTAATGAACACTATTAAGATATACTTCCATTAATTATGAGTCAAACTTGAAAATAGTATCTTTTGGCAAAGAATTTTGTAAATAATAATTATAAACCGGAACCAGTACAACGCCAAAGTATTGTTTATCGAAGTCATGAAAATGATACAAGCCCATGTGGATCAAAACAGATTTTTATCTGAAAATTTATCCTGCTTTACTAAACTTTACATTATTTGCTTTGGTAAGTATTAGGCATGCTGTAAGAAAGATGCTTAAAATAAAAATATGGTGTTTAAAAGCCCATCCATATTTCTATACATTTCACAGTAAGCATGATAATGGATGGATGGATGGATGGACAATCTGAGAGGAAGAAAAGATCAGATAAACCACAGATGGTGTTGTGGTGAGCTACTATTTTCTCTCCAAGCATGTCCTGATAGCTTCCTCTGAAAGCAAAGATCTGAATAACTCTCCTGTTTGCAAAGAACCCTCCACCATGCTGAGCTTCCTGAGTTCTCCCATTCAGAACTCTTCCAATAGCTCTGTTTGCCTCTGTTTCTCCCCCCACCCCCATTACCGCTGCAGAAGCTTAGAGGACTGTAGGGTATCATGGACTAATGGCTACCATGATCACTCTGGTTGGCTGTCTGAGTTACTCAGCAAGCAAGCAAGAAATTTCTGGTCACAGTGTGATTTTATAAGCAGTTTGAAATTTTTAATAGTTTGTGGGAAAGATAAGCGATATTCTTCTATTCTTATTTACTAGGAATTTTGGATGTTATGTACCCAGAATCCCTGATACCAGAATTCATACACATCCCTAGTCATCTCAAGGGGGAAAATGGTCTTGAAGGAATGCCATTTGGGGAAATATATATTGCATATGGATATGTTATACAGTATTCTGGACATATGCACACATTCATTTTTATGCACACACAGTTTGGAAGCCTTTGTTGCCACTGACTTTGAAAACTCTGAGAATACTTTCTAGCTAATCAAAGCAAAATTGGCCTGTTGTTTGATTTCCTCGCTCTTTTATTTTACAGCTCTTCTAGGCTGCCCTACTCCTAACAGACTCTGGGCAGGGAATGCCTAGTCCAGCTCCATTCATGAATTTATCTTATATTGCATACCTCACTACTACTCACAATAATGATTATGGGGAAGTAGCTGCCAAGCCGCTTTTATTGCATTTTTAAAGAGCTGTGAAATAACAGTGGCTTAGGAAAATGCTACAGCAGATGATCTTTGTTGGAAGAGGGTTGCTAGAACCAACATGATGTGAAACTCCTCATGGAAACCAGAAATAGAAATAGGTAGAAGTACAAGTGACTGAAACCTGGTTGAAAGTTCATTATTAATATGATGGAGACATGATGCCATATTCACTTTATGTAGAAACTGTTCTTCTGATAGTTCTGCTATAGTGTGTCACTGTCTACAAAACCGTTAAGATTTTGGTTAGGCAAGAGGTTGAGAAACTATGATTTTGAATTGATGCCAAGAATCAAGATTTAGCAAATGGTTAAACACTATTTGATTGTGCTTATTTCAAAAATCTATATGACTCATTATTGGTCATATTTTTATAGTGTGGCAAGCCACTGGCTTCTCCTACCAAGGATAGCAATTAAAGAAATAATAGTGTTCTCTGCATAATTTATTTACTATGAAGTGTAGACCGGAATTCTGATTTTTTCCACCTGAAATATATCAGGACTCTGATTGCAAGAACAAACCTTGATGTTTTTCTCTGGTTTTTAAAAAGGAAATCAGAGATCCTGGTTCACAAACCATGATTGCATAATGAACAAAAGAAAGATATTCCGTTGCATAGTAATTCTGCCCAACCAAGATCTCTGGTACTAAACCCTCCCCTTTGTAGTATAATCCACATCTTCCATAGCAGCCTGTTTACATCTATGTACACATAATTTGCAGCACTACACACTCCCCAGTGTATCTCCTCCCCGAATTTCTAGTCCCATTTCGCTTGCCATCTTTTTATCTCCCATTCCTTTTCTTTTGTTCCTTTAATTATTAAAGACTTTGGTTGCATAGAAGAAAAAAGCTTTGTTGCTACAGAAACTATACAGAGTAGAACCTGCCTCTAAGATATGGAGCCCTGGACCTGTGATGACTTTTCACTTATGGAATTTTTTTACGATGGAAAAGAAGTTAAGAAGTTTATGTTTTAGCCAGCAAATGAAAAGCAGAAAGGATTTTGTGCCCTTAAGTGAACCTTCTTTGCTACCAAAAGAAGATCCCCCTCCCTGCACTTGTATTTTGAATACATTATATGAACAATAGTTATGGTTGTTTTTGTGATATTTAGATTGGCTGTGCAAGATATAGTAAAACTGTGTTTGGGCTGACTAAAATGGAAAGTCACTTCCTTGACTGACTCTGCGCACACACAGACACACAAACAAACCTCCTCAGAACATAAAACAAATCTATTAGACAGAACATTACAGTAAAACTTTTTCTTTGGAACTAATTTTCCTAAAGGGAGGGAAATTTTCTTTTGGCCTCCACACTGTCAGTAGTTTTGTGGAGAAGATATAAGCTTATTATCTTGGTGATTAGATAACAATATAAAGTGAAGACATTGGAATTTTAAGATTCACTTTGGGGACAATGAGAAATTAAGTTGTTTTTATATAAAAATAAAAGGGGTGGGGCAGTACTGGATGTAGCTTCCACTCTGCCTCAGTGAGTCAACTGAGGCTACTCTTAATCAGTTGTTGGTGTTCATCAATGTTTTTATTGTGCCAAATCCCTTGTTGCAAAAGCCTTATAAAATTAACAAGTGCTTCATTTGCCTTCTTGGGCATATCCCAAAGCCTGCTTGATTGACTCATTTATCTACTGAATAGATAAATGAGGTTTAGAAAAGTATGAAGAAAAGTCAACAGTTGAAAAGTAACAAAATGATATGGTAAACCCTGTTAATTTTGAGAGAACAAATGTATACAAGTATGTTCCTTGGAATTGGGGGAACTGCAGTCCCACATTTCTGGAGGGGGTCAACTAAGGAAAACAGTTACTAATGAAAAGTGGCAAGGACAGGAAAAATCAGCAGTCCACAATAGTTTCTTGATGTAGGGCTTTGTCTGACATTTTAATGACTTGTTGAAGGAAGTGTTCCAAAAAGTGGTATGTTGGACCAGGGCAAAAATATAAACTTGGGCAAAAATATAAACTTGATTTAATTTCATCTACATTTACACTGAAATGTATTAAGTTATATGGTTATTCTTCAGTCATGCATTTCATAATATTCAGCTTCTGTAATGTTGCACATTATAATGTGGTAACAATCTTGGGGGGAGGGATTTCTTCTGTGGACTGCTTTCCAGGTTTTCACAGGAGAGACTAGGCCTTGGAGCCTTCAGTTGTGCCCTTCTGACTCAGAAAATTAAGCATTCTCTTTTGGAGAAAACTAATCCTGTCCCCATGGGCCTGTGTTAAACTCTGGAATTCTACCCCATATCCAGTATTTTTGAACATGCAGAGTTAATATCTCACCTTCATTTGAAATGTGAAGCCTTCCCTCTTTAGAAAGGGAGAGAAAGAAAAGAAGCCCATTCCCACTAGAGGATGATTAAATTCTTTAGGAGCATATTTTATAACAGCCTTTGAGAGACCAAGTGTCAGGCACACCATTCAACTGACTCATTTTCCTACTGCTGCTTTTAAACATACATATTTAATTGCTAAATTTTGCAGCTTGCTTGGAGCTTGGGGCCAGATTCCATACTGACAAGAGAATAAGGCAAGAGCAGAAATCAAGAGATAGACGTAAAAATGCGGACCCTCATCATTCTTGCACTCCTGGCTGTTCTCATGGTGACAGCTTTCTGCTATGGTAAGTGAGTCTTAAGTCTCCCAATACTTATTTTTGGGGGTTGGGGTAGCAGTAGTCTATCATAGAAAGTTGATATTCTGCACACATTCTCATCTAATTTTGTTTTCTCTTCACTGCTACTTATCTCTATGTTGTATCTTTCTTTCTTAGCACTCTGTTTCCAGTACTTCAGGCTAGATACTTCCTGTCTAGTGCTCAGTTGTTGTCTGTCCATCTAATACAACCATCCTATTCTGTCCTTATTCTCTAGTAACCTGTGTGTGTTTTCAGCCAAGTTAATTGTTTTACTAAGAAGCAGTTCAATTTATAAATAAACTGTATGCTTGTAAGATTGCAGAATGCAATTTGCAGAAAATACATTAGGTGTTTTTTTTTAGCTGAGTTTCAGTTGTGATGAAGAGAGTCCTAGATTTTAATTTGGAGAGTTTGATAAGCATATTCTGGTAATGGCGTGTTCAAAGAAAAACCTATCCTGCAGAGATATTCCGAATTATTTCCTTCTGAAGTTTTAGAGATGGCCAGAATATCCAATAAAGAGATATCAAATAAATAGGTAGACATATAGATAATTTTAGATATTTAGATAGATAAATAAAAAGGTTTTTATTAGACAATGTAATCTTTTGGTTGTTGGCTACACTTACCTGCAGTATCTAAAGAAACATAAGTTCTTTCAAGTGGTTTATATCTTGCTAAAATAATTTTTGCTCTGTTGACCTTTTGTTGCTAATGTAGTGTGTCTCCCTTCATCTATTATTCTTGTGCCACAAGAATAACATGAGCTAACCTGATATGAAAGTATGAAACATAAAATTCTGTAAAATGGTCAAGCTATGAGTAATAATTAAATATGATTGATTTCAGTTTGGGCTACATTACCTTTTTTGGTGTCTTTCATGCCTACAACGTCTTGATGCTTTATTAATGCTGGACAAGATTTTATAAAATTGCCTAATGTGGAAATAATAGTACTTGATTTGTGCTATTAAGGTATATTTATCCTTGGAATGATGGTGCATTTTATAAAAATAATGTAATTTGTAAATTTTTTTCCATTTGAACCATCTGAATAAAGATTCTGTTATCTTTTAATGTAATTGTATATATTTAGGAACCCCAAACTAAAAGCTAGCCTTTTAGGCCTTTTAGGTAAATTGAAGCATGAGTTTGCTTTTTAGTGGACTATATGTACTGTATATGCTAATACGCCTTAATTATGAGCCAAATTCAGATGTTCTTATGACTCCAATATCATGTCACAATTATACACTATAGAACTCTTTATCAATGCACTTGACTGATAAATTAATTGCATCTGTTTTTATGTTATTACACCATCCACTAATATAAATAGATTTAAAAAATAATAGTTGATTCTACAAGTATCTCAATCTATTAATTGCCCAAAGCTGGGAATGAAACTTCTGCATTGACTAACCTGACAGGATATGTTAATTAGCCATCTTTAGAAACAGATTTTGGGGACTAAAAAGATTTTTGATCTGGCTCACTAGCCTGGTTTAAATGTTTGCATTCTTATAGTGTTGTGATTTAATAAACCAGTTCCTCTCTATTTTCTTACAGAGTCTCACGAGAGCATCGAATCACATGAATTTACAAGTAAGAAATTATGGTATATGGCAGTAGTGGTTTCCACTTACCTTTGCTACTGGTTTGGAACTCTGAGCGTGCATGTGCGCATGCTCGCTTCGCTTGTGCGCAGTGCTTGTGCACATGCGCAGAAGTATCCATGATGAGATCCGGGTGGGTGGGCGAAGCCTCCCACCGCAGCCACTACTGGTTCGCCGGACTTCCGTCTATCCAAACAGCCCACTCAGATTCCTCTATGCTTTCTTTTCCCATTTGGGTACAACTGTTCTCTTATCATCCAAGCTTGTGATACTCTCAGGGAGTCAAGTGTTTGCAAATTAACATCACTAAACATTGTGTTAGAGAACAAGCTAAGAATAACATCTGTCATAGAAAGGGTGGCAAGAAATAAAATAAAGAAAATAGCTTTTTTAGTCCACACAGTGAAAGCCAAGTCTGACCTGTCATCCCCAATGGGAAAACACTTCAAGAGGCCCTCCTTATCTATGCCTGAAAAAAGGCCTATTTGAAAGGATGGAAAATAATATCCACAGTTCTCACAGTTCTCTCAGGACTGTATTCAAGGAAGCATTTTTAAGATTGGACTATTCAATTCATATCCATTAGGAGATGTGAGGAAGGTAGATTCATTGTAAGAATTACGAACAGGGAGAATATTTTTAAAATGGTGACATTTTAATCATATAAAAAAAATATTCAACCTGCAATATATTTTTATAAGCAACTTTGTCAAAGGTTAGAAAAAAGAGATCTTTGTTGAAAATCAACTAAACTTTTGTAAACCTCTTTAGATCTAGACCTCAATTTTATCCATAAAGGAAGCTACTTTTACAGCAACATAAAACTTATTTTCAGTTTTTAAAATTACACACCAATCTTTAGGATGACTTAGGGACCTCACCAGTTTAAGAATCCATTGGCCTCCCAGTCATCTCCTTGGAACAAGTTAATATTATATATCAAGGGGTGGTTTTCTTCGCCCAAACATTTTTTGTCCCCTGGAATCCCTTCTAAAAGTGGATTTTTCTGTGCCAAAGGAGGTACAAAGCAACTATTCTCTACTTTTGTCTGCACAAATAATAGTTAAGAATGGAAGATGATTGGGGATCCCTGATTCCCAATTTTTCCTTTAGGCAATGAGGAAGGGTTACTGAAGATGAAAGGAAAACAGAAGACACATTTTTCTTCTAAATTCTATGGCGTCAACTACACAACACTATTCTATTAAAAAATCTGGCCTCTTTTGCAACTGGCTTTTTCCTGATTTTCGGTTTCTTTTAAATAAAGAAGCTTGCCATGAAATACAGTAAATGGTACTGTAGTAAATTCAGTTTAGATCCCAAAGCAATTTATTTGTCAATATTCTCATTCAGAATCTTACTACCATTCATTTAATCAAAAGTCTTTCATCCTGTTGTCATAATAGACTGGTGATTGCTGATCTCTCCATGAGACTGGACAGAGGTCTAATTGTTACTGAAATGCCTTGAATACTGGAACTATTTCAAAATGTTGGAGATGAAAATGTAAAAAAATAATCTGGGGGAGATGGGAGGTTAAGAAATATGAAAAATAAATAATTGTGCTTTCACATTCTGAAGACAGCAAATTACTGGGAAAAAAACCCCCCAAAACACAACAGCTAGTTTATATACATAGTGGATAACATTCAAATGCAGGGTGAAAAACCTGAAATATTTTCTTGTCCTTGTATTCTGTATATTGGCTTCCCAAGGTATCAAAAATTGGACTAGATAGATCCTTGCTCTCATTCTTCTGGACTCTTGCATTCTTATGTAACAGGAATTGCACTAAAATAAACAATCCTCCCTCAGATATTTTGTGTAGGAGGGGTGAATGAGTTGGAAGTTCCCATGGAAAGTTATGCAACAGAAAAGCCATTCGTTTTTATTAATAACAGAAAGCCTGCATTGAACAGAGCAAAATAATAGATCTAGCTATCTCAAAAGGACATGAGCACAGGATGGAGGGGGGACATCTTTTGATTCATATATTATGATTATGATATGTATCAGCAATTATAAACTATTTATCTCTTTCCCATCAGGTCCTTTCCTTAACAGAAGGTATGCCAACATCTTTATGAGACCCCAACCAGAGAACAGGAGAAACTATTATTGGCAGGAAAGGTATGCTTCATTAGACTTCAGGATCATTCAGAACCAATGGGAAAGTTCATCATCCTGGTGTCTTGGTGCTGGTTCCCAACTTTTACTATCCAAATCAATTATGGGAGCTGAACTCAAATTATCTGAAAGATAAGAGATTGTATAAGACTTGCTTTGAAGAAAAGCCTCTCTTCCTCAAAAAATGCTGACTTGCATTTGGAACAAATCATAGGAAGAAAATATCTAGAAATGTTTATTGTTGACACATGTATCCTGTGCATAGCTGAGAACCACTAACAGCCAAGGTACAACAACTGCAATGTACAATGTTTGGGGAGGGGGGGTGTCACAGGTTGACATAGTCAATCAGTTCTGCAATTTCCCCATAATCCTATTATCATTGCATTTAGTCCTCTTCTCCCTTATTCTTTTTCCAGTGCCAATTCTTCATACAGCTTTTTAACAGTATCCCCCAGCCACTATTAAAGTGATAAAAAGCCTGACCTGACTGATATTTTGGCACAAAAATAGTAAGATGATTCTAGAAAATTCCCGAGGGGAAATGACCTAAGGTCTAGGCAGCCAATTATTGGTTAGAGGCTATACAAATTTTTTTTGAATGGAGATCAACACTATTTATTTTATTTTGGCTTGACGGAGGTCAGTGCTATGGTCATCTCACACAATTGGGAAAGATTCGTTCCCATAGATACCTTCTTCTCTGGTTTTCTGTCAAATGTTGACAAGTTAGAGTTCCAGAAGACACACAGACTGTCTTTGATGTAACTTATTGGCTAACTGCCCACTCTATTTTAATTTAGACATGGAAAATTTGACACCTTCCAGATGTTGTTGAATATCAAGCTATCCTGGCTGTTGGCTATTTAGGTGGGGCTCATGGCTTCAACGTTTAGAGAGCATGTATTTTTCCCCTTGCTCTAAAGCAAATTCACAAGTTTGTTTTTAATGGGTAGATTCTACTCACAGAGATTTTAGCTGTTACTTTGGGAAACATCTGTGCTATTTGAGAATCCTGAAAAGATTATTCAAAGACTTTCTATGGCAAAATATGTGGAACAAAACTGGAAGTCATTTAAAACATGGCACAGGAAGAAAAGTAGAGTAAGATGGGTACTTAGTAGCTTACCAAAGGTTCACAAGTAATTCCCTCCACCCTACCCATAATCTGCTCTTTCATAATCATCTCCTGCTTATGTTGACAGGATCCGAGAGCGCAGGAAGACTACCCAGGAACTTCAACGAGAGGAATGTGAAGATTATAATCCATGTGAACGTTACGCTATGCGCCACGGCTACCTTGCTGCCTACAAACGGTTCTTTGGGCAGAGGAGAGGAGAGTGAAAACGTTATATTCCCAGTGCCTGGAGCCTGGATTTTGTAGTTACAAAGAGTGACACCTTTGAAATGTATTGTTGCTTCTTAACTGCATATTATTCCACCTGTCGCTTCATTCTTTTGTAGCCAGTGATTTCTAGTATCTGTTAATTAGCACAATGCTGATGTAATGATGGTTGGGCAGAGGTTTTCTTATGAAATAAACATTATGGTTTATTCATAACATATTTTTGTGTGCTATTTGTATGACAGACATGAAAGTTCATATTTGTACACACTTCCTTAGAATTTAATATATCTAATAAAATACTTTGTGTTGTTTGTAACTTTAGAATATTTATGAATGAAATAAAGGAGCCAACAGCACTGTATCCTCATGATGCCCTAGAATATCTAGGACAGTCTGTAAATTATAAATATATTTTTTAAAGTGTAAAAGTAGGTGAAATCTCAAAAGATAATCAAATCTTCCTCTTTTGTGGTTCTTACATGAGACTGTGCAAGGATTTAGAATGGGACAAGAGTGTCAGAATCTCACAAGATTGATGATCTCCGGTGAAATTGTTTTGTTTTGTGGCTATGCCTTTGAGTTGGTGTTGATTCCTGACAACTGCTTTGACTGGTCCCTGCAGTTTTAGGAATTCTAGATTTTTATTATTATTTTGTCTGTCCTGAAAAGTTGCTGATCCTATTATACACTAATACTAATAGGTACTGATTTTTACAACTGCATCCAGGCACTTCAGTAGGTCTAACGATTAAGTGCCCTTAGCTTTCAATATGGTATTAAAAAGCAGCCCCACCTCCATTAGTTCTTGAAAGTATCCAGATGGGCATGACTGAAGAGACATAATGTTGTTTGGTTCATATTCCAAATCAAGCAATATGATTAGTCATCCCCCATCATTAGGATTACATAAGACACCCAGGGACACATTCATTTATATAACCTGGCATGCTGATGTGGTATTTTTATTAGTGTTAAAGAAATGGGTACAGCACCAAAGCTGGAGTCAGTCATGTCATTAGGTAATATATACTACACTGAAGAATTCACTGCAATCTGAATTCTTTCCTTCAATTCAACTCTGAAGAAAAGTTGAACTGATTTTGGTCAGAGACCAGTATAACCACTATATTGCGAACATAGATTAGTATAAGTGATAAAATAAAGTTTAAGATAGGTGTTAAAATATATTTGTAAAAAATCCAACTAACATCTATAAGTGAGGTCTATATAACTGCATTTATAGGATGTAGCCTATATTAAATTATAATGAAAAAACTAATAATATATTAAATACTATAATGTAAAATTGGTATCTAAAACTGTTGGTATCAACAAAGTAATATCTAAAATTTAAATGAATTATACTGGTAGTTACAAAGAATGCATCATGGAAAATTGGCTCATCGGGATGTGATGCCTCTTCTGTGCTGCTGTACAACATGTGCTGTAACAAATAGTTTACAAGTAGCATCTGTGCACAGGTCAAATCTGGGCAGCTACAATATTTACTATACAGGTAGTATGAATCTGGTTCTGATGTGCCCATAAAAGGAGCAATGAAGAACAACATTTCTACAAATACCAATAAGAGGGGGGAGTAAAAAAGATAATAGAAGGATAAATAATAATATTACAGTCATATTAAAAGGGTAATGTGACATTAGACAGCACTGTGAAATTATATGTTCAGCAGAGTGATGGCCCAAGGAAAAAAACTCCCTGTGTCTCCCTAACCCTAACCCTAACCCTAACCTTAACCCTAACCCTAACCCTGCAATATCCTATAGCGCCATCCCAAGGGGATGGAATTGAAACAGTTTATGTCCCAAATGTGAGGGGTCTGCAGATATCTTCTCAGCCCTCCTTGTGACCCACACAATATACAGGACTTCTATGGAAGGCAGACTGGTTGTAATTCTTTGTGTAATCTTAACTATCGGTTGGAATCTGTACCTGTCCTGTTTCTTACCAGACAGTTACAGAAGTACAAATGACAGACTCAATAAAACCGTATCCACAGCTGCCAGGGCAGTCTGAACTTCCTAAGGTGATGCAGGAAGAACATTCTTTGTTGTATCTTTTCAATTATGGTTCTAATGTTAAGTGTCCATTTCAAGTCCTGGGAAATTATAGAACCCCAAAACCTGAAGAACTCTATTGCTGATATTGTGCTGTCGAATGTAGTAAAAGGTAGTAAAATAAAGGAGTGCCTCCTAAAATCCATTCTCATAGCTACAGTTTTAAGCCTGTTCAGCTCCAGATTGTTATGGTTGTTCAACAGGGCCAGTTGTTCAACCTCCCATCTATATGGAGACTCATCACCATCTCGAATGAAGCCAATAACTGCTGTCTGCAAACTTTAACAGAGAGTTCCCTTCAAGGTACAGTCATTCATATATAGAGAGAAGAGCAATGGAAAGTGCGCACACTGAGCACATACACTGAGGGGTGCCTGTGCTCATTTGCCCAGGTAGTAGATGTAAATTTCCCTAGCTTCACTTGTTGCTTCCTATTTGTCAAAAAAACCCCGACAATCTACCTACAAGTATGAATTAAACAGGTACTTTATCCTTTGCTTGTTTCACCTGATCATATTCCATTTTTAAAACTAAGGAAGCAGAATAGCCTAGATTTAAAATATAAGATTCAATAACCTTGATCCACATGGGTTGAAGATTGTTGTGAAGAATCATTGGTGCTCATCATTGGTCTTGAGGATAGAAGTTAAGCTTTAATCAAAGGTTCATAGAAGTTATCCACATATTTGACTCAGGGGTGGGTTCTACTTACCTTTACTACCAGTTCGCAATGGGGCCGCATGCGCGTGCTCACGTGTGCAGAAGTTCCTGATGATGTCGAGGTCAGTGGGCGGAGCCTCCCAACAGTTTTACTACCGGTTCTATAGAATCGGTCTGAACCGGGGGCAACCCACCACTGATTTGACTCCACTTTTATCTTACTTGCCTCTAGTTGATATGTGAGTTTGAGACACTGCAAGGTATCTGGAGACCCACTGATAAAGTTGTGTATATCCTCCCCAGGGGGTGAAACATTAAGTTGTGGGGTGGGGTCCATTATGGTAGAACAATATACTACTTATTCACTGCAATCCCTAGAAGGCTCGTGCGGAATACGAATGGAGTTCAGAGAATCCATTTTTTTGGACTTTGTTTTTCATCATGCAAAATGTGTGTACAAACTGTAAAGCTAGCCATGAAGGCTAAATGCCAAATTTTATCAAACTGCCCATTCATCATTGGCAGGACTGGCAGAGACTGTTCATAAACAGGTAGGGTTTTGCAGCACTTAATTAAACATACTTATTCAAAATGTTTTATTCAGACTGTTCTGTAAATATCTAATAATATGGAAAAGCATATTATTATTATAAGATAGCTCATGCAGATTGGCTAATAGTTGACATGAAAAGCAACTGCAATTTGTCCACATACTATCATAACATACCATGTATTTAGCACCAATAGAAGAGATTAGAAGATTTGCAATTGATGTAAATATTATGAATAGAATATGGGTTGTGTTGAGGCCAACATTCTAGCAATGCAGTTGTTGAATACAGTTGGAGCAAAATATTTTTATACTTAGCCCTCAGAGAAATCATTAAATCCTTGTATGCTGATATGGCACTAGTGTATCTTTTGAAAAATGTATGGTATGTATGTAACATGAACTGAGATCTTTCAGCAACCTTCATGGACTTATCAGAAGAAAAGCAGCTGTAAAAAGGGCATGATGCCAATTCCAGAAGGGGATTACAGTTCTGCACTGTGAATATACTGTGTCAGCAAAGAAGCATATATTCAAAACTTTTCAAAAGTTGTGAACTACATCAGGAGCAGGGAACCTATAGTATGCATGGCCAACAATGAGGAATGCTACCATTGTAATTCAGCAACATCTGGATGGCCGTTGGTTCCTCATCCCTTGTCTACATGAGCCATCACCACCTGATAAAATGATTCCACAGGAAGATTATATTACAAGAGAAATTCAACTTCTTGTTTCTCTGTCCACGTGTATTTTGGTCCCCTTCCATCTAACTTCACTTTACGTCCCATTTTGGTCTTAAGGAATAGACTAGAATATTCTGTGCTCTGAAAATCAATTTAATTAAGATGTTCAACAGACTTTCTAGATAAACTTATTTGAATCTTGGTGGATACAGCACCCTAAATCTGAACTAATTGACACAGTAGGAAAATATTGTGAAGCATGATTTCTGTCCATATCATCAGAATTCGTAGCAGTACAAATGTAACAACTCTCTTCTGTTTTTGGTTTCCTGCACTTAGAAAAATCTACCTGACACAGTTAAGGCATAGCCTTGAGTTAGTACTCTTTTTGAGATCTTCAAAATACTGTTTGTATTTTTTATATATGTATTTTATACCTTCAAATATACTTTTTAATGAATATCATATCAGCTCTGTTCCTGAACAGTGTGAAGTGCTACTTCTGATTATGGCTGTAGGCAAGGAGACAGGAATGGGCAAACAATGACATGTCACAATGCAAATTCCAGTCCTTTTAATATGTGATATCACAGGCAAGCATTAAGGGTACAGCTTGCATCACAATATTATGATGCACAATTGGCCTTTTTGACTTCTGCCTGTTTCAGACACTATACATGCAAATCGTTTTCAGAATATACACAGTTCACCTTCGCTGCAAGTTCTGTACTCAGCCTCACTTTCTCCCCAGCACTTTTCCTCAAAGACTGAATAAAAATAGTGGAAAGTTAAATGTATTTAGGGGATTCCTATAACATGCGTGGGGCCTTGGACCGTGTCGTGCCTTTGCGGCCTCTGACCCGGTGCCGAACCCACTTAGCTCCTTGGTTTACCGAGGAGCTGAGGGAGATGAAGCGCCGGAAAAGACGCCTAGAGAGTGGTTGGAGGGCCAGCCGCTCCGAATCTGACTTGACACTAGTAAGAGCTCATATTAAGACTTACATAGTGGCGATAAAAGCGGCCAAGTCTAATTACTTTGCCGCTCTTATCGCGTCATCAGATAATCGCCCAGCCGCCCTGTTTAGGGTGACCCGCTCCCTCCTCCATTCGGGAGCGCGGGAGGATCCCTTACAGGGACGTGCTGAGGATTTTGTTCAATATCTGGATGATAAAATAACTCAGATTCGGGACGATCTGGCCGCTGACTGGGTGGGTTCAGGCGGGGTGACTGAGCCAGGTCTTGAGAGTGTTATCTGGGCTGAGTTCGATCCTGTGGCTCCCGAGGACGTGGACAGGATTCTGGGAAGACTGAACGCAACCACATGTTTACTGGACCCGTGTCCCTCCTGGTTGGTGCTGGCCTCCCGGGAGGTTACACGAGGCTGGCTCCAGGAGATTATAAACACCTCTTTGAGTGAGGGTGTCCTTCCGCCTGCCTTGAAAGAGGCGGTGGTGAGGCCCCTCCTCAAGAAGCCCTCCCTGGACCCAGCTGTTTTAGCAAATTACCGTCCTGTCTCCAACCTTCCCTTCCTGGCGAAGGTTGTGGAGAGTGTGGTGGCGTGGCAGCTCCCCCGATACCTGGATGAAGCTGTCTATTTAGACCCGCTCCAGTCCGGCTTCAGGTCTGGGTACAGCACCGAAACGGCATTGGTCGCGTTGGTGGATGATCTCTGGAGGGCCCGGGGTAGGGGGTATTCCTCTATCCTGGTGCTGTTAGACCTCTCAGCGGCTTTTGATACCATCGACCATGGTATCATATTGCGCCGGTTGGAGGGACTGGGGGTGGGGGGCACCGTTTTACGGTGGTTCTCCTCCTACCTCTCCAACCGGTCGCAATCTGTGTTGACAGGGGGGCAGCGGTCGACCCCGAGGCGCCTGGTATGTGGGGTGCCACAAGGGTCGGTCCTCTCGCCCCTCCTGTTCAACATTTATGTAAAGCCGCTGGGTGAGATCATCCGTGGTTTTGGGGTGGAGTTCCATCAGTACGCTGATGATACTCAGCTGTACATTTCCACCCCAGACCACCCCAACGATGCCGTGGAAGTGATGTCCCAGTGCCTTAAAGCTGTGCGGGTCTGGATGGGGAGAAACAGGCTTCGACTCAACCCCTCCAAGACCGAGTGGCTGTGGCTGCCAGCGTCCTGATATAGCCAGCTGACTCCATCGCTGGTTATTGGGGGCGAGTCATTGGCCCCCACGGAAAGGGTTCGCAACTTGGGCGTCCTCCTGGACTCGCGGCTGTCTTTAGAGGATCATACGACGGCCGTGGCCAGGGGGGCTTTTTATCAGGTCCGCCTGATTCGCCAGCTGCGACCCTTTCTAGATCGGGACTCCCTACGCACGGTCACTCATGCTCTTGTCACTTCCCGTCTGGACTACTATAATGCTCTCTACATGGGGCTCCCCTTGGGGTGCACCCGGAGGCTCCAACTGGTGCAGAATGTGGCCGCGCGGGGGATTATGGGAGCGACGGGACGCTCCCACGTGACACCTCTCCTGCGCGAGCTGCATTGGCTGCCGGTGGACTTTCGGGTGCGCTTCAAGGTGTTGGTAATCACCTTTAAAGCGCTCCATGGCTTAGGGCCAGGGTACTTACGGGACCGCCTTCTGCCGCCAATTGCCTCCCACCGGCCGGTTCGCTCCCACAGAGAAGGCCTCCTCAGGGTGCCGTCAGCCAGACAATGCCGGCTGGCGACCCCCAGGGGGAGAGCCTTCTCTGTGGCAGCACCCACCCTTTGGAATGATCTGCCTCCGGAGTTAAGAACAATCTCTGACCTCCCAACCTTTCGGCGGGCTTTAAAAACCCATCTCTTTCAGCTCGCCGGCCTAGCCTGATTCCTATAACATTTTAGCATTGTAGAGCCGTATTTTAAATATGAAGTTAGTTTTTAAATTTTATGGCCACTTGTATTATTATTTTATGAATATTTTAACTTTTGTATGTTCGTTCTTAATTGGCTGTACACCGCCCTGAGTCCGCAAGGAGAAGGGCGGTATATAAATTCAAATAAACTGAAACTGAAACTGAAACTGAGTACAACTAGTTTAAACCTGTATATGAACCTGTTTTAAATTAAATGTAACTTCTTTTGATATTCCCATAACATACTACGTCCTCTTCTCTTAATGTCAGCTAATATCATTGGGAATCCTTTGGGAAAAAAATAAC
Organism: Masticophis lateralis; assembly: GCA_030761175.1. Taxonomy (NCBI): domain Eukaryota; kingdom Metazoa; phylum Chordata; class Lepidosauria; order Squamata; family Colubridae; genus Masticophis; species Masticophis lateralis. Next base: position 35,006,312 of record JAUDYJ010000006.1, on the reverse strand, counting down.
ACATAAAAGTGTGTGAAATGTGTGTGAAAAATGTGTGAAATTAACTGATGGGGTGGCTACAATGAGAGACTATTGTCTGAGTATTGCTGGAGAAAGAGGTAGGCTTTTGATGGACCTCACTTCCTTTCAGATTGTAATTAAGGGAGGTGGAGGTGGAAGTGAAGGTGGAAATTCAGTCCAAGAGTCTTACTTTTTAATGGAAGGTCAGTTGCTAATATTTTCAAGGATTTAATGCTAGATGGAAGTACTGACTTCATATGTATTTGGAGGACATGACAGAGAGAAGAGACAAGAGAGGTGTATTAGGTATGTTTAGATCAAGGGTCCTCCACCCCTGGACCAGGTGGGTTCTACTTACCTTTACTACTGGTTCACAATGGGGGCATGCACACAGATCATCATTTATGGCGTCCGGGTGAGTGGGCGGAGCCTCACACCAATTTTACTACCAGTTCTATAGAACTAGACAGAACTGGAAGCAACCCACCACTGCCCTGGACCACAGACCAATACAGGACCATAGCCTGTTAAGAAATGGGCTGCACGTCTGGAGGTGATTGGTGTGAGCAAGCAAAACGGAAGCCCCCCGCCCCCCCGGGTCCATGGAAAAATTGTCTTCCATGAAAACAGTCCTTCATGTAAAAAAAAAAAGGGGGGGGGAACTGCTCTTTTAGACAAAGTTTGGGATATCTTCTAAGGTATAATACCAAGATGACCTGCGCTGAAAATTAGGTTGAGGAAATGCAATCCTGATCAATTTCTTGGCCTCATAGAAACATTTGGTACTGGGGTATATAGCTAGGCTTTTTGGAAGTATGGGGCCCTAAGGACTATTTTTCCCTTCTTTGACCAACCTAGAAACTGATGCTGATGGAATATTTTTGATTTATAATGTTCTCATACCATCCTATCTTATCTTCTTTATTGCTTCACATACATACTTATGCATAAAACTGTTGAGGTAGTTTGTACAGAGTTTTGGTGAAGGGACTACCAATATGCCACTGATAGCTAACTCTAAAGCTAACTATCTCATCAATACTCTCTTTTTGCCCAATGTTGGTACTGGGTTAAATGAGAATAAACAAACTGAAATAGAACAAGATTAGAAAAATTATTAGAATACTCGGAATTCATTTTTCAAGTTTCATAAATCAATTTCCTTTTCTTTAAAAGATAATATCATTTAGGGAATTAAATATGTTGCAAAATGTGAAAGATTTTGCATGCATGTCTTGTATACATGTTTGTGGATTATAATATACCAGAGTGGCTTTCTTCAACCTGCTACCCTATCTGGGAAATATGGGAATTGCAGCCTAACACATCTGGAAAGTATCAGCCTGGGAAACCCTTCAACTTTTGTCTCAAGATGATTGGAAACCCCAAATGACCAGCATTTGCTTGTCTCTGTGCTCAGTTCCATACAGGCTTCTATGCAATCCATCAGCCTTAATAGTTGGGTAAAATTAAGTGATTAGCTGAACAAACTTTTCTAAAGTGGCCAAAGATTCCTTGAGCCAGCAAATGCTGAGCTGTTATTAATGCTGTTACTGTTGAATGTACTGAAATCCAACACTTAATAGAACATTTCTCAACATGAAAAAATTTGTTAAAATCCTCATGTCTTCTTGGAAAAACTACTCAAAGCCCAAAGCAACAAAGAAACTAAAATGTTTATAACTGTATGATCTGCAAATTGTTTCAAAATAATTGAATTTTAGAAACGTGAATTTATCAACAGGAAATGAAGAATTGTTCCAAAATATCATCAGACCTCATTGGCTGGTTCATATTATTTCACAACTTACTTTAGCTTTGGTTTGCCTAACTTAAATTGTGCTAATTTATAAACCATTTCTGGCCAACTAAAATAGGTGCCTTCACACAGCAAGCTAAACTGTTCAGATGAATAAGACTCATTATGAATTATGACTTAGTACAATTCATGAATCAATGATTTGTTTTACTTAATTATTCTCAATTCTTAAGATCCAAGTAAGACTCAATTGTGTCTGGGTTCACAAACTTGGCTGACACAAAAGTAAACACATTATGATTTGGAACCCAACACCAGTGGGACTGGATTATAATTATTTGTAATTCTTTGGGCCAATGATTGGATTTTACACAATTTGCTGGTCAACTGTGAGGATCAGTTTCAATTAAAAAAAATATATTCTGTGTTAAACTATCTTTGCTAGTTCTTCTAAGCCCTTTCTCATCAGTTATGGGACAGAAGGGAGAAATTAGCTCATTACAGGCAGAATCCTGGCAGCCCCAAATTCTGAGTGGGTGTCCCATTTAAGCCAGTGCTTTATAAATTTACAGTTGGACTCCCCAAACAGCTTGAGATGAGATGGGTGGCACTCATCAAACCAAATCAAATTAAATCAAAACACCAATCTAAGCCAAGTCCAGTGCTTATGCCAGATAAAATGAAGAAATGCTAGTGATGGAAGGAAGCCTTGTCAATACTCTTCTGGTGCAAGTATTCCTGGAATATCAAAGATACCATGAAGGAGATAGGTGAAAACTGTATTCCTCAAATAAATTTTGTTGAAATAAAACATTTGGTTTGGAACCAATTAGTGTGATTATGTGCTGCCACACCTACAGTAAAAATGATAATGGTTTTAATGGATGATTCAGTAAAATATCATCATCATCATCATCATCATCGTAGCCATTGTCTATCCACCACAGGATGAAGGCCTCTTCCACATTTCCAACCAATACAGTTAAGCTATCTTTTGTCAATTGGGCCCACAATACTTGCTGATGTCATTGCTCCATCTTGTTTTAGGCCTCTTTTGTGGAGGCTTTTTATCAAGTGGAATCCATTATATAGTTAAATCTATAATGCAAATAGGGCCATCCTGTGATATAGTTAAGTTCTTAGTTTTAGGGTTGGTTTCCTTTATATAACAGTTGTGAATAACTGTCTTTTCAATTATGTTTTTATTTTTACTTATGTAAATCTAAATAAAACTACAGAACACACTAATATGATCTCTCTCATCTCAAATTTCCAAAAGGAAACTTGTCCTCTTCCTTAGCCCTTTCAGAAAATTCTCAATATTCTCTCTGTTTCTTCTGAACTGGAAGCTACGCAAAAGCACATGCTTCATAGAAGCTTTCTCGTTGGAACTACTTGAAAAAGATCTCCAACTCTCAGGACCAATCAAACCGTTCTTGGTTTCCTAATCCTTACCAACTATATAGTATGGTTACTCCCCACCCCCAATAAACAATACTAAATGATACAATATATTTCAGTACAATTATTCTCATTCACCTTATTTTTCCTCTTCCTGAAGTGTTAAATCTATAAGCAATTTTTTAAAAACCATGTTCTGATAAAATTTTGGAAAAGCTGTCTGAGCCGTATAACATTTCTTAGGAGAAATATTTTACCCAACAGTCAACCAGTTAACCATCTCTGAGCAATCCACATTGTAGTTTAAATTACTTCTCTCCTATCTGTTCCAATCTGTTTCTTAAATCAACTTCAGAAATTTCTGGCTAGGTGGCAGTGGGTTAGCAACAGACTGGGTGCTCAATGCAGTTTGCATAAGACTTGATAGATTAAGATAGATAGATAGATAGATATATGGTAAGATAGATCTTACTTCTTGCACTTCTCAGCTACACATGGAAAAAAGTTTTTTTTTCCTTTTAGAGATTATTTCTTCCTCTCTAATCCCCTATCCCTCCCTCCCTCCCTCCCTCCCTCCTGCCCTTCCTTTGGTCCTGGAGAAAAATTAATCTATGTGGTGCTAAGAGTCAATACCAATTTGATGGCACAATCAAATAATCCCTTGATTTCCTAGATGTTTTCCCTCTCCCCTCCAGCCTTATCTCCTTTTTCTAACATATGCGCTTTTTATTTATTTTTTTCTTTGATGGTTCTGTACAGTGCCATTGCAATTCAGATGCTACTACAATCAAAACAAGAGGGAATAGGTATTCTTCCATTGCTATGTTCAACCAGTCCCTGGAAGAAAAGGGGTATGCAACATCCTGCAGCCAACTGGAGCCAGAGCAGCTACTGGAATAAAACAAACTGCTAGAGACCTTTCACTCTGAAAGGCAACATGAGAAAACATTAGTTTTCTGGAAAAAAACAGGCACTGGGTGTTATTTTCAATAGATTGGGAGTGGGATGAAGATGTATCATCCATTTCGACATGCAGGAAGTGGTGAATAGGTGTTTTGTCGATGAGCCAAGGAAATAGTGTGGATCTGCTTATTGTTTCAAATTATATCCTTACAGTGTCTACTGTCCAAAAAAAAAAGAGTCACTGAAAGAACAAAGGTTAGACATCCTGAATTAGTTAAAAAAAAAAAAACCACAGTATTGGAATTGGTTGCATTATATGTGATCATTTCCAAGGAAATGTTAACTACAGCAATTTTTTTTCCATTCAAGGCTGGAATGCATTTTTATTGCATATAAAACTAACTTTGGAGAATAGTGCTAAGGTTTTTTATTTTTATCTCTAGAGTAATAAATATGGTTGTACTTTTAAAAAGAAGATTAGAACATTAAAGCTGCCAACTTTCTACCTCCCTGCTTGTGAATCAGTTTCAGCGGACTGAAAGTATATCTTCAGAAAGTATATCTACCGGTTTTTTAAAAATATAAAGCATTCTCTTCAGTTTCATTAATGTGCCTTCTTGAACAGTGTAGCTAATTCAGGTGCACTCTAATGCTTAGCAGTTAAGTTAAATCCCAGTGCATCATGATACTTAGGCAATATCCAAACAACATCCAAATCTGAATATCAGAAGAGCATGCACTTACTGCCATCTACCCAACTGATGCTGCTTGTGCGCCTTTAACCAGTCTTATGTTAACATTTCTGCCACCCTAAAAAAGCCACAGTTTTTAATGTAGGGAAACCAGCATTTCCAATCATAAGGCAAGTTACACATTTGTTTTCTGTAAGGGCAAATTAGTGGAGTTGAATTTGGTTAAGAGTTACACTTACAAAGCTAAAGATGACCAAAGTTGTGTATATAAGATGATGCTGTGATGATGGGCTTTTTGGTGTAGCATATTATACAAACAAACCATGCTGTTGTAAGATTTTCTCCATGGTTTCCTCTGTTGAGCTGAAGGAAGCAAAGGCTTGGTTTAGAATAGCAGACTCCTAGGCTCATGAGGTAATGGCAGTTGTGAAGGCATTCCCAGATTATTTTCTATATGCTTCTCACTTCTTCCCCCCCACCCGTCACTCTCTCTCTCTCTCTCTCTCTCTCTTTTTTTTTTACAATTTTTGTATTAAATCTGGCAATAATTTTTTGATGCAATATCTCCTCATTCACTATTTAGATTGCATTAATTTAGAAAGCTTTGGCCATCCATTCTGCTATATCTTAGCAGTGAAATCATGAGCCCTCAAAATGGCAAAGGATTGAACATTTTGTTACTGCAAACTTCCTTATATCCCACGAACCCCAGGAAGCTTTGGATCTTCAACTATTTATCTTCCGCCCATTTGGAATGAATTGTTATTTTCCAGCAAAAGTTTGTCATTTGCTTTTTGTTTGAAATACATTTGTGGGAGTCCTTGAAATTCTTCGAAAATGACAGGAGCTTTTGGCTTAAGGCAAATGTGCAAATGACTGCTAGAACCAGATGTGGGCTTTTTAGTCCAAATAAAAATTTTTGAATTAGAACCAGGACTCAAAAAAGAGAAGGCCAGAGATGTCTTGGCTGTGGGCCTGCTGTATGTAGTCACAGAATATAAGCAGTGGCTGAAAGGCAAAAGCTTGTAAGAAGTTACTGGACCTTTCAAGAGAAGCTCAAGCAACAGAGAAAAATTATTAGGAAAAGGAGAATATGATGAATCTCCTGATGCTTCTGCTGTTTGCCTTGCTGCTGACAGTCCCCTGCTGTTGTGAAGGAGGTAAGGGAATATGACATATAGGCTGTGATCTTCTCCAATTCTGTGACATGCCTCAGACTTACAGTATTTCTCCATACGTATCTAGGTATTAGCAGTTGGATCCTTAATATAAGATCTGCTCCAATAAATCTGAAAGAAGCCTTGACTTAAGAAAAGTGGTACACACCTCAGTACAAATAATGGATGAATATACAGCCCATCAACATTTGAGCAGTCTCTTTCTCTTATGTATGAGGAAAAAGAACAATGTGTTCAGATTATTTAGTGTCAAGATAACATTCACAATGAATTTATATCCAAATCCCTTCTTTCTGACATTTTAAAATAGAGAAATTTTTTTAAAATGTGTTTGTTTGTTTGATAGATTGCATAGAATTTTTGTGGCACTGTATAAAAGAAAATAATTTCTATTTCATATCTTTTCACAGTTCTTCAGCTTTAAAATTTAGAATACAGAAGAAAGCAAGCATCCCATATAACTTACACAAATAGGCTTATTTTAGTAAACTGCTAAAACTTTTTCTGAGTATATTTTAAAAATCGTTTAAAAATTGTTTAAACACTGATTGGCCAATAAATACTTCTTACTGTAAAAACAAGTATTTGTGTGTTTTGTACGTTGTGCCTAAATGAGTGGGGATACAATGTCTCTGAGTTATACCAGATATCTCATAGTATCTTATCTTTTTTTAAAGCTTCATCCAACGTTTTGGATGAAGGTAAGTAATTCCCCATTACAAATCCTAATATATCTGGTGTGTGTATGGGTAGAAGATAGAGATGATAGCTAGCTAGCTAGCTAGATAAGCATCTCTGTATGTATTTGTTTATTTATTGTTCATTTGATGTCTGGTTTTTATCCACCACTTTAGAAAAGATACTGGAAACTTATTGGGAAAGGGATGACAATGCAGGCTGCCTGAGAATGATGGGACTCAGTTGAGGGAAGAAGGTTTTCCTTCTTCCAATATGTTAGCAATCCGTTGAACTAGATGGAGGAAAGCTAAGGGTTCCTTGATTTTCCATGTGTAGACCAATTATGGTGACAAATAATACTACTGTTTGTAATTTTTGAATTTTCAGAGAGCCAAATAACATGGAGAAACTTTACAGGAAAGCTTGTGGTCCCTGGTAGCTAACTTAACACACATCTCTTTTAGGTGTTAAAAGAGACCTGGCATAAACTCAGTTTGCCTTTTAATCCCCCGATGAATAAATGTCCTATTGGCTAGACACATAGGAATATTCTTGCCAGATAGTCTGGCAAAAACTAAGAAAAGTTCTCAGAACGTGGTGGCCAAATCAGTCTGTCGCAGCAAAATAACTCTTCTGGCACCTACTTGATTTATTGTAGCATAAATTTTGTGGATTAGAGTTGCTTCCTCAAATACTATTTGATGAAGGCAGATCTAAAGCTATCATACAAGATCTTACAAGACGTCTCCATCTTTAAAAAAAGAAAAGAAATGCGTCTGGCATACATTTTCTTTGGCCATTAAACAGATTTTAAATGATTTTTCTCCTTCAAAATACCACTGGCATTTTTTTTTCTATTGAAAGGTCTCAGCAATTCATTGACTATTCAGAATATTAGACATTTATCTGTAATACTCAATGATTCCTGGTATTTCATGTATGGCACAAGATATAGGGAGTCCTCATCACCACAATTGAGTCCCAATTTTCCATTGTTAAACAAGGCTATTGTTACATGAATTGCTCCCAATTTTAGAATCCTTTTTGCAGTGGTTGAGAGAATCACTGCAATTGTTAAGGGAATCATATGGTCTTTAAGCAAATATGGATTTTCCCATTGACTTTGCTTGTCAGAAGGTCCTAAATGCTAATTGCATGACCTCAGGACACTGCACCATTGTAAATACATGCCAAATGCCAAAAAACCAGATTTTGATCATGTGCTGTGGGGATGCTGCACTGATTCTAAGTGGGGGCTGATTTGTAAGTCACATTTTTCAGTGCCACTGTAACTTTGAACGGTCACTAAATGGATAGTGGTAAATTGAGGACTACCTCTAGTGTACAACAACACTGAACACTAATATGACATGGCATATTAATGTAATTTTTGAATTCTCTGGTTCAGGGCATACTTTCCCAATTGACTGCTAGACAGAACCACATTTCCTTTTGGAGAAGACATGTTGCCCAATAAATGGGGCATATTGAGCCCTTAAATCACTATCACTTGACAATCCTTTATATCTGGATATTGTAGAAGCTCCATATCACCAAACAATCAGTCTTGAAGCTATTTATCATACTAATAAATTCTTCATAGGTTTTCACAGAATTTCTGCTTCCTGAATGTAGAAATGGTATTCTAGCATAATCATATCCCTGGATAGGTAGTTGGACTGTGAGAAGTTGGGGCTTTGATCAGAACCACAGGGCTTTCTTTCAGTCAATGTCTTGTGACCAAACACTCCATCTGGGGCAGGCTTTGGTAACCCTAATGTTTGCTTGCAGAGGAACATACTTTGTACTCTGAGGGGAGCTAAGGACCACAACATTCATGTAAGCTGAGTTGGATTGGAGGTGTTTCAGGAGTTTTATTTTTTAATTGCTACTTCTATTTTACAGTTTAATACTGTAGCTGTCACCTGCTTCCTACTTCAAACAGACAAGAATCTATCTTTAGTTTTCAGCAGCAAACTAGAAAAAGGGAACTCAGGGTTTTATACATTCAGTTTAGAGGAGATTCCAAACTAAACAGAAGGTGAGACAATTCCTGTAAACAAAAATTTTTAATTATCAAACATTTACAAAGTGCAAAAATTTACATTTAGTGTTTCACCTTGTTTGTTCCTTATTTCCCACTCTACTTAGCATATAATTTTTAGTATCCTATCATTTGTGTCAATAATTTGTTTTCTCTAGTGTTTTATTTTTATTTTTTTATTTATGCTATGCTTCTGTGTTCTTCTATTCCTTTTTGTATGCCCTAGCTTGATACAAGACTACTTTCTTTCATTGTCCTATTCCTATAGTTTAATATCCTTTATGGTTCTTTAAATGACCACATACAACTGTTTCCCACACCATACAACTCTGTCCAGAGTCATTTACCTGGTTCTTGATTTGTTGGCTCTATTATTGGGAGAGATTCAGGCAGATTTCTCATTGCTGCTCTGAGCTTCTAAGGGATAATGATGTCAGACTTTGCTCCTGGGTAGAAGCCTTGAGAGATTAGCAATTCTTTTTTTTCTTTGCTTTGCTTTGTGCCAACAAGTCCCTCTTCAGTTGCTGCTCTGGGCCTCTAATAATCTCTTGGCAGCATTCTGGACTTGCTTGCTTGCTTATCTCTGTCTGTCTGTCTGTCTGTCTGTCTGTCTATCATGTCTATCTATCATCTATCTATCCCGCTGCATTTTTACAAATAACATCTTTTACAAAAGGTGGCAAACATGCCTAATGCGCTTTCTTCCTCCTGTTTTCCCCACAACAACAAACCTGTGAGTTGGGTTAGGCTTATAGTGCCATTGTGGATGTCCAACATCTGGGCCTTTTTTGCAGTGCCCTGTGCTGCAATTACTTGTCAGCATACTCCATATGATTGTGGATGTCCCAGCTTCATTGGAGCATAACTGGCCCTCTGACCTAATACAGACCTCCTAAATGCCAGTGCTCTGACTCACCTGAGAGGTTTCGATGGTAGTGTCTTGGCTTCCTTGAATGTCTTATCAGCAACAATCTTGCCCAGATGCCATCGCCCTGCTGTTGCAGCCACAGCTCACTCTTCTAGCTGCCATGTTGCTGGCTGCACCGCTCCTGATATCCTGGCTATTGCTGACATTTATCTGCTACTGCCTGCAAATGCCAATGTGTTATTTATGTAGCTCTTTCCTAAAAGACGGGTAAGGATAGGTCCAAAAAGGTTCAATTGGGCAGACAGTTTTTGTCACTGGCTGTGTATCCTTGCACAAAAAGCAACTGGAATTTCTAGGGCTACAGGTTTGCTACCCCAAACTAGAGCATGAGAGGAATTCTAACTTCAAAAATTATTTTGTGCTTTGGCACTTAAGGCTGTTGTCTCATTTTTTAAATGTATTTTATTTACAACAGGGATTAAAATTGGTCAGGAAAAAGCAAATACCTTTATGAGAAGACAGAAGAGGGCTTACCCATATTCTGAAAGGTAATGCAGAGATGCGTAATTATTCATTCTCAATGTAACTGAGAAAAGAGGAATACAAAGATTATGAAAAGCATTGAAATGCCAGTCAATTCTTCTTCGCTTTAACAAGGCTAATTTAAATATCACTGTGGGGAGGAGAAAGTGCTTTTTAAGGTGATATCCAGTGTAACTGATGTAGTATTTCAGAAATGCTTATTTGGCGTGTATCGGTATAAATGCAAGTTGACACATTGCATTCATTTTAGCAGATGGCACACAGTTGTTCCAATCTCATGAAGGTGCTGAATGTATGAAATAAAGGGCAAGAATATGTTTAAATGTTACAATATCATATGCTATCCTTTTTTCTCTGTAATTGCTGGAGAAAGTTATACATATTCTGGCTTCTGGTACTACTGAAATGGCTCACAACGATGCCAGAAAAAAACTTGCTTCTTTTATTAAGTAAATTAAGGATTAAGATTCTTTTCATCAGCCAACAAACCTCATGTTCCTTCCAATGGCTGTAGCCACTCAGATCTAGAGTGCTATGATCCTGTGTCTCCTGTAGCATTGTAACATTTTGCTTCTGCCATGGTTCTGGGGATGAATACCGTTCCTTTTGCAGTTTTGATCCACATGTTTTGCTCTTCACTTTTGCCCAAGTTACAGAAACTCATGTTCTTCCTTCAATATCCATCACTTAGGCTTACCTGGGTTCCCTTATTTTTGAGGTCTCAAAGTTCTACTTTTGGGCTAACCACTAATTCTCTGGCCACTCTGTTCCTAATCCCTGCATGTCACCATTTTGTTCTAATTTACATGGATTTCTTTTTCTACCTTATAGTATTCAATCATTTTCTCAGTGGCATCATAACACTGAATCAGCCTTAGAGAGATTAAAAAAAAAATTAAACTGCAAATTCGTGTTATTTGTTACCAGGAAAAGGTTTTTTTTCTGCCAATTTTCAATTTGCTGAAAGAAAATTTGCTTTAGAAATTATTTCAAAGGAGAAAATAATTTTGAAGCAATTCTCCTAGATAAGAGTTCTGTGTTCTTGTACTTATTTAATTCTGAAGCATTGAAGGCTATGTGGGAATATTTTATTTTTCACTGTGCAAATCTCTCTCCAGTAATTCCAAAACCCTCAACTTCTTACATTTTCCCAAAAGAAGACAGCCAGTTAATTTTTGCCCCATTAGGCTTTTTCAGCTGTGGTACTATGTCAACTCCCTGGCGGAGTTCTTGAAGAATTAATTTCTCTTAAATTTCTCTTCCTTGACCATAAATTTGGTGGCTAATTTTAAAGTATTGTTTTGAAATGTATTAAAACATAAATTAAACTTATTTAAACCCAACTCCAGGTATAAGAAAGACCCATTAAGGCTCTCATCCATCAACTTTAATTATTTATTTATTTATTTATTTATTTATTTATTAAATTTCTATACCGCCCTTCTCCTTCCGGACTCAGGGCGGTGAACAGCCAATTCAAAACCAATGCAATACAATAAGTTAAAACGTACTAAAATCAATATAAATTTAGGCTGAAAATACAAACCGAATAAAAACTCTAAAACTTTAAAATAATTTAAAATATTTAAAAATAGGAGGGATCAGGCAAGTCCGGCAAGTTGGAAGAGATGAGTCTTCAAAGCCCGACGAAAGGTCCGGAGGTCAGTGATAGTTCTCAGATCTGGAGGGAGATCGTTCCAGAGGGTGGGGGCTACCACAGAGAATGCTCTCCCCCTGGGGGTCGCCAGCCGGCACTGTCTGGCTGACGGCACCCTGAGGAGGCCCTCTCTGTGGGAGCGAACCGGCCGGTGGGAGGCAATAGGTGGCAGAAGGCGGTCCCGTAAGTACCCTGGTCCTAAGCCATGGAGTGCTTTAAAGGTGATTACCAACACCTTGAAACACACCCGGAAGTCAACCGGCAACCAATGCAGCTCACGCAGGAGAGGTGTCACATGGGAGCGCCCTGTCGCTCCCATAATCCCCCGCGCGGCCGCATTCTGTACCAGCTGAAGCCTCCGGATGCATCCCAAGGAGAGCCCCATGTAGAGAGCATTACAGTAGTCCAAGCGAGACGTGACGAGCGCCTGAGTGACTGTGCGTAGGGAGTCCCGATCTAGAAAGGGCCGCAACTGGCGTATCAGGCGGACCTGATAAAAAGCTCCCCTGGCCACAGCTGTCGTATGCTCTTCTAAGGACAGCCGTGGATCCAGGAGGATGCCCAAGTTGCGCACCCTTTCCGTGGGGGCCAATGATTCGCCCCCAATAACCAACGATGGAGTCAGTTGGCTATATCGGGACGCCGGCAGCCACAGCCACTCAGTCTTGGAGGGGTTGAGTCGAAGCCTGTTTCTCCCCATCCAGACCCGCACAGCTTCCAGGCACTGGGACATCACTTCCACGGCATCGTTGGGGTGGTCTGGGGTGGAAATGTACAGCTGAGTATCATCAGCGTACTGATGGAATTCCACCCCAAAACCACGGATGATCTCACCCAGCGGCTTTACATAAATGTTGAACAGAAGGGGCGAGAGGACCGACCCTTGTGGCACCCCACACACTAGGCGCCTCGGGGTCGACCGCTGCCCCCCTGTCAACACCGATTGCGACCGGTCGGAGAGGTAGGAGGAGAACCACCGCAGAACGGTGCCCCCCACCCCCAATCCCTCCAACCGGCGCAACATGATACCATGGTCGATGGTATCAAAAGCCGCTGAGAGGTCTAACAGCACCAGGATAGAGGAGTACCCCCTACCCCGGGCCCTCCAGAGATCATCCACCAACGCGACCAATGCCGTTTCGGTGCTGTAACCAGACCTGAAGCCGGACTGGAGCGGGTCTAAATAGACAGCTTCATCCAGGTACCGGGGGAGCTGCCGCGCCACCACACTCTCAACAACCTTCGCTAGAAAGGGAAGGTTGGAGACAGGACGATAATTTACCAAAACAGCCGGGTCCAGGGAGGGCTTCTTGAGGAGGGGCCTCACCACTGCCTCCTTCAAGGCAAGCGGAAGGACACCCTCACTCAAAGAAGCATTTATAATCTCCTGGAGCCAGCCTCGTGTAACCTCCCGGGAGGCCAGCACCAACCAGGAGGGACACGGGTCCAATAAACATGTGGTAGCGTTCAGTCTACCCAGGATCCTGTTCACGTCCTCGGGAGCCACAGGATCGAACTCAGCCCAGATAACACTCTCAAGACTGGGCTCAGTCACCTCGCCCGAACTAACCCAGCCAGTGGCCAGCTCATCCCGAATCTGAGTTATTTTATCATCCAGATATTGAACAAAATCCTCAGCACGTCCCTGCAAGGGATCCTCCCGTGCTCCCAGATGAAGGAGGGAGCGGGTCACCCTAAACAGGGCGGCTGGGCGATTATCTGATGACGCAATAAGAGCAGTGAAATAGTTAGATTTCGCCGCTTTTATTGCCACTAAGTAAGTCTTAATATGAGCTCTTACTAGTGTCAAGTCAGATTCGGAGCGACTAGCCCTCCAACCACTCTCTAGGCGTCTTTTCCGGCGCTTCATCTCCCTCAGCTCCTCGGTGAACCAAGGAGATAAGTGAGTTCGGCGCCGGGTCAGAGGCCGCAAAGGCGCGACCCGGTCCAAGGCCCCACCGGCCGCCCTATCCCAGGCAGCCACCAGGTCCTCAGTCGAGTCGCGTGTCAGTGTCTCAGGAAATGGCCCAAGCTCCGTCTGGAACCTATCAGGATCCATCAGGCGCCTGGGGCGGAACCACCTAGTTGGTTCCGCCTCCCTGCGATGAGGTGTAACGGTCAGAAAGTCGAGACGAAGGAGCGAGTGGTCAGTCCATGACCACTCGCTCCTTTTGTTTTCTTTTAAAAGAAAACAAAACCTATAACTTACTCTCAAACTGATTCCCCATCTATACTAACTTGTAGTTACATGCTTATAGATATGTGGCTAAAATCTAATAGAGAGGTTGTTGTAGTTTAAATGTAAAAATGTTTGGCAGGAATAAAGTTAAACTCTCCTTTGTTTCTTTCTCCATGGAATAACACTCTAAGTTAAAGGTGTTATTTTTTTTAACAGTTACTGAGATAAAATTGCATATATTACAACAATTTCTTTGTAAAATACTGGCAAATACAGACATAACGAACGCAGTAATGTGTTTATTACTAAAACCCATTTAGTGGCAGCAGGTGACCTAGCCATCAATAGTTTATCTCTGAATATAACTAAATGAATTGGGAAGCCTGGAATTGGGATAGCTCAGGAGCTGGATTCGTGATGCTACACTAATGGGGAAATGTATAAACGCTTAGCAGGTTCCTGTCTGACCTCTTCTCCCAACCTGCTCAGCAAAATGAGATGGCACAAATATAGAAAGATTGGCTTACCTCATTTTAAAGGAAATGGCATTATTCATATTAAGATTTAAGGAAGGGATACAGTGCAAGGCTATGAAGTCAAGCCTCCAACATAGTTTCACAGTATTGCTGCTTCTTCCTCTGAACTTGTCCATTTTCTTCAGGTACTACGAAATGTTCAAGTCCCCGATGGAGCTGAAGCAAGAACAGTGTGAGCATTATGCACCCTGTAACTACTACTCTGAAATAGTGGGATTTCCTACAGCATATCGCCATTACTTTGGGAGCATCTGAATATAGTCATTTCTCATCCAACTGGGACATCTGCAAGGGCAAAGAATGACTGGTGCAGGGCAACTTAAGAAAAACAAAAATAGCATCTTGTTTCTATTTCACTAACAAGAGTTTAACAGCAACATATTTTGCTTTAATGGCAAGAAATAAGTAGGACCAACTCAGGGGTGAAATTCTCCTGGTTCGGACCGGGTCACCCGATCTGGTAGCGATGGCGGTGGGTGGTTCAGAGAATGGGTAGCTAAAATCCCTGGCCCCCATGCCCAGCTGAACCGCATGATCATCAGAAGCTGTTTTTTTTTACTTTTAAAAGCATTTTTTCTGTAAACTCTTCAGCTGAAAAAAATGCTTTTAAAAGTAAAAAGAAAAAGCTTCTAATGATCGTACGGTCAGCTGGGATCGTCAGAGGCTTTTAAAAGCATTTTTTCTGCAACTTCTTCAGTCAAAGAAGTTGTAGAAAAAAAAATGTCTTTAAAAGCCTCTGACGATCCCAGCTGAGTTGCCTGATCACCAGAGCCTTTTAAAAGCATTTTTTTCCTGAAACCTCTTAAGGTTGTAGAAAAAATGCTTTTAAAAGTAAAAAAAAAAAAAGTTGGCCACGCCCACCCAGTCACATTCCCCCCCCACCAAGCCACGCCCACAGAACCAATAGTAACAAATTTTACATTTCACCACTGGACCAACTTATTTTCTGAGATCCAACTAAGTACTAGCAAGGTCTGCTAGTAATTATATAAATTCCAGTACTTCTTGAAACATGAGTGACATTTCATAGAAAGGGAACGGAAGGCAAAAATCTATTAAGGTAATTGGAAGTTGAGGGTCACTTCTGGGGCAATCTAATGGTAAAATTTGTAATTCTATAAAGAGATGCTATGCTAAATGTTCTCACATTTCAAACTGCAATGTGATAGAAGGAATTTCTATGACGGTGGAGGGTATTGTTGACAAGGTTTTTCTTATATCAATTCATAAATTTTTATATCAATTCATCAATGCACACTTATGTTTTTGTCTTGGTCACAGAAGCATTTGAAATAAAAAAAATACAAAATTCTCATGTACAATAAAAGCATTTTAAAGAAACATATTCCTCAACTATGTTGGGATTAATGGGATTAAACATGTTCCTGACTAAGACCTAGAATATAGTGATGCAAATGTAAAAGCTTGTTTCGTTTTTTTTGTTCTCTTTTTTACTGCTATTTTGCTGACAACATATGATTATTTCATTTAATGACTAAGGAAGGATGCTGAAATATGGATTTAATTTAAAATATTCTTCTTACATTTCTAATTTAGAAGATATATGGTCATAGCTATTGCACTCATCTAAGTATTTGAGGAAAAAAAGCTTCTGGAATGTTCTTAATCATATGGTATCTCTGGGCCTAGTACACAAATGTTTATTAAGAATTATGTCCAGCAAATATCCACTAGGAAACACTGCATAGGATTGCAACAAGCAGCTGCTTTAAAATACATTGAAATAAGGACAACAGATTAATGAGGAAGAACCACTTAACTCGATTACATTTCTAATGGTTTGTCTTCATCCATCCAATTTGTCAATTTCCCTTAATGAAACACAGTTGGAAGTTGATGAAAAACAACCTTGAGCAATGACCAATAAGTAGAGGATTAAAAAAAAAATTCTCATGGAAATACAACTGGCAAAAAGGAGGAAGAAGGATTTAAATGAGATGACAGTTATATATTGATAAGAAAAGGAGGGGAGGACGATTTTGCTATATTGAGACTTTCCTTAGTTTAATGTGCTGTAGGTGGAGGTTTTTATGAAAACAAATTCAGCAACTTCAATTATTGGTAGGGAATGTTGTAGCCAACTGCCAATAAATCCTCTCTTCGTTGGGTTGAATTAGAAATGTATCTGCTAGTTACCTCCTAACCACAACTATTTTTTCCTGAACTCCAAGTTCTGGTGTACTTGTTAAGACTAATAGACCAAAGACTATATTTCTTAAAGAATTGTTTCTTTCCTGAAAAAATTGCCCATGAAACAAAACATTCTGGAGTAGCTTTCTTGTATTTCACATCAACCTAGCATCTGAGGGTTTTTTCTGTGTTTGTTTTCAAATTCTAGATTTAGCATCTTACTGTGCTATTCATTAAAGCAGCCTGTTGTTTTTCTGTCTTAATAGAAGGCCCAGAACATATTTCCAAATTATTTTTGGAACACAAATAACTCTTATCATACAATCTCTTCCATTCAAAAATTTCTACAGCTATGTTCCTACCCTATGCTTAAATATTTGATGGTCTACTGTATAAACATAAAAATGAGAAAGATACAAATATATAAATATGCCATTTGTCTAGGTTTGTCCTATCAATCAGATGCAAGGAACTGAATGCCCACGTTCAATTTCTGTGAGTCAGCTAGGGGCCCATCCTGATTTTGCTCATATACATATATGGTACATACCAAAATTGGGGTTACCAAGGAGAGATGAACAAAAAGGATTCAGCCTATCTTCTTGAATCATTCACTTGAACTTGCTTTGAAGAGTAAAATCAGTTTTCATTCTGTGTCTTATTGCTGTGATATTTACTTCTATTCTGGCTAGAACTGGAGAGGGAATTATTTGTCAGACAATTCAAATATATGGAAACAATGGGAATTCCCAGGCAAAAACAAATGCTATGGAATCAAGATGGTGAAAAAAAAACATGGAGTGAGAAGGAAGAAGAAGCTAAGTGGACTTCATTTGTCAAATTATTATTTATAACTAGCTGATAACCTGGTGTTGCCCAGGTATTTATTTATCCCAATCCTGTATTAGATAGGAAAAGGAATGAATTATATGTATAGTGTCAAATCAAAGTAATTTTATTTACAGGCCTTTAAAAGTATAAGTACAGTATACAAATTATAAAGTAAAATGTTTTACAAATTTACTATAAGATTAATTTAACACAAAACTTGATTATAAACAACATTTTTAGTTTCACCTCCAGGAGCAAGAATAAATAAATTTAAGGGTGAACCCACCCTTGAGCAAGCAACATAAAGTTGTCCTCTCATAGTGACGTTAAGGGCCTCAGGAGCTTTCTTGTCAGCCATGGTGCATTCATCCCACACGATTACCGTATTTTCCGGCGTATAAGATGACTGGGCATATAAGACGACCCTCCTCAGAGCCATTTAAGGCTCGTCAGAGCCTTATGGGCTGGTCTGCCTGGTTACAGGAGAATGAGACTCGGCGTATAAGATGAGCCCCGACTTTTGAGAAGATTTTTGTGTGTTAGAAAGTAGTCTTATACGCAGGAAAATACAGTAATTTACATGTCTTGACCTCAGGAAGAGGTGATGGCAAGAGCAACATCTCCCTGAGCCCTGATTTCGGTGAGAATTAAATTAGTTAAAATGTTTTCCCTGTGCCCCCAGAAGCATCAAGTAAAATGATACCACCTTGTTGTTTTGCTAGCTGATCCACAATCATTTGGTATGCTTTTTTCTGATCTTGATTTAGAAGTGGCTTCTTGTCCATGCTATATGCAGTAAGCTGTTCAACTTTGTAGTTCTTTTCTTGTATGTAATCTGCGTGAAGAACATTGTGTCTCGTACTGGTGCAGGCAGGCTGAGTTGCAGTAATGTTTTATTGATCATGGCCATACATTTGTCCTCAAGAATAATCAAAGCCTTGTTGAAAATGTCCGGACCAAATGTAATTTCTAATGTTGGATTTTCCCGCTTACCAGAGGGAGCCCCCTTGTGGAGTGCTGTGAAATCGTTACCATGGCAACTCCACTATGGTGTTCAGTAGAAGCCATCTTAAGGCAGTACAGTAGAAGCCATTTTAAGGCATAACAGGCTGTATCTTAACAGAACACACATCCTGACAGGTGTTAGGAGTGTCTTACCAGGGGTGGAATTCAGCCAGTTCAGGCTGGTTTGGGAGAATTGGATGCTAATTTTAATCTGGTTTGCCAAATTGGTTGTTCCAAGGACTGGCTGATCCCATGCACCCTGCCCCTCCCAGGAGTCTCCACGTGGTCTGTTTTAGTTGTGAGGTAAGTGCATGGTCCGCATGGAGGCTTTGGGACGGTGAAAAATGGGCCTACCGGAAGTCCAGAAACGGGTCTGTTTCCAGCATCCGGAGGGCCTCTGATGCCCAGGGGAGGATGTTTTCGCCCTCCTGGAGGCTCAAGGAAATCCTCTGGAGCCTCTGGAGGGCAAAAATACCCCCTCCGCCATGGTGCAGGAGGCAGAGTAGGCCACATCCCCATGGCCATGTCAGTTGTTAAATTTTCAATCCCACCACTGTGTCCTACCCCTCTGTGTACCAACTTTGGTTGAAATTGCTTGAGGCGTTCCAGAGTTATGCTGGAACACACATACACACAGAGCCATCTATTTATATGTAGATGTAGCCTTATATGTATGTAGATAGATAGATAGATAGATAGATAGATAGATAGATAGATAGATAGATAGATAAAGATTTAATTAAGTGGAATTGAAAAATGAGGATAATTATTAAAAGGAGAAAAAAGGAAATGTGATGAAGAAATGAAGACCGCAAATATACAGTAAAAATAATTAAGCAGTAGAAAACAAGTAGCAGCACAGAGAAGAATTAGTAAAGAAGGATAAGGCCATTTTGTAGGGAATTGATAAAAAAAAACTCTTCAAAGTTATTAAGGGGAATTTTGAATAGCAGCCAAACCATGCATATATGCCTTTGTTGACATTGATATTATACAAAAAATATTAACATGTTTGAACTGTAGATGGGAATACAAATACTGCAATCAGAAGTTTTATCTTTTTTTATTTGCAACTTTCTTGCTGGGTAAACTGAAGTATATTTCTAAAAGCTGAGCAATTTTCTTCTGGTTTATTGCCTTTTGTCAATGATCAATGTGACATACTCTTCAGCCATCTTAATAGATCTTTGGAAATGTTCACAAGATGGTTTCAAAGTCTGAACAGCTTCTGCCATGATTTCTGCAGCCAACTGAACTGAATCCTTAGATTTTTGTTTACAATGAATTATCCGCATGAATTTAGTAAGTGAAAAAGAACTGGGCACAACAGAAAAACTGTGGGTTTTCTTTTTGATTGGTGGTGAAGGTTGAGATGAACAGGGATTGGAATCTGGAAGTGCGTTAGCAATTTCTTCTTTGGTCATGAGAAGTTCACTCACTTGAAGAGAGAGCACAGGCGTACTCATGACATTCCGAATAGCAACCTCAAGCATTTCAGGCAGATTACCATGCTTAATTATAACAGCACAAATGGGACCACAGATATTTTCAAAAACACCATTGTATTGAGAATATATATCTTTTATAAGCTTGATTTTTTCATTAGTGGAAAGGCTTGGCAGAATAAGTTGAGAATACAAAGGAACTCCAATTTTTTCCTGGAAATCTTTGTCTTTCAACTCTATTAGCATCTGCATCTCTTTTAGAGCACTCTGTAGAAACTGAAGATTTTCCTCGATGCTAAGGTTTTCCCGTACTGTAATTATGGCTAATTTACTTCCAAGAAATTGGTTGAGCATTCGGAATGCAGTGTTGGTAGAAGAAACAAAAATGTAGACACAGTCATACATATCGCGGCTGGCCTTGACTAGCTTCTCCTCAGGCCTTGATCCACAAAAAATGGACTGCATTTCTATAAAAGGATATGTCACACTGAAATTCAAATTAAAACAATATTTAATGAAAGAAAATCAATTACTGAATTTTATGAAACCAAGGGCAATATATATTTTATGATGACTAGGTCATACTCAAAATATTTCTGATGTATTTCCATACTTGGAGCTACTACAATACCGTATTTTCCGGAATATAAGACGATTTTCTAACACACAAAAATCTTCTCAAAAGTCGGGTGTCGTCTTATACGCCGGATGTTAGTCTCCTGTAACCAGGCAGACCAGCCCGAAAGGCTTTGACGAGCCTTAAATGGCTCTAAGGAGCCAAGCTGAATTGCCTGCTGAGTTGCCGCTAATCAGCTGAGTTACACACAAGCCCCGTGAAAAAGGGAAAAACTTTCCTTTTACACAATGCTGGCCATCCTAGCTGCTAATTTTTGCCTGCTAATTGGTACGTAGCAAACGCCCACCCCCCCAGCTTGCTTACCTTAGCTGCTAGCCGCAACGCTTGCCTTGCCTTGCCTGCAATCCATTGCATCAGCAAGCAACTAAATCTCCCTGCCTGCAATCAAGCAGGCAGGGAGTTGTGGACTTCAACTCCCAGAATTACTCAGCCAGCAAAGCAAAGCTGGCTGAGGAATTCTGGGAGTTGAAGTCTACAAGTCTTAAAGTTGCCAAGGTTGGAGACCCCTGTTCTATTGGGTAAGTTTTTTTTCCCCCCTTTGGGAGCTTTAAAAAAAATAGTTAATTGGGGTTTTTTTTAGTTGTTCTTTTTTAGACCTAGCCATTTAAAGGCTAGGTCTAAGTTTTAGGCTAGGAAGTTTTAAATTTAGCTTTCATATAAAAATAAAAATAAAAATAAAATAAAATAATATTTGTGCAGCTTTCTGAGATTTAGTGTGTTTCTGTAGTGTTTCACAAAATCTCACAAAGCTGTATGTGGAATTCTGTGTGTGTAAAGTGTGAAAGTTGTTTTTTGGGGCTTTTTGTGGCTGTGTGAGGTTCCTGCTTGTTGCAGAGGCCATTTTGGGTCTAGCACAGCTGCTTTTACTGTGGGTGAGCCAGTTGATGTTTTTTAATTTTTATTTGGTGTTGCGTTGGAAGAGAGGTCGTCTTATACAGCAAGTATAGCCCAAACCCTGTATTTTTACAGGAAAAGTCAGGGGTCGTCTTATACTCCCAGTTGTCTTATACGCCGGAAAATACGGTATATTTTATTTGAATGGCTAAAAAATATGAATATTTATTTATTTATTTATTACATGTATTTATATGCCACCCTTCTCCTGAAGGACTCAGGACAGCGAACACAAGTTAAGAAACATGTACAATAAAATCCCATTTTAAACCAAATAACTAATTAATAATAAATAATAAAACCCAGAATCAGAGTCAGCCTATCTGCTTGAACAGCCAAGTCTTCAGGTCCCGATGGAAGGAGCGGAGATCAGGAGCCGTCTGGAGCTCAGTAGGTAACTTATTCCAGAGGATGGGAGCACCCACAGAGAACACCCTACCCCTGGGCACTGCTAGATGACATTGGCTCGCCGTCGGAATCCTGAGGAAAGCGACCCTATGTGAGCGAACAGGACGATGGGAGGCAGCAGGAGAAGGTCCTGCAAATATCCTGGACCTAAGTCATGTAGGGCCTTATAGGTGAGAACCAGCACCTTGAAGTGGACAAGGGGGAACCACTGGTAACCAGTGCAGCTCACGCAGGAGGGGTGTTATATGGACGTAATGAGGGTCTCCTGTAACAATCTGTGCGCCTGCATTCTGGATCAGCTGGAGTCTCCGGGTGCATCTCAGGGGCAGGTCCATGTAGAGGGAATTGCAGGAATCCAAGCAGGAAGTAACCAGGGCATGAGTGACTGCACGAAGGTCATCTCGGTCCAGGAAAGGGCGCAACTGGCACACCAGGCGAACCTGTGAGAAGGCCCCCCTGGTCATGGCCATTAGATGGCCTTCTAGGGTCAGCTGAGCATCCAGGAGGACATCCAAGTTGCGAGCCCTATCCATGGGGGCAAGTTTTTCCCCACTGAAAGTGATGGGGCCTCTGAACCCAAGATGCTGGTATCCATAGCCACTCAGTCTTGGAGGGATTGAGTTTGTGTTTGTTTCTGCCCATCCAGGCCCATACCGCCTCCAGACAACGGGACATCACGGAAAGGACATCTCTGGGGTGGAGATGTATCATCAGCATATTGATGATATTTCACCCCAAAGCCACGAATGATCTCACCCAGTGGCTTCATACAGATATTAAAGAGTAGGGGAGAGAGAATCGACCCCTGAGGCACCCCACAATTTAGGGGCCTCAGGGTGGACCTCTGCCCCCCCGCCCACACAAACTGTAAGCGACCCGAGAGGTAGGAGGAGAACCACTGTAAGACAGTGCCTCCCACCCCCAACCCAACAAGTCGCTGCAGTAGGATACCATGGTCGATGGTATCAAAAGCCGCTGAGAGGTCATCCTGTTCCTACATCCTGGTCCTGAGTAGGACCAGGATGTAGGAACAACCACCATCCTGAGCCCGCCAGAGATCATTCACCAGAGCGACCAATGCCGTTTCCGTGCTGTGTCCACGTCAGAAGCCCGATTGGTACGGGTCAAGGTATTCTGTTTCCTCCAGGAACTGTGGGAGCTGCTGCGCCACTACAGTCTCAACAACCTTTGCGATGAAGCGAAGGTTGGAGATGGGACAATAGTTATTAAGTGAGTCTGGATCCAGGGAAGGCTTCTTGAGGAGAGATTGAACCATCACCTCCTTAAGAGAGGCGGGGAAGTTCCCCTCTCTCAACAAAATGTTGACAATTGCCTGGATCCAGTCTCTAGTCACCTCCCTGGCAGCCGAAACCAACCAGGAGGGACAAGGGTCCAATAAGCAAGTGGAGGAACTAAGTTTGCCCATAATCCTGTCCACTTCCTTGACAGAAACAGGGACAAACTCAATTCAGATATTATTCTCAAGACCCACCCTAGTCTCCTGATTGGATTCTGCCCAGTTAGAGTCCAATCTGATCTGGATCTGAGCGATTCTATCATGCAAAAACTGTACAAAATCCTCAGCTCTGCTCTGTAAGGGGTCTTCCCTCACTCCCTGATTGAGGAGGGAGCAGGTCACACGAAACAGGGCCACTGGGTGGTTTTTTTGCAGATGCAATGAGGGCAGTGAAGTAATCTCATTTCGTTGCTTCCATCGCCACTAGATAAGACCTAATATGGGTTCTTAACTGTGTTCGGTCAGATTCAGATCGGGAGGACCTCCAACTCTCCTCTAGGCATCTTTTCTGACGTTTCATTTCCCGGAGCTCCATGGTAAACCAAGTAGTGACCTGGGATCTGCGTCGGGTTAGAGGCTACAAAGGTGCAATTCTGTCCAAGCGTCGGTAGCCGCCTGTTCCCAGGATGCCACCAGAGCCTCAGCTGAATCGAAGGATTGAGAGGTGGGGAATGTCCCAAGCTCCTTCAAGAACTTTTCTGGGTTCATCAGGTGCCTGGGGCGGAACCATTTTATGGGTCCCGTCTCCCAGCAGCAAGCGTTGGAAGATTGAAAGTCCAGTCTAAGGAGGGAATGGTCAGTCCATGACAGGGGAGTGATGGAAAGTTCCCCCCTACCATGACCATTTATCTACTGCCCCCACGGAGAGGGTTCGTAACTTGGGCGTCCTCCTGGATTCACGGCTGTCCTTGGAAGGGCACCTGACGGCCGTGGCCGGGAGGATTTTCTGTCAGGTTCGCCTGATCCGCCAGTTGCGTCCCTTTCTGGATCGGGACTCCTTGCTCACGGTCACTCACGCCCTTGTCACTTCCCGTCTAGACTACTGTAATGCTCTCTACATGGGGCTCCCCTTGAGGAGCACTTGGAGGCTCCAACTGGCGCAGAGTGTGGCTGCGCGGGTGGTGATGGGAGCGACATGGCGTTCCCATGTGACACCTCTCCTGCGCGAGCTGCACTGGCTCCCGGTGGTCTTCCGGGTGCGCTTCAAGGTTTTGGTTACTACCTTTAAAGCGCTCCATGGCTTAGGACCTGGGTACTTGCAGGACCGCCTACTACCACCAATAGCCTCCCACCGGCCAGTACGCTCTCATAGAGAGGGGCTCCTCCGGGTGCCGTCAGCCAAACAATGTCAGCTGGCGGCCCCCAGGGGGAGAGCTTTCTCTGTGGGGGCACCTACTATCTGGAACGAGCTCCCCCCGGAGATACGGAGGATCCCGGATCTGCCCACCTTCCACCGCGCTAAGACTTTTCTATTTCGCCAGGCGGGCCTGGCCTAACCACTCTCCGTTTTTAGTGTTAAATTTTAATCTTTTTTAAATTATTTGGGGTGTTTTAATTCTGTCTGGGCCAAATTCATTTAATCTGCTTTTTAATTGGTTTTAAATTTTGTACTTATGTATTTTTATTGTTGGCTGTACACCGCCCTGAGTCCTTCGGGAGTAGGGCGGTATATAAATCCAATAAAACATAAAACATAAAAACATAAAAACCAGGTCGAGTGTGTGTCCTCCCCTATGAGTTGGGCCCTGAATAACCTGAGTCAGGTCCATGGCTGCCATGGAGGCCATGAACTCCCGGACTGTCTCAGATGACTCACCAATCGAAGGCAGATTAAAATCTCCCACAACCAAAAGGCTGGGGAGTTCAAGTGCCACTTCAGTGAAGACATCGAGCAGTGTGGGCAGGGCTGTGGCAACATAGCTGGGAGATAGATATGTGACCAACAAGCCCGACTGAACTCCAGTGTCCCACTTCAATAGAAGAGACTCACACCCGCCTATCTGAGGGACAGTGACCTCCTTAGGACTCAGACTTTCTCTAACAACCACTGCCACCACCCTCCCCACCCTGGTGTCACGGCTGCTGCAGGACACGAAAGCCTGGGGGACATAAATCAGAGAGAGGGATTCCCCCCTCTTGCCCCAACCAGGTCTCCGTGATACATGCCAGGTCCGCACCCTCCTCATCAATAAGATCTCGTATGAGAAGGGCCTTATTCATCACGGACCTGGCATTCACATACACCAGATGGAGACCAGGGTCCCTCGCTCTCATATCCCCAGGAAAGCAGGGTGAGGAGGAGGTATGGGAGCAAGCCACCATCCGAATGCATCTGGTGTGATGCTCCCCACCCCTACTTCGATTTCTTCTGCCCCCTCCCACCATCACAGGTATAGAATGTCCCACCCTCCTTTGAGCATCCTCTATGACTCCCAGCCCCCCCAACCCGCTGGGACTGTCAGAATGTCATGGCTGCTGATCTTTAAGAGACCTCCCAGTCTCATTTTTGTTATTAAAAACCACCCTCCTCCCGGATCCTTTTAAAATTGGATCTAAAAATCTATTTAAAAAATCCCAGAGCCTCCGTTTTTTAGCGTACCACTTCTTGGGGTTCCGAAACCCGTCATCAAGGGCGGCCCTCGATAGTTGAGAGGGCCAAACCTGAGAGAGAGGGGAGTCTCGCAGTGCAAGGAGCTCCGCAATTGAATACATTAAAGAATAGCAACGAGCTGAAAGTGATGAAGGATCATTTTCTTCTAAAGGGTAGATTAAATAAGGAAGGAAAAGATGTTAAAGAGAAGACAATATGCTAAAAACATCAGAACATCAGAACATCGTCGCCCTCTCGATGATGGGAAGTCTTGTGATTATAATAAGTCTATTCAATGGTGGGAAAAAGTCTCAAAGGCTTCCCTCTCACGGTGACCAAACCAGAGTCATAAGGTCAAACGAGAAGATGGTCCATCCAAGACTCTCGGTGTCTGTGCCTCCTCCCGTACTGACACCAGCGATAGCCGAGGCTTAGTTCAGAAAAAAAACAAGGTGTAGTCATAGGATGGAATAAATGATTGAATCCGGGTAACCCAGGGAGAACAAGATGGTCAAATAATGGTCAAATAAGGCTGCAGATCAATCAAAAGCTATAAATTTATGCTGAGTGGCCATATTAGGCCTAAGCCTAATAAGGATGGGGGGGGGCAGTCAAGGGGGAGACCAACCGTCATCCCCCAGCTAACAATCCTCAGTCCCTTCCCTATAACCTTGATCTTCAGGACAGTCAGCCCATTAAGTTGTTAAACCCCCTCCCATGTTCAGAAAAAAAGGGGGGAGTGTCCAGATCCCTCAAAAACTGAGGTATCCTAATGTTTGTAATGCTGCATTCTTCTCTACCAACATCAGGGGTGTCTTCGCAGCCAGGCCTCCAGGTTCTGCCATCACGCTCGCCATCACCAGTGCTATTGCCTTCGCCACCACAGTCACCTCCGCCACCGTAGCCAACGCTGCCGCCTCTGCACTGTCGCCCGTGGCGCCCAAGCCTGCCTCCGAAACGCAGTTCTCTAGCTGCCCCAACACTCCTGCCAGTACCATCGCCTAGGCCCCTACAGTTGGGCCCCGATTGTGCTGTTCTTCATGCCGTCCTCTATCCTCCTCCCTGACAGTCAGCTGTTCCTCGGGCTCCATCCACGGCTCTATTGAGCCAGCAACACCTCAGCTTGCTGGGAGGGGGGGGTCAAAAGATGGTTAACTGACCCCCGATACCCCTGAAAATGCCAAACATCGCTTCCCTAAACTCGGGGTTCACTGCGGAGCCGCCATTTTGGTCTGCTGCCCAACGGAATAGGCCTCTTCGATCAGGCCAAACCCATCTTTTTCTCCAAAGTGGCCAACTGAATGCTTTGAGGACCTTGCATGTAGGAAATATTTCCTCTCTCTTGTCTTTGTTCCTTTGAATCTGGAATTTGCAGGGATGAGATTGCCAACAAGACTAATTCTTGACATGTCAAAGAGCCTTGATGACACAGTGGTTACAACACTGTAGTATTGCAGGCAAACTCTGCCCACAGCCTGGAGTTTGACCCTGACAGGGCTCAAAGTTGACCTAGATTTCCATTCTTCCGAGGTAGGTAAAACGAGGACCCAGATTGTTGACGGCAAGGTGCTGACATTGAAACTTCCCAGAGTGTGCTGTGAAGCACTATGGATGGTATGTAAGTCTAAGTGCTTTTGCTATTATCTTACATGAATGTATCCTATTCCCTTTTAAGCAATTCAAATTAATTGTAATTATCACATTTTGTGGTAATGAATTTCACAGGTTAATATATTCTGTGTAAAGAAATGCTTACTGTTACCTATTCTAAAACTTCTTCCAGACAGCTTCATTGGGCACAGTGTTCTGAGATAGGGAGAAAGGCTTCCTCCCTGCCACAAGTAATATTATACCCTTCAGTCATGCCTTCTGTCCTCAGGAGACTTTTCTTCAAGCAAAACAGTCCTAAATGTTCTAGCTTTTTTAATGAGAGGATTCAACGCCCTTTCACCCCCCCCCCCAATAATTTTGGTGACCTTCTTCTGTACTTTTTTCAAATGTGGCTACCAGAATTGTATAAAGTACATTTGCAGATATACTACAGAGCTGCATAAAGGGGATTACAAATTCTGATATTCTATTTTCAATCCCTAGCATGTAATTTACCCTTTTTCAGCTGCCACTGATTGAATTGATATCTTCAAGGAAGTAGAAACCATGATTGCAAGACCTTTTTCTCAGTTACAGATAGCTCAGACTCAATCAATGAATACGGAAAAAATGGTGATGTGCTTCTTAATTAAATTGCACAATATTTGACATTAGTTGTAATTTATCCAGTTTAAAAATCCTTCTGATGACCTTCACAATTACCTTTGATTTTTGTCACCCAGAGAAATTTATTTGAGTAGCTCAATACTTAATCCTTAGTAATGATAATATATAAATAAATTAAAAAAAGATTCTGGCAGTAAGCAGAGTTAGCCTGCAATACTGCATTCTAACCACTATGCCACCATGATGAGATTTCACCCCAAACTGGCAAATGACTTCTAGAAATTTTATGTAGATGTTAGACAGGATAGGAAGGTGGTCTCAACCCTGAAGTATTTCATCATGAAGTGGTCAGGGGTCTGATCTCCCTCCACCCACAACAACCACCTTCTGAAACCTGCCCACTTTGAAATGTGCAAAACCCCTGGACACCATGCTTCCCAATTGGTCTAGAAGAAAACTGTGGTCAACAGTATTGAAAGGTGCTGAAAGATCTAGTTTACATAAGTTAAATATAAAACTGATCTCAGATCTGAAGAAAGAAATACACAAACATTGTACTATAAGAAAATATCAGAAAATAAGACATGAGTATGCTGTTAATAAGGAGTGGTAAAGTAAAAACACTGAACATATTTTAATTGTGGTTAAGAAATAGAAATTGCCAATATTATCACAAAAATAAAATGTAGGGGCCTTTCATAAGAGGATGCATAATATATCTTCTACTATATTGTTCACAGAGAAATGCCAATCTGGAATAATTTAAGAACATGAAGAATTTATTTTACCTGTGTTTTCTTATTTATTCTATTTGGATATGTCCAACACCAATCTTCTACCCTCAGTGGCTAGCTTTGATATTCCTAAAGGACCCAGTTGCATCAGTTGTCAATAGCTGTCTTCAAACCATAGACTCTGGCGTTTAGTAGGACACACATTTCACATATATACCAGACACTGTAGAGAAAAAAAGAATTTCCTGATCAAAAGTACATTTTATATGCTGTTTAAATTTTTATACTATGAAAATAATACCAGCTGTTCTCTTATTTTTCTTCTGTTTTCTTTTGGTCTTTCTCCTACTTTCTTTTAAAGTCTTCCTTCTTGACTTTATAGGTTTTTTTTTCTGTGTTGCAATAATTAAGTGCGTATTATTAAATAAGCTACATTAGGAATACGTTGTATTTGTATAGTTATGATTGCACAGGTTCAGAAGCAAAAATCATACTAGTTTTGAATTTAAATGATAATGAAACCTAACTTCTTTGGAATAGCATAGTTAAAATAAATAGAAAACATGGCTCAACCTGCCATTTGGCTTGGTATGCTTGCTTGGAAAGAGATGAAAAACAAAACACAGTTCAGTGGAGAAGAATTAGAAGAGAACAGCTCATCTTGTTGAAATGTTATCAGTGATTACACAGGCAATGACCTCACAGAGGCCTGTCAAGTGGATTATCCTGCAGGATACCAATAATATAACAGTGACATCATGGGACACAATCAAAGAAACAACACAGCACTCTAACTGCTTCAATTTAAATTAAACAGAGCAACCTCTTGCTGTATCTCCTCCACTTGTCTAGGCTGCACATATAACCAGCTCTCATAATTGTTTACCTTTATTTTCCTTATTTTCAGGATGCTACATTTTCAACGCATGAAGACTATTTTTGAAGAAGGTGGCAGTCTTTTTTTTCTAAGATTTATTATTTTTTTAAGGGAAACTTTTCTAAAGAAGAAATGGCTTCAGAGCTGAAGAAGCTTCTCGGATGAGAACTGAAACAACTTCAAAGAAAACAAGAACGTCCAGTTGTCTCTTGAAAAAAAGCACCTTGGGGACAACCATGACCTGGATGATTGATAATCTCCATAGACATAAAGAAAAAATGGATTCATCAAGATAACAGTTCTAATGACACAAATGCATCACATTTATGACTCCTAATCAATTCAGTAACAGAGTTGTGGGGGTGGTCTAATTGACATCATATTCATTTCAATTTGCTGCAGTTGTGAAAATTACAAAGTTTAATCCTAAAATTTGTTCAATTATTTCCAGCAACTTTGGTCTACTGGTTAAGGCATCGGACTAGAAAGGTAGAGACCTTGAGTTATAGTTCCCTTCTTAGGTAAGAAAGCTGGCTGAGTGACTTTGGGTCAGTTTCCCCTTTTCAGCCTAACCAGCTCACAGGGAGGTCATTGTGGGGAAAATAAGAGGAGTAGTGTTAGATAGGTTTGCCATCTTGAGTTGTTTATAAAAATAATAAAGGTGATTAAATAAATAATTATACTGACAAGGTTCTGAAATACATACTTTTCCACTTCTATAACATCAGTTTTTCATTTATACACTTTTAGCTTTCCTTTCAGCCTTTGCTAACAACGCTAGCATTCTCCTGTATTTCTCTATAAAACTTTCTCCAACATCTAAGATGTCTTGTATTTGCACATCCTTCCTTCAATCTACATTTCTTACCAAAGCTCAAACGTCTGATGTGGGTCTGACTTGTAGCAATTGGACTGATGAGCACAATTATACCTTTTCAAAGGTGGCCAATTACTTATTGAATTTCCTGTCTTAAAATGAATGTTTGGCTTTGTAGATGAGATTTTAAAGGTCTCTTCGAATTAGTATTTTGAACGAGTTGATTTTAGTTGGTTGACTTATTATGAATGTTTTAAAGTTCCTAGTATTAATGTGCTGCTGTCATGGCTTTGAACATTTTAAAACTTTTTAAATACTGTATATGCTACTTTGGCAAACTTCATTTTAAAAAATGTCATTTAAATAATATTTAACTTTCCTTTGTCTAGAACTTTTGCTCTCCTGTGGTTGTAACTCTATATTTTGACATGAGTATTGGCAATGATATTGATGTTTTGAACTGGATGTTTTCTTTATTGAAGCTTCTATTGGTTCTGTTTTCTGTAACTGCTTCCTGTCAGCAGTTAAAACATCATTATAAGTACAAAATGAATGGTCAAGATGAAACAAGGAGGTCCCATTTTTTCTGTGGAAATTTAGATACAAAAATTTAAGTCTAAGATGGACCATTTTAAGTCTGTAAAGGGACCTTTCTTCATTTACATCTAACCATAGTACCAGCATGGAACTGCAACCTCTTATGTTTTTTGCCATGTTCTCATGACTTCACCTTCATTTTTTATCTGACATAGCTTAAAATTTCCATAACTGTTCCAGATTTATAATCCAGTTGTACTTTTAACTCTGGGAGTTGTACGGTGTACCCTTAACACCGTTTCCCCTGAGTTTTTGTGCAATTTCCTCAGAATATTCATCTCTGAGCAGGAGGAAAATTCAATTTTTTTAAAAAACTGGGATCTGCCCAGTATTTGCCAGATTGCCAAATTGATCTATAGCCCAGAAATATAGATCACCTCAAATAGTACTTGATTAAGTGACAAGGCCTTGGAATGAAGCAAAAGAGACAGCTTTCCCTCTAATGCTTCATGGTGCAATCACCCTATCTCTCAGTGCTGGGCTGTTGTGGAATTTGGGTTTCTTCTTGCCTTTTCAAAATTATACTAAAGCTGTTTAAAATAGTTTATGAGTTGATGGAAACTCAGGGGCAGTTGTACTGATAGTAGCTAGGGGACAAAGCAGTTTAGAGAGATAGGAGGAGGAAGAGAAGTTAGGCCTTTTATTCTGCCATCTCTCCTAATGTCTATAGTCAGTTATTAGGAGTTTCTGCAAGTCTGGAATAACATTTGAAGATAGCTAAACCAGCTGGGTGAACAATCTATCCAAATTAGAATTGCTTCCCAATCTTACCCTCTGCCAGATAAGGAATGATTGCTGCATATTTTTCTGCTGGCAGTGATTTCTGGTGGAAGAAGATAGTTGGGGGAGAGGGGGTGGGGAGAAGATAGGAGAATCTATTAATTACTTTCCTTAACTTGCCCTGTTCATGATAAATAAGGACCCTCACAATTCAGTGTAGGATACTGATAGGTGAGGCAAGGTGAAGGAAATTTTCCATTTCCGTTACTACTGTAATGCTCTCTACATGGGGCTCCCCTTGAGGAGCACCCGGAGGCTCCAACTGGTCCAGAATGTGGCCGCGCGGGTGGTGATGGGAGTGACGTGGCACTCCCATGTGACCCCCCTCCTGCGCGAGCTGCACTGGCTCCCAGTGGTCTTCCGGGTGCACTTCAAGGTTTTGGTTACCATCTTCAAAGCGCTCCATGGCTTAGGACCAGAGTATCTTCAGGACTGCCTTCTGCCACAAACAGCCTCTCACCGACCAGTCCGCTCCCATAGAGAGGGGCTCCTTAGGGTGCCGTCGGTCAACCAGTGTCGACTGGCGGCCCCCAGGGGGAGAGCCTTCTCTGTGGGGGCACTTACCATCTGGAACGAGCTCCCCCCTGAGATAAGGTGGTTACAGGACCTGTGTACTTTTCGCTGTGCCTTGAAAACGTTTTTATTTGAACAAGCTGGTCTGGCTTAACCTCCTTTTATATTGGGTTTTAAATTTTTTACAATTGGATTTTTAAACTGTTTGAGCCAAATTATTTAATTTGTTTTAAATGATTTTTAACTTTTGTATTTATTATATCTTACTCTGGCTGTTCACCGCCCTGAGTCCCGTCTGGGAGTAGGGTGGTATATAAATTTAATAAATAAATAAATAAATAAATTGGTATACAGTAATTTTCTGTCATTAGACTGGGGAATAGTGCTTTAAAGTGTAAAGTGCTTAATCCAGGATAGATACCCTAAGACCATGATGGCGAACCTGTGGTATGCAGAGACCTCTCTGTGGGAACGCCAGTCGTCGCCCCAGACCAGCTCCACCACGCATGTGCACGTGCGGCCTCCTACCAGCTAGCTGGTCTTCTGGTTTCTGCTACATGTGTGGGGTGGGGCGAATGTGGGAGACGCACACACACATGTACAGAAGGGAGGGGCACATGCACAGGGGGTGCAAGTTGGTGCAGGAGGCTTTCTAGGCCTAAAATGGGGCACAGGAGGCCTCGCGTTGTGCATCAGAACATTCTGTCTTCCATGTTGGTGCAAGCGGCTTTCCAGGCCTAAAACAGGGCATGGGGGGGGGCTCGCACAGCCCCATATGACCCGTTGTTGGGCCTGGAATGCCTCCTGCACCACCTGGAAGCCAAAACAGGGTGCCGGGGGGGGGGGCAGGGTGCATGCACGGGGGACACGGGGCACATGTGTAAGGGCGGTCGTGCATGCGCGGGGGGAAGTGCATGCATGCGTGGGGGTGGAACTTTGAAAGTGGATTCAGAGAGAAGGGTGCTTTCCTTTTGAACCATCAACACTGACCTATACACTCTACAGTTGGTCTTGAAGCCCAAGATGAACTGCAAACTTTGCAGTTGAAGTATTAGTCTTTGTTTGGTGATGTCTTGCTTCTTGTTTTTTTGTAACATTATTTTTATCATTTGGCTGGATCTCAGATAGATGCTTCTTTCTGCACATTGGATCTTGCACTTAAAAAAAAATTATTAAATTTCTAAAGATTAAAATACCCAGTACAAAAAGAAACAATACACACACAAAAAAGCAAGAAACACACGCACACAAACAAAAAATATAAACAAACAAAAACAAACATATCAAAATTTCAATACTAATAACAACTTTTCTGCATTGGTATCTCTAGGATCTTGCACTTTTAAATGAATCAAACTGGCTTTCTTTTTAAATAAATAAATAAATAAATCTAAATTTCATAGTACAATCATTTGCTGCTTCTGGGCTACGGATGTTTGGTTCCATTTATGTTTGACATCTCTGGAAAAAAATGTGATTAAACTTTGCAACATAACATTGGTAGTTGCTATACTTAATGCATTTTTCTAACAGCAAGTAGGGTTAAAGTGGGGTTGTTTCCCCCAGAAGCAAATATTATAGAATTGTTGCAGTTTCGCATATATAAATGTCAGGCTGAACGCAATGCCTATTTTTCTTCTTAATCGATAATTAAAAAAGTTATCTTAAAATGCTGGGAACAAAACAGCAGCAACGAACATCTCTCTCTCTCTCTCTCTCTATCTAAACGATAAGAAAAACCAGTGCAAAAAATAGTCAGCGAGCGCCTTCTGCCGTCCCTTTGGGATCTAACCGCATGCCAGCCCCAACCGGCGCCCTATCGCGCTCTCACAACTGCCCCTCCCCTGGTGACGGAGAGGCCGCACGCAGACCCCCCTTCGCTCTGAGCCGAGGACTGCAGAAAAAAAAGGACAATTAACGCTAGAGGGCGAAGTCGAGCTGCATCGTTGCCATAGAGATAGGAAAAGCGCCTTAGCTGTTCGGTTTAAGGCAGCGCCGCTTCTGATTTAATCCGTAGAATATTGTAAAATGCTCCGCGTGGGACTCGAGGATCACGTTGGAAGTATCGAAATAATCCAAGAGTAGACCGATAATCTCTGTTAGAGAAGATACCTCCTGATTCTTTGGTGTTTAAAACCAATCCGATCTTTTAACAAAATAAAACATTTTAGGATAATGGTAATTCGAATTTGTTATTTGTATAAAAGCAAAGGAAAGATGCTAATAGGACCCAGGGAGGAGGGGGCACCGTTTTCTGGGGCTGGAAGTTTGGGAGCTTTGCTTGAGGCAAAGCCCTCTGTCAGAGATGGGGGACAGGAGGAAATACGCTTCCTGAATTAAGTTTGATAACTATGGAAACTCTGCAGGTAGGACTGTTGAAACTCAGGAAATTGCTAACCTGAGCTTTTTGCAAGGGTAGAGGAAGCCACAAGGAGAGATTGCAAGTGGTACTTTTCTAGCAATCTTTCCTTGCTTTGTCTAATTGCAGTAGAAACATGTTCCAGCAGTCTTCTTTTGTTTTTGCTATGTGCTTGTGACATTGCCTTCATTTAAGCTCCAGTCCATGCCTGAAGCAGCCTTAAATTGTTTTTACCTGTCCTGGGGTTATCAGAGTGATTTCCCCCTTACCCAAATTCTGATTTTGTTTTAAAGCCAATCTGATCCACTTCACTAAATGGTATGTTAATGATGCAGTCAGTGACTTCCACAGAGCAAGATTGCCTTATTTGCCACCTGAATCTGATGCAGGTACAGATTTTTCTGCTTTCGGTAGCAGAAATGTCTTCTCCTTCCAGGCCTCTGACAGCTCTTGGCTGCATGTCATTTTGATCATCAGCTGAGAAATGCAGAGTTGGGAGAGCATCAGGTTGCCTAATGAATGATGAGAAACAGAGCTAACTTTTTTTTTGCAGGTTCATGCACACTATCAATGTTTTTTTTTTTGCTTATAAAATACAAAAACAAATAATAGGAAAAATAGGGGAGGGAAAGGAAAAGGGAAGAGTGCAGAAAAGAAGGGAAAAAGAAAGAAAAGGCACTGACTTCAAACTCTCTTTGGTGCAGTATACAATAATATACAACCTCAACTTTTTACTTTCACATAGTAGTAGCCATTTCTCCATTTCTATTGTAGAAAGTTAACACCCACCCCTCTTCTATAAGAATGAAATATTCTAGGAAATATTAGAAAGACAGAATATTATATTTCCCTGGAGGAGAAATGGAGAAACATATTTTTTGAGGCAGGAAGCAGACTCACTCTTAATAGCCCCTACCCTCCTCAATAGCCCACAGCAGATATCAGCACTTAAGCGATAAAGAGATGGCTAGGTTTATTCATAAGCAAATACCTTCACTCAAGATCCAACAAAGGTAGGATTAGCCCTCAGCCACATAGGAATTTCCCAAAGCCCCTTCATTTCATCACCCAGCAAAATTCAACCAAGCCTGGGACACAAGACAGCCTACAAAATTAGCTAAGACCCCTGCCCACTGGGAGTCTGACAGCAAATAGGATACTTGCCCTTGCTAGTGGAACAGGAAGCTCAAGTTCAAAGCCCAAGAGAGGGTATAATTAACTCACTCTCCATTCCATGTGTTCAGCTGTCCAGGACCTAAAACCCATGTAGCCCTGTTCACCATTAAACCATCCTTCCAAGCAGCCTCCATGTTTCCAGTGTCTTTCTCCCTACTCCCTACTCCCTGAACCAAGATGGACATTTCTTCCAACACTATATATACATACATCTATCTAATTGGTAAAACTCAAAATCAATTTCATTTTTTTCCACCTCAAATACAAAGTCCAGAATGGGTAGAAACAAAAGTTCTTTTATTTTTTTATTTTATTAAAGTAGACTGATGGGATTAAGTCCCTGCTCTCAATGCCTATATGACTACGTGACATTGTTGAACGAGAGGACTGATGGAATTAAGCCCCTTCTCATAGTATACATGACATCTCACCATTGCTGAGCTACCCTGGTAGGACCAAGGAAGTGGGCATGTCATACCCATAAATGGTAATCATGTATACATCCGGAAATGAATATACCGACTGAAAAGAATATATAAACCCATATGTTAACAGCCCCTCAGGGTTCAGACTTTGCTGAGCTATCACTGCTGAACCTTGCGCAATAAACCTTTCCTTTCGATAAAGAGCTGGTGAGGTCTCTTTTCTGTAACATTATCAAAGCTGTCAATTTACCCCTCTCTGCTAACTCCATCAACTTTTGCAGCCATTCTTCCATTGTGGGGATTGAAATGTCCTTCCATCATATTATCAGTGTTTGGATTGCTTTGGGGTACGGATTTAAACTTTAAATTTGAATCCAAAGGGAGTTTATCAATAGATAATGCTGGTAGTCAGCTTCTCTTTAAATGCCCTCATGCAAAACTCTTGCACATAAACTCATTAAGTTTTTACAAGGATAAATACAAAGGTCTAATCAATTGTTAGACCTAATCTCATAACCCAGGTCCAGTCCCAGACAATACATTATTAAGGGGAGTAAGCAGGGGATCTACTCCCACTGGTTGATGATGATGAGATATGAGAGGAGGAAGATAAATCTTGTAAATTATCTTTAAAGTACCACTTATATTTTAACAAGGATAGCACCACTTGGTTAGCATCATGCTTGTGGCAGGTTAGAGATTGGTATTGGAGGTAGAAAATATAGTTTGGTATAAATTTATGCTGGGGCAGGATGTGGTAGATAGCGCTTTAAGCTGTGGGGAGTCCCAATAGACATTGTTCCAGAAACTAGCGTTTTCTCTTTTCAGTGGCTAGTGCTTTTTAACTACAGTGCAGATCATTCTCTTCTAGGAATAGTAGCGTTTTTAAAACTTCTTTTCCATAATTCAAATGTTTGCAGAAGTTGGACGTTTGTGTCTTCTTTTTTGCTTTTTTTTGTGGATCCTAATACAGTAAATGCATTACCTGACTACAAAGCTAGATTTTTTTTCTGATGGAGCAAAAATGAACTATATGGAACTATACTGAATAAACTAGGGCTGCTGTATATGGGCCAGATTTTTGTACAAATCCTACATAGATTGTTCATGCTGTTATGAATGTAACTGAAATGCAGAAAGCATTTACCAAATTGCAAATCTAACATAAATTAGTGTCTGTGTATTATTATGAGTACTACGCTACAGTTGCAGGTGGCTTTAAAAAGCTCTCAGTCGCAACCTCTTTAAATTGAGCCCGTGTTATTTTGCAGTGGTGTTAATCTCAGATATTTGTCACTTTTCGAATTGTATACAGATATGTATTTGAATAACTTTAAAAATTAAATCCAACAATAAATACTAACATTAAACAATAAATACTAACATTATTTTAAAGCAAAGTAAAAACAGTTTTTACTGTTAACTGTCTTAAAACAGTTACGCCTATCCCGGTCACTATCTTTTCCCTGTTAAGACTTTTAAGTTATGCACCGAAGATGGTGTACAATTAACCCGGAAATTATGCGCTAGAGGCAAGTTTACCAAGTCTATGCGACCAAACGTCACTCA
Source organism: Masticophis lateralis (assembly GCA_030761175.1). Classification (NCBI taxonomy): domain Eukaryota; kingdom Metazoa; phylum Chordata; class Lepidosauria; order Squamata; family Colubridae; genus Masticophis; species Masticophis lateralis. The sequence goes on along the minus strand of JAUDYJ010000006.1, from coordinate 34,968,552 downwards.
TTTGGCCGGAAGTCGGCGCCGTGAGAGGATCTGTAGCCTGCACTCGGTTTTGTTGGTAGAGCCGGGAAATCGCGTGGGTTTTTAAGATGGCGCCTGAGTAGAAAACTCCCTGGAAGCGGATTCGATTTTTTTTCCGCACCGGAGGCAGGTCATCGGGCTGGGCTAGCTGGTTGGAGGACTCCGTTTGAATGGGCTCTGTGGAAAACGTAGCCCGTAGCTTTGCCTTGGGGCCTGTCTGGGTAGTTTAGGACTTTTGGCCTTGGCGGCGGGTAAGGAAAATAAGGTAGAAAGGCTGATTTCTCTCTTCGGGATCTTCTCTGTCCTAAACAGTTACACTCTTTGCCCATCTAGCGTTGTTTATGTTGCACCTTCCGTTCTCCTGCCTAGATTTACAAATATTTCACGCTAGACTTGATTAAATATTAATAGGTGGCTGTTAATAGACTGGAGATTGTGGTTGTGCAGTATTGGATCTTTATTTTAATCTTATTCAGATCGTAAGCCGCCTGTTGGCAGAGCCAAGTAATCTCAATGCAGAAGAACAAGAAGATTAATTTGGATTCAGCAACTGTGGGGGAAAGTCTTCTGCCTTTCCTCTTTTGTTAATCAGGGATGTGTTTTAAGAGTCTTCTTGGCAGAAGCAATGGTCACAAAAGATTGGAGGAAGGGCACGGGAAACTGATGAAAATGGTTTCTTATTATTCTCTGTTAGGATATTACAGAAATTATGTTTTTCTTCTAGTCTAGTTTCATCAAGTGGAACAGTAAAAGAGATAAATAGTCAAAATGGGAAGGAGATCTACATCTTCCACTAAGAGTGGGAAGTTCATGAACCCCACGGACCAAGCTCGTAAGTACCTTGAAATCTTTTTCAAGTTTGGACATGGGCTAGAAAGGATATGTCATTATTGGTTTGTAATATGCTCTGTGTATTTTAACACTATTCAGGTTTCATGTATATCCATATTCTTCAGTTCACCAATAAACAGTATCACTTATTTAGGAAAATAAAATTATGTATGAATACATTGCATATACCTTCTAAATTTATGGGATGTAGACAAAAATATATTGCAAGGTGACCTCTAGATTGGAGAACCTAGCTTGCATAGAATAGCATGACCATGCTTTGAGGAAAGTTGGGATTTGATTGTACTTAAGTTTACTGGACAAAATTTGCCCAAACTGACCAGACTGTCCTTGCCATTAGCATGGAATGTTTCATATGGCGTGAATGCTTAATCTACAGCTTCTCTGTTATACTTATCTCAATTAACCAAAGCCAGGATGCACAGTGGCGATGAATACCTACCTATAAGGTCCGTTAGTGACAATTGGGGCAAAAGAGGATTATGACTTGGAATATAAGAGGAAAAATAATAAATAAGAAATAATATGAATTAATCAATGAAATGAAAGTGATTAATGAATTAAAGTAAATTATATTGCATGCCTTTGAATCAAAGATGAAGAATACAGTAGATCTGAATAAAAGTAATGCCAACTTTGGAATGGGATTGATGCATCTATGTAGAAAGTGGAAGTGTAGATTTAATTATGAATGAAAAATTAAATATATATCAGAAAGTCTGAGGTTATTCAGGTTGTACTGGGAACATTCAAAAAAAGGAATCAATCAGTGATAGTTGGTAGAATATTACTATAGTGGAAAATGGATGGAAAAGTTTTAACCCAAATCCAGAGTTTCATTTTCTGCAGCAGTCCATAAATGGAATGCTATTCTTCAAATGGATGATGAATAGATATATAATGGATTGTTTAAGTGCTGTGAAGGTGGTATCCGTTCTAAATGAACATATCAAATATAAAAGTAAATGAGTACAAAATACAGGTAACTTACAACCATTTGTTTAGTGACTTCAAAGTTACAGTGGAACTGAAAGTGACTTATGACTTTTCACTTGTATAACCATTTCAGCATCCCCATGTGATCAAAATTTGGGTGCTTGGGAACTGGTTCATATTTATGACAGGGTCCCAGGGTCATGTGATCACCTTTTGGGATTTCTGACAAACAAAGTCAATGGGGAAGCCAAATTCACTTAACGGCCATGTTGCTAACTTAACAATTGCAGACTCACTTAACAACTGTGGCAAGAAAGATCATAAAGTGGGACAAAACTCCCTTAACTGTCTTGCTTAGCAACAGAAATTTTGGGATCAATTATGGTTGTAAGTCAAGGTCATATATTGAGGTGGTTGATGAGGATCAAGTTGCAAAAAAAAAAAAAGTAGAAAGGGTTAATAGGTTAAGAAAAAAGGGAAGATCAAGAAAGTTGTTAGATTGAATTGACCAAATGCTGGAAAGGGGAAAGGTAAGAAGTTTTTAAAAAGTGTGTGTGTGATCAGAGATCAGACAAAAGGCAATATACATGAAGTGATAGACGGTCATTTAGAAGGAAAGTTTAGAGGGGCATGTTGAATAATGGTGATATACAGTATTTTTAACTGGTTTATTTAATCTTGTGCTTTTCATTTCGTTGGATGACAATTTCTCCTTTTTTGTGCTTTTGAAAAGCTTATATTAAAAGGGAACTACATAATGGATATGTGCGTTTATGTGAAATTAATGTCCAGATAGACAACACCATTAATTCTTTAAGGGAGAGTAGAATTAATTATGGCATTAGATTTTCCAGTAGATGCTGCAGGTAGTATAATTCAGTCTTGCAACAATACTGGACAGTATCAGAAAATGACAATTTCAAAGCAGTATTAAAATACATTGTGCACTGTGATGTTCTATATAATGGTACTTTGAACAATTGAAGGCATTTGCTGACTATATAGATCAATGTGAAATAGCAATATTAGAAACAAAATTACCTTTTGATGCTAAAAAAGAATAGTTTTATGTTTTGAATTACTTTGAAAAACAGTAGTTACACAGCAAAATAACTTTTGTATTGAATTAAATTGTTCATGATGTAAAGCTGCACGTGATCCTTTTCTTTTAAGGTTGCTCAAAATAAAATTGGTTATTTTTAAGTGTATTATTTACTTATGATAGTAACCACCTTTTCTATGAAATGCAACGTGGTTTGAGGGAGAGTAGCTGCTCCAGAGTTAGCTTCTTGATCGACTGGTGACTTGAAGTGGGTCTAAGTCCAAACCCTTTATGCTATCTATTCTCCCAAATGTTCATATTCTTTGTTATATATATTATGACTAAATCCCCAACAGTTGTTCAAAATGGGTTTTTACATTTAGGAAGTGGAGTCAAATTTATTGCTGTTAATAGGTAATAACTACTAATATCATAGAAGACTAAATTTCAAATTGTTTAAAAGTACAAGTTGACAGATTTCTGATTCGGTATAATTCATAATTTTATACATTCTTAATATACAAATTTGAAATCCAGTTATGATATAATTCTAAAACTATTCCAAAAATAGTAGCTAGATTTATTTCATCTTGTTTTTATCTTCATGTATAAAATGTGCCCATATATTATCTCCATATTTGCACTGTACTTTTTACAAAATATTTATTTGTGATATTTTAAATTTCTTTTTGTAGGAAAGGAGGCCCGGAAGAGAGAACTGAAGAAGGTAATAGAACTGTGCCAAATTATAAACAGAGGCTGGCAATGCTGTATGTTTTTTGTTAGCTTTACATTAAGCGCATGTGTATTAATATAGAATTTACAAATCATATTAGCTAATCAACTTTTTTCCTAATAAACTGTCTTGTCTGAGCAAGGTTTGATATAGGGCACTGGGTTAGGATTATGGTGCTATTAATAAAGCTATATTTCATAAATATTACAGTAAATTTTAAAAGGATACTAAAACTGCCTCATAAAACATGGACAGAAGATAGTATATGAAATCATTATGTATATACAATGGATATAAAAAGTCTATATATATCCCTTGATAAAAGCCAGATTTTTGATATTAAAAAAAAATCAGACCAAGATAAATCACTTCAGAATTTTTTCCACCTTTAATATAACATAAACTATACAATTCAATTGAAAAACAAATTGAAAACTTTTAGGAGGAAAAATAACAATAAAAATACATAATAATGTAGTTGCATAAGTGTGCACACCTTTTTATAAGTATGGATGTGATTGTCTTCAGAATTAACTGATCACATTCAGCCTGACGATAAATAGTAGTCATTATACACCTGAGGAAGAGGAATTTTATCTTTCAACACAATAATGTCCCAGTGCATACATCCAAATCAAAAGAATGGCTTCACCAGAAGAAGATAAAAGAATAGCTAGAGCGCGGGCCAGAATCCAGTTGAAACTTGGAGGTGGGGGGATGGCCCGAAGAGGACTGCATAGGAGATGCCCTTTCAGTCTGACAGATTTACAGCACTTTTGCAAGGAAGAGTGGGCAAATATTCCCAAGGCAAGCTGTGCCTTGCTAATAGGCTCCTACTGCAAAAGACTGAATGCTGTCATAAAATAGAAAAGTGCTTTAACAAAACAGTTTAAGGGTATATACACTTATGCAATCATGTTGTATGTTTTTATTGTTATTTTTCACTATAAGTATTTCAGTTTGTTTTCAAATTGAATTGCAGAATAGTATAGGTTATATTAAAGGTGGAAAAAATTCTGAAGTGATTTATCTTGGTCTATTTTTTACATCTCAAAAACCTGGCATCTTAATAGGGATATGTAGACTTCTTATATTCACTGTAGGTGTTAAAGAGAGGAAGAATGAATCAGAGGTGGTATTCAGCAGGTTCTGACCAGTTCTGGAGAACTGGTAGCGGAAAATTTGAGTAGTTTGGAGAATCGGTAAATGCCACCTCTGACTGGTCCCACCCCCATCTATTCTCTGCCTCCCGAGTCCCAGCTGATTAGGAAGAAATGGGGATTTTGCAGTAACCTTCCCTTGGAGTGGGGAGGAAATGGAGATTTTACAGTATCCTTCCCCTGCCATGCCCACCAAGTAACACCCACAGAACTGGTAGTAAAATTTTTTGAATCCCACCATTGATTTGGATGTGTTGGTGGGTGTCGTATTGCCTATAAAACTTGAATAAATAAAACCCTCTTGAGTTTGCCAGATACATAACATTCAAAATTTTAAAAAGTTGCACTTTTATTGTATTAAGTAAATTAAATATATTGCCTGTGATGACCAGGTCCTTAATTCTGGCTTTTATTTTCTGCCGAGTTCAGAACAAAAAGCAGCGCATGATGGTGCGAGCAGCAGTGCTAAAGATGAAGGATCCCAAACAAATCATTCGAGACATGGAAAAGCTTGATGAAATGGGTAGGTTTGAATCTCTTTTTCAAATCGTGTAGAAAAAGTAATGTGATAGAAAAACTAGTTTAACAAGCATTATTCATTACTGTATGAGAAAGAAAGTAAACTCAGAATTAACCAAACAAAATTAAGTAAACAGAATTAAATGTGATAGATTGTATAGTCATACCAACCACATGACCACAGAAATCACTTTGGAAAACGCTGGCTCCTTCAGTTAAGAAACAAAAATGAGCACCCCCTCCCTGCAGTTGGACACAACCAGACGGGAAATCTTTACCGTTTTTTTGGGGGGGGGGGAATGATTATCAAAAAAAGTTGCTATTGTCTTTATTTCCTGTACCCTTTATGATTGTGCTTGGTTGCTATGAACCTCAGATAGTGGGAGGGTGAAGGTCTGCACAATTTCTTTTCATGTATCTGTCCCAATTCTGTTTATAGAATTTAATCCAGTACAACAGCCTCAATTAAATGAAAAGGTGCTTAAGGACAAGCGTAAGAAACTGCGTGAAACTTTTGAGCGTATCCTGCGACTATATGAGAAGGAGAATCCAGACATTTATAAGGAGTTGCGCAAGCTAGAGGTGGAATATGAGCAGAAAAGATCTCAGCTCAGTCAGTACTTTGATGCTGTAAAGGTACCTATTCACATTAGTTTTAAAATATTGGTTTGATTTTGCATTTTTATTTCCTAGGTATTCATGAAAGAGGTTGGGTGATTCTTCAGATTGCTTTTCAATTTTAATTGTTTGGAATTGCTCATGTGCATAATATGTATCTTGCTGATAACAGTATGGATGATGAGGTTATTGCTGTAATTTAATCTTATAAACATGGCTTCATTCAGGAGCCCAGATGTTCACTAGAACTTCTCATAGAGTTTAGTAATTAGTGGTCACAGCAAAAAGACTGTTTTTTAAACCTTCTGATTTCATCTGCAGGGCTGAAATAACTGAGCTCAGTTAATATAGTTTAGCATATATTTCTTCTGTAAACTTGTATTACAGAATTTCACACTGTTACTTCTTTGTACAAATTGGTCCTCGGGGAAATCAAACATTGTGTTGGATTAAATTGCTAGTATTCATTAAATACTATATTTTAAATCATTGGTTCTAGGCCTGTAGTTCAGAGATCAGTAATGGTGCACAAAGGACTAGTGGTCTCTGTTATATTTCAAGTACTGTCTGGTGTGGGTACCAATATATAAAAAATATTGGCTAATAACGCCAGAGAGAGTCTAAGATTTTGACATTCTCCCCAAATCTTATGAGATGAGGTAGTTTGTAAGAATTTAGCCATTTTTTAACCCTAGAATTGTTTTAGGGTTTCTTGCAGAAAGGGATCATGTGAGACATGATATCTGCAAACATTGTTGTCAGTCCTGATTTATATAGTCATCCTGAAAATATTTATGATGATGTATTTGCATAAGGAAAAAGTTAAAAACTGCTATTTAAACAGTTAAGATTGTTTTGCTTGTATTGATCTAATAAATATTAGGTAGAGAAGAAGAAAATGGACATAGCAATTCTTGAAGTTAACTTATTCTTCAGATGACCATTAAGAATGGAGACAGTTAAAGGAATGTAGAAACTGAAATGGGATACCACAACGAATATAAATTATTGAAGTTGAAAATAAATAATAATGTATATTTGTTACAATTATTATTTTCTGTCAAAGCACCTGAACATTTTTAAAAACATTATGTCTTATGTGTCTTATGTCAGAATGACACAATTAAAAAAGAATATGACATGGAACTTAAGGTCAATCAAACAGTGTCAAGCACTTATGAGATCCAGTGGTAGGAAGCACTTCCTGGGAAGCAAAGGTGGGTTTTGCTTTTAGCAGAACTGATGACTACAGTGGAAAATGTAGCCGGTGAATGAATTGGCTCACCAAACTCTTTTCCAAATTAAGGACAGGACTTGGGATCAGACAGAATGCTCCTCACGGATACCTCCCCATCTCCAGTGGATTTTAGAGCTCTGGGAGTTGGGAGAGTCAGCCTTGCCCAAGATGTAGTTCGGAGCTTTCAAAAGGATGCTGGGTTGACTCACTTCCCTCCTTGATCAATTTATGGAAAATGGCTTGTAAATTGCTTTTTTGGATAGTAAGAACTTTCAGAAGGACCAGTTTTATTGCACTGGATGATTGTCCTTCAGCCTGCAATGAAAGCATTTTTATGTAAGTTTAAAACTTAAAACATTTTTTATTTGGAAATAAGCAGCAAAAGGATGATTAGAATGTTGATTTTGGAAAGCTTTTAAAGAGACTTAAGGGGCCAAGTTGACTGGAAATAAGATGTTGAAATAATTATAGGATATTTCTTGTAGTTTATTTAAATTCCTATTAAAATATAAGGCTTTTTTGAATATAAGTGTAAGAAACCTCTTCTGCTTTCTTCCTGGTGAAAAATTCTGGATGAGAGAAATGTATAAGAGGAGATCTTGAATGCTGGCTATTAAAGGCAATCAGAAAGAATTAAAGATTATAATTAAAGGAGAAGAATTACTAGTGTAGAATGAAGAAAAGAATTTTAACTCTGGAACAATTCAAGGATGTTTGGCAATGATGTACCCCAGAACTTTTTCTTTAGATTGTCTGGTACCAAAAAAAAAAAAAAAAAAAAAAGAGGGGGGGGGGCTTAAAGGAAGGGACAGGATATAACTGAAAATCAGGCTATTTTGAATATGGATTTAAAATTGGCAAGATACAAGAATGAGCCTGTGTAGCATAGGGGGCTAATGTCTCCTACTAAAGGCAGCAATTAACACCAGCTGCCTGTAATTTCTGTGAGTTCAATCCTAGCCAGGCTCAAGGTCGACTCAGCCTTCCATCCTTTCTAAGGTGGGTAAATTGAGGACCCAGTTTGTTGGGAGCAATAAGCTGACTTTGTATAAATATGCAAAAGTATGAAGGCTACTGCTTAATGCATTGTAAACCGCCCTGAGTCTCCGGAGAAGGGCGGCATATAAATCAAATTAAAAAAAAAATGATGTGCAATGAAACCAGCTGAAGTTTTAATAGTGAAAAATTAATATTTGTTTTTGATATTTTAAAATTTCATAACATACTAGCTGTACCCAGCCACGCGTTGCTGTGGCTCAGTCTAAATGGGAAAGACCAACATCTTCCCCATTAACTTTGCTTGTCAGAAGGACGCAAAAGGGGATGACATAACCCCAGGACATTGCAACTGTCATAAATATGAATCTGCTGTCCCTCCCCCATCTCTCTGTCCCTCCCTCCCCTTCCTCTCTTTCTCGTTCTCTCTCTCTCTCTCTCTCTCGTTCTCTCTTTCTCTCTCTCCCTCCGTCTCTTGTTCTCTTCCTCTTTCTTTCTCTTTCTCCCTCTCCCTCCCCCTTTCCCCTCTCTTTCTCCCTTCTTCCCTTTCTCCCTCCCTCTCCCTCTCTCTGCCTCTCTTTTCTTTCTCTCTCTTGTTCTCTTCCTCTCTCGTTGACTCTCCCTCCCTCTCTCATTCTCTCCCTTTTTCTCCCTCTTTCTTCATCTCTCTTTCTCTCTCTCTCTCCCTCCCTCTTCCTTCCAATTAATGAGCAACATTAATTGCACACTTAATACATGTACATGTTTTTAACCCATCACCTGTCACAGGTGTGACATCTATATAATAGTAGGTATATAAAAACCCACACGTATTTGAATGCAATGTTGTGTCAAAATTTCAAAGCAATTGGTGAAGAACTTTTGGAGAATTAAGATTTTGAACAAACGAACATTTACATTTTTATTTATATATAAATAATAAGTCTAAATAAAAATAAATAAATAGAGAGCCAGTTTGGTCTAGTACTTAAGACACCGGGCTAGAAAGTGGGGGACTGTGAAAGGGAAATCATTTCTATATTTTTTCTTTGTTTTTTTCCCCCTATATTTTTTTCCTTTTTTCCATTCCACCCTCTTTTTTTCTTTTTTTTAGGTGGACATTTTACTTTTACTTTTTTATATTTTTCTTAATCTATATTAATTTTTTATTGTTGTATTTTTAATTTTAATAAACTATTATAGAAAAAAGTTAATTAGGCAGTGTCATGCAATACTGACACTGGTTATCAAATCTTTGCAAGAGATAGTTCTGCAAGGAGAGGATGCCAGTAGAATTTACTTGTTATCTATCTTATCTACTGGACTAAAACACTACATATCACTATTTCTGTACTTCTTTATTCTTGTTTACTACTTTAACTGCCATTTTGTTTTTCTGGAAAGAATAGAATAGAATTCTTTATTAGCCAAGTGTGATTGGACACACAAGGAATTTGTCTTGGTGCATACGCTTTCAGTGTACATAAAAGAAAAGATACATTCATCAAGAATCATAAGGTACAACCCTTAATGATAGTCATAGGGAACAGATAAGCAATCAAGTCATATTGGGAAACAGTCAATATAAATTGTAAGCATACCAGCAATTTATATACAAGTAGCATGTAAATATGTTTTTGTATATTTCAGTTTTGGTGATACTATTTAATAAATCAGTTATTGAACAGAGTTGGACTTGTAAAATTTTTATGTCTAGTAATCCTTTTTCTCAATAATATTTGTTACTGACAAATTGCTAGATCACTTGGTTCTGTTGCATTAATTTGAAATTCTGATTCAATGTTTCTAAATGTTACTACTTTGTTTCCATTAATTTTTCTTTTTGTAAAAAACAAATTTGCATGTTATAACTGGAAAGTTTTTTAAAAAAATCCTCCTGGTCTTATATTTTAACAGCTATTTTTTTAAAAAGTATTTATTGTAAATCATTTTCAGGATGTAATTCCTTCAAAATTAATAGAAATATGCAACTTATATTACAAACACTGATGAATATGCCCATTGGCACCACTTAAGGAAAGTTAATTTTTTTCCAGAATGCTCAGCATGTTGAGGTGGAGAGCATTCCCCTGCCTGACATGCCTCATGCTCCTTCCAACATCCTCATTCAAGACATCCCCCTGCCTGGAGCCCAGCCTCCTTCCATTCTCAAAAAGACATCAGCCTATGGGTAAGAAAGAAATTACAGTGCAGACAACTGAATTTGAATGGAGTTGGTAAAATTATTAGAATACCGTATTGTTATTTTGTAATTGCTGTTTCATTCTAAGCATAATTGCTATTTTCTTTCCTTTATCATCACAAGCAATCATGATGTTCAAAGGAGTTCAAAATACACATTAAGACAAAAGTTGACTTTCTTTACAAGAAAGTGTAAGATTAGGACCAGAGAGATTCAGGTTTAAATCCTCACTCAGCCAGGAAGCTGATTTTAGATCGGGGGTGTCAAACTCACGTCATCACATGAAGTATCGCGACTTTTTCTCCCTTCGCTAAACCAGGCCTGTTTTAAACCATCAGCATCACTTGGTCTAGTCTTCACTTTTCATGATCTTTGTGATAATTGCAAAAATGTTCCACATTTGTTATTTTCCTATTTGTTTAATTTAGTTCTAGTATATCTTTTGCTTTTTGCCTTAAATATATTTTTTGATATTAATAATAAGGTTTTATAAATACCTTTTGCTGTTACTGCTGCTTTAATCTGTTCTGGTGAATACAAACCAAGAAACAAAACTTTTGAAAATAATCTGTTCTTTAATATATGAAAATGCATGTTATAAAACATATCATGAACAGCTTGTAAGGATAGGAACTGAAGGCATAATTATGGCAAACTCATCACAACTCACAGGCTCTGTTTGTACATTACATTAAATCATTGTTTGGCATTATATTCCAAAGAATAAGCTTCTGCAATTCCTTTTTCCTCTATTCTTTTGATGAAGCTATCAGAAATAGCTAATTGTCCCTTGATTTTTTTTCCAGACTTGGATAAATCTGATTAGTATTAATTTTCTGCTTTAGTTAATAATACTGGCCAGTTTCAGTAATTAAATACTAATTGTTTTCATTTTTTTTATAAATTAGGCAATCAGATATCTTGAAAACTGAAGCAATTATTTCTGACCTTATATCTGTTTAACACAGTGTTTCTCAACCTTGGAAGCTTGAAGATGGGTGGACTTCAGCTCCCAGAAGTCCACCCATCTTCAAGCTACCAGGGTTGAGAAACACTGGTTTAAAGCGAAGCATACTCTTATGTTTGATAAGGGTTCAGACTGCCTTATCAGAAAAAAATAGGAAAAGTTTCAAACTTCCGAAGTTCCTAATATTGTACTTACCTGAATCATATTTCTAGGCCTCCTGTCAGGCCTGTTACTGTACTTCCACCTCCTGGGCATGGTGTACCCCGCCTACCGCCTGGTCGGAAGCCCCCTGGACCTCCACCAGGACCACCACCACCTCAGGTTTTGCAGATGTATGGGCGTAAAGTAGGATTCACTGTTGAAATGCCTCCTCGGAGAAGAGATGAAGACATGTCTTATAGTCCAGAGACAGGTAAATGGCTTCCCCTCTTCAAACTATTAGTACAGGTTGTCCTTGACTTACGACCACAATTTGGATTAGAATTTTGATTGCTAAGTGGTATAGTTGTTAAGCAGGTCATGAGGTGCCCACATCCAGATTTATAACCAATTTGTGGTCGTTAAGCGAATCCAGCTTCCCCCATTGGCTGTATATTGGGAGCTGGGTAGGAAGGTCACAAATTGCAGTTGTGACTGCAGAACACTGAAACCAGTCATAAGTAAGCATCAATTGCAAAGTGCCCAAATCACGATCATGTGACTGTGGGGATAGTACAATAGTTGTAACTTTTTTTTGAATTTTTTTTTATTTTTTAAACAAAACATAAAAACAACCATCATCCCTTACAATTACAGAAAGTGTGTCGATCAGTTACAGTTCTTTTTTGCTTAATCCCATATCCAAAATTTACAAATTATTTGTCAATTTATTATATCTCATTGTTATTATTCTCATTTAACATTTATTTAACAATGGCATTTATCCCCTAAAAAAACCATATCATATATTTTATTATTACATTTATTTCATATTTCATACTTCATTTCCATGCTTTCTTATCTAGCCATTGATAAAATAAATCCCATACCATATAATATTGCTTGTCTTCCTGTTCTCTAATTTCAAATGTCAATTTACTCATTTCAGCACATTCCATAACTTTCTTAATAACTTCTTCTTCCGTAGGTATTTTCTCCTCTTTCCAATTTTTAGCAAATACAAATTCTAGCCACTGTTAAAACATTCACAATTAAGTATCTCCGTTCTCTATTATATATTTCTGGTAAAATCCCTAATAACAATATCTCTGGTTTAAAGTCAATGTGTTTCTTTGTCATTTTTTCCAACCATGTGTGGATTTTAGTCCAATATCTTTTAGCTTCTACATATGTCCACCACATATGATAATAACAACAGTTGTGACTTTGAGGACAGGTTAGAAGCCACTTTTTTAAAATGCCAACCATCATTAAACAAATGGTCATAAGTTGAAGACTCTCTGTATGTCATTAGAAAAATAGATACTTTCTGAATATACCATCTATTTTGTCTCTTTAACTTGTATGCTTAAGAGCTGGAACTAGAAAAAATGTTTTAATTTTAAAAGCAAATGTGACAGAAAAGAATATTTCTCTCCCCTCCACCTGCCTCAGATAAAATATCGCTTAAATTTTACAGGTCGAAGAGGCCACGATGAAGATGCTTCCAGTACAAGTGAAGATGAGGGATACCCTGACGATATGGATCAGGACAAGCATGATGACACTACTGATGACAGTGATAGTGAAAGAAGTGATGCTGACAGTGAAGGAGAGGAGTTCATGCATCATGATGACAGTGCTGAAAGGGAAGGTGGTGAAGACAAGAAATCTGGTAAGCTTAGGAAAAACGATTTGGATCAGAATTAACTAATGGAAAAATTAATAAACACTGCACTTACAACATGCACGTCTATAGGCTTGGGAAGAAATTACTGTATTCTTGAACTGAAAACTGAATAGATAACTTTCGGGAAATTAGATATTGATAAACCTGATAGAAGTACTGATTCATGATGAAAAACAATCTTCATATTTCATCACATACTTTTGTAGGTCATAGTGTACGTTTTGCTGACATTCCTGGAAAATCAAGAAAAAAGAAGAAGAACCTGAAGGAACTCACACCACTTCAAGCAATGATGTTGCGGATGGCTGGTAAATAATTTTTTAAAAAATCTTCCCTTTGTTCCATGCTCTTTATTTTTTTAGTTAAAGCTGGGATACTTGTTTAAAGAAATAACACTCAGGATAACTTTTAAACAAGGATTTATATTAAGAACTCAGTAAATAATGTAGGGTATTAATACAAACCAATTGTGATGAAATAATTTCAGATAACTTGCTTGCAGTCATTGTCATTCTGATTATTAAATTCATATGTTCCAGAAGCATCACAGAGAGATCAAAAGTGGTGGGTTTGTGTTCGTCTCATAAAATGAGCTCATTTACAGTTTTATTTGATATAATTGCTGTTATTTTAGTCAAGGAAATAATTGAAATACCAAGTAAAATAGTAAAAGTAAAACTAAAGCACAAATTAACAAAAGCCAAATGAAACACTGTATCTTGAGTGAACTTTTAAAAGCATTGAGAATGGCGCCAAGTGTAAATCCAAAAGAATTAAATTTGGAACCTGTGAAGGAGCATACAGTATCATCCCAGTGAGGGCCTACAGATAATTATTCACTGTGGATAAATGTAATTCAGTTTGTAATGGAAATTTGTTCCAATTGTAACTGACTTAAAGTAGAGTTGTCATGACTGGAAGATTAGTAGATTTATGGTAGCACATGTTCTTATTGGAATCACATTAGGACATACTTTTAGTTTGTACAAGCAAAAGCCTCTTGAGGATCTGTGGGATTTTTTTTTTTTTTTACTAAATGTTGAACAGATGGGAATTCTGGGAGTTGAAGTCCACACATCTTAAATTTGAAAAATATACTAAACCATTTTATAAGTGTAGTTTTATTCTGGACCATGGTGATCCGTTCCAAACGTTATAAATTTCTTGATTTTAGTGCGTCACCATTCATTTTAGTCCACTATTAATATGCAAGGCTGATCCAAAATAAATAAAATATTGTACCTATTACATTCATTTACACAGTCTTGGTTAGATTGCAGCCAAATGAGAAAACACATTTCTGTTTAACGAAGACTTCCCTGATTCCCTTGGAAGCTTCCGTTGCAATGAAGATAGAAGCCACAAATAAAGGGTAGTTCTCCAGATCGTGGTAGGAAAGGGAATAAAATAATACATTCCTACACTTCCATGCCCAATAACCTTGAAATTGTTAAACATTTGCCTTGTCTGTTATTTGCATAGCAAAGATAATTCATATGTCTAAAGTGCATTTTTTATATTGAAATATGTTTTTTTTAAAAAAATTCCATAACATTAAGAAAATATATAAAGGAATATTAGGCTATTATTCACAACCCTTAATTTATTAAGTATTGTAAAGAGATAGCTGTAATTGATTGTAGGTCAGGAAATTCCTGAGGGTGGCAAAGAGATAGAAGAATATTCTGAAGAGGATGATGATGATGATGAAGATGACTCTGATGCAGAGGATTCTCAGCAACAGCAGCAGCAGCAAATCACAGAAGAGTCACACACAGAGATAGGATCCTCAACGCCTTCTCAAACAAATCCACCCCAGCAGCAACCTCCACCTCAGCCTGTCCCTCCAACTCAGATCCAAGCACCTCCGATGCCTGGGCCACCCCCTCTTGGACCACCTCCTGCACCACCTTTGAGACCACCAGGACCTCCTACTGGCCTTCCTCCTGGGCCCCCTCCAGGTGGGTATTTATACAGGCAGTTTTATTATTAAACTAGCTATATGTAGGGGCACTGATGTTGTTTTATATGATTAATAAAATATTGCTATATTTTACACAAGACTGAATTTCAGTTACCTCAGCAGAATTTGTCACAAAAGACACCCCCCCCCCCCATTTTTCTTTTGCGTATGGACATATACTAGTCTACATACATGTGACAAACTGGGATGGATATATATACTACTCTGCATTATATAATATATAATATAACCTGTATATATGGGAAAGAAAATAATTTGTTTTAATTGCTAAGTCACCTTTTTCATGAAATGAATTGGAGTGTTTTGTAAACAACACATTCTTGAAATATCATTTTTCAATTTAAACCACATCAATTAGAAAATGATACTGAAGAATTGCCCTTAATTGAGAAATAGTCAACTAACGTGTATTTGTATGATATTTTTAGGTGCTCCTCCTTTCTTAAGACCACCCGGATTGCCTGGACTGCGTGGACCTTTGCCACGGCTCTTACCACCTGGTCCTCCACCTGGTCGGCCACCTGGCCCTCCTCCTGGCCCCCCTCCTGGTTTGCCTCCTGGCCCACCTCCTAGGGGCCCCCCACCTCGTCTGCCACCTCCAGCTCCTCCAGGTAATGTTTTTAATTAAGTGGAATGTTTTTGTTTCTCCAGTGATTTCTAGTAGAACAGAGATCTTGTACAACATTCTAAGTTGGGATTCCATGAAATGTTGTGAGAGATTGTGATTGAAGAAAATAAACATCGTTGAACTTTGTGTACTGCACAATCTTAGCAAGTGCAGTGATAGGAATGTTTATACTTTGGAATTCAACTGTTGGCCTGTAACTCTGCTGTTGTAAATATTGTCATTCATGAATTGTGTAGGTAGAAATGAAATTCACTAGGATATGTGTTTTAGGATTAGTCTTTCTTGGAAGATCTCTTGAATTTTCATACAGATATTGTGCATGTAAGGAAACAAACACAATGAATTTATGCTTAGGAAAATTCTTGAGAATCTTAACTGAGACAGTATATAATTTGAAATTTAGATTTTTATTCTTCACAAAGATCAGAAGAATAACCATTTCTCTTTCTGCAGGTATTCCACCTCCTCGTCCAGGCATGTTACGTCCTCCTTTGGTTCCTCCACCTGGATTATTCCCACCTGCTCCCATTCCAAATCCAGGTGTATTGAGCGCTCCCCCAAGCTTGATTCAGCGCCCCAAGGCGGATGATACCAGTGCAGCCACCATTGAGAAGA
The DNA here is from genome assembly GCA_030761175.1 of Masticophis lateralis. NCBI lineage: Eukaryota > Metazoa > Chordata > Lepidosauria > Squamata > Colubridae > Masticophis > Masticophis lateralis. The sequence continues at coordinate 34,952,234 of JAUDYJ010000006.1, read as the reverse complement.
AAGCCACAGCAACTATTAGTGCCAAGCCACAGATTACAAACCCGAAGGCTGAGATCACCCGGTTTGTGCCTACAGCTCTTCGAGTTCGGCGAGAGAATAAGGGAACAGCTGCCTCTGTCATGAGGAAACCTGATGATGAGCCTTCCGTTCAGATAACCAAAACAACTCCTAAAGCTGGCTCATCTGCACCTGTTTCTGTGCAGACCAAGGATGATGTTTATGAAGCTTTTATGAAGGAGATGGAGGGGCTTCTGTGACAATCAGTTAAGATTTCTCTCTTCTATGATGAGATAGGGGAATGGGGTTCCATGTTATAGTGGCATCCAGTTGAACAACATCTTTTGTGACAATAAAGTATCTTCCATCTCAATCTATGATCATACTTGTGAGGATAAATCATAATAGAAAATGGACAAAAAGGCACTGTCATATTATCAATTCTAAAGAAAGACTTGGTTATGTCTGTGCTGTATGGGAAGTATATTGTCTTGAGTATTTTTAGTGATCAGAAGAAATACATAGTTTACCAGGGTAAATTCTGGTTCTAATCTCTTACATATAAACCTGATCATCAGGCTTTTGTGTTTGGGTGGCTTTTGTAAATATTTTGCAATGCTATTTTTTAGTTGGTGAAATTTCTTGGTTTGTGCACTGTCATAGACGTGGGCAGACAAGATTGGTTCCATATGTGGCATTGCAAACAGTTTGTATCCTGCTTATTCTGCAGTCACACTAGTGGCATCTTGCTGGCAGGACAAATACCATTGTCTTATGAGAGAATAAATATTTGATGTAATACAACCCTTTTTGTGATCACGTGTCTGCATTAACACTTTATATTTAGAAAGAGAATGAGGGCTTTAAATTGTTTATCTGGAAATTAGGTAATGATAATGACATTTAGTAAATCTTAATCTCCAATGAATCCAAGGAAGAGATACTAGTTTTTCCAATATTCTCCAACTTTGTGACTTCTAAATTCATGTTCCTAATTTTTGGTTATGGTAGCTGGTGGGATACAGAAGTAACATTCAGTGCATTTGGTGCTCACGAGGTTAGGAAAGGAGATGTCATTGATTTCATTTGAGAGAGAAGACACAGGCCATGAATTTATCACCTCTTGCATTCTTTTGTACTTTAGGCATGCCTACAAACTCTTAAAATCTTGGCATTTGCCAGACAAAAAGGGAGGGGAAAGTGATTTTGTTCAGAGGTCTAGTCTTAAAAAGCAGCACACATTAAGGGAAGGAGCACCGACTCAATCTAGTGCTAATTTATTATTTTGGCAACATAACATTTCATCTTCCAAGCTAGGAAATCCTTTGTGGATTCTGCTTTGTGTACCTAACATTGTGGTTAGTTTTTCTATCCACTGACAATAAATTTTTGAACTCTTTAAATTGGGGAAAGTTATTTTGAGGTTACAAGGCATCTAAACCGTATTTATAGGTGCATGTTGCAGGAATGGAATGTGATACAGCATGAATAGCTTGTACAATCAGAAGATTTAACAACATCTGAAAGTAAAATTATTTATATTGCTTTCTGGTGCTTTGAAGAGTCATGAATGAATTGAACAAGTGTCCTGAAAAATAGGTAAATACTACATATCGTTCCTGGGAATTTAATGGTTGGAGAATTCTGGAACCTTGCATTTTTTCTTCGGATCACACTGAACCAGTCATTCTAGGAGCAGTTAATATACTGAATTGGAAGTTGTTTGTATTACATATGTGCTTCAGATGAAACAAACCTCTCAGGGCATGACCATATCGGAAACATCATAAACCACTTTCAATTTAGAGAATTATTAGAAAATCTCCTGAATGAATGGATTAGTATGGTTTAAAGGAAAAATGGAATGTTCCTTATGGAAGGAAAATTCCTGTAATTTCTCAGGTATATTCCCACTAGCAGATAATCCAGCATTGCCCAGATATTTTATTTATTCATTTATTTATTTATTCAAATTTGTATTCCGCCCTACTCCCAGATGGGACTCAGGGCGGTGAACAGCCAAGATAAGATACAACAGAATACAAAAGTTAAAAATCGTTTAAAACAAATTAAATAATGAGGCTAGAAAACAATTTAAAATCCAATTATATAAAATATTTAAAACCCAATATAAAAGGAGGTTAAGCCAGACCAGCTTGTTCAAATAAAAATGTTTTTAAGGCGCGGCGGAAGGTATGTAGGTCCTGTAACCTCCTTATCTCAGGGGGGAGCTCATTCCAGATGGCAGGTGCCAGTCAACACTGCTTGACCGATGGCACTCTGAGGAGCCCCTCTCTATGGGAGCGGACTGGTCGGTGAGAGGCTGTTTATGGCAGAAGGCGGTCCCGAAGGTATTTATTTATCCCAATCCTATATTAAACAGGAAAAGCAACTTCACCTGAGCCCTGATTTTGCGAGAATTAAATTAGTTAAAAATGGTTTCCCAGTGCCCCCAGAAGTGTCAAGTAAAAAGATACTACCTTCTTTTGCTAGCTGATCCATGATCATTTGGCATGCTTTTTTCTGATCTTGATTTAGAAGTGGCTTCTTGTCCGCAATATACGTACTAAGCTGTTCAACATTGTAGTTCTTTTCTCTTCTGTAGTTCTTGTGTGAAGTACATCGTGTCAGTCTCATAGTGGTGCTGGCAGGCTGAGTTGCACTAATGTTTTATTGATCATGGCCATACATTTATCCTCAAGAATAATCAAAGCCTTGTTGAAAATGTCCAGACCAAACATAATTTCTAATGTTGGATTTTCCCCCTTACCACAGGGAGCCCCTTGTTGAGTACTGTGAAGCCCTTACCATGGCAAATCCACTGTGCTGCACAGTAGAAGCCATTTTAATGGGCCGTCTTTGGTCCCCGGAGGCTGCAGAGGCCTGCTAGGCCCAAAACAGGGTGACGGGGTTGCACGCCCAAGTGCGGGGGGTGGTTTCATGTGCACATTGCATTATGGGTGCAGGCACGCGGGCGCACTGTCACACGGACATTTTCGACACACAACTACAAAAAGGTTAGCCATTACTTATGCTGAGGTCACACTCGTCATCTTCAGGCTGGTACTTTGGCTTCGTGCTTGTGCGAGCAAAGCTTTGCTCGCACAAGCACGAAGCTGAAGACACCAGCCTGAAGATGACGAGTGACCTCGTTGAAACGTCGCCAAGATACTCTCAATCTTACACAGGAAAAGTATTAGCAAAACAGGTCTGAAATAGGCTCAGAATGAAAGCCTGATAATATTTCCCCTCCCCCCTTGAGGAGACATGGTTAGGAATATTTTTAGCATCTGCCTAAGGTTTGGGGGGAAATAGCAGAAGTAACAGAGCCTATTTAAAGACTGCTTAATTATTTAATAATGATTTCTTTGTTTTTATGGTAAGCAAGTATATGTATATCTCTTATTTTCCCCATGTTCCATCTAAATGTTACCTTTGAGACTTTAAAGTCCAAATTAGAAAAGTTTAGCGATGGTAGATAGAAATAATAACAGCAAGGAGGGTATATGACAACCATTCAGAAAGCATAAAATGTTTCCCTTTGGTATCACTCATCAATTTTTGTGACTGCATTCATATGACATTCTTTCCATGGTTAACGATTTTATCTATCCTGTGATCTGAACTCGTGCCACATACTGAAACGAACTCTCCACAGGGACTTACGCACATTACTTGCTTGACCTCACCATGGTAAACTGGCTCATTGTATTAATAAAGCATTAATATAAAGACATAAAGATACATTCAGCAAAGCAAAATATCACTAGCCAGTAGATAAAATACCATGACATGGTATGTAGTTCTTGATTTGCATGTAGTTCTTGATTTACAACCATTTGTTTAGTGATGGTTCAAAGTTATTCAAATGGCATTGAAAGAAGTGACTTACAACCAGTCCTCACATGATTGTTACAGTATCCCCATAATCATGTGATCAGAATTTGGTTACGTAGCAAGTGGGGATATATTTAGGACAGTTGCAGCATCCTGGGGTAACATCACCATTTGCAATCCTCCCAGCCAGCTTGCAACAAGCTAAATCAATGGAGGAGACAAGATTTGCTTCAACGTAACAGCAGTGATTCCCTTAGCTGCCATGGCAAAACAGATTGTAACATTGGGCATGACTCACTTAATTGCCTTGCTCAGCAACAAGAATTATGATCCCAATTGTGGTTGTAAGTCAAGGAGTACCTATAGTGAATTGTGGGTGAGCTATATCAATATCTAGGAATTTGTGAATAAGTAACGTGAGGTGGTTTTTCGAAGAATGAGGAAAGGGATAACATAGCCAGATTTTAAAAAGTCTTGTAGTTGGCTCTCCTTGAAGTTACCTAGGGAATACATTTTATAGTATATTCCTGCAAGGAATATAAACCCTTCCAATTCACAAGTCAGAACTGATGAAGCTTCTTGGATGAACACAACTTCAAGGGAAAAAAAACCCAAAAGAAAACAAGTCTTGAAAAAGCACATTTGGGACATAAGTTTGCAGTATCTTAAAATTTCAAATTAAAATATTGATGGAAACAGGTTTTGAGATGTTTAAGGTTTAACAAACAGGACAGTTCCCAAGGGGTTCAGAAACATGTGGATGATTTCAAGATGTAAAGATTGCTAGGAATGTGACTACCTTACTCTTTATCCAAAATTCAGGAGGCACTCTCCCCTACATGCAACTTAACTATCTAAGAGTCCCTGGGGAAAGTTGAATTGAGGTTTGTTTTCAACCGTTGGGCGGGAAGTTAGAAATTTAGCTTCTCCTTTTTCACTCATCTGAGGATCAGAAACTTCGGGACTACCCTTGAGCAAGTGCAGGAGTTGGTGGACTCCTGCACAATTGAGGTGAAATAACCCTCCTTCCAAAGCTACAAAAAACAAATTCCTCCAGAGATAGCCATAAATCTCTACAAATACAGAATTTTCCCGATCCCAAAATGGCGGTTCACATAATGGAAACTTGTGTCAGGATCAGGGCTTCAAATAAAACTTCAAAATTCACCCCTTTCGTGCTACAATTTAGGTAGTGTGTGGGGGCAACGGCATTAACCTAACCCTCTTTAACCGCCTCGGGATTTGTTTGACAAATGGGCTCAAGCTCCTTTCGAGACGAAGGTGGCGGCTCTTAAAAGAGCCTTTGGGTTTGGTGTTATTTTTCGAAAGAGGCCGAGGAAACTGGAGGGCCGCTGGACTTAAGCTCTCTCCCCGCGGATGCGCCGCGCCAGCTGAATGTCCTTCGGCATGATGGTCACCCTCTTGGCGTGAATCGCGCACAGATTCGTGTCCTCGAACAGCCCCACCAGGTACGCTTCGCTCGCCTCCTGCAGCGCCATCACGGCCGAGCTCTGGAAACGCAAGTCGGTCTTGAAGTCTTGGGCGATTTCGCGCACCAGCCGCTGGAAGGGCAGCTTGCGGATCAGCAGCTCGGTGGACTTCTGGTAGCGACGGATCTCTCGCAGGGCCACGGTGCCCGGGCGGTAGCGGTGAGGCTTCTTCACGCCGCCCGTAGCGGGCGCGCTCTTCCGAGCAGCCTTGGTCGCCAGCTGCTTGCGGGGCGCTTTGCCGCCCGTTGACTTCCGAGCCGTCTGCTTCGTCCGAGCCATCTCTCCACTGGCGCAAAACGAGGACGAGGGAAGAAGCCTTTAAGGAATGGTTGAGTCGCCCGCTGCCTAATTTATAGCGGGTCCCGCTTTCTCTCTTGATTGGCTGGCTCCAGGAAGGCAATTTCCATTGGAAAGCTTCTGGATTTGAAAACGCGCGCTTTGGTTGATGCCAAAAAAGCCCCGCCTACTACCATGGTTTGATGTTTGTGTTGTTTTTGCGACTTTCCGCAGCATCTCTGCCAAACCGAGAGCTTCAGGATTTCGTGATTGCCGCTCTTTAGCAAAATGCGATTGTTGCTGCAGTTACATTTTCTATGGAGCGGAGGGCGTGTATATCTTTATACGTAAGAGAAAGAGACTTTTTAAAATCCTGCCTGTATTATTATTATGCACCAAAGACAAATTCCTTGTGTGTCCAATCATACTTGGCCAATAAAGAATTATATTACAAATATTTCAAGGAAGGGAACACAATATTCCTTCCTCCTATTTTTCCCACAACAACCCTGTGAGGTAGTTGGGCTAAGAAAAACACCCAGCCAGCTTCCATGACTAAGAGAGAAGTAGAACTCACACCAGAACTCTTCATATTCATCATCTGAAAATATATAAAATTGACATTTAATTCAAAGTTTAAAACCACCTAAATATCAACACTTTATATTTCTCCTAGTTTTCAGAGTTGTTTTGTTGGTTGTTTTCACTAGATGTATTTCAGGAAAGATAGTGGTATATGTAGCCACAAATGAAATATTCTAACTTCTTTGTTCTGGAAGAGAGTGAAGGATGAAATCTATCTGACTTGCAATTCTATTTTACTATTTGGGAAAAAGGACTGAACTCAATGAGATTTGTTTAATAACATACTCTTGCCTTGGATTCTCTATAAAAGTTCATAATCTTATACAAGTATTTGAGTATAAATTCCATTGATTGCTAAATTTATTTCACTGCTGACATGCCCAGCATTTGTAGTTTCATATACACATTGCTTCTAAAGGTACGTGAAAGCACTTATGTTTTGTTCATCCCTGTGCGCACTGTAAATTTACAATGAAATGAAACTCATGACTTGAGACTTTCACCCAAATAACTAAGTAGGATGTAGTTTTAAAGGCTATTTTGTATCAACTGTAACAAGGGAAAATATGGTGATGCTCAGCAATCAGAATATTTCAAACTAAGTATCGAATGCCAAACCAATGTAAAAAATAAATTCCTTTGACAGCAAAGTGGTTTCCATGCTGACTGCATTTATTTAAACTGAGGCATAAATCAGAATTTTTAATAAAATATTTGCTCCATAAAGCTTTTCATCAATGAAAAGTGAAATTGTATCTAAACTGTAATCTCTATTTTTCTAGGTGTAAATCCCATTGAATTCAGCAGAATGTAGGTCTCTTATGAATAAAAATGTGTCTGGTCATTTTGTTTCTAATGCTTGGGTGAAATCTCAACAGGAAAATCCTTTTAAATTTACTATTATTCAATCCCCAGCCAGGAATATTAGCGTTAGTCTTCCTAAACTGAGTTGTAAAAGGTCCCACTAAAATGGTCAATCTTTAGATTGCCTTTTTGCATTCAATATAGGGTTAAATTTGTAAATGTGAGAAAAGGGTATTATAGCATATATATTAGCATATGAAATTCTAATTTTGCCCATATTGTTATATTATCTGACAGTTTTTCTTTGAAGTTAGTGACTTGCTTAGGGCTTGCTTGATTAGCAATGGTGAGTGTACTTTGTAGAAGTCTGTGTTACCTCAGTTTACTTGAACTTGATTTATAGTGAGGCTGTTACGATAAAACCCACATATTGTGCCTCATCTCAGAGATTACTATCTAAAGAAGTGATCTGCATAGTTTTTCCGAACATTTAAAAAAATGCATTGTTTTAATTTACAAAGAAAAACAAAACTTCCACTCTCTCCAGGTCTTCCCAGATCCTGCATTCGGTGGTTATGTGCCCTTTTAAAAAGTATATGTTGCGTTCTGCTTTTTGAAAAATTAAAGGTATAAAAAGTACACTCTCTTCTTTCCCCCATTCTAAGATTTCGTTATTTAGTGGCATAAATTCTGTAAAATTTGCAATTTATTAACTCTAAAGAAACACAAACTGAGCGGTCGGAAGAGTCCCTTCAGCCTTGCAACAGGGCGGGTTCTGGAGCGGACCAATCACAAAGCAGCTCAGCTCTATAAATAAACAGCGGCTGACCTACTTGAGCTCACTTTTTGTGTTTGGAGAATTATTTTTTTTAGTTGCTTCTTTCAGCGATCATGTCTGAAACGGCGCCTGCTGTTGCTGTTACGGCCGCGGCTCCGGCTGTAACTTCGAAAGCTCCGGCGAAGAAGGCGAAGAAAGCGGGAGCGGCGAAAGCGCGCAAGGCGTCGGGTCCCAGCGTCACCGAGCTGATCACTAAGGCGGTGGCCGCTTCCAAGGAGCGCAAAGGGGTGTCTCTGGCTGCCCTGAAGAAAGCTTTGGCCGCTGGTGGCTACGATGTGGAGAAGAACAACAGCCGCATCAAGCTGGGCCTGAAGAGCCTGGTGAGCAAAGGAACCTTGGTGCACACGAAGGGAATCGGCGCTTCCGGCTCCTTCAAGCTCGGCAAGAAATCGGGCGAAGGGAAAGAGAAAGCGCCCAAAAAGAAAGCCGCGAAGCCGAAGAAGCCCGTTGCCAAGAAGCCCGCGAGTGCCATCAAGAAGCCCAAAAAGGCAGCGGCGGCCAAGAAGAGTCCCAAGAAACCCAAAAAGCCCGCGGCGGCTAAGAAGGCTACCAAGAGTCCGAAAAAGGCTAAACCAGTCAAGCCGAAGAAGGTCGCCAAAAGTCCGGCTAAAGCGAAGGCTGTGAAGGCGAAGCCGGTCAAGCCCAAGGCCAAGCCTAAAGCGGCCAAAGGGAAGAAGGCGGCGCCCAAGAAGAAGTAAATCCAGAGTTGGCCCGTGGTTGCTTTTCCAAAAACCCAAAGGCTCTTTTAAGAGCCACCCACAGAATCCAAAAGAGAGCTGTCGTCCGCTCAGTAAAACACTGTCCGGATGATTTTAATACCCTGAAACAAAATAACAATGCAGTGTCGTTTGCGTGGGATCCTTTACACTAGGGCATCATTCTTTAGCGTTCAGGGGTGTCATTGCGCTTCGGGACACGTACACTTAACGGAGCTCTAATCACTAAAGCAGACGAATCATTACTTCTGAAAAGTGGGGAGGGAGCGGGGGGATAGCAGATTTCCACTTCTATTTGGTTAGTAAGCAATTGGGCAACAAATGCCACTCGGTTAAGTGGGCACTTTCTCATTAACTAGGGTGCACGGGGTCGGGCTTTCACTTGCTTAAAAGAAGTGTTCCATATTCAATAGTCCCCATCCCCCGCCCCATTTAGGGAATATCTATTAAAGCGGACAAGGGCGCTTATATCGAAAGTTCCTATGAAGTATATTAACGATATCGCAACCCTTTTAGATTTGCTTCGAAAACCCTAAAAGCTTAAATGGGCTGTCAATAAATGTGAATCACGCCTTTTAATTTAAAAAAGAAACGATGCTTGTTCCCCCGACCGGGAAGCGGAATGGACGCGGCATAACTTTGAAAATGCTTGTGAATGAAGGTTTCGTTCACTCAGGTTCAATTACAGGTCTTTTTCTTCCCTATCAAAGGGTTTTGTGATGCGCTTGCGATAGGCTCGCACTAAGACGTCATCTGAACAGCCAATAGCCGCTCGATGTCAAGTAATCCAATCGGTGGTCACTCTTTGCTCTGTTATCCAATAGAAAACGAGAATCAGAACCCTTTTATTTGCATGGAAGCTAATATAAAATAAAGCACTTACTGGTTTATTATTGGGACATTCGATGTGGTGTGTATTGGCTACAGCTAGCTATTCGCATGACTCTCCCTCTTCCCTCCCCGATTACGAGGGAGAATGGAACAAGATGAACGACGTTCTAAGAGAGTTGCTCTATCAGCGTTTACAAGATTTCGAAAACATCACTGGATCTGAGAAGTCCACTCGTTTAATTTATTTCACTTAGTGTTTCATTGTCCCTTCAAACTGATAATCTGTTGTGTTGTATCTGTGAGCACAAAGTTACTAAACATAAGACTTTTCAAGAAGTCTCAGTTAAATGATCATACTCCTAAGAATCATGTCATCTCAAAATTTTCCACTGTCCACAAGATAATTTCTTAGAAGGGCTAAATAAACTATATAAATGGCTATTTTCTTAATATTAAATGGGAGACAACGTTTAAGATTTAATAATTGATAATGTTATAACTGAAGAGAAATCACGTTCTCAACTGGTGCATGTGCATAAATGAAATTGGTGCCCATTGAGTGTAATTGTATATAAGGCACTTTCTTTCAATAATAGAATATTTGAAAAAAAGACGCCATAGTAATAATCTAGGTTCCTCAATAATTTTCAGTCACCTGTTCATAGAATTTAACCATTTATAGAATTTTGCCCAGGTTTTATAGTACAATGTTTTGCTTTTATCCTTGAGTCCTAAGGAGTCTTGGTTAGATAAAAGGATAGCCGAGACAAGTGTAGTCTTAGCTTAGAATTATATGTTGTTATAGATAAATATGTATGTGAATTGTATAGATAGGTGTATGTTGGTATAGATATATATAATTGTATAGGAATAAGGTATAAATGATTAATATACTATGTTTAAATAACATATAAGGTGTAAGGAATATTATATATTATATCATCATTAGTATATTATTATTAACTTAAAGTGCTGGAAGATGCTTGAGACCAGTGATGTCATATTTATGTCCAATGTTTTTAATTTTGAATTACTGATAAACTTTTTTTAAAAAAAAATAATTTTCAGTCAAGCTGTGAATGAACGGAAGAAAATAGATTTTACCTTCCGCCTTTTTTTAAATACAGTAATACTTGGGGAAAGCGCAGAATACCAATTTAAAATTGAATACCAGTACAGTAACTGTAACAAAAAAGCTAAAATTGGCAGTCGCATCTTAAATTATTGCGCGCACTTTTAAATTATCCAATGAAGCTTTGGTTTCCTAGCTTCAGCCAATCAACGATTAGCTTTCTTCCAATGGAAAGAGGTTTTTTCTTAGCAGCAGCCAATCAAAAGTGCAAGGCGATGTATAAATGCTGACCCGCGAATTTGACTTTCTCATTTCCCTTTTTTTCCTTTCTGCGAAGAGATGGCTCGGACGAAGCAGACGGCTCGGAAGTCAACGGGCGGCAAAGCGCCCCGCAAGCAGCTGGCGACCAAGGCTGCTCGGAAGAGCGCGCCCGCTACGGGCGGCGTGAAGAAGCCTCACCGCTACCGCCCGGGCACCGTGGCCCTGCGAGAGATCCGTCGCTACCAGAAGTCCACCGAGCTGCTGATCCGCAAGCTGCCCTTCCAGCGGCTGGTGCGCGAAATCGCCCAAGACTTCAAGACCGACTTGCGTTTCCAGAGCTCGGCCGTGATGGCGCTGCAGGAGGCGAGCGAAGCGTACCTGGTGGGGCTGTTCGAGGACACGAATCTGTGCGCGATTCACGCCAAGAGGGTGACCATCATGCCGAAGGACATTCAGCTGGCGCGGCGCATCCGCGGGGAGAGAGCTTAAGTCCAGCGGCCCTCCAGTTTCCTCGGCCTCTTTCGAAAAATAACACCAAACCCAAAGGCTCTTTTAAGAGCCGCCACCTTCGTCTCGAAAGGAGCTGAAAGTCTCTAGTTCAAATTTTAGGGGCTTTGAAAAGTGAAAGCGGTCAGCAATCTATGTATGCGTATTTACTCTAGTCCTCTTTATTAACGTAACAGTTTAATGGAATGGTTAAAGCCAGTTAAAACGGCTAGCTCTAATCCAGGTTAGGCACGAAGGTAAGTGGGAGCCATTGAGCCAGTTGGCTTTGGTAAATAGCCAAAGGCAAGCCGTTTATGAAAAAGTTAATAGAATTACGGAACTTCTAGGAGGGAGCATTGATGCGCATGCGCACACTGTAGCGACTACGGTACCCCTAAAACGGCTCGAACAGGATCGACTGTAGAAGGCGCTGTTGTAGGGTATTTGGTTTAATTCCGAGTGGCAGAATCTACTTAGGAAGCGAATGTATTTACATTTAAAAAGGGATAGGTATCTTTTATTTCTCAAATTCTGAAACTTCCCGACAGGAATATGTTGAGATAAAAATTCAATATCCCAGTTTGTTTTTTGATTTTTAATAGAGGAGTGTTTCATTTCCTGCTTAATTTCTTATCGATTTGGGCAAAAGGTATCTAAACAACAAATGGAAACTACCTTGCTGGATTAAAGGGCAGTGACTAATAAAATGAACTGAGGAGAAGCCCTTTCTCTTCTCTTGATAATTATTCCTAATGGCTTTTGATTTGGGGAAGTTTAAAAGAGTTATATTACTGTTAAAGGTGTATGTGTGTTCACGTACTTCAATCTGTTTCTTACAGACAGGAATTGCAATAGCACTTCATAGTGCATTACAGCCCACTAAGCCGTTTACAGAGTGCATATTGCCCCCAATGATCTGGGTCCACAATGCAAGTATGGCTGTGCAGCTTTTTGTTAACATTCCTTGCAACTGTGTTCTCAATATTTATAGGGTGAAACTGGGCTTTTGAAAAATGCAAAGCTTCCCACATAGCTTTGTAATGAAATCAATGTTCTGATTATCTTATGATATGTGAGCACCTGGTGTCTGGGCGTTTACTATGATCTTCCTGACCAGAGTCATTTAGATACTGTACCTCATTTTCCTGTAACTAATCACCCACTCACCACAGCTCTAGTGTGGAATTATGAAGCTGTTTGCCATACATGCTGGTTTATTTCTTTGTTCATGTTCCAGGACTCTGCTTGACATTAAAAAGTTGATGTGCAGTATCAGTTGAGCTCAACTTGCACTCTCCCTTCAATGTTTTGTGTTCTTTGGTGTAAACCAGGTGTTTTCTAGTTTATTCAATTTATATGCCACCCTCCTCCGGAGACTTGGGCGGCTTACAATGTACTTATAGCAATAGGCTTCATTCTTTTGTATATACCTGCTTATTAGGGCTTCCACCCCCCCCCCCCATAAGCGGTGTTTCTACAAAGTCAGAATATTGCCCCCACAATCCGGGTCCTCATTTTACCTACCTCGGAAGGATGGAAGGCTGAGTCAACCTTGAGCCTGGTGAGATTTGAACTCTCACTAACTGCAGGCAGCTGGCAGCTAAGTGCTACATAACAGCACTTAGTCTGCTGCATCACCAAGGCTCCTAGTTTGGTTTTGTATAATTTTCCCTGCATTGTAGTTAGGGATTGCAAAGAGTTTTGGGCATGGGACAAGTGATTCCAGATAGTCGGTATTGCGGACGTTTTGTTCAATAAACGGAACAGCTTTGTTTTCTGGATATGAATTGAAACGATCTGGGGCAGTCTGGCCTTGAGGACACCTTGTAAAATAGACTCACTTTGTACCCTAATTGGCATACATTAAAATGAAATTTTGTTGCATACACCTCAAAGAATTTGACAGATGGATGGAATAGGGTATAAAGCTGTTACAGAATCTGGTCCTGCTAGAAATACTTCAAAACCTCTTCCAAGAGGGGAGCAACAGAAATAGGCCATGGGTGTATAGGGTCTCTAACAATGCTTCCAGCTCTAAGCACATAGTGCTTATAAACAGTATTCTGAATAACAGCTTCCTATAAATCTTGGTTATCCTTACCATTCTCCATATGGACTGACTGATGTACTCTGCCACCAAACCCAATAGTGATGCAGTTTGTTAAAATGTTTTTGGTCGTGCCTCTAAAAAGTGACCAAGACACAAGGAGAAAGATGTTCTCATCTGACCAGTGGTGGATTGCCCCTGGTTTGGACCAGTGCGCAAGAACTGGTAGTAAAACCAGCGGGAAGCCCTGCCCACTGCCCTGGATGTCGTCATCGGTGATCTGTGCATGTGCAGAAGCAAGCAAGATTCCATTGCAAACCAGTAGTAAAGGTAAGTAGAACCCACCCCTGCATCTGATGCAGGAAATGCAGATGCTGGTTTGCCCGCTTCAGTAAGGATGATGTGTGGAGACCAGATTGTTATTTGCACCCCCAGATACTTAATACTGCACCACCTATTCAGATGCCTCCTTGATACTGAGTGGAGTATGACCATGATGGCTCTTTCTAAAATTTATAATTATCTCATTTGTTTTATTAATATTTAGGGTGAGGTTATGTTTACTGCTTTTATTATGAACTTTGGTATTGATAATTTAAGAGAAGGCCCGTGGGGTGAGAATGGGCTGGAGCGACATGCTTTGTCAGGCATTGGGGAGATGAAGGAAGGAAAGAAAAGCCATATGAAGAAATATGACAGAACAAGTAACATGCATCAGGGTGGTTCTTCTTTTTAAAATTACTCATTCCTTTGGATTTAATTTTTCCCAAATGATCCAGACGTATTTCTGCTGAAATTCAGCTGATTCAATGATTTAATCAAACTTCTGGAACATGGAAGAGACTGAGCTTGAAAGAAAACTGTTCAGTGCATACCTATCCCTATACCTATCCCAGCCTTATCCCCACTTGCATCCTACTCCTATATAAATACAAGCAACTTTGCCCACTGTGTGTGCTTTGACACCCATTGTCTCAGAGGTGAAGATAGGTGAGTAATTGTGAATGATATCAGCTGGGGCTTACGGTAGTGGCTGTTTCAAGCTGAAGTAAGAGTGACCTTTTCCCTCTAAAGCAGGGCTGTCAAACTCACGACCCACGGGCCGGGTGCATCACACACTGGTCACACCCACACCCAGTTTAGCAAAGGGAAAAAAAAGTCCTCATACATCATGTGATGCTGCATGATTGACACCCGTGCTCTAAAGGAAAATATTTGTAGCTTGGGGTTGAAATGAGGGTCCTTGGTGCTCAACCAAGTTCAAAGCACTAAGGACCTCTTCCCTCTTATCAGGATCATCTGCCACTTTGTTACTGTCTCCTTTAAAAAATGTAATTTCGCTCTGGATGGCATACAATAGTAAAAATATATTACAAAAATATTTATAAATAGAAAAAGCAGCATTAAAATGAAGATAATTAAAACAAAAATATTTGCAAACTCCAAGCATAGATTGAGTGAATACATCCACCTTAACTGCAGAGCCATCTAAACAAATCTCCAGTTCAGGGGTGAAATCCAGCAGGTTCTGACAGGTTGGAGGTAGTGGAAATTTTGAGTAGTTTGGAGAACCGACAAATACCACCTGGCTGGACCCAGAGTGGAGTGGGAATGGAGATTGCGGTATCCTTCCTCTGGAATGGGGTGGGAATGGAGATTTTGTAGTATCCTTCCCCTGCCACGCCCACCAAACCACATCACGTCCACCAAGCCATGCCCATAGAACCAGCAGTAAAAAAATTTGAATTCTACCACTGCTTCAGTTCCTTGATGCCATAAACTTAAGGGATTTAACAAAATGTAAACATTAAAAGGGATGGAGCTAGCTAACCTAATGTCAATGGGGAGAATATTCCATAGGGCAGGCCTGCTTCTTAGGACCTGTCAATTGTAGGTCCCTGGCAGATAGTATCAATCAGCATGCTCCCTCTGAATCTAATGGGTTATGCTGATATAATTGGGAAGAGGTAATCTCTCAAATAACCTGGACCCACCTCCTCCACACCTTTCCTCCAAAAATACCAGATAAAGGAGATCTAGACTTCTTGAGAAGGAAGTAAACCAAGGTCTCTTTAAAAGGTAAAGGAAAAATCATTACAGTCAAAAAATTACCACCAAAACCCACTCGCAATACTGGGCCAGGAGGGGCCTGCATCTAGGATTATGTGGCTGAGTTCCTAAGGACCCTGTCTGCTTATTCAGGTCCAACAGCCTCAAATTGTTCCCAAATAACTTTGCAAACACTTTTGTGAAGTAAGTTTAGGATATAATTGGTGTAAAGGCTTCACAGAAGCTTCTCTAGTTATACCAGGAGAGTGCTGCACACATCATTAAAGCCTTACAGGTGTAACAGTTGCACCAGGGGGTATTGAGGTATTTATTATTTTAGGGTAAGACCATTAATAGAGTAATCCAAGTTTAGAAATGGAAGGCTCTTAGAAATTACCACATTCTATGAAAATACTGTTTATTTCCAAACAACCTAACGATCCTTTAAAAAAAAAAAGGATTTTGTGACTTAACATTTAGTGCTCATATAATGTAACTTAATTCATTTTAGACAGTTGGTACCCAATTTATTACTTGAATGTATTCTGCATCCTTTGATCTTAGAACAAAAGGAACACTTGAGCTCTGCATCTGGACAGTAATTCAAGATCAAGGTAATTATTAAATTATGTTGATACTGTTACTTTATTCAGTTGTATTTAGTTATTCACACATAAGTCAGCAGAGTAAACAAAATGAGAAATTAACATCCATTCCAAATTTCTAGAGAGTTCTCTAAGATTTCTTTTTTCTGAGGTGGTGGGAATACTTATTCAAATTTAGACGGAAGATAAATTCTTCAGACAGCTGAGTAATTAATGGAGAAAATTAATGGAGAAGGGGTGTCCTTCCAGCTTTGCAATATTGGCTTTTTGCAATCTTTAAGAGCATGAATGCTTTCACTGATTCATTCTTGAATCAGTGACTGCATATATTTTCTCCATAATGATCCATTCCTAAACTGGTCCTTCAGATCTTCTAATGTTGCACT
Organism: Masticophis lateralis; assembly: GCA_030761175.1. Lineage (NCBI taxonomy): Eukaryota > Metazoa > Chordata > Lepidosauria > Squamata > Colubridae > Masticophis > Masticophis lateralis. The sequence continues at coordinate 34,935,954 of JAUDYJ010000006.1, read as the reverse complement.
CATCAATACTATAACTGAGTCCATTCACCTTGCTGCTGGTTATATTCTTCTCCCCCTCCCCCACACCTTTCTCAGCACTTGACCTTCTCCAGAGAGCTAGATTGTCACAGTGTTCAAATTATCAAAGTAGGATAATGTGACCCTGGTTGTTTGTGCCTTGAATGAGAACTCTGTTGATTTGTTTAAGGGTCCACTGTGTTATTTGGCTGTCTAAAATAATCTCAGAAGTTTTCTCCAACACCAAGGTTCAAAAGCATTGATGCTTTCCTTTTCACTATCCTATTAATATCTAAGTCATTAGTATATAATTAGAAAGAAAAAGAACAAGAAAGCTACCAAAACCAGTAAGTCTTCCAGAACAACATTAATATGCTCAATATTCCTGCCTCCTATTTTCCTGACAATAACAACCCTGGATTGGGCTGACATAAACTGACTGATCCAAAATCACCCAGATGGCTTTCAGACCTGGGCATTTTACAGCCCACAGGCTACTTCTGGCTCTTTGGCTATCCCTGTCCGGTCTGGGATGGTGGAGGGGGAATGAGGCATTGGCAGGGAGTGGGGCATCAGAAGGTTGGGCATTGGAAGGTGGGGTGGGGATGTGAAGTGAGGCAGTGGGCCTCCACAATAATCCCAGTTTCTTAGCTAACCTGAGGTTCTAAATGTTCATCCATTGCTATCTGTACTTATGGAACCGACTGCTGATTTAACTACCAAAATTAGCTGAATTTCAAGCACCTTTGTCTGGTATCTGCAGACAGCTGTCATGATGGAGGCTCATTTATGTTTGCGGTTGTGTAACCTACACTCTATTTTGGGAGACCCTGAATTCTAGGGCTTTTCTCCACCTGCACTTAATATCAGCTAAAAGTTGTCCTTTAACAATAATGGGGGACACGAAATACGCTGTTTATAGTTTTCGGCAAATTCAGGATGAATGAATCATCCTTCAACTCAACAGTAGAAGGCCTATAATCAATGGTGAAATTCAGACGGTTTTATCCAGCTCGGGAACCAGTAGCGTTGGCGGCAGGAGGCTCCGCCCACCCACCCAGATGTCATCACGTGTTTTTTACCCTCTGTGCATGCACAGAAGGCTCTGCATGTGTTCGCGAACCAGTAGCGAAGGTAAGTGAATTTCACCCCTGACTAGAATAATGATCGATCTAAGTTACTCAGTGTCACCCAATTCCTTAAACCTTTAAGTGATTTCTGTAAAATAAATGCACTGTGATTCCTTGAGATTTCAAAAAGAAATCTATTCAAAAAGAAATCACACTATTTCAAAAAGAAAATTATAATCTATATTTTCAGATTTTGCCTTCCCAAACCATCCTGCCCTTTTAGGAAATAAATTAGCTAAGAGCCATATGATATAATGGTTAAAATGCTAGGCTTGGAGAGGGGAAACCCAGGTTCTAGTCCTGTCTTAGGTATGGAGGCAGGGGTGAAATCCACTTACCTTTGCTACCGGTTCGTAAATGTGAGCGTGCACAGAGCCTTCTGTGCATGTGCAGAGGGTAAAAAATGGATATGATGATGTCAGGGTGGGTAGGCGGAGCCTCCTGCCGCCAGCGCTACTGGTTCGCCCAAGCCAGATAGAACTGGCTGTATTTCACCACTGTATGGAGGACAGTTGGCACTGCATCTCAGCTCTATCAGAAAAAAAAAAACAACTTGTGGCATTATGTACTGAAACTTTGCCATGTGACCTCTGCAGACACAGCCTAAAAGAAGAGGCCTGCCAATCAAAAAAGAGAAATTCTAAGAAAAATAGAAGAAAATAAATTATTCAAGTTTCTGCTGTATATAGAGAGCAGAGCTCTTATTTCTTCAGGTGCATAATATATATGTATGTTAAATACTAACTAATATTTTCTGCCTGGAATGTGCACAGTTATCACTTTGTTCTGGCTATTCCTGTTCAGTCAATTACACTGTAGACCCATTAAATCTTTATCTTACTGGATAAAATACACTACTCAAGATCTTTCTCACCACTTAGAATTTCCCAGCCAGCAGGTGTGGTGTGGGTGTCATGGCTTTCAAGGTTTGGAGAACGGCCTAAGGAAAAAAAGATTGTCACTGAAATTAATGGATAAAGAACAGAAAATCTCCTGAATGCTGCAGAAGACATTTTGAAACGTCTGCACAGTATTTGAAAAAGCTGGTAAAAGAAAACATGCTACCCAAAGTTGCAGTCCTGGTTATTGTAGCTGTCCATTGGCTTATCACATGTAAATGTAAGTAGCAGAGTATCAATTACTTACTTTGCTGGACAATTTAGGTTTTAATCCTAATTTCGGTACATAAAATCCCGCAAAGTTTATATGGCTCTTATTGGATTTAATGTCACATGTAAGGCTGCCACCGAGGCACGATAACGGACTAAAATCCATTGAATCGGGTAAAATTTATATAGAGGACTAGGAGGCTGGAAAAAGAAATATATTGGGTCATGTGGCACATAGTTAAGGTATTAGAAATCAGTTAATTATCTCTGTTCTGGATCTGAATGTATATATTTTTAGTAATAACTGGCCGTATTTGGCTCTGCTGGTTTTGCAACTGCTATTGGCTTAAAAAGAAAAGATTTCTGCCTACTTTTCCATGTTTCTCTCTCTACTAACTGCCATTTGCTTTTCGGATTAGTAAATTCTTTTTCTTTTTAGATGGTGCAGGCAGTGGGGCTATGGTAGAAGCTTCAATAATCCCAGTTGGAGGTAAATATAAACTCTTGGCGTGCATGATATATTTATTTATAACTAAATGTTTCCCTATCTTATTTGTCTGTGATATTATATATTGTTATTGCAGCAATATAGACAAAATTATAGATATATTTTAAACCTCTCTCCGTTCTTGATTAGAAACCATCTGTCTGACTTCGATTAATCTAAAATAACTAAGGAAGATTGACTTGTCTGTTTTTTATTTCTTGCCTTTATTATTTTTACAAATAACTCAAGGCAGTGAACATATCCAACACTTAAAAATAAGACAGGGAGTTATGCTGCTAAAACATTCTTGAATGAGGAAATGTTCTCTATCGCCTAGAATATGGATAGAGTACAAGAGAAAATCTCCCTTCACCAGCAATCAGCTTCCTCCCCCACACCCCATCCTTAGGCTCCAGTTTTCCTTTTTTTAAACAAAGGCACTAAATCCAAATGGGTATGGCAAAATGTGGAATACAAACTTAAATCTGAAATATCCAAGAAAATAAAGATTTTTATTTGATTACAAGGCAGAAAGTCGGAATTAGCAAGAAAAACTGAACTATAACCAACTATCTGAAACCAAGATCAACTTTACTAATTTATAAACAAACAAGGTAGACTGATAATTGAAGGAAATAACAAAAATCAACTTGTAGCACTGAACAGGTTTTCTGCAACTAAAACAAAAGTTCCCTGTCAGCTTTTTCCTTGCTGGTTGCCTTTCTCCTAAAGTTTGCTGGCTTTAGGCCTATATCCTCAGGTCCTTGAACCCTATTCCTTCACTGTCACTAGGGAATACAATGGCTGTTATTGGGAAATACTTGAAGCTCCCCACTGCCCATCAAGGTAATTGCTCAAAATTAAGATGCAGGATCCCAGGCTGGGAATGGAACAATTATTTATTTATTTATTTCAATTTATATTCAATTAGATAATTTCCATTGAGGATAAGGTACTAGTAAAAACTGAAAACTATGGTAGTCCTACAACTTCCATCACCCTTACTAGATGATGCTAAGAGATTATTTTCTGATACATCAAATGTGTGTCTCATGTTATTAGATGCTCTTTTGTTTGCTATTTCATTAAATAAATATACCATTGTCCCTATTTCCATGCCAGATCCTAATGTTGCAGTGGGAAAACTATCATCTCAGTCTAGTACATTTGAAGAAAAAGGGGAGTCAAGGAAGGCCATTGATGGATCCCTGGCAAATATCTACACAAATGGAGACTGTACTCTGACGAAGAAGGATTTTGAGCCGTGGTGGATGGTAGATTTGATTTCAGCCTTTCAGGTATCTGCAGTAGTGATCACAAACAGAGGAGATTGTTGTGAGTCACGGATAAAAGGAGCTGAGATTCTGATTGGAGATTTTCCGCAGAAGGGCGGCACAATGAATCCCAGGTACTGGCACAATACGATATTGTCCTCTTAAGTGTGTTAATGAGAAATATGTCTTACTGAATCTTAAATCTGAGCATTTGTGTGAATAAACCCAATTGAAGCTTTTTTAAGACATGTAATTCACGATAATTTAGGAAGATTTAGATTTCCTGTTCTGCGAAATGGAGTGTCATAGAATATGGCATTACAACATTATGATTAAGTAGCAATTTTAGGAGGAGAGACATGTTAGTTTATGGTGGCAAAAAAATCAGAGTTTGGTACAATCTTTTCTGACTAACATTTTTTTAAAGGACATACACTTTTGTGATCTGCAGCTTACTTCATAAGATGCATAGAGTGGCTTGACTGACAAAGGGTTGTACATTGTATCCCATGAGCCAGTGGTGGGTTGCCCCTGGTTTGCAAGAACAGGTAGTAAAACCGTCAGGAGGCTCCACCCACTGACCCGGACGTCATCATAAGTGATCTGCACATGCGCAGAAGAGTGCGTGTGTGAGTACAATGCAAACCGGTAGTAAAGGTAAGTAGAACCCACCCCTGCCATGAGCCCACATTCTGCCCCTTTCAAAGTAAACGTGGTTCTTTGAGACTGAAACAAATTCTAATCCACTTCCTATATTGAGTAAAAATGAGCGTTATAGTACTGTACAACCTTGTAGTATGATATGCACAACATAGTTGCAAAACATTGGAAGTATTTCAGGTTTTCTCTGTGTCTTTTCAATAGAGTCCTTGACTTACAACTGTAATAGAGCTTGCCCATCATGGTCATAAATCGTGACAGTTGTAAACTGAGTCACCCACATGATGGATCCAATTTTATGATTTTTTTGTGGCAGTCATTAATGTACTGGTTTTGCTGAAAACTGGTAAATACCAGTTTTTGGCCAAACTCTCATAAAATGCAGTCACATGACAGTGCAAATAGCCACAAACGAGGTCTAGTTGAGCGCCCAAAACAATTCTTTTAAGTAATTTTCTTGGCCTGTAAATTGTAAGTCCATTTTTGATACCATCTCTATCTTGTTATCTAAAATTTGTTCTATATCTGACATTTCAATGATAACATCTTTTGGACGTAGTCTATCCATAGAAGCAGACATCATTATAGACATTGTTGATGGCTATTTTCTGATTCCGTTTTTCAAAAGTCTTCAATATATTCATTAGAAAGTTTTCAACATTTTTCAGGTTATAAATTGTTCCTCTAAACTTTAGCCCCATCTAGTGTTCAGTTTTTGAATTCATGAAATTGCTTGTTTTGTTTTGTAAAAGCCTAAAGAGAATCTATTTCCAGCAAGCAGCTGTTTGTTCTTTATAATTAATTCCAAAATCTTATTATAAAAGTTTCAATATTTCAATTTTATATGCTCCCTTAGCCCATTCATAACTTTCTAAAATCAAAATCTTATTTACCTTTTGGCTGCTTATTTCAGTTTCTTTAAATTCTTAAGGTTAGCATTAAATTTTTCTTTCGTTTGTGATTGAAGGTGGACTCATCCTGCATTTTTAGATTTGTCAGTCCATGGAGCTTTAATAGCTTACTAGTTAATGAGCAATTTCTGAAATGATTAGAAAGTGAGGTTTGTGAACTTAAAAAGTATTTTTAAGTGTTTACAAGTGTTTACAAAAGCTGCAAGCAAGATAGTGGAAATCTCATCATCTTCTGGCACTCACACCATTTTAAAACAGCTTTAATCTCCTTATGAGGAGAAAACCTTCCTCACTTATCCTCTCATTATGTGGGAAGATTCCAGGGAACCATTTTATTAACCAGTTTCTTGGTCTTTGCTACAGCTGGCCATCTTCAGTTTGCCATACCTCCCCTGGAAATCCCAATTAAATTTCCCTGCTGATGCTTGACATGCAGCTACATCCACTGCCTGCTCTTGACACCACTGTGTAATCCAGACATAGCACTTTTCAGGTATTAGCAGTCATCCAGATGTCTATAGCCACATGTGTAGCTATAGTTCTAGCTAGGCATGGCCGTTTTCAAAACACTGCATTTCATTACTGATTATTTTCATCTCTTTTTGTCAGTTAGCATTCTATAGCAATTGAAGAGGCTCAGTTTTTACTATGTATTTTTTGACTCAAGCCCTTTTTCTTACTTTATTTTGTCTTTATTTCTGGAAAACTTGAAGTTTTTCCTAAACTCACCCTTTCGTTAGATGTTGCATTTTGATTGAATGAAGATCCAAAATTTTAATTTTGTGTATTATTTTAATTTTTAATTACTACTTAAACGTTATGTTGAGCTGAACATTAATAAACTGCAATTGTTTTTGGAGAGGATAAATATTTTGAAGCTGGGTTAAATAATAAATAGGTACTAATCTATGTTTGGTCAGTTCAACAATGTATCTAAAACTTACCCTGTGGTAACATGGATAGCCAATATATTTAATAAATAAATAAAATTTCATCGTGAATTAGTGCATCTGCAGTAAAATGTAACTAATTTACAAGTCAATGGAAAGATTGCCAATCTATACCAGTGATGGCGGCTAACCTTTTCCGGACTGAGTGCCCAAAGCATGTGCGTGTGCACTAGAATGTGTGCCCACGTGCCCGAAACCCTAAAATGCAATGTGCCCGTGGGCCCCTGCGCACACGCCCCACCCCCACGTGCACCTGACTTCCGCACACGCCCCTCTGCACATGCACCACAGAGACCCGACAACCAACTGGTTGGCAGGAGGCATGGGTGTCTGCGCGGCGGAGCTGAACTGGGGTGACGGCTTGCATGCCCACAGAGAGGATGCTGCGTGCCCCCTGTGGCACACGCGCCATAGGTTCGCCATCATGGATCTATACCATCATAATAGTTTATTCTACTTGTTCCAGAAGCAAAAGAAATTGCACAGTATAGTTTTACAAAGACCAACACTGGGAAAACAGATATGTAATTATGGCAGATACAGTGTAGTTCCCCATCCATTTTGAGAATCTTGTGGAAATCATGGCTTCTCTTAGTATGAATATTGATAGAGCTCACACATCAAACTCAGGGACTCAGATTCATGTTGCGCCAGTCTGCAGTTCAATAACAATCTGGCCCCTTGGCAGGTGTGCTACAATCAACAGCGTGGGACGTGGGGAAACAATGTCATTTAACTGTGCAGGCATGCAAGGACAATATGTGACCATCACAATCCCCGGGAGATATGAATACCTAACAGTCTGTGAAGTGCAGGTGCTTGCATATCCATGGCTTCGTATAGGTAAGTATCAGACATCTAATGTAAGAAAAATGTACATTTTTCTTACATTAGATGCACATACCGACAGCATTGATGGTTGCCTGTTTTGTTGTGATAAGAAAAGTGCATTCTTGTATTTATGGGATGATCAGCAGAATAGCAAAATAATCAGACAAATAGAAAGATAATCTAGTGTTTCACAATATCTTTCACTTCATGGAAAAGGAGGTGAAAGTTATACAGTTAATAAATATTCAATAGTGGGGCTGCATTGCAACAGTGGGGGTTTACTGGTCTGAAAGTGTAACCCTTAGCTATCCTGAAGTTGCGCTATAAAATGTACCAACAAAATGGCTAATTAGAGAAGTATCTACTTTATTTTTGAAAAAAATTATTATCAGAAAAGGGTACTTTTAGGAGTCAAACTGCCTGCAATGCTTATTTTGAGGGGGGGGAGAGAGAGATGGGGGGGGAGATATTTTTTCATGGGGGTGTGGTAAGGCACTCTTTTCCATATCCCTTTTCCATCCGCTTTCATTTCCCAGTAGGCCAGAGTAGTGATACTGTCAAATCTTATGGTGAATATGAATCTTTCATTCTTGAATATTAGAAATTCAGACATTTCATTTCTTACAGTTCATGGAGGAAGGAGACCTGTTCTAGACAGTGACACTGATTCAGGTATGTGAGAAGTCATCATACCTTTGCCCAAATGTATCCACACGTACAATTACAGCATGTGGTAGAATACAGAAGTCATAGGGTGAGGGTAGTAACTGAATGTCCCTGATTTGCATTGTTCGGACTGGCTGGAAAGACGCAAAACAAGTATCAGATAAAAAAAAGTTAATACTGTTGCTGCTGCTTTTTGTCTCAGGGCCTTTTAGACTAATTCATTGAAAGTGAAATAATAGAGGAACGGTACAGTGATAGAGACAGAAGTAAACAATGAATCATTTTTATACACATATGTATGTTTGAACACACTAATAAAAGTTGTTTAGGTGATACAAAAGGGGAATAAAGATACAAATTTTTTTTAACAATAGAGAGCAGTTATATAATAGTTATTTGATTTATATTTCACCCCAATCAGAAAATATTCTTAGCAAAAATGCAATATAACATCCATGGTAAAAGGCTAAAAACAATCAAATCATATCCCACTGTTACTTACACTACCTGATGACATCAGCTCAACTCCCCATAACTCTCCAAAGTAACTTTGTTTTTAACAACTTAAAGAAAGTCTGTAGAGTAAGGATGGATTGAATTTCTGAGGGGAGGCTAGTCCAAAGTGTCAGCATACCCCTAATGAAAGTGCCTCTATGAATTCTTCCTTACCTCTATCTTTTAAAAATGTGTGGAATCACAAGGTGGTTCTGAGATGTTCAATTTGAATATGTTCAAGTGGGCCAACATTGGGTAGAAAATATTGTCCTGTCATCAGATGCCAACCCCCCTCTCCCCCCAGCACTTTAATTACACTTGAAGCTAATATAAACCAATGTAGGGCATGGGTGCAGTGTGCTCATGTTAGAGTGTCCATCAGGAACTGGGCTTATGTATTCTATATATAAGAGCCTGGGTGGCGCAGCAGACTAAAGCACTGTTAAGTAACATCAGCTGCCTGCAATTACTGCAAGTTCATATCCCACCAGGCTCAAGGTTGACTCAGCCTTCCATCCTTCCGAGGTAGGTAAAATGAGGACCCGGATTGTGGGAGCAATAAGCTGACTTTGTATAAAAAAGAACATCGCTTTTGGGGGGGGGGTCAAAAGTCCTACTAAGCAGGTATATACAAAAGTATGAAGGCTACTGCTTAATGCATTGTAAGCCGCTATATATATATATATATATATATATATATATATATATATATATATATATATATATATATATATATATATATATATATATATCTTTCTTTCTTTCTTTATGCCAGGGATAAACTCAAACAGATAGCATATAGCTGCTGTAATATTTAAAAAGGCCTAAAAGCTGGTGAATTGAGATTTCACCGAAAATTAGGCCATGAAACATCTTAATATACGTAGGAAAATCCCTGGCATAAAGAAAGATACACATAAAGACCTATGAAAATAAAATTATATATATATATATATATATATATATATATATATATATATATATATATATATATATTTTCATTCATATTCTGGACCAACTCTGAGACCATGCTTCTAAGCAGATTTAAAAGGCAACCTCATGTACTGCATGCAATAGAGTAGTCCAAATGAGAGATGATAAGAAAGAGAGTCACTGCCATGATAGTCTGTCACTCCAGGTATGGCTGCAATTGGTATACAATTGGTATACAAACTGCAGTTAGGTAAGAATAGAATAGAATAGAAAGAATTGAATTGAATTGAATTTTTTATTGGCCAAGTTCGATTGGACACACAAGGAATTTGTCTTGGTGCATACGACCTCCCTGGCCAGATTTTCACTTGCCCATCTAGCAATAGCTGTTACTCTAGAAAGACCCTTCTTCCTTCAAGATAGTACCATTCCATGAAGAACACTTGAGACACTGAAGAACTTTAATGAACAAATTAGTAGCTCTATCTTGCTTGGGTAGAATTTTTGGTTTTTATACCCTCACAGTCTACAGACATTGTGTCTTTTTTTTTTAAAAAAATTGATTTATATGCCGCTCTTCTCCAGAGACTCAGGGCGGCTTACAATGCGTTATGCAATAGCCTTCATACTTTTGTATATTTTATACAAAGTCAGTTTATTGCCCCCACAAACTGGGTCCTCAATTTACCTACCTTAGAAAGGATGGAAGGCTGAGTCAACCTTGAGCCTAGTGAGATTCGAACTTACAGTAATTGCAAACAGCTGGAGTTAATCACAATGCACAATGCCTTAGTCTGCTGAGCTATCCAGGCTCTTGATATTGACAGCATTTCCTGTCCAGAGTAATAACGTACAGATAGGTATCAGTCTATTGTTGCTAACCAAACCTATATAATATAAAATGGTTTTCATAATGTATGCTAATTACTGTAGTATGTAAGACATACCTCTGTGATAACACCTAAAAAAGAACACTGATTTAATGTGCTTCTTGAAAGGTCATGAAAATGTTCTGTCTTCTAGGTCTACAAGGCAGAGTTCTGAGTTTTCCCAATGAATCAAAAGGCAGTTTTGTGATCATATCCCCAATGCAGCCTTTCAATTTGATGGAATTCACACTCTGTATGAGGATTGCAGTAGAGTATTTAGATGAACACGAAATAATTCTCTTCTCCTATCATTCTCAGAGTGATGAATTGAGAATCTTGCGTGAAGCAATGGGCCACTTTGGTTTACACATGGGGGGTAAGAGTGTGAGGTTTGCCCTTCCTGATCTCAGCCCTTTGGGGAGCCACATCTGTGTCACCTGGGAGTCAGTATTTGGCCTTACAGCCTTTTGGATGAATGGAAAAAGTAGTATCCGAAAGGTGCATAATATGGGACACATTCTGCAGGCAGGTGGCACAGCAATGCTTGGACAGGATCAAGGGGCACAAAATATGTCTGATCAGCAAAAGCCACATTTTGTGGGAGAAATAACAGATCTCTACATGTGGGATTACGTACTAAAATCACATGACATACAGAAAGTTTTCCAGGCCCATGAGTTTCCCAGAGGAAACATCTTTGACTGGAAAATATTGTCATATAAAATTAGAGGTAATGTGATGGTATTGCCTAAGGGCTAATAATTCTGTGCGTACATATAAATATGTATGGAAATACTGTCATACTGCATTGGGCAGCAAGCAAATAAGCAATATTGGTATGATATCCAAGATGTTGAAACGTAACTAGTGAGCATTTTGTCCTTAGTTTGTAACTGTTCATGTTAAAATTCCTTGAATTAACCCATGAAAATATAAATAAAATTCTCTTATGAATAACAAATCTGGAAAAGCGTATTTTTCTTTCTCATTTGATATGGCCAACTAAAATATAAAAAGACATGTCTGGTATCTGGAGGCTGGCACAGTTTAAGGAAAAATGCAAATGGCTATAAATGTGGTCCAATTGCTAGGCGCCTGAAGTGCAGTCACAGGACTGCGGGGTTGGAGGGGGAATAGGTCATCAGAATCTTTTGGGGGGCGGTCTGTCATAACTTCAAACAATTGCTAAGCAACTGATCATAAGTCAAGGACTATCTGTACTTTATGATCATCCAATCTGCAGCTCTTCCTTCTGTCTCCCAAGGTCATTCCCAAATACCATTATACCTCTTCTTGGTTATCAGAACATTGAAAAGTTGGGTATCATCCACAAACTTAGCCAGCTCACTGCCTATCCTTAAGCCAAGGTCCATTCTGAACATTTACAAGCAGTGGTCCCAACACAGATCTATTTCTTATTTTCCTCAACTAAAAGTTGCACATTCATTCTTGTGGTTTCCTTTTCTGTTTTAGCTAGAACCAGTTTGGGGTAGTGCTTAAGGCATCAGATGAGAAACCGGAGGACCCTGAATTCTAGTCCCATCCCTAGCACAAAGCCAATTGGATGATCTTTGGACCACTCTCTCTCAGCTCTAGAAAAGAGGCAATGGTAAACCACTTCTGAAAAATCTCGCCAAGAAAATTCCAAAGACATGTCCAGGCAGTCTCCAAGAATGTTTTAGATAGTTAACAATAAGTGGATGAATCCTCTTATCTCATGACCACTAAGTCTGCCCCTTTGATGAGGAAAGTTGTCCAAGGCTTTTTGAAAATTTTCAAGAGTGAATATAATAGGTGCCTATATGCATTTTTGAAAGCTAGATAACGCTGGACCTGGTATATCCCAGGCAATCAAAAGTAGCACTCCCGTGACACGTTTTTCCTTCATCAAGGAAACAGAATTCAAGTAATCTGGAAGATTGGATGAGATCATTATTTTCTGAAAAAATTCTGCCAACTCAGTCACCTGCCTAGAAGGCACAGAGTCCCATAAAATGAAAGAATGATGTCACCAGTTATTTCAAGAAGAGGAAGGGTAGAGTCCTCCCCTTGGGAAATGACCACATTTGATTAGAGTCAGGAACAGTAGTGTGTATGTTTGTGAGTGTGTGTAGATGTATTTTAGAAAAAGTGAACACACAGTTTAAAGATGGTTTCCTGAATCTAACAGGAGTGGCACTTGTCTCCATAGCCAGTGTTCAGTGTCATATCCTTCTGAAGTCTCCAGGGGAAGGATGGTGTGTAGGGGTGCCAGGAAATGACAGATTTCTGGTCTGATGCAAAGCAATCCCACTGGAGCAAGGGGGGGGGGGGGATTATGGAAAGTATAAATAAAGCTGGTCCCAAAACAGTTTGAGAATTGTTCATGAGAATACCAGTCTGAGAGAAAACGATGGTAGGTGGAATGATTACTTTTTCAATCTTTGAAAAGTTTTTGAACATTTTATTGAAGATACTTTTATCCTTACTTTTCTATGAAATAATTTACTTTATCTAAAAAGAATGCTAACTAACCTACTTAAATTAGTGATTCTTCTTTTGCACTTTCTGGTCAGTGTTTTTTTTTTTAAATTTATTTATTTATTTATTTAATTTGATTTATAGCCGCCCTTCTCCGGAGACTCGGGGCAGCTTACAATGCGTTAAGCAATAGCCTTCATACTTTTGTATATTTATACAAAGTCAGTTTATTGCCCCCAGAAACTGGGTCCTCAATTTATCTACCTTAGAAAGGATGGAAGGCTGAGTCAACCTTGAGCCTGGTGAGATTCGAATTTACAATAATTGCAGGCAGCTGGGGTTTAATTACAATGCTTTAGTCTGCTGAGTTATCCAGTGTTGACTCCTGGTGACTGTCTGAACTAAATCTTGCAGTTTTCTTGGCCACATTTTTGGAAGTGATTTGCCACTTCTTTCTTCCTAGGGTTGATGATAAATGATCACCCTGCTAGCTTTATGCCTAAAAAAGGACTAGAATTCTCAGTTTTCCAGTTTACAGCCCTGTGCCTTAACCACTACTAAATTGACTCTCATTATTATTCTACTTTATTTTAAATTATCATTGAAAGGTATCCAGCAAATCTTCTGCAATATAATGAAGTCTTGGGTTGAAGTTTACTGTCTTGGACTTGGAAGGGAAGGAGAAGACTTTTTTTTAATATAAAAAATTGTTATGGTGAAATATAGAAAACTACAACCCTAGTTTTAAAAAGATAGTGACTGTACAGTGAATGTGACAAAAACTAAAAAAACCCTATATAACAGAATATGGTAAAAATTAATTCAGTCCTTAGGCTTATCATTAAATCTAATTGACATGGAGACATACTACTTCACCTTCTCAGTTTTAAACAGAAACTTTTCAAAATCAAACTTGTATCCCGAATCTATTTCTTAAAATTGGGAGAGTAGACTTCTTTTCAGTCACCGAAATTTATCATTTTGCTGTGTCCCAAGCTTGAAAAAGCCAAAACTTTATGAAATGATCAATTCTATATTTTTGGAATGTAATTCAACATCACATTAAAACCCTTATATATATCACATATCTTTCTTTGCACTTGTGCTGGATCCCTATAATATCACTTTTGTTTAGTTCTTAGCCTAGGAATGAGACAGCTTTAAGTCTTAGCTACACTACTGTTAAAATATATTCCCCACTCCTTTATTCTAATATTGTCCAAGGGCAAACTCAAAGTTATCATAAAAGTTTAATCTTCTTAATTCATTATCTTTGAGATGTGAGGTGAGTGGCAGAGACTGAAAGACAGGTGAATAAAGATAGCATAGAGATTGATACTGGGGCTAGCAAATTTGATTCCTGTATAATTTTCTACTGAGTCAAAAATGGCTGAAGTATTTTCAAAGCTGGGGAAAAGTCATACAGTATGTACATAAGAAAGATAAAGTCTAAAATAGATGATGTTTATTTTCACTTAGGGATATATGCTTCTCTTTCTGGTAATTTACAAGGGAGTGCAGTAGTTAAATAGCTCTCAAAGGATGCTACAAAAACAAGTCTGAAAATTTTCATGGGAAAGCTTGCCAAGATTTTAGGAATTATTTTTAGAGGGCGATACCAGGGGTGAAATCCAGCAGGTTCTGACAGGTTCTGGAGAACTGGTAGCGGAAATTTTGAGCAGTTCAAAGACCCAGCAATGGAAATTTTGAGCAGTTCGGAGAACTGACAGCGGAAATTTTGAGTAGTTCGGAGAACTGGCAAATACCACCTCTGGCTGGCCCCAGAGTGGGGTGGGAATGGAGATTTTTCAATATGCTTCCCCCAGCAGTGGGGAGGGAATGGGGATTTTGCAGTATCCTTCCCCTGGAGTGGGGTGGGAATGGAGATTTTGCAGTATCCTTCCCCTGCCGACACACACCAAGCCACACCCACAGAACCGGTAGTAAAAAAAAATTGGATTTCACCACTGGGCGATACCAAAACAAAACAAACAACAAAAACCCTTGGAGCAATCAGGAGTTAAAGGGCAAGGGTTTAAATCTCACATTAAAATAGAAGAAAGGGATACAGTTTTACAGAATGATTAAAAGCAAATTGCCACATTTCTGCCCTCTAGATATATTAGAATGGCAACTATCAAAATTCCTGGGTGGGGCAAACTTTGTTTAGAGTTCCAGACAACACCTGTATGTCTCTTGGTCAAAGTATGAGATTGCCGTTCTTAGTGACCTTTTATTTTCCCTTCTCTTCCAAGAAGATTACGGAGTATGGCATTTTCCCCTTCAGTTTTGATCCTACATGTCGCTTCTACAACACACTGCTTGACCAGCAAAGCCGACTATGCAACCACATCAAGAAACTCCAAAAGATATTACAGAGACTCAGTAAACTGAACAGATGTTCTCTCATTGCACATCTAACGGGAAATTCTTTAAGCGCAGCAGGAGCAATTATGGCCATAGTGGGGCTGTCTTTGAGCCCTGCAACTCTAGGAGCCTCCCTCTTGGCTTCTGGGGTGGGTTTAGGAGTGGCGGCTGCAGGAGGGGCTGTTTCCATGACTTCAGACTTTTCTTTAGTGCTCTGTAATTCCAAGGAGGTGAAAAAAGTAAAGAAGATTGCACTGGCTTGTCACAATCAGATGAGGGAAACAATGAATTGCCTGGAGTTCCTGCACCGCAGTTGGAATCCCACCGACCCTTTCTTATTGCAGACTGAAAAAAATGCTTCTATTGCCCTTTATAATTCTGCCTGCTTCCTGGTGTTCTGTGGTCCTCAGGGCTTTTTGGTGCCTGAGCATACAGAAGAGACAAAAGTGAGCCATATCCTACTCAAGGCAAAAATCCAGAAACTGGCCGAAAACCTAGAAGCCTGTGCAAGACACATGGATGAAATCTGCAAGCTTTTAGAAAGCAGGAAAGCATGTTCCTGGAGGACAAAAGAATTAGTATGTTGACATGGGATCAGTGGTCAGAATGACTGCAGTAACACGAGGTCTTCTTGAAAAAATGAAACCTGGGCATAAAAATGCTGAATACTGGTACTGTAATTTAAAATTAGGTTTTATGTACCAAGGAGTTTTCTCTACACATTTCCTAGGATTTGCAATTATCTGAACTCTTTCTATTTTGTGGTTTGTTTGTTTTTTTGCTGATCAACATAACATGCAGAAATCATGGTTGTATCAGTTATAGTCTATACTTTCAGCACATTTCAAGGGAAGTTGTTTGTCACAAAGCACCATACTTGGGTTTTCTGGGCAGGAAAAGTTTTCCAAATGTCTGACTGCATGATAGCACAGTAAGCTGAACTTTCCTTAACACATGAAATTTCAATTACTGTTTCACAATAGGAGGAAAAAATAGGTGGGAATGATTTTCAAAGCTCTGACAGTAATTGTATTCAAATGCTCAAGAGGTCATGATGGAATATCAAAAGACAAAAATATTTGGCAAGTCCAAAACCTGTTGAACTATGAGAATCAGACAAATAAGCAAAGCTTACAAATTTCTGAACTTTTCCTTATGATGTTCTCATAGCAGATGGAAATTTGCCCTACAAGTAGGGTTAGAACTTAATCATTCCTTTACTTTCGTTTCTAGACTTTACAATCTTTGTCTCATTTGTCATAGCTATCTTTCATGTGCTCTTTTCACACATGTGCCAGAATATCATGTAGTTTTACGTTTATATGGGCCAGTATTATTGAACTCTTTGTTAAAAAGAATAAGGACATTGTCAACACAAGATAAAATAAGATATTCTTCACTATATCTGCGGCAACATCTTTAAATTGCTTGAAGTCATTTTCTTTGCCAATAATTTCATTCAAAAGACATGATAAAGAAGCCAGCTAAAAACTAGTTGCAAACCAAGATTTTTTTTCAAAATTCTGTTAAAATTTCACGTGAAGGATTATTTTTAAGATATCATCTCCCTATGCATTTATATTCAGAAACGTTTTATTAGAATGTGCAAAAATAGTAATTTTTTAAGAAAAGCCTTTGCAGATTGAATCTTTTAATAAAACCTGTTCTGTATTCACTAACTTCACTGTAAAAATTAGATGCTACTTTTTACTTAATTGATTAATCATAAGTTTTGTATCTTCAAAATATTGCTGAATAGAAGGCTAGGAAGAAAAAAAAATAAAGCAAAGATGGTGAGAAGCTTTCCTTAAAGACTTTTTCACAATGGAAAAGCCAGTTAGCCAAGCATTTTTCTTTCTTTTTTTCCCATTTCTTTCACAAAGGATAAGGCATGCTGGGATCAAAAGAGTTGAGTTGTTGTTTTGTAATTGGATACTGTAACCTTCCATCATCTTATTATATTTGAAATTCATTTAACATACAAAAAACTAAGATTCAACTGTCCTAATGGAAAAACTAAGAATTACTTGGAATTGATTTATGCATGTTAGAGAATTTCTTCTTCACACATCTATACATATTCACACGAATAATTTCGTAGTAATAGAGCTCCCAAATCTCGACACCAGACAGGGTCAACTGAAGACTTGCAGCCCAAACCTGGTAGTAATACAACCCCCCCCCCCCAAATATCCTTGCAAGTGGATGTCAGCTCTGTAAACCTTTTCATGTGCTACTGGAAATTATTGCCTGGGATGTGATAAATTTGGAACCAGACTTCCTGAAAGAGAAAGGATGAGAGAGAAAAAATGACCATACATGTCTATCAGAAGAATGAAAAAATGTTTTGAAGTATGCATATAAGCTTAATTCTCATCCAGATGTGTTTTGAGCAATACCATTTTACAGACCAGGTTTAGGTTTTATGCAATTGAATGATTTCTCCTGTCTCTACAAATAAGAACATGACAAACTTGTCCTGAAATGCCTGCCTTCTTTAGGCAGTGGTTTTATTTTCGTATTGGGGAGCATTCAGTCATATGTGTCCAAAGACACAGCTTGGGCTTATCGGTAGTGAGAACTAAGCCATCAGGCTGTCAGATCCTAAAAATGATGTGATGTTTTTCATTTATTTCTGTATTAGTAAGGAGTATCTTGGGAGATCTCAAGTTCCTTAAGTGATGGCAATGAAGGAATTTAAATGCATGAGAGCCAAAGGATGCGAGTGTAAGGTATATTTTGTGGAGACATTATAGCAAATCTGACATATTCTTTGCATGTCTGTCTTTGTGGGAAAGGAAAATGTGCCCATTATGATCTTTGGGTCACTTTAGTCATTTATAAAATCAAGAAACATATTCTACAGAATCCTAACGCAGTATAAAAAACAGAACAAGTATGACATTATTTTGTTATCTGTTATTTATATTATTTCTCCCCAATTCTTAAAAATCTATTTCAGAAATAGCAACTCCCTAAACATCTCAATGGATTCAGGAGATTTGGAAAAATAATTATGATAACTGGTATTATTTTCTTCATCTTCAAATATATAAATTCAGCAGAAATTATCAGTGGGTAAAGTTCCATGATCATAATATGATCCTAGTTCTTTTAATCTAAGCTTCCTTCTGCTTTTCTACACATCTGAGAACACTTATTTTAAACTTAAATGCTTCATATTATGACTTATTCAAACAATTAACCAAGTGAGATCCCAAAGGTCTATCTGCAATTTATGCAAGTAATACTTTGCCACATACTAAACAGACACTTCAGATACTGATGCAGTACTGTAGCTGAAATTCAGATCAAGAACACTGTGATCTGTGAGCTCCTAGGGCTAATGGATCTGAGTTGCAAAAATCAGCATGGCTCCTAGATAAAAGCAGAGAGCTAATGCTTTCTGCGCTTTTTTGCTGCTGTCTAGATTCTTGAAGTCCAGATCTTGTAGCCCTAGGATTTCCAGCTGACTACTAACCAAGCAGCCTCTTTAGCATTTGTTAACAAAATGCTGCATTGGTCAGCTCATTTAATTTGCAACAGCCACACATTATGTTAGTGGCATACACTTTGAGGGAGGGAGATGGTTGTAATGGAATGCAGCCAATGCACTATAAACTTTCACCATTAATGAAAGGTGAGGATGACCAGAATAGAGTGAATGTATTTATCTCCCTTCTCACTTTGCATTTTCAAGCATCTAAAGAAGAAAGAGTGCTACTGAACAAGCAAACATGAATCAAAAGCCTGAGAAAGGAAACACGTATCACTGATCTAGTAATCTAACGAAGATACAGTATATTTCTGGTGCCACATTGCATTGCATAGGGCATTTAAACACTAGTATTGCATGCTCCTATGGATTGTTGACGTACATAAGAGATTCCAAAGTTATACAAAGGACAGATAATATGACAAACAGTTTATACTGCCATGTAAAAATGCCTAAAAGAAGGTCTAATGCAAATTTCTTGGAGATCTAATCCAGCATAAGGAAGAAAAACCTCAAAGGAAAGATGGATGTTGTAGATTCTTGAAGTATTGTATGTGAAAAAAGAAACTGACCAGGAATGGAAAAAGAAATCAGAAAGATTATGTAAATTGAAAGATTCATTAAGAAAAATGGAAAAAATAAAGGAAAAAAACCTACAGATAAGGTTACCAGGTGACTATATGGGTCTCCTTTTTGAATAATGATAATCCATTAACGGTTGGTGGATGTTTAGTCACTATATATGTTACCACTTCAATTTTTTGTTTGCAAATATTGTAATCTGGCAAGTATTGCAGAAACGTGGCAAAAATAAATCTTTCATATTTATAACGGATAAATTGGTGACAATATTTTTTGTAACCCGCCCTGAGTCTTCAGAGAAAGGCAGCATATAAATTGAAAAAAAAATAAAAAAACTATACAGCGACTGTGAAGCTTGGACTTTAAGAAAGTCCATAAGTTTGTTTGGATTTCTTAACACATTTCCTGCTCTTATTCAAGAAGAGGATATAGCACTGTGAGATACCAGCAACTGATGATGCAGGTACGTCATAGTTCTTCAATGGTCACGCACGTAGCTAGGATGGGTTCTCCCCTCCTCCCACCATTAACTGGGAAAGTATTCATGCTATGAATACACTTCCTGATATGTTTTAACCTACGTGAACTCCCTGCACAGCATATTTCCTGGTCACATGAAAGATCTGAATTTGGGAGCAGAGAGAACTGTTGTATATATAACACATGAAAGTATGACTTTTAAATGAATAAAACACACTGTATAAGGAATGCTGCTAATCTCTGAAGGATAGGCACTTAAAAAGTGCTAGACCATCTCTACTTGGATAATAAAGAACAAAAATAAGAGGCTAAAATGTCAGATGAGTTTTTTTCAGAGAGTTAAGAGTAAAGGAGGTATGTAAATAAGGCAGTTAAAACGAGAAACATTTGTAAAAATCACATTCAGATCTATGACAATTTGTGATCCTTGGCAAGTTACACGTGCATTGTAAGTATTTACAATAAACACACATATTAGAATAAAAGTGCTTTGATCTGAGAGCTATTTTTATAGTCTTCCTAAAGCTTGCATGAAAGCTGGCTAGGTGTCCTTGGGTCAGTCACTTTCTCTCAGCCCAACTCACCTCATAGGATTATGGTTGTGGGCAAAAAAGGAGGGCATATGCGTGACTGGCCCTGGTTTGGATTGGTTCGCAAGAACCAGTAGTAAAACTGGTGGGAGGTCCCGCCCACCACCCCGGATGTCATCATCGGCGATCTGCGCATGCAAGCAAGCGCGGGTGCACGATTCCATTGTGAAACAGTAGTAAAGGTAAATAGAACCAACCCCTAGCACAGAAGTATTAGGTATGTTAACTACCTTGAGTTATTTATAAAAATTATAAAGGCAAGAAACAAACTAATAAAATGGGAGCTATTTTGGTGTAGTGGCAAAGGTAGAGGACTAGAAATCAGGAGACTATGAATTTTAATTCTCTGATAAGCCTAAAAGCTGACGATCATTTATATGTAACATTTCTACTTGGATTAGTAGTTCCAGTCAAGGAACTACCAATTCAGATAAACAATGAACAACAGATTAATCAAGGAGCTACTAAAAACGCTCCCACAAGTACTGACAAGGTGAGCCATTTGTATAAACAGAGAGCGAACCCCACTCCCTTCTAGCACAGTTGTTACCTAGTTAGGTAATGAAAACAATCAAGCCGAGAGCACTAAGGATCCTATATTTCTGCCTTATGCACAACAGCCAGAACTATCCTTCTCTTTTGATTTGGGATAAAAACTTTACTGTTCCTAAGTATTGGGATAAATCCCATAAATCCCAATAGATTTGATAATTCAGAATAAATATATTTAGAATTTACTCCCTTAGCAGTTTTTATCTTAAACTAGCAGAACGCATATCTTGGCTTAAGAAAAACTTTATGAACTCAAAACAGTTGCTCATTTTGGGGAAATAAATGTTTATACAGCACCATTTCATAATTTTCTACATCTTTTTTTGGAAAATGCAAGACTATAAACTGCAGCAGCTTTTACATGTATAAACATTTTTTAAGTCATCAAATTTTTGAGCCAGAAGCCAGCTAACGGTTTTGTTTCACTTCAGTTGACCAGATCTAATAAAGGACTTTATTTAAAAGTTTGCTTCTCTGGGTTTAGCTTTAGGAAGCATTTTCTTTTTCTTTTTTTACTGTACTTGGCTCTACACTCCATGCTTTCCCCCACGATCTCTTGGCAGCGGTCTTTGGGATCAGTAGTGTTTTGTATTGTAACATTCAAGAGCCTCCCACAGAAGCTTTGGGCAACGGGAAAAGAGATTATAAGAATTAGGCGTCTCTTTTTTTCTATATTAAAAACTCCGATTTCCATTTAAAAGACTAAACTAAATTTAAAATTTAAAACTCCATTTAAAAGACTCATTTGCAAAAACCCGGACGATCAACAGCGGCAGAAAACGGTAGTGGGAGTTTTCGGTATCTCTTTGCTGCTTAGCTGCCGTTTTCCAGATTTTTGCATCTCCATAGATGATAAGCCATAATCTGCAGCGAACCCGATTGTGACATCCCATATAAATCTATGGGGAAATTCCAGATTTGCTGAACGTAGGAATTCCAGGCTTGCCATAAAGTAGGACACCCGCCCATCTTTGGGAAGAACGTTGTTTAAGTCTCCTGTCCATCGAAAGTTTTACTGCTGCGCTGGAGGCGAGTCGGGAAAAGGCGCATTAACATTAGAGGCTAACCCAATAAGCCTTTCAACGTTTTTAACTGTAAAGAGGAACCGGAGGCTTTGAGATGATGATGATGCGTTCTTCCTCGCTCTCTATACCGGAGTGGGAGGGGCAAATGTGAGCATTTGGACTTCCAATCCCAAAATGCTTCGCGCTACCTCTGAGGTTAAAGGTGAAGAAGAACATGGCGGCGAGCGTGGAGCACGGGGGAGAGGGGGGAGAGATCGCGGAAACTTTCAAACAACTGGTGAGTGGGTTTTCTCTTATTAACTTTATTATTTATTGTCTCTTCATCTCTCTCCCTTTTCTAGTGCCTGATGTTTCTTCTAGTTGCTTCTCCTTCATTTTGACACTCTGAATGACTTGCCATCATATCTAGTTTTCTAGTGCAGGGGTCTCCAACCTTGGCCACTTTAAGACTTGTGGACTTCAACTCCCAGAATTCCTCAGCCAGCTTTGCTGGCTGAGGAATTCTGGGAGTTGAAGTCCACAAGTCTTAAAGTGGCCAAGGTTGGAGACTCTTATTCTAGTGGTCTGTTTTGCTGTTTCTTTTTTCTATTTTTTCCCCTTAGCCTTCAAAGAAACAAACTATTATGGCAAAAGACACACACACACACACACACACAATCTCCCAGCACAGCACCAGATTCATAAAAGCAGGGGTCTACCACGCTAGGTGGGATCCAAGGTGCAGACTATGCAGAGAAGCCTCAGAGGTAGTTCACCAATACACAGTGGCAGGGTATGAGATGCAAGCAGGAGTAGCATATACTGAGCGGCACCACAAAGTAGCTGGCATCGTGTACAGCAACACCTCCACAATATATGAGCTAGAAAAGTAGTGGGTTTCAATTTCAGTCGCTACCGGTTTCCTCAAGGGTGGGCGCTTCTGCACATGCCCAGAAGCTTCTGCGCATGCGCAGAGATGTCAGAGCAGGTGGGCGGAGCTTCCTGCCGCTACCGGTTTGCCCGATCCAGGGCGAACCGGTAACAACTCACTACTTGGGCTAGAATCTCCCAAGTTCAGATGTGAGTTCACACAAGGTGGTCATGGAGAAAAAGTGGGCTAAGATCCTGTGAGACTTCCAGATTCTGATGGTCAGGAAGGTACTATGAATGAACAAGACATCATGGTAGTAGACAAACACCAGAAGATAGTTGTAATGATAAATGTAGTGGTACAAGTGATAGCAACATCAGGAAGAAGGAATAAGCGAAGCTGGAGAAGTTCTAAGGCCTGAAGGTGGAACTAGAGAGGATGTGGAAAGTAAAGGCTAAAGTAATGCCAATGGTCGTAAGAGCACTTGAGATTGTGACTCCTAAACTGGGAGAGTGTCTACAACTAATCCCAGGAACAACATCAGAGCTTTCTATTCAAACAGTGCAGTGTTAGGAATGGCTAAGATAATGTGTGGAACCTTCAGACTTTCAGGCCTCTGGTATTGAGGAAGATGTACCATTCTTAGGGGTGAGAAGGGATTTTTATTTTTGTATACACATACCCCTATGACACATGCCACCCTAATCTTCCAACTCTGGGCCACATACAAGAAATAAAAAGACAAGTCATTTAATTTTTGTCTCAAGTTTCCAAGATCATGCAAAGATGATCTTGGAGACTTAAAGATTTTGATTTTTTAAAATGTTCTTTAAAATTTTACAAAAACTAGACATGGTGATTGTATAGATGCCCATATTGACTTACGGAATAGAGAAACAAAACTAGTCATCCATATAGAATCATCCTTAATAATCCTTAATTATCTTCTGATGCTACAGGACTCAGGTGTCTTCCTCTTTATCTTAAGTGCTCTAGTTATAAACTAAGCTAGAAGACACTGCTATGCAGGGATGTGATGCATTTCAAAGTTGACTTGATAAGCTTTATTGTATACATGCATACAGGTAGGTACCCAGGGGTGATCTCTTTAGCATGATCAAGCCTTATTATTATTTGCTCCAGAAATAACCTTATGAGGACAAAATAGTTATGCAGTTGCAGCTATCTTGGTCACATCTGTTTTTAGTCTGGTTTTTGGCATGGTTTGGAGATAAATTCAGTTATAGTAGACCTCCATGGACAGAGGAAATAAGAGTTTTGATCTTGCTTGATCTTTTGACTGCTTTGATACCATTAATCATGAAATTCAATGATTAATTGAATACTGGAATTCCTTCTTGACTTAAGGATTGGAGACACTGTTATACTAGTTATCACTACAACTAAATATTGTTAGTTGTAGGGATAGGCTTAAACAAATAAGTAGGTCGTTGTACCCCTAGACCCGTGATGGCGAACTTATGGTACGCGTGCCAGGCGTGGCACACAAAGCCTTCTCTGCTGGCACGCACGCCATCGCCCCAGGTCAGATCTCAGTGGTGTTTCTTTTGTGAGCTTCTATTTCCCTGCAAATAACGAAACAGAAGCTCATGAAAAAACAAAGATCTTATGTCTTGCTGCGCTGCTGGTGTTGGGATGCCCTGCCTCCCTACGGCCAGCTGGTTTTCGGCTCTCTGCTGCGAATGTCTGTGCATGCGTGCATGTCCGTATGCACACACGCTACTTTCAGTTTGGGCACTTGGTGTCTAAAAGGTTCACCATCAGTGCCCTAGACCCTGGCAACTATCTTGTAGAGTGGCAGAGAGTGCTTTACCAGTACTTTCAAACATCTAGATATAGGCTATCACCAATATTCTGGTGGTACTGAAGTCTGCTTCCTAATTACATTTCAGTTAGATGTGGTTGTGCATGTTCTAAACTGTTGTCTCTTTGTGAACCACATAAGAGATGTTGTGGAATGCACCAGGATGAGGTGGGTTAAAGAAAGTGGGTCAAAAGAGAATGTGGAAATCCAAAGTCAATATTTTTCTGTTATAATCTTAAATCTATTTCCTACTACTGCCATTATTCTGAGTTTTAGAACTCTTTAGAATCATTTAGCCACTGAGTTCAATCTCCTGAATACTGCAGGAATCCAAATTAAAGTATCTAAGATGGTTTTTAAATTTCTGTTTTAATACATATTGTGAAGATAAGCTACTGCCTCTAAAGGTAATTGGCTCCAATGACAAAATGTACTTGGTATTAAGTTTTTTCTGAGATTCAGTTGGAATCTTACCTGAGTTCATTGTTTCACATGGTCCATTCTGGAACAAAAGAGTCTATATGTCGCATCCTTTTCAAGTATTTGAAAATTACTACTATAATTCCTCTCAGTGTTCTCTCCTCAAGACTAAGCATCTCTCCTCATAATCCCGAGTTTTAACCTCCTGATCATCCCTATTTGACTTTCTCTAAATTTATTCTGTTTTTATGAATACTTCAAAATTGGTGCTGAGAATTGGATTTACGGTGAGGCTGATAGCAGAATATAGTGGAACGGTTATTTCCCACAAATTAGAAATGATGACTTTGTTGTTTCTGCCTTTTTTGTAACCACTTAATTCTGCTGGCTGATGTTCAATTTGCAAACTGGTTGCAAGACCAAGTATCAACAAGAATCACAGTATCACGTATCACAATTATCACCAAGCTAGTTATTTCCATCTTATTCTTGCGCCTGTGATCTTTGTTTCCTTTGAAAACGTTGCATTTCTTTTGTAAAATTTCATTCTCTTACTCTCTGCCAATTTCTGTATTTTATCAAAATTGTATGCATTCTATTTCTGTCTTCTAGGATATTAGCTATCCTGTTCAATTTTGTGTAACTGGATCTATTAAGCATTGTCTCGTCTTCATCCAAGTCATTAATACAAATATTGACAGGTAGAGATTTTGGGATTGAATCTTATGGATATTCTTGGCAACCTTGTGTCCAGTTTGATGAGGAATCATTAATGGGAACTTTCTGGGTATAATTTTCAAGGACAGATATGTACTGATTTAATTGACATGCCATCTAACACTTAACTAGCTTGTAAGCTTGTTAATCAGCATGTCATGGCATACTTCGTCAAATGCTTTGTTGTAGTCAAGATTCATTATGTCTGCAATATTCCTACAATTTATTAAGGTTGATATAAAGACAGGCTGGCAAGATTTCTTCTTTCCAAATCAATGCTAACAAATTACTCCATTGTCTTAAAAGTGATTACAAATTGACCCTTTTATGATCTGCCCTTGATTCTTAGAAAATAATGTTACAATGATTCTAGTTTATGCCCATTTTTGAATATACTTCCAGTCTTCACTTCCAGACAACTAGCATTTTCCAGTCAACTAACATTGCATTTTTTACTTTAAATTTGGTCTTTCTTGATCATGTTTTTGTTTCAACCTTCAGTGCTATCATGTCATAATTTTCTGGTGCAACACAATATTTTGGAGATGACTAAACCAAAATAAAAGTTTTTGAATATCTCTCACTTTACGTAGTGATTTGTTAGTAATTTTATGTCTTCATTGAGCAATTCTTATACTGATTCTTTCCTTTTTCTTTTATTTTGAATGTATCTATATAAGTCCTTTCTGTTATTCTTACTAAACACAGCTCCTTCTGAGAGTTAGTTTTCCTGACATGAGCTATATAATTCCAAATTACTTGTCTATATTCTTCTTTTGTGACCTGGACTTGATCCTTTTCCAATTTTCTAGATGTGCTTTTTGTCTTCAGATATTTTCTAAATTTGTGTAATGACGTTGGTTTCTGGTGTTCTCCATTTTTCCTCCTCACAATTGTTTGCAAGTGTGTTTTTAGTGTTTCTTTCTTTAGGAATTCACACTCATCATGAAGTACTTTTACCAATTCTGTAAATAGACTGAAGGCAGAGGAACAATTCATTTGGATTTTGGCAGGAGTAGATTTTTTTATTTTTTATTTTTACAGATAGTGCAACTGCTGTTTCTAGTGTATATGTATCTTTTGAACAAATTCAGTTGCTATTTTCAGTCATGGAAGGCCACACTCCAGGTCCTACTTGCCTTTGTGTATTAAGAATTTAAACCTTATTTATTTTTGTTATTTATTTCATATAGCAATAGCACTTAGACTTAAACAGTGCCCTACAGCCCTCTCTAAGCGGTTTACAGAGTCAGCATATTGCCCCCAACAATCTGGGTCCTCATTTTACTGATCTCAGAAGGATGGAAGGCTGAGTCAACCTTGATCCTGGTGAGATTCGAACTGCCAAATTGCATTAATTTATAGACACTAAAAGATACAAACTATGCTATAATCTTTTTGATTTTTTAATGAGGGTTTTAGGATCCCATTTCATTAATATTTTCCCATTTTACATTACACAGGTTAAAGCTCTTTAGAGTTGTTGCTTCTTCCTGTCTTAAGAATGCAGTTTAAACTCTCCTAATCAACCTGCATTTTAACCTCTGGGCCATGTTGAGTAGAATCAGGTGACTAAGGGTTTCAGCATGTTTTTTCTTCCTTTCTGAAGACAGACCAGTGTAAAAGAGAAACAGAATCATGTTATTTTAAGTAAAAGTGTTTACTTTTTTAAAAAAGTGATGTAATGTTTGAGACAGATCACAAGATGGCACTAATTTGCTACATTTAATGTGGTTGAGCAAGATCTTAGAAGAGAGTCTGCTACTAGACCTTACATTTTAGTTCACAAGAAGTTAATACCAAAAAACAAAAACAAAAAACCAACCCCTTTCTGGATCCAGCCTGACAGGGAAAAAAAAGGTTGATGATGGATGGATAGAATTTTGTTTTTCCTCAGAAAATATAACCACAAGATAAAAAGGCTTATCTAGCACCCTAGAGAGAGAGAAAAAAACATAAAATAACATTCTTTTTTCTCTGGGCTTGTTTACCAATTCCCAGGAGACAAATAGATTCCTGATGCACAAGTCCCTTTTTGCCTTCATGGATTTTTTGAGCTTCTGTCAGATCCCCTACCTTCATCAGAGGAACACTTTTAGGTTTCTCCTTTTTCCAACACCAGTACTCAGTTTCTCCCTTATTCTCAAATAATTGAAACTATTCTTTCATCTGCTGAGGAGGGGCAGGGAGACTTCTGATTCTGTATGAAATTGAAAACATGACTGTCACTCGTAGATTTAGCTCTGGCTGACTTGAAGACTGAAGTTTGGAATATGTGACTATAATCTAGCTTTGGTCTGGAGTAATCCCATTTTGCAGTGTATAGTTTTCTTCAGAGTCTGTTTCATCTACAATGGCCTGAAAGTATTCTGAGTTCCATTGGGCCAAAGCAGTTTTGTTGTTAATCTAGTTGTTATTCTTGTCCTGTGGGCTCACTTCTCTCCTCCCCTCCCCCCAGATCATTTTTGTTATGCTTTTTTTTGAATTGATAAATCCTTATGGTTTCTCATCTTGGAAGTGTGGCCATTTGTTCTTCTATCTCTTTGACATTTCTTCAGTAGAGCTACTAAGCTCCCTCAAGGTGGGAGGAAAACTTGTAGTGAGTGGTTCCCAAAGATAGGAATTTATTTTCTATGAGATCACACTTCGTCAGAAAGAATAAATACATACGGTAGTTGAGGGTATTGTTAAATCACTGCTGACACTGGAGAATCAAGTAATTATGGCAGCTTTGGTTGGTATATCAACTACACATTTTTCTCAAGAGGGATATCTTACCAATTCAATAATTCATTATCTAATATTTAAATAATATTTTATTATTATTATTAAATATAGTGATTTGTTTAAAAATAATTATATTAGGTGCCAGCAAGCTTCTAAAACCAAAGTTTTACTTATGATCTGCAAGGCCCTGAATTGGATGGGATTGTCTTTGTAATTTCATCCTTGATCAATATCTTTCTAAGTTGGAGGAGGTCCTTCTGCATCTGCCTAGAACTGCAAAATGCAATTATGTTGCCTGTTGATGAGCTTTCTCTATGATAAGGACTTTACTCTGGAATGTTTTCTCTCCTGAAATTCATGAGCCGTGGTGGCGCAGTGGTTAGAATGCAGTACTGCAGGCTACTTCTGCTGACTGCTGGCTGCCTACAATGTGGCAGTTTGATTCTCACTGGTTCAAGGTTGACTCAACCTTCCATCCTTCCAAGATTGGTAAAATGAGGGCCCAGATTGTTGGGAGCAATATGCTGACTCTATAAATTGCTTAGAGAAGATTGTAAAGCACTGTAAAGTGATATATAAGTCTAAATGCTATTGCTATTGCTATGAATCACTCTGTTATTACTTATATTAGAAAGCTGTTGAAGATTTATATCTTTACCCAAGCCTTCTCTGTGTGAAGGTTCGATAAATCATTTTTTCCTTTCCTTTATTACTATATGTTTTGCTTTATTTTATATTATATTTTGCATTGTATAAATTTGCTTTCAGATGCTTTTGTACAGGAAGCTGTAAACATACATATAATAAAAACATAATTGTCCTTGCTTTAAAATTTTAAATTTTCTAGAAATTGAGTGGGGGGGAGGGATGCTAGCATGTGTATTCAGATCTGTGGCCTCTTGCTTATCATAGATGTGCTTCTTCCCTCTTTTTTCTTTGAAATAACAGGGAGTGACAGATGTACTGTGTGAAGCATGCAGCCAGTTAGGATGGAAGACACCAACAAAGATCCAAATAGAAGCTATTCCACTTGCACTTCAAGGTGAGTATGATTCTTGGACCTGCAATTTAAGGAAAAGGAAGAAAGTTTGCAATACTGATAGATTTAATGTGTTATTCAGAACAATGTAAATAATGGGTCTGCATTTCCAACTGTGTTAAGGCTAAACAGCAAGGCATCTTTTATTTATTTACGGGACCTTTCCGCACACCTCCATTGTTTAGTCTAACCCTACATTAATGATAAATATAGTTTTTAAAGATTGTTTGCTATTTGGGAGAAGAGCCAGGTGCTTCACTAAGTGAAAAAAGAACCAACTTACTTCTGGTGCTCTGTTTGTACATTTGCTCAACTAAAATTTTGGTTCTGTCAATCTGTTGTTATTTTTTTTTCCCCGTTGGCATTGAGTGTGATTCTTTTTTCCCCTCATAGGTCGGGATATCATTGGCTTAGCAGAGACAGGATCTGGAAAAACAGGGGCTTTTGCTTTGCCCATCCTTCAGGCATTATTAGAAACTCCCCAGCGCTTCTTTGCTCTGGTTCTTACACCCACCCGGGAGTTAGCCTTTCAGATCTCTGAACAGTTTGAGGCTCTTGGATCTTCCATTGGTGTCCAGAGTAGTAAGTAGTACGGTTACAAGATTTCAAATGAATATAAAACATTGTGAAATTGAAGAGAATAAGTAGGTGCAAAAGCATTTTTACTAAATATTCTACCAAGCTACACAGATTTATCTAGTTGTTCTAAATGTTCTTTATCATATGCATAAAATTTGCAGCTATTGTTCCTGTTTACACACAAATCTCACACAAATGTCTGTCTAATGTTCACTGCAAGTTATTTGATTTCTTAGCTGACAATATAGCAAATACATTACTTACAGTGATAAACTGTTGGGGTAGGGGTTGTATAGTGTTGTGATTGACTTGCTGAGGTGGCCATTATTTAATGTTTTATTTTCTTTCCTAAGCTGTCATTGTTGGAGGAATTGACATGATGTCCCAATCTCTGGCCCTAGCCAAGAAGCCTCATGTAATTATTGGTAAGGATCTAACCTACAATTAGATCTTATGAAAATGATGAGATACTAAATAAGGGTTAGGAGATACAATTGACTATCTCTCTGATGGTGAACTTATGGCATGCGTGCCCAAAATGGCATGTGCAGCATTGCCAGTTCCTCTTCTGAGTTTCTGGCGTGCATGTGCGTGTGACAATCAACTGGCCCTTTTGCGTGTGGCAGTGCCGGAAACTGGAAGAGGCAGTCTTCTGTTTTCCTGCATGTGTGTCGGCCAGCTGATTGTCGTGTGCACATGCATTTCAGAACCAGAAGTTCATTTTCAGGTGTGCTCATGCTCTCTGGGCAGTTCCTCTTCCAGGTTGCGGCCCAGACGCGTGCACACTCCCTTTTTGGCACTGGGTGCCAAAAAGGTTCGCCATCACTGGACTATCTGATGCACTCTCCATTTCTTGCCTTGCCACCTTAATGATCTTTGAGTCCAATTAACTAATTACCGGTCAATTGTGAAAACATCTGACACAATGACTTATAATGTCCTTTTGGGTGCTGTGTTTGCTCCGCTTTGACAAATTTCCTGTGGACAATAGTAACTGATATATGCTGTTTGGGTAGCATTTTCTTATCAAATTTAGCTTTAGAATGAATAGATTAACCATCTTACATCTACTCTTTCCTAGAGAGGAATTCATTTAAACTTATTTAGAGCAAGTCCCTGGGTTGCTGAGATTCAACAAGCCCATGTAATTTCAGGTCTATTTCGGACCCTGGCTTGACCTATACTCCTCAGCTATGGTTTGCAAACTTTTTGTCTGTTAACCAAAAGAGCCACAGAGACTAGAAACTGAGAGACTGTGAGTTCTAGTCTTCCATAATTAGCTATAAAAGCCAGCTAGGTAAACTTGTACCAGTCACACATTCTCAGCCCGACCAACTTTACAAAGTTGTGGGGAAATAGGAGGAGGAAGCTGTGCTCTGTATGTTCACTGCCTTTGAGTTATTTGTAAAAAATAATAAATGTGAGCTATGAATAAATGAATAAATAACCCTTATAACTTTCTTTCTCTTGATAGCTACGCCTGGTCGTCTTATTGATCATCTTGAGAATACAAAGGGCTTCAATCTTAGAGCTCTGAAATACCTAGTTATGGATGAAGCTGACCGGATCCTCAATATGGATTTTGAAACAGAGGTGAGATGTGCCCATCCTTGTCATTTTAGAATGGTTCATTTTATTATTAAGCTGGTATTTTTCAGAAATATGGTTCCAAAATAACACATACATTCATGGGACTGGTCAGGCTTTCCTTCCTGTTATTGAATGTATACTCTGTTTTCTCTTGGTCATTTAGAAGTAGCTGCTTGGGAAGTAGACTTAGTAAGTTCCTTTAATATGGATATGACCCTTCCCAGTGCATCCTTGCTAAAGTGAACCCACTTAAATTTGTACTGTTCCCACTGGAACCTTTTAGTTGCTAAACTCATCATTCCTCGCTGAAGAGTAGTGCAATGTCTTGGCTTAAATTGAAAGTCCTTGCTCTATAGCTTCCATCAGGCATACCTGGTATAGATCTCCATGCATGCACATTGACCAGTGTTCTATTTTTTTGCATTTCTCTTTATAGGTAGATAAGATCCTGAAAGTAATTCCCAGAGACAGGAAGACATTTCTCTTTTCTGCTACGATGACTAAAAAGGTATGAGGCAGCTTGACACTTTGCCTTTGCTTAGGAGAGTGAGTCAGAATTGGGAGATAGAGCTACAGTGGAATTATTGTCTACAAATTTAATTTTAATTTTCAGGTGCAAAAACTCCAGCGTGCAGCCCTCAAAGACCCTGTGAAATGTGCAGTGTCATCAAAATATCAGACGGTTGAAAAACTTCAGCAATACTATGTTTTTATTCCTTCCAAGTTCAAGGTAAGTTTATTTTTCCTTTTTGTTTTGGACTTTCTTTACTGCTTGGCATCTTTTTAAATTTGTTCCCCTTTGCCTTTCATATTTCCTGATTTAAGTTCTTTTTCTGATGCCCTTAGGATAGTTATCTTGTTTATATTCTGAATGAACTTGCTGGCAACTCATTCATGATATTCTGCAGTACGTGCAACAATACTCAAAGGACGGCACTCTTGCTTCGAAATTTGGGCTTTACTGCTATTCCCCTCCATGGACAGATGAGTCAGGTACAGGCTAATGTGCTTGCAAGAAAATTTCTAGATTACTATATTTTATTTATTTATTTATTTATTAGATGAAGTAATTATATGGTTAATTATATGAAGTAATAAATGTGTTAACAACAGCAAATAAGTATGTATGCATCCTCAAACCTGTTTCCCTTTCACTATTTTTTTGCCCAATGTGATTGTGTGTGACACATTCAAACATTGTGATTAATAAATAATGCTTTCATACCTTCCTTTTTGCCATGCTAAATGAAGTGAAAAAAACCAGAAGTGAATGCTAATGTGCTCTTTTGTCCTTCTAGAATAAACGATTAGGATCACTGAACAAGTTCAAGGCTAAAGCACGATCCATTTTGTTGGCTACTGATGTTGCAAGTAGAGGCCTTGACATCCCTCATGTTGATGTAGTGATAAACTTTGACATTCCTACCCATTCCAAGGTGAGTTGAAAAAGCTGTTAGCTGACATACGTCTGACTCTGCCGCCTAGAAATTGAAAAAATATCATTACAGATTTTGAAACTGAATCTATTAAGAGCTTTTTGTGAAGGCTTGTTGTGTGAAGTTTAAGAGACCTGGACCACACAGCAAGGCTTTTCTGTTGTGGCCTCCAGAATATTGCTCTCACCAAGTTCCTGTAGCTCTTTAACATTTTGTAAATTCATTGGAACAAGTCTGTTCTGCTGTGCCTTTAATCCTAATTGATTGATTAGCAGAGGTATGTCAGCAAGAGCTTGAGTGAAAGAATGAGAATTACAGATAAAATGAATTAGTATTGTAGGCATCAGGAAGTGATGATGAGTTGATGGGACCATCATCTTTACTGATGGCAGGATCTCCAGAATGGACCTTTCCTGTTGAAATCTCAAATGACAGAA
Organism: Masticophis lateralis; assembly: GCA_030761175.1. Classification (NCBI taxonomy): domain Eukaryota; kingdom Metazoa; phylum Chordata; class Lepidosauria; order Squamata; family Colubridae; genus Masticophis; species Masticophis lateralis. The sequence continues at coordinate 34,902,470 of JAUDYJ010000006.1, read as the reverse complement.
GGGTTACATATGCCTTTACATTTTACACTGTGAATTGGGCATACTGTATTGCTTTTTAAGAAATTAACTTGGTTTTCTCCTTACCAGTTTTAGAAAGCTGAGCTGGCTTCCTTTATTTGGAAAACTGTCTGTTTTAATAATTGACATTTATGATGCAAAAGGTTTTTTGGGGGGACGTTTATTTTAGTGGTTGTCCTAAGACCACCATCTTGTTCTGTTACTTACTTTGGATTCCTTTCAGGATTACATTCATCGAGTAGGGAGAACAGCTCGAGCTGGTCGATCTGGAAAATCAATCACCTTTGTGACACAGTAAGATGCTATTTTGTGCTACTCCAGTTGTGTAACCACCAGAATTTATGTATTCCAGTGCAGTGATTTCCAGCTAATGGTCCTTGGGGAACAGAGTTATTTCAAGGGACCCATGATTTTCAATAAACATGGGAGAAACACACACACACACTCACACACACACCCCTGCACAGTTGGAAGGAGATTTGAGAGAACAACATTTGAGTTGGACTAATTCCTCCTTCCTTCCAATGCTAGATTTCCCTACCTCCCAGGATATATAATGTAAGCATAGCTTTTCCTAACATTATTAAGCTTCTGCATTACACCTGGCCTTAATCTGTGTAGACCTCCCTTAAATTGATGAGTGAAGCCCCTGCATGCTTTTACTGAGGGTAAAACCTGGTTGAGCAGATAGCCTGCCTGGTATTTGCAGCAGAATCCTCCAGACAGACCATAGTTTATGATATTATTTGAAGTAACTGACAGGGAATTAATTAGGGTGAGATTCTTTCTCCTCTTGCAGGTATGATGTGGAACTCTTCCAGCGCATTGAGCACCTGATTGGCAAAAAGCTGCCAGCCTTTCCCACTCAAGAGGAAGAGGTCATGATGTTGACCGAGCGTGTGGCTGAAGCCCAGAGATTTGCTCGCATGGTAGGCTGCTTTAATGCTGGATCTGGGTTTGTTTTATGTAGAAATGTAGCTGTTGCACCCATGATTGTGAGAATAACATTAGCATTTATACAGCATTTATATAGCCTGACTGCTTGAGTCAGATTCCAAACAAGGCTTCAAGAGCTGAGAGATTCTTTTATTCTTGCATGAAGAACTGTATTGCATGCCCTCACTGTTCTAGTTCTTTTTCTTTCTTTTTTTCAAAATTAAAAACATCCCATTAACTCAGGAGCAATTCTAAGGGGTCTTTTGCTTTTGCTACCACTATCAAACCCTTTCCTAATTAACTTTTATTAAATAACATGCCCAAAATGCTACCTATGGGAGTATCTGAATGCAAAATCACACACCAACAAGAATGGTTGTTTAATATTTTTAGCAGCTGTTTATCTTCTTCATTGTCTCAGTGATTGATTTTCTTAGAGGTCTCCTGTTTCCTTTGCAGGAATTGCGTCAACAAGGGGAAAAGAAGAAACGCTCTCGAGACGAGGCAAATGATGATGATGATGGTGATGATGCAGAAGGAGCATTGGGAGTCAGGAAAAAAGTTACTGGTGGGAAAAAAAAGAAATGGAAAGTTCAGAAATAAATACCATCAGACTTTATTTCTCTATATTTTTATGGAATCATTAGTCCAACATCATTATCAGAATGACTTTCAAGAACTCATGAAGAACATCTCAGCAAGTTTAGCAGTCCATCTTCATGGATAGTTTCCTTGCAAACTGGGGAAGTCTCTTAACATTGGAGGAATCTTATTAGTCTCTAACAGAAGTTGGTATTCCTCTGAAGAAAGCAGATGAGAACAGATTCCATGTATTCTTTATTGGCAGTGGAATTGGGAATATGGCAGAAGCTTTTCAGTCTGCTGCCATCCAAGTTGCAGTCAATTATTTTTACAGCCCATATTTATTTAATAAGATAATTTGCAAAAATATGGGGTGGAGTGGGGGAAAATAATGTAATGTATTCTAATGTTCAAGATGTGTCAGCAAATAGCAGACTAATAAGATCCTTGAATATTAAAGTGAAGGACTTGATACAGAGGAGGAGAATTAAAAAAAAACTCTGCTAAAATTTGTGTTTGCTTATTTATATAATTGTGCTATGGCTGCAACTTCTCAGTTTCCTTTCTCAATTTATCTGACATTTAGCCATATTTATTTGTCTTAGTCTGTTATGAATGCATCTGTGGATTCTGCAGTTTACTAAACTTCTTTACTTTACTGCAATTTAGTAAACTTTACTATAAAGACCACTGTCTTTTTGATGGTTTTTTTCTGCAGGCAATTCTGCTTGACAGCCAACACTAAGAGGCGCTCTTTTTTCACATAAGGCCCATGCCAGAGTGACTTGTCTGTTACAGATTGATTGCTCATAAAACAAAAATCCAAAGCCATGCCCAGGGATTCGAATGAGAGAGCACTGTTGCAAGGTTGTTGTCATTTTCTGTCTTACAGCTTCCACTGTTGGCTCATTTTTTGTGGGTGACTATTAAGAAAGAAACTTCACCCAAGCAGATCAGATACCTGATGGATGAGTTGGAATTTGAAGGCATTCCTTTTAATTCCCCTGTTGATCGCATGGCTTCATCTCTTGGAACAGTGTTTTACCTGTGTTGTGGAGCCAAATCCCCCAGAGATATAATGAACAACCAAAGCGAGAACTACAGTAATATTTAGAAGTTTATAAAATAGAAGGAGCAACAGATGTCCATAAGGAAGCTCTCATCCTAATCAGTCATGATAGGCAGTGGCTGGAGGCACTTTGTCGATGTGTTTATCAGCTGGCTTCTTTAATATCCAGGCTATTTATTTATTTATTTATTAAATTTGCCGCCCACCTTGCTACAAGATTTACAGTTCTGGGCTCTCCTTTCCATCTGATTCAGGAAATAATGAAAATAATTATAAGGTTGGCATTTGTATATTCATATTGGGAGTTACTGTACTTCCTGCTCCCAAGCTGCATGTAATAAAATCAATTGATGGGAAAGAGAAACTAGTTATGTGATCAAGGAGAGCTAAGGGTTAATTCCATTGATAGCAGGAATGGAAAGACACTTTAAGTTGAAAAGCGGGGGTGGGTGGGGCACAGGCTTCTGAGTCTGAGCTAGAAGGCAGTTGGACTTCCCTGGAAAAGCAGTAGAAAGAGACTAGTACTAATAAAACATATTCTGGCTCTGGACAGCCTTGGAGAATAGTTTTCTTTTTTTTTTTTTTATTTCAAAATCTTTATTGATTAAAAATTATAATACATTTCTGTCATTTCCGGTTTCATGATATTATTATACATAAACAAGTATACTTTCATGGTATTTACATTAATGCGTTATTATTATTTGCATTATTTACATTCCCATTCATTGCTTTCATCCACATGCCTTTTGTCGGTGAAATCCTCATGGGTACATTATATAAGAGTATCATACAAATACCTTTCCAATTTTCATTCTTAATTTACAATTCACTAAGAGTATAACAACATATATTGCTCATTCAAATTAACTTTCATATTCAATTAAAAGTATCATTATCCATTTTGTCTTTGTTTGATCCAATCGTACCATCTATCCCATACCCTAGAATATTTTGAGCTTTCCTCATTTTTTAATTTCTGCGTTAATTGATCCGATTCCGCACACAAATATATCTTTTGTATTACTTGCTGATCGTTTGGCAAATATTCCTTTTTCCATACTTGTGCTTTCGCTATTCTCGCCGCTGTAATTATATGGTGTATTAAGTATATCTTTTCTTTTCTAATGTTTTGTTTGTAAATTCCTAATAAAAATATCTTGGGGTCTAGTTCAATTTCTTCTCCTACTATTTGTATTATCCACATTCTAATTTTCTCCCAATATGCCTTAGTTTTAAAGGGGTTTGGTAGAGGGTGAGCAGGAAACCCTGGATTTGGGGTAGAAAGTTACATGGACTCAATGTATGGCTGTTTTGAAAAACAGATTATTGGAATTTAATCATAATTTGTATGGTTCTGATCTTTGCATCTCCAAAAGTGTATTACACAGCTGGAAAAGTTGAGGAACACCTTTTAAAACATCTTCAGCAATATTCCTTTGAGAGCATTTGGTGATGCTTGTAATGAAAGCTAAGGAATAATAAATAAATAAGAGTTTGTATAAAAACATTTATGGTATGGTATATACTGTTGCAGTCATGTCTTGCTTCGGGATTTGCAGAGGCATCTAATTGGCTTCCACTAGTACAAAATGTTGGACAAGATGGACTTTTGTCTGCTTCAGCAGAGTGGTTGTATACATTGACTTTGGGTAAAATCAATATTTCCCCAGTTTTTAGTAATTCAAGCCAAAATGGAGGGTTGCTTATCTATATCCTAGATTGTAGACAGTTATCCCTAGGATCTTGCCACTTCATAGAAATGAGAGAGAACTAGATGTACTAGTAGACTACTACTTACATATGACCAGTCATGTACTGCAGCTGCCAAAAAAAACCAATGCAGTCCTAGGTCGCATTAATAGCATCAAGATCACAAAAAGGGATAGTACCTTTTATACTGCATTAGTGTGATCACACTTCAAATACTTCATCCAGTTCTGGTTGCCAAAATACAAAAAAGATGCTGAAACTGTAGAAAGAACACAGATGAGCAACAAAGGTGATAAAAGGTCTAGAGGTTAAATTTTACAAAGAACAGTTAAGGGAACTAAGTATGTCTAGCCTAAGAAATACAAGGGTTAGGGGGTGACATAAGTGTCTTCCAGTACTTAAGGGGCAGCTACAGAGATTAGGGGGTTGATATTCTCCAATACAGAGCAGGAGCAATGGATGGAAGTTTGTTAAAGAGAGGTCCAACGTGGAATTAAGAAATTTTCACACAAAACAATTAACGGGAGAGTTTGCCTCCTGAAGTTGTGGATGCTCCCTCACTGAAGATTTTCAAGAAAAGGTTGGACATATATTTATCTGGGATGGAATAAGGACTTCTGCCTTGGGCAGGGGACTTGGACCTCAGGTCTCTTTCAGCCCTATGATCTATGATGAAAGATGGGAGGGCAGAACACAACACTACAATGAAGTGACATTGTGGCTGAAGCTTGAAGGAATGAACGTATCCTCAGTAATTTCTACAGGGTTTCCAGCATCGATCAGTTGCAGCAAAAATACAGAAAATTATTGCATCTTAAAAATTAATAGCATTGCATATTATTTTATGTATATAAAAGTCTAGCTCATCAGGAACATTGGATTGTCTTCAGACAGGAATAAGTGCTCACACAGGTGTTGTTGAAGGCAAAGTGTGGGGGGGGGGAGTAAAATGAGAGGTCACCAACAGTGAGAATTATAGAGTGTCTCGCAAGCAAGTAGTAGTCACTTGTTCCACTTCTGCCAACCTAACAGTTTGAAAACACACAAGTAGATGAATAAGTACCTTATGTAAGTATGTGGGAAGATAACATGTTTCACCACACATTCTGAACTGTGGCATGATGTCAGGCTGGCCACATGACCATGGAAATATCTCTGGACAACGATGGCTCTTTGGTTTAAGAAATGGAAATGAGCACCGCCCCCTAAAGTCAGTCAAACTAGTAACTAGCGGTAAAACCCATATTTTACTGCTAGTAAACCGCTAGGACACTTACCATTATTTAGTAAACAAAACAATTGAGTGTAATGTAGTGCACTGAAGAGAAGGTGAACATATGGTTTATACATCCTGCCAAGCGTTATTTGGAGTGATTCCTGATATAATAATCTAAATACTATGGCTTATTAATTTTTTTAAAAAAATCTAGATTCAGTGTGAAGATTGACCCCAGAGATCGTGTATGTTTGCTTTCTAATTTATGAGAAATAGGCATGTCTCATACTTAAATAGACAAGGTTAATTGCCACAAAATGTTAACCAAGTGGAAGAGTAACATGCAATGGCTTTCTAATTTTGAACCAGGGCATTGCTAAGTAATTAAGAAATTTTATTTGAATTATTTTGTGAAGAATTGGTGATATCAGCATTGATGGAGGAGTACCAGCTTTGGGGAATTGAAATACAATTTTTGAGGGCAAGAATTGCTTTGAATGTCACCATGTAGCAGTCCTTTCTTCTGTAGAAAAATTGGATCTTAGAACCTCAAGCAATTTTTATTTCAGCGTATAATTTGGGGCGGCAGCTGTCAAATCAGAATTCTTTGCCAATCCAGGAATCTACCTGTAGTTTATGCTTCCCATAATCTGATACGTTAGATGTTTATCCGTCTTTCAAGAAAATTTAGTTATCTGTTTAGAAAATTAGATGGCCACCTACTGGTAGTTTATACAAGATAATCCCAGGCAGTTCACAATAATTAAAAATAAAAACAGAGTAAATAAACCAACTCAACAGCACAAAAATGGCTTCTATATATTCAAAAAGTCTGAGTATACATTTCCCCCCAACATCTTATTTTATATTGATTCTTATCAAAAGAAAAAGAAATGCATCTAGTTTCCCTGCATGTCCTTTAAATTTCATTTAAGGGAGAAGTTATTGACCATCTTCAGTCCAGCACATCTGCAAGAGGACATTGTCTTAGTCTGACATATTTAGCAGAACTTCTAGCATATTATGACCAGGCAAAAGGTAGTCAAAATATTTATATATTTTCTCTTTATTTTGCAAACATTTGCTGAGATATCTCTTGATTAAAATGGTATAGACTGGAATGATACTTGAAAATAAATCCCAGATGTCTGACGCTACAGAGCAAATTATGCAAACTACCTTAAAAATGCTTGGGCAAATAAAATGCTTTAACCTGGGCTAAAAGGCATTCCAGAGTCAAGATGCGGCCATAGAGCTTCTATGAAGTTTCCCATAGCAAAACTACCCAAGGGCTGAGCATTTGAAGAGTTACTTGAGCTTTGAATATATTGCCATTTTAACTGCATTTTGATAAAAACGATACATAAGGAAGAAAACCATTTCTTTTTGTATGACTGGTGTACTTTGACCAGCTGAATGGATTTATTTCTTCCCTTCCTTCTTCTTGTCTTATATTTAAATGTGTCCTGCTAGGTTATTTTGATATGCAACTAACACAGATTAAATACTTGAAAACCACGTTACACCCACATTCTTAATAGTGACCCCACCTGTTAAAAGTATGTGCGTTTTTTTAGCTAAAAATATTTTCTCCTACTTCCAGTTTCTGTGCTAAGAAATTGCTTCTCTCTGTGTAACAAGTCACAGGACAACCAACAAGTTTGAATAGTCTTAAAAAGACTTCTAACAGACTAATTAATATGGGTACAAAAAGGTTCACCATAGTATCTGCATATAGATTTTTGTTTTGAGAATTCCCACAAGCAAAGGTTGAAAGAAAAAAGGATTCTATAGAGAAAATAATTTAGGAGTTGATGCTGAAATAGCTATATGTCAAGACACAATAGATAAAGGTAAAGGTCCCTCCTGTCCAGTCATGTCCAACTGTAAGGGACAGTGCTTAGCTCCGCTTCTTAGCTGAGGAAGCCACCATTGTCCAAAGATGCTTCTGTGGTCATGTGGCCAGCATAACTATATGCTGAGGTGCACAGAACGCTGTTACAGAAGTGATACATATTTATCTATTCATATTTGAATGTTTTTCAACTTCTAGGTGGGTAGGAGCTGGGGCAGGTAACAGAAGCTCACCCTGTTATCCATGGTGCTCAGGTCTTGAATCTGGGCTGTCAACTTTCCAGCCGGCAAGCTTACCATCTGCTGAGCCATTGCACCCCTCACACTATAGACAGCATGTTTATAAATTGATACAAAGATATTGCATTCTGGGGAAGAATTTATTTCTGCTCAGGAACTATGGCCTTTGGTGAAGAAGAAAAGAAGACACTACTAGCTGCTTTCTAAATGACTCGGAAAGTTTTACAGAATATAATTGAAATTTAACTTTAAGCTTTTTTTTTTCAGTTGAAGCACTTTCAAACAACATTTTGTGTTGAAGACATTTGAACATGTGTTTAGAACAGACAAAAGAAAACTTGAAGAGTGCTTTATGTACTTACTTCACTGAGAAGGACAAAGGGAAGATGAAAGTAGTGACAAGTTAGACTATCACTGAATATCGAAGTGGGACTGAATTGCCCAATTTATGATTGACATCCTAGCTACAACTATCTGAAAGAAGTCCCTTCAGAACAAGCAGATATATAATTTTGTGATAAAATCCCATTGATTGCAATAGGATTTAGCATTTTCCCAGTATTTACTATGGTTTTTAATTTCCTTGGGGTATCACCACAACAGCTCTCTGGATGACCTGGTGGGTGTGCTTTGTACCTTGAATGAACAATCTAATGAAATATACCAGGACAGGACAGTTTCTTATGAGTTAGGGAGATACTCCAAACAATTTTCTTTGACATCTAAACATCCTTTGGCTTGCTTGCTCTCCAGTGGTAAAACCGGGCAAGCGGGTCCTTCAGAAGACAGTACATTGCATTCCCCTTTACATCAAAATATGGAATAATAGAGGTGGAAAGGGTGTTGTGACCAATGAGTCCAAACTGAGGTATCCAGAGACATGAATGCCTAGCCTTTGCATGAGTATGTCCTCTCAGTGAAGCACATCATCTTTCCAGATAATTGGTTCTGCAGACAAGCTCTGGTTATTCTTCAGGGATTTTTCTCCTAATAACATTTTTGTACAGTACTTTTACTAAAGTCATTTTGCTTTGGTCATCCTCCCTCTCTATCTCATTTCTTTATGTTTTAACCAGTGCATCTGTGGGATTTGTGTATGTGTCAAAAAATCAAGATGATGGCAAGTTCCTCCAGTGCCCCTTGTCTTGAGTTTTAGCATTTAATTCTCAAGGTTATGTCTTTTTCTTCTTCTGATATTTGTATTCTTCCTTCTGATATGGGGACAAAAATGTGTTAAGTGAATACATGCTGTCCAAATATACCTGTACAGTTACAGTATAATGTAATGTGGAGGACAGCTATCCAAGTTGGTCTAGTAGTTAAGGCAGCAGGTTAGAAAGTGGAAGACTGAGTTCAAGTTCTCTCTTAGCCAGGAAAGCCAACCCAATTTACAGGGTTGTTGTTGTGGGGAAAATAAGAGAAGAAAGATGTGCTGGATAAGTTTCCCGCCTTGAGTTATTTGTAAAACTAATGAAAGAGAGAGAGAGAGAGAGAGAGAGGGAGAGAGAGAGAGAGATAATGGAGTTGATTTCCCACCAATGACCAGATTTGCTTTCAAGCCCAGCTTTTCTGATGGCAAAGAACAATTCAAAACTCAACAGAATCTGGAATAATCTATTAACTCTGTGAGGGAGGGAGATGGATGGTTAAAAAGTTGATATATAAATAAATGAATAAATAAAACTTATTAGATTTGACCTTTTTCTCCTCAGTGTAGGATTTAATTCATTCCTGAACTGACTCAGATTTGAATGATACATTTGCTTTCATGGCTCAATCATGTAATAAATGAGGGGTGTGGATGTTTATCTCGGCTGAGAGCTGTGTTTGGCATGTGAGTGGTGTGCCAAGATTGCACTTAAAAAAAATAATGAGGAGAGGCAGGACAAAAGTTAAAACTGATTTGATGGGATTCAAAATTCAATGTATTGATTGTGATTATTGTCCTGCCATTAAACAATTATACTTTTGAGTTTTGGAAGTCTCTGCAGGCTATAGCCAACACTTCTTGTGATCCTTGGTGGCCTTGGCAACTCAGATGTCCTTCTGTCATAGCTGAAGATGCAAAGGCGATTTTATATGCCAGTGGTGAATGGCAAAATGAAAGGCCAGGAGAGCTTTTAGAGAAGAACGAAAGTATGAAGCACCAATATATTTAGCAGGTTGTGAAAAGCAGCTACTTTGATTATTTTTAAGGAGTAAGGGTGATTTAGAGTATTGCTACTTCTGTTTATGCCAGTATCATGGAAACATTGTTAACATTCCACCTATTTAGCTGAAAAACTGTGCTTGCAATCAACTCTTTTTCTTTCACAGAATTACTTACCATATTTATTTATTCAACTTCTATAGCTGCCCATCTCAGCCAAGAGACTCTGGAGGGCTTACAATTCTTAAACTATATAACAGTCAAAACTATTAAAAACAATAAAAATATCCAAAAGACAAATTCATAGAGCAGCTAAGATAATTACCAACTAATAGTAAAGCCAAGACACGGCCCCCTTAACACATTCAGAGCCCCAGGTCCGAATAAACAGCAAAGTTTTTGAAGCCTTATGAAAGGCTTCAAAGGCTTCCAGTCTCCAAGGGGAGAATATTCCACAAAGCAGGGTCTACAGCAGAGAAAGCCCATATTCTAGTTCGCACCAGTTAACAGGCTTTGGCAGATTGGATATGCATCATGCTCAATCAGCTGGATTGATTTGGACAGGTAAAGACTCTTGGGAAAAGATGGTTCTTCAGGTAACCTGATCCCAAGCCATGTAGGGCTTTAAAAGAGATAACCAGGACCTTGGTGATCAGTAGCAAATGCACTCATGTAATAGTATGCGACCTGTGATGTGTATTTACTATCTGCACCGCCCTGTTCTGCATCAGCTGAAGTTTTCAAATGCTCTTCAAAGTCAGCACTATGTATAGCATGTTGCAGTAATCTAAGTGAGAGGTTACAAGGCGTGGGTGGTGGTGAGCAGGGCTTCCTGGTCCTAAAACACAGCTGGTGCACCACTCAAAAGTGTGCAAAGATTCTCTTAGCCACAGCATCCACCTGCACTTTGAGAAGGAGCAGTGACCCCCAGTCAGTGCATACCAGGTCTGTCTGAGACAGTGTCACCCCTCCCAGAACTAGAGAAGGTGGAAGCTTATCTCTGTAGGATCCAAATACCAACAGCACTCAGTCTTGCTTGGGTTGAGCTGGAGTCCATTTTCCCCCATCCAGACTTAAACCACCTCTAGACACTGGGATAGGACATTTATGGCATCTCTCAAAGGGCTTGAACTCGAGATTCAGAATTAGGTGTCATCCATATATTGGTGATATCTTACTTGATGTCAACAGATCACTTCATCCATTGGGTTCATGTACATGTTAAATCGAAGAGGAAAGAGGACCAAACCCTGAGGCATTCCACAAAATAGGCACTGCAGGCTGCATCTCCCCCTCCCCACCATCAACACCAAGTGGACCTGAACCCAGAGGAAAGAGCAAAACCACATAAAGTTTCTGCCCTTATGTATTTTCAGAGCCAGTTTAATGGAATAATATGATTGATGGTAGAGATCAAGAGGAGCCAAGATGGATGTACTAGCTCTATCCTGTTCCTGCCAGGAGTCATCCATAAGGGTACTCAATGCTGTCTCAATCCCAAACCTTGGCCTCAACCCCAACTGAAAGGGGTCTGATAAGATATGATATGATAATCATATCATACGACCTGATTCATCTGCCTCATTCAAGGTCGTCTTATGTTGCCGTGCAGCCACTCTCTCCACAACCTTCTCTAAAAACAGAATATGGGAAACTGGACAAAAGCTATCTAGCCTAGTTGGGTTGAGTGGCAGTCCTTTGAAAAGGGGGCATACCACTGCCTCTTTAAGAGCCAATAGGATCGCTCCCTCTTTCAAAGAAGAGTTAACTAACATCCAGACCAAATCATACATCCCCTTCCACACAGCCATAATAAACCAGGAGGGGCACAAGTCTAACATATACTTGGCCAAACTAGCCGATGTGAGGGTCCTGTCCACTTCCTCAGGTTCCATGGGCTGAAACTCTTCCTTGGTCACCTTGCAAGGCATAGCCCCATCACCTCCATCAATTCTTCTGTGGCAATTATCCCTGGCTTTTCAAACATGTTCACTTATTACTTTTGCTAAGTGTCATATGTACATGGCCTGCTGATATGATTTTTCTTTAAAAAAAGGATGAAGTTAATTTTCAGGTCTTTTCTGCCTTTGTTCCTAACAGCAAATGGTCAATTTGATTATATTAGCAGGTAATCCACTTGATCAAACCAGATGGTTTTGCTTCAACAAGGCTTGATAAGTTTTAAAAATAACCAGACCAACTTGTCTGACTATGATTTGGTGTATGAAGAGAAAGCAGTTTCCGGCGTATAAGACGACTGGGTGTATAAGACGACCCCCCCCCGACTTTTCCTGTAAAAATATAGGGTTTGGGCTATACTTGCTGTATAAGACGACCTCTCTTCCAACCCACACCAAATAAAAATTAAAAAACATCAACTGGCTCACCCACAATGTAAAAACAGCTGTGCTAGACCCAAAATGGCCCCTGCAACAAGCAGGAACCTCAAACAGCCACAAAAAGCCCAAAAACCCAACTTTCACACTTTACACACACAAAATTCCACATACAGCTTTGTGAGATTTTGTGTGTAGTTAGAGTGAAACACTACAGAAACACACTAAATCTCAGAAAGCTGCACAAATATTTTTATTTTTATTTTTATATGAAAGCTAAATTTAAAACTTCCTAGCCTAAAACTGAGACCTAGCCTTTAAATGGCTAGGTCTAAAAAAGAACAACTTAAAAAAGCCCCAATTAACTGTTTTTTTTAAGGCTCCCAAAGGGGAAAAAAACTTACCCAATAGAACAGGGGTCTCCAACCTTTGCAACTTTAAGACTTGTAGACTTCAACTCCCAGAATTCCTCAGCCAGCTTTGCTTTCTGGCTGAGTAATTCTGGGAGTTGAAGTCCACAACTCCCTGCCTTCTTGATTGCAGGCAGGGAGATTCAGTTGCTTGCTGATGCAATGGATTGCAGGCAAGTGAAGCAAGGCAAGCGTTGCGGCTAGCAGCTAAGGTAAGCAAGCTGGAGGGTGGGGGAGATTTTTGCTACCAATTAGCAGGCAAAAATTATCAGCTGGGATCGCCAGAGCCATGTAAAAGGAAAGTTTTTTCCTTTTACATGGCGCTGGCCATCCAAGCTCTGGTGATCCCAGCTGAGTTGCCTGCTAATCAGGCAACTCAGCTGGGATCGCCAGCGCCGTGTAAAAGGAAAAAAAACTTTTTCTTTTACATGGCTCTGGCGTGTAACTTACCTGATTAGCGGCAACTCAGCAGGTAATTCAGCTTGGCTCCTCAGAGCCATTTAAGGCTCGTCAGAGCCTTTCGGGCTGGTCTGCCTGGTTACAGGAGAATGACACCCAGCGTATAAGACGACCCCCGACTTTTGAGAAGATTTTCGTGTGTTAGAAAGTAGTCTTATACGCAGGAAAATACAGTATCCTGCTTGGAGGGCAAAGTAGGCATCCTTAATTTTGGTTCACAAGTCCTGAAAAACTTTACAATTGTACTTTCTAAGATTATCTGATTGGATAGTCCCTTGTTTTAGGAAAGGGGAATTAATGGGAAAGGGAGGGGAGTATGAACAAAGGGCTGTTTTTTCTAAAGATCAGTTTCAGAAGATGCCAGATATGGCCCTCTTAAGATTCCATTTCATTGCAAACTGGCCGTTAGCCATTTGACCTGGTAGCAGAACTTTAGTGGGAAGAAACTGCATCATTTTGCCAAGATTTTCTAGGACATTCTTTATCTGCAGAGCTATGTGAGCTCTGATAAAGATCCCTTGGTTTCTCTGAAACTGTTCTTGCATTCCACTTGATGCTGTTTCGAGTGTTGGCAGAATATTCCTGAAGCCCTGCCAGGAGGTGATGCCTTGAGAAGGCCACAGAGACTGATTCAAGCCTGTGCCATATTTATTAGCTTGTGAGCTACATAGTAGGATTTGCTGTTGTGTTATTTATCTGGACAACCGGGTATTTTTTGTTAGAGTTGGTTTTAAAGTTAAAACAAGTCCCCATCTCTGTTCCTTAAAGGTAAGAAAGCACCAAAACTGAAAGATGAAGAGTGCATAGAAAATTACCAAGAAAACCAGTTTTCTGTCATAAGGGGTCATAAGCCCTTTTGAGTAGAATGTCTGAAGCATTTCCTTCTAACTAGTGACAGTCGACAGACAGACAGACAGACAGACAGACAGACAGACAGACACACACACACACACACACACACACACACACACACAGAGGCTGATGAACTTGATTGGAAGTTGCTGCTGAACTCTTCAGGGCCTTAGCTGCAAGCAACTGTTATGACAATGCAAACCGTTCTTTGTATAGCACAGGGCTATGTAAACCACACAGCATGTCCAAATGTACTTAAAGAAGCCTGAACTTGGTTTGTTTCTGTGTCCCCCCCCCCCACTGGGTTATATTGTTTCTAAATATTTGTTAATAAAACAAACCTTAAGATAACCTTGCCTATGTTGATCTTAGCATGCAGCCTCAGTTATTTTAGTTTTATTCAAAGCAATAGCAAAACAGTGGGGACCATGAAACTCCACATTACAGCTATAATATTCAATTACAACCATTCCAAAAATTGTGCCATGTGAAAGCTTATAAGGGCATGATTTGTTATCCTCCATTATATTTGATGTTCATGTCATCTTTATACAACTACATCAATATACTTGTTAAGATGCTCCCGAGAGATACATCTGACAAGACCCTGATTACTGTGGGTGCTTTTTTTCCCTACAGGCTCCATTTCATAAAAGCAGAAAGTGTCTCTTATTAAGATAAATCTGCATGGCAACCAAAACTGTTTCTCTACCCTGCTGCTTCCAGCTACTCCTAAAACCAATTTTAACCATTTTCTGAAATGATTAAACCCCAGCCACCAGGGGTCTTCCTGACTGAGCATGATGATTTTATGACTGCCTGTCCATTCATTCTTAACTTGTGAGCAATACAAAAACAGGCAGGATCTGGCCCTCAGACCATAATTTGCTCACCCCTGATCTAAATAATTATTTGTTTCTGCATAATTTATTACGGAATCCATAACTGACTGAATTCATGTAAAAGAAAATCACAAACTACAGTTTACAAACAATTACATTTCTTCAACTTACTAAGCCACAAACAAGATCTTTATTTTGCATATTATTTGAACCCAGTTAAAAACCATTTAGTTTTTTGGTCAGATGAAAGATAGGAGGAGTGAAATAGAAAACAAATTGCAAGGTTGATTCTGATCTTTGGAAAAATGTTCTGCAATTGGAAAGTTTAAAAAGTCTATGCAGTCTCCATGGAGTGGTAGCAAACAGTTGATCAATGGGTTATTTCTGCAGCTTGGATAAATTTTATGTAGTAGGCTGTTGACATTATGGTGGCATAAATACACACTGATGTACTTAACTATTAGATACATTGTGGTGTATATGACACTATTGCTATGTGATCAGCTTCTATGTAAAAAGGCTGCTTTGACTTACCGTACTTTTCAGAGTATAAGACACACTTTTTGCCCCCTAAAAGAGGATGAAAATTTGGGAGCATCTTATATACCGAATATACATCTTATACACCCACCCATCGGCCCCTACCCTTTGGCCATTTTCGGCCTCCGCACACTGTTTTAGACCTGTTCCAGGCTGAGGGGATCGCCACAGCACATCGCCACCAATTGCCGCCTCAGCATGTCACATTTTCAGCCTATGTGCATTGCATATTTGGCATATTTATCCTGTTTTTGGCTTCTGCACGTCGCATTTTCGGATGGTTCCAGGTGGCGGGGATTGGTGGCGGGGATAAGCATGAGCAACTGATTGGTGGGTGGATAAGCCTCCTGATATACCCCCAATCAGTTGTTCCAGGCTGCAGGGTTTGCCACACACTATTCCTGCCTCCGTGCCTCATGTTTTTTGGCTCTATGCCTCGCGTTTTTGGCCTCTGCCTCACATTTTTGGCCTCCAAATGCTCTGTTTTAGACCAGTTCCAGGCTGCGGGGATCACCACAGCATGTCGCCGCCGATTGCTGTCTCCATGCATTGTGTTTTCAGATTCCACATGTGATGTTTTCAGCCTCCACATGTCCTGTTTTTGGCCTCCGGGTGTCACATTTTCGGGCAATTCCAGGTGGCAGGGATCGATGGTGATGGTGATCCCCAGCACCTGGAACTGCCTGAAAATGTGATGCTCAGAGGCCAAAAACATGGCATGCGGAGGCGGCGATCAGCAGCAATGTGCTGTGGCAATCCCTGCAGCCTGGAATGGGTCTAAAATGGAGTGTTCGGAAGCCAAAAACACAAGGCAAAGAGGCCAAAAATGTGAGGCACGGAGGTGGCAATGGTCTGTGGCAATCCGTGCAACCTGGAATAGCTGATTGGGGGTATTCTGGGAGACCGATCCACCCGCCAATCATCTGCTTGTGCTGAATCAGGCTGTGATAATGTGCTGAAGCTGACCAGGCTGTTTGCTATTTGCTGCAAGGATGCTAGCCAGATGAATACCGATGGATGCTGGTAGGCAGAGGCAGAATTTTTTCCCCTTGTTTTCCTTTCCAAAAACTAATGTGTATCTTATACTCCGAAGCATCTTATACTCCGAAAAATACAGTATATGTTTTGTGTTCATTATGCAATCTAGTTCTGTTTGAAGGAAGAACCTTGCTACTTTTCTCTAGACCACTGTCTATTCTGGAAAAGTGGGATGTGCATATTTTAATTAGTCATTAAGCATCCACCTGTGATAAATGTTTCATTTTTTTCCTGAATATTTTTCCTACAATCTATAACACCAAATGCAATCCACTGAACTGACCAGCACCAGCACTTCATCACAAAGCTGAACAAAATGACTTCCTTTGGCAACAAATACTGGAATTTGAGAAATACCAGTTAGAAGCTGGAAAGAAATCTCCATTTGCCAAGAAACTTGCCCTCTGCCCCTCTACTAATGTTCTGGACTCAATGTTTAATAGAAGACATTGTTTGAAAACAATTTTTGAGAAAGATTTAACTGCCAATTCACTTAGCTTTTATATGTCAATTTTTTGATTGATTGACTCCCTGAAATTATATGCCTTCTACTCAACACACGACTCTGGGCAGCTAACAATCAATTAAAACAAGTAGCCATAAATAAGCAAAAGCACTTTTAAAACAGGCAATATGCACTGAGTGACTCAGAAACAATCATGGCATCAAGGCAGGCTCACCCAACACTTCAGAGAAAAAGCAGACATTCAGTGTCTTGTGAAAGGTGAGCGAGGTTTGGGCCATCTGAATCTGAGTGGGTATGGTGTTTTGAAGGGCAGGTGCTGTTACAGAGAAATAATGCTAACTGTACCTATTAGATAACACTGTGTGATAGCGTAGTGCCCACTCTCCATTTTGGGATGAATGGAAATAATCAGCCGCAGGTGGTCCCGTAAATAATACTGCCATGAAGGGTTTTAAGGGTGACAACCAGCACTTTGAATTGAGCCAGAAACCCACTAGGAACCACTGCAGTCTACAAAGTTGATTGCAGGTCAAATTAAAGTTAAACGGGTGTGCCAAAGCTTTCCAAGCTATATATGCTGTTGCATTCTGGACAAATGATAGTTTCTGAGCAGTCTTCAAGGGCAGACCCATGTCAAGCACATTTCAATAATCCAGTTGGGGCATGACCAAATAATGAATGACCATGAGTAAAGACTCTGGGCAAGCAAGAACGATAGCACTAACAATAGAACCTAGATTTACATACCACTCCATAGTGCTTTACAACACTCTCCTGGCAGTTTACAGTGTCAGCATATTGTCCCCAACAATCTGAGTCCTCATTTTACTAACCTCGGAGAGGTGGAAATTTGAGTCAACTTTGAGCCTCATCAGGATGAAATTCGTGACTGTGGGCAGAGTTTGCCTGCAATACTGCATTCTAACCACTGTGCCACCAGAGTTTTGAAGGCTTCTGATAGCTTTGTCTGGAGCTTTGTCCTACTTCAGTCAGAATCAAAGGCGGTATGTTCTCAGATCTGAAAGCTCACTGGATTCAAAGCCACTTGATCTTGTTTAGGTTGAATCTGTGCCTGTTCCTCTCTAGCCAGATTCTCACGGCCTGCAGATACTAAGAAACAACCTAAGTGACAGTGTTGCTTGGTTGGCCCAAAGACACATTGTTCTTTGCCTGGAGGCAACAAAATGCCTTAGGAAAATCCTGATCAGGCATGCAATTTGACAGTCAGCCATGGAAGGATGATGTCAAAAATAGCTCAGGTGTGTCTTCTGAAACTTGCAGATGAAGTTACGTCTTTGTTAATCCAGTTTGGTTCTTGTCTAATATTACTTATGTTCTGAATTGGGTTGCCACTCTCCTATTAGATGTTGACTAGGATTATTTGACACATCAAGAAAAATACCGGTTTTACAATATATTCTGGGAGGTGATTTGGTTGATGAATGATTTAAACTAGATTAGCAACTCCAAAAACGACACCTTTTTACCTCCCTAAACTCTTGAAATGCCTGACATCTTGAACTGTTCACTCTCATGCATCTTCAGGAACTCATAATTTCTAGCTCAGTCAAAAGAAGTATAGCAATTAGAGGTTAGAGATCTCTGACAGTGATCATAAATCACTGTCTGCCAGTCATTTCTCATCAGTTTTAATGAATGTGCAACAGCCCTCCAGCTGATGTTAATCGCTGCAACTCGAGGCTGATCTAATTGTCAGGAAACTGAGAAATCCCATTGTTGGCACACGGATGAGAAATTATTTCCTTTCCTTAACCTTTAGGTGCTGAATTAACTCTTATCCCTTGAAGAGAAAAAGAGAGTTGGAATCACTGAAGAATTCAATTTCAACGCTGCAGTCACAGAAAGGCAAATATATCAGTATTGGTAAATCGAATATTGGTAAAAATAGGTATACCAGGAAGGGAATAGAACCTCCAATCCAAATATAACAAGATGAGGTGTCCCTGTGCCCTGTATTAAACTACCTATTTGTTTTCCCTTTTCTATTTGTTTTTCTTTCTTCCTCCCAACTAGCAACTTGTGCTTAAGCATTGGCCACCCTCTATCCTGCATTGGTTTTCCCTTGAGTCTGCTGATACTTCCTATAAGTGTTAGAACAGATTGGTTGTGTTAGGTTTCACAACTGGAGAATAACTTCATGGACAGAATATTGGATAGAATCAATACAGAAAACAGAATGATTTATTCAGGTTACAACTAAAATCATGATACTTTTGAACTTAGTTCTGAATATACACAGTCTCTTTGTCTCTCTCTTTCTCACACACACAAATTTGATTACAAGCCTTGATATGCTGAACAAATAACCATGGAAAATCTGGTTGACCTGTTAAATCATGTTGAAATTTAGAATCAAATTTGTTGAATTGGAACTGATGAACTTAATTTTTTTCTTCTAATTGCCAAGGATCATTATGAACACAATTGGTATTTCCACGAGTGTTTTTAATTTTAATTTATAGGTTTGTTAAGTCTACTTAACAGTTTTATATGTCTTTTAATCTACTTTTGTTAGCAAATTGATGACATTAAGCTTTGGTGATTTGCCATCCGATGTCGATGAGGTGATTTCCAAGGGCTCTCACAGACAAAGAAAGTGGTTTGGGGGAGGGGGGAGCATCTGCATGATTTTCTGGTCAACGTATTGCCCATCCTGAATTATGATTTGAATAGGGATGTTTGGATCCTGGTAGGGACTTTAACATAGGAGAAGATTTCTAGATAGAAAAATATTATCCTGATAGAAAATGGGACTTTCTGTCAAAAAGCATCTTGTAACATTTCTGACCTCCTTCCAAAATGTTACTTGTGTTGAGTTGGCCAAAGACAATGAATACAGTACGCTGTTCTTTGACACATTGCAGCAAGTTGCCAGGTACACATTTATTAATTTCTCCCCTGTAGCCATTGCTTGTTCCCCTACACGTTTGTTTCTGTTTTGTTTTGTTTGTTTGTTTTAATCAAGGGGAGGAATGCACCTGCATATTTCTGTTTCTCTGTGGGCAGTGAGTGAAGAAGCCAAGGGATATGATACAAACACCGATACAAAGGCCATCCTTTTATATGATTCAGTTTCTGTGCTTGAAGGCTTTTATATACAAGGAAAGAAAACAGGAAGATCGTTAACTTTTGTCTTTTTCACAAACATTGTGAGAATGGCTTTCTTTTTCCTTTAACTTTGTTTTAAAGAATGATAACATAAAAGCAAGAATAAAGCAACATAGAATACTCTATACCCAATGAAATAAATCATCTCAGGCAGAGGTGGGTTTCAACAGGTTCTGACCAGTTCTGGAGAACTGGTAGCGGAAATTTTGTGTAATTTGGAGAACCGGCAGCAAAAATTCTGACTGGCCCCACCCCCATCTATTCTCTGCCTCCCAAGTCCCAGCTGATCGGGAGGGAATGGAGATTTTACAGTATCTTTCCCTTGGAATGGGGTGGGAATGGAGATTTTACAGTATCCTTCCCCTGCCATGCCCACCAAGCCATGCCACGCCCACCAAGCCACACCCACAGAACTGGTAGTAGAAATTTTTGAAACCCACCACTGATCTCAGGGTTTACATGATGGCTTAATTGTCAGAATCTGCTAGGGCCCTGGCTGGACTTCCCATAATGTGTAACTGATTTAGTCTCCCCAGAAGACATGTTGAATAATAATGCACCTTATTTCATCATAGAATCATAAAATAGCAGAAGTAGAAGAATCACTTCTCAGTGCAAAACTCCAGATTAGAGTATTCCCAACAAATATCTGTTCAGCCTCTTCTTAAACATACCCAGTGAAAGGGAGCCCATCACTTATCTGAGTGATGGATTCTCCTGCATTTCTGTTCCTACCATGAGAAAAATTTTCTTAATTCTGTCATAATCTGCGTGGTCTTCTTTCGTAGTCCACTTCCCTTAACCAAACAGCAATGCTACTTTGAAGTCAAAAGCAGCAGCAATCTATTGGCAAATTCTGTTAGTGCTTTAATTTTTATAAGTAAATATAAATCATTTAAATATCCATGTAGGCTTGTAATCACTAGGGGCATGAAAGCACTGAGATGGAGAAGATTTCAGTCCCTAGTGTATCATAATATTCTTGTAGTTTCTGTCAACAAATTATGTTTCTATATTTACGAAGTTAGAAGGGACAAAATTATCTAAATGCCAAGGAAGATCCTGATTTTTAAAATAGGAACCTATAGATTAAATTATATTGAAACATTGAGAGAATATATCCCATACTTTTAATTTTGATTAAGCTTTTTTTCTGGAATTGTTGGAACTACTGGTCTTCCCCAGATAGCTGATAGATTACAACAGATAAGTAGAGCAAACAAAATTATCTCTTGCTAGCGTTCCAAGAGCTATTAAAAAGTGCTACTGACCTTGATGAGGATTTGTCAGAGTGTTCATGTGACTGTATTCTATTCCAGAGGTTCTCTGCTTGGATTATTTTATAATAGAAGAAGGTGAATACTATACCATCCACCTTTCTGTAAAGGAGGTACCAATAAAACTGTACTTGGCTAACTGCAGGACCAAACTAGGCACAGGAGAGAACTAGAGCTCAATAGGAAAAGAAAATGTTTTAAATACATACATAGCATGCAAACCGTTCATTCCTGGCATCTCCAAGTAGAAACAGAAACCATTCTTCCTGGCATTATGTCACTTCTTGGCAACCATTTTCACTTAAAGGACCAAAATTGACTCGATTTAAGGCCTGTGTCTATAACTTGTCTCTACCTCTAGTGATGTAAAATAATAGAAAAGGCCCTGTTCCTGTAGCTTGCCTGTTATATTTGGTTGCTCTTCCTCTTTCAGACTCCAGCATTGGACGTGATCTGTAAGCAGTAAATAAAGAGGAGAAATGTCTTGAAAGGGCAAAATGGCAAGTGGAGGTGATGTGTGTTTTGCATATATAGAGCAGACACATGTAAAGAAAAACATAATTGAATTCACCAGTTTTGATCAAATCTTTATTTTAGTAGAATATTTCTTTTCCAAACATTTAATTTTTTAAAAAAAAAATTCAACCAAACTCAAAGAAAAAATATCTAAAGTATATCTGGTTTCTAAAGAAAAAGAACATTAGATTTTACCATTTTCCTATTAATTATGGGTTGTTTCTTGTCATAATTAAGTGGTATATGGATTAAGTATATTTACATAAATACATTTTATGTCAACTATCCTCCCCCTATTCTTAAAATGTTTAATACTTAAACCTAACTCTAACCCTAACTTGACATTATGAGGCAATTGGCTATATTTTCAGTTGGAGACAGACAGCAGTTAAGTTTATTTTTTTATGTTTCTTAGAGCAGAAGAGCTTGGACATTCTGTTGGAACAAACCCCCAACAAAATCATTAAAGAACTGTACATGTGTCTACCACCGAAATATCTTGTCCTGTACTCTCAGAATTGTTTGTGTAGATATAGAGACTAGATATAACTTTGCTATTTCTGGGTGGTTGATGCGTACCCACCCGTGTATTATCCCATTGGTCAGCAGATTGCTTGGCCAAGCCCTACAATAGCAGAACCAGATTATTTTTCTGGCTCATTCCTCCTTCATTAAAAAAAAGTAAAGTACAAAGGAAACCTAGCCCTGCCTGAAGAAGGTAAGGACTGAATCTGGGGCCTTCTGCAGGCAACCCATTAGTGTACCATAAACGTTAATTGGTGTGAATAATCTGTTGCTCACTCAGAATGTGTACTTAAAGAAAATTTTCACTTCCTCAGGACATGATAAGAAAATTTGCTTAAGATTTGCTTAACAACCTCAAGAAACGGCAAGTAAAGTAGTTAAGGATTTCAAGATCGAGATTTGTCAGCTCTTCAAGAAAGACCAGGTCAAGAATCAGGCACAGTTGGGATTCTAGGTATGTTCCTTATTGTAACAAAGATAGATAACAGGGTCTTAAAAGTTTCTTTACCAATCAAAATCAAGGCAAGATTATTTTCACTTCTCTTTTTCTCAGGACTGAGTAACTTTTTCTCAGTATACTTCCCTTAATGGATCACTTATTACTTTCTCTATCCCCAAAGTTATTTTTAACTTCCTATATATGATCTGAGGACTATCCTACATGGATGTTGTGACACTGCAAAAGAGATATGCATAGGATTATGATGTGCATAAGTTAAGACTTCTTGACTATAGTAATGAGGAAGATGAGTGAAATTGTCTCTGGACTGATTTGCTGATGGCTTTTAAAATGTTGGTGGCTATGTTGTGTTCCTGTTCATTTTTCAAAGGGATCCCATAAATAAAATGAACTGGTCCAATGTACTTTGGACCTTAGTTCAGTAGTGGGTTCCACTTACCTTCGTTACCAGTTTGGAACTGTGAGTGCATGCACGAGCGAAACAAGCGCATGGTGCTTCTGCGCATGTGCAGAGCATCTTTGATGATAGCCAGGCGGGTGGGTGGAGCCTTCCACCACCACCACTACCAGTTTGCCCGAAACAGGGCGAACCAGTAGAAACCCACCATTGCCTTAGTTACACATCATGAAAATATATGAGCAAAGAAGACAGAAGAAACTGAGAGGGAAGAGGAGGATAGAATAAGAAGGAACAAGAAAATAGATAAATGGGTTGCAGGAAATTCTGGAGTTATATTATGGTGGGATTGGGAATAATAGGTTTCAAAAACTGAGGAAATAGGAATCCTAGAATAATCCATCTTAACTTTTCAAATTTTCGGTTTTGTTTTGTTTTTATTTCTTTTATACTAACTGGAAACTCTAGGGCAAGAAAAAGAGCCCAAAATATGCAGAGGAGAGCAAAAAACACGACAAAGAATCTGGAGGTTATATTGTACGATGAATGGTTGAGGGAGGGAGGGATGTCTAGATTATCAAAGACTTGGGATATAACTATCTTCCAGTATTTGAAGGTTTGTCACAGTAAAGAGGGAATTGACTTATTCTCCAGGGCATCAGAGTGCGGGATAAGAAGTAATGGGGAGCTTGCTAATAAGAGATCCAACCTCTTCCAAGGAGAAATTTTCTGACAGTGGGGACAATTAATCAATGGAATAGCCTACCTCCCAGAGTTGTGGGTGCTCCATTACTGGAGGTTTTCAAAAATAGACTGGACATACATTTGACTGGGGTGGTATAAGGTCTCCTGCCTTGAACAGGGGGTTAGACTAGAAGACCTCTGAGGTCCCTTCCAGCCCTATGATTCTATTTTCTAAAAACAGAGGGGAACATGGAGAGCTTGCCCTCCGTTTTTATCTCCATCCTTCAGTTTAAGATTTAATGATTCATTTGGTATTTGTTTGCTGAAAGGAGTGGTTCCTCAATGTAAACATGTGTTAAAGAAGCAGTGACGGGAATATCAAAAGACTTGCAAGTTCCTGTCAACCAGGGGAAGGGTGAAAGAAGGGCATTCTGAAAAAAAATGATACTCCTAACTGCTTAGGGAACACTTGTTTGTAAGATTTTATAAAATCTAAATTTGGTTTTCTTCTTCCCCCTAAATTCCTACTAAAAGAAATAAAAAGGGTGTTTCCTTAATGTCATTAAGGCATGCTTTATAAATAACTTAGCAGCAGAAATGAAAGAGGCATATTTGGTCTCCAGCCAATTGGCCCCAAACCCTTACTTTAGTTGAATGCATTCCAGAGGGATGAACAGAGTCACTCCCCACGTAGGTTGAAACTAGCTTTGCACAACTTATACTCCACCAAGCTGTGTGCAAATGGCAGTTACAGCCTGTTCCCTTCCCTCTGTTCAGGAAGAGGAGGAGTCTTGAGCCCTTCGGGACCCCCTTCTGTGATTGCTGAGCTGTGTTTTCTTTGGAAATTCATCAAATAAAGCCTCTTTTCTCTCTTATTCTCACCTCTCCATTTACATCGTTGCAGAGATCAATATGCAAATTTATTTTTTAATGATTCAAGACGTGTCATTATTCTGGATTATATTAGTTGCTATTCTCAGTAAGTAAGTGAATGGATTCAGTCCGATAATTTGAGATACCTCATAAATATGCACATATTCATCACACTATTCACTTTTGGTAAACAAAGTAATGCAGAGCACCTCATCTTCTTTTACAGTGGTGACTGCTACTGTATTCCATTCTCTTTATATCATTTACTAAGCATTCCATCTGATAACATGCTGACTTTACTTCCAATCAGCTTTAATAGTCACCTAAAATATTCTACAGTTCAAAGCTATTCAGTTTATTACGTACATATATACAAACTGACAAATACATGTAAAACACCTTCATATTTATACATTTCCCATTACCTACAAGAACTAAAATTAGGTTTGCATGCCCAGCAAAATATTCCAATTTCCTCCCAAACTTTTCTCATGGTCACTTCTATTTAGTCAAACTCTGGCAAATACTAGCCTAGGAACATTTAACAAGCTAAGACCCCTTTGAGGGTCCTTGATGCACTCTGTGCTAGCTTGTTTTCTTGCAAACATTTCATTACCCAAACTAGGTAACTTCATCGGTGCTAAGACCTCTTTCATTTTGCTTTCACTTTTGCTACTTTCCCTTTGTATACAGGAGTAATAACAGTAGTCTTCCAATTTTTGACACAGACACAGTTTTTTCATGCTCATTAAGTCACACGGACACTTGATAAACCGACTGTATTGTCACATTTTTTAATAGCATCTACTCCCACAACTTTACCAGTTTTCTAAATCCTCACAGCATTTACAATGTCCTTTTTACCTTTTCCTTTCTTGGGTACCAACATTTATGACATTCGTTTCAGTTCTATTGTTTCAAATATCATTATCATTTCTGTACTGATCTCTAAAATACTCCTTCCATTATTCTCTTACTTTTGTTTCACCCAAATAATGTAATCATTTTTGTTTTTAATTCCATTTGTTGTGCTGGGAATTCCTTATTTGGCTGTCTTCACCCATTTCCAGAATATTTTAAAATTTTCATCAAGATCTCTCTGGAGTTGCCTCTGCCTTTCTAAATCTTAACTGTTAATTTCTCTCTTTGATTACATTCCTTGGAGCTATATTTTTCTTTCTATATTTATATTATACAACCTGTTTCTCTTATTTCATTTTTTTGCAGCAACCACTCTCTGATATGCATTATTTTCTCTTTTATCCCCATGCAGCCCTTTTCAGCCTTCTCATTGGCATCCACTTTCCATTCATTCTACTGAAAAATCAATTTATCTTTTAATACTTGTTCATTCAACCTCATAGTTTCCCTTCCTCAGGGCATTCCACTTTCATTCTAGTTTCTTTTATTTCTTTCCTTCCATATCAATTTCCCTCCAAGGTCCGCTCTTAACAATACCAAAAATGTCTTGCTCTACATTCAGAATATCTCATCACCTTACTATCCCTCATTAATTCTCTCAATTTTTCATCATAAAATATCTCATCTATCATGCTTCCAGATTTATATTCATCCTTTTACCATGGGTGCATTGACATACTTAAGCTATATATTTGAAAGAGGTGGACCTTTTTCTAAACAGATAGTTAGTAGTCACCTTTTTTATTTATTCTTTTATCCAATCAGTCAGTTCCACCTCATCTTTTTTTCCCACCCATCCATTCATGTCACCTAACTTTGCACCATGGATCATGTTCATTTGGAACACTGTGCAGTCTTTTTTCCCAGACTCATTTCTGGTTCTTAAGCATCACCAACCTATCAATCCCTATTTCCAGGTATATGCGTAACAAATTAGATGACACCAATTCATATTTTATGTCATGCATTTTATCTCTTTCTTTCATAATTAAATCTATGTTACATTTGAGTATATGGAAGCGTACTAATTAACTCAGCGAAATCAGATCACCTTCATTCAGTTCTATTACAAGCTTCTCCTTTCTTTAATTTCATGGAAACCCAAACTATCTGTTTTTCTCTCTTCTATTTCATCATCATCAGAGTTGGAAGGGACCTTAGAGGTCTTCTAGTCCACCCCCCTGCTCAAGCATGAGACCCTATACCAGTGTAAGATAGTGACACTCTAGCACCAGTAACAACAATGAACTTTCCATTCCATAAACACACAAAGGAAAGCAATCCTGACCAAAAAATCAGAACCTACAGGCAGGGGATTCATTTTTTTTACTGTGTCAATCAGAGGTGGGTTTCAGCAGGTTCTGACCAGTTTTGGAGAACCAGTAGTGGAAATTTTGAGTAATTCAGAAAACTGGCAGTAAAAATTCTGGCCCCGCCCCCATCTATTCTCTGCCTCCCAAATCCCAGCTGATTGGGAGGAAATGGGGATTTTGCAGTAAACTTCCCCTGGATTGGGGACAGAATGGAGATTTTACAGTATCCTTCCCCTGCCACACCCGCCATGCCACACCCACCAAGCCATGCCACAACCACTAAGCCACACCCACAGAACCAGTAATAAAAATTTTTGAAACCCACCACTGGTGTCAATCCTCCCAACTTTTTCAGAACAACTTAACAGCTTAGTTAGATCATGCATCTTTCTTTGGAATACCTGAGTAGGTGCTCAGATTTGGAAAGATTATTATAAATCTAAAACTAAACTCTTATCTGGTCAAAATTTAGCTAAACTGCCCATTCCAATAACTCAAAGGTCCAATAACCATCCCATGCCAAAATTGTTGGTTCTCCTATATTTTGTACTCTGAGTGAGAACTAGGAAAAGACAGGTGCTCCAGCAATAACAAGATGTCTTTTGCAAATCAGAGTCTGTGTCAAAAACCTAGAATTACAAATGTAAAGACCTGCATTCTAAGGCCACATTTCACATAAGGAGATGGCTTTTGTTACAATAAGAAAACATGAATTTCACAGCCAGTGATGGGGGTCACATCCCCTTTCCACATTGACACAGAATGTACAACAGCATATACAGTTTTCTTGATTTTCACCAAAAATAAAATATTCCAAGCAGAACACAATAATGTCTGTTACAGTATATTTCCTTTTAGAAGATTTGGAGGGCTAAACAAGTACTCTATCCAAAGAAGAAAAGAAAGAACCCAATCTTGTTCCCATGCTTGTTTATGGGAGCAAAACCAGGAAATTCCTGAAAAATTTCAGGTACAACCAGCTTGTGCTCCAAGACCACACAGAACAATGGAGAAAGAAGGAACCTATTACATACAGTCATTTTTGTACACAAAAAATAACATGCAAAAGTATTATCTAAAGTTGTGGGAAATCCTTGTCCTACACCCTATAGGTTTCTCAAGCTCTAGGTGGCAGAAATTATTGGCTGACTGGATCAATGGCAGTAGAGTCTGTTGAGAGGTGAGCCAGTCAAAGATTCCTTCCCCACCCAGCCATCGGACTGACTATCCAGTTGACGTCAGAAATTTGACTTCATCTCCTGGCACTAGAATGTTATATTTATAACAGCACCAGGAGTAGTGGAACTGGAATAGGCGTGCCCAACTCCTTTATCCCCCCTGTTTTCTCTATTTGCTTTTAAAGCTTCCCAGGAGAGCGTGAGAGCAATTCTTCGCTTGTCCATGCAAGGGCAGAAAAGCAGCAAGAGCAGAGTATTTTTCAAGTGGGCAGTGCAGGCATATTCCTTTGCTGTCGACTACAACTCTTCTCCTCTGAACCAGATCACAGTCAAGGTAAGTCCATGCCAAAGCTTAATTGTGGGAGTACTAGAGTACACTAATCCTAGTAACAGGAGCAATAAGGGTGGATCTCTCTCAAGCTTACAAACAAAAGACATTTTATTATATTGCCTCCTTTACCTGATATGCCTAGTGTAATAGAGATGTAATATAGGTTTAGCAAAGTTTTTAAGAACTTTCCATATTTCAGCTTCTGAATCATTTTAGACTATTATAAGGATTAATGAATAGAAGAGAATACTGTCCTAGGGAAAGACGGATTCATTCAGGCTTAGCATGAGGTTTTCCATTGATGATATCTAACCAGTATTTTCTGTTTTATCTTCTTTTTATACAATTATTGGAAAGGTAAAATATCCTATTTTTCAAAAACTTTTCACTGAGTGGCTTGGATAAAGAGATGCCAGGAAAGAGCAGAACTTTTCTAATAGAGAAATCTTTATTAGTCAAATATTTTTGTAGCATTCATTGAAGCCTGGATTTTTCACAGTCATTTTATTTATGTTTATGTCACAAAATGGTCTACAAGAAAGAAAAAAAAAGTCCTGGGAGCACAGCAAGGCATGATGTAGCACCAGTCTCAAGTAAGGAGGTATCCAGAGTAACACTGGATTTGGGGACAGCTATACTTGCCAAATGCTTTTCAAGCAACACTCTATATAACTTGGGTACTTGATATCTTTAGGACTATCTTCTCCAAGTAGAACGTTAGACAATCTGGCAAGGAAAAGATGTAGCAGTTCTCAGCTCCTAGAAAGTTTAGGGTTGAGAACCCAGAAAATGGCATGCTTAATGGCAGCCTACTCTCTGTCAACAGTTTTCCCTTGGAGATTGGGCTGCCTCCTCCCCTTCTTTCATCTTTTAGAAAGTGGGAGAAGACCTTCCTCTTACAAAGGAGTTATAAAGAATGGATTTTACAAAAGACTGCAAAAAGGCTCACCCTGACTCTGTCCAAGATTTAACATTTCAAGCATTTTACATTTCTATTGGGTTTTTAAAATGTATAACTGTAGACCACTTTCAGTCATTGAAAGAAGTGACATACAATCTTAATAAATAAGTAAATAAATATTCTTTGTTGCCATGTAGTGACATCAGGATTTTATAGCTCAGATCTTGAGAGCGCGGGAGGTAGCAAATTTAAAGTATAGATATTGATTTGCTTCTGTTAACCAGTTTGCTTTCTATCAATGTATGGCAGGGATCAAACCACACTCCTTTTTAATAAAACGGAGATAAAAAAGAACCATAATTTGTGGATTGACAATATATTAATTTAACAAAGTTGGGCTGTGATTTTGGGGATGGTTTGTGTGTGAGGGGATTGAGTTATAACTTATATTCTTTTTATAATAATAAAACAATCCGTAATAGCTTACCTAGATCTGTTAGATTTGTGCTACAGAAATCAGTGGATATCACATTTCCATTTTACAGTAGATTGCCGCTGAAATTCAGGTGGGGTTAAAAAAATCAAGATGTCAGCCATGACCATGTGATTGAAGCTCCACCTGTTTTGTCCAAAGGTCACCCGCAGTTGTACCTGCCATTTTGATATTTTTGTCCTCCCCCACAGGAGCATCTGTGTTTATGGGGTCAATTAGGCTAAAGTGGCAGGTGTAACCAGGTGCTCAAAACCCTGTTCCTTTTTATATGTGTTTTGCATGCATCTCATGCATGTAAAAAAGGGTGGGGCTTTGATTACTTAGACACTCCTGCCATTTTTGTTATTTATCTGCCCTGGATGTCTCTGCCCTGCCACTGCCCTCTTTGTTTATAGGGGCTGCTGCTGCTGCTGCTCCTTCAGAAAAATAGAGATTATTGTTTACAGCAAAGCCCTGGTGTTTGATGGATCGAGTTGTTCTTAAATTATAGAGACCCTTGTAGTGTTTTTCCTGCTATTTCTTGTCTTATGTAGAAAAACATGGAGTTCATGAAAAGATGTGCCTTTTTATTACAGTAAGGGCCCTTCCTATGGGATGATTCCTTAATCTCAGTTTAATTGACCTATCTCCATCCCATTATTGGATCCAAATGTGACGTCCCAGCATTGTTCCCAATCAGAACAGGTGATGTTGGGCTAAGCAAATCAGTGGTCTAGCTTGGGATAAGGTCATTTTATATTTTCATGTGAAGTAAATAAGAATGTTATCTATATAAATTACTTGATTCATTTTACAGTAAAGTGTCTGATTATTAACTTATTCTGTTTTTTAACATATATTTATAACCCCAAATTTGCCTTATTTCCTACAGGTTTTCTTTTAAGATAAGACACCTGAAGTGCCATGCCTACTACTGATCCCCCCTCAGGCTGTGGCAACATATCCAATGACTACTATTTTCTCTGTGACACCAATGTTTATTGGGGGATTATTCTGGAAGCTCTGGCAGCAGCTGGTGTGTTTGTCACAATCATCCTCATTCTGGTGCTTTTTTTCCTTATCTGTAAAGCCCAAGACAATGCAAAACGTAGCCTGATCCCAATCCAGTTCCTCTTCCTCTTAGGCACTCTAGGAATTTTTGGGCTCACATTTGCTTTTATCATCAGGCTCAATGAGCAAACTGGTCCCACACGTTTCTTCCTTTTTGGGGTCCTCTTTGCCCTCTGCTTTTCCTGCCTTCTGGCTCATGCCTTGGACCTCACTAAGTTGGTGAGAGGAAGATGTCCATTTTCAGCCCTAATGTTGCTGATTATGGTCCTTGGTTTTACTGTTGTACAAGTGATTATAGCCGTACAATATGTAGCAGTCAATATCACAGCCTTGAAGGCTCAACACCATGTGATGGATGAGGAAAGACGAAGAGACTTTATTTTAATTCTCATCTATGTATTTTTCCTGATGTTTCTCCTCTTCATAGTTTCCATGTTTGTGTTTTGTGGCTCATACAAGAGGTGGAAGAGGCATGGTATCCACTTACTCCTCACAGCCTTGTTCTCCATAGGCATTTGGGTAGCATGGATTGCTATCCTGATCCATGGTATCCATGCTTTAGGTGAGCGATCAAAATGGAATGATCCTCTCCTTGGTGTTGTTCTGATAGTAAATGGCTGGATTTTCCTGATTCTGTATGCAATACCTGAACTCTGTGTCCTCACTTCTCCACGGAAGCCTGGAGACTACCCTCTGGAGAATAATACTTGCCAGCCAAAGGGCATGAAAAAAACTTATGGAATAGAAAATCAAGGTTATGCTCAGGAAGACAACACACAAGGTAAGACAACAACTACTATATTCCAATGAAAAGAAAATGCCAGCTGAAAGAAAATGGTTCAAGCAAAAGAGTCATAATACTATTCCAAAAGCTAACATTATTGATGAATAACATATACAGTAAATTGATTGATCATTAAGCATTAGTTCAACTACTGGATGTATTAATAATCTTTAGATATACACAACAAGGCCTTTATTCTACAGTGGATTTATTGGTGATGCTGATGATGACAAAGAAGAAGACAAAGAAAACAATGATAAATTAAGGACTTTATGTACCTTGATTCATCAGACAAATTGCTTAATAACTTTTCATGTATTAGAAAATCACCATTCTATAACATAAGACAATATCATTTTTGCTATTTTACTATACAGTGAAAAGCACATTAAAATTTTATACGAGAATTCATCAGTTAAAACCTATCTGCTGATTAATCAGCCAAGGTTTTAATGGAACAATTCACTAATTGAAATATGCAGCTTTATTTTAAAAAGTCTCTGATTAAGTAATCTGTAACCAGAATTAATTTAATTAAAACATTATTTGTTGAACTGCAAAGAAGGATTTAGTTGAACCTTTTGTTGGTATGAAAAGATAAATTTGTGACAGACACACATTGTGAGTGTCTAAATATTTCATTTGTTTAAAGAGGTGTTAGGATATCTAAAATTGTTCAGAAGCATCAATAACAAGGACTTTTTGCAAAAATCCTTTGCAAGAATTATTCATTCCCCTTAGTTCAATACATACAAGAATATATTATGAATTGCATACACGCATTAAGAGTTGGACTAAATGAGGAAGATTTTAGATTTATTGTATACGCAAGTCCTGTCTCCAAACGTCCCATGGGCTTGTCTACTCCTAGAACACTTCCATCCATATATCACTATTTACCTTTTTTTGCTAAAAAATCTTCATAGTTGACAATCAACATTCCTCTTGTTAGCTGTGGTGGCGCCATGGATGGAATGCGGTATTGCAGGCTAATTCAGCTCACAGCCAGGAGTTCGTTCCTGACTGTCTCAAGGTTGACTCAGCCTTCCATCCTTCCGAGGTTGGTAAAATGAGGACCCAGACTGCTGACTCTGTAAACGCTTTAGAGAGGGCTGTAAAGCTCTATGAAGCAGTATATAAACCTAAATGCTATTGCTATTGCTATTCCAACCTGAGATATGCCTCCCAATCTTTTCGTCATCTCACCCCATTTGATTTGCAGCAAGAAAGAAGGTGAAATGGACATTTTCTACATTAGTTGGCAAGCCCTGGGAATTGGTAAGGTTGATGTTATGGCATTGGGGTGGGGGTGGGGAATCCCAGGACCTAGCAGATGGAATATGACTCATTTCGCCAAATGGTCATACATTCTTTATAACTTTTTAAGAATAGATTCCAAAAATAGAAATGGAAGAGATTCCAAAAATAATATAAAATGACATTTTTCAACCTAGTGACACCCAGAGGTGTTGAGATGGCACATTTGAAATGTACTGGGAACTGATCATCCACAGCAATGGTTACTGGCTTCAAAATGACCAATGTGGCTCTTTTTATATCACTGCAATGTGTGCAATAGATGTCAAAAAGAGGCGGGGCCTTGATTACTCAGTTGTGTCTGTCATTTTGAAGCCTCCTGGAAATTCTGAAACTATAGTCCCAATAAATTATTGTTTGTTGTTTACTTACTTCAGTGGACATGTGGAGCTTGGCAGATTGGGAAAAGCTGGCATAAGTATTTATGCTAGACATTGCTATTTTGAACCAAACTAAATCTATTTATTTACTGTATGCTAATTCTAAGTTTCATTTCCTTTTGCCCTCTTTGCATCTCTTTCATCGTTCAAGAAGAAAATACTGACTCATATGTCCCTTATTCAACTCATTTTCAACTGAAGGTAAATGAAACAACTTTTCTTTCATTAGGGTAATAATCAAGTGTTGCAGAAGGAGGAAAGTTTAACATATTTAGAAAATTAGACTTCTAGGAAAAAGGGTGATATTCATATAGAGTTATTAGTTAGTTAATAAGTTGCTTTTGATGTGATAACTAGTTATGGTAATATTTTTGTGTAGATGAACAGTTTCCTGACCAGAAAAAAAGTAAAGTTTTTGTAAAAAGCTTTAAAGTGCTTGCAAAATGCATGATAAAAATTGATTCTGGGACCTAGTAGAAGTGATTTGATTAGGCTTCTAACAGCAAATATTGCCCTCAGAATACATTCAGAGGTAAAGTATGATTTCAGAGAGAAATGATACATTTCCTAGTTACCTTTCTTTATATCCAGTGTTATCAGGTAGATCTAGGCTACAAAAATGTAGGTAACTACCAGATGTAGCTTAGTGTTACTGTATTTTTTTCGACATCCAGATATTTAGATGCCTAGATATCCCAATTCAACTTATACTTACTTTGAAGAACTTTCTGTAATAATTTACCAAGGTCAGCATTTTTGTTGTGGTCTCCAAAGTACCAACTAATTGGCAATTGCAGAACAAGCATTATGTTGCTGCTATGGAGGCTACTGAAGGCAACCAAAACCAAGTTAGAAAAAAGCCACTGAGACCTTTCCTATTCCCTATTGGAGTGGAAAAAGATTAACTGTGCAAATGATAAGTGCCATTTCTTAACCAAAGGTGCTTTTTCAAGAGGCAACTGGACTTCCTGTTTTTTCTTTAAAGACATTTCGCTTTTCATCCAAGAAGCTTCTTCAGCTGAAGAAGCTTCTTGGACGAGAAGTGAAACATCTTCAAAGAAAAGCCAAAAAGTCCAGTTGCCTCTTGAAAAAGCACTTTTGGGACAATCATGACCTGGATGATTGAGAATCTCCATAGGTATGGCATTTCTTAGCATAACTAGCACACTCATTGAGGGTGTTCTTGGATCTGCTATGAATTTAGTTTCTCTTTAGTTTAGAGATATGCTGTATAAGCTAGTCATCTAGTACAAAGCTTTCTACTTTTAACCAATTAATGGTTAAATATCTAAGATGTGGCTTTCCTTCTTGATATTTAATGAGATAGTAAATACTGCCACTCTGTCTTTGAAGGAGAAAGATCCACTCTTTATAGGTTACTCAGGTTCCTCTCCTCTAGGAGCAGAAGAGTGAACTAATAAGAGTCTGCTTTTCGGGATAGATGTTACTTTATAATCTCAAAGTTACAATTCTCTTCCTTTTTTAGAACCTTGAGCCTCAACAGGAGTTCTCCATTCCCCGCCCTAAAACACGGCCCAGTCCATACCAAGAGTATTCTGGAGGGAAAGGTATCAAGCAGTAGCCTCACAATGAAGAAGGAGAAGCAATGTTGAGTTAACTGAGGTGTTGGTATAGCAGTGCCTCAGTTTTGCAAAATCAGGGACACTGCTCACATTGCCATGGATGAAGGAAGATTGTTTTCGTTTTCTTCTATAGGTCTTCTGGCTCAGCACACGTAGCACTTTATACCTCTGAATACAGTAATGAACCTCTTTTGCTTCCCCCTCACACAATTATAACTACCCTCAATCAAATCTTTATTAATTGGGCCTTCACCCTTGATCCACATGTGGGGATGGGAGGCTTGAAGTGGGATTCTTCCTCTGTGTTTATTGGTTCCCTGTGTAACTTTGTCTCCCTCTTCGCATGAGTTCCAAATTGTTCTCTATGTATGGGGAGCTGTTTTAGATTCCTCACCATGATGGACGGGGAGGCAGAAAAGCTGCCATGGAAGGACCGTTCTTCCCATCAATCAGAATAGACCTTGGAGGTCTTCTAGACCAATCCTCTGCTCAAGCAGGAGACATTATAATGTTCACATATGGGCTGGCTACCTTATGAAAATGATGATGTCTCTAAGATCTATCAAGATTTTTTTCTTAACTATTTGTCTGAGCTCACTTTCCCTCAGCAGAGAGATTTATCCCAGTCATAAGGGCTGCTGAACATAGAAGCAGAAAGCTTGCTGACCATTACTCATCTCTAACTATATTTACTTATTTATTTTGCTCTCTAAAGCACTAAAATTAGGATGCTCATCATGATGTTTAAAATATAATTTCATGACCTTCTATTTATCCAAAGCAATCTGGTGAGGCCACCATAAGAGGGGGAAAGCTTTCGGTTTAAGTCTGATTTCTTAGCCTATACTGTCTGGGACAGAGGTCTTCAACTTGGCAGCTTTAAGACTTGTGGACTTTAACTCCCAGAT
This sequence comes from Masticophis lateralis, assembly GCA_030761175.1. Lineage (NCBI taxonomy): Eukaryota > Metazoa > Chordata > Lepidosauria > Squamata > Colubridae > Masticophis > Masticophis lateralis. Next base: position 34,866,730 of record JAUDYJ010000006.1, on the reverse strand, counting down.
CCCATCCATCTGGGAGTTGAAGTCCACAAGTCTTAGAGCTGCCAAGTTTGGGGACCCCTGGACTAGGTTGAAGGGAGATGACACATCTGAGACGTCCTAGACTGGAGAAGCTTGCAAAGTGAGATAGGTAAGCATAGGTGGCAAGAGCTTCTGAAATGGTTGCAGTGGAAGCAATTGACCCTGCAGTATGTGATTCTTGAGAATAAGCCTTATTATATATAACCTTTGCCAATGTCTGTTAAAATGTGTACCAGATACTCTAAGAGGAACAGCAAATAATAAGAACCTTAAAAGTGATTTATTTTTAGAGAAACAGAAGGAAAAATCCTTGGCTCAAATCAGTGACACCAAAATCTCTTATGTTGCTTGACTTTTATAAGAGAGTCAGACAGGTGTTTACATTTCCCCACTGAAATCATTGGGAAAACACAAGTATATGGTATTCTGTATTTTGTGGGAAAGCAGTCCAGGTGGGTTGCTTATACGCTTTTGTCTGCCTTATGTAATATTTATTTATATAGTTCTTATATTACCTTGAATATAGGTACACACATGTAATAAATATATATATGCAGTATATATATTATATATGTTTGTACCTCCTCCTTTTGTTAATTACTGTTCATGTGGTATAGTCTACTAAACAGATGTGCTCTATGCACTTATGATGTACAGAGAGTTCATTACAAGGCCATTAGCATATTTTAGAACACATTATTAAAGATTATCATCCATGGAGCAACTTTGCTTGACCTGAATTTTACAGCTTGCCAAGAAAAATATCTGGGTGATCTTGCTGAAAGCTTTGCTGCATTTAAAATATGACATCCGTGGCCATCACATTCCTCTAATCCACTAGCTTAGTATTTGTAAAAAGAGAAGAGAGAGAGGAAAAAGAGGAAGGATACAAAACTAGTCTGACATGCCTTATTTCTTGAGTGCCATAGAATCACTGTCGTCATAGGAGATCCCTACGCCACTAAGGTCAAGGCCGCTGCATCATGCAGGGGTCAAAACTAAACCATGAGTGTGAGATGACTGTCTTGAATCCATCTACACATATTGGATGCCAGCCCTGACCTGAAGACATCAAGGGATGGTGCATACATCGTGACACTTTCCTGTTGTAACTCTAACAATGGTGCAATTTTCTGAAGATATATATACTGTATTTTTCGGAGTATAAGACGCTCCGGACAATAAGACACACCTACCTTTTTTGGTGAGGAAAACAAGAAAAAGAAATCTGCCTCTGTCTCTCAGCAATTTTGCCTTGTTGCAGCAAACAGCAAATAGCCTGCTTTACTTTCATTTTCATTTTCAGCATAGCTTGATTAGCACAAGAAAAAAAAAATCTGCTCCCAGCAATTTACCTCCTTGCAGCAAGCAGCAGAGGCCCATGCAGCAATAGACAATGGCAATCCCTGCAGCTTGAAACAGCTGAGAGTCGGGAGGCCGATCCAACGGACAATCAACTTGTGCTAATTAGGCTGTGCTGAAGCTGAAATGGGCTGTTTCTTCTTGCTGCTTGCTGCAAGGAGGTAAATTGCTGGGAGGCGGAGGCCAAAGGGTGGGGGCCAGTGGGTGGATGGGACTACATTTAGTGTATAAGACACACCCAAAGTTTCACCGCCTTTTAGGGGGGAAAAGGTACGTCTTATACTCCGAAAAATACAGGTACTGATTTCTATTAAAGAAACAATTAGAAAGTCAATCTGCCCACTCCAGTAATCTTGCTGGCTCATCAGCCATACCTCCTATGAGATATGCAGTTTCTGGCTATGGAAAAGTTGCTGGGCCCTAGTTTAAAAGGTGCATTTCCTTTAAAGGCTGCAGAAAAAAATGGCAGATCACTCTCAGGCATTAAGTCCAGAGGTTTATTTTGTCAAGTCACCACCACATACAAATAAACATCCTATAAACAGGCTTAAGATGCACTGAGATTGCTTTTGTTTCATTAAAAATAAATTTGTAAATGTGTGTACCCCAAGTGATACCCCTTTAAACATCAGAAGGCTTATTTCTGAGTAAACACATTTAACCAGCTAAGCCAGATGTCTGCAATGATAATCTATTGGCAACCCATGCTACAAATGCTCCTGTGAATTGCTTTGAGAATTGACATAGCTAATAAAACTGGTGAAATAAATAAATATTCACGTTCATTTTCTCTTTCTTCTTAGCTTGCATTTGGTTTTCCTCATTTGCTCTTAGTTTCCAGCATTCCTCCTACATTGTCCTCTATGTGGCGTTTCCAGCTTCTCTTTTCATTCATTCTCTGCATTTTTGCAATTTTGGTGGGGGTAGGGATGGGGTTTTTTCCACAGGTGTTCTTTCTTTCCCCCATGTTTAAAATCAACATATTGCTATATGGTAATCAAAGCAAACTTATGCTCATTTTTGTTTTTGTTTACCATGGTGATTGCAGGCAGTGTTGTATTATGCAACAAATATTTTCATCACTTTTATTTTAAATATTTATTTATTTTAAACTTTTTAATAAAATGTATTAGAAAAGACACTGGCAGAGTCCTTCTGATTTTTTTTTAACAAGCTGTGTGTTATGCTGCACCACTTTCCCCTTGGTAAAACATACCCCAGGATAATAAAACAGAATGCTCTATATGCTCTCCGACCTCTGTGTTTTTCGCTGTGCCTTCAAGACCCTGCTGTTCTGACAGGCAGGGCTGACTATGTAAATCAATTTTAATTTGGAATTTTAATTTTTAGGTTTTTAATCAAACTGGGCTGAAATTGTTTAATAATTTTAATAATTTTAAATTTCTAAATTATGATGTTTGTATGTTTTTGTATTTTTATTCTGGCTGTACATCGCCCTGAGTCCTTCGGGAGAAGGGCAGTATAGAAATAGAATAAAATAAAATAAAAAAATAAAAAAAAATATTACAAAGGCTTCACTGGAAATCCATGCATTAAATAAAAAATAGAAAGCTACACATTATCAAACTTTTTTTAAAATTGTTAGTTGGAATAACAATGGAGTATTACAAGTGAGGCAGGGCATTTATTGTCTCCACCTTTCTGGTAGGCCTGGGAAGTCAAAAGTAATTCTAAGGCCTGGACTTCATAGCCTTGAGGGCTGATACTTTGTTGGGAAACCATTGCTAGAGAACAAGCACAAGCTTGCTGTAGAGTGAACACACACACACACACACACACACACACACACACACACACACACACACACACACACAGAGAGATGGGCATATTTGATATAACTTAAAATAATAGTAAAAAAGGCACTGTGTCCAGTGGTGGGATTCCGTCAGTTCTCTCTGGATTGTGTTAACTGGTAGTGGCAACTGTGGGAGGCTCCACCCACCCGCCTGGACGCAATGTGCAGCTACTGCACATGCGCAGAAGGCTGTGTGCATGTGCAGAGTTGATACTTGCACTCGTTTTTGCAAAACGGTAGGGAAGGTAAGTGAATCCCACCTCTGTAGTGTGACCAACATCAGCCCCATTTCTCAGTAAGTTTATATCAGCCCAAAATTGAGTCTGAACCTCTTTGATGCTGCTGCTACTGTATTGTTGCTGCTGCTCATGGTCCTGTTGTCAACTGCTGGCCTTGGTCACCCTTGTCTGAGTGACTCTGAGCAGACATTCAAGCCCCCAAATTTTCTGGGCCTTACTATATTTTTCTGATGCCACCCTCCAGCAGTTTCAGCCAAGAACTCACCAACAGAAGGAAGGTGTAAGATTTCCATCTGAGGCCCTGGAAATCAGTGTTACCATCTATATCATGGCTGTCAAACTCATGGTCCGCGGGTTGGATGTGTCACACACTGGCAACGCCCAGTTTAGTGAAGGGGGAAAAAGTCACGATACATCATGTGACGCTGCCGTCACGACACAAGTTTGTCATCTACATCATTTTCTTTTGACCCCAAAAGGATTCAGAGGACATAAGGTAGTCAATTGCCTATTAGAGGGTCAACAACCCAGTCACTGTATTTTCCTGAGGTTTGTTTCAGCTGAGGAGTAACAACATTTTTCTCACCCTCTACTCCATTCTGAAGTATGCTATAAATGGTTAGTCCCCATTCTATGGGTGTCACGTTTTTCAGTATATGCAACTGTTGCATTTGTCAGGAAGGAAGGTAGAAAAAGAGGGGAAAAAATCCTTTGATGGGAAGCTGTATAAGGAAAAGTAAAGTATAAAACAGAAAAGAAAAAGAAAATAGAAATCCTTCAAAGTTTTCTGTTGGATCAGAAGAATGCTGCATCTCAATATTGCCTTTTAAAGCCTGTGACTTATAAAGGTGAAATAAATGACAATTTTGCAAACGGGCATTTTTTCCACCACCCCCTATGCAAAGCAGCCAGGATAGAGAAAACAATGTTAGCTGTGGTTTCAGATAAACCAAAGTCACAGCCAAAATAAAGTGACCTGGCTCTAAAAACTAAAGGATGTTCAGAGATCTGTGAGGACTAGAGTGATGCAAAGATCAGTGAGGAAGTGCCCCAGAAGAACTACATTCTTTGCACTTATAAATTAAAAAATAATTGCCATTTCAAAAAAGCAATGTATCAAGTAGCCCTTGTACTGTGAGAACTTTAAATTACATTTCATTCTTAATGCCACAGCAAGTTTGCATTTCAGTTTGTTAAATTCAAATCCATGTCAAATATTAATCTAACAATTTTCATCTGCCCCCAAAAGACACTACATGCTGCAGTGATAATGCTCATTTGATTTCTTAGTGGATGACACCTGGCTCAGAAAGAGATATCATTGTCCTCCTGCATGTTTTTAGTACCTCAATAAGTGTTTCTATTTGAAAACAGGTGGCTCCTATTAAACCTGCCACCTCCTGATAATTGAACAGGTGATATCTGGATAAATACTGATTCCTGAGGGGTGCAAATACAGTAGATGGTAGCAAAAGGTTTGTGTGTGCCATTATTTCCTTTGCAGGTTAGCAAGTGGCCACTTGATGGCGAACTTGCATCACAACCCTCTTTGGAATTACTTTAAGGATTGTTCCGACTGAATTCTGCCAGTATATAAGTCACTCTCATTCTTTCCTTCCCCACTTGTATATTTCTCCTTCATTCCAGTCGCCACAAACATCCTTTATATTAAAAGATGATGATCCATACATGATCCATAGTACTGTAACTTTCTCTTTCCAATTTGCAAGTACCGTATTTTTTGGAGTATAAGATGCGCCTACCTTTTTGGGTTGTTTTTTTTTAAAGTTTTTTTTTTTTATTTTTTAGACAAGCACACATACAAACATACAATGTATTTTCTTTGAACAGAGTATTCGGCTAGTTCACAAATTTAAACAGTGTTTAGTCATTTCAATTAAATTTACAATCTCTGTATTTTCTTTTTGCCATATTTATTCCTCATCTATTTTTTTTTTAAAAAAACAATATTACCCTTCATTCTCATCTCTAATCTTAATCAAATTCAATTTTTCCCTTCTATTCTATATTATACCCCTTTCCATTGTCATCTATTTTTGTATCCATCTTCACATTGGTTAATTATTTAATATTACAATTGTTTAATACAAATTCAACATTTTTATATAAATCAATTAGTTATAACTATCTTTTTTGTATATTAATCAATATGAACATGAATATTCCAATTATTTCCATGCAATCCAATTTCTTACAAATCAATTAATTATATTTACCAATAATAATAAACCAAATAATTTCACCCATATATTCCTCCAAACCATAACTTAACTATTTCTGCTTTCAACACAATATACAATTAATAGCATCTCAATTATTACAATTCCCTAGTTAAACAGATCTTTTTTTCTTTTGTGTTTTAAAATCTTGAACTCTCCTCTTAAATTTCCCATTGTTTGCACCTACCTTTTTTGGTGAGCAAAAAGAAAAAGAAAGCTCTCTCCCTGCCTCATTTTGTCACATTGCGGCAGAGCCTGCTTTTCTTTCAGTTTCTTTTTAGCTAGGGGAAAAAAACCTGCTCCAGCACTCTTTGCAGCAAGCAAAGAGCTTGCAAAACAAGAGCTTGCAAAAGAGCCTGTGCAAAACAGCTGAGAGCAAATCAGCTGAGAGTCGGGAGATCTAAGCAACTTGTGCTAATTAGCCTATGCTGAAGCTGAATGGGGCTGTTTTTTCTTGCTGTTTGCTTGCAAGGAGGTAACTGCTGGGAGGCAGATGCCAAAGGGTGGGAGCCAGTGGGTGGGCAGGGCTACATTCTGTGTATAAGAGGCACCTAAATTTTCACCCCCTTTTGGGGTGTAAAAAGGTGTGTCTTATACTCCGGAAAATATAAAGCCCAGTATTTTACAGCAGGGATTCCCAACCCCTGGACTGTGGCTCACTACCAGGCCATGACTGGTTCAGAAGTGGTCCATAGAAGCAGCAGGCTATGTGCGCACACCCACACCCCAAACCACTGTTTGCACGGGCCAGTTTCCCTCCCTCCCTCCCTCCCTCCCCTCCCAAGCTACAAAAGTTGGTGTAAATGCACTAAAGTGTATTACATAAGAGTTCTGACTTAAAACACATGCTCTTGGTCCACAAAATTTGCATTCGGTGACACAGTGGTAGGGGGTGAAAATGTTTGATCTTTTTGAAAGGTTGGTGGCATTGAGGATTACATTTTATTCTTCTACCCAGGAAATGCAAAACAGCATGCTAATAGTGTTGAATTCTGGCAGTGCAAAGTATAAAGGAATGGATATCAGTTTTTGCCATCTGGATACATGCTAGTTTGCTTGAAGAGCTTTATATCAAAGAGTTATACTTGAAATGCCATGTGAGCACGGAACAATTATTAAAGCATTTTGGTTGAAAAATAAATAAATATGAGCTCAATGTCTATATTATTATTTTACATATAGAACAATTGAAAAAATAATCATGCTGATTGCAAATTTATAACAAGAATTGTTAAAAAAATGAAATTTACATGTTTGATAGTTCAAAGGAAAATATGTGATTGCTAAATTTTACATTGAAATATAGGCACTTAATCATGAGTACATAAATACTGTAAATGTGTTTATTATTATTTTAACAACTCAAATAATAATCAGAAAATCTCCATTTTCAGTTTTGTTTTCTTATTTTCGAGTCCTGAGCTTCTGGGGCAAATGTCTTGATATTTTTTGGTACTAATTAATATATTTACTTGGATCAATTAAGTGTTCTAGAAATGTAGAAAAGTGTATTCTGCTTTTGGTATGTTGCAGTATCATTAGGTCTTCCACAAATTGTGTTGCTTACACAAAAGTTTTCAAGAAATAATGAAGTTGTTTTGACTGGAAATATTGTGAAAATGTTTGTAATTTAAGCTCAAGTTGTGAAATGCCATAAGGATTCAAATATCAGAACACCGTTTATTCATATGACCATAAATAATTAGTAGGGTATGACTTGGTGAAGTTAGAATTCAATTTATATACTGAATATATCCAATGTCTTTTTAAAAACTTCCAGTGTTGGAGCATTCACAACTTCTGGAGGCAAGTTGTTCCACTGATTAATTGTTCTAACTATCAGGAAATTTCTCCTCTAGTTCTAAGTTGCTATATACCGGTATTAAGGGAAAGTGAACTGGAAGAAGATGAGCATGGCTCATAAAATTGGAGGCAGAGATTTCAATATGTTGTGCTATGCTCATGATACTACTATGATAACCAAAAATGCAAAAGGAAAATACTAATAGGGGTTTGATGATGCCTACGGTGAAATAGACTGCTTCTGAAAATGGGAACTAGGGCAATACCTTCAGGTGGTAGAACTCTGGAACTTGACTCTGTGGTAATTTCATCCCCTACAATGGCCTCAGAGAAGAGAAAAACGAGATAAGACCCAAGCAAAAATAATATATATGTTAAGGTTTTAAATTAAAATTTTGATCATGAGAATTTCTATTCTACGGAAAGTATTAATTTCAGTGGTAAAGTAGGTGTCAGCCTGTATCTTTGCTTTCTTTCAAGCTTGCTGCCAGCTGCCATGGAAACGGTGGGGGTGGGAGAGCCCTGGGCATTTGGGAGGGGAAGCGTACAGGAGGTGGAAACAGCATTTCTGTGAAGCGATGAGGAGGTTTGGACTCAGAGAGGACAGCTTGAGTTATTTAACATTTCCAAGGCCAATTGTCCTGGCATTGGAATGCCAAAGGGGGAGAGATGCACCAGAGACTTCCCCAAAATATGTTCTTGGCCAATGATTGAACTCTGGTTGCCTGGCTACTGGAGGAGGGGGGGTAGGGGTGAGGGCTCTGGGATTTGTTTCTAATTTTTTTGCACACGTTTTGCTTTAGATCTTGCCTGACTATTGCTGCATTCAGTTCTTTCCTAGTAAAAGTATCTTTTCTCTAAATGTATGAATATTCTGTATTTAATTGCATAATCCCCTTCCTTGTGGTCTGAAGTTTTTGCTTATCACTATGATCCAGTTGGTGATTCAGCAAATATATTACCAAAAGGTAATATAACACTTCTCAGTTATGTACACTTCCGATTTCAAAAAAGAACCACGGAAAGTACCAAAAGGTACTTTCCATGGTTCTTTTTTGAATTAGGAAGTGTACATAAATGAGAAGTGTTATTGATGCAAAGCAAATAAAATAACAAAGCATCCTCAGTTGCCCCACTACTTCCAAAATATAGGTTCTTAAAGAGAATAAAGAAATTTTTTAAAAAACTGGTTATGATGGGGGGGCGGGAAGTATTTTTACTCCCCCCCCCCATCATTTAGGCCTATCATATTTAGGCCTATCATAAATGAAAGAATACATGCATTGTTGCTTGGTTTATAGAACAAACAGGTAAATCTGGAATCAGAATTGCACAATTGTTAAGCAATGTGGTTTCTTAAGCGAGTCATCATATAACCATACCCAATTTTTCAACCATTTTTCCCATGGTGATTAAGCGAATCACTATGGTGATTAAGCAAGACCTCATGTGTTCATGACTTGCAACCTTCCCAGCCTGCTTCTGCCATCGAGTTTGCTTCTTGGAAGCCGGATGGGAGGGTCACAAATGGTGATCACATGACTCCCGAGACACTGCAACTTTCTTAAATGTGAGCTGGTTGTCAAGTGCCTGGATCACAATCACTTAACCATGGGGACACTGCAAAGATCATAAGGATCAGGTGATAAGTCACATTTTTCAAGGCTGTCGTAACTCCAAATAGTCGCTAAATGAATGGTTGTAAATCAACGATTACCTATATGGCCTCCTAGCCTGCTGTCATATCTTGTTGGTATTCTGAGCTTGTCTTTGTCTGATGGGTAAGGAAGCATAATTTGAATTCAAAGGTCATTAAAGAGTCTGCAATTATCCCCCACCCCTAAAAAAGTGATGAAATGTAAAATTCTATGGTTCTTTGGGCGTGACTTGGTGGTGGTGGATGTGTGTAATGTGACTGAGTGGGTGTGGCCAACTTTTTTTTTTAACTTTTAAAAGCATTTTTTCTACAACCTCTTCAGCCGAGGAGGTTGTAAAAAAAATGCTTTTAAAAGCCTCTGACGATCAGGCAACTCAGCTGGGATCGTCAGAGGCTTTTAAAAGCATTTTTTCAGAACCTCTTTGGCCGAAGAGATTGTAGAAAAAATGCTTTTAAAAGCCTCTGACAATCCTAACTGAGCCGCATAATCATCAGAGGCTTTTAAAAAAACTTTTAAAAGCATTTTTTCGGCCATAGTGGTTGTAGAAAAAATGCTTTTAAAAATAAAAACAAAGGCCTCTGATGATTGCATGGCTCAGCTAGGCATTGGGGAGGGGGCAGGGATTTTTGCTATCGGCTCTCCAAACCACCGGCCGCCATAGCTACCAGATCAGGCAATCCGGTATGAACTGGGAGCATTTCACCCCTGTCCTAAATAAAAAAAAAAGTTATGAAAGGTAAGAAAAGAAATTATATCAAAGAATTGATTGTAAATTCACTTTTCCAAGCAGATGCCCTTTCAATTCTCAGAGTTGAAGCAATACAGGAAGGTGTTGAAAGCAGGAGATCACTTTAGTGCCAATGACAAAGGTATCATTTTGTACTTTGTGGGAGAATGCAATGGTACAGCATGTTTGTATTTACTCTTTTCATTCATCCCTACAACAACATCATTGTGACATTGGGTTGAGAGAAAGTTAACTTGGTCAAAGTCATCCAATGATTTTGGGATAAATATTTCAAAGCTGGGTTTCTTCAGTTCTAGTCCAACAGTTTAGCCCTCTGCCAAACTACATCTCAGTGGAATGTGGAAGCTTTAATTCTGCTGATTCAACTTAGAATCACATTTGTGTTTTTAGCTGTCGTGCCATTCTGTTGGCTCAACTTACATGTTCAAATCCAGTATTTTTCATGTGCATTATTTCTAAGCCAAGTATCCTCTACTTACAAGAGCATTTGACTTTTCCCTATGCATTTGTCCATATTACATGGATTCTGTTACTTTCAAATTGCTTCACTAATCAATCTGAATTTTATTTTTATCATCTAGCTATCTTATCTGCTTTCTTTCATACAAGCTGCTTATTGAAGATACCAAAATGGGGAGAGGAAGCAAAGCCAAAACAACTCTTACTTTGGCTCAGTTTTCTCTAGGAAGAACATATATGCTCTTCCCAGCAGATGTGCAAAAATTATTTGAAGTAGCAAGATGCCACCTTATAGAATTATGATCAGCAAATTCTGACTGATCCAGAATAAATTCAGATCTTAATGTAAGATAAGACTGTGTGTATAGAGGAAATATGATTTCCCCCCCCCCCCCGAAGCTCACTGTTTCTCAGTCTGAGAAATTCTGGAGAATGGGTGAAGAACCAGCTAAGAAGAGGAGGGCAAGCATCCTTACTTTCAAGAAAGGAGGAAAGGAGGAGCCTGGGAGTGACAGATAAATCAAATTGCTTTCCTGTGATAAAAATTCCTTTTATTTTCCATACTCTAAGCATCACTTTATAGACAGTAGCCATGAATTTTATAAGACAATATTTTTTTCTTATTTTTCCCCCCACTAAGTGATTTAATAGGCCCCAGGTAAGTTATGCTCTCATTCTCTCATTTATTCTTGAAGTATACAAGTTTTGATCAAAGTTCTTATTTCTGTGTTTCAATCTTCAGTCCCCATTGGGTTTAATTCAAAAATTACATCTACCGTTGTTTCTTTCATCCACAGAATGTGTTTCTTTCTGATGGAGAATTATGTACCTCCTTTGACCCAGTCCCTTGAACAGCTGCCATCATACTATCTGTATTATAGAACAATTATGTGGCTATATAGTTCCAATATAAACTTTGTGTTGTCTATTGGTGTGAAGATATAAAAAGGCATGGATGCAGGGGTGAAATGCTCCCAGTTCTGACCGGATCACCCAATCTGGTAGTGATGGAGGCGGGTGGTTCAGAGAACGGGTAGCAAAAATCCCTGCCCCCCCCATGCCCAGCTGAGCCGCATAATCATCAGAGACTTTTTTTTACCCTTAAAAGCATTTTTTCTACAACCTCCTCCACAGAAAAAATGCTTTTAAAAGTAAAAAAAAAAAGCCACTGATGTTCAGCTGGGATCATCAAAGGCTTTTAAAAGAAAAAAATCCTTTTTTCCTTTTAAATGCCTCTGACGATCCAAGCTGAGTTGCCTGATCGGCAGAGACTTTTTTCTTTTAAATACCTCTAACGATCAGGCAACTCAGCTTGGTTCCTCAGAGGCATTTAAAAGAAAAAAAACCCTTTTTTTCTTTTAAATGCCTCTGACGATCCAAGCTTAGTTGCCTGATTGTCAGAGGCATTTAAAAGAAAAAAAGTCTCTGCCGATCAGGCAATTCACCTGGGATCACCAGAGCCTTTTGAAAGCATTTTTTTACAACCTCTTCCCCGAAAAGGTTGTAGAAAAAATGTTTTTAAAAGAAAAAAAAAAAGGGCACGCCCACCCAGTCACATTACCCCTCACCAAGCCATGCCCACAGAACCGGTAGTAACACATTTTAGATTTCACCATTGCATGGATGTAAGATGTAGTGCATGGCACACAAGAAAACAGGCAATTCAAGCACAACATTTGGTTCCGGTTAATTTCTACAGATAAAGCAAATGGAATAATGACAGAATGAAGAGACTTCTAAAAGGACTCAAGGATGATTCTCAAAGCCTGAGACACATCTCAAAACATGAAGCAATTCACAAAGCCAGAGATGGTTCCATGTGCAGTGAATCAGGTGATAGCACATAAGAACCAAGCTGGGACTGGTCAATTCTTGTCAGAACTTGTAAAGGTGGATAAGAATTGTAATCCTTCACCTATATCACACAGAAGAAGATACCATGCACGATTTGAGTTCTTCTCACTTTGTCTTTGAATTGGGTGGAGAAATATGTGTGGGTGTGTATGTATGAATAAAGATTTTAGTTCAGAAGTGAGTAATATAACTTATAGAACTGCATTTGTTTTCATGTCTCCTATTTCTCTAGAAAAAGAACCAATTTTAACCAGAAAAATAAGAGCTGAAGTTGTTGTAAAGGCCCTTTTTATGATTCTCCATATGGGAATAGTACTGCTTTTATTTGCTCTAATAAATCATCTTCTCTTACAAGCTGAAATGGAGCCATTTGCTTTTTCATTCCTTTTTCTTCCATCGATGCTATACATTTGCACTTGTCACAGATAATATAGCATAATGTTTTCAGGCAAAGATGCCTCAAGCATTGCAGGTCACAATGGCAGAATCACATCTATCCATCTTCACTTCTGTTTCTTAAAGCATCACTAACAGGAATCATTTATTTTTCCTTGTTCGCTTCTCAAGCTTTCAGCGTAGCCATTTACTGTAAGGCTCTTCCTCATAGCCACGTTAAACAGGAACCAGTTACTCCTTGATCCAGCAGAAAACTCAAGTTCTCTTTCCATGCTTTTCCTGGTATCTATTGTAAAAGAAATAGGGGAAATAAGAAATTGAGTCCTTCTCCTGCTTCTCTTGCCGGTATTCTCACCCTTCCTTGCAAGAATAAAATTGTCGGACCCACTTATCTTCAGTTGCAGGTTGCTCGCAGGGGAAGCGTTTCTGCTGCCTGCACATCCCCCTTTCAGGAGTGATGCAGGAATGAAGGTGTAGAAGAAATTGCTGTACTGTCATAGAGGGAGCACTGGTAAATTGGTGGAGCATCAAGACGACATGTTTCTATAATGATCTGAAAGCCCACTGGATGATTATTGGGTTGTGTTAGGAGACAGACAACTATGTCATATAAGGAAGGGCTTCCACAGATAGCACTTCTGTGATAATATGAATCTTCCAGGAGGAAGTGGATAATTTTTGTGTTGAAAGAACTGACACCCTGCCTCTCATTTTCTATTTATCTATTTATTACAGAAACATTTCAAGATCACAATGTGTGTGCATGTCCACCATTGGTGGTAGTATGTGTCTCTTTCCTTCCTACATTTCCAGCAATCTGCTGCCTGTCCCTTAAACATCTTCGCTAATCTGTCTGGAGAGAGATGCCACCTGTATACCATTTTATATATGTTCTCCTTGTAGGCTGAAGACACGACTAGTTTCATATTATCCCATATATAAAAATATATATAAAGATATGTAAGGAGTTCTGTCTTTTCCGGATTAGAGTATTAACCAAAAATATAGGATGTTTTGGTTAGGAGGGTATAGGGGTTTATAGGTTTATTCTTATATATAGTGTTCTTTTTTTACTGTATGATATTTGATTGTCTGATTAATGTTTGTTTTTAATTGAAAATGTAAATAAGGTTTTTTTTTAAAAAAAACAACCACAATGTGTGGTTTTCATGGCGTAGGTAGATGTTGAACATCTCTTTAAAGTAGCCTTGGCCTGGAACTTGATATTAAGCAGAGTAGAGATGGATTGCAAACAGATGAATTGGGTTGTTGGAGAGGAAGAATGGGTCTTCACGGACTAGACTAGAGGAACTCTTACTTTCTCCCTATTTTAAAAGTCACAGGCCACTCTTTTGAAGACAACAAAGTCCATATTTTGGACAGAGAGGATTACTGGCTTGAAAGAGGGGTTAAAGAGACCATTTTTACCAAATTTGAACAGCCCACTCTCAACAGAAGGGGAGGCCTCTGATATCATCTATCTTCAACCAACAACACAGTCCTTTCAACAGTTTCAGGAAGGCTCCACACCAATTTGCACCACTCAGGTGACCCTGATGGCACAGATAAACCTCCAGGTGACCTTCTTGGATGAAGAAGCTTCTTGGATGAGAAGCAAAAGAAAAACCAGAAAGTCCATGGCCTCTTGAAAAATAGCACCTTTGAGTTTCTCCTTAGTTGTTTTACCTTGCTCTTATAGAAGCCTCTCCTCCTGAACACCTGAGTTTTTCCATCTCTACCGGTACAAAAAGAAAGAGAATGAGAGTACACATTGTATGCGTACTCATGGCCTTACGCATTATTCTTTTCACAGCTAAGCTTGATACATTTTCTTTTCTTTCTCTATGAAACTGCACTGACCTAGTTTTGTAGGCTTTACAGAACATTTATTTATACCTTTATTATATAACATTACATTCTGGAGGAGAGACTTCAAATGTCTACTATAGAATGGTTAGAAAGCATCTCCCAAGATTGCTGCTAAGAGGATTTAAACTTCACTTAAAGCTTTAGAATGAACAGGACCCACCTTGCAGACAAAGAAGTGACAGATTTGAATATGCCACATTTTTCTGCATTCACATTGGATTCTGGTTCAGTTTCCTGGAATTTGTCCTCCTCCAGCCAAAGTGTTTTTGGTACCCCAATCTTGTAAGCTTTGTAAAACAGCTTATTTTTTTAAAAAAGTGAGGATATTCCTGAGGACTGCACTATTCAAGCTAAGAAGAAAGCAGATATTCAGACTGGTAATATGGAGAGGAACCTTCTGAATCATTAGGTAGAATATTAAAAAGAAATGCTGATGCTTTTTGAGTATCTGCTTTATCACGTAAGAATAAAATATCAATTTCAAATAATTATACTTTTAAAAAAACTTTTCTTGTTTTTTGTACTTCTTGACTGGATTATGGCTGTAATGAACTAAAATGGAAACAAATATATTACATTTCCCCAGTGTAATACATTTAATTACACTATACTGCATTGTAATGCACTGCACCACTCTGTATTACAGTGTAAAATGCAATATTATGCTATATTTCAGTTTAATAGACTACATTATAATATTTGAATACTGGTATACACAAAATGGAATAATAGTTATAGATTAATTGGATATTTAACTTAAGCGCCTTTCTCCTAATAGAAGTGGCTACACAGGCATTAGAAAACAAGAATTCAGCAAGACAAATGTAATAGATGTTCACAAATGAAGGCAAATATACATGTCCCAGGATAATGTTGCGGGATCCAATCTAGGTCAGTCACTGAAACCAGTGTTTTGTTTTCTGAGCTTTTAGACTCATGTTGGAGGCCATCCTCAGGGAACCTCTCTGTGAATGGGCTCCAGCATGAGTCCAAAAGCTCGGAAGACGAAACCTCTGGTCCCAGTGACTGACCCAGATTGGATCCGGTAATAGATTTTATTCTGAAAAAAGTAGAATATTTATGACTGGCCTAACAAAAATGGTTAGTGGGCACCTCTTTTTTAGCATTCCTATTCAGGAAACATGGAGTGCCTAAATATGCTATGTTTCATCTATTTCTAATAAGGATATTGTTATTCCAGTGTTCCCAGTGCAATACATTTGGGATGAGAACAATTTTATAGTAGGCGCTATACCAGTGGTGGGTTGTCCTTGATTTGGACCAGTTTGCAAGAACCGGTAGTAAAACCAGCGAGAGGCTCCACCCACTGACCCAGACGTCATCATAGGTGATAGCCTCTGTGCATGCGCAGAAGAGTGCATGCGGGCGCGATGCGAACCGGTAGTAAAGGTAAATAGAACCCACCCCTGTACTAGACATCTCATTACTTACAGTCTTGTTAACACTGGTGTGCTTTAGACAGATGTATTTGAAATACTTATTTTGAAAGATAAGCAGTTGTACTGATAATCCTATTGCAAGAGATAAATTGCTATGATTTTGACTACAGTCAGGTTGCTAAGCAAGCAACAGGATGTAGTTTAGGATGTATTTGGTTGTCCTTGACCATGAAGTGACATGAAAAGAGTATATTTTGGGGCTAGCTATTCAGAGGAGAATCATCTTTGAACAATACAGCTGTGAAAAATCTGAAGGTAACTACCTTTTAATTTGATTGAAAGATGCAAGAAGCCCTTTTCTGGTTGTATTTAATTCTGCTTCTCAAATGTTTCCTTTATCCAGTATTATGAAAGGGCACCAGTTGATTGATAATAAGAGTCTACAAAAATATTCTACAAATGAACAAAAAACAATTTCCCAGCCCAATCGAAGAGCTTGTTTTAGAAGTAAACTCTAGCAGATCACCATCTTTCAATCACAAGCTCTTTGCTAATTAGTTGATAATTAGCGAAGTTGGTTGTGCAGATTTAGACTGAATCATCTCATATTTCTTGGAAGGGAAATTAGTCAAGGAAGAAGCATCCTGCTGGACTAGCCCAAGGGATCTTTTGGTTCAGCCCTTCTAAACTGGTGTTTTCCTGTTGTCCTGGGATTGCCATTCTAGAAGGACAATTCTGGGAATTGACGTATCAACACAATTACACATAGTCCTCAAAATATGACCACATCTGAGCCCAAAATTTATGTTGCTAAGTGAAACATTTGTTAAATGAGTTTTTACAACTTTTCTTGCCATGTTGTTAAGTGAATTATTGCAATTGTTAAGTTAGTAATATGGTTGTTAAGTAAACCTGGCTTCCCCATTGACTTTACTTGTCAGAAGGTTGCAAAAGCTAATAACATGACTCTGGGACATTGCAACCGTCATAAATATGAACCAGTTGCCAAGCATCTGAATGTTGATCATGTGTCCATGGGGATGCTGCAACGATAGTAAGTGTGAAAAAAGGTCATAAATCATTTTTTTCAGTGCCATTGTAACTTTGAAGAGTCACTAAATGACTGTCGAGGACTACATGCATAGCTCACAAGCTTGGAAAGGTTAGTTTAGTTCAGTATTCTTTTTCTGATAAAAGTCCACAGATTATAGGAACATGACAACTGTTACTTGCTGTTTTCTAACAGGTTACTGTTATGGCAATGTCTTTTAACCATTTCAATTGATCATCCCCAAAGCAGATGATTCTATTGCTCCATCTATCTAAAATAAATGTACTTGGATAATGACTCTGATGTCTAAAATTGAGAAAAGAAGTACATTTTTAAAAATCCACTAAGCATATAATTTGTAAATTTCTGTCCTATTCTGCTCTGTGACTGAAAATCTTTGCTTAGCTTTTGCTACTCATATAAATGTTCCACCTCCTTTCTAGTCATTTTAACTGTTCTTTTGTGCATTTTTTTTCTCAGCTGGATGATTGCAACTGTTATTTTCCAGCTGGATTGTTTTCCAGCTGGGTGATTTCAGCTGTTCACAACATTATTCACACACACTCACTCACACACACACACACACACACACACACACACACACACATATTGTACTTGTGTCACCTATTCACCAAGATATTTTGGAGTATTCAATCCTTATTTGAATATTCTTAATAATTGGTCCACCAATTGGCTATCTTCCTTGAACTGTAGTCATTTATGAATAACTAAAACAGCAGAGATTCCACTACAGATCGCTGAGGGATTTTAAATGTTTCTCATACTGTATAAAATATTATTACTGCTTCCCGGATGATTCCAAATACGACTTTTTATTGTGCAATTTTCTATTGCATTCATGAAATTTTATAAGCCCAAGACATATTCATCTCTTTGTAAGCTTTTGTGAGGTTAGGTTTCTGTTTTTTGTCATTTTTGTCATCTTCTTTCTACCAACAGAAGAAATTATATGCAGTTTAGGGCTGAACTGCAGAGTCCTTGGTGCTCTCTGAGCTTGGTTATTTGCAGATGTTGCAGATATTTCACCACCCAACTAGATGGTATCATCAGTTGTAGGGAGCGTGAAGTTTGCTAGAGGTACATGCTTACCTGTTGTAAATATTAAATACGGGAAAATAACATGCTAGTTTTCTGATCTGGGCAACTTTTGAATGTGCATTTATAGCACCCTTGGTTGGACAGATAGTATTAAGATTTAACTATATACTAAAAAAAAAAAGCTATCTCTGGAAACAATTATATAAGACAGCTATGGAATGTAATGTTTAATAAAAACAGATTTGATCCATTTTTTCATGCTGAATTGGTTTTACGGGGAAATTCAATATTAAAAATTGGGAAAAATTGTAATATGGAAAAATTGAATGAAGACAGGATTGTTGACATTGGAGCAATTGATTGATACCGAGGATGAATTTTTAACATATGCTATGCTGAGAGACTATATCATCTATGAGATTTAACTCAAGTGGCAACATTTACAACAACAATATTTCTTGGCAGCATTACAGAATACAGAATAACAAAACTGGAAGGGACCTTGGAGGTCTTCTATTCAAACCTCTGCTATCATGTCACCCCTAGTCCTTCATTAAACTAGACATACACAATTCCATCAACCATTCTTTATATGTTTTAGTCTCCAGTCCCCTAAATATTGCTTGGACCAGTAGCATTTTCACCTTCTGGGACACCTGAGATACTAGAACAACTAGTTAAATCTTTTAAGACTAAAAAAACCTGCTACCAATATTTTTTAGAGATATTTATTATCAATATACCTACTTGATATGCAAAAATTAAGTGATGAGCATAATAAAGGCTCCTACATTGCCTAGGCAATGGGAGTGTATCTTAACTTCTATTACAAGAATGTCAACGGATCTCAAATTACAATTTTTAGAACAACAAAAATAGAATTTATTGGACTCCATTGTGCTTGGATAGAAAAGGATTAACACAGTATTTTGTTAAAGGTGTAAGAAGGATAATACTTTCTCAAAACATGTTTTTACAATGTCCTATACTTACTATATTTTGCAAGAAAGTATAGGAATATATAAATGTATATAAAGGGGGTGGAAAGCTGACAGCCTGCGTTGAAGGCCTTCCAATCTAGCAGTACCAAAGCATGCAAATGCAAGTAGACAAAAAGGTACCACTTCAGTGGGAAAGCATTCCATGTGCTTCGGTGTACAGTCATGCTGGCCACATGACCGCAGAAGTGTCTTCGGACAATAATGGCTTCCTTGGATAAGAAACGGAGATGAGCACTAACCCCTTGAGTGGGACACAACTAGTCAGGGGAAATCTTTAAATGTGACTATGACAAAAGCTAAAATTTTCAGAGGATAACAATCTCTTGAATTACATACCTAGTCCGTGGAATTTAACAACTGGGGAATGGAAACGGATTTTCCATGCCCTTACTAGAGCTAAAAGACTGATATTGCAACATTGGAAATATTTACTTATGACCCAATTTACTCATTTGTACAGTTGTACAGTATAAGTGTGTGTGTTTCATTATATAATTTTATATAGCATTGTAATTGTTTACTATGGCAAATATTCATCTTAATCACATAAATGCTCCCCAATAGTTATGTCTCCTCTCATCTTAACATATATATTTAATGTTACTTCAAGTTCTAAAATAATAATGTTGAAATAACATAAAATTCACATTTGTCATATTAACAAGAAGCGTTTTCCTTTCTACAGAATTCATTCAAAAAATGGAAAGATCCATTTAAAGCAGATACACCAGAAATATATTATTTTGCAAGGAAAATCCATTGTAAATGCTAATTAACTTGATGAAACAGTGCTACAAAACCTCATTTTTTAAAAGTATAATTAAATGGTAAATTTTATTTTTTATTTTTTAAAAAGGAGGCCAAATTAAGCCCCAAACCATGCGCCAAAAATTCTTTCAACTGGAAGACTGCTACCAATTTGCATTCTGTAATTTAGGTTATAAGTGAAATTTGCATTTAAATAATATAAGCATGACTTCAGGAAGACAAGTGACTCATATTATTTATGTCAGAAAGTTTAAGGCAAGTTAACAACCATAAGAAAAAAAACTCAAGCAGATGTTGAGACCACTCTGTTTTTCGGTGCACTCACCCATTTCTTCTGCTAAGGTACTTAAATCTTCTAATGCTGTCTTTGAAAAATATAGCAATATACAAGCATCTGGCATTTCAGTCTTATGCTGTATCACTCACCCAAGACATGGAAAGTACCCCAGAATTCAGCAAGGCTGTGCAATACAAATCATTGTGCAAGAATCAAGAAGCCAGTGCCATAAATCAGAACTATTTGGATAATCCATTTGATTCAACTTTCTGTTTATAATTGTAATGAGACAGCAGCTTTGATGTTTACAAGCAGGACATTACAAGCCTTCCCATCTTTGTACCCAAGAGTCATCCTTTTTCTCAACTAAAAATTCCGTTTATTTTTGCTTGATCTAGCTTTTCCAGCCTGGAGCTGGAGTGAAATGTTTTGTGCTTCCCTAAACCCATGTATCTGCTATCTAGGATGATGCTCCTATTTCTATTATAAGCACTGCAATATGCAACAGAAAGCCTGTCAGCCACAAGCATACTTTTAAATAGAACAAGTGATTGTATAACCTCATATTTTGTTTCTTTTAATAATTTTTGACAGCTAAATTATTAATCTTTTCAACTAATTTATACTTATGATAGAGGCAATTACACCCTTAGAAATGTAAAAAAAACTTTAAAAAAAACAGGATACGTAATAGCAGTTCTGAAATCCATATTTAGGTAAGTAATTGCATAATTATGCAGATGCTGACAAGCGTTAGCAAAAGACAACTGGGTATTTCATGGTTTGAAATCCATGCACCTGTGTAATATTCTGTTGTTCTACTGCAATGGCATTAAGAATATGCATTCTTGATTCCAATTCCAAATAAACCAAGAGGGTGTTGGTAATCAGAATCCTGCTAAAGAATAAACCAAACAGATACATTCGTATTCCAAGGGTATTCTGGGAACAGTCCAATGGCCAGGGATAGAAACTGACCCACCAAACAGATCTTTTCTGTTGGCCCTGAACCTGCCTTCACCTGTGTTCCTTGAGCATTAGTATTGCTTTGGTCTCAACCTCTGAATCAAATCTGGAAAACCAGCTTTTGATAGTTTTGGACTATTGGCTCCACACCAATAGTCCAAACTACTTGGAGTGGGTTACTCTCCCAGAGAATCTGAGTCTGGATAGCTTCAAAAAACTTCAGATGAAGACGAAAACTCTTGCCAGTGGAGGCATGGCATTTCTTCATATTCTTTAAGATATGATAGGAATTAAGGAAAGAGGGATATACATTGAGATTCTCCATCTATCATTCATTAGAAGAGAGAGAAATGAGAATCTTCTATCATATTAAGTACACACATAACCACCTCAAATCTTCAGAGTATATTTTTGTTATTTTTGAGATTAAAAATTAAAATTAAAATTGAGATTTTATTTTTAAAAATGGCACAAACATGTATCAAACTTGCAACATAATTATAGGCATTAGAAACCAGAAATGATTGTACACGATGTGGTAAAAATAGGAAGGGGATATGTATGAAAGAGTAGCAGAAGATGAAGTTTCTTATATAAAACATTAACAGTAATAACTTTATTCCCATGATCAACCTTTCCAATCTGGCATCATTCTCCTGTTGTGCTGAGAAGCTGCAGTGCCATCATACCTGGTGAAGGTTGCCAACCTCAGGAAGGCTGACTTAGATAAGCTCCACAAAGTGATGAAGACAAAGTCCACAGAGTTACAGAAATGGCTTTTGAGACATCAGTAACCTGCTCAATTACGTTACATGGTAAGCAGCTATCAAACCCATGGAAGAATCAAAATTATGACAGAATATTTGCTATGCATCCAGAAAACATCAGGTTTTTTGACATATTCAGGTCAGATTGAAAACCTGTTTGGATTTCTGGAATGCTGCTTGGTAGTTTAGTAGTTACACTTATTCAAAAATAGCCTATGTACACATTGTCATTTCCCAATAATGAAAATATCAGCAACAACACAGGAACTGCCTTTTTCAGCTTTCTCTCCTGCTCTTTATCATCTGGAAGACACCAGGGGGCCTAACCAAGAAACATTTTTTGACTTGGCATTTCTAGCCCTGCCAAGTTATCAATACTTTGGGTGATTTGCCTTTTTAGGTCAGTTGTCAAGAATTTTCTTTTGGGGAAGGCTCTTTTCAATGGGATGTAGCTTTATTTTGATAAAATTGCTCTTTATTGTGATGGCATTGGTATTCAATTTTTCTTTTTTTTTATGAGAGGATGATCAGAAAGTAGGCTATAAATCATCAAATAAGTAAATTTGTTGGCTGGGAAATAACAATATTTGCCTTGTTGAGACCACTTATTCTGCATGTTATACTGTGCTACCTGCAAGTACGATTTAATGTGGCACTTTTGGACAGATGTCAAAAGCCCCACCACTTATCCAGTATATCTTTTTTTTAAAATCACTTTTTGGGGTCTCAATGGAGCTCCGAAGTAATAATTTCCAATTTTCTGTTCATTCATTTCTGCCTTTCCAAATATAACTAGATGAGCCATAGCTACATTTTTTTTGGTGTAAACTCCTAGTGACTGCCTGGACAAGTCTTTACACTTTGCATCATGTTAAAAAATTGTCTCTCAGGAACAAGACTATGTTCCCTTCTCTAGAGTAATGATATCTCCCTGATAAATATTTTAAAAGGATATACTTTATTCCTTTGCCATCTATACATTCCCATAGTATCCAATGCCTGTCCTTCCCAAGACTGCTACACTTGGAGATGGTAACTATTGTCAGGATTGTAGGAAGTCCTGTTCAGGTTAGCACAGACCAAGTTGAACTATTGAACAGAAAATGACTATTTTAAGTTTGAAGAACCCTGGATTGTGAATTGCCAAGTCAATTGCTGTTGTCAACAGCCATCTGTCATGGGCAGCCATATTCTCATGGGATGAATGAGAATATGTGCATACTGATGTCATCAGATGTCATGATGCAGGAATGCAGTTGCGTGATTATGTCAATATGGTTTGTTACAGATATTGCCATCACCAATAGTAATAACACAAACGAAGGGGAAAATACATTACTAGAATAGAGTTTAGTTTGGATGTGTTTTAAGGTCTGGGTTAATAAGAACTGACAGAAAAGACATACCCTGGATTTATTTGAATTAATATTTGGTCTTCCCATAATTCAATAATTGGCATGTTCATTTGTTCTGGTGCAATAAAAAACTATTTCTTATGGCTCACTTAGTGCAGTTTAAAAATATTGTTCTTTGTAGAAGGCACTTTATTCTTCCTATTCTGTGAAGTAGAAAAATCATCTCAAGAAATATAATTTATGCTTTATGAAATAAATGGCAAATACAAAAGAATTTTATGAATATATGTTCATTAAAAATAAAAAGAAATGCTGAATGAATCTCAAAAGCAAGTCGTCTTAGTTTTCTTGTTTTCACTTTCATTGCTTTCCATGGCATTGGTGGTTATTTTTCTAAAGTTCCTTCCAGCTTTTTTAATTGGTCACTTTTTTCAACAGCCAAACTTCATTGCGCCGCCCATAGGGTTTCATGGGGGGATCGTAACCATTGCAAAAATAGAAGTCTTTGTGGAAGGATGCCTCATTTCCTAAAGCAGAGGTTAGCTTGGCTGCATAATTCACATAGTCTACTTCTTTTGCATAGCCTCCGAACAGCCTAGGAGGGGGAAAAAAAGAACAACAATTAAAAAAAAAATCTACAGCTCAAATCATGTGTGAATGAATTCCAGGGAGATGAATTTGAAAACGAATGCACCAGGGATGACATTATTTGTATTTGACAGGAAAAAAGAGTGAATGATTGAAAGTTATATGTAAATAGTAAAAAATAAAATAAAATAGAGCAAGCAGATGAATTTGTGTACTTTAGTAAATTTTAGAACTTTAGTAGCTCATCTATTCTCAAGAGTTTTGTCAGGGTTGTTTCACAGTTATTCCATTTCACTTCTTCACTCCACAGAATCTGAAATAGCCCAAGTTCAAGATCCAATGTGATACACCTAATATTGGGTCTTAATTTTCTTGAATTGTCAAGGTATGTAATACCTTACCTGCTCTTTAGAAGGCCAGATCCTGAAAATGAAACTCAAATACTTTGGCCCCTAATGAGAAGGAAAGACTCACTGGAGAAGAGCCTAATGCTGGGAACGATTGAGAGCAAAAGAAGAATGGGATGACAGAGAACATAGTAGCTGGATAGAGTCACTGAAGCAGTCAGTGTGAGCTTAAATGGATTATGGGGGATGGTAGAGGACAGGAAGGCCTGGAGGAACATTGTCCAGGGGTCTTTGTGACTAACAACAATTAATAATACCTTATAGAATTATATTAGCAAAATTAAATTTTAAAATGGAACCTCTTGCTTCAATTAACTTAAAAGCTAATGATTCAATAGAGTAGTTATAATTCCCATTTGACCCTTGCATCCATAAGAATCATGCCTTGATGCACAGATATTGTCTTTGAAATAAATGGAAGCTGTTGTGAAATTAAAACTATATTTTTGGGTTGTGCTAATAGAAAAATGCTTTGTACTACTTGCATGTTGAAATAAGCACTCAAGATAACACACTGATCCAACGTTAACTATGATTATAATCTGCTGAATATTAAAAATTAACAAAGATAATAAAATCCAAAGTATTCCTAGAAAATCTTGTGCTCCCCAGTTGTTCAATCCTTATAGTCTCTGTAGCCAAGGCCAGTAGCTTTGTTAGAGAGGGTGATAAGATTTCAGGTTGACTACATCTGGGAAGTACCAATTTAAGGAAAGTGAATGGCAGCCATGGACAAATCTAGGGCGAGAGCCTTCTCTGTGGGGGCACCGGCCCTCTGGAATGAACTGCCCCCGGGGTTACGCATGATCCTCAACCTGCGTACCTTCCGTCGTGCCCTTAAGACCCTACTTTTTCAACAAGCTGGACTAGCTTGAGAAGAATTCGGACTGGGTGTTTTTAAATTCTTGGGTTTTTAATTTCTGGAGCCAAGGGATTTAATTTGTTTTAACTGTCTTTTAAATTTTGTATGCTTGGTTGTTTTAATGTGGCTGTGCACCACCCTGAGTCCTTCGGGAGAAGGGCGGTATAGAAATTCCATAAAATAAATAAAATAAAATAAATAAATGAGTCCTTCACTCAAAGTTCTTTAAAGAAACTTACGTAGAATAAACAACCATTTCTTCCCTTTTCTCAACCTGGATGCTCTCATCAGTCGGTGAAGGGGGATTGTTCTGGAACTGGCTTGGAATCCGTAGCAGAACCTTCACCTTGTGCTGCAATGATCCATCCTCTGCAGGAAAGACTGTGCTACACACTGGGGCCATCATCCCCATGCCAGCTCCTGAGAGTAAATGAATAATTGGTTCTTTATTGACAAACAAAATTATGTTCACCTAAATAGGTTTTTCAGTGTTGCAAATATACAGCTGATTATATTTATAAAGAGACTCCTGAAAAGGGAACCTCACCTTGATTATTGCTTCCTCCAACATATTTAAGAAGCTTCAGAACTGCTTCACGTAAAGCCTCGTCAAAGGGCTTTCCAGAGAGTTCAACACTGGCAAACATCCCACCTTCATATGTCCTTTCCTCATAGGCTACATCATCCTAGTATCCCAAGAGATTAAAAAAAAAGATTAATTGATGCATTGCTATAAATATTCATACAAAAAAGGCAGCTCATTGCAAGAAATAATGTATAGGTTGGCTACTTACCTAAGAACTAGAAAACTCTTTAAGAGAGATAATGAATTATCTATGCATAGGTTTTCTATTCAAAGAGTAGTTTTGAAAAATAAATCCCATTTAACCTTTAACCCAATTCTAACCATAACACCATTCTATACATGATGCTCTACAATTATTGAATAGACAGAGAGGCAATAACAAGCCAAGAACTCTATTATATCCTGATTCCCATCTCTTGTCCAAGGCTGTTGCCACCAACTGTCCAATGGATGATATAAAATGCTATAATAATTGCAGTATAAATATTTATACAATCTAAACATAAGAACATTAAAGAGTGATGTAAGTACATGCAATAAATAAATGCTAATATTAAGCAATCAGAAAAACTTCTTCACAACAGAATATCCACCAAGAAGTAGAGAACTGGCCTCAATCACTCTAAGATTGAATTTGAGAAATAAGTGTTGGAAACCATGTATATGCAGGGATATTCAGAAGTTTGCAAAACATGTCTTCTGTTTAAAAAGAAAATCTGCAGCAGTCTATATTACAAGCCAATGAGGTACAGGCTTGCTTACTTGCTCCAATATACTTAATTAATTAATAAAAGAAATGGGACAGATGTGGAATTGAGTAGCTGAAATAAGGCCATGGCCGGCAGACTGGCATGCAGAAAAAGAATTGCCCCATTTGCTGCATGTTGGATTGAGTTTCCTTATTTGCATATTGATGTATAGATCAGAGGTGGGTTTCAGCAGGTTCTGACCAGTTCTGGAGAACCGGTAGCAGAAATTTTGAGTAGTTCAGAGAACCGGGAGTAAAAATTCTGACTGGCCCCGTCCCCATCTCTTCTTTGCCTCCCAAGTCTCAGCTGATCAGGAGGAAATGGGGATTTAGCAGTATCCTTCCCCTGGAGTGGGGTGGGAATAGAGATTTTACAGTATTCTTCCCAGAATGCCACGCCCACCAAGCCACACCCACAGAACCGGTACTAAAAATTTTTGAAACCCACCATTAGTACAGATCTTCTTTATAAAACATTTTATTATTTTAATTACCCTTTTTATTCACTCTGATATTGTCTGTGAAATAAAGTGCTTGAGGCCATTTCCCTGGCCTCTTCCACATAGCTGGGCAAAGGTTGCTGATATGGTAGAGTACAAACTTTGCCAGGAGAATAACTCTGCAGGTGTCTGGGAACCCCACACTCATTCAGTGCAAGTCGTAGCTTCCCTTTACCCAATTCAACCAGGGCAGGCAATACTAAAATCTCAAATGCTTGAAGTGGAAGGGAAATTGTGTCTCCATTAACCCCACCTCCCACTCCATCCCTCCTCCTCTGTTTGAAAAACCTTTGCCTTGGAAAGAAGTAGAGAGAGCTAGAGTTGAGAAAGGACTCTCTGGAGCAGGGGTCTCCAACCTTGGCAACTTTAAGCCTGGTGGACTTTGCTGGCTGGGGAATTCTGGGAGTTGAAATCCTCTAGACTTAAAGTTGCCAAGGTTGGAGACCCCTGCTCTGAAGAAGACCAATGAGGAGGAAGACATAAGCAAGATGGGAGAATGGAAATAGCTACACGGTTTCAGTGGGCCAGTTTATAGAAGCATAGAGAAAACCAGTTCTCAAGCAGAGCTGCGGTAGGGGTGAGGCTGAACTTTTCAGAGACCAGAGGTGATTGGCAGCTGTGACATTGCTCGCACCTTTTCCAGGGGCATAGCAAAAGCAGACTCAAACAGGACCCATGGTACAGCACAGCTCTAGAAATACCCAGTTTCCTCCCTGGCATGTTCAGACTATATAAAAAAAATCCCATCTAAAACCATGATGTATCTCTATTTATCACAAATGACTTTACACAAAATGATAAACCATAATGTAATTTATTCATGGCTTACAACATATGTATCATGCTTGGGGGCTTCTAAACCATGGCTTAAGGCCTACGTGAAGTATAAATCTGGTCATTCTAATTTGATCAACATAGTCACTAAAAGAGACCACAGATTAGTGCCTTGTATGAATCCAGTGGATAATAATGAGTTACACAAATCAATAGATCAACTCAGTAGAAGTTCGTTTTCTTTGTTCCTGTAATATTTTATCACTATTAGTTTAAATCAAATAATTTTAGATTTTTCTTTGGGTCCCCCCACTTTTTGCTCTATTTTACTTTATATTAGTTATATTGTGTTAGAATGTTCGATACAATTATACATTTTAAAAGAAACACAACGAGGGACCTGCAACCTGCATATAGCCCTAGGAGCTTGTAAGCTTTGCTGCAAAACTTTAGCAACTTTTTTTTTCAGCAGCAGCTGAATTTTGGGGCATTCTTTTAACTGTGTCATGGCTGGGAAAAAATGGTATTAAAATTTAAGTAGGGGTGAAAGGTTTGTTCCATGAATCCTTAAATAAAATACATGCACTTATTTAAGTGGGCTGTGAAAAGACTGTTCAGCCCTGATGTAGCTTGCCTCCTGAAGCATGGTCATGTTGACCTTGGCACAACATTGGGAGAAACAGGGCTGGAAAGTGGTACTTTAAGTCCAGAATCATCACTGGGGTCATCCCCGCATCCCTTTTGTTCCTACAAGTTGGCATACAACTCCATGCAATTAGAGTAGAGTTTCAATATACACACAGGACTCCTATTTCATTCTCATTTATTTTACAGGTCTGGGCACTAAATAAACTTTCCTAAATTCCTTAGGGAAAGGTGGGATACAAATGTGACAACTATGTGATAGATTTGGAACATACACATTCATGCTGAGTAGCAGGAGAAAACACTACCAGCTGTGAAATAGCTAGTAATTTGCCTTCTATGCCTCTCATAGAAAGAAAATGTAAGACTTGATTAGCATCTATGCTGTTGGTTTTCTATATTACAGTAGAAGGATTGGGCTGTGTATGGGTTATTCCTCAGTGTGCAATTTTCATACAAGAAAGAAAATGTTCACATTATTAGATAGACTAGTTACAGCCATAAGCCTACAGCTGGGAGCTATAAAGGATTTAAGATATGTGGCTTGCTATGTCATGTAAAATACTTCCAAAAATTGCAAGGTTTCTCTGCAGATGATTTTGCATCTTCCATTTTGCACGTGGGCCAAATGGAATATGTGGTAGAAATTGTGTCTGGAACCATAAAGGGCAGGATGAAGAGAATCATTAGATTAGATTAACAGAGTTGGAAGGGACCTTGTAGGTCATCTAGTCCAACCCCCTGCCCAAACAGGAGACCCTACACCATTTCTGAAAAAATTGCAGTCCAATATCTTCTTGAAAGCCTCCAGTGATGAAGCTCCTACAACTTCTGAAGGCAAGCTCTTCCATTGGTTGATTGTTCTCATTTATCAGAAAATTTCTTCTTATTTCTAGGTTGAATCTTCCCTTGATCAGTTTCCATCCATTATTCCTTCTCTGGCCTTCAGGTACCTTGGAAAATAGCTTGACCCCTTCCTCTCTGTGGCAGACTCTCAAATATTGGAACATGGCTCTCATATTTCCCCTGGTCCTTCTCTTCACTAGACTAGCCATGCCCAATTCTTGTAACCCTTCTTCATGTTTTAGTCTCCAATCCCCTTATCATCCTGGTTGCTCTTCTTTGCACTTTTTCTAGAGTCTCAACATCTGTTTTATAGTATGGTGACTAAAACTGGATGCAGTACTCTAGGTATGGTCTTAGTACAGCTTTATAGAGTGCTATTAGTACCGCGCCTGATCTTGATTGAATCCCTTTTAGGATTCAATCAAATTTAGGATTGCATTGGTTTTTTTGGCTGTCGCTGCACACTGCTGGCTCCTATTTAATTGGTTGCCCGCTAAGACTCCAAGATCCCTCTCACAGTTACTGCTATTAAGCCTGGTTTCACCCAGTCTATATGTGTACTTTTGGTTTTTCTTGCCTAAATGTAAGACTACTTTTCTCTACATTGAATTTCATTTTCTTAGATAGGGCCCAGTGTTTATGTCTGTCAAGATTCATCTGGATCTTAAGCCGACCTTCTAGGATGTTAGCTATTCCTGCCAGCTTAGTATCATCTGCAAATTTGGTAAATTGCCCTTCTATTCCCTCATCTAAGTCATTTATGAAGATATTGAAGAGTACTGGGTCGAAGATAGAACCTTTTAGTATCCCACTGCTTACTTCCCTCCATGTAGACATAGACCCATTAAGGACTACTCGTTGAGTACAGTTTGTCAGTCAGTTATGAATCCATCTGGTGGTGATGCTATCTATCCCACTTTTTTCTAGCTTATCAAGAAGTAGGTTGTGGTATACTTTGTTGAATGCCTTGTTGAAGTCTAAGTTTATTATGTCCACAGTATTTCGCTGGTCTACTAATTTAGTCACTATGTTGAAGAATGAAATAAGATTGGTTTGGCATGACCTGTTTTTAACAAACCCATCCTGACTGCTAGTTATTACTTTACTCGTTTCTAGATGTTGGCAGATTTGTTTTTTTACTATCTTTTCCATATCTTCCTGGGTATTAGATTGATTGGTCTGTAGTTTTCTGGGTCTGTTGTTTTTCCTTTTTTGAAGATGGGAACCACATCAGCTCTTTTCCAGTCCTCTGGTAGTTTCCTGGTGCTCCAGGATTTTTGAAAGATGTGGTACAGTGGTTCTGAGACAACATCTGCCAGTTCCTTTAGAACTCTGGGATGTAATCCATCAAGTCCCAGTGATTTGTATTCATCAAGATCAGATAGGAATCAAATTGAGGCTCACATTAGGGAAGACAAAAGAGTTGTTGATTCAGGAGACAACGGATTCCAGGATGGTACCAACTTGAGGTTTACAGGAGTTGGGCTGGAAGAACCTATCTGGAGTTCTCATTCAGCTCCTGTTAAAAGATCAGATGGAAGCCATAGCCAGGAAAGCTTTCCTCAGTTTTGAATGGTGTACCTGTAATGGTCTTTCTTGAAATTAGAACTGCTACCAATGATCACTCATGACATCCTATTTGGACCACCATAACTCACTTAACAAGGATCTGCCCTTGAAGACTGTCCCAGAATTCAATTACTGTGTACAGAACATACTCACATACTAATTTAAAGAATTCAAGGCTACTGTTCTAATAGTACAGCAGTATGCACTGGTTGCTGGTTGTTCCAAATGCAACTGGGGTTGCTGGTTATAAGCTAATCCAATTGCAATCTGATGATCTTTAGACATACCGATTCCAAATAGAATCTAATAGCTCAAAATTGGTGGGCTGAGGATGCATGTGTAAAGCATAGACACACACTGCCCTGTGCGGTATGACAAATGGCAGGTTGGAACCAACATACTGTTTTGACCTTTCTTTATGGAATAGTTTCTCCCAGATGAGAATAGCATTTGGCCTCTCCCCCCCTCCAAATTGTCAATCTGGGTTGGTCACTGGGACCAGAGGTTTAGTCTTCTATGCTGGAGCCCAGCCTCAGAGAATTTCTTTCCCCCCCAGAATGTGTGCCCTGAGCTATTCAATATGTAGCATTTATATGGTGCCTGGTTGTGTGTGGCCTTTTAGTTGATTGGGCGGCTGATGACTCGCTGTTAAGTTGTTGGCTGCTGTTTCCTTCCGCTGCCAAGTTTCTAGCTCCTAAGTACCTGATAAACTCTTGGTAAATCAGCACTCCTGTTGACTGACAAGGGGCCCCGTTTCCCAGCCTTGTTAAATTCGATTTGGTCCTTTGGGGACTGAGATTAGTATGTTCTCCTGGAATGAGAAGATTGCTCTTTTCAAACCGTCTGGATCGCATCAGATTTGAGTTTGACTGAATTTAAAGATTGGGCAGCAATCACAACCATTCCCCATTCTAGCAGTTGCTCGGGTTATTGTACTGGGTTTATGAAGTCTGTTAAGCTACTGCTTGCTACATCGGTTAAGCCAAAATTGATTCGGTTTGCGTTACACACCATAAGGCGAGGTGGGTGAAGGAAGCCCCTTTCTTTCTTCCTGCCCCTCCCTCTGGGAGGCTCCCACTTCCTTGTCTAGTCGAGGGGGCGACCGAGGCGAGTCTTGCGGCCCTAGGGGGACCCCGCCCTCTTTCCTACCTTCTCCCCCTTGCTCAGAACCCGGCAGGGCCAAAGCTCCGCGGTCCCAAAAAGGGAATTTCTGATCATTCCAAACATGCTGAAGGGTTCTGAAGGGTGATCCCGCTCCTCAAGAAGTAGCGCTGCCCGACCGATTGGGTTTCGCCCAGAGGACAAAAGCTGAGCGGCGCTCTTGCTCCGCCCTCCCAGCGGTCAGCAACTGCTGGGCCCGGCGAGGGAAGGGCGAAGAAGGAAGGGGAAGCGAGTAGCAGCTGTTGGATAAACTGGTGTGGACCAGACTCTGCAGGGGTCTCCCACCTTGGCAACTTGAAGCCTGGCGGACTTCAACTCCCAGAATTCCCCAGCCAGCTGGCTGGGGAATTCTGGGAGTTGAAGTCCGCCAGGCTTCAAGTTGCCAAGGTGGGAGACCCCTGGACCAGAATACGAACAGCGCAGTCGCCCGTTTCGCTTCTTCCTGCGAAGAGACCGGGAGGTTGTGCCAGGCAAAAGAGGAAGAAGAAGATATTTACTCCCGCGCCGCCTCCAACAATCCGAAGGGTAGAAATTAAAGAGACTGAAGCTTTTCCCATAAGTGGTAGTAAAGTTTCCTGAATGAAGTAGAGCAGGAGCAATTTTTGGAACCCCCCCCCCCAAAAAAAAACAAACAAACAAGAGCAGTTAGAAAAAGGCAACAGGTAATAAACGTGGGGATGGCTAGCTAGCTACCAATTTATATTGCTGCCCTCATGTAATCGGATGTTGCAGGCAGATCTTTCTAATGTCGAAGGCTTTTTTCCCCTGATCTTATTATATGTGTTTTTGTTCTTTGTGGATGGCTTAACTCAACGCATATCTTGTTCCGTTACTTCTTTCTATTGCATGAAGTAGATATAATAATGAGTTTATATTGCTTAAAATGTTCCTGGGCGATCCCTTCCATTCTCTTCCTCTTTTACCAGTATGGAAGTGAACAGTTGAACAGATCAGAATTTGTTACCGTTTCTCCTTAAGAATATAAACAGCACTTTGATCCACGATAGTGGTTTTCTCTGGTAGCTAATTTAATATAATGTACATCCGCTAATCCTGATCCTTTAAATCAGGGGTCTCCAACCTTGGCAACTTTAAGCCTGGAGGACTTCAACTCCCAGAATTCCCCAACCAGCTTTGCTTTGGTTGGAGATCCCTGATTTAAATGTAGTTGAAAGACATCAGGTTGAGGAAAAGTTGTCTATGCTGTGATTCCAGCCAGCCTGGATAGGAGCTGGAGATGCCAAGGACTGAACATTATTCCATGTTATTTGTGATATTTTATAATGATTAAAGTGTCAAGGAGGTAGCTATAATCATTGTTTATTTAGCTGAAACTACCAAAAGTACCAAAGACCATAAAACAAACTTGACACCAAGATTTTCGTCTATCCTTTTTCTCAACCAAAGGACAATAAAGAGCTTTAAAATAAAATTTGACCAATTGGTAGATCCTAAGAAGTTATCATGTATGTATCCAAATGTTCAACCTAAATGTTGGAGGTGTGATTGTTTGGATGCAACATATTTTCATATTTGGTGGACGTGCAGAAAATTGAAAGCATTTTGGATTAAACTTTGGTGGGTAATGCAGAACATTTTGAAGAAGAAGCTTGAGTTTTCGCCTCAGTTTTTTTTGTTGGGAATAGTTAAGGGTTATTCAGCAACTGACACTAGATTAATTTTACACATGATTACCGCAGCTAGATTATTGATTGGTCAATATTGGAAGAAGGATAACGTACCTACCATAGAGGAATGGATACTGAAGATGTCTAATTTTGTAGAGATGGCTAAAATTTCTGCATACCTAAAAGAAAGGACCCATGAAGTTTTTGCTAGGGAGTGGAAGAAATGGGTAGAATACATGAAGAATAAATACCAAAGTAAGAAGTTTCAATTAGCACTTAACTGAATTTATATTTTTCATATTTAGAATTAATCTAAAAGAGAAATGTATTGAATTTCATATTTTATGTAATTGAATTTATATTTTTAATATTCAGATTTAATTTTAAAGAGAAATGTACTATGTACTGTTTGATTTTGATTTTGACATATGTAATATTGGGAATTATAGTTAACGTTATATATTTATATTACTTAAATGACACTTCAATTTAAATCTTATGATGCTCAAAATTATTTTACTAGATTTTTTTTAATAGATTGTTAAGAGTTAAGAGTTTTTTATATTTGATTCATATTGTTATACATTGGTTTAAAAGAAAAACTTTTTTTTATTACCAAAGGTTAAAATTGGTTATAAAATAAGGTTATAGCTTTTTCTTAGTTGGATCTCACCTAAAAAAATTGTTAAATATTGAATGTTAATGTTTGTTTAATAGCGGAAGTCAAGGGGGGGATTGGGGAGGGATGGGGGGATAGGGTGCGGGTGGTAGGGGGGTGGGATGGGAAAGGGGTTTTAAAAATAAACTGTAATGTAAAACTTTTTCAATAAAAAAAAAATTGACCAATTGGGCAATATTTTGGAATTGCATTTTACGTTACAATTTCCCAGGCCTTTTTGTACATGTTCTCAGCTCTATTATACGTGTGTGTATTTATTACAGTGTGCATTAGTGCATTCTTTTAATTAACTAACAGGCCCTTCCTTGTAAATTAGATAATAAGATGACAGTTGTCACTCACTGAAAAACACCAGATTGTAATGAATAAAAAGTGGGTGGAACAAACTTTCACAGCTATACACTAAAATAAAGGCTAATGAAAGACAAAGGCGTGGAAGTTTTAAAAAAAATTCTGGAAAGTTTCAGGTATATGTGGATTACTGTATTTTGGAGAGGGTTTATAGCAGGGGTGAAATCCAGCAGGTTCTGACAGGTTCTGGAGAACCAGTAGTGGAAATTTTGAGTAGTTTGGAGAACCGGCAAATACCACCTCTGGCTGGCCCCAGAGTGGGGAGGAAATGGGGATTTTGCAGTATCTTTCCCCTCCCATGTCCACCAAGCCATGCCCACAGAACCAGTATTAAAAACATTTGGATTTCACCACTGGTTTATAATATGGAAAATATCACCTGTGGGGAATCAAAAGAGCTACAATGTCTGTAGGGCAATACAGAACACTTATTTTTGGAGTAAAGAGTTAAACGTTCTAAAGAAATGTAATTTTCTGTAGAAAAGAAAAAAATGTCGGAATTATTTGATCATGCTCATCAGTTCTTGGCTAGCTCATGATTAATCTCAAGCAACAATTAAAGCTGTCCAAAATTTAAAGAGTTTCCATATGAATTGGTTTCCTTCCCATCTATATTCTGAATCAAGTAGATTTAAATGCCCTGCTGAAGATATCTCCAGAGAAAAAAATGAGCCGATTCCTTTTAAAGTTTTAAATATGCTTTATGCTTCTGATGATTGACTATAAAACAAATTCTTCAAACAGCAGCCAGTGGAGATACTTATTCACACACTCTTGAAAGAGCCGTGGGGAAATAGGTTGGTGCAGATCTATAGTGGGCTGTCTTGATTCAATAAAGTTTTAATCATTCACACAAGTTTTAAAATAACTGAAGCAAAATAACTGAAATAATTGAAGGTACCCATTCTGACTCCATGCATTCAATTTCTTAGATTTGTTTGGAGAGAGAGATATTGTTATGGTTTTTTTCTTTGTTTCTTTTATTATCCTCAACCCTCCCCCAAATCTTATCTTCATTTGTCTGGCATATGTACTGCATTACTTTGCAAGTATGTAACTATCTCAGTTTTTTAGTTGCTTTAATTCCCAGAGACAGCCTGGATGCCCCTGCAAGTTTTCTTTTCCGGGGTGATTTGTCTTTGGCTCCTTCCTAGGACTGAGTGTGTGTGACTGGCCCAAACTCATTCAGTTGACTTTGTGCCTGAGGTGGCATTAGAATTCACAATCGTCCTGCTTTTAGCCTGATGCATTAACCACTATACCAAACTTGCTTTCAAAATAAAATTCTCTAAACAGAGGGAATTATGCACAAATAGTTCTGAGTTTATCCGTTTGCTGTCAGACTGATTTATAATTTTGATTTAGAAGACTATTCAACTCAGTTGGCCCACTCCAACGACATGAAACAGCTTCTACTTCAGTATTGACTATTTACTGCTTATTGAATACTCACTGCTCTCAATATGGAGCCTCCCCCCCCCTCCTTCAGATCCTCCTCCAATGTTCTTTCTTCTGGTTTTCATGCAATATCTGTGCGATTTTCATAATTTCTAATAAATCTTTTTTTTTAAAAAAAAGCAGGCTTCCCATACTTATACCTTTTAGCAAGACAAATGCCTACATTTGCAAACTATGAAATTAGCATGATACTCAGTTAAATAGTCAAACATGGTGGTAAACTTCACTATTATGATTCCAACTAATGCTAAAACTGATTTGTTTGTTCCCTCTCCCTTGCAGCTCTGCCCCATCTTCTAATTTTTGTTAGTTCTGTTGCTTCTTGTTGTGGTTGAAAGGTCCTAGCTCCATGTCCTTTTTCCAAAGTGTATTAGCTAAGAATGAGCTGCTAGCTGAGGAATGTGACTCTGCTTGCTCTCATCTGATCATTGAATCAGCTACAATTATAAGCTCCCCCCTCGGACATACGTTCAACAAACAAAAGTATAGTCCTTTAATCAGAAAACCACAGTCAAACATTCTTCCCCAAGGTTCAGCAGATCAGTTTTACAACCATCTGATTCCCTTGCAAAACTTTCCTGACCGTTTTTTGCTTCTCATAACAGCCATCTGTCTATTCTCTTTCTAAAGAATGCTGACTTTTAGAATTGTTTTTTAAAACTTGAATCTCGAAGCAAATCAAGGTCAAATCAATAATTTAGGAGTACAAAATTGAATTGAATGTTGATACATCAAAATTTTGAATCTGAATACACCGCTTATATGTATTAAAAACTCACAGTGGAAAAGGAGGTTTCTTGAGACTTCATGTGCAACATGGACCAGCCTAAAGGCTGGAGATTTTTGCTTGTGTTCTATAGAAATGGGGCTTCACTGAATTTAGAAAAAGGTTTGAAAATATCAGTTGAAGAGGAAGAAGGAATTATTTTTTCAAATAGCAAGAAGTCACAAGTTCAAAAAGCACTCGTGAGGAGAAGCATCTTCAGTGAATTAGCGTTAAACATGTGTCCTTTTAATCAGGCTTTTAGTGTGTGGTTTCTTAAAAATCTCAGGAATTGCTAGTCTTCTTCCTTCATAAAAAACAAATTAATCCCTCTGAGCTCGCCTCCATGCATGGGTCCTCTTCTCTGGTAGTCTTTGCATCTGGAGATTAGAAAGCTTTTGACTCCTTCTGGACTTGTAGCGGATAACAAACGGAGCCCTTTCTATGATCCTAAGCCTCTCATTCAGTTCTGCCAATCTTGACTTCATTGAAGCCACTTGTTTCAGGAGATTATCAATTGCTTCTGAAGCAGGGCGGAGGCTGCAGATTTAAAGAAGTATCATGAGGTGGTGTACAGATCAGTATTCAGCAGAAACCATAGTAATCTATTGACAAGCAATTGCATACTGCAATAAAGCATATGTCACAGTTTATGATAAAGTATCAACAAGGTCAGTGCCGCCATTCCCTTCCTGGAACTCTTCAGATATGGCAAACTGCAATTTCTGCCACTCCCAGCCAGTATGGCATTGACAATTTAGACAGGAGATGTAATCCAATTCCTCTGGATAACTAATTAGCTTTTGACAGGATTTTTTTTTTTTTTTTTTTGCTAGTTGGGTTAACCAGACTTCCTCTGAGATCCACCAAATCTTACACTGGTTGGGCCTTTTGATTCGTACCAGATTTAGATATACTTTACCACCAAGGAAGCAACCAAATATTTTGAAAGGTAGGGCACATTGTACATTAAACGTACTTTAAAAGAGTAACATAGACAAATATTTAAAATATTATAGGTTAATATGCAGCTGTATACTAAATGCAGAATGCTTTGATACCAAAGCAGAAGATACATTCACTGACAGAAAATAAAATCCCTAAATAATATTGTTTATATGAATATGCATGACACTGATCAGGACAATTCAAATTCAGCATTAAAAGTGTCTAAACTACCAACAGTGCAAAATATTTGAATACTGCAGATATACTTTTCTATGGATCATAATTTGCTTGAATTAATCTGTCTGAAGTAATGCCTGATAAAGGATTTTTTTTACTTTATATTCTATTTGTGTTTATGCCTGCCTACTGATTTCAGTCAGCCCAGGTAATAGTATAGTATTATGTATATAGTATATACATAGTATATGTGCATAGCTGTATGAAAGAAAAAGAGAGAGAGAGAGGGAGGGAGACTCGTGCTGAATATATCTTTAATCTTTGGAAAATGGATTAGGATAGGCATTTTATTATGTATTTAGCATGACATTTAAAATCCTTTAGAGACTCCTGTATACTTAACTACCACTTTGCATTTACTTTAAGAGCATATTTTACACAGGGGAGCATTTCATGCTTACAATTGACACCATAAATGTTTCAGAAGATAAGCAAATAGCACTCATCTTTTCTAACATTAAAAATTCCATCCTTCTTATTTAAAAAGAGGTAAGTGCAGTAATTTATTTGTTGTCAATGGGAAACCGTCCTCCTCCTCCACTCTCATATAACCTACATCCAATCCTACCCACCCCACCCCACTCTCTATTTTTCTCAGCTTTGTACAGCTACTTTTGAATGATGAACAGCAATTTCTTGCTTTCTGGTGGATAGACCATCACTTATCTCTTTAGAAGTCTAACTCATTTGTTAAGCTGAAGCATCATTGTTTAAGCCTGTTTAGATTTATTTATCAGAGATGCAGCCTGATTCTTCCTGCATTTACTCAGAGGTCAGTTGATGAGATCAAAAGAACAGTCTTGCTTCTTCTGTCCTGCTCAAGCTTCTGCCTATTCTCTTGTAGGCAAATCTTATAGGTGCCAGCATAATTCTGAACACATTACACATTTCTATAATAGCGTTATATTTGTTGTTTTTATTTCTAGAAAACACTCACATATAAATGCACATGCTAACTACAGAGTATTGTGGTTCCACCAGAAGACATGATAATTGATAGCTGAAACTCATTTTGTCCTCATGGAGGTATATAAAAGTGAAATGTGTCTCATGCAAGTGGAAAGTGAAACAAAAACCCCCTAATTTCTCATGGACCAATGGCAAGAAAAGTCTGGAGCTACAATTCATCAGCAATAGGTGTGAGCCACAGAATCTCCACATCAATGTAATCTAGTCTTTTCTGTGCAACTCTATAACTGTCTGGTTTGGTCTGCAACCCAACAAGACAGACACAGATTTCAGAGGATAATTAGAATTGCAGAAAAAACAATTACTACCGATTTGCCTTCGGTTGAGGACCTGTATACTGCACGAGTCACAAAAAGGGCTGTGAAAATATTTACAGACCCCTCATATCCTGGACAATTGTTTCAAATCCTACCCTCAAAACGATGCTATAGAGCACTGCACACCAGAACAACTAGGCACAAGAACAGTTTTTTCCTGAACGCCATCGCTCTGCTGAACAAACAATTCCCTCAACACTGTCAAACTATTTACTAAGTCTGCATTACAATTAATCTTCTCATTGCTCCTATCACCCATCTCCTCCCACTTATGACTTTAACCTTGGTGCTGGTATCCTTAAGATTTATATTGACTGTTTCCCTATGACTATCATTAAGTGTTGTACCTTATGATTCTTGATGAATGTTATCTTTTCTTTCATGTACTCCGAGAGCGTATGCACCAAGACAAATTCCTTGTGTATCCAATCACACTTGGCCAATAAAAAATTCTATTCTATTCTCTTATACAGAGTGATGAACTGCCATTCTCTTATTCTTACCTAGACAGTTCCGGCAGCAGGGTGTCAGGGTGGCTCAACAAAGAGAACTTTATTTGCCAAAAGATGCTGTTCCCCCACTTCTCCAATAGGCGTGTGATGCTCTTGGTGCCTTGAACGTTGACCTTGTCAGCTAAAGAACCAAAATTGACATGATTTCATGCAGGGAAAAAGAAAGACTCGGAAACAAAATAGTTTTCTTATCAATTATCAAAACACAGCTACTTTTGTGAATTAAAGAACAACTTTAAATAGTGTAATCTGCAATACAGGTATATTTTATTCAAGTCCTGCTTATGGCGAATATTGGGAGTGGACCAATAAAGAAGAATATTTGTAGCTCAGGGTTGAAATGAGGGGGTTTTGGTGCTCTCTGAGCTTGCTTGTTTTCTTGCAGACATTTCATTACCAAACTATCACTCATAACGTTAACTAGTTTGGGCAATGAAACATCTGCAAGAAAGCAAACAAGCACAGAGAGCACCAAGGACCCCTCACTGGGCATGGAGGCAGGGAGAGAAAGCAGAATGCTAAATGAGACCTACTCTGTTAAACTATTTTCTTCATACATATGTGCAAGATTTCTTTCAGTTTTCTGTGATTATCTTTAGAAAAAAGATTCTTTTTAGACTTTTTAGAAATGTGGGTGGCTGATCCATTGTCGACTTCTCTTCTGTACTCCTGCAGATTGCCTAGTTTGCACTGCTGGCTTCTGGGAACTAGAGTTCCTGCCAATTTTTGGAAGGAAACAAGAAGAAACAGGTACGGCAAACCTGCCTTAGGCTTACACATCTTCCACAAAAACCCCACACAAACCACATTTATTGCCATCATTTAGAAACCTACAAAGGTTTAATGTTTTTATTACAGTAATGCATTTTGACTACTTCTGAAATATCACTACCATTATTTTTAAAATTTATTTATTTATTTATTGGTTCAATTTATATGCTGCCCTTCTCCAGAGACTCAGGGCGGCTTACAATGCATTAAGCAATATTGTGTTCATATGCACTCCCTTTTGCTAACTTGAAATTTAAAAGTTTAAAAATTAATGTAATGTTATTGACTGATATTTGGACTTGACTTGAATGATATTTGAATAGGCAGTGCTAATTGTCTATACTTATTTTTGTTAGTTTGATTTTGGGAAAGATGGGAACTATGGATTTATATAAAGGTAGGGTAAGTTAAGGTAATCAAAAGCTACAGAAAAATGGATGTTTCTTTTTAGCTTTCTCCCAACATTAGAGGTTTTTATCTTTAGTGCACCAGTATGTTCCAGGACTCCTATCTCAATGTCTGCATAAAAGTTGGAAAAGCTGGCCAACTGAGATAGGGTTTCTATGGAGACAACTCTTCTTGTGTTTAAGCTTTTTAGTAAGGGAGGGGAACTGTCCATGCTTCATTGCTGGGTTTACACATTTCAAAGTTTACACATTTCAAAGAATAAAAGTTTACACATTTCAAAGAATAAAAATGAAAAGAACAAGTGTCTTGATTAGGTACTTTCAAAAGTATAAGCATAGATAGGAATGTCCGAACCTCTAACTCTGCAAAAAGCATCAGCCTAATGCAGTATAAAGGTAAAGGTAAAGGTTCCCCTCACACATATGCA
Source organism: Masticophis lateralis (assembly GCA_030761175.1). Taxonomy (NCBI): domain Eukaryota; kingdom Metazoa; phylum Chordata; class Lepidosauria; order Squamata; family Colubridae; genus Masticophis; species Masticophis lateralis. The sequence goes on along the minus strand of JAUDYJ010000006.1, from coordinate 34,825,470 downwards.
CTAGTCATTCCTGATTCTAGGGGGTGGTGCTCATCTCCGTTTCAAGGCCGAAAAGTCAGCGCTGTCCGGAGACGTCTCCTTGGTCATGTGGCTGGCATGACTAAATGCCAAAGGCTGTTACCTTCCCACCAAAGGTGGTCCTTATTTTTCTACTTGTATTTTTTATGTGCTTTCGAACTGCTAGGTTGGCAGAAGCTGGGACAAGTAATGGGAGCTCACCCCATTACACAGTACTAGGGATTTGAACTGCTGAACTGCCAACTTTTGGATCAACAAGCTCAGCATCTTAGCCACTGAGCCACCGCAGGGCTTGTACTAAATGAATGTGGTAGATTTTGCCTGAAATTTATCCCAGAAATAATTGCACTGACAGTACAAACTGGAGTAATGTTTTTGTCTGTCTACTTTCAAGATACTGGAGATATGTGATATTTCAGAAAAACAATGAGAATCCTTTGAGGAAAGACAACCCAACTGTTTCAGGGGGAAAATGCAGGGGCCATGGCTTAACTATTGCAATTATTGTATGAGAATTTTCATTACAGCATGAAACTAGTGATGAGAAAAAAAATTTGGATTCCCTACCTCCCTCACCTATGGTATTTGATAAAATTTAATTCACAGATTATTTCAAAGGCGCATTTTGGAGAAATGTAGATTGCTGATGCAGCTTTTTTGCACTTATTTTATAAAGGGCCCAGAGATTGAGTAAATACCCCTTCATTTATTTCCTGAGTCTACAGCCAGTTCCCTTTTATTTCTAAGGGACAATATAATGAAATCATTTTTTCATTGTGATCTAATAAGCATGAGATATACTATTAAGAAATTTTAGAGTTTTCTTATTTGTCATGGAGAACTTTGGAGAAATTAATCATCAGCATTTAATGGAGAATTTTGAAAGATATGTGCTCTTCTCTCAACCTTTATATTACATTCTAAAAGTGTGCAAATCAGGTTAAATCTCACTAGAATGATGGATCTCTGAACTGGATTGTTGAGTTCAGTTGATCCAATCTGAAAAGATCTGATCTGGGAAAAGCCTTTTTGTGTAGGAGAAAAGATCATAAAACTGTCATATAAATTCAAATTGATTCATGTGTTTTATCGGACCTGATTATGTGATTTGGAAAACTGATTGAATCTAGAAGTTATATTGTTACTTTGTATTATGTTGTTATAATACCAGACATGTATGGATAACATTTTCATCTTGCATTTGTTTGTAGTTTAGTGTTCTGTATTCAGATTGTAAAAATAAAGGAGTCATTCAGTACCTTACAAAAACATTCATATTTGTATTAATACAGAACAATCTGTGCTCATGAATTCTTTAGAGGGTTAAACAAGCAAACATAGATAGCTTCCTCCCACAAGAATGTGACTCATCTAATGTTCCACAACTGCTGTTTTCTTGCCTTATTGCACCACTTACCTCCGTCTCTGTAGTCCCACTCCTGAATCTGATCCAGAAACTCCTTCTTACAAAGGCTGTTGGGCAGGGAGTGGAACAAGAGAAGAAGTGGGAGAACATCTATGATGGGGTTGGTCAGAACCTTCATCTTCTAGGTCAAGAAAATGTAATCCAATTTCAAGTTTCTTTTAAAAGAGAAAAGAGAAAAGAAATAACACAATACAAGTTAAATGTCTATGGAGATTCCCAGTCATCCTGGTCATGGTTGTCCCAAAAGTTATATAGTTACTTTTCAAGAGGCAACTGGACTTCCTTGTTTTTCTTTGAAGATGTTTCACTTCTCATCCAAGAAACTTCTCTGAGTTTCTTCTCTGAGTTTCTTGGATGAGAAGCGAAACACCGTCAAAGAAAAAGAAGAAAGTCCAGTTGCCTCTTGAAAAAGCACTTTTGGGACAACACAATACAAGCCCTTGCTAGACTACACAGTTATATTCAACACATGAGGAATTATATTTTTGGATAATTTTTATCTTAGAAAAAAATAGCAAGTTGTAGAAATCACTAAAGAGAGAATGAATAAAACTCCCTTAAAACCTGCTACAGTCAGGTCCAGAAATATTGGAACATCGACACAATTCTAACATCTTTGGCTCTATACACTACCACAATGGAGTTGGAATGAAACAAACACAATGTGCTTTAACTGCAGACTGTCATCTTTAATTTGAGGGTATGTACATCCAACTCAGGTGAATGGTGTAGGACTTACAGCAGTTTGCATATGTGCCTCCCACTTGTTAAGGGACCAAAGGTAATGGGACAATTGGCTTCTCAGCTATTCCATGGCCAGGTGTGTGATATTCCCTCATTACCCCAATTTCAAAGTGCAGGTAAAAAGCCCAGAGTTCATTTCAAGTGTGCTATTTGCATTTGGAATCTGTTGCTGTCAAAACTCAAGATGAGATCCAAAGAGCTGTCACTATCTGTGAAGCAAGCCATCATTAGGCTGAAGAAACAAAACAAACCCATCAGAAAGACAGCAAGAACATTAGGCGTGGCCAAAACAACTGTTTGGAACATTCTCAAAAAGAAGGAACGCACCAGTGAGCTCAGCAACACCAAAAGACCCGGGAGATCACGGAAAACAACTGTGGTGGATGACCAAAGAATTCTTTCCCTGGTGAAGAAAACACCCTTGACAACAGTTGGCCAGATCAAGAACACTCTCCAGGAGATAGGTGTATGTGTGTCAAAGTCAACAATCAAGAGAAGACTTCACCAGAGTGAATACAGAGGGTTCACCACAAGATGTAAACCATTGGTGAGCCTCAAAAACAGGAAGCCAGATTAGAGTTTGCCAAACAACATCTAACAAAGCCTTCACAGTTCTGGAACAGAATCCTATGGACAGATGTGACCAAGATCAACTTGTACCAGAGTGATGGGAAGAGAAGAAAATGGAGAAGGAAAGGAACTGCTCATAATCCTAAACATACTACCTCATCAGTGAAGCATGATGGTGGTAGTGTCATGGCGTGGGCATGTATGGCTGCCAATGGAATTGGTTCTCTTGTATTTATTGATGATGTGACTGCTGACAAAAGCAGCAGGATGAATTCTGAAGTGTTTCGGGCAATATTATTTGCTCACATTCAGCCAAATGCTGCAGAACTCATTGGACAGCACTTCACAGTGCAGATGGACAATGACCCAAAGCATACTGCAAAAGCAACAAGAGTTTTTGAAGGGACAGAATGAAGGGGAATGTTATGCAATGGCCAAAACAATCACCTGACCTGAATCCCATTGAGCATGCATTTCACTTGCTGAAGACAAAACTGAAGGGAAAATGCCCCAAGAACAAGCAGGAACTGAAGACAGTTGCAGTAGAGGCCTGGCAGAGCAACACCAGGGATGAAACCCAGCGTCTGGTGATGTCTACGCATTCCAGACTTCAGGCTGTGATTGACTGCAAAGGATTTGCAACCAAGTATTAAGAATGGAAAGTTTGATTTATGATTATTATTCTGTCCCATTACCTTTGGTCCCTTAACAAGTGGGAGGCACATGTGCAAACTTCTGTAAATCCTACACCGTTCACCTGAGTTGGATGTACATACCCTCAAAATAAAGCTGACAGTCTGCAGTTAAAGCACATTGTGTTTGTTTCATTCCAACTCCATTGTGGTGGTGTATAGAGCCAAAGATGTTAGAATTGTGTCGATGTCCCAATATTTCTGGACCTGACTGTATACGATGCCAGCCAGATGTAATTTCCCCAGCCAAATAATTTTTCCCAATTTAGTGAAATTTGATCTTACTGGGAAAAGGTCATTAGATGATTGACATATTAGTAACATAGTGACCGCATTTGTTCTGTTAGTTTTCACAAATATGGCTTAAAGAAAGATGTATGTGGCTCATATATGTAAGTCTTCCCATTCCTTAACTTCCTTGGAGCCAATACAACAATTTGTGTCCTAATAAGGAACTAAAATAATTGCAAAGGAAGGTTAATCCTTCTCTATTTCTTCTTGGTTGACACAATTATTGGATTAGAAGGCAAAGTGCCACCCTATCTCTAATCCTATCCTGCTTGTCTGGTTCACTGCAGTGAGCCAAGGACTAGACCCTGAGAGAAGCAAGCCAAAAGCCAGCATTCTCGGTTTAGAGCTGACAGTTATCAAAAAATGCTCTCTTTCAGGGTCACCAAGCACAACAGAAAGACAGATGGGCAGAGTCTGGGATAGACATTTTGTACTGATGTCTCAATGATGTACACAAGTGTGTAAAGATGAAGCTTTCATCATGAAATAGTCTCATGCTGCGGAATAAGCCAATTCTCTTCAAGATGTTCTTAAGCACTGAACTATATTGTAACACTAAATAACAGATGATCTTTTGCTGTTTTTCCTTCAATGGAGTAGCATAATTGTGGCTGTGAAAATGGCTACGGATCATTATTGCATCTCACATTTGACTTTTGTTGAGCTGGGTGTATAGTACAGCTGATCACAACTGGTGGCAGCACCCAGCCAGCCTTAGCCATCTTGAAAAAACTGAGCAGCTGATTATAATTAAATAAGAATTATGAAGAAATTCCCAGACTTTAGGCTACATTGGAAAATTAGGAAACCATCCAAGATAATGGCAATCCCTTTCTGTCTTAGTGCCAAAACAGCTGGATGGCCATCTGTGTTTATATAGGTTCCATGGGTTGAACTGTGACTGATTTTGCATTATTATGGATATCTGATGATTACTATAACGAGGGCTTCTAGCAGTCAGTAAGCAGTTGTGGTAATACTGTTAGTTCTGTTAAATTGCAGAGGATTAAAAGAAACCCCAGTACTTTCAGGATTACTGGTAATAATTCACAAGGTTTATATCATTATAAACTAAGTTCTCATATGAGAAATGAAAAAGTGGATATTTCATGTAGAATTCACGTGTCAATTACTTATGGTAAGCTTTGAAAAACTTAAATTACCCTTCCAATTAAGTATGATTTGCATTACTTAATGACCTAGAAATCATCACAGCCTCTCTTCTGAATACTCTTAGGACTTAATGGGAATTGATTCAAATATAACAAAGGTGAGCACTTTTCCAAATTGGGGAGTCCAGCTATAGTTTAAGAAGATTTAATGCTCAATGGAACATTAAAATTTATTTCATGCTTTCCCATCCCGCAAGTGCAATAGTGGAAGTTTTACAGTTTTTAGATTAATGATGTTACACCTTTCTAATATTATGACTTCTTTTCCCATCAACACTCGCATTTCCCTCTCCCCAGCCTTTAGCAAATCTTCATGCCTGAAAGTTACATTAAATAATTACAGGAAAGAAGTAAATGAGTTAAAAAAAGTTTTGGAAATTTGATTATTGACAAATGCTTAAGTATGCAATATATCTTTGATACTAATGTCGGATTTTTAGACAGATTAAGTGGAAGCAGGTACCATGATCTCTGAAATAAAAATTGCATAGTGGCTTACAAGTTGACCTAAAAATGTTGTTGGTAACATTATACAGGAGGAATTATACAGCAATATTTTTTCACAGCAAGATTTGTGAAGATCTCTCTCATGTGAAATATGGACAGGCTCACTGATTTTCTACAAGCTGCTGAAGATTTTTCTTAATCCATTTGTTGCACAGTACTATATTTCACTAGTATTATCCTTAGTGACTTTTTCTGCCAATTCTTATTAATAATTGAACATTTTTCTTTCTAAATAAACGGCTATCCCTTTTTATATTAAATTGGTAATGAAAATGCCTGATCATTTTCTCCCAGCAGAGACAGATCAAAGTTTATTATATCAAAAGGCTGAAATTGTAGCACAAATCTCATAGGTCAAATAAATGAAAGTGGAGGCAATCTAACAGTTCCCATCCCTTTACTGACTCAGTCCTATGAGATAAAATATCTCAACTCTTTCTCCATTGAGGATATAAAAGGCAGAAATAATCTCGCTCATATCTGGAAAAAAAATCTTCTTGACTGTAGATTCTATAAAATGTAAATGGTAAATCTTCAAACAAAAATTCCACATATTACATTTTTAGGGCCTTGTGAGATCAATCTTCCTCCCCAATCTTTGTAACAATACACATTCAACTTCTATTGATTATAATATGCCATCATACCTAGTTAGGTAGTTTTATTTGGATTACTATGCTATTTTCCTTTTTTACTAATTATAATTTAAAATTAAAGGCTTTAAAAAAATGTATTTGTCTTATTTGCAGTCTTCTCCATGTAGTTGAGTATGACTCCATTTATGACATCATAAAGAGAGACATAGCAGTTAGAGCATGGGAACAAAGTCATAACCAGAAGCCAACAAGTTTATTAAAAACAGATCATGCCAGACAAATCTTATTGCATTCTTTGACTATGTGACAAAATTAGTGGACCAGAGAAATAATGTGGATATAATTTATTTGGACTTCAGTAATTAATAAAATTTGGACTTCAGCATTTAATAAAATAGACCACAACCTCTACTTGATAAGATATAAAAATGTGGGTTAGACAGCATCACCACCAGATGGATTCCTAAATGGCTGACCAACTGCATTCAATGTGTAGTCCTTAATGAAACCACATCTACTCAGAGGTAAGTATGCAGTGGAATACCCCAAGGCTCTGTCTAATGCCCAGTACTCTTCAATATCTTCATCAATGATTTAGCAAAAGAAATAGAAAACTCATCAAATTTGCAGACCACACCAAGATAGCAGGAAGACCAACATTCCAGAAGATAGGCTCAAGACATAGAAGGATCTCGACAGACTTGAACACTGGGCCCGATCTAACAAAATGAAATGCAGTGGTACGAAAAGTAAGGTTCCAAATTTAGGCAAGAAAAACCAAATGCACAGATATAGAATAGGTGGTACATGGCTCAATCATAGTAACTGTGAGAGGGCTTTTGGAATCCTAGTGAACAATTACTTATGGTATTTTTCGGAGTATAAGACATTAAAAGAGGGTGAAAATTTGAGTGCATCTTATACACCAAATGTATCCCCGCCCACCTGCTGGCCCCCACCCTTTGGCCTCTGCCTCCGAGCAATTTGCCTCCTTGCAGCAAACAGCAAACAGCCCATTTCAGTTTCAGCTTCAGCACATCCTGATTAGCACAAGCTGATTGTCATTGGATCGGCCTCCTGACCATTAGCTGTTTCAGGCTGCAGGGATTGCCATTGCCTATTGCCGTCTCCGGCCCCATTTTTGGCCTCCACTGTTTGCTATTTGCTGCAAGGAGGCAAATTTCTGGAAAGCAGAGGCAGATTTTTTTTTCTTGTGCTAATCAGGCTGTGCTGAAAATGAAAATGAAACTGAAACAGGCTGTTTGCTGCAAGGAGGCAAATTGCTGAGAGGCAGAGGCACTTTTTTTTTCTAGTTTTCTTCCCCCCAAAAGGTAGGCGTGTCTTATAGTCTGGAGCATCTTATACTCTGAAAAATATGGTAAATATGAATCAGCAATATATTGCAGTTGCCAAAAAGCCAACACAGTCCTAAACTGTATTAACAGAGGGATAGAATCAAAATCATGTGAAGTGTTAGTACCACTTTATAATGTCCTGGTAATACCACATTTGGAATATTGCATCCACTTTTGATTACTGCAATGTAAAAAAGATGTTGAGATTCTAGAAAGAGGGCAGAGGAGAGCAACAAAGATGATTAGGGGATTGGAGGCTAAAACATATGAAGACCAGTTGCAGGAATTGGGTATGTTTAGTTTAATGAAAAGAAGGACTAAGGATCACATGATAGCAGTATTCCAATAAGGGTCTGCCACAATGAAGAAGAGGGTGGGGGGAGGATCAATCTATTCTGTAAAGCAACTGAAGGCAGGACAAGAAGCATGGATGGAACCTAATCAAGGAGAGATGCAACCTAGAACTAAGAAAAAAAACTTCTGACAGTTAGAACAATTAATCAATGGAATGACTTTCCTCCCATAGTTGTGGATGCTCCAACACTGGATGTTTTAAGAAGAGATTGTCTGAAATGTTATAGGATTTCCTGCTGGAGTAGGGGACCATCAGCATCTGAACTAAAAGGACTAAGAAATTTTAAAACAACTCTTACTTGCCATTCCCTTTAAAATAAAACTGCTAGATTTATTGTGGTTGCAAAGTCCTGCTTCCAGACCTCTGAGATGCAATCTCTTTGGTCCTAATGATATAATAATTTAATTAATTTCACATTGATTAATTTCACATCGTAGTGACTTGCATGTATGAATGGGACTTGAGTGAGTGACAGCCTTTCAGGGTGCCAAACAGACTCTCTTCTCAGATCTTTTTTTTTGTATACTTTATTGAATTTATATACATACATAAAATAACATTTCTATTAACATCGGATATGCAGTGTTTATACATATATACATGATATTTACCTGGTGTCACTTATGCTGTTTGAATGTATGAACGGGACTTGAGTGAGACAGAGCCTTTCAAGGGTGCCAAACAGACTCTCTTCTCAGATCTTAAGCTCTTGTAGTGGCCAGGAGTAGAAGTTCTAGAGACAGTACGAGGAACTGTTGGGTATATAGAGACTATACAAAAATGGATGGAGCTAAATTTCTATATTTCAGTTGTTTGAAAATAGTTGTTGCTATCCCTGATTTACACCTTACAAATCTTTTTTTTAATCTATTCAGTTTTTTTTCATATTTGTCTGCACCATTGAGTAGTTATTTATCTTTTTTACTGCCCTAATATTATGTTCTGTTTCCAGTTAGCAAGATAAAAAGAAAAAAATAGCAAAAGCAAAGATTACAAAGGGAGTGCAAAAGTTATGCTCTATTTTATTGGATTTTCAGCCAATTTGTCATTGCAGAAAAGTGATTTCTTTTATGGCTGCTGTTCATTTAGTTGGATAATCATGATATTAAAGGTTCCTAAGTCTAAATTGGGAAAGAAATAAAAAAAAGTAATAATAATTTTTAAAACTTTATTGATTTCTGTTTCCCCACTTTTTTTTTTACATTTGCAACATTTGTAAGCATTCAGGCCTCCTTAAAGGCATACTGTAGGTGGTTATATTTACCATGCTGCATGAGACACTGCATATATGGCAATCATTCTTGCTTAAATTTAATTAGTTTTCTATTGTACATGTATCTTGTTAGTTTTGCCATTGCTGCGTATTCTTCATGTTTAAATTCCCAGTCAGATCATGCTGTGATATATATAATGTGATATATATGTGGCTCAGTGGCTAAGACACTGATCTTGTCGACTGAAAGGTTGGCAGTTCAGCAGTCCGAATCCATAGTGCCATGTAACAGGGTGAGCTCCCATTACTTGTCCCAGCTTCTGCCAACCTAGCAGTTTGAAAGCAGGTAAAAAATGCAAGTAGAAAAATAGGGACCACCTTTGATGGGAAGGTAACAGCATTCCGTGCGCCTTTGGTGTTTAGTCATTCCGGCCATATGACCACAGAGACATCTTTGGACAGCGCCGGCTCTCGACTTTGAAATGGAGACGAGCACCACCCCCTAGAGTTGGGAATGACTAGCACATATGTGGGAAGGGAACCTTTACCTTTTTATATGTGATAAAATGTTCCTTCTGTACCATGGCATTTCCAGTGTTCATTATTATAAGATTTGTCCATTTAAAATATCCTTGATGGAGTGGTGTAACATCAATATAACATTTGGTACCTTCAAATTATCAATTAATGCTTTTTAAATAGATTTTTATAGATTTAGTCCATTATCCTTCCTATTGTTATAGTGTAACTGTGACTTTGAAATTTCAGTCTCTAGTTGATTTATGGATCATTGTGTGAGATTTTTCATGTACATTCCATGTTCCTACTGTACTCTAAGTCTGTCTTTGCAGCTTCAATTTTTCTTTTCGTTTCGGCAGCATCAGCAGTTAGACATCCCAAAGGGTTTATTCTAGTTAGGCAACAATTATGCCATTTAGTTTGCCTGCTATATTCATTGCTTCTGAGGCTACAGGCCTATGCACATTTACCTAAGAGTGAATGTTAATTGGTAGCTGCCTTTATTGTAATGGTTTTTATTTTTAGATTTTGAAAAAATGAACCCTTTTATATGAAATGAAGAAACAAAGAAGAAAATTAGATAAATTAAAGTGAAATAAAATAAATTCTGGTAAACAAAAGAAGTAATAAAATCCAGACAGATTTAACCCTGCTTATAACTTCTACAATTTATATATAATTGAGTACATATTGTTAAGCAATAAATTGCTTTGGAAGGAATAAATGACTGAAATGAGTTAAACTTAATGTCTGTTTTCCTACAGATATATCCCAAAAGAGGCATAGTTATTTCATAACATAGATAACCTATATATGTCCAGAATCTAAACATTTATGTACAGAAGATCTATTCAAAGATTCTCTCTCTCTCCTTTTCTCTAGGCACTTGAACTACTGCCTCATTGATAAAAAAAAGCATATACATTTTCACATTTGGACAACTAGAGTCATCCAGAGAACTGATAGAAATATTACAGGTCACATAATATCCCTTGTATATTGGACGTTTACCTTATTCCTATGTAACCATCATATTCTATGTAAAATTTACCTGGATTTCACAGGACGATGCTCTCAAGAGGTCTCTGTTTCCTCTTCTTTTCTATCACAGACACTCTTCTAGGTTCAGCTGGTAAGTAACGTATCCTATTATGTACTATTGTGCTTCTTATTCCACATGTTTCCCCAAACTATGTTCAGAGCTTTGTCCAATTTCTCCTTTCTCAGCCTCCCAACTTATCCATTCAAGCTAAACATCTCTTCCCCAGTACAGAGGAATAGCAGAGAACTGAAAATATCACTAACTGGCTTTTGTCAAAGCTACTTCTCCTGTCCAGCATCTTCTGATTCATCTTTCTACTTCCCGTTATATCTCCACAATTATTTGGCAGCCCCAATGACGATATAACCCCATTTGCTGTCCACAGTAGTTCCTACTACTCTGTTGTTTTCCTTCATGGAAGACAAAATTTGTAGCCAACTCTGAATCTGTTCCCCAGGATGATCCTGCTGTTTGTCAAATTAATTCTTCGTTGATTACCTCATTTGTGGTATATTATGCCAAAACCTTTTTTTTTGTCTAAGTAAATAAGGAAATGAAGGGTGTTTCTGTTTTTTGCTTTTTCTTTTTTTTGGTCACACATTCCCTTACTCACAAAGTTCCTGGATTGTTAAACTAAACAAAACCAGAATTACTCAACAGTTTCATAACAGCACAATCCTAAACATGTTTACTTAGGATTAAGTATTATGGAGTTCAGTGAAACTGCAATGAAAGAACTTCCAAAGAAATATATGGTATGATAAGCAGTTTTTGTGTCTGAGCTTCTGTGTTCTTATTCATCTTTCAAAAGTGAACTGACAATTCAGAGGTACCATAGAATAATATATCAGTCCTTCAAGGTAGACAAATTTAGAAAACAGGAATTATTAGGAGTCTTGGTATTAACTTTAATATTGTTAAGGTATTGTAACAGAATCTTGAAAAACTGTCAAATATCCTCCCTACTTCAACTTATATCTAGCCCAATCAAACTGGAGTAGTTTTGAGTTTCTTTTCATGCTTTATTTTTCCTCCTCTTCTTGCATCCAGAATTTTAAAAACAACAAGAATATTCCACTTTCTGTTCCTCTTCCGTATCTATGAAACTAGACAGGGAGGAGAAGTTGCTGAATTGGGACAACTTCTCCTACCACTGGCTATCAGAACTCTCTGAGCAAAAGATGCAATCTGAACACTCTCTGACATCTTATTTAGTGTTTTGGCAATATTACAATATATTTTCTCTGAGAAGAAGAGGAACATATAAATGACTTTTGTGAAATAGTTGTTGGTCAGTCACAGAAGAAGGAGGCGAATCAGTATATAGGTCTCCTTAGGGGTCATCTGTTCAATCTTTAACTATGGGTTTGCTGTTGTGATGAGTCAGGGGTGGGCAAATGTGGCTCCTTTACAAGCTGTGGACTTCAACTCCCAGAATTGAATTGAAGCCAAGCTGTCTCAGGAATTCTGGGAGTTGAAGTCTATAGGTTATAAAAAAGCCACATTTGCCACACCCCTGTGATAAGTAAATCTTATCCAATTTATCTATTGGTGATCTTCCTGCCTTCAGCTTCCTTAGAGTGTACTTTGAGGGGTGGGGTTGGCAAAATTTTCAGATTTCAAGGTTGTGATAGAGGGAAATGGACAGGAAATGTCAATTCAGGTTTGCATGATGGCACATTTGCCAATTTATTTTGTGAGTTAGGAGTATAGAGGATGTGGAAATTGAAGCAGGATAGAAATAGCACCTACCTGATCTTATATTGAGTGAGAGACTATCCGTTCTGCAAGTTTTTCTGATCCTTGGGGTCTGTCCTCACTTGCACAAGATGGATGGCTCCTGTTGAAATGTCCCTCATCTTATTGTTGATATGCTGCTTTATTAGCAAATCTTTGATGAGGGTACAATAATTCCCTTCAGTGGGGAGAAAGTAAGGTGTGGCAAGAGGGCCTTTTCCCCTTCCACTGAAGCCTGGAGGAAGTCCTAAAGTAAAGTTCAGTGTATCAGTTTGCACAAAAATGGAGATCTGGATGTCTGAATAAAGGCTTGAATGAAAAGATACTCAAAGGTGTTTTGCTCTTGATTAGACATTTAAATTGGCATTCTTAGTTAAAGCTTACACATTCTGTTAAACAGGAATGATGCTTCTAAAAATGGTAATATCCAGAACATTTTAGAGATCTTTAAGCTTTCTAGGTGTCTGCATGTAAATATGAAATGAACTTTTATAGGCTCCATCTGCACATTATTTATAGAAATCTGATACTCCTAATAGTCCAAGATAAAAAACACTTTTTCCAGCTTGGTGTACTGTTTGCCTTCATGTTGCCTTCATGCTGTATCATGTTCCTGAATTGAATTGAATATAAAGGATATCTGAAAAAAAAAATCTAAATGTCATTCAGATAAATTACTACACAATTGTCCAAAGTATCAGAGAATAACTTACTCATGAATCCAGAGAATGTGACAGGGCAGGTAATTACACCACAGGGCATTACTATGCATTCAAATTTGTCACATCAGCTGTCAAAAGCTGATAAATATCCACGTTCCCCTTTCATTCAACTGGCTTTGTAAGCTCTTTCAATTTAATGAAAATGCATGTATAGGAGAAGGTGTGGCAGAACATGGGAGAAGAGTTAAAAAGGGGATCAGCCTAGAATGAATGAATCCCTACGTAACCACAAGCAAATTACATCCCACCTCTCTTGAATTCCATTGACCCTTTCTAACACCGAGCAGTTAGTTAGTTGAGAAGATTCTTGTGCATAGGCATGAGTAGCAATAAATCAATTTAATTGGACCTTCATGTGTGGACCTGATCTTTTATACCTGACAGCTTTCTTCTGAGGTAATCCAGGAAAGAATGGCAAGTAATGGGCCCTAATAATCACAGAGGTTAGAAGTCCATCATGAACCGTTCTCATTGAAAAATAATCTTTTTAATTAAAAAAATGTGTACGTGCAAGAAAGAAAGAAAGATTTTTTTTTCTCAGACTGATACAGAAATTATTTTAAAGGAGCTAATTTCTGAATAGTCATGGAATATTGCCTTTTGACTGGGGCACAGGGTCCAAGTATACACACCACACGCATTCAATGTATATATCCAGATGCAAACCTCATGTTCTAAGCAGAAATGCTGGAAGAATAGAAAAGACTTAGAACCTTCCCTTTCATTTTAACAAGCTGCTTTATATCTCTGGGCTGCTGTCTACCATTTGGCAGAATGAGAAGCAAACAACCTTGATCAGAATTTCTGTAAGGAAAACCACATGATTTCCCTGGGTTTCTCAACAATCTTGCTTCAGACAGCTACGTTCACACTGCCATTTGTAGACATATTTGGCTATTGGGAAGTACATATTTTTTCTGGAGACTGTTCCCAATGCAATCAATCTTTCCAATTGCTTACTATTGGAAAGTTGCAATTACAGGGACACTGTGGTGTCCCTGTAACCTCAAAGCAGTCTGCAAGAGCCACAAGTATTAGGCCAGAGGATCTAGTATTAAAAAAGTAATATATAATATCAGATTTGCAATAAAAGGAGCTTCCAAAGCCCTGATTGTCAAGATGTGTTCCCCTGCTTAATGGGAAACAGCAATTCTTGCTGCTAAAACAAAAACCAAAAAAAAAAAAAGTTTTAAGAGATGTCCAAATAATAATCTATATCACATGGGTTTTTTACGATTGTTTTCATTTCAGAAGGGCAAACACATTGCAGTTTCCTTCATCACTATTCAGCAAACCAAAATTCCTAGAAACATTTGAAACCTGAACAAGTAAGATAAAGAGCATTTAATAAAGCCGTGAGGGCAGATGGTCTCATACTGAATAGCAATTTATATGCTTCTAAAATTTATCTATGTAAAACATTGTTAAGAATTATGTATTTTGAAACAGCACTGGCTAAAGGCATGGAAAAGAATAATTAGCAACGATGTTTAGATAGCTTTTCATTAACCTGTATGTTATTTTCAATGAATGAATAGGATTATATTTGGGAGATTATCAGAATCGTCAGAAGCGATTAAGAGACAAAAGAGCAATAAAACACCAGGACCAGATGGGCTGCCGACAGAATTTTACAAATGTTTACAGGATACTGTAGGCCCATAAACGTTGGAAGTCTATAATGGAGTATTGATTGATGTGAATCTGATTCATTGATTAATGCATTGATTGATGCAAATATTACTCTGATTTCAGTGGTGGGATTCAACCAGTGTAACAACCGGTTTGCTTTGCATGTGTGCAGTGCATTTGAAAACAGCTCTAAAATTTACCTTTTACTGCAGCCTCGGTGAATAAAACAGCTGAGGTGCGGCAATCCGCTCTGCTGTGCCTATCAGCTGGACTTCAAATAAAGGAAATATATGTCAGTATAGTGCAGGGGCGGGTGGGCCCAGCTGATTGTTGGAGTGAACTGGTTCGCTCTGAACTGATTGTCAGAGCTACCAGTTCACCCGAACCGGTCTAAACTGGCTGAATCCCACCCCTATCTGATTTCAAAAGAAGTCTCAGATTTAATGCAGATAAAAAAACTGTAGGCCCATATCTTTACTGAATGCTGACTATAAAATATACGCTTCAATAATGGCAGGGAGACTAAAAAGGTTTCTAAATGAATTTATACATTCAGACCAAAATAGCTTCTTGCCTAAGAGACAGATTAAAAACAACATGAGAACGATTTTAAATACATTGGAATATTATGAAGCACATCCTGGAAAACAAATGGTGTTGATCTTCTTAGATGCACAGAAAGAATTTGACAACATAAATTATGCTGCTACAACTAAAAACTATGGACTTTGGTAAGAGATTTATTAATATGATAAAGGAAATATACCATAAACAAATGGCAAAGGTGATGGTAAATGGAGATGCGATGGAGAATTTTAACATTAAAAAAAGGCACACGGCAAGGATGTCCACTATCTCCTTTACTATTTATATTGACATTTGAAGTCAATATATCTAATTGACATTAGATAAGATACAGAAATTAAAGGTATGAAAATAATAAAGGAACAATATAAATTACAGGCATTTGCAGATGATTTGGTCTTTATCTTGGAAGACCCAGAAGAAAATGGACTTAAACTATTAGGAAAGTAGTAGAATGTGGTGAAGTTGTAGGACTGAAAATAAACAAAGAAACAACCACTATAATAGTTAAAAATTTTACAGACACACAGAAAAAAGAACTAACAAGGAAAATAGATATACAGATGGTCAAGAAAGTTAAATATTTAGGAATTCAACTATCGGTAAGATATGTAACGATTAAATAAGATAATTATTATAAATTGGTGCAACAAATTAAAATGGATTTGGAGAAGTGAAAAAATCTACAATTATATCATTGATGGGAAGAGTAGCCACTATAAAAATGAATATCTTGCCAAGATTACTATCTTTATTTCCAACAATACCAATAAAACTGGAAAAAATATTTTGAAGAATTAAATAAAACAATATTAAAATATATCTGGCAAGGGAAAAAAGCAAGGATAAGTTTGAAAATGTTGCAAGATTCTAAAAATAGAAGTGGTTTTTGGTTATCAGATTGGGAATTATATTACCAGGCTTCGATAGTTACTTGGGTGAAAGAATGGATTGGCTTGAGGAACAAAAGACTATTGACCTTGGAGGGACATGATCTTGAATTAGGTTGGCAAGCTTTTTTATGGTATGGAAAAAATAAAATACATAGGTATTTCCAAAGACACCATGTTAGGAATGCATTATTATTAGTATGGGAGAAAATTAAAGAACAACATTATTTGAAAATACCAGTCTGACTCTCCCCAATGGAGGTACTGATTTATCCAAATGTTATTGATATAGAGAAGGTTACCAGATATAAAGATATTTTAAATGAAAAGGGGGAACTTAAAGCTAAACAGGATCTGAGTGATCAAGTGATTGAGATAACATGGTGGTCATATGTGTAGATACAATCTAGATACAAGAAGGATGTTAAAATGTATGGTTTAAATAAAGAATTAACAGAATTAGATCAGATATTAACAGGGACATATGAAAAATTACTAAAGAAAATATATAGTTATTTGTTAAGTATTAAGATGGAAGAGGAACAAGTAAAAAGACAATGATAGTATGGGCTAAAATTTTTGGCTATTCGATTGAGTTAGATAAATGGCAGAAATTATGGGATAGAAATTATAAACTAACAATGTCTACTGCATACAAAGAAAATCTTTATAAAATGTTTTATAGATGGTGTTTTCTGCTCCCAAGGTTAGCAAAGATATTTTAAGATAAATCTGCAAAATGTTGGAAATGTCACCAGATACCTGGTTCATACTATCATATGTGGTGGACATGTCAAAAAGCGAAAAAATATTGGACAAAAATACATACATGGCTGGAAAAAATGATAAAACAACAGGGGCAGGGAAGCTAGAGAAAATTTTCGAATCTTAGTTGCGACAAAATAAAAAGTCCAGGAAACTATCAAAAAGCAATAGTTTAATTTAGAATCAATGTTTAAAAAACAAATCATTCCCATGTCTTTTAAAAATGATTTTAAACTGCAGAGATAATAAGTCTTATGATACCTTAATAATCCACACATTGGTACAAACTTTTCTGCATAAAGAAAGATCTAGGAACACTTTGCTATAAAAATAAACATCCTCTAGATGATATGGCCAGCATACACATCAAATAAATAAATAAACATTATTTAGAAATAGAATTTACAATATTCTGTACATTTTAACAAGGGCACTTTCATATGGTAATATTGACTTTTACAGTGACCAATCACCACTGGAATATTAATGCCTGCCAATCTGCCTCCCACCTTCACTACACTCACCTTATCACACCCCAAAGCCTCCTGGAGAGAGTTTAGATTCCTCTTCTCCTTTCTTGCTACCAGTCCACATAATCCAGTCCAACTATAGCTAAAATCTTTCCCCATCTACTTTTGCTTAGGTTG
Organism: Masticophis lateralis; assembly: GCA_030761175.1. Taxonomy (NCBI): domain Eukaryota; kingdom Metazoa; phylum Chordata; class Lepidosauria; order Squamata; family Colubridae; genus Masticophis; species Masticophis lateralis. Next base: position 34,807,992 of record JAUDYJ010000006.1, on the reverse strand, counting down.
TTTTTGATGCTGCATAAAGGTATTTGGACACACATTGCCATAAGATAGCAAAGATGGTAAATGATCCTATCCCCTTCAGTCCCCTTGCCACAAGAACAAGATGGCTGCTGCTCAGAATGATGGGCTCTATGCAGGGATGGGCTTCAAAAATTTTAGCAAGGGGTTCTCTGCCTGGTTACTGGGTGGGCATGGCCATGGTGGGCATGGCCTAGTCAGCCTCCTGCACTGTGGCAGGAGGTGGGAGGCATTTTTGCCCTCCCTGGGCTCTGGAGGTTTTCCTTGAGCCTCCGGGAGGGCGAAAATGGCCTCCCCAGGCTCCGGAGGCCCGATGGATGCTGGAAACAGGCCTGCTTCTGGCCTTCCCAAACTTCCGGTATGCCCATTTTTCGCCCTCCCCGACCCTCCATGCACTTACCTGCATCCAAAACAGGCTGTGTGGGGACTCCTGGGAGGGGTGAGGTGGGCAAGGCCAGCCAGGAGTAGGATTTGGGGGTTCTCCAAACTGCACAGAATCTTAGCGAGAGTGTTGTGGTCCGCCAGCAGCCTGCAGAGTTGGCAGCGGAGTCGGAGAGTGATGAGGCTGAGGAAAATCCTGGAGGCTGGGGAAGGCCCGGATGAGGGCTCTGCATCGGAGGCAGAGATGGGACCAGGGCCATCAGGGAGTGATGTGCAGAGCCACCAGAGGCTGACAGTAGAGAGGCAGAGGAACATGAGGAGCCTGTTCCTAGTGCACGTATGAGAAGAGCTGCCAGAAGGCAGGAGCAGCTAAAGCAGAGAGGACGATTCGGGAGTAGGCCCAACAGATGATTGGCCCCTCCCATAGGGCTTAAAAGACCAGCAATGGCTCTTGGCCTCTTTGTCAGAAAACAACCATTGAGAGAATTGCTTCTTGTTTGGCTGTAGCTATTTCTTCTGTTCCTGAACTGTTGCCAAGAAAAGCCTTTGGCAGTTTGCCTATTATCCCAAGGTCAGAGATAAACTAAAGACTGTGTTTTATGGACTTTGCTTTCATTTCATTTAGAATACGCTGAGAATGAGTTAATTCTCAGCCGTTTTAATAAAATCTGTTTGTTTTTTGGAACTGTTTGCATTTAATATCAACTACGTGGGCCTGGGTCACAACACAGAGGTTATCCCAAACCCCTGCGAACCCCCATCAGCCCACCCCTGGCTCCATGGAAGCTGTAAAATTCAGGCCAGCTCCAACTTAACTACCAGTCTGATTGCTCTCCTGCTGCCACTCACTTTTGGCACCTGGGTTCCCAGATCTTCTGCAGCACTTCCCTGGGTAATCACCACTCCTACAGCTGAGCAGGACAACACAGCTCCCCACCCCCAAAAGATATTGATTGCAGTCATTATTGTCACTGCAGCCAGCTCAAAGATCTTCACTGGCTCCACTGCAGTCGAAATGCAGCTAAACTCCATGAGATGATTGGTGGAATTCCCACTTAGTGTTAAGCATCTCTACTCCCCTGAACTACTGCTTGGTTATGTTGTTGCGCTATCACTATGCCACCAGTTTCACAGTCAGCCTGATCCACATCATCTTGTCTGGCTTTGGTGTCTTTCTTGGTTGCTGATCCATCTGATTCTGCCCAATCATCCTGGAACCCCTCAATGTTGTTATCTGAGCTCGCTAATCCATAATCCCGAGGCTCTATGGAAAGCTATCCAAGCAGTAGTTGCAACAGAGAGAAATGAACCCTATCCTGCCAATGTATTTCCCTGTCCTGGGAACAGAACAGTTGTTTTCTCCAATAGCTGCTGGAACCTCCATTGTCTACCATTGTCTGCCAATGGTAGAAAGAGAGGTTGAGACCATCTATATTTGTGATAGTGAACCTATGGCACGGATGCCACAGGTGGCATGCAGAGCCCTCTCTGCGGACATGCGAGCCGTTGCCCCAGCTCAGTTCCCACAGGCCCGCTGGTTTTCCGGTCTCTGTCATGCATGCCCGGGGGGGGGGGGGAGCACATGCGGGAGATGCACGTTCATGTGCAGGGGTTGGGGCGCATGCACAGGGGGTGGATGCATGTGGGGTGGGGTTACATGCGCATTATGTGCATTGTGCATGCTTTCGGCACTCAGTGCCGAAAAGGTTAGCCATCACTGATCTATATCTACTCAAGTGACTATTCAGCTCCTACAACATGCTTTAACCACAAACTCCCTTATGTTGACACCATCCCTATTCTATCCTTACACTGTTATGAAAAAAAAGTTCGTTTTGAGCAGGTCAGATCATTATTGTACTGACCAGAGAAATAGTACAATAAAAAAAACCTGAAGAAGAATTTGCAAGGACAGCCAAGCTGTTAATATAGATCTTATTTATAATAATGCCACATTTCCATCCAAGAAGTAACGGGTAGAAACTTGTTAAAGAGACCTAACCTAGAAATAAGGATAAGTTTTCTGACAGTGAGAACACTCAATGGAACAGCTTGCCTCCCATGGTACTGAGTGCTCCATCACTGGAGGTTTTAAAAAATTGATTGGACACCCATTTGATAGGAATGATATAAGATTTCCTGCCTTGAGCAGGTTGGACTAGGAGACCTCCAAGGTCCCTTCCAGCCCTATCATTTTATGTTTACATATTCACTAACTTGCATGCACTATAGGTTTTTTGTTTTTTTTAAAATGGCATTACAGTGTCATTCATCTTTGAAAAGATATTTTGTGATCCAGGTCAAAAAGATTGTGGCATCACACATACTCTCATGGATTGTTTCGGATCACTGTCAGCTTTCTTCTGTAGGCTGTAAGAGGTTCTTATCTGGAGCCAAAGTCCATCTTGGCTGCAAATCAAAATTGTGTTGAATATTAAGGCATTAATGTTTATATATCTGGGACTACAAATATTGATTTGCAGGATCGAAAATGTTGGTGCCAAGATGAGATGCACCACAATTCCCCTAGAAAGGACAAGCAACGTATTCCAGTGGTAGAAAAACATTCTGAACCTGGACGTACTATAAGTGGAAACGCTAATGGAGTATCCTGATCGGAAAGTTCGTTTTCATTCTCCGATCCTTCAACGACGTTTGACGAGGGACCAAAGCACTTGAAAGACGCTTCCTCTGAAGACGCCTGCTAATGCCCCCCTCCCGCCCAACGTTTGAAACATAAGCAACCTTTCCAGCCAACTTCCCCCCTTCCCCTCCAATTAAAATACGGCTCCCCAAATGGGAACTGTAGTCCCAGTATATCAAAGAGCAGAAGCGTTCTGTTTGGTCTGGCTTTTTCTGTCGGAAAGCAGGATAAAATAATCAGATCGTGAAAGAAACAGCAAAACACTTGTCGACTCTCGTCCCTTCCAATGCCTCAAAGCTGCCTCTTTCGAAGGAAGGGAATTTACAAACTGAAAGCCTTTGATTGAAAAATGTAATTTACTGTATTAGAATTGCCGAGGGGTGTGTGTGTGTAGGGGTGGGGGGAGTAGGAGAAGTCCTGGCGCCAAAGTATGAGCCAACCGTCGGAACCCGATTCGGTCGTGGTCAGAAGAGTTCGTGACCAGAGGTTCTACTAGTTATCTCTCAGGACTTCTAGTTCCAATATTAGCAGTTTGGCTCATCTCTTTAGTGCCCTAGCCGGAAAGGATCCTTTAAAAAACTGATACCCAGCATTTTAGGGAAAACTGAAGTGGATCCCTTGCATCATGTCATATGATCCAGCCACTTAGAAGAACAAAATGCCTTACGCTGATCACCTTAAGGCGGTCTCAGCTGTGAAAGATATACAGCTGCAAAGCTAATTACAAACGCAGACTGTCGGCTGTTTTCCCATCTACGTAATTTTCGTGCAAGCACGCTAAAGACCATTAACACCTTAATGCCTGCTGTCTGCAAAACTACACTTCCCAGGAGGCAGACGAATCGAGCGCATGCGCGGCTCCTGCCTCCAGCATGGCTACGGTGTTGTCACGGGCGCTGAAGCTGCCAGGTAGGGGTCTTGACTTGCAGCGCGCCAAACGCTGGTGGGAAATGCAGGATGGGCAGGATGAGGATGACATACCTGGAGTATGCAGGGCTCGGGGTTTAGCCTCGGATTTCTCAGTCCGAGAGAACATCCGGGTCCCATCAGGAGAATAGACCCACCAACCTCCTCCCCGCGTATATCCGGGTCCCAGCAGGTGCCCTTTTATCTCTGATCATGATAGAGAAAAAGAAAAATGAAAGGAATGAAAGAATAAGGATAATGATTATACGGAGTGGAGAAGCGAATGAGATAAATCCTGGCTGTTAAGTGTTTGTGGATGCGCAGTATAGGTGCAGAGTCTTACCACCCAGTTCTTTTGCGGGAAGGAAAGGTTAACCTTGATGGCAGAAGAAACCGGGGCAGTGCTGGTCCCAGGGAAAATGATGGGGTGAAGCTTTGAGATAGAGGAATAGGTATTGTTTTACTGTTGTGACGGAGATGGAAAATAGGGCGGCCTGTTTGTGCAATCTTTGTTTCTAAGAGCAATTTGGACCAAAGTATTGCTAGCCAGCGTTTTTGCAAATATTTACATTTCACTAGGAATAACTTGGTTTGGAAGTAAAGGAATTATTTGAGAACTGGACAGACAATGATAATGGGAGCCAGATACTTTCTGGCTATGATACTACATTGCAGTCATCTTTACTTTCATTCATGGAATTTCAGGGGGCTTAAATAATGCTATTCGGGTTTTTGGAATATTTTGTTTTGTTTCTTGACAGAAAAGGCGAAAAGGCAGAGCAGATAGAATAATAATACAATCCTTGTTTATTGGCTGTGTTACCAGCTGTCCATTTGGAATCTGCCCAGCTGTTAGTGAAAGTGCTAGGAAGGCTGTGGTTGATTTAACTGAGTTTTTGTCATCTCTTTAAACTTCAAGAGATATAACTATAATTAAAGTCTTATTTTAAGTTTTTCATGGTTGAGTGAGGCTGCATATTGCGCTGCTTACGAAGGTCAATGAATAATAACTTTCTTGCACAGCTTGGCTTACGTTGTCCGATATTTTCTGTTGGGCTAGTCTTAACCTTAAGAGTGAAGTCATTTAGGTGAGATGGATGATATAGGAATATGATGAACAAACATGTTTGCCTTTTTTTACATTTTAGTAGGTTTAAAGACTGTAACTTTGTGTAAAGATGCAGAGAAACACATTTAAAGAGAATTGAACACTGAGAACTGTGAGCTGTGCTCTCCTCAGAGAATTGGGAAATTCTGGAAAATTAATTGAAAAATTCCAGTTAAATGCAGACTGAATTAGTGCATTATGGCACATAATTTAATGTTAGAGTTAGAGCTGGAGAAATTTTAGACAAAAACGAGAAAGTACAACTAGGAAGATGACTTTTTCTTTCTGAAATTTAGCATCTTGCTATTAGCTAAACATTTGGACTATTCTAACTTCAAGTAGTTGTAACTAGCAAAAGTAAATCAAGTATCCTGTAGCATTGTAAAGAGAACCAGTTTGGTGTCATAATTAAAAGCTGTATAGAAACTGAGAGACTGAGTTCTAGTCCTGCTTTAGGCATGAAGCCAACTGGATGACCTTGGATCAGTCACACACACCTAGTCCTAGGAAGGAGACAATAGCAGCCACTTCCAAAATCATGCCAAGAAAACCTCAGGAAACCTGTCTGGGCAGGTGTGAGGAGTTAAGGCTGACTTAATGGCAAAAAAAAAAAAAAAAAGTGTAGAAAAGCCCTGTCATCTCTTACGCTGGGATTGAATTAATAATGGTTTGCTTCAGATTCTGCTTTTCCTTTATTTTGTTTGCTCTAGCATAGATCTACAAATTCCCAGGAAGAGAAATCCCTGGAGAATTGAGATGCATTTCTGATTGGGAATTCTCTCAGCTGTCTTGCTCATCAGATTGAAACCACGTAATCCCTTTTGAAAGCATTTCTCCCATCTATCAAATACAGCCTTTTTCTCTGCATTATTTTTCCTTGTAGAATGCAGTCATATAGCGTGTATCCTATATTTTCCTTTTTTCCCACAGGCATTGAGAATATTTAACTCCAGTTGAGTTTGTGTAGTATGTTTTTCTTCACATATGATATTTGATCTGGAATAGGTCTTTGTTACTGACATTTTAAAATGTATTTTTAATCCTCACTGGGAAAAATAAAAAATAAAGAGTTCATGAGGAGTGAGATAGCAGGTAAATGGAATAAAATTGAAAATACATACCGGTAAATAGCACCCATAACATTTTCAGAGCAATGGAAATGTGTCAGTTCTATAGCTTAAATTCCAAAACATGAATGTATCAGAAAGCAAAGTAGTGAGGCTCCTTCTGTCACAATAACTTAGTTCGCAAGTTAAGTTGGTCTTTGTTGGTAATAAAGAGGATGCCCAAAGAGAGATCTTTGTTTTGCATTAGGCTAACTTCTCACTTAATTTTGTTGCAGTTAAAAGGATACTTAAGCACAATTTCAGATGAAGCATAGAACCTGGTAGGCCACCGAATGCCATGGAACACACTGGTAAACATAAGTGCTGATTTTAGGATCCAAGATTTATGAATTATTTTTATATGGGGTTATGTGGGTTATGTGAGTCATGGCTCAGCGTTAAGATGCTGGGCTTGTTGGCTGGAAAGCCAGCAGCCCAGGTTTGAGACCTGATTGTCATGCAATGGGGTGCGCTCCCATCCCCGCCCCAGTTCCTAGCAGTTCGAAAGTACAAATGCAAATAGATAAATAGGTATCACTTTGGTGAGAGGGTACCCTGTGATTTCATGCTGGCCACGTGACCACGGAAATCTCTTTGGGGAGCGCTGGCTCAATTGCCTTGAAACGGAGATGACCACCACCCTCTATAGTTGGCAACAATTAGGAGAATAAAATCTGCAGGAACTTCTTTTTTTTACTTACCAATTTTTCATTGCCTATACAAAGCAGGCAAAAGAAATTTGACGATTTAGTCTTTTGGTGAAATTGATATGATTGGATGAATGTGTAAGTGATTCTTTTTAAAAAAAGTATAGTAATGGAAGGCATGTTTCTTGCTATAGTAAACCATATTCAGATTGAGCTTTGGTGGGGCAGCGGATTAAAGTGCTGTTAAATAGCACTTATTTATTTATTTAATCATATTTCTATACCGCTCTTCTCCCAAAGGATTCAAGCCGGTGTACAACCAAGATAAAAAACATAGGCTTCCGGTGGCGCCTCTGTCGTCGGTCGCTCCATGACCGCCAGCCTCGCCGCCCGTAAAAGAGCCGCCTCACAGCTGGCAGGTGGCTCGAAAACCCCGCTCTTCGATCGGAAGAGCTGGTAGAGCTACTGGGGATGTGGTAGAGCCCCCTGAATTAACCCCAGGACTTTTTTCTTGTCCTGGAGAGGGCTCAGCGTGATGGCTCCCTATTCACCCCCAGAGAAGTTCCGTGCAGCGAGGGATCTCTGCTGCTTGCAGCAGCAGAGCCAGACGTCGTGAGCAACACCACAAGATTGACTGAAACTTAAACAAGCTGGTGAAACATGGACTAATCAAAAAAGGAAAAATGCAAGTATTGTTTTTTATTAATTTTTTAAAAGAAAAAAAAAGACTGGAGAAATTGTCTTGAAAATGGCGACTGGCTTTGCTCAGAAAATGCTTGAGAAAATGGAGAGTGGAAAGTGAAAGTCAGAGCTTAGCCAGTGCCGAAGTACTTTAAAAGAAATATTCTAGTAGGGAAAAGAAACAAAATTGATTTAAACAGAACTTATCTTTTTGAAAAAAGTTAAAACCTTTTTTAGAAGTATGACTCCTAAACAAAAATCAAGGGGGGGGGGCTCCCTTACAAGTCAGACAAAGGAAAAAGCAGAAATGACTCAAATGCACTTTCAGGGAACTGCAAATGAGGACTTAAAAGATTTTATAACTAGGTCTTTAAGAAGTGGTGTTGAGAAGATAAAAAGCTCACAGAAGAATCTTGAGGAGCTGATACAGGGAAAATATGATCAATTGAATCAAACCATTACTAAAGTAGTTTCTGATCTTTCAAGTGCGGTGGTGGAAATGGGGAAGAAAGTGGCTGAAATCAGTATTAAGTTTGATTCCAAGATGAAAGATATACAAGAAAAATTTGTTGAAGCTGATGCCAAAAATCAGAATATTGAGAATGATGTGATGATGCTTCAATTTAAAGCTATGGAATCTGCTTTAAGATTAAGAGGTATAAGAGAGAATAATAGAGAAAATCTAAGAACACTTTGTGCTAAGGCACTAGTGGTATTATTAAACTTGGAAGATGATCAAATTCTTGGTTGTATTGAAAAAGTCTACAGGGTCAACTCACGTGTGGCTAGACAAAGGAATTTGCCTAGAGATGTTGTTGTCTATTTTACTGATAGAAGTTTAAGAAATGATATTCTACAAAAGTCTTACTCGGCCACTCTAAAGGTAGAAGGTTTACAAGTTAGGGTGTTTAAAGAGTTACCATCTAGGATTTTAAGATACAGAAAAGATTTTGGATTTCTGGTGAAGGAATTGAACAGAAGAAAGATACCATTTAGATGGGATGTACCAGTTGGTGTAATTTTGAGTTGTCAAGATGTGAGATATTGTTTAAACACTATTGAAAAAGCTGAACATTTTTATAATAACATTCTTAAGGGAGCCCCCATATTTTCATCCTCTTCTATGTTATCAACTATGGAAGAAGACAAGAAGGATAAAGAGTTTGAAAGAGAGCCTGAGGAACAATGTATGCAGATGGAATTACAAAATCAAAATAATCAAAGTGTGTTGGAAGAAAAAGGAGTATTAGGTGGTTTTCTAGATGATCATATCATGGAATATCTAGATTTGAAAATAAAGTATCCCAGAGATTCAAGAGAAGTGGTACCGGGCCTTGAACTGTCGAAAGATAAAGATAAACATATAATTCGAGATGAAAAACAAATATTACTGAAACAGCAGAGGCCCAGTATTCCACAAGTGGAAAAGCATGAAGAGAATAAGCAACAGAAAGTACAACTTAATGGAGGAAATAAACTGAAAACCACTGAAACTGAACTGCAGCGGAAACTGTGTTTGATGAAGGAAACGCTTTGTGAAAATCTAAAGGATATTTCTGATTTTTAACTTTTATATGATAATGGATTAATTCTGAATAGATAGAATCTATTACAGAAAGGATTATCTGAAATAGTCTTGAAAGATAATCATCGTTATATCTAATTTTTATATGATAATGGATTAAAAACTTGTTACAAAACTCATCCTGATTTGGATTTGACATCTTGAGAAAGTTTAACAGATCACTGCAATATATGCAGAGGATCTGTGATTACCCTATTATAATTTATGGGAACTAATTATCCAGATGATGAAAATGAAGATGAAAATATTTGGGAAACCCGAAAGAAGGAGGTGGAAAGGTTGGCAGGATTTGAAAGAGTTTTAAAGGAACATCTGGGAGTGCAGCTTGTATGAGCTGCATCTGTTTTTCTTTTAACGGAAACATCAGGAGCCAGATTTGATTGATCTACCTAGAGGTCTACAAGATACCTTTGTGGTTGGATTTTATATAAAGTCACTCGGGGGGATTTATATTTGAAGAGATGTTTGTTGCTGATGGGGGCAGCTGGAATAGTTGTTTAACTTCAATCAAGATGAAGATGAAGAGAAGACGAAAATTTGGTTACTGAGATAGAAAATCTACTTGATATAATTGTGTATTTTTTTGGATTATTAAGATAGAAAACTATTAGATATGATTGTTATATATTTTATTAATATATACTAAGGGGGTCTGATTTATAATTATGTTATATATTTCATTTAGCGGGATTGATAGAAATGTTAATATTTTGTAGTGGGGTTTAAAGATTAAAAGCGTATTATTGATGGATAATTGACTATTTGAGGTAATATTGGTAATTGAGGTAAATATTTTTATTATTATTAGGTTTTTTTTATTATACTACTAAATGTTTCACTGTATCTTTTTTAGTTTAATATAAGTAAGGGTTTTTGTTTTTTTAAATTTGTAGCGGAAGTCAAGGGGGGAGGGGGATTGGGGGTGTTTCAAAATATTTGATAAGTTTTAGGTTAGCAAATAAGCCAAGGGAGGGAAGGGAGGGGAGGGAAGGGAAGGGGGGGTGGCTGGGAGGGGGGGAAATGGGGGGGGGGAAATGGAAAAATTGTATTGTAAAACTTTTTCAATAAAAAGAAAAACATAAACATGCAAACATTGATAAAATTACAGTTTCAAATTATTGTAATGTTCAGCCAAACAGAGTAAAACCTAAAATTAAAATGATAAATTTAAAAATCATTTACCTGTTTAGCTCTCCCTATTGGAACATCAGGGTCTTGAGAGCATGGCGGAAAGCCCGAAGGTCGGGGATGTTACGTATACCCGGGGGCAGTTCATTCCAAGGGCTGGAGCTCTCACAGAGAAGGCTCTCCCCCCTGGGGGTCGCCAGTCAACATAGTTTGATTGACGGCACCCTGAGGAGACCCTCTCTGTGAGAGCGAACTTAGCTGCCAGCTGCCTGCAATTACTGCGAGTTCAAATCTCACCAGGCTCAAGGTTGAGTCAGCCTTCCATCCTTCTGAGGTAGGTAAAATGAGGACCTGGATTGTGGCGGCAATAAGCTGACTTATTGCCTCCACAATCTTTTTATTATAAAAAAGAACACCGGCGGGGGGGGGGGGGGAAGCCCTACTAAGCAGATATATACAAAAGTATGAACGCTATTACTTAACACATTGTAAGCCGCCCTGAGTCTCCGGAGAAGGGCGGCATATAAATCGAACCTATAAATATAAATATAAATATAAATATAAATATAAATATAAAATATGTTTCATGGAACCTTAAAGTGTGACCTCAAGCATATTTATGGGAAGTAAGTCATACTGTTATACATGCTTATTTCCAGGTAAGTGTGCATTGATAACAATAGTTTAAAATTCCTTTCTATTTGAACTATAAAGTCAAAATGATTTGTTAACAGCTTCTGTATTTTGAACATTGCTCTAGAAAAGCTGAAAAGTGTTGCTGTGATAATACTAAACAAAATTTGGCTTTCCTGAACATGTTTACAGATTTTTGGCTACTAATCATGAAAATAACTTGTAATTTAAACTATTATGTACAGGGGTGGGTTGTACTTATCTTTACTACCAGTTTGCAGCCGGGCCGCGCACATGCACAGAAGCTTCTACGCATGTGCAGAAGCTTCCTGATGACATTGGGGTCAGTGGGCGGAACCTCCCACTGGTTTTACTACTGGTTCTTGTGAACCAGTCCAAACCGGGGGCAACCCACCACTGATCACATACCATTTTATAGAAACCATTGGTTTTTACACAATGGCAATGTACAACTTTCAGTACCTCCTGTTGGTTGTGCTGCATACATGAAAGAAATATACAAAAACATGAAACTGTTGTTGAAGCACATCCAGTACAACTGGAATATCTGCAGAGATTTAAAAGTAGTAGTTTTGCTGCTGGGAATAAAGCTTGTATATATCAAGTACTGGTGTTACATATGGGATGGGACAGTTGTGCAAGGGAGTGGCATTACATTAAAAAATGTACACTTACATTTGTGTTCAGTCTGAACAATGCCAAAGGTTTTCAGGAAATAAAACTTTGGAAAAATTTTGTTGTCCAGTGTAAGTTTACAGGACTAGGCCATAAACGATAGGCTACAAAATCAAAAGTATTTTAAATATTGTGCTTTGAAAGAAGTTGAGAGATTTTTTTTTAACTGCCTCACCAAAAAGATGGTTAAGAGCAGAGTTCCCTAACCTTTCCGGCTTTGCAGACTGAGTGGGGGAGGGGAGAGGGGATAGTTTTGCATAAGCGGGGCGCAAGCATATGTGCACATACAGCTCCATTTGTGTGAGTGGCAGGTACATACACCTGCTGCTTGTGCAAATAAGAGTGCATGTGCCCACGCTTGCCCACTTCTCGTGCATGTGGGGATGTGCATGCAATGTTCCGAAGGGTTTAAGGCTTAGTAATGGGCTGCAGCCCAGGAGTTGGGGACCCCTGGTTAAGAGGACAGAATTTTGGCATATATAGGTTATATAGTTCTTTCATCATATTTCTCACTTTTCATCTACCTTCTCAGGTAAGAAGAGTCCAGACCTTGGAGAATATGACCCTCTCACTCAGGCTGACAGTGATGAGAGCGAAGATGACTTGGTCCTCAATTTGCAGAAGAATGGTGGCGTTAAAAATGGGAAAAGTTCCCTAGGGGAAGTCCAGGATGTCGATTCCGATATGGAAACTAGTATAGCCAAGCAGCATCTCTCGGAGGGTATGACAGAAGAGTACCCAAGTGAAATGAACAATGGTTTGGAACAGAAGACAGCCAGTTCCTTGATGCCTTATTTGCGCACCGCCATCTTTTTACTCACTGTGATTATCTCCATGATCCTTGTGCTGGTGTGTGCTTTTCTCATTCCTTGTCCACCTAGAGACTTGCATAATACTTGGATTCACAACTTAGGACAAGTAGCAGGTAAGAAAAATAACATTTTTGATTATGAAATGTATTCCCTACCAAGAAACATACTGAGAGTTTTGTTGAAACTATAGATACCAATAAAAGAGAATATTTGTAGCTCGGGGTTGAAATGAGGGCTCCTTGGCGCTCTCTGAGCTTGATATTTGATTATCCAAACTAGGTAATATCATCTGTGCTAGTAAGGTGTGTGGTTTGCTGTCAGTTTATATTCTGGTGGCTTGCCTGTCAGTGTTGGTGGGGGTGGTTTTAGAGATTATTTGGTTGACTCTTTGGCAGTTTCTTGATTGGGGTATTTTATTTATACCTTATTGAAAGTTTTATTTCAATTTAGTAAAAGCTATCTTAGGTTATATCCAATTAAGCAATTATTCCAAATTGTCTCAAATTCCATAAACAAAACTTATTAAAGCTTATTTTTAAACAAATTACATAAATATATCTATTTAATTCTGTGACAGTTATACTATTCAAAGATTTATTTTCTTTGATTTTGAGTTTAGCAATTACACATATATTGGACTAAATGCTCTACCCAGTTGAACATTTAATGGCAAGATAATTAATGTGCATATGTGAATTTTTTGAGTCATACATGGGAATGTTAACTAAATTTGATCTTTGGACAGAGGGAAAGAAAACTGAGGGCTTAAATGTAAATTAATTTACTATGCCAGGAAACAAAACAATTATCTTTTATTTGTTATTTGTTTGTTATAATAACAAATAAGAAATTAATTTGTTATTCTGTAGCTAGAAATGCCATTTTTAAATGCTATTTTTGGTATCTCCATGTTTCCCACTTCAGAATTATATGGAAATGGTATAACTACTTTGATAATTAGTATAATGCAAGATATTTAGTATGTGCAAGAGCTATTATGTTGTGGAGTGAAGAGCAGGATTTGTAGTTTCTAAAAACCACAGCATAATAGGAAGTAATTCTCAAAATAGCTTTATGTCAGTAACTTGTCTTTGCTGTTGTGTAGATTCCAGTTTGTTACTTTGGGCCAGTCCTGACATCAACTTTGTTCAATTCCTCTTTTCCTCATATTGAAATATTGCAGAACTCACGCTAGGCATCTCATGTTCTTGGATTTTAGGTGATCTGAATTTTCCTTTACATTTGTAACAATAATGGTGACATTGAGTTTCAGGATGCCGGGTCGGGATCAAAAGCTTCTCAGGAATATAGTTTTGTGAGATGTTAGCTCAACTGAATTCTTTACAGTAGTCAAGAAATATAACTGAGTGGACTAAGCTGCAGAAAGTAGTGAGATGACATTTACCAAGATTTTTATGATACCTGTACCAATAGCCATCCTGAATATGCTTAGAATAGATGGGTGGTACACTCTGGAAAAGTAATTATTCCACCTTATTTTTCAGATGGAGTTCTGTTTCCACCAGAACTTTTTGATGTAAATAATGATGGTCTCCCTGATGTCTTACTCTCCTTCACAGCTTTGAAAAATGCTAGCGTATTGGGTAAGTGTGCAAATTGTAATAAGTAATTTGAGAATTGAGAGCTTAATGAAATTGTAGCAAGCTGGCAGCCCACAAACCCAACTTCCTCTCTAGCAAACTTGCCTGCAAGGAACATGAACACAATTTCTCCATATCTGGGTGACAGTTTTTAAACAAAATATTTCGTGTCTTTGATTTCTTACTGAACAATCACTTCAATTAATTAGTTGAGTTAATTCATTTTCTGTGATATGTTGCAATGTATACTTTACTTTCCAAGTAGCCTTGGAAAAATTTGAAAGTAGCCCAACCCTCCACAGCAGTTTTTTCCCTTTTCATTATAGAAAGATCAATTTACTTCTTCTACATGTGTCCTCAGGTGTCTCCACACCATGGGTAACAATAATGGCACTTTCGGGTATGAACGGCAGCATCTTATGGTCCAGTCATGTTAAAGAAGAGATTCTGGGTGTGCGGTGTAAGAATTTGGACTTTGCATTCTCTGCAGAGCCAGTCTGCCTTGTTACTGGGACCTCTACTTTTCTCAGTCTTCTGAGTGCCTCATCAGGTAAGTTGACTTAGTGCAGCTAATAATTCATGCTATTGAAAATGAGGAGTTTCCTTTTCTGACTCTCAGATTTTATTAGAAGGAATAATGATACCTTTTTGAACAGCTGATCTTTCAGAGCCCTCTAATGGGGAGAACTCAGTGTGGGAGCACGGAGACCCACTTCTCACATCCGATACGTCGCAACATCAGCTGGAAGTCCAAAACTAACAAAAAATTCTGTCTCATCTAAAAATTACTTCATGAATCAAGAAAAAACTAATATATTAAATCGTATGTTACAAGAAACCTAAACTTTGGTTGGATATATTCATATGTAGAATTGTAATCCATAAATGGTTTCCAGTTTAAGATAAATTCCGTATCATATTTATTTTTCAGTTACTAGATTATTCTTGACATTTATGCATATTTCCACAGCTTGGCTTGCCATTTTTATAGAGGGGAATTATATTATTTCCACTAAATGCCCAGAATGCCCTGGAATACACATAGCCAATTCAGTGTACTTTTTTGGAATATAAAATTTGGTAATGTTTAATAGAAATGGCTGACTAATAAGAGAACTGGGTTGTTAAAAATTGTTTCATTTGTAAAACACATAATCCTTGACTTACAACTGGTTGCTTAATGACCACTTAAAGTTACAACAAACTTTTACTGATGACCTATCCTCAATTATGACTGCTGCACTACCACTTAAATTGAATACTGTATTTTTCGGAGTATACGATGCACCTTTTTACCCCCAAAAAGGGGGTGAAAATCTGGGTGCGTCTTATAGTCTGGATGTAGCCCCACCCGCCCACCGGCCCCCACCCTTGGGAGGCTGTTGGCCTCTGTGCGTTGCATTTTCCGACGGTTTCAGGTGGTGGGGATCCTCACATTGCCAAAAAAGAGCATCACATTTTTGGTCTCTGCACGCTGGGAGATGGGTGGCGGAAACGGTTAGGGTGCTGCTTGGAACTGGCTGAAAACTGCCGCTGCCGCATTTTCATGAGGACATGCAGCTCTGTGAATTGCATCGGGGAATTGAGGAGGAAAATGCGGGAAACACGATGCATGGAGGTGATGCTCTTGTGAAGTGGGTGCTTCTGTGTGAGAGGTGTAAGGCAAGGTGACATGCTGCCCGGCCTGCCCCTTCTCCAGACAACTGAGGCTGAGGGTGGTCAGCTGCTTCTTCTAGCCCAGGAGACGGATCTGGCCAGGAGGGAAGAGAATGTAAAACTGCAGAAAAGGAGGAGGAGGATGCGTGGCTTTGCGAATTGTTTCGGGGAATTGGGGAGAAAAATGCCAGAAAACGCGATGCATGGAAGCAGTGCTATTTTTCAGATCCATCTCCCAGGCCAGGAGTAGAAGCTGACCACCCTCAGCCTGGGTAGTCTGGAGAAGGGGCAGACTGGGCGGCGAGCACCTTGCCTTACGCCTCTCCACGCAGAAGCACTCACTTTGCAAAAGCACTGCTTCGATGCATCGCATTTTCTGGCTCCCTGATTCTCCAATGCAATTTGCAGAACTGTGCATCCTCCTCCTTCTTGGTGGCTAAGGGGGAAGAAGAAACTCTGGGCACGTTGAGAAAGCACACTCTTCTGTTGCTGGAAGAAGGTCGAAGTTGGTCCCCCCCCTCCTTCCCTAGCTCTCTTAAACTGAACTGCAGTGCTTTTCTGACTTGTTGATAAATGATCCTGGGAGAAAGCAGCAGCCGGCCAGTGGTCCATTCTGGGTGGTCAAAATGCCAAGTGGCTGTGGGGAGCTGAGACATTTCTCCTTCACGCTGCCCATCCCTCCCCCCCCCAGCTGCTCAGTGCAGTTCAGTTTAAGAAAGCAGCGGGGGGGGGGGATGGAAACCAACTTCAACTGCAGATGGAGCCCCTCTGGGCATGGAGACCGTTTGTGAGAAAGGTGGCTGAGGAGGGAGGAGTGTAGGCACAAGGTGCAAGGATGGGGGGTGGGGGAGACTGCAGGAGAAGCAGCCCTGTTCCCCTTCTTCCAGCAACAGGAGTGTGTGTGCTCTCAATGTGCCCAGAGTTTTCTTCTTCCTCTTTAGCCACTGAGAGCTCCGAGTTCTCCCAGGGTCTGCCTGGAAGCAGCTCCAGCAGTTCTGACGGCTGCCTTTATAACTTGTGCAAGGACTGGAGATCACCACTCCCTACAGCAGCAGACTTCTCCTTAACCTCCTGAGATTACTGCCCCCATGAAAATCATCTCCCACCCCATCCTACCCACTCCAGTTAAATAGACAGGATTTGTTTTAAACTGATAAAAAGATCTGTGCTACATGTTATCAAAATCCAAATGGAAGTGAGGACGCCGCTGATCCTGATGCTGATAGGCAGAGGCAGAATGCTT
This sequence comes from Masticophis lateralis, assembly GCA_030761175.1. NCBI lineage: Eukaryota > Metazoa > Chordata > Lepidosauria > Squamata > Colubridae > Masticophis > Masticophis lateralis. Next base: position 34,791,150 of record JAUDYJ010000006.1, on the reverse strand, counting down.
GTTTTCTTGTTTTCCTCCCCCAAAATTAAGGGGGGAGGAAAAATACGGTCCTTTATTTGGCCAAGTGTGATTAAACACACAAGGAATTTGTCTCTGGAACTTGCAAGACAATAGAGGATGATGATGATGATAATACATTTTAAAAAGATAGTTGGTTGATACCTAGGATGCTAACAGCAACCTGTATCAACCATCAGTATTTGTCAGTGATATTTGTGATACATTGTTAAATGTTTAGTTGGCTGAGTTTTATGTTTAATGAATAAAAGAGATAATAATAAAATAAAAGGAATAAATAATAAATAAATAAATACAAGAGCCACAATTTGTGGGTTGATATACATACACATTAAGCATAACTGTGAGAATTAGATGTTCAGCAGAATGATGGCATGAGGGAAAAAATACTCCTGTGTCTAGTTGTCCTGGCATTCAGTATTCTTTAGCACCGTCCCGAGGGAAGGAGATGAAACAGTTTCTGTCCAGGATGTGAGGAGTCTGCAATATTGTGATTACATTTTGGATGCTTGGTAATTGGCTTGCATTTATGACAGGTTGAAGCATCCTGTGGTCATGTGATTACATTTTGTAATTTAAAAAAATGTTTTACAGCAAAAAACACCTATTGGATAAACTGGATTTGGACTTATGACCATGTGACTTGCTTAATGACTGTGGTGATTCAAGTAACAAATATTGGAAAATAGTCATGAAATCAAGTCTGATCACATGTGACTTGACCTTAGACTGCAATGGCTTATGACCAAAATTCTGAGCTCAATTGTGGTCATTAGTCAATAAAGTCTACCTATAAATCCAGAACTGCTGGGCTTTGCAAAATTGTTACCAAATGTGGGGGGAGGGGAGGAGAGAACCCAAGATAAAAAGGTTCCCAAACTTTTTGAGTTCATGGTGCTCCTCGTGGTTCCCAAACTGTGCCCATCAGCAATGAGAGTTCTGTTTATTAAGTAATAACTGTGACACTGCTGTAGGTTTGGGGCAGCCCTGGGACAGTGCAGTGCACGGTTGGGAACCATGAACCTGACTTAATTATTGTATTTCCAGCGACCCTTAGAAATTATTGGAGTTGCGATCCTAACATACCTGGAAAGGGCTAATCAATTGAATATTTGATAGATGTGACCAACTTGGCTGAAGTTTGTTCAATTGCCACTTCCCCCTACACCCTCGCCAATCGAGCACACCCTACCTGTAAACCCTAGCCACTTGGTAAGATGCTTCTTGGCTGATACAGATTATATTGTATATCACCCTTTAGGGAAACCAGTTTGGACCTTTGATTCCTCCCACTTTTCTAATGGAATCTTGGCTGCTCCGGCTGTTGTTATACCTGATGTGGATGGAGATCGGATCAGCGATTTGATGGTCTTGACCCTTGGAAAAACACAGGTAGGGTGCGTTTCCCAAGCCCGGGTAAGGAAGGAGGAAGATCTGAACACACTATTTTCTTATAGCTTATCCCAACAGGGTGTCCAAGATATTTAGAGAGTAACCAGGCTATAATAATTGCTTAATGAATAGTTTTCCACAAGGTGCCAGTCATTTTTTCTGAAGCAGAAAAATATTATAAAGTTTTGTTAATTCCAAAACTGCTAACTCAACTTTCCCCACAGCATCTGACCCTCGGAGAGATTGGCAAAATAAGAAACCTGAGAAGATTTAACAGGATGCAGCTAAAAAATAATTTAAAAATGTTTTTCATTCAGTCTTTCTTGGATGTGCATTGGATAGAGTGTATTTGGACTTCCATCTTCACATTCCCTTTTCTTTTTTTCCCCTCATGTAGCCAGAATTGAGCTTTATCCTGATATCGGGTAAAACTGGAAACCCAGTGGGAGGACCTGTGAAGTACAATATCAATAGAAGTGGAAAACTGATTGATCCACAGACTTACATCACCTGCCATGGAGCAGTCTACATCCTGTTTGGCTTTGGTAAAATGTCCAGTCACTTTGTTATTCTTATTTCTAAAGCATACTGAAATTACATAAAAGGAGTTTGACCCATAAACCCTAGTAGCATTACTTTGCTCCTGATGACAAGCATTCCATGGGCTTCGTCTCCAGAATACTTATTTCTTTAATTTATAAATGCCAAAATCATATCAAGCATAGCAATTTATATCCCTAAAGAATATCTAATTGGCACGGTGGGTAAAAAATGAAATCACTATGGGCATGACTTTTCTGTAAAGCTCAACCCTATTCAGTATCTTTTTAAAAGCTATCAACTCCTTTTATTTCACATTTATATGTATATGGTGCATACAACTGGTCAGTGGTGGGATTCAGCCAGTTCGCACTACTTCGGGAGAACCGGTTAACTTTTTGAGCAGTTTGGTGAACTGGTTGTTGGAAGAAATCATTAGGGCAGAGAACCGGTTGTTAAATTATTTGAATCCCACCACTGTAACTGGTACTATATTGCTTAGAAAAGTACCAATTTCTTTCATATAAAAAAAGCTAAAAATACAATGATACCTTATCAGAAGGGAAATGGCCCAAAGAGCAGAGGAAACAAAAAATCAGCTTCTAATTGACAAGATGATTTTGGAAAACTGCAAAGAAGGAACATCAACTTGAATGCAAAAGGAGGCATTCAACTCCCTGTCATACGATTGGATAATCAAGTGCCTAGAAGGAGTCAATAGAAATATCAGAAGCTTTGTGCAAAAGTGGAAGACTTTTGCACAAAGTCTTCCATGGAATAGTGGAAGACATAGTTGGTGGTCAATGGTGATAGATTGGGAGAGATTAACAGCAAGATTGGAATTTCTCAAGACGTCTCACTATCACCTCTACTGTTTGTGATTGCACTGATTCCTCTGTGAAAAAACCTGGCTGTCAAACATCAAAAGGAAGAGCCTGTGTAGCGTAGGGGGCTAATGCCTCCTACTAAAGGCAGCAATTAACACCAGCTGCCTGTAATTTCTCTGAGTTCAATCCTAGCCAGGCTCAAGGTCGACTCAGCCTTCCATCCTTTCTAAGGTGGGTAAATTGAGGACCCAGTTTGTGGGGGCAATAAGCTGACTTTGTATAAATATACAAAAGTATGAAGGCTATTGCTTAACACATTGTAAGCCGCCCTGAGTCTCCGGAGAAGGGCGGCATATAAATCAAATAAAATAAAAATAAAATAAAAATAAAAAAGCATCTGCCAGGCCATCCCATTTCCTTTACATGGGGAATCTGAAAGTGTATGGAAAAACACCATCTAAAATAGAATCACTGCTCAATACTCTCCTTATATACAGCTAAGATATTGCAATGGAGTTTGGACTAGATAAATGTACCACCCTTACCATCAACAGGGAAAAATAGTAGAAACTGAAGGAATCTTGATGTCCTATGGGAACATCAAGAGTCCAAAGAAGATCACTACAAATACCTGAATATCTTTCAAGTTGACAACAACAAGCACATTAAAGTCAAGAAATTAGAAGGGAATATATGAAGGGAATACACAGGTGGTCCTCGACTTAACAACAGTTTGTTTAATGACCATTCAAAGTTATAATGGTGCTGAAAAAAATGACTTATGACCATTTTTTACACTTACGACCATTGCAGTATCCCCACAGTCACGTGATTTACATTTGGATGCTTGACAGTTGTTTCATATTTCTGATGGTTGCAGTATCTGTGGTCATGTGATGATCTTTTGCAGCCTTTTGACAAGCAAAGTCATATGGAGAAGCCAGATTTACTTAACAGTTTCAGTGATTCACTCAACAAATGCGGCAAGAAATGTCGTAAAATGTGGCAAAGCTCACTTAACAAATTTCTCATGTAGCAACATAAATTCTGGGCTCAATTGTCATACATTGGGGACTACCTGTATAAAAGATCTTAAAGTCCAAACTCAGAAATACAATCAAGGCATTGAACACCTGGGCAATTTGAGTCATTAAATACACAGCTGGAAGTATGGAGTGGATCAGTGGTGAAATGTAAAATTTGTTACTACTGATTCTGTGGGCGTGGCTTGGTGGTGGTGGTGGTAATATGACTGAGTGGGCGTGGCCAACTATTTTTTTTTTACTTTTAAAACCATTTTTTCTACAACCTCTTTGGCTGAAGAGATAAAAAAATGCTTTTAAAAGCCTCTGATGATCCCAGCTGACTTGCCTGATTGGCAGAGGCTTTTTTTCCTTTTAAAGACATTTTTTCTATAACCTCTTCGGCTGAAGAGGTTTTAGAAAAAATGCTTTTAAAAGCCTCTGATGATCCCAGCTGAGCTGCGTGATCATTAGAGGCTTTTTTTTTTTTTACTTTTAAAAGCATTTTTTTCGGCCAAAAAGGTTGTAGAAAAAATGCTTTTAAAAATAAAAAAAAAGCCTCTGATGATTGTGTGCCTCAGCTGGGCAATTGGCGGGGGGGGGGGGCAGGAATTTTTGCTACTGGTTCTCTGAACCATCTGCCTCTATCACTACCGAATCGGGCGATCTGGTCTGAACCGGGAGCATTTCACCCCTGGAGTGGATCCAAGCAGAACTAAAAACCCTAGATAGGAAAGCAAGAAAAACAATGACAATGAATCATGGTCTTCATTCACACAGTCATGTTGACAAACTACTTACCAAGGATCAGGGATGGGTATGAAATGTTGCAATTACACTAGAAGTTGAAAAAAAGGGGATTAGAAGAATATCTGAAGGACAATGCAGAAGATACAAGCTTGTACACAGTGAAGGCTTACTGAATACCAGAGAGACCAAACTGGCTTACAAGAAAGAACAAATGAAAAATAAAAAAGAGATGTGGAAAGGCAATTACATGATCAGTACATAAAAAAAAAACAACCTAGCAGGCAAAGTAGATGATGAGAAAACCTAGCAATTGCTAAGAGCAGGAAAGTTGAAGAGAGACACAGAGGGATTACTGTGTTTCCCTGGAAATGAGACCTTGTTTTATATTTTTTTGAACCTGAAATAAGCACTTAGCCTTATTTTCGGGATGGTCTTATTATTTTGGGGCGGCGTGGAGCAAGATCGGGCTCCTCTTGCCATCTTACCTGATTTCCAGCTCTGTCTCCCTAACCAGAGGAAATGGCGGGGACCGGCTGTGCATGCATTTAAATATTTTCAGTGTGGGGTTATTTTCAGGGGAGGGCTTATTTTTGGGGAAACACAATAATTCTCACTGCACAAACTAAGCTTTAAGAACAAATGCATACAAAGCTAGAATTGCGAAGATGTTACTAGACAGCAAATGCCATCTCTGCAAAGAAGCTGAAGAAAGAGTGGCTGCCTGTTTAGCTGCTGCCAGATGATCACACAGACTGACTGCAAATAATGGCATGACAGAGTAGCAATAACGTCACATTGGAAGATCTGCAAGAAATCCATTTGTTTGCAAGCAAGAACTCTAGTGGAAAACAAAGTAGACAAAGTAATGGAAAATGAAGAAGATAAAGTGCTCTGGGATTTTAGAGTTCAAACATACAAGCACCTGCCACAGAACATCCTAGACTTAACGATTGTTGACAAGATAGGCAAAAAAGTCTGGGTAATAGATGTTGCAGGACCTGGAGGCAGTAAAAGAGAAGGAACTCTCTAAAAATCACAAAGTACAAAGGCCTACAAATAGAAGTAGAACAACTATGGCAAAAGAAAGCAAAGGTAATATCAATATTAATACACACGTTGGGTGCAATCCCAAAACATCTGGAGCACCACTTAAACACCACCACCGACAAATCACCATCAGTCGGTTGCAAAAGGCAGCTTTATTGGGAAAAGCTTACATCCTGCACCAATACTTTTATCATGATCAAACAACATCTGCCTATCCCAGATCAAGTGCTAGGTAGGTTAAAATGCCAAATCCAGTCTAAACATCTGACTATGTCATCAACCATAATAATAATGTAGATAATAGATCACATTAACACCAATGCAAAGAATCTTGTAGGAGTATTTTATAGTGCAGATCTAGTTCATGTGTTCCGCACTAAATGAGTCCAGGGTTTGCCATGTCTTTTCTGGGAAAACATGAAGACTAAATGTAAAGAGCTCTAACAGCTCTAATCCACTACTCCACCATAAAAACTCCCAAAATCAACTGAACAGAAATACGATTATCATAGAGTAGCTAGAATTTTTATCTGTATACATATAAAGGTCCTCATACTGATGGGATGTCCCTATTGAATGTCTTTAACTTTCCAGTTGCTTACTGATTTCACATCTGCTTTATCAATCACAACAGAATTTTAGACTTTGCATTTTCTTTTTACCTAGGTCGGGTCTATGCAGTTGCTTTACGAGATATCTTTGCGCAGGCCAGAAATCATGATAATTTTCCTCCAGGGCTGCAGCACAAAGAACCAGAGTGGGAGAAACACAGATCGATCTATTTAGAGTTCATTGATATTTACAGGTGGGACGCTATCTTTTCTCTACAGTGGAATTTGTGAATCAGTCAGTTTTAATTCACTGTGAAATGCACAAATCTTCAGCTGGCTAAAGTTTCAAAAATGAGTGCGATGATATAGTTGTTGGTTTTTTTTAAATGGTTGCCATTGCTCAAAAAACTGTTTTTCCTTTCATTGCATACATCGTTGAAGTTGACTGTCCAATAATTTTTGTTGTTGTGGTCCAAGTCCAATATACATATACTGTAAAATTAATATTAAACTAAAACTGCAGTTGGGCAAAAGCAATGCATTGTGCACTAGAAATATCGATGTATTACAAAAACCTCTTATTGTCATGACCTTTAATTGGATGAAAGAATGAATGACAATTTTTGGCCCATGTCCAGAGAGACTAATGGAATGAAATTTGGGGTGGTTGTGGCTTTTGCTGCACTGCTGTTCTGGTCATGTGATCTCCATTTTCAGTTCTGAAAATGTTCCGAAACTGTTCTGTGACAGTTTCCCAGTCAATCTTGCAATCTCTTGCTCCCTCCCTCCCCCACCCAACAACAGCAACCCACCTGCCCATTGGGAAGGAATGGGGGGGGAGGGTGCGGGGAAGGGATAGAGAGCAAGGGAAGGAAGGAGATTTCCAATGCCCCTGCCAAATTCCCACAAGAAAACTCAATTGAGAAGCTCGCAGGAAAAAAGAAGTTACTCCTGCTCCCACTGCATTTTTATCTATCCATCCTTGAGCATCCTGTTTCACTGTTTTAGGTAAGGAAATATCTTTGAAATAATGACCAAGTGGGGCATTCGATGTCTATTAAACACTAAAAGTGAACTGTGCAAAACTATACAAAACAGACCAAATTAAAAAAAAAACCAGCAAAAAATGACTAACATAAAAACCTGAATCATAAAGTAGCTAAAATTAGCCCTAAATTTACAGATGGCAACCAATAAACAGTAAGAACTATCTAATTTGAAAACAGAGATTAATATTTAGTGGTTAAAACTTATAGTTAAAAGATTGGTATAGGAATAGCTGTTTCAGATTAAATTACTTAAAATAGTTATGAGCCTGGGCACAGACGCATCTGTAACATCAACAGAGGGGTTGTACATAGAGATAAGTATACACAATGCTCGGTGGTGGGTTGCTACCGGTTTGCCCCAATTGGATAAACTGGTAGCGGCGATGGTGGGAGAGTCTACCCGGACACTTCTGTGCATGTGTAGAAGTGTAGCTCATGCACTTGAGCACTCATGCACCCACGAGCGAACCAGTAGTGACAGGTTTTGAAACCCATCCCTGACAATGCTATTCTAGGTCCTGGATAAGTATGTAGAGCTGTGACTTTGTTGGCATCTTAACGTGGCCTCCGATTTATCTGCAGGCTCCATGGATATAAATCAGGGGTAGGCAACTATGGCTCTTTTATGACTTATGGACTTCAATTCCCTGAATTCCTGAGCCAGCCACACTGGCTCTGGAATTCTGGGATTTGAAGTCCACAAGTCATAAAAGGCTCATGGTTCCCTATCTCTGATATAAATAATGGTCTGCTTTGGCCCAAATTAGAGCCTGTCAGAGTCCACTGTGTTTATTATGCAGCTACACAGAATTTTGCAATGTGGTACGTAATAGCAGGGAGGTTCACTGTCCTGCAGCATTGAACATTTGACGTGCTGCTTCTTTGTTTTTCTCTAGAGGTGCAGACCTGGGGCCTCAGGCACAGGCAGCCTCTGAAAGCTTTGAATGCAGCCCTTGGAACCTGCCCAAAAGTGATTTGAATGCAGCCCTTGGAACCTGCCCAAAAGTGAATTCTAATATCTAATCTGGTTAGAAGGAACATTATTAAAGACCATAGGCTGAAATCCAATTTAGTTTAATCTAATTTAATGAAATTGAATCATTTTGGATTTTTCCTGCTTTTATGTGTTGTCTGAAAAAAACACAACCAGTCTAAAGTCTAAAAACTTTGCATAAGGGTAGTCCTTAACTTACAACCATTAATTTAACAACAGTAGTGACTTATGATCATCTTTGCACTTATGACTGTCACAACATCATGGGCACATCATGCTTCGGGTTTCCTCTCTTAAGGAGGCGGGCATCAAGAAGGGCCTTCTTCATAATGGCTCCCTCCCTGTGGAACGTCATCCCTGCAGAGATAAGATTGGCCCCGCTTTTGACACTCTTTTGCAAAGCTCTGACGTTATGATTCTGCCAATGGGCCTGGGGACCCAAAATGACATGGAGCCCATCAAATGGCTTGTTTGATTATTGTCACTCTGTGTGTGTGTATGTGTGTTGGTTTTTGTATTGTTTTTGTATTGGGATTTTATCCTTGTAAACCACTCAGTGTCATATAAATATAATCAGAATTTAGGGACTTGTCAATCTGCATGTATTTATGAAGACTGCAGCATCCCAGGGTTGTGTGATTGCCATTTGAGACCTTCTCAGTTGGATTCCAACAAGTAGAATCAGTGCGGGAAGCTGGATTTGCTTAACAACCACATGATTCATTTAATAACTGCAGTTACTCATTTAACCACTGTAGCAAAAAAAAAGGTTGTAAAAATTTCCAGCTGCCTTGCTTAGCAACAGAAATTTTGCTCCCAATTGTGGTCCTAAGTCAAGGACTATTAATATACTCTAATTATTCCTTAGCAAAAGTGCAGGACAATTGCCTTAACCGTATCACAAACATTTTATGCTGGAATTAGTTTTTAGTATTCTGTTCAAATTATGCTACAATATTTCTGGTGGGCTTAAAAAGTAAAAGTCTGAAGTGTCTTTCCCAAACTCCCAGCAATAGTAATAGCACTTAGACTTATATACCGCTTCACGGTACTTTATAGCCCTCTCTAAGTGGTTTACAGAGTCAGCATATTGTCCCCAACCATCTGAGTCCTCATTTTACTAACCTCTGAAGGATGGAAGGCTGAGTCAACCTTGAGTCTGGTAAGATTTAAACTGCCAAACTGCAGGCAGCCAGCAGTCAACAGAAGTAACCTGCAGTACTGCATTCTAACCACTGCGCCACCAAGGCTCAATACACAAGTTGTTTAGATGGTTCCCCAGACTATTTACAGTACCTTCTCCTTTATGTGAATTTACTAACAATTCAAACCATGGTTTGATTGAGAGTTTGTCTCAGCGTCTACCCTTATTTTATAAAGACATTAACAATTCTTCTTTATTTTTCTATTAAAAAAAGCTATAAGTAGTTGCATACAGTGGGGCAAAAAAGTATTTAGTCAGCCACCAATTATGCAAGTTCTCCCACTTAATAAGATGAAAGAGGCCTGTAATTGTCATTCTTGGCCGAATAATATTTAATAATTTTTAATTGTTTTTAACTTTTGTGTACCATGTTTTATTCTGGCTGTTCACCGCCCTGAGTCCGCAAGGAGAAGGGCGGTTTATAAATTGAAATAATAATAATAATAATAATAATAATAATAATAATAATAATAATAATAAGAAGAAGAAGAAGAAGAAGAAGAAGAAGAAGAAGAAGAAGAAGAAGAAGAAGAAGAAGAAGAAGAAGAAGAAGAAGAAGAAGTAGTAGTCAACTATGAGAGACAAAATAAGAAAACAAATCCAGACAATCAATTGTTTGATTTAAAAAAGAATCTATTTGCAAATTATGGTGGAAAATAAGTATTTAGTCAATATCAAAAGTTCATCTCAATACTTTGATATATATGCTTTGTTGGCAATGACAGAGGTCAAACGTTTTCTGTAAGTCTTCACAAGGTTGGCACACACTGTTGCTGGTATGTTGGCCCATTCCTCCTTGCAGATCTCCTCTAGAGCAGTGATGTTTTGGGGCTGTCACTGGGCAACACAGACTTTCAACTCCCTGCAAAGGTTTTCTATGGGGTTGAGATCTGGAGACTGACTAGGCCACTCTAGGACCTTGAAATACTTCTTACAAAGCCACTCCTTCGTTGCCTGGGTGGTGTGTTTGGGATCATTGTCATGCTGAAAGACCCAGCCACGTTTCATCTTCAATGCTCTTGCTGATGGAAGGAGGTTTGCACTCAAAATCTCACGATACATGGCCCCATTCATTCTTTCCTGTACATGGATCAGTCGTCCTCGTCCCTTTGCAGAGCCCCAAAGCATGATGTTGCCACCCCTATGCTTCACAGTAGGTATGGTGTTCTTTGGATGTAACTCAGCATTCTCTCTCCTCCAAACACGACAAGTTGTGTTTCTACCAAACAGTTCTACTTTGGTTTCATCTGATCATATGACATTCTCCCAATCCTCTTCTGGATCATCCAAATGCTCTCTAGCAAACTTCAGATGGGCCCGGACATGTCCTGGCTTAAGCAGGGAGACACGTCTGGCACTGCAGGATCTGAGTCCCTGGCAGTGTAGTGTGTTACTGATGGTAGCCTTTGTTACTTTGGTCCCAGCTCTCTGCAGGTCATTCACTAGGTCCCCCTGTGTGGTTCTGGGATTTCTGCTCACCGTTCTTGTGATCATTTTGACCCCACAGGGTAAGATCTTGCGTGGAGCCCCAGATTGAGCGAGATTATCAGTGGTCTTGTATGTCTTCCATTTTCTAATTATTGCTCCCACAGTTGATTTCTTCACACCAAGCTGCTTGCCTATTGCAAATTCAGTCTTCCCAGCCTGGCGCAGGTCTACAATTTTGTTTCTGGTGTCCTTCGACAGCTCTTTGGTCTTCACCATAGTGGAGTTTGGAGTGTGACTGTTTGAGGTTGTGGAGAGGTGTCTTTTATACTAATAACAAGTTCAAACAGGTGCCATTAATACAGGTAATGAATGGAGGACAGAGGAGCCTCTTAAAGAAGAAGTTACAGGTCTGTGAGAGCCAGAAATCTTGCTTGTTTGTAGGTGACCAAATTCTTATTTTTCACCATAATTTGCAAATAAATTCTTTGCAAATCAGACAATGTGATTGTCTGGATTTGTTTTCTCATTTTGTCTCTCATAGTTGAAGTCTACCTATAATGACAATTACAAGCCTCTCTTCTTTTTAAGTGGGAGAACTTGCACAATTGGTGGCTGACTAAATACTTTTTTGCCCCACTGTAAATGTCTTGGCTCAGGTGCTCTCTCCGAGCCTCAAATACCCAGCACAATTGTTGTGTGGTTAAAATTAGCAGATTCCAAGGACAGAAATCACAATAACAACCAGCTGAATGGTAGCACTTACCCAGCCTTGGTTAATTTAGAAAAGTTACACTGTCAGACCTATTTTTTTAAGATAAATTTTTATTGCTTTTACAATAATAACAGAAAAATAAAACAGATGGTACAGACCTGGTGAATGCTTGAAATAGAGACCATCAGAAAGTTCTAGGCTTATACAATAGACTGGAAATTGAAAAAAAACCACATTATAAGAAAAAAATGGGGAGCCTGTTCTATACAGCACTGCTGCCATAAAAATGAATCCGTGACCAGAAAAGCAATAGGAATTGAGTATACTAGGAAAATGATTGACATTACTGTAATTTGCTCATTACTTTTGTTTGCTCTCTGTATCTTGCAGTGGTGGCGTTGTGTTTCTACAGGCAGTGAAATCTCCTGACAGCAATTGCAGTGACCTTTTGATCACCACTGAACATGGTTTGACTTTACTGCGAGGTCAAGATTTGGAACAGCGTTGGACACTAGAGCAGCCGGATATTGACAGGTTACTGGGTTTGAGAGGGTGGGGAGTATGACCTTTTCTGCTTCTCCTGTTGAGCTCATATGTAGTGGCAGGTTAATAGGGAACAACTCTTGTTAGCGTAAATCTGTAGGAACTTCCTCTCAGTTTTGTGGAATATTTTTCTCTTAAATCAGCTTTCCTTAAATCTGGTTAAGCTGGATGGGGTTTTGGGGAGTTGGCATTCAGCGCTTCTAGTGAATCATCAAGTTGGGTCAGGTTGATTTGTTTGTGAAGAGCCACTGGAAAACAGCTCTAAGCAACTGAAAAATATATTCATCTGAAACATTGGTGGAATTTAATTTTTTTTTACTATCGGTTCTGTGGACGTGGCTTGGTGGGCGTGGCAGGGGAAGTATACTGCAAAATCTCCATTCCCACCCCACTCCAGGGGAAAGATACTGCAAAATCCCCATTCCCTCCCCACTCCTGGGGGAAGGATATTGCAAAATCTCCATTCCCACCCCACTCTGGGGCCAGCCAGTGGTGGTATTTGCCGGTTCTCCAAACTATTCTCCAGAACTTGTCAGAACCTGCTGAATTTCACCCCTGATCTGAACCTTTGATGGCTGGTGTTTTTTTTTAATTATTCCATTAAAATAACATGTCTGTAATGTCGTAAATTGATTCTCAGACATGAAAATAAGTTAAATTATAGAGGACAGTAATTACTGACATCAACATTTATCATTATGGAAGCAGGGAACTCATTCTATTTCGGCTAGGCAGTTATTCACTTACCTGCCACATTCTTGTTAGTAACCCTTATTAATGGGAGTTTCTCCTTTCAGGAATCTGGTTGGCCTTTGTTGCCTCCAAGTGAGCAATGAATATATTTTCCCTTGTTAGTTGTTTGACTCATTTAAGTTATTATTCCCTTGGTGTTAGATGAGCAGGTACATCTTTAGTCTATGCCAAAAGCTTACTAGATATGGCAGCAGCCCTAACTAGATGAGAAATAATATCACACACGTTTTAAACAAGCTCCCTCTGACTATGACTATGAAATGATATGACTCTGCAGGTGAAGCAAGAAGCTAGGTATTAAAAAGAAGTAGCATTAAAAAAAGTTTTGGTTTGAAGTTGTTCAAGTTCAGATATGCGGTGTACATGTGTGTGTGTGTGTGTGTGTGTAATCCTAGCCATGTTAAAAAGATGCATGAAAGAGTCATGAGGCTTTGAAGGCTACCTGTTTTTTGTATTACATAAGTGCACAAGATTCATCTCCAGGCACTACTCTGAACAGGGGCATAGTGGCCATAAAGGATACAAAGCTTTAAGTGAAGTAGAAACGTAGCTGAATTAGATTCTACTCAAGTGGGAAAAATTGCTGCTAGGAAATTCAAGATATTACTAGGACCCAAAACTGTCACTTTGGTTTTGTATTAACAACTACTGGTCTCCTGGTTAGGAGGGCAGATTCAGTGGACAAACACTCTGAAATCTTTTGACGAAGTCTAGGCTCATAGGAATGAAGATATGTTCCAACGAAGGAAAAGTTACTTCTCTCCAAGCATAGACATAAGATGTTTCCTTTGTCCACTTTTCAGTGTAACTCCTTTCTTCATTTTTGCAGCCAGCCTTGCCCGGGGTACTTCAATGATGATCAAACTTTGGACTTCATGCTTCAGGCCCAGCGTGGAAACGTCTCTAGAAAGGTGCAGTCACTGCTTGCTTACAGTACAATCCTCTGCAATCTTAACTATTCAGGCAGGTAGCTCCAAAGTAAATGTTTATTGCATTTTTCCTCAACCCAATGCTGGTTGGAAATTCTGCATAAGAAGAGCACCAAATTGGGAAAGAGTTGTATAGCTGCCCAATGTACAATTTACAGTCAATCCATTGTGACAAGCAGTATTACTTGAATATTAATTCAAGGTAAGACAGATGGTCTTCTCCCTCTGGTATTTTGGATTTTAGTTCCTACAAGTGGTTAGTGGCAGCATAATGTAGATTATGTAGTTCATGCCATTTAAATGTGTCTGCTGTTGATACAGCTATGACCTTTCTTCTAAATAGTGACCACAAGAAGTTGACTATGCTTGTCATGTGATCATTCATTTCCTAGAGTTAAGGGCCAAGCTAGACATTAAAGACATCTTGGCATTTAATGTGCATCTTTTAAGAATGGTAATGAAAGGGAACAGACAACAGATGTGGAAAGCGTGTTTAATCCCTTTTTCACTTCTCTTCCATTCCCCCACCCCCCCACCTCTCCCCTGAAGTTTTATCTTGCTAATTCTGGGTTTCTCCGTTTCAGATTCTGGTTGTAGATGGTAAATCAGGACTGCCAGTTTGGAATTATGAGCTGCCGTATCACATGAGAAAATCAGATGCACTGTCAGTGCTGACTTTGGACAAAAAATCTGTCTTTCTTTTCTGGGCTAATGAGAAGCAATCTCTCTTCAAAAGCTTGGTGAGTGCAGAGTTCTTGAGTATGGAGGAGGCAGTTGCCCTGAAACCACACTATTTAATTATGGTTGAAAATAAGTTGCAGTTATATAAGGGCATGAAAAACATTTTGCCCATTCAATCTTCCTTTTCTGATTTTCTGTGTTTCCGGGACTTTGAAACAATTTTTTTGGGGAAAAATATTTTCATTTCTGTGAATATTTTCCTGACCTGTTTCTTTATTTAAACACATATACATATTTGTCATCAGCCTGAATCAAAGGCTTCTTCCCTAAAGATATGGACCATAACCTACCATGCTGTATAGATCAGGTTGGTAGATAGAGGGTTTTTAATTTTCCTGTCTAGGGTTGAGAGAGAGACAGACTGGCCCAAAGTCACCCAACCAGCTTTAATGCCTGTAAGAATATTAGATCCTTGGGTCTCTTTTCTAGTGTAGTAAACATTACATTTATTTCTCTCTTTCCCTTCCCTTCCCTTCCCTTCCCTTCCCTTCCCTTCCCTTCCCTTCCCTTCCCATACCCCTACATATTTCTACATTTTAAGAACAGCTGCCTTAATGCAGTATAAAGGTAAAGGTTCCCCTTGCACATATGTGCTAGTCATTTCCGACTCTAGGGGGCGGTGCTCATCTCCGTTTCAAAGCCGAAGAGCCAGCGCTGTCCAAAGACATCTCTGTAGTCATGTGGCCAAAGGCACACGGAATGCTGTTACCTTCCCACCAAAGGTGGTCCCCATTTTTCTACTTGCATTTTTTACGGGCTTTCAAACTGCTAGGTTGGCAGAAGCTGGGACAAATAAAGGGAGCTCACCCCGTTATGCGGCACTAGGGGTTCGAACCGCTGAACTGCCGACCTTTCGATCGACAAGCGCAGCGTCTTAACCACTGAGCCACCGCATTCCTTATGCAGTATAGCAGCTGCAAAACCCAGGCATTATAATAACAATAACTTTTATTTGCGGTCTCAGACCAAAATACAATTGCAAAAGAACGTGGGGAAAGTAACATCATAAACAGTTGGCTACCAGAAGCCTTGGCTGAGAGGAGTTACATCGTTCTCCTCTAATAGTTACAGCTCTTAAAAAAAATTTAGAAACCTGAAAAGTAATGTGTGAGGAGCCATCCCTTAAACAATATAAGGTCAAATTACTAGCATTGGATCCAGAGAGTTCTGTTTCTAAGTAAGACAGTAATTTAGTCCTGTCTGCATTATAGATAGGGCAGTATAAAAGGACATGCTCCCCAGTTTCAACCTCAGCTCTATCACAGGGGTATAACCACTCACTTATCAGGAGCCTCTTGAATCATCCGTCCAGCAGTGCTGAAGGCAAGATGTTGAAACAAGCAAGGGAGAAGACTCTTCTATACTTAGGGATGGTTAAAGTATAAAAATATAAGGCCATCCTCAGTCCATATTTGTTAAATTGGCTGAAGATCAGAGGGGAGCAGGTTTTATTAGCTCTAGCTCTTAGATATTGCAAGTCTATGTCCACAAGCCATTGGACCACCCTAGATTGGACGTCCTTAAGGACATAGTCTCCCAATGCATCCCCTGAAAAACCTAGTCATTATGCATTTAAAAGCATATACATGATAAGAGATAAGAAATAAGCTTTTAAAAGCCAATAAGTGTTTGCACCCTCATTTCTTCCTAGAAAACGAAATCCACACGGGGTTTCCATTTCTCTTGTACCTGTCTGTCTGCATAGTCTTTATAGTAGATTGACAAGTAGGGCCAGAGTAATATAGATACAGGCAATGCTTAAATATATTAGTCTCAGATTATGAGATTATCAAAATCTTAAACTGGATTTGGAAGCAAATTCCAGTTCTGAATAGGCGAGGTTTTGATTCCCATGTATCTTAGTTAGCAAAGCCATTGGCAATTTATGGAAGCTACAGACCTAATCATCTGAAAACTTCAAATTGTGTCTCCCATTGAAATTTCACACCAGCTTCCTTAGAAAGGGTAAATATTAAATATTACTTTTCCATATCTGGGATGCTGATTATTTTTCAAATGCTTGCCAGTTCCATTAAATTTATAAAACCATAATGGCCTTGGGTTAGACCTGTTTGTCCGATCACACATGTTGGAAGATGTTTATTTTGAACCTGTATTCAATCTCGCATGCTATGGAATTGCTGCTGCCCTAGTTATAAATCCAAGCTAGGGAACACACCTTACATTTTAGGAGAATTATTTAGTAACTACAAGAGTCTGCATGTCTTTGAAAACAACAGTGTTGATGCTTCCATCTGTCTTTTAACAAAGGGGCTTATTACTCTGTCAGTGAGCAGTAGTAATATTTATTACTGCAATGCAGCTTTGACCACCTTGAGATAATCTTCATGCCAAGATTGCATAAACAATCTTTATTCATCTCAGCCAAGCTGTATCGGCTACACAAAAGAAAGGAAAACATTGACCAAACTCTTAATGTCAAGTTTGATAAATCCACACAGGCATTACCTATATAGGGAACTCAATAAAATACGTTTGATAAACTTAAAGGGCTAGCACAGCTAGAGAGAAATCTGGTACAGATATCCTCAATTTACGACCAGAATGGAGCTCAACATTTCTTTTGCTAAGTGGGACATTTGTTAAGTGAATTTTGCCCCATTTTGCAACCTTTCTTGCCACATTTGTTAAGTAAATCACTGCAGTTGCTAATTTAGTAACATGGTTGTTAAGTCAATCTGGCTTCCCCCATTGACTTGGCTTCTCAGAAGGTTGCAAAAAGGGATCACACGACCCCAGGACACTGCAACTGTCATAAATATGAGTCACTTGCCAAGCATCTGAATTTTGATCACATGGCCCTGGGGATTCCACAATGGCCTTAGGTGCGAAAAGCGGTCATAAGTCACTTTTTTCAGTGCCATTGTAACTTTGAACAGTCACTAAATGAACTGTTGTAAGTGAAGGATTACCTGTACTCATATGTTATTGTGGTGTTTCTACTCTGGTATGACATGATAGTGTTCCAATATCTCAGGGGTTGCCACAAAGAAGAGGGAGTCAAGCTATTCTCCAAAGCACCTGAGGGTAGGACAAGAAGCAGTGGATGGAAACCTACCAAGGAGAGAAGCAACCTAGAACTAAAGAAAAATTTCCTGACAGTTAGAACAATTAATCAGTGGAACAGCTTGTTTCCAGAAGCTGTGAATGCTCCAACACTGGAAGTTTTTAAGAAGAGATTGGATAACCATTTGTTTGAAATAGGGTTTCCTGCCTAAGCAGGGGGTTGGACTAGAAGACCTCCAAGGTCCCTTCCAACTCTGTTATTCTATTCTGTTTTTTCAAATGATTTTTCCTCACCCTGTCTGTACTTTTCCTCCACTGATAGCACATGATCATCGGAATACCTGTAGCGAGAAGAAAACATTAAAAGGTTAAAAACTAACCTTTTCTAATTCTTTTTGTTTCATTTCAGCTTCCTTCATATCACATGACTGTTGCTGTCATTAGTAACTTTAGTTTAGCCAATACAAACAACCATATAAAGTGCAGTTCTGATCCTGCCTTAATCTATGGATTTGGGTAAACCACTGCTTCCCCACCCCCGCCCCCACCCCCTGCTTCTCTTGGAATAAAATAAAATGAAATAAAAGCCGCCTCTCAAGAATTTTTTCAAGGAACACTGGCAGTTATTGTGAATCTGGTACTTTAACTTATGAGCAATATTAAGGTTCATACAGGAGGCAGCAAGATGAAATCATGATAATTGACATGCATACATAGACTGATTTTAATGAGAATTTGAAAGTGGTAATAACTGGAAACGTCCATGAACTGATTGCTGTTTGATCCTTAGAAGCTTTTCTCATCTCTGTTCCAAGTTGCTTTCGTTTCTTTTTATTACACTGTGTAATCTTGTATTTTGCAGTGTAGCTGTCATTACCTTTTATCACTGTCCATGCTGGCTGGGCTATGGAATTGGTCTACAAGGTCTACTTTAATTCTGTTGAAATGAGTGAGATGAATTAAGCAGGGGCCCTTTATGACTGCGTCTGTTCTTGCTACTGTTTTAGGAACCCAGGCCAAGGATTCACCATCTTTATCTTCTTCATCCTACTTTCCCTTCAGTCCTTTTGGACCTGAGTAATACGACAGACCCAGTAATTGCTTCATCTAGTGAGTATGCCAGAAAAAATTGGAAAGGGAAAGCCAAGTTTACTTAAGCAAATGCTGAAAGATGTCCTAGTTTGTGGTGGCTAATAATGGCTCAATTCCCCCCTTTTTTGCTGGGTTGTTATTAGTGCTTAAGCCTCTTAGTTAAATATTGATCTCTCCTTTGAATGAACAATGCAGTTCATTATTTGCATATTTCATTAAACTGGTCTAGGCTGTCAAGCATCTAAAATACTAAAGATGTGTTTTTCTTGGCATCTTATATTCTTCTAATAAAATTGGTTGCAGGTTTTTTTATAGGTGTTAAATGTTTTGTTGCAATTACAATTTCTAAGATGTAGAAGCAGTTACAATGTGCTAAGATTTCAGATTATTTGTTTTTGCTTCTGTGTAATTGTGCAACCAAAAATGCTGTGTGATTGTGACCTTGTATCAGTGCTGCAGAGCCATTTGTATTCATATCGCTGATCACCGTTCCTAGCTGTTAGCTGTAACTAGAAGCCAAACCTGAATTCATTTAAGAACAGCTAATAAATATTAGCTTAAGGAATCCAAATGTGCTTTATTGTTTACTGGTGGTTGTTTTTGTTCCCCTTTTCATCTGTTAGTTGGAATAAATGATCTTCAAAAAGATGCCTTTTATATTACGGTGACAAGAAGTCCCACTTCCGAACACCAGCCAGGGGTTCTGTCAGTTAGGAAGCTCCGCCTGAGGTGGGCCCTGATGACACAGAGCCGGGATGTATCTCTGAAAGACACAAATGCCAAAATCAATCATGGGGAACTGAGGCGGATTCTTTCTAGGATCAAATTTATTGATTTTGCTCAGAAGGTGAGATTCCATGGGGTTTAAGCATGGGCATGTAAGAGGGTAGAGAACAAATATGACTGTTCTGTTGAAGAGGAAGCCAAATGATGTTTTGGTAAATTACAGAATAAAAGAGTTGAGAAACTGCTAAGCTATGTGATTTCTCTGTTTTGACATGCTCTGATTCTACAGTGCCTCACTTATCTGGAAAATGGTTAAGTGAGGCCTCAAGTAAGCAATTGAGGATTAAAGTTTAATGTTTTAATTTGCCTTCCCCTAATACAGAAGTTAACTTGCATGACTCAGAAATGTGATATAGTAGCTAAATGTAGACAATATGGATTTTTATGTTTTTATTTGCTTTCCTAAAATTTAGTATTGTGCTTTTGGGTCAAAAATAAGATTGGGCTGTGAGACTTTTGGGAGATGAAGGAATCCTGTATCCACGGATGAACTAACTAATTCCTCAAATACATAAAAAAGGTCAATTTTCAGTGACATCAGACCTGCTATGTGGAAATATGGTTGAGATTTCCTGGCCAGTTGCCTTTTTCTGTACTTCTGCAGAGTATTTCCATATATTGGAAGATTGCCAGAATCTCTGAAAAGGAAGTATTTATTTTTTAAAAAATAAAAGAAGAAAATGAATAAACTCCAGTCGATAAATTGGAAATTGCTTTCTTCATTAAGATTGAAGTTTCAAATATAGTTAGTGGTATTCTCGGGCAAGAGTAGGCTCATTTTTCTAGTCTGTTGTGATCTTTGGTGCAACAAGAACTGCATTTATCCTAAATAGGTTCAGAGAAATTTATATAGTGCACATATTATTGTAAACCATTATGTGTTTGGTTAACACAATATGTGAATTCCAATTGCAATTTGTGTATTATGTCTTACAGATTAGCTTGACAGGAGAACCTAGCTAGTTATAAATTATTCAAAAAACCATACTTAACTAAAATCTTGGTCCCGACTACTGTCTGGCTGACATGATATAGTTGATGTTTCATCTCCCCTTCTCCCCACATGCTGTTACTGTTAATTGTGCCTTGTATAAATACTAATTCAGAAGCCAGACTTGGCATATCTGACACCTTTTCTTCTCTCTACCTCAGTTCTAGCCACATATCTCAGGTGTTCTGAGTGACAAATATGGAGCTCAGTGTCTACAACCAAGCTGCTCAGTCAGACTTAATGAAAACTCCGGTTAATGAAGAATGGGAACTAAGCCCAGATGTTTTAGCAATGGGGAAGCCGAACTGTTCACTCTTAAGTATCCTGACTTGAAGGAAAGCTGCTTGTCCCTTTGTTTGCTATTACATGTCTGCATACTTCTTTCCAAGTGGATTGAATGTGTGTATTTAAGCAGGGATATTTGGGTATGGGTATTGCCATCTTAATTTATGAAACATATTAAAAAGTTCCTATTTATATTGTAGAAGTATTTAAGATCCTATTTATATTGTAGAGGTATTTCAGTGTATTCTGTCTTTTACCACTAATCCCTTGACTGGCACCCTTCACTCCGAGTTCCTTCAGTTTTTTTAACCTCCTTTTGTTTTAGGATTACTCTTTTTTCCCATTTAGTTATTCCTATCTTCCATGTCTCAACGCATAATCCACAGTGAATGATAATATGTGTCCTAGTGCCATTTGATACATGCATGCAATGCATTAATTCATTCATTGGGAGCCAGATGGATTAGCTACTGAAAATTAGTCTAGTGACCATCAAGTCTCCCAAATGACTCTAGAATCAATCTATTTATAGGGGAGTTTTATATAACCAGTGGATAAAATGTTTGTTGTAATGCTCTGGTGTATTGACCAAATGAATTCTGATCAGGCATTCCAAGGAAACAGCATGACAGATGCTTTTGATGTTAGTATTACACAAACCTCTTAAAATAGAATTATCTATCATTAAACAAGGTGATGATGATTCTACTATCATCTCATAATGTATGTTCTCAGTTTTGCTTTAAAGTATTAAAAAAATACCAATTCTGAAAGAAGATACAATTGAAGTTTTTTCATAAAAACACGAGAGGCCTAATGAGTAAGACCAAACATCTGTTTATTCTAGCATCCTATTCTGGCTGAACGTACGCCTTTAGAAAAACTGCTATCCATTTCCTGCTCCTGTTCCCCAGTACACATTTTGGTGACTCCATTGCTTACGTTCCTCCTTTATGAGAAATGTCAATTTATTCCTGGATCAGGTACAGATCAGGACTACTGCCTTGGCAATGTAAGAGGAATTGCCGTGCTGGATTGAATTGAAGATCTGTACATAATCCCTTTCAAATGTGTTTCTTTGTCAGCTTTTATCGTCACAGTAATTCTGAGGCAGTGGCTCACTCTACTGCTTTATTTTTATTTGTATATGTTGGAAAGGAGTTTTGGTAAATGTTAGCATAATATATAGAACTTCTTCCTCACTGCCACCTCCTGGGCTTGTTCTGGTTTTTCAAATAACTTAAAGATGAAAGATAGTTTTCCCTAATTTTGTGTCCTTCAGCTATATTGGCCTCAACTCTTTTAACAGTTTAAGACCCTACTGTGTAGCAGTAACAATTTAACATAATCATAATATGTATGTCATAAATGTTTTGGGTGTGTTTCCCATAGCTGCTTGACTTGGCAGTCTGAAAAGCAGGCAATTGGAGAAAGCAGTATCCACATTGCTCCCAGAGTTTCTTTAACAAGGAAAAATCTGTGTCGTTCATCCTGTTGGAAACTTTTGAAAACTACTTGAAATGATGACATGCAACCTGAGTTTTTCCCTTCGGTTCAGATTTGATTTATGCCGTTTGGTGCTTCTGAGCTTTCTGTGATTGTTTTTTCTTCTTCTCTCCCTGTATTCCCTATGCACTTTAAAGAAAAGGCTTGTCTGTATGTTATTCTAAACTGTAAACCTTACCAGAAGAAATAAATATGTACAGCATATCTCTGTATCAGCTGAGTTTTCTGGCTTCTCTATGGCAATAGAGAAAGTGGGTCTTGAAAAGAATAAAATTAGAGTCTGTAGGATGTCAGCGGTTAAAACTGCCATGAGAAGTTACTGTGGAAATATGCACATATTGGCTATGATCATAGACAGCCTTCTGCCTAGAACAGAACTTACAGAAATCCTTTCTTCCCCTCTGGGGTGAAATCAGATTTATGGAATAAGGATAGTTTAGCCATGACACTATGTTAATTGGCTCTTCAGTTAATCATAAAGCTATTCTTCCTCATAAGTCTAAAGTTTATATCCATGGACGCACATTATTTAAAATCCAACAAAGTTTGACAAAATGCAGGACATATGGAATGAAGACAAAGAGAAGCTAAACATATTATTCAGTAAAATAAATCTATATTGTTCAGTCACTATGTGGCTTATGTGAGAAAAGCCCAGGTTGTCCAGGATAAAGTATCAGTGCCAATCAGTATATATGAGTCTCACCAACTTCCTGTTATTTCATGCTGTTAGCAAGTCCTGAGGCTGTTTTGCTGTAAAATGAAATAGAAACACATTTACAGGCCAGTATATTATCTAATAACTTGCATTTGTGATTGGATTTTATAAATGCTGATTCTCCCGCCATTAAGTAAATAGCACAAAGTGGCAATTTAGACTTTAAATATTCATATTTCTCCCTATTCTAACTGAATAGAGCACTCCATGCCTATAAACAGTGAACGACTGTGGCCATAGCATAGTCTAGCTATTACAAGCCAAATGTTCTCATACATCAAAGTGCTCCTTACTAGTTGGCCTAAATTTCAGCTCCTACTGTCTCTGGAACATTGACTTGCCTCCTGTGGCTCTAGGCAGATGACAAGACTGTCAATTGAAAGTGGGGGGGGGGGGGAGGCCATCTCTGAAATATATGGAGTATATATGCTACTTGTATGCTTACACCTGCCTGAATGAGACTCTTGGTTATTTGTTCCTTCTGGAGAGCAAGAGCATGGGAAAGTGTTACTGCCTGAGCTGTTTTGCTTTGGTGTCCAAAGGTCCTATTTTTATGAAAAGCCACAACAATAAGAACAGCCCCAAAAGCAAGCTGTTTCTTATCTTAGCTGCGAATGCAGTTATGCAATGAATGCAAAAAGCAGAATCCTTGGGACGTGGAAGGCTGAGACAGTATTTCTTGGCTAACTGTGAGTAGATAAATTTGTTTTCCATGAATGTTAGTAAATGCTTATACCACATTCCCTATTTAATGGCAACGTCATTGGAATGATATTAATTTATGGCATTTCTAGACAAATCTGTAATAAAGGTTGTCTGTCAGGGCACTCCCTCTCAGCCATGTTTAATGTGCTTTCCTCCCATACTTGAGGTGGGAAGAAAACAGGTCAGCCTAAACTGTGCTGCTTCCCACAATCTACCTTGACTGCTTCAGTGTTGCTGCCATCACACAAAGGACATGGAGTGGGTTCAAGCAAGGGTAATAAATACAGGTAGTCCTTGACTTACAACAGTTCATTTAGCGACTGTTTGAAGTAACAACACACTGAAAAAAGCGATTTATGACTTGTTTTTCACAGTTACAACGGTTGCAGCAGCCCTGTGGTCACATGATCAGAATTTGGACACTTGACAATTGGCATGTATTAGATTCCTGGGGTCTGTGATTCCCTTTGGTGACCTTCTGACAAGCAAAATCAATGGGGCAGTCAGATTCACTTCATAACTGTGTTACTAATTTAACAATTGCAATGGCAACTGTGGCAGGAAAGGTCCTAAAATGGGGCAAAATTCACTTAACAAATATCTCACTTGACAGAAATTTTGCACTCAATTCTGGTTGTAAGTCAAGGATTACCTGTAATGGATTCCCTGCTAATCTTTTTCTTCTCCCCATTCAGTTTCAGCTACTGGTGGGAAAATCAACCAATGCTCATGTTCATGAAGGTGTCGTGGGGCAGGGTTGATTTGCCCTTTTATTATTCACTGGATATGCATAAAGGAGCTGGATAATGCTCTGAATGGGGTCTGGGAGGAGTTCGTCTAGGGTGGGAATCTCCTGTTTTAGGCCCCCAGAAGTAAATGAAGAACAACAATTAAATGAAGTAAAATAAAATAGTTACCCTGATAAGAAGGTTACCCATCTAAAGAGTGATTTTACAAGAAAGAGGAACAAGGAAATTCCTAAGAGTAAACAGAGTCACTTCTTGGCTATGCTGCTTTTTGTAACTTCTCTCTTCAAAGACTGGATTGGAAGAGCAGTTCCATGAGTTAAGACTCTCCCGCCAATAAAATAAAATAAATAAATAATAATCGGGGGAAGGGAGGGGCAGCACTCCTGCTAGAATGGAGAGTTTGTCTTTCTCTAGGGGTTAGTAATCATATACTGATTTTTTAAAAGTTCAAGTGTGATGGAAATATTGATTTCTTCTCATGGAAAAGATCAATATTCCCTCTGCAGATTCAAGCTGCTGCTCTGCACTTCTATGGCAGAGTAGGCTACTTAAAAAAATAATTGTAGGGACCTGGGCTGTCTTCCTTCCCTCCCATTTGAACCTTTTCCTCAGTGTCAGCATGGCAGGGTTGCCAATAAAACTGCAACCTTGAAACAGATTTGGGAGGAGAAGTGAGTTCTGGGAACTCAGCAGCCACCAGCAAACAGAGAAAAGCAGCCAAATAAAATAACACATTTTTCCTTTAGAAGGAGTGGATGATCCAGAAGAAAAAGAAGTACAGCTGTATAGGCACAGCAAATCAAAGTACAATGTGGAAAGGTGCAAATACATGCCAATCATTAACAGGGAAGAATAAAGCAGAACTCCCAATGAGAGAGGAATTAAGGCAGAAGAGGGTTTGTAAAAAGAAAATACAGCTAATAATACTACTGAGTATAGTATAGTAATAGTAAAAAGGAAATGTAATAATGGTTATACTATAGATAAGGTGTCCCCAACCCCCGGTCTGTGGACTGGCACTGGGCAGCAGCATGCCAGAAACTGGACCGCACAAACAAGCAAAGCCCTATCCACGGGATGCAGACAGAAAGCAAAATCACTCCCCCTCCGGTCCATGGAAAAACCTCTCTCCACGGAATCGGTCCCTGGTGCCCAAAAGGTTGGAGGCTGCTGCTATAGATTATAGTATAAAGAAAATATTGTAATAATAATTGATTAGTAGTATAATAAGGTATAGTAATTTTTATAGTAATAGTAATTAGCATAGTAATGTAGAAATAACAGCTTTTAAAATAATTCGTGTGAAATTAAATGATACATTTTGGGATAATTGAAAGAAACAAATCGAGATGATCGATGGTTAGATGTTTTGTGTGTCCTTCCATCCTTGCTAAATAAGGCATTAATAAAAGCATACAGGCCTGGAAAACTTGCAACTAACCAAAACTAAATCAGCTACATCAATTATGCTTGACTGCCTGGCACTGATCTCATTATGGCAGATTCAGCAAGCAACTTAACTAGTTTAGCAAGCCACTAGTAGACTGTCACATATGAAATAAAAGGTGTGTCTGTACTAGGAGTCACAGTCCAGTTCTAGGAACTGGTAAGGATCCTCATATATCCCTAGGCAGCAATGGATAATGGGCAATTGCAATTGTTATTTACAGAAATAGCACTTAAAGTTATATACCGTTTCATAGTCAGTTCAATTCAATTCAATTCAAATCTTTATTGTCAGAGTACAACATGTGTACGATGAGATTGGCTGAGCCTCCCTTCATGTACCCCCTCCAACCCAATACAACTCACAGTGAAAGACAGTAAAAGAAAAGAAAAATCCCTAACCCAGTGAACCCTACTAACAAACACACAATTCTAGTGCTTTACAGCTCTCTCTAAGCAGTTTACAGATTGCCCCCAACTATCTGGGTCCTCATTTTACCAACCTTGGAAGGATGGAAGGCTGATTCAACCTTGCGCTGGTGAGAATTGAACTGCTGGCAGGCAGCAGAATTAGCCTGCAATACAACATTCTAACCATTGCGCCACCACAGAAATGCAACAAGGGATCTAAATGTGGCTATTGGTTATTCTCTCTAGGGATTGGAAAGCCTCCATGGCCTACTTACGTTTCTCTGACAGCAAATAGATCAAGCTGAAGAGTGGGACACACATTGTAGATTCCCATTCATGCTGGCAGCAGTCTGGACCAGAATCATTTGAAAAACCGATCTCTCTGGACCCTACTAAAAACTGGTAATGTTCTGCAGCCTTTTTTTTTTAAGTGGGGGGGGGGGGACAAAGCATCTCCTACTAGTGACACTGCACATATTATTGAAAAAAAGAGAACACATTTCTCTTCCTGGCAAGCATTTTAAAGACTACCAATGACAATGGAGAAATAATTACTGCAGCATAAGCATGTGGGGATCTTACATACATATGTATAGCCTGTGACTACCAGATACAGGGCTGGAAATGTGACTCATCCTTGTCCTAAGTAACAAGGATGATGCATGGACACATCCTTGTTACTTGTCTGATGTTTCTGAGCTCCAATTCTTGATATCATTTATCATTGGACATACTAGCTGTCATTACTAGAAACTGTAATTCAGCAAATTTCTAGCAATTGATAGATTCCCTGACATTACTAAGAATTGACAAATTATTGATATCAAATTCTAAACTGAAAAAAACAAACCACATCTTCAGCAATACAAAGGACTGTAAAGAACAACATCTCAGAGTATATTCTTCAAAGGGCTGAAATATAATTAGGGTTTTTAAAAAAGCCTGGATTAGTACAGGCATAAATGCATATGGAAGGGAACGGATAAGCATCAGATCTGCCATGTCCTTGAGATACCTGAACAGTTGGAAAAAACATTATCTAGATCCTGAGTAGTGATGGGTTGTTCCCAGTTTGCCCTGGGTCAGGTAAACCGGTAGTGGCGGCAGCGGGAGGCTCCGCCCACCCACTTAGACGTCATCAAAAACGCTCTCCGCATGTGCAGAAGCATTTTGCAAGCACAGAAGCGCCGTGCACTTGCAAAGCAAGCACGCATGCCTGCACGTTACCAATCCCCTGCAGGGATTTGAATCCCACTATAGATCCTGGGTATTGTATGAAGAACATATCACTGTTGCAAATAATCTGCAGCAAGACTCAGGACTGTGGAACTGATCTGGCTAAACATTTTTGTAGCTGTTAATGCTATTGATCATAGTATTTTTCTGGACCACCTTCAAGGAGTGGGAATAGAAAACACTGGTTTGGAATGGATTTTTGCCTTCCTAAAACTAAGGTTCTAGTCAGTGATAGTGGGGCGGGGGGGAGTCTTGTTTCCAGGGTTTTCTAATAGAGGGTGAAATAATATTCAACATTGCCACTGACTATTCTGGAGTGGAGCCCCCTGCTCACTTTCACCATGCCTTAGTTATCTGATGGTCTTGCTTATCTGATCATTCCCTAGGCAGCGTCTATTTCCTACTTATCATTACACACACACACACACACACACACACACACACACACACATGTATATTTACTGTTGTATACATTGAAACTAGGTTAGTACAGGATGCTTGTAATTTTTAAAAGTGAGAACAGAAGATGCCAATAATACCATAATAAAAATGTAATCCAACACAATACACCACTAGAAGATCTCCAGTAGAAAAAGACCACAATCAGAAATGGCTATTCTCCATTTAATCTAACCTCATCATGAATGAATTTCATTGTCATGATGATGTTCTCTTCAACCTGTGGGTAAGATAGCTTTAAACCAGTGGTGAAATCCAAATTTTTTTGCTACCGGTTCTGTGGGTGTGGCTTGGTGGGCGTAGCAGGGGAAGGATACTGCAAAATCTCCATTCCCACTCCACTCTGGGGCCAGCCAGAGGTGGTATTTGCTGGTTCTCTGAACTACTCAAAATTTCCGCTACTGGTTCTCCAGAACCTGTCAGAACCTGATGGATTTCACCCCTGCTTTAAACCATCCTTATCTGTACTATTATTAAAAGTAGTGTTTTCTTCTTAAGGTAACAGCAGCTAGGGACAGTTTTATGATATGTCAAATGGGACAGAATTTTGCATTCATCAGTGGGACTGAAAAGACTATTTGTTCCAATTCTTTTAACTGTCAGCCTGTGTGTCCTTTATAGCAAACATCTTAAACAGATTTGTTTGCAGTAAGATTTAAAAGGTGCCTAATAGACAAACAGTAAAGAAATCAGATTTCACATGTGTTATTGTATGGCAGATGTTTCCTATCAGTTGGTAATGTTGAGAAGCATGGAGGGGTATAGCAAAGCCAGAAGGGATCAACCAAGGGCTTTAACACACCCTGCAGACACTCCATCATCCCTGCATCATGTGGCTGCCAGGCAGAACAGAGGCTCTAGAGGCAGGTTAGGAATTGGCAACGGGGACCACAGATTTCATGCCAGGGTATTTTTTCTGCCAACTCAAAGGATAGTAGATAGTATTTCAACTCAGCAGTGAGAAAAGGTCTAAGATGTTTATATTTCTCCCTCCCTCTCTCTCTCCCTCCCTCCCTCTCTCTCAGATGAATGTTCAATGAAGCTATGACATTTCTCATCTACAATAGAAGAAACTATAATGATCAAATGTCCCTAAAAGGAGGGAAATGTCATTTCTCATGGAATAAGTTAGGTTGTAACTGCCAACCCAATTCGAAGAGACACTTGTTCAACAGGCTGAGGCAAAGAGGCAGTCCCGGAACCAGCAAAATCTGGGGGCTGGGCAGGGGACAGAATGTATCTGCCCTCAGCGTGGAAGGGACTGCCACTCTCGAATTGGCCTTTTTAGTCACACTAGATCTGTTTTAGGACCTCTTTCCAGAGCACGATACCATAGTCTCTTGAGACTGAAGGATGCCATTGAACTGCCAACCCTCCTGACCAATGTAGAGGTATGTTACATTTTATAGTTTTTAACATTTGTTTTTTCAAAAATATTTTTATTGGAATTGTTCAGCACAATAAAAAATTAAAAGAAAAAAGAATGTGGAAAAAAGAACTGAAAAAATAAAGAAAACACAGAATTATGACTTCTACCTTTCTTCCTATCAAGTAACTGCCATCTTATTATTCCCTCTTTTACCTTGGCCCTTTTAAATCCTCAGTCTACAAATCATAAGTTCGTAGCTTTTCTTCTTTCAACACAAAATCCATTTAGGGTTTTCAGTTTTTTTTTTTATTAAAAGTTTTATAAAAGTACAAACATATAAACCCCCCCTTCCCCCCTTCACCCCCCCGTCCCTCCCCCCCTTCAACCCCCCTCCCCCCCCGGACTTCCCAGAGTGAAATACAGGGTTTCTCTTCTTCAACAAAAATTTTAAACCAACCATTAACCTATCCAATTTCTAGTTTACAAACACTATCAAAATCTTAACTCCAATCTAATAAAATAGAAAAACAAAAATTACAACTCTAGTTCCTCTTCATTCATACGCAATTTGATGTCTTCTTATATGATATTTGTTCCGAACATAGTCAATCCATTTCCTCCACTCCAAAATGTATCTTTCTTGCGTATGATCCTTCAAATATGCTGAGATTTTGGCCATCTCAGCTAAGTTCATTACTTTTACAATCCATTCTTCTACTGTAGGCAAAGAGTCTTTTTTCCAGTGTTGTGCAACCAACAGTCTAGCTGCTGTTATTAAATTTAAAATCAACTTAGTCTCCAATAATGTATATTCATTTATAATACCCAGCAAAAAAAAATTCGGTGTAAATTCCAACCTTTTTTTCAGAATATTTTGCATTACCCACCAAATCTTTATCCAAAATGCTTTAACACTACGTTTTCAGTTTTTAAAAAACATCCTTATTTTTCCCCTGAGCAACTATTTGCTATTTCCACAAGCTCTGCCAATTTTATAACCCAATCTTCTACTGTATGCATAAACGTTTTTAGAATGATCTACATTTTTCCATTTGTAAGAAAGCATGCATGTATTTATTTTGAGTAAACATCAGTGGTGGGTTGCCCCCGGTTCGCACCAGTTCTATAGAACTGGTAGTAAAACCGATGGGAGGCTCCGCCCACCGACCCATGAAAATGCATTCTGCGCATGCGCAAAAGAGCGTGTGCACCCGTGAGCAAAGCAAGGGCGTGCATACAGCCTCGCTGCGAACCGGTAGTAAAGGTAAGTAGAACCCACCTCTGATAAACATGTATATTCTGCCATTCCTAAACTTTCTGTTTATAATAATTTCTGTTCATGTCATTTTCTCCATAGGTTATAGCAGATATGCTAGAAAGAATGGTTTGAGTAGATAAATCTTAGCATCCTAGCACCTTACGTTTCCTGTTAAAGGGGATCTGGATATATTACTAATATTGTGGCTGCATTCTCTGAGAACCTGGCAGGACAACAGCTGCTTTTGGCAGCCTCTCAGCTGGAGATAGATAAGAAAAGGCCCTGAAAAGAGGCATTCCAGGATAATATACTTTTCAGATCAAAAGCCACCATTTCCCCTGAGTGGCCCAATTTAGACTTATAAACAGTAGCCTAAACTGACTCTGCCAATGGTCTCCTCCCACCTTCACCAATTGTTTTCAGAGGTAGATGAATTAAAGTTGAGTGAGTCCCCAGGTCAATTTCCTGCACTTTCACTGAAAAGAAGGTGAAACAACAGAGTTTGGGATATGGTGATAGGTACTGTATAAACCCCACCTAGACTTGTTTGGCTAATCTTTCCTGACAATCTCTTTGGCAAGAAAATGAGAGAGGGAGGGTAGGAAAAAAAACCTCTTACACTCCCAGTTTAGAAAACCTTTCTCTGAGGTAGGCCTAACATTTCTTTCTATATTTTATTTAAGGGGGGGAAAGTGCTCATATCGTTTGTTTTTCTTTGAATATTTCTGGTTCATGATACTCTAATACAAAATTTTCTCAGAATGTCATTCTAGAATTTTAAAGCATCTAGGAAATAAAGTTGTGCTATGTTATCTAATTGGGTTTGTAGGGAACAGGTTTATACAGTTCTACCTGTTTATGCTTCACCCATTTTTTAAGTCTTCATGGTATTTGATTTTCTCAGTTTTCTTTTGGCAAAAAAGCCCAGTTCTTTTCAGATGACTACACCTTGCCTCACCCAATTCCTTTTAGTTTCATGTTGCATTGCAGTTTATGAAATTTATCTTTTCCAAAGGGTCCCTTGACATATGAATATATAGATCCAAAGCACTGTCTCTTTTCATGTACAACAATGCAAAGAATGGATATGCTGTGATAATTTTTTAACATGAGAAATAGGGCAGGAAATTGCAAAATAAAAGGTTAATATCCCAAGGCTAATTTTTTACAGAATTATTTTTAAGCACAGTGATATCTTATGAACTTTAAAACTTCGTATCTGCTAGTCAAATGGGGATCTTTCTGTTCTCATCATCTTAAATAGATAAATATTTGAACTGGGAAGATATTAAGGAAAGCGATACTAAAAGAATATTTACATTATTACAAGTATCTGCAGCACAATGTTAATAGCAGAATCTAGGTTTGTGTTGCCTTTAGTCACATTTAAAAAGTCTGGTTAGAAGGATGTTACAGCTAATTCTTTGGTACTCAAGCGTTACATTTTGAACAATTACAAAACTTCCCAACTTTCTAAATGTTTTGGCACTACAGCTCCCATAATTACGGTACTTTCTCAGTCTAGGTCAGGAGTTGTAACTGAAATACTTTTAATAAAACTGGCATTGCAGATCACGAAAGACCCTCCCTTCCTCCATCATTTACAATATGGGCTGGGAGGAGATGGCCAATCCATAGAATCTGATCTAGAAATAATGTAGGGGTTAAGGGTCTGATAACTCTACAATGCAGTGGCTTAAAGAAATATTTCTCGTCCCGTAAGCAATCAAGGCACAAGTCATGGAATAAAGCAGATCTCCACCACTATCTCTCAAAGTTGCCACAACTCTTCACAGCTTCATATACAGTTTCCACACAAGTGTACCGTAGATAAAATTTCTCAAGAAGGATTCTTCAGTAGCTTTGAAAAGTTGTTGGCTCCAACTTCCGTTTCTCTACTGCTCTCTTTGGTTTAATATATCTTAAATATACTTTAGAGGAAGTTCTCGGTCCCTCCAATCCTTTTATTTATTGACATCTAAAAGAAAGAAAACCTACCAGCATACTAAACAGCCCAAGCCCCAAACCAGCAATAGACTGTAAATGATGGATTTTCCCCTTTTCTTTTTGGCCTGAGTACAAAATAATTTCACTTGGACTGTAATCTTTTTGGCTCTTTAATTCTGCTTAGGTGATTACCTTGAATTGTGCATTTCTAGCTTGAAATTACCTTTTTAAATGGAAAATACATTTGCATAGATCTGTAAATGTGAGAGCCATCATCCACTTTAGAGATTTTAAATTGGGAATAACTCAGTAGGAACTAAAAAACACCCAAAATTTAAAGTGCAGAATCAAGAGGAAGAGTTAAATCTTATTACTCTGGCTGATTCAAATACATTTCTGCTGTAGAAGAGATTATTAGATTAATTATTAGATTATAATAAGCCTCTGATGATCACGCGGCTCAGCTGGGATCGTCAGAGGCTTTTAAAAGCACTTTTTTACAACCTCTTCAGCTGAAGAGGTTGTAGAAAAAATGCTTTTAAAAGTTAAAAAAACACAAGTTGGCCATGCCCACCCAGTAACATTACCCTCCCTCCACCAAGCCACGCCCACAGAACCGGTAGTAACACATTTTACATTTCACCACTGTCCCCAACCCCTGGTTTGTGGCCCAGTGCCGGGCTGAGGAAGTGGTGGGTGAGCTCATGTGTGCACGCACAGTTACATTTGTGAAAGCGGTGCACAAAACCATCCCATCTTCCCCCTCTGCCACCATCACTGCTTCCACCGATCCACTGAGCCAGAAAGGTTGGGGACCACTGATCAAGTGGAATTCCTGATTTAGATAATTGTGATTAGTGCAGGTGTTACTATAACAGTCCTCACAATAACACATTGTGTAACCAAAGCCACAATGGAATGGAAAAATGGTGCCTGCCCCCATATCAAGCTGTTAGCAACCATGTTGTTTTTCATGACAGTCAAACAGCAAGTGGAATGAGGCTGGTGTCTATTTAGGGTGATAGATATAGTGCTCTTGCAAAAATCCTCAGAGGAATTAAAGAAAGAAGTTGGAGTCGTAGTGGGCAACCAGTTAAATAGGAGACAACAGTGTACTGCAGGAGCCAAAAAAGCCAATGCAATGCTAAATTGTATTAACAGAGGGATACAATCAAAATCAAGTGAGGCACTAATACTACTCTATAAAGCTCTATTAGTAAGACCACACCTAGAATACTTCATTCAGTTTTGGTCACCACACTATAAAAAAGATGTTGAGATTCTAGAAAAACTGCAGAGAAGAACAGTTAGGATGATTAGGGGACTGGAGACTAAAACATATGAAGAACGGTTGCAGGAACTGGGCATGGCTAGTCTAATGAAGAGAAGGACCAGGGGAGACATGATAGTAGTGTTCCAATATTTGAGGGGCTACCACAGAGAGGAAGGGGTAAAGCTATTTTCCAAGGCACCCAAAGGCCAAACAAGGAATAACGGATGGAAACTGATCAAGGAAAGGTTCAAACTAGAAATAAGGAGAAATTTTCTGACAGTGAGAACAATCAACCAATGGAACAGCTTGCCTTTGGAAGTTGTGGGAGCTTCATCACTGGGGGCTTTCAAGAAGATATTGGACTGCCATCTGTCAGGAATGGTGTAGGGTCTCTTGCTTGGGGGGGCGGTTGGATTAGATGACCTATAAGGTCCCTTCCAACTCTGTTAATCTGTTAAATCTGTTAAAAAGAAGAAAAAAGAGAAGCCGACCTCCCTTCCCCTCTCCCAGCCACTCAAAACCTCTTGCTGGGAGAAATAAATCCTGAACAAGTGCCGGGACAAGCATGTTAAACATATGCAGATTATAACAGTAGAAAAGGAAAGTGTTACCTTAAATCTGAAACAATATGTTGATGCTAAGTTCCCTCAAGGAAAGGCTAGAGTTGAGATAAAAGTACCATGGCAGAAAAAAGGTTACAGGTGAATGTCTGTGCCGTGTTTAATGTGGGACAAAAAGGCTCAATGAGGGTATCTATGGCTTACTTAAAGCCACCTGGTGAATGCAGAAATGAAGGAGGATTGTAACGAGTGATTTTGATAGCTCATTTGCCAGTCAAACAGTCTTCCAACATGGTATGTTAGGTGAACCAGAAAGATGTTATCTAGCTAGCTGAAAAGAACTTTTGATCTCAGGAACTTAAAAGTACAAGGAGGATAAAGACATAATTAGCCTTCCCTTATCAGACAGTTTGCTTTGGTTGTACTGACATACATCAGGGGGCTCTTAACAGGAAAAATACCTTTCTTGAAAGAAATGTTTTTCCTTCCTTTTTGAGTGGGGGTAGAGAGTAAAATGATTGTTGCTAACAAAGAAATCAGCTGAAGAGAAATGGGTCATATGCTTCCCTTTTATATATGGCAAAAGAAAATGACTCAAACTCAGATTAATAGACCTCCGTGATCATGCCATTGCAGTGTTTCCCCATTTTCTTTCCTTAGATCAGAGGTTCTCAAACTGTGGATTGGGAGTTTATGGGGGTAGTGGGGTGGTGTCACACATGCTCCAGTGTTGTGTAGATGCTGGTGGATGTCTTCAGACACTGATGCTTAACTAGTATGTGTGGGATTCAAAGATCACTTGCAATGGTTTTTGCATTCACAGAATCAACAATCTTAGCCCATTCTTGAGCACCACCCAAAATGATCAAGACAGATCAAGGTGCTCTTGTCTAATCTCAAATCTCTTGATTTGCAGGTCTTAAAAATCCACATCATCAGCATCTCCTCACCTTTTTTCTATTCCTGATTCTGGGGCTTCTTAGGTTGGTCCTGGCACTGCTCCATGTCTGCTCCAGACAATCCAAGTCTGTGCCTCTTCTAATTCTTGCAAAATGATGATGAGGAGTAGTAATGGCAATGACTAGTGCTGATGTTCAGGAGCAAACTGGAACTGTTTCAGGAATAACTGAGTCAAAGGAATAATTGGAAAAAATTGGAGGACATCTCTGACCTCGGTTCTGCTAAAGTTTTCAGTTTTGGTGTGCCAATTCTGGTTGTCCAGAATATAGTCTAGCAGTTTTATTTGGTAAGCATAGGTGTGTTACTAAGCTCATTATTTTATTTATTTTACGTGACATCAGTGGTTGGTTGCCCCCGGTTTGTGCCGGTTCTATAGAACCGGTAGTAAACCAGCGGGAGGCTTCACCCACTGACCCCAACGTCATCAAAACGCTTCTGTGCATGCACAGAAGACTGTGCATGCTAGAGAGTGAAGCAAGCCTACACGTGTGGCCCCACTGTGAACTGGTAGTAAAGGTTAGTAGAACCCACCCCTGTGTGACATAATTTATTATTGTTTCCTTTGTGGTAGTCCAGAAGAAACATCAGGAACATCAGCACTATCTTTATTTTAAGGTAAATAGACTCTTGCCAGACTAAAAGTATTATCTTCTCCCCTCTTTTTGCTATCAGGAGAACGAGGGAGGGTCCCATTCCAAAATGCTTCCCATAGTTTTCCTCTGTCTGTGGATTGAGTTGCCTCTTATGAGATAGGCTATGGATCCTTCGCCTGTCTTTTAAGGTCTTTCCCATATATTATCACACTTGGGAAGCTATAGCTTAAGAACAATCAGAAGATAGGGTCCAAATCAGAAATTTACTAAGAATAGACTCAGATTTCCTTGAACATATATTTCAGTAACATTAATTGTGGATGTGTTGTTCTTTTGGTTGAGTTAGACTAAATAACCTTCAATTAGCATGGACTATGATTGTACTGACTTGGCTATTGATATTGAAATCCAGTACATGTAGAGAATATCATGTTCATACAGGCTGGACAATGCTGATAGCAATAGTTGGCTATGCAGACAATTCAAATTAAATTATCTTAGGGATGACAAACTGCAGTTTAGAGCTGATCTATAGTGCTTAATGTTTCAGTAATAAAAAATGAGATAACATTATTTCTCACCATAACAGAATTATGATGACATTTATTCTATATACTAGTAAATGTTTAGAGTGCATTTATTGGTACCTTTTAATCTGAGCAAAGAGACAAATCAAATTCTAAGGGCCCCACAGAGTTAAAATCATTTAATAGATACTCTCCCAAAGAATTTCTAGGAACTGTAGCTCTGAGAAATTGTATGGAATAAAAGGCTTGGGGGAATGCCATAGTCTTTCAGGATAAATATTCATCCACATTATAATTCCCATGATTTTTGAAGGATATCATAGTAACCCATTGTTAAAATAAAAATCATTTTATATAAACATTGATAATTGCAAAAAGATGAATCCCGTGACTGGCATTCTTGGGCAATCATAGTTCTTTTTCAGAATATCTCAGTTACTTCAAGAAGCATTGTAAAATATGCTGCTGTCATTAGGAATAGCCAATGCTCAAATCTTCACTCAGCAAAAGTGCTCACTTGGTGAAGTTATTCCACACAATCTAGTCTTCCAGTTGGAGGTTTTGCTATTATAGTAAAAAGAAGAAACTTCCCAAAAGTCAAGGTGGGATAAAAATGGCATAATAAAAGAGGCTTAGAAATTGCATCACAATTTTCAGATTGAGAGTTTTTCCTCAGAAGCTTCAAATTCAGGAACTACAGTTTATTATTGTTGCCTTTCTGATATGTTGGACATTGTTATTTCCCAGAAACCATGAGATTTCCAAAACTCTGCTCTACAGAATAATCTGTGATCCCTCTTGCAGAAACTAAAATCACCTGGCCTTCTGTGCTCTGATCCAACTGGCATATACAAAACCGCACAACATATTTAAATTATAGTTGAGGTATTTGAACATGTGCTCTCCCCATTTCAATATTTAAAACCACTTTAATTTAAGAAGCATTCTGCTCTATGCCTCGTCTTTTAATCTTTGTGATTTTAAATATATTTTACTCATGTCCATGAAGTGGCTTCTTCTTGTATGAGACAATTGGTTTCTCAAAAAGAATGGAATCAGATGCTTCAATGACCAAAACAACTTGATACCTTAAAACTAAATTTGATGTAAAATGTAATTCAAATTGGAAACCATTTTTGGACTATAGCTTATTTTATGGATTTGTACAAAATTTGTATTTTTCTATGTATAGAGATGATATTATAATACTGTGGGATATTCAAAACAGAACAGAATCTCACTTTGGAATGCAATCTATCATAGCTTATAATTTTACTTCATAATTTATAATGTATTAATCATGGTTATTTATATTTGCTTAAAGTTTAATAATGTTTTTAATTATTAAAAGAAATGTATTAACTCATTCATCATAGTTAACTAATGGTATACCAGAAATCTATAACCATATTGACATTTTTAAATCTCGTATACTAATATCTGCCTTACCCTTTTATTTGCTTGATCTATTTTCTATTTGTGCTTGTTTATACATTTTCTCTAAAAAAATTAATAAAATTAAGAAAGTACACTCAGAAACATTTTCTGGATTACATTGCTAATTGGCAAGGAAAAAACTTGCTTTGCCTGTTCTTGTGCTTTTAGCAAAGAGGCATTTCAACATTTTTTCTACAAATTATCATTTAAGAGTATGATTCACTTTGTGAACATTTTATTGGTTTTCAAAATGCCCTTATTCTTTCAATATTTATTTGATAGAGCATTTATTTACATGATGAAACAAAATGGGTGCTTGTTCATTTATTCTGTTTTTCTGGGGTGGTATGATGAGGAAATCAGTTAAACTCCCCCCCCCCTTTTTTAGCCAATAGGTGGCAGTAAATGTCTAAGGAAACAATTAGGAAGAAGCATCAATTTGAGGGCAGAGTTCCATGCACACTTATCTGGGATTAAGCTTTATAGAAGGTCTGGATCTTAACACTGAAAAGATAACAGTGATGCTGATTTCCTGAGTTATTAGAAAACTCTAGTTAGACCTCAAAATTCTGGATAACAGACATGTGTGGATATAACATCCTTGGTTATTTTGGGTAAGGGAAGGAGAGAAGAGTATAGTTGTTTAGAATAAAACAAGACTGGATTATCTAGATCGCCAGATGATTAATTTTGGTTCTCCTAACCTTTCCTACACAGTTTCAAGGAGAGGGAGTGCATTTTCACCTATTTTGTGAAGTTTAACCATGATTCCTGTCACTGAATTTTTGGCAGAGCTTCTATGAAATTAGGCACATGCAGCATACTTGCTGTTGGCCTTCTGAAAGAAATATTTGATGCCGCAAAGAAAAGCTTTGTCTATAACAGTAACAGCTGTGGAGGTTATCATAAATGATGACCTCTACCCTAAGAAAGCATGAGGAAAGGCACAGACATACAAAGGAGCAGGCCAATTGATGAGCCTGGAGAGAAAAGAGACAGATTCCAGACCTTTGCCTTTGCCTTGGTGTAAAGGGAGGCAGTATAGGGGCACAATAAATACCAAAGTTTATGGTACATTGTGTCACTATCTATCATTAAGGTAGGTTAGAGTCCTGTTAGTAGAGAAGAATGTAGAGGTGATGGAGTAGCCTAGTAAAAAAATGTTAAATAATCTTCTCCCTGGTGGAGGTTTGCATTGCAACTGTGGCAGCAAGATATTTTGAGAAGGGGCTGTCAGGAAAAATGTTGAAGAGGGATAGCTGTGATGCAGCAAAAACAGTAGTGATGATGTGGCTCTTTAAAGATTAAATCTCTGTGATGGCTAAATCAGGCACTTGAGGAATGGCCCTAGGGGTGGGCCAAATTTGGAGGGCTGGGAGCTATAGCCAGCTCATTATGCATGCCC
The DNA here is from genome assembly GCA_030761175.1 of Masticophis lateralis. NCBI lineage: Eukaryota > Metazoa > Chordata > Lepidosauria > Squamata > Colubridae > Masticophis > Masticophis lateralis. The sequence continues at coordinate 34,751,910 of JAUDYJ010000006.1, read as the reverse complement.
TCACTTTTTAGCTGATCAACACTGCTCAGTAGTTGTAGTAGGTACCAAAGACATAATAGTTAGAGCCTTGTAATACCTTTAAAAGTGAAGTAATTTGTGACACAGTAGTAGGGTGAGCTGGACTCCATCAGAACATTCTGATGAAATGTATCACAAGCCATGAAAACTGGTGCCCTTTTAGATGTGCTGGCAGTATAATATAAGACTCCTTGTTGTTAAAGAGAATGTTGAGAGTGAAAGTGGGATGTAAGTATAGCAAAAGAAGGGTTGAAGCAAAGAGAAACCCCAGGATTTCTGTCCCTTTGTTTTGTTTTGGTCTGGTCTGCTTTAATTTTGTTTTGATTCTCTGCTCTTCTGGTTGGTTGTATTCTTTTATATGTTGGTTTTTAGGGTCATTTGGGAATCTGGTGGCCTACAATTTTAATAAAAATAAAGAAATAAAAATGTTGTGCATTTATCTATGGATTGCAAACCTAGTAATAATATCAAAGAAAATACTATGCAAGCCATTGTATCTCAAAGCTGGTTACATGAAGAGCAGAGTGGGATAATAGCAGCAGGATCCACACTTGTTTCATATATGTTTAAAACAGAATTGTGAAATAGTTATGCATCCTCCCATTTTGTTTCTTTGATGGCTCTTTGGATAAGCAAGAACCAGCAAGAGAAAAATAAGGACTTTTTGGAAAAAACTTTTTTTAAAAAAATGAAAAGCTCACCTGCAGCGAATGTTGTTTCTCACCATGGCCAATCGAATATCATTGTAAAGTCATAGACATCATGCAACAGGCATCATGCAATATACACAGTTATATCAGATTTATTTATTTATGAAATGTATATGTCTGGACAGACATGATGTAAAGTAACCAATGGTATAATTAGCAAGATGATAATATCATGGCAATATGTCATTATTTTGATGTCATCATGGCTTGTTTTGAATGGCACAGTACAAAGCCAAGAAGCACAGAATACAAAGCAATACCTGCTAATTGTAGCAGTTCAACATAAAGAGCGAAGTTCAAAAATGAACTATTCTAAATCATGATAGGATATTATACTCCTTCTTCCCCTTAATGAGTCTTATCCCTTTAAATAGTGGAGAAAAACCAAAAACTCTATGGGTGAAACCTGGCTTATCAGATGCAAGTGGTGAAGAACACTTGTGGATCTGCTGAATATCATTCAATACTTAGAAGACCAGAAAGTAAGTGGAAATTCTATAAATTCATTATTTGCCATCAAGGCCATATTTAGATTCAACCTACCTGGAGAATTTTTGTTCAAGTCTCCAACCTTTCCTTTATAGCATGGGTATCAAACTCACCACATCATATTGCCATCATGTGATGTTTTGCGATGTTTTTTTCCATTTGCGGAACTGGGGTAGGCGTGGCTTGCATATAATGCATCTGGCCCATAGGCCACCAGTTTGAGACCCTTCATAGGATTCAAACTGAGGTACAGCTCAGAGATAGCTTTGGTTGCACTTGTCAGTGACCTGTTTGGAGGAGAAAAAGTTATTAATTTCTTCCTACATGTTTAATACAATCCCAGTAATTGCTAGCCTTCTCAGCTGATCTTACCTGCCTTTGAAAAATCTGATGAGTTAACAGCAAAGTCACCCTTATCTAGTTCTACCTTCAGCAGTTTGAAGTACATTTGTCACCTTTTGCAAACAGTGAGTGTTGCCTCTGTTCCTCTTATTTATGACCCAAAAAGATGCTGAGACTTTAGAAAGAGTGCAGTAAAGAACAATAAAGATGATAAGGGGTCTGGAGGCTAAACTGTAGGGTGAACTGTTGGGAGAACTAGATATGCCTAGTCTAACAAAAAGAATAACTGGGGTGACAGCATAGCAGTCCTCCAATATTTGAGGGGCTATCATAGAGAAGAGCGGTCAATTTATTCTCTTGAGGGTAGGAAAAGAAGTAATAGGTGGATGTTTATCAAAAAGAGATCCAAAATTAAGGAAAATATTCCTGTCAATGAGAATGATTAATAGGTGGAATGGCTTGCCTTCAGACATTGTGAGAGCTACATCACTGGAGGTTTTCAAGAAGAGATTGGATAATCATTTGTCCAGATTGTCCCTCTTAAGCATTTGTCTCCTGCTTAAGAGGGGGTTGGACTAGAAGACCTCCAAGATCTCTTCCAACCCTGTTATTCTATGTTCTCATTTTTCACCTTTTGCAGTAAGTTACTGTCAATATAAATCCAATGAGCACTTCACAGCAACATATAGAGATTGGGGGGGGGGGGTTTGGTCAGGCACTACAGAATACATGGGTAGCAGCAGTGGCAGAGCTGAATTTTATTTACACGATCAAGGTCCTGTTTCATGCACTCTATAATACCATCAGGGATAATTGCAATATGCTCTAAAGCAAAGCCTCACATACTTGTATGCTTGTATCTAGAGAAAATGATTTCATTTTCTCCTATTTCTTTCCAACTATTTGCTCATGTTTGGAAATGAAAAAGGGCTTTGAAATGTCGGCTTCACTTCAGAAAGTCATTTTTTTTCTAGCTTTCTTAATGGATTCCATGATTCCAGTCATTATGAGACCATAGGCTATCATGTTCTGAGATGACAGGCATCTCAGGGTTTCTATCGTTGGCAAAGAAAGACCCTGGCGTGCTTTAAGGGCACTTGATTTAGAAATTAGGACAACAGCAGAACAGCAGAAATTACATTTGGCTAGCAGACGAATGGCTACTAATCATAATGCCTATGAATTATCTCCAGTTTAGAGGAAGCATGAATATCTGTTGCTATCGGGTGTGTGGGAGGAGGTATTAAACTCTTGACTTGTTTGTGGTGTGAGATTCCCTAAAGCAACTAACTGGCTGCTGTGGGAAGCAGGATACTGGAAAAGATGAACCCTTGGCTTCTTTTATGTTCTATTGGAAGAAAAACCTGGTCCAGTTCCAAGCCGGGAGAAAGACACTGGAAATAAAATGGAGGCTGACTGGCTGCAAGGAAAGGAGGTTTATTTGGTTGCCAGAAACTTCAGTGACAGAAGTATGTTTTTGGGGTGGCTGACCGCTTGGCTGGGTGAACGGATGGATCTTTATAGGGTTCTGGGATTTTGTGATTGAGATGCTCTAGGGCAAGGGTGCCAAGCTTGCGGCGTCACGTTGTCACATGATGTATTGTGACTTTTCCTCCCTTTGCTAAAAGGGGGTGGGCATGGCTAGTGTGTGTGATGCATCTGGCCCACATGTTTGACACCTCTGCTCTAGGGGGTTGTGCAATGTAGTGAGCCTTCTGTCTTTTGCTATTCTAATGGTAGTGGGTTAATCCTACTATATCCTAAAGGTCATGTCCTGTCTTTAGAATTTGGGTGGGGGATGTAAATTCTTAATCCCATCAACTGCGGGGGCTGAAGTTATAAATGTTGATTAGCCCAGTCTTTCTTAATAGGTACAAAATATCCATCTATAAAGACTTGAGGCAGCTGCTCGAGGCTATTAAGAAAGACTGGAGCTGCTTTCTGCCTTTGTTAAGATTTTTTTCCCTCCATTTCTCCTTTGGGAAAATATAATATTCTGCCTCTTTTTAATATCAAGAATATTTTAATTTGGGGATGGGGGGGGGGCTTCCTGCAGTTCTTAAGATAATAACTGTTGCTAGCTGTTCTTCCCCCCGCAGTGATCAAGTCTGGCAATCTGACAAATTCCACCCATGAACATGGCTATGTACAGCCTTTTCCTGCCTTGCCACGTGCAAGCAGCAGGCAAGATGAGCAGAGTTGTTCCAAGACTGAGTGAAGGACTTGGGAAAGAGTAACGAGGGTGGACTTCCAGAGGAAGAGAGTTTCATAAAGTGAAAAACATTGCCTGTGAGACCTGCGAGAACAATTATCTAAGAAAGCAAGAATGAATATTTGCAACCAAGCTTCTATTCATCGGATTTCATGGCTTCATTGTTAAAATAAGCCAGCACTCTGAGCTGATTTGTAAACCTGAAAAAAAGCACTTTTTCTCAAGCTGCAATCTGAAACTGCACTGATGTCTCTTCACCACATCATGTGATAATTGCCACTTCAATTCAAGTGCTCTCTACCCCTCTTACCTTAAACTAACCTATCCATTTGAAGAGATTCCCATGCGCTCACATGTCTCTGTGCACATTAATCAATGGCTCTTTCTTTGTATCGATGTCAAACTCCAAGCTTTCCATGTAACACAATGTTCCTGATGCAGTTATTATTTCTTTGCATTTCCTTGCCACAAGAAAGTTTCCAAAAGGAAATGCCTTCTTTCTTTGCTGTTCCAGGCCCATGTCATTTTTGAGTTAGGAGCACCAGAGAAAAAGGAAACAGAGACTTCTGGGAATTATTGTGCATAGTTCATATTTGCTTAACAAGCAATTGTAAATACTTCTCCATGAATTCAGTATTACTAAAATGGGCTGCAGAGTAGAACTCTTCATGATGTCAAAAAAATTCTTGTTTTAATTTCTTCCATGGCAGCTGAAAATGTTTCTTTGGCTTCCTGAATTCCCATGTCATCCAGGAGAGAAGACTGCATTTTTATGAGGGCAAAGGAGAAGAATTTGGAGATGTTTCAGATCTTAGTGTCTACATTTTCTGTGAGGAATGAAAGGATGAGATCTACTTTGATTACTGTTAGAATCCCAAAATTTAGCAATCACAGCCAGGTACCAAATAGAGGCAATAGAATGTATCTGGCAAATAAGAGGTAATAGTTAGTCTTCAACTTATCTAAATAAATCTAATTTTTTTAAAAAAAACTTATGACCACAATTGAGCCCAAATTTCTCTTGCTATGTGAGATATTTGTTAAGTGAATTTTGCTCCGTTTTGCAACCTTTCTTGCCATAGTTGTTAAGTGAATCACTGCAGCTGTTAAATCAGTAACACAGTTGTTAAGGGAATAGGGCTTCCCCATTGACTTTGCTTGTCAGGATGTCACAAAAGGGGATCACATGATGCCCGGTCACTGCAACCATCACAAATATGAGGCAGTTGCCAAGCATTTGAATTTTGATCATGTGATCATTGGGATGCTACAATGGTCATAAGTGTGAAAAATGATCATAAATTACTTTTTTTAGTGCCGTTGCAACTTTGCATGTCCATTAAATGAAGTGTTGTAAGTCGAGGACTACCTGTATTAGATATTCCTGAACAAGACAGAGAAGACCTGGCATGAAGTGGTGGTCTCTTTCTGACAAACAGCTCATCAGCACAATATTTTGCTTATCATTAGGAGGATTTGACTGCATTCTGAAGAACTCCAAGGGCTGAAGGAATTGGGGAACAAGTAGTTTTGTACATTTCACATCATTTGCAAAGAGAGTAGTCTTAGAAGTACATTGGAAGGAAAACAAGGGCATAGAGGGTGAGAATCCAATAGTCACATCTTGGCCTAGAATCATGTGAGCTTCTCAGGTTTTCAGCTTGGCTTTGAAGTTTCCAAAATTAGTAGAAGTGTCCTTAAAAATATCACAGGTGCTGTCTTTATACAGAAATCTTTCGCAATTAATATCAAATATTCACAGTACACGGTCTAGATCATTTTTCCAATCATTATCCAAATAGTCATGGAGATTAATTGATTGGTTAAATTTATATGCTGCCCATCTTACCTAGAGGCAATTCTAAGCAGTTTACAACCAAGTTAAAAGCAACAAGATAAAACATTTTAAAAAATCCTAATTCCTAATTTTCAGCCTTAATCAATATTGTCAGTGCTAAGGGATGACAGTGTCAGCTGAAAGTCCACCCACTTGAACAACTTAAATAATTTGTGAATGATAGTTTCCTTCTTTGGCACATACACCCATTGCACATCTGCAAAAATTGTTTGCAAAAATTTAAAGACTATGCTAAAGTTATTTAAACAGTGCACTAAGATTGGCTTTGGAGTGTAAATTTCCACATCTTAAAACAGAACATCAAAATTGTTCTTTGTTCAAATATGAAGCTCTTGCTCTTTCTTTCTTTCTTTTCTACCCAGATATGGGAGATGGAACATGACAACTATTCAGAACATTTCAAATGTGGCTGCCTTACATTGTTTGCTGATGATATAGCTGCCCTTGATTTACAGCCAAGCATTCCATTACCCTTTTAAAACAGCACAAAGTTGTACCTGTTAACAAAAGGAATCATTTCCATTGGCGAGCGTCAAGCTATCCCATAGTGCAGAAAACGTGAAATTGATTGTACCACCATCTATGGAACACTTAGGATTGTTCTTTCATTCTGAGTACAATAGGCAGGAAGATCCAAAGCAGGATTAAAGTTGCTAAAATATATTATTCTCTTGTGCAAGCAGCCAGGTATTTACCTCTGCCCTACCCAGAGTTTCCTCTTTATTAGTCTCAACAGAAACACACCCTAGTGACCCCTGGAACAAGTGAGGAATGCCAAAGTAGATTAACAACAGCCCTGAAGTGGCAACCATGCATGTAATTCTCAAAGGAACATACAACTCTTTCTTTATGTGGTGTGGAAAGTGCAAAGACATGAATGCTGAAGTTGAATTTCGCTCAACACAAGCCATTGAAATCTGAAGTGAAAACGGCACCAGAATCTTTAACAATAGAAAAGACTTTATAAGAACAGACATTCAACAACAACAAAAAAAGATTGAAAAATAGTGCATCTTTCACTCTGAATGATGTAACATAGCCTTTACGTCTCATAAAACGGATGAAGGTTAAAGTAGGAGTTAGGGACTGGCAATGTTGGGCACTGCCAAGCCTGTTTTATGAGGGAACCCATTTTTGACCTCAGAAGCTCCCTCTTCTTATCTCTTGCATCTTCTTCCCTGAGCCCCCAAAGATATCCTCAAGGAAATAAAATTAAAAACCAACAAAAATGAACAGTGGAATAATGACAGTAATTTCCATTCCTACTCAGAAGTGTGGTGGGAATAAACTGGAAGCAAAGAAGAAATTGATGCATAAGGGCAGATAGAAAGAGCAAGTCCTAAAAAGTTCTAATGAGAGTAGTGCTAGTTTTAACATTCTAGCATATATGTATTAATAAATAAACCTATTTTCCAAATCACCAGAAGGCAGGACAAGAAGCAATGGATGGAAGCTTACAAAGAAGAGAAACAACCTAGAACTAAGGAAAAAAATTCCTAATGTTTAGACCAACCAACCAGTGGAATGGCTTGCCTTCAGAAGTTGTAGATGCTCCATCACTGGAGACTTTTAAGAAAAGACAGAACAGCCATTTATCTAAAATGATATGGGGTTTCCTGCTTGAGCAAACAATTGGACTAGTAGACCTCCAAGGACCCTTCCCACTCTGTTATTCTGTTATGTTCTCCCTCTAGGCCAGTGTTTCCCAAACTTGACCCTTTGAAGATGTATGGACTTCAACTTCCAGCATTCCTCAACCAGCCATACTGTCTGGGGAATTCTGGGAGTTGAAGTCCATGCATCTTAAAATAGCCAAGTTTGGGAAACACTGCTCTAGGCATATGAGGAGTTGGGACAACAGAAAAGGAAATGGAAAAGACGGATCTCATTTCCAATTGGTCAAACAATAACTCTTTTGTCTATATTAGATTTAAGAACAGAAACTCATCCACTTTCCAAGTTGAGAATTTGAGTCTTCCTTGCATAAACAGACTGAGAAAGGCTGTTTATAAGATTTTGTAAAACATTTCTTTCAAGTGCACATGCACAACATCGACTAGAATTCCACTGGATGTTCACTATCTTAATTCAGCTGTCATTGTGACATTGTGAATAACAAGTGATAGCCCCAGATGATCACATGGCCTTTTCAGAAGTCTGCATTATAGTGCAGTGTGGGCACACACCTCTAAACGCACATGCTTTCAATCTTGCATACTTTTTTCTTATGTTCTGAGGGGACTATTTCCAAGGTATGTTCCTTATTCTTAAGGAATCTACCTGCCTTCCTATCTTTCCATACGTAACTTCCAAAAGTTTGTTAATGCAAAGTTCCAAACCAGTCAACATAATTGTAATTCTTATTCCTTAAACTTCAGAGTATAAAATTCATTGGTAGAATACGACACCCTCATCTCCAGGGAGAATCCCAAAACAGACCCTTGGATTTACCATAGACTTTCCTGTTCTCCTCTTTCTGGGACATCCCTAGCTATTATAGCAGTGGGTACAAATATATGAACAAGGCATTAGTCTTGTCAAGCACTTTCATTCCAATACAATGGATTATTAATATTCTTATCATATAAAATAGTAAGTTCACAGAGTGTACTTCCTTCCTTGTGTCTGGAGGGGCAGTGGCAGTCATGCAAATGTGTGTGTGTGTGTGTTTCCTATCAAGACACCTGGTCTACCCCACCATGTGGGAGGGGGCATTCTGCTCCCTTTCGCCTTTCAGCTCCAATCCAGGAGCCCTCAAGCAGTCGCATTCACAACATTTTATACCAAATTTATATTTTTGCTGATAAAGAAATAAAGGGAGACTAGTATAGATCTATTTCAAGCTATTTAGCTCTCATCAGCTAGCCATACCCTTACTCAGATTCAAACTTGGGTTTCCTGCATGTTAGGCAGTTAAATTAACCCCTGAAAGGGAGCAGAATGCCGCCTCCCACATGTTGGGGTAGACCAGGTGTCTCGATAGAAAAACACTTAATCTTTCCCCTGGCTCAAGCTGATGAAGGGAGGAGAACTTGAATACCACAGGAGCAAAGGATTTTAGAGTCCATTCTCACATCCTGATCTTGCTGTCTTGCAGTTTTCTATGGTTTATGTCTTAACAGTTATTCATGTGGTTGCTTGAAGGTATCCATCTATCCTGATTTTGATTGATTTTCTCTGACATTGAAAAGATTTTCAAGAAATATTTATGCCAAGTACATTTCTCAGGCACTGAAATTTAACTTGGCTGTTGCAGATTACAGCTTTTGTTTGAAAATGGAAACCAAGAAAATCTTATCTCCACCAAGGCAAAAGAATGGTGGAAACTTTGCTTCTTCCACTCAAGTTACCTGTAAGAATACTTTTCTTGTTTAAAGTTCAAAAAACTTGCAACAAATGTGCAGAAATATAAACTACTAGTTTACAATTTATCACACCCATGCTGGCAAGATACAGTAAGCTGCAGGCAATGGGTGCAGTCTCAAGAAGGGTGGAGTTTCAGTCTCATAGAACTAGTATTTGTCTAAATGTGATATGGGCACTCCTGTATGTCTCTAGGAGTGTGTGATAGGTGTGATATGTTATGGAAATTGGATGTCCCAATCCCTTTATTTTAATAGGCCTTTGTCCCAAAGAGTATAGGACAGACTTAGTCAATAGGATACTTGTTTGTTTGTTCAATTTATACTTGGTCTTTCTCAGTGGTGGGATTCAGCCAGTTCACACCACTTCGGGAGAACTGGTTGTTAACTTTCTGAGCAGTTTGAGAAATTGGTTTTTGGAAGAAATCATTAAGGCAGAGAACCGGTTGTTAAATTACTTGAATCCCACCACTGATCTTTCTACTCTATTGGGTACCTCAGAATTCACAGTTAACCTAGCCAACAATATTGGCAACTGGGAATTATAGGAATTTAATGTCAGAGCTGGGAAGATGGTTGATATAGTAGATTTCACTATTCCCACCTCTAAATATTATTTAGACAACACAGCAGAAGAAATGCTATGATCTTTGGGTATTTCTAGGCAAATAGTTTCTAATACAACTGTGCAAAAAGACACTTTGCAACCATTCTGTCATTTTCTCTTTAATGTATTTATTTAATCAAATCACACAACTGAAGTAATGGATTTTTCCTTTAGGGTTTTTTTTTTTTTGAAAGAAAATGATGAAAAAAATAATAGGATAACCCAAAAGACTTAGCAATGGAAAATGCATTACAGTTCCAACCAATAAATGAATGAAGTAAAAAAAAAGTTATATTTCTTCTTGGTGAAATTTACTGATGTGAGGAATGCTTTTCTACTTTTGAATGATCATTGCTCTGGGCAAATCTTCCCCTTCCCCTTCCCTTCCCTTTCCCTTTCCCTTTCCTCCCCTCCCCTCCCTTTCTTCTTTTGACTACTTTAACAAAAAAAAACAATTTCCAGTTTGAAAATTGACCATTTAGTTAGTCTTCAGGCACTATAGCTCCTCTTTCACAAAAATCATGCCAATTCAATCATTTGACTGGAAAATGAACATAGTGAGAATGCAAAACATTATCCCATATTGTAGCTGATTCTCTTTCCCGCTGTAACTTTGATTCATGTCTGAATTAAAGAACTCCTGCAAGAACTCCTTTTACTCTTTCAGGTTCCTGCTTTAATGATCGTAAGACTGTTTCTCTTATTGTGTCCCACTCTTTCCCTGACTGCAGTGTGTGGAGAAGTGGTCAGATGTTAACCCTTGTTCTTCTTTCCAGTATGCAGCAGTGAAGCACATGACAAGTTTTCAGACCCTTTGCCAGCTACAAGATCTTAAGAGCGTTTTAGCATTTGTAATGGATATATCAGGACATCTTTCTGAATCTTTGAATAAAGATAGGGAAATGCAAGGCTGAAGGACCTTCTGGAATAAAACAAAACAAAACAAAAACTGACCTAGGATGTGGTGAAAGAAAAGATGGTTTTCAGCATGTATGGAAGTACACAGGAAATCATAAACTAGATTTTTCAATATTTCCTTTTTGATTTTTAAAAAATCTCATGCCTTTAATGTCTTCGTATTGCTATTTCTTACTCATTTTCTATACTTTGCACAATGTTATGTTTCCTCTAAGGGAATAATGTGATGGGTATGAATGTAATTGCAAACCATGGGTCAATTAAAATGTTGCCCAGTCTCCTTGCAAACAATGTGTCTTCTGCACATTTGTATTCATGAAAATGAGATCATATATGAAAGATATATACACTCAGATAGAAAAATATATGCAATGCATAATGTCAGGACCTACCTTCTGTTCCCAAACTCAAATTCATTGTCAATCCTGCCATCGGATCTCCATTTTACTATTTAGAGGGTGACCATAGAAATTGAGCAAATAAATAAATATTTATTCATATGATTTTATCCACCACTCATTCTGGAGGCACTTTAGGCAGTTTACAGATCTCTAGAAACAGTAAAAACAACAATAATGAAACAATAATAAATGTCAATAAATCATTATACTATAAATTAAAAATTCCATTAATACATTGACTAATATAGGTGCCAAGCCTTCATAACTAACCCTTGTAGATCCTTTAGAAGAATCAGTATTTTTACCAGCTTCTAGAAGACCATGAGCGTTGAAGTCACCCTTCCTTCTGGCAACAGGTTGTTCCATTAGGAGATGAGAATTTCCACAGAAGAAGCCTGCACAGGGCCTCCTCCTGCCACACCTCCTAAGTTAGTGCAACCAGCTACCCAGGTCTTGGTAGTCACTAGCATATTGAATTGCACTTTAAAATATATTGATAACTAGTGCAGCTCTCACAGCAAGTAATGTAACAGTATTGTGGTTGTCCAATAAGCATGTAGACCAAGAGTCAATTGGGTGAAATCCAGCAGGTTCTAACAGGTTCTGAAGAACCTGTAGCAGAAATTTTGAGCAGTTCAGAGAACCGGCAAATACCCACCTCTGGCTGGCCCCAGAGTGGGAATGAAGATTTTGCAATATCCTTCCCCCAGGAGCGGGGAGGGAATGGGGATTTTGCAGTATCCTTCCCCTGGAGTGGGGTGGGAATGGAGATTTTGCAGTATCCTTCCCCTGCCATGCCCACCAAGCCACACCAAGCCCACCAAGCCACACTCACAGAACTGGTTGTAAAAAAATTTGGATTTCATCACTGGTGTCAAACTTGCATCGTCCCGGTGTTGTCATGTGACTTCCCCCCTTTGCTAAATAAGGCATGGACATAGCCAGCATGTGATGCATCTGGCCAGTGGGGCATGAGTTTGACATTGCTGATATAGAGCTTTCTATTCTGCACCAGCTAAAGTTAGCAACCCACCCTGAGTTGACTGTAGTAATGACACTGAAAGATGGCAAGACACGAGTACCTATCTTCAGGGAATCTTGTTTCCACCTAGTCTTTACACAAGAGCCCGGAATATAGGAAAGTCCCAAGTTCTAAGCCTTCTGTCTGGAAGGCATGGCCCTATCAAGAATCAAAATTGGTACAATTGGTTTTTTAATTAAAAGCAACTCCATCTTGCTTGGATTGAATTAGCATGTTTCATTCTGTCCAACATCTGTCTTTACAGTCCTCAGGCACCAAATCAAAGTTTTGACTGCATCTCTCACTGATAACAGGATACAGATGAACAATGGAATACCATCACCATATAGATGCTATTTTACCCTAAACAAATGACTAATTTCTCCCAATGGTTTCATGTATTCAATTCTTTAAGGGAGTCCAGAAAGGAAATCAAAACTGTAAATGTTCTGTTTTATATTCCCCATCTGAAATCAAACTCAAGTCTGGATGGGTCTAGATAATTAGTATTGTCTAAACCTCTCTAAAGTTATAGCTCCATAATTATCTCAAGAACCTTTCCTAAAACTATATGCACCATTTATACCCTTTGTTGATTATTCAATGTAAATTGTTCCTGGACCAGGGTAAATCAGTAGATTTAGGGTCAAGTAGTTGTACTTTGTTCCTCTTCAAGTCAGTGGAACATAAATGTTGAGCAAAAAAGAGACCTTTAATGCAATTAAGTTGTGATTGGACTTGATGACCTTTGACGTATCTTCCAGCTCACATGTTACATGTCTGAATCCATTTTGACTGTTATGCCAATTGTTCATCCTTATAAATTGACGTCATTATTTAAAACTTTAAGTGACCCTGTTTGGAGAGGCCATGTTGAAGTTTCTGAATAAAAGTTAACCCATCACCCTTAGAAATCCACAGGCCTAAACTGAGACATTTAAAATAAAAATATGGTGAAGAATAATTTGAATGATAGCTTTTAAAACAAATTATACTTTACCAAGTAGTTAAAGCAGCTTGGTTAATATTGTGCAGTAGTTAAGTAATGGGTTTGCTCATCCTGTTTTAAGATTTTAATTGAAAGTTTTCTTCATTACGTGACCCCTGAGACACTCGCCTGGTATTTTGTCCTAGTCCTGGGATAACACTTCTAATATACTACAGCATTTATTTTATTTTTTGTTTAATGTTATATCTGTTGCTTTTATTGTTATTTTCACATGACATTTATAATCTGCTTTTACAGAATGGTTTTATGCAGAAGAAAAAGTTGTAGTTTATAATATCCATATCTGTATGCCATAAAGAAAAATAATTTTGAAATAATTTTTGAAATTATTTTGGCCCTTTTTTTCATTGCCATTTACACTGTCAGTCTTTCAATGCACACAAACAAAAACTAACAAACAGAGTTTCAGTTACATTTCATTACCACCATTTTGACTTTTTTTGACCACACCCAGTGGACATATCTGACCAAACCAGCTTTAATCATTCATCAGCAGACTCTCAGGGAATGCTAGTGATACATACCACTGGCAATTTATCAGCTAATCAACATTCTTAAAATAGCCTGCCTCTCTTCATCTGGTTAACTGCAGAGACAGACATGTCCCTATTTTGAAATAATGAGCTCTGGGTTAATGCTAATGATCCTTAGTGTTTTACATCTGTGGAGAAATCTTTCCAAGATAAAATTATCTTCTAACATTACAGTCCCATCCAGTTTGGTTGCTCTTATTCCAAAGAGAATAGATATAGGATTGCAGCCAATTTTTACAATAGTTATTGGCTTTGTTTGGTTTAACGCATGTACTCCATAAAAAGAAAGAGAGATGAAGCCATCTCCCACTAAAAGACATTCCTTTTCCATAGTCCCAATTTCATCACGTAGGGATGCATTTCAGAACCAATACAGAGAAATTACTTGTGAGGTGATCCTGTGCATACCTGATAATGAGGACATTATTCTCCTGTAGAAGATTAGCATATGCAAAGCAATCTGCTAGACTCAACAGTATTAAATAAGTTAGGATTCAGTGAAGGAGCACAGACTCCATAAATTCTCTGGATGACATCCTCAGGAGGTCTTCTTATTTGTGCTATGTATGACTTTGAACTGGATGCATTGGTTTTATGGCAGGCTGTTCTTACTTAGCAGCTTGGTTCTCCCCCTTGCCAAATTGTTTTTTTTTTTTATGAATCACAGTATTCAAAAAGTTCATTTGGATAGACATACCCATAGATTAGATTTCAAAAGGAGAAACTTCCAAAGAAATTCTTCAAATTTAAATGACCTCCAGATGTGAATATTTCCTCCTCCCATTTGGTACAGAGGATTCCCGGAATGCTGCTCTGCAGTGGAAAAGGCTACCATTTCTAAGGTGCAAATACAGCTATAAACCCCACCCAAGAGTTAGGGTTTTCTGTATCTCTTTGCTGCCTACTATAATATGAGGAATATAAAAATTGACCTTCACTGCAATTGGAAAAAAGGGGGAAGAGACACAGAATAAAAAATCAGATGCTGTGGGAAAAAAATGAACTACTTGGAACACTTGAGAGTATGCACCATTTTTAAAATAATATTCCCCTCCCCCCCTTTTTCCCCTATAATCAGGGCATTTGATTCAGTCTTACATTCTGAAATTCCTCCTGGGATATCTGACAAAAAGATGGCAAGCCAACAATGATAGTAAAGCTGAAATTATGTTTGGCAGCATCTGCTGTGTTCATCATGTATTTTTAAATGAATTTCCCGTTTAATATTGAATAGATAATGCATATGTTTTTACTGATTTTATTCATTTACTAAAAATTCAAACTGCTCAATAGCCAAAGCTCTGTCTTGGCAATTTCAATAAAACACACTAAAAATGCAATTGGAAGAAAAATGTATATAATAAAGTTAAACAAAATGCAAACAAAAGCACCGTCTAAACTAGACAAAAACAAGGTAGTTTAAAATCTAAAGCAATAAAATATAATTACTGTAAAATACTATACATATACACAGATCTTCCAGGAAGTCAGTGGTGAGAATGGTTGGTCATGTCAACATGGACTCTGTTGAACATTTGTTATCGTGTTATGAAGGCTTTTGGGGTTGTGGAAAATATGCTGGCTCATTGGTGACCCACATGCCTTTCCCAGGCTGACTTTGGTGGCAAACTGGACTACCTTGAATTGGATCAGGAAGCTTTGGCAGGAATGGTGAGAATGTTCTGCCTGCCAGAGGCTGTGTTATCTTGTTGTACGCAATGATAAATATGCCCAGCCCTGTTTTTGCTATGCTTGTAACAGCAACGATGTGATAGACTGACTTGTGCCGGGGACAGATGATGCAATAGAACATTTCCCATGGTTCCATATCAAGAGGCCACTCATGAGATTATCTGAGACCTTGAGGGACTGTTTGATTTAATCTTTGAGGGAATCGGATGGTTGGGATTGGCTGAGCTGGAAAAGGGTAGTGGTAGTGGAAGTCTGGTTTTGGAAGGCTGCTAGCGACTCTTTCCCTTGTGGAAGCCATTTTGCCTTTGGTTCTCAAAGTCATGTCCTGGATGGTGGAGGTTTTCTTGATAGAGGTTGATTACTCATGGGTAACAGCTGTCAGGGGTATTGATGAGTACAGGTGGTAAATGGATTGGCAGGTACCCCTAGCCAGCTAGTGAGAATGGCTGGTAGGGGAGACTATAGTTTGTAAGTTGTAGAAGAGATGGTGGTTCATCTGAGTCTCCTATGATGTTGTGAAAGCTTGAACTAAAGTGCCTGGAAAACCCAGTTCCCTATTCACAGAATCATAGGGTTAGAGGGTTTTTAGAGATCATCAGGTTCAACCCCCCTGCCCAAGGCATGAGTCCTCATACCATGTCAGATAAATTATTGTTCGATCTTTTGAAAATCTCCAGTGATTGAACACCCACAGCTCTAGGAGGCAAGCTGTTCAACTAGTTTAGTCCACACCATCAGGAAATTCCTCCTTATTTCCAGTTTGGATCTCCCTCTGAGGATCTTCCCATTGCATCTTGTCCTACTCTCAGGTCCTATGGAGAATAAATCAATGTCTTCAACCTTGAGGTAGCCCCCACAAGTATTGGAAGAGCACTAAGATATTTCCTTTCGGTCTTCTGTTCATTAAATTAATCATACTTAGTTCATTTAGCCCTTCTTCATAGGATTTAGCCACCAGAGTCCCTATCACAGGGCTGTCAAATTCCTAGCCTGTGGGCCAGATGTGTAGCATGCTGGCCATACCCATGCCCGGTTTAGCAAAGGGGAAAAAAGTCCCGATACATACATCTTTTGTGTACAAATGTTTTTACTTTGGCTGTTCACCGCCCTGAGTCCGAAAGGAGAAGGGTGGTATATAAATCTAATAAAAGATAAAAAGATAAAAGCTAAAAGATGTGACACCACCATGACAATCTGAGTTTGACATCCCTACTCTATCATCTTAATTCCTCTGCTCTGCACTCTTACTAGACCTTAGTTTCTTTTTTGTTCTGTGCTAGCCAGAATTGTATGCATTATATCAAATGTGGCTTCACTAGTGCAGTATAGAACAGGACTGTCACATCCCTTGATCGTTATACTATCCTTGTGTTGATACAGCCCAGGATTGTGTTGGCTTTTTTGGCAGCTGCTGCACCCTATGGAATCATACTTAAGTGGTGGTCCACTAGGACACCTATATTCCTCTCATAGGCAATAGTGTTGAGCCAGGAACTATCTATCCTTTACCTGTGCATATTTGCCTGTCTGGGCCACTTTTAATGCTGTGATTAAGCATAGGACTTTCTCATGCAGCTTTGTATTTTCTACCATTGAATGAATGAATGATACACCCCTGTTTTGAGTTTACTATGGTCATCATTACTATAGAATTTACTAGTGTTGAGGTAAACGTTTATTCCAGGATATGGTATGAATTGAATTTGGGTTGAAATCGGTTTGCAACATTAGGGATAGAAATGTACATTATTTATTTAATTGGGGGTGGGGTGGGGAGATTTAATAATCTGTTTGTGAAACATTGTTACAAAATTTTCTTTTCTTTTTAGAGAAGTTATGAATGACAAATAGAGAAAGAGCTGTATTACTTGAAATGTAAGTAGGAACTCCTCCTCTTTGGCCCAGAAACAAATGAGAAAGCATCTCAGGTATGCAGTTACTTTAGGTGTTCCTGATCTATGCATTTCTCTCACACCCAACTCTTCTTTCCAGCCCATTCCTCCTCTCCTCTGTGTGCACAAGCCTCTGTCAACAAAAAAGGAATCTCAGTGGTGAAATAACTGTCACACTTACAGATGGAAACCACAAGTAATGCAACCACATTAACCAAAGTAATAAATTCACAGATTAATTCACCCGGCATGACAAAATGGCCAATATGCCTTCACTCTCTCATTTCTCAGCCTTCTTTTATTCCTGAAAGACACGAGAGCACAATATAGAAACAGCAGTGGCAAAGCTTCCATTCTGCATACTTCTTTAGGGCACAGCAGCTCTCTCAGCAATTTTATTGCAGTCAGATGGCCTTTAGTCTTGTTGCTTATCCATCTGTTTTCTGCTGATTCTGTTCCTTCATGTTTAGGCCCTGCTAAAATCTGCCCTGATCCTACGTTCTCCTCCTTTCCAAGCTCTTTCTATCCGTTGTTCCTTCTGCTCCTCTCCCTTTCTTCTCCTCTTCTACACAATAGATAACTTGCCTCACTCTCTTTATCCCATTTTCCTGACGTAACTTCTTTTCCTTTAGAACTGGCAGCTCCTTTTTACTCTTTTTATTTTTTTATTTTTTAAAATTTATTTTGTCGAGTACATATTAGATAATGTTTATAAGTATAAGCATGAATTGAATACATAAAATGAATACAATTAAAGGAAATATTAGGACAGGCACGCTGGTGCTCTTATGCATGCCCCTTACAAACCTATTAGGAATGGGGTGAGGTCAACAGTAGACAGTCTTAGGTTAAAGTTTTGGGGGTTTTGGGATGAGATCACAGAGTCTGGTAGTGCATTCCAGGCATTAACAACTCTGTTACTGAAGTCATATTTTCTGCAATCGAGTTTGGAACGGTTCACTTTAAGTTTGTATCTACTGTGTGCTTGTGCATTGTTGTGGTGGAAGCTGAAGTAGTCATTGACAGGTAGGACATTGTAGCAGATGATTTTATGGGCTATGCTTAGGCCATACCGAAGGGGGTGTAGTTCTAAATTTTCTAAACCCAGAATTTCAAGTCTGGTGGCATAGGGTATTTTGTTGCAAGCAGAGGAGTGGAGGACTCTTCTTGTGAAATATTTCTGGACACGCTCAATTGTATTAATGTCTAATATGCAGTGCGGGTTCCAGACAGATGAGCTGTATTCGAAAATTGGTCTAGCAAATGTTTTGTATGCTCTGGTTAGTAGTGTGATGTTACTGGAGAAGAAGCTACATGCAAGATTAGGTTAACAACACTTAATGTCTTTTTGGTGATGTTGTTACAGTGAGCTTTGACACTTAGATCATTTGATATGAGTACTCCAAGGTCCTTGACAGAGTGAGGGTCATCTACAAGGTCATGTCCACTTAGCTTGTTTCTCTTCTAGAAACTTTTGCCCAAATTCTATGCAGTCTATTTTTTTTTTGACAGTTTGCAATGTCTTTAGACCACTGCTATCCTATCAATAATGGAAATTGTATTCTCCCAAACACAATTGCTGGCTTCATAATCTATTTTACATGAGGCATTGCAGCCTAGAATGGACATGATTTGTTCGAAGGGATTCATTGTCTGCAGGATATAGCCAATGTTTTCAAAATGCTGGAATAGCTAAGTAATAATGGAATCCAAGCCATTGACACCCCAAGCATAGTCTATGGGACAGGAATACAAGAGTAACATATTGGGTTAATTTACCTAATAGCTGTTAATTGTAATAAAGCAAACTGGCTTAGTAAGTTATCTGAACAGTATTTTTTCTGAGTCATGTTGCTGTTCTCTCCTTGTTATGTGTTTCTAACTCCATTTTAAAACATTCAAAGTAATTTCTGTTAAATTTGGAGCCCGTGGGAATGTCTTTGTCTATTACTTTCAACACTGTGCCATGTGAGTAGGATGTCTGACATAGTTGTTTCATATCAAAAAAAAAAAAAAAAAAACAAGCTGTGAGAAATTCTGCCTTTGGTTTGAAAAAGTAATTTTCTAGCTTCAGCTTTCTGTTAGTACAGGTGAGAGGAGCCAAAGATCCTTCAAAGACTCGTGAGAGACATGTATCCTTCAAAAAGCTACCCTGGAGTCATATTTATAAATTAATGGGGGAACACATTTTAATTCATGAAAAAAACTTTAGTTGATTAGCTACACCAACTGAGACAGTAAAGCCTCCAGCTGGAATTGCTACCCTATTTCTATAATGCCTCATATCTTTATCTTATGCTACTTCTATGGTATGTACATTTTAAAAGTTAAGAAAATATAGAAGACCTAGCCTAAATATATACAACCACGAGAAAGTAAGTGGGATCAGTTTTATAATTGCAGTTTCCCTCCCTTTTTAAACTATATTGCCTGCTCCACTTCTGCCACATACTCTAAATATGCTAAAGCTAAAAAATGTTGCACTCAATCTTATAATCCTGAGATTTGACTACATCTGGAAAATGAAACACATACAATATGCAGTGTGTTTGGTATGAATTAACAATGATGGGAGGACTGAGATAAGCTAGCTTGAAATGCAAACAGGCTTGCAAAGTCATAATATTACAGTAATCATAGTGTAGAAAGTAATCATAGCTTATTAGGCAAGCATCTGCTTTTATAATAGGCCTTTCCTTTTCCAAGTTCCAAATTTTCCTCCACTAAAATATCTGTTTCACATTTTCCCCTGTTAAAAATGCTTGCATATTTCTATGCTGAATCTCAGAAAATCATTTCCTGCCCATATGGTCATAAAATAGAATGACAATACAGTGCAAAAAAGCGAGAAAAGAAAACTGACTATAAATGAAGATGAGG
Organism: Masticophis lateralis; assembly: GCA_030761175.1. Lineage (NCBI taxonomy): Eukaryota > Metazoa > Chordata > Lepidosauria > Squamata > Colubridae > Masticophis > Masticophis lateralis. The sequence continues at coordinate 34,731,966 of JAUDYJ010000006.1, read as the reverse complement.
AAAAGGTGCATTAATTCTCCATCTAATGTGGGGGTTGTGGGTAGGGTGAGAGTCAAATGAGGGTGTTGCTTCCTCTCCCCTGGTTGACAGCTGGGGAGGAGGAGAGTGGATTCCTGCATGGTGGGTGAGAATGACTGGGCAGGGGCTGTTATGAACTGAGTGGATGTATAGTGAATGTGTTGGGGGATATGGCGGTGCTGGATGTGACCCCTCTGCTACAGTGAGGAAGGGGGTGGTGTGGGCTTGAGGGCATTGAGAGTAAATGCTATAGCCTGTTAGGTTCATCTTACCTTTGACTGTTTGCCAGTTGGAGGAGGTTCCCCTTTTAGATCAATAAAAGAGTGTTGAAGATGGAATGGCTGGCAGGGAAGTCAAGGTAGGGCAATGTATTTCAGTGGCATCAGGTAACTGGAGATACGGGATGCAAATGGAAAGCCAATCACTTGGATTGAGGCCTTGGTATGCAGGATTTTAGACAGAGAATTTTGTCAGGTATTGCCAAGGTAGCACCTAGGATTTTCTCGGCTCACAAAGTGAGATATAGGGCCACCAAAATTAAAAACAAATTTCTTGTATTTGTATCTTGCTTGTGAGAAAAAAAATTAAATACGGCCCTCCTACCTCTTACCCAGCAATGAATGACATCGATGATACTGGTCTACTTCTCATGTCTATTTTCAATGAATGAAGAAACAGTGGTAGAATCAGCATCTTTCTAAAATGCATGCCTTTTTAAATTTTCAAAAGGAATTTTATTTGCCCAGAGTGTAATGGTTGATAAAATGTTAATCCCAAATTTTTAGAATTTAGAGATTAGATTTCTAAATTATGAGATAAAAGGATACCCTTGAAGATTCTTTTTAATTATTAAGAAAATGATTAGGTATGAAAATAAGAGTTGGAAATGCGGTCACCATCAAGGCATCTTCTACCATATGTGGTGGACATGCCCCGAAGCGATGAAATTTTGGGAAATGATTCAAAGATGGATTCAAGAAATGATAGAGGAAAATTATTGACTTGGAACCTGAAACCTTTCTCCTGGGAATACTGAAAAGGGCATATGAGGGAAAAAAAAGGTAACTATACATGTCATAACAGCAGCCAGAATAACTTATGCACAGTAAAGAGAAAGGGTTACCACCGGAAGAACATGTAATTAGAAAAATATTAGAATGAGCCAAGATGAATAAGTTAATATTCCGAATTCTCTTTTTCGTTTATCACATATGTTATACAGTGTGGGAAATGTGGTATAAGTGGAAGAACAAAGTAAAAGGTAAAATAAGAGAGAGTGCAACTATCAATAATAATCAAGTAAATATGAAACACCATGTAAATAATCTGTATATATTTATGAACACCGCTAAACTGAAACTGTCAAATTGTATTCTTATATATTTCAATAAAAATTTAATAATAATAATAAAAAGAAAATAAGAGTTGAGATGACCAACAGTGAAGGGTGAACATTTAGAAGATCGAACATTAAAAGTGCCTCTTCTAAAAGTAAAGCATTGTGAGTTTTGAATGAATTCCTCCTGAAGCTGCAAATGAACTATTCCATTCTTCTAACTATAGAAAGCCCAGAGGATGTTAATTATGGACTCTATGTTCAGGTTAGTAAAATAGGTAAGTAAATAATGAGCTAGAACTGTGTATCAGTTACTTTTAATTAATGTTTTAGAAGTATCTGGGAAAGGGATTAGAATGATATTGTTATTAACAACAGGAAAAGATTATATGTTGTCTATGAATCTCTCTTTTTTGCATGGGAAACATTAAAAAAAAAAAAAACTTCCACTCTCCCATAGATGAGGATGGGTGGTATTTAGCTATGGATCTGCAGAAAAGCACTTGGTTTATATTTTTAAAGGGCTTTACATGAGTAGTAACAACATTCTAGAAAATAGAAGAATGTATGTTGTTTTGTGTACTCAGGCTGCATCTCTTTAAAATTATAAATACAGATGCTACTAAATTGGCTCTTAACATTGTCTACAGTAGGGCTTTCAAACTCCTGGCCCGTAGACTGGATGCATTATAAGCTGGCCATACTGGTTTAGCAAAGGAGAAAAAAGTCCCGATACGTCACAAGATGCTGCCATGATGATGTGAGTTTGACACCCCTGATCTATAGCATCAGAGCTAAGATCCATTGAGGGGGCTTGGTTACTTCAGATATATAGATCGAAGTATTTCATTGTCAACAATGGGAAGGAGACTTTATGTACATATTAGAATTGACTATAAAGAAAACTATCCCCTATGAACAGAGCAAATTCCTTACAGAGTATCCACAGAATCACTAAATTTCAGCAAATCTAGCAGAAAAGCTTGGAGCCTATTAAGGAAACAGGGTAGAGCTAGACCAGAGGTGGGATTCAGTTGGTTTGCACTGGTTTGTGTGAACCGGTTGTTAACTTTTTGCCCAGTTCGGAGAACTGACTAATCCCACCTCTGGCTGGCCCCACTCACCCCACCTCACCCCTCCAAGGAGTTCCCCTGTGCCCCCCGTTTTGGCTTCCAGGTTGGTGCAGGAGGCCTTCCAGGCCCAAAACCCCTGCTCTAGGGTGAGTTGGGAATGGGGATTTTGCATGATTACTGTGGGGTGAGTTGGGAATGGGAATTTTACATTATGATTGCTCACAAGTAAGAAGGAACCAGTACAAGAGGAATACAAAAATCCCTACCTGTAGATCAATGCTTTTCAGTCTTGGCAAGTTTAAGATGGGCGAACTTCATTCTGCCTGGGGAATTCTGGAAATTGAAGTCCGTCCGTGCACCTTAAAGTTGCCAAAATTGAGAAGTGTGGTTCTACACTAGAGTTTAGGATTTTCCATTCCTGTTTTATTTAGAGTTTGGTGCAATTAAATAAATCAATTGTGGTTTCGTTAACAAATAATGATTAAAGCTATATGAACCATTACTGAACTTTTTGTGAGAAACTGAAATTAAAAGTGGATCTGGGCTTTGATGATTAAATAAGGAATTATGGTAATAATGTTTTTATTTTATTTATTTTTTATTTAATGAGATTTATATGCTGCCCTATCTCCAACTGGACTCAGGGCGGCTCACAATAGTAAAAAACATCTAATGAAAAAGTTAAAAAGAAATTAAATTCAAATCTCATAATTTAACAGTTAAAAGTGCAATTAAGACTAACAAATTAAAAAAATTAAAACCCCATCAGTCCAGGCCAGCCAAACGAAACAGCCACGTTCGTGATGGAAAGAGTGGAGGTCAGGGGCCACCCGGAGCTCCAGGGGCAGTTGATTCCAAAGGATAGGTGCACCCACAGAGAAAGCTCTCCCCCTGGGGGTTGCCAGCCGACACTGTCTGGCCGACAGCACCCTGAGGAGGCCCTCTCTGTGGGAATGCACTGGGCGATGGGCAGCTGTTGCTGGCTGCAGATGGCCCCCCAAATATCCCGGGCCTAAGCCATATAGGGCCTTATAGGTAATCACCAGCACCTTGAAACTCACCTGGAGGGCAACCGGCAACCGATGCAAGTCGCGTAGGAGAGGTGTAACATGGGAGTATCAAGATACTCCCATCACAACCCATGCAGCCGCATTCTGCACCAGCTGAAGCCTCCGAGTGGTCTTCAAGGGCAGCCCCATGCAGAGGGCATTGCAGTAGTCAATACAGGAGGTGACATATACTAGTGGCTTATCCTGTCAGTGTTCATCAAAACAAAAAGTGTTTAGATTGGTGCCAGGTTTTTACAGCCTCAGGCAGAGAAGGGCTATTCTGCACTCCTCCCTCAAATGTTCTTTAAAATACAGAGTTCCCCAGCATTCCTTTAGGAACCTCCAACATGCAAACTGTGGTTACTCATCCTAAAAAGAATCCTCTTTACCTGGAGCTTAAAAATTTGCTGTTTGCGGGGGAGGTGTGTAGCTAAAAGTCAGTCTACATTTAGTGTACATCTGTCTCGGGGGATATTTCTTCATAACCAAACAAAAGTGTATTTTCTCTGCAGTTCACACCCCTTGCTTGCTGGATCTGGATGTCACAAAGCGAAGTCCACATTTTGTAATTAACCCCCGCGCCCCATTTTGGCTGGCAGAGTACTGCAGGAGGCTGAGTGCTGTCATGCCCCTTGGGCCCGCCCATCCCGGCCACATCCACCCAGGCAGTTCATTATGGCAAAGAACCGTTGTTAAATTATTTGCATCCCACCACTGAGCTTGTCAATCACACAACAAACACCTAATGTAACCCCTAATCCAATAGCCTCTTGAGTCATATCTCTCTCCAAAGTCCAAGAGTGAAAGGACACTTCACTCTCATCAAGAAAGCGCTTTCAGCTCTTCAGTGATTGGGCTGAACGCTTTCTGGGTACTCTTGTTCCTTCTCTAGAAAGTAAATTGACACTGGCATTGGTAGTCTGAAATGTGGTAAATCACCAGACTTCGATGGCATTCATTCAGTATTCCTGATAAACTCCAGGAGGTGCACATGGAATTGAACTGGGAAATTCCTCTCAGACCTAGTTTCCAATGGCTGCCTCCCACCAAAATTCAAAAAAGCTCAAATAATATCACTTCTAAAACCTGGCAAACTACAAGACAGAATTGAAAGCTACAGCCCAATCACACTTTTGAGCTCCTGCTACAAACTCCTGGAAAGATTAATTATAAACAGGATAGGTCCTATAATAGATGAACATCTACTCGTAGAACAAGCTTGCTTCTGACAAGAACAGAACTGTGTAGACCTGGTGCTAAGCCTAACAAGCTATATTGAAGCAGAAGGAATGTGTAGAGATCCACATTGGGAGTAAGGGTAGTCCTTGGCTTACAACAGTTCTTTTAGTGACTGTTCAAAGTTATAACAGCATTGAAAAAAATGACTTATGACCATTTCTTATACTTATGACCATTGCAACATCTCCATGGTCATGTGATCAAAATTCAGACACTTGGCAACAGACTCATATTTATGATGGTTGCAGTGTCCCAGGGTCATGTGATTATCTTTGTCGTGTGAACTTTCTGAAGCAAAATCAATGGGGAAGACAGATTCACTTAACCACTGTGTTACTAACTTAGCAACTGCAACGATTACTTAATAATTGTGGCAAGAAAGGTTATAAAATGGGGCAAACCCCACTTGCTTAGCAATGGAAATTTTGGACTCAATTGTGTTGTAAATTGAGGACTACCTGTAACTAGGTATTGCATAGGTGCATAGAAAACCCAGGGGGCATTACCTCTGAATTGAATCAAATTTGTCATAGAGTAGATGGAGATGTTTGATAGCCCACTAATTTCAAATGATCTACATATATGACTAAATATAAGTTTGATCAGCCAGAGTAATCTGGTTGTTGGGTGACCTAGAAATATGACAAGTAATTTAATTTGCAATTTAATTAAAGTTAACATTTAATTTAATTTATTAATGTAACAACTATTAAATTAAATTTACATTAAATGTTATACATATGCATGTAACTAACAAGCTTGGCTCCCAAGCATGTTTCTGTTTATTTATTTTTTGCATGCTTAAAGCTGCCTTAGTTACTTCTTTTGCTATTTGTGTATAGTATGCTTTACTGATTCCAATTTCTTTTACCTGTTTCCAAGGGCCACAAATAGCAATGCCTGCTCCTTTTGAATATTTAAATTTAGGCTGCATTAACAGAGGGATAGAATCAAGATCACATGAAATGTTAATACCACTTTATAATGCCTTGGTAAGAACACACTTGGAATACTGCATCCAATTTTGGTCGCCACAATGTAAAATAGATGTTGAGACTCTGGAAAGAGTGAAGAGAAGAGCAACAAAGAAGATTAGGGGACTGGAGGATAAAACATAATGAATGGTTGCGGCAATTGATTATGTCTAGTTTAATGAAAAGAAGGACTGGGGGTGACATGATAGCAGTGTTTCAATATCTCAGGGGTTGCCACAAAGAAGAGGGAGTCAAGCTATTCTCCAAAGCACCTGAGGGTAGGACAAGAAGCAATGGGTGGAAACTTATCAAGGAGAAAAGCAACCTAGAACTAAGGAGAAATTTTTTGACAGTTAGAACAATTAATCAGTGGAACAACTTGCCTCCAGAAGTTATGAATGCTCCAGCACTGGAAGTTTTTAAGAAGAGATTGGACAACATTTGTCTGAAGTGGTGTAGGGTTTCCTCAGTGGTGGGATTCAAGTAATTTAACAACCGGTTCTCTGCCCTAATGATTTCTTCCAACAACCAATTTGCCAAACTGCTCAAAAAGTTAACAACCGGTTCTCCCAAAGTGGTGAGAACTGGCTGAATCCCACCACTGGGTTTCCTGCCTGAGCAGGGGGTTGGACGAGAAGATCTCCAATGTACCTTCCAACTCTTGTTATTCTGTTCTGTTTTGTTAAAACAGTATGAATCAGTTGTTTTGCATAAAAAACTGGGTCGTTTTAATAACTTGAAAATGTTTTGAGCATGAAATTGAAACATCTCATTTTGAGCGTGAAACAAGGGTTTTTTATTTGAAATGCTCTATCCTGAGTGTAAATTAACTATTTCACACTCAAACTGGGGCATTTCAAATTTAAAACAATTCATATTTTAATTGGCAATTCAAGGTACAGTTGCCTGTTCTAAAGTCCTTCATGGCATAGGGCCTGGGTGACCATCAATGTCCAATTATTTCTTTCAGCCAGGCAGAGTGGGTGCACTCCAAATCCATTCAATTAAATGTTGCCCTAATGTGGGACTGAAAAAGCATGCCTTCTCTATTGTGATCCCTGCCCTCTGGAGTAGCATGGATGGTGCCACTCTTCTGGAGCTGTGGAAGTTTCTTAAGACTTTGGTTCTGTCCATGCCCTGAGTTAACCAGGGATTACAATAGAGAAAGTATGTGGTTGTTATATATTGGTAGGATCCTGTCCAGTGTGTTGTTCTATCTGTTTTAGTCCAGCCTGCTTGTTTATACTATTTTGCTAGTTTTGCTGTTATTTTTTTAATTTTGTAAGCTGCCCAGAGTCTTTTGGAGTGGGTGGCCATACTAATTAAATTGAATTAAATTAAATTTTTGAAATGTTTGTGTAACTGTGTTCAAAATCCTGGCTGGTCACACAGCCGGATTGAATTAAAATAGAAATTGCTATGTGATCAAGGGTAAATTTCCACATCTAGGGATCAGAATGGCATAATCCGATCATCTCACAAGATATAGCAGGGAGATTCTCTAGATCTAGACTATGCTTTTTCTCATCCACCCATGTCTGAGAAATTTTGCTTGATGATTTGAGGGGTTGATCCACATGGAGTTGCAGAAGCTGTTAAGACCTAGTTGTAGACTTGGGAGAGGAACATGTTTTGAGAAAAGAAACCTCTCAGAATCCTATAAAATGTGGACAGTTTGCCAAATATCTCTGTGCAGGCTGACTAGTGATTCCCTCATGGTACTTCTCAGACTACCATGTTTCCTCAAAAACAAGACCTAGGGCTTACTTTGTGAGAAACAGCATTTCAGCATGATCAGCCTGGCTGGGTGCCCTGCCCCCCCCCAGCATGTGTACAAGAGGTGGCAAGCGTGCAGGGCGGCAACTACAGCCCACCGGTCCCTTGGTGCAGCACAGGTGAGTTGAGTCCCTGGCCAAGTAGCAGACGGAGACAGAGGCAAGAGGGGGGCGGGAAGGCAGATGATCCAGATGTGTTGTGTGGGCTGCAGGAAAACAGTGAGTTGGTGGGCCAGAACGGGAGCCCAGCTGCAGGAGGCTAATCTTTGTATGGTAGCAGACAGATGCAAAGACATGGATCACCTGATGCACCGCATGGGCCACAGGCAAGCTGAGAGATGTGAAGACAAGCCTCTCATGGCTGTTTTCCTGTCGGAGCCCCTCAACTCTTGACTTTCCCACAGCCTACATGGTGCGTCAGGATTGCCTGCCTCCCCCCCCCCCCATTTCTACCTCTGTCTTCTGCTTGGACAGGTAATGAACTCACTTGAGTTGCACAGGCTGCGGCTGATGCCAGATACCGGTGGCCTGTGCACGTTCATTGTCTACTGTGCTGGTCACACCCACTGCTAGGGCTTATTTTTTGGGGGGGTAGGGCTTATATTAGGCACACGCTTAAAAATTAGGCTAGGGCTTAATTTCAGGAAATGCAGTAGGGGCTGGCAATGTTTTCTTTTTGAAAAGTGAGTACGGATGCAAACATACTGTATAGCATTTTTGCAACTCCTTAAAGCAAATGCATCTTTTCCCAAGACTTAGAGCAGCTATAGAGAACAGTTGTATTAACCTGGGAAATAATACAAGGGCTTTAAAAGAGTTATTATGTTCACACTTTTGCATATTACAAAATACTTCTTTGCCTTCAAAGCTGAAATGCTTCACAGTATAGTAGCAGTACATAAAAATGATATAGATATGATGGTAAACCTACTTTTGGCTTGGAAAGAACGAGTCATTGGGGGGTGGGGTGGGATGTAACCACATTCCACACTACAAAACTGGAACACTCTGTCTCCATCCCCCTAGAGTATCAATGAAGCCTCTTATATGTAGCCCTTATGGTTTGTGCATGACAAATTCAATTCATCACAATGTTCTGAAGGACATCACATGTTTCTGTAGAATGGCACAGATATCACATGGATGTCTTCAGATCTTGTGCATGTTTTATATACAATAATAAATTAGTACTTCAATTTCCAGTGTTCCTTTCCTAAAAGCCTTTGTGTTTCAGTCTTTCTGAACTTCTGTAAACAAATTGACTGTTTGTAACATTTCCAAAGCATCACCAGATAGTTATTGAACATCTTGTCTGTTTAGCTGCTATTTCCCCCTTTTTAAAAGCACAACCAAGAGGACTCGATTTTCATACAAAGTATAGAAAGCAGAAGGAAGCAGAGATTTGGTCTTTCTTCAAGACTCTTATTTTCCCATCCCACTTCCATCCTTTTCCAGACCCACATTTACTTCAGAACAGTTGCTGAGGGAGATTGAAAGATGTGGCAAAGGAACAATAAATAGTTCTTTCCTCTCTGATGTACTCTGGAAGCTATAATCTCCAGACCCTGCTCAGCAAAAGAAGAAAAGAAGGATCTGATGATATGTGATGAAAATAAGGTAGAACATATCATTTTACGATGCGTATGTACTCAGCTTTCCCCTTAATTTATGTAACTGTGATGAAACGAAGATATAACGAGTCATACAGCATTCGGGCAAATATATATTAGGGTGTGGCAAGCTGTAACTCGAGTGGCCTGTTACCCTGGATGTGAAGGACACAGCTTGTATTTTCTGCAACTATATTGATTTTCCTATCAAATAGCTTGTATTCATGTAACCATGCTGCCACTTATTTCCTCCTGTATTTTAGAGTTAAATAATGAGAGCAGGTTTCATAAAGTGTGAGCACACCTACTTGGTAACTTGGGGGAAAGAGTTGAAGAGTTGAACTCCTTCAACGGGTGTCTGGGAGAAGCTAATCAAATTAAATGAAGTTAATGAAAGGTTTGCATACATTTATCTGCCCAAGGTTTAAACTAATTCTAGGAACATTTAGGAACTGAGAGACTAGTTCAATGGTTAAGATACCAGGCTAGAAATCAGAAGTTTGTGTGTTTTAGTCCTGCCTTAGGTGTGAAAACTGACTGGGTGACTTCGGGCCAGTTATTTTCTCACAGCTAAACTCACTTCACAGGGTTCTTGTTATGGGGAAAATAGGAGAAGGAAGGTGTATTGGATATGTTCTCCACCTTGAATTATCTATATAAGTAATAAAGGTGATACAAATAATAATAATAATTAATGAATAAAAACAATTGACAGCTGTGTAGAGGAATTTCTCGTGTTAAGACCTAGTATTGAATCAGATAATCAGGAAAAGATAGAAAAGGCTTTATGGCCTATCTTGATTTGATTTGATTTGATTTGATTTATTAGATTTATATACCACCCTTCTCCCGAGGGACTCAGGGCGGTGTACAGCCATGATAAAGACAATAAACACCTACAACATTTAAAACCCATTTAAAACAAAATTAAACAAATTTTGGCTTTCTTAGCTAAAAACCTATAATTTAAAATATCCTATCCAAATTATTTTAGTCAGCCAGGCCAGCCTGTTGAAATAACAGGGTCTTGAGGGCCCGGCGAAAAGTATGGAGATCAGGAATCGTGCGTATCCCAGGGGGTAGTTCATTCCAGAGGGTGGAATGAACCCTCCCTTTCTTTTTTTTTTTAAATAATTGTTGTTGTAGAAATTTTCAACAGAATAAACACAGTACAAATTTTGAACTGAAGAGAAGAAAATAGGGAAAAGTAATAAGAAAGTGAAAGGAAACATAGTAAAAGAAATAGAAAAGGAACAAAGAGAAAAAAGTAATACCGCAAGGAAGTGGCTTCCAATCTTCTTAACAGCAGTTGTATTTTACCCTCTCTTTTTAAGGTTATATCATAATTAACTGCTTTTCATAATCTACTGTGTTTTACCATCAAATCCATAAATCATTGGTTATGGACTGTATTGTAACAACCATCTGATGGAAAAGTTAAAGTCAGTAATGAACATTGGCTCCTCCTTGCTGATTCCTTACCTTCCAGTTCAAATCTTAATACTATCTCAAGGATACAAGGGACCAGAGCTGATTAGACATCCTAATTGGGAGATGATGATGATGACGTTATTATTATTATTATTATTATTATTATTATTATTATTATTATTATTATTATTATTATTATTATATCTTTAGTGAGATTCACAGACTTTGAGGCTGGTTAATAGCTCAGCAGCTCGAGTCCTAACCAAGGACCTAGGAACTGTTAAGGTATCGTCTGAGGATGTAAGCTATTCCGAGTAAGGTGGTTTTTTGTAGAGTCAAAAGCCGAGTAAGGTGGTTTTTTGTAGAGTCAAAATTACCAAGTCCGATAAATTTAGAATTTCTAAATAATGGGGTAGCCCTTTGGGTATTGCTCCAAGGGCCCCAATTACAATTGAGACAACACACGATTTCTTTTTCCACAGTCGCTCAACTTCAATTTGCAAGTCCCAGTACTTTGCGATTTTTTCTTGCTGATTATCTTCAATCTGTGCATCCCCAGATATTGCAATGTCAATGAACCATACTTTCTTCTTTTCAACTACTGTTATATCAGGTGTGTTGTGGACCAAGTGCCTCTCAGTCTGAATCCTAAAGTCCCACAAGATCTTAAGATTCTCATTCTCTAAAACTTTATCAACCTGATGTTCCCAGTGGTTTTTGCTGTACTCAAATCCAAACTTCTGGCACAATTTCCAGTGAATGATCTTAGCAACGCAGTCATGGCGTTGTAGGTACTCAGTTTGTGAAATTTTGCTGCACCCATTGATCAGGTGGTCGACTGTCTCATCTTTCTCATTGCAGAGGCGGCATTTGCTGTTGGTGGTAACATGTTGAATTTTTGCCTTCATACAGTTTGTGGCTAGGGCTTGTTCTTGAGCTGCCAAAATAATGCTTTCTGTTTCTTTTTTCAGTACTCCTGATCTTAACCAGTTCCAAGTTAGTTTCTGGTCAGCTTTGCCTTCAATACTTTTCAAGTATTGGCCATGCAGAGCTTTGCTTTTCCAATTTTCAGCTCGCTGCTCAGGTAATATTTTGCTTTTGTTTTAGTTGTCTTTAAAAGGCCTCCTTTATTTACTTCCTTAATCATTGGTTTTTCACTTTTCTGGATGTAATTATTCAAGTTGCGTTTTTCTTCTTCCACAGTCTGCTTTACTTGTAGGAGTCCTCGACCACTCTCTGCTCTTGGTAAATATAATCAGTCAACATCACTTTTAGGGTGCAAGGCTATTACTATTATTATTACTATTATTATTGGAAAGTTGTGCAGACTGAGCTGAATAATTGGTAACGACCATGATAAGTTATTACTGGACCTTGAAATGCATATCCTAGTCTAAAATTTTAGGATGAACACTTAAGGGTCTTGTAACAATGCTTAGTATAGTCCCCAGCATTAATGAGGCATGACATCTAAAATAATTGTAAAGTATAAAAAACCCTTCATTTATTAACAATTGTGGCTTTATGTGGTTGAGTTGGATAGGGATGTAGCTGTTTTGGGAACCCTACTGCTTTTTATCCCAAACTTCAAAATGTCCTTGGTTAATCCTCATGCAACAACATAGAAAAACCTCCTGAAGGTGCCAGTTCACTTTGAATCATTTACAAGCACTGTTTGCTACTACTGTATTATAATTTTGTTTCATTCAACTTTGTAAAAACAAAGGTGAATCAAAATAACGCAGCTTGGTTGTTTTGAGAATCTAGAATTATATCTGTTTGATGTTTATATGATATTTTTTGTCAGGGGTGAAATCCAGTAGGTTCTGTCAGGTTCTGGAGAACTGGTAGCGGAAATTTTGAGCTCAAGGAAACATAGATAGTATCCCTTCTCTAGTTCTCCCCACAAATAACAATCTGGGGAGTAGGTTGGATTAAGAGGTTCAAAGTTACCCAGTGAGTTTTTATGGCAGCAGGAAGACTTGAACTTAGGCTTCTGTTTTCATAGTTCAGCACCTTAACCATTACGTGATATTGGTGCATATTGGCATAGCAACAGGGTCATGCCAATATTGCTTATACCATGGTACTCAGTTTTTGGTGATTGGTATAGCTTGGTCCTCTGCAATTTCTCTAAGGAGATCATCTGTCATTTGTATGTGCTCTCCCTCTGGGCAAGTTTTATGACTGAATGTAAATAGCAAATGAAGATGCAGCAGTGATAGTAGAAAGAAAGAAATGAGCTTGCTCCTGGAAACAGATTCTTAAAACATCTTGCCTAAGGTTCCAAATCTGGAGCCACTAGGGAATGATTATGCCCGTGGTTTGCCCATGGCCAGACATCAAGTCCACCAAATTCATGCTTTGTATGAGCAAATGCCTTCTGAAATTGAAGATATGAGCTGGTGTCACAGTGTACTCATAGAACTCCATGATGGACACACCCTGAAATTGGAGAACTTGACATTCCAATAAGCCAAAGTTCACCACATTCCATTCCCTCTCCACCCCCCCCCTCCCCAGAGTTGTTTTTTTTAATGAATGGTCAACATTCTCCACACTGAGGCCAAGGAGGGTGGTGTTGGAGCATGACTCATGAGACTATCACTATCACCCTCTGTACCCAGCAGTTGTGTACTCGATCTTGTTGGCATTTTTGCAACATTTATAGCTGTTAGTGTTTGTTTATCTATTATCATTGGCAACGAGAATTCTTTTTATTCTTAAGCAGACAGAGGTTGAATCTTTGTTCCCTCTTTTATTACTCATCGGGCTGGAAGTCTCCCGTTTTTATACAGTCTTCTCTCACTGCTGCTTTTGCTGCACTGAGTCATGAAGAGAGAGACTTTGCAATTGCCAGTTCCCGCCCAACAGCTTCTGGCTCAGATCCAAGAAAACAGGGTGGAGTGGATTAATTTTTTTTTCATTCTCTCTGTAAAGAGAGTCTGATTCATTGAAACTTCTCAAACACAGTCAAAGGACACCACCCAACTGAACATCCCAATACAACAGCTGGGGAAACTTATAACCCCACCAGCTGGGGCACTCCCTACAGTGCATCTCTGGTTTTCGAGGCAGTAGGAGGACAAGCAGAAGAAGCTCTCATCACAGAAGCCCTTTCACTGAGGTAAGTCTGCTTTTCCACAACTCTGACTGCCAATTGCTTCTCTGTTTTTGCGAGATCCCATTTTCACATTGAGCTTGGAGCAGATTGACTTTCCTCTCCTCCACAGGCACGCGGAGGGTTTCCAGTGGATTTTTAAGTTTTGATTGTTCATGCACTTTAGCAGCTCCGCTCCTCTAGCAGGCATCCCAGACAAAAGGAAAGGAAGTTGCAGAGGCTGCTGTTCCTTGCCAAAATTAAAGCCTGCATGTGGAGAAGAGAGAGTCTAAGGTGCAACTTTTGCATTTGCAAATTTCTCGTGTGAGGAAAACACAACGTGTAACAAATTTGAACTGGAGGAAGCAGAAACAGCTACAGTGAAGAGTCCAATTAATTTCTTCTGGGAAAGATCCCTTTTCTTTAACACAGGAATAAAGAAAAAAGGGATTGTGAACTGTAACAAGTTTTCCAATGTTACTGTGATTAGATAACTTGATTTTATTAATAGGTCTGCTCTGGCATTGGATTCCTCACCCCCCCCCCCCCCAAACCTAGAGCAAAGTAATTTACTCTAAGAAAATTCCCAGTGTAAGGATGGATGTTAAAGATGACTGTCCATAATTTAAGAAATTAGAGAAGGTCAAAATGGAAATGGGAGGAGGAGATGCACCTAGATTTGATTAGCTTCATTGATTACAAAAGTTTCGGAGAGGTGAACTTACACACTGATATAATTTTTAACTGCTAGTAATTTCTCTTAATTACTTTCTCTAGGAATGACCCAGGCCTTAATTGCTTCAGTTTTAGATTATAAACCTAATGTTCTATGCAGGATGCTTTGGAAAATGTTTGTAAACTTCAGCAAGTTAGAAACACTGCTGTCTGTGCACTTTCCAAATCACGTTACAAACGGTCTCAGATCAACTGCACTGGCTTCCAGTTTGTTTCCAGTCTTAAATTAAGGAAGTGCTGGATCTAATCTATAAAGACATAAAATATGACTGAGAAGTAGAATATCTAGATTTTCTCCCACTTGAAACTTTCTTCTAATTGGCAGTCATCATCAGAAATCCCACCAGTGGATTACATTTGTAGGCAGTTGAGACAGGGGTTCCTTAGAATAATACACATGTAGTAACACTCTAGAGCAACTTTGCTCTTCATCTATACTTTATATAGATTTACATAAGTTGTAATGCATTAGTAATCATGGAATGACCTATTACATTTTTACTAATGTTCATGGCTACTGTTACTTTATTATTATGTGTTATTTGTTTTACTTAATTTTTCATATATTCCATACCCTTAGCTGTTTATTGGGCAGAGAAGCAAGTTATAAACATTATCAAATAAAACATATATGTTGTTTAGATGAGTGGTTTAAGATTAATTAACGGGAATTACAGATGTATTATTTGAATGTGGATTGTGCCATGTATATATGGCACAATCCACATTGTGCCATGTTTCATAACGTTGATGCTATTATGGCTGTAAGCAATTTGCTTGCAACTCAGCTTGATGCTGTCCTTGCCTAATATCAGCTTTAAAGAACAGTGTCTAATTAATGCTATTCACTGATCAACATGTAGGCAGTTAAGCAATATGAAACTTCTAATCATTCAATAATAGCATAGATCAATAATCTCTGAAGAAGATTAGATGTTACTTTGCAGAGATGTCTTAATAGATACTGCTTTGCTTTTTTGCCCTGAAGATAGCCACATTCCAAGGAGGGATTGAAGAAAAAGACATTTCTAAGACTACATTGAAGTTTGTTGAAAAGATGTTTTCCTAATTTAAGAGGCACAATGGTCCTCTTAATAATAATATACGTGTGGGTGTATATGAACATGTAGCTTAAAGAGGCTTAGATACTGTGTTTGGCAGAAAACAGTTTCCCCTAGGTGTAGCCTGTTTCAGCAGGTTTCAAATGAGGTAATTTTTGTGTGTATGAATATGTAATAAAGTGGATAAAAACATTCCACCTGATTTGGATGAAGAACTTGTTCATCTCCTCTTATGGCAATGACATTAGTCCTATTCTGTGTTCTGCTTCTGGAGTCCATTCATGTTAAAAAAGATGCTTGGGAGAAGTTGAAATGAGAGAGTTCCAGGATTATGGAGTTCACACTGAAATGTGGTTTGCTTCCAGATAAGATAATGGTGCAGAATCATGGCATAAAAAGCCTTATGACACTTCTGCAGTAATGACCTACCATCCCCTACCAATTCACAACATTAGCAGCTGTTTATTGAAAAGACTAGTGTCATATCAACTGCATTAATATTCCATTTATGAAATTGATAGGCTTATCTCCATTTTTTCAATTGTTCAGTCTGCAGATTGCAGAATGCAAGTCTTTCTGAGAGACTTTTCAGACCTGATCCTCATATACAGATGTGAATATGCATTAATGGGCTATATGGACCATAATGGTCTCTTTTTTCAAATGAACGTATACACATTTAGGTTGTCTATATTATTGGACCATCATGTGAAAATAACCTTATTTATTAAAAACGGGGCTATTGGCAGGCAAATGGTTGTAGTTTTTGTCCTCCCACTTAATTTCCTGCTCCTTTCCATTTTGCTGCCTATTTTAAAAAGGAATACCAGATGGACTTATTGGCTAAAGAGATTCTCAACAATGAGGATTTAAATAGCAAAAAACAATAAAACCAAAGTTGGGTCATGAGTTAAGCACTTTATGTTACAGGGCTCAAGGTCACTAGTTTATGTGCTATTCATGAAAGACATGATGGCCAGTACTTCACTTTAATAGAAAGCATGAGACTGAAATAACAACCATGCCAAAAAGTTTCAGATGACTCAATTTATGTAGTTGTGGGAAGAGAATAATATTCTTGCTCAAGGAAAGTCATATGGCAGGGAGTGGGACACATGCATGTCCTAGAATGCTACTAATTAGATACAGCACTGTTGGATCCGGCCACGTGTTCAGTTCATCCAGTATCCAATTTCAAATAGTAGCAAGAATGGGATGGGTACAAGCCAGGCCATAGGTTATCAGCTTTGCTTTCCAATGTCTGGTGTACAGAAGTATAAAAACACAGGATCAGTTTAAGTATCATAGCAAATGGCTACTGATTTGAATGAACAATGTTAGGTGAGGGTGTCATGATATCATTGTGCAATCTCATATGAGGGTCAGGATACTGCCCTCTAAAGTTACAATTTTGAAAAAAGAATAGCAGGGAAGGTTGCTAGTTCCTGTGGATGCTCAGACGTGATTCCCAAACATTAGTTTTTCTGCTACCCTTTAAAGCTTTTCAGTGGCTAATGAAAAAATAAATAATGACCACCAATATTTAAAGTTAGGGCATGTGGTCCTATATGGCTGTTAATGTTAGAATAGCTTTATTGTTATTTTGGGACATAATATATTCAGGCACGCACACACACACACACACACACAGAGAGAGAGAGAGAGAGAGAGAGAGAGAGAGAGAGAGAGAGAGAGAGAGAGAGAGAGAGAGAGAGAGAAATTGTTCAGTGTAGATTGGTAGATAGATATTCTTCCATTTCCCAAGCTAGGGTTGAGTGAAAGTTACTGCCTTGAAGTTATCCACCTACCTTCTGTGCTTAAAGGAAGACTAGAACCTGTTCTCCCCACTTCTTGGCTATGGTAATGTTCCATAACTTTCAATGAAAATGCCTTCATTCTGCAGTGGATTGATTTATCTGCCTGTCTGTCATTGGTTGACCCCATGAAAGGGAGATGAGTATGAACTGGAGAATAACTACCATTTGAACAGGCTACAATTTGAAACCTATTAATATATTTATATTAATATAATGATAAATATCAAAATACTTAAAACAAATGAAAAAAAAATCTAAGCTCACTTTGAGGGCTCCAGAATGTTGTGTTACAAAGCTTGGTTGGAGCACTTTATAACTTTGAGGAGTTATATTTTTCTGTATTGATCTGTATGGTCTGGAACCATAATGGTGCCAGACTTTATACTTCGTATCTTCAGCCTCTGGAGCATTGACAGCTATTTGGGTTCCTTTTTCCAAGAACCAGCTATGTGTTTATTGAACAGAAAGATTGCTAGAAAAAGAAATGTAATTTAATCCAGTATATGTGAAACTCCAATGGCTGCTTCTGGCCTTCTTAAAGCCAAGGGCTCCCTGTGGGACCCAAAGGCAACCTCAGTGCAACTTCAAAGTCCCTCTAAAACTCTAAAATCAAATTGCAATTCTTTAGGTGACTGAAGTAGAAAATGATCACTTACACAATAAGCATGATCTCTGCAGCATTTAATTAATTGAATGTTAATTGATTGCAGTTTAATAAAATCAAATGTCATACTTGCATTGGTTCTGCCAGTCTTAGCCCACATTTTTGTGTCTAGTCTTCAGCATGCCATTTTAAGATCTTTGGTTTTCAAAATGTAGCACCCTGCTGAGTCAAAGAATTAGATTCAAATATTTGAGACAGAGGTGGTATTCAGCAGGTTCTGACCAGTTCTGGAGAACCGGTAGTGGAAATTTTGAGTAGTTTGGAGAACTGGTAAATACCACCTCTGACTAGACCTGCCCCCATCTATTCTCTGCCTCCCAAGTCCCAGCTGATTGGGAGGAAATGGGGATTTTGCAGTAACCTTCCCCTGCCATGCCCACCAAGCCACGCCCATCAAGCCACGCCTGCAAACCAGTAGTAAAAAAAATTGAATCCCACCACTGGTTTGAGATTATTTCACTGCTTTCTAGACAGGATTCAAAGAGACAGAGCAGAAATTGTCTTCTGCCATCAGTAACAAAGGAAAAGGGTCCAAGCACATTCTCAAAACCATCTTTAAGGAAGGAGCTTTCCTACAAATGTGCAGTTCTACTTGCAGAGGGGAAGGGACTCTGGAGGGCTGCTCCACTCAGGTCCTGTATTCGCATAATACAGGAAATCACTGTTAGTTGAACGGCATTTTATATTTGCATGTTTTGCTTTGTTTTTAGTAGATTGTTCAAAACCTAAAGCAAAAGCAGAAAGAACAGAGATGGTCAATGTAGCATCTCCTCCTAAACAGGATCCTCTGTTGAGACCAAGCCACATCATGTCTCAAGACCCAATGAGTATTCTGAAGCTTTCCATCTAATATAACAGAAAGCTTTCATTCAATCTCAAATTGGATAAAATAGTCCTTATTTTAAGTGTTGGGCAGCAAGAACTCTTTTCTCATAATGCCTTTGGATTCTGGAGAGGTTTTTAAAACGCAAAGAAGGCAGAGCTGAATTTTCAGGAAGCGATTTGGGTAAAAGGTTAAAAAGAATTTTAAAATAAACAATGTAGCTTTACAGATTAGGTCACCATAACTAGATAACCACTAGAAGGCTGCAAAGAGATGAGGAAAATGCCAATACTTTTCCTGCAGTTTAGTTATTGTCTTGATGGATTCTTGCAGCTCAAATATGGTAGCCATATAGTTCAGCATTCCACCAGTTTGCAAACCACTACACTGCAGCTATACTTTTTAAAATCTGCTGTCAGTTATAGCTCAGGAAGAAAATCTATCAGAACACCACTCCAGTTCTCTTCTGCTTTCAATATTCTTATCCTGGAGGGGAAAAATGAAACATTCAAGTGAGGTTAACCCCAGCGGTGGTCCTACAGTTTGGGATGAGAAAGAAGAATAATCTCATGGCTGATATTTGTGGGGGAAGGACTAAAACCAAGGTCATCCACATCCCTAAGACTTACATTGCTCTATTTTAAGAAGAAAATGGCAAGAGATGGCCATGCGGTGTCCTAGTTCATGGCTACATTTATGGATGCTTTGGCTCTTGCATTCTCACATGACCACTCCTTGTTTTCCTCCATTCCACATCCTTACTTGGGAATTCTCCAGAGTGTTTACATGAATTATAGGTAAAGGTACACCTTTGGATAAAAGAGAATGGAAAGAAGAAATATTTTTCCATCTTAGAAACACAGGAGCAGTCTGTTTGAGAAGAGTTGCAAAGGAAATGTTGGAGTTCAATGTTCACATGTGTGACGTGTCCATTTTGAAGTGAGAAATCCAACTAGAAGGGAGATGGAGATACAGTAAGAGTAGAAGCAAAACCAAGATAAGAAAAATAATTATTTACACAAGAAGCAAAATGTTATCTTTTATAATAAAAGTTGATACATATTGATACTCATAGTATTTATATGACCTAATTTTGAATTCTTTAACACTTCCTTATACATCCAAATCAGCCTCTTCAAGTTACACCTACTTCCCTCTTTTCACTATATATTTAGGGTAAAATAAAAATTTCAAGTTTGTATTGAAAATGGTTGTGGGGGTATGATTTTTCTAGATAAATTAGGGACGCTGTTTTATTATTTTAGACCAGGGTCTAGCAAGGTCTTCCCAGTTCTGTTTTCTGGACTGTTTTTACATTTTTTTAGACCGACCTCTACTACCCGCCTCTTTCTACCAAAGATACAAAATATATACCTGGAAAATATACTGTGGCGCCTTTCTGCAGGTGATGCTCATTAGACAGGGAAAAGCAACATTCGGCAACCCTGTTTTAAACATTTTAATGCCATGTTTGTTCTTGCAAAAAGCACTTGAAGGGCTTTCAGCCTTTTGACTATGCCTTTAAAACTGCTTGATATTCAGCAATTAGCAGTAGTTTTCCTGACATGACTAGAAATATTGCCACTTGCTATTTATTGCAGAGCAACTCATTAAATCAAGCATAACTGCAGGCAGTGAAGACTTCAAGGAAACTAAACAGGAGTGTGTATTGGGAAGGGGGAAGAGGTGGTGGGCTAATTGGTAAATAATTCCTCTGCTTTTTTCTCTCATTTATGTGTGTGTGTGTGTGTGTGTGTGTGTGTGTGTGTGTATGTGTGTATATATATATATGCATGCATGCAAGTTTTGGTGTATTCGGGTCTTTTCCCGTGTAAGATTGAGAGTATCTTGGCGATGTTTCAACAAGGTCCCACTCGTCATCTTTAGGCTGGTGTCTTCAGCTTTGTGCTTGTGCAAGGAAAGCGTGATCGGAGCTGACACCAGCCTGCAGATGATGAGTGGGACCTTGTCAAAACGTCACCAAGATACTCTCAATCTTACACGGGAAAAGACCCGAATACACCAAAACTTGCATACCTCTACCCGTGAAAATCTATGAAAACATATATACACAGTGCCTAAGCCAAATTCTTGATAAGTATATTATGTATAAGAGTATATTAATGGGAAATTATCCATGTATGACTAATAAAGGTGAGATTGGCCCAACCCTGCTGGCTTTCCAGAAGATCCTCAATTTTGTGATTGTTAGGTTGAATTTTGATTGTATATGCCACCCAGAGTCACCTGCTAGTGAGATGGGCAGCGACATAAATGCAATCAATAAATTCAATAAACAAAGTCTGCAGAACTTGCCTAATTGTATTTGATCAAGCTACTAAAACGCTGGTAGATCTCAGTGGTTGGTCATATGTGGCATTTGTAATAAACCACCAGGTAATTCCTTGTAACCTTTGAAAATCTACTCATATTTTAATGTGTTTTTAACACACTGGCATGCATGAGAAAAAAAGTTTTCAGATGACAAAATATGCATGTTTTATTTCACTTCCAGAGGTAGAATGAGTACTGTACATGTAGATACTTGTATGAGGATTAAAGCCAAGAATCACATTGCCTGTTTCAGCATGAACTTTATTATAGCTCTAAGAGATTACACACTTTGGAGTTCTAAGTGGAACCAACCTTATTATCCTAACATCCTGAAAAAAATCATAAGAAGAATTTGAAGCAGGACAAAACCATTCCCTCTGAGAAGCACTAAGAGCTCCGGATCTACCCAGTGGTAAATTGCTTTGCTTTATTCACATTATTCAGCACTCACTGCAACAGCCATGCTAGTTAATATAATAGTTGTATTACACGTGTTGGGACTGGAGCTGAGAGAGAGTGGCTTGCCTAAGGCTACCCAGGTGAATTTATGGTTATAGTCAATTGTGAAAACAAGATTGCTAGACCAAATAAATGTTCTCTCCTCCATTGAAGCAATTTCATCCTTACTTACTTTCCCATTTCCTCAACAACAACAAAAAAATGTTTTGATCATTTTTTTTATTAAATTGTGGAAGAGATACCCTGAATGGCCTCTGGATAGAAATACAGGATATAAGATGAAAAAAATAGCTACTTTCCATAGGTAGTTGTTCTATGTTGTTCATTTAGTGATATGTAACAAATGCATGTAGATGTATTTCATTCAGGTCCCACATTTAATATTTCCAGTTTAGAAAAATGTATGTTGATGTAGTTGAAAGAAGGGCTAGAAAAAGTGCAATCCCTGTTTATTTTGCTCAAACAAAAACCTATAGAGTTCAGGGGTGAATTTTAGACAGCCTGACCACTGTCAATATTTTTCTAAGCTCCTTCGTCATTAATATCCTAAGCTTCTTAAAAACATGCAATGAGACAGAAGCATTGACCTAATGCATTTTTAAGAGAAGTTGTATAATAATTCCACTTGTGTTTTATTTCCTCATTTTTGGGTAATGTTTGAAAGACCCCCTCATATAAGAACACTTATTGCATTAGTACAACCAGCATCCACTTCCTAGTTTCTTTATTTATATATGCTGTGGTTGGATAATAATAACAAGAACAATTGTAGATGATATCTATATCCTAAATATCAACCAAGAAGATACTTGGTTGATACCTAGGATGCTGGCAGCAGCCTGTATCAACCTTCAGCACCAGTCAATGATATTTGTGATACATTTTTAAATGTTCAGTTGACTGAGTTATATGTTTAATGAATAAAAGAGATAATAATAATAATCAGCATAAGAAATACTGCATGATCTCAGGCATCAACCCATTTCCAACTACTACCACACAGGAGAGGACAACTGTAACACCAAATCCAGAAGATCCACTGAAAAAGCCCTAAAAGTTGGGACTTCAGGGGAATGCTGTTCCAGAAAAGGAGAACAGCCCTTGATATGGCCTGACCCCATGTAGCCCCTGACAAGGCCTGATCTCATGCTTCCATATTCCTTATGGGCTGGAACCTAGAAGGCACCATGTCTTCCAGATCTTCACCAATGAGCAACTGGGAGTAAGGCTTGTTTTGATCTGGAGCAAGAATGGGAAGCAATGTTCCTATAGATGTAGTTGAACTCCAACTACCAAAAGCTCTAGCAAACATAAGAAAATTACAATTTCTACAAGGACCACAGTTTCCCAATTCCTTATGTAGCGTGTGAGGCAGCATATTTGTTATCAAAATTGCCATAAATTTCCACATACTACAAAAGTAATATGATATCATATTAGCCTGGATTTTTAGTAGTGCACACAAACCATAATGGGACACAAATGCAAAGTCATACACATGAGGAATTGTTAGGAACACAGTATTGTTACTTAGAGAGAAGTTCACCTGTCCTTTTCAAAGGAATACTTAATCAGCAGTACCAAGTGTGTAAATAATTCCCAAGTTCATTTTTGCAATTCTGAGGGACCTCTGTATAATTGCTAAAAGCTGACACCATAGTTTCTTTTTTCTTTTTTACTGGAAATGCAAGACAACTTTAGTACAACTCTAAAATAGACATATCATAAGAAAACCCTTCAAACCGCCCTAAATTAAATCCATCCTCATGTATGATACTATTTATTTACTTTGTGATTCTAAGTGGCTTCTTCCCATATTAAATGTGACTTATTCACCAAAGGTTTGCACATCCATGCAATGAAAAGTTATGACTCTCACAATAAAGTGTAACACTCTTTTCTAAGTGTCAATCCTGTTCCATATCAGTACATTAAAGTCCAGCCCTATAATCTGTTTTAATGTTCCATCCTCTTTTTCTGCTGATTTTCCTCCTTCCTTCCTTCCTTCCTTCCTTCCTTCCTTCCTTCCTTCCCTCCCCCCCCTCCCTCCCTCCCTCCCTCCCAGGAAGTGTCAAGAGCTCTAAAGCCTTTGGCTATATGTAAACCAGAAAAAAATCAGAATTCAATAGCATCTTTTGCAAAAGCAGTGGATGTGAATGATGCACCAATTTAATTGTGTCCTGCTCTATAAAATTGGAGAAGGGTGTTTGTTTATTTATTTAACTGTTTGTTTATTTCTTACCATCCATCTCAACCCATTGACTCATTTTATGCTTTGAAAGTGGGGAGGAAAGATCTCTGTGTGGCTTTCATCCATGGTAGCTCCCCCCCCCCCTCTTGTTCCCTGCTTCTTCATTCTTGTTCCTTCATTCCTGCATGTCTGGAATAAAAGTGGGTGGGACCAAAGAGATACAGTATTTTCCTCCCTGGTTGCTCTTGGCTACTTTCAGCCTCAGGCAGCTGCCTGCACCTCTCCCTTCTAGAGATTCTTGCATGACTTAATGCTCGACTGTTGTCACTTTCTGAGCAAATGTCAGCTGTATTTATTACTCTTCAGCAGAGTCATCCATTCTCCAAATGAATCACAGCCACCAGGAAAGCAAGATGTTGCTCATGTTTTCCATCGTTCTAACCACACAAGTAAAAGCAGAGTTATTCTTGCCAGGAATACTTTTCTAAGTATTGATTGATGCTGTCCAGGCTTGTTCAGTGAGGGTTTCCATTTCTTAGGTGATTCATGGGCTTTCCTTCACCAAAATCTTTCCTAAAAAAAACTAGCCAACACCTGCTCAGTTGGCTTACTGGCATACCCTATTACCATATTGTTCATCATGCACATGTTTGTGTACTCTTGAGCAGTTAGTATATCCTCAGACTATTATATATAGACAACAGTATATATTTAACTGTTTTTATTTACTGCTCATAAATAAAATGTCCTAAAAATTGTATGCACAGTATTGATATCTTTTTGCCTTTCTTTTAAAATATTGAACTTGCTACATCAGGATGAAGTGTCAAAACAGAGTATACAAGTTCTTGTAGTGGCCCATCTGTGGCTTTTCAGACGGGAACAAGAGGATCAGATATGGCCAGAGCCAGTGGTGAAATGCACTTACCTTTGCTACCAGTTTGGGAGTGCAAGCGTGCATGCTCTTCTGTGCATGCGCAGAGGATCAAAAACGGGGTGTAATGATGTCCCGGTGGAGCATCCCGCCGCTGGCACTACAGGTTCGTGCGAACCGGATAGATCCAGCTGGTTTTCACGGCTGGTCAGAGCCTGTTGGAATTATGATTTGACTTCATTGCCTTCTACTTTTGGATTAACACATTCCCACAATTTAGCATGTTGCAGAAATGGGAACAGAATTGATGATTTTTAAAATGAATTACTGAATTGCATAAAACGTTCATTTTAAAATCATCAGAGGATAATGATTTTTCCATCATACATTCTAGACCGAATTCATGATTTATTTATTTGTGGGTGATAAAACTGGTCAGTTACTTCACATATAAGGAAGAATAGAATGTGATTAATATGCTGGTCAGAAGTTTTATTTGCAATTATTTTTATGTTGCCTGTTCAGTCTTTATATGAAGTCCAGCTACATGACCATCTAGCCTCGTATTCTTCCTTGTTGCTAGTAGCATTCCAGGGTCAGAGATAGATAAGTCTTCTCCTCTCATCTGCTGTCTGTCTTCTGTTCCTGGAGATCCCAGAATGTGGAATCTCCTGCATGCAAATCAGGTTCTAATGCTAATCTGTCACTCTTCTGTTGTTCAGGAGAATATGCTAACATGAATATAATTTCCTCCAAGATAAAATAAATATAACAATTCCTTAATTACAGTGTTGAGTTGCTGGAATGTACTTTAGTGAGCAGGTAGTACATGATTACAACAAAAAGTGACATACTTCAATCTCTTTCCTTTCTTTTCAGGGAAATGGGTGTCTTTGTATAACTTAAGTGAGCCAGGACTCCCAAATACAGTTAGCCTGATTTCAGTTAGCTAAATGGCATATTTTATTTAGGGCGGCACTCAGCACTTGATGTATCACAAATCTTACCATGTATTTGCTTTTGATTCATTACTTTAATTTTGAAATGTCCTAGTACTTGATTTGCTATGTTACTCATCCTGTTGACAAAGAGCTAACTTTTGGCCAGTGAATCACATTTGTGAGGAAGGCAGAAGCAAATGCCAGGGGAAGGGGCTTTCTGACAAGAAGTACTGTTACTGCCATCTCTTCACAATGTAATACAAAATTGCAGAAGCCTGTAGTTAGTGTGCATCATAAAATATTCACTTTTCCTTCTCTGTCAAATCCTGGCTAGTCAACCATAAACCTTCCTTCCTTCCTTCCTTCCTTCCTTCCTTCCTCCCTCCCTCCTTCCTCCCTCCCACCCTCCCTCCCTCTTTTCCATGCCTCTTTTCCTTACCACTACTTCTTTCTATTTATGTATGATGAGTGTAAAGGGGTATTCACAATAGCACATCAAGGATAGACAATAAGGGAATACTGCTAAGATGAGGAGGAGACCATCTGGAGAGTTAGTGGCAGATGTGGAGTTGGGTCATTGCTGCTCAAAACCCAGTGGTGCTCCTGAGATCTCACAATGTGATTTGGCAAGTGAAAGCACTTCTGGATGAAGACACTCTGGATGTCAAATAGGCTAGAATATGCCATTCAGAAAACTATCCACAATCAGAAGGATGGGTGAATTACAAGAGGAACAACCTTGCAAGTAACAG
This sequence comes from Masticophis lateralis, assembly GCA_030761175.1. Lineage (NCBI taxonomy): Eukaryota > Metazoa > Chordata > Lepidosauria > Squamata > Colubridae > Masticophis > Masticophis lateralis. The sequence continues at coordinate 34,705,710 of JAUDYJ010000006.1, read as the reverse complement.
CTTTTGGGTGGTTGGCTTTCCATCACTTTGCTTCTTCTCACAATGCAATAGAATCAGGAAGGGTAACTTTTAAAATTTTGAGAGCATGTCCTTGGAAATCTTATCCATCAGAAAATGAATAACTGGCTAGTTAGAAACCAGTCATTTATTGCAAGGTGAATCAATGAGGGTGTTCCCTGCCAGCCCCTATTTATATTTCACTTTGTACGTGTTTGTGGGTGGATGGGGTTAGGGGGAACGGAGATGAAGAATACTTTAAAATACAGCCTTTAATTTTTCTAAGAGTGCTCCAATGCCCCCTGGAAGCTTATAACATATTAAATTCATATGCTACCTGTCTCCCTGCCCTGAGTGATACTGGGCAGCTTACAATAACCTTAGAGGTATTATTGAAAATAAGTATGATACCAGAAAATGGAACATTGCTTTGTAGACTCCAGTTCAATTTTGAAGCTCAAAGAAAATTTGTATATATGTATGTCTTGGGGGAGGGGGGGATCAGAAAAAAAAAAGATTCCCTAGAAACTACATCTTACTACATGGTTTCCATTGATCAGAAGTGCTGTAGACTAGTGAGGGCACTTCTGTCTGAATGGTGAAAGGCATTTTGTTCCCAGGTAAGCTGATTTCCCCCACTCCCTTCCTCCCACTGAAATGAGACAGCTCTTAGGCACATATAATTATGCCTCTGAGTTTAAGAGGAATCCCTGCCTATGAGCAACTGCCAACATGATGGCTGTTTTGAACTTTGCAAATACTCCTATGCCTTCTGCATCTATGCATCTTCCAGAGTTTTATGAATACTTCAAATACTTGAAGCCTTTCCTTGCTACCAGAAAGGCAGGGATGGGTTTTGTCATTGCTGTGGAAACAACTTTTTCCCCTTTGCCTTGCAACTATTTTCTCTAGCCCATGGTCTAGGGCATGAATGATTGTCTTTCTTTTGCGTAAGGAGATTTTGAAAACATGTTAAGAAAAACAATCTATTTCTTAAAATTAAAACTGTCACACAGCTCACAGAGTTGGTCAGGAAGGAATAGTGGAATGGAGGGCGCTCACATAAATAACTGAAAAACTGCTGCATCTTTTCATTACTTTAATACAGTGTTTTTCAAACTTGGCAACTTTATATTGTGTGGACTTCAAGTCCCAGAATTCCCTAGCCATCATGCTGGGAATTGAAGTCCACACATCTTAAAACTGCCAAGTTTAAAAACACTGTTTTAATAGCAATAGTAGGTGTGTAATCAGCAAAGGTATATGATCTTAGTGGAGGCATTCCAAATTTGCCATCAAAGGATGAGCTCATTAGGATAGCAAAAATTTCCATCACAAACTTATACTGAAGAAACTTACACCGAACAAATATAGTTAAAGGCAGAGATGGAAACACTTCAAAATTATGGAATCTGCTTTGTACTGAAGCCCCAAAATCTATCAAACCATAGCCTGGTACAAACAACATATGCTTAACATTAAAAGAATTCTGAGTCCAAGAAACTGTTTTGAATACCAGAATTTACTGGAGCTTGCAGCAAATTCCAATGCTTATTATCCCAAGCTTTATTCATGTCAGCAGTAAAATTTAAGGCATGAAGCAGATTGGTTGGTTTCTGCTATTGTTAAGTAGCTGGGAGCATGATATCCTTATAGAACTATTGCAAATTACATCTATTGATAAATTCTGATCTAAATTCTGTTCATAACTGGTTTAGTAGCTGTGCAAATCAAAGAATGACTACATATCTCTTTTTTGTATTAGAGAATATAATTTATTCCTTTTTCTTCAGCCTACCCTTTCTATATGAGCATGGAAAATGCAAAACTTGCTAGGATTTCTGAAACCTTGCATTTCCAAGGGTTCCCTGAAGTATGTTATCAAATCTTCTTTATGGGAAATAGACAAATGTAAGTAAATATTGTGTAGGATAAATGTATAGTTCCTTGTTGAAACATGAAAGTTTAAGTTGGTGATTCCTGAAGTTTTAAAAAATTAATTCCAATAGCCTCATTCTCCTGATATCCTCCTTGATGAAGTTCAGCAAGCGGCTACCCAGAACTGACCTTCTTCGTGATAGCCAATTGCCTTTGGAATAATCTTTCCAATGAAGTATGCCTGTTGCCATCTTGATTCTCTCTTTTGTGTCAGATATACCAGAAGTGGTAGGATAGAAATGTTTTCCAATAAATAAAGTCAAACTAGATAGTTCCGGGAAAGGTTTGCATCATAAGGACAAATAACAGACAAAATGCAAAGGTGTTTCTCGTCATACATTCTCTTTTCTCGGGGTAGGGTCTATTCAAGAGTTCTTCTCTGTGAATACTGTAGGAGCTGTTAGCAATGTTTCTTAGAAAAGAAAAATGCCAACAGTTTCATGATTTTGTTTTCACAGAATCAATCTTTTCGTTTGCGATACTGAATATAATGTTCTCTAGAAAATGAGCTACATTAAACTTGTCATTCCCTAATTAAATATAGATCTGCCACTACTAATATCACTGTTGGAATTCACAGAATAGGAGCAGATTTAAGCCATAATTACTAAGGAATAGAACTACCAATTAAGTAAATCAACAACTTCCTTGCCCTGAAGAATCACCATTTTGGGATAAGTACCACTTGGTTGGATGGCTTTGGCTTCTGGGCATTTATAAAAGGAATAGTTTTACCTGAAGTTATTAAATGAAAATGCATGTTTATGATGTCATCTCTTGCCATCATTATAAGACTCCCATTTATTACCCTGTACTGGGGAAAAGGAAGGTAACGGAGCTGTAAGGCCAAAGCAATAGCAGGAAAATACAGGTAGGAAGTGTTCAACATGCGAGACCAGTATATTTCAGCAGAAAGGGATTTAGGGGAAAAACGGCTTTGAGAATATATTCATAGAAGAAAATACCTGGATTAGAGCACAAAATATGTCATTTCTGTCTCTTGCTTCTATAATCTTGAGTGTTCTGTTTGGTTACTAATTTTGATGAAGGACAGCTAGAGAAGAAATGATAAAATTGGATAGGCCTAGTAAAAATAATATCTTGTTCCAAAACAGGTCAAATAAATTTTAAAAACTGTTCTCTCATTCATGCAGGCCTGCAATTAGATAAAGAAAAGCAAATGGGGATGGTAGAATAAATGAGTAACACATGTGATTCTATAAATTTCTACGATTAAGGTTTCCATGACATGTATTATTAAAAAAAAACTGCATTATTATATATTTTATCATCACAGCTATTCTGTTTCTAACTTTTTGATCATAGGCACAATGCCTGCTGGCAACAAAAATGGCACTAATACAGCTTTCTTCTCCACTTATTGAAGTTGCTTTCTTAACCATCTGTATCTAGGAATAAACCCTACTGGAAATAACAGAACTAATTTTTGAATAATGCATAGAGCTGCATAGCTAACAAATCGGAATGGATATCAGCATTTATTTGTCACTCTGAGTGATTTGCAGCAGGAACCTAATATCAAGAAGCAAGTTTGGTTCATCTAGCCTAACATTCTCTACCATGACTGGTGGTGGTTCTCCATGATTTCATAAAATAATTTTTCCTAGCCCTGCTAAGAGATAGCAGGAATTGTATTTGTAACGTTGGTAAGCAAAACAAGTTGTCTACCTCTGAATAGATCAACAGGAATTTCTGACTCCCAGCTTTTATTTTATTTATTTATTTATGTATTTAATTTCAATTTATATACCGCCCTTCTCCCTGGGGGGACTCAGGGCGGTGAACAGCCAAATTAAAACACATATTTAGAGAAATAGAAGCAACAACTAGTCTTTAGTTCTAATTGTTGAGTTACAAAGGAGGCTAGAGCAGCTAATAGTTGTTTCCTAAAATTGCACATTTATTTTAAATCTCTATCATGAGTTATGCTATGGTTATTATCTCTTTGCTGCAATGATACTCACCTATAAAGTTTTAGCATTAATGCATTTCCAGGATCATGCAGTTCCACTTGCCTGTTTTGTATTCATATTACTTATCAAGAATAATCAAGATAGATATTTGCATTTTCCTGTTCATTTTTTTCATAGTATGTAGCTCATGATATCCAATTGCAAATTTGCTCCACCCCTAAAGTGATTATTTTGCAAATGTCTCCACAGTCCCAACCTCTTATTTGCAGCTGTTTTTAGTCTGAACGGCAATGCTGCATAACAGCTTCAATAGCTAATCTGCCATGCCACTCCCAGCTTTTCCTTAAGACAGAAATTCTTCTAAGGGCTCCTTATTGAATTGCAATCCTGTAAAATAGCATGGAGCTCATTTCATTCTAGGGCCATGATGGCGAACCTATGGCACGTGTGCTAGAGGTGGCACGCAGAGCCGTCTCTATGGGCATTCGCGCTGCTGCCAGTTGCTCTTCTGATTTCAGGTCCGCACAAATGTCCTGGCCAACTAGTCTTTGTGGACATCGGAGCACCAGAAAACAGCCAAAAAAAAAAAAAATGGCCAAAACCAAGGTCATTTTTCTGGATGTTTTTGGGCCATTTTTCGGGCTGTTACTCATCTGTTTTCAGGATGTTTTGGGCCAAAACCAGCCCAGAAAATAGCTCTCAAAACAGCCTGAAAAGGGCCTGAAAAATGGCCTGAAAATGCCCAAAAAAGTAGCCTGAAAAATAGCCCCCAAAAAGGCCTGTGTGTGCCAGCCAGCTGATCTTCAGCTTTCCAGTGCTTCGGCATGCACGAAGACCAGCTGCATGGCATGCATGTGCGTGACAGAAACCCAAAGACCAGCTGGCCGGTGCGCATGTGCTCAGTGCACTGGCCAGCTTGTCTTTGGGGTTCTGGCTGTCCTGTGCATGCACATGCACACATGTTCCGGTTTGGGAACTCAGTGCCACTCTTCTAGGGGGTAATATGATAATATATGATAATATATCTGGTAGTTCTCTATTTGTTGGTGTGGCAAATGTGTGAGGTAGACCAAGGGTGGGTTCTACTTACCTTTACTACCAGTTTGCAACTGGGCCGTGTGGGCGCGCACTTCAGCACATGCGCAGATCATCATTTATGATGCCCGTGCAGGTGGGTGGAGCTTCCCACTGATTTTACTACCAGTTCTATAGAACCAGGCAGAACTGGGAGCAACCCACCACTGAGGTAGACCAAAAGTTAAGCAGTATCAGGGATGAAAAAAGTGCTAATGTAGTATCTTGGGAACAGGAAGCATATGTATAGCTATCCCCTTATTAAAAAAAAAAAAGCCATGAGACCAGAGAGTCCAACACTGTCATGGAGGATTTAGCACTTATTTCTATATTACTGCAGAATCGCAGATGATTAAGATGTTGAGCTTTTTCCACTTCCTAACAAAAACACACTGCAGCGCCATTAAGAAATCCCACAGATAATCACTAGTTGTTCAGTCAGGAAAGAATGGGAACATGAATCAACTTAATTACAAATAAATGACAGCTTTCTTCAGAAATGTACTGAGACAGACTTATTGTATTAAAAAGAATTGGGTGGGTCCCACATTACAAAGTCTGGATTGTTCTTGTGCAGAAAACTCCACAGTAACATCATTGATCCCACTTCTCCAACAACAGGTTTTCCTAAATGTCACTGCATCCAGTCTGATAGTAGCCTAGCATGTTCTCATGCAGATGCCAGTTAGTCTTTTGTACAATATGCTTGCCATCTGGAAATAACCAATGAAGTCTGTACGTGGGGAGACTGCTTGCTAGCGTGGTCACATATTCACAGATAAGCATCTCCTAATGGAGTAGCAAGGGTGGTAATAGGCACCTTTTTAAAAAACCAGGATCATGTTGCAACCACCATGCATTGGTTGCCAGTTTGTTGCCTCAGGTTGATCTGATATATGAAACCAATTTCTATTTCACCTGAAGTCTTTCCGAAGAACACATGGAGAAGGCTGAGTCTACAACCAGAGTGAAGGCCTTCATGGAACTGGCCATCGGTTCTGTGGAATACTTTTGAAGTCCAAATTATTTTTTCTTTAGGTATTTCCCATTTGTAAGATATTCTGGCAGGTTTTTGTCTTGCTGAACTGATAAAAAAACCAAAACAAAACAAAAACCAGGACAAGATGTATTTCTATCACTTAAGTAAAATCAGGAAGAACAGTTTATCCTAGCTGTGGGAAATTCAAACAAAAACTTACAATACATGTTAAAATGGACATGTCCAGTAGTCCTATAAAAATTTCCATATCTCATTTAGTTGTGATGACAAGGAGTCATGGGAGTTAGGGTCAAAAGCCCCTGGAGGTGTTTATGGAAGCATATACATATTCATTGGACTAAGGGTGGTGGTGGGAAGAGAATCCTGCTTCCAGAATAATCCCACTTATTCTAATGTTGCAATATCATGCCACATTTCCTATCTTTCTTGAAGTTTGCCTTGACTTCACCCACTATTCTGCAGGATGTGATCCAGGCATGGGTTCCAAGTCCCGTCGCTACCGGTTTGCTTACATGCGTGGGGGGAGGGCGTTTCTGCGCATACGCAGAAGCTTCTGCACATGCACTGAAACATCCAGGCGGATGGATGGAGCCTCCTGCCACCACTACCGGTTTGCCTGATCCGGTGCAAACTGGTAGCAACTCACCAGTGATGTGATCCCAAGCACAATATTTTGCTAATGGTAATTTTAAGAGTTTCATAATGACATGAATATACTTTCAATAAAATCCATCAACAAATGCCAACAACCCACTCCATGGTTTACATTAATTCTCATTAAACTTATATGGCTGAGTTTTTTGGAAGATCGGGTTATTACTGAAATGAAAGATGGTATTTCTCTGATGAGCATTGTTTTGAGCAGAGCAAAACCATATATCTTTTCTTATTCCTACTTTATGTATAGAGATAGAAATATATTATATTTCTATATATGATTATATGAACTTAGATAGAAAATGAAGTATTTAGATAGAAAATGAAGTATTTAGATGGGATAAATAGAACAAATCACATCAGAGATGTGCAACCTTTTTTCTGGCAAGGCTGCCCTGGGTCTTTGAACAGTGTGCTTGGAACTGCATTGCCAAAAATTGTAGTTGAAATCAGGGCAAAGCATAATTTTAATTGGAATTTACATTTAATTAAATTAAGTACAGTTAATATATAATTTAATTTATTTCTTTTTATTTACATGGCTGCCTCTCTTAAGCAACTCTTAAGCAATGATATGATAATTTGTAATGCATAACTTACTAGTCATACAGCAAATATTTCCCTTTTATCATTTTATCAGTTGCAATTTGGAAAAACGTTTAAAGTCCTTAGGTACTATTCTCAAGACATTCAAAAGACACATGAGACTTGGCCTTCAGGCAACTCTGCTTAACATTAGCCATCTAACATTAGCCATCTAATATTGATAAACCAAAATATTGGTTTATCATGTATAAACCAATATTTTTTTGCTTGCAAATTATTATTTGGTATGTTTGTGTACCATAGACTACAGAATCTGCATATCCGGATTGACAGGTCATTGTCTCTATAGTGAGGATCAGAGCTTTTAAACTGAGTAAGCAATAACTTATTTGCTTTCTCCAAAGACCCTGGAAGTATAGCACGTGCCTGGAATAAAGAACTAGACCAGGAGAAAAGCTCCAACCATTAAAAAGGAAAGAAAATCCTTTGTTGAGTTTACAGCACAGTAATGAAAATAAAAGCAGGCAGATGAGCTCCTTCTATGATTCTCCCAAGTTTGTTTCTTTGTTTCTTTATTTATAAATTTTATAGGCTGCCCCACCTTACTTCTAGGTAAGCGTACTGCTTGCGGTACTTTTCCTTGTTTATGCCTGTGTTACCTTGGTTGCCAAGATGACAGGCATGCTGACTGGGGAATTCTGGGAGATGAAGTCCTAATGTTGCCAAGGTTAATTTAGAGGGAGCAAGGCAGAGCAAAAGTTGGCAAATGAAAGCCAATGAGGCAGGGCAAAGTTTGAAAACTGGGTGAGATCTGAAACATGGAAACACGTTTTCCATCTCTGCTTTAAATGAAGGATGGGATAAAATGTAGTAAATAGTAATAGTAAAGAAACAGGATTTAAACTAAAATGAATGTAATAAAGGTTTACACACCTATACATTTTCATGGATTTATTTATTTATTTAGGCTCCTTTTTAAAATATATGTTTTTACTCGGTGTTTTACTAATGTCTCAAAATAATTAAACTGAAGATTTTCTAGTACAGGTAGTCCTTGACTTACAATAGTTCATTTAGTTACCATTCAAAGTTACTACAGCATTGAAAAATGTAACTTATGACCATTTTTCACAGTTATAACCAGAGGTGGTATTCAGCAGGTTATGGCCAGTTCTGGAGAACTGGTAGCAGAACTGTTGAGTACTTCAGAGAACCAGTAAATACCACCTCTGACTGGCCCTGCCCCCATCTCTTCTCTGCCTCCCAAGTCCCAGCTGATTGGGAGAGAATGGAGATTTTACAGTATCCTTCCCCTGCCATGCCCACCAAGCCATGCCATGCCCACCAAGCCACGCCCACAGAACCGGTAGTAAAAAAATTTGAATCCCACCACTGGTTACAACTCTGCAGCTTCCCCATGATCATGTGATCAAAATGCAGATGCTTGGCAACTGACTTCTGTTTATGACCGTTGCTGTGTCCCAGGTCATGCGACCACCTTTTGCGACCTTCTGAGAAGCAAAGTCAATAGGGAAGCCAGATTCACTTAAAAACTGGCTTATTAACTTATCAGCTGCAGAGATTCATTTAACAACCATGGCAAGAAATGTTGTAAAATGGGGCAAAACTCACTTAACAAATGTCTCAATTAACAACAGAAATTTTGGGCTCAATCATGGTCATAAATTGACAGTGGTTATAAGTCAACCTGTGTTTGCAGATTCAACTTACTGCATTTTGTCACTGACAGATTTTTAAAAATATGTCCTTTGTTGCCTGCATAAAGCTAATACTGAACCATGCTCTTACATTCAGTGTTTGCTTTTTAGATTAACCTAGATCTGTTTCTCTCCCAAAGACTTCTCTGCATCTGAGATCGTTCCTGAAGTGAAGAGCCAAGATGTTGGTACTACTGGCTGGAATTTTTGTGGTTCATATTGCCACTGTCATCATGCTCTTTGTCTCCACTATTGCTAACGTAAGTAGCAAAACCTTCTCAATGTTTCTGATCTGCAGTGGCAACCATAAGCTGTTAGTCTCCTCAACTTGGTTCAGATCCACGGCAAGCAATGCTTTTGTAGTCAGAAGCTTTTCTGTGTTTGGGAGCGTCTGGTAATTGTGGGCACCATGATAGTGACAGGATGGAAGTATAAGTGATCAAGAATTTTCAATCCTGCTTCTATTTCTATAGGGCAAGGGAGAGATAAGGAGCACAAGAATTTTGAAAAAAATGACAAATGTGTGAGTCTTACTGGAAGTTTTGCATGTACAGTTTTCTTATTACCTGGCTAATAAAACAGTAAAAGTCCTATCACTGTAATAAGACAGAGTAGGCTAGAGTTAGAGATTTTGTTGAGCCATGTTGTCTAAGCTGCCAGTCCCTTCATTTTCAGACTGAGTTGAGTACATGTTCCTAAATGCAGGATCATCTAATAATGTTAGACTTCAACTTCTCCTTTCCTCCTGCCTAAGAATCTGGGACTTACACTGATTTCAGACATCACACTAAGCTATGGATCTTTTAAACTACATTTTATGAAATAAACAACCATTGGATAGTTTACACTATAATGAGCCTTTAACCATGCAAACGACAGTGCCTGTGATCACACAAGGCATGTTAAGACTAAACCAATAAATCACATTACAGTTTGGGATTATTATTATTATTATTATTATTATTATTATTAATTGGATTTATATGCTACCCTCTTTCCAAAGGACTCAGGGCGGCTCACATCAAATGAAACAATCCCAATAAATACAGATTAAAACACACTAAAACAGACTAAAACCAATTTAAAAAAATAGACCCCTTCTGTCCTGGGTAGGGCGTTCAAACAGCCAGGTCTTAAGCTCACGGTGGAAAGTACGAAGGTCAGGGGCCAACCTAAGACCCACAGGAAGTTGATTCCAAAGGATGGGCATTGCTACAGAGAAGGCTCTACCCTTGGGGGTCACCAAGTGACATTATCTAGCCAATGGCACCCTGAGTAGGCCCTCTCTGTGGGAATGCACTGGGCGATGGGAAGTCGATGCTGGTTGCAGGTGGTCCGACAGATATCCTGGACCTAAGCCATGAAGGGCTTTGTAAGTTAACACCAGGACCTTGAATCTCACCCGGAGGGCAACCGGCAACCAATGCAAGTCACGCAGAAGAGGTGTAACATGGGAGTATCGGGATCCTGCCCTTACAACCCGCACGGATGCATTCTGCACCAGCTGAAGCTTCCGAGTGGTCTTCAAGGGCAGCCCCAGGTAGAGAACATTGCAGTAGTCTATCCGGGAGGATGTTGTGTGGACCAAATATAATTGACTGTATTTGGAGAGTGGCAGTCATGGGGAAGACAGGTCACTACATTCTTGATTTACACATCCTTAAAAGCCAGTTCATCAACCATATATTTATGCTAAACTACTTTCCAAAAACAAATTACCTCCAGAAAAAGACAACAGAAAACTCCTCTGGTTTATTTATGTGGGTTAAGGTTTCTAAATCTTGTTCAAAATTACAAAAGAAGTAACGCCCTCTGGCTTGGCGTATTCCTAACTGAAACAAAGCAGCAATTCAAAACAGCCTAAAGGTGTGAAATAGAGATCATTCCATTCTCTTATCCTGATCCTGAAAACACCTGGACCCAGCCCACTCAGAAACAAGTTGAGTGAGTTAGGACATACTAGTAATAAGATGCTTTGCTCTCCCACCTGCCAGACAGTCTGTTGTATAATTACAAGGTCTTTCCCAGCTTGTCTGTTTTGGGATCATAAAACATTCTCATGAACTCTTTGGCAAAGCCAAACTCAATGGGGGAGAGAGGGATATCATTTGGCAGGATTCTTGGTTTGTATGACAAGTCTAGCTTGGTTCCTTCCTGTCCATGCTGAAACACTGTGTCCTCTCCCTCTTTCAAGATTAAAGATTTCTGGAACTTGACAAATACACAGCAGCAGAGACAAAAGCACAATAACACCTAGGAACAAAAGATGTACACATTTCTGTGATGTCATTTCTAAACTAAACTAATAAATGTGGTTGAACTAATGCAAAAGAAAAATATAAACCAGTATTGGCAATGTCCTTTTAAATAGCTAGCTATATATTTCATCAGCCACCCACACTCTGATGTTTTCCAGATGTTTTAAGCACTTATGACTACATGAACATCAGCAGTGAGTGGAACGTGCTTGTATCTCTCTTTCTCTATTCAAAAACATAGAACTAAGTCATGGGTGTCAAACTCGTTGTGTCATGTTGTCATGATGTTTCATGACGTTTTTCCCATACGCAGAGATGAAGTAGGTGTGGCCTGCTTGTGACACATCTGGCCTGCGGGCCGCCAGTTTGAAACCCCTGAACTGAGTGGAAAATCCAAATAATAAGTGAAAACAGATTTAACTCTTCCTCTCAAAGCTTTAACTTTTATTTCACCATCTCCTATCAAACTATGACAAGCAGAGTAGCACCATTCATTTCCAATATTACAGAAATGTCTTTCCTGCATTAAAAAAATCAGTAACAAAAGCAACGATATGGTAAATTAACTCATTTTGATTAACTGAACCCTTTTAAAATCTTCAGTTTATGACTGATTAGGTCTGCTTGCATTCACATGCACTATTAATACTATACCATATAATGAATCCATATAGCTATTTTTCTTTTGATTGTGTCATGTACCAATTTTACTTGCCCTCTGTGATAATTAAAAACCAATAGAATTAAGCTTACACTTGGCTGGCTAGATCAGCACTTCATGGAAACTGTTTTGCTGCATCTTGCACTGAGCAAGAGGTTAAACTAAATGACCTCTGAGATGCTTTCCAGCTCTGTAATTTTGTGATTGTATGACTGGGAATTACCTGTAGCTGAACAGGATTCAAAGTTTGGGAATGTTGGCTGGGAATTCTGGAAGTTAAAGTCCACATATCTTAAAGTTGCCATGGTTGAGAAAAATTGGTCTAACCCCTTTGCAAGACCCTACATAAAGCAACCTTCTTCTAAATTTGTTCCTTCCACTCTTCCAAAATGTTGAGCTTGAAAGCCTTGTTCCTAGAGCATCAAATAAATCAACCAAGAATCAGAAGACAAGGAAGTCTAGATATCAGGATTGGATCATCACACATAGCTTTCTTCTGATCAGTATTTCTTTCAATAATTAAATACATCATTCCAGGAAATGGTACAGATAAGGCATTTTTAATGTAAAAAAGATAGATCAAGCTTTTGCCATTTATTTATGCATTGAATAAATTAAGCACAATCATGCATCCCACCCCGTAAATTCCAAAAAGGTTTTTTTTCCCATTCTGTGCGAAAAAGACAGGCCCCCTACCACACCCTTGGTCAGGAAGCAAATTATTTCTCAAAAGTAGGCTTGAGATAATGCGGCCATTAAATTCCATAGTACTTGGCATTTTGGGCCACATTGTAGAAATTCCTCTGAACAAAAATTGCATGCATTTTAAGATTTGTTTAATTTGTTATTATGATTGACAAAAGATAAGAGGTCCAAAGAAATGTCAAGAAATATCAACAGTAACAGGATGAGCTACTGTATATAAACAGAGAGCAAACTCCACTCCCTTTAAGCTTTGAGAATTTTACCTAGATGGCTAATGAAACGCCTGCAAAACAGAAAAACAAAAAACAAAAAACCACACACACACACACACACACAAAGACATACAAACACACAAACATCCAAATTCAGGGAACACCAAGTTCTCTACAAATGTCAATAATGCTATAATGTCACGGATAAGCAATAGGCAATAAGGACCTGTTAGTATGTAATTTGGTCACAAAGTAGCCTTTTTTTTAACATTGCTTGAAGAATTGGAACTACTTAGTTTAGTATTTAGATACAGTTCATTAAAAACAAAGTTCACATGGACACACATATGCGCACACACATGGACAGGCATAGATACACAAATCAGAAAGAGTCTATTAACACTTTTCAAATTAACACATTTTATTTACAAAGCATAAGCCTTTGGGAACTATGGCTCAGTATTTGATACTGTAGAGTCTTATGTCTTTTAATAAAATGTGTTAGTCTAGAAAGTGATCCCAGAGTTTATTTGTTTATTTTATTTAGCTTATATGCCACCCTATCTTCAACGGACTAAGGGCGGCTCACAACAATAAAATCCACAAAACCATTGTACGGAGTTAAAATACCTAGTTAAACCGAATAAAATTTTAAAAACCCATAAAAACCCCATCAGTCCAGGCTGGGGAACTTGAATAACCAAGTTTTTAATTCGCGGTGGAGGATGTGAAGATCAGGAGCCAACCAGAGCTCCAAGGGGAGTTGATTCCAGAGGGTGGGCACACACCCACAGAGAAGGCACGTTGTCCTGATTTTTGTCTACCATAGACTAGCATGGCTCTTCTCCTATAATAGATATAAAAAATTAACTCAACACATGCTAGATGCTTTTTCGATATTTATGATTGCTCTTGGTGACTGTGTGAATAGGTTTTGAGGTCCAATGTTTTTTTCTAATTGAGCAGAAATTGCCTTGTGGACGCTCTTTCTTTTCTCTTTCTCTTTCTCCCTCCCTCCCCACTCACCTTCCCCTCTCCCTCCCCCCTCCCTCTCTATTATATTAAAAACCTTTCATGTTTAAGTTGATCAATACTTCAAAAGAACCAGGGTTAAAAGTGAAGCAACATGGTCTTACTTTGTTCTCTCCTGATGTGCTAAATTTTCCACAATCCAAAGTCTATATAGCTGGTAATGTGGCTTGAAGTCCAGTGATGATCAGGTTGGGAAGATAAATTTAAGATGGTTTTAGTTTTGCTAATATCAATAAAAAACAAGCAATCAAATTATTTTTCCTTTACAAAAGAATCCCCCAACTATTGTTATTCCTTTTATAGACTGTTATTAATATTTCAGTAAAGTTAATGTATGGTTGATTTGATATTGTTGGAGACATTAGCTCTAAACTACATAATTTCTATTATGTTCTCTTAATTAGACTAATCTCAATAAGCTCGCAATAAGGATAGCCCTCAGGAGATAAGCAAATAAGAGGGAAGAGTTTTTTCCCAATTATTTATTTTATAATGGTTCAATAGCATAGTTGAACAATTCTGGGAGTAGTGGGGAAGTACTTGTGGCTTTTAAAAAACTTCTAGTAAAAGAAGTTTTCTTTGACATTCAAGATTCTTTTTCCACCACTTCCTTTGGAAAAGAAAACAGTGTACAAAAAAATCAGTTGTGGACTGATTTTCAATGACCCACACCCAATGTTGCATGAATAAGTATACTTATTAGGAAAGAAGCCTCATTGGATTTCACAGCATTGACTCTGGACGGCTAGCTGATGAACCGTAGAAGTGAATTAAGCAGGAAGACCATGGGATGTGTTACTCATTATTGCTTTGGCCACATTTATATTTACATATCAACTGGTTCCTTTGCTTTAGTTTATGATGACATCTGCTGGATACTTCTATCTGAAGCAGCCTACTTATTTTATACACACTCATACACACACTCATACACACCCATGGCACACAAGCCAACATACTATTGAACAAAAACAGGAAAGATATTCAGAAGCCAAAAAACTCAGGAAACCATAATACGTTCTTTGTTTTCTCAGCACTCTGTTGTTCCAGTATTTGGCATCTATCTCCCCTCATCATAAATCCATGAGAATAAAATAAAGAGAGAGTTTTAGGAATATCTTTGTCATATGCATTCCAGATTCTCATGACTCTCATTTGAATATGGAAGATAGCAAATGTGCAGTTAGTTTTCTCCCCAAGGATTTCCTCCAAAATATTTTATGAAGTAAGAGGCCAGAACAAAAATGCTCTACTCTGCTTGTCCATGTTTTCTCTCTCATATTTTCTTAGACCAAATGGGCCCTATCAACTGTGTGGGTATCATTGAAGTACTCAGCCTAATTACCTTTTTGTATAAATAATGTATAGATTTTTTTAAAAGTTTAGGAATACTCAATTACACTCATCTGGATAGGTTTTACAAGGAATAAAACCCAAAGAACCATTTTTATGTTGGAAGTTATAAGAATTCACTGCTGTCCCTCCTATACCCTTTCATAAAGTAATACTAAATCTATATCTTAGACTAGGCTCTGAAAAATTGATGCCCATATATCTCATTAACCTTTGTTTTTGAAGTTGCTTTATGTTTATTTGAATATACATACTCAAAATAGTGCTAGGACATATGTAGGGGATATATATATGCAAACCTAAGAATTGGGAAACCTCCAAAATCATAAGGAAATTATATAAAGAAACAACTGTATTTTCATTTGTTTCAATGGCTCTCCTCTAAATAAATCTGCTCTAAATGGATCTCTATT
Organism: Masticophis lateralis; assembly: GCA_030761175.1. Taxonomy (NCBI): domain Eukaryota; kingdom Metazoa; phylum Chordata; class Lepidosauria; order Squamata; family Colubridae; genus Masticophis; species Masticophis lateralis. The sequence continues at coordinate 34,690,212 of JAUDYJ010000006.1, read as the reverse complement.
CTGTTCACTATAACCTAGAAGCATAGAAAATATAGTTCTAGCCTAAGGGGTCAATATATAAATGAAATAAATATATCAGATTACATTAAAAACATTTTAAAGATACCAATGCATCAAAACGCAAATAACTCTGACCCTGCTTAGCTCACAGAGGAAATCCAGTTGAAAGACTATAATATTCATGATATCAGAAGTATGACCCTTTCCATCACATTCTCCAGGCATCTTGCATTTAGTGATTCTTAAAGGATACTTGTTAATAAATTATTTGCACTTTTTAAAATCTGGGAATGTGGCTACACTGTAATTGAGAACTCTCAAAATGATAGGGAAGACCCTTCATGGAATAACCAGTCTTGCTTCTGTTATTAAGGCAACCACAATGGGAATAGTTCATTTCTGGGGTGTGGGGGTGGGGAGGAGGGGGGCAGTCAAAACAGACAAGGGAGGGGCAAAGTTTCATGTGATTTGCACTACAATTTTTGTGGTTTTGACTCCGTCTCCTGTCTATGTCCATGAATAGGAGTGTTTCTTTATGATTTATAACTACATTGTGTTACAGAGTAAATGCAGCAAGCATTAAGATATATTATTGCAAGAGATGATGAGGCAAACTTTTCTTTATTTAATTCAGTGTCAGTACTTAAAGTAGATTTTTCTGAATTGACCATCTTTTATGTCATTCACTTCATGCCTTCCTGAATTTGCTGTTCTAAATCTCACTGAACTGATAATCTTAGTTATTAGATTCTAGTTCTTCAATAAAAAGTCAAGGGGCCATCAGAGAATGTCTGTTTTAGCACAACATCCAGTAAAATCTAAACTCGAGAATCTCTGTTTTCTTTTTTGAAAAGGATAATCCTATGTTTCTGACTTGCTAAGAAGTAGATCCAAATCCTATGAACAGAAGGCTAAAGAGTATGTGAACAGACAAGCTAGCTCTCCTGAAATAATCTCTAGGAAGGGATCATACCTAGTGGAACTGTAGCAGTTTTCATGCAGTAGGTCCCAATTAGACCCTTCTCTAAGGATCAGGTACAAGATGATGTAAGAGGCTTCTGCTTCAAGCCACTGAGACTTATTGTCAGAACAGAAAATGCTGAACACTTGATGAAGAAATAGATCAACTAGTACAAAGCAGTTCTTCATACTTAGTGTACAAGGACAAACACTATCAGTTGGAGCAACCATCACCATGTCATACAGTTTTCAAAAAATGTGTACCATATATGATTGTATTAAGGTGTTGAAAGTCAAAGCTAATTCATTTTCACTACCTAGGACAAAGCAGTAAATATGTCTTCCTATCAAAGCCAAGAAGCCCAAATCTCAAGAGAGATAAATATGATAATAGCTATCACTTTAAATGCTTCAAGAGAGATGTAGATATTTCAGGAAGGCATAGCTATTGGTGACTAGTAGCCTGAGTGGCTGTAAACTGTCTCCAGAATAAATGCAGCATACTGTACTTTAGACACTAGCCTCTGGGAAACAACAATGAAAAGAGCTGTCTCATAAATTTCTCAGATGAAACAGACATGACACTGTGTGATACAGTGCTGGAGTAAATAGTCCTTTGGTTTAATCCAGCTGGCAGTTCTTAGGTTCCAATGTTCTCATTTTATACCCACTGAGTTTCTTTTCCCCAGTTTCTGTATCTTAGATCAGGATTGGTTTCAAATATTTCCAAATTTACTACAACAACAGCAATCTTAATACCACTTTGCAAGTAGTTTGAGGATAACAATATTTTTAAAAATACATATTTTATCAATAGCTATTTCACTTGTTGGAAACCAATCTCCTCTCTTCCCCTTCCCCAAGAATAAAGGAAACTCAAAATGGATTTTCTAGATGAGCTTCCAATTGGCACTTGCTAATAACAGTATTTCCTGAACAACAATAACTATTGAATGAAGGCAAATACATTGTAATGAACAAGGACATACGTTCAATTTCACAGTGACTAAGATTGTTGGCCATGCAGGTAACATGGCCAGGGAAATGATTGAAACCTGGAAAATGGACCCCTTGTCAGTCAACAGGAGTGCTGATTTACCACCAGTTTATCAGTACTTAGGAGCCAAGGACCTGACAACACAAGGAAACAACAGCCAATAGCCAACCATCAGCACATCAATCAACCAATAGGAAGGCACCACATAAATACGATGCATAGAATAGCCAAGGCACACATTATAGTAGAGAGAACTTCCCTGATGATGGGCTCCAGTGTGAAAACTTTGAAGACTAATCCTCTGGTTCCAGTGACAAACCCAGATTGGATCCTGTAACAACAACTATTTTCATAAATAACTTGTTTTTCTATTCAGATAAATCATTCTACTATACATCCTTACTAAATTAATGTTAAATTTCACATCAGTAATTGCCTTCCATTTTAGCAAACTCTTTTTTCTAAGTTTATATTATATTAAACATATCAAAATTTGCAATTATAGTATGTGTATTCAAACAATCACATATTATTGTATGTGCATTGTTGAAAAAGCACTCTAGTATCAGTTATATCTCAGCATAATCCAAATTGTCTTTTGGTACAAAAACATCAGCCTTTGTGGCAAACCTAGTAATTATTGATGACAGTTTTGCAAAAGTTCAGCTAAACTGGCTTCCAGTTTTAGCTTGATGTCAGTTCCTGAAGGGAAGTAATCCAAATATGAAAGCTTCTTCTGCTTTATTTTAGGTCTGGATGGTAACAACCATTTCTCAGAAAACAAACTCCTCAGGGCTGTGGAAGGAATGTTCAGAAAGCAGTTGCCAGGACCTCATTGTTAACAATGATGACTTGGGTAATATACTGTTTATTTTCATCTATGGATATTGCTTTAATGGTATATTGCTATACATTGAACTCCTGGGTTCCTTTGTCTCTTTCTTGCCTTGTGTCTTTAGGTGCCCTCAAGGCTGTGCAGGCCTTCATGATCCTGGCCATCATCTTTTCCTTCATCTCTTTGGTCATGTTTGTGGTACAGCTCTTCACCATGGAGAAGGGGAAACGCTTCTACATCACTGGAGCCATTATGTTGATTTGCTGTAAGGAAAACCATTGTCTATAGTAGCAAACTGGAAATTAGTCCAAAATACTGGAGAAGGGTGGTATATCTAATACTATGTGAAGCACTATTATCTAGTAGGTCATATAATTTTATTGGATCCAAGAGGCATGTAGTTCATTGCTTAAACAGTAACATATTTATCAGAAATAAGAAAATAGAAAACCAAAGTTTAAACATAAAGTCTTCTTTCTTTGATTGCTGTTAAGGTACCAGGAAATATTCCACGTGGAGGGTATTTTATAATTGTGAAGGCTACTGATGAAAAGGGTTTTCCATCATGGTTACCTTCTATACTTTTTTTCATTTGGGAAACTTGGACAAGGGGCCCCAATGTTAAAAATGAAAAAAAAACCAACCCCACATTCACTATATGTGAAAAGAGATACTATCGTCATTGACAGGCTTCAGAAACAGTTACATTACTACAGGTATCAGGGGCCTACTACAGAGAAGAAAGTATAATAATTCCAAAGCATTCAGATAAACTTTGTCTATACATAAGAGACTATACAGTAGAAGTATTCTATATTGAGTCCGAGACCATCTTTTTTTTAGACCAACTCAAGATTACAAAGTAGCATGCAGGTATTGGAGTTTTCAAGAACTTTTTATCAGGCATGGTGATAAGGAAGGGAAAAAAGACAGAAAAATGAGCAAGGACAAATAATGCGTTCAGCGTTCAGGATATCAGTTATGGCTCTATATGGAATGACTTCAGACATGCAACTGAGTCCTACCAGTATTAGTGTTAGGTTTTGAATTTGATTTTTTAAAAAATCCACCTGATAAGGCAATCATAAATAATGTGCCTCAAAACAAAATATATTTTTATTTTATAATAACAAAGCAGTTGGATTTTTTTCAATATTCAATTAAAGGAAGTTAATCCTTTTCTTTCCAGTTCTTTTCACTGTGAAATCTACAATTGTTTGGATAAACTAAAGATTTAAAGTGTCTTCCAAATTTTACTTTATTTTATTATTTATTTGCTTGCTTGCTTTTGTTTTCACAGGGCTGTTTATTTTGATTGCTGCCTCGATCTATACTGCCCGATTTTCTCACTATTACGAAGACAGTCACCACGGATATTCCTTTATACTTGCCTGGATCTGCTTTTGCTTTAGCTTCATTATTGGGATCCTGTATCTTGTCCTCAGGAAAAAGTGAGAGTTGTCAGAGTAAAATAGAGAGGGAAGATTAGAAATTGGGGGACTTGTGGGAGGGTTGTGAACTCACTTTGCTATGAGAAGTTTGCCAAAAATAATGAATACACTACTCACCCAACATGCCGAAACACAGAAAACTCCACCAGAGAGAATTGCTATAGACTCTCTCCTGTTATGAATTTAAGACCATGAAGATGGTTGAAGAATCTTCAGCTTAGAGAGGTGGTATCTCTCAGACTCCATTCAAAGGCCTCAGTGTTCTCCTTCACTGACAGCTGAAAAAGCAGAAATAAATAAGTTGTTCAATTTCCTTCTTGATCCCTCAGCACCATGACATATCACCAAAGAACACTACCCACCCATTTCTAGTAATCCAAGAAGGTATCATGAAGTGAGACACTAGAAGTATCAACCTCCCTTCCAAATTAAGCACTGTTAGAATTGGCCACATTGTAAAGTAAAATGAGGTCCTTGTCTCAGGCATCTGATGCTAAAGGATAGCAATGAAGTACTGGGTGACAGAACTGTAGTTACTTCTCAAACTAACCAGCATCTCCTAAGTCATCTAACTGTTCCATAACCAGTTCCATTTATCACCGTGCCTATTTTGCCAATTTGGAATGGGAGAGGTGTTACTTCATTATGCATCTCATTTTTTTCATACAAAAATTCCTTGGAATTAAAAGATACAAAATGTGAAAAATCAACCTGTTTTAATATTATCTAAATTGTACCCTTTAAATTTAATGTTTTAAAATATTTAATTTCCACTCTTTGTTGTCATGTAAAGAAATAGTGCTGCTGCTGTTGTTGAAGAAGATAAAAGGCAGTAGCCATTGGGGAATGAAAAAGAGGTGAATGGTAAAGGAAGATGGGAGAAGGTGGAGAAAGGCAAACAATATTCCTAATTATAAAGCATGTCATTAAGATATGGAACTTTCCAGCAAAACTTGATATGTCCATTTTACAAAGCTACACTATGTAGATAGAACTGTTGGGTCCATAAAGATTGTGTTCTTCAAGCTGTCAATCCTTGAGGCATTCAACTCTGGCTCATGTGAACTCATCTCCCAACATCAAATTAGATAAAATTAGATTTTCTCATTTCATTGAATAGAATGGGGGATGGGGGTGGAACATTGTTAAAGTGGGGCTTTCAATATTGGAACTTGCATTTAAGCTATAATATATAATGTATGTCGGAGGCAGACATTAATATTGCATTGGTCAAGAAAGAAATTATTTGTACCATAAAACAGGGTTCCTGAGTCAGAATTCTGTGATAATAGAAACAACACTTCTGTTTTGTGTGCATCTGTGTGTGCCCATCTTAAACTCCTCCTCCTCTGTTTTTATTGCATATAGTTCGTCTCCCAAGGAATAAGAAGACTGGTTAATTAAATTTTGCAAAGAGAGGGCCAAGTAGAAAATTGCTATATTAAAGTGGAAAGACTTCTTATTACTTTATAGTTACCGTTTGCCTTCCTGCCACAGAGTTCAGTTCAAAATAATAGAAACTATGCTTAGGAAGTTGCTAATACTCTCTCTGCTTTATTGTACTTGAGTGATATGAAAAATAAGGAGGGCTTCAGGGTTGCAAGTTTAGTATAAACAGTATTCTCTTTCTTGCTTTCTTCATTATACTGTTTTTACATGTATTTGCTAGATTATGTTCTGTCATACTTGCCATTTCTCAACATTTATTTTATGTGCAGCCATTGTAAATATTTTGATACAAGTGTCCCTAGAAGTAGGGATATATAAAATAAAGTAAAATAAAATAAAATTCCGTTTCTCAGACATGTGAGTCTTATTGATTTTCCAGTAGCATATATCAATAGCACTTCTTCCCCTGAAGGAAAAATGAGGACAATCTAGTATTTTCAGGATAACCAGCTTGGCAGAGGCTGAGGTAAAATTGCTGCTATGCAGCTAAAGTGGTGATACACAGGTTATTTCTGGAGCCCAGCTTTATGTTAAAGACATTTGTATTTAACTACTTATGGAACAGGGTACTCTGTACCAGTTGAGATCTCACAAAGGATCATTGCCACCCCTTTTTGGTGAGAAGATCTTGAATAGGAAACAGCATCATGTTTCTAGCCAGGTTTTGGTAACAGCATGGTTACTTGCATCCACTATCATGGTGGGGTGAGGTTTTATTGCCTATAGATGGAACGCAGCCTCCAACAAAGAGTCCAGGTTGTGCTGAATCAACTGCAATAAATATCTTACCAGAAACATTTTTGAAACTATGTCAAAAGTTAGCTGCTTGATATGAGAGTAAAGAGAGACCACTAATTTGCCTTTTTGAATGGGATCATTCTAGAAAGCTAGGAGTGTTGACATAGCTGATTGACAAACTTGTTTTCTTCATTACTGACTTCAGTGAGATGCCAGAAATCATTGGAAAAGTTTATGCCCTTCTGGACAGATAACAATGATTATGACTTCCTCGCCACATTCTGCCCAATTTAGCAGAATCATCTAAAGCAGCTAACTACACAGGTATAATGCCACAGAGACAAGATAGCTCAGAGAAAAAGTTGTCTTATTATGCAGGTGAGAGCCACTTGTAGCTTTGCCATCAACTATTCTTAAATGTTGTAAATGTTTGGCCAGTGACATTTGGCCTAGCACACATCTTCTTGGAACTTTTTAATAAAGCTTGCTTTCACAAGGAACTTTAAAATAAAGCCTGATTTAAATAGGTCAATAAAATTTAAGACATTCAGAGTGCTGAGTGGAAATTCAAGTTAAATTGGAACAGCTAGCACAGAATGTAAGATTCCATTTGTTGGTATAAGGGTAAAGTTAGAGAGTAGATCACACAAATACAAGGGTGTCTGGAGGGAGTGAGGGAAAAGAAAGTCAAGATGACAGGAACAATCAAAGCTTTGCCTGTTTCTTTTGTCTATTAGACATGTGTTTCACATAAGACATAGATGGAGCTTTGATCACACTATGTCAGTTGCTTTTTTTAGCTTTTTGACCATACCCTGAGGTCACACTTGGATAGATTGAAGGATTTTAATAGTTTATGGATTTGATGAAAAGGTAGAAACACACACAAAATGAACCAATCACAAGAAACCAGAGCAACAGAATGGTCTTGCTTCTCTTTTTCTCAGAAAATAGAATGAACAGTAAAGCAAGAAAATCATGGGTAGACAATGGGGAAAAATTATGTTCAAAGAGCAGAAAAGCAAAGGGACATTCTTCTCCCAAACATTTTTAACAAGGAGAATTTGTGGAAATGGTAAGGCTCAATAACTATTTAATCATGCCAATGACAGAGACCATCATGCCACTCACTCCATGTCATTTCCCAGCATTGCAAATAAGAGGAAAACAGAAAAGCAAATATTCTGTAACAACCTGGAAGCAGGAGGCTATCAGATTTCATTCATTTCACTGAAGTCAGTCCAATTGTGGGACAAGTCAATCAAATCTTCATTAAATCAAATCAATTTCTTGAGCATTTCCATAAAGTAATACTATTCTCTTAATTTACTATATTAATTTGCAACCATAGCAACTAACCCCTCTGTACATAACAGATATTCCCTCAAATTTGTATTGTGTGATATGGAAACCTGCAGGTTTCTGGCTTACTTGGATATTAGGACAAAATGGAAATGCACTCTGGCTAGATGCTAAAAGCACTGAAAAAGGAAAACATTGCTGACATCAATTTGATATATTTAAGGTGAATAAATGTATTTAATCACCTTAGAGATTTGTAAAACTATTTTCCATTGGCTGGATAGAATTCCTGTAAATTATAAACTTAAGGCTCATTATTCTGCCACACGATGGATTTGCTGTGGAAGAGCATGACTTCAGTGCTATGTAAAGAAGAAAAAATCTGCAAATGTAATTCCTGTTACCTTACTTCAAAGAGTGTGTGTGTGTGTGGGGGGGGGGGGACTCTGCAGAATTATTGATAACCTATTTTCCTAAGCATTTCTAAAGCAGGATTTTGTTTTTCCTTGTCTGCATACCTTTCATGTGCAATCTTTAATAGAAAAATTCATTTTTTTTGTACTTAGTTCTTTATTTTTCACACTTTTCTTAGTAACTCCTCCTAATATGTGCATGTTTGTTGGAGCCATCCTCAAAGCGGGCCCTCAACGCCTCCAGGAATAGGCCTGAATCTGCTAATTGCACCATAAAATTTTGAAGTTTGGGAGTGCATATAAATTCTAAATCTTATTCTATATTCCTGGCTGGTGTGGAATTAATTCTAATGGATCAGGCCACGTCTCAATTCATATTAGAACCTATATTATTGTAGCATGTAAAATGTGACTTAGTTCTACAGCTAATAACTAGTGCAGATTTACTAGATGAAAATAATTTAAAATTATTGTAATTGCTTACATGTGACTAATATAGACAATAACATGAAGTTTTCGTGATGACTTTAATCTGTGGTCCATTTGGCTAAATGCCTGGTAATCCATCACAGAAGGAAAGGGAGAAAAACTTGTGTGTGTATATATATATCTGAACCTATTATGAGAAACTATAGAGGATGGGATCTGTCAATAGAATATTAAAGATGACTAAAAGTAAAAAACAGAGAACTAAAGGCTTCGCTATATGCTGTGTGGTAAGTGAGATGGCTGTAATAGAAAAAAAAATATGTTGCCTTCAGATTTAAGTTGCTTAAAAAACTTGTTTAAAATTTCAGTTGTTTAAAAAAGGGGTACATGATTCCTTCCTTTCCTGGCCACTATATCAAGACAAGTAGTTCCAAGGGCATACATAGCAACTCTCACAAAATTCATTTATGATATAGTATTTTTGGAGATAGCATTGAGCAGTGAAGCAGCTCTGCTGTTATGATCGGTAGTAGCACTGGCAAATAAAACAAACAAACCAGTTTAACAGTGAATTTTACGGTGTCTCCCCTGCATTATCAAAATAATGTCCTTTCTAACACAGTAGTTATGAAAGCCCAACAATCTTCTAGGAAATCCCATCAGATGTTTCAATCTGCAAAACATCACATATACCAATCTTCAGGAGGCTTTTTGATGAAGTATGAAAAGTGCACCAATGAAGTTATCAATGATCTTAGAGAAGAAAGGAAGTATCAGCATAGAGGCATGGCAGCATGTTTCAATGCTTCTTCCCCTAAAAATAAAGTATTTGCATGATACATAAAAAGGTAGACTGTCAGATAAAAGATTAGAGTGTAGGCTTCTCCTTGCCATATATGCTTTGAATGTTCTGGAAATAATTGACTGAAAGGAGCATTTCAGTACCTCCACAAACAGTCTGAAGTAGTGACTTTTAAGTGAAATATCCAATAGAACTGGATTTAATTTTTGTACCAAGGACTGGAAGACAGATAGATATGGAAAGCAGTCATTTAAAATGTAGTCCAATTTAGGTCATTATTGTTTTAATAGGAAACAGGAAGATAGTATGCTAGATAATCATGATGATATAAATCCAGTGCTTCATTGTAAACATTTACTTCAGGTATGAACTAGCCCTTTGGGAGAAAATACTACTTTTGAATCCAACCCATTTATTGCTACTACATGGCGTTCTCTCTCCCATTAAAATCTAGAAGATTACAGTAGCTATTATTGGTAATGTTAAGGAGAGGTAGTGCCTGGCTACTTGTACCCCCAAGTTCTTCATCTCTGCCCCAGCCTTCTTTCTAATCGATATGGGAAAGCATCCTGTCTTTGGTGCCTTGTTGTTCTATGTGACAAAACATACAGTTGTTGCTTTCCTCTCAGTTTAAATAACAGTGGCACATTTTGAGCTAGGGAGCTCTGTAAAACTCCTGCAGTGACCACTCATCTGCTACAGCTCCCATTATTTCATTTTTGAAGGAAGAGAAATTTGCAAAGCTGCTTCTACCTCAGCAAAGAGATTAGAGCAGCCCACAGATATTGGACTGGTTAATAGAGAGAATGGGATTCTGTGATCATTTTATGACTAAGTTGCAACAGCAGCTTTGAGAGAATGAATTGGACTGGAGAGATATGCACAAAAATGCAATGCAAAAAGAAAAAAAATAAGCGAAATGAAAAGTCTAAAAACCTTGCCAGCAAACGGTAATGCTATATTTTTCTCACTGAGAAGCGGCATTATTGGCAGCCTCATAGAATATAACAATCTGATTGTACTGCTTCAGACTGTTTGTGGAGGAAACAAATAGTCAAATGCTCCTTTTAGTAAATTATTTCCAGAATATTCAAAGCATACATGGCAAGGAGAAGTCTACACTCTAATCTTTTCTCTGACACTCGTCCTTTTTATATATCATGCAAATACTTCATTTTTTAAAGGTGAAGAAGCACTGAAATGTGCTATCATGCCTCCATGCTGGAATCGTTTTAGCTAGGGCCAGAAGCACAGTGTGAGGTCCTGGCACTGCATTGGTTCCCAACCTTTCAATATGACCCAGAAACCCATCAAAAATTTGCCAACAGATGATAAGGTTGAATATGACAATGGAAAATTATTAAAAAGACAGAAGAAAATCATGTGAAGACAACCTTGATATGTCTAGCTATCTGTCAACTGTCTGATTAAGAGGTCACAGTTGCTTCGGTCTGTTATGGCTGAATACATAGCAAATTCATTAATACACACCTATTCTGTCAGTGATCTATTTTTGAAAACAGATCTAGCATTCTTCTGAAAGTAGCCTGGTTGACCATGACAGGACTGAAGAAGAGGTAAGCATAGAGTGACTCAGGTCAAAAGTGCCCATACAGCAGAAACAAAAGGCCTGCCCCATTCTACCAGAATAATGGAAACAGAAAAGGGGTAATCATCTAAATTTCAGTTTATGTTTAAAATTTGCTTTAAAATGAGGTACATGATTCATAAGTGACAGAACCAGCAACACAAAACTAGGAGAATTTGGAACTTTTTTCTGGTTGAAACCAACAATCTCTGCAATAGAGCACTGGTGTACAATCCTTTTTGAAATGGTAAGAAGGCCTTACAGTGATTCCTTATATATATAGATTCAATATTCTTTATTTTAGCTCTGCTTTAAAATATAGATGTAGTATTTGTAGACATCTGTGTTCAAAACAGGTTTAGCATTCTTTCAAAAGAGAATTAAATGCATGGAAATAAGGAGCCTGTGTAAGTCCAGGCTATGAGGGTTGAACTGGACAAAGTCAGATGCAAACAGCCTGAGAGCAGTCCATTCTATTATAGTAACAAGGGAAGTGCTTTGGTGACAGTGACTATTTCTCCGATACGAAAGCAGTTACAGTATCTCTCTGCCTGTTGGAATGCATGGAAGGGAGAAATAGAAATTAGGTTTAAATCTTGGGTCAGCTAAATATATGGCTCAAGCACCACAGCTGCACTTACTAGTTTTCTTTGACCTATTGGATTGCCCATCCATCCATCCATCTCTCATTCCAACCCTCCATTCAAATGGCTGTGCTACTCAAAGTGATGTAACTCTGGGCAGTGTACAAAAAGTTCAAAAAGAAACTAATGTAAAATAACAGCTCATTTAAAACATGGTAAACAATAAAGCAACAACAGAACTGAAAACATCTACACGTCATCCTTTTTATCTGTGATTAAAAATTATCTAGAGCTGTGTTTTTGAATCTTTCTGATGATTTGGCCTATTGGTTTGGGAGAAGTCTGGTACCTGAGCAAATGCTTCACAAAATACCTCTAGAGAAACCAATGTCTGGTCTCCCACAGCCTAGGCCTTGGTGCATGGAAGGGAGAAATAGAAATTAGGTTTGAATTAGGTCAGCTAAAATATGGCTTAAGCACCACAGCTGCGCTTACTGGCTTTCTTTGACTTATTGGATTGCCCATCCATCCATCCATCCATCCATCCATCCATTCAGTGTCTGGTCTCCCACAGTCCAGACCAAAGTAGCCTCCTTTGGAGAGCAATATCCATTGGCTAAAAGGAGTGGATGTGCCAGATCAGTTTAAAACAACAATACAAACTGGGCAGATTTCAATTTCTGACCATTTAATCATTCACATCATTACTGAAGCATCCTAAATAATGTCCATGGTAAATATTGCAAGAGAAAATGGAAAAAGTACTTAAAAAATGAAACATCTAAAGATGAATTTAAGTTGTCTCAAGGAATAAGACAAATGTAACATCATAAAGACATAGCATTAAAAAAAGGGAGCATGTTCATTCCACAAAGTGAGGATAAATTCAAAGAAAGGAAGATATATTGACTAAGTTGCATTATGGAGGGTGCCCTTTAAAAGTATCCAGAAGCTTCAATTGCTACAAAAGGCAGTGGCCCATATGGTTTGTGCAAGCCTAAATTTGCACATGAGTCACCGTTTTGCAGGAGCTGCATTGGTTGCTGACTTGTTTCTAGTTCCAGTTAATGAGCTGGTTGTCACCTTCAAAGTCCTAAATAGCTTGGAACCAGGTTATCTGAAGATCCATCTTTTCTCACTCATATTTATCTCACCCACCAGAGTGGGAGCCAGGATTGCTATGGGTTCCTTCTCCTAAGAAGGTCTATCTAATAGGACCAAAAAAAGGGCTTTCTCTGTAGTGACTTCCTCTCTATAGAACATCATCTTGCAGAGATAAAATTAGCCCCTACTTTTGCACTCTTTCACAAAGTCGTGAAGACATGGTTCTGCCAATGGGCCTGGGCATTTGACTGATATGGAATCCATCAAGAGGTTCATTTGATTGTTGGTGCCAGTGGGATTAGGTGCATTATTGATTTTTGTATCGGGGTTTTATCCTTGAAGGCTGCCCAGAATCACTGAGAGCGAGTTAGGCAGCCATATAAACTTCCTAAATAAATAAATTTAACTGAATTGAATTACATTAAATGTACTTTTTGCCCAGTCTCTCCTTACATTTTGCATGAGAATATCTGGTTATGCATATGTCATCTTGATTAGACATTCTAGTTCCAAGTATACTTATCATACTGCAGTAGAATGTGAGTTCAAGAACACCTAATTTAAAATCAGAGCTTTGGTTTCTAGAGCATCAAAATATTTTTGGTTTTTTATCTTTAAATTGAGATGGACACTCTAAAGATCTAATAACTTCTGAAGTCTTATTTCCATATCAATGTTTTTTTTTTTCTTTATGCTCTGGGCATAAACATATGTTAGGACATGTGTTCTGTTGATTTTAAGCAACACTATGAGAATTCAGGTGAAGGTTAGCAACAGATTTCCACTGATCAATTATTGGCTTAATTTGACCAGTTAAAGTCAATGGACTATATATTGACTGCAAATTATAGAAACCAGGAGGCTGTATTCCATCTCCTGCCCTGCATGACAAATGCTTTGCTAATGATCTTGAGAAGTAGAAAATTTATGTTGTTTGATGGACTTGAAATGATACTAATTTGTGATGATCGTACATATTCCCATGAGAATAAACAAAGCAAAGCAGGAATCTTCAGATCATTCTCCATTCTGTTACAACATATACTACAGCATGACATCTGTTGCAATGCAAGTACTTTAGGCAATGTAGAACTATATGATAAAGGTGGATATTCAATTAAGAATACACTTTGGCTGGATTAAGCAAGATATAGCTCTTTCCCATACTTCAAAAGAACAACAACTTTTATACATCTAGGAGGCCAAAAGATATGTATGTATGTATGAATAAATATTTTTTTAATTCACTCACCATGTGAATTAATGTGTTTTAAAACACATTAAAAATAAAGTAAAAGCAAAACAAGGAAAAATATTACAATTGGTGGCGAGTTTATCAGTAAATAATAAAATATCTGCCTCATTTTACTGGCAGTATAATAAAATTTAGCTAGGTAGGAGACAAGGTCAAAGTATCAGTACTCCACTAATATGTGTATGAGTAGAAATTTCCTACAATTTACATACTGGAATATTTGTGCTATGAAAATACATATATAACATTACTCTACTCTACTCTACTCTACTCTACTCTACTCTACTCTACTCTACTCTACTCTACTCTACTCTACTCTACTCTATTCTTTCTCTATCCTACCCTACCCTACCCTACCCTATCCTTCTAGTTAAATGGCTATCCATAATCATAATGGCTAGACAGGGCCATGCAGATTCAATATCCAAGGCCAAATGTTAACTCCAAAACTTAAGACAAAAAAAGTACTCTAGTGGTTAAAGTGTCAGACTTTAATGAACACACTGAACATTGAGCATCAAATCTCAACTACGTTATGGGTGATTTGTCCTACCATCAAACCAATTTACTTTGTAGAACTTTGTAAAGCTAAAAAAGGGGCGAAAAAGATGTATTCTTCTATGAATTTCTTGGAGATAAGGTACATTTAATATACACTGGTACCTTAGTACCTGTGATTAACTAGTTTTGGGAGGCACTATGAGTACTAAAAATGATGAGTGCCAAATAAACCCACATGACTTACTACACGACCCTTTATTTTGGCTGGGAAGTACTTCCTGTCTATTCCTTTTCCTATGTCAGTGACCTTCCCAGCATGGCTGACTTCCTGTCCATCATCTGTGGTCATCACCTTTTTCCTATCGTAGCCTGTTGAAAACCAAATAAATTAGTACCCTGTTTCCCCCAGAATAAGACATCCCCTGATAATAAGCCCAATCAGGCTTCTGAGCGCATGGCCAAGTGCTTATTTCAGAGTTCAAAAAAGTATAAGACAGGGTCTTATTTTCGGGGAAACATGGTACCAGGACAACATTTTCACCTCAAATTCCGAGGTGCCACTGTATAAACAAACACATTATTTCTTTTGTACAGAAATTGAACCCTCCTTTTTCTTTTCCACTGGTCCTGCCTCTTTTCTAATTCCTGACTAAAGCAAGTGGACAAGGAATCCAGAACCAAAGAGTCACTCTGTTTCTTCTTTATTTGTTTGTTTCCAAAGAGCGTAGGACAAGAAACAATGAATAGAAACTAATCAAGAACAGAAGCAACTTGGAATTAAGGAGAAGTTTCCTAACAGGGAGAACAATTAACCAGTGGAACAGCTTGCAGTCAGAAGATGTGGGTGCTTCATTACTGGAGGTTTTTAATAAGAGACTGGACAGTCACTTGTCTGAAATGGTATAGGATCTCTTGCTTGAGTAGGGGGCTGGACTAGAAGACCTCAACCCCTTCCAGCTCTATTCTGATTGATTTCAGACAAGTGGCTTGTCTTCTTAAAAACCTCCAGTGTTATAGCACCCACAACTTCTGGAGGCAAGTCATTCCATTGATTAATTGTTCTAATTGTCAGGAAATTTCTCCTTAGTTCTAGGTTGGTTCTCTCTTTGATTAGTTTCCATCTTTGCTTCTTGTACTGCCTTGAAGGGCTTTGAAGAGTAGATTAACCTCTCCTTCTTTCTGGAAGCCCTTTAGATTTTGGAACACTGCTATCATATCACCCCTAGTCCTTCTTTTCATTAAACTAGACATACCCAAACATTTTGACATCATTTTGAAATATTCATTGTTTTTTAGTGCTCAATTTGCTACTGAATAAAATTAAACATAAAATTAATTTTTATTGCTCCATTGGGATCTAAACTGAAATGCAGAATTCATGGTCACTTGCAACTGTTCAGAAACTCCACTTCAGGTCTTCCAGATTAACGTTGCCAAAATTCCCCAGCATCAAAGTACTTTTTCTCTCCCAACCTACACAGTGCAATCACTGCTCTTTTGCCTTCCACTTTCTACTGCATGTTCCATCTCCCTCACATCTTCTTGCTGTCTTTCCAGCCTTCCTCCTTCTCCAGCATATTCATCTTTCACACTTCTAGCTATTTCTGCTGTTTACTTGAGCTCCATTCCCCCATATAGAATCTGGGACCTGGTCTGGCCTGTTGTCTGTTAATAATGTGCTGTTCAGTCCAACAGATGTTGAGAACTGTTGTGATTGGAAAGAAATCCTATTCCAAAAGGTTTTGACACAGAAAGAATATATGAAAAATGGGGTGATCTTTCAATCCAGGTAGTGAGTAAAGATGGTAAATACTTTGGAAAATCAAATACTAAGGAACTAATCATGTGGGCTTTTATCTGAGGGAAGGCAATCTTTATTTTCTATTTGTCCTTTTCTCATCAGCTTCTCAATTTATTCTCACTGATTAGAATTGATTTGAATATCTCCAATATGATATCTGTTATGTGCACGAAATCACTGAATTACTTTCCTTACATATCTCTCTGTAGATAAAAGAAAGAACAGGCAAGAGGGTCATGTCCCGAGACACCACCCATTGAATTGGCCAAGGACTCAGTCTTTTTTCCTATACACCCACTGACTGGAACCATGAATTCAGGAAAATGTTAAATCATCTACTATCAGCCCTTGTAGGCTATTCAGGAAAATACAGTTATGAATAGTATCAAATGTCACAAAGAAATTCAACAATAAGGAGAGTCATACTAAAAATTACCTCAAATCAGGTCATAAGAATGATCAGCATTTCCTGCCTCATATCCACATCTGAACCCTAATTTTAAAAGATCCAAATAATATGCTTCTTCAGAGTCCTTTGGAGTTGTTGGCTCACCAGTCTTCTCAAGTTTGGCTTGGAATCTTGGTAGTGTTAGTTGTTCAATGTAGCTGGGTCTAAAGCCAGCTGTTCTCCAAGGTCAATAAAATTTTCCCCTCCTGCAACGAAGCATTCACAATAGCCCAGATCTAACCTCATGTTTCACTAGTGGGGCAGAAGTCTTCCCAGATAACCTTAAAGAGATTACCACCAGGACCCTATTGGACTCTGTCCAACCATTCTAATTTTGAGAGAATATAAATTTGATCTAAAAATGCTCAGTAACATCTCATAGAGAGGCCTGGCATCGGCTCTTCTGGCATGTTCTTCTCTAAAAGGATCCAGGTTAGTTTTAAAAAGAATCACTAGATGGCAGTCCAAGGATGCAATAAGTAATTCTGCTCTCGGAGAGCTGGCATGGTTAAGGGACCTCTCATGCCCGTGCACCCAATTCTCTTACTCTTCAGGGCCTTCTCCCAAGGTTTTTCCCCTCTATTAAAGCTATGGATGGAACGAGGATTATCACTTTCTTCCTCCTTAAGTAAACTTTTGGACAGAGACAGATTCCTTAGGAAAAAAGATGCTAGTGGCAGCATTATAGGGACAATTTTGCCCAGCGGTGGTGGGAAGATAGTGAGTGGAATTTAGATAGGCCCTTGTGAGAATCATCAGAGCATTACCCATCACAACCCATATATGCATCTGCATTACCCCATTGCATGGCTGTTAAAAGAGAAGCTAGCTCAGCAGTAGCCACAACGAGGTCAAAGCAGTCAATCTAATTAAAGCATTATTGTACCAGCTTTGCCCTACTTATATGAGACTTTTGACATCACATGGATATCTAAAAAAGGTGGAGTCTGTGGCATGACACATCTGTCATCATTTTGGTGGAAGCAGCTGGAGCTGCAGATGTTCTTGAGCTAGATCATGTGATCTGCTGACCTTGTTGCATGCTACTATAATAGAGTTTTCAGAGACTTTGACTTCATATTGTATTTTTACTTTTAAAGCTGGTCAACAGCAGTAAGGATTAACATTACAAGCAAAATCCAAAGACTCTCCAAAAGACTTATAAAAAAACTTCCTCTCACATTCACTTCTGCAGTATCTCAATGTCCTACCATGCAGATGTTGGTTTTAAAATCTCTCCTCTGTTATTTGCTACCTCTAAAATGATCCCAATGGATATGATTTAACTTCACATCTCTATATCAGTGGATTATTCATCATCTCTGGGGAATTTAAATGATCTGTCAGATCTTTATTATCATGTGACAGTTTAAGAATTGAAGCTGAGAGATTAAAGATTTGCAAGACTTTATTCCAATAAAGGGATCAGCCACTTTTAAACCTTGATGTGGTAGATTATATCTCTATCAGCCATTATGCAAGAATTAGTAGTGCTGGAATGTGGGAGTTCAGTCCAACTAATCTAGAAGTATATGAAGTTGTAGAGAGTCATAAAATCAATGAGGAATGTCATATCGTTGAAACTGTCTTTTGGAATAAGTGTTTATTTACCTTATCAGAGTCTTTGTGACTTAGAATACGTAAAATATGGTGGTATAACTATTAGAGGCATCCACTAGGCAAAATATGTGCAATCACTGAAAATGAATTAATCCCTTAACATGAAAATGGGTCATTTAAATAGGCTTCAGTAAACAAGGGGAAATAGTCTCAGGGAGTTCCATAATCTGGTAATCAATTGTCCAGATGTTGGCATGGCTAAATGGTTAAATGAAAGCTAAAAGACTATTTTCCGAACAACTATTTGTCTTATACAAAGGGAAGGCAAAAACGAAGAGTTAAGTGGGAAGCTTATATTGTGCCTGTTTCAAGTTTCAGTTTCCAAGTAATTCATAGAATCAAAGGCCTGGAAAAGGCTTTGTATGCTAAAAAACACAGAGATGGGGAGATGGAAGCCAGATGCCATTATAAAGAGTGAGAGAGAGATGAGAAAGAATGTATGTCTGTATATGTTCTCGTTCTCTCTCTCTCCCCCTCCCTCCCTCCCTATCTCTCTCATTTCTTTTTCATTTAAAAAACTACTTTTATTATCTTAAATATTTTTTGTAAATGGAAACAGTTTTATTTCTAGCATTCTTTAAAAACCAAAGGAAAAACAACTCTTGTAAATTTAATAAAATGCATAAATTAACAATAGATTCCAATTTACTGTCTCTCTATCATCTATCGACTATTATTTCCGGAATTGAAAAGAAAGCCACAGAGTGAGAATTTAAGAACTTCTGGCAAGAGTACACTCATCAGTTCTTGAGGCAATCATTATAATTTCTACATAGAAATTATAGGGGGACGAATCCTCATACAGGGAAGAAGTCCAGAAGGTATCCATATGGTGTTCAAAAAACAACTTACATCTAAATACTAGCAAGACCAAGGAGATGGTGCTCTATTTCCAGAAGCACAGAGAGGAACCTGCCCCATTGTATATCGGTGTGTGTGTGTGTGTGTGTGTGTGTGTGTGTGTGTGTGTGTGTGGAGTGGGTTTCCTCTTTTAGATTCTTGGGAGTGCTCATTAGTCAGGATCTCACCTGGAAAAACAGCACATCCCTGGTAGTTAGTAAGGCTCAACAGAGACTTCATTTCCTTGGAACAAAGGCTGTTCCTTTGTTCCCATGGAACAAAGGCTGATGACTTCTTTCTATTGGTCTACAGTATAACAGTATGATATGCTGGTCTAACAGATGCAGACAGAAAGGCACTAGAGAGAGAGTGATAAATTTGGTACAAGAAACCATCAGTTGCCCTCTAACACCACTAGATGCCATCGCCAGGACTCACTGTTTCAGCCGAGTAAAGAAGATGCTTAGGGATGATTCACACCCTGGCCAGTGTCTCTTTTTGCTTCTACCATCTTTTTGCCTTACAACTATTCCATTCAGATTGTCCGAGTCCCGTAGAACATTCAACAGCACTTCTAGAGTTAAAATAAACAATAGTGGGGATAATGGGCAACCTTGTCTAGTTCCTTAATGTATGTTAAAGTTGGTGGTTAAACTCCCATTAATAATAATTTGTGCCGTCTGTTCTTGGTAGATTGCCGAAATCGCTTGTATAAACTGATCCCCGAAATCCATTTTATGCAGAGTCTTTTTTAGAAAATCCCAGTTGACTCGATCAAAGGCCTTCTCCGCGTCCAAAAACACCAGCACCGCAGAAGTCTGTTTATTTTTCTCAAGATATTCCAATAAGTCTATGAGTTGCCTGACATTGTCCTTCATATATCTACCTTCTATAAAACCTGCTTGATCTTCGTGAATCACGTCTTGAATAACTGGCATCAGTCTGTTGGCTAATACTTTTGCATAAATTTTATAATCCGTATTCAGGAGAGATATTGGTCTAAAATTTTCTGGTTTTATAGATTCTTCTTCCTTGGGTATCAATGAAATAAAAGCCTTCTTCCATGAGGGGGGTATTTTACCCCCCTGCTGAATATTACAAAACAAATCCTTAAGATGCTCAACCAATTCCGTTTGTAAAGTCTTATAATATACTGCTGTCAAACCATCTGTCCCAGGAGCTTTGGATAATTTCAGTTGTTTTATTGCTAATAAGATCTCTTCACATGTTATAGGTCGATTCAATCTATCACTTTGTATACTTGAAATTTTTGTGACTCTCATCTTCTCAAGATAATCATCAATGAGATCCTTATTAATATTATCAGCTTGGTACAATTTAGAATAATAATCTAAAAAAGCTTGATGTATTGAGTTCTGTTGAAAAACTTGTTTCCCTTTATACTCAATAGTATTTATAATACGAGAACTTTGTTGCTTTCTCAAGGTATAGGCCAACCATCTACCAGGTTTGTTAGCATTGCAAAAAGTATTGTGTTTGGCATATTGCAAATTAGTTGCCGTCTGATCAGCCATCAATATTTGAAATTGATCTTTCAAGAGTTTTATCGTTAACTGTAGTTTCTCATCAGTCGGATTTTTAATAAGCAATTGTTCTTTCTCCTTTATTTCTGACTCCAGTTCTACTCTTGACTTCTGTCGTATTGATCTATATTTAGAATTCATATAAATCAGTACACCTCTCATATAAGCCTTACTTGCATCCCATAGAGTCTCAATAGGTGTACCCTTGTTCAAGTTAATATGAAAAAAATCATTAACATGTTTTTTAAGATGCATAATATTCTTTTCATGTCTAAATAAGTTCTCGTTCATTCGCCAAGATCTTCTCTCCCTCTTGCCAAAATCCATCTCCATCCATACCAAACTATGATCCGTTAAAGTTCTGGGAAATATTTTTGTTTTAACCACTTTAGACAGTAGATCAGAAGTAACCAGCATAAAGTCAATTCTCGAAAAAGATTTATGTCTATCAGAAAAAAAAGTAAAATCCAATTCCTTCGGATGATGAATTCTCCATATGTCTTTCAATTCCAATTCTTCCTTCAATGCAAAGAACGTTTGTGGTAGTTTATTCCCCTTCTTGGCCAACGTCTTTTTATCAAGATTTGTATCAATCACTCCATTCCAATCACCCATAATCAAAAAAGACTTATAATTCCACTGCGATATTTTAGTATTCAATAATTTATAAAAAATTTCCTGCTGCTGATTTGGGGCATAATGAGTAAAGAAGATGCTTAGGGATGATTCACACCCTGGCCAGTGTCTCTTTTTGCTTCTACCATCGGGCAGAAGACATCGAAGCATAGCCAGCTAGACAAAGAGGTTTAAAAACAGCTTCTAACCATGGGCTGTCAGACTCTTAAACACAATCACAATCACTCCACACTCATACAGAAAAGTGTGACTAGTCTTCCCCCCCCCCCCCCATTACTTGTATAGGGATTATTTTCTATACTATTTATATTGTTTTGTATTTTCTGTTATGGATTGCACCAGAGAGGTTAAACCAATTTCATTGTATATATGATGTATAATGACAATAAAGGGTATACTATATACATACCTGTTCAGATTTTTAAAGGAAACATTCCCAGCAGGAATATATGCTACCCCAGTATCAAGACGGCTTCCCATCTATGATGTGTTGGCTGGATATCAGATTATTTGGACTGGGATCTGTAACACTATCAAAACTGCAGTAAGCATGCTTAGGAGACATTAGTGAAATAAGCTCTATTTAGAGGCCTGCATGAATTTATACATGAGCAATATTGCTTTTATTATCATTATTTTTACTGATAACATTTTTCTGCTTTTCATTGATGAACAGTCCTGGCCATGTGTAAGTGGGAAACTGGAATTGTATTTCATTAGCATTTCAAAGCTAAAAAACTATTTTCTGAGCAACTATTTGTCTTATACAAAGGGAAGGCAAAAACGAAGAGTTAAGTGGGAAGCTTGTATTGTACAAAGCTAGATAATTTAAACAGCCTCCAAATTTGCCTTTTCAAAGCATAAATTAATTACTTCTAACCCCATCTGTCTTAAATAATAATCTGTTCCACAAATGATAGACTAATTCCTAATTAAGATATGCTAATGAGACTGACCACATATCACTCAAAACTTGAGTCTGATAAAAAAATTCTTGCTGTTCCCTGGTTATCTTACTTTTCCACTCCTAAACTTTGCACTAGATTTCTCTCTCTCTCTAGTTTGATAGCACCATGATGTATTCACTAATGATTAATTTATGCTAATGGCCTTTCATCTCTGCAGATGTCAGCATTGAAGAGCTCACATACAATATCCTTCAAATTCTAATTGCACTGTGTTACTTAAAGGAACAATGTGTCTTTCCCTCTCACTCCATCTGGGTTTATGAAGAAAGTTTTCCATGTCTTCCCATATTTTCAGTTAATTTTACAAATTTGAATTTTACAAATTACATGCCCTTTGTTCCTCTGGCTCCTATAGATCAGATTTTTTCTAGTCTGGAATGTTTCAGAATTTCTAGCAATGAGGTACCAGGTCCTCATTGCTTGTTCCAACATTTCTGGAGAATAGCTGCTAATGAAGTTGCCCATTTCATCAGAGTGGGCTTAACCTATCAGTTAAAAAATGGAACAGGAAAATTTAAGCCTGATCACTTGATAAAAAGAAACTTCTTTTACTGCTATCATTACAGGTAGTCCTCAACATATGACCACAATTGAGCCCACAATTTCTATTGTTTAGTGAAAATTTTGTTAAGTGAATTTGTCCCATTTTACAACTTTTCTTCCCACATTTGTTAAGTGAATTACTACAGTTAAATTAGTAATATGGTTTTTAAGTGAATCTGGGTTCTCCATTGATTTTGCTTTTCAGAAGGTCGCAAAATGACTCCTGAATACTTCAACTGTCATAAATATGAGTTGGTTGTCAAACATCGGAATGTAAATCACGTGACCATGGGGATGCTGCAATGGTCGTAAGTGTGAAAAATGGTCATAAAGCACTATTTTCAGTGGTGTTGTAACTTTGAACGGTCATTAAATGAACTGTTGCAAGTCGAGGACTAGATGAGCTGCACCATAGTCCTTTAAGTCCTAGCTGTATTTTACTGTTGGCACCTCAGTGAGGGAAAAGGTTTATGTGAATAAATGAGACAGGATGTCAGTTCTGCCAATGACCGAATTATTTATTATAAATCATGAAGAGCCATCCAAATCTTCAGAAAAAAAGTGATTTCAGTAGAATTTAATTGGTCTCCTAAAATTCCAGGAGCAATACATGCAATAAGAGACAGAGGAGAAACGGAAGAGAGTGGGATGGTTGTCCAAATGTGTTTTCTTTTTCTCAGAAGGCAACTGGACTTTCTTAGTTTTTCCTTTGAAAATGTTTCGCTTCTCATCCAAGAATCAGTTCAGCCAATGGGAGGGAAAGAGATCCTGGAATATCCATGCATGGTATCAATGTCATTTTGACATCATCAGTAGTGTAGCTCTTGATTAAAAAAAAAATCTAGCTTCTGCAAAACATATACGTTTTCCCCCTTAATCTTCTGAATCTGATTCTTTTTTGAGTCTCAAGAACAGAAGAAAACATTTCACAATTCCGATAGAAGAGAATACATATAGTTCAGGGTTGAACTGTGGAGTTCTTGGTCCCCTCTGAACTTGGTTGTTTGCTTCCAAATGTTTTATTAACTGACTACGTAATATCAGTGCTATTATGAATGTGGAGTTATATACAGTAACTTGGTCTGCCAGTGTTAATAGGTATGTGTGGTTTTCTCTTTTATAGTTCATTTATTAGGGCACTGTTTTCTGCTTGATTATTTCTTGGTTGTTAATCCCAGATTATCTGCTCTGCAAACTCCTTTTTGTTTACTTCTTAGCTTTTTATTGTCTCTTTTGAATGGTATGTAAATGTGGTTTATCTCGATGTGCCTACTGATGGCTGATTTGTCTGAATGGCAATCTTCCAGGAATTTTGTAGTGTTTCTGAATTTAGTTTTATCTAGGATGCTGCCTACAGCAGGGATATCCTGACTGTCCAATACCATAAGCAATAAGATTCAGATACTTATATATCGCTTCACAGTGCTTTACAGCCCTCTCTAAGCGGTTTACAGAGTCAGCATATTGCCTCCAACAATCTGGGTTCTCAGTTTACTGAACTTGGAAGGATGGAAGGCTAAATCAACCTTGAGCCTGGTGAGATTTGAACTGCCGAACTGCCGGCAGCAGTCAGTCAGCAGATGTAGCCTGCGGTACTACATTCTAACCACCACAGCTCTTAATCCATAATTAAGATATCACTTAATATATTTTCCAAGTTGTAGTGAACAAATGAATAATATATATGCAGGGCAAAGGATTCTTAAATGAATTTCAAATTCTGCAACAATATTTATCACTTTCTTCCTTCTGTAATCCAAGTGAATTAATAATACAGTCAGTCATGCTCTGGTCATTTATGTCTGCACTAGTGCATTAGTGTAATGCACTCTACACAGGGCTACCATTCAAAAGCATTCAGAAGCTTCAGCTTCAGAGTGTGGCAGGTAGAATGACCCATATTATACCATTGTCCCTCAAGCTGCTCTAGCTGTCAGTTTGCTTCTGAGTGCAATTCACATAAAATCCTATGTGGCTCAGGTCCAGATTTCTTGAGGAACTATCTCACTTCATTGGACTGGCCTGCCATAACTGCACCAAAAGAGGAGACGTGCTGCAGTCCCTATTGGTCAAGGAATTCCTGCTGGTGGGGTCCAGGTGAAGGGCCTTCTTTGCCATGGCTTCTACCCAGTGGTGGGATTCAACCAGTGTAAAAACCGGTTCACTTTGTTCACATATGTGCCAAACAAGTGCTCTGTGCATGAGTACATTTGAAAACAGCTCTAAAACTTACCTTCTACTGCAGCCCCAGTGAGTAAAAGAGCTGAGGTGCGGCAATCCGCTCTGCCATGCCTATCAGCTGGGCTTCAAACAAAGGAAGTTTAGGTCAGTATAGCGCAGGGATGGACAGACAGGCCCAGCGGATCGTCGGAGTGAACCAGTTCACTCTCAGCTGATCATTGGAGTTACCAGTTTGCCTGAACTGGTCCGAAGCGGCTGAAGTAGAACCTTGCTTCTACTTTTTGGAACATCTTCCCCCTGAGTGAGATTGGCTTCTACTCTTCTGTCCTTCTGCAGGAACCTTAAATCCTGGCTCTGCCAGATGGCTTGAGGCCCTAATAAGGAAGCTTCATACTGGAGGTGGTTGTTGAATTAAGAAGCAATCCCATCTTCTCCTTCTGCATCCTATTCCTTCCCTTCCCATCTTTTAACTATAATTTTATTGGATTTCTATTTTTATTCTTTTAAAGATATTTATTTGTTAAGATCTTAATGTTTTAAAGCTGGAAGCTGCCCAGAATCATTTCATTAAGAGATGGGTGGAAAATAAATTCAATAAATAAATAAATAAGAAAATGATAGTGACATTTACTTCTCAGCTGAATGATTCATACTAGAGATCCTTTAGCACAGAGCTAACATGCCTATCCAAGCAATTCCCATTTCCTGACTAAATACTTAACTGATTTGATGTTCAAAGTATTTGTTCATTGTTGTTCAGGACCAGGAGATTTAAAGCCAGATCCTCTATATTTCATAGAATGAACTATCCTGTGAAGCATTCATATTACACATGACTCATTGGATTGACAACCATCAACTTGCAAATGCAAAAGAAGGTTTCATATTAAAACTGCTTTGAAACTAAAACTGACATTGCCTAGTTTCTCAGAACTTTGCTAAAGTTCCATGCTATGCTAACAATATTGTTATTAAAATTATATGTTTTAATTACCTGCGCACAATTTACTAAGGGACCTGTCGATCTGCCTGAATATTACACATATGTGAGAGCACATGCGTGGTCGCTTACCTCGCACATGCCACCTCTGTACATGCGCAGAACCTTCTGCGCTTGCGCAGAGCATCAGAAACAGGACATGATGACGTCCAAGTGGATGGGTGGAGCCTCCCACCGCCACGGTTACTGGTTTGTCCGAACCGGATAGAACCGGATGAATACCACCACTAATATTCACCCTGCCTAATCTGCCCAGAAGCTGCTTTCTGCCTAGTCAGATTATTTGTCTATTTATTAAATATAAATGTTTCTTATTGATTTTTCAGGTTGCCTACTGCTTTTTTACCTGGTTGTCCTGGGAATTAGTGCAGGGAAAGCACCTCAGAGGGAGACCACAGCTGTGATATAAGGATATTGCAAGAGGGACCTAAAGGCCCTGGGAATGGACATTAACAACTGGGAAACCTTGACCTCCAATCGTTCAGCTTGGAGGCTAAAGACAGCATGGGCTTCTTCAATTCGAAGAGACACTTGTTCGGCAGGCTGAGGCAAAGAGGCAATCCCGGAACCAGCGAAATCTGGGGGCTGGGCAGGGGACAGAATGTATCTGCCCTCAGTATGGAAGGGATTGCCACTCTCGAATTGGCCTTTTTAGTCACACTAGATCTGTTTTAGGACCTCTTTCCAGAGCACAATATCATAGTCTCTTGAGGCTGAAGGATAATAATGACTGGGAATTCAGTGTAACAACTTCTGCTTTCAGTGTATTTCTGAAATTCCAATCAGGAAATGGTGTTAGTGTACCTCCAAAAAAATATTATTCATACAGATTTATTTGACTAAAATGTTCCCTGAATCCTATCTTTCAGAGACTTCAAAACGACAAAGGAAGCTGAGGCTGTCCAGAGTCCCATTTGACTTTATTTCCTATTTATCACCATTTTTAAAGGGATTATGGTTAATGGAAAAATAATTTTTGGGGAATAAAATTTCCCCAATATTTTCAAACAAATTTATGATAGCAAGAGTTTACAAGCACTTAAATCCTATATATTTATCTGTTATTATTATCTGATATTAATCAAGGAAGTTAATAGTGAATTAGATCTATCAATAATGTATGGATGAATCCTATATTGAGATTTGGTTTTCAGATTCATTTAATTTCCTAACAAAACAGTGGTGAAAGTGTGGATGTGTGTGCAGTGGAGAGGTTATACAACCTATGATAAGTTTGGAGGGTGCGAAAAACACAATGGTGCTGTTTTCAAAATGAAAAAGAATCATTCTGATGATTTAGTTCTGGTTTGACCTAAAAGCCTGCAGTTAAAAACTGTATATCAGGCCTGGAAGCCATCTTTTTCATTGGGCCTTCCTTTACTACTGTGGGAAATTGGGAGGGAGGAAGCCAGGTTGATATAAGCCAAGGACATCTTGCCCTGCACCTGGGTGGCTGGAACTGGGAGGCATCTCCAGTGCTTGGATTGGACCATATGATGGACATGTGGGTGTTGGGCAGGGGCTTGAACTTTCCTTTGGATGGGGAAATCCTGGAAGCTTTCAGAATCGAGTTTCCCCAAATGTGCCAATATGACATCTCTAATAAAGTGTAACTTTGAGGAAACTCAAGCCTTGGAGTTTTCTTTCGTTGGGGGTCTTACTTGGAACCCTGACACTACTTTTTAATCAAAATCTGTTAATTGTATGTTTTCTTTATGATTGAAGTCTCATAGTGTTGTGTAACAAGTTTGGTAGATATACACCATTGATGATATCAATGCTTGAACAGAAACACAGGATTTGAAAATAACCATTTTGAACTGCATAGCACAGTAAAATATCAGCCCAGGAAATATTTTACTACATTTTGTATTATGTCATAAACTGTTTTATGGTAACTTGTATATCAATAGGTATTCTATAAAATTTGCCAAATTTCAATTTCATGGGAGTCATGGGTCCCAGATTTTAGGCACATTTGGTAAATTAGCCCATTCAAAGAAATTTGGTTCAAAATATTTTGCCCTATCATGCACCATTTCACCCAGTTAAAGGTTACAGGAATCAGAATTTTAGTAGTATATAGATATTGCATTGAAAAAATCCAATTAAGAATACTAAAAAAGAGTTATTAAAAGAAGGGAAAATAATAGAAGGGACTGGATAAACTATTAATCCTGCTTACTTTTGGAAAATATACATTAATCCAAATATAAAAGATTAGTATATGGAGGGAAGATGAAATGAAACAAGAACAAACAAAATGCAACATGAAGGGGAAAACAGCATAATTCTATTCTGAAATAACATTGTCTAAGGGGCAGTTTGAAGGTTATTCTTTAGAAGTTGAATTAAGCAAGTTAAAATAACAATTTTTCATTTGTCTGCTCCATTTTGGTCTTTGATTCTCCTGAAAATGATGAATCCTTTGTACTTAAACAAGAATGGATATGCTATTTTGGAAACAGAAAAGATTGTTGTTGGTGATGGATTACAGAGATTAAATGTCTTTAGGCCATTTACTAAAGCATCAACAATGGAAGGATTCAGAAAATCAGCTGTAGCAGCCTTAAGTTATCTGGCAAAGCTATTGCCTCTGGATTTAAAGTCTTCTTCCTTGGAGAGTGGCCAGAAATTAGACATTTTCTGAAAATTATTTAAATTAATATTTCTTGCCTTTGAAGTGGTCCTTTACAAACATCCTTAAGTAAGGTATACTTCCAGCTTCTTGTGATCATTTGGAACTCAAGCTCTTTGAATTTAGATTTGAAACTGTGTTGGCTAACTTGGGATGGGGATGGATGTGAATTCATAAAGATTTTAAGACAAGTTAGGAAATTAAATCAGGTTGCTTAACTAATCATTAAAAAGCAATTTTCTTTACCCACTTTTTTTTTTTTTACTATCCCAAAGATTTATTAGCCCTCTGCTGAGTAAAACAACTTACTTGCCAATATAATTGTCAGGACATGAATGCCAAAACCAGAGCTTTGTAATGACAATAATTTGCTGTAATCTTACAGGATTCTTTTAAACTGACATTAGTTGATTATATCTAATTTTTAATTAAATTCCCCAAATGGCAATTCTTCAATTTTACTTTCCTAAATTGGAAATCTCTGAATGTTATCCCACGCACCTATGGGTATAATCATAATTGTTTTTGGCAATGCTCAAATGAAGCATTCATCTTATTTCACAATCAGCCCTCCAAGAGGTTAGTCATGATATAAATCAGGCTTCTGTACTGTAGTTGTGCTTTCCTTTCTGCCATAAAGAACATTTCCTTTAGAAGCCCAGAATAAAGAGGACACTCACAAATACCCACCGTATTTTCTGTACCATTATTTATTTATTTATTTATTTATTAGATTTATATACCGCTCTTCTCCTGACGGACTCATTGCTTCATTTAGATGACAGTTTGGTAACACCTAGCACTACTGTTACAGAAATACTGTAATGAGAAATGACAAACTGTGGCACACATGAAGGAGAGTAAATAAAAGCAGAATATACATAGTGAATCTAGCCAGTGACTCAAAGATCATCCCTGGTTTCCAAATCAGTTGTCTAATTTTTTATCCATAATCTCTCTTTTTGAGTACAATATCTGCATAGCTGACATGTGAAGAACATGGGAGCAAAAGTGGTACAGTTAAAATTCTAAGACTCTGGATGTAATAGTCTTATATGTTTTCTCCTTCCACACTTAAAATTTGTCATGAGTTAGATCAGTGGTTCCCAAAATTTTTCAGTCCACCACGCCCTTGGTACTACAAACTCATCCTCAGTGCCCCCTACCAAGGGGTGGGTTCTACTTTACTACCGGATTGCAGCGGGCCCGCACACACGCTCACTTCACTTGTGCATGCACGCGCTCTTCTGCACATGCACAGAAGCGTTTTGGTGATGTCGGGATCAGTGGACGGGCCTCCTGCCAGTTTTACTACCAGTTCTATAGAACCGGTGAGAACCGAGGCAACCCACCACTGCCCCCACCCCCACCCCCTATAAATAGCATTGTTCGGAATAGCGGTTTGCACGAGCCGCTAAGGAAGATAGTAACAGTAAAATATATGGAATACAGCCATTTTTGGTCTCCTAAAACTTTGCCCCACATGTCCCGTTTTTGTGAAAAACAGGGCCGTTTTTTGCAAAAACAGGGTGCACAAAGCCTTTGGGAGGCCTGCAGGCTGCTCCAATACAAATCTATCCCTGTAACAAAAATAGCTAACACTATTAGTTAACACTAAAGAAATCCCCTGAATCAACCAATCTAGAGCAGTGATTCTTAGCTGGGGTTTCCTTTTGAATTTGCAGACCATCAGCGAGTGGAGAAAGCAATTTCACAGAGGAGGGGTTGGAGAGGGCTGTGGGATGAATTCACACCCATTCCCAGACCCCCTTGGGATCAACCTGCAGCCCTCCCCTGCCTCCTCTGGCAGTGGAGCGTGTGTGGGGTGAGGATACTTTTCAAGAAGTCACAAGGAGGACTGAGAGATGGTTTCTGTCCCACAAATAAGATTTGGTCCAGAACCAACCCCAACATGAAGGTCTTTTATTTGCTTTTTATACTCCTTGTCTTTGCATTTTTAACAGGTAGTAAATTAAATTTCTGATGATGTAAAAATAGCTCTTAACTCACCTTTCTAGACAGCTATTATCATGTCTAAAAGCTGGATACTCTTCTCCATCTTTTGTCTGGAATACCATTTAATCCAGAGCCTTTTAATTCCAGAAGACCAAGTTTAAAGAGTGGACTTCTGGAATTAAAGCTCCATTTTTTAGCTAAAACTTAATTCACAACTGTTAGTTTTGCTTGAGCAGTGGGAACAATTGACACACTTGTGATCCTCCAAAGGTCTGAAAAATATATCATTGATTTTTCTTTGGCGTTTAAACTAGATAACCAATGTGAAAAAGTGCATCAAGGAAGGACTGGAAAGCCAATTCATATTGAACTGTATTGGGTTTTCTGTTGTTACTTGAATAAAATGAAAAGAAATCAAATAGTGATACTTAGTGCGGAAAAAGAGACGAAATAATGGGTCATTCTCAACACTTGAATTCTCTACACTTAAAATATCTAGAAATTATTATGGTTAAGTGAGTTTTGCCCTATTTTATGATTTTTCTTGCCATAGTTCAAATCAAAGTTCAAATCAAAGATTTGATAGTTCAAATCAGAGATTTCTGAGACCAATGTTGAATACTTAAATTTCAGTAGTCACCAATCCCAGTCTTAAAATGAGTTTAGAATCAGTGGGAGTCACTGATAATAATGAACTAACTAGCTACTGATAATGAGTCCAGTCCTGCCTTTCTTTTCCTTCTGTCCAAGTTTTGCAAGTACTTTTTCCAGGTATATGTTTTATTCCAAAGTATACAAACCATTATTGTTAGGGGAAAAATGGGTCTTCCAAGTAATTTTAAGAGACACTATCAGAATGACTCTGCTCTCAGCCCCCCTTGTGGTTCCTTGAAAAGCATCCCCCTCTCACATATGTAAATGAAAAGAATAAATTTAAAAATCCTAGCCTTTTAAAATTGAAAATATGGACAATTGGGAGGATGACTATGGGACACTAAGGGAGATGTTTCAAAAAGTAAGGGAGGCATTTAAGGGAAATAAAGAAGCAGATAATTGGTTAGCTTGCAAAAAAGAAAAAAGAAAGAGAAAAGATGAATGAGAAGCAAGAGAAACAAGGAGATAATATTGAAAAGAAAATAATTGAAAAAAAAGATAAAGATGATTAGAATGGGTTCAATAGTGATAGAATAAAAATGGATATGGGAAAATACATCTCAAATATGAAGAAAAGAGAAATAAATGGGGTAAGATTGAGAATGAAAAGTAATAGAGTTAAAATTAAAGGAAAAAGGCTGAAGGGGAGATATAAGAACAGGAAAAAGAAAAAGGTAAAGAAATGGGAGAAAGGGAGGAAAATATCAAGAAAGAGAACTGTGGAGAGACTAAGAGAAAATGGTTAAGAGTCAGTGAAAACGTTAATTTGTTAATAAAGAGTAGGATGCTAGTTGTAGAAAGTATATGTGAAAATGCTGTTAAATGAAAAATAGAACAATGTAATGTGAAAGAAAGAATGATATTGGAAGAAGCACTAAAATGAGAGAATAAATTATAATGTAAGAATTAATTGAATAAGATGGAATATGGAAATTAAATGTAAAACTGAATGAAATTGAAATGCAAAAAATGATTCAAATGATATAATTGTGAGAAGTAAAGTAAAAATATATTGTTAAAAGTAAAATATCTAAGGATTGGAAGATTGTTTGAGTAAAGATTTAAAAGAAAAAATGGAATAAGATGAAATATAATGCTAATAATTAAAAAGATGAGGGGAAATTTTGAGAAATATACTTGATAAATGAAAGAAAGACCGGGGTTGCCTGGACTCCATAGTGGAAAATATAAAATTGAAAATGAATACAGCAATAGAGAAGGATGAAGGAAGGAGAAGAGAGATGGAAGAAGGAAGGAGAGAGAAGGAAGGAAGAGAAGGGAGGAAGGAAGGGAAGAGAAATTAGAGTAGGAGTGAGGGTAAGAGAGGGAGGAAGAAAGAAGGAGAAGGAGAAAGGAAGGGGAAGGGAAGAAGGGGAGAAGAGAAAGGAAGAAGGAAAGAAAAGAGAGGTGGTAGGTTTGAGGAGAAAGATTGCTGTACAATAAAAAAGATGAAATGGAAAAAAGGCAACCCCAAACAAATATAAAGATATTAAGATAAAGAATGAATTGTTAAACTTTAAAGAATAAAAGAGAACAAATATGAATAAATAGCAATAATTAGAAGCACACATAC
The DNA here is from genome assembly GCA_030761175.1 of Masticophis lateralis. Taxonomy (NCBI): domain Eukaryota; kingdom Metazoa; phylum Chordata; class Lepidosauria; order Squamata; family Colubridae; genus Masticophis; species Masticophis lateralis. The sequence continues at coordinate 34,657,402 of JAUDYJ010000006.1, read as the reverse complement.
AAACATACAATGTATTTTCTTTGAACAAAATATTTGGCTGGTTCACAAATTTAAACAATGTTTAGTCATTTCAATTAAATTTACAATTTCTATATTTCCTTTTTGCCATATTTATTCATCATCTATTTTTTTAAAAAACCAGTATTACCCTTCATCCTCATCTCTAATCTTAATCAAATTCAATTTTTCCCTTCTATTCTATATTATACCTCTTCCCATTGTCATCTATTTTGATACCAATCCTCACATTGGTTAATTATGTAATATTACAATTGTTTAATTCAAATTCAACATTTTAATATAAATCAATTAGTTATATAACTATCTTTTTTGTACATTAATCAATATGAACATGAATATTCCAATTATTTCCATGCAATCCAATTTCTTACAAATCAATTAATTATATTTATCAATAATAATAAACCAAATAATTTTCCCCATATATTTCTCCAAACAACTTAACCATTTCTGCTTTCAACAGAATATACAATTAATAGTATCTCAATTATTACAATTCCCAAGTTAAATAGAGCTTTCCCCTTAGTTACTCATTTTCACATCTTAAACTCTCCCAATAACCCAAATAGTTTTGCCCATATAATCCTCCAAATCACAACTTAATCATTTCTACTTTCATCACAATATATAATTAAAAATATTTCAATTGTTACATATTTCCCTAATTAAATTTAAAAATGTTCTAGCTGTTATCCAAGCTACAACTTAATCCTTTTTACTTTCACCACCATATACCATTAAAGATATTTCAATTGTTACAGTTTATACTTATTCATATTTCTAAAAAAAATAAAAAATAAAAAATTATCATTGTCTAGATTTCAAAAATACAAAGACAAATATTCCAATTATTATTCATTTCATTTTTACAATCATGATTTTCCATTTTTTTCCATCTTTCTCTTTCATTTCTTTTTCTTTCTTCCCATTTTTATTTTGGCCTTTTTCTTTCTCCTTTTTTTCTTTTGTGTTTTAAAATCTTGAACTCTTCTCTTTTCCCATTGAACTCTCCTAAATTTCCCATTGTTTGCACCTACCTTTTTTGATGAGAGAAAAAAAAAAGAAATCTGCCTCTGCTTAATTTGCCAAACAGCCAACAGCCAACAGCCTGCTTTACTTTCAGCTTTGTTTTCAGCTTGATTAGCACAAGGAGAAAAAAAAATCTGCTCCAGCAATTTATCTCTTTGGAGCAAGCAGCAGAGCCCTGCATAAAACAGCTAAGAGCAAATCAGCTGAGAGTCGGGAGGTTGATCTAATCAACGGGCTAATTAGCCTATTCTGAAGCTGAAAGGAGTCTGTTTGCTTGCAAGGAAGTAACTGCTGCAAGGCATAGGCCAAAGGATGCCCCCCCCCTGCCGCCCATTTTGCCTCTAGCACCCCACTGCTGCCCCCCTTGCCTCTTACCGCCCCCCTAAGGCAGTACCGCCCACTTTGGGAACCACTGAATTAGATAAAAAAAAAAACAAAATAGGCTGCCAACAGTATTTAGAAAAGAAATACTATGAACTTATGCAGTTTTATAGCTGCTTTTATGATAATCCTATTAAAATTAAAACCATTAAAATTTTAAAAATGCCATAAAAAAAAGCAATCAACTGGAGTTTTTCCTATTGTCCTGATGCTAAATATATTCGGTTGGGAATATGTAAAAAAAAAAAGTCTGGGATAGAAAACATTGTATAAGGCTCTTAGTTAAAAAAATATTTATGGTCTAGGACTATAAAGAATGAGTGGCATAGGAATAGAGGAAAAATGTCAATGTGGATTAAAATATTTGAAATTGTAGGAAAATTATCCAAGAATAAATGAATGTGGACTATCCATTGTAGGTTGACACCTTTATTTTGTAAATATGCTAACCAAAAAGCATACTTACAAGCATTGTCTTGCCTTCTGCATGAGTCTATTACCATCCTCAAACTGAAACTAGAACAGTATTTATTTTATTGTTAATTTTAACTTATGTTCTAAAGCTTTTATATCCTGCCTAAATCTGATAGTAGCATTAAGTGCTCACCAGAATAGTAAGGTGAACTATAAATCAATTAAATTAAATTCCAGACAGTTGACAATGAATTAATGAGAAACCTGATATCAATAAAGTTAAAAGGTTTATTTAAATTTATTTCATAGTTACCTTTTATTAATAAGTATGAAATCCAAGATGTAAGTGAATTGCCATATCAATAGAGCTGCTAACTAGGAATTCTGAATCTGAAATTTCAACAGATTTGGAAAATATGACATTATAAAAGGCTACTAATAATTTTATTCCGCATCCTCTTTGGGTGGCGGAAGCAAAATAAAATATGATTTGAACTATAAACTAGTTTTTGAAATCTATTTTCAGAAGATAAAATATTTCATCAGTTATGACAATAAATATTATCCAGAAACCCAGTTGCTACTTCATATAACATCAGAACTTCACAGATTTGACATGGCTAGATAAATTGCTTTTACATAGAGAAGACAAAAGTCACATAAATACAGAGTATATTCCTACTAAAGGAATAAATAAAGGAACTTTATATTAAAACCTAGACTTTTACCATTAGGCCCTTCAAATCAACAGCTGTTTTTTGCCTAATTTTAACAGTCAGAAATTGTTTCATCTTTAGGAAACATTTCTGTTTACCGTGAGAAGTGTTGAATCTTACTTAGTCAACTTCAACCTTTATAAAAGAAGATATATTTGTCCTTGAAAATGAAAAAAATAGAGAAATATGTACATTTAGGGAATAGACTTTGAAACTTTTTTTATTAGAAGTCAAATTAAGGAAAGTTGGGATGACAAGACTAGATAGCCACAGGATATCTGTTTATCTTTCTAGATTCATTCATTCATACACACACACACACACAATTTTTGAAGTTGTGAAAAGATCCAAGTGTTTTGCTGTGCAGTATGTTGTTCTTAAACTAAGACCTTATGCTTCTGGTTAAAAAATTAATATCTCCATAAGCCAAATAAGTATAAATCTAACAATGTTTTTCTTATATTTGCTATTAAAACTGACCTACATAAAAATAAAACAGAGAATGCTAGTATTGTATTCTGTTAAATTATATTTCAATTACACCAAGAGAGGAAAGAATTCCTGTAGGAAAAGAAGATCTCATCAAACAAAGCTGAGGAGTTCCAGGAAGTAAGAGAAAATCAAACATGGTGGCTCTTAAAAAAAACCCAGCAAGATTATTCTAAACACATTGAACAATCGAAAATGGTAGTGATTGCCATTGAGAAGGTTCAGATATGCAGCTATTGTATACCCTTGACCGAAGATTGGTACACTCCTTCTATCTGGGATAGTTGTCCTCTTCTACCGAATGTGCAGCTTTGGGAGGGACCCATATCGTGCAGTGAGGGAGGAAGGGGACACCCACCTAGCTAGTCAGATCAGCCGAATCAACCCTGGTGATCAATAGGGTGACAGATATTGTCCTCACACCCAGTTCAGATATGCAAATAATGGTGTGTGGATTTCCTTACACAATATGACATAATATATTTTACAATAAAGTAGTAAATTCTATACAAGATATATACTTGAGAAGTCCCTATTATCTATCAAGTCATACAAGTTCCCAGAAAAAGGAAGAAAATTACATGTTAGAACTCTTCAAGATTAATTAAATTTAATTTTTCAGAACTATTTACTATTTACATGAAAGTTAAATGCTAATAACTATGGTAACAACTATAGGAACAAAATGTTAGACAGATTTGTAAAATGCAACTGATAAAGACTACAAAATGCTTCCCAAACATTTCCCCAATTTTTTCTGATATTTTGAGCTATGATTTTAATCATCTAGAAGTTTACTGTGCTTTTGGGGGCTGATGGGAATTGTCATATAAAATATCTAGAAATTAGAATCTCTATTTCTTAATTATTCAATCAGATGAACATAGGAATTCACTTCAATTCGTCTAGATTTGGTCCAATTTAAAAAGACTATATACTGTCAATAATCACAAAATTTTGTTTGGTTCTAGAAAAAGTCAAGCTAAATCACATTGAGCAAATTGATTTGAGCCCAAGCCTGAAGCAAAATTCATGCCTTCCATTACCTAACATGGGAAAACACAAATAACTGTAGTATTTAAAAAAACATTTTACCACAAGGGATGCCATTTGCTTGTGTAATAGACCTACATAAATATAACTGTCAGCTTTCAAACAAAAAGGTGCAGGTGCAAAATACTCTCTAGAAACGGAAAGGTAAAATAAAGACTGATTAATCTCACCACAAACCCACACAGGGACTTTATTTGAAAGGCAGTATCTTTGAAACTTTAGAGTGATGATAAACATCTTTTTGATAAGGAGCCAGATTCAGAGAAATATGTGTAGGGGGAAGGGGAGTCTGACTTTTTTAAAAAATTGATTTTTTAAAAAAAACAGGAAATTGTGTGTAACTTTTGTCTTTGGATAGAATTAAATAATATGAGTTACGGGCATAGGATTCCTCCAAAGCATAAAACTTAGTGTGAAGCATTGCTTCTGATGTCAGTCATTTGATTGTACTCCCTTTCCATCTTAGCATTTTCATGGAAATATGAAATCTAAATGTTGCATTAAAAAAAAAGGAATAGCACCACACCCTCATCCCTATCAGCAGTACTGAGATCCAGCTTGGTATAATGGCTAATGATCAGGCTAGGAACTGACAGACAAGTTCTAGGAAGGAAACAATGGCAAAAGTCTTCTGAGAAAAAAAAAATCCCAAGAAAACTTCAGGAACTTGGCTAGGCAGTCTACCAGGAGTCAAAATTGACTCAAAGTCATGTGTACATTCAGCACTAGTGTGTTTTCCTAGATTTTGAGCTTTCCAGGGTCAAATTTAGCTTGCATCACTTTGTAGGGATTTTACTTCCACTGAAAGAACCACAGATTTAAGCTAGGATAGTCTGATTTGCTTTAAAACTTGCTTAATCCAAACTTCCATTGGCTTGAGGGATCCAGCATGCTTTGTGCGGCATATCTGAGAGTCAATACCCCAGAACTGGGCAAAGTAGAGTCCCTTTTCAGAGAGGGATTCCAGAATTTTAAGCATTTTTAAATCTTAACTCACTTGTTTTCTTTTGCCACATACAAGTGCAAAAAGATCCACTTTCTTAGTCTTTCTGTTCATGAGAGTTCTAAATGTCAGTCTCCAAGATAGACCAGATTAAGAAACAAAGTCACACAAAATAAATAATAGGACTTTCAGCATAAATATATAGTAACAGAAACTTGCAAGTTGAATGCCTCTCTATTGTTGTAAGAACTAGAGAGGGTTTTTGTCTGAGATACTTACTCAGGTTACAAATCTGGCCTGAACTCAAAAGTTGTCTTCATTGTGGTTGTTCCTCCTGTTCCTCAAGGCTATTCCTTCTTCCCATTATATAAAGAGAAGACCTTATGGAATCTCTGGGGCGCTCTTGTTCACCCTATAAAAGGTCTGAGCCTTGTCCCACGATCAGTTCAGTAAAGTTAAACGTTAAGTAGTCCCTCTCTCACTGTATCCTTTCAACAGAATATTGACAGAATATGAGATTAATTGATTAATTTGTCATAGGGATAAATTGAAGTAGAGAGGATTATATGCTGTTTTGAACTCCTGAAAGAAAGGCGGATACATTATCATTAGGAATCTCCTTCAGAAAAGTCAGATGCCATTACAATCTACCTGTACATGTTGCCCAGAATGGAAGGTGTTGGTAGCAAGGATGTAACTTTCTCAGTTTTCCTAGAGTCTTAGAGTTCATATCTGTATCATTATGCTGATCATGGAATTATAAAACCCTTTATGTTTAAAAACCACAACCATATTAGAATTTTCTAAAAGACCCGATCAGATTTAAAGAAAATGAATCTTGTAATAATCTTGTAATCATGTACTCCCAGAAATATGGACAAGTTTGATGTGAACCGTGATCAGGCTATTAAATAAGAGTTGAATCTTGTTAGATGGCAACTAGTGGTTAAATTAACAGGATGTAATAATAATTCAGCTGCATTCTAAGGCCATTAAGAGAACACAAGTATCTGTTAACTAGGAAAGGCAAGGAAAATGGCTATAGCGTTTAAATCTGGACAACGAATTTATATAATTTGGGATTCTTTGCACTTCAGTAAGCAAATTGTAAATTGTGTAAAATATTTTATTCTTGTCTGCAATAACGATTCTACTATAGTCCAGTCATGTCTTAGTATCTTCTGCCAAGAGAAATAAATTGCTGAATAAAGGGAATAATGTTTGGTGAGCTAAGATTTTCTGCTGAATCCTGGTGTTAGTCATAATAACCAATCCTGTTTTAAAATAAAATTTTTAAAAATGTGAATCTTTAAGAGGACATTCTATTTTAAATGTTGGATGTTCTACATTCTTGTGTATCAAATTTAACTTACTTAAGGTATTTTGCTTATTGATGTTTGAGCACTCTGCTGCTAACGAAAAGCAAACAAAAGATGTAAATGTATATGCAAATGCACAGTTTTGTACAGTTTAACCTATTTTGCATTACTGTCTTTTCTGATTTGTATTTCTTCCATTAAGCTTGCATATCATAATATATGGTACTCTTTTGATAATTCCACAATTTCTATTGCCTGCATTTACTTCCCAACAGAGCACCACTAGATGGAGCTCAAGAACATGTTGAATAATTCCCGTATTTTGTATAATGATTAAACCTGTTGGATCCTGGTAATGACACTTTGCACAGTGCTATTTTCAATTATTACTGCCAACAATGTATCAAGTACATCCATGTGGATACACACATACTAATGTAAACAATAGCCAGGCTCTTCTCTTTAATTTGGATTATATTTCAAGGGGATTAACAGACTATGCTCAATTCCACATCAAGGCTCCATCCCATAGACTAGCATTATGTCTTACAGAAAATTTCAGACTGTTGACAAAATAAGCATAAAATCATTCCCCCAAATGGCTGGCATTTCCAACCAATTCTCACAATGGAGCATTTTCTTCCTCTGCTTTGGCCTTAAACCTGGGCTCGTTTGTCCACTTTCCTTTTATTTCTTTTCTATGTGATAATAGCATTTTATGTAATGGACATTGTAAAAAAAATCTTGGGAAATGGACACAGAAGCAAAAAAGAGCTGCTTCTGATAATGAGTTCATTTCTATCTCATCCATTATGTTCTAACAACAGTATTGCAAGCATTCATGTTCTGTCTTTGGTTTGATGTGCTGGAACTAATTCAGACCACTTTACTTTCCCTGCAGTCTCCTGAAAACAGACCTGGAACTTCCTAGGGGAAACTCCATCTGCTTCCAGTTCTGGATTGTGTCATGTCATAATTATTCCTAAGCATGCCTCATTTAGTCTGATATGTACCAGACTGAAAAAAGATTCGCTGGTGTAAGCAAACATCTTGGACTCCTGGAACATTCAGGCAAGTTGAGTGAATGTGTGAACTGGACCTTAACAGAGACACTATTACATGTTGCCAGACAGTTGTGCTGCAAGAATGGATATCATGACTAAGTGTAAAGGAAAACAGCCAAATATAAGCACCTGACTAATGTAAGCAAAACTATTTAGTTGGTTATTTGGCTTGGAGGCAAAACAGCTTTCTAGAGAAAGTTATACTCATTGGGCTATTTGAGTGCCACAAAATTATATGCTTATTTAGCCACACTCAGGAAGTCAGTAGCATGAACTGTGATTATTAATGTAGTTGGTGCAGCTTCCATGGTAAATGTTATTTATGGTTATGGTTCTGTCCCAGTGCCTGGAGAATATGACTTCTTTGTCAACAATATTGAAGAAATCAGGCCATGGTTATTAAACACAAAAAACATCTGCCATGCTATCTTATTGCCTTTTCATGAATGATTAGAAACTGTATGGAAAAAAACATCTAAAATAGAATTGCAACACCACCTGATGTAGAATCCTTGCTCTACAATGTCCATATATACAGTCAAGATGTTGCAATGGACTGGACAAATGTGTTACTCTTATCATTAACAAGGGAAAAACAGTGAATACTGAAGGAATCAAGATGCCCTATGGAAATAATATCAAGAGTCTGAATGAAGAAAATCGGTACAAATACTTGGGCATCCTTCAAAGTGACAATATCAAGCACATGGATGTTAAGAAGGAAGTAAGTAGTGAATACATCAGAAGAGTGAAGAAGATGTTAAAGTCCAAGCTCAGTGGCAGACAAACTATCAAGACCATTACTACCTGGGTAATTCCAGTCATTAAATATCTAGCTGCAACAATGGACTGTGATCAAGCTAAAGAAGAAACCATGAACAGGAAGAGAAGAAAAATGATGACAACAAATCATATCCTTCTTTCATGCAGCAACTTTGCCAAAGAGTATAAATGGGCATGGAACATTGCAAATATACCAGATAGTTGAAGAAGAGAAAAATGGCACAGAAAGTATATCTGAAGGACAAAGAAGAAGCACTGAATATAGTATATCACAAAGGTTTACAGAATACCAGAGACCAAATTGGCTTGTAAGAAAGACCAAATGAAGAATAGGCAAAGTATTACCCAGAGATTAAAAAACTAGCTGGCAAAGCAAAGATCAGCAAGACCTGATAATGACTAAGAGCTGAAAAGTTGAAGAAAGAAACCAGCTAATTCTGGCTACAGAATCAAGCCTTAGAATCTTGCAGAGTGCATGGCTATATAAATGTTTTAAATAAATAAACAAACAACAACAAATGCACATAAAGCCAGAATTAAGCAGACAGCAACAGGGAGCAAAATGCCTTCTCTGCAAAGAAGCTGAAGAAACAACAGCCCACCTTGTTAACCGCTGCAAGAAGATCAGACTGATTACAAACAATAGTATGACAAAGTAACAACAATGATGCATTAGAATATTCGCAATAAATGCTATTTGTCTGCAAGCAGAAATGTGTAGGACCTCAAAATAGACAAAGTAATAAAAATCATGCAAGTGTGATGAGCAGAATAGAAATTTGATAGATAAATAAATAAATAAAATAAAGAAGCTAACGTTTTCTGGGACTTTAGCATTAAAACAGACAAGCATCTGCTATACAATACTCCACCCTTGACAATTGTTAATAAGAAAAACAAAAAGTCTGGATAGTGGACATTGCAATACCTGGAGACAGCAGAATATAAAAGAAAGAGAGAAAAATCACAATATACAAAGACCCACAAATATAAATAGAACAACTATAGCAAAAGAAAACAAAGGTAGTAGAATAGTTATAGGCACCTTGGGTGAAATTCCAAAACATCTGGAGCACCATTTGAACACCATCAACATTGACAAAATCACCATCAGTCAATTGCTAAAAGGCAGCTTTACTTACTTAAAGACAGCTTATATCCTGTGACAATACCTTTAACATTATTAAACAACATCTGCCCATCCCAAGTCTTTGGAAAGAATTCAATAAATGGACAAAAATGCCAAATCCAGTCTAAACATCTGGCTGAGTGTATGCCCAACCATTTATTTTATTTTATTTTATTTATTATTTTATTTATTTTATTTTATTTTATTTTATTTAATCTCACCTTTATTATTTTTAGAAACAATTTAAACTGGCTAACTTATCTAACACTTCTTTCATCTCCTCTTTTCCCCACAACAACAACCCTGTGAGGTAGATTGGGCTGAGAGAGAGATTGACTGGCCCAAGATCACCCAACTGGCTTTCATGGCTCAGGCTGGATTAGAATTCAAAGACCACTTATAGGGTCTAGTGCCGTGATGGCGAACCTATGGCACGGGTGCCACACAGAGCCATATCAGTGGGCACATGAGCATTGCCATAGCTCAGCTCCAGCACACATGTGTGCGCCAGCCAGCTGATCGTTGGGCCTTTCAGTTCCACCGAAAGTTGAGAAATGGGCGGTTTCCGGCCTCAGGAGGGCCTCCGGGGGAGTGGAAAAGGCTGATTTCGACCTCTCCAGGCTCCTAGAAAGCCTCTGGAGTCTGAGGAAGGTGAAAAATGGGCCTACCGGGCCCACCGGGCCATCATGTGCTAAAAGCAGGGGGGTGCATGTGTGCACATGTGCAGGGGCAAGGTGCATTGAATTATGGATGTGAGCAACCTCCCCGCGCTCCCCCCACTTTTGGCATGCGACGGCAGAGGTTAGCCATCATAGGTCTAATGGTTAAGGTTAAGACACAGGTTTCTAACCCTGTGCCTTAATCACTGGACCATATATTAATATATAAAATTTATATGCTGCACAAATATCAGTAACTTTGGGTAGCTCACAACATTCAAATGAACAAATTATAATAAAATCAGTAACACATGAAAACACCTTTCTGCAATCATACAAGTTAAATACTATTTGATTACTAGGATTGATCTGCATATATTTACATGAAGGAGCATTTATTTTTGAGGAATGATGGCTCCTTCTTGATCTTTATGAAAATATAATTACCTGCAGACAGGGGTGAAATCTAGCAGGTTCTGACAGGTTCTGGAGAACCGACAGCGGAAATTTTGAGTAGTTCGAAGAACCGGCAAATACCACCTCTGGCTGGCCCCAGAGTGGAGTGGGAATGGGGATTTTGCAGTATCCTTCCCCTGCCATGCCCACCAAGCCACACCACACCACACCACCAAACCACACCCACAGAACCAATAGTAAAAAAATTGGATTTTACCACTGTCTGCAGAGGATATATACCTAATTTAATGCTGGATACCTAAAAAGTTATTGAAAATATACTTTCTCAAAACTAACCTACCCTAGCCTCGTCCCTCCAATGGGATTGATTATAGATGAGGTGAGCATATCAGAAGAACACAGCATAGAGGAAATCGATGGGAAAACTTGAACACGGGCAAGAACTCCAATGAAACAATGGTTAAAACTAGAGGGGAAATCCAGCAGGTTCTGACAGGTTCTGTAGAACTGGTAGTGGAAATTTTGAGTAGTTCGGAGAACAGGCAAATACCACCTCTGGCTGGCCCCAGAGTGGGGTGGGAATGGAGATTTTTTTGCAATATATTTCCCCCAGGAGTGGGGAGGGAATGGGAATTTTGCAGTCTCCTTCCCCTGCCATGCCCACCAAGCCACACCCACCAAACCACACCATGCCCACTAAGCTATGTCCACAGAAACACAAAAATTTGGATTTCACCACTGGTTAAAACCATTGGTTAGTGACGCAATTGTCACCCTAACAATCCACTTTTCCTTTATGTGATGATATAAATAGCCATTGGCTGGCTGGAACAGAATATTTTTTGATACAAAGTGGTTACTTTCTTGTTGAAAGTGTGTGTCTGTGTCCATTGGGGGAAAAGGGGTGGCAACAGAAGGATTAGATCCATGATGGCAAACCTATGGCACGCGTGCCACAGGTTGCACACAGAGCCATATCGATGGGCACCCGAGCGTTGCCCTACCTCAGCTGTGCACGCCAGCCAGCTGATTTTCAGGCCTTCCGGGCCCACAGAAAGTCAGGAAACAGGCTATATGCGGCTTCTAGAGGGCCTTCGGGTGTGTGTGCGTGCAGGCCGTTTTCACCCTCCCCAGGGTCCAAGAAAGCTTCTGGAACCTGGGGAGGGCGAAAAATGGGCCTTCTGGTCCCACAGTGCCATTGCGTGTCAAAAATGGGGGTCACGCTGGGGGGTGACATGCACATGTGCCGGGGGAGCACTGAATTATGGGTGTGGGCACGTGTGCACGTGATCCCCCCATGCTCCCCCCGCTTTTGACACTCGAGGGCAAAAAGGTTAGCCATCACTGGATTAGATCATGCAGCTGCTGCTCCAAAACAGCATCTTGCAATTTTGAGCACATGAGAGATCAGCCTGGTGGGGGCTCTAGAGCATTGTGTTTGTTCACCCTCAGGCTCTTCACAGCTGGCCCAGCAATTTCCTGGGCTCAGCTAACTCTCTGGCATCGTTTACTAATCTATGACAAGTTCGTTATGTGCCCAATGCTAAAGAGTGAAGAAACTGACATTGACTAACCCAGGGCGGTGTGTTACCTTCTCTGTCATTCACATATGAACAGCAGATGGCTCTCTATACAACTCAGTGAAACCATGCGCTGCATGCTTTTTTTTTTCCCCAGCTGCATCTCTTTGGCACTGCATTTTCCTATGTTCCTGTTCTCCCTCCCTTACTTTTTCCACCCTTACATTTGTGATTTCCACACTGCCCGTTTCCTACTCCTGTATTTTCCTCTTTCTACTGCCATTTGACTCCCCCTCCCTTTCATTTATATAAGTCCCCTTGTGCTAGTTTCCTGGATTATTTTTGCAATTCCATCTCATCTTTCGATCTGCTCTTATTATATCTTCGATCCTGTGTCGTTCTTTTGGAGATGTATATGAAAAGATGACACTCTGGTGAGAGACAACAACAATTTATTTTAGCTGGCAAAATCAGGCAGGATTCTGTACATATGCTGTCTTTTACACTACTAATTGATTCAGGTAGTGCTTCTGTACCTTGCTTTGCTCTAAAATTTCTTCCATTTTATTCAAACTATTGAAAGTTTTCTTTTTTTAGCATTGGTCTTAAATTTCTACTGAGAGGGGGAGCAAGGCAGAATGTGAAACTGCACTTTATAATCTCATCGTTAAATGATTCTGATTTCAGTCTCTTTGAGAGATAGATAGTTCTTAAATTTGTATTAAATGTTATTTAATAAGTATATATATCATATATATTATTACATATGGAGGGTCATTTTTATGTACCAATAAATTTACAGATCTACCAGACATATACTGTATAAACTGTATTACACCAGAATTGGTTTCAATGTCTTGACACTATTTGCTGGAATAAAACTCCTGCTTTGTATCATACATTAGAATCTACAATCGGATTAAAAAAAGAGAGAGAGAAAATAATACCCCTTCACCACTTCTTTTGAATTTTTGTGTTGTTCTTTATTCATGTATCTAATCTGGGATTGGGTAAATTAATATCATGTAACCGCGAGAGTGTAGCCGAAATTCTGATTATGTGTTGGGTAATAAAGTTGTACTCACTCATATCTAAAGTGTATTTCAACTACCATATTTTCACCAATAAATTCTATGAACATCCTAGCTTCAATGAGGGGAAACAGCTGATTTCACCTATATCCACTGTGCAAATCTATTATTTAATATAAATAGTTTTTAAATAGAATGGAAATTAACATGGAATAGAAATTGAACATATCTGATTTTTTAAAAGTATATGCTCCTTATCATTTTTATAATATGCAAATTTAAACCAGAAATAATTGTAATTTATATTTTCTTTTACATATGCTACAAGTTAAAATACATTTTAATGAGTTTAACAGATCTGCAAAGTATTAAGCTTGACAAATAGAGATCTAATATTATTGCTCAAAATTAGCGTTACATAGAGTGCTAAAACGGAATGCATCTGTTTTTCCACATTAAAAATAAATCTGGTTATTCTAAGCTTTGTTTTATTTCAATAATATAGTCTATACCGGCAAAGAAGGGATTGTTTAGTTGCTGTGTTTGTTAATGTTAGCCAGTCTGATCTAGTGGTTAAAACACCAAGTTAGAAAGCATGAGATCATAAATTCAAGTTCCTCCTTAGCCATGAAAGCCAGCTGGGTAACCTTGGGTTAGTCATTCTCTCTCAGCCCAACCCACCTCACAGAGTTGTATTGTGAGGAAAATAGGAGGAAGATTGTGTGTTGGATGTGTTTGCTGCCTTGAGTTATTTGTAAAAATAATAAAGGTGGGATAAAAAATAAATAAACAAATACATTATTTGCCATTCTGCTATAAATGAGCCAATGGTCTTCTGAGAGGTAGGTCCCACTTCTGCTTTGTTCTAGAAATATGCCTTATCTAAATTATTGATCCTATCCTCACTTTCATTCACAAAACAAGAGTGGTTGAGATTGTAGTTATGCTAATGTATCAAATACCTTTCTATGATAATAAATAAAGTTAGATAGGTCTCTTCTCTGTTCTAATTTTAAATTTTCAACCCCTTTAAACTTGTGAATATATAGTTAAACAAATAAATCATGTGCTGGTGACACTTACCTCTGCAAGGGAATAGGACCTTTTTGATCGCACTGTCTTAGGCAACTGATGGACCCTGTTGGTTTCAAAAGAAATTGATGTTATTTTTTCCTGGTAGGTAGTTCAGCAGCCTGGAATAGGTGGGTGATTGAGGTGTTGGACTAGATTGTTCCTATGTGGCCTCTGTGCACCAAATCATTGGTTTTATGAGGAGCTTAAATCACTGGTTTTACGAGGACCTTATAGGAGATGAAACACCAGAAGTGATGCCTGAAGCAATGCTGAAGGAAGTCAAAGGATGAATCCAACCAAACAAAAGTAACAGCCCATATTAGGACTACATCATGGAAATAAGGACGATGAAAAAAACATTATTTCTCTTCCCTTATTATGTCTTTTTGATAGCCCTTGGTGGCCTTGGTTATGGTGACCTGGAGAGAGATGAGTCACAGGACAATTTACCAGGCCATTAGAAAGAGCATTCATAATATCTGGTGGATGGTCACTTGGATTAATTTAGAGTTGGATTCTGATTAGGCAAATCCAAATGTGTTGCCTCACAAGAGTTGTCTTGTGATCTGGCTGAGTTTGATTCTGTGACTCCTAATGAAGTGCATATGATCCTCTATATTGTAAGTTAGGCCATCTATCTCTTAAATGCAGGCCCTTCTTGTTCTTGTTAAGATGGTCCATGAGATGACCAGTGGGTGGCTCCATGCAATGATATTAGCCTTTTTGAGGGAGGCTCAAAAAGGCTTTAGCCTTGGAGGAGGCAGTGATGTATATCCCCTTCTCAAGATGCTATCTCTGGTCCCTCTCCATCCTGGACAGTTCTCATCCAATTTCCAAACCTCCTTAGGTAGGGATGATTGTTGAGAAGGTGTTGGTAGCCGGTGAAGTGGATTTTTGACAAAATGATATACTTGGATTTGCTTCAGCTGAGTTTTAGTCTGAAACTCAGAATGAATAGAATGAGTATTGGTCATACTTCTACTGTAGAAGAATAGGATACAATGCACTTTACTCAGAAATAAAGCAAATTTATTCACTTTTCAATAAGTATGGATAACGGCCAGACTTCAAGAAGGCATGATTTGATTCTTGAACATTCATACACAATCCCCAACATTCAGTTGCTACTGATAGCTGAAACTTCATGGACTCAGAATTAGCTAAAAAGCTTTCTTGAAAACTAGAAGAATCATATATAGATACTAATTCTTGCAGGGTCACAGCAGGAATAAATGTATATGTGAGTGTGGGTGTATAGTTTAAATCAGTCTTTTTCAAACTTGGCAACTTTAAGATGTATGGAATTAATTCAGATGAAGTTTGAAATATATAGTTAAACTACTAGCAAGTTTGAAAAAAAATGCTGCTTTAAATCACTGGCCTCTTTTCACTATCCTTTCTGGGTAACATATTTTTTGTTGCTCTTTTGTCAAACCGGAATGTGGAGGGCTGTGTTTCTGCTTTATCAACTTCAGCTCTCTCACTAACCTAGTGGTACTTGGCAACTTTAAGATGTTTACAAAAACTATGCAGCATCAATGCCATTTTTTTGGGGGGGTATTTGTATAGACCACTGTATTCCCCCAAACTTCCAGCAGTTTACAATTTAACTAATAAAATGCATAAAACCAGAAACCACAAAATACACTGCTCAAAAAAATAAAGGGAACACAAGCAGAAAACATCTGAGATGAATGAAATAGCCTTATTAAATACTTTGTTCTTTACATACAGTAGTTTATACACTGCTCAAGCACCTAAAGGGAACACAAAACTACTGTATGTAACGAACAAAGTATTTAATAAGGCTATTTCATTCATTCAGATCTCGGATGTCTTCTGCTTGTGTTCCCTTTATTTTTTTGAGCAGTATATATAAAATAATCTGCCTACCCCAGCATGTAATTATCCGAAACTAATGATAAATAAATTAAGAATTGTATATAACAGTGATGGCTAACCTTTTTGCCATCGCGTGCCAGGAGGGGGGGCGGGGGAGGGTCATGCACGCACATGCCCGCATGCATGCGTGTGCAACCCCTCCCTTGCTCCTGGCACATGATGGCCTGGTAGGCTCGTTTTTCTTTCCTACCTGGTTCCAGATCATCTCTATTTATCTGGGAAGCGCGAAAACAGCCTTTCCCACTCCCCTGGAGGCCCTGCGGAGGCTGAAAGGGCCCATTTCCCAACTCCCGGTGGGACAGGAAGTGACATTCTTTGCTCTCCCCAGCCTCCAGAACCCCTCTAGTAGTCTCTAGGAGCCTCTCTAGGAGTCTCTGGAGGATGGGACAGCAAAAAACATCACTTCCTATCCCACCGGGAGTCGGGAAATGGGCCCTTTCAGCCTCTGTAGAGCCTCCAAGGGAGTGGGAAAGGCTGTTTTCGTCCTTCCCAGATAAACAGAGAGGATCTGGAGCCAGGTAAGAAAGAAAAACGGGCCTTCCCCACCCACCCCGTCCTCCAGAGGCAGGAAACAGCCTGTTTCCCTACTTCTGGTGGGCCCAGAAGGCCAGAAAATCAGCTGGCCGACACGCGCATGTGCCCCAGAGCTGAGCTGGCATGCCCACTAATATGGCTCCGCATGCCACAGGTGGCACGCATGCCATAAGTTCGCCATCACAGGTATATAATATAAGTATTCTGGTACACTATTTTTCTGAATACCTTTAGGGAGGACACTTTCTAGATCTGTAAGAGCAAACTATGGTACTGCTATGGAGGAAACATCAAAAGTTATAATCGGACCAGATAAGAAGCCAGATGGTTTGTGGACAAACAGTTTTACTTCAGAGGCACAGCTAGTATATTTGACATGCAGAGCGGGTTTTTTTTTTCACACCCTGTTTCTCTATCACTGAGAGCTGGTTTAGTGATTGAGGTAATCAGATGATACGGGTTCTGGTCCTGCAATTCCACCTTTGCCACTAGCTTCCTCATTGTCTTCAGCAGCACTTCCTGTATTACATTATAGGTAGTCCTTCACATATGATCACAATTGAGCCCAAAATTTCCACTGCTAAGCAAGACAGTTGTTAAGTGAGTTTTGCTCCATTTTACAACCATTCTTGCCACAGTTGTTAAGTGAATCTCTGCAGTTGTTAAGTTAGTAACATGGCTGTTAAGTGAATCTGGTTTCTCCATTGACTTTGCTTGTCAGAAGGTTATACATGACCCTAGGACACTGCAGCCATTATAAACACATTTCAGTTGCCAGGTGTCCCAATTTTGATTGCTTTACCATGGAGATGCTGCAATGGTTGTAAGTGTGAAAAATGGTCAATTTTTTCAGTGCTACTGTAATTCCAAGCAATCACTAAACAAATGGTTGTTAGTCGAGGATTATTTGTACATATTGTACATCTAAAGTGTCCTGTCTTGGTATGCCACTGCAGCACGGGTGAAATTTACTTACCTTAGCTGCCGGTTTGCAAATGTGTGTGCGTGTGACACCTCTGTGTCTGCGCAGGACTTTCTGTGCAGGCACAGAGGGTCAAAAACGGGACATGATGACGTCTGGGTAGATGGGTGGAGCCTCCTGCCTCCGGTGCTACCGGTTTGCCCGAGTTGGATAGAACTGGCTCAATTTCACCACTGCACTGCAAGTATTCAATTTCATCTTGTTTCCTCATAGCCTTCAAACAGCAGTTTAGGCTTTTGACAGGATCTTTGGTTTGGCCTGGATGGAAATATATCAGTAAGTACCATTAGTATACTGATGATACTTCAAAATGACAGATGGACCCTCCCAGTGTCTCCATGTATATGTTGATAAGAAGAAGAGACAGAGAAAAACAGAGAGACAGGAAGTGCTTTACCCAAGAGCAATTGCCATGCTGACCTCTCCTCCTTTAATTTTTTTCTTTAGCTTTAATATTGTTTCTATCAGTAGGATAAATCTCCATGTATCATACAGAAGTTCTCTTGGCAAGATTTCAGAAGTGGTTTGCGATTGCCTGCTTCCTAGAGTAGAGAGAGAGTAACTGGCCCAAGATCACCCAGTTGATTTGGTGAATAAAGCAGAACTTGAATTCATGGTTTCCCAGTTTTTAAGGTGATGCCTTAACAACTACATCAGACTGGCTTGACATATGATTAGTAGATACAAATTCAGTCCACCAGCTTTTTAAAGAAAATGCATATGCACTTTTAACAAATTAAACAGAAGTTGTGTAAGAATAAAGACACAAAAAGCAAAGTAGAAAATAAACAAGTACTAATAAATAAACACAATGAGGGGAAAAGCCTTAGATAATGCATTCTCCCTTCCCATTTATTTCCCCAGCTGCTAACCACTACTTAAACATTTGTACCTTACTTTCAACATGAAACATTGGAGGTTATTGCTAGTAGTTGTTTGAGTGATTTTATGGATTGCTTTTTTTATTGGTCTCTAACTCTTTTCCTAAATTCTCCCTCATTTTTATAGTTCTCGGCCAGCTTCTTTTGTGAGGCAAAAGATATCTGCCCATTTTTTGTCTAAAATAGATCATATTATTTTAAATATATATTTATGAATAGGTTTTTTTTTCTAGATTGCCCAGCTAATATTATTCTGAGTTGCATTTGCCAATTTTGCATAACATTGCAATAGTGGAACAGTGAAATGATAAAATCAAGAAGAGTTCTTAAGTAGTGCTACAAATGACATTAAGTTCTCTTTGCCACAAATAATCTAATTACCATTTGCTTTTCTTTTTAAATATGTGATTAAAATTATGTTCTCAATGAATGGAATTTAGGAGCAGTGATCCACAAAATAGCTAAAGATGCCATAAAAGTCCTAGTGGTAGATTCACCCCGCACTTGCAACAGTTCAGTGATTGACAGATACCTTTTCCCAAAGATTGGTGACATATCAAACACAAAGGACAGCAGTGGTGGAGGACTCAGCTAGTTGCTTTGCTGATTACACACTTTATGTATCTAATCAGGACAACACCATTCAGCAATAACTCAAAAATGTTGCTGTTCAGACAGTTAGGAATTTACTGTATATGTCCATATGCAAATTTCATACCATGTAGTTATTTTTATCTACTGAACATGAATGTCATACCTATATAGTTTTTTTTGTCTTTAATTCAATAGCAGATTGGATTCTAATTATGACAAGATAGATGCACTAAAATGTCCACTAGATAAATAAAAACACCCAAAGTACAAGTATGTTAATAAAAATTGTTGGACACATGATTGCAGTATTGCTTGTTCAGAGCAGGAACCAATGGCATGTTAATAAAACCTAGTAGAAATGTTACCTCTGGCAATTCAAACAGTATCTCCATCAAGCCATAGCTAGTACCACATTCAATTCGCTTACCTCAAGCATCTTATCTGTCTTATACAGAAAAAAGGCAATAAAAGGGAATTTAAATATCATATTTAACACAGAACTAGTAGCACAGCTCGATAGAAAAATATATAGTTGGATGCTATGTTTTACTCTACAAATTAAGCAGTTACCAACATAATACTTGTGTGAGATAGTTGTGCCAGTCCTGACAAAGGTTAGCATTCCATGATCTTCTACTCTTTATGTTCTACTTTCTAGTTTGGTGTGTTTTTCAATCTCAGATTTATGGATCTGATTAAAGAGGTACACATTTTATAGCTTGCCTAGTAAGCTGACCTTCTTGATTATTGTCTGTCACTTTTTTTTAATTATTGCCAAGTCCTTTTCTTATTGAACTTGTGTTGTCATTAGAACAGCAAAGCTTAGCCATAAATAGAGAGAAGCAAGTGAGACAGAAGAGAAACCCATGGACTGGAGAGGGAGAAAAGAATACATTCTAATTGTACGATGAGAGCAGCATTCACTATAAACATTGTCCTACATTACTGTATCTCCTTTGTCAACCGTTGTAGGGCATGGAGGAAGAACAGCATGATTGCGACCTCTAAACAACTTAGAGTTACTGTGAGTTGAGTGCTCAGTTCACAGTTTCTTTGAGGTTAATATTGGAGGGGAGAGGTTGTGTTTTGCTTTTCTAATGCATGATAACCACTGCTGCCAATCTATCAATATTTAATCTTAGCTGTCACCGACAAGAAGAGGAAAATGGTAGATGGGGAGAACAAGAGAGACAATGCTTAGAAGAGTCAGGAGGAGAAGAGAAAGCGGGGGGAGGAGGAACAGAGAACTTTTCTTAGGATAGGCTACTCAAAACCTTATAGTCCATTATTTCTAAGTCTTTCTATAGGATTGATATTTATTATTGTGTCTGAGGAACATTGGTGCTGACAGTATGCAAAATCCAGACCATATTTTGACTTCAAGATGCTGAACTTTTTTTTTTTTTGAGATACATGATGCTATCCATAGCATCATTTTTTTGAGATACATGCTATCCATAGACCATAAGAGCCTGGTTTAGCTCTGCAGACTAAGCACCATAATTAACATCCAGCTGTCTGCAATTACACCAGTTCGAATCTCACCAGGCTCAAGGTTGACTCAGCCTTCCATCCTTTCTAAGGTAGGTAAATTGAGGACCCAGTTTGTGGGGGCAATAAGCTGACTTTGTATAAAATATACAAAAATATGAAGGCTATTGCTTAACGCATTGTAAGCTGCCCTGAGTCTTCGGAGAAGGGCGGCATATAAATCAAATTTTTTAAAAAAAGACATTTTGATGAAGCCACAGCATTACAAGGACAAACTGAAATGAAACTAAATTCAATGGAGGATATAAAGTATATGTTTCACAAGTATAAAGTTGTAGTTGTTATTTCACATTAAAGGGATCTCAGATAGAAGGTGATGGGAATTATTTTTCCTTGTTCAAAACTCTAGAGTAGGTAACAATATGCTTTGAACTAGAGAAACAAATGATTTGGCCTGATACAAGCCAGCCTATTGTTTAAACACTACAAGGAATGTTAGTACAGGGAAAATAGTCAACACGGACTAAAGCAAATGATTAAATTAGCTTACAAAATGGCAGTAGGTGTTATTTTATCACCTTAATGCTACTGGAATGAAATGTATTCCATAATATAGTTTCAAAAAATACATTTTTCTGTAGACAAAGTAATTGTGTTTGGTTGCTTAGAAGGTTATTTTTAAATCAGTGCCATTATCTTTCATCAGAATAGCAACTGCTGTAAAGTGTCTTTTCTACCCTTTTTGAAAACCAGCTTTTCTGCATGGCCCGCTAACTATGAGCAGGCACTAGTTTAAAAACATTTTTATGACCCCCAATTGTCATTTAGACAAGTTGAAGCTTTCTACCACAGATACTTGCTACATTCTTCTAGCCCTGCCTCCCCCCATGTTAAGAAGAACGAATATTTTCTTATAAGTAAGTGATGCTTGATCAGAAGAGAAATGAAGCCAGGGCAGAATTGGACTCAGCAGTTATACCTATGCAATTCATGTTGATCTTTTCTGGAGGACTAGAGGATAATATATTAATGCAGTTGTCTGGATATGCTCTAAGGCTGCCTATAGATCTATGAGGCATCTGGGAGCATAATATAAAAATGTTGACTGGCAGGGATCAGGAGATGTGCCTTCTGGGACATTGTCCCTGCCCTCTGGAACATTATCCCTTAGAAATCAAGATGACCCCAACCTTGTTGGCTTTCCATAAGACCGTGAAGACTTAGTTGTGTGCCTGGGCCTGGGCCCTGAGTGTGTCAAGGGCCCTGTTACTTGGTTGCATTAACAACCACGGCAATAGTTTTATTCAAGGACCATATATATTTAATTTGTTTAAATGTTTTAATGATGCACACCTCCAAAGTACATTTGTTGAGATAGGTGGCTATAAAAATCAAATAAATAAACAAAGTACTTGGAAAAGATAAGAATGTTGTTCAGTTTTCCAGCCATTTTACATATTTTTTTATTTAAAACTGGGCTTTTCTGCAAAATAAACAGTCAAGCATGACACTGTAAATAGCTTAGCGGACACTGACAAGGTATGGTCTATTAAATTGAAGTTTCACTACATTATATTTTGACCTAATGGCAACACCATACTAGTCCAAACAGATTGGGCTGATTTGCTTCAAACCTCATGAACATTATTGACTGATTGAAATGGTCAAACACCATAATAGCAGCAGTGCTTGAAACTCTTAAGTAATCAATAAAGATAACATTTCTTACATGGATGGGTGGATTTTTACACAATTGCCAGAGAGCAGAAGATATTTTTTCCTAGCTGGAGGTTGTACATCTTCCATGTACCATCCCTATGCATCCAAGTGTGAAACATCAGTAAAAGAGAAATCTAAACACATATAGATTAATAAGTATTATCTTTTCTTCCAGATGAACACATTCAACATATCAGCATCAAAGAATGATCAAGCAGAGTAGCAGTTCTGTCTAGCAAAGTAACTGTTCTGTCTAGTAAATTGAAAATGTATATATTTCTCCTTGCTTCAGCTTAACTTCATAAAGATGAAAATGCAATGAGACAGGGACATGTTCTAAACTTTGTAGAGCTTCTCCATTAGCTGGAATTTGAGCATTATGCTATTGATATTTCTATTCATAATATTTTCATAGAATACAAATCGTTTTACCTCCATTTTATAGAGAAAAAGGAATGAGGCACAAAGAAGAGATAAACCAAAGTATGATAACAGCCGATAGTTGTTTTCTCATAAGCCATAGGCAAACTATTCCTAACTGTGTTAGAAGCAATTACGTTTCGCTCATTCATATTGAAGCACTGCCATTAAAAAAAGAAGTTTTTTAAAATCTCCATTTAAAACCACAATATGGTCAAAATGTTCATCTATCCCCTTCTGCTAACACATTTTATTTGGATTTAGCTGCCTAGATATACAGGTAATGTAATCATCTTACTTTTACACCTCAGACATAATATCTAGAAAGCTTGAGTTCCATTCAACTAATTAAAAAGGAGATTTATAATAGCAGCACCATTGATTTGGTTAAACGAAAAACACCAAAGCTATTTCAGTTGCAAAAATATTAAATCCTCACATGAACCAAAGCCATTTCCATTTGTAAATGTTGGTCTCCTTTCCCATGTAGCCATGAGTACAAAAGCATGTTTTTGCAAATATTTTGGGACTTAGGCTCAGTTGCAGTTTCAATGTGGTTTCAAACATGAACAGAGGAAGGAGAAATCAGGATCTTACATGACAAGAAAGAACGCAGAATGAACAGAAGCAGGACATAGCTGGGGAATAAGGTTTTGGCTAAGAAAAGAAAGCAAAGAGTTGTAATATGTATATATTACAGCTATTAGAAATAAACTGAGTTATTGTTATTTAAATAAATATCAGATTTGTTCTAAAGAATAAACATCCTAAATAACTTTAACTAGAAACAGAGAATGGTCTTTGTCAAATAGGCGTGAAATGGCATCAAAATATTAAAACAATGTTCAATTATATATTCCAAGGATGCCAAAGCATTTCACCTCTCCAAATTAACAACACAGAAGACTTTTTAAAAAAACAATATGTACCATTGGCATTAAAAGATAAAAGGAAGTTGAAGATACGTATATATGTGCATGTGTATGTATGTAATAATAATTTCATTACTGTAGTCTTTAATTCTATTATGGGAAACCAAGATTTTGAAATAACGTTTCAATTTCCTTTCATCATTTCGTTTAGGTTGTCCATTTATTTTATATCTGAATGAGCAACTCAGCATGTTGTAGAAAAATCATTTGGTCACAATGCTCTACAAAATTCTTCCTACAAGAAAGTTTACCATATTAAAAAATAAGCTCTTAAGAAAAAGGCATGGAGAGCTACAGAAATGATTCAGTAAATTGATATTTTGAGAACCTGAAGCATCAGCTGGAAACATAGCAAAGGCTCAGAGCCACTTGTTATCTGGAAAGAACTGCACCAATGTTAGCATAGTCTAGCTTTAAAAAGTCTTAGTTTTTTGTAGAGCATCTGAGCTCTAAAGAATGACAGATTTGTACCTTCCAAGCAGCTTGCCAATTTATTCTTCCTAGGACTGAGATAACAAACTGGATCATCCAGTTGGTTTGTGGCTAAAGCAGGGCTAGCATAGTCATCTGGTTTTTAGTTTGTTGCCTTAACCACTTATACCAAACTAGCGAATGGAGTGGAGTGGAGTGGAGTAGAACAGAACAAAATGGAACAGAACACAACAGAACAGAATAATCTTAACGTTTGTGGTTAATCTAGTGTTATAAGTGTTACATTTTAGCTAGCTGTATACTCCAACATTCTTTTTAAATTAGAAAAAGTTGCTAACAATTTATATTTCTTTCTCAAGTACATTTTTGTGGACTGCACATTGTTACAAAAACTGAGCATAAAAAATAATAATTTCTATAATAATCCCTTTACACATACACACAAATAAACACATTAAGGAAACTCTCATAATTGTACTTCGTATAGCCATTGGTTCCAATATATACTTCACCTTAAAATGTTTTTATTGGCAGTTCTGTGCAAACACACAGCTTTATTATAATCGGTCAAAATCATGCAGTCCCTTAGAAAAGGCAACATGATTAAACTGAGTTGATACACGCAGAATGCAAAGTGTGTTGCATGTATGTATTTGATGAAATATCAGGCTGCTGCAAAAGTGGTAATGAAATCCTATTCATGGCATCAAAATATATTGTAAATCCACAATTAGTTGCTATAATATTTTTAAACATCCAAATTATTTTAGTTGTTTCCTCTTATTATTGTTGTATTTAAAATACTAAGAACACTTTTCCTGTACTTTGTATGTATGCATATGCACCACATGTTTATAATTGCACTTCCAGACAATCACTTTTGTTGAAAAGTATTTTACTCTAGCCAAAGAATATAATTGTTCTACAGGAAGCAATATCTTTAATTTCTTGAAAAAATGGCAGCACAACAATCCGAGGCGCCAGATGACCCAAGCAGGTGATGAGGGGGTGTAGGCAGCATGGAAAAGGCTGGGCTACAGGAAGGAACATTTTCATTCCCTCTCACTTCCCCAGCCTCCAAAATAAAATACTGCTTCTAAAAAGTGACTATAGAGTAAATGCTGAAAAAGTCCAGCAGTGGCAAATGGACAGGATCAAGCTTTAAGAATCTTTGCATATTTTTAAAGGGAAGGGAGGGAGAGAAAGGGAAAGAGAGAGGAAGAGTTTGGTTTCCATGGCAACTAGGCATATGTTTGAGAATCTACAGGAGAAGCAGGCCCTTTTCACACTACAAAAGCCAATGAATTGGAAAATAATTGTACAGTTTTCTGCCTTCCTCCCCTCTGTTGGGTGCATTCATAAATATACTGCAGAGTTTATTTTTTGTAAAGGTTCCAATTTTCTTAAAGCTGAAAATATAAAGACTTATTTGAAAATGAAGCAGGATCAATGGTTCTGAAATTACCACCAATCTCACCTGGTTCTTTGGCAGTTAATACAAAAAGCATCAAAAAGGAGGCATCATATCTAGAAAACTGGAACAATAACATTGCCAGTTAGTCAGCTGCTCAGGCTAAATAGTCAGCTGGGAACAAATTTCCTAGATTTAGAGTTCTTTATAACTATTTCAAAGGGGCAACAGAAGCAGAGAAGAAAAGGGGGGAAAATCCTAGGTGGAAAATCCACTAAAGGTAGCACTTGGCCATAATAGAGCCTTCCCATCATGATTGTAAATCATGAGGGTCCTAAAGTGGATCATCCATGTGACTGACCCAATTTCACAACTTTTTTGGCAGCGATCATTAAAATGAACATTGCAGTTATAAAAGGACCCATTGTTCACTACAGGCCTATTTTGCCAAAACCTGAAAGTAAATGCCAGTTTTCGGTAAAATTGTCATAAAACACAGTCACGTGCTGAGTGTCCAACATGCGATCAAGTGATTGTAGAGTGGCGCAGCAGTCAGAACTCTGAAACAGAGTTATAACTACCTCCAGGAAGTCTGTTGCAACTTCAAATGGTAAGCAACCAGTTGTAAGTTGAGGAATATCTAAGGGCATATTTGTCAACATGTCAGGATCGGTAGTAGGAGCATGATTTACTTGGTACCTTTCACCTAGCATATTGCAATATGTATTAATACATACTGGGAAAGGGGAAGAACTTTACATAATATATGCTATACATTACATAATAGTTCTTCCCCTTTCCCAGCATGCATTCTGTCTATCAGTCCTGAAACAAATGAATTACAACAAATAATTAATAACTGGATCTGAAGCAATCAATGTCCCTGTGGGAGTAGCCTTCTTCTAAACCCAAAACAAGAGATGAGTGACACCAAAGTACTTCTTCAGTTTATTAAGTGTTGTTTATTGCAAATGGTAAATTATATCACAAATGAGGTTTTTCAAACTTTGAAAAACTTATTCTTTTGCTGTTCTGTCACTGAGTACTATGGATTCAGCAGACCACCTAGAGGCTTGGAGAACTTTAAATTCTTCCGTTTTGGTCGTATACTTAAAAGTCCATATATGGCCTTTATAGCATGTATTCCAACCACTGGACATTGAGAAGTCACTGGCAGACACAAAAGGCATATTTCTTTTTCTGGGTAACTTAAAAACACCCTGTTTTCTATAGATACACATTATTTTCATTGGAATTTCATTTTGATCATGCAACAATAAAATAATGAAAATGAAAAAAAAATGTCCTGTATTTTAAAAGGTCAGATTTGAAACAATATAATGTTATAAAATCAAAATTCCAATATATATTAAATAAGTTTTCTGGAGTAATCCAAATGTTTAGAAATAAACTGTATCTGGAACAAAAGTACTCAATTCTGTACCAGAAAACTTTAGGTCTGGAGCATTATTAAGCAGCTTTTTGATATTAATGTCTAGAGTAATGTCCTTGTTTTCATACATACACTAAAATTACCAGTTCCACACCCAAGTCCAGCTCTAGATCTTTCCTTGGTGACTTTCACGTCCCACTTCTCTAGTTTTTCCTAACTTATTTTAGCACCTTGACCATAAAATTGTTTACACATCACCAAGCCCTCAAATTTTTGTAAAGTACAGATAGTCCTTGACTTATAACCATTCATTTAGTAACCAAAGTTACAAGGGCACTGGAAAAAAAATAGCTTACAACCATTCTCACACTTACAACTGTTGTTTCATTTTATATTTATCTCATCTGAAGTCAGCACAGTACTGTTCTACATGCTTATTTTAATAGTAGCCTGGGTCCTCATGAAGCCAGAGAACCTACTTTTTTCCCAGCGCATGTTGAATAGAATTCACCATGTTATTTGTCATAAACCTTATTTAAGATTAATTTAATTTAATGCAATTTGTATGATTATTCCCTTTGTCTTGAATTATTTTCTTTTTTTGCCATATTGACAATTACAATTTGATGGGAACTTTGGAAAGGAGGCTGTATACAAAGCATAGAGAAAGTGGTTGCACAGAAAACTTCTGTAGCTATGTATGGTATTGGCACAGTGGTGGGTTGTTCATGGTTCGCACCGATTCGCAAGAACCAGTAGTAAAAGTTTGTGTAGTTCGGAGAACCAGTAATAACATTGGCTGGCCATGCCCCTGAGCTGGTCCCCGGCCTAGTTGCCGCTCACTTATCCCGCACACCTCATCAGAGGCTTTTTTTTTTACTTTTAAAAGCATTTTTTCTGCAACCTCTTCGGCCAAAAAAATGCTTTTAAAAGTAAAAAAAAAAAAAGAGCCTTTGATGATCACACGGCTCAGCTGGAATCGTCAGAGGCTTCTGAAAGCATTTTTTTCTGCAACCTCTTAAGGTTGTAGAAAAGATGCTTTTAAAAGTTAAAAAAAAATTTGCCACGCCCACCGTCTCATTACCCCCCACCAAGCCATGCCCACAAAATAAGCCACGCCCACAGAACCAGTAGTAAAAAATTTTAGAACCCACCCCTGTATTGGCATGCTAGGTTCTTTTGTGTATTGCATCTTTTAAATTAGTAACTCTGAGGGCAGGGCCTGCCTCATTTTCTATATAATTGATGTTAGCCTCTGGGAACTGGTCATTGTCTGAAAAGTGGAATCCTAGATTTTCTCTGCATCTCTGTTCCCTGAAGAATAGTCAAAACCACAACATTTGCAGAAGAACTCCATGCTTTGCTCTTGCTCTTTCCAGAATGTTCTCTGTATGCTGAAATGAAGAAGAGAGGCAAGGACTCCACAGAGAGCTGTCATTGCTGCTAGGACACAGAAGCAGAATCCAGGGAGAGGACTGGTATTGAATAATGATTTGATGGAAGAGCTCCGTGCCCCTTCACTCTTGAACAGAGAGCCCTCTCCCCCACTCAGTGTGCCAAGAGAAAAAGCCAACAAATTATTGAGGTGATGCATGGAATTGTTCCCACAGTTCCTTTTGCAGTATATAATTTACAACATCTGCTTCTCTGGTCTAACAAAAGCAAAGCTTTTCAAGCATTCATCTCACTGCTGTAGCTGCAGAAATGTAACTAGTCTCTCATTTTAGAAGCTGGTTAGCTGAGAGGGGAGGAGAGTGTGGGAGAGAATACAGAACATTATATTGCCAATATATTGACTTAAATACATCTCCACATACAATGTAATTGTGTGCCTACATTTCATTGGTAAATGCCATGAAAATAAACCCCAGCAGTGTCTCAAAAAGCACCAGATAAAGGGTACCTACACACACAAACACACACACCCCACATCAATGTGCTTCTTCAATCCTTGAGAGAAGAGGAAAATGTCACTTAGGGAAATTTGGATTTAAATTTGCAAGAAACTAACCGGTTTGCCCATGCTTATGTTAGTCTAATCTTCTTATAGATATTGGAGAAGTAATGTATGTTTGTAAAGGAGCTGTGTTTGTTTGAGCTTCTTGCTAAAGATGGAACATATATGTTATGCCTAATAATCCTTGTAAAAGAATGGTATGTAGAAATCAGAAGTGAAAAATTTATTGTGTGGAATAGAAGGGATTTACCTGTGAATGACTGTACTGCAAATTGCTATTAAGAATAACATCCTAGGCAGAGAATTGCCAGAACACACAAATGAGATGATGGGCTATTTTGTGAATTATGTCAAGCAGTACTGAAAATTTGTGAATAAAAAGCACTTCTTTGCCCTAAAAAGTAGATAATAAGTTTCAGAAGGGGGAACTGGACTCTCAGCAACACTTCAAGCTTCTTGAAAGATTTTTCTTTTTAAATGAAGAAATAAACTTGTGGAAATTGGACTCCACCTGCAATCAAAGCATTCTTCAGTACCAACAAAATATATTGGTGGATCCTGCCTCATTTGTGATTATCGGGAAGCTGCTTATGACCCATAAAAAGCAGTTATCATGATTAAAGAACAGATCCTAAGGCAATCAGACAATCCTATCAAGCAGAAGCAACTGTTTAAATGGGTTGTGGATAATACATTTTGCCTTAGTATTAACTTTCAGAACTGCTTTAAATGTATGGAATAAATAGCGGGGACAATACTAAAGTGGAGAGCAAGACGATAAATTCACATTCCTGGACATTTAAAAGAGACAAAATGATGGTGAAGAGGAGATGATGTCTCCTCTTCATTTTTAAAAGAACTCTGCTATTAAAATCTCAACAAATGTCTAATTGCATATTACTTTCAGATTGAGCTGTTCTTAAAAGGATGATGACTTGGGGAAATGCCATGTCTCATCACTTGCAAAGAAACGTGCTACTGTATTACAAAATGTCTGTAGAAAAGAAAACGGGAAAATAAGTCTATTTTATTTTTACAGTATCTCATCTTACTTTTCTTTTATCTCCTTTAGTGTTCACAAATAGAATGGAACAACCTTTTCATATCATATGCATGTGTGTGTGTGTGTGTGTCTGTGTGTGAATGATTGATACTGTTCTCCACAGGCTTGATAGATCACTGCTCTCTCCCAGTTTCTAGTAAATGCTTTCTAATACAAGTGTTGGAGCTGACATTTGCTAAGTACAAAAGGATTAGCTTGTCCCCATATGTTCCAACCCTTTCTATAATTTCTTCAGAAATTATAGAAAGTGAGTCATATTCTCATATCTAATGCCCAGATTAATTTTGAGGCTAGAGAAGAAAACCTGATAGCTCTGCTGTGGAAAAAGAGGGCAAGAAAACTACAGTTAATGGGAATTTCCCCAGTTAGAGAATCCATCAATTTCCTAAAACTGTATCCCCACTAAATTAAAATGGGGTGAGTATTGTATCTTTTAAATTTAAATATCTATAGATTTAATAGAATTACAATAGTATAAAATGTCTTTATCTTTACTGTATATGCACATTTAAAGGGTTATAATCTCCTGGTTCTTATCTCCTTTAGTAAGCATCTACTTTAGTTTTGACTTGTATAATCAAAGTATGGCAAAGATGTGCACTGAGGAATCTAACCAATGACTAGATGCAAGGGGGACAGTTGGCCTACTGAACTTATAAATGTAATAATACACACAAAAAGTGCTTTCCTGGTTTGCTTAGTTATTTTGTTCCAATCTGCCCAAATCTCTTCTGATCAACTATCCCATCTACATTTATATATTGTTTATATTTTCTTATCTGCCTATTTATTAGATTTATATCCTGTCTTTCACTGAGGATCTTAGGGTGTTGTGATTATTACATTCTTCCTGATCGTTCATTATTGATTTTCTGTCATCCTCCATCAGGCATTAGTGATAGGACAAACTTGGCAAACAGAGGCATGAAATAATATTCATATTTTTTTATCTGTTGAACTTTATCTCTAGTTGGTTGACATGTCTCTCCTTCACTTTCCAGCTTCCAATAATGGGCATCTCACTTAATTTCAAGATACTTGGTAAGCTTTTCAAGCACAAATAGGCAGAGATAAAATGCAGAGAAACAAGAGCAAGGCAGACACTTAATACTGTCTTGAAAAATATATTTCTTCCTATTTTGCAGGGATTTTCTGCATCTGAAGCACACTAATGTGGGATATTTGTATTGCTAAAATATTTTAATACAGAGGAATATTGAGGCACACTTGCCATACCAGCTTTATTAAAGATATATTCAAGCAGCTAAAATCATATTTGTGAGAAAGTACATATGCTAACAATAGGAACTATCTCTACTGTATATATTTCTGGAACAGCATACTCTATGCTTACTTATAATTACATAGTGTGAAGCTGTAACTACTTTTTTTTATTCAGTACTGTATGTAACATCATAATATATGTGCTGGAATGTGGACCTCTACATTGCTGTTCAATTTTAGAGAAGTAGAGATTGTCATGACATTAGTCTGCAGTTGCATTTAACATAAAATCTCTTTCCTTCCTTCCTTCCTTCCTTCCTTCCTTCCTTCCTTCCTTCCTTCCTTCCTTCCTTGCCTTCTTGCTTTCTTTCATTTTCTTTCACGTGCTTGAATTCTCTTTAAGCACATTAGTGACTTGTTAGTACATATACGTTAATCTTTGTGCAATAATATAAGTCTATCAATTTCTTCCTTCCCTCCTCCAAATGATGTGTTGGGATTGGATGGTTTAGGTACCTTGGGAATAAAACAGCTATGGTATTTTTCTCTAGATCATTGCGTTTTATTTTAGCTGAAGTCATGGAAAGGAAGATACTTTAAGACTAAATTAAAATTGTATCTATTTTTTCTAGCTTTTTCTTTCACTATGCAGAGTCTACATGATCATGCTAACAAAAAGAATTTTCAATTAGCAACCAGTCTCAGTGTGTGTTATGCATGGATGTGAATTAAAGGAAAATAAAAAGATATTGAAAGGGGAATCATGGAGGGTGGTGATGTGTGGGGGAGAAAATGTTTCCTCTTATTAATATTAGTATTAATAATGGAAGGTAGTATTAATAATGGAAAATGCTTTTTAAAGTTCGTAGTTTTATATGACAGTTTCAGAAAAGCCTGTCCATTCCATAATGATTACAAATAATTACTCTTAAAAATGATCATATAGAGGAATTTTCATATACAGGTAGTCCTCATTAAATGTCCATTTGTTCAGCAACTATTCAAAATTACAATGGTACTGGACAAAGGGACTTATCACCAGTACTTGAAGTTCTGGCTGTTGCAGCACTCTGTTGCTGCAGCACATCCACCTCACGCACATAGACTATACTCTTGTTCCCCCTTTCACTCACATGGATTGTGTCCTCCATTCCCCCAAGTTCATAAGCACTATTTCTTCCTTCCGCCCTTCTCTCTCACATACAGTGCCCTCCTTCCCTTCTTTGCTTGCGTGTACCACACACTTCTTCCCCCAACTCACTTGCACTCACTTTCCTGCACTTGCCCTGCTCTCTTCCCCCAACTCACTTGCACTCTTCATTGGGCCTTCCAGGGCCTCTCCTACCCCCTGTAGCACTGCTGTATTCTTTATCTAGTACTCTTTCTGTACATCTCAGGGGTATGATGGCAATCTGACAATGAGATGGGCAGCATATAAATTTAATAAATAAATAAACCAGATTGGGATCCATAATTGATGCAGTCATGTGACATTGCACTTCATGATCACATCACTCAGTGATAGCAATCCTGTCATTGTAACTCAAAGACTATATGTAATTTCCCTTTTTTCCCCCCTAAGAAAATCCTAGAGGACCTGGGAAAATATACAATCTACATTTGGTTACAGACATAAGGAAAAAAGGATGTACTTGGGGATAACATAGTGAAATTATGAGATACGTTTAGGAAAATTTCAGAAAGGCAAACACCAAACTTTTGCAATTGGTATTGTAGTACATTGCATTGCCAATGGTTTGACAAGCCTGCTTTTAACTAGAAATGCATGACTTGTGTGAAGATATAAATACATAGTATTGGTTGTTTTCAGTTCAGCCAGCTGTGAACAAAAAAGAGATTAAGTGATCAAAATTATCCTGAAAGTACTACCTCAAAGTCCAGCTTTTACAACAATTTGCTCAGTCTGATGTCTTCAAAGCTGCTAGAATCTGGGAATGGACTTTCTGGTTAGGAAAGTTGGGCAGTAGGTTCTCCTTTTCCAACTTCTCTGAAGGATGCTATTCTCTGATCCATCAAAACAACCTCTTTCCCTTTGCTGCCTTCATAAGTATTTATTTCAGTAACTGATTTCAACAAAATGCATTTCCTGTTGTGCGTTGGATTATTTCTCCCTGATTATTCTTTTGAAAGGTTAAAACAATGTCCCAGCATCTACCCACCAACCTCTCAAGCTACCTTCCTACCTACTGTCCTGCCCTCCCATCTATTAGTTCTGAATATAACACCACATTTTTGTGGCATACGGTGATAGCTGCTGCGACTGCTAGCAGGAAATGTCATTCAGACTAAATTTATATATTCTCTTTTAAATAATGTGAAGTCAACTTTCCTGACATTTTGTATGAATGCCTTATATTACAAAACAAATAATTAAAGTATCATTCCTCAAGAAACAATAACTTTCTACTACCTCATTTCTTTTTTTTAGGGATAGCATAGAGCAGGGTCATGAATTCTTCCCTGAAATAAGTGTCATGTGCCAAGACAGATAATCAGGCATCATACTGGGGCTTGGCAGGGCCAGAGCCAAATGTAGCCAGAGCCAGCCCCTTTCCTTAATTAATTGAATTAATTCAGAGGGGTCCTTATATCAGCTAAAATGTCAGATATTACTTATCCTCAGGACATTTTGCATATGCTAATCTATTTTATTTATTTCTAACAATAGCTACATAGGATTTCTAACTAAAGAATTCAGCAGTGATTACTAGTGATTTCAGACATTTCTTCAAGGTTGTTTTCTTAATCTGTTAATCTTACTGTTATGTTCTTATAAGGACATCCACTGGGGGATTGGGTGATTCCACCGGTGGGAAGTTTAAACCACTGTCATTGGCCGGCGGGCATGCCCGAGCAGGATATAAGGAGGCTCGGCAGCCACAGCCAGCAGTTCAGTTTGCACTCTAATAAAGGTTCTGAATGGACAGCAGCTGAGTCGTGTTTCTTTCCGGCGCTGATCTAACACTGGCGACGAAGGACTGAAAAACTGATGGAGAATAGCAGGCACGAATTGCCAGACCACCCAAAAAGAGCGAAGCACTGAGCTAGCCACTAGAACCATGTCCGGACCCCAAATCTCGCTGGCTCCATTCAGTCCTAACCAGGAGAAATGGAAGTCCTTCATGGTTCACTTCAGGCAGTTCCTGGCAGGAAGCGGTTTCACAGACCTGGACGACAGCAGGAAGAGGGCTCTCTTCCTGGTGCATTGTGGCTCGGAAGTTTTGGAGATGGCCATGGACCTTGTGGCACCACGGGACATCGAGCAGATGCCATGGTCCGAACTGCAAGACGTCCTCCAGGAGCATTAGGCGCCTTCGAGCACTCCCCTAGCCAACCGTTTTGATTTCCACCAGAGAAATCAACTAGAGAGGGAGTCGTTCAAGGAGTTCGTCTCGGTGCTCCGGAAGATTGCGGCCAGCTGCGAATTTGAAAACATGGATGTCCAGCTTCGGGACCGCATCATCTTCAGTACGAGTGACTGCACAGTTCAAAAGAAGTTCCTCAGCCGCAAGAAAGTGTCCCTAAAGGATATTATTGAAGAAGCCACCGCCGCCGAATCGTCCGACAGAGCAGCAGCGGCAATGCGGAAATCCAAAGGGATCCACAAGATCCACAGGGATCCACAGCAATCGTCTGAAGAAACCTCCACGGGGTCAGAATCGGAATGTAAAATGGCCGTCCATAAGGTCACGAGGCCCCAACGGCGGGAAAAGCCCCAAGATGGCAGTCGGAAGGAACGATGCACCAGCTGCAAAGGGGATCATCCTCGCGCCACATGTCACTGGCGGGATGCGACCTGCCGCCGCTGCGGACAAAAAGGCCACATCGCGGAAGCCTGCAGAACGGCAGAGCCAAGTTTCAAGTCTTCAAGAACATCGGACCACGAATACCAAAGATCATGTAGACGGTCCCAACAACCACGGCGAGAAGACGACAGGCACCCCACAAGCAGATGGATCAACCAGATGACAATCGCACACCTTGCGGCCAAGGGTTTAGACAAATTCCACGTGACTGTCCACGTGGAAGGGGCACCATGCCCCATGGAAATAGACTCTGGCTCACCTTTCTCCATTATAGCCTGGTGTCAGCTGAAGAAACTACAACCGAAGCTATCAAAAGGGCAGTTAAAACCAATCCAGGCAAGGCTGGTGGACTTCGGAGGGCACCCCATTGGCATCCTGGGATGCACCAACATCAGGGTGCAATTCAAGGACTTCAACAGAGACCTCCCCATCACTGTTTTAAAGGAAGTCCGTCCAACCCTACTTGGCGTGGAGTGGTTCAAGCCCCTAGGGCTCACAATTGGCGGCATCAATCAAATTAGGAATAGTGAATTCGACCAACTCCTGGAGGACTTCAAGGATGTCTTCGACAGGAGTTTAGGTAAATTCTTGGGGAAACCCATCTCTTTCAATTTAAATCCCCAAATTGTTCCTATTCGGCTCAAGCTCCGCAGGGTTCCGTTTGCCCTTAGACCAAAAGTGGATGCACAATTGGATAAATTGATCGCCCAGGGCATCCTGGAACCGATCAATCATGCTGCATGGGAGACCTCCATTATGACTCCCATGAAGCCGGATGGATCAGTGCGCATCTGCGCTGACTATAAGTGTACCATTAACCGGGCACTGCAGCAGAGCGCATACCCAGTGCTAGTGGTGCAACATCTGTTGCACTCACTGGGCAGGGGGTCAATCTTCGCCAAACTGGACCTGGCCCAGGCTTACCAGCAGCTGCCAGTAGACAAAACAACTGTGGAGGCATAAACAACTGTCACCCAATGGGGCGCGTTCAAATGCAACCGGCTCCAATTCAGAGTCAGTGCCGCCCCAGGGATTTTTCAATCGATGATGGAACGCCTTCTCCAAGGCATTCCAGGGGTGGTGCCCTACTTTGACAATGTTCTAATCTCGGGAACTTCGGAATCCCAACTAATGGAACGGCTCAGGCTTGCCCTACAGTGGTTCCAGGCGAAGGGACTACAGGTTCGACGTGACAAGTGCGTGATCGGAGTCAGGGAAGTCGAGTTTCTGGGCTATCTAATCGATAGCAAGGGCATCCATCCTACCAAAAATAAAGTAAGGGCAATATACGAGGCTCCAGCCCCCAAATCTAAGACGGAGCTTCAGGCCTTTCTGGGACTACTGAATTTTTATAGTGTCTTTTTACGACAGAAGGCCACCGTTGCTGAGCCACTCCACCGACTCCTAGGGAAGGCTGCTCCTTGGAAGTGGGGAAGCAAAAAAGAGGAAGCCTTTCAGAAAGCCAAAAGACTCCTGTCCTCCGACAGCCTCCTCATTCAATACAATGAGGCACTTCTGTTAGCACTGACTTGTGATGCCTCATCCTACGGGGTCAGGGCCATCCTCAACCACCAACTGCCCAATGGGACCGAAGCCCCCATAGCCTTCTTTTCAAAGACCATGTCAATAGCGGAGAGGAATTACAGCCAAATCGACAAGGAGGCACTGGCAATGGTGGTGGGCGTAAAGCGGTTCCATGAATACCTCTATGGAAGAGCTTTCACGATCATCACTGACCACAAACCGCTGTTGGGACTACTCGCGGGGGACAAGCTGACACTGACCTTCATGTCACCCAGGATGACACGCTGGGCCATCTTCCTGTCCAGCTACAACTACCGTCTTGTTCACCGACCAGGCAAAAACATCTGCAGCGCCAACAGCCTCAGCAGATGCCCCCTGAGAGAACAAATCGTTGACCCAGCACCCAACCTCGGCCTACACCACATCGACGATGACCAGTCCAGCTCAATGTCCTCCACCATGGTGGCCCAGCACACCTTGAAAGACAAGACACTCAAGCAGGTACTCTCGTGGATTTTGTGGGGCTGGCCGAGGGAGAAACAGTGCGAGAAATTTACTCCATTCGTGAGGAGGCAGCAGGAACTGGCCACCATGAAGAGCTGCCTCCTCTGGGGTGACCAGGTGGTAATCCCCCCCCTCTTCAGAAGAGAACTTTAGAAACTCTTCATAGCGGCCACCCTGGAATCGTCCGAATGAAAGCCCTACCCCGGAGTTACGTCTAGTGGCCCGCCTCAGATAAGGACATAGAGACGTGGATTGTCAGATGCGACCCGTGCCAGGCAACAAGACCAGCACCACCACAAGCCGAGCCGACAAAATGGGAACAACCCTCGGGGCTGTGGTCAAGAATTCACATCAACTTTGCTGGACCCGTGAACGGGAAGTCCCTTCTGATCGTAGTTGACACATTCTCGAAGTGGCTTGAGGTGATCACAATGCCATCCACCACGACGGAAGCCACCATCAGAGCACTCCAGCGGCTCTTCGCCACCCATGGGCTGCCGGACATCTTAGTCTCCGACAACGGGCCACAGCTCACCGCAAAATCCATGGAAGAATTCCTGGTCGGTCAAGGCTTCGGGCAGACACTCATCGCCCCGTATAGACCAGCTGGAAATGGGCAGGAGGAAAAAATGGTGAGGCTAACAAAAGAAACCCTCACCAGGATGGGCACCGGAGACTGGCAGGAACAAATCAACAAGTTCCTGTTAGCCCAGGATAATCACCCCCCACACAACCACAAAGAAAAGCCCAGCAGAGCTACTGATGGGGAGAAGGTTGCGCTCGCCGCTAGACTGACTATATCCACTGTATAACCCGAAAAACAAGCTGAACAAACCACCGCCACCGAGAAGCTTCACGTGCGGCAATTTGGTTTTCGCGCTCAACTTTCAAGGAGACCCGAAGTGGCTGAAGGGCCAAATCATGAGGATGACCGGTCCGAGGTCATATGAAGTGGAGCTAGCCGACAGTTGTTCCTGTCGATGACACATCGACCAGCTCCGGAAAAGGTGGAAGGGAGCTGAGGTAAACCACCCCGTCGAGGTAGGCTTGCCTCACCCAGACGGGGTAGACCTACCACAACTCGAAGAGGTAGGCCTGCCAAACCCCGACAAGTTAGACCTGCCACATCCCGACGAGGTAGGCCTGCCACTCCCTGACAAAGGAGGCCTACCTTACCCCAAAGAGGTAGGCCTATGCCACCCCAGCAGGGAAGGACTGCCTCAACCCGGCGAGGCAGGACCACCCCACCTAGGGACGACGGACCGCCAAGGCCACAGTAAAGAGGGACCTGCCCCACTGGAGGGACTGCCAGTCCGCAAACGCAAATGGCACCAGACAACATAACCTGCAGGACCGATGACGCACCACGACGGTAGACCAGGGACCGTCTGAGAAGGCTAAGGTGCACCAGCCCAGTGAGGTCGACCTCCAACACCCCAGGGAGGGAGACCGATGCCACAACAGAGAGGAAGCCGGGAGTCACCTCAGCCCAGTACCCCTACCCCACCCCGACGAGGTCGACCAACTCATCTGCGACCAGGGGAGCACACACCAACCCGGCAGGGGAGGACTACAACACCCCAGCAGAGGAGTCCTACCCCACCCCAACAGAGGTGACCAAACAGCCCCGGCCAGGTTGGGGCCGCAATGAAAACCACCACCCAGGGGTACCCAAACTCAGGGACAGACTGTCTCCCCCAACCACGGAGGACCTGGACACAAAACGAGAACCCAGGGACCGTCTCGAGGCTACAGCGACCAGGAGGACCTGAGCGACCATCTCTCCAACTGCGACGAGACACCGGACCGACCGCCGGGTGAATATTCAACCCCAGACGGAGGCGCTAGGCAAGGCTCCATGCACTCGGTGGAGTCAAGGGAACCCTGGGCGACAGGGCGGGAGCAGTCTGGAGCCAAACCCATCCGGAGCAACATCACAGGACAGACTGAACCACAGAGGTCAGGTAGAACTGTCAGGCGTCCCGCCTACCTGTGCGATTATGTGACCACGTAATCTGAGTGATGGACTAAGACTAGGAGGGGAGGGGTGTTATGTCCTTATAAGGACATCCACCGGGGGATTGGATGATTCCACCGGCGGGAAGTTTAAACCACTGTCATTGGTCGGCAGGCATGTCCGAGTAGGATATAAGGAGGCTTGGCAGCCACAGCTGACAGTTCAGTTTGCACTCTAATAAAGGTTCTGAACGGACAGCAGCTGAGTCGCATTTCTTTCTGGCGCCGATCTAACACTTACTTTCCCAGATTCAAGCACGCATATATTTATGGGATGAGAAAGCAGCAAAAGAAACTAATTTAAGAAGTGGAATTTCTTGTGTTTTTTAAAAATAATTTTATTTTAAAAATCAAAGATAAAAGATAAACATGAAATAATAGAAAATAACATTAAAGAAAAAAAAGGAAAAACGTGATGTGAACTGAAAAAGTAAGAAAAATATGAAAGAAAAGACAAATAAAAGAAAAACGATATATAAAAATTTGAATTTCGATCATCACAGCAGTTAAAAACAAACTTATTCTCTCTCTTCCTTCACTGAAATTACATCATACAGAATAACAAGTTGGAAAGGACTTTAGAGATCTTCTAGTCAGGGATGTCAATCTCAATTTCATCAAAGGCTGCATGAGGGTTGTGTTTGACATCAGGGGGCCATGGTGGGTGTGGCCATGGTGGGCATGGCCAGCTCGACATCACTCGTGTCGGGGGCACCTGTGGTGGCTGGAGCATTCTGCCAGTGAAAACGGGCTCCCGAGCTCCATTTTCGGCTGTGACAGCTTCCTGCAACCCTCTGCCAGTGATAACAGAGGCATTGTGGGCTGGTCCTTCGCTGTTTCTAAGGTGTCCCTGTGGGCCAGATCTAAGGACCCTGTGGGCCAGATTCTGAACGCAGGCCTTGAGTTTGACACCTCTGTTCTAGTCTAACTTCCTGCTCAAGCAGAAAACCCTACAGTATAGTATTCTGGACAAAGGGCTGTCCAATCTCTTCTTAAAAATCACCTGTGAGAGAGTACACACAACTTCTGAAGGCAAGCCATTCCATTGATTTTAATTGTTCTCACTGTCAGGAAATTTCTCCTTAGTTCTAGGTTGGATCTCTCTTTCAGAAGTTTCCATTCAATATTTCTTGTCTTCCTCTCAGATGCTTTGAAGAATAGGTGATCATATCTTTGTGACAGCCCTCATATACTGACAGATTGCTATCGTGTCATCTTACCCCTACTCCTTCTCCTTGTTAAACTAAAGTCACCCAGGTTCCTGCAATCGTTTATCCTATGTTTTAGCCTCCAGCCTTCTAATCACCTTTGTTGGTCTTCTCTGCACTTTTTCTTAAAGTTTCTTAGTTCAAACACTTGGCAAGATTTTCAAATTATTTTTAAATAGTTATAGTTATTTACTTTTATGTTAATCCGTATTGAAAGATCACTTACTGGGTAGTTTAAATTTACTGCTGCTCATAAGATCCCTATCTTTTAAAATTACTGTATTCCAAATATACAATAGAAAGTGGAGTTTTGGACAAAGTTAATACAGTATAAGTCATAAAGCTAATTAATAATTTACTATACCAAATATAATAGGCATATTGACATCTGAATAGCTCTGGTAGTGCGGCCATCAATATTGGATTGGAAGGCTGGTCCATCAGGCAAGTAACACTGCAAAGAAACTTAAGTGTCCCGGATCTCTTATGGGGCAGGAGCCTTAAGATCTGAACCTTGATTCATGCGCTAGATGGGTACCATCTTCCTAAAACAGATCACACTGCATTATGTTTAGATACTTTTAGTTCCTACATTCTCCTGAATAAAGGAGGAATAAAACAATTACCTGTAAGGAACTGGATACTAAAAATAAAATTTTCTGTAATTTCAGTTTACTATTCTATATTAATCCTTATATGATATTTATTGACAATCTGCAGTTCCCCCCCCTCTCTCTTTCACATTTTTCCTAGACACATGTGTGACTTAGCTACAAAAAGCTTCCTGTGAATGTTATGTTCACAAAATAAAAAGTAGCTAAGAAAAGGTCATGACTGAATGCAGTGGTGGGATTCAAATAATTTAACAAGAAGTTCTGTACCCTAGTGACTGGCTGGGTGGGTGTGACCATGGTGGGCGTGGCCAGGCAGTTTGACAGGCAGCACTCTGCCTCCTGCACCCCCCTGGGAGCAAAAACCAGCCATGGGGGGAATGTGCAACCTCCCTGCACTTACCTGGGAGCCAAAATGGGTGCATGGGGACTTCTAGAAGGAGTGGGGCAGGAAGGGGCCAGCCAGCAATTTGTGAACTGGTTGAATCCCACCACTGACTGAATGGCTATAAGAAAGATGCCTATGTCAGACCTAATATATAGAAGGAGAAGGAGAAGGAGAAGGAGAAGAAGGAGAAGGAGAAGGTGCTTGCAAGCAATTTGTTCAATAATGAGTCGCCATAACTAGTCAGCATCAGCTTTCAAAATGATTATACCCTTCCAGGTTTCCTATATTATATTTTCCTGTGATATTTTGTTCTCCATTAATCATGATCCGTGGAAGGGTAGGTTGTCATGATGATAACT
The DNA here is from genome assembly GCA_030761175.1 of Masticophis lateralis. Classification (NCBI taxonomy): domain Eukaryota; kingdom Metazoa; phylum Chordata; class Lepidosauria; order Squamata; family Colubridae; genus Masticophis; species Masticophis lateralis. The sequence goes on along the minus strand of JAUDYJ010000006.1, from coordinate 34,615,988 downwards.
GGCATGCATGTACTAATCATAATATGTTTGGTACTGCTTTTATCAAACATCACACAGCATGGGTAAATCATTTTTTAGTCAGCAATATATGAAGCATAGAATACAGCTTATAAAAAGGAATGTAATGTTAGGTCACCTCATACCACACCTGTATATCTGATCTTTAGGGCCACATTGATTGCTTTCGGTATGTATGCTTCATGGATTAGACATTTAAAAATACATAATTTGTGTAATTTTTACAAATATAAAAGGCTGCTTAAATTTCAAAATATATGTTTGCTCCAAAAGCCTACTTACAGGGTATTTGGTTCATAGAATAAACATTTTTTAAAATGAGAATTTACATCTCATTTTCAAATATGTCAGAACTGAAAGTGTGCATTTTCAAAGGCACTACTTATGTTTTAGTAAGGGTCTAAATAATTTAAAAATAAAATAAATTGCCATCTAACTCAGCACTGTCTAAAGCAGTAGCTTTCCAGGATTTCAGACATTATTTTCTTAGCCTTCTGTGAGGATGCCTGAAATTTAATTTAGAGGAATCAAAGCATATGCTCTAGTACTAGGTTATCTCATTTACCAGGTTTTTCAAGGCTCAGTTCTGATGTGTTCTGGTGTAACTTTTTAAACTGCAAAATCAAATGGATTTAAAACACCTTTTTCATTTTAGAAAAAATGTATTTTCTGAACAAATATACATATAACATAATTGCTATAACAGAATGCATTCATTTGAAATAGTGTAATTGTGTTTCTTTTGTGAAAGTGTGAATCCTTTTGTCATGACTATTTTATATGACAGGAGGTTGCAATTGTTGCAGTTGTTTGGATGACTGTCTCCAAACACAGGTATGGTCACTGAACAAATATGCATATATTTATGTGTATCTATATTTTTCATTTTTTATGATCCAAATCATCAGTACTGAAGATGCACACATTTAGGCCAAAAGTAAAAAGAATACAATATAATCAATAATCATTAAAACTGAATTAAAGGTAAAAGGATAAGAGCCAGCTAATCAGAGCCTTATAGAATTGAACAGCATACAGGTTGCAGAAATAAATAAATAATTTATTAGCCCATGGACTGTAGTTTACACTGAGCAATCATTAAACTTTTATGATAACAAATGGTGGCCCAGTCTAGCAATCTTATATGTATAAACATTTGCTACAGATAAAATTATAAAAAATATAAATCAGTTATCACTGCACACAGGAATTTAGTTAGTAGGGAGTCACTTAGAGAAGACCTATTGTCACTGCAATTAGACAAGTAGTTGTTCAGTTGCTTTCAGCTCTTTAGCATCAGATGAATATCATTTCACTACTATTCTCTATGAGTCATTGCTTCTTTCAGGAGCTGCATGTGTGTTACATTTAAGTTTCAGCTTTATTATAAGCATTTCTAGTGAACATTCCTTTGTTTCTTATCTGGTATTTACTGGTAAATATTTATTCTTCTTGCAGTTCAGGTATCCATAATCATTTTCTTCAGCATCACACTGTGAGGACACCGATTTTTCTTCACTCAGAAAATTCAGTTTTTATTGCTATATGTAACAACTGGGAAACCATAACCTTAAGAATGGGCACATTTATTGTCAGTGTACTTATTTTTGTACTGCAATATTTTCTCTATATTTGACATAGTCTTTCTCCCAAGTACTAAATGTCACTTTATTTCATGGGTACAGTCCAGTGGTGAAATGCTACCAGTTTGCACCAGTTCAGGTGAACTGGTAGTGATAAAAACTACCAGTCTGGGTGACACAGTAATCAAAAAAAAAGCTACCGGTTCCTCCAATTATCAGTTGTGCCGCGCGATTTAAAATCGCTAGAAAGCAAGGAGATCCTGCTTTCTAGTGAATCTAAGTCACGTGGCACAGCTGATCCCCCCTTGCTTTTCTACTTACCTTCCCAAGCCTCCTTTTGGTGTATACTGTGCATACGCACATGCACAGTGTGTGTTTGGTGCGCACTGTGCATGCAGATGCATGCAGTGTGTGTTTGGAGCACACCACACATGTGCAGCCAGCGAACTGGTGGCAAACCAGTTCAGATTTTACCACTGGTACAGTTACCATGTGAATTTTGGGGCCTAGAAAGACGAAATCCTTTACTACTTCAACTGCTATGATTTACAGAGTCAAAATCTTTGAGATAAAATGTAAAAAGTAGGTAACTTTCAGGAACTTTTTTTTTCCTTTTCTGCTATCCATATGACTCTTTAACTGGATCATTGTGTAGAATGCCTGATTATGATACAAATTCACTTCAGCAGATGTTTTATCATCTCTCACAACTTTGTACTTGGACACATTTTCAAGAGCCATTTAACTTCACATTCCAGAATGTCTGATTCTAGATCAGTGATCAATACGTCATTTATTAGAGGTTGTTTTTGTACGATATACTGAATCACACCATCTTCTTTTTTATATCTTCTTGACTTCGTTGTTAATTTTTGGAATGTCAATGTTCAAATTTGACATTTTTGCTCTGACTTTGGTTTATAATTACGACATTCCACACACATATACAAAAATTTGCAGCATCAAGATTTCACTTTGCCTTTAGGTACATCAGCAGTTTGACATAACTTCAACTTTAAGCCATTTTATGAAAAAAATAACATTATTAATATTTGCCTTTTTCTCTTCCCCAGTGGCTTGTTGGATATCTTCTGACCTGAGGGAGACATCTTCCAATTTCATATCCATATTTTCCTTGTTATGGTTCTCCATTGAGCGTTTGTGGAAGAATATGGGAAACAGTGATGCCATTTCCTTTTCCAGTGAATCCTATTCAGTTTGATTTCTGGTCTATGACATATAGCATATGCCTTCCTTGGGATGTGCAAGCATTTTACCACTGCAGAAGAATAATCCATGAAGAGAAAGAACAACATAAATATGGCCTAAAAATTCTACTCACAAGGGCAGATGGTGCCTTTCACTGGTATTTTCTGGAATGCACTTCCATTATCACGCACTAGATTAGGAAAGATTGGCATGATCCAGGTCCGTTTCCTGAAATCCTGTCCCCCAGTGGGACTTCCAAAGTGTGTCTACCTCCACCTTGTGAAACACTCTCCCTCCCCTCCCTTAGCAATTCAGCAGGCCCCCACACTTTTAGCCTTTCAGAAGGCCATTACGAGCTGGCTTTTTACCAAGGTGCTGGGCCTGGGATAGATTGTATAGATAGAAAAAGGAATGAAATCAACTGTATCTTGCTGTGAGGGACCCCAGGAGGATAATTAAGCTGCAGGCTTTTATGGTTATATTATTTTACTGTTGTATTATTGTTTTATAGTTTTTGGTTTTATTGTTGCTCGGAACTACCCAAAGTTGCTTAAGATGGGTGGCCATATAATTTTTTTAAAATAAACAAATAAATTACTGCTGTTTATAATGCATCCAAAACATTCTAATTGAATGTTCTTTTTATATTCTGGGACTTTAGAAAAGAAATAGGGAAATCCAGATTTTGAAATGCAGCTGATCGGTTAGGCCATAGGCTGCCGATATTGCCCTGTCAGTTTACATCTAGATCTATTATTTTTAGTGCTTTCTTAGCTTTGCTGAAAACCCTGAGACATTAAACGACTATAGTAGGGGAGAAAGAGATCATGTATTTGACTGCATGGACTGTAATCCTGTCAATTTACTTGGGAAATATTCTTATCCTAGTTTAGAATAAGCTTCTCTAGCATCCTAGAATGCAGAGCAGGCATATTGGTCTTAGGTTACAGGAAGCCAAGTTCCAAGTGAATGGAAGAAGGAGAAAGAACAGAAGAAGAACTTTTACTGCAGTCCAGGTGAATGTTAGGGGGAAAAAATATAAGAAAGGTTTGACAAAGGGACCAATTACCCAGAAACATAGTGGATGTCACTTCATTTAATGCCTTAAAGCAGAGACTGGCTATTATTGTCAGGAATGGTTCCGTTTAAATTCCTGTACTTTGATGTTCTGTGTATGACAGTGTAAGACTACAACTAACTCTCAAGTCAAGAATTTATTTTTTTGTATATATGTATGTATGTATGTTACCCTACATAAAGGGTAAGGGATACAGACCCACATCAGTGTGTTTGTGTGTTTGTGTGTGTGTGTGTATCCCAATTTTAAAAAATCATAAAGGTTTAATAGAAAAATAACATAGCAATCAAAATCAGAGTTTTATGAATCTTCACAATGCAAAGCATTTTCCCCTATGAGGCATTTTTTCTTATGAAAACCTGTGACCCAGGGGAAAAGAGCTGCAACCAATTAGGTATGAAATTTTTAATTCAGAGATTCAGTTCAAAAGTGATTCAATTATATCAATTTTCTCTACCCAATTTCCTAATTTGATTTGAATCATGATCTGACTATTCAGGCTGACATTCTCAATTAATTTACTCATTCAGATCAAATTTACTTGGCTTTTTAAACTGAATTGACAATTTTAATGGCATCAGAGAGATATATTATTATTATTAATAATAATAATAATAATAATAATAATAATAATAATAATAATAATAATAAAGCTCATATCTGTTCATCATGAAAGGTTTAATTTATTTATTTGTTCCTTATTGAATGTTCAATTATGGAGGAAAATTGTTTCTTAAAGTGCCCCCCCCCCCCCCCCCCCCGCTCACTTCTGTTCATAAGATGTGGCTTACCACATCTTATGAATGTGGTAATTTAAAATAAATCCTAAGGGAGCTGGAGAGATTCCCTGTTTGGGTGATCTTTGGAGAATCATCTTCTTGAATCCAGAACCCAGCTTTTGTGCCAAAACAGAAGCTAAGATAATCAATAATTCCACCTCCTCAGTCTCATGCTTTTTGTCTCATAAATCTCTTATTTTTTTGTGAAACACATGGATAACTAGCAAGTTGTAAAAGTGCTGAAGTAACATTTTATTTTCAGGAACAAGGCAATGTTTATATTCCTTCAAGTTATAAAAAAAAATACAAGTCTGACTTTATGAGAACAAAAATAATTTTAAAAAACAGAGTTGTAAATAAAACTACACCATTAAACTACAATTCAAAATAATCTTTACATTTTAAAGGTTATGATTACATTTTTAAAAAGCAATTTGAAGAATACTCGAACATACAGAATGCATAAAATTAAAGCAGCCGTACGTTGGCAGCCTAATCATCTATAATAGGTAAATAGCATATATGTGCATATTATAAATATTCAAATTTCTGAAATGTTAAACAGTGTACATCTTGCTAATGGCCAGGGCATCAAGAGACAATTTAAAATTGGGCATCTTGCCTGCAGCTGCAGGCATTTTAAATCATAACTACCAAGCTGTCCAAAACAGAGAATATGCAGACAAAGATATGCCATCTTGAAGATCTTGGCTACTGCCCAAAGCACTGCCAGTTTTATCCAAAAAAATGCACTGTAAATGATGCATACAGCATCATCAAACTGTTTTAACCTTTTGAGAGAGGCTACAGTTATGATAAGTTAACCCAACTAAATACACTACAGGCAAATCAGCTATCTAGTCCTACAAAACGGAAAACAAATGGCTTGCTTTGGTTACAGAGAATTGGCCATTGATTCTTTTGGTCGCCTAAATACTGAACAGTGTACAGTGTATTTTTCTGGGAAATAAAGCGCTTCTTTGGTTTTTCTTGATATTCAGTAGGGGCATATACTATGATTTGCATTTGCTTATGTGTTATTTAATCAGTGTAACTCTTAGCAATCATATTTATAGATCATCTCCAGGAAATTTAGGACTTTTCACCTTCTACCCTTGGCCGTGCCTGCTTCTCAGCCAGGCTTCCGCCTTGGGGGATTCTCCTCTAGCTTTTCTCCTCAGCTGACCCGCCCACTCCCTCCCCCCTCCCTTCCTCCTTCCTTCTCTCTTTCTAAGGCTAGGCTACCCACCCCAAACAAAAACTCTTTTGGATGAAGCCGACTTCTGGCTGCAAGCATTGGCAACTAACTGATTGGCTCGTGGCTAACTGTCCCTGGAGGCGAAAAGCCTGGGATTAACAGTGTGGCGTCGAATGGGCTGTGCTCAAGTGTGTGAGACAGAGGGGCCATGGCCGGTTGGCCATGGCGAATGAGCAGGGGAGTGTCAGCCGAGGAAAAAAGCTAGAGGAGAATCCCCCAGGCGGATGCCTGGTGGAGAAGCAGGCGTGGCCAAGGATATGAGGCGAAAAGTCCCATTCCATCTCCAGGACATTTAGTCTCCAACCCAGTTCTTCAGAACTTCCAAAGATGTACCCATTGCCACTATAACTGAGTCCATTTACCTTTTTTCTCTTTCTTTGAGCTGGTCTTTGGGCCCTGAGTGAGAATTATGTATTGATTTGTTTGATGATCCATTTGTTTGTTTTCTTATGTATTCATTATGTTCTCAGTAGACTTCTCCAACACAAATAATAGGAACAAATAATAACAAAATTATTTTTGCATTGCTAGGTCTTGTTATTATCTGCTTTCCCTGCTTTTTTTTTTTTAATGTACCGGCCATGTAATGCTTTGTCTTCACATGCCTCCATTCTGTTCTTAATTTGGTTTTTCTTGGTCTCTCCAGTATTCAGTAGGCCTTCCTTGTATACTAGCATAACAGTGCATCTTCTTCAGTATCTTTTAGATTTTCCTCCAATGTACTTTCTTCTTCTTCAGCCATTTGATGTACTTGTACTATTATTATTATTATTAAATATATTCATTGCCTACGTGTCACGGTTTGAGGTGATTCTGGCATCTGAATGATTTGATTTGTTTGATGCTAATATCCAGTCACCCAGGTTTAGGTGTAAGGTAATTAGACAAGAATACTGCCCATTCTTATTTTTCTGTAACAATCAGTCCAACATTCCTGTCACTTTTTTCCTGCTCATTCAAATTTGCTATTTGCTTCATTTCCTCTTCATTCTCTCACATCCTAAGTCTCATCTATACCACCTTTCACTGAAGAGGCACTATTCATCCTCATCATTCGTCCTCAACCTTCATCCACTCAGGTAGGCCAGATATCTAATCAAGGCTGCTGTTAATGCCCCATCCATTTTTCATACGAAAATGCACCTAGAAACCAATTAACCTCTTATGCCTCCCTCACAGTTCATTATCCCCAGCACTCCCTTCACACCTGGAAAGCTACAGTCAGGAGAGTCCTCTCTGCATGCTCAATACAGGGGAGCCACCAACTACCATGGTAGGGTTTCTTGCCACCTATTTCTTCCAGAGACTGCTATACCCAACATTGGTAGACTCCTCTTTTGACCAATGTTTTGGTCATTATTCTATGGCAATGTCAAAATTTCTATCTTCCATTCCTCTACTTGAGTCTTGTCTATCACTTTTCCTCCTTCATCATTATTGCCTAGGCCAGGGGTCAGCAACCTGTGGCTCTGGAGCCACATGCAGCTCTTTGGGCCCTCTGCTGTGGCTCCCTGTTGGGTGATCCCATCACTTGCTGGCCCCACCCCTTGCCCTCCTCTCCCAGTCACTCCTCGCCTGACCTGAGAAGGTAAGGGTGACGGCAGGGGACAGAGAAGCGGCCAGGACAGAGACAGAGAGATACAGAGAGAGGGGGAGAGAGTGGAGGAGGGAAGGAGGGGAGAGAGAGATATGTCAAAAGAGTTTTGTGGTTCCCAGTGTTTTTTAGCAACTGGTTCTCTGCCCTAATGACCGTCTGGGTAGGCGTGGCTGGGGGGGTCATGTGACTGGTGGAAATGAGTGACATCGAGTTGGCTACGCCCACCTAGGTTTGTGGCTCCTAGTGTTTTCTTTTGTGCGGGAAATGGGTCCAAATGGCTCTTTGAGTGCTTAAGGTTGCAGACCCTGGCCTAGGCCTTACCACTTCTAATTTTATCTCTTCCATGCAAATCTACCAAACTCCTCTTCAGTCCACCTAGCTCTGAGACCATTTGTTTCAACATCTAAGCTTTCTGTGGTCCCTATCCCACTCTGAATTTTGCCTTCTACACAGCTACCTTTCTTGTCCTTCACCCATATCTATACTGATAACCTCTAATACTGACCTTTATTCTCCATATCCCCATCCTCCAGTTCTCCATTCTCTTCCAGCTTCAGCACTGTGCATACAGACCTTATACCTAACCACTAGCAAATGAATAGAGAGTATCTACCCTATTCTAATTATCTTGCAAAAAATAACCCCCCGACCTTCATACAAGTATGTCACATAGATGCTATAGAAACACACATAGACATTTGAAGAAGCCAAGTTAGAGAACAGTGTCCTCTCATTTCAAACAAGGTGATAGAATGGAATATGGCTCACATTTGGCCACAAAATGTAATCCTTTTTTTTCTGGGAGAATGATAGAATTATAAAATGACAATTTAAAAACAGAAGGAGGAGGGGGGGAGGGGAGCTTGATGGCATTAAGGTACCACTGGTAATGTAGTACAGAAGGAAGCTTATTTCCAGTCATATGCTGCAGAGATTACAGGGGCACGAATTGGAAGTAAAAGTAAGTAATTCAAACAGGCTTTTTCCATTCTGCAGTTTGTCACTGGAAATTAATCTTTGATGCAGCAGGTCCCATAAATTTCTGCTGAAGATTTGAAACTTGAGCATTACTAAAGTTTTATCTTCAAAATAATTATTGTGAAAGATGATCAAACCTTTACTGCCAGAACTTTGATAGAAAGTTTCTAAAGCTAATTAGAACAGGTGTTAAAACAAAAATAATGATTGTGAGTCTGATAAAGCACAATAAAGAAATTACTAGTGAGGCAAAATATAAAAACATATTTTAGTGATAAGTGGTATGTCCTAAAAGCAATAGAAGAGCAAATCCTACATCTTTTACCTGTTAAAAAGATGTGTAATATAATCCATATTATCCATAGAATCTGATGGACATGTAGTAAAAATGATTTCACTAATAACTTTACCTCTGGCCATATTGGCGGAGGCTATGTTAATTCCTGGTAAATTATAAGCTTTGGTTATAAAGTACTTAGACATTGTTTTTAGGATAAAGAGGGGATATTCTTGAATATTATGCTTTATATCTTAAATATACTTTAAAATGAATACTTAACAAATTTAATTTAATTACAACTATGTTAATTTAAAGCCAACATGTTTTGATAGGTTGTTCTCTCCCACTCCCTCATATCCCTTCCCTTTAAGATTTACTCAAAAGCCAAGAGCAATCATTAGTATAAAAATATTGGGGTCCTTTTGGGATTAGTTTTTAAAGTCTTTACAATAGAGACTTAGAATCTTACAATGGAACACCCCTTATCAATTTCACTAGACTTCCAAAATATAGATTATGGAGAGTGAGAGAGGCTTTTAATAGAAGAACAGAACTGTCCTAATTATATTCTGTAGTATGTGTCACTCAGTTATATGATCTTTAGTCAGTAGTGGATGATGGATAACTGAGCACTAAAAATCAAACAATATGGTTACAGACAAAGAATTTAAGCCTGACAGAGAAAGCAACTAGTACTGTAATCATTTTTAATGGACTTATATTTTGATAAATAAGAAAGAGCAAAATTAGAAAAAAAAATAATTATAAATTGATGAACAAGGTCAAACATAAATATTGTATGCATTAGGTATCAGAAATAAATTAATTATAAGGCCATTTCCTTTCGTTTTTCTTTCTGGTATTTTTCTAAAGTGATGATTGACTGCTAACAGCAACTGCTTGAGAGAACAATAAATGAAACACAGGAAGGAATGTAACAAAAATTACTAAAAGATTGTAAAGATGAAGAATGAAAAACCCAGGTAAATGGAAATTACAAAATTTTAAACTGAGAGAAAAGTGTAACCAGCACAAAGTTAACAGAATGGGAAAATTGTAATCATATTTGTATGCAGAAATATAAGATGTCAGCAGAATACAAAACTGAAGTAAAAGACTCAGAGTGAGCAAGGACAGACCAACTAAAATAACATTGCAATCTAACTAAAAGAACATGCAGTACCACAAGTAAAAATCTACAAAAATGAAAGAACATATCTGACAATATTTGAGAAGAAGAATTGCAAAATTTAATAAGAATAAAATCTCAGAAAGAAATGAAAAAATCATCATTATTACTAGCAGAAGGAGAAATGTTAACATCAACATAAGATAAAAGAAGATAAGAAGAAAGAAATATTGACTTTGAAAGATTTAACTTCAAAGAAACAGGAGCCATAATGGAGCAATGATTAGAATGTAATATTGCAGGCTAACTTTGCCCATTGCCAGGAGTTCAATCCTGACCAGCTCAAGGTTAACTCAGAGTTTATCCTTGAAAGGTTGGTAAAATGAAGACCCAGATTGCTGGGGGCAATATGCCGACACTGTAAACTGTTCAGAGAATGTTGTAAAGCAGTATGAAGCTGTATATAAATCTAAGTGCTATCGCTATTGCTAAAGAGACAAATTGGGGAAAGGGAAACAAATATCAAGAGAACCACAAGAACACTATTGGCATTGACAAAATTACCATTAGTCAATTGAAAAAGGCAGGTTTAGTTGGACAGTTTACTTCCTATGACAATACCTTTAATACCATCAAACAACAATATCTGCTTATCCCAGGTCCTTGAAAGGGACTCAATAGATGGATAAAAATGCTAAATTCAGTCTAAAAATCTGGCTGATTGTGCAACCAAATGTGATAATGTTGCACATACACCAGATAACTGAAACATAAAAAATGGGCACTGGAAGACTATCTGAAGGACAGTGGAAAAGATGTACTGAAGCAAGTATACCAGGAAGGCTTACTAAATACCAAGGAGATCAAACTGGCCTATAAGAAAAAAAAATCAAATGAAGAATACAAAAGAGACATGGCAAGACAAAATTTTGTGTTTTCCCAAAAAGAAGACGGTATTATTTTCTTTTGATCCCCGAAAAAATGACTAGGACTTCCTTTCAGGTGAGTCTAATTATTGATTCACCTCGCTGCAGTGGCACTAACAGCCCCGCCCAGCAGGAGCCCACTGCCGGCCCACTTCTGCAGCCGCTTGCTGCTGCTCACGTGTCACCTCCAGCCTCCGTTTCGCCGTCACAGCCTTCTGGAAAGCCCTCTGCAGCTGATAACAGAGCTCCAGATTGATCTGGAGAAAAGGCAGTATCAATAGTAATAGCAATAGGCACCTTGAGTGCAATCCCAGAACATCTGGAGCAGCACTTGAACACCATTGGCATTGACAAAATCACCATTGTTCAATTGCAAAAGAAAGCTTTACTTACAACAGGTACCTATGATAGTACTTTACTATTATTAAACAACAACATTCCAGGTTCTTGGGAAAGAGTGAATATATGGACAAAAATGGCAAAGCCAGTCTAAACATCTGGCTGACTACACAACTTACCATAATAATAAAAAGAATAATGGTATAATATAGCTACAAAAGATGTTTTGAATTTTGAACTTTCTCAGCACATATATGAAAAATACCACAAAAAATAGCTAACAGAATAACTAATAGAAACTGAGGAATGATTGCAAATATAGGGTTTTCTCAATTTAGTGGCATTTGGGGGAGGTCAGAACATTGCGGTGAGGCACTCAAGAGATTTTTCAGGGACTATATATAGGCCCTTGACAATAAAAATATTTTTCTTAATTACCACAACTACTCCAAATTTATGGATCTCTGCCAATAGAAAAAAGACACAGCATGAAAGAACTTATCTGGGGGGGAAAGTAGCTGTTGTGTGCAATGCTTAATTACCTTTTGAGTTATATGTCTTTGCTCTAAAGGTGTCAAGATGTTACCTTTCATTTTATCTTCACAACAATCCTAGGAGGCAGGTTGGGCTGAGGTAAAACAAAGACTCTCCCAAATCACCATTGATTTCCATAGTTGTAGTAGGATTTGAACTAAGGTCTTCCCAGTTCCAAATTCTAAGTCAGCAATATTCTCTAGAGGGGTACTATAAAATCGTCCGGCATAATCTTCCCAGAGGCAGTAAGATAAAACTTGTTTGGCCCTTCAGTTCTCAGAAGACATGGATATTGTTTGTATTCTCACCTTCGTTTTTATGTTATATTTCAGCCAACAATTGTGCCTACTTTGGGGATATATTTCTGGCGCCTTTGCAATTTCAGCAATATTATTTTGAGATACTTGAGGATTAAAATAGGGTGATATATGCTCAAACAACCAGTGAGTTACAGGACCCTGGCCCTTCTCTGATCAATAAAGCCTTTTGGCTTAGTTCAGGCACAAGGATTGCTGGAATCCCATTTGCAGAATGGACGCTTTCAGTGCTAAAGCTTCTCCTTCTCTTCATCAGCCACAGCAAGCAGGATATGTTCAGCCCACTGATGAGTGGGGTGGGTGGGTGGGGTGTGTGGCCAAAAGAAGTTGAAGGGGAGTAAGTTGAAACATTCAGGGCTATTTCATATCTATTATATCATATTATTTGAAAGATAAATACATCTCCTCCCAGCTACACTCTGGCTGCCCTGCCTTAGTGAATATCAATCTCAAACATCAAAAAAAGCTTTGTAAAATATGCATTCATGCGCCAGTCAAAAGTTTTAAATGAATACTGCTGGTTTTTTAATCGTTTTCATTATTTCCGCTGATTTTGCAATTATGAGAGTTCCACTAGAAGAGAATATGTGTACTTCAGGGTTGAACTGTGGTTCCCTTGCAAACCTCTCTGAGCTTTGTTGTTTCTTGCAAACTTCCTTATCCAACTATAAAACATCATCAATGCTGATGATTGTGGGGTTTTCTCCTTCTATGACAGTTCTAGTAATAATATGCAGCATGGAAGGAGCACAATTAATGTTTGGTTTCAGTGCCCGACATACATTCAGTTCAGTGGTGGGATTCAGCCAGTTCACATCACTTCAAGAGAACTGGTTGTTAACTTTCTGAGCAGTTTAGCAAACTGGTTGTTGGAAGAAATTATTAGGGCAGAGAACCGGTTGTTAAATTATTTGAATCCCACCACTGGTTCAGTTCCCAGCACGTATCCATTACCCACAAAGCAGCACAACTCCTATAAAAAGCTAACACTTGAAAGCACCCAGATTTTAGATCATACTGGTTTTGGAAATGATTGACCATCAGATTTATCTATAGGAGCTCACTGCATCCTTGGACATTATATTACCAGATAGAAATTATTTTTCTCTTTCAGTATTGTAACGAACATATTATAAAACTGAAAGAATTGACACAAGAATAAAAATGAAACAGAATCAGGAATACCACTAGCCATTCCAGTGGAAAATTATTAACCAGAAATTAACACATCAGGAGAACACCAAATTGGAAAAGGTTGATTTAGAGACACCTGCAGGGCAGAGGTCACTCCTTGGTTTTTCTACTGCCTTTTTTTCAGAGCTGTCTATAGTCTGATTATTAGATCAAACTCTCTGAAGTTCTTCTGCTGTTCCAAGAGTAGGTCTTGTTAACAGTCTATAGAAAATGTTCTACAGGTGTTCCAAAAAATACTTTTTCTGTCTGTCCATCCAGAACAGAAAAATTGGGGACAGAGTATACATGTACTTAAATAGAGATGAAAATAAGAAGAAAAAACAGCAAACAACAGCAAAAATAAGTGGCCTGGTAAGTGCATCTGTATAATGTTTTTCAAACAATACAGATGTTTTGTCATTGAATACTTCCTGAATGTTTATTTCCTGTTACTTGCCAGACTAACCAGCAATTCTAAAATACCTCTCATTCAAATCCTAATCAATTCCAAAACTTTTTTTTTTTTTTTGTGGGCTGATAAGCTTAGCTAATGCTGCCACCTGACCAGACAGTCTGGGCTTTGAAAATACATATGCAAATTCTAAGAGCTCACCAACCTATTCACTGGCATGGTAGAATTTCCTGCCTAAGCTTCAAGGTCCCTTCCAACACTATTATTCTATATTCTGGTCAGCCAAGCAGTACGTACACAACATGTTCCATATTTAGATCATTGCAGGTGAACAAATATGCAAAAATCTAGCAAGGAATGCAGGGTGGAGGAAGAAATAAGAGATAGCATGAAGTGAAGGAGTGAGAAAAAGAAAATAGCTAATGAGTGTGAAATGGGAAAGAAGCAATGGATGGAAATTAATCAAGGAGGGAATCAATCTAGAATTGAGAAATTTCCTGACAGTTAGAACAATTACCGTATTTTCCGGCGTATAAGATGACTGGGCGTATAAGACGACCCTCCTCAGAGCCATTTAAGGCTCGTCAGAGTCTTATGGGCTGGTCTGCCTGGTTACAGGAGAATGAGACTCGGCATATAAGACGACCCCCGACTTTTGAGAAGATTTTTGTGTGTTAGAAAGTAGTCTTATACGCAGGAAAATACAGTAATCACTGAAATGGCACAATTTATGTTTTTAGAAGAGATTGAACCATCATTTGTCTGAAATGGTGTAGGGTTTCCTGCTTGAGTACGGGGTTGACTAGAAAACCTCCAAGACCCTTTCAACTCGGTTATTTCTGTTATTCAAATGAAAGATGCAGAAAATGTAAAGGATGCAGTTCAAAGCTCAACCCAAAGAAAATGAAGCAGAAGGTAAGTGCTACATTAGGAACATGATACAACATGCTATAACTTATCTTGCAAGTAGGATACCATAATTCTGATTGGGGTCTCTAAAACATCCCAGATATTTCCACTGTATGGAGAAGAGTGTTTTTATTTTAATTCTCTTGCAATAATGGTCATGCAAAATCTTATCTGCTCACTCTCAACACTCAGGAAGTGTGCACCTTGATGCTTGCTAAGATGTCTTTTCATAGTGAGAGATACTTGAGTAACAATAGGATGTATGATTAATGTACCTCAAACTCTGCATACTGTATACCATAAGCCCTGCCTAGAACCACAGTGTCCATTCCTGCTAGGTTCCTAGCAGTGAACTGTTAGTCCACCAAAGGACTTCAGAAAGGGGCTCTTGTCATCTTCACCTACCCTGTTGATTGTCAGATCACAAAGCCTCGGCAAAATGCACAGATCATAATTTAATTAATTAGTACTCAAGTCAGAGTTTTATGTAAATGGTATTTAAATCCCAATCAGTGTTTTCATTTCCGTGCATGGTTATTTATATCATGAATCTCAGGTGAGCAGGGGTCAGAGTCCTCTGACAAATTACAGATTGTTATGTGTAGCTTGGGAAGGCAAATAAGTGGCACCAGACATATTGACACATCTTCAGGAAGAAGAGGAACAATGTCAACCAGGCGGTTTAATAATAAAATGAAGAACAAAGGTACTTGTCAAGGGCTGGTCTAGCCAATTATTGGTTTTGAAAGAATTTAGATTTTTGCTGGGTGTTAATTTATTCTTTCTTAGCCCTTAGAAAGGGAGAATTAGATTTAGAAGAACAAGATAACATACAGTAATAAAATCTATTTGCATAGATTTTGATGAATATACAAACATTTCTTCTGTAGTGCATACTCTGAACTCCAGTTTGAAATTGTTGTAATTCATGGGATTAAAAAATACCAATTTAGTGTAACAAAATGCTATTGTGAGAAATGCAGTTATAAATATAGAATACTGATATAGGTATATAACTCCAAAATATGATTTTAGGGGTACTATTTTGTACTTCCAGGTCTGTATTTCATAAGTAAATCCACAGGTAAAATGTAGTCATTTTAAACTGGGATTCAGATAAACACCTACAAACTCCAGTATTGCTATATTTACCAATATCTATGGCAAAACTTGATACTGCTTTCATGGTATTTACAGGAAACCTGGGTTTATATCCCTTACAATATTGAGTAAGGTACTTGCCGATAACTATAGAATATCCCCAACTAGCATGACACAATTGATTTCTAATCAGTTTCAAAGCTTTAACATTTTGTTACACTACATTGATATTTTTTTAAAAATCCCACAAGTTACAAAGATTTCAAATTGGAGTTCAGAGTATGAAATTTTCCTATATTCATCAAAATCTATGCAAATAGATTTTATTATTTTGTGTTACCTTGCTCTACTAAATCTGGGTTTGTAACTTTCCCTCAAAAAGTTGGCAACTGACGTATGCATCCTGCTGGGAACTACAAAGAACCTCAAAAATCACTATGACTCCATTTACTTCAAAACATAACCAAAGCCTCTTTTCTGGCTTTTTGCTTTTTAATGTTTGTTCCATCAAGGTTGAATTTTGAATTTGGTTCAGTCATATTCGCATAAACTTTCTGCACCAGTTTGGGAATAATTTGATATTGAATAATAGAAACAATTTAATGTCGGGGAAGGGGATTTATGCAGTTATGCGTAAATATATGGTAGCTATTTCAAATTAAACAAATAATGTATAGGTATGAATTATTACTAGGAGAAAAAATAAGTAAACATTGATACTTAAATTTCCAAAATTATATCAATATAAAAAAAAATCAGTTACATGGAATTTACTTTTAAAGTTTTCATTGCCAAGAACTGGAAGTATTCTAACAGTCCAATATGCAAGGCATGGGTGTTTATTGTATGGTACAGCTATGGTATAACTCCTTGTTAAATGGAGTTTATTATTTGATTAAGAGAGAATGCAATTCAAGATCTGAAAACCTGCTGCAATGGGCAGAAGCAAGGAAGCAGGCAGACGGGGAGTCTTGTCTCCAAAATACATATCCTAATGGAAAATCAGGACATAGGATACAGATAGTCTTCCACTATTTGTTTAATTGTAATTTACAACATTACAATGACACTTCAAAAAAGTGACCAATCGTCAGTTCTCACACTTATGACTATTGCAGCATCCCCATAATCAGTTGGTCAAACTTTGGATTCTTGGCAACTGGCATGTATTTAATTTGGTTGTAGCATCCCAGGGTCCTAGGATTGTCATTTGCAAGCAAAGTCAATGGGGAAAACCAGAGTAGCCGAACGACCGCACAATTACTTAACTGTAGTGATTCACTTAACAACCATCACAAAAAGGTTGCAAAATGGAGCACAACTCACATAACAACTTCCTTGCTTAGCAATGGAAATGTTGGGCTCAATTGTGGTCTTAAGCTGAGGACTACCTGTATTTTACTTTTACTCTTCAACCTGAAGATTTTTTTCCCCTCACATATGTAACTTAAAATTCCGGTAATATTTAGGGCTAAATGTCTGGGGAGTAAAAATAATGGAGATTACAGAGAGATGAAGAGCACCATATTAAGGAAGACTGACCTAGAATGTATTTTTACTCCCAAGTCGTCTCATCAGAGCAGTTGCCTGATCCCTAGTCATTTATTTCAGATACAATCTTAATTAGTTTACTCATAACTGGTAATGGCTACATTTTCTACAAAACACTTGATATATTAAATTTGTATTTTTTTTAAAGAAGCATTTGCTTTATTTTCTGAGTTTATTTTTGCTAGCAGCAATAACAGTTTATAAGGAACTTCCATACATGAAAGTAGGAAAGTCTGTAATCCCAGAAGTAAAAAACAAGACCAAAAAAACCACCCTTTAAAGTAATTCAGTTCAGCTCTTCATGATGCAGATAGAAGGAGGAAGGGAGAGAGACAGAGATGGCATTTTAATAAATAGTGCAAGTATTGATTAGCAGGTTAATAATTATTGCAGCTGAAGCAAAAGTCTTAGTGAATAAGGCGCAAAGTGATGTTATTTAAAAATAAAATTGAAAAAGATAAAAAATGATAGAAAGAAAATAATACGGCAGAAGTTGAAATAAGAAGAGATGGAAAAAAATGATAAATTTGTAATAAAGGAAGAAATATAATGATAATTTTGATTATATATGATACATAAGATGTGAACTGGTCAGCATTCTGTTCATAAAATATGTATGTGAAAAGGAAATTTTTTCAATAAAACTTGTTTGAAAAAAAAGGAGGAGGAGGAAGGGAGAGAGACAGAGGTGTAATTTTAATAAATAGTGCAAGTATTGATTAGCAGGTTAATAATTATTGTAACTGAAGCAGAAGTCTTAGTGAATCCTTTCAAGCAATAATTGATAAATATAATAGCATGACCTGGACTCAAATTTCTTCTGAATAAACCTCTACCAATCCAACCTGTTTTGACTCTGAACTTTAAATTGAAATATATGCATCCACCTTGTAGCTACAAAACCAAGAATTGATAGTACAAAAGAGGTACAAAACCATTGTAGGTTTTCGGTGGAACCCAAATACATTAAAATTGTATCACAATGGGCTTTCTATCTGAGATGTAGAGGAAGGGAGGGAGGAGGACAGGAGTGGGTTCTACTTACCTTTTCTACCGGTTTGCAGCGGGGCAGCATTTTGATGATGTCGTGGTCGGTGGGTGGAGCCTCCCGCTGGTTTTACTACTGGTTCTATAGAACCAGTGTGAACTGGGGGCAACCCACCACTGGAGGAGGAGAAGAAGGAGGTCATAGATTATTACTGGAACTGGGTCCCCCTAAATCAAATAGAACACTGTAATGTAGCTATTGCCATATTGAACTAGGGCAGAGGTTTAGGCTCTCCCTCAATCATGATGACTTTGGGCCAATAGCTCCTTTATGCTAGAAGAAAGTCAGATATCTAATAAGTAGATAGATGATTAGCTTTTTTTAAATTAACATATTTCTAATGTTTCACTTCTATAGAAAGAAAATAGTAAACATTAGTTGTCATTTATTGCAGCAAACTAATCTTGAAATCAACAATTACAGTGAGGGAGGGAACTCTATTAACAAAAATAGCAACACAGAACTAGTTAGTTTTCTATGCAATTCTCAGAGCTCCTTAGCAACTGCCTCTGAGGAACTGCTACATATGGCCTTACTTCCTATTGTGAAGTTTCCACAGCTGCGGAAGGGTTGCCTAGCTACTGTACAAAATCTTTTCTACCCAATATTTTCCTATACTAGCTAGTCCGTATGGATGGCTAACCAGTTGCAGTAAGACGGTTTTCTTTTTCTGGTATAATGTTTGCAAGACAAATGGTTCTCTCATAGCTCCTAATTAAACACCATGTGTAGCAGCCTACCTTCTGGATTATACCATCAGCTCCTATTCTCTCTCAAATCTGATCAGTTTTATGCTGCCCTCTCTGAATTTACCTTACTTGGGACAGAAGAAGCAGGACTCCACCTTCTGTAAAAGCAGAACTGATGGCCAAGAGGCTACTGTACAGTATATGTATACATTGCCCAGATTCCCTTTTCATTCCCTAGAGTGGCCTCCTAGATCTAGGCCTGATGAGAGAGGCGTTCAGCCAGTACATTGTTCTGGGGCCCATGGAGCTCAAAGGGGGCCCATGAAGGGGAAAATTTTTACAAAACCAAATTTTTAAAAAGAAAAACAATATTGGATATATACTTCATACTCTATACTTTGTGTGTATAGCAAAACCGCCTTGCATCCTTGTTTGATATAACTTTTATTAATCTGAAACTCGGTGAACAGTTATTTATGTAATTTATTTAATTTTAATTTCATTACTTATTTATTTAAGTTTCCAAGTTTAGTTTTGTTTCATTTATGAATATATTTTATATTTCATTCAATTTATGAATGGTTATGAAATGTCAACTTAAAAATCTGGAGCTCAAAAATGCAAGGAAAGACAGAAACATGATGAGATTAATAAAAAGGGGTGACAAACGCTTTTTCAATTTGGCATTAAATGCACAAGTGAAACTAACCAAAATGAAACTTCAAGTACATTATCTCAGTGCCAATTCCCAAGACGAATTAATTGCTGAATGTTCCTCACTTTTAATGCAATGCATGTTGGAGGACAGGAAAACTGCAAAGTACTTTGCTGTTATTGTTAATTTTTGTGGAAAGGGTCTTGGGTCTCTGCCATGCATGCGCATGTGGGGGGGATCAGAGATGCATGTGTGGGGGATGCGGGGGCACGTGCACAAGCACAGGGGGGGGACATATTAGTCTTCTTCCAGCACTTAATAATCCTCTCAGCGGCCCTGCCTAGATCCAAATTCAGTGCCATAGTTGAAACTAGGTGGATTTCCCTCCAAAATTAGAAGTAAAATGTGTCTGTTCAAACTATTGCACTTGTTTTACTTACGAAAAGGAAAAACAGAACTCTAATGGCAAGAATATATCTCAAAACCTGGCACAAGTAGACAAACAAAACAAGCGGCTGCTTTATTTGGTGGATACAAATTCCTTGCAATTTTGTATAGTACTTTCAAAAAAGGAGATCAGTAAGCAAACACAAGGTTCAAATTATAAAGTGTGCTTACCACTACTGTAACTGTTTACAAATATTAAATGTATATGTTACATATAACAGCAATGTAATTATGTCAAAATGCTCTTTATATTTTTAAAATATGAGGTTCTATAATATTTAATGAAACAGAATGAACATTTTGCATCCTTGACTGAATTTGTAGGTGAGTTTTCTAAGAAGTATTTAAAATTCCTAATCATATTTGCCATTTGATTTAATACTTTAAATTTTCTAAAAACAGGGAATAAGAATTATGCTCTTATTAGTTTAATAATTAAATATTGATTAAAAACCAATACCTAGGAATCACTACAACTTTCTTTAAAATAATAGATTATTCCAAGCAAAGAAGCTTTCTTAATTTATTATTGTTTGGGTAGATAACTATTTAGCCTCCATTTTTGTTTAAATTAAGAAAAACCTAATGCCTTCTGGTGGGGAAGAATAACCCAATGGAAAAATAAGGGGAAAATGCATCCCTAAATGAAAAATTGGCTTTCTGTTATAAAAGATACTTAACCATATAAAACCTGGCATGTGTATACTTCCTATACAGAAAATGCTAATATGTGCAGAAGACAGCAACAAGACTATCAAGGGAAGGGAAAGATATTTAGGGCCAGTTCTGTCCTCAATAGAGCAATATGTGAAGGGAAATATGTGAATAAAACCAGTATTCTAATTGTTATTATGATGTTCCTGCTTATTTTGCTGTCTCTACCTCCTTGTGTCCAAGGGACCCTAAGATTTCCAGGTAACTGACAATACTAAGAAACTGAAGGTAGCTTCTTAACAAGACATATACACCATCCTATCAAACTAAACATGTGAATATTTCCTAAATAAATAAAATCAGCAATAAATATATCTGAACATGGTTTGCATCTCTGTAATGTTTAAAGTATCGAAATTGCTGTCCAGAAATAAGGCATTAAAATGGGATCGGATTCCCTGTTTGATATCATTGGTCTAAGCCATAATGGTGGTATGTTATCTGCAAAATCACATGTAATATGCCTCTAAGTCTTAATTAGGGGGGTAATCCAAGCAGCACATTTGTATATGAGTATATGACTCAGACTTCCATCCTTCTGAGGTTGGTAAAATGGTTGTTGGGGGCAATATGCCAACGCTGTAAACCACTTAGAGAGGGCTGTAAAGCACTGTGAAGAGGTATATACATCTAAGTGCTATTGCTATTTATAAAGCGATACTAATACTTCATGTGATTTTGATTCTGTGCCTCTGTTTATACAACCAAGGATTGTATTAACTTTTTTGGCTGCTGCCACACACTGCTGATTCATGTTTAAGTGGATTCCAAGGTCTTCCAGCTTGCTTACCTTAGCTGCTGGTCATAACGCTGTAATGCTTGCAATCCATTGCATCAGCAAGCAATTGAATCTCCATGCCTGCAATCAAGCTCATCGGTGAGCAACTCTATCTGCCTGCCTGCTTCTATTGCAGAGGTCTCCAACCTTGGTAACTTTTAAGATTTGTGGACTTCAATTCCCAGCAACGCTGGCTGAGGAATTCTGGGAGCTGAAGTCCACAAGTCTTAAAGTTGCCAAGGTTGGAGACCCCTGTTCTATTAGGTAAGTTTTTTCCCTTTTGGGAGCTTTAAAAAAATAGTTAATTGCGTTTTTTTTTAATAGTTCTTTTTTTAGATCTAGCCATTTAAAGTTTAGGGAGTTTTAAATTTAGCTGCTTTTATATAAAAATAAAATAAAATAAAATAATATTTGTGCAGCTTTCTGAGATTTAATGTATTTCACTCTAACTACACAAACATACAAAATCTCACAAATCTGTATGTGGAATTTTGTGTGTGTAAAGTGTGAAAGTTGTTTTTTGGGGGGTTTTGTGGTTGTGTGAGGTTCCTGCTTGTTGCAGGGGCCATTTTGGGTCTAGCACAGCTGCTTTTACATTGTGGGTGAGCCAGTTGTGTTGTGTTGTGTTGTGTTGTGTGTGTGTGTGTGTAAAGTATGAAAGTTGTTTTTGGGGGCTTTTTGGGGCTGTGTGAGGTTCCTGCTTATTGCAGGGGCTATTTTAGGTCTAGCACAGCTGCTTTTACATTGTGGGTGAGCCTGTTGTGTTGTGTTGTGTTGTGTGTGTGTAAAGTGTGAAAGTTGTTTTTTTGGGCTTTTTGTGGCTGTGTGAGTTTCTTGCTTGTTGTAGGGGCCATTTTGGGTCTAGCACAGCTGCTTTTACATTGTGGGTGAGCCTGTTGTGTTGTGTTTTGTAGTTTAAAAAAGGGCAAAGAAGTGACATTGACTTGGCCACGCCCACCCAGTCACCTTACCATCAAGCTCCACCCACTAATTAAGCCACACCCACAGAACAGGTAGCAAAAAAATTTAGATTTCACCCCTGATTTGGAGGAAAAAAACCAGAAGCATTGAGCTTCCACCGCCCCTTGCATGTCCCCCCTCCCCCAGCATTCTTTCAATATGCAGTGAGACCCATTTCCAAAGTGGCTTAGAATTTTTGTTTTGGTTTTTTCAAGACAACACAGTTATGAAAAGATGAAGGTTCTCAACAGAATGTTAGCATTTTTTAATTCCAGACTCCAGTATTCTTGCTACATTCATTCCCAAATATAATTGTATTCTAAGCAGCTGTTTCAAGAGCATTGGCTGTCTTGCCATGTCCCCAAAGCGCAAGGAATGCTTTAAAGAATTTCAGAGCCTGAGAATTTTCACAAGTTGAGATCACTCTGTTGTTATCCAAGGACTCAGATTCATATTTTTACTGTCTATCGGCAAAGCTAGAATCGGAGGTTTTATAAATGTCCAAAAACTATTTAGGATCAGTCTTAGCATCAAGCAGACATAGAGATTCTGAACATCAGGTCCTACCAGCCTTAGTATAGATCCAGTTAAGTACTAATGCTTGTAGGAACAGCTTCTCTTGTAAAAGTAAACTTAGCAAGAATTGGACTCTCCAATGTCTTGATGGCTATTTATCCTGCCAAGGCACAAACTTCGTTTATGTTTCTGTGTTTTAGCCACAGCTAGTTTCCTTAGGGCTGAGAGTTGGCAAACTTCCAGAATTCTCTGGTTGAAGATCTAATCATCTTTTAAGACTTCTGTGCCATTCATGCTTCTCTTGGCCTTTTATGTAATAGTAGGCAGATGATAAACCGAGCTGATGTTGCTGGGGGCAACTCAGGTAATAATAGCAAATTTACTTTCTAGGAACATTACAAGATTCTAATACAGTGCCATTAATCCTGTAACAAATTGTATGGGAAGAAGAGGGATAGGGAGAAATAGACTTAATAAATATTTCTAAAATAAAGTAAAAAAAACTTAAAAGAGAAAAAATTAAAAAAAAAAAACCTGTGTTGTCTTTTCTTTTTCCCATGGAACATACAGTCCAGACTCAAGCAGATGGTGCTTCCCATCTGTTCTATTCTATGGACAGTAGGGCGGTTCTTGTTCCTGTATCCAGACTAATTATGCCAGAGAACCTCCCTCCCACTTCATCCTGAAGAATGCTTTCATTTATTCCATCTGGCAGATATATGGGAAACATTTCGTGCACATGAAAGCTCCTACGCTACCTTTTCGGGAAGTAATAAAGAGACTACAATAAATTATTGTGAAGCAATAATTCATAATTACAATTACTAGAAATGTTAAATGATATATCACTTCAAAGTGGATGTTGTGTCAATAATGGACATTCAGTCCAGTATCGATCATGGGTATAATATTAAAAAAAATTGAAAGAAAACTAAAAAAAGATTACAAGACAACCTTCCCTAGAATCATCCCTCCTGGTACAACCTGTATTACAATCTTTTTCAGCAGTAGACTGGAATCTACATAGTTCTCTGAGTGATCACTTCAGTCCCTTTATTTCCTAAAGCTCCTCTGACAAAAGGAGCACAAGGGGAGAATGGTCAATGAGTAATTTGGTCAAATGATCTGGCTGCTCTGTATTCAATCAAGCAGTTAGGAAAGCTACCTGCGAAGTCACGGGGAAAATTCCTAATGGAATGTATTCACCTTCATTCAAGGAATGTATTCAGATCTCTAATGCCATTGGGGTGCATTATCCTAATTGGTCCTCTCCTTCTGTGGGATCCTGGACAGCAACAAATTTCATCTAGACCAAAAAGTAATTTGATGATGACAAAGAACTCAAAACATATCTTCCAACTTCGTATCACACATGAATTGCTCTGAAGCAATGACAAGGGCCATCCTGTGGTTTGTTGGGCCGGAAATATTGGGATATATTAGCAGAAGCCATGAATTCTAGCATTAGACACTTATTGATACATAGCAAGGACTCTAATGAAGACATGAAAGACTTATTTTCACCTTTCTGAAGCTTATCCAGCCCTGGTCTTTATCACACAGATTCCATAGCTGTAATGTCAAACATATACAAAAATAGAAGTGGAAGCTTTGGTTATTTGGAATACCAATAAAAAGACCTTTATATAAAAGAAAGCATTTTGTTGTGGCCCTCAATCTGAGAGAGCCATTTGCCTGACCACCACTAGCCAAAGGAAGATGTTTTCGATGCCATTTGTAATGCCTCAAACTGTGCAAGAAGTATGCCTACTTTGCTTTGCAAACTACATTTCCAGTTGTTTCTCTTTCATTCCTAATCAAGTCCTGACACTCAGCAGTGACTCATCATTTCCCTCTGCTGATGTTTGCAAAGGTTTGCAAATGTGATTATTAGCTGATCGCTGATTTCATCTGAACAAAAAAAGGAACCTGGCAATGATCTGGAGTGTCCCTTTGTAGTTTATTCATAGACATTTTTTTAACGCAATCTGCTTGTGGATAGTCAGTATATCTTTCTGCATATACTTCAATGTCCATTGTTCCTTGATGTTCTTAGCTTAACCTTGGCAGTAAAAGAGGGTTTGGTGCTGCCTGTAATAACAAGTAAGACTATAGAGAGCTATGCCAGCAATGCTGGTATATCTAAGATATTCCTGCATGTATTTCTTCTTTCTTCTTTTCTGAGGGATTGGAGAAGATTTGCTCCTTTGAAGTTACAGCATTTAAAAACATTTTTTCTCCAGATTTTTTTTAAAAAAGCTCCAAATGCTCTTTACAGTATTTTTAAAAAGGGTCTTACATGCTTGTGCCTTTTGCAAAAGTCCAATAAATTGTCTCCATATAATATAGGGCTCAGAAGATGGGAGGGATCACAGTATCAAAAATATGATTGACTAATCTTAAATTTAACTATGTGGAATACTTACAACAAGAAAATTCAATAATGGCTACTGTTTTAAAAATTTTTACAGCTAGGCATCCCAGAATGGAAAGTGTATGTTTATGTCTGTTCATAGATTGCTATAGGTCAGGGGTGTCAAACTGGATTTCTTCGAAGGCAGGATCAGCATTGTAGTTTTCCTATGCGAGCCAGCATGGGAGGGGGGTGGGGATGGCAGGGAGTGTGGGGGGGGGGGAGATGGGACAGATGCCTCCTGCAGCATCCTGCTGGCCAAAACGGGGTGCGGGGGAGCCACGCATGGGCCCCTCTGCTCCATTTTCGGCCTGAACGGCCTCCTGCAGTACTTTATCAACCAAAATGTGCTTTGTTTTCACCCTCCATGGCCTCCTACAGCACTCTGCAGGCCGAAAATCAGCCAAAACCAGCCACATGGAGGCCCCACGTGGCCCATTTTCAGCCTTCCTGGCCTCTAGCAGCACTCTGCCAGCCAAAAACACCACCCATTTTAGCTAACAGAGGTACTGTGGGCTGGTCCTTCGATATTTCCATTATAAAAGAGTGCAAATCATATTATTCATAAGTAGGAACATTTAGATATAGTATTCAGCTGATTCATATTATTTATTGGTCAACATGCGTGACACATATTGTAGACAAGTCAGGATGTTCATCTGGAATAGAAATAAAGAACAGTATCTAGAAACTGTATCCCTTCACTAGATGTGTGAGTGGTATCTCAATAACTACATTATCACCACTAAAACATTTGTTTCTATCTATACAATTCTAGTTTTATGACACCAGCCTCCAGTGTTTCTTGATAAAACTGGTTGTGCACTCCTGACATATAGTTCAACTATGATTTTCAATTTGCTTCTTGACCCTGCCTCTTGGTTTGTCCTACAGCCCTGATTTATTCTTAATTATCCTAGTCTTTGGGATTCACTCAGTGACTCCAACAGAACTAATAACTCAGACACTACAGAAACACTACATTTAGTAGTTAAACAACTAATTTGGATATAAAGGATTTGCGATTTTAAAATTAAACTAGAAGAGACTTAACTGTCAATGCTAAGTTGATCTAACTAGCAGTTTTGCTTCTTTCCCATCTTATTCTCAGGAAAACTCTCACACACACCATTACTGACCTACCATGGTACTGCCAAAGAGGTTTCTACATATAATTGCCTAGGTTCTCATAAAATCCTTGCCAAATCTGGGCTGCCTCTAGATCTTGACTCCAACACCTGGTATTCTCAGTAACAGTCACAGTGGTTAGAAACTCTGGGAATTGAAGGTCACAAATCTGGAAGGAAAACAAGTCAGAGAACACACACGCTTACAATGCCACAAATATATGAATTATTAAATTCCTTGTTACCCAATCTTGTTACCTGTTTGTGTGTTGAATTCCAACCCCAGAATCCTTAATAGCATGCACTGCAGACATGCTGACTGGGTGGACATCAAGTCTAATACATTTAGGCATGTAGGAGAAGGCTTTGCATAATTATTGGCATATGGCCAGGCACAAAAGGAGAGACTCAAAAAGAAAGAGCTAGGGGGGCAAGGATAAATTGCCAGGGTGAGGGTATCAATGTAATTCTGAGTGTCAATAATTCAATTGTTGTGTATCAGTGTAAAAAGAGAGAAAAGAATGTTTGAATGGTATATAGGATATCTACTCATGGATAAGGCAAGAAGTTTAGGTGCCAAAAGGCTCCTAAAAGTTGGGTTTGGCTTATCTGCATATGGGTTTATCCATGAATATAAAAGTACTTTTTAACATTACTTATATTTCCTGTATATGCTCATGGATAAACCCGTCAATAGATAAGCCAACTGACAAATTTTTAGCCAAAATACTGTGAAAAATGCAGATCAACTTACCCACAGAAGGCACACTTTTCATGGTATTTTGGTTAAAAATTTAAGAGTTAGCTTATCTATGATGAATTTATTCATAAGTATGTATGTTATGTGAATGACATAAATTAATCAGAGAATACTGAAGGTCAGGTTGGATGATACAGCTCTGACTGCGCTGCCAAATGTAGCTTCCTGCCATTGTGAAATGAAAAACAAGGAAAACTTTAGCAGAAGCCTAAAACAGACTTACCAAAGTTTTAAACTTTCAGCCACCCAAAAGGATTATAACAGAGAAACACTCAGCCAAGAAGCATGATGTAGCCTCATCTATCTATAACTTTGCCTGTAGCCTTGCTTTATCCAAAAGTAACTGATCCTTATGCTCAGTTATCAATGGATAGCTCATCTTTAGTAAAGATAGAGACAAATATTGCCCAAAAAATGACAAAAAAGCATAAATATCAAAATAAATCCGACACAAGCAAATCATTCTTAATCTCACTGGGGCATATATTATCTTCAGTTTGCATATCTTTCCTGAGTGCTATGGGAAAGTCCATCATCAAGGTTATGAATATTTCCAACATATTTATTTTGAAGGAGCAAATAAACAAGATAAGCTTAGGTAACAACCCTATTCCAGCAAATGTTATGCATTCTCTCTTTGTGCTCCCAGCACTCTTTTTCTCATAGCATAAGCATAGAGTGAAAGAGATAATTTAGTGCAAAAGGGAGCTGAGTAGAAAGACATGGATGAATGGAAAAATTAACCATGAAATTTAGTGTCATATTCAGAATGGAGTGTCTGTCTCTTCTTCTTTTCCACTGAGCTCTGAAGCTTTTGAATCTTTGCTGGATTTTTCTCATTTTAAAATGCCCATTGTTGCAATGTTGCATTTTATACTGTAGTTCACACTAGAGAGAAGTGGGAGAGCTGTAATAAACCTTTTTAGACAGTGAGTAGCATAATTACAAGACATAGAAACTGTGGTCTAAAGGGCTGTCCGTGATTGATTGCATTACTGTAGTTTCCCTGGACAATTCAGAGATTCGGTTTTTTGTTTTTTTTCTAGGTATGACTTGGAGCCAATGATCCTGCAGCATAAGCAAAAGCTTTTATACCAGGGAGTTGTCAGTTCATACCCTTATGTGAAGAGCTTTGTACCCTTCACCAATATACTCAAGAGGATCCCCAACCTTTGAAATCAGTTTTGAGAAATGAGTGTGTCAAATTTTTTCTCGCACAGCAGAAATGCCTTCGAGGCATGCAGTAGAATGAAGATTTTGTTTTGTTTTTGTAGAGGTCTGCTTGAGGTACGACTTTGATCTTTATGGCCAATGCCATAGCACAGAAGAGAAATTATGCTTCCTCTAACTGTAAGCAACTGATGTTTGAACGACAGCTATTATAAATAAATAAATGCTGCTGTTAAAATTCATTTTAGAAAAATGGTTGATAAGGGGAGCTGAAAACCTAATTTTCATTTCAGAAGAAATCTCTAGGTCTTGTATCATAGTAAATCAAGAAAATATTACAACGTTAGATAAGAATTGAACACTGTCAAAAACGGCAGGGAGTAATGGATTTGTAACAACGACACCAAAAGTATCAAATTAGACATGAGAACCATGACTTTTCTCAAAAAACCCAAACCAAAACTCAGACACATAATTGGAAATCGAACAGAATTACATTGAAGAATCTAAACTTGGTCCTTTGAAGAAGGCTGGTTCACCTGGTGCCAGCCTTACCCCTTCCCTTTCTGCAAACTGCTGTTAGCCAGAATTAAACATATAGGTAGCTATATTCAGACCCAATAGTAGCATCTGCCAACTTCAGGCAACTGCTTATCCATTCTCTGCATCCTTCTGACTAGAGTGTTGATGAGTAGCAGTTGGTGAATTGGTGTAGGGAAGTTGCCAATGCCAGCATCATAGAGTAAAAGCATTCCATTGGTGCAGGTGGAATATGGCAGCCAAAGGGGTAATGAATAGCTTGGTCAATGGTGGATAAATCTCCTCTGTGCTTCCTATGATTATGAGTAGTTGGCTAATGGAAAGGGACACTTTGCTGAATGCTCTCCACAGATCTAGACAAAAGGACTGTCTGAGAGATGTTTGCATTTGGCTTTATGGAGGGCAAGTTTAAAGTTGATAAAGGGCATGGGGAAAAACATATAAGAAGAATCCTTTCTACCAGCACTGCTTTCCCCACTCTTTTTAAAGGGAGAAATCTTATATCATCACTAAAATCTTCTTTGCTTTGACTCCTACACTTTTTCACTATGTATATAAAGAATATCATGAAAGAAAAGGAAAAGAGGGTTATTATAGTAGCTCTGATAAATTATACTACTTCACTGAAGAAAAAATGCTGAACACATGGACAATTTCCATCGAATTTTCAATATTGGTCCTTCGGGTACAAATTCATTTACAGAGTCCTTTTGTTGTTGCCCATCCTGCTCATTTTACATGGTTTTGCTTAGAAAGTAAACATTTGTTAAAGAAACAGAATAGAGAAGCTAGCATGCCGCTGAACAAATCCCCTCTCTTTGATGTAATCTTTACTTCAAAAACATATGATGTTCAAATATGCCTCGGGAGACATATAACCTTAACAAATCAAAAGGTTAGGAGGCTACAGCCCAGTTCTCCCTTTGGAAGTGTGCACCTTTCTCCATTAAAACTCAAAAGATACACTGAAGTGGCAGAGTCTTTTTGGTCCAGTGGGTTGGGCAAGGCACAATCTCACCCTTGTTTTACTACAGTAACTGGTAGTTACTAAGAATATCTATAACATTAAAATTCTCAATGTTCTCATTCTTGTCAGTGGGTAGCCATGTTTCATTTCCCTCTAGACAATGGAGAGTCCTGAAAACTCTATATAAATTCAGTAAAAATTTAGCCATTTAGTACATTTCAAAGTAATCTTACTAACTACAGTATGCAAGAGCACTTGTAACACATTTTCTTTCTTCCCCCAGATTCCAATTCATTCCTTTCTGCACAAGCTTGGAATTCTATTTTAAAAATCATTCAACTTCAAGGAGAAAGCACCGAAAAGTTTCTTGGATCCTTTAAGAATTCAGCTTCAGTTGCACACTGACCTGGATGCTGATTAGTTATTTATTGCAGAGGAAAACAAGTCACAGGAGAAGTTGAAGGAGACTTATTGACTTTTCTGTATGCAAATTGCAGAGCTGGTGTAATCAAAGCAAGTGAAGCAGCTGCAATCTGTCTTGCACTGAACAGCCTATCAGTCTAGGCGCCTTGGCTTTATCTGTGCTAGAAAAATACATCCTGCTTAAGGATGCAGCTAACACTTTGCAATCCATATAGCATGTAATGCCTCTATCTAAGTCCCCCTGAAAACTGTGCAACCTGAGCCTGCATCACAATTGCTCGAGCTCAGTCCCATAGCCAGTCCTTGATTGCTTTTGACCAAAGATTCAAGAACAGGGGAAAGCTTAGAAAGAATCGGGGAGATAAATTTTCTCTACATTTAGCTCTTATCTCTTCCTAGCCAACTGCCATTTTACACACATCATAGTTGCCTTATTTGATGCACCACTAAAAATTGTTTCATGCTTCTTCACTTAGACCTCAATCCTTCTTGTTAATATTTTTGCAGTAAAAATCACTGAGATTCTTCTCATCCAAGTTTCTAATGGTTTTTCTATTGTGTAGGTCAAGGGTAGTTTGGCATAATTTTCTTAAAACACCTTGATGTTTTTGCTTTTTCTGTTAGCTATGATATCCTGCTGTAGTGGAAGCTAGGACCATGGTGACAGAGTCAGTGCTTTTTTTTTTTTAATTAGATTTATATGCCGCCCTTCTCCAGAGACCCAGAGACTTACAATGCGTTAAGCAATAGCCTTCATACTTTTGTATATTTATATTTATACAAAGTCAGCTTATTGCCCCCACAAACTGGGTCCTCAATTTACCTACCTTAGAAAGGATGGAAGGCTGAGTCAACCTTGAGCCTCGAATTTGCAATAATTGCAGACAGCTGAATGTTAATAACAGGCTACCTAGCCTATTGAGCTATCTGAGGCTCTTGAATTCCTATTTGAGTGATCAATTCTGAAAATGGTACTGAGGGAATATTGCTCAGATGCTGGCATTTATGCCATTGCATCTTTCACATGCTTTTAATATTTAAATCAACTAATTAAGGGAAGTCCTTTGGAGACTGGGGTGAAGGGCAATCAGTTAGGCCTTGCTTCAATGTTGTTTTGAGCCAATACCCAGACACAAAGAATAATAAACTAGACTGAAGTTACAACAAGGGACCAGGAACAAAGGGTATAGAAAATTGTAGTCAGATATCAATGGGGGGGGGGGGAGGAAGAGAGAGGAAGATGACAATACAGAATTTCAGACAATTTCAGACAATTCATAAACTGGCAGGAAAATATTGCAGAAATATCATGGAAAATCTTTGTGTAAATTTCAACTAGTCCTAACTACTGAATTGCAAGAACTAAATAATGAAAACTCTTTTCACAGATTTGATCTAACTGAAAAGTAATTTGCTCTGACTGTACTGCTGTCACCTTTCACGTCTGTTGACTGTGAGCATCTGAGTAGTTGAGTTCTCCACGCACTAAGGTTCAACAAAAGCACAGTACATACTAGGGAGTTTATTAACAGAAGCAGCATATTTCCACAGAGATGGAAAAGCTGCTTAACACAACAGGGGGCACAATTTACAGAACCTCTTGCCAGCCTCCTTGAAGAGAGGCAATTAGGCACAGCAAACAACATTTGAATATGCCCCTCACAATGATGGCTTTATAAGGATTTGCGATTACCTGGTGAGTTACCTAGAAAAAATGTTTGACGATCCATTAAATTCTAGAGCTGAATTGCATGTGTGTACATGATCACCAAAGTATGATGACAGGTATAGCACAAGAAAAAGAAGAATTCAGTCAGTCAGTCAGTCAGTCTTAAAGAATGGATATATTGAATACAGGCAGAAGTCAAATAATTGAAGGCATTCAAATTACTGCCTCTCTCCCTTTTTTAAAGAATTAAGAATTCTTTCTTCCTTTTTTCCTTCCTTCCTTCCTTCCTTCCTTCCTTCCTTCCTTCCTTCCTTCCTTCCTTCCTTCCTTCCCTCCCTCCCTCCCTCCCTCCCTCCTTCCTTCCTTCCCTTCTAAAGCAGAGCTATCACTCAGTTTAAAGCTTTAGGGCCACCTTTACTAGAGATGAAAACCTAAGAAACTATTGCTTCACTATTCCAATTAATTGAAAAGAAATTTGCATATTTTACTAGGGGATGAAATTTGCAAGTATTAAAATCAGCCAGGCAACAAACTTATTCATAGATAGATAAAAGTACTCAACATAGCATTAGCAAATGGCTGATGATCAAAGCTGTCAAAAATAATTTGCTAATGAAGTGCTTGCTTACATAATCAACTTTAAGGAATTGTTATGTGAGAAAATAAAGCTTGATTCTGCAGCCTAATATTTCAGCCACTTGTGCTCAATCACAGGACATTCTATTTTATATAGATGCCATTGGTCCATGAGCATTTCCACATGCAAGTGAAACAGTACAGTATATATGTATATGTGGATACATATACATGTGTGTGTGAGAGAGATGGGGGGGAGGGAGAAAGAGTGTGTTCTACTACTACTTTAGGCATAAAAATAACAGGCTGGGTAATTTTGGACCAGTTGTCTCTCTCAGCCCCACTCACCTCACAGGGTTGTTGTGGAGAAAAAGCATGTGAGGAAGTGATATTAAATAAATTCATCACTTTGAGTAATTTATAGAAATAATAAAGGGGATAAACCAGGGATGAAATGTTCCCGGTTTGGATCGGATCGCCCGATCCAGTAGCAATGGAGGCGGGTGGTTCGGAGCACCGGTAGCAAAAATACCTGCCCCCCCTCCCCATGCCCAGTTGAGCTGCACAATCATCAGAGGCTTTTTTTTTTTTTACTTTTAAAAGCATTTTTTCTACAACCTCTTTGGCCAAAAAATGCTTTTAAAAGTAAAAAAAAAAGCCTCTGATGATCGCATGGCCCAGCAGGGATCGTCAAAGGCTCTTAAAAGAAAAAAAGGGGTTTTTTTTCTTTTAAATGCCTCTGACTATCCCAACTGAGTTGCCTGATCAGCAGAGGCTTTTTAAAAAAGCCTCTGCCGATCAGGCAACTCAGCTGGGATGGTCAGAGCCTTTTGAAATCATTTTTTTACAACCTCTTCTCCAACCCCACCCAGTCACATTAGCCCCCACCAAGCCCCGCCCACAGATCCGGTAGTAACAAATTTTAGATTTCACCATTGGGATAAACAAAAATAAAATATGTTAAGATTTGATTCAATTGGAAGGTTATATTTTCCTTGACTCATGCTTAATTTCTGGTGATTTCATGGACACATCCATGTAATATGAAGTGGTTTTGAGAATATATTTTTTAAACTTTTTAATGAAACTTACAACCCTGAAAATTCCTGATTGTCTCCCATTTAAGTACTAATGAAGCACAGCTGTGCTTAGGCTTTTGAGGCATTCAACATTAAAAAAATACAAATCACTCAAACTCAAACCCAAACCAAGGCATTTACAAACTGACCACAGGAAGGCAGAAGGAATCATTTTCCAACTATTGCCTTGAGCCTATCTCCATTGTGATGGTTAATTATTTTCACTAATAAGAGAGTTGTAATTGTTTTTTTCCATTCTGTTGCTTTCTCTTGTATCTGTTCAGCTGCCTGTTTCCCACCCGCCTTTTAATATTTTATTTTCAGCATCCTGAAATCTATCTGGTCATTTCCCATTATCTTTTACTTTTTTTATTTTTTTAAATACAAATAATACAAACATAGTACTTATACATCTAAATACAAAAAAATAAAAAGGAAAAAACCCCAAATATTACAGTACACCCCCACCTCCCAGACCATTTCCCCCCCTTATATTTCTTCATCTATAATAACTAAAAGATATACAATATATTCCAATTGTGGCATTATACCCTCCAAAACAATATATATTCTTGAGTAGGTTTGTTCCCTTTGCCTTCCACCAACACTGATTTTATAAAATCCCCCTTATTTCATTATAACCATTATCTTTTTAAAACCCTATTTGTGTTTGCCTTCCATTCTAGGCCTCTATCACTTTTTACAAGTATAATCCTAGTTCCTTAGGAGCAGGCATTATAAATGTTCTCAGTTTTTATGTACAACTTTACAGAGAATTCTCTGCTGTTACAGTCATGGTAAGAATGCAAAATTTAATCCCAATTTACTATCTGAAGTTTATATTCCAATCCTAGAAGACCATAATGTTAGATTATACCAAAGAGGCAAATTGGCTGAAAATATTCCTTTTCAATTAAATAAATTAATACCTGCAAGAAATCGAATCCTGTGCATTATAGCAGAAATCCTCATCCTTCACCTCACACATCAAAAGAGAAGCTAAAGGAGTGCAAGGCTTTTCATTTCCAGGCCAATGCTTTTACAAACAGAAATTCTTTCTCAGACTTTTGAATATTTTAGCATTATGACCACATTTCCCACTGATGAACATAAGATAAGAGTAAATGCACAGAATGAAGAATAAATGGAAACGATGCAAGAATATGGTTAAGTGAACTACTAGGAAGTTTTCCTTAACTTTGAACTGCTAGTATGCCCTGTGTCCCCATGTTGTGATATGACAACAGACAAAGTAGCATTTGTGTCCCTTGACCTGCTGCTCAGAAGAAGTGGGAGTTAAGAAGACACTTGGAAGCCATCTGCCACCAGTCAGCAACCAGTCTGTTTGATTCTATTTATGGGCCTAGTTTCTCTCTCTCTTTCTCTGTATGTGCTTCAATTAATAAAACAGAGATAGTTCAAAATTTAATTTGCAAGAGAAATAAATTATAACTATTTTCACCAGGCTTTTAAATGCATTGGTTTTTTTAGGTAGGCCCTGCTTGACTCCTTGTAATGAAATATGGCTGGATAGAGCTGTAAAATCCAAGAAATAGTTACTGAATCTTTGTTGAAAAGATTGCATTTGTAATCAGCTCAAGAGATCAGCTGGAGGATTGTTCCACTTTAAACTTTCCGGTTTATTTCTCTTTTCACAGAGGGCATTTGTTTACTTCTTTTTAACCTGAAAAAGAAGAGTTTAGCTCAGTGGTGGGATTCAGCCAGTTCGCACCACTTCGGGAGAACCGGTTGTTAAAAAAAATTTTTTTAATTGAAAATTATTACAAAATACAAAAGAGAAAATATAGCAAAAAAGATAGGATTGCAGAGACTAACATAATACATATAGAGTTTATTCACCTGATAGTAGCACAAATCTCCATTAAGGCAAAATCATCAAAATAGAAGGTGTGTCCAGAAGAAAGAATTCCCAACTACCATACAATATTCTTATAAATATTTACGTACAATCATATTGAGAATATTATTTTACATTCTTCTTAAGGTTTCTTTCTTGCAGCCAAGCATACTACTGGTCCCAACTCATATAGTGCCCCGATTCTTGTCTATCTCGCAAGAGACCGGTAAATTTGTCTGCTTCTGCACAGTTCATGATCTTTGCGATTAACATAGCCTCCGATGGTATATTTTTGGATTTCCATTCTTGAGCGAACAAGATCCTGGCTGCAATAATGATGTGAAGAGCAAGATACCAATTAAATTTATTTAAATTATCTGGTTTCATGCCTAATAAAAACGTTTCCAGGTTCTATTTTAGCCTACACCTATGATTTCAAAAATCCATTTTCGGCTTCTATCCCAATATTCTCCTGCTCGGGGACAGGTCCACCAAATATGAAAATAAGTTCCCATAGCAGCCTTGCATTTCCAACAAACCAGAGATATTCCCGGGAACATCTTCAATAATCTAGCCAGATTGAGGTGCCATCTATACAGCATTTTATATGTATTTTCTTTATAGGGAACCAACATTCTTAGTTTTAGAATTCTTCCCCAAATTTCTTCCTACTTTTTAAGCTCAATCAAGTGTCCCAAATTTTCCCCCCAGGCAATTAATAATCTCCTCTCCTATCCATTAAGAGGAATTGGTACAATTTGGACAATACCTTCTCATCCTTCCCCAACAAGATTTTATCAAGTTCTTGTAAGGAATTATAGATTCCTCCCTTGTTTTTATCCTGAGCTGTTCTGGATTGGACCCGGTTATACGTCCACCAATTTAACTCATAGCTGAGTCCCGCCAGCGTACTTCGAGGCTTTACTCTGCCTAAAGGATCCAACAACATTTGGTAAGTTAAAGGCTTATTTCTGTTAACTTTGTTAACTTTCTGAGCAATTTGGCAAACCGATTGTTGGAAGAAATCATTAGGACAGAGAACTGGTTGTTAAATTACTTGAATCCCACCACTGGTTTAGCTGCATAGTTTTGTTAGACATGTAGATCAATTCTGGAGAGTTAACCAATTCAGCAACTGTTTACACATTGAACCAAAATATAACTGGCACCTGTCTCAAATGATTAAAAGTCCCTCCTCTTATCTTGCCTGCAGACCAGAAAAAAATCAATCCTATTTGAAAGACCTCCAAAAGAACAAAGCCTGAAAAGAGATAATATAATAAAGCTTTGCCTTACCTGTAAATCAGAAGTATCATTCCTGACTTAAGAAATTTTAGACAGTCACACGATCACAAACCTTGAAGTGTAGAAGAAATGCTATCAATGGCTGATAGCATTGCAGAGCAAACCTAAAAGTTTTGCAAGTAGGTTGGACATTATTGAAAATATTCCTATGGGTTGTACAGTCTGTTTTCAAAACTTAACTGCATTAAATGTGATGGATAACTTGAGTATGAAATGTTCTTAGCCATACGGAGGAGGATTGCTGGCATAACAGACTATTAAGAATGAGTAAGGAAGTACATATTTCATGTCTTCATATAATCATACAGCATATCCAGGATGCCAAAAATTTTCATTGAAAGAAAGCTTTGGAGGAAAAGATAGTTAAGAGCTGTGTATATAAAATTAGTAACAGTATGTAGGAAGCCAGTTCGTTTAGAAGCCCTTAAAAAAAAATCACAGCCTGAGAATAGGGAACACCCAAGGTTATCAAAAAGAGAAAATAACGCCTAGTTCTTCCTCAATAGAAGAAATGAAGAAAAATGAAGAAAAAGAAACTAAATTAATTGATGGTAATTTACCTGTGTTAATGTATAAACTTGTTCCATTTTGGCTTTTCTTGCCGTCTCTAATTTATTTAGTTCTATCCTGAGTTTGGTTGTCGTCCTCATCTCTCCTCTTTTCTCTCAGAGCACTTTTGTCTGT
Organism: Masticophis lateralis; assembly: GCA_030761175.1. Classification (NCBI taxonomy): domain Eukaryota; kingdom Metazoa; phylum Chordata; class Lepidosauria; order Squamata; family Colubridae; genus Masticophis; species Masticophis lateralis. The sequence continues at coordinate 34,578,439 of JAUDYJ010000006.1, read as the reverse complement.
AGACCTGGTGGAAACATTCATGGGCTGTGAAAAAGAAGCCATATGTGGCTTGCTGATACAAAGCTTAACTAAGAGGAAGAAAGAAAGAAAGAAAGAAAGAAAGAAAGAAAGAAAGAAAGAAAGAAAGAAAGAAAGAAAGAAAGAGAAAGAAAGAAAGAAAGAAAGAAAGAAAGGCTTTTGCCACAGATGATGAGCCAGGAAGAAGAAAAATGGTGGTTTTGTGAATATAAACAATTTTCTCTGGGCTCTTAAGGACGGGATAAAGAATTGTGAATACAGATACAAGAAATGCTTATGTTGCTGTTGGCTGAAAACCCTAATTAATGACAGCAAATTAAACTATCGTATGCCAAAATAGGAGTACTCAATGGGGAAAATGTAATGAACAATTACAAGTTATATATATAGGGTAAAAACCTAAAGCAAGTAGATGAATTTATGAAGTCTATTAGAATCTTTACTAAAGGTGAAAAAACAGATGGAAAAATGAAAATGCTGATAGAATGGTGGCAGGCAACATGTGCTTTGCTTGAAAAAATATTTCTTAAACAAGTCAAAAAAACTGTATATAAAGGCATGCTTCTGTCTATTTTGTTATAGATAAAACTGAGTATCCCAAGGGAAACATAAAAATAAGTTGAAAACAGTGGAACTTGATTACTTAAGAAGTGCATGGTAAAACAAGAGATGGATCAAGTAGAAATGAGTGCTGAATATATGTGGGCTGAATAAAAAAGTGAGTGACAGGTAGAGAAACACACTGAAACAGTAACAGAATCTATGAGGAGAACATTCCAGACATCAACAAAATAAATGAGGATCAAATTACAAAACTAATATATAAAAGAAGACTGAATGGCACTGATAAGAGGGAAATATTTGCAGCTCAGGGTGGAAATGAAAGATGCTTGGTCCTCTCTGAGCTTGGTTGTTTGCTTGCAGATGTTTCGTTACCCAAACGGGGTAATATCATTAGTCATGATGATGTTACCAAGTTTGAATAATGAGTGTCTGCAAGAAAACAACCAAGCTCAGAGAACATCAAAAGACCCCTAAATACTGAATGGATCGAGAGAGTGGATGAAATGCTAAAAAAAAGGAGAAATGACAACAACAACGACAACAACAACAACAACAACAACCAAAAACTGAACAAAAGTAATTATATGCAGCAGTATATAGACGTAGTGAAAACAAGGATAATTTTCAATTATAAAAAGTATGAGGATACATATGTATCTAGTCAATTAGTTGGTGTAAACTAGATGTAGCTATATTTCAATCTTTTTATGCTTTTATGTTATTATTTCTTATGCCTTTTCTGCATTTTATATAGTGCTATTTGTAGCAAACGGGAATACTGTGATACACATACGCTGTTGTTTCAAGGTAGATGAGAGTCTTGCTGAAATACTTATGATTGTGCTATGGTGCTGTTGTTCATATTTAGTGATAAGATGACAGGAAGTGTGTGCGGGTGTGCTTTTTATTACATTGAACAATCATTTTGCTTGCAGCCTTCCTAGCTTCCATTCAGTCCCAAGAGATGAGATCACCAGGGGACACTTCCCATGCAGCTTTTTGTTATCAGTGATGCTACTGCTACTACTATGGGGAATCCTGCGATGGAGAAATGACAGAAGGAATATCTTCTTCCTTGGAGAAAACTGAAGACTAGAAATAGGCCAATGACTGTGGAAGACAGTATGATGGAACATGCTAACAATATAACACCACCATCACCAATAAAAACAGATGCAAACTAGATGTTATCTTCATGCATGAATACAGTTTATGCATTTTAAAAATATAGCAGTAACAGCTGGTGGGGAGGGGCTGTACAGCAGCACTAAGATAGCAGAGGAAGGGAGATTTCCATTCCCTGCCTTGCTATAGTCTAACAAAATATCACACCATACAGTTGTATATTCACAGAGATTGAAACAAGATAGCCTGTGTCAAAGAAGTGGCTCTGCCTAAAACAAAGCTGAGTCCAGTGTTGGTGCAAAAATCTCAGAAGTGATATTGTACTGTCTCTAGGGAACGAAAGAAAATAAGAACCAGCACAAAACTAGAATATCTCTTCATTTTAATAAGATATTCTGAATCAGTCATCTGATTTGAGCATACTGGCTGGGAATGTTGTAGTTTAATAATAGAGGAAAGCTGTTCTAAATATTCTGTCTGATAAAATCTCAAAATGCTCTACAGCAGGGGTATCAAATTTGCAGCCATTGGGCTGGATCAGTCACGCGCTGGCCACAGCCATTCCTGTTTTAGTGAAGGGGGAAAAAGTCTTGATATGTCACATGACGACGGTGTGACAACATGAGTTTGACACCCTGCTCTATAGAAATAACATCAAATGTCTAGATGAAGAAGATCATTACAAATACCTGGACACCCTCCAGGCTGACAACATCAAGCACACTGAAGTTAAGAAAATGAGTAATGAATATTTCAGAAGAGTGAAGGAGATTTTAAAGTCCAAACTCAGTGGTGGAAATATACCGTCAAGGTCATTAACACCTAGGCAATTCCAGTCATTAGATCTAGCCATTACAACTGGAATAGTGGATTGGACTTGAACAAAATTAAAAGCCCTGGATAGGAAGAGTAGAAAAATAATAACAATGAATCATGCCCTTCATTCACACAACAATGTTGACAAACTCTGTTTACCAAGGAGCATAGGTAGGTGTGAAATGTTGCAGTACACCAGATAGCTGAAGAATTAAAAATGGCATTGGAAGAATATTGAAAGGATAGTGAAAAAGATGCACTGAAGCTAGTATACCATGAAGGTTTTCTGAATATCAAAAATACCAAATTGGCCTATAAGAAAGACCAAATAATGAACAGAAGACAGAAGTGGCAAGACAAAGTATTACAGAGCCACTGGATAAAAATGTAGCAGGCAAAAGAGATTAAAAAGCAGCATTAATCTTGGTGTTGATCTCTGCTCACCTGGGTGCTGATTGCTAGTGAGGAGATGTTTAGGTCTTTTTCTTTCCTTTTTGGTTTTTTTTTAATTGAAAAAGTTTTACAAACACAAATTTTTCCTCCTACTTCCCCTTCCCCTCTCCGACCCTCCCCTCCCCCCCATGACTTTCCAAGGTGAAATCCAAATCGTACCATATCATACAATACCACCCTACAATTCTACCCTCTGTTTACACTATAAATTTCTTCATAACATTCAGCTAAAAGCTATCTGATACTTCCTTGTTTGATATTTGCTCTGCACATAATCTATCCATTTCTTCCATTCCCACATATAAGTTTCTTGAGTCCCATCTTTTAAATATGCTGATATCTTCGCCATTTCTGCACCTTCAAAGTCCACTCTTCAATAGTAGGCATAACGTCTTTTTTCCAGTATTGGCCAATCAATAAACTAGCTGCTGTGACCATATGTAATATCATTTTTGTTTCAGTCAATGAAAAATCCTTAACTATGCCCAGTAAAAACAATTGAGGAGAGAATTGCAGTTTTTTCTTCAAAACATTTTGCATAACCCACCAAATTTTAATCCAAAAAGCCTTCACTTTCTTGCAAGTCCACCATATATGATAATATGTAGCATCTAAGCAATCACATCTCCAACATTTTGCCTGAACATTAGGATACATGCACAATAATTTCTTGGGATCTAGATGCCACCTATAAAACATTCTATAAAAATTTTCCCTCAAATTCTGTGACTGCGTAAATTTAACATTCTGAACCCAGATTTTTTCCCATGTTTCCATCATAACTGGTTCTGCAAAGTTCTGCACCCACTTTATCATGCAGTCTTTGACCAACTCATTTTCAGAATCTCTTTCTAACAAGACATAATAGATCCTTTTAATATGCATTTGGCCTTTATCTTTTATCTGTCATACCAGATCTTCTTCATGCAACATTAAACCAGTTTTTTGATCTTCCCTCCATCTCAGTTGAAGTTGATTATACTGTAATCAAGTTAAAGTAATCCTTTCTTCCAACAGTGTATTCAGTGTCTTTAATTGTAATCTACCCCCATCATTAAAAAGAACCTCTTTAATAAAATCCCCCCCGAGTGACTTTATATTTATATTCCGTGTAATATGACCAAGATCCAACCACAACGGTATTTTGTAATCCAATTTAAGCTGGTGCTTCTTCCATACTCATCAAAGAGTTTCTAAGTATATGGCTCTTAAATATTTATCAACTTTATTTTCGTAAAATTAATATGCATGCCAGCCATATTCCAAGTCATGGCCTTCCCTTTTTGGTTTTTTGATTGTCTCGTTTAAATAGTATGCAGATGATAAACAACATCTACATATGTTTATCTTACCAGCAATCAACACCCAGATGAACAGAGATTAACACCAAGATTAACATAGACCAAAATCAAGAAGCAAACAATACCGCAATCAAAAATCTACCATCTCAGACAAACAAGCTAACGGTAAACAACACTGACAGGATAAGCCACTAATATATAAACTGAGAACAAACCTTACTCCCTTAAAAGCACTGATGATGTTATCTAGTTTGGTAATGAAATGTCTGCAAGAAAACAACCTAGCTCAGAGAGCTTCAAGGACCCCAAAAACTCGACAAAGATGCTAAGTCCAGTCTAAACATTGGACTAACTGTGCGACCAATCAAAATATAATAATAAAGAACTTATTTCATAAATTGTATCAAAGCTATGTTATTTTTGCTTTCCACTGCTTTGTATTATTTTGCATGGTTTCATGGTAACTTGATAAGAAAACACTAGAAGTTGCTACATTATGCTTTTCATTTTTGAATGTGATAGTTCTTCAGTTTTTAAGATTTTACATGCACAAAAAATCTAGTTAAAACGCCTCACTTTGCATATATATATACTATGTAAATTTTCCAATGGCCAGATCCTCATAAAAGAAAAATCTGTATGACTGTCCTCATTTTAATAAGGGTATTGTTCTGCCCCAGCTCCGGATTCCCAAGGATTGTGACACACACCAATGGTCCTTATCAAAATTATAATGTATCAAGAATAAACAAAGTCCGGAAAAGTTTGGCCACCGGCCCAGAAAACAAGATACGTTAAGATACTCACTCTTCAAAAATGCTCTGTAATAATTACACGTTGTTTCCAGCAAGAAATTACTAACTGCGTACGACTTAAATAGGCCAAGGGAGTGGCCAATTATCCTCAAACCTTACTCTCGAGGAGACCTCCTCCTCCTGAGTAGCCACTCCTGCCTTTTGGCAGCCCTGCATGCTTGAGCATTGAGGAGAGTCTCCTCCACTTCGTTCTCTCCACTTGAAGGAGCCTCTGGAGGTTCTGAAGGCCCAGGCTGAGTCTCTGCCTCTGGCACCACATCCTCTTCAGCCTCCTCGCTAGGAGCGCCGGCTGCACTCCTAGTGAGCGCCGGCTGTGCAGGCTGCTGGTGCGACCCCACACCAGCCTCCTTGTCGTCGGGATCAGCCACGATCTGTGCAGGCTGCTGGCGGGCACAACAGATATAGGGAAATCACTAAGCTGTTTATTTAGCTAGATCCATGCAAGTCAAAAGAGATGCACAAACTTTTGCCAAATTTTCTTAAATGAGTATTCCTAGACTTGAAGCAGCCAGCTTTCTTCAATTGAACAGAACTCGAGCAGTATTCTGAAGGATTCAAGATAATATGAGTCAGCAAAATATAATGTTAATCAACAGCTCACATATGAATCATAGTCATATTGCATGTAAAAATTTAATTCATCTTGATCTGGATAAGTCATTGCCACAGATTAAACTATGCTGCTTTCTAAAATTCATCTAACCCATGTTACAAATTTGTATTCAGATTAAGAGATTTGAGAGTTTGGACATAGTTCTTGGGCCATGATATCACATATCTGGTGGTTCATAACATTAGAACTAAGATAGGAAGTGTTAAATTCCTCTTCAAAAGGCCAGTGTGAGGCTTCCCTTAGAAAAAAAGGCTTTTTGCAGAATTGTAGCAGCTTTTAGTCTGATATTAATATTCCTTTCTAAGTCAAGGTGTTCAGATAGGTAGTGTCTGCAAAGTCCCACAATCTCTTTCATGGTTCTAACTATCCTGGTCTGTTGCAGTGGGGTTTTTGCATTCTATTAAAATGAGAGGAGAACGTTTTTTGTGAGTCTTTTGCCCTGTGAACAGTATCTGCAGGATCCATAAAATAAGACTGAGAATGTTGGTACCTTCCAACTCTGAAACAGTATTTCTTCAGAGTTCAGAACTTCTGAGTTTTGCAAAAGTTATAAAGACCTTTCATATATCTCTGGAATTTGGTGTAGACCACTTAAAAGTTTGAATATCAACTGTTGCTAACAATATTTAGTACATTTTGAATCACATATTTTATGCATATGATTTAATACAATATATAGTTTACAGTCTGTTATTATTTGAATATTAAATGTAGTGAACTGTGATTTGAATCACAACCTTCTCAGTAATCCTGCCCCTATTAGGGAATATTTTGCTTAAACAGATTTGCTTGATATCTATATAATAATAATGGACTCAGTAAGTGGATAAAAGTCTCAAAACCAGTCTATATAGCTGGCTGAATATATGTCAAACAACAACTACAACAATAATAGTAATAGACTCCCTGAGTGCAATCCCAAAACAGGTAAAGCACCACTCCACATTGGCAGTGAGAAAATGACCATCAGTCAGTTGCAAACGGCAGCATTACTGGGAGCATTCTGTACTGATACAATCAATCAGAATAAAGCTGGAAGGGACCTCTAGTCCAACCCCCTGCTCAAGCAAGAGACCCTATAAAATTTCAGACAAGTGGCAGTCCAGGCTCTTCTTAAAAATATCCAGTGTTGAAGTTTTTGCCACTGGTTAATTGCTCTCACTGTTAAGAAGTTCCTCCTTATTTCCAGGTTGCTTGACTAATCAGTCTCCTTGACTAATTTCTATCCATTGCTTCTTCTTTTGCCTTCTGGTGCTTTGGAAAAATAAGTTGAACCCCTCTTTTTTGTGGCAGCCCCTCAAATACTGGAATACTTTTTCCATGTCACCCTAGTCCTTCTTTTCTCTAGATTAACCATACCCAGTTACTGCAACTTTTCTTCATATGTTTTAGCCTCCAGGGACCTTGGAGGTCCCCTGCCTAGGCAGGAAACCCTACATCACTTCAGACAAATGGTTATCCAATATCTTGTTAAAAACTTCCAGTGCTGGAGCATTCACAACTTCTGGAGCAAGTTGTTCCACTGATTAATTGTTCTAACTGTCAGGAAATTTCTCCTTAGTTCTAGGTTGCTTCTCTCCTTGATTTGTTTCCACCCATTGCTTCTTGTCCTGCCCACAGGTGCTTTGGAGAATAGCTTGACTCCCTCTTCTTTGTGGCAGTCCCTGAGATATTGGAACACTGCTATCATGTTACCCCTAGTCCTTCTTTTCATTAAATGAGACATACCCAGTTCCTGCAACTGTTCTTCATATGTTTTAGTCTCCAGTCCCCTAACCATCTTTGTTGCTTGTCTCTGCACTCTTTCTAGAGTCTCCACATCTTTTTTACATTGTGGCGACCAAAATTGGATGCAGTATTCCAAGTGTGGCCTTACCAAGGCATTATAAAGTGGTATTAACACTTCATGTGATCTTGATACTCTCTCTCTGTTTATGCCTAGAACTGTGTTGGCTTTTTTGGCAACTGCTGCACACTGCTGTCTCATATTTAAATGGTTGTCCAATAGGACTCCAAGATCCCTCTCACAACTACTATTGAGCGAGATACTACATATACTGTACCTGTGCATTTTGCTTTTCTTGCCTAAATATAGAACCTTCCTTTTTTCACCATTGAATTTCATTTTATTAGATAGCGCCCAATGTTCAAGTCTGTCAAGATCCTTCTGTATCTTAAGCCTATCTTCCAGAGTGTTGGCTATTCCTGCTAGCTTTGTGTCATCTGCAAATTTGATGAGTTCCCCATTTATTCCCTCGCCCAAATCATTGATGAAGATGTTGAAGACTACTGGGCCTAAAACAGAGCCTTGGGGTACCCCACTGCATACTTCCCTCCATGTAGAGGGAAAATGCAGTTCCATTGAGAACTACACGTTGAGTGTGGTTGGTCAGCCGGTTACGAATCCATCTGATGGTGATGCTGTCTAACCCACATTTTTCTATTTTATCTAGTAGTAGGGTATGGTCTACTTTATCAAATGCCTCACTGAAGTCCAAGTAAATTATATTGACAGCATTCCTCTGGTCCACTAATTTTGTCACTTTGTCAAAGAATGCAATAAGATTAGTCTGGCATGATTTATTTTTGACATATCCATGTTGGCTTTTGGTTATTACTTTGTTTGCTTCTAGATGTTCACTGATTCATTGCTTGATTATCTTTTCCAGAATCTTCCCTGGTACTGAGGTCAGGCTGATAGTTCTGTAGTTTCCATGATCTATTTTTTTTCTTTTTTGAAAATGGGAACTACATCAGCTCTTTTCCAGTCCTCAGGCAGTTCCCCGGTGCTCCAGGATTTTTGAAAGATATAGTTCAGTGGTTCTGAGATCTCATCTGGCAGTTCCTTCAGAACCTTGGGGTGTAGTCCATCTGGTCCTGGTGATTTAAACTCATCTAGGGTAGGTGTTCACTTACCATTTTCTTCCCTATTTTTACTTGTGTTCCTAATATGTTTTTTGTGGTGCTGTTTTTGATAAGTTGGGCTGTTTTTTCCCTTTGTGTAAAGATAGATGCAAAAAATGAGTTAAGTATTTCTGCTTTCTCCCTGTTGCTTGTCACCTTCTTGCCACTTTCTCCCAGCAATGGACCAATTGTTTCTTGTTTTTAACATGTTGAAAGAAGCTTTTTTTTGCTATTTTTTACTTTTGTTGCAAGCCTTTGTTCATTGTGAGCCTTAGCCTTCCTTACTTCATCTTTGCAGGCTCAGGCTTTGCTGATGTTCTCCTTTAGTTATGTGCTTTAGTTATGTGCTCCTCTTTCCTTTTTATACTTGTCCTTTTTGTCATTCAATTTCAATAATCATCTGAGTTGTTCTTCTCTGCACTTTTTCCAAAGCTTCAACATCTTTTTTGTAATGTGGTGACCAAAACAGGATGCAATATTCCAGGTGTATAAAAGCCTTTTATACAACCTTTAACACCATCAAACAAATCTGCATATCCCAGGTTCTTGGGAAGGACTCAATAGATGAGTCCTTTTTAGGTGTCTAAAAATGCTTAAACATCTGGTTGTCTCTGTGACAAACCATAATAATATTATAAGATTCTTAGGAAGAACTCAGTGTGTCTGAAAGCTGATACTAGCTAAAAAAAGAACTGGCTGGTGTGGTTTCACATGTTTTTGTATATAATAATAATAATAATATTAATAATAATATTAATAATAGTAGTAGTAGTAGTAGTAGTAGTAGTAGTAGTACATCAACAAATTGCAGCTTCCTGCAATAATACCAGTGGAACTGCAAAAAACTGTGCTATGTGGAACATCGTACATCTTAAGAAGGCACTTGGTTGATATCTAAGACACTGGCAGCAACCCGTGTCAACCATTAGCACCAGTCAATGGTATTTGTGATGCATTTTTGAATGTCCAGTTGACTGAGTTTCATTTTTAATGAATAAAAGATAATAATAATAATAATAATAATAGACAAATGTGCAACAATAGCAACCAAAGCAGGCAAGATCATAGAAGAGGATGGAATAGAACTAGAGAATGAAGAAATTATAAAGGCAGTAAAATCAGAAGAAGGCTACAAGTACTTGGGGATTTTACAGGCCTCTGCCTTAACGCATAATAAAGTCAAGGAATTAACTTCAGCCAAGTACATTCTGCAAATTCGTAAGGTATTAATGTCCAAATTGAGCAGAGGAAACATCATAAAAGCCATAAATACTTGGGCTATATCCTGTGATCCGATACTCTGCAGGAATAATTGACTGGACCCAGATGGAGTTAGACAATTTGGACAGAAAAACAAGGAAGCTTATGACAATGAATCATGCCTTGCACCCAAAAGGTGATGTTGACTGATTATATTTATGAAGAGCAGAGGGTGGTCGAGGACTCCTACAAGTAAAGCGGACTGTGGAAGAAGAAAAACACAGCTTGAATGATTACATCCAGAAAAGTGAAGAACCAATGATTAAGGAAGTAAATAAAGGAGGCCTTTTAAAGACAACTAAAACAAAAGCAGAATATAAGAAATAAGTAACTGAGTAGCGAGCTGAAAATTGGAAAAGCAAAGCTCTGCATGGCCAATACTTGAAAAGTACTGAAGGCAAAGCTGATCAGAAACTAACTTGGAACTGATTAAGATCAGGAGTACTGAAAAAAGAAACAGAAAGCTTTATATTGGCAGCTCAAGAACAAGCCCTAGCCACAAACTGCATGAAGGCAAAAATTCAACATGTTACCACCAACAGCAAATGCCGCCTCTGCAATGAGAAAGAAGAGTCAGTCGACCACCTGATCAGTGGATGCAGCAAAATTTCACAAACTGACTACCTACAACACCATGACCACATTGCTAAGATCATTCACTGGAAATTGTGCCAGAAGTTTGGATTTGAGTACAGCAAAAACCACTGGGAACATCAGGTTGAGAAAGTTTTAGAGAATGAGAAACTCAAGATCTTGTGGGATTTTAGGATTCAGACTGACAGGCACTTGGTCCACAACACACCTGACATAACAATAGTTGAAAAGAAAAAAGTATGGTTCATTGACATTGCAATACCTGGGGATGCACAGATTGAAGATAAGCAGCAAGAAAAAAATCACAAAGTACCGGGACTTGCAAATTGAAGTTGAGCGACTATGGAAAAAGAAATCATGTGTCGTCCCGATTGTAATTGGAGCCCTTGGAGCAATACCCAAAGAGCTACCCCGCTATTTAGAAATTCTAAATTTACCGGACTTGAACATTTTGACTCTACAAAAAACCACCTTACTCAGAACAGCTTACATCCTCCGACGATACCTTAACAGTTCCTAGGTCCTTGGTTAGGACTCGAGCTGCTGAGCTATTAACCGGCGTCAAAGGCTGTGAATCTCACTACAGATTAAATAATAATAATAATAATAATAATAATAATAATAATAATAATAATAATATGTCCAGCTCTGGATAGGAAAACAAGAAAACTGATGACCGTACACTATGCGTTGAACCCACATAGTGATGTTGACAGGCTATATTTGCCCAGAAAAGCAGGAGGCAGAGGACTTTTGCAAGTGAAGCAGACAGTCAAAGAAGAGAAGCATGCTCTGGCAGATTATGTGAAAGACAGTGTTGAACCAGCTTTGATGGAGGTCAACAAGAGGAAGCTGTTCAAAATGCAGCAAACCAAGAATCAATATAGGAAAACAGCAATGCAAACTTGGGCTGACAGCTGGTGTAATAAAGGACTGCATGGACAGTTCCTTGAAAAAATCCAAGGAAAAGTAGATAAGGAAAAGACCTGGTTATGGCTGACCAACGGAACTTTGAAGAAAGAGACAGAAGGCCTGATTCTTGCAGCCCAAGAACAAGCCATCAGAACAAATGTAATCAAAGTCAGAATAGAAAGATCTGCTTATGACCCCAAATGCAGACTCTGCAAAGAAGTGGATGAAACCATTGACCACATACTGAGCTGTTGCAAGACAATAGCTCAGACTGACAACAAACAATGTCACAACACAGTCGCTCAGATGGTCCACTAGAACATGTGTCACAACTACCATCTGCCTGTAGCAAAGAACTGGTGGGATCATAAGCCTGAAAAAGTTATCGAAAATGAGCATGCAAAACTGCTGTGCGACTTCTGAATACAGACTGACAAAGTTTTAGAACACAATACCCCGGATATAACAATTATGGAGAAGAAAAAAATGTGGATCATCGACATTGCCATACCAGGTGACAGCAGAATCGACGAGAAACAACTTGAAAAAGTCACCAGATATCAGGACTTGAGAATAGAACTGCAGAGACTCTGGCATAAACCAGTGCAGGTGGTCCCACTGGTACTCGGCACGCTGGGTGCTGTGCCTAAAGACCTAGGCAAACACTTAAAAACAATTGGCGCTGATAAGATCACCACTGGACAGCTGCAGAAGGCCACCTTAGTAGGATCTGCTCGCATAATCTGCTGATACATCACGCAGTCCTAAACGCTTGGGAAGTGTTTGATTAGTGATTTGTGATACGAAACCCAGGATGGTTATCTCATTTGCTGTGTATACTGTCAATTATGTGATGATGATGATGATGATGATGATGATGATAATAATAATAATAATAATAATAATAATAATAATAATAATTTGACTCTACAAAAAACCACCTTACTCGGAACAGCTTACATCCTCCGACGATACGTTAACAGTTCCTAGGTCCTTGGCTAGGACTTGAGCTGCTAAGCTATTAACCAGTCTCAAAGACTGTGAATCTCACTACAGATTAAATAATAATAATAATAATAATAATAATAATAATAATAATAATAATAATAATAATAATAATTTATTAAACTTTTATGTTGCCTGTCAATGAATCTGGGCAGCTCATAATAATCAAAGATCTTACGTAAAATCAATAAAATATAAAAAATAAAGATAAAAGATGCCAGGTGTAATGAAGAGCAGGATCTCACTTGGGCTATAGGCAAAGACTTTAAAAAACACTGAAGCTTTTAATATTTATTAAGAATGTTTAATTCTGACTTTTCATTGATTTTATGCAAATTATGGGTAAACAACCTTGACAGATTTGAAGTGAAGTTCCATTGCAAGGTTGTGTAAGCTACCTTGACAAATTTGAATTGGTAAAGAAGACAAAATATAATCCTGATATCCTGGGATTCTGATTTTTTTATTCCAACTCTCAGCTCTTTCAAAGCAGAGATATTTTCAGTTCTCCTGGTACATAAGTCCATGCAACTCAGCTAATTAGACCCCCTGAAGAGTGAAATCTCCATTGCCCATTCAGCATCTTAGCTTCACAGTAAGGCAAATAATTTTCCACATCTGATCTTATCTGCCCAGTCACCTCCAACAGCTGTCTACAGCCCAATTTTGGATGAAAGCCATCCATGGCAGCTGTTCATCTCATCCATATCCTCTTACTGGGCTCCCTGTAAATCAGAGAAAAGATCTTGCTGTTTCTCTTTTTTTGTCTAGACTAGAATGTCTCAATCATTCTGATGACTTATTCCTTGAAAATCCAATATTAGGTTTAGCTAAAGAAAGAGAACTATGAAAGGCAATGCACATCTATAAAGGCACATTTTTTCAAAATGCCACAGTGTATGTAATCTGTTGGCAACCAAAAGTATTTTTTCAAGAGCACAACATACTCCAAAATAATATAAATCCGTTATTGATTACACTACAAGCTGTATAATCAATCAATCAATCAATCAATTTGTGGTTTTGAACATTGATTGTAACAAGTAAGATAAAACCTGCACAAAAGGGACCAAATATTAATAAAAGATAGAGCCTGGATAGCTCAGCAGACTAAAGCCTGTTATTAACATTCAGCTGCCTGCAATTACTGTAAGTTCAAATCTCACCAGGCTCAAGGTTGACTCAGCCTTCCATCCTTTCTAAGGTACATAAATTGAGGATCCAGTTTGTGGGGGCAATAAGCTGACTTTGTATAAAATATACAGAAGTATGAAGGCTATTGCTTAACGCATTGTAAGCCGCCCTGAGTCTCCCGAGACGGGCAGCATATAAATCTAATTTTAAAAAAATACACTAAAATGTACAAAAATCTGTAAAACATTAAAATGGTGTTATTACAGCAAACAAAATACTAGAAAACATTAAAAACATTTGATAACATATTCTCTCTATTTAACAGCAGTCTGTACAAAGCTTGCTAATTTCCATTACAATGCCTCCTTCTCTAAATTAATTATATATTCAATTTTATATGAATCAGGCCAAATGTGTTTCTTATCAAGAGGGGCTCAGAAAATTTTTATGTGCTGAAATGGAAATAGAGCACTAGAATAAATCAATAATTTCCTTAGAGCAAGGGCAGAAACACATATTATATGGAATTTTGAGAAATCAGACCTAATTGCTGATACCATTTGCTGTTAAGTGATCTTTGCCCCATTTTATGACTTTTCTTGCCACATTTGTTAAGTGAATCAGTGCAATTAATAACATGATTAAATGAATCTGATTTCCCCATTTTTTCAGGGCTGTTGTAACTTTGAATGGTCACTAAGCGAACTTTGTAAGTCGAGGACTACCTGTAGTCATGTAAGGGCCTCTCAGAGAGATGGCACTGTAACAAACCTCAGATAATGATCACATTTGATTTTGTTTTATTAAGTGCTTTCTAAGAAGCAACTTTATTTTGTGCTAATTTAGACAAATTTCTTTGGACAAAGATATTCAGCAACCCATTTTTAAATAATAGATTATTGTTTGCATTGTTTCAATTTAAAAAGAATTTTAGAGAAAACCCAAAGGTATGCATATGATTGAATAAAAATGTAACCCAACTGGTGCAAGGAGTGGAGAAATTCATTTATTGTAGAAGGCACCGCTTGATAAGTCAAGGATCGGATTGTGAGAAGAGTCTAGCTCAATAATTAAATGCCCTAAGAATTATTCTAGCTATAATTGTGTATGTACGTGCTTCTTTATAGAGAAAGAGACTAGGAATACCATTAGGTGTACAAGCTCCATTACATCTCAGTTCAAAAAGTCACGATGCCAGCAGGGTACATAAAAAAATACGAGCATCTATATATTATACCACAGTTGTTTTGTTAAATGCAATAGTGGCTATATTTGTAGGGCCCTACCACTGGGCACCATGAGGTGCTTTTCTCAGATATAATATATTAAGAACAGAGGCCAGCGCCTACCATCCAAACATTTCTTCAGATATCGTTGCTTGTTCTCATAATCCAAATCCTTCACTCGCTATGGTGCTAATTTGATGCTGGCCTGGACTCAGGTATCTAACCTATTAGTTTTCCTAAAAGATACATAATCTGAAGGGCTAGGACTGCATGCAGCTAGGAACACCTTAGTTATTCCTAACAAAGTCCCTTCAAGTATCGTTTCTAACTGCAACGCTTAAGGAGAGATGATTGAATATATGGGGACTAATAATAGTAACTTTAATTTTGATTACATTTAAATGAAATCTAATGAAATCTAATTTGTTTTTATGTGCTGTTGCGACACAATTTTTTACTCTGTCCCTTTTTACTTTTTGGAATCAGATATCTGCCAGGATGATGCCCCAAAATATTATATTGAGCTAAGGCATAATACACAAAACTATTAGAATGGTCCTTGACTGAGCACATAGACAGAGAATAGTCAGTCTAGACCAGAAGTGTCAAACTCAAGGCCTGGGCACCGGAGCCGGCCTACAGGGTATTTAAATCTAGCCAGTGGGGCCATCCTGCAAACAGCAAAGGACTGGCCTGCAGTGCTTCTGCCAGTGAAAACAGACTCCTGAGCTCTGTTTTTGGATGCCACAGCCTCCTGCAACCGTCTGTCAGTGAAAACGGAGCTTGGGAGTAGCCTATTTTCACTGGCAGAGCACTCAGGCCACCACAGCCCCCCCCCCGACACAAGTGATGTTGAGCAGGCCACACCCACCCTGGGCATTCCCCCCCACCCCCGATGTCAAATACAACCCTGATGTGGCCCTCAATGAACTAGAGTTTGACACCCCTGGTCTAGACAATATACTTTTAGAAATATCATAAGAACTTATGTGTTGGGATAAGATATTGAGACAATCTTGGAGATCTGACCTGCATTTTTCAGATGAAATCTCATTAATGATGTTAAAGTAAAACTGAGCCACTGATTTCTTTGTGACTTACTCAAAAAAGCAAAACAAGAAATAGATTACATCCATGGTTCAGTGAACAAGGAGGAACAAAAAGTGTTAATGAGCCTATAAAAGCAGCATGGGGTCATGTACAAAAAAATTGTAAATTGTATTTAATTAAATATATACATTCAACCTGAAGATAAATAAGCTAAATGGTTTCTGAATCAGCAAACAGATAAGAAAAATGAGTGCCTCTTCCCCTAATTTAAGCTTGCCATACCAAACTAAATCCTAGCTCCAATGAAACCGCATTTTATTAAAGAGTAGATCACATGATTTAGTTGTCCTTTTGAGTTGTTGTGGTTCTGCAAAGTTTGAGAATCTCTAGCCCAAGAAGATCCTAGTCTGCTCTTCATTTAAAGGCAACTCTGCACAAAAGAGGTTCCAAATTGCTTACATGTACAGAGAAGAGATAATTTACATAGTAACACACAGAAGAGAGAAGACTCCCAGTCACGAGACTGAACTTTGAGTACTTGGCAACATGGATGCGCTTACAGACATTTGCAGTGTCTCATGGTCATGTGACCATGTTTTACAATGGTTTTGTCAAAAAACGATGCTTCTGATTTTCAGCCAAACCACTCCCATAAGGGAACCATGGGTTCGCTTAATTACTGTGGTGTTTGCTTAATGAACACAAATTCACTTAACAAAACTGCTGCATAAAAGGATATAAAATGGGTTGGTCATATGACAGTGGGCTCCATTGTGCTTGTATGTTGAAGATTGCCTGTATACTGTTTGCAGAAACTCTTACATATAATCTGTAATCTTTCTCTTTAAGTACCTTTGCCAGGAGTTAGACTTGTGCCAGGTTAGAAAGATGCATTAATTTAAAGGGACTAGTGATCTGATTCTAAATTAAGTGGTAATATATGCTTAGACCTTCTTATATTTATCCTTATGCTTATATGGGAATTCCATATAATTCCTTGAATTAATGTGGTTAATCAGGAAATTATTACATTCTTAACTGAAAATATTCCCTGGCCTAATCTTTTTCCCTCTTTTAATATGTACAATTTTAAATTGGTTTTCAATTATTGGGGTGTTTTAATTTGTTTAATCTGGGCCAAAGTGTTCAATTCGATTTTATGCTATTTTTTAAATTTTGTATTTATGTATTTTTATTGTTTGGCTGTTCACCGCCCTGAGTCCTTCGGGAGTAAGGTGGTATATAAATCAAATAAAATGAAAATGAAATGAAAAATGAAAACATGACGAAAGGTGTTTAAGAACAATAAAGAAATCATTATACCATGCAACTGATATTTCTTCCCATTTTTATCTAAGAAAAAGACGAAAGTATAGCAAGCACCTACTGTTGCAAAAGGATTTGTAGATTTCTAAATATCTAGTGTTGGAAGGAATGTCCATCTGGGTTCAATTCCAAGTGGGGAGAAAGACACTGGAAACATGGAGGCTGCTTGGAAGCATAGTTTAATGGTGAAGCAGAACCACCAAGCACATGTGATTCTGGATAGCTGACTACATGGAATAGAGAGGGAGTGTTATTTAGTCCCTCTCTTGGGCTTGAGTTTCCTGTTCCTGTGGCAAGGGCATGTATTAGTCAGACTCCCATGTGGAATCATGTTTGTCTGAATTAAGGTTGGTTGAACCTTGGGCTGATGTAATGAAGGGGCTTGGTTTGCCATGTGGTAAACTCTGCTGATAGATAATCCTATTATGTCCTGGAGGGCAATTTCTTAATCCCATCACCCTAGAGCTGAGGTCTTTTATTTTGTAGATAGGCTGGCCCAGTCCTCAATGGGCACCAAATATCTGCTGAGGGCAGGGAGCTGGGGCTGAGTTTCTGTCTCCAAAAGCATGTTTCTCAATTTCTCACCCAGGGAAATATAATATTCTGCCTTTTTAATATTTTCTAAAACATTTCATTCTTCTAGGAGGGGTGCTAACCCCTCTAGTGCTAGCATTCTTCACTAGAGTATGTTGGTTTGATAGTCTAAGCCTATCTTTGATAATAATGATTTAAAAACCCAACCCAAACTCTGCTAACAGACATCGGCCCCATTAAATTCAATATGTATCTTTGCAGATGATATGCTGAGAATCACAGACTTAATTCTGAATGGGTGTTATTTGGCAAAACTTATCATTGCCTTGACATAATTTTTTTGTGGGGGGGATGCATGGAGAACAGACACAGATGAGAATCTTATTGCAACCCACCACAGCTGGAGGGGACCAGATAATGGAAAGCTCAATTTGTGAATCACAGGTGCTAATAATAAACTCTGGGAGGAAAAAACAATAGCTGTGAGTTATTCAAAAAAGAATTGGAAAGAAATTCTGGAAAGGAACCACAGGAGAGATATTTGGCTAAGGAAAGCAGAGGCAAAATGTAATAGTATAGTGGCCAAGAATGGACACTCCAAATCTAAGGCACCAAAGCTTCCAAGTATATGTTAAATGCAATGGCTTTGCTAAATAAGTATTTGCCCTTTGCCAAATTCTTTTCTATAAAGAAAATTATTTCTGTAATTTAGTGGAAACACTTCCTTGCATTTCTCTTCTCTCTTGCCATTTCTTTTCTAATAATCTCTTCTATTCCCTGTAACAGCAAAGAAAAAAGAAAAAAGAAAAGAAAAAAAAAGATATGTACTTGTTCTGTAGGTTTTGATTCTGCAAACAATGATTTTGCTTTTTCTCCCCACAAGTCAATTTTGGAGGAAAATCTGGAAAGAAAGGAAGGGGATATTAACATATTTTTGTTCAAGATTCATCCTTCTTCCCCTCCCCCTAAGGCTTTGCATTTGCATTTGAATGCCCCTCTGTTCTTTATTATAAGTAAGAATTAAAAGAACAAAGAGGATAGGAAGTGGGGAGTAGCAAAAAGAGACAGAAGCTGGAGGTGGTGACTGACACACAGAAGAAGAGCTGGTGCTCTAAGTCCCTGGTTGTCTAGATTCCAGTTGACAAGTTCCAGAGGTGTAATTTAGTAGAAACACTTCCTTGTATTTCTCTTCTCTCTTGCCATTTCTTTTAAAACAAATGAATACTCATCCAGACCAAGAACATTCTTTTTTACTATACTGTTGCTGCAGAGGAATTGCATAAAATATGAACACTTATCTCCCCCCCCCCACTTTCTCTGTATGTAGGTATTTATAATCCTGTTAATAGTTCTGCGTTGTGAAACATACCTACAAATGTTTGAAGTTGAGAAAGTTCATAAAAGTAAAGAGTGGCTTTCAGATTTGCTACACAAGGCATATAAAGAAGCTTATCGTCACCAATATTTTTAGGATGAATGAAAGGCTTTCGAAGAGCTTGAAATAACTCTTTGTTTATTTATTTATTTATTCATTTGATTTATATGGCTACCCATATCAAGCACATGAATCTGGGTGGTTCTCAATATTAAAATAAATAAAAAAGGCAGATACAGATACATGCCCTTTGAAGGACCATTGATCAGGACTCACGAGTGAGAGCAGAGGATTGGAACATGCCACTGGAACAAAATGTCTTCATATGGTCCTCGAGAATGGCTTGTGCTCCATCTCCCATTATATCTCCATTACTGTCACTACCAAGATGTTACAACCCATTCCCAACCCAGCCATCCAAAGACTCTCACCCCCCATAATGGTCCACGCCCAAAGCAATATCCCCCACCAAACACACACAAATTATAATCTACTCCAGGGGCCCACTAAATCCAGAGGCACTTCTACAAAGCACTCAGTACCTCCAGATAAACAAGGACCCTCCTGCCATGCCTATCCTACATAAATTGTCTTTCAGTGCTCCCACTGGTCCCCTCTCCTAGAGTGGTAGCATATCCACTAATCCAGCCATCCAACAATCCAGAGGATGATTCAAACCCTCGTTCCTCCAGTTCTCACCTATAGGAAAGCAAGCAATCTTCTATATTCAGGGGAGAATCAAATCCCTCCGAATCCTTACCTCCAGTCATTAATCAAAAAATTACCAACAAGATCCATTTAAATTGTGATAGATCATCTTTCAAAACAGAACACCCTAATGTTGGCTATGAAATCGCTTCTTGTTCTAGACAGAGGCAAGATGTCCACCAGGCTAGGTAGGGAAGGAAAGGTGTAGTTTTAAGGCCAAGGCTGAAACTAACCCCTTGGCTCATCCCCTTATATTCCACAGTCAACTCGCCACATATGAGCACTTCCTATCAGTGCTGGAGCAGCCACTTTCATCTTGTCTAAATAAAAAGTCCCCCTCTACTGTTTCTTCCAGCTCTCCTTCCCACCACCACATTGCCAAATGCTGATCAGTGAACCAAATGTTCAACAGCTGATCTATGCACTTAGATGTCCAGCTAGCACTGTCTGTCCCAGGTAGACCACTTTCCAGTTAACAGCTCAGATAAAGGTGAGCTCTGGACACCATGTTTTGGTTCTTTTCCCCAAGTTGTCACCAAACCTGAGAAAGGATGCAAACTGCATGGACCTGATAAAAAGCCAAGTCCAGTTGAAGGAAGAGCCAAGAGACTTTCACCTTCCAATCCAATTGTCTGCAATGCTAACCTTGTAAGTTTTGTAACTCACCCAGAGTCATGTGTGAATTGGATGGCCATATAAATTTATTTAATAAATAAATGAAAATAGATAACCTACTGTATCATTCTAAAAACTATCTACCACCAATGCCTGCTCTGCAAACACCATCGGTTTCAGCCCCGGTGTTAAAAAATAAAACAAAATCTTATCACACTTCTTCATTTCCCCCCCATCTCTGTTTATTAATTGAGTCTAGATGACCAGAATCATTTTTCACCTTTATTCAGCCTTCTTTTATATTTAATAATATAATAATGATACTGAAAGCGGAATAAAGCTAATTAATGAAGTCTTTTTCATAATTTACAAATAGAACTTTTTGTGACCGTGCACATTTCTTTGCTTAGAGTTATCATTTTTCCAATTATCTCCAGTTTTATATTTTCTTTCTTTAGCTTTAAATGTTCTTTCTATCTTCCTTCGGTTTCTGCTTCTTCCTCTTTTTATCCCATTGCTGAGACTATTTCCTGCACTTAGTTACTCTATCACTTTTTTATTTTTTCCAAGGAACACGCATAGCCCTTTTCATATAAAAATGATGAGA
Organism: Masticophis lateralis; assembly: GCA_030761175.1. NCBI lineage: Eukaryota > Metazoa > Chordata > Lepidosauria > Squamata > Colubridae > Masticophis > Masticophis lateralis. Next base: position 34,557,484 of record JAUDYJ010000006.1, on the reverse strand, counting down.
TTTTATTTCCAGCAAAATAAACAACTTTTGCTTTCTTATCAGAAGCTCAGCTGCAGCACATTCTCTTAGTTATCTTTCAAATCCCAATTTGAACAGTTATGAACATGCTGTGATGTCATTGAGGTTCAGCAAATTATTACCAGAGTCATATTAAATTTAAAATATCAATAATTTGATAAATGTATTTATTTTTATTTATTTATATCTCACCTTTATTTTTTGTATAAATAATTCAAGGTGGTGAACATACTTAATACACCTTCCTTCTCCTATTTTCCCTGCAACAACCACCTTGTGAAGTGGGTTGGGCTAAGAGAGAGTGACTGGCCCAAGTCACCCAATTAGCTTTCATGGCTAAGGCAGGACTCACAATCTCCTACTTTCTAGCTTGATGCCTTATCACACAAAATTCCTTTTTGAATGATGTTATGAAACTTCTGTGTGGGAATTCCAATCAGTCTTTCTTGATGCCCAAGCTAAGCAGATGAATTTACCAGACCTCTGACAGGATTTTCAGGCAAGACTTTCAATCCTATAGCACTCAAGTATAAGTGAAAAGGAGGATGGTTCTGCTTCTAGCACAAACCACTAATATAAGCAGTGTATATAATCCCTACTTTGAATACTATCATTATTGTAGTTTACAATGGCTTTATCAGAGGATTAATTGAATTGCTCCTGTTCTGGCTGTTCTTTGCTAACATTAACGGTTCTAATCAGAAAATCCAGAAGACTTTTATATAAATTACAAGTTTTGGTTGGGATTACAGAAGCTTCCAGCAACAACAATTTGAGGAAACAAATCTAGAGGAATGCAGTAAAGAGAGAGCTCAGAAAGACATAGGTTTATTCACACTCAGAAATGTATACACCATTTCTGAGTGTGCAGAAATGCAGCAAAGAAACAGAAGCACTATAGGACAATAGTGTGGCAAAAGCTTCTTTTACTCCTCCATTCTCCATTATGAGATGGCAACATGGATGAGAGTGTTTCAGTACATGTTTATTTTTCTATTTGTACACATTAGTGAGGGACCAAGGGTAAGAAACCTTGGGACTTTGGTTGATTTGATAACTGAGTACTGATTGTGGTGTTGTACAGTACATCAATTGATGCAAATTGTTGCACATCTCACTATGCCAGCATTCACTCTTGGAATTTCTCAGCCATTCTCTTCTCTTGAGTTCGGCATTCTCTCACATTTGATTCATTGCAAAATGTGCCACTTAAGTTCACATATGAATGTACAACATTAGATTTTTAATAATTCAGAGGTGGATGTAAGAGTTGAACATCTGTAATGCCTCAGTTGAAAAGTAAAGTGTTTAAGGTAAAATCATAGCATTTGGATTGGACAAATAGAGATTGGACAACCATTTGTCTGAAATAGTATAGGGTTTCCTACCTAGGCAGGGGGTTGGACTTGAAGACCTCCAATGTCCCTTCCAACTCTGTTATTCTATATGCTCTCACAATCCTAGTGCTGATGTAAGCAAAAAGTATCTTGGATAATGCAACACTCAAGAAATATGAAAAAAAAAAACAACTCACAACCATTCCAAAGTAAACTTCACTGATACATATGGCCAATTGTCAGGCTAACATTTGTTTTCCTCTTCTATATTAACAGCTTGAAGAATTATTTATTATGTCCTTTCTTTTATCCTCTTGATATTGGAAATGCTTTAAACACTGTGACCACAATATTAAGATGTATAGATTTCCCTAAACTATGCAGAGACCAAGGTATGCATGACTATTTCAAATGACTGATTACACATGTAAGAACTCATATTGAATAGAGAAACACTGCAGATGTTCAGGCATACAATTTGGCTTTTGTCCTTTCCACGCGCTGAAAACTTTAAGGATAACTCAACCTGCTTTAGTTTCCTTTGGGTAAGAAGTCATCAGAGACCTAATATGCCTTATGGTTACTTCACTTATAGAAATAAAAGCAAAACACAATGAGAGTCAAGGAGATAATCCTGTAAGGGAAGTGATCTTCCCTCCGAGGTTCCTATTGTGTATCCCTTTTGTCTATTCAGCTCTTTCTTAAGTCTATCCTCCAGTTCAAAACTTGAAAATGATTTTTTCCAAAGGGCTGTGCTCTGACTCACTATAAACCTTGAACCTAATGCAGAATGCTTTGATTCAAGCTAGGTTTTAACTCACTTGATGCAGGATGGCGGTATCTCATTCCTTCCTGTCTCTGGTTCTAAATCCTCTGTAGGGCTTAGCTTTTAAATGGAAATTGTCAGAACCGTATAACAAGCTCCTGTGATGAATGACTTGTAAGCCAATGATGACAGCAGAGGGAAAATCATGAATTAACAAGAACTGAATAAATTGGACATCAATTAAATAAATTGCAATAAGAGTCAACCTTCGGGTAGACAGTTGAAATAACTTTGGGACACAATACCTAAAGCTTGGGAGTTGCATAGCTCACCATCATGTAAAGAAAATGAATCCTTGAACAGCAAAATTACACAGAGAATTTAAAAATTTGAAGAAGGTTCCATTTTATCCCCCCCCCCCCATGGCAGATTAAAGCTCATTGGTGCCCTAAGAATTGACAAATCTTGGTGCACCCCTCCTTTGTACATATTGTACAAATGAAGCCAAGCTTAAGCTACATAAAAGTTTATTTCTCAACTTTGTGGTGCCCCCCCCTTGGGCCTGGTGCCCTACGTATGCGCTTAGTCTGCTTAATGGTTAATACACCACTGCCCCCCACCCCCAATATTATACAATAGATACATCAGCCATTTCTCCACCATTATGAAAGGCCACAAAAGGATAAAATCAACCCAAACTAAAAATGCTAATTCTTAAGACATCTCTAAACTGGGTAAAAAAATAAGAAATATGGTGGGATATCATTATCATAATGTTACAGAGAGTTCCACCCAGGAAGAGTTCTGAACAGACTAACAACCCAAAGTTGACCCTCTGAATGTTACAGCTCCCAGACTTAAAAACCAAGTTAACCTTGATCCAAATCTAAAGATATGTCTCTCTCATAAACAGCTCAGAATGATGGCCCATATACAAAAGTCATACAAATGTTATAGACACTTGTGAAGTAAGAAAAGGATATGTGAAATTACTATTATCAATTATTATTATACTTCAATATAACCAGTCGAACGTCGTTATATCATTGGCTATGCCTGTATGCTTCATCCTTTGATCTCTAGTGCTAAATTCTTGTTTAAGATCAATGGATCTGACAATTATTATGTGGCAATAGCCACTTATGTTATACTTTTCCTAGAGAGAATCAGAAAATTATATTAATTTTTTTGTTGATGAGTGTTACTGTCTCTTTTAATATGTCCATTTTTATGTTGCTCTTACTTTGAGAATAAGATTGTTTTAATGTTTTTAATTTTATCATTTTTCTTTTAATAATTCTTATTTATACTTTCAAGCATGTTGGGTCAGATTTTCTTCTGCACAATAGGAGCCAAAACCTGTACTTTTGTACACAATTACTTGCAAGTAAATGTCATTAACCCAGTGGTATCTGATAAAAATGTACAAGATTATATTGATTATAGAGGATATATATACATACAAACATGCAGGAAAATGAACATTCATTGAAGCTAAATGTTAAAGATTTTCCAGTGCAATATGCCAACTAAATACATATGTATACACCTTGTTTTACCTAGGTGCTTCTAATTTTCATTTCATTTACAAAATTAGTTGTTAAAGACTTAGGAATGGAAGAGAAATTCACTTTATGCAAATAGTTGGACAAGCTTATGCAATGTGTACCTCCTGAAACTATATATAAAATAAATCACATTTTTCATGAACCACCTTTTTAGTAGTTTTCAGTGTTCACAACCAAAAAGGCACTCAAAATGCATCTAGAAGTATATTTGCTTGCACGTTACAATATGGAAAAATCACACCAAAATATGCATGCTAGGGAAAGTAAATAAAATATATATTTTTTTCTGTTCAGTTGTGTCCAATTCTTAGAGACTGCCTGCAAGATTTTTCAGAAGTCATTTTCCATTGTCTTCCTAGAGCTGAGAGAGAGTGACTGGCCCCAAATCACTCAGCTTGTTTTGTGCCTAAGACAGGACTGAAAACTTACGGTTTTCTGGTTTCTACTTTGATGCCTTAATGACTACACCAAACTGACTCTAATATATCAGTAAAATTATATGCCACACAACCATTATGGTTTTTATCTTAATTTAATTTAAATTAAATTAAATCCATTATTGTGCGCGCACACACACACACATATTTGCTGAGGCATTATTTAAATTTGTATATCAATAATTGCATGACGTTTGTAAATGCCATACACCTGACAAAATAAATAAAATAAAACCATATATACATAATCATGCAGATTTTCACAGGTCAGATTTTCAAACCAATGGGAATAATAGAAGAGGAAAATAAATTTGCAGTCTGGAAAGTGAGAAAGTGATAGAAATTAAAATGAACAGATTCATCCAGCCTGATAGTACCTATCTTCTTTTACACCTCTTCTGAATTCATGTCCTTTTCAATTAGGTGACAGGAAAAAGTACCAGAAAAAAAATTATTCTCTGATTACTCTGTTCTTAGGGGCTAAGATTCTACCTCTGCTAATTATGCTCTGATATCTATGATAAAACCTGAAGAAGAAACCAACAGTATAGGTTTGAAATATAATAGATCGTGATTTGGGGTTAGAAAATAAGGATGGATCAAAAGTTGTCCCTGATTAAAATAAAATAAAAATTGATATTGACAAATGGGAAGCAATATTCTTTGAGTCACATCTTACGACAGAAAGCAGAAACATCAGGTTAGCATGTGGAAAAGTATATGGGCTAGACATTAATATCCCAAAGTAGAAAAGGACAGCCTATGTGTAATTCTGGTGGAATGATTATACGGGGATCTGACAAACTGACAAATGTGGCTATTTCCATTTCAAATGGGAAACTGAGATGAGATCAAATGCATTCCACAGTAATGAATTAGAACTTCTTCCTGCACATCAAGCCTTGCAAACAATCAGTATAATTGAAGGTCCACAGAGCCAAAAAAACCACACCCCAGGATATATAAAATCTGCTCAAGGAGTTTGAAAAAATGCCAAATACAAAAACAACCTCAGCTAAAGATCATTAATGCAGCATGAAAGCATCGAGACCATTTTTGGTTTGGAGTTCTACCTGCTTGAAGAATCCATGCCAAACTTTGTATGGTAAGTTTTAATGAACTGTATTAATTTCCCCCTTGAAATGCCCATCAGTTGTGCTGGAGCTACCCTTCTGGCTTGGAACTGGGGGAATCCCAGCATTTCTGGACTGTGGGAGATTGGGAATTATACAGCAAAAGGTTCCTCTAGTCACCGACAGATAAAGAGTCAGTATTGCCAAAGGAACCAGTTGGAGTTACAATTTATCAGTGACCCAAGTTACTAATGGCTCTAACTGTGAGTATTGCAGGTATATAGCATATGTCTGGCATTCTTAAAAATAAGAAATAGCAATACATTTGCATGCCATTCTCAGAAAAGACAACTTAAACTCAAAAAAGATGGGTAACCTTTTTATAGTTGAAGACCTTTTCTACCTGAGATTTTAAGCTGTTGGTTCAACTAATAGAAAATCTTTGCAAACATTTCTTTATTAATATTTAAAAAGGTGATGAGAGCATAATGCATTCTAATAGCTACATTTCACATTATATGTAAGTCTTAATTAAAGAACATATGCATATGAGAAATTTCATTGAATAATTGTCAATTTAGAGGATGCCTACCATAAAGTGAACAGGTTTAATTATGGCATTGTTGCACACAAGTATAAAAAGTGACAGTTAGGTGCCACAAAAGATAAGCATGATACAACATGGAAATCACAATGTGTGAAAATAAATGGAATGCTTAGCAAATGGTTTAAGGCTGAGCAGGAAAGCAAGGCAAAGATGTGCAATACTCCCTTGGTTGTTTAATATATTTATGAATAAATTAGTGTGGCTTCCAAGGACAGCCAGGAATATGACAAGGATACAGTGGCCAAACAGAAGAGGGCAAAATGTAGGCTTATATCTTATATCTAATGTTTTATTTAGCATACAACATTCTTCCAACATCCATTTTTATCATTATTTTTCCAATAAAGTATGACAAATCACATTGCTGAAAATCAGCAGTTTGCAGCAAATTTTAGCATCATGATATTGGAGCATTCTGGGAGATACCAAAATGGGTCTTGGTTCTGCATGTAGCCTGCAAGCTTTCCCCCTATTCCTGTGATGAAATATAAACAGGGAAAAAATACTTCCCAGTAGAAGGAAAAATATATTAAGCGAATCTGTCATATGCTGTATATATTAATCCAACTGGGATGTAAAACATGAATCATTGTACAGTCTTAGTTTTGTAATGAACTGGCATAACCAGGGGAATAGTCTATACCAGTGATGGCTAACCTTTTTGCCATTGCGTGCCAGGAGGGGGGGGCGGGGGAGGTTCGCGTGTGTGCGTGCCCATACCCATAATTCTATGTGGCCCACCCTGCGCATGCACATGCAACCACCCCTACCCCCCCGCTCCTGGCATGCAATGGCCCAGTAGGCCATCTAGGAGTCTCTGAAGGCTCAGGACAGCAAAAAAGTCACTTCCTGTCCCACCGGGAGTTGGGAAATGGGCCGTTTCAGGCCTCCGGAAGGCCTCCGAGGGAGTGGGAAAGGCTGTTATCGCCCTCCCCAGATGCGCAGAGAGGATCTGGAGCTAGGTGAGAAAAAAACCCCCGGACCTTCCACACACCCTCACCAGGCCCTCCGGAGGCAGGAAACAGCCTGTTTCCTTACTTCTGGTGGGCCCAGAAGGCCCAAAAATCAGCTGGCCGATGCGTGCAGAGCTGAGCTGGCATGCCCACTGATATGGCTACGCGTGCCACACAGTTTGCCATCATGGGTCTATATTGTCTAGAAAATCTGGTAATTGTGATCAAACATATCAAAAAGGTACTAGGATGAAGGCTATTGAAATCTAATGCTTGAATGTATTTCCATATTCCATGCTATCTGTGACTCAGATGGGTGATACCTAAATTTAACAAATGTCCATCCATCCATCCATCCATCCAATGTTCTAGAAATTAAAGTAATATTCAATGATTACAGAGTCAGGATTTCTCACATGAATTCACCAATCAATGACACTCGCATGACGTCAGCTTCCTGCAGAAGTCTCCAGGAACAAAGCTTTCATGCGTAGGACTGCAGTCATAGACATTAATATAGGGGTGAAATCCAGCAGTTCCTTACAGGTTCTGGAGAACTGATAGCAGAAATTTTGAGCAGTTCGGAGAACCAGTAGTGGAAATTTTAAGTAGTTCGGAGAACCGACAAATATCACCTCTGGCTGGCCCCCGAGTGGGGTGGGAATGGAGATTTTACAATATCCTTCCCCTGGAGTGGGGTGGGAATGGAGATTTTGCAATATCCGTCCCCCAGGAGTGAGGAGGGAATGGGAATTTTGCAGAATCCCTCCCCTAGAGTTTTTTTTTTAATTTGATTTATATGCCCCCCTTCTCCGGAGACTCAGGGCGGCTTACAATGCGTTAAGCAATAGCCTTCATACTTTTGTATATTTATACAAAGTCAGCTTATTGCCCCCACAAACTGGGTCCTCAAGTGGGGAGTGGGGTGGGAATGGAGATTTTGCAGTATGCTTCCCTTGGAGTGGGATGGGAATGAAGATTTTGCAGTATCCTTCCCCTGCCACATCCACCAAGCCATGCCCACAGCATTGGTAGTAAAAAAAAATTGGATTTTACCACTGCGTTAATACTTCTACCATTGAAGACATGAAGGCTTTCCTTCTAGAAAGATTGAACCTGAAAAAGGTATCAAAAAGGTATCAATAAAGTACTGATATAAATGCTATACTCCAGATAAAACATTGCATGTGTGCCTTTGTATGACCTTGATGCTTGTAGTTTTACACAGACATGCATCAGGGTGGAGAGATGGGGAGAGACAAAAGGCTCCTAAGGAACGTATCCCACAGACAAATCAGAAAACGGTCATACATTTTCCAGAAACAGAAATAAAATGCACTGTCTACAAAAGGTGCCATCAAGAAGGAAATTGTATTCCTTTAGTTTGTCCCCAAATGGAAAGAAAGCAAGCATCTGTTACAGGAAGGTAAAAAAAAATGCAGCATCTTCTCAAAAGACAAAAATATGGGCATTATTCTTCCAAAGGGATTATCAAAGACTCTAATGTTTTCATATGGATATTCTTGCTATTGTCTCTCTGAAGGTTAAAAAGGGCAATTTATTTATTTAAGAAAATTTGTAGGACTGCCCAAATCACCCTCAGTGACTCTGGGCAGCTTATAAAGATAAAAAAACAATTTGAACACCTTGATGTACATTTCAAACTTTCTCAGTATGATTTTGGCATTGTGAGATGATAAAGAATCCTTGTGATGGATGCTAGACTAAAAATTGGAATATGCATTGTAGCAAAGAGAACTTTGACCATAAGATAACTACTGTGTGTAATCTTTCTTTTTCTTTTTTTTCATATTTTTTTTTATTCCAACTTTTATTGTTTTATCCAAGTATAAAATATAAGAGAAAATAGAAATAGGAAATTAGTGGAAGAAAAGAGAAAGAGGGAAAGAAAGTATGGGGTGCAAGGGAAAAAAGCAAAAAGCGTTGATTTCCAATTCTTTTTAGCACAGTAAAAGATAACAGCGTTAGAGCCTCAACTTTTTACTTTAATGTATTAGTATACTGTATATTTCTATAACATTTCTATAACAACAAACCTATCTAATTGGCAAAACCAAAGACAAAGTTTCTTTTTTTTTTATCATAAGCAAAATCCAGAAGTGATTTTCAAATAGATTGAATATATTCTCCTCTTTGAATATAGCAATCAATTTAATCATTTCTGCTCTTTCTTTTTTGCTGTGGAAATATTATAGATTTCTGCACTTAATAATCTTTATAAACTATCACCATTTATATTAATAAAATTCACTATATTCTTTCAGATTCTTTCACCGTAAACAGAAAAATACTTTTTTTCATCTATTTTAAAACACTGAACTTTTCTTTAAAAATCTTTCTGAAGTAAAAAGGTCTAATACATCTTTTTTAACTTCATTATAACAATGAAGAAACCCCCAAATGGTACAAATCTTCAAAAAGGAATAACAGGCTGCGCCTAAAGAGAGTCTCTCTTAGTTTAATAAAGATCAATAGTCCTTTAAAATGATTAAGAAATGAAAGGCACAACTTACTGTTCGTTTGAAAAATAAATTCCCAAAAGGCTGTTTCTTCAACAACAAACTGATTGCAGAACCCCACCCCCACCCCACCCAGCTGACAGCAAACAGGGTGCTTTGAAGCAGAGCTCCTGAAAGTACCTTCAGATAGTTGCTATATGGGGGATCTCAGGAGAATCATATAAATTAAAGGAATGCTGGTTCTTTCTGTTAATAAGTTGAAAAAGTGACATCCAGGGAAAACTCTTCAGGGATCTTTTCCTGGGCTAGTCGTTCAGTTGGCTATTTTCACTGGAAGTCACTACCGTCTCTAATTTGATGTCTCCAGATACATTGGGAATATAACTTCCAGACTTTACACCCAGTGTGGTTGGGGCATACTTGCTGATAATCAGCGGTGGGATTCAAATAATTTAACAACTGGTTCTCTGCCCTAATGACCAGTTGGGTGGGCATGACCATGGTGGGCATAGCCAGGGGGTGTGACAGGTAGCACTCGGCCTCCTATAACCCCCTGGGAGCAAAAACAGGTCACGAGGGGGACACACCATCCCCGTGCCCCATTTTGGGCCTAGGAGGTCTCCCTGAAGCCTTCTGGGAGCAAAAACAGGTTGCGGGGGATGCACCGCACACCCGCACCCCATTTTGGGCTTAGGAGGCCTCCCTGCACTTACCTGGGAGCCAAAATGGGACACATGGGGATTCCTGGAAGGGGTGGGGAGGGGAGGGGATGGACGGAGCGGAGCCAGCCAGCAATTTAACAACCAGTTTACCTGAATGGGCCTGAACTGGCTGAATCCCATCACTGCTGATAATTCTGGGAAATATAATGCCTATATATAACTATTACCTTAAAGATAGCTTAAAGGAAGATTTCAGGAGAAAAAGTTTTAATTTAAGCGGGCTTAAATCACTGGACTTAAGTCAAAAGTAAACAATGCCATTTTACAGCAGGAGGAGAATGTAAATATGGCTTAATGCAACTAAAATATTAAAAATCTCCCCCTGCAAAAAGAAGCAATGACAAAAGAAACAAATCCGTATCACCTCCTCCCAGGTCATCATCTCGTCACCCCATGTGTGCCTGGACTGCTGAAAATGGAACAAAAATAAATTAAAAGGGCAACCCATGGTAGAGATCAGCAAATTAGAAGCCTGAGTGGCGTAGGAGGCTAATGCCTCCTACTAAGGCAGCATTTAATATCCAGCTGCCTGCAATTACTGCAAGTTCAATCCTAGCCAGGCTCAAGGTCGACTCAGCCTTCCATCCTTTCTAAGATAGGTAAATTGAGGACCCAGTTTGTGGGGGCAATAAGCTGACTTTGTATAAATATACAAAAGTATGAAGGCTATTGTTTAATGCATTGTAAGCCGCCCTGAGTCTCCGGACAAGGGCGGCATATAAATCAAATTTTTTAAAAAAATGTGACGTTTTGAAAATTTCCATTAAATTTAGTAGACAAATTCTTGAACAATTTCTGAAAATGCTGTCCTATTAGTGTATTGGTGCTACTACTAAGAAAGGCCAGTGGAAGGGATTCCTGGTGATGTCTTTCCTAGAGAAATCTGGGAAACCAAGGAGGCTGCATGTTGCTGGAGAGAAAAGACCTTCATGTAGGTGGATTACAGGTAGTCCACAATTTATGATCACAATAGATCCCAAAATTTATGCTGTTAAGTGAGATAATTGTTAAGTGAGTTTCCCCCCATTTTATGACCCTTCTTGCTACAGCTGTTGTTAAGTCAGGAATACAGTTGTTAAATGAATCTGGCTTCCTCATTGACTTTGCTTGTCAGAGGTTCACAAAGGAGTCACGTGAAACAGGAACACTGCAGCTTTTATAAATATCAACCAGTTGCCAAGCATCTGAATTTTGATCACATAATCACAGGGATGCGGCAATGGTTGTAAGTGTGAAAAAAATCATAAGTCACTTTTTTCAGTGCTGTTGTAACTTTGAATGGTCAGTAAATGAATGGTTGTAAATCAAGGACTATTTGCATAATGAACTGGCTGAGCCAAAAGAGTGCAAGGCTGGAAATCTAAAGCCTCCTTTCTCAGACTCTTGAATATTTACATCCTTGCTCTGCCTTTTGCATTGGATCCAGGGATGAAATGCTCTGAAGTCTGCTACCGGTTTGCTTTGCTACTGGTTCACTGTGTGCACACATGCACAGTGTACACCAAATGCGCATTTCACATGTATGCGCACCACAGGCGCTACCACGCAGCACTAAAAAAGGATTAAGAAGCTTTTTCCAAGGTAAGTAGAACAGTGGGGGGGACGGACAGCTGTGCCGCATGATTTAGATTTGCTAGAAAGCAGGATTTCCTGCTTTCTAGTGAACATAAATCATGAGGCACAACTGATTGTCAGAAATACTGGTTTGTCTGAACTGGTAGCATTTTTTTACTACCGGACAAACTGGTCCAAACCAGTAGCATTTCACCCCTGACTGGATCCATAGTTGCTACCTATCTTTCAGGGGGCACCCTAGCCCTAGTATGTGAAAAAGAGGGAGCTCACTATCTGTGTTCTCTTTCTGTCAATTAAAATATCCTCCCTTTGTCTTTAAAAAAAACCAGACATCTCTGTCCAAGAAGCAGCAGCTAGGATATCCCTCTATGTATGGGACAAACAGCAGTTTTCTCTTATGAATATGTTAATCCTATAAATGAGCCTGACTGTACTGAAAGCAAGAGGGACAAACACTTTAACTAAATAAGTACGAGAAGGCTATATACTACATCCATTTCTCTTTTAGAAGTATTCAAAAATAAAATTCTCTTTTAAGGCTAGCACTGAAGATGTTACCTAGCCTGCTAACAAAACATCTGCAAACAAACAACCAGGCTCAGAAAGCACCAAGGACCCCACAAAACTGAAAAAACTCACCAAAAAATCATGCAAGATAATTTTTCTGCTTGGTGCTATTTCTCAGTAACAAAAATTTCCTGCTCTTCCCTTTGGTGAAGCTATTGATTACTCAGTCTCAGTCTTTCATTGGTAAGGTAAATAATAATCCACTTAATTGACCTACCATATTTAATTATGAAGATGGGTAAAAGACTGCATGGATGTGAAAGACTGAAGATATGAAATATGACAAAGGTTCCTGTTACATACGGACGTAAGGAGGAATTTTTATGGCCACTGCGGATTGGTTGGAATTCACGGCGGGAAAATTAAACTACTGTCAGTGGCCGGCCAGCAATCTGGAAAGGCTTTAAAAGTCAAGCCACGGCTGCCGAGCTGGCAGTTCTGATTTGGAGATGACCTGATTAAACTTGGTGATAGAAGTTCTGGAGTTCGTCTCTTCTTCCCGCAATCCGAACTTAACACAACAGTTCCTGTTTGGGAGCCACACTGGAGTGTATATTGGTCCTCAGACTATTCAATATCTCTGAAAGGTACAGAATTTCCTGGGAATGGAAAGCTTAAGTACATAAGTACAGTGAGGCAAATAAGGATTTGTACAGAAATGAAAGGCAAAACATTTTTCTTTCTTGCAAACTACCTGCTGTGGGGAAAAATACTAGAGCTTTTCAGAAAACTCAAGCTTAAAGCTTTGTGGGTATGTCATTGCATCTTGCAAATGAATTTGAAATGTCATGTGCACTAAAACACTTCATACCATGACTAATTCACAGCTGCTTTAAGCAACATTAAACTGCCATAGCTATGTAGCGAAGACCCTCATTATCAGGGAATTTAAGTTGTAATTCTGCCCAATGCTTGAACCAAAGGTTCATTTTACTGGTACAGAATTGCAAACATATGAATTTGTGTACCTCAGGAACTACATTTTAGCTGGAGGATTAGGCTCTAGAGGACGCCGTATTGGCAGACTCCTAGCTTTACATCTGATTGAGATTATATATCAATTGCTTGCTGTTTTGCAAGGACATAAATGAGGTGAATGAAAAATATGGGTTTTACAACAATATTTGTCCCATAAGTGCATTTAGAAGATTCATACTTGCATTTGTCGTTGTTAGCTGAGGCATTCAAGAAAACCTCTTTGTATCTGGAGAAACCCTAACCCTGGCAGAATCTCCAGATTGTGGAGGTCCCTGGCAAGATTCTCTTCAAGCAACCCCAATGATGAGATTCATTGTCAGGATTTAAACATGCCTTGTACCTGAAGACTTTATAATACACTTAACTTTAAAGCTATCCTGGTCATTGTCATTGTCACTTTTCTTGATTTCACCATCTTGGCCTCGGTTGAACGCTGCCCAAAAGAAGAAACAGCTCCATTATTTATTCTAGCCCTGTCATGGCTTATTGATTTAAAGAGGGGAAGTGAACCAGGCAGGATCAGGAATACTCTGAAAGTTATCATATGACTTTTGCCTGAGGGTGGGCCTTGGCAATTGCCCACTGGTGCTAATCTTGATTGCTAGATGTTTGTGTTTATTACTCTATATGATATTCATAGATAACAAAGGAGAAAATATTATCATTTTTTAAAAAGGGGGGAAGCACTTAAAATATCCCTTCTTTGATATTTGAGAAAGTTAATGTCTCAAGTTAATTTTAATGTTTTAAATTGGTTTTAGTCTGTTTTAGTCTGTTTTAATTTGTATTTATTGGGATTGTTTTGTTTGATGTGAGCCACCCTGAGTCCTTTGGAGAGAGGGCGGCATATAAATCCAATAAATAATAATAATAATAATGATGATGATGATGATGATGATGATGATGATGATGTATGGTTCATTGACATTGCAATACCTGGTGATCCACAGATTGAAGATAAGCAGCAAGAAAAAATCACAAAGTACCGGGACTTGCAAATTGAAGTTGAGCGACTGTGGAAAAAGAAATCGTGTGTTGTCCCGACTGTAATTGGAGCTCTTGGAGCAATACCCAAAGGGCTACCCCATTATTTTGAAATTCTAAATTTACCGGACTTGAACATTTTGACTCTATAGAAAACCACCTTACTCAGAACAATTTACATCCTTCGATGATACCTTAACAGTTCCTAGGTCCTTGGTTAGGACTTGAGCTGCTTAACCAGCCTCAAAGACTGTGAATCTCACTACAGATTAAATTATTATTATTATTATTATTATTATTATTATTATTATTATTATTATTATTATTAGTGAGGTCGTTCAGAAACTTTGGAATCCTATTGTAGCTGACATTGTTCTTGTTCAGTGAGACGAGAGCTATTTTCTTCATTGCAGCTCCATATATTTTTCACATATATCAGTGGGTTCTATTGAAGAAGGAAAGTGCTTGTAAGCATTGCAATTAAATTGAAGGAGAAGGAAAGTAAATAAGATTCTAACCCAATATTTCAATAATGTCCTCTGTTCTTTAGAACATTATATAGCTTGTAGAAGCTATGTTAGTATGCCTCCCTTTTTCTATATGCTTGTATACTAGAAAATTTTGCGGTTTTTATTTATCTAAGCCTTATGCTTCACATTGTTTCTTCTCAAGTGTTGCTAATATATCATAGATATCACCCAGGAAGGTTCAACCAAGCCTGGGACTCAAGACAGCCTACAATGTTACCCCTGCATGGCCCCATGAGAGTCTGACAACCAATCAGAATACAATTCTTTCACAGGAACAGGAAGCAGGGCTGCTTGAAAAGAAAGTGAGTACCTCTAAATTTTAATTTTATAATCCAGAAAAGCATGTATGCTTGTGTGTGTGTGAGTGAGGGGATCCTTCTAATTACAGCTGGATCTTGCTCCCTCTGTGCATTTCCTAATCATAGAAAGGCCCTGGTCTACCAACAGAGCCTGGATGCTGCCCAGTTGCCTGGTAAAGCAGGATATGTTGCACTGGTGGTCTCATAAGTAAGAGTCCCAGGGCTCATTGTGTGTAATTTTAAAAATACTAAAAAGACTGGATTGCACACTGGCTAACCTCAATTTAGACTCACAAATCCTGTATGCACTAAAATAAGAGCTAAGGCAGGTTCAGTAACCAACCCTTGGAAATGGATAGCCTGTAATTTAAAGGAAAACCATGGCTGTGAAGAATTTTGGGACTTGTGCTTGCTTGAAACCTGACTGGAAGCTTACAGAAAGTGGCATCTAATATCTGAAAATAATTGGCATAGAAAATTGGATAATGTAAATTTATTTCCAGAACTTTTGCCCTGCCTGCCAGACATTTATGGTTGAAAGCTCTCCTTTTGGGAGCCACTGAAGGAATCCTTTTCTGCTGCCTCTCTCAATGCCTTCCCCTTTGCACCAGAAAAACGAAAAGCACCCATCAAGTCTCCCTGATCTGATAAATTTTTAATCTTTTGCCAATAGGATGTGTGTTCCACCCACATATTTTGGCAAAAGGGGGGATTTTAAGAGGTTAGCACCCACCCCTCTCCTAAAAAAATGAAATATTCTAGAAAATATTAAAAAGGCAGAATATTTCCCCTAAAAGAGAAATAGAAATTTTAAGACAGAAACTCAATGCCAGCTCCTTGCCCTCAGCAGATACTTTGGTTATTTACAGACAAAAGGCTGGGCCAGCTTATCTACAACACAAAAGACACGGCCTTCAAGACATGATAGGATTAGCCCTCACTCAAGATCCAAACCAGGACAAAGCCATTAAGCCATAATAGGAATTGCCCAAAGTCCCTTCATTATATTATCACTCAGAAAGATTCAACTAGGCCTGTAGATAGCCTACAAAGTTAGCTAAGACGCCCGCCACCTGGGAATCTGACAGCCAATGGCATACATCTCTTATACAGGAAACAGGAAAGTCCAAGGCAGGGCCCAAGAGAGTGTATAAATATATCCCTCTCTCCACTCCAAGTGTTCTTTTTTGCCCAGGACCCAAAAATCCCATGTGGTCCTGTCCACCATTAAACCATCTTTCCAAGCAGTCTCCATGTTTCCAGTGTCTTTCCCCCCACTTGGAACTGAAACCAGATGGATATTTCTTCCAACACAAGTTCAAAGCCCAAGAGAAGGTATAAATATCTCTTTCTCTCTCTCACACCCATGTGCTTGATTTCCCAGGACCTCAAACCATGTGGTCCTGTCCACTATTAAACCATCTTTCCAATCAGCCTCCATGTTTCCGGTGTCTTTCTCCCCACTTGGAACTGAACCCAGATGGGCATTTCTTCCAACACATCTTTAATGGGATACCTGCATAGAAAACTTCCCTTCCTGCAAGCTACTGGCAGTCAGGTCAGAATAGCTTTAAAGTTAAATGTATTATAAAGTCATCAGGTGCAAGGCATGTTTAAATTCTGTTAAAAGTTGAACATAGAACATCTAGTAAAGAAGGCCTATGCCTGAAGAATCTTGATAAGGACAAAACTGTTTATCTTGTGCCTTCTATTGCTTATAGCTAATATAATTCTTTACTCTTCCTAGTATCCTATAAATTTACAGGCCTATTTACTTACTACCTAACCAAGTCTATAGAAAGTATAGATGGAGCAGCAACTGTCTTTTTTACTTCAAGTCCAGTGGTGGGATTCAAGTAATTTAACAACTGGTTCTCTGCCCTAATAATTTCATCCAACAACCAGTTTGCCAAACTGCTCAGAAAGTTAACAACCGGTTCTCCCGAAGTGGTACGAACTGGCTGAATCCCACCACTGTTCAAGTCCCATGCAAAATCTCTGGCACATAGATAGCTTTGCACATAATATGAGGCATATTTAAAACAAAGATGCATCATACTTAACACAACTAGTTACATACAGTATTCTTATTTTACACAGATACACATGGTTCCTCCTCCCCTTGGCTCAATTATAAAGATTATGCATGAAAGTATTTTCACCCCATTGTAACAATGTGGACACAAAATTTTAAACCTCTTGCCTAACGTACTAGGAAGGAGTTTAAAATAACTTACTTTCTTCACTTTAGCTGATAAGGAAGATGTCTGGAAGACCTCAAAGTATCCATTTTTATTCCAGTAGCAACAGGTTGGACAAGGGAGATATGGGTATGTATTATCAGACTTCTCTATTGGTTCACTGACGGTAAGCAAGCTCAAAGAAACCTTTATAAAAGAAGAGCTAGGAATCATGAGAGAAGAGGTACTATTTTCATGTGTATCATGTATTTAAATATGTGTGAGTGTGTACTTGTGTGTGTGTATGTGTGGGTGTTGTGGGTGTTGAGTAAAAAAGGAAGATAGCAAGATGCATTTGTAGATCTCAATTGATTCTTTTTTTAGCAGCATGACTAAATAATGCCTTATGTTTGCTGCATGATTTATTTTATTGATTTATTCCTTGAGTGCTTTATAGAAAACAATCAGAGAAGCTGATGACCATCATTTATAATCAACATGATCAAATAAAACCAATACTGTATCTTTGGGAAACTATAGTGAAATATGAAGGAGATTGTAGGATTCTGGAGAATAGTAGTCCTCTCTCTTTAAGAGAGTGAGACATCTGCATCCTAAACCATGCCACCTTTTGGAAACAGTGGAACCTGCTTTGCACCAAGTCAGATTTTGTCCATAGGTTAGTGGTGAATGTCACCAATTTTGACTGACAATGTCCTTTAAGGCATCTAGCATATATAGGTCTTAAAAAGAAACAAATTGATATTATCTTAGAAGAAAATTTTTAAAAAAGCATTAAAGCTGAGAGGTGGGCAGGATATAATTTCATTTACATATTTAATTCAGATTTTCTAAAACAGGGGTGTCAAACTCAAGCCCGCGGGCCAGATCCAACCAGGGTGAAATGCTCCTGGTTCGGACCAGATTGCCCGATCCGGTAGCGATGGAGGTGGGTGGTTTGGGGAACCGGTAGCAAAAATCCCTCCTCCACCACCCCCACCCCCCATGCTCAGCTGAGCTGCACAATCATCAGAGGCTTTTTTTTAACTTTTAAAAGCATTTTTTCTACAAACTCTTTGGCCGAAAAAATGCTTTTAAAAGTAAAAAAAAAGCCTCTGATGATCACATGGCTCAGCTGGGATCATCAAAGGCTTTTAAAAGAAAAAAAAAACCCTTTTAAAAAAAATGCCTCTGACATCCAAGCTGAGTTGCCTGATCGGCAGAGATTTTTTTTTTTCTTTTAAATACCTCTGACGGAAGGAAAAAGAAGGAAGGAAAAAGAAGGAAAGAGGGAAAGGAAGAAGAAAGGAGATTGAAGTGGGAAGGAAGAAGAAGAGAAGGAAGGAAGGAAGGAAGGAAGGAAGGAAGGAAGGAAGGAAGGAAGGAAGGAAGGAAGGAAGGAAGGAAGGAAGGAAGGAGATTACAATGAGAGTGAGGGAAGGGCTGAAGGGAGTCCTGTCTTAGCACTTGGCCACCACATGTGCCACCTGACATGAGGTGGCCAAGCCCCCACCAGCCACACCCACCCCGCCCCCCCAAGGTCAAACACAACTCTGACGTGGCCCTCAATGAAATCAAGTTTGACACCCCTGCTCTAAACAGAGTCAGTCTTAATGTCTAATAGTAATCAGTAAAACATAAACATGATTTTAGAGCAAAATGAAATAAATTAAATTAGTGAATTGGATGTAAATATAAGTATGTACTAAACTTTTGCAGATAGATTGCCCCAACTGTTCTCTTTCCCATATTCCATTTCTCGGGAATGGAGAAGCGCTATCATTTAGAGTTTAGAACAGGAAATCCACCTTCATTTGTATATACAGGTATATACCTAGAGTGCAGAGGTTGTCAGGGTGTTTAATCAACTGTTAATTCAGATGCCTACTGATTCCAGATACTGTCCCTGGAGAGTTTGTTGTGAGCTACACAATCAAAGGCTTGAGTATGGTCAATGAAGCAGAAGATGTTTTTCTGGAACTCTCTTGCTTTTACCATAATCCAGTGAGTGTTGGCCATTTGACTTTCCATTTCTCTGCCTCTTCAAAACCCAGCTTGTACTTCTGCTAGTTCTTGGTTCCCATATTACTGAAGCCTAGCTTGTATGATTTTGAGCATAATCTGACTAGCACGTGAAATGAGCACAATGTATGGAAGTTTGAACATTTTTTGGCTTGGAATGTAAATTGACCTTTTCCAATCTTGTGGCCGTTCAGTTTTCCAAATTTGTTGGCATATTGAGCGCAGCATTTTAACATCATCATTTTTTAGGATTTTAAATAGCTCAGCTGGAATACCGTCACCTCTGCTAGCTTTGTGGTTGGTAATGCTTCCTAAGACTCACTTGACTTCACACTCCAGGATGTTTGACATGAGGCCAGCGATCACACCATCGTGGTTATCAGGGACATTAAGATCTTTCTTGTATAGTTCTTCTGTGTGTTCTTGCCATCTCTTCTTAACCTCTTCTGCTTCTGTAAGGTCTCTACCATTTTTTCCCCTTTATTGTGCCCCTCTTTATATAAAAAAAATCCCTGATATCTCCAATTTTCTTGAAGATATCTGTAGCCTTTCCCATGGAGTTGCAAAGAATCAGACACGACTTAGCAACTGACTTTGACTTTCAATAAAGTTACATACCCCCCCATCCCAGATAGGGCAGGATTCCAATATGAAGTTGCCCTAGATTTATGATTCCTGTTGGAAGCTTGTAGGAA
The DNA here is from genome assembly GCA_030761175.1 of Masticophis lateralis. Lineage (NCBI taxonomy): Eukaryota > Metazoa > Chordata > Lepidosauria > Squamata > Colubridae > Masticophis > Masticophis lateralis. The sequence goes on along the minus strand of JAUDYJ010000006.1, from coordinate 34,537,693 downwards.
TAGGCCTTCACTCCATTTAATTGGGCAAACCAGTTGCAGCCTTACCGGCAACATGATGCACTGAGGATGGATCATTCATGTCCTTGTCATCCCTTGTCTAGTTTGCAGTAAATCACTACACACAAGGCTGTTTTTAAAATTATAATTGAACACTTTAAAGAAGTTAAAGCATTAAAAAGAATAAAAGAACATAATACAGATGAATAAACCAGGAATTTAAAATGATCATGGAGATTATTGCTTTGTCATATATCTTATTTGTAAATAATTAAATATACTATAATGTTATCTCACATTCAAGAGTTATTATTAAACTTGGGCTATGAATGAATATGAGGAGATATGTTGAGCACAATACAAATCATCTAATAGAATTATATACTGTCCATATTACTAAAATTCAGTTATCTTGGAAAACTGAAATATAGATTCTACGCCTAGATAAATCCAAATTTAGGATGAGATAGCTATCTATGTTTAATAAGATTACTGATATTATAGGTTGAAGTGGGAATTCGAGTTTTAAGTTTTTACCAGAGATAGCAGAGGCTAACCCAAAAGAGGAAAAATACAAACCTCTTGATTGGATGTAGCATAGTAATTGATTGGATATGTATATTAACTGTTGTTGAAAATGAACCAGGAGGATGATTATGTTAGAGTGTATGACTAAATGGGAAAAAGATGGATATACTATTATGTTTAAACAATGGGAAAATATGAGGATTAATAGATTACAATTTTCACTGAACTATAATTTAAAGAAAACTTTTATAAAATGATGTATCTGTATTTAGCTCCTGAGAGATTGTCAAAGATGTGTAAAGGAATACCAAATAAGTGTTGGCAATGTGAAGGTATGTTTTATCATCCTTGGTAGACATGTACTGTAAGGCTGTCAAGTGGTATGGTGATCAGATATATTGTTTGATTCAGAAAATGGATTGCAACTCTGATGATTATAGTCTATGATTTTTAATATGGCTTTATATGGTTTTATTTCTTGTTGTTTGTATGTGTATTTTGCTTATTGTTCTTTGGCGTTGTAAATGTCCAAGATTCATGTATGTGATATGGACAGCTATTGAAACTGATTGAATGACAAAACAAAACAAACCAAACAAACAAATGAGTAAATAAATAATCAAAATATTGTAAAAACAGAAAAAAATAACTGGAAAAAGGTTTCTGTGCATAGCAGTGCATGTGTCTTTTTCAAAACTTCCTGGGTATTTTGGAAAGTGGGACGGATGGCAGCAATGACACAAAACAGCTCAGTGAGGTAAATCACATCATCACTGTGATTTGTCAAGACAAGGAACATCAATTCTGTAATGCAAAATGTTTCACTGAAGTGAAGTATGGTCGTTTTCATCAGACTTATTACTTAACTCCTGTTCTCAGCATTCCTTTCCTTGAATCCCGCTAACTATGACTGGTAGGAATTGTGGCCTTTGCAATAGCTGAAAGGCACCTACCTCAGGTGAGGGAGTGATAGAAGTGAAATTGTTACTCATCCATACATTCAAATTTGATTGTTAACAACATGTATTAATTAACATTTGATTGCCTCTGGAAAGCATTTGCAATTTTCAGTTGATTCTTAACACATCAGCCCTGTTCCCAGCATCCCAGAATTAGTTCTGTGTTTCCTACTTAATTCCAAGTGCTGTATACAATCCTTATTAGCTGTCTGACGAAGAACAAATTTGGCTCGTTCAGATACTACTTAGTTCCATTTAACTATTGTTTATCTTGCCATTTCTTTTCTTTCTCTCTCTCTCACATGACTCTTTAGTCTTGTTGTTGTTTGAAACTAATTCTATGACTCTTGCTTAGATTGAACTGAAATCTGAGGGTCGACCGGAAGTGTCGCGGCGAGACAGTTGGGGATTAGCGGGCTCTGACAAGCCTCGCAAAATCCCGGGCTGATGAACCGCTGCAAAGGGGTCTTCGGACCGGGCCTGTCCTGTAGGGACAGGGAAGAAGGAGAGGCACCTCGTAAGACCAAGAGGAACAGGCAAGTTCTTTGGAGGTCAGAGGAAACTCTCCCTGACTCTGCAATGGGGGGCGGCTGCCATTGTGACCACCAACTAACCTGGGGCAACTGGATCAAACACTGTGCAGGAGGGGAGAAGCGAGCTGAACATCAATGCCAGGTGAGTGACAGCTAAATTACAGAAGAGAGAGAGAGAAAAAAGGACTATTTTTAAAATAACTATAAAAGTCCTAGCAGTTGAATAGTGGCTAATAGGAGTGGAGAAAGAACGGAAGAAGAAGACTAAAGCAGAAGTTATAAAGTGAAAAAAAAAAAAAGCCTGATCAGAAAATTGTGTGTTGGATTCAAATATTTGGAGAACTTTTTAAAAAAAGAAATTAGAAGAATTGATAATCCGAAAGATTTTTCTCTAATTAGTGAACTTTAAAAGAAGTTTAAAGAGCGAAGAAAAGCCTGCGGTAGAAAAGATTGGTTAAAGACTAATTTGAAATTGAATTGGAAAGTAAAGTTGAAATTTGGACTGTGTAAATTTGGACGGAGTTTTAAAACTGATTTGGTGCTTATAAAAATGAAAAGGAAGAAGAAATAAAATTAAATAAGCAAAGACTACTTAATGTGGATTGCAAACAAAATGGATACTCTTCTAGGTTGCTGATTACAATTGTGGATTATAGAGAGCCATTTTCAGACAGAAAAAAAAAGGAGCATTACAATGCTGAATTTCTGTTTTGGAAAAAAGAAGAATAATAAACTTTGAACTTTGAAAGAGACAGCTGTGAATCTTTAAGGAGGTTTGTTTGTCTATAAGTGTGACTTTGGCGATTAAAGAAGGAGGATTACAATGCAATTTGAAACTGGAATAATATTAACTGAAAAAATACAAAATGGAGGAACTTAAGGAAATGATGAAAACAATGTACTTATCATTAAAGATGGAAATAAGGGAAATGACTATAATACTACATGGAAAACCGAAACCTGATGATCTAAAAAAATGACTTAGAATTTATTCAGATTGACAAGGAAATAATCACAGAGAAGCAAGAAAAAGAGACTGATAATAAAGAAGAAGACAAAGACAAAGAGACTGACTATGGAAACCTAAATGATTATGGGGCTAGTAATAATAAAAAGGAGAATTTTAGAGATTATATTAAGATTAATAATGGAAGAAACAGAAAAGGGGAAAGAAGCAAAGAAAAAGAGGGTGGAATAGAAAGAATACAAAAAGATTTAAATGATTACCCTGGGATTATTGGTGGTAAAATAAGAAAAAGGGAAAAGGGATGGAAAATAAGGAGAAATGCAGGGCAAAACAGAAGAGTTTATGATTTTAAAAGACAAAATGATTACACTGGGATTAACAGTGGAAAGATAAGAAAAAGGGAGGAGAGAATTCAGGTACTTAAAGCACAAAAGAAAAGCAAGGGAAAGAAAAAGAAAAAAATACAAAAATGGAAAGGGAGAATTGTGATATTAACTAAACAATTTAACATATGTATGTGTGATGAATGTAATAATTGGGAGAGTCTTAAATAATCAGGGAAATGGTAATAATTGGAATATTTTTAATTATATATTTGGAATTGAACAAAAAAGAAAAGAAAGTTGAAATGATATGAGACAATGAACTAAGTAGAAAAGAAATTGTATTTATTTGGTTTCTATAAAGTTGTTGAATTGTACTATTGGGAATAGAGAGAATTTAAGGAAATGGTTGTGAACTACATTATGGTGTATTATTTGAATTAAGATTTTTACTCAATTGACTTTCTATTGAACACGCTTAATTAGGGAAACATAACAAAAACCTGAAATAATTGTATTATTTGGAATATTAGATAAATAAACTGGAGATGATATTATATTGTGTGAATGCAAATTTAGGGTTCAAATTTTAGGGAAGAAAAAGAAAAATTGAATTATATTAGGAATAGAAGTTAAGAAGAAGAGCAAAATTGTAAGGAAGTTTAAAAATTGTATAAGATTTAGAATAAGTTTAAACGAATAAGTTTAACATATAAGACTATAATAGTTGTCATATTGGGGTAAGAGTTAGGTTTAATTGGTTTTATTAATATATTGAATGATGTAGAAATGTGAAATAATGGTATTATTTGGTATATTTGATAAATAATTGGAGATGATTTTATGTTGTGTCAATGCAAATTAAGGGGATCAAATTTTAGGGAGAAAAAGAAAAATTGAATTAAGTTACGAGGAAGGGTAACATCAGATTTTTTTTTTAAATTAGAGAGAAATCAACATTATGCCAAAAATTGAAGGTAAAAAATTGTCTTAAAGATGAACATAAATTTGTACAAATTTATGACCGGGTCAATGTTCTGTCTAGAAAAGATGTATTGTATGTTTGTCTGTCTGTTTAAAAATAAAAAAAAAAATCTTTACTACAAAAAAAAAAGATTGAACTGAAATCTACAAGCATTATTCAGAATTATTTTTTTTAAACAGGAAAAGGAAGTGGACCCAAAGATGTTTTTTCAGGAGGCAACTGGACTTTCTTGTTTTTTCTTTGAAAACATTTCATTTCCCATCCAAAAAGCTTCTTTGGCTCTGACTGGATGGTGGGGAATGGAAGGATTTATATTCCTTGAAGACAGTTGATCATTTGCATTCTTTTAGAGAGTCATTGAGGCCACTTGGAGGTTTAGCTGTGTCCTCAGGGTCACCTGAGTAGTGCAAATGGATGTGAAGCCTTTTTGGCTGCAGGATGTTTTCTGCCTAGTGTCTCTTCCCTGTTGAAGATAGGCGCAGGTCACTGGGGATGAGCCCGTGCTATCTGCATCCCAAACTGTAGTGCAAATGCATCTCAAACTGAAGTGCATTTGCACTTCAGCTTGAGGTACAGACAACACAGACCCATTCCCAACAGCCTGTACCTGTCTTCAATAAGAAAGGGACCAGCAAATGACCAGCTGTCTGCAAGGAATATAAATCTTTCCATTTCCCACCATCCAATCAGAGCTGAAGAAGCCTCTTGGATGAAAAGTGAAACATCTTCAAAGAAAAAACAAGAAAGTTGAGTTGCCTCCTGGAAAAAACACCTTTGGGACAACTATGACCTGGATGACTGAGAATCTCCATAGACAAGAAAGGGGACTAATAATAGTTTGAAATCCAGAGTAACTGCTTTTCCTTTTGGATTTTTTGGAAAATATCAAATATGATTCTTCAGCTGAAAGAAACTAAGCTGCAACAATTCTGTTATCAGACTTATTTTTCTCAGGATCCACCTTGTCAAGATATTACATCTAATTTCTATGTACTTTTTAAAAAAATGTAAGAAACATATAAAACAGTCTTGCTTCACATTAAAGTATGTATAATTTTTCCAGTTTTGTTTTCTACCTCCAGTTTATGTATTTCCCTGAGGGCTGGAAGCAAGTTGGAGCAATACCTGCCTTTTATTCTGTAAAATGCTGCATTAACAGTTATTTAATTCCTCATTCTAGCAGCCCTTGGACAACCAACATCCATTATAGCACCAATGGAGTCTATTGGAATATCTGCAGGCTTCTTCCACATTCACTCTTAATAGCCTGACCCTGCAAAGTTAATTATATTTCTACCAATACAGCCTTTCCCTCATTCTGTCTATCCTCCAACTTCTTTTTTCCTTATGAAGAAAATATGTATGTTTTGTAACCTTTGAAAATAGTTCAGATAGTACTGAGAGTATTAAGAATTAAGCCATAAAAACTTCCTTGGGGCTAAATGTTAGAACAGCATGTACAATCAATTTTAAAGGAGAGGTACGTTTGGGGAGGTACATTTTCTTTTTTTAGAACTCTATCATATGATCTCTTTATTCAAACTGTATTTTTAGAATAAATGTAATTCCATGTTTCTGTTTGTGGTTCCACTCACCTAGCATGACATTCTCACCAAAAACATTTTTTCTATAAAAGACATTTAGTTCAAAGTTCAAAATCCAGATGTTTAACAAGGACGTGCCCTGTGTTTTATGACAGAAGGAAAGCTTCTGGAAAAAATTATATTGCTTCTCCACTGTCAGGAAATGAGCCCCTGAGATATTGGAACACTGCTGTCATGTCACCCCTAGTCCTTCTTTTCATTGAACTAGACATACCCAGTTCCTGCAGCCATTCTTCATATGTTTTAGCCTCCTGTCCCCTAATCATCTTTGTTACTCTTCTCTGCGCTCTCTCTAGAGTCTCCACGTTTTTTACATCGTGGCAACCAAAATTGGATGCAGTATTCCAAGTGTGGCCTTATCAAGGCATTATAAAGTGGCATTAATACTTCACATGATCTTGATTCTATCCCTCTGTTTATGCAGCCTAAAACTGTGTTGGCTTTTTTGGCAGCTGCTGAACACTGCTGGCTCATATTTAAATAGTTGTCCACTAGGACTCTAAGATCCCTCTCACAGTTACTACTATTGAGCAAGATACCACATATACTGTACTTGTTCATTTTGCTTTTCTTGCCTAAATATAGAACCTTCCTTTTTTTACCATTGAATTTCATTTTGTTAGATAGCGCCCAGTGTTCAAGTCTGTCAAGAGCCTTCTGTATCTTAAGCCTATCTTCTGGAATGTTGGCTATTCATATAGGAATTCATATTTTATGTTTCTTCTTCTTTGGAATGGTAAATATAATACTGCTCTTATTGTACTAAAGAGGTTGTGTATGGCTGTCAAAAACAGATATCACAGCCAATTGCTATAAATTTCATGAGCCTGAATAAAAACACAAGAGAAGTTTATGTGATTGGTTTCTGTTTTATATTCAGTTTTGTGACTCTCTCTCTGATTGACAAACTGTAGTTTCCTTCAAATGTATGTGTCTGACTTTGAAAATGTTGCCTGTGTGAGTCACCACTTCCTCTTGCTCCTCCACACATGGAATTCATTATGTGTGTGGGTGCATGTATATTCCCTCTCTCTCCCCCCCCCCTCTCACACACACACTTGTTGTCTGGCCATAATCACTTAGGTGGAATGTCAGGACCATCTTTATCCCACCCTTCTTTTGCTAAATACTTTAAGATGCAGAGTTTATCAACAACAAAGACAGCAGAGGGAATGGACAGATGACTTTCTGATAAAGCAATTCATCAAAACCACCTAGAAGAAAATTCTCTCATAGGGCAGATTGTTTGAAATAGGAATCCTCTAAGTGTGAGCCATTCAGAACTATCAGTGATTTAATTATGAAATATTCTTTTCTACTTTTTGTAGAAAAGAATATTTTTTGTAGAAAAGAAAAGACACCATTCTTTATAACAAACAGCACTGACAAACCACCCAGGAACACATTCCTTTCTGAAGTGTTTAGAGGCACTCTACCTTAGCACCAACATTCTTGAAATAATTGTGATAAAAATGATTAACTTGGTGCTCTATTTTCTTCTATTGATCGAACTTCTGCACAATTTGTGTGCATTTTTTCATCATGTAAGCTTTGATTACCAACATTAGGAAGTTTTCTGCCCCGGTATGAGCCAGTGGAATACAGCCTTGGAAGAGCTATATGAGTTTAGATTAGATTGAGCTTCCTCTTCTGACAGCCCATCTGTTTTCTTCTTTCTGTCCCAACTGCCATTCTACCACTGAAGGTTCTTTGGGCTTCCCTCATCACTTTTGAAGATTTTACCATTGTCCAAAATTGTTTTCAGTAAGCTCTTCTGTTCCCTTTTCCTCTCATTAACACTTCTCTTCTTGTTCAGTTACTTATATGTACATGATTTATCATTTGTTTTCCATGGATTGTTGCTTCTTCCTGGGCAGGAAATTCAACACCTTTCTTGAGAAAAGAGAAGAAAATGTGCGGGTGGCAGATTAAGAGACAGAAACAATACAGACTATAGCAGAAATGGTCTCTTGAAAAACTTCATAATTTTTGATCCTACTCCTGCTCTTCAGTGTACATTTCACAAGTGTGGGAAGACAACTTTCACAATTCAGATACAGAAGAGGCTCCCCCCACTCAAAAAAAGGGGGGTTGAACATCAGGCTTTCCTCTCCAATGTGACTATATTTGAGAACAGCTCTGGGGCAATTAATTTTGTTCAACATTTTAAAAGTACTTAGTTTACTTGCTATAACATTCAAAAAATGGGAGAATGAGAGTCAGAAGTTTCTAATTAATGTAGAAAAATAGCTGTGTATGATGTTTGTCATATTGTATTATTTTTCTATTGGGCAGGTCTCCTCCAAACTGAAAATGTACAGGTGTATATTGGCAAGAAGTCTGTCTCAGTTGTTTGAATTGAGTATAGAAAATAAAAGCTGTGTAGAAAAACAGATTCAGTGGTTAAAAATGAATGTGGAGATTGTTATTATTTATTTATTTTTTAATAAATGAGAATGTTCCTCAAAATTTGATGTTATGTGATGTTAGGAATTGTGACAGCTGTGGTGATCGATATGGAGAAGGGAAAAAGTTTCCCCTAATGCAGAGCAATCAAAATTGATGGCCTTTGTGTTGGCTTCTCTTCATCTTCCCCATTATGATAACTCCATGATCCTCTTGGTTTCTCTACCTGTACTTGCCAAATAAAGGCAGTACATCATTAACCTTTGTCTTTGAGAGTGCATCTCTGTTGCCTACTAAGTTTATGATATGACCAATTTTCCTTTGTAATTAAAAGGAAAACTGCTAAGAAACACCAACTAAATAAAAGTGGGAAAGGCAATAAATGTTAGAAGGATACAAGTGTCTTATTCTTAATATATGGTGGGGCAAAAAAGTATTTAGTCAGCCAGCAATTGTGCAAGTTCGCCCACTTAAAAAGATGAGAGAGGCCTGTAATTGTCATCATAGGTAGATCTCAACTATGAGAGACAAAATGAGAAAACAAATCCAGACAATCATATTGTCTGATCTGGAAAGAATTTATTTGCAAATTATGGTGGAAAATAAGTATTTGGTAACCTACAAACAAGCAAGATTTCTGGCTCTCACAGACCTGTAACTTCTTCTTTAAGAGGCTCCTTTGTCCTCCACGCATTACCTGTATTAATGGCACCTGGTTGAACTTCTTATCACTATAAAAGACACCTGTCCACAACCTCAAACAGTCACACTCCAAACTCCACCATGGTGAAGACCAAAGAGCTGTCGAAGGACACCAGAAACAAAATTGTAGACCTGCACCAGGCTGGAAAGACTGAATCTGCAGTAGGCAAACAGCTTGGTGTGAAGAAATCAACTGTTGGAGCAATAATTAGAAAATGGAAGACATACAAGACCACTGATCTGGGGCTCCATGCAAGATCTCACCCCATGGGGTCAAAATGATCACAAGAACCATGAGCAAAAATCCCAGAACCACATGGGGGACCTAGTGAATGACCTGCAGAGAGCTGGGACCAATGTAACAAAGGCTACCATCAGTAACACACTATGCCGCCAGGGACTCAGATCTTGCAGTGCCAGACGTGTCCCCCTGCTTAAGCCAGTACATGTTTGGGCCTGTCTGAAATTTGCTAGAGAGTATTTGGATGATCCAGAAGAGGATTGGGAGAATGTCATCTGGTCAGGTGAAACCAAAGTAGAACTGTTTGGTAGAAACACAACACGTCGTGTTTGGAGGAGAGAGAATGCTGAGTTGCATCCAAAGAACACCATACCTACTGTGAAGCATGAGGGTGGCAACATCATGCTTTGGGGCTGTTCCTCTGCAAAGGAACCAGGATGACTGATCCATGTACAGGAAAAAATGTATAGGGCCATGTATCATGAGATTTTGAGTGCAAACCTCCTTCCATCAGCAAGGGCATTGAAGATGAAACATGGCTGGGTCTTTCAGCATGACAATGATCCCAAACACACCGCCCGGGCAACAAAGGAGTGGCTTCGTAAGAAGCATTTCAAGGTCCTGGAGTGGCCTAGCCAATCTCCAGATCTCAACCCCATAGAAAACCTTTGGAGGGAGTTGCAAGTCCGTGTTGCCCAGCGACAGCCCCAAAACATCACTGGTCTAGAGGAGATCTGCATGGAGTAATAGGCCAACATACCAGCAACATTGTATGCTAACCTTGTGAAGACTTACAGAAAACATTTGACCTCTATTATTGCCAACAAATGATGTATAACAAAGTATCGAGATGAACTTTTGATATTAATCAAATACTTATTTTCCACCATAATTTGCAAATAAATTCTTTTCAAATCAGACAATGTGATTGTCTGGATTTGTTTTCTCATTTTGTCTCTCATAATTGAGGTTTACCTATGATGACAATTACAGGCCTGTCTCATCTTTTTAAGTGGGAGAACTTGCACAATTGGTGGCCGACTAAGTACTTTTTTGCCCCACTGTATGTTTATATAAAGTTAGGAGGCGGGGACAGATTGCTTATAGTGGTTGCTACTGCTACTATTAGAGCACCTTCTTGTTCCTTTTTTCCCTCATGTTGTTCATATTAGTCCAAAGGTTGCCTGATATATGGTTGGAGAGAATGAACAGTGAGAATTTATTCCCTTTTAGAACAATAAAACTCAATGGCATCCTATACAGCATGTTGACAGTAAAATACAAGCAAACAGAGGAAGTGCTGCACTTTAAAATTAATGTTTATTGTTTAATTGATTGCACCTTTTATAAAAAAAAAAGGATGAATATAAGGAATTTTGAAAAGAATTAGAAAAGTCATAGAAGGTTTCTCTTCTGAAGTTTAAGGACAGTAGGCAAAACAGCCTGTTTGTCTCTAGTATTTGATCAATACACCTTATTGGTTGGTGTCATTGTACCACCTATTTCCCTCTGTCTAGATGCTAATCTTGATCAATTGGCCTCCATCCAAGTGTGATGAGCCAGCTGGTGTAGAACAGATGATTAGATTCTTGAGACCAAATGCAATATGAAACCATAGATCTGAAACCAGGTTGTTGGAAGAAGGGGAAAGGGGGCGAGAGAAAGGAAGCCGCAAAGCTTTCTTCTCTTTTATAGTGAGACTATTTCAGTTTGATACATGACAAGGAGGAAAGAATTGTTGTGGCTTCCCTTTTCATCCCAACAACCCTTCTGAGGAATGCTAGGTTCCCATCGCATTTATAAGTTTGGATGGAATAGCTTGTTCACATGGGCTTTGTAGGAAAAAAATCCATATTTATGTGTGGTTTTAAAGAGGTCAGTGTCTTATAATGGGAATTAAGAGTTGCTCAAATAAATACGCCTAAAATAAGATTTTGAAATCTGTGAACAAAAGCCACAGTATCTTCGGAACACTGGTGTCGGCTAGAAAATCTGGTTGTTCTGTTGTGCGATAGCCAAAAGACACACTGAGTCAGGGAAGGCATTTAAAAGCTCTTTCTTTCTATGCAGGAGTAAAGAGGGTACTTCACTGATCTCTTGATTAACAGGGATAGTTGAATATTGTTTCGGCATAACTTCTATACTTTCTTAAAAGAAGAAAAATTATACCAAAAAAATCATTCATTGATTAATGCTAACTCACAAATCCAGCACTTGTGCTCAAGCTTTGTCTATCCCATTATATTGTTTAACTTGTAACATGTTTACCTCATAATACTGAGGGATGGGTTTTTTAGTATTAAAATGAAGCAAAAAGTATAAAAGTTCACAAAATAAGGAAAACTTATTGCTGGTCTTCCTCAAGACAATAAATACTGCTTTCACTAGTTGTAGCCCCAAACCCCTAGAATGGACAAGGCCAGCCCATTCAGGCCTTTCTGTGATCAAGGGAATGTTTTAAGGGCAATAAGCAGCATTAACCCTTAAGACTGCTATGCCTTCAAAACTGGGCCAATCCTTTCCACTTTGAATTACACCAGGAACAAAATATTGTGGCATTAATTGTAACTATTCAAAACCTTCCCAAAACCTCCAAACAATTTAAACTTGTCCACTCCTATAACATCACACTATCATCACTCATGATCTCTATGAGCAGAGTGAAAGATAGTTGCCTATCCTTCCTGAAAAGGATTGGGTGCTCTTTTTTTGCTAACAAGAACAAAAATCAATGCAACAGACCCCAGAACTCTTTATTAAGCCCTCCACATCCAAGCTATGATTTGGATTAAAAATATATTAACCAACATAATGTTGGACTAAACTTTTAGACTTTGAGTAGCTGTCCAGAGACAGAGGTTTGAATATAGACTTTGAGTAGCTGTCCAGAGACAGAAGTTTGGAGATATATATACTTTTTCATAGGATTTATGTGTGTTTTCCTTTAGCCAGATTTTTCCTATGTAAACCAAGATTTTTCTGCAGCCCTAGTTCAGTGAAGTCACATCCACTAGTTTCTGGGCTTTTTTTCTTCTGGCAGCCAGCAGGCCTTATGCTGCCCATTGGGAGACTTATATAGATCTATTTCTGGCTCATTAGCCTTCATCAGCATGCCATACCCACATCTCATGTATCCTCCCTGTAAAGGTACATTATTTATTTTCTTACTTTTTCATAGGATTTAGATATATATATTAACACCTGCTGAAATTATCTCTTATTAAAGCTATGAAAGAGACAAATATTCTGTTTTGATATGAACTGAATAACCGAAAAAGATTTTGGACTCTCCTTATTTCCAAGCCTTTTTATTTAGTCATTCTTTGTCCCTTTTCTCCTAAAGCAAATTTCTGCTTGGTACCATTTAGTATTCAGAAGTTGGTTTTCCCCCCTCTCCTCTCCATGCATATACATAAGAGCTTTGCAAACATCCAGTGAAAATCTCAAAGGACAAAAGGTAGAAGATAGGCTGTCAGGAAACAAATGGGAGGAGTAAAAGCATGTATGAGTTACAGATGTTTGGGAGAAGACAGAAAACACATACTGAAGAAAACAAAATAGAGCAAATCAAGGTTGAGGAAGAGTAAAATAGCTTAAGAAAGAAAAGGATACTATATACACACACACACACACATATACATACACATACAGTATACACACACAGTGGGAAGAATTATATTCCAGTCCTTACCCCCAGTAGTTCTATATACATTCGGAAAGAAGCAGAGGAGAGGCAAAACTATGTGAATATGTGTGCAAAGACTTTTTTTCTCTTAATAACATCTATCTATTTATAGCTTCTAAATTATACACCACCAACATTGCTCAGAGACAAGATGTGTTATTTGAATGCCATCAAGGGAAAAGGCAGAGAGTGGGGGCTTGAGCATTGCCCTGCCTGTCCCTCGGATATAGAAATTCGCACACTTTGGGTAAGAGGACTATAACTGCTCAGGGAGGAATGCTTTCAGGGTCAAAGAAAGGCAACATACCTTCATATAACTTCCCTCCTTATGAGCCAAGGTTATAAAGGCTGGTTTTGAGTAAATATTTTTCAGCATTTTTGTGCACTGTAGATGGCAGTCAGTAAATATTAGAAATGAACTGTAAAAGAATCAAAGGCTTGTCCAATCTTCCTCCATCTACCACACATAGTTATGTACAGTGCATTCAGAAAATATTCAGACCCCCTTCGCTTTGGTCAATTTTGTTATGCTGCAGCCTGATTCTACAGTTCTGGAAATTCATTTTTTTCTCATTAATCTATGTTCAGTACTGCATAATGACAAAGTGAAAACAGAATTTTAGAAATGTCTGTAAATTTATTAAAAAGGAAAAACTGAAATATCTCATTCATTGGCATGTATTCAGGCTCTTTGCAACAACATGTGAAATTTAGCTCTAGTCTCTCCCATTTCTCTTGATCATTGCTGACATGTTTGTACACCTTGAATGGAGTCAACTGGGGGTAATTTAAATTGATTGGACATTGATTGGACCTATAGCAGAGCAAAAGCCACGAGGTCAAAGAGACTGCTTGTAGAGCTCAGAGACAGGATTATTGCAAGACATAGAGCTGGAGAAGGCTATAATAAAATTTCTGCTGCACTGAAGGTTCCTAAGAGCACAGTGGCCTCCGTAATTCTAAAATGGAAGATGTTTGACACAACCAGGACTCTTCCAAGAGCTGGTTGCCCAATCAAACTGAGCAATCAGGGAAGAAGGGCCTGTAGTAAGAAAAGTGACCAAGAACCTGATGGTTATTCTGACCGAGTTCCAGAGATCCTATGTGGAGATGGGACAGAGTTCCAGGACAACCATAACTGTAGCCATTCACCGATCTAGGCTTTATGGAAGAGTGGATAGATGGAAGCCTCTCCTCAGTACCAAACACATGAAAGCCTACTTTGAGTTTGTTCCTCACAGTCTGAAAGTCCTTCAGGTGCTTTTTTGCAAACTCCAAGTGGGCTTTCATTTGATTAGCACTGAGGAGAGGCTTAGTGATCCTTTGAAGGTATGATGGATCTCTCCATCTTTACACTCCAGTTTTGAAGTTCCATTGACCACCTCCCTCCCCCTGAGAGGTCATGTGATTGCACATTGGGTACTTGGCAAACAATCCACATTTATGGACATTTGCCGAGTCCCATAATCACATTACTATAATTTTGGCACTTTTGGGCCAGAAACCAGCACTTACATCTGATAAGGAAAATGGCCATTCAGTAAAATAGATTTGTTTAACAACAACTGTATTTGCTTAACAACCACAGCAGCAAAAAAAAAATGTAAAAGTCACATGGTGACCTACTTAAAATCCACCAAATCTTATGACCATAATTCCAAGCTCAATTACAGTCATACATCAAGAACTACATATAACAATTAACTGCAGACAATTCTAGAGGTGCCTAGGGCAGTAATGGCAAACCTTTTCGGCACCGAATGCCTAAACTGGACCTCATGTGCATGTCTGTGCATGTGTGCATGCCGGAGCGCCGGAAACATACATACCAGTTGGCTGGTGCGCCGGCACATGCGTGCATACTGGCCAGATGGTGTTCGCCCATGCCAGCAACCCAAAGACCAGCTGGCTGGCATGCACATTCCCGTTTTTTGGGCATTTTGTGGGGCATATTCAAGCCATTTTGGGGACTGTTTTCCAGGTCGTTTCTGGGCTGTTTTCAGGCCGTTTTCAGGCTGGTTTTGGCCATTTTTTGGACCGTCTTCATTCCGTTTTCAGGCATGCCAGAGCCCACAAAAACCACCTGGTCAGTGCACATATGCACACCAGAAACCAGAAGAGCAGCTGGCGATGGTGCACATGCCCCAGAGAGGGCTCTGTGTGCCACCTCTGGCACCCGTGCCAGAGGTTCACCGTCACAGGCCTAGGGTGTTCATTTAACACTATTATACATGTGGGTATTTAAGCTGTACCTATTGCCAATTTGCTTCCAGGTCCAATGCAAGATGTTGGTTTTCATCTTTAAAGCCTTTCATGACATGGGATCATCATCAGATTATCTGAGAACCATCTCACCTCAATGGGATTGACCTGCTCCACTTACTCCAGCAGAAAGGGTGTGCTGCAGACCGCACTGTTCAAGTAATTTTACCTGGTGGTATCTAAGAGAAGAGCCTTTTCTGCTCTTCTCCCTGCCCTTTGGAGCAGCTTGGTCTTCCAAGCCACCCTGGATCATTGTAGATTACATTTCGTTACTTTCAATGAAAATTTTCCAGTGGGTTGATTTTGTATGATACCGGTAACCACAGCAATCTGGAAGGTAGATGGAGAGAGATATTCTATAGAAGCAGAGCTGTTTCTCAATATGATGACCCTGAGTAGATTCGCTAATGAGTTGTCAGCAATGCTATATTCACTTTCCTGGAAACAAGCTCATTGCACTCAATTGAACTTAATTCTGAATAGAAGTATATCAAATTGTTCTGTTAATCAGTTTTGTATCTGGGCGCTGTTTAATCCAATTTGAAGGATTATGCTATTAAATTATAGGCCTGAAACTTATAGAAAATGTACATCAATAAAAGGGCTACCATACAAAAATATAAATATTATATATAAAATAAGAAATTTTAACCTTTGCTTTAATCATATAAACAACTGGATTTTTTCAGCCAAGATGAGAGCACTAGATAACATACATACACATATGCATATATATATAATCTATAAATGGATTCATGGACTTCAAAACTATAGAAATAATACCATGGTTTTTTCCCCTTACATATGCATACACACAAGCAGTGAAATAATTCTTGATTTGTGAGAGTTATAGGAAATTTATTTGTGGGGGATGAGCTGGTTTCTACGTGGGTGACACTGCTGTTGTGAGGACTCAAGAGAAAGAAGAAAAATTGCTTGTAACTAAGCAAGAATCTGAGGGCTGTTGTCATGGGAGAAGCCAAAAATTCTGTACAAGAAAGAATTATTTTGCCTGCAACAGCAAAGCCACCCCTGTAGGTTTATCATATATTGTGAAATAACAAACAGAATCCTGGTCAGTATTTAAATATAATTTTCCTCCAGGGGACATAAATAATAATATTGAGGGAATCAGGTGATCAATCTAGATTCACATGTACAGCATCTCTTCTATTTATAATATTGAGATAATCTCTCAAGAGGGAAATACAGATGATGCTGGGAAATTATAAACATTCTTAATGTTGAATCAGAATGAGATGACAAGATGTACTCCTTGCATTTTAATTAAATTCCATTGTCATATTGGTTAGGAATTTTGATAGGTATAACCCAAAGGTTTCAGAAGGGGTTCTGGAGTGGCGTCATAAAATTTGAGATAAGGATGAAATGTGGAAGAGAGAAATATGATAGATAGATGAGAGACAGGGAGAATGGAGCCTGGTGGTGGAGCAGTGGACTAAAGCGCTGTTAAATAGCACTTAGCTCCCAGCTGCCTGCAATTACTGCAAGTTCGAATCTCACCACGCTCAAGGTTGACTCAGCCTTCCATCCTTCCAAGGTAGGTAAAATGAGGACCCGGATTGTGGGTGCAATAAACTGACTTTGTATAAAAAAAGAACACCACTTAGGGGGGCCGAAAGCCCTACTAAGCAGGTATATACAAAAGTATGAAGGCTATTGCTTAACGCATTGTAAGCCGCCCTGAGTCTCCGGAGAAGAGTGGCATATAAATAGAACCAATAAATAAATAAATAAATAAATAAATAATAAATAAATAAATAAATAGAATTCCTGGACTTGAAGTTTAATTGTCCTACCATAGCAATAGCTTTAGGTTCTGTTTTCATTTTGCATTGCTTGAAATATTAATCCCCTACAAGATAGAAACCAGTACAGGAGAGAAGACAACAAGGGCTGCTGACACTGCATGCCATGAGTAACAGAGGAAAGCAACAGTAGCAAAAGAAGCAGTAATGAAGCCATCCTATTTCTTCTAAACAGTGCTTGTGTCACCTGCATTCTTGAAACAGTGTGGGACTGGTCTATGAAGAAGTGGCTCCCACATAACCAAGGCACCATTTAATTTGGGCAGTGCTATTATTAAACTGAGCACTTCATCCCACTTTAAGTGCATGTTTGATCCAGCAAAGTTGGAGATTGCATATGGCACAGCCCACATGACTCCCTCATTTAGGCCTCCTACTGTACAGACTTCTTAACCTTGCCAACCTGGACTGTCATTCAGTTTGAGTCTGGGAAATGATTCATGCTGGATGCTGCTAAGTAGTATCTTAATTCAAGCCTCCTTTGAAGTAGCTTGAAATTGATGTGCATTCATTTGGAGTTTCTTTTGAGATTAAATGTGCAGTAGCAGAGAGAAAATCTGATTTTTTTTTCAGGCTTAAGATTCAGTGTGAAGATTAAACATTGCCCAGAATCAAATACAAGTAAGATTTTCTTCCTTGTCCAGGGATGATCCAGTGTATGGTTAAAAAAAAAGTAGAAGTGACTACCACAAAAGTGGGATTGACCGTTTTTCTTTTCTTTTCTTTTTTAAATGGACATCAGATCTTCAAGGCATTTTGTGGCTACCATCTTGCCTTTTTTGGCAAGATCTTGCAGAAACCCCTTGATCTCGGTGTATAATCCTGTCAAGATCTGCTGCTGAAGCTTAGCTGTGTTCTTGACATGAATAACACCATTATAACATAAGGATGTGAATGAAAATAAAGTTTCAACTGCAAATCTAGTTTAGAGACTCGAGGCTGTGTTCTTGAAATGAATAACACCATTATAGCATAAGGATCTGAATAAAAATAAAGTTTCAACTGCAAATCTAGTTTAGAGACTTGAGGTAACAACCAAACTGAACATTCTGTAAGGATATAACACACTACAAATTTTATAAAGATTTAGACATTAAATAAAAATAAGGATTTCTGATTGCAGGTATAAGGAAAATATGGCTGGTACATCATTACAACTGGAAAAAAACATTTACAACATTTCAAAATGTGTCCATTTCCCCTCAGGTCACATGTTAATGTCACAATTGCTTTAACTTATAGGATGGGTACAGCTAATACGCCATTTACTCAGATGCGTTCCACTTGTTCTTTTAGCTGCTGTCAGATATTGACTGTCATTGCATGTCAGCTATCAGAGACCATCTTATAAGCATGACTATTTTCAGTTTTTGTCAGATGTTGGCATGGATAGCAAGTCACCTATCAAGTCTTGTCAAACCGATAACTTTATGTCAAATAATGTCTATGGTTGATTGATAGTCTAAGATACTGATATTGAAGATAAAATACTTGGAATTTGGCAGATAGTGAAACAAGTACATTAAGAGTTGCAGAGGAAAATTTGAGAAATATATTTTATACTGATGATGATGATGATCCTACCTTTATTCATATATTTATGTATTTTAATATTTTATATGCTTTCCAATCAAGAAATTTGAGTGACTTCAGCTACATTAAAAGCAACACTCAAGATAGTATCTTCATAAATAAAATAAACAGGATATAAAATAAAATAAACAACCAAAGAGATTAAAATGTCAACACTCTTACTTTCCAAAAGGAGGTTAATAGATAAACCTCCTGACTATTTTCTGAAGACTTCAAAAAAGACTATCTTAATATTTCCATTTAGCAAGGATACTCAAGGTAGGTGATAACAAAAGACACACAATAAATTAATACAGATATAATTTATCTAGGAATTCCTAATAAAATGAAATAGTTTGTCCAGAAGGCCAAGTTTCAGAGATGTGATCCCTTTGTAAAGTGGACAGTGAAGACCAAATGCAATTTTCCTGGGAGTACATTACACAGTAACCACTTTTAACCCTGCACATTACCCTTTAATGTACAAGAGCAACATTATGAGTCTCAAACAGGAGCCCTTCTGTGAATGCTTTTTGCATTGACCTGGATCTCTGCTTGAAGTCATTAAGGCAAAGGCCATCTCTAACTATCCTTCTGAGATTCAACAAGAGTGCAGATGACAGCCTGGAACTCCATGGTTAAAAGCAATGAAGAAACAGCAAAGGGGAGAGCTGTTTTAAGCCTGCAGAGTCGTTTGCATAATATAACTTCCAAAATCTGGAAGATGTTAGGTTTGAGGGTAGCATAATAGACTTTCGCTCAAATTATCATTCCCTTGGAAAAAACTACCACAGTCTCTCTTCTTTTGCTTAAAAAAGTGTGATACAATGATGGCTCACAGTGAAAATAGAAGGCTATCTATCCTCATCAGCTGGTGGAACATTAGCAAGCTGAAGGAAAGAATATTTCTTTTGCACAAAGATGCTGGAAGCTGAATAGCAAACCGAGTGCTTTTTTTTTTGCATAAATTATTGATAAGAGATATCAAACAACAGCTCCATTGACCAAATATTAAAATTTGGGGGTTAATTAAATAACGAAAGCATGGAGCAGGCAGAATTTGTCAGGAAAATAATTTAGCAGACACAGGTATTGTCAGAGGCAGCCTGAACCAAGACAGTATAAAAGCAGAAACTAGTGACTGAAAAGTTGGCCTTACAAAAACCTTATAAAATTGAGATTTTGTCATTCAGAGTACTGTACTGTATGTGCCAGAGCACTATACTTGCTAAATAGGGCAGAGAGATCTATTGTCTCTCTATTTGATTCCTCAGTGTATTAGTGGCTCAGGATTAAAGGGTTAGTTTTTAAACCATAAGGTAGCATAATCTTGCCATGTAGGGACCAGGGAAAGCATCATTATTAGAACATTAATGGAAACTATTAGTTGGGCATGGATAATGCTGTTCTGTTCTCAGAACGTGGGCACAAAGGGAGGCGAGACAGGAAATGATTAACAATCTTTATTAACTAACAAGGAACAATCAACAACTGTCTCGCTCAGTACTAACTATCGTGAGCAAGTGTGCCTGTGCTGACAGCTCTTTTATATGGGAGCTGTCAGCGGCTCAACCAATCCGTGAACTCTGTTCTCCTGCTAGTCGCTTGCTGGCTGGCGGACCAATCAGCTGTGCCTCTTTATCGTGCACCTGACGACAGGACACAACACTCCTTCCTTCTTAGATCGCGCGTGCGTAATCAGCAAGTATGCTGGGCGTCTCTGGGTTCTTCCTGACCTGCGCAATATAATGCCTCCCATCGAAGGAGGCTGATCCTGTGTAGGCACTGTGGAAGTTCCTGAAGACTGCTCAGACTGCTCGGACCTTGCACTTGGCGGCTGCTGGGGCGATGACGATTGGAACACAGGAGGTAAGTCCACGGTCTGCTCGTTGTTGGGTCGGTTGCTCTCTGCTTCCTTCATTCTGCTAGGTAAGGTAGGCATTAGGGGAAGAATGGACTCTTGTGACATCAAGCAGCGGTGTCTCAATTGATCTAAATGTCGCTTCCATATTCTCCCATCGTCCAGTTGTACTCGATACGAATGAGGCCCTGTCACCTCGACTATGTGACCAGCCATCCACCTTGGATCTCCCCTGTAATTGCGGGCATACACCCATTCCCCTTCCTGAAAGGTACAGGCCCCACCCGAGGAGTCAGGGGGCTTTTGGGGCGAATATTCTGAATGCAAGCAATCTAGATCTGTTCAGAATCAACGGCCCATTAAGAGCTCTGCTGGACTACGGTTGGTTGTTGGGCAGGGCATAGAGTGCTGTGCCAAGAGGTAGGTGGCCAGTTTGGAATGCCAGTCCTGGAATGCCAGGCCTAACTTCGTGAGTGCTTCTTTGACTGAGTGGACTGTCCGTTCTGCAAGGCCATTTCCCGCTGGCTGATACAGGACCACAAGTGCATGGCAAATGCCATGACGTGTTGGATAGGTTTGGAACGGTGCTGACGTTAATTGCAGACCATTGTCAGAAACTATAACGTCTGGCAACCCATGAGTCACAAAAATCCTACGCAAACTTTTCACAACAGTCTCTGCCATAGTTGACATCATGGATACGACTTCAACCCACTTGGAATATGCGTCAACAAGGACCATAAAGGTGTGTCCTTGGAAGGGGCCGGCGATATTTACGTGGATACAGGACCAAGGGGCTTTATTTATTTATTTGTTTCAATTTATAAACTGCCCTTCTCCTCGCAGACTCAGGGCGGTGAACAGCCAGGATAAAACATGATATACAAAAATTAAAATAATTATAAAAATATTAAATATTTTCAGCTGATGATTAAAACAGTCCAATTTAAGATCAGTTCCAATTTAAAACAGAGGATGCGATCAAGCCAGCCCTGCTAGATGAAACAAATGGGTTTTAAGGGCCCGACAAAAAGTCCGGAGGCCTGATATCCTGCGTATCTCTGGGGGTAGGTCATTCCAGAGGGTGGGTGCCGCCACAGAGAAGGCTCTTCCCCTGGTGCACCCTGAGGGGTGCACCCTGAGGAGGTCCTCTCTGTGTGAGCATACTGGCCAGTGGGAGGCTATTGGCGGCAGAAGGCGGTCTCGCAAATACCCAGGCCCTAAGCCATGGAGCGGTTTAAAGATGGTTTAAAGGTGGTCACTAACACCTTGAAGCGCACCCGGAAGACTACCGGGAGCCAGTGCAGCTCGTTCAGGAGAGGCGTCACATGGAAGCGCCCCATTGCTCCCATAATCCCCCGCGCGGCCGCATTCTGGACCAGTTGGAGCCTCTGGGTACACCCCAAGGGGAGCCCCATGTAGAGAGCGTTACAGTAGTCCAGGCGGGAAGTCATGAGAGCGTGAGTGACCGTGCGTAGAGAGTCCCGATCCAGAAAGGGACACAACTGGCATATCAGGCGAACCTGATAAAAAGCCCCCCTGGCCACGGCCCTCATGTGCTCTTCTAAAGACAGCCGTGCATCCAGGAGGATGCCCAAGTTGCGAGCCGTCTCCGTGGGGGCCAATGTCTTGCCCCCAATAGTCAGCGATGGCACCAGCTGGCTATATCAGGACGCCGGAAGCCACAGCCACTTGGTCTTGGAGGGGTTGAGTCAGAGCCTGTTTCTCCCCATCCAGACCCGCATGGCCTCCAGGCACCGGGACATCACTTCAAGGGCATCGTTGGGGTGGCCTGAGATGGAGATGTACAGCTGGGTGTCGTCAGCATACTGGTGGAACTCCACCCCAAAGCCACGGATGATCTCACCCAGCGGCTTTACATAAATGTTGAACAGGAGGGATGAGAAGACCGACCCCTGCGGCACCCCACAGACAAGGTGCCTTGGAGTTGACCACTGCCCCCCTGTCAACACAGATTGTGACTGGTCAGAGAGATAGGAGGAGAACCACTGCAAAACGGTGCCCCCTACCCCCAACCCCTCCAACCGGCACAACATGATACCATGGTCGATGGTATCAAAAACCACTGAGAGATCTAATAGGACCAGGATAGAGGAGCACCCCCTATCCCGCGCCCTCCAGAGATCATCCACCAACACGACCAATGCCGTTTCCATTCTGTGCCGAGACCGGAAGCCGGAGTGGAGTGGATCTAGGTAGAGACAGCTTCATCCAGGTACCGGGGGAGCTGCCCTGCAACCACACTCTGAACAACCTTCGCAAGGAAGTGAAGGTTGGAGACTGGATGGTAGTTAGCCAAAACAACCAGATCCAGGGAGGGCTTCTTGAGGAGGGGTCTCACCACCGCTTCTTTCAAAGCGGCTGGCAGGACACCCTCACTCAGAGAAGCATTAATAATCTTCTGGAGCCAGCCTCGTGTAACCTCCCGGGAAGCCAGCACCAACCAGGAGGGACACGGGTCCAATAAACATGTGGTCACATTCAGCCATCCCAGAATCCTGTCCACGTCCTTGGGATCCACAGGATTGAACTCCTCCCAAACCACACTCTCAAGGCCTGCCTCACTCATCCCATCCGGACTTACCCAGTCAGAGACCAGACCCTCCCAAATCTGAGCAATTTTGTCATACAGATACTGCACAAAGTCCTCAGCTCGGCCTGCAAGGGGTCATCCCGTGCTCCCAATTGAAGGAGGGAGCGGGTCACCCTAAACAGGGCAGCTGGGAGATTAGCTAATGACGCGATAAGAGCAGAAAAATAACTAGACTTTGCCGCTTTTATTGCCATGACGTAGGTCTTAATATGAGACCTCATCAGTGTTCGGTCAGATTCGGAATGGCTGGTCCTCCAACCGCTCTACAGGCGTCTTTTCTGCCGCTTCATCTCCCTCAGCTCCTCAGAGAACCAAGGAGCCTTTAGGGGTCTCCCATTCCCTAACCGGTGCAGCTGGCAGAGCTGGCATGTTGTCCTGGCATTGATGACACCCTGATACCCAGTTGACAATGGCGGCATCAAGATTGGGCCACCATAAATAACTGCGGCCCATGGCTTTCATCCTTGCTATGCCTGGATGTCCCTCATGCAAGGATTGGAGGAGTTTGCTTTGCAGTTCGGGCAATATGATGACCTGGGAGCCCCATAGTAAACTGCCCCTTAAACTAGATATCTCATGTTGTCTCAACTTATATGGTTGGAATTCTGTAGCCAACCTTCCTTGGGGCCACCTCCTTCTAACCCAGTCTAATACTTGGTGGAGGACCCTGTCAGTTGCCAAGTACCTGGCGACATCTGCTGTGGACAGAGGATAGTTGGTCATCAATTAGGAGAATTGCTGACACCGGAGCAGGGTCTTCCACCGGTGCCAGAAGAGGGCAACGGCTGAGCGCATCAGCATGCCCCATGGCTTTGCCGGGGCAATACAATAGCTTGTACATATAAGCGGCCAAAAATACTGCCCATCTCGTCATTCTCAGGGACATTATGAGTGGAGTCTGTCGGTCCCCTGCTAGTATGCCCAATAGCAGCTTATGATCCGTGATTAGTCCAATAGCAGCTTATGATCCGCGTCCGTATAAATAGTTGTGAAATTTCTTCACGCCGGCTTCAGCTGCTAGAGCCTCTTTGTCTATCTGCCTGTAATTACGCTCAGCTGCAGATAGCGTTCTGGAGAAATAAGTGATGGGTGCTTCGCTTCCATTAGATAGGCGATGGCTGAGAACAGCCCTGACTCCATACGGTGAAGCGCCACAAGTCAGTGTCAGTGGAAGGTTGCTGCTGTATTGCATTAAGACGCTGGATGATGTAAGCAGATCTTTGACAGCACAGAATGTAGCAGCCTCCTTATATCTCCATTTCTATGGTGTCCGATTATCCAAAAGGCAGTGCAGAGTTTCTGCGATGGTGGCTTTGTGGAGTTAAAACATGTTGTAGAAGTTCAGAATACCCAGAAAGGCTTGTAGCTCAGTCTTACTAGCCGGCACAGGGGCCTTTTGGACGGCCAGAACTTTTGAAGGTGTTGCGTGTATGCCTGCAGCATCGATATGGTACCCTAGAAATTCAAATTGATCCACACCCAGTTTGCATTTTTCCGGCTTAAGCTTAAAATTGTTTTGCCGGAAACAAGTAAAAACAAGATGCGAGATGCAAAGGCGGTGAGCGAGTTCAACTTCGGAGTTGGCTGACATGAATATGTCATCAAAATAGGGGATCACCCCCAGCACGCCATGCAGAAGTCCTGGAAAATGCCAGGAGCGACGCAAACCCTGAATTGAACGCGGTGACATTTGAAAGTGCCCCTATGAGTAACAATTGTCTGTGCCTCTGCAGTTAAATCATCCACTTCCAGCTGCTGGTAAGCCTGCGCCATGTCAAGCTTAGCGAAAATAATGCCTCTGCCCAAAGAGTGTAGGAGGTGTTGGACTACTGGAACAGGATAGAGGTGCGCCTGTAATGCTCTGTTCAGCGTTGCCTTCTAGTCATATTCTAATGGTGCCATCAGATTTGATAGGGATGACGATGAGAGTCTCCCATTTAGCATGATCTACAGATTCTAATATTTTTTGAGCCAGAAGCCTATCAATCTCCTGGTCCACTTTTGGGCGAAGGGCAAGAGGGACCCTTCGCGGCTTAAGTCTTATAGGAGCAACAGAGGGATCCAAATTGAAGGAGATTGGTGTTCCCTTATATCTACCAAGATCACTATTGAACACATCAGAGAACTCCTTAAGGAGGTCTGAGAATCTGTCTGATGCAATGGCATGGATGCCGGTTATAGCCAACCCCAGGGCATCAAACCATTCTAGCCCCAGTAGGCTGGGAAGGGACCCATTAACCACAATAATTTTTAGACAGCCACAGAAGTTCTTGTAGCTTACCCTAAACCATCCATAGCCCACTAAGGGAATAGAATTTCCTTGATAATCTCTTAGTCTGAGCCTACAGGGAATCAATCTATTCCTCACCAGGGAGGGCACTAAACCCTTAAGTGTTTCCCAAGAGATGATTGACACAGGTGATCCTGTGTCAATTTCCATCTTGCAAGGTTTGCCCTCTATTAATACAGAGATGAACAATTTCCTCCTTAAACTATTACTGGCCTGATCTATGACCACCTCAGGCTGGCCTCGCCCAATAGCGAAACAGTCCTTCTATTCTCTCAGTCCTAATTCTTGGTTTATAATTACATGTAGGCTTCACAGGGTTGTTGTTTGCTGGTTGAGCGGCTCTACAGACTCTTGCTAAATGCCCTTTTTTCCCCACAGCATCTGCACTCAACGTTCTTAAATCTGCTTGTGGATCGGTGGTGATTTCCACCGCAATCCACACATGGAATCAGGATTTTTTTTCCTTCATTATCCCCCTGTCTCTTGAAGGATGTTTTAAGACGACTTATGTCATCCTCCTCTTTCAATAACTGGTCAGCCTCTGCCTCCTCTTGATTAACTATAGAGGTTTTCGCTGCTCCCCCGGGGTTAAAAGGTTTCCTAATCTCAGACACTGATTGAGCTGACAATTCTGAGGCGCAAGCCTCATCAATCACAGTTTGCAGGGTCATATCAGTTTTAGCAAGCAAATGGCGCTGTAACTTTATATCCCGGACTCCACAAATCAGCTGATCTAAGAGAAACTTCTCAAATTCCTTTAATTCACAATACAAAGAGGCGACTCTTAATGCAGCCACGTACTGGCTAATGGACTCCTCCTCTAACTGATATCTATGCTTGAATGCATAACGCCTAGAAACTCGAGAAGGTAGAGGGGCGTAATGGCCCTTTAAAATACCTAAGAGAGTCTCCCATGGAATAGCCTGTACTTTCTGAGACGCCAACAGAGCTCAGGCTGTCTCAAACATTTCGCAGCCACAAATGCCAGGGAACATAGCCAGCTTCCTATCTCCTGGAATCTCCTTGTAATCATTGGTGGATAGGAAGCAAGCAAAACGGTCCCTGAATGAATCCCATGTTTCTTCGGCTTCATTAAAGGGAGCGAATGTCAGTAATGTAACCATATGCTAACCATATGCTAACAAGTTCTGAGGTGATTTCAGTCACACAAAGTCTCGTCGCTTTGGCTCAGCACTTTGAGGAGACTTCACTCTTCCTGCCGCCTCAACGTCCCACCTTCATCGCCAGTGTTCTATTCTCAGAACAACATGGGCAAAAAGGGAGGCGAGACAGGAAACGGTTAACAATCTTTATTAACTAACAAGGAACAATCAACAACTGTCTCGCTCAGTACTAACTATCGTGAGCGAGTGTGCCTGTGCTGACAGCTCTTTTATATGGGAGCTGTTAGCGGCTCAACCAATCCGCGAACTCTGTTCTCCCGCCAGTCGCTTGCCAGTTGGCAGACCAATCAGCTGTGCCTCTTTATCGTGCAGCTGACAACAAATGCCAACATTATGCCTAGTCAATATGACAGCTGTATAAATAGAGCAACATTTAGTACAGTCTGACTACTATATGGTGAAATAATTCTTATTACCTGTATCCAGTGGTGGGATTCAGCCAGTTCGCACCACTTCAGGAGAACCAGTTGTTAACTTTCTGAGCAGTGTGGTGAACTGATTGTTGGAAGAAATCATTAGGGCAGAGAACTGGTTGTTAAATTATTTGAATCCCACCACTGCCTGTATCTTACTTATATACTGTATGCCCCCAAAATAAAATAACAAAAACAACACAAAACAAAACAGCTTAAATGCTTTGTGTCCCTAAAATGCAGAACAACATAAGCTTTAAGGCAAATACTATACAAGGCAAATCTCATGAAAGGGGCAGAAATGGGAGCTGTCTTCCTAGCCTCATGTCTTATTCTTCTTCTATAGGTTAAGCTTCTTTCTCCAGTTTTTCTGGCAAAAGAACTCTGAAGCATTTAGAAATAGAAGATTTGCAAATTGCATTACCTTTCTAAGTGTGTGGGGGGAGGGGTTGCTTTTTTAAATGAGCCACTCCCTTTCTTCTTTTTCTCTGTCCTTGCAAGTGATTCATAATTAAATTTTTAATTCTTCTAGAGAATTTATTGTCTTCACCAATACAGAAACTTGCTGTCCAAAAACAGGAATTATACTAAAATTTAATTATCTGCTAGTCCGAGTCAGTGGGCGGAGCCTCCCACTGGTTTTACTACCGGTTCTTGCGAACAGGTAGTAAAACTAGTGGGAGGCTCCGCCCACTGACTCGGACGTCATCAGAAGTGATCTGCGTATGCGCAGAAGCTTCTGCACGAGCAGGCATGATGCGAACCAGTAGGAAAGGTAAGTAGAACCCACTCCTGTGCTAGTCCCATCGTACTCCCTCTGGAAGTGTAGGAAATATATTTTGACAATAGGGAAGTAGATACAAGTAGTCCTCAATGTACGACCACAATTGAGCCCAAAATTTATGTTGCTATGCAAGACAGATGTTAAGTGAACGTTGCCCTATTTTACGACCTTTCTTGCCACAGTTGTTAAGTGGCTCACTGTAGTGTTAAGTTAGTAACATGGTTTTTAAATGAATCTGGCTTCCCCATTGACTTTACTTGTCAGAAGGTCAAAGATGATCACATGATCAAGGATACTGCAACAGTCATAAACAAGTCAGTAGCCAAGCATCTGAATTTTGGTCACATGACCATAGGGATGCTGTAACCATCGCAATTGTGAAAAACAGTTACATGTCACTTTTTTCAGTGATCTTGTAACTTCAAATGGTCCATAAATAGACTGTTGTAAGTCAAGGACTACTTCTACTGAGAAGGCAAAAGGATGTGTCTTATTCTAGAAAGGAAAACCATGCCATACCACATCAGAATACTTTTTCTTCCTGCCTGTACTATGCATCTGTTTGTTTAAAAAAAATCTGTGAAAAGAGAACAGATGAAGTATGGAAGGAGCCATGGTTAAGAACAAGGAAAGATTTTTTAAATATATATTTTTTTTAAAAAAAATGCACGTGCTGGGATTTTTTTCCTTGATTCTTATCTAGATGTTTTGAGAACTGAAGTAAATCAAAAGGTCTTGGAAGAGGAAAGTTGTTTATGTTGTTGCTAAAATGTCCTTTGATTATTATTATTATTATTATTTTTGAGTAGTTAAGGACATAGGTTTTTTTTTCAGGGAAGATTTATATGTGAAACTCAAATTACATATATAAAAAAAGATTGTATATGGGTGTAATGGGACCATGATTTATGTGAGAATAAAATGATCAGGATACAAATTTGTATTAAATTCCATTTTGAAATTATTGTTATTTTATATATCTCCCAGGGATCAAACTGGATGTGCTCCCCTGCTTGCTTCATATAGTTCCTTCACTTACTATAGAGATATACATATTTTTATGATTATTCTGGCTTTTTAAACGTTACCTACTGTAAGTAAGAAAGCTGTAAGAGCCCTCTCATATTGTTTTGAAATAATATGCTTATATGCACAGCAAGTACAATCTCACAAGTAGCTTTCTATCCAATTTGAAAATAAAGGGAAAATGCTTCTAATCTTCAACGTTTACTAGTATTTATGTTAGAAATAATCAGCATGTGTGCCCAGTTCATAACGGATGACTTTTTAGTTGATGGAAGGGGAAATACAAGTTGGAAAAATTTACAAGACTTGCTAGGTTCACACTGTGATATAGCAAATGAAATATCACTGTGGTGTTTCTTTTCTTTTCTTTTTTTCCTGGAGATTTTCTTTTTCTTTCCCACATCAAAGACCCCCACTAAGAATCCTGATTTCTCTTCCATTCAGACAGTTCCAATAGACAGAAAAAAAATAAATACATATACCAAAACAGGGCAAGCATACTTTTTCTCTATTGTACAGAGGTCAGAAATACAACATCTCTTATTTTTTCTACCTTTTTTCTGTTTACTCAACCCATTTGAGTAAATGGGTGCGATTCAAGGTGTTGGTTACCATCTTTAAAGCACTCCATGGCTTAGGACCTGGATATTTACGAGATCGCCTTCTGCCACTGATGGCCTCCCACCGGCCAGTACGCTCCCACAGAGAGGGACTCCTCAGGGTGCCGTCGGTCAAATTATGTCGACTGGCGACCCCCAGGGGGAGAGCCTTCTCTGTGGGGGCTCCCACCCTATGGAATGAATTGCCCCCGGAGATACATATGATCCCTGACCTACGTACCTTTCGCCTGCTCTTAAGACCTTACTGTTTCAACAGGCTGGGCTGGCTACATAATGAATTTTAACAGGTGTTTTAGTGTTTGAGTTTTAATATAGGGCCAAATTATTTAATATGTTTTAAACTGTTTTTAAATGTTGTGATATGTGTTGTTTTTACTATGGCTGTGCACCGCCCTGAGTCCCTTGGGAGAAGGGCGGTATAAAAATTTAAATAATAAATAAATAAATTTGTCCTGACATCTATGTACTATATTTTAAAAAAGCATAGTTAACAGATAAAATCAACAGCAGAGTTAAACTTCAGAGCCCTCTCTTAACAGCCTATACACAGAAAACCCACAATGACTTCTTAATCTACCATAAGCAACCACAATCACTGTCTCTGGTCCATCCAGGATCAAATATCCTTGACTGATTCTTAAAAATAAGGCTTTTCCTTAAAATTTTAACTTAATTTTAAATTTTAAAGTTAAAATTTTAAGGAAGGGCCTTATTATTAAAATTAATTTTTAATTTAAATGTTAAACTAAATCTGTTTAAGCTTGTTGTTGAGAAGTTGGAATTCTTTTAATGATAATGCCTCAAAATTTTGCATACCTAAATCAACAATTCAATGTTAGAGCCTAAATCGGGCATGGAATATAAGGTATTAGGCATCTTCTTTTTCCTCACAAATGTGTTTTAATTTCTGAGACACTTAGCATAAAGTAAACAATGCTGTTTTCAAATGGTTGAAGCATATATTCAGTATAAATGGTTCATGATCCCTCATCAGCATAATTGGATGACCCCAAAAATAAACATTTGTATTTGTATCCTGCCTTGATTATTTTTATAAATAACTCAAGACAGTGAACATATCAAGCACATCTTCATCCTCCTATTTTCCCCACAAGAATATTCTATAGTCCACACCTATTCCAGAGTTTCATGTTCAGTTTGTGAGTCCTTTTGTATCAATAAAGAAAATGAACAGTTGGGATATGAAATAGGCTTGTTGAGTCTGTAGCATGATGGAATCTTAAGATCCTTAATTAATATACCCTGAAGTTGATGAAATATGGAGTCACTGCTGCAGGCCAGTGTCAAGCAATTCCATTTTTAATCAGCAGGTAGAGCAGTTGTTATAAATCTGTATTATTAGGAATACATTTTACAAGATGCTCACAGGTGATTAAAAGAAAGCAACAAATCCAAATTCTCAGGATATTAGTTTCAGCCCTCTTTTATGGAACTTCTCTAAAACTGCAGTCATGCAGTCAGAGAGCTCTTCAATATTCACATATTAGAAAATAAAGAAGAATTCCTCTTCTCCTCCATCCCTCCTCCATTCCTCTACCCACAATAGAATACCTTATGCCACCAGACTTGAAATTTTGGGCTTAGACAACTTAGAACTACGCTGCCTTCAGTCTAATCTAAGCGTAGTACATAAAATTATCTGCTACAATGTCCTTCCTGTCAATGACTACTTCAGCTTCAACCACAACAATACACAATCAAACAATAGATACAAACTTAAGGTAAACCGCTCCAAACTCAATTGCAGAAAATACAACTGTAGCAACAGAGTGATTAATGCCTGGAATGCACTACCTGACTCTGTGGTTTCTTCCCCAAACCCCCAGAACTTTAACCTTAGACCCCATTCCTAAGAGGTCTTTAAGGGGTGTGCATAAGTGCACCAATGTGCCTACTATCCTTGCCCTAATGTTCCCTTTTATTTGCATCCATTCCATGTATTCATAATTATGTTTATACTTATATCTGTTATCTAATACATTCTTGATGAAATAAATAAATAAAATAAATAAATAAATTCCCTGCAAGATAGAGTCCATAACTTTTTGGCCATGAAGTGGCTCCTGATCCCCTTTGATAACATAGATCAACCACATTTTTTTTCGTTTTTTTTTTTTTTGCTCTGTGAAATAACCCAAACGTATTTGGGTTGGGAGCCTTATTGCAGATTAAAAACATGTTGGCAGACTTAACTATAACTTAGAAGTAGGGATGAGAGCAGGTAACTATTTTAATTCCTTGTTTGCAAACATTGTTGTAAATAAAGTTCTTGACACACTCACTATCAATAATTATTTCTAGATGATTACATTCTAGTTGATTCTTAGCATTTTTATATAATCTGGCCATGGAAATTGCTTTATCCAATGTCAGATCTCTCTGTTGCAAATATTTATCATACAATGTTTTGTCGATATACTTTCCCAGCATTTGATCCCAATCATATCTGCTTCTAAGTCTCCATATTCACACAATTTAGCTTAAGTCCCTAAATCCATTTTTCTATCAAAATTTAAACCAGTGCTTCTAATCTCAGTAACTTTAAAACACTAGCTGGCAGATTCTGGGAATTAAAGTCCACACATCATAAAGCTGCTGAGATTGAACAACAGTGGTTTAAACATTTTTGCATGGAGTGAAATATTTATTAAAAGCAGCTTTAGTATATGAAAAGGTACCATTTGTTCCTAGTAAACTGAAACTCCCAAGGAGTACAGCCGTGTAGCTCTTTGAACAGAATTTTCCTCCTTGCCTATTTTGATAGCTATTTCACAGATTGTAAAGGTGCCAGTTCACAGCTTGCACATCTGAATACAGATCATCTGAATTCATAGGCAGAAGCTGGAAAACAAGAAGACAAGAGTGAGCCATGCTTCCATGATGTTGCTTCATCTCCAGTTTCTTACCCATGAATTCCAGAGAAAGTCATAATTGAAAACTATTTATTATATTATACACTATAAACTCTCAAAGTTTGTAGTAAACTCTTTATCACAGAGTTCTTCATTTTTGTCTCTGTCCCTCACTCCTCTTCTAAATTCTTCTTTCTTACTGACTGCAAAGCATTATAGCAATACGCTACACTATTATTTCATTCTTATGTAATCCCTCCCTCCCTCCCTCCATCCATCCCAAACAACATGTACTGAAAGGAAGAAAAATGCTAGCAATGGCATTGGACTAGGTTATTTGAGTGACTACTTCCTTGTGGTATCTATCACTTCATCTGGTCCAGCAAGAAATACATTTTATAGGTCCAATCGGCTAAGAAATTCCATCTGATGGAATCCAGGAGAACTTGTTTTTCCGCAGCAGCCACTGTTTAGAACCTAATTACCCTCAGAGATTTGATTGACTCTAATCCTATTGACCTTCCAGAAATCCTTAAAATTTGATTTTGTCACCTGGCTTGGGAATCATATGGAAATAGGAAGCCTATGAAATGGTTATATTGTATGTAAGATTCTTAATGCCTTCTTCTGTGGTTTTGTTTATATTTATACTTTTAAATTGCTTTGTTTTAATGGTTTTGTTTAAATTATTTGTGCCACTCAAGGTCACATATAAATTATGTGTTATATAAATTCTATAAATAAATAAATTTCTTTTTCAAGTGGGTTGAGAAACAAGGCATTTTGCTTCCAGATTGCTGACAGTTGGGGAAGAACATCAGTGAATGACATACATTCATCTATTAATCAGTTGGTGGGACTGCATTCATGTCTAGTCTATGCAACATAGGATCTGCAGAAGTAAAAATTATAGTGATATATATTTTCACCCATCCAGTATGGTTGAGTGAACCTTGGTCTGATAGTACTATGAAAAGGAACAGAGTCATCAGTTCATTATTGTAGAGCTGCAATAATGATTTTTAAAAAGTTATTCCACCTAGATTTGTAGTATTATGAAAATAGTAGTAATATGAAAAGGAACAGAGTCATCAATTCACTATTACAGAGCTGCAAGAATTATTTCTAAAAAGTTATTCCACCTAGAATTTAAATCTTAAGGTAATAAATTCTGTCAGATTGCCAGCCCAGAATCAGCTCCTCAGCTGTTCATTTTTCCCCTCTAGAATTTACCTCTAGGCATAAAATGCCCTTGTTCTGTTCTTCCTTCTTCATCATCTGACGATTAGTACTCTAAATAAATGGGCAGGCATTTAGCTTTTCCTCACCCAGGTGCTTAATTAAATTGTCAGTTTAACTTTTTACCTGGATGCATTGTCCAGTGGGTTCATCAGAGAGCCTCCCTCATGCCTGTGAATCTGCATCAATATTTCATTTCACAAAAATGAATCTCAAGTAGCCCAATGCAACTTCTGAAAAAGTTCACTCCATAGCCAGGAAACAGTGTAGGAGAAAACATCTTCCTAAATGCTAGAAAAACAGTCCTTTCATAGCCAAAGCTTCTTTGAAAAGGTATCATTTCGTCAACCTTGACACCTGTAGTGTTCAAGAAGGGGCAGTTCTTGGGATCCTTAAGGTGACCAATGCTACACCACTGCTCTGCAAGCTGCACTGGCTGCTGATCTTCTTCTGGGTATAATTCAAAGTGTTGGTTATTAGCTTTAAAACCCACCATGGGTCCAGGTTTCTTGAGGAAATGTCTCACTGGTGCTAGCATCAGTCAAGGTATTCTGTCCAGGAGAAGGGCCTTGTCTGCTGTGGCTCCTGCTCTTTGGAACATCTTACCAATCTTACCATCTTACTGTGGTGAAATTTGCTCCCACTCTTCTGATCTTCTGTAAGAACCTGAAGACTCTGCCAAATGATTTGGGCCTCCAAGGATAATCACATTGAAGGTTGTTGATGAATTAAGGAGCAATCCCACCTCTGCTTATCTCACCTCTGCTGATTCCCTCTCTTCCCATCTTTTAACTATAATTTTATTTTGATTGTGATTTAGAATATTAGAAATATTTCAGAAATATTTATCTGTTGGGATTTTAGTGTTTTAATGCTGTAAGCACCTAAAGTCATGTGGATACAAGATGGGCTGCAAATAAACTTAAACAAACAAACAAATAAACAAACAAACAAACAAACAAACAAATGTACGAAATTACATAGTATTTGCTGCAAGGAAGATTGGTCATCACTTTTTAAAATATGTTTTTTCTATCGTCTTTCACATTTCTTTCTTCTTTTCTCTTTTGCACTTTGTATTTTTTGTGTGATTTCAGTTTGTATTACCTTTTAGTATTATAAAACTAAAGTTGTTATTTAAAAAATACCTTCATGTAGACTGGTTGGAATAATCAACATAGAATGTAATTAAGGTGTAATTAACCATTACTGAAGCTAACCAATGAAGTGTAGTTAGTACCCAGAACTGGATACAATAGCCCAGGTTATGTCAGACCAACAGAGCATAAAGTGAAACTATAACTCATCATGATTTTGGATCTGTTGTTTCAGCTAACATTATCCTTCAACTTTCAATCTCATCACCTTGTTAACTTATACTTAGTTTGAAATCTCTCTAAATTTATTTTTATAAATGTTATTGCTACTCCAGCTACCCCCCCATCAATGCATGTGCATCTGTCTTCTATTTTAGAAGCAGAGAACTTTGTGTCTATTAAATTTTATTCTGTTATTTTCAGCACAATCAAAATTTAAATTTTATTTCTGTCTTCCAGAAATATTAGTATTAGCAATCCTACCAAATGTTATGTCATTGGCACATTTGATAACCATTCCTTTGTCAGAATCAGAAAGTTAATAGTTCACAGAACAGCCTTTACTTGTTGGAGTTTATCTGACTGGATCCTAAGCACAAATAATGACAATTTCCTATACTTTTTCACTGCTGTTATTAATGCCATTAAGATGTTTAAAAGTCTGATTATCACTCATAGAGTGATTTTTTGAGCAAGCTTTGGATTCAACTAATTGAGCAAACTTTGGATTCAACTAATTGCCATAATATCTACTCCACACTTAACCAGTTTTTTTTTTTTATTAGAATGGAATAAGGAATTTTGTTCAGTGCTTTGTTGAAATCAGGATCTACAGACCCATAATCTACAGAGGAAGTTACCCAGTGAAAAATGAAATGAAGTAAGTCTGGTAAATATTTGCTCTTTATAAATGTGTGCTGATGCATGATACTCAGTATGTTTTTTTAAAAAATGTTTACAAGTTTTCTCTGTATTCTATTCTAGAATCTTATCAGGTATTAATGCCAGAGTCCTGGTAAGATTTTCCTTTTCCTTTTATTTGAAGATTATAAACTATATTTGTCATGTTCCAACTATTTGGCATTTTATCATTTCTCCAGGATTTCTCAAAGACAACACATAAAGATTGAACTAAACCATTAAGTAGTTCCTTCATGATGCAGCTCCTAGAGATTTAAACTCATCCATAGTAAGTAGATATTCCCTATCCCTAACCATGTTTCTGTCAGTCTCAAGCTTCACAGTGCCTTTTGATCCTGCTCTTCACAGTTTCCAATAGAACATGCATCCCCCCACAAAAAAAGATTGAGAATATGCTTTAATCTTTTCTTTTATTCTCACATATTTGAAGGAGCTCTTTTTCTTGCTCTTAGCTTTTTTCACCAATCTCAGTTCATTCTGAGCTTTAGCTTTCCTGATTCTTTTTCCATAGTTTCTGTCTTTATTTTCTTAGAGATTTGTCCTTCTTTCCATTTCCTATATTTTCTCCCTCCCCCCCCCACCCCTCGATCTTCATTAAGCTTCTAATATAGTCACACTGGCATTATTACTATCAATATTATTTTAAATCTATCATAGATGCCCAATCCAATAGACTACATTAGGGCAGTGCAGTTTAACAATACAAGAATAATAAAAAGAGCTAGCAGTCTGGAGTAAAGCAATTTTAACAATAACAAACAGGGCTACACAAATACACTAATCCAGGATTGAGACCACAGTCAGGTCTTAAGAACTTTCTGAAACTCCAGGAGAGGGGCATTGTCTGTTTCTCGGTGGGGGGGGGGGGATGCTAATCCAGAATACTAGGGCTGTGACAGATAAGTCACACTTTTTTGTTTTTTAAATTTGATTTATATGCCACCCTTCTCCAGAGACTCAGGGCGGCTTACAATGTGTTAAGCAATAGCCTTCATATTTTTGTATATTTATACAAAGTCAGCTTATTGCCCCCACAAACTGGGTCCTCATTTTACCTTACCTTAGAAAGGATGGAAGGCTGAGTCAACTTTGAGCCTGGTGAGATTCGAACTTACAGTAATTACAGACAGCTGGTGTTAATCACAATGCTTTAGTCTGCTGAGCCACCAGGCCCTTGCTTCATTCCATAAAATGATATTTAATAGGCGGGACCTGGAGTGTACTCAATGCCAAAATGCACCAGGAAAGGCAGGCACAAACAAACAAAGATAGAATGTCCCTCAGATATTCAGGCAATATGCCACGAAGACCGCTACAGGTAACAGAAACCAACTGGCAATCAATTCAGCTCATGTAGTAGTAGGGACACATGAGCATATCAAAAAATACCCATTACTGCAGGACAAGTCCATATAGAGCACATTGTAACAATTCAATCATGAACTGATCAGGTAATCCTTGACTTACATCCATTTGTTCAGTGACCATTTGAAATTATGACAGTGCTGAAAAATATGGGTTTATTACCCACACTTCAACTTATGGCTCTTGCAGCACCTCTGTGGTTACTTGATCAAAATGTGGGCACTTGGCAGCTACTGTAGGAGCACTGCAACTCTTTCACCTGCCTGTTCTCACGAAATCTGGGGAAGACCAGAAGATTTCCAAAGGATCGCCAGAATAGGGTATAGGGCTTGGAGAAAAAATGGGCTGCATGACTTGGAATGATGCAATGTGGCAAAGGTCAGCAGGGTGCAGCAAAGCGTGTGGAGTGCAGTGTGATGGGGCAAATCACACTTTGTGCAGTGGTGTTGGTATGGCTGGCTACGGTGTGAAGCTTGAGGTGATTTCTCAGTGGTAGCAGCAACAGTGGGCTGAAGTAGAGGCCAAGTAGCAGCAGAGCTAGCTGAGACAGCTGAAGGCCCCTCTAGGCCTCTACTTCAGCCCCAACTCCAGTGTTGCTACCAATGAATGTCACTGTGCAGGGCAGCCAAAAGGGTATAAATCAGGAAGGGGGGGGGGTGAGATAGTTGGAGGGGTCTACAGTGCATCTATAGTGATAAGCACTGATGGGCCAGGTGGGTTAGCTGATATTTCCAGAGGTGGCTGAAATTTTATGCTGCAGCACACCACTACTAGCACACAGTCTGCACTGGGCCTTCCAGGGCTCCCTTCTTACCCCTGCAGTACCCCACACTTACCAGGGACTCCCCCTGTGTAACGACCCATGATTCTCAATTAACGATGGCAGCTGAGTATGCTGGGATTGCAATCATTAAGCAATATGATCACATTGTATCTCACTTTATGATTGCATCATTTATCAACAGAAATTTTACTTCCAATTGTGGTCATAAATTGAGGGCTATCTGTATTGTTTTGCTGTTTCTTCTGCTTCATTCAATTTCTTCATTAGAATCATTTGCAATTATGCCTTATTATTTCCTTTTCAGAAATCTCACCCACTTGAGCTTTAATTATTTTTGGCCTCTCCTGTTTCTGTAAAGTGTATTTAAATCTATAGTGGTGAACATTTTCATTCCTATTTTTACTTGTTGGTTTATGTCACATCTTCTTCAGGAGCTGAAAGAGCTTTTATGCACTGTTGGATTGAGAGATACCAAAGTATCCCAATAGATGAACCTGGATCTTCCTTGTCCAATTCCAACAACCACTACACAGCATTGCCTCATCTATTGTATAACAAACAATAACTTTGAGATTTGCAGGAAGAACAGAATACGTCTTTCTGTCCAGCAATATACTGTATTATAAAAAAGGGAGGCTATCCCCAGACTGATTTGAAGTCAGCCCATTCTAACTGAGGCAATAGATACTGACACCTTGGCACTGTTTCTGCTGAATACAGAAGGTTACAATAAAGAGAAAGTGAAAAAGAGTTTGCTGCTGCTCATTTTATTGAGATGCATGACCTAAATGATGAGAGATCAAACCAGAATGCCAAGTCCTTCAGAACAGCTGGTTCTGGTCTTTCAGAGCAATGCACATTCATTCATGCAAAGGAAGAATAGTAAAAGCAGACTCATGAAAGGAAACAGGAGAGAGGAAAACCAGGTTTGTTTCCATTCAGCCTGACCTCAACCTGAAGTTCTGATAAGAAACCCTTGGTTTGCCAAGCATAATTTGAAGTGATGTTTATTAATGCCAAGCAGAAACCTTATGCCACCCCATTATGCAGGTGACATAAATAGAAGGGGAAGGAGAATAATAGTTTTACCAACTTTCTCAAAACACCTGGAAAAAACATCACTCAAAGCCTTCAACTCTACTTTTATTTTGTCACCAACATCAGCAATTAGCAGTAGCTCTTTGAATCATTATTACCTTAAAATTTGTCTTGTTTTTCTTCTCTACTTCCACATTTCTGATCATTTTGTTAATGCTAGATATTAAAGGTGCTTTTATTTTTAAAACATTTTTGCTTTAGCTAGGGCAATTTCTTCCAAGCTGGTATCTCCCATATATGTAGAATTGCAACTTTCATCATTTTTGAATGAGTACAATGAGAATTTCAGCCTAACATATCTGGTAAGCTTTAAGTTGGAGAAAACTAACCAGCAATTCCTGTCTTAAGTCTGGAAGGGGAAAGGTACTGCATGATGGGTGACAAAATAATAAGATGTGTCACACAAGGACACTATGCAGTGATTAATTTGTGCTCTGGGCACAGGTGTGGAATT
This sequence comes from Masticophis lateralis, assembly GCA_030761175.1. NCBI lineage: Eukaryota > Metazoa > Chordata > Lepidosauria > Squamata > Colubridae > Masticophis > Masticophis lateralis. The sequence goes on along the minus strand of JAUDYJ010000006.1, from coordinate 34,498,477 downwards.
CTGAAAGAAGGTGAGCTTGACTGAAAATCTAAAATCTAAAAACAAAGCTGCCATTAGTTACTTGGAAGACTCATTGAATTATTCCTAATACAATCCCCAGCGGGGGTGTCAAAAAACTCACATGATGTTGTCATAGATCGGCATGTCATATTACAAAAACCACTGGCAAAGGAAGGTACTGACATTGTGATAACAGCTAGTATTTAATGCTCTTTTTCAAAGACATGCACAGCAATTGCCAAGTATTAATTAATTTCCCTAATGCCCTTGAGAGCTCAGATTGGAAGGTAGATATTGTTAAACATACTTTAAAGATGGTGAAAGGAAATGAAAAAGACTTCACGTATTTGCCCAAAGCCATTCAATATATTTTAGAGAGAATTACAGCAGGACTTCAAGGCTTCCGGATGCCAAATCTTGTACTAATTTGTATAAAGAACAATAACATTTCTTCCAGTGGTGGGTTTCAAAACATTTTACTACCGGTTCTGTGGGTGTGGCTTGGTGGGCGTGGCAGGGGAAGAATACTGCAAAATACCCCATTTCCTCCCAATCAGCTGGGACTTGAGAGGCAGAGAATAAATGGGTGTGGGGCCAGTCAGAATTTTTATTACTGGTTCCCCGAACTACTCAAAATTTCCACTACCGGTTCTCCAGAACTGGTCAGAACCTGCTGAAACCCACCTCTGATTTGTTCTTATTTAATGTTAGCCATCATTGCTCTTTATAGGAATTTTAAATTCATCACATTCCTTATCCCAGGACAAACTTTTTCAGATATTTATAGTGTAAGTTGCAGGAAGGTAAAAACAGAATATACTTACGAAGGTGAATTCACTTCCAAGGTCCTTAGTATTATCAAGAAGTACAATATGTCTCTGATTAATTAGCTTTCCCGTACTCTAAATCAGTGATGGCTAACCTTTTCCGGACTGAGTGTCCAAAGCATGTGTGTGCATGCGCAAATGCATGCGTCTGTGTCCGAACCTCCAAAATTCAATGCATGCAGGCCTCCCGCATGCGCCCCTCCCCCCATGCATACACAGCAGAGACTCAAAGACCAGCTAGCCATTGGGAGGTGCGCATATATGCTCAGTGAAGCTGAACTGGGGTGATGGCTCGCGTGCCACCTCTGGCACATGTGCCATAGTTTAGTTTAGTTTAGTTTTAGTTTTATTGGATTTATATACCGCCCTACTCCCGAAGGACTCAGGGTGGTGTACAGCCAACATAAAAATACATAAATACAAAATTTAAAACCAACTAAAAACAGATTCAATGAATTTGGCCCGGACAGAATTAAAACACCCCAAATAATTTAAATTTTTTTTAAATTTAACACTAAAAACGGAGAGTGGTTAGGCCAGGCCCGCCTGGCGAAATAGAAAAGTCTTAAGAGCGCGGCGGAAGGTGGGCAGATCCGGGATCCTCCGTATCTCCGGGGGGAGCTCATTCCAGATAGTAGGTGCCCCCACAGAGAAAGCTCTCCCCCTGGGGGCCGCCAGCCGACATTGTTTGGCTGACGGCACCCGGAGGAGGCCCTCTCTATGAGACCGTACTGGCCGGTGGGAGGCTATTGGTGGTAGTAGGCGGTCCTGCAAGTACCCAGGTCCTAAGCCATGGAGCGCTTTAAAGGTAGTAACCAAAACCTTGAAGCGCACCCGGAAGACCACCGGGAGCCAGTGCAGCTCGCGCAGGAGAGGTGTCACATGGGAACACCATGTCGCTCCCATCACCACCCGCACGGCCGCACTCTGCGCCAGTTGGAGCCTCCGGGTGCTCCCCAAGGGGAGCCCCATGTAGAGAGCATTACAGTAGTCTAGACAGGAAGTGACAAGGGCATGAGTGACCGTGAGCAAGGAGTCCCGATCCAGAAAGGGACGCAACTGGAGGATCAGGCGAACCTGATAGAAAATCCTCCCGGCCACGACCGTCAGGTGCCCTTCCAAGGACAGCCGTGAATCTAGGAGACGCCCAAGTTGCGAACCCTCTCCGTGGGGGCCAGTGATTCGCCCCCAATAGTCAGTGATGGCGCCAACTGACTATATCGGGACGTCGGAAACCACAGCCACTTGGTCTTGGATGGGTTGAGCCTGAGCCTGTTCCTTCCCATCCAGATCCGCACGGCCTCCAGGCACCGGGACATCACTTCAAGGGCATTGTTGGGGTGGTCTGGGGTGAAGATGTACATAGGTTCACCATCATGGCTCTAAATGTATACAGGTAGTCCCTGACTCTCTACCACAACTGAGTCCAAAATGTATGTTGTTGAGACAGCAGTTAAGTTAATTTCATCCCATTTTACGACCTTTCTTGCCACAGTTGTTAAGTGAATCACTGCAGCTATGAAGTTGGTAACACGGTTGTAAAGCGAATCTGGCTTCCTCATTGACTTTGCTTGTCAGAAGATTGTAAAAGATGATCACATCCCAGGACACTGTAACCGTCATAAATATAAGTCAGTTGCCAAGCATCCAGATTTTGATCACATGACCATGGAGAACGCTGCAATGGTTGTAAGTGTGAAAAACAGTCATAAGTCACTTTTTTCAGTGATGATATAACTTTGAACGGTCACTAAATGAACTGGTGTAAGTCGAGGACTACCTATACTGCAGCATTGGAAAAGGTCCAAAAACAAAAGCCAGGGTTAGGTTAGAACTTTATTTTTTCCTAGGAACAAACTGAAAGCATATAGAATTTTTTAAAAGTTTACTAAAGAAAAATACATGGAAGCTGTGTTGCTGAAAAATTAAATGGAGACATTATGAGAGGAGGCAATTTCTTCTACTTCTCTTGAATCTACTGCGAATAAAGTTCTGAATAGTCCTGTATTTAAGTCTGTAAAAGGAAGCTCTATATGATGTAGTGCTCTACTCCCCTCTTAATGCATCAACTAATTAAGTAAACTTTGAGACTATTATGCATCTTCGCCCAAAAGATTTCATTCAATGACATGATAAAATATTTTTCTTAAGCTTTTAGGGGAAACAGTATATAAATGTAATCATCATTATTATGGATGACTTCACAGGATTTGAAGGCCAGGACTACAGAAGTCCAAAAAAGATTTTGAGGGAATCAAAATCTTCCGCTAACTTGTAAGAAGTAGAGAGACCTTCACACCAAAATACATACCTTGGCTTATCATGCTCATTATGAAGGGGAAAAAAACAGAGTTGTGTCCTCAGATAAATAGCATAGATCCTCCAAAATAAATTCTTCTTCCTCCCCTCCAAAATTACCTGCAAATGGAGAGGGGGAGTGCCATCTTACATTTGCTAGGAACAGAATAACAGAAGAGGACTTGATGGTGCAAGTAGCGGTGTGTGCACTACTGAACCAGTAAGAAAAGCAAGTAGATTTCACCCCTGCTGCCAAGCCTCACTGTGTCCCTACCACTACTACCAAGATGGCCCTTCGGCAGAGTGCAGCAAGCCCGGAGCAGATCTTCCTTCCCCTCCATCAGCTTTATGTTCTAGCCCATGGGGCTCGCACCATTCTCACAGTGGTGGCACACACTCGTCTGAAGTGCATGGGCCGATGGGCAAGGGAGGGGCAGGAGCAGCTTGCAGAGGGGCGATGTGGGCCGCATAGCCTTACGCTCCCTGGTCACCCCCTGCTCGCAGGCAGCTGAGGCCCAGCAGCTGCGGAGAATCTGGGCAGAGGGCAAGATGTGGGCTGGGGGGACGGGACCCAAGTGGCAATGGCTCAGCCTTGGCTCGTCTTCCCCTCTGCCACCAGGTACAGGAGGAGGGTAAGGTCACGGTCGCAGCCAGCTGGGAAAGCTGAACTACTGCCCAGTCCAGAGTTGCCAGCTGGGGAGGGCAACGCTGCAGCTCACACCTCACTTGAAGTTCCCAGTCCTTTGTTTGAAAATCTCCCCCAAAAAGAGAGAAGAGGAAGTCTTGCCCCCAACCTCTTTATTGGACCTGGAAGCCTTGCTGGGCAGAATTTCCAGGCAACATGAAACCGGGCACGATGCAGTGATCACCCCTTTGTGTCCAGTCTCTGGGAGACTGGACAGGAGAGCCTGGCAGGCTCGGGCTTTTTCCTTGGGAAGGAAAGGTGCACTCACTGTTTCCCTCTACAACCAGCCTTGGAAAGGCCCGCCCTCACAATCGGACTCTCTTTCTTCCAATACTTGTGCTGGGAATCCAGGCTTGGAGAAGCTTGTTAAGGAGGATCACTCTGCCCCAGCCATACTTTTTCCTGGGCTGCTTGGAGTGAAAAGCATGCAAATGCTGCCGTAAGGTCCTCCAGGGTTCCTTGCGCAAGCGCTGGAAGAAAATTGTCCAATGAACATCTGGAGCCAGGCTCTTGGCTTGGAGCAGCAGCAGACAGAGTTCAGGGTGCACAATCTACTCCTCAAGCTCCCAATGCCCGAACCGGCGAGCTGGAAGAAAGGTTCTCCATCATGCTGGTGAGTACATATGGACCAAGTGGGCTTTTTGCTTTCCCCCCCCACTTCCCCATCGATCGAGCACAATGCAGACAGCCCAATGGAGGCAGAAAACAGGACGTTTCCATCGGCCCTTCTATTTCCCCTCCCGCCTCCTTTTTCCAGCATGCACCAGGCAGGCTTGGCAGGCAGTTGCGCTCTTTAAATGAACGTTTATTTTGTCAGCCCAAGAGGGGGGGAGGGGCTTGGAATGGTACATAGGAAATCACCCTGTCTCTGCAGCATCGGTCCACCTGCACCACCCTACCTTGCCGTGAGTGACGTTGAGGTGGCCACACCCACTCAGTCACATGATACCTCCCAAGCCATACCCACCCAACCAGTCTCTCAGTGAACTGGTTGTTAAATTACTTGAAGACCACCACTGATCTCAATACATTTTGTTTGTGCAAAAGAAGGAAAAGTTTCCCCACCCTCCTCTTGGGGTTCTTCTCCTGCAGTTTCCCCTGCAGCTCCCATGGAATAATTGAGGTTGAAGAGCTGAGTCCTCAGCATTGCACCAGCACTAGGCAGCCTCCCCATGGCTGTTGAGCCCAGTGGCAGCAGCCACCTCTTTTCCCTGAGTGAATAAGTGCATTAGAAGGGATTGACAGGAGAGTGAGACTGAGATTTCTCTGCATGAGAAAATGGGACACCCTCTTTTACTAATAATTTATTATTTTTTCCTAGTTCTGACTTTTGGGAAGCAAAGCTAGTCATACTTATGTGTGACTTCTAGAAAGTCACATATAAGTATATCATATGCACATCTCTCTTTGGAGGAGGGGAGGAAATCTCTAGGTCTTTTTATCAATGCAATATAGCAATTCCAGATAACAAATAGAATAGAATTCTTTATTGGCCAAGTGTGATTGGACACACAAGGAATTTGTCTTTGGTGCATATGCTCTCTGTACATAAAAAGACAAGATACATTCATCAAGAATCATAAGGTACAACACTTAATGATAGTCATAGGGTACAAATAAGTAATCAAATAGGGAGTTTACAGCATATAAGATTGGTGTTTATATATAACCTTTTTCTCTCTCTAATCTTCATTTTCCCCCTGAAGAGTAATCTTAAATTGGGGTCATATTCCTTTTTGATAAACACAGTATCACTTTTTAAATATCATAACAGTCTTCAAAAATGACTATAAGTACTAAATATCCCATATGGGGAACCTTCATGGGGGATATGAATAGCTTCTCAAAAATGGGAATGTGTGTGTGTGTGTTTATAGTGTATGTGTATGTATGTGTAGTTAGACAGATAGATAATGATGATCATTATGATAGATAGATAGATGATAGATAGATAGATAGATAGATAGATAGATGATAAATAAATAGGTAGATAGGTAGGTAGGTAGGTAGGTAGATAGATAGATAGATAGATAGTTAGATAGATAGATAGATAGATAGATAGATAGATAGATAGATAGATAGATAGATAGATAGATAGATGATAGATAGATGATACCATGTTTCCCTGAAAATAAGACCTACACAAAAAATAAGACCTAGCCTGATTTTTAAGTGTGCACTAATATAAGCCCTACCCCAAAAATAAGCCCCAGAGAAGGGGGTGGGTGTAGTCAGCACAGAAGGCAGCAAGTAGATGTGGGCCAACAGTGTCCAGTAGCAGCCGCAGCCCACACAGCACAGATGTCTTGATTACCTGTTCAAGCAGCAGGCAGAGGCAAAGGCAGGAGAGGGCTCATGATCTGGATGCACTGCATGGGCCATGTAGCTGCAGAAAAGCCAAGAGTCAGTGTGGGTCAGTGTGAGCAGCCTGGAGGCTCATCTTTGCATTTTTTGGCTTGCCTGCGGCCTGCACAGTGCATCAGGATTGCCTGCCTTCTATCCTGCTTCTCTGCCTCTGTCTAGTGCCATTATGCGAAGGGGAACCTCTGCAGGCCAGCCACTTGCTCCAGCCCACCATTTATCATCTATCTATTAGCTTTCCCTTCCCTGGATCGCCTGCCTCTTCCTCCCCCATGCCTCTGCCTCTGTCTGCTGCTTGAACAGGGAATCAGTTCAGGCTGTGCAGCCCCAGAGTGCACCAACCAAGGGACTTGGGGATGGGGGGCTGAAGCTGCTGCTGGATGCTGTCGGTCACAGCGTACTTGCCACCTCTTGTGTGCAGGCCGGGGGGGGGGGGGCGCCCAGCCAGGTTAATCACCCTGAAATCATGTTTCCCTGAAAATAAGCCCATGTGCTTATTTTGGAGCCCCCCAAAATATAAGACTGGGTCTTATTTTCAGAGAAACATGGTAGATAATTAGATAGATATAGATAGAATCTAATATCCCTTCTGTCTAGTTTCCACATAACAACAACAACCCCTTGAGGTGATTTAGATGGAGAGTGAGTGACTAGCCAAAGTCACCCAGCTAGCTTTCATGCCTAAAGTGGGACCTAGAACTCACAATCTCTTGGTTTTAACCTAGTGCCTGAACCACCAGACCCTATTGGTTGTCATGTATATGTATATTTTGGGGGAACTTTGTGGAACTAGTTCAAGACACTTCAGCAAGATTTTTGTCTGAGGAATGTACAGCCTTAGAGTAGGCAATTAGAGGCAATGCTTGTTTCTTCCTGGAAATTGGGAATATAATCATTCAGTAAGATAGAGGCAATGCTGAGCCCAGTACAGCTGAGATTTCCTCCCGAATGCTATTCTTGAATACCAGATTCAAATTTACATATTCACAATCTTGCGGCATGGTGTGATTTAGCCTTACTGAAGTTAATACCTAACCCAATGCTTTAGTTCACAATAACTAAATAGCTACAAGAGAACTGACAAGCCAACACTTGCTACTTGCAGCCAAGGAATCTCTGGGTGGCCAACATTGATGCTGATTGTGACAACAAAATTTAAATGCCACCAATTGATTTGAAAATCGAGTTAGAAACTATGAGATGCTGAAAGGGTCTAGAGATCTGTAATTGTCACATTTCTACTGTCTTTCATTCTGTATAGCTCAGAAAAGTTCCATCTGCTTTCTGCTCCATCGACCACATAGTGTCCCATAGGTTTTGGAAGGATCAGGGCAGAGCAAAAAAGAGGCCTGGGCAGAAGCCAAGTCAGGAAGAAGCTGATGGAGAGAGGTTGCTTTCGTCCACGCTTGAATGCAGTGCTGCTACTGCAACCACAAAAGAAAGCCGACCTGTCAGTCATTTTATTCCTCATTTATATAAAAAAAAAAATCAGTGAAATTGAGACTTGAAAGATATAGGGTGTTTGGGATAAACTCCATGTCAGGTTCCATAAAGACTGGAAAAATAAACCTCAGCATGCAAAAGCAGTAGCCAAGTTTGTTTATCCTGATATCAGTACTAACTGTCCACCTTAAAGTGTTACAGAAAGGAATCTTCGTTGGAGCTGACGCTCTGTGCTCCCCACCACCTTTTTAAGCAGCATAGAGCTCCACCCCAGTGCAATCACTCAATTATCCCAATCCCTCCCCAATCCATCACAAGCCACTTCAGTTGTTCTGTGCTGCTCCTTAAAGTAATAAAGGTTGATAAACTGCTTCAGTGCATGACCCTGACATCATCTAGCTTGCAGCTGGGAGGAGAGGCATGCCTCGGGGCTGACGACCCAGGAGAGCAGGCACACAGGAAGGGTGGTCAGTGAAAGTGTGCAGCAGCAGAATGGTGATCCCCACATGAATGGCGGCCCCGTCACAGGGCTGGGGCTGACACTCCAATTTCTTCCTACCATCCTAAATTGGATAAGTAAAGTATCCCCCCAAGTAAAAGAACACCAAAACCAAATAAGTTGCTTCTTAATTTTCTCTCTCTGGGTGTGTGTTACATTGAACTTTTAAGCTGACTAAAGCCCGCCTCTTTTCAGTGGAGTGGTTCATATGTGTCTGCTCAGGTAATTCAGACTCATGTAGAATTCGACCCAGGAGGATCACTGAGTGGTGTTCATGCACAGTTCTAGTAAAGCTTTTGTCTGTAGTCATTCCTTCTGTTGAGACAACTGCACTGTACACTGGACCGTCAGGGTATGTGGGCAGGCAAAGTAAAATTGTACTGCTGCTGCACACAAGATAGAACACAGCTGATGACTATGGGAGAAGAGACCTTACTTAAGGAAAGACTCAGCTAAGCTAAACTCATAAGTCAGAAAAGGCCTTCCAATCCCTATCCTAAGAATCCAGGGATGTTATGAGGTAAAAATCTCACTTTGAAAGTTGTGATCAACAAATATTCTGTCCATTTTCTTACTCTACCATTGTGGCTGCTTATTTGTAGTAAGTGAACAGAAGATAAAATGTTGCATTCAGGATTACAGAATAACAGAGCTGGAAGGGATCTTGGAGGTCTTCTAGTCCAACCCCCTGCTCAAGCAGGAAACACTATACCATTTCAGACAAATGGCTATTCAATTTCTTCTTTAACCCCCTCCCCCCACATGATGGAGTACCCACAACTTCTGAAGGCAAGGCCGTTCCACTGATCAATTGTTCTAACTATTAAGAAAATTCTCCTTATTTATTCCTCTTAAGGAAACAGTAGAGATATGGGAAATATTAGCTTCTGCCCTTCATCTTTCCGCACCAAAAGAATTGGTCAACCTATTCTTCACAAGATATATATATGTAGATCTTTGGTTGTTCGGGTGTTCTCCCGCGTAGAATTGGATGTGTCTTGGCGACGTTTCGACGAAGTCTGTTCATCATCTTCAGGCTGGTGTTCTCGGCTTCGTGCTTCCAGGAGCAATGTGAGATTGCTGCTGTTTCTTCCTTTTAACTGCTGGTGGGGGTGGGAGCTGATTGGGTGGGAGCTTGGCTGTGTTCTGATTGGGTGGAGGTGTGTTCTGATTGGTTGGGGGCTTGGCTGTGCTTAAACCAACAGAAGAATAAGCGCATGCATTGAAGAACACAAGAACGCAGTTAGAAAAGAGGAACCAACTTCTTCCCTGATCCAACACCTTAAAGCCACAGGACATGAAATTGACTTTAAAAAGACCAGAACTATTGCCAAAACTGAACACTTTAACAACACAATAATCAGAGAAGACATCGAGATATAAAAATGCCCACACAGCATGAACAAACGAGATGATACCTCCCGCCTACCAGCCATTTGGAAACCCGCCCTTATTGACAAACGAGTCCCTAACATGAGGAATGACACCAGACCCACACTCACGAGAGCAACACAGGATGTCAGCACCACACATCCACGCAGAAAGCAGACTCAAACCCACACTGATGATGAGGCGCGACCAAGGACCAGAAGCCAGACCACAGCTGCATCATTAGCCACTTTAAACCCCTCCAATCCATACATGAAGCAGACTGACACCCACCAGAAAAGCTAGCACGGCCATAAACAGCCAATCAGAGCACAACCAACCCCCCATCCAATCAGAGCACAGCCAAGCCCCCAACCAATCAGAACACACCTCCACCCAATCAGAACACAGCCAAGCTCACACCCAATCAGCTCACACCCCAACCAGCAGTTAAAAGGAAGAAACAGCAGCGATCTCACATTGCTCCTGGAAGCACGAAGCCGAGAACACCAGCCTGAAGATGATCGATGAGACTTCGTCGAAACGAAGACACATTGAATTCTACACGGGAGAACACCCAAACAACCAAAGATCTACATATAAACACCCGCGAAAACCTCAGAAAACACACACACACACACACACACACACACACACACACACACATATATATATAAAATAAATTGGTTACTAAAATGTACTGAAAAATAACAGAAAATGGCAACCTAAACTAACAACCCAAAGAAGAAAAACAAATCACCATTACAAAATTCATATAGTAACTACAGAAGCAGTAAACTAACAAATATTTCAGGCAGCCCGTTTCAGACTTTGGAGCTGTCTTGTATGCAAAACCTGCAGGGTAGCATGTAAAATGAGACAAGCTTTACTGAAATAATTTTGAACCAGTTAAAATATGGAACAAGGGGATAGAAGACCTATCAGTTTATAGAAAGACTGAATGAGAAAAACCTGGAAGTTCTTCTATAGTGTGTGCTTAACAATTGCAATGCATGAATCAAACTGATCGATGTTATAATTCATACAACAACTTTGGTTTAATTAGCCAGATCCAATAGACAGCCTTGCAGCTAGGCTTGGTTTATTCCAACCCACTCATTTCCATATATATGAGATTACCAAATTGTGGATGAAGGAATATAAAGTGGCAGTGCATTGGACATAGAGCACAAAGTTATCCTGAAGCATTCATGGGTACACAGGTATATATGCCTGTATTAAGGTATTCACTTCCTTAAACCAATGCATCTTTTCCTGGTCCATGCTGCATTTGTGAAAAAACAATGCAGCTGCTTTTAGGAATTGCATTGGTGTTTTTTAACACCCGTAAATTATTTGTCTTCAAAATCAAAATGCTGTATACCCATAGTTAGACTTGATTGTGGAATAGTTGAATTAAATATGTAATGTTAACAGGTGCACTTTGATCCAGGCATTATTTGAGTTCTTACCTACTTAGTTTTGAAGGGCAAGGACACATTGAGGGATACTTGCAACAACATGTAATAATGTCAGCTTATTCTTGGGAAAAACATAAAACAATCTGTTCCACGCAAGATGGAAGCTGTTAGTGGGACATAGAAAAAGGCATTTCTACAGCAAACTCATGAATCCTAATGCTGTATGCCTGAGGCAGATTCACCTGTCACAATTTACCATGGAAAAAGCAGCATGCTGGTGCATGAAGCTTGGTTATTCCAAGAGTTAGATATTCCTTCTTTGGTTATCTATGTTATCCAGATTACCATCTTGTCTCCCACAAATTAGCGGAATACCAGGAGCCAATAACAATATATTGCTTTCAGTTCTGGATTGTTATGAGACACAGTTTGGTACAGACCACGTGATATGATACATGCTTTTGTTTACCCATTCTCATTTGCAGAATGGGGCAAGAGGATATAGTTGAACAATACATACCACAGAAATTCCCCTAAATTCTAGACTATCACTCTGTGCAAACAAGGTCCTGGATCCATGGGTCATGGTAAACATAATTCATCTTAAATAATGAATTCAATTCCAACCTTCAGAACTATTTGGGACTAATTGACTCCTTAAAAGATGGGTGTTACAAACCTGGAGAGAGAAATAATTTAATCCTTTCTTCCACGGAGTCCCAATAAAAGATAATTACAATAGGATGCCAAAGTCAGATTGAGCTACCAGACACATCTGCCTGTCTGGTGGAGTTTTTAGCTGTTCTGCTAACAACTTTTACCTCTAGGCCAGCTTTAGAAAACAGAAAGCATTTGGTCTTCTTGCCTAAAAGCCATTAATAAAGAAGTTGACAAACTTGTTTTGATTCTGAGGAACAAGTAGTAGCTTGGTGTTTTGCGCTTAGGGAAATGCAATGAAAAATGTATTTATTAAACCAACCAAGGTAAATTTCTAGACATAAAAAGGAGGTTATTGAGAAAAGGAAATATAAAGAAGGCACAGGAAAGCAATATCATTCATGCAGAATTCCAAATAAAATCAGTACAATCAGCCTAGCTGAATTACTTCCTTATTAACTGCTTGCTTAAGGTAGTAGATCTGGCTTTGAATGTATGTTCAAAGCACATTGTAAAAAATGATTAAAAATATGACCAGGTTCTCTCCCTTAGATATGGACAGGTATCTCCTGTTCTTCATTTCTTCCCCTGTTCCTGAGTACTGTCTTCAGTTATATAGAATGTAGAAAATATTTATTTATTTATTTATTAGTTCGATTTATATGCCGCCCTTCTCCGGAGACTCAGGGCGGCTTACAATGCATTAAGCAATAGCCTTCATACTTTTGTATATACCTGCTTAGTAGGGCTTTCAGCACCCCCCCCCCCAAGTGGTGTTCTTTTTTATACAAAGTCAGCTTATTGCCCCCACAATCTGGGTCCTCATTTTACCTATCTTGAAAGGATGGAAGGCTGAGTCAACCTTGAGCCTGGTGAGATTTGAACTTGCAGTAATTGCAGTAATTTGAATTTGCAGTAATTGCAGGCAGCTGGCAACTAAGTGCTACTTTAACAATACTTAGTCCACTGCGCAACCAGGCTCTTATAATTAAAAGCCAACTTCAGATTTACTGCTTTTATTCAATCAAGGAGGATGTTTCTCTCAGATGTCCTGGCCCTAGCCAGCAAATCAGAAATTATCTAGTCACCAAATTTTTCTTCCTAATCTCTTTATAATAGGATTATAGCAATAGCACTTAGACTTACTATATATACCACTTTACAGTGCTTTACAGCCCTCTCTAAGCAGCAAATTTGGGTCCTCATTTTACCCACCTCGGAAGGATGGGTAAACCTTGAGCCTGATGAGATTTGAACTGCCAAATTGCAAGCAGCAGGCAGTCAGCAGAAGTAGCCTGCAGTACTGTACTCTAACCACTGCGCCACTGCAGCTCATTATGAAGTTGCAATCTGTTTTTCACCAGTTGGGACATTCTCTGAATGGGATTGTATGGCAGAAGCTTGGGTGGGAGGGGAGTGGAATACCTTTAATTCACGAATCTTAGTTTGGGGGTCATTTTATCAGATGCTATAGGAGGCACTGTTGTGCCATATCAAAATTAGGCTTTCGCACAACAGCAAATAATATGTCGTGATAATAAGGTTGTTGCATTGCCAAAGTATTGAAAGTATATTTGAGAGAAAGCCAAATAAATGATTCACTCCCATATGTACTGAAGGCACGCCTTGCCCAAGAGTAAGTATACTTTTCCTTACAATCTTCAATGCAAATTTTTTGCTTAGTTTTTGAAATACATTTAGAAATGAATATGTCATACTGCCTTTGACTTCCAACTTATCCATATGTGTAGCATTTTACAAGATAATAGGACTCATCTCTCACAAGCATTTGACAGGCAGATTTTAATCAATTACACAAATCTTGTTACAATGGCAGAAGAAGTACTATATATATATATATCAAAATGATCATTGTGAAATACCAAAAGTTTCTCCCAGTTTAAAACCTCTATATTGTAGCTTCAGAGGAAAATGTGGGAAATTGAAAAAATGGATCTGTATAATTTAGGTTCCTGTTGGTGTAAGGCAAGGGAAGGTTTCAAGTAGGACTGACTGATAGATTGTCCAGACAAACAGCTGCTGATTTATGGCTTTTCCTTGGGCTTGGCTGGGTGCATTTGTCTTGTAAGTAAGCCGGAGGGATGAACAAGCATTTGGGTAAAAAAGGAATGGTTTAATAGTTTGCCAAAAGAAAAAAAGAAAAAAGAATATGCCAAGTAATTCTTTTTTCCAGTTTAAAAAGCAGGCTAAATGCCATTGCCATTCTTTTTATGTATGGACAATATCAAGAATTTAGCCATTTATAGTGCCAGAAGCTGGGCAGTGTAGTATTGTGAGCTCCATCAGCAGAAGATGTCAAAGTCTGAATGATCTTTCAAAGATCTTAGACCTTGAGTTATAACTGTGCAAAGATGCTGCATTTGTTGAAAATTTTTAGCTTAGCAGATTCTTTTCTGATATGGATGTTAGTTCTCAGAGATAATGGGCTATTCTGCGGGAGAGGGAGTGGGAATCAGTATTTCTAATATACAGTACTGTGCAAAAGTGTTAGGCAGTTGTACAGAAATGCTATATATTAAGAATGCTTTCAGAAATAGAAGTGTTCATAGTTTACTTTTTATCAATTAACAAAATGGAAATGAACAGGAGAGAAATCCAAATCAAATCAATATTTCATGTGACCACTCTTTGCCCACAAAACAGCAATCATTTGCACAAAATTGGGGATTTTGTAGGATTAGAGTCAGGTGTATGATTAACCAATTATACCAAGCAGGTTCTAATGATCATCAATTTCATATGTAGCTTGAAACACAATCATTAACTGTATAGGAGGCTAAAAACTGGGTAAGGAACAGCCAAACTCTACTACTAAGGTCAGGTTGAAGAAGATAGTTTCATGTCACAGATCATATACCATGGCAAAACTAAGCACAGGAGCAAGATGACGGGTAGTTACACTACATGAGCGAGGTCTCTCCCAGGCAAAGATTTCAAAGCAAACTGGAATTTCAAGATGTACTGTTCAAGCTCTTTTGAAGGAGCACAAAGTAATGGGCAATGCTAAGGACCGTAGACGTAGCCAAGGAAGCTTAATGCACTACTATTAATCTTCTCATTGTTCCCATCACCCATCTCCTTCCACTTATAACTGTATGACTGTAATTTTGTTGCTTGTATCCTTACAATTTATATTGACATTGTTTCCTGATTGCTTATTTGTACCCTATGACTATCATTAAGTGTTGTACCTTATGATTCTTGATGAATGTATCTTTTCTTTTATCTACACTGAGTGCATATGCACCAAGACAAATTCCTTGTGTGTCCAATCACACTTGGCCAAAAAATTTTTTAATTCTAATTCTAATGCAGCACATGAAAAACACATTATACTTGCTTTCCTTCAATATCGAAAGATATCTAGCAGAGCCATCAGCACAGAACTGGCAGGAAAAAGTGGTACTCCAGGTATCGTCTGGAGAATTATGGCTAGGTATTCGTGGAGAAATTGCAGCCAAAAAGCCAAACAAACCTCTGACATGGAAACAAGACTAAGTGACTGAACTATGTACAAAGCCTAGGAACTGGGTTGCAGAAAAATGGCAGCAGATGCTCTGGACTGAGAATCAAAATTTGAAATTTTTGACTGTAGCAGGAGGCAGTTTGTTCAAGAGCTGGAAAGACTACAACAAAGAGTATCTGCAGGCAACAGTGAGACATGGTGGAGCTTTCTTGCAAGTTTGGGGCTGCATTTCTGCAAATGGAGTTGAAGATTTGGTAAGAATCAGTGGTGTCCTCAATGCTGAGAAATATAGGCAGATAATTATCCATCCTGCGGGAGATGTATGAGTGGCCCCAAATTTATTCTGCAGCAGGACAGTGGCCCCAAACATACAGCCCATGTCATTAAGAGCTATTTTCAGCATAAAGAAGAACAAGACATCCTGGAACTGATGGTTTGGCCCCCACAGAGTCCTGATCGCAACATCATGAGTCTGTTTGGGATTACATAAAGAGACAGAAGGATTTGAGCAGCCTCCATCCACAGACGTTCTGTGGTTAGTTCTCCAGGATGTTTCAAACAGCCTTGAAGGAACTTTGCCGAGTTCTTTTAAAAAAATATGTGCAAGTGTACCTAGAAGTATTCATGCTGTTTTGAAGCGAAAGGGTGGTCACATCAAATATTGATTTGATTTGGATTTCTCTTCCATTCATTTATTTTCCATTTTGTTAACTGATAAAAAATAAACGATTAACACTTGTATTTCTGAAAGCATTCTTAATGTACAGCAAATTTGCACAACTGTTTGACACTTTTGTACAGTTCTCTCTCTGTGTGTGTATGGTCAGTGTGTCTACTATGCACACACCTATGTATATGTATAATTTAGAACATAGGAATATTACATTTTTTTTTAAAGAAATGTAGTATATTCTGAATATCTTTTTGGCTTTTATTTCAGCCCAATGAGAAACAGGCATTAGCTTCCATTGCATTTCCATTGGAGGGAAATGCCCTTCTTTTCATTATGTGTTTAACCTCACCAACATTTAGGTTTAAACACCCATATTACTAGAATACAGACCAAATGATTTTTTCTTGAGACCTGAAAAACATTTTGTAGATGAACCACTTCAAGGTTGAAATACACCAATGAGAATAGAGCTGGAAGTAACTTTGGAGGTCATCTAGTCCAACACCCTGCTCAAGCGGGACACACTATACAGTTCAGTCTGGTGGTTGTCCAGTTTTTTCTTAAAAACCTCCAGTAGTGAAGCATACCACAACTTCTGAAGGGAAGCTGTTCCATTGGTTAATTGGGGTGGGTTCTACTTACCTTTACTAGTGATTTGCATCATGCCTGTGCTCTTCTGCGCACACGCAGATCACTTATGATGACGTCTGGGTCAGTGGGCGGAGCCTCCCGCCAGTTTTACAGTTAAAACTGGTTAGACTTTCGAACCAGTCCGAACCGGGGGCAACCCACCATTGGTTCACAGTGTTAGGAAATTCCTCCTTACTTCCAGGTTGCTTCTCTCCTTGATTACTTTCCATCCATTGTTTCTTGTCTTGCCTTCTTGTCTTGCCTTCCAAAGCCTTCTAGTGCTTTGGAAAATAAACTGGCCACATCTTCTTTGTGGCAGCCCCTCAAATACTCAAATAGCCATTCTGAGTATTTTGTGTTTGGGAAAAAACATAATTTGATTTTTTTTTCTCTGCATGTGAAGAAAACATGCTGGCTTTTTTGCATCTGGAATAAAGCAGCATAGTTTTGAATGTTTCATATTGTGCTGAGCAGTATAATTTGAATGCTCTCCTGCCTCTTGAAGCTCAGATAGTTGGAGGTTTTTCCCCCCTGCTGGGGTCAGTACAAACAGGGGTCAGCCATGCCCTTGTTTCCGTTAAACATTGGGTGGGATGATCTGAATGCTGGAAGTCTGGAGCAAAGCAGAAGGTTTTTCAACAACCAATGAGTTATGGAGTGATCTGTTCTGTAACTTGCTGATATTCATGAAAAATCATGAGACAAGAATCAACAATTGCTGTAGAGGTCTGGCAACTAGAGTGGATTCATTGTAGTGTTTTTATTCTTGCTGAACTTGATGGGTAAATCAGATACTTGCCTCAGAAGCAATTTGCAGACCCCTAATTAAATTTTGGTTCTAATGTGTGTTTTTTTTCCTTGTTCGTTTCAATTTTAAATCAATATAATGGCTATGGAAAAAGAACAAGAAAAATTCCCTATTCCTCCCTCCTTGTTTTTCAAATCAGTATCTTTTTGAATTTAGAAGGACGTGTCCTTACCTCACAAATCCTTCCCTCTCTCAAGTAAGATCTGCTTGTCTATTGATGGAAATATTTTTAAGGCAACTACTATGTGTGCATCTTGAAAACAATGCAGTAGTTCCTGGAAGTCAGTATATATTGGTCAAGACCAAATTCTATTCTAACAAATCCTAATCCTAATTCCTTTTTTAAAAAAGGGGGAGTAATCTTTGAGGGATACATATTTGGCTTGAAAGTTATACTCAGAGAGTTTTCATCTGTGGTTCTTTATCAAATTGAAGAGAGGTTTGAAAGGGGTGGCAGAACAATTACTCCTTCATCCCTTTCAATATTTTCATCAAAATATTGTTTACCAGATTTTTCAGGTGACACAAAATTGAGAGTAATACTGTACCTAATAAACTAGAAGGCAGAAATAAAATTCAAAATATTTGAGAAATAGTCTGACAGTAACAAAATATAATTCCAGAGATTTGTCCAGAATCTTGAAGGATTTGATTGCCCAAATGGTCCCTTCCATTTCTGTGGCCCCACCAACATTCCTTTCAGATAACATCCCTCAAAGTAAAGATGCTTGAATGCCCACCTAAGAAAGAGCAGATTACTTCTTTACCTAGTATGAATTTTCAAAGTTGTTTTAAATGACATCTCTACGACTAATTTTTTGGTAAGTTAGCTAGCTCCTATCAGTCAGGACAGACTGCCATCTAAACTATTCTTGTGACCTAGCAGGTTCTGAGCATTTATTGTTTCCTGTAGCCAGAACATTTAAGCATATTAAATTCTGTTGTAATTGAACAATGGAATAATTGCATTTTTTGACTTTTGTTCAGTCAAAATGCAGCTAAATCAGAATGTAGGCATTTTTTCATTTTTTCCTAATTTCAGTAGGAAAATGAAGTTACCCTGCTATATTTTCTACCCCTTCCCAAGTGGGGAATGTGAGAAGGAAAAAAAAACATGATGCAAATTTAAACATTTACAGACAAAGTATGGGGAAAATGTAGATTTGTAACGCAATCAGGTCAAAACAATCTTCTTGTAAACAAAAAGATTTAGCCTTCAAAGTACAGCAAATATTTGCAGACATAGACATAGTGAAAAGTGTCTTTCTCAAGTAGAGGCAATGAAAGAACTGAGGCGCAGCTAATTAAAATGGCACATCAAGGCATAAAGAGACAATATAATGGTAAAGAAGAAATGGAGAATAGACTTGTTTTCAATAAATGTGGAGGCCATCTTAATGTAATGTAACTATTCAGTGCAAAGATTGTGATATACAATTAAAGCCAGCATTTTACGAGAGTGTTGCTTTCCATGAAATTGCAAAGAAACACATTTCTGAGTATTCAGCTTGCTTGCAAAGACAATGTTTTGGACAATGATACAGTAAGGTGATATTTAGAAAGTATATTTGCATAAACTAACTTAGCCTAATCAGCACTGAGGTATTTCTTTTTTTAGTAAAAGCCTATTTAACCCTGGATTCATTCCCTCTCTCTCTCCCTCTCACACACACACACACACACACAGAGAGAGAGAGAGAGAGAGAGAGAGATCGAAAGAAAGAGAACATGTATTTGTTTCATAGCAGCTGCCATTTAAGAATGTATCTGGTGAGTGTCAAAGCCACTGCCCTGGACAAAAAACCAGAGTACCCAGGAATATCTCAGTAAGATGGCATCCAAAGATGAGGTGCTAAGAGAATGCTTGAGGAAGCAGTAGACATGGGAGAAAGATCAAGCAGAGGAAATGCCATGGCAAGAGAAGACCCTGTACAGGATTTAACATCGACAGATAGCTCAGGCGACTGACATTGAAAAATCCTACCAATGATTTATTTATTTATTTTATTTATTTATAATTTAATTTCTATACCGCCCTCCTCCTGAAGGACTCGGGGAGGTGTATAGCCAATTAAAACATAATATATATACATCAATTTAAAAACCAATTAAAAGTAATAAGCAATTTTGGCTCAGAATTAAAACCCCAATTAAAACACCCAATTTAAAATCATTTACAAGGATAGCCCAGCCTGGCGGAACAGTAGGGTTTTAAGAGCGCAGCGAAACACACAGAGATCAGAAATCTTACTTATTTCTGGGGGCAGTTTGTTCCAAGGGCAGGAGCACCCACAGAGAAGGCCCTCCCCCTGGGTGTCACCAGCCAACACAACTTGGCTGATGGCACCCTAAGGAGCCCCTCTCTGTGGGAGCGAACTGGCCAGTGGGAGGCTACTGGTGGCAGAAGTCAGTCTCGAAGGTACCCAGGTCCTAAGCCATGGAGGGCTTTAAAGGTGGTAACCAACACCTTGAATCGCACCTGGCTCCACTGGGAGCCAGTGCAGCTCGCGCAGGAGAGGTGTCACATGGGCGCAATGAATCGCGCCCATAACTACCCACACAGCTGCATTCTGGACCAGTTGGAGCCTCCGAGTGCTCTTCAAGGGGAGCCCCATGTAGAGAGCATTACAGTAGTCCGGCCAGGAGGTGACAAGGGCATGAGTGACTGTGCGCAAGGCATCCCGATCCA
Source organism: Masticophis lateralis (assembly GCA_030761175.1). Lineage (NCBI taxonomy): Eukaryota > Metazoa > Chordata > Lepidosauria > Squamata > Colubridae > Masticophis > Masticophis lateralis. Next base: position 34,478,631 of record JAUDYJ010000006.1, on the reverse strand, counting down.
GAAAGGGTCACAACTGGTGGATCAGGCAAACCTGATAAAAAGCTCCCCTGGCCACGGCCATCATGTGCTCTTCTAAAGACAACCGTGCATCCAGGAGGACGCCCAGATTGCGAGCCCTCTCTGTGGGGGGCAGAGATTCACCCCCAATAGTCAGCGATGGCGCTAGCTGACTATATCAGGGTGCCGAAAGCCACAGCCACATCTTGGAAGGGTTGAGTCTGAGCCTATTTCTCCCCATCCAGACCCACACGGCCTCCAGGCAGCGGGACATCACACCAAGGGCATCATTGGGGTGGTTTGGGGTGGAGATGTAGAGCTGAGTATCATCAGCATACTAATGGACTCTCACCCCAAAACCACGGATGATCTCACCCAGCGGCTTCACATAAATGTTGAACAGAAGGGACGAGAGGACCGACCCTTGCGGCATCCCCCAATCGAGGCATCTCGAGGTCGACCTCTTCCCCCCTGCCAACACAGACTGTGATCGGTCAGAGCGGAAGGAGGAGAACCACCGTAGCACAGTGCCTCCTATTCTTAACCCCCTCAACCGCTGCAACATGATACCATGGTCAATGGTATCAAAAGCTGCTGAGAGATCTAATAGGACCAGGACAGAGGAGCAACGCCTGTCCCGAACCCTCAGAGATCATCCACCAACGCGACCAATGCCATTTCCGTGGCTGAAGCCCGTGACTGTACTCCTGCCTGAAGCCTTCCCCCCAAGTCCCCCTTAGAAAGGGCTGGACTGAAAGTCAGCATAGAGGCACCAATCATAGCAATCCAAGTATAGGTACTAAATACCAGGTCCGTAGAAGCAGGTTTGCTACACTAGAGAGGATCCAAGGTGCTGACTATGCAGAGACGCCTGAGAGACAGTCCAACACATAACAGCAGGGTTTAAGATGCAGCAGGCACAGCATACATGGAACGGCATAACCAAGTAGCTGGCATTGTGTACAAGGATCTCTGCACAGAATATGGGCTGCACCCTCCTATGCCCACATGGGAAATCCCACAGAAAGTTGTAGAGAATGTGGACTTCCAAATGCACACAGAAAGGCAGGTAACCAAATGCCAAAGTGGTCCCAGTGGCAGTAGGGCCCTTGAGGCTTTGACTCCTAAACTGAGAGAGTGGCTCCAGCAGATCCCATGAATAACATGAGCTCTCTTTTCAGAAGAGAACAATGCTAGAAGCAGCTGAGATATGGCACAGAACATTCAAACTCCTAGGCTTCTGATAGAGGGCCTGAGATTGAGGAAAGCATACCACTCAGTGAGAAGGGATTTTTTAAAAACAAGAATCAGTTTATGTTGCAAAACTAGGCTACATAATTTGTGTCATAGCAGCTATCATTTCAGAATGCTTACAGAAGTAAAACAGAATGTTTTGATCTAAAAAAAGTCAGCAACTAAAACAAAAAAGTTGTTTGAACAAAAAAAGGTCAGTTCTTATCTTGATATAAAACCAATTTTAGTGAAGAGTAATTGCAATATAACCCCTCAAATTATTTTTCATTTCACACTACATTCAAGCTACTCATGAACTTACCGTATTTTTTGGAATATAAGACACACCTTTTTCCCCCCTAAAAGGGAGTGAAAATTTAGGTGCATCTTAAACACCAAATATAGCCCTGCCCACCCACTGGCCCCCACTCTTTGGCCTCTGCATCACAGCAGTTACCTCCTTGCAAGCAAACGGCAAGAAAAAACAGCTCCTTTCAGCTTCAGCACAGGCTAATTAGCACAAGTTTATTGGATCAGCCTCCCAACTCTCAGCTGATTTGCTCGCAGCTGTTTTGTGCAGGGCTCTGCTGTTTGCTGCAAAGAGGTAAATTGCTGGAGCAGTTTTTTCCCGTTGTGCTAATCAAGCTATGCTGAAAACAAAAATGAAAGTAAAGCAGGCTGTTTGCTGTTTGCTGCAATGAGGCAAAATTGCTCAGAGGCAGAGGGAGATTTCTTTTTCTTCTTTTCCTCACCGTCTTATACTCTGGTGCATCTTATACTCCGAAAAATATGGTAAATTCTCCTCAGAATGTACATTTCTATATCAGTTGACATACTGCAATTAGGGTTTTAATTTTGTAATAAGCTTAGACTCCAGATAGTCATCACTTTGGGAAATAGATACTTCTCAATAGGACTGAAAAGATAAATATTCAATTGTCAATTACGTCTCTTAGGATCTGAAGAGATTCAGAATTGAAATGGCCATTTTGAAGCTTATAAATTCCTCCTGATTTGGTGGCAGCAGGAGAAAAGAAATATCTGGATTTGCTTCTTTCAAATATTGAAGCAAATCTGCCCATTACAGACCTGCTGAATAAATAGGAGTCACAAATACATCTTATATGCTTAAACCTATATTCCAGAATGTTGTGCTGCAGTTTGAAGATCACACACACACACAGAGAGAAATAAAAATTCTGAAAAATTATGTATTCTGAGGAAAATGCATACAATATATATCCCTTAGAGCAGGAGTGTCAAACTTGATTTCACTGAGGGCCGCATCGGGGTTGTGTTTGACCTCAGGGGGCCAAGGTGGGCATGGGAGATCAACATCACTCATGTCGTGGACACCTGTGGTGGCCCGAGTGCTCTGCCAGTGAAAACGGACTCCCGAGCTCCGTTTTTGGCTGCAAAGCCTCCTGCAACCTCCTGCCAGTGAAAACGGAGCTCAGGAGGGCCGCTTTGTTTTTTCTGGCAGAGGCACCACAGGTGGTTCTTTGCTGTTTCCAGGGCGATTCTGCAGGCCAGATCTAAGCACCCTGCGGGCCAGATATGGCCCCTGGGCCTTGAGTTTGACACCTTTGCCTTAGAGAATGGTATACAAGAAAACAAACAGTTCAATGAAAGAAAAGTGCCATTGGTGCACACCTTGCACATCTTAATAAAAAGTTTATAAAACACCTTCTCACCCATTTTGATGAAAGTGTTAGAGCATGGGAATTTCTGAGGAAGAATGATGAGCAGAAGATGGCTCTACTAAGAGTGGAGCTAATGACTGAAGCACAATGAAGAGCCAGAATGAAAAGCCAAATCTTCATGATTTCTATCCCAACAGGGATTGGGATACCTACAAGTCCTCCGGATGGCAGATCCTTTTGAGGAGACTGCATAATAGCAATGTCTTGGTCCATACTGTGGGAATGATGTGGAGGGAGGTGTTACACTGATTGTACAGAGTGCTGGGAGATGAGGGATTGCTATCTTTGTCTAACTTGCAATCAGCACGTTTATGAACATAGGGTTCACAGACTTCCTTTCTTATCTTTGAAAATTGCTTGTTAACTGCTTTTCAGATATTAAGATATTAACTACAAGTTTTGTTACAGTGGGTAAGTTATTTGCAATCCCCAGAAAAATAAGTTTTATACAAGTATAAGGACTTTTTTAAAAGTCTCTTTATTGTAAAAGGGTGTTTAGATTTCTGGAAAATTATAAATGGACTAAAATCCAGATGGATTTGAAATAAGATTCTGAAGCTAATTATAAGATTCCTTCCTATGGGAAAAGGCTGATATTTTGAATACTTAAAAATGTGTGATAAGATAAAATTTTGAAAGTAGAGCTTTTTTTCTTCTGGCAGCCAGCAGACTGCTGCCCATTGGGAGACTAAGATAGATCTATTTCGGGCTTATAAACCCTCATTAGTTAGCCACACCCTCATCCCATGTATCCTCCCTGTAAAGGTACAGTATTTGTTTTCTTTCCTTTTTGTAGGCTTTATGTGTATTTCTCTTTAGCCAGGTTCTTCCCACATAAATAGGAATATAATTTTATTAACTTTTTATTAATTACATTTCTTAATGCTTAATAAACATTGTGTTGTCTGGGTATTTAATTTGCTTAAAAATAGTGATCATATTCTTAACCTTCATCCCTTTTTTCCAACCACTGGTAAAATAGATTCCATGTTTGATAGTATTCTGTGTCTTCTTTCTGTTTAATTTTCAATGTCAATCTATCCATTTCTGCAAGTCTAGAATCTTCTTAATTATCTCTTAATCTCATAGTGTTTCTTCATTTTTCCAAAATTGTGCGAATATAATTCTCACTGCTGTTACAACATGTAATATTAAATGCATACTTTTCTTATCTAATTTTTCTAATATTATACCTAATAAAAACAGTTCAGGTTTAAAATCTACATGTTTCCCTATCATCTTTTCTAGCCATCTGTGTATCTTTGCCCAAATTTTTTTTGCTTATATAATTATATATGATAAAATGTGCCCATTCTTTGGTTTCATTTCCAACATTTGTTAGACATATTTTTAAACATTTTAGCTAACCTAGCTGGTGGTAAATGCCACCTATAAAATGTTTTATATAAGTTTTCTTTATAAGAGGTTACCATTGTTAATTTATAGTTCCTTTCCCATAGATTTTGCCATTTATCTAGTTCTATGTTATAGCCAAAAAATTTCCCCTTGTACCATTGCCTTTTATTTGTTCATTTCCCATTTTCAAATTTAGTAAAAAATTATATACCTTCTTAATTAGTTTTTTATCAGAGTTCAACGGTGTCTGATCAAATGGTGTTTGTCTTTTGTAAAAGCCATATGTTTTCATATCTAAATTGTACCTAGATTGTATTTGCAATTGAGGCTACCATGATGCTCTTGCTTCAGTTTTAGTTTCCCCTCTAAGTCCAAAATGTCTTTGTATCAGACTTCACCAGATTTGGGTATGTAAAGGCTTCCATCATTGAGAACCATTCTGGGATTTTCAAATATATTTTAGGTTTTATTTTTTCCCCATACAGATGTTAGTGAGTTTCTAACCTCCCTTTTGGGGGGAAGGTGATTTAGATGGTAATTCAAAACATCTTCAAAGGACCTTGAAAGGAGTGGAATATCAGGATCCTTTTTGGTCAGGATTCAGACCTGGATATGGGACAGAAATGACATTGGTTGTGCTTTTAGATAACCTCTGGCAAGAGTGGGATGGGGATTGTCTATCTATCCTTGCCCTACTTCAATTCTCAGTGACTTTCAATGCCATTGATCAGGACATCCTTCTGGCTTGTTTAGCAGATTGGGCATGGGTGGCACAGTTTAGTGCTGGTTCACCTCCTTTCTTCAGGATCAATTTCAGTTGTGGTTACTGGAGAAGACAGATCCCACCCTTAGGCTCATACTATGGGAATGATGTGGAAGGAGGTGCTATACTGAATGTACAGATGAAATCTGTTGATGTTTTACCAAACCTGAATAACATGCTTATACTGAATTTACAAAACAGACCTGTTAAAGTTGTGAAGAATTTTATGAGAAGGGACAAGAAAGTAAAAATGAGAAAAAATCAAATTCCAGGACTTTATTTGATAGGATTAAGGATTAACATTATTAAAGGTACAAAGAAAGAATATAAAGTTGGTTTATTTGGTTAAGATTAAAATAGATATGTTATCTCTGGAAAGTCTTAATAGACTTTTGCTGAATAAGAGTGAATAAGGCATTTAAGGATTTGTTTATCAATAAATGGGTTATGAGAAGAACTCTTCTTCTGATAAATTCTCAACATGTGTATTTAAAATTCATCACTTTGAAAATCAAAGTGTATTTTGTGATTTAATGCTTGCAAATTAGAAGTACCATATCTGGCCTGAACAATTTCAGACAATCAGAGCAGCAAAGAAGTGTATCTCCCTGCTGCAATTTGTTGGTAGTCCAGACCTTTGCAGTCCAATAACCAATAGGATGACAACCATCATATGATTCTATTCTAAGCAAGTCCATGGCTTCAGGGATGAAGTGATCAATAAGGAAAGTTTTTAAAAAATTATTTACATCATACTTTTTAGGGAGACAATTTTTTTCCAAAGTGGATACAGGAACTGCCCCCCACATCAGTAATTAATGAAATACATGTTTAAGATACCATTCCTTTGTCCCTCGGTCAGGAATGCAATGGTGAGAATTTACTTCTAGGATGACTGATCGCACTCTGGCCCCAATAGGAGCTTTTTTTACTGCCTCTTTAATAGTCCCCAAAATTGAGATTGAGATATTCAGATGTCCAAATGTCCTTAAGTGGTTGTGTTGGAGAATGGACAAGATGTGTTTCAGATTCTCGGTTCTGTAACCTTCCTTCACAACCTCCTATATCATAGAAATGTAGGCCATCTTAAGAGCTCATCTACCTTTATTTTTATTTTATTTTATTTTATTTATTTATGTTTTGGTACAGCCTGATTCCAGAGTGACTCTAGATTGTTCACAATACAAAAAGCAAAATACAAATATAACAAATTAAATAAGAATATAGTACAGGATTGTAATAATTTATAAATTATTCTCCACTTTTACTTCCACAGAAGAGAAAAAGTAAGCAAAAAAGAGCCAGACACCTGAAAAAAGATATAGAGATGCATTTCCACTTTTCTAAGATTTGGGATTATTGAAAATCTCTCATACCAGAGTACTTAACTTCAGTTTTAAAATTGCTCAGCCTATGTTATCCACATCCTCTTTCAAAATGGGCCAAGTCCTGACACAATGTCATATCCACCACAAACACATTATTAATTTTTGCTGCTGAATGGCACTCATGTGTCAACTTTTCCTTCTAGAAAACTCTAATTGTTCCAGAATAGCAAGGGCCAAGAACCTCAAGGAAATATGTCATAATTTCCCTGTCCATTTTTTAATATAAGATATGCACAGTAGTGTAGTTTCACAATAGAAAACAAATGCCAACAATCCCCAGTCACTAATCAACAGTAATAACAAGCAATGGTCATTGCTCCATTACTCAGCTTACTCAAAGCTCTATTGCAACACTGAATCTTAATAATTGAATGCAGGGTGTATATAGTGACAGTAGCTTCTGAACAAAAGCAAATTTAGAAAATTGGCTTTCTTTCATGGGGTTTGAGAAAGGCAAAAATTCTAGATTCTTCAGCCACTTTGTGATAAATTAGTAGAATATCAGTTTCAACAAAGTTGTCATGAACGAAAACCTTGAATGTTATTCTTGGTACGCTATTGTCCATCTTAGCTATTTGCAATCATTTTCTCCACTGTTTCTGTCCTCTAACTGGCAAAGTGTATGAACACATTAATATAACAAAGGACTGAGCTTTTCAAATTTAAACATATTAGTTTTGCTTCCATAAATTCCGACGCTTTGAGAATGAGCAATTCTGTCAGTTGTCTTTTGCTCTATTTTTAATCGTTTTTTTTCTATGCAATTTACAAAAAATACAAATATTCCAGTAAACTATTTTTTAAAATGCTAAATGAAATTCTTTGCTATCCATCTGTATAAACCAGTTCGGCAAGTGTAGCTATATATTAAACATAAAAAGATAATAGTTTTATCTGTCAACCATTTGGTGAGGAACAATAGAAAAAAGCAGTGGTAACTCATTGAGCAGCAGAAATATTCAAATGAACAGCAATTCAAATCTAAGTCTTCAAAAATAAAATGTTCTTTTAAGGGACTTCAAGATTTTTGAAGTGCCATTGTTAAGATTTTTTATTTATTTAGTTGATGCTCCCAATTGTCATAGCAATTTACTACAGATAATCCTCAACTTACAACTCTTCATTTAGTGACTGAAGTTACAACGACACTGAAAAATGCGATTTATGACCTGTCCTCGCATTTACAGCGATCGTAGCAACTCCACAGTCAAAAATTGGACTTTTGCCAACCATCATATATTTTCAATGGTTACAGTATCCTGGGGTCACATGATCACTATTTGTGACTTTTTCCAGCTGACCTCCAACAAAGCAAGGTCAAGGGAGAAGCCAGATTTGCTTAGTTAACTACTGTGATACCATGGCAAAAAGGTCATAAAATCAGGTGTGACTCACTTAACAACCACATTGCTTAACAATGAAAATTCTGATCCCAGTTGTGGTTGTAAGTCGAGGAGTATCTTATATATTAGAGATACTAAACCAAATCCATTCTTGATTTAGCCATCCTTTATTGTTTTATTGCTGTTGTTTCTCATACAACTGTGTGCCTGGCTTCCATATTTGGGCAGCATTTTGATTCCCCAAAGGAACTCTTTTGCTCCCTAATTCCATCCTACCTCCTTGGACTTCTGGAAATTTGTGGTATCTTTATTTTGCATCTGAGCTTCCTTTATTGTGGGAATGAGTAGCCCTTAGATATTTTGAGGATCACTGACTTCTTTACTTTTTCTTTCACTGTCTTTTTATACTGCTTCCACAGTTCTGTGAAGTTCCTTCTTCTGAAGTGAAATATAATGGTTAACTTTTGTAAGTTTGCTATTCATATATAAATTAAATCTACGCTATGCCTCTCATCAATTCAAACAGCTGCCAGATTTTGCATTTGGTGCTGCCTGATCCAGTTCTGGGTTATTTCCATTATAGGAGGGGTCAGCATTGGATGCAGCTCACCATCTGAAATCATCTGGCCCTTGGACCCAAATAGAAATATGTTCACCAAGCCAGCAAGACCCAGTTGAGGACCCAGTTTGTGGGGGCAATAAGCTGACTTTGTATAAAATATACAAAAGTATGAAGGCTATTGCTTAATGCATTGTAAGCTGCCCTGAGTCTCTGGAGAAGGGCGGCATATAAATCTAATTTTAAAAAAAAGTCAGAGAGTGAGGACACTTTCTATCTACTCAAGTAGCCATTTGAGCTTAGGCTTCATCTGTCACTTCAGGATGAGTGGAGCAACAGGATCCTGAAATGGTAGCAGCAGCCTGGCCTGAAGTGGTATGTTTATTTAGGACTTATTTCAGTTTTATGTAATTTCTAATCACTTTTATCTAGTTCATCCAGTTTGACAGAAGGGATTGACTATTATTGTATGATTCTCTTTCAGATATGTGTTTCCTTCATCCTTTGTGATCAACTGAGCTTGATCACCCACAAGGATTTGGCAGATTTGATTATCAGCTACAGCTGTCTGCTTCTGGCCTGTTTCTGCCATATCTCCACTTGGCAATCAAAAATGTCCTCTCACATATTTCCTAGGCCAGACACAGGCAATCTGTGCTGTCTGGATTATCTGGCTTTCAGCTCCTATCAGTTCAGGAAAGTGTCCATCATGAGAGATCTTCAGCCCCAAAGAAGATGGTAGAATACATCGTTAGCCCCTTAAAAAAAAGAAAGAAAAAGGAATTATCATTACAGAACAGAACAGAACAGAAAGGAACACCTCAGAGACTCTCTTTATTGATTCAGATTCTACTCATTCCCTGATTTCCAAAATGCAAATATTATGTATAATACATGTATGTATATATGTGTGTGTGTGTCCATATACAGTATGTATATATGTGTATATACCTCTGTGTAGAGAAAGAGAAGACTGCAGGCAGACAGTCTATCTGATTGTAATCTTCCCTTGTATAATGGCTGGTATGCCTTTGGGATCAGAGACCTGTAGGTCACACCAAACATCCTGCCATATATGATAACCCTGAAAGTCTTAGTGAGGATATTTCTCATGGAAACCTTCTGTGGGCCTGCAGTTTAATGCAAAGGTATGTAATTAAAGTTCTCCTCTGGGAAAATTTAGTTAGGCATTGATTATTCCACACAGCTTTGCGTAAAGCCTCCCCCCCCCCCATTTTCTTTCAGCAATTTGGAGCTATTCCCATTTGAGCTAGCTCCTAGGCCACCTCATGTGAGGAGAATTCTTATTCTTTATTTGTTATTTGTAAACCACTAACTGTAACAATTCTGTACCTGCACTTTTTCTTTCTTAAAAATACTGTACTAGGCTGTATCAGTTCATTTGTTCTTGGTTTTGTTTGTTTTTTAAATCTGATTATTATAATGCATTGGATGAGAGTTGTAGATTCTTTGCAGACTTGTGAATTGCTCATTGTGGCTAAGTCAGCATGACTGAAGAACATGGGCTGTGAGATATATGTGAATAGGTAGTAGTTATGAATCCCTCTCTTCAAAGATTCAGACAATGTCTGTTGAAGCTTTGGTTTGTCTGTTTCAATCCCGTGTGCCAGTGGTTGTCTATGGCCTCCATTAACAAGGGGCAATAGAACCACTGTGAATTGCAGTTCTGAAGTACCACAAAGCAAAAAAGAAGACAATCATAGCTTGCTTTCTTTTTGTTCTTCTCATACTTCTAGATGCTCTATATTGGATGCAAAAACTAAAGTAATATCCCATCATCACCACTTTTAATTATAATTAGAGAAAATGAGATCTTATTAGAAAGAAAACTTTCTCCTCATATTAACAACTCTGATGTTTCTGTAGAATGTCAAATGGGCACAACATGTAGTGAAAAAACAGAGAGTAGGTGTTAGCAATTCCCTCTTTCTGCAGTGAATAGGAGAGAATGGATTTTCGTTGCTCCATTGAGTGGCATTGTTTGCAATTGGTTCATTGGAGGGGGCTCTGATTGGCTTGTTATGTTCCCTGCTTGTTCCCAGAGTTCCAAGAATGGCAGAAGTGAAAATCACATATTGTAGCTGGGTTCAGAGCTTTTGAGGGGTGGAAACAGTGCCACATAGAAGTGTTTGAAATTGATCCAAAATATGTGTACTCACTGATTGTAGCACATCTCACTTTTACCCAAATTTCTGGTTCTTTGGTCAGATCTTAACAGCTAGCCCTCCCAGCTTTTCTGAAATTCTGAATTTTAAATTGCTCTTGCAAATATCCCCCAGCTTTTTCCTATACTGCAGTAAATGCCTAGGCCATTTTCTTTGATTCTAATAAACTGAATTGTAGTGACTCAATGGTAGTTGGGGGAGGGGAGTTCTTTCTGTGCTGAGCCGTCTGTTTTTGTTTATACATCTCTATTCTTTTACTATTACCTGAAAACATATGAGAACAAGATATAGAAGCAATTTTACTGAAGAAGACTAGTTCACAAATAAAATGTCTTGTTACCCAGGTACTGCTGATTAATAGCTCAGATATCCTGCTTCTTACAACAGCACACCTTCTGATTGTAATGTTGCTGATTGTTCTGCTAAGAGAGCTGGGGAAAATGGAGAATGGATGAATGGACAACATAGTCGATAACCACAAGCTTTGGATGTGAAGTGGTTAGGAATGTAGAACACAGGCTGTTTTAAAACTATATAGGACTTGCATGTTTGAAATTTTCACTCTGAGAAGAGCAAAGAGTGAAGAGAAAAGTAAGATGATGATGATGATTGATGATGATTGATGATGGTGGCAGTGGCGGTGATATTGCTAGAACTAGGCTGCAAAAATACAGAAAACCACATGATTGCAGGAGACAGATACAAAAGGTTTCACTGTTATTACCAGTGGATGTCTGGATTTTTACAACATAGATCTGATACAAAATCATGAAAAATCATGAGCTCAATTCAGAAAAAAATTAAGGTATATTTAGTATCTAAAAGTCTTTGGGGGACTAGTTTTAGCATGCTGGAATTGGCAAAAAGTAAAGAAAATGAGTTGGTTTTTCTTTGTGAGATAGAAAAGATAAACCAAAACAATATGACATGCGTCAACATTGAACAGGTTTACTCAGAATTAAATTTCTCAGACCCCAACAAAACCTGTAAATGATGACTTTTAGCATCGCATTTTAGCATTTTATCCAGAAATGTGCTATAAGCCTGTTATACTGCTATATGTAAAAAGGATGGAAGATTGGCATCACATAAGGGGTGAGTGATCAGGACAGGTTGCTGAATTCAGAAAGACAATTTTTATAAAATGATGTATCATTGATATTTATCACCAGAAAAATTGTCTAAAATATATACTGTAAAAGTTTAAATTTATGCTGGAAATGTGAACAAGAGGAGACTTCTTATCATGCTTGGTAGATGACCAAAAAAGTTAAAAATATTGGATTCAAATACATATATCAATTCATAAAATTTTAAAGGTACAATTAAATGCAATTAAAGCCAGGCATCCTTCTTTGGGACTGATAGACAAAAAGTTAGAAAAAACTCACAGTACTTTGTTTTTATATATGATAAGTGCAGTGAAATTTTTCTATGCACTATGGTAGAAAGATTTGGACATTACACACAATGGAAGAGTGGATGGTAAAGATGATGGAGCTTGCTGAGATGGTGAAATTGACAGCTTTGATTAGAGAAAAGACACTGATTAATTTTAATGCTGATTAGAACCACCTCTTGGATTTTTTTTTGCATAAAACAGAAAAAATGAAATTATGATACTGTATATCAGTTTGATGTTTAAGGGGGAAAAAGTAAATAATAGAAAAATTGAAAGTTATATCACAACCTTGGAGTAAGAGATCAGTTTAAAGTTATAACAGTTATACAATAAAAGAAAATTGGACATCATTTCCTTATATTTCTTTTCTTTTCCCTTCCTTTTCTTTCACCGCTTTTGGCTTTGTTTGCTCTTTCCTTGTTTGCTCTTTCTTTTTCTGTCATCTTAATTATTAATTCTTGCTAGTTTTTTTCTTTCTTATTTAAAATGAAATAAAGTTATAAAACAGGGACAGGTTGCGTATTTCAGGAAATGAGGCATTCCTGGGTGAGAATTAATTATTGTAATCCGGAGAATGGAAAAACCTATAAAGAAAAGACTATTGTCTATTAGCAGAATGAACTTGAACATATGGCCTCTCAAAATTTTCCTGCCCCTATTTCAAGGAATTCTATAATTGGAACAATTTGGCTATCCTAAGGGTTGGTTCTTTAATCCACTAACAACACTTTACTGTTATTGAATTACAGATTCACACGTAGAATTTATTCTTACTCTGCTCATAGAAATCAAACAACTAGGTCCTGTAAAAATATTGGATAATTCACCATATTATAAGTATGAGATCAGAATGCAATTCTCTCATAAAGAGACTCTGATTATTACAAATAACATTACCCATCATAGAACATGAATGGAAACATAGAAAACAGTTTTAAATTTAAATAGTTTTCTAATAATTTGAGGAAAACATTGAAGAAATTATTTATTGTTGTTAAGAAAATATGAGGACGTTTTAATGAGATTATTTTATTTCGTGAAAAAGAAATGTCCCCTTAAATTTCTGCTTTATTTATTTTGAATGTGGACTATATTTCACAACTCTTTTATTGCCATGTTGCACAAAGTGAAGAATTAATCACAGTGCACTGGAAAAATGTACTGTATCATTTAGGTCATATCCTTACTTGCACCTAACTATGATACAAACATGGCCTAGTAATATATTTTCTATCTACTATATCTGTGTAATGTTCTCTTCAACTTGAAGACCCTGGCCTATGAGTGAGAGAGGTCTAAGTTCATCTTTGCTGACTGGTAGTAAGGGTAGTATTTTCTCCTTTGTTCCAAGGCAGCCCCAAGAATTTAAAAACAGTTAGGTTTTGTCACCCATTACCTTGGACAGAAAGTAATTAGCGATTACAATGACTTAAAAAAAAAAAAGCAAGATAGGGATCAGCAATGGACACAGCATATTTCATATTTCAATAGTTTTCTGCTAACTGAAATATTGGTGAATCTGGTCATGGGGGAAAGACCCTTAGCCTTTTCCTGAGCATGTAAGAAAAAAAATAATATTCAAATAAGTCTTCCAAATGTTAAATTAATATATTTATATGCCCAGAATGCTAATGCTTATATTTTCAGGATATGCAGTATAGTCGGACTAACACATTAGCAGTAATTATATTATCAAATGCTAGGACAGTCACAAATCAGATTTGTCAGTTTAGAACCAGTAATGTCAACAAGGTTAAACACCTTGACATCCTGATAACATTTTGAGATAACTTGATTTTAATGATAGTTGCTGGATTCTAACTAAGAAAAGCACATTACAAAGGGAACAATATTGCCTGCAGTGCGATATCTCAGTAGAAATATGGCGAGGAACAGCAGCCTGTCTGTTTACATTCTGTCTCTTATGTTAGATGGTCCTTAATCAGCTGGTTGCTTTGCAGCTTGTGAGCATTAAAAAGTATACCTTGTTTACAAAGCTGTTTTTTATCATGTCAGGTCAAAGATTGATTTGTCTTCATACATTTGTCTTTTTTAACTGATATCAGTTTTATGACGATTCATACAAGTCTTTTCCCCTGTTCTACTTGAAAGTATCTGGGACTGAATTATCCATCCATCCATCCACCCATCCATCTGTTTATATTATCAAAATAATTTGGTTCTCTTTCATATATAAAGCAAATGCTGCATAATTGTGTTAATAATGATGAGTCTATAGCAAGTTGTTGCTTGGCATGTCAAAGCTTTCTTGGACCCAAGATCAGTCAGAAGCCACTCATAAAACCATATTAGTAACCCTAGTTACTTGTTCTAAGAGTACTATTTTTGCTACTTCCCTTCCTTTTTAACCTGCCTCTGCTTCGTCTTTGCTGATTTCCTTCTCCACTGAGTGAGGAGGAATGCTGCGCTGGGTAGTCAGTAGAGGCTATAGCCAATTACATAGTATCTAATATACAATGTATTCTTTAGCCTACTAGCAGCTGCTCACTCCCTTAACCTTCAGAACAAATGAGGTCTTTGAAAAAAATGGGGGGCTGAACTATTCCAATATCCTCCCACACACAATAGATTGGTTGCTAGGAAAACTGAAGTCCTTATAGCTACAGTCACAACTAAGTGGCTGGCACAATGCTTGATAAGTATAACTGGTCCAGGAAATCTTTGTGTGTCAGGGGAAGCTTCTGGACACTGTGAACCTGGTGGAGCCGGGGAAAGCAAATGAAGTCATATCATGCTCAATTTCCCATTTTCATGTAGTCTTATATCCAGTAATTGCCTAAGGGTTTGGAAAAACCTCTGAGGATTGAACAGATTGGCACTCTGTATCTAAGAGCCATGGGTTAGATTTGCAACTCATCCCAAATTTATTTTAAGCTTCCTCTCTTCTTCTGATTCAGATCATAATAGGCTTTGGCAAACAAAGCTATGTATCACAGAACACAGTACATAGTTTAATTTAAAAGCAAATGTCCTCAATTCTTTGTGACATCCTCATAGGTACAACCAGTTCCAAATCCCATGAATGCCATCATAACTTTATTTGATGGCTGCAGTGATAGGTTGGGGCTGAAGCAAAACCTATAGCAAACTGGATGGCAATTTACTTATTTGTTTATATTTTATTTACTTATTTGTTTATATTTTAAAAAATTTCTATCCCACTCAAATCTAACAATTCTGAGTATTTAACATTTAAAAGCAGAAATAGAAATCTAAATAAACTCCAAAAGATGGTGTCATCCAGAGGGAACAAAAGTCTTCTTGATCCTCCATCTATGAAGAAAACAATAAACCAAAGATCCCCTAATCACAGTTATTGAAGGCCTGGAGGAAAAGCCATGTTTTAAATGCTCTTGTAATGGCTGCTAAGCTTGGGACCATGCAAATCTCTGCAAGGGTGCCATTTCAGAAGACAGGTACTTGTCAGAGAAGACTGTTAGATGATACTGCTTTATTGAAAGGACCAGGAGAGAGACAACTCTGCCAGATCTTACTGGGCAGATATAAGCCAATGGTCCCTCAAATAATTCAGACCTACAGTATGTCATTTGGGGTTTTAAAGGAAACAACTAGTACCTTGATTTAAACTAGAAGTCAGCTGGTAATCAGTGCTGACTAGGTATGATATGGCTCATCCACCATTGCTCATGCTGCTCCATTGTGTACATCATAGCTTTCAAATGGTTTTCTACGGCAGTCCTGTGAGGAACAGGTTGCAATAATCCATTGCAGTTCTGACTGATATACTTAGAGGTCTTAATTTGGAGGAAGCTGTATTGTAAGACTACCTCCTCATGCTCATACAATCCTTTTTATGCACTGCAGTTGCTCAAAAGGATCTTATTTATAAACTTTCAGTATACATCTTACAATGGGGAATTGAAACCAAGCATTTCCATGCAATTGAAAGATCTAATGTTGTCTTTAGCAAAAACTCCTTGCAGATGCAACTAGATTCCACTTTAAAGAAGGAAATGTGTTCTCCCAATTTTGTAAATAGAACTGTCTGAAGATTGAAAGTTGCTTCACTAATTTTTTCAATGTAATATTGCCTATATAGATCCCCAGTGAGCAATTGAAGCAGAATATTATTATAAATAAATCTAAATATTATTATTCATGAAGGTTAAAGCATCATCACTTGTGGGTTTCCATCCTTTTTTGTGTGTGCAAGTGTCGGTGTCTGATATTAAGAGCTAAGAAGATGCCATCTGGTTTCATTTTAGAGGTAGATGATGGGAAGTTAAAATGGAAGCTGCAGTTGCAGGGGAAGCTGGTAGGTGGCGTGACAGGACACACAGAATCCAAACCTCAAACTAGAATTCTTAATGCTCCTATGAGTTCAGGCTTTTTCAAAGTATGTGCAGGGGTATCTGCTTCTACATTAAAAAATTGGGAAAAGTGATTTTCAAAACTCATAAAATTTATATACAGTACTTGCCAACAAATCCCTCCTATTTAAGAATATGATGGAATCTCTGATAGCGCTATAGAAAAGTATTTACTGAATTGAATTCATATTGTAATAGAGCATGGCACTTAATGTTTTCTCAAGAGAGAGGAGCTCAAGGTAACACCTGTTTGTAGTTCCTTTCATACTGTACATAGCTTCCATCTTCCAGTTGTACTAATGTCTCAGCAATTAGAAAAATGAAACAATTCCAATTTTGGAGTGTTTTTTTTTTTACTGACATCTTTATGCATCTGGGTGTCTTTCATATACATTGGCTTTCACTGCAGCAACCTGGTAACTCTCTTCCTCAGGTCAAAGTATCTGCAAAGGTATCAGTTTGGGAGGGCTATGTCATGTCATGTCATGTCATGTCATGTCATGTCATGTCATAGCAGCAGCAGCAACAACAACCCATTCACCCATTATTTTTTTCCTTATTGAAATGTTGGTCACAATATTTGCTGACCTGCAATTCCTAGTAAGTTCTTGCTTCAAGACATGCAGAAATCCCAGAAAAGACTACATAAGAATTGCACACTGTGTCAGTGGGGTAATTGCTGAACAAATGTTGCACAATTGAAGGGAAAGTCCAAATCTTTTGCTGAAGCCAAGAGGTAACCAGTTTTCTTTTGTTCACAGTTTGGTCCTTGTGCTTGGACAAATCACTTATTCACCTTTCTTCAACAAGAACTCTAAAAATCTGTCCAGGCTTAACTGGATTTGCTATAATTGTTACTCTGAGAAACCAACACTTGTCTAGATTGACTAGATTTCTGCTAGTTACTTCACAGATCTCAAAGGAACATGAACTACCAATTTATTTCTCTTTCTATTTGCACTAGATTTTTTTTAAAAACATCTCTGCACTAAAAGATCTCTACATTAATGTGACTCAGGCTTAATTGTAACACTTCAGTTCTTGAATAAAATAGTAATTGAGAACAATAAATTTTGTATGAGACTGGCAAGCTCTAAAACTTTGATTAGCCTAAAGTAGGACTAAAATAGTTGGGATTGACCTGGCTTGATTATTGATTGCCATCTACAAAAAGATAAGCATAATCTATTTGTAACCATATGGCAAGTTTCTTCAGTGGAAAAAATTGATAAGGATAATTTTAACATACTGAACCCAAGCAAATCCTGGGAGTGAAAAAAATATTTCCTGTAATATGAGAACTTGCTGGTTGGGCAAATGTTGGCTGATATAACAAAGAAACAATTAAAATGCAATGCAGAAGAATATTAACAAAGAATTGCATTGTTTTGTCGGCATTATAACAGCAAATGCAGATGAGATAAAAGAGACCTTTGGCCTCAATCATGAAAGTATTTGCTACTTGAAATAGCTGCAAAAATAGCAGATACAGTTACTTAGTTACTTACCCATTACTTGCTTATCCATTGATTTAAAAATACTGTTCTTGCTCATGTGTTAAGATTATATTCCCAGAATTCCAAGTTAACATAGACTGATTAAAAAGGCTGGAGTAAAAACTAATAAGTATAAATCTAATTCCAGTTATACTAATAGTAAATAAGGTCTTTGCTGTTGTTATTATTAAATCACCCAGTTTGTCCTTATTTTTAACTGGTGATGACCCACCAACTCGATCCATCTCTACCTCATCTTCCACATTCATTCCCATACATGTAACAATCACATAATCACCATTCAAGTCACATATGCACATAGACACACAGTCACTCATTGCCCCCTCCCTTTCTCAGACTAAGAGGTTTTACTAAGCATGGGGGGGCGGGGGGAATGATGGCATTTGACCAAGAAAACCATTTTAACACTTGGCCCACTCTTCCTCCTTCCCACTATGAAGTTGTACCCCAAATGGTGAACAAAAATTTGAGGGAAAGAGAAGAGAAAGAAGTTCACTCAAGTGATCTAAGAAAATGCTGTAATAGCAATAGCACTTAGAGTTATATACCACTTCACAGTGCTATACAGTCCCCTCTAAGTGGCTTACAGAGTCAGCATATTGCCCACAACAATCTGGGTCCTCATATTACCGACATAAAAAAGATGGAAGGCTGAGTCAACCTTGAGCCGGTAATACTTAAGATGTTTGACTGGGGTGGGGAGATCCAGGTTTTAGTCCATCCATAACTACAAACTTACTGGGTGACTGGGCCACTATTTCTCTGTCAGCCCAGGCTACCCCATAGAACTGTTGTTGCCAGGAAAGTGAAAAGAGTGAGTGATATATATGCTACCTTTAGTTCTGAACAGAAGGCATGATATACATTTAATAAACAATGAATTCTTCCAATTCCATTGAAATGTTGTCTCTTAAGATTTGTAACAAAAACCCAGCACATTTTTTTTTCTGGATAAAAGAGATAGATATTTTATCTTTAATATCACCATTGGTTGACTGAGATACAATCCTTTGGACTTCTATCCACATAACTTGGTTTCATTTCCTTTAGTAAATGGAACTGTTGCCCTGATAGTCTCTCAATCAAAGGCAGCCAATTTGTTTCTGATTTTTCTTAATGTGCAAATAGATTGGTGCAGGGACAAGTAGATGGAAGCTTGTGAGTCAGAGGTGGTTTCTACATTAATTTTATCAGGGTCTTTAAGATTAGAGAACAAAGGAGCATTACCTCACTATATATTTGTAAAAGAGAGAGAGAGAGAGAGAGAGACAGAGAAAAAGATGCTTTCAAGCTGAATAGCTGAGTAATGTATATTAAATATGATGACTCTTTGGCTTGTGTATACCATTGTTCTTAACCTGGTGCCTCCAGATTGTTCATAGTATCTCATTTAGCACAGCCATTAGTCCTGCTGCTTAGAAATAATGGGACTGAAGTGCAGGTTGAGAAAGTGTGGGCAAAGCTCCAGTTATGCCTGAGGCATCTTCTACTGCTTGCTATTCTTCCTTCCCACAAGGCCATGATCGCTATCTGCCCTCTGGGAAGTGTCTCTAAAGACAGAGTGAGAAAAAAAGATAACCACTGTTGAAACCCATTAAGCTAGTTTCTCTTCCCTTTAAAAATTATCCTGCTGGAAGAGCCCTAGAAATGTGTTTTTAAATAATATATAGTATATTAAGAATTGTAAACTGCTTTAGTTCGCTGAAAGGCAGGATATAAATAATTGTAATAAACAAACTTTTTCAGTTGCAGCAGACTTGTGTCTTCCATGTTACTTTCTGAGAGCTCAGATAGGCCCAAGTACATGTAAGATGGCTAAATGTCTATGGAGGTTCTCAGTTATCCAGGTCATAGTTGTCCCAACGGTAAATTGGCTATATTGAACTAGATTATGGGTGTTTGGTTCTCAAAGCAGAGGGAGAGAACTACAGAAGATCTTCCCAGAAATCTTCACTGGGTTTAAATTTCTTTTGATTCCACCAATTTGTGAAGCTATTAGAAGAAGAGATAATGTAAACAAATATTGCAATATTTTCTCTGCCTTTCAATCTTTCCTTAGTCCTCTAATATTTTCAGCTATTGCACTCTGTATTTTGAAATCAACAGACAAGAAAACAAAGATAAAAAAAAATCCTTGGATGAGAAATCTTAACAGGTGGGCCCAATCGGAATGCCACAAAAGAGTTGTTCCTGTATTGCACAACTATGGATTTGATTTTATTTTCCTCATAGTTTTGTGGCAATGTTCTTCTCATTTTAATGCTTCTTGGTAGTGTGATGAAAGTGGGCTTTCCATAATGTTGTACTCATTTTCTGAGTATCTCAGCATTATTTTACAGTTTAAAATCTGTTTTATGTTCAAAACATCTCAAAGTAGTACACATTGTTGGAAAGAAAAAATAAATAATAAAGTATAATAAAATTTCAATAAATTAAAAAAAATCAGTAAATCATAACTAAACATTGGGAAGAGAAGTATTGTTATTCACATACCAAGCCTGCCATACTGCTGTATCAGGTAAAACCCGTTTCAATTTTCTTTTCAGGGTGGCATCCCAAACAAAACACATTTGCACTCAACATATGGAAAAGACCAAGAAAAGACTCTGATTCTAATTTTTTATAATTTTTTACCCTGATATTTTGTGGTAGGTTTCTTTATTTTTGAATATAAAGTGACAGAAATAATTTGTTGTTAGAAAAGAGAAAGAATCTTTTAACTATTTACAGATTCTGTACATCACAAAGTTTTCTCATTTTGTTTTATTTTTGTTGTTGTTCCTTCCTCAGCCTTCCCCTTTCTACATTTGTCCTGCATGGTGGGAGCAATGCTGTACTAGAAATCTACATATTTCATCCCCCCACCCTCCAAAACCATCTGCTCCCAAAACAAGTCCCAGTGAGAAACAAGAAAACTCATGGGAAAAAAATAACTACTTTCTTTTTTCCAGGATCAATGTGTGTGTTTATGTATGTTTCAGTGTGTATGTTGATGTTTGTGTGTGTGTGTGTGTGTGTGTGTGCATACATATATACATACACACATTTATATATAATAGTTTTCAAATTCAAACACCAAAATCATTAAAAGAAAGGGAAAAGTAAACAATTGTCCTCCCCCCTCCAGAGTCTATAGATCCCTGCTTGTCCGAAATAAGTATTTACAGAAAAAGGAATAGGAGAGGGAGGGGGGTGAGGAAAGGAGAATTGGGAGAAAGAAGAGGAGTGACCAGTGGGAGTGGTAGGATTGGGGCCTCAGAGAGATGAGGCGAGCCTGAGTTTGACTGCGCTTTCCCATAGAAAGACGCTATACTGGGGAAATATCACAACGGCCTCCTTCTCCTTTTTTTGTACTGTGAGGAAATTGCGTTTTCCAGCCTCTGACTCAAGTTCACACTGGGTATCTTTTATCATCAAGCTTGCAGTCAGAATGCTGCTGTGTTCTTTAATCTTACCCTCAACTAAGATACATAACAGTGTCCCCATAATATACTCCAATAGCACCAGTGGCCATGCTGAAAATAATTGAGGCCAAGGTGGCCATTTTGCAACAAAGCTGTGATGGGACATTTTCCTAGGAAAACCTTCCTCTGTCCTACTCACAATCCTCCCCACCTCACCCCCGGCCCCTGAATCCTTGCACACTTTGCTTTAGACTAAAGAGTTCAAGAGCAATTAACCAAGAAGTAAGATATTAGATTAACATCATCCCAGCCCCCATCCACTTCCTCTTCATTTTGGCATAGGCAATGAATTTAGAGTTGTCACTGACTGATCCAGAGGCTTTAAAACCTCCAAAGCAGCACCACATAAACATACAAGTATGCAGCCAGTGAGGCATCTGTAACTCTTCTATGAATTGCATTACTCATTCTAATCTTCTATCGACAAAGTGTGACTTGACATTTGCCTTATGAAAGCAACCAGGCAAAGAGGTGGAATGGAGAAATGGATGGAGGAACAGGGCCAAGGCATTTCAACTGCATTCATTTTTTAGTTTTCAAGGAAAATGTATGGCCTCATGGTTAATAGCTAACATCTATAACTGACTTTCCAAAGTTCAGCAGACATCAAAATGCTATGTGCTATTTTTCCATTAAAGGAATCAGTCCCTTATGCCAAAGATTCCCAAGCATGTTGGGAGACACCAAAGTATTTAATTTGAACATATTAGTCCCTTGATGTGAATCACTCTTTTACATTTCATTGCGATGAATTTATCCCAGCACTCAATGGTAACAATCAGTCAGGCCAGCCATATGGCTTTTAAAATATAACAGCAGGTCCTTTGATACGTTTAGGAATCTCTGTCCAGAATTCTCTGTCCCCTTCCTTTCTCACCAGTCTCCTTTATTTAAACCATTCTACTCACCATATTAGATATTTCATATCAATAAAATGGAGGATACAATTGTGCTGATATGATAATGAGGAACTATGCATTTCACCCCACCAAGCTGAATAAGATTCTTTAAAAATTCTGTATATGACATGTATATTAAGGATTGCCAGAATTTTTCTAATAGATTTGATTCATCGTAGTGAAAAGGGGGTTGGAAAGGGTTGCTCAAACAAAGAAAATTCTTGTAGAAAATTAGATACTAAATTTTGCATAAAATAACTAAATTCAGCTCAGGAACACTGAATTACACTGAACATCTGTGTAGTGTCATAGACACTTTACTTCCTAATATAAGAGCATATTTGCTTGTCCTTTTATATATGTGATTGCTCAATCATTATTTCCCTATGGCATTGTATGATCCTGGAATTCTAGTAAAAATCAAAATATACTCCTAAAACTTGTGGGTGCTCATGTTGAGATATCCTATAATTTCTATGCACTCAGAAATGCTAAAATGAAAGTTGAAACTACTGCATTATCCATTATGAGAAAAATATAATTTATAAAAAGCTGTCTTAATTCACAATTCCTTGAAATAATACAAAGGTATCTGATATTTTTTATCTGTCCATTTTCTGTTGGACAGTTACATTATTTCTTACCAGTACTACAATATTTTATAGCATAAACTCATTTCCTCTTCATTCAATAAATATTTTTGAAGACACTGCTATTAATGCTTTGGAACATAATATCAGTATCATTACAAATTCACAGAGCAACTGAAGATGTGCAGAAAAAATATGCTGAGCATATCATATGGAAAAGTATTTCTGGTTGATAAACTAGGAAAACTTTAAAAAATATCAAAACCTTTTAAAACATCTAAGCAACTAAATTAGTTAATTTTATAGAGTTAGGTACTGTAAATTTGATACTACCAAGATTTGCAGTGAGAATGAAACAATTTGTTATAAGCCAATTCTTAGGTTAACTGTAGTTTATTGAACACATCACAAGTGGCTGAGCTCACACAGTGCTCTAAACTATAAACCATGGTTCACAAACTATAATGGCAGAGTTATCATAGCCCCAGGCAAGTACATTATGACTTCATGCAGTGTGTGAAATCAGCACCAACTTGGAATCAGTGATGATGTGTAAAATCAGTGATTGCATTTGATTTGAAACTAAAATGTTTTCCTTCCCCAATTCTGGATTCAAATTCAGTTAAAAAAGAAAGAAAGGGGTTCAGAGTTCCTTTCAGAATTAGACAATAAAATGCAAATGAGCTCAATCTTCCTGCCCCAAAAATGCATAGGCAAGGTATAATCTAATTTTAACCATTTTAATTTCTATCTGAAACTGATAAATAAAAGCTCAGGGAAAGAATATGATGTAAAAAGTATGGATTCTATCCTGAAGATCACTTAAATGAATTTTGAGGGAAGTAAAATTAAAAATAACGTATTATGCCAACAATGTCTT
The DNA here is from genome assembly GCA_030761175.1 of Masticophis lateralis. NCBI lineage: Eukaryota > Metazoa > Chordata > Lepidosauria > Squamata > Colubridae > Masticophis > Masticophis lateralis. The sequence continues at coordinate 34,454,999 of JAUDYJ010000006.1, read as the reverse complement.
TGTTTTGAAACCAAAAGGCTGCATTTTTCTATATACATGATAGAAAAGATTTTTCTTAAATACCATATACCATATAAGAGAAGCACTGCTAGCACTGAAGATGTTATCTAGATAGGTAATGAAACATTTGCACAAAACCAAATTCAGAGAGCATTGAAGACTCCCCAAAATATGTTTACAGAGCAATCTTCATCTCAAAGTCTACTTCAGCCATTTTATAGATATTTATTAAGTTTGAGCGAAAACAGATTTCCTTCACTAGGAATGACACCAATGATCTGTTCTGTTTTTTTATAACAAAGTACAGTTTCATTTTGTTTCAAGAGGCCAGACTAATTATTTTTTTCCATATAATTTTGGTAATTTGTAAAATCCAACATGGATACCCATGAGCTGAATGTTTTCTCTCTGCCCTGTTGCTTAAGACTATAATTTCCAGAAAGGAAATTCCATATGGATGCCAAAGAAGAAAGCCTATGATGAAGTCACAGAAACCAGCTTTTAGAATTTTCTTTTTCAACAGTGGGAACAAATTAAGTTCCAACACAGAATTATGTTACCCTTGGGGAAGATACAAACCAATTGTTTTAGAAAATCAAATGTTGGATTTTTCAATACCGCTTTCAGAAACGACCTCTGAAAACTTACATAGAGATATAGAGCTCATCCAAATCATTCAACATCAGATCTCAAAATCTGATGAGTAAAAATTCTCATGTTTAATAGCATTTTTTAAAATGCTATTAAATATTCAAATTATCTGAAGACACAGACTTTTTTATTTGGTCATTTCAACATATACTTTTTATTATGCCCTTTCTAACAAACGGGAACATAGAACAATGAAGATTCTCGCCTTCATGATCACTTTGGTGTAAGGAGTACTGACTTGGTTCTGAAACATACATTGAGAATTAGAGATTCAAAATCTACTGAAGTAAATAGACATAAGCATGCAGAACTATACTGGAAAATAGCCATTATCTGATTATACCATTGTTACGGCTGATAGGTGAGCATTGTTCAGTTTAGCTTTCCTAATATGTTACCCTCCAAATATTCTGAACCTCAGCTCCCTCGTCAACTATAATTTGCCACAGCCAATTCATCATGGCCAGCTTGCTGTAGCCCAATCTGTAAGGCTTTTGATACAGTAGTACATGATAAACTGTTGTTGAAATTAAACTCTTACGGAATTTCTGGATCTTTACACAAGTGGATTGCTGCTTTCCTGTCTAATAAGACTGCAGAAAGTAAAAATAGAGAACTTGCTGTCTAATCCTGCATCAGTTAACAGTGGTGTTCCACAAGGAAGCGTTTTAGGTCCTATGCTTTTTTTTGCTCTATATCAACGACTTATGTGATCAATTTAAAAGCAATTGCATTCTTTCCCCCCGATGATGTAAAATTATTCAATTCTACAGATAATTCTGTTGTTCTGCAAAGTGATCCCGACTATGTGTCTGAATAGTCATCTATTTGGCAACTTCAAATTTCGATTAATAAATGCTCTGTCTTACATATTGGTAAACATAATCAGAATGTCAAGTATAAGCTAGGTGGCATTGATCTAGCAGATGACTCTCACTTTGTTAAGGACCTAGGTGTACTTATCTCTGATGATTTATGCTCCAAAGCTCAGCGTTGTTAAAAAAGCATTAACAGTTGTAAACTTAATTTTGTGAAGCTTTTTTTCTGGAAACATTGTATTGCTAATTAGAACTTATAAAACTTGTGCTAGACCAATTTTAGAATATTGTTCAAGTGGGTTCAGAAGTACTTCATAAGAAAAGTCTTGCACACTGCTGTACACAATAGAATTCCTTATGCTACTAGGCTCAAAATTCTCTGTTTGGATAATTTAGAACTGCGTCACTTGTGGTCAGACCTAGGTATTGCCTACAAAATTATACATAGTAATGTTTTGCCTGTAAATGACTTTTTCTGTTTTAATCGCAATAATACGAGCACTAACAACCACTTTAAACTCAATGTAAATCGTTCTAAACTTGACTGTAAAAAATATGATTTCTGTAATAGAATTGTCAAAGTCTGGAATGCCCTATCTGATTCAGTTGTCTCAGCTACAAATTTTCAGTTTCAGTCACAAATTGACTTCCATGGGGCGTGCATAAGTGCACTAACATGCCTATTGTCCCTGTCATTGTATTTTTATTCTCTTATTCTTATTCTCATTTTTGTTTGGCAAATTCCAATAAATAAATTTTAAAAATCTCCATGGGACAATTTGCTATGGCTAACTTGCCACGGGACAAGAGTTACACTAATATCAAAGAAATAGTGGAATAGAATCATTAAAGAAAAGTTGGCAAGGAGGGACAAAATGAAATGTGAATGACAAAAAATAAAGTAATTTTTAAAACTGTTTTAAATAATTAAATTGAATTGTTCCGTTGAGTTGTCCTGTGGCAAGTTGGCCATGGAGAGTTGTCCTATTCTGGGCTGAGAAATGAATTGAAATCTAACACATCAGGAAGAAATCATTTTATGGAAAAGCTTGTTTAGTTGCCTATCTGATAACAGAATGTACATATTTTCAATGGCAACTAACAATCAAGAGATAGAGTTTAAATGCAACTAACTTTTTATATCAGCATTATCATCCAGAGATCTGGAGATGGAGTTTATTAAGAACAGTTTATCTGAGTCTGAGGCAGCCATGGGAATAAAGATTGCTGTGTCTAAGAACTGAATCCAGGATTTTAATACATGGGCTTTCTACTTTGGTGTGTTTTTAAATATATTTTGTAAGAAAAGATTGCCATCATATGATATGTAAATATATATTCCAGTATACGTTCTTCGTAATTACTACAAATGAAACTATGCTGAGTAACATTCCAGATCTAGAGTTGGCCCTGTACAGGTACGACCACAATTGAGCCCAAAACCTCTGCTGCTGAGACAGTTATTAAGTGATTTTTGCCCCATTTTACAATCTCTCTTGCCACAATTGTTAAGTGAATCACTGAAGTTGTTAGTAAGTTAGTAATACAGTTGTTAAATGAATCTGGATTCCCCACTGACTTTGTCTGTCAGAAGGTTGCAAAAGAAAATTCTCTTGTGTGACCCAAGATACTGCAACCATCATAAATATGAGTCTGAATTTTGATCATGTAACTATGACGATGCTGCAACGATCATACGTGTGAAAAGTGGTCATAAGTCACTTTTTCTGTACCTTTATAACTTCAAATGGTCACTAAACGAATGGTTGGAAGTCGAGGACTACCTGTACTTCTTGTAAGAACTTACTTACAGGAAGTTCTTTATGTGAGTAAGAACAATAAGTTGTATTGCAGGAGAGTCTAGTAGCTCTCAAGAAATAAAAGCCTTACTTCAATCAGCAGTTCCTAGCAGCTGAGATGCAAAACTAGTCCAGAAGTCTTAAAAATGAACACACAGTATGAGAGTTTATATAAGTGCTGCATTCTGTGCTGTTTAATTCCCTCATGTTGATTCCCTAATGCTAATCTCCGATATCAAGAGACTAGTTTACTTAACCAGTAGCATCACACAAGCAATATGCAAGAGTTTAAAGACACTTGTTTTAAATATTGATAGCCCCAAAATCAGTTTATAATCCACTAGAAGCAAGCATTTGCTCCCACACTGTATTGTTAAACATCACCCACTTTCCTAAATAATCAGGATTTTATTTTCTTTAGATGAAAGATTACTGAGGTCATATGGTGACTTTGTAATAGTATTTTATTTACAAATATGCAGGAAAACTTTGTGGAATCAAAACTGCTGATCTTGCAACAGCTTTCTGGAAAATCAAGCAGTGATGAGCTTTCAGGCTGAATGGCCATGGTCTAGTTTTATTTTGGTCTCACATTTCGCCAACAGCAGTGGCTGGCATCTTCAGAGACAGAGCGAACTGCTCTGTGGTATATCTTTCAGCAGCTTACAGGCAAGATTTCTAGATTGCTACAGAGTCACCATGTTAGAAGTGCAACCTTCTGGCCATCTTCCAGTCAAGCTAAGCTTCCTATCAAATATATAAAATTCACACATGACATAAATCACAGTTTTGTGAGCAAATCTCAATGAAATGAAATAGCGATGGTGTTGCTTATCTCCCATTCACTTCAATGAAGTTTGCACAATATTTTTTCTTGGTGAATTGTGCCCTTTAGAGATGAATAAGTCAAATTTAAAACTCCTTGAATTTTACTAATGGTTTAATATCTAAGCATGTTATTTCTTATGCTTAAATCAATGGGCCATAAAAGTGATTGACTTTAACTGAATTGTATCTTAGTCTGCATTCTGTTTTTTTATATTATTTGCACATATCCAATTTATTCATCAGCAAATGCCACATAATTCTGTAAGATAGACCATCTATGGTCTATCATACCATCTATGTATTCTGTAATATACATAGATGGTAGAATCTGTCAGTTTACCTGTTAATGTAAATTCTAACATAAACACATTTAAAGTTAATGATTACATGGTGATGGTTTCAAGGGAGAAGTCCACATCCTCACAGCTTTCTCAGACCATTACGAGTAGGGTCAATTTCAGTTATAAGGTGCAGTTACACTTGCAACAATTACCGAAACTTGTGCCAGACTTTTGCTCTAGATTATGATTTGAGGCTCCAATTTTCAATGGTATGTCATATAAGCAGAAATAACCTTTTCATAGGAAAGATAATAATTCAAGAATATTTTTTTTAGAAAAAGGATGATTTTTGAAAACTTCTGGATGCTTACTAAAACACTATATACCATGATCTGCAATATTTTAGAGAAATTCTTTTAGATAAAAGAGAAGAGCTACTTTTGCAAGCTAGTGCAAGAGATTCAAAATCCCCATAGCCATATATTGAGCGCTGCTATTTCTTTTCCCTATCACCCTTTGCTTGCCTGTGAAAAGTTAGTTTTCCTGCCATGTTGGTAACATGGGAGGAAATCTGAGAATGCAGAAATCCTTTGCTCCTCAAGCTCACATTTGAAGCCATTTCTGATATGGTCATTGATGAAATTCCTGTCCGAATATAAATTCTGCCTACAGCAGAATTCATAAATTACCATAGTAATATTAATTTTCCCTCCCTGATGGTCTACTTTTCTGGGCCACCCATACCAATCATCTTCTAATATTCCTGAATTAATTGTCTCAGAGAGCTCTTTCGTTAATATTTAGATATTTACAACTCTGTAATTGGGTTCCCCATTAATTTGCTTTTATTTCTTTTACTTACTTGGGCCACTCAAATAAGCACCAGTAACTAACAGTGCAAAGTTTTTGAGCAGGGAGGAAAAGGCTGTTAGAGTATTCATGTATCAATAATATTTTTGATGGATTTCCAGTAAGGGAAATGTTTTCTTGTGAAATGCCTTGAAAGTACAGTATCCCTGTTTGTCTATATGCAACTGCCCGTACACGTTATATATCATCAGAGAGGTCCACTCACACAGAGACAAATAGTTAACATTCTGCAGTGATCATCTGCAGCTAATAGAGTGAACTACCTAAAGACAGGTGCAATAGCCTATACTTAAGCTTCAGCTACACGGTTTCCACCTCTTCACTGAAGATGAGCTCACCTCAGAGAGTCAATGTAGAAGAATTCCTACCTGACTTGCACTGGTTTCTTTAAAGTGTAGCTCTAATTGGCTCAATGCTTGCACAACCCTAAAAATCCCAGTCAGTGCCATGAGATTAAAAATACTGTCTGCAATATCATTTCACTAATAGTGAAAGCTGGCACTTTATGCAAGAAGTGGTTTGTAGGCATGTAAAATGGGGTGTCTTCAGAGCCTCTCAGCTCTGAAGTCCCTTTGGCTCAGCAACATATTATTAAAAAGCTAAGAGTGACCTTTCCTGGTGAGAAATTGTGCAAATATACCTTCTCATATAGACATTACCAATTGTAAGTAAAAATAATGACAGCAGCTGGCTTGGCATAATCCACAGGCCTTTCTGTGGGGTTTTTTTTTTTTTTGCAAACAAAAGGAAGAAGCTTTAAACACCCTCAACTTCTTTGTTCAAGCAGAAAAGCAATTGAGATCATTAACTCTATTATTGAACACTGTCTTTATAATTTTAGTTTTATACTATAGCCTTTCCATAACTTTTCTTCTTTCCCTGTTCTAAAAAATGTTTTCTTTTCTTATAACAAAGGATAAAATGGATGTATTAGATGGTAAGACAGTATTAAATTGATAAAGCTGATCAAGTCAGCAGTTAATCGTATTTCAGGAAAGTAAGAAACAGTTAATAGATTTTTAGCTAAAGTACAATACTTTACTCCACTTGATGACATTGTCCATCAAAGGATCATAGGAGGAGATACTGGATGGCTGTGTTTGCAAAGATGGAGGAAGGAACGGGACAAGATGATACTATATGACATAATATAAATGATGTGATTGATGTGAATAAAATATCCTTTGTATGGTTTATTCTGCAAATTGATATTGCTGTCCATCCTAATCAAATAATTCTGGGTGCTGTATGTAATAACCTGTAATAAGCCATGATGATTATGTGTTGTTATTTGTTTGTATTCTGTATTTGTTTTTACAAATAATTTAGGACAGCAAACGTACTCAGGACATCTTCCTCCTACTATTTTCCACACAGCAACAAACTGTTGAAGTGGGTAGGGCTGAGAGAGAATGATTGGCTAAAGGTCATACCAACAAGAAGTGGAATTAGTAGGAAGCTTCCAGACATTTTGCTAAAGCCTGTCTGCAGCTGAAGAGAAGGACTCTTGTCAAGTGTGGAAAAGGCACAGAAGAAGCTATTCAACTCTAGTACTGAAACCCAGGCAAGATATGTCCCAAGTGATGCAATGAGCTCTGGAAGCAATGTTAATGAACACTCTTAATGCTTGTATTCCTCTGCTAACACTTGTAAAGTTACAGGCATTTGTGTAAGGCAAAGAGCCATCAAAATAGTCACTAAATAAAATATGCTTATTTGAACCTTCTTATTTAAGTCAAAAGTGAACACTAGATTATACTGTATATTATATATACTGTAGAATACATGGATAAAATTGTATACTGCACACAAACTATTTTTACGATTTCTTAATCATATTCTTATGTTGAATGTGATATCTTGGAATAATTCTACTATGCAACATTTTATCAGATCCTGCTTAAGCCTTTCCAGAAGAATAATTGACAGCTTCTATCAATCATTATTCATTGTGTAAAGAAAGTCCTTATCCTGTCTTTCAGCCTAGGAAAACAAAAAGAAAACAGCAGATTATTATTCCTTTACTTCTTACTTATAGCGTATTAATATTTTGCATCACTTTGAAGTCAGAACTTAATTTTGTCTTAGATTTCTCAAAACTATCTAGCAACTCAAAAAAGAACAGGTTTCTGCTCAACTGAGAGAACTGTTTTCCCCTTCTCTTTCTTCTGCCTTTTTCATCTTTATCCAAAAGGAAGCTAATCCAGTTTCAACACAGTCAGAAAAAATAAGAATTATTGCAATTTTCCTCTTTTTTTCTGTCCACTTTGTTTATATATATAGAATAATGAGTCTCCCATTTAAATGAGCAGCTATATTCTCTTTCTCTTCCCTAATTAGTATCCATCCCTTGCAAGCCAGAAGACAATGATAAGTAACTCTGTTTTCCAGTCCCTTATTAATCCAGAAATTAAGTAACCTCTGTATGTCTTTTTTCTTAAGTTTCCTCCATGAATTTAGTTTCTTCCAAGCCTTATTCGCCTTTCTTTTTTTAAGATTGCTTTTAACCACTTGCTTTTCCATTTTCCTTAGTCATCTGGAGCATTGACCAGAAACCAAGATTTGGCTTAGCCGCAGAAGTATTAACTGCTTATTTTTGGATTAATCTCTGAAATATTAATTGCTTAAGACTTCCCTTAAGATTGTTAACCTCCCAAGACCTCTGTTAGTCTTTAAACATTAATTGTAACTACTGATTATCATGATTATGACCTTCTACAGCGAGAGTCTTAAATATTCTTAAACAAGTTGTATCTATTTGTTATTAGAAGTTTCAGATCACTTCATTTAGCTGTTAAAACAATATTTGCAGTTTCATTTACCATTAGGATATTTCTTAGTGAATTATTAGAGACTATAATATTTTCTATCTTTGGAATCAGTAGGGTAACCAAAATCTATGATTGTTTGTAGCCATGTTGTTATAAAGCAGATAAATTGTGAAATATTACATGTCATTCACATTATTTCAAGTGCTTCTCCCAATGAAGTCTCGGTAAAATGGCAAGCAAACATATGAATGCCATATGTCCCAAAGAATGCTCTTGTTCAAGTTTTCAAAATTGTATTCTGGCAGGGAAATAAAGTCCCTGCCCCTTCCATCCCTGCCCTTTTGACACTAAACAATCAGGATTTTCTTATACAAGGGAGATACTTGTATGTAGTCAACTGTAGTAACAATCTCCCTTTGTCGGAGATTTGTGATGTAGGGGAAACAAGGGATGTACATTTTTCCCTGCATCCCCCCCCTAGGATTACAATGTTGAATACCTGAACAGGACTAAGTTATCAAAACAAGAAGGACAAAATAAAATTGTCCAATTAATTTCCTGCGCAAAGGTTGCTGAAATAAATGAAATTTCTGCAATCATTTCTTATGAGAGGATTCTTTGGAAATTGATGGTGCTTATTTGTATAAAGAATAAATTAATGTTTGAGTTATAAAACTCTCACAACCAAATATTGTCCAACTTTTGTTGGCTCTGTATTATGATTACTCTATTAGCACAGTGATCTTAGAGATTCTGGAAGCTTCCTTTAAGTCAACACTGAAAGAGAAGCTCAAGTATAGCTTGCTGTATAAATTTATAAAGCATCCACAAAAATGGAGGTACATTTTAAAGTTTTTATGTACCTTTACAATAAAAGAAAACAGATATTTTACCATTCACACATTTTGACATGGTTCCCATGTTTTTTGAGCTACTCTCAACCTCAATATTCATACTTTGAAGCAAAAAAATAAATTTGAAAATATGCAGGAAAATGTCCAGGAGCCTTTCGTTTGGAAATGCTATTGAGAAATGGCCTGAAAGAAAAAAGAAATACACTAAATCTCAAAATTATCTAAGAAGAGATGCTGAATTAAGGTTTTCTATTACCATTCTTTGTTATATCTCACAATTGCACATTTTTTGTTGTTGTTTACTTTCTCTCACAGAAAATTTGTAAGAAATTGCATCTTTATGGCCAAAACAATTTAGGAGAAGCAAGAAAAGGAGATGGCAACATGTTGATATTGAGAAGTTCGGAACCTGAAATCCCAGAAATCTCAGCAAGCAGAAACTGTCAAAAATGTTGAGCTGAGGCACCAAACATTTACCAAAACTGCATTTCCTATGCCTTCTCTTGATTCAGAGCAATTCCATCTTTTAAAATCTTTTCTTTGTATTTTATATTCTTATAAACTAATAAAATTTTCAAACCACAAAAAGAAGTAGGATAAATCCAGGGTTTCTGTTGGAAGAAACTTTTGGCTACTAGTGCACACCATGACTCTTTCACATTTTGACTATTACAATATCCTCCCAGATAGTGTTTCCAATATTTTGCTTCCAAACAATACCACTCAGCTGTTCTGGAGTTTCCATAATATTCTCATATCTCTTTATGTTATAGGTCTCTTCCCTGGGTCCCTATTTGCACCACAGTTTAAGTTACTGGCACTTAAAGCCTTTGGTCTCTCTTTTTTCTCCCTACAATTCTGTTTGTTCTTTACATTGATGTGAGAAGGGCCTTCTTTTTTTCCCTTGCTGTAGGTCTTAAAAATTCCAGATTCTGGGCCTTCAGTATTTGGTCCCATGACTCTGAAATCAGCTGCCCACTTTCCTTCATGTCTGAGAAAGATGGCATTAAAGAGATGATAGAACTTTATTTAATTATTAGGTTAATGTTGATACTGGTTACCCTATTCATCTGGACAGTTTCTAGATTAATGCTTGTTTCACTTTATTATGAATTATACAAGCTAGTCTTATAACATGTTGTTTTAAATATGTATGGTTATTGTGTTGGGTTTGCCTTAGTTAATATGTATTTCCTGTCTTAGCTTTAAATTGTGAACTAATTTTATTGGTCAGAACTTTGTAATTACTGTGTCCTTCTATCTCACTCATTCTCTTTGAATACCAACAAATTGCAGGCCACACTGTTGCCCTGTCCTGGGGCTGTGCTTTGAGGTCCCCCCCCCCAATTTTCTTAGTTGGCAATTTTATAAAGAATGTGGGATTATTTTACTAAACTCCAAACTCTAAGCTCTGACAAAAACTGAGCACTAAACACCTTGCTGTTTCTTTGCCCATACATTTACTCCTGAATATATTTATCCAAGGCAAATTAATGATTTTCCCATACAGATCTTGTCCAAAATCAAATTTCTGACTTTGTTTATTGATCTCCTCTCCAATGAATTTTTTCCATCTCCTCATGAACCCCAATTCAGTTTTCATCCCACCATTCTCTCTCAACCTTAAAAGGAGATATTCACTTTTTTATTACCTTGATCGATAAGTAAAGGAGCCCAATTAGCATTATTTCTCTGACTCCCTTTCTCTTTTCTTAAAATGATCCAGGAGGTCTGGAATAAAATTCTCAAAAGTCTGGAGAAAAATAGCATTGGTGTTTGAAAACAGTTGCTGGCCAGGCCAACCAATTGCCCAAAAGTATCACAAGTGGTAAGCCACCTCCTTGGCTCATCCAAGTGCAAATGGAAAGGTTAAATAGGAAATAATTTCACTGTACACCATTTGTATTCCTGCAGAAGTTTGCTTTCAACAAGGCATCTGATGAATAGCAGCTAACAGGTATTGACCCATATTTTACAAGGGACAAAATCACAATTAAAGAGTGGGTGCATCTATACAAGGGTAGGCAATTTATAGCCCTCTGGATGTTCATGTAGTACTGTATAACTCCTAGTATCCTTCATCACTGGACTTGATGGTTAAAATTAGTGAAAGTAGTTCAGCAATAACTGGAAAGCCATCAAATCCACATAATGATTTGGGGAGGTAGTTCTATCTTCATCTTTTAATTACTTATTTAAAAATTAAAAATGGGGCTTGCATACATTCATCCAATTTATTAGGGAGCATAGTGTACTTCCTCTCTCCCCTCTAAATATGTATACATGCATGTGTACACACACCCACACAAATATATATGTGTGTATGTATGTGTGTGCATGTCTCATTTAAAGAACAATTAACAGTCAACATAAAGACAATTAGTAGTGCTGAACTACTGGTCTGATTAAAGACTTATATCCTCAATTCTAGCATTTTAGTGCAACATCAGCCCTGCAAGTATGCTGTTTGGGGCTGCTTAAGTTATGGAACTGTGAACTTTTATCTAAAAGACGCCCCACTAGTTACTCCACTTGCAGTAAATGTAAGTAATATCATGTGCCAAAGAAACATGACTATTCCTAAATGCCACTCTTTCCCTCCACCTGATCTTCCTTCCTTCCTTCCTTCCATCTTCCCTTCCTCTCTCCCTCCCAACACATTCATCCCATGACCTTCAGTTTTCCCTTTATTTTCAGCAACAAAACTTAAATCATGTTACAGTCATGTTACTGTCTTTCTATTTTCAGGGTATTAGCAACCACCAATTTTAGGAAATTGGTAAAAGAGGATGATAGCAATCAGAGTAGGAGGCATTTTTGAACTAACTTTAGGGAAATTGACGGGGGTCAACTTAACCTAGTCCTTGCACAGTCACAAGAGGCATAAATTTAACCTCCCCCAAGATCCTTGAAGCCTTATCTGGTTGTTCCCAGAGGAAGGCAAGCAGTCTGGGAAGATTTTTGTAACTTAGACAGAGAACAATAAAGTTGCTTATTTTATTTTAGATATTTATGAGTGACTCTGGTTGCTTGTGTCTAACACTAACAAAGCAAATGACAGGGAAAACCAGGGCTTTCCTAGAGAAGATGTGACTTCCCTTGTGTAAAAAGGAGTTTTCTGATGAAGGAAAATTATATCCTGGCAGAATAAATTCAAATATCTAATTTAATATAGCTATCTGCTCAAATATACATTCTTTAAAATAAATTCCATAAGATGCTTATTGATAGTACCTTAATTTCCCCCATGTATGCCAGAGTTACATGGGATCTTCACATGTTTAATTAAACTTTTTAAAAATGGTCAATCCATGCTGTAACTGACAAATCCACCGATATGGGTGGCTAAACAGAAAAAATTCTGGCTATAGATTCCATCTTATGATCATATTTAGAATACTATTGCAAACACTTTGAAGCTGGATAATTCTGATTAATTAAAAAAGCATTTTTGACTACAAAATTATAGGTTTCCAATCATAAATGAGTCTATCAGCACATGCATGAAATCCAAATTTTAACATGTTTGTTTCCAATTAGGGTTTTACAAATATCAGATCTATGCATTTATGTATGTACCTAGGAAATTAACATCAGAGACATCTTTTTCATCTCTTTCATCATCTCCCCCTTGTAAGTTTTCCACAGGTTCCCTCTTGAGTTTGTACAGATGGTCATTCATCAAGGAATAGCTTATCAAGATATGGATATAATTATTTGTAACATCAATTACTGCAGTATCTTGTTGAAGAGTGAAAAGAATTCTATTACAATAATTTTGCTATTTTTACAGATTGTAGCTGAATACAAAAGGCCCAGCTTCATCAACAACAACACTGGCATTTACCACAATACATTTCAGACAATTTCCTCCTCACCTGTCATGACAGAACCAGAAAAGTGAGTTAAAAAAAAAAGGGGGAACAAGGAAGGAAATATAGTCACACGTATTTCCTGTTTCTCCTGTTTTACCCATAATGGGATCAAATTCAACTACACAGATGAACTGGGCAATATTATCAATCCTTGTCTGACTGCACAGAAGTACAGACACAAAGTAAAGCAACTCTGGTTGAAAGTTGATTTTGAGATAAAGTAGGGGATTTAACCTCATAGCTATGGCCAGAGAAGCTATGAAAAGCCATAAAAAAGAGAGAAGAAATGAAAGCGTTGGGGCTTTTAAAAAAGCCCCAATCATTCTAAATCCTACAATATCATTTAGACTAAAATTCCTTGCTATTTGGGAAGTTATTCTTTGAAAATGAAATTTGTAACTTTTGAAATGCATTTGTTTCCCTCCCTGTGCAGACAAAAGAAAGTCTAACATTTAAAAAATAATCATTCATTTCATGGATTTGTACTTCACATTGTAATGTAATCTTTTGGGTCAGTTTAATATACAAAACTATCATGGTACTGAATATCCTTGCTTAACTTTTGAGTAAGCTCTGGGAATGCAATGGGCTGATATTTTATATATATATATATAAAATATCAGCCCAATCCTATATATAGGATTGCAGCACTTCTCAATTCAAATTCTGCATATACTGATATTTTGTTTGTTTTTTATAAAAGGCAAATGTTGACGAAGTGCTATTTCTATAGGAAACTTTAATTAGAAACTTCTCAGCTAAGTTTTTTGAAAAGAGAGGACTTTTCAAAAATCAGTCTCAAACACATTAATGTATTAACCACTTTAATGTAGAGTTAAACATTTGAAAGCTCACTGAATGTTATCAATTTTATATCATCCTGCTAAGAAATGGGCTGCAAATTTGCAGCTGCAACTGGTTTATGGTATACCTTTCAGGCATCTACCTTTAAACTGCAACAGGAATACATTTTCAATGAATTTAGGTCACCAAATCTAGTTATGTGAAACTGCCGAGAGTCATTGCAGAAGCATCAAAGGAAATGCCTCCAGTGTCATGCATGATGCACAATTAACTCATCACTAACACCTTGATTTTTTTAAAGAAATCCTTTCTAATACATTCAGCACAATTCCAAAACAAAATCTCAATAAGCAGCCAAACAATCACATACCATTATCCCAAATATTTTACTTGATCTTCACCCACACATTATGAGGTACTCTTTTTCACTGAAAACTCATTTCAGTATGCTCAGATAACACCGCTCGTCAAAAGGCTGTGACATGCACTACTGTTACCTGGCATAGAGCAATCCCACTCCATTAATTATTTGTGTTTTGCAAATTCTGACAAGCAGTACAGTACAGAATTAGAATACAATCTAGTTTACTAATCCCTGGAAAAAACCCTCAAAACTAAAAATAAAAGAATATAAAATAGAATAGTACATTCCCATTTTACTATATTTTTTGAAGAAATTTTAATAAGATAAAAGCAATACAAATATTAGAAAATAAGGAAAATAAAAAAGAATAGTGACTAAGACAGAAAGGAAATAAAGACAAGAGAAAGGAAAGGTTATAAAGAAGTGGCTTCCAATCTTTTTGATAATGATTATAATTTTACATTCCAATGATCAACTTCTTTATATGCGTGTGCATGCATGCACACACACAGAGAAAATTTCAAGGCATAGGGTAGGAAGAATATTGGTCTTTACATTCCTTTGCTCAACTCTATTACTTCTCCAACCTTTCCCATTTCCTTTCTAGAATTCACAGCTCTTGATTAAACTACTTGCCATGAAAGAGACTGATATTACAAAATCTCAAAAGAGATGGGATATCAGGAAAGGTTATCACATGCCTCTGTTCCACCCACTAATTATACTATTTGGTGAAGATGTTCTTTATTCAAAGACAGAATCTGTTTTCAGGCACATCAGGACTTGCCTTCCTGTTGTAAGTTTATTTTAAATTTTGTCCTGTTTAAGAATAAGTGATAAAGCTACGGAAGGAAGGAAGGAAAAAATACTGATAGGATTGTCATAATAGTGAGATTTATCTAAATGACATTTCAATATTGATGTAAGATGCATATAATTGCACATGGGTGTATATGAAATATTTGTATAACAGACAGTGTGGTGTAGAGGCATTAGAATGATGCCAGTAGATCCTCAACCACAGAAGTTCAATGGATGACTTTGGGTTAGTTACTCTTGAGTCCAACCTTTCTCACAGAGCAGATATTGCAGTGGAAACTAGACAACATATAGTGCCTTGAGCTCATGTAAGAAAAGCAGTATAGAAATCTAATGAACAAATATAACAAACGAAAATTTGCTCAATTATATTCACACCATAGGAACTAATAACAAAATAGAAACATGCTTATCACTAAACAGAAACAGTCTAACATCTTGGTACTGTTATATATATGGATACTCTACAGTTAGATTCACACTCTAAGACTAGCGAAAACTTAATAATTCAAGTCCTAACTTGAATAGTCTATGAATTATTAAGGTAATAATAATTAAGGTACTGTTATTACTATTACTACTATTATTGTTTTGATACAACGATTTGATACAACATCAAATCACAGCTGTCAGTTCTTTAGCTAGTATTGGCCTTCATTCTCAGAGTTCTTTTCAAGAGCCTAGGATGTTATGTTTCAGCACAGTATATGTCCGTGATGGCGACATATACTATGCTGGAAGTGGCATGCAAAGCCATCTCTCTGGGCACGTGAGCTGTCCCCTGTTGCTCTTCCAGGTTCCGGTGTGCCTGCCAGCTGGCCTTCATGCATGTGGGAGCACCGGAAAGCAGAAGAGCAGCCGCCCGGTGTGCATGCACACACTGGAAACCAGAAGAGCAACTGCCTGGTGCTCACATGCGCACCGGGCGGCTGCTCTTCCAGTTTCCGGCATGTGCTTCTGTGCATGTGTCCGCACACTCCCATTTCAGCACTTAGGGCCGAAAAGGTTTGCCAATACCTTATGCATATGTGCAGTTTCACTGTGGCCTTTTGTAATTGATTATGACATTATTGATTACTGTGGTTAGTTGCACAATCAGCCAGATATTTAGACTGAATTTGGCATTTTTATCTACCTATAGAGTCAGGCAAATGTTGTTGGTTTTTTAAAATGATATTAAAGGTATAGTTGTGGGATATAAGCTGTTCTAAGTAAAACTGCCTTTTATAGTTTATTATATATGCATGTATATATGTATATATAATGTATGTCAACTGAAGGTGTTGAACATACCTAATTTTCCCACAATAACAGCTCCATAAGATAGGTTGGACTGAGAGAGAATGGCTGGCCCAAAATCACCCTGCCAAGTTTCATGCCTAAGGGAGGCCTAGAACTCAGAATCTCCTGGTTTGTATACCAGCACCTTCACTGCTACACTAAACTGCCCCTCTGTGTATGTACGAGGATGTGAGACAAGAAAGAAAAGCAAAAAGTGATTGTGAAAGTAGAAATGTTTTTGGTTGTTAAAAGAAAATGTCTGGAATAAAGACTACTAGAAGATCATCCAGCCTGTATCTGAAACAGTGTTCTGAGTCTATAGGGGGAGGGAAACTGTATAGTGTAGCCACTCTCTGTTGGCAAGTGAAGATCTGATATCTGCAAGCTGATATAGAGTTTGCCCTACTTTTGGGAGCGTTATCCATTCTAACCACTTAAAGGTGATGACAGATTGTAAGAATAGACAAAGCACAAACAAGAACACATTTTCTCAGATTTTAAGGGAGGACTGAGCCACTTCTAAGCTCCGGAAGTCCCTAGACATAATAAAAATTGACATGTAATTTTAATATTTTTAAGTAAAAAAATTAAAACTACATTTATGTCCCCTTAGTACTTGAGGTCCAGGCCAAATTTCCTTCCTATCTTCTTTTCCTTTGACTAGCACCGAACAGGAACTTTCTACTTTCTTCAATTCTAAAGAAAGATATTTGGCTAGGAAAGACTCCTTCAAAGTTGATATTTGAGGTGCAGGTATCAAGTCTGATATGCCAGTCTGAATCTGAGACAGAGAAAATGAGTCATATTTAGCGCTGGCATAAGATCATTTGAATTGATCAAATGAGGAATTCCCAAGTGAGGGAAGAGCAAAAACTGTCCCCTGAACTGAGCAGAACGTTGTTCTTCCAGGGATAACTTCAATGGCACTAAGGTAGTTTACTTTTAATAGGGAAAAAGTGGTTCCTTTGCATATTAATATATTATGTTTATTACTGCTACATACAGCAACATCAAAATAAACTAGAAAAAATAAATACACTATTTCTTGTTCTTAAAAGTAACAAAAATGTACTATTTACCTCAACAAATTTTGGCACACTGTTCCTTGCAATAAAATTAACATTCAATGTTTTCAAACTTAGGTAATCACTACATCCTATCTCTATTATGCACTTTTTGCCTCCTAAACTATGATATAAAAAATAATAATTTATTACATTTATATGCTGCCTAGCCCCTAGCAATTCTGGGATACACTTGCCATCAGCTCACTCTTCTCTTTTGTTCAGTTAGAAATTCACACAAATAAATTTATTAGGTGAGATTAATATTCTTTGTTTCGTCTACTGAGACCTTGAACTTTCAACAGTTAATATTAAGTATATGAATATTCCTAGGAGAGTAATTTCTTGCTCTCTTATTACAGCAAATCCAAGCAAATTTCAACAAGTAACTTGCCAGATGTATAATCACTGCTATTCAGATCTCAGTTTTTAATTCTATCTTGAATAGTTTCTAAATAAAGACCAGTTCTAGTCAATGTTCTCCATCATAGTCCAAATTTCAGATTCAAAATACAAGTATGATATTACAATCTCAGAATAAATAAAAATGTTGTTGAGCTGAGGATAGTTAGACCATATGGAACAGACTTCAGAGCCAATTCTTTTCAGAACTGCTTAATCATTAAATTCATTCATTGTAATCTGTTATTCCTAGGGAAATTTTAATCCCTATGGTACAGGAAGTTTATTTTCTGTAAATAACTAACAATAACTATTAATATTATTTTGACCCAATTCTAAATCTTGAAAATATTTTGAATTGAATTATCAATTTGATTTATGAAGCCAGGGTTATAATTTGGAGAGCTGGATTCAAATTTCACTTTAATATTATGCTTTTGGCATAATTTCCTCTTCTTTGAATGTTTATAGAGAAAAAAAAATCAAAAAGCATGTCTATTTGCATAAAATAAATTGCAGTGAAGTTTTGGATGGAGTAGTCCATAGTGTTAAATGAAAAAATAACACAGCTAGCAAAGGTACAACATGGTGGTACATATTATAATGGTATACAACATTTAAGGCACATTTATAAGATGTCTTTCTAGAACTTCAGAATCAGCTCTATGTTTATGTGATCACAAGTCATAATTTGTTTGGCAGCTGTGCTGATTTATTTGTAAATTTGCTGTGGCATATTTGAAACCACAGAAAATACTGCTGTTTACTTTGTGCATTGTCCTTTCCTCATTTGTACAATCGTTTGCATCAACCCATCTTCCACTTCTTAGGCAAAGGGGAAAGAAGGGTTGATGGTTTTTCAGCTCCCTTTCTTAGGGACTTCTCAGTTTTCTTTTTTCAGACAATTGGATAAATGAACATAATATGAAGTAAAGACATGGATAATGGTTAAGATGCAAGCAATTTATTCATCCCATTTATATAGATCCCGTTTCATAGACTCCCATTTTTATACAACTAGGCAAGTTGTGCCCTGTTGGGTCATTGTTTCAGAGATATTTCCTTACCAGGTCCTCAATGCCTTCAACAGTGACAGAATTTCTAATATACTGCCTTCACTGGAAAAATGTTGGAATACATTTCCAGATGTATATGCCTTGGGAAAAAAGCTTACATTGAATGGAATAGCCAAACATCAGCACGGGAAGTCTTTTATGACATTTTGTATTAGGTCATAAATTGCTTTCCAATAAAGCTGATATCATAAAGTGTTTTATAAAATTTGCCAAATGTCAATTCCATGGAAAGTCATGATCCTGGATTTTGAATGTAAGCTAGCCCATTTGAGGTACCTTGGTTCAAAATGATGCATTGTTTCACCCAGTTAAAGGTTACTGAAATCAGAGTTTTAGTAGCATACATAGTAGATAAGGATCAGGGGGATTTTTTGAATCTCACAGATAGACATCTCACACAGCAGAGAAAAACAAGGCAGTAATTAAGTAACACACTTTGTTCCCTATTCTTATAATTTTTGAAGACTAATAAAATTATAAAAGTGGGATTTTTTCATCCAAACTCTGACCTGAATGGAATCCTCAAATCTTTGTTCCCCAGACAAATGTTGTCCAACCTTTGCTTGATTCCAGGAGACAAGTTGCTCTACTATTTAATAGCTTCATCATCAGAAAATTCCCACGTATTTATCAAACTCTTAGGTCAGAGTTTGAAGCTTCCACCCACTAGTTCTTGTCCTACACTCAGGAGTTATGGAGAATAAATCTACAGTTTCTTCCCTGTAATCAACACACCTTTAATTTTTGAAAGAACTGCTATTACGTTTCCTTTAAGCCTTCTCTTTTTCAGGTTAAACATATCCAGTTCCTATAACTGGGTTCTTCATAGCATTTAATTCCAAGTTCTTCATCATCTTTGTCCCTTCCCCCCGCCCCACTGTGCCTGGTTCCTCAGCCTCCTCCTTGAATTGTGGCAACCAGAACTGGGCATAGTATTCTAAACTGGGTTGGATCAGCATAACCATCATTTCCTATGAACTTTGCATTACAACTTTGATGTAGCAAAATATTGTTTAGGCTGTTTTGTTAGCTGCAGCACACTGCTAATTCATGCTTAATTTGTAATCATCTAGGGTGACCACAAGTCCTTCTCACAAGTTCTGCTGCCAAGCCAGATTTTGCCTTTCTGTGCATCTGTCTTTTCCTCCATGCTAAGCACAGAACCTTACTTCTTTTTGCCAATGAACTGCATATAGTTGGAGAGGGCCCACCAGCATCCATCTTCAGTCACGTTAGCAATCTTCCTGTCCCATGCCCCTAAACTTTGTGTCATTAACTCTTAAATAGGCAGGACTGTTTTAAGGAAGTCAAAGATAGAAACTTTGCTAGGGATCTTTCGCTTCACAGAAAGATACAGCCACTCTAGGCCATTAAAATGTGGTTAGTAATACAGAAAAGAGCGAGTTACAAATTGCTACATTAATGAAAGGCACTAGTGACATTTATTCTGATAAGCACCACACATAAACCAACAAATAAACCATGAGAACTGGATGGAGAATTGGTCAGCCAATTTCAGCAAGAAGTCTCCCATGGGGAACTATTCTTTAAGCAAATCTTTATAGAGCAGAAGGTTTTTTTTAGAAGGCACAATAACTGAAATGGCAGATTGTTTAGAATAGTAATCTACACTGAGCCTCACTCGATTTTAAAAGATGGCCATCTTAGATATCAACTTGAGAACAAACAAGTGAAATAAAATTCTAGAATTCTTTTCAGTCTATGAGAAGGGATCTGAATACTTTTTTTATAGTTGCTGAAGATACATTTTAATTAAATTTCCTTTTCTCTTTTATTTTCTAACTCAAATTTTACCATACTAAAAAATATTGCTTTCCCATATCATTCTCTATAGAATAATTCCCCAACCAACTCCTATAAAAAGCCATGCATCTACAAATTGATAATGGGCATAATCCAAAAATGTGTCTTCAATTTCCTGGTGGATTCCATTCCATGGATACCATGCTATTAGAATGCAAACCAATATCTGGATCATTAAGCCTCTGAATAAATAGAATTAGAAGAAAAAGTCCTGTTCAATAGGACAATGTTAAATATTATCATGCAGTGCTACAAACATTTATCAAATTATGATTTTTTAAATTCTATTTTCAATCTTTAGAAAAAGGTGCTGATAAATTCAAAAGAGCAAAGAGAAGAGCAACTAACAACTTAAGCCATGATAGAATGGTTAATGATTGGGCATTGAAAAGAGGATGATAAAAATGAAACATTGTGAGAGAATATGAGAGGTTTCTCATAAGAGAACACAAAAGACAGAATAGGTAAAATTGATTAATATTAACAGTGAGTACAGAAAATTAAGATGAAATAAGAAGTCATTTTGATCAGCCAAAAGCAGACTGCTGATATCTGTGATCGCCATTCTGCTTATCTATATCTCCTGTGATATCATGCTTCCTGTTACACTGATTGTATTTGTTAGATTTAGATGTACATTAAAAGAAGAGGAAGTCTGGCAACCTATAAAAAAGTACCTACCGCTTTATTGACAAGAATATCTCTGGTACCTGGACAGGCATTCTTAGAAAATAACAATGTGAGTGACTACAGCCATATGCTTTGTTTGGGAGTATGGCCAGATACCTTCATTGGGTCGTCAACTCCCATTTTAAATCTTATTCCTAAGAGAGCACTGAGTTTGCCCATCCCATAACACTGGCTTGTTTCAAGAGATGAATCAGCATTTTTCTGTTCTATTCCTGTCTAATTAAATCCTAAGGAAATTGGATCTTATTGTTGCAGTGCTGAAAGGTGTCAGTGATTTCCTTTTCTTTGCTGTTGCTTTACCATGCTACCTGGTTCCTGGACATAAACAAGCCATTCCTTAGGAAAGGAATACAACCAACATTATCAGAGAACACGATCTTAATTCTTGTAGGCAACTTCCAGGTAATTCCCTAATCCTTATAAAATCTGTTTCAGCTATCCTCATTCTTTATTCAAATATCAAGCAAATTTGTTTATCTTTCTTTTTTAATTAAAATCTTAAATTCTTACCCAATTGAGGATTTCCTCCCCCAAAATAAGACATCCCCTGATAATAAGCCCAATCAGGCTTTTGAGCACATGGCAATAAGGCCAAGCGCTGATTTCAGAGTTCATAAAAATATAAGACAGGGTCTTATTTTTGGGGAAACATGGTATGTTTCCAACATCATAGGTATTTTTTCAGAAAGAGAACTGTTTCATAGTATGAGTAACAACTGCTCCGTTTGTTTTGTTTGCAGATAGTCCAATATATATCCACATTATGTAAAGAAAATGTATAGTGGTCGGTGTTAGCAATTTATTTTCTTTTTATCTGAAGTAAGGACAGGGGAATTTTCATTATTCCAGAGTTGCGGCAATTGATGATGCGAGATACCAATTAAATTACATTTCTAACTCTCCTATTGGTCAACATCAGTGAGAACAGATTGATTCACAACATTGCCTACCTGGTGTTATGAGGCTGACAGAAGTGAAAACAATTAAAGATTGTCTTCCAATTAAGGGATTCACTGTGGAATTAATTAATGTTATATGGAAATAGCCTAAATGTTTCAGACAGCCTGCCTAGCATAATCTGAACTGTGATCAAAAGATCATATTCTACTATCATGGCTTAAGGTTAAATTCAAATTCAAAGGTTCAACTATAGTATATCAACTTTTAACTATGAATGGAATGATGGTGAAGAGGCAATCTTATACTTTTTCTCAGTCAATACAAGAGGCCCTGGTCTCAAATTATTGATCAATTGACATTTTACAAAAGAAGGAAAGGTACAAAATAAGAAACCATCTCTCTACTTGTTCATGCCTTAATTTTATAATAATTTCAAGTATTTATCACAGTCACAAGTTAAACATATTAGTGTTTCTTTGTGCCATTATCTAACTAGCTGAATTGTAATATTGGCTATTATCTTAACACAGATAGCAATAAACTTCAAGGAATTAGATATTGGTATATTATGTGTAATGAGGATAATGAATAAGAAAAGTAAGGTTGCAATCATGGTTGTATACAGCTGTCCTGTAACAGTCCTGTATTGTATATTGAACAATAACGCACAATCCCAGGGCACATAGAAAACTCAAACTGAGAAAGGATTCAAAGTTCCAGTCCAATTCCAATCTTTAATCCCTTCTGCATTTTCACTGTGTTTTCTCATTTCTGTGATTTGAACGTGTGTGTTTCACAAACACACACATTTGTCTGCATGAACATAGCTACCAAAGAAGGGGAATGGGGTGGGAGGGAAGAGATGAAGGACAGCAAAGATTCTAAAGATTTTGAAGGGAATACAGGAGTATCTGAACATGAGAAGAGAGCTGCTAGGATGGATGTTAAATTGATCAAGAATTTTATCCCCGAAGAAAAAAGGGAGGCTATTAAAATAGGAAACCTCTCTGCAAAAAAAAAAAAAAAAAAAAAAAAAAAAGAAAAGAAAAAGAAAAAAAGAAAAAGAAAAAGAAAAAAAATGAACAAGAGATAGAATTAAAAACCTACAGGTCTTGAGATAGTGAATTCTACTAACAGCCCAGAACAAGGAAAAGAGAAACAATTATAATGTTTAGTGGGAAGAAGAAGAAGAGTAGATGGTCCTGAAGTAGGAGCTTGTCTGGTGTTTCAAATATATCATCTCAAACGTATAGTCTCTAGCAATCAATACATGTTCTAATTAAGGAAACTATTAACACCCTTTCCTCCCCTCCCAACACTAGCCCCAACCTCCCCTAACATGAGTCCCTTTCTTAGCACACATATAGAACATCCAGATAAATTTCCCAAACTGGCAAAAGCAATCACTGAAACAACTTCAAACACCACAGATCAAGGAAAACCACAACTCATAAGTCAACTCCCCTTCCCCTACCCCATGCCTTTGCTTAATAAGGAAATACTGTACATATAAAAAATTACCCTCTTCCCCCAACCTGAATATAACGCTATAATAAGCCTCTATACATATGTACATTTATATCTACATATAACCGCAGTTAAATAAGCGGATGATATATATGGCACAACATGAATACATAACATTAGTAACAATGTTAAGAAATGTTGCATTGTTTCTGCTTTGAAAAAAAATTAAATTAAAACGAATCAAGAAAAATAGTGAATTTTATGTTTGGAATGTGCCCATGCATACTCAGGGGTTTTTGAGACATACATTTTTATATTCAATTATTTTCATCTGTACCAGAGCTTATTATAACGGTAACACAGTTGACTCAATATGGTTGGATGTTCAAAGAATTTAACCTAGCATTTGTCATAAATGAATTATGTAATAACTGACTTATAATATCAGTCTTTTTTCCTTTGAATAGTTCAAATGATAAGTTTGCCATGCCGGCTTGACTGATAGGATCCAAATTTAAATTGGTCTATGGTAAAAAAAAAATCATGAGTAAAAATTTATTTCAAATAACTTTGTATTGGTATGGTAAATAAGTGTAAAATTAGCATACACATGAGTTTCGTCATATACTAACCAGCCCACTAATTCATCATGAAAAAGAGCAACAAAAGTTACTCTGAAGTTCATCAATTTAATTCAAATGTTGATTTTTGTAGTCTTCAGGAATTTCAGGAAACAATTCTAAAATATAACTCATTTAGAAGAGGCATGCCCCTTGCCTCCATTGGCTATTAGTCTGTTATTGTTCTAGTTATACAAATTGACATTTCTTCATCTTATTAAGTTTTGACATTCAGTGGATTTACTAATAAAGCATATCTTTTTTTTTTTAAAGTTGATTTATATGCCGCCCTTCTCCGGAGACTCAGGGCGACTTACAATGCGTTATACAATATCTCCCTTTTATAAAGATGTATGCATGTAGTCTAAAGGGTAATATAATAAATCATATTATTGTACAGTAGTATAATCCGGGAACATTTAAAACCTAGAAAGTGGCTTCAGAATTACTGCCTATGAGATGCTTGAGCTTTGTTTGAGGTTTAGTTTGATAGGTTCCAAAAATGGAAATGAAGCTGGATCTCTAACTGGTGATTATAACCCCAACCAACCTTTCCAGTGGTGAGGATGTAAGGAATATTAAGAACGGGGATTATGGCTTAAAAGCCTATTTGGCTACAAATGGGAAATAAGCCCTTGAGGGACAAAGCTGGTGTCCCATTAATATGTTCTTCATATTGGAGCAGTGTCCAGCAGGACAATAGACACTTGGACAAACCTAGTATATTCAATTGCAGGGAAGCACTTACAGGAGAGGACATAAAAGCAGATAAGAAAAGTTTATTTCCCTCTTCTTTTGATGTCAGGAACCTGAGCTCCTGGTCATCCGGTGGACAAAATGGGCTGGAACTAAGAGAAGTCCCATTTTGCAGCAAATGGGAAATAGACATAAACAATATACTAGCTTTTTCTGGCAAGAATGCTATGCTATATGATGTAAAGGAACTCATACATGCCTGTTCTAGTTTCTATATAATAACCACCTAAAGAAAAAGAAAGTAATCAGTTTATCAGTATCATGTGAATGGCTTCATTTAGAAGTCCTAGAATATCTTGCAGATTTAAATGAAGAAATCTGGGGGTTTACTCATCCTTCCTCCCTCCCTGCCATGAGCAGTGTTAAAAAAACATTTGAGTCCAAACTGAAATTATGTTGGATTTTTGCAAGTAGAAGATTACCTATTAGAAGACAGTTTCAGGAAAATTTTTAAAACCAGATTAGCGTTGAAACAAGGCAACACATTTTCTCTGATGTTTTTGATGACATACAAAATATCCCACTCACCATATTCCTGAAGCACCACACATTATGGCAAGATATAACATAAGATGGTGTATTGCTACATTGGCAGACATTATATCACATCTGTTATAGAATGCCAGAATAAGTGGTCTGGCAGCATGCCATACTCAGTTAAACAGCTTGGAAAATCTGCCATTTTTAAAAAAAGAAAAACAACTTCACATCCCTTATCCCCTTACACATTTACAACATATGTACTGTCATGGCTCTAGAATTAGTATTAAGAAAGTATTTCAATACATTCTCCTAAAGCATCTGAATAGCAAAAATGTCAATTATGTATGTTCAGGTGCAGAACCACTCACCCAAGCAGAAGACAATGAATCTTAGTTCACGGGGGCAATCAAGTTTATGCAATGAGAAAACTGAAGAACACATCCCATTTTTCTAAGCAGGAGGAGGAGGTAACTGAGTTTCTTAAATGATGAACGTACAATTTTGTGTGTGTATTATTCAAAGTTTCATGTATTTTTGGCAAGTTAAACAACCGATATCACTGTCTCCATAAACAGCACCTGCAGCTAAAATTTTCCATCATGTCCACATTTGATATTTTTAGTGGAATAATATCCAGAACTTTAAATTATAAAATAATAATAAGATTTAAAACATAACCTATGTATGTGGTTGAACCAACCTTCTTCTTCTTGGTCAAATTTCAATAGAAAGAAAAATAAGATGTTCAAGATAGATGGAGAGATCAAAAGGCCAATTTCTTATATTAAAGCAGTAGACACAATACCTGCTTATTAACTGTTATTGAAAGTCCCCCAACATTTCTACTCATCTTTAAGCAGACATGTTTCATGCTCTGTGCACAGAAATTAACATTGGTAATTTAATATTATCAAATCTTAGCTATAATGTAAACATGTGAATTTAATATTCAAATTGAGCTAGATTGCAAGAAAATTAAAACCAGAGTAAACCTATACCCCAAATATACATCTAAAATCATTCTGAGAGTTCAGTTAATATCTTTTTTGGCTTGCTTTTTAGTGAATTTTTTTCTTGAAGTACTACAATACTAATATTTTTGGTTTCAGCTGAGAAAGGGAGTGACCCAGAGGCACGCTCATCATTAGGATCAAACCCAGCTTTTTAATAAATTTTAAGTACTAAGTGTTAATTGAGAGATTTCCCAATCCTAAACTTTCCAAGCTAATATAACTTTGGAGAAGTTCCGTAATTTGGGTGCGATTTAAACTGAACATTCAAAATGAATTTACTCCATCTGAAGGAAAACAGCACAATGTTTCAGGGCCCAGATTCCAGAGAAAGATTATGAGTTTATAATCAAGCAAGGAACATGAAAGCCTTGCTAGTGAGGTTTAAGATGATCCATTGCCATTTTCTAAACATGAGGAAAAATGTGAAAAGGGTGATTTAGAAAGAGGTATTCAATACATGCAGTTTTATCTTATTATTTCCCATTTGTAATGGTATGGGCCAACATAAAGCTACTTCCATATACAAAGACTGAAAACTGTTGGGGAAAATGCAACAACTAAAAACCCATATCCTCTCAAAACCTGAATATTCACAAGAAGAGAAGCACTAGTTTTATACAAAATGCAATAGAAAAAAAATCTCAATTTACAAATGAGATGAATGCCTTCCCAAGTGCCCTTTGTTAAAGGATTCATCAGTTACATTGTGTGCTGCAGACTGCTAGGAAAGTAGCTTTTTTGAGAGGGACAAGGAAAACGAAGTAAAAGGCATTCTGCTCTTCCAGACATCACTCCTTCCATAACCTAATAAAGTTCAAGCCCATATTTACCCTCTCTACCAAAAGACAGTGCCTTCCAATGGCTTCAATGCAGCCAATATATTAAAAATATAAAGCCCAATGGGGTGTGAATGAAAGGACATGAAAGGAGAATCAGTCGCAAGAAATGTGGCTCAAAAAAGAACAGCTGCTTCCAGAGTTCAGAGCTTGTGCCTCTCCATTTATTCAGTTCAATTGCAATCTGCCAGCTCTTTCAGAAGAGATACTTCTGCCCTCTTGTTTTGTTAGGAAAGCAGATCAACAGACCCAGGAAAAAGTGAGATGTTTTGCCACATATTTGGGAGGCAACAGTTAGTCTGTTGCTCTTACCTGAGGGTTCCTGATGTAAATGAAACAATCTCACTTTAAGTAGTTCTACTCACATTTCCAATTATTCCTCTTTGAGAGAAAAAAACTGCTGCAAGCAATAACTGCATTACACCGAGAAGAGGTCCAGAACAACTCTAATGCTGCTAAATACTACTACTTTTCCTGTTTAGCATCTCCTGGCCTCCTCTTAACTTTCTTGCTTCTTGCTAACTCTGCTTTCTGATCCCCACTACAGCAACTGTGGGAACTGGTATTTCATCTCCTCATGCCCTGTGGAAGACAAGCCATAGTTCCACAACACTATAGTTATCAAATATAAGTATATATTCAATAAATATACATATACACATGGTATGAGTTGTGCTGGTCCTATTCTCCCCACCAGCAGCACCACCTCCTGCACTTTCTACTCAACTCCAACAGCAGAGAAAGCCTTTTTCTGTAGTCTCTCAAAATCTCCTTTTGCAAGAGAATCAAGGACATGGCAGTTGAGAAATCTCCCTTCCACATTTAATTCATTAAAAGAACAGTGGAATTTATGGAGCTGCCAGCCTTCTTTTCTAATTGTTCAGCCTTTTTATTCATCCACATTGCAGAGGCTTGTTCTGCTGGGGTGTGTAAGAAAAATACTTCAGTGATGTTACATTGGTTTTATTTTTGTTGTCTGTATTTGATGTAAATCATTATTTAAGAGAGCTGTGCACAAATCAATTCACATCCAAAAGTTTATGGTTTCAAAATTAACAATGAGTTTTCATGAGTAGAGAAAATCAGACAGATTCCCCACCCTGGGATCCCACCTTTTAATTTTCTCAAGACTCTTGGTAAGATTTTCCTGCTCTCACTTGTCCTAGCTTCTGTAATTTCAGCCCATCCTTCAGAAATGGCCTTGCTGGACTTCCGTAACTGAACTTCCAAGCAGATCTCCACACCTCCTTTTTCCACATGATATACCGTATTCCAGGATGTAAGTATCTATGCAACTTCAATTTTTACCCTTTCCCTAAAGTCTTTATAAAAGAACTGAATGTATTTCATTAAATAAATTCCACATTAGTTGTATCTCACATTTTTTTAAAAGTACAAATGTAAAAAGAACTAATCTTTCTTTCCTCTGTTCTTTACCATATATGGTATCTTCATATCAATACTAACCATCCCTGTTTGCTGCTAAGAAAACCCCAATTCTGTATTGGGGTATTGCCCCTACTCATGTGCTGACCTCACCTGATCCATGCCCTGTCTTTCCAACTGTGAAAACACAAGCTAAGCTAGTAAGCTCTGACATGTGATGGTCAGGAATGGAAATGTGAGTAGGGAAATGAAAAGAGATAATTAGGAATTCAGGTGTGGGGAAAGAAAGAAGTGGCACTTCTCATCAGCTCTGCCTAAGCAGAACTCCAATATTCCACTTTTTTTAAAATAAAAAAAGGAAAGAAACAGTAGCAGAAGAGTAGCAAATGGGAGCTAGGACTAAACCCACCACTTGCCCCTCCCATGCTTTACATTTCCTGCACCATCCCCTCCCATGCTTTTTTCCCATCACTCAGACATCAGATTCAATACTAGAAAGTTTCTCATAAACATGCCCATTGCTAGAGCCATTGAAAGCCCTGGGGTTTTTGTTGTTAGGCACACAGGGGTTGGACTGGTTCCCTATACAGATGTCCTTCTGGAAACGGGCTGGCACAGCTCCATGAAGAGCTGAGACCACTGGCTTGTTGGTGGTGACAATGGCTCGGAAGTCTGGCCTGGCCTTGGGCCCTCCTGCCACCACAGGCTGCCTGAAGAAATAGGATTTGCTGCCATGGAGCAAGCACTGGTCATCCCCAAAAGTGGGGATGAAAGGGTTTTGAGTGACCCGATCGGGGTAGAGAGACTTGCTTAGCATATAACCACCACTAATGCCAGGATTGTTGTGGTGGTGGTGGCTGGTGGCAGGCAGTGAGGACTTGTTGTTGGCAAAAGTGGACTCGCTTGCTGGCATTTCAAACATATGAGCATAAGGGCTTCCCTCCAAAAAGCGGCCTTTGTCCTTTAAGCTCACACTGCGTGGGGCCAAGGCTGCTTCTTCCTTCTGCAGATCCACAAATGTGTCATAGGAGTGCTGCCGGCGGAGCTTGTTGCGATTCTTTTTCTGCACCTTGGAGGCAGAGTTGGAAGGGCTCTGAGGGTACTTGGTGGTGGAGGTGCTGGTTGCCACTGGCACAGGAGCAGATGGCTGATCCAGCTCTTGAAGGGAGTTGTCCTCACTGATATCATAGAGGTTGCCTGCCTTCTTGCAAGCTTCACACCGGATGCATGGCTGGCGGGTGGAGTTCTGACCCACCACAGCTGGGGTGTAGTTATGCAGCTTAGATGGGCAACTGCGGCAATAATTAGACCCTGGCCGTTCCTCCCAATCAAGATTGGTAAGGTTTTTTTCCCATGGCACTGGTACCCCACTCACAACACTGTGCTTGTGCTCATTGTTTACTCCAAATTCCCCTGACCCATGTTTGTGATGGGTCCTATTTGTACACGTCCCTGTTCCCCCTAGAGTGTCACGCTTAAAGTCATCACCCCGTTCTTTATAGATATCTGTCAGATCTACATGTTCCCAATGTGGTGAGTTTTCCTTAGCCCGGAATTGGTCCAAATAGAAATCCCTTAGCCCTTCCTTGTCTCTAAAGTAGCGCTTGTGATCAGGGGAACGGGGACGCCGTCGATAGGCCAGTTCAATTTCATCGAATTCTCTCCGAGATTTAGCTGAGGCTGGGCGTTTCTTTAAACTATCTTTATATTGCTGTTTTCTCCGCTTTGCTGCATTGCCTTCAATGTTGCCATATGTTACCGTATGAGTGGATATGTCTGAAACATCTGAACGGATTAAATCATCATGGGCCCCTCCTCCACTATATCGATCACTCTTGAATGACAGCTTGCCATAAAGGTCACCTAACTGGCCATGCTTGGCTGGTGGTAAACCAATATCTAGTGGCTTTTTACTGATGGATCGAGACTGGGAGGAGAAAGGTGGATTATCACAGTCATATAGTCCATCAATAGAACTGGCACTACCAATGCTATGGGGGCGATGATGATGATGATAATGGTCTTGATAAACATTACTTTCTTTCAATTGTAGATTGCCGAAAGTCCTTTCTACCTCACTAATATAATCACTGAAAAGATTTTCCTCACAAGGGGGGTTATTATAAGACTTGCAATCAGAGTGGGTGAAGCTACGGCGATGTTCAGAGATATCATAAACTGATGATTCACGGCGGATGAAATCCAGGGCACTTTGTGGTGATCCATTGACACCTGAAAGGTTAGCCATGTTCTTTGCTGTTCGGAGCAGACGCAAAATATTAGAATGGGTATTGTTCATGGTGGCGGTGGGAGAATTCATAGAAGATTGACGGTCTTCAATAGCCACTCCATGGATGCAGCTGTAAATACCCTGAAATGGGAAAAAGAGGAAAAAAAGTTTAACAGAGAAGCTTAGCAGAGAAACTACAGAGTTTGAAGTTGAGAAAATGTCTTTTGGTAAATAAGATTTTATATTTCAAGGTTTCTTGCAGTATCACTTTCAATTGGGCAACATATTTCCTTTGAAATTGTTCTCATTTCAGAGAGAAGAACCATTTGCATTTGTATACATTGATTCAGATCATTTGCCACTACTACAACCATTATTTCACTTTTTACCCCTACTTGTACTTTTAGTTCCTTTATATTTGGGGATCTATTTCTTTATTTACAAGGTTTGCTAAAGAGCATCAATCAAAATTATTCTGATTAATGTACAATAATAAACACAGGAGTAAAAGAACAAGACAAGAAAAACACCAATACTTAATATAAAATCAGAAAGCCAACCAGAATCAATCTATAAACCAAAACCTCAATGAAATAAATTGTTTTAAAGACCTTCAAAAATGTATGAAGGGCTGCGCCAAACTGAGTACAGGGACAGTACATTGTGTGAAGAGAGGATCACCCAAGAGACAATCCCACACCTGTGTTATTCACATGAAGTGGGTGACTTAGCAGGCCCTCTCTTAATATTTGGACTGGATGGGCAGAATCAAACTTGAAAAGAAGTTTCTGATGTATGTACTACAGTATACTGTATAAGACTTTATAAATTATTGAGTCCAAAAATCAACTGATTTTAGGATTAGAAATAAACAGATTGACTTAACTAATCAAATGTGTTATTTTTCCCCAAATGTACAATAGCTTACAAGTTAGTTTCAAATGTACCCCCAATTTCAGGATATTGCGGTAGACAAATTGTGAAATGATCAAAATTTTAAACATTGTCATCAAGGCTTCTTGAGCAAGGAAAGTCCATACATCAGTACACTGATGATTTACAGTTATATACCTCTACTTCTGCCTAGCTAAGCAATGATGTTGATGTCTCAATGTTTGGAGACTGTGGGGACCTGGATGAGTAACCTGGATGAGCTGAACCCTGAAGATTAAGTGGCACTGAGTTTTGGAGTCTTCTGGAGCTAAAACTTTACTGTCTTTGGCAGGTAGCAGTCATGTATAAGATATCCTTTGAACAGCTTCATGGTGTGTGCCAGTTGTGCCCCTTCCTGGACTATAAAACTTTACAACTCAGTTACTCATGCTTTGGTCACATACAGGATGGATTATAAAGCACTCTACATTGGTCTATCCTTGAAGAGCATCTGAAAGCTTCAGCTGATGCAGAGTGCAGCTATGCAGATATTATGGTGGTGCACATTACACCTATGTCCATGACCTGCATTGTCTACCAGTTTGCTTCAGAGTCAAATTCAGGTTGCCTTTTTTTTGATATGGCCCTCACCTTCTGAAGATCATTCCCCCTGAGGTGAGGCTTGCCCTCTGGGACACCATTAAAATGTGGTTCTTCCATAAGCCTTTGGGAATGCCATGGTGAGCTTGCAAGGTGGCTGTCTGATGTCAAGTGATTGTTTTTTCCTTCAATATAGGGGTTTGTTTTTTATTCATGTTTGAATGTTTTTTTTATTGTCATTATGTTTGTATTCTGTCCAGGGTCATGTTTTGTGAAATAGACTGCTATATTAATTTGATACATACATACATACATACATACATACATACATACATACATACATTCATTCTTGGCACACCAGCCAAAGATTCCCGGGACACAACTTCTAGCTGCTGCTGTAGCAGAACCAAATCACAGATTATCTTCAGGGTAATGCAACCCTATCAAGGGCTGATGTTACTGGGTAGTCATAATGGCAATTGACCAGCAGTAACTCTGTTTGGCAGGAATTAATTTGAATTTGTTTCATCTTATCTAGTTTATGACAGCCTTCGAGCATCAGTTTAAGACCTCAATAGATTTGTTTTGGGTTGGATACCACTATTAGATTACTTCTCGTAGAAATTTCATATAGATGTTAAACAATGTGGGAGGGGAAACTGAGCTCAAATGTCATGCCATATGAAAGCACTCAAGCAACTAACCTGAGCAAATATTCTGGTAGATTAGAGGTTCTGCTCAAAACGATCTTAAAACATACATTTATTTCCAATATCTACATTTTTGTTCTTGCCAGGAATGTTCTTAATTTACATGTGACATATTTCATTTTTTTCTGAATAATAAAGTCTACCAGGTCACTGCCTACCATTATCTTGTTACCTATCTCAAAATATTACTACTAAAATGCACTAAAAGATTACTCTGAAGCTCAGAGTACCTTCAATTCCATTGCCTCATATATTTATTGAATGATGAGACTGATAATTGATCTATGGTCAATTGATCTATGATCTATTTAACTTCTAATTCTGATTCAAGGTGCTCCTTCTTACTTATAATACCTTAAATGAGGCCAGCCTTACACTTTGTAGATGTTCTTGGGTACCATCCTGAGATTTGTTCACTCAGGAATCAAGAAACTGTCAAGCCAAGTACAATGTATTAGTTCACTTGGCACAATCTCCTTTCTCTCTGCTCAGCCCAGTTTTTCTTATTCATTTGGATCACAGCTTGTGACCTACAAAGTCATACTTGCTCCAGTCCTTCTTCAGCAATTGTGACAAAGAAAACAGAACATACTGTAATACTGTATATAACATATCTTTCTCAAGCAAAATTCATTGCCATCTTTTGTTCAATATTTGAATTTGACTTTTCTGGTTACATAATATGATATTTTAAAGTATTTTGAATTAATTTTATAATTTTATAATCAAAACAAGATATACTGTATTTTTTGGAGTATAAGACGCACCCCCCCCCTAAAAGGAAGTGAAAATTTAGGTGCATCTTAAACACCGAATGTAGCTCTGCCCACCCAATGGCCCCCACCCTTTGGCCTCTGCCTCACAGCAGTTACCTCCTTGCAAGCAAACAGCAAGAAAAAACAGCTCCTTTCAGCTTCAGCACAGGCTAATTAGCACAAGTTGATTGGATCGGCCTCCCAACTCTCAGCTGATTTGCTCTCAGCAGTTTTGTGCAGGGCTCTGCTGTTTGCTGCAAAAGTAAATTGCTGGAGCAGATTTTTTTTCCTTGTGCTAATCAAGCTATGCTGAAAACTAAAATGAAAGTAAAGCAGGCTGTTTACTGTTTGCTGCAACAAGGCAAAATTGCTCAGAGGCAGAGGGACATTTCTTTTTCTTCTTTTCCTCACTAAAAAAGGTAGGTGCGTCTTATACCGAAAAATATGGTACTTTAAAGCAGAATGAATTTACAACTTAATAGTTTAGGTTTAAAATATTATTTCAAAATTATATTTAATGAAGTTTCAACTAATTTACAATATGAAAGCATTTGCAGGAATATTTAATTTTTAATGAACATTAGAAGAGCTTTGTATAGTAGAATTAAAGTAATGATATATCTAGTCCATCTTTTCCATTACAAAGCTGGACTAGATATACCAGTGATGGCTAACCTTTTTGTCGTCATGTGCCAAAAGCGGGGGAAGCCTGGGGAGGTCATGCGCATGCATGCCCACAACCATAATTCAATGCTCCGCGCAACCCCCCCCCCCCGCACTTGCGCATGCAACCCCCTCCCCCATGCTTCCCACGCTTTTGGCATGCAATGGCAAAAAGGTTATCTGTGGCCCAGTAGGCCTGTTTTTCGCCCTCCCCGGGCTCCAGAGGCTTTCTTGGAGTACGGGGAGGGCAAAAATGGCCTCCCCCACCCTCCTGGAGGTCCTCTGGAGGCCAGAAACAGCCCGTTTCCCAACTTCTGGTGGGCCCAGAAGGTCTGGAAATCAGCTGGTCAGCACAAGCATGCGCTGGAGCTGAGCTAGGGCAACACTCGCGTGCCCACAGATATGGCTCCGCATGCCTCCTATGGTACATGTGCCATACGTTCACCATCACGGAGATATACCATTACTTTAATTCTACTGTACATAGCTGATCATAGTGATCCACCACATTTTCCATTACATTGCGTTTTCATTTTCCTTGAGGAAAAAAAAATGCTATTAAAATTGTTTGAAAGTACGATGGTTTGTATTTAATGCTCCTGATTATTACCTTTGCAGGAATGAAAGCTTCTGCTAAAGAGGAGAAGACTCCCTTTAGCTATACTCAGAAGCATAAGGGATACAAGATATTTCTCTTTTTTTAGGCAAGG
Organism: Masticophis lateralis; assembly: GCA_030761175.1. Lineage (NCBI taxonomy): Eukaryota > Metazoa > Chordata > Lepidosauria > Squamata > Colubridae > Masticophis > Masticophis lateralis. Next base: position 34,419,926 of record JAUDYJ010000006.1, on the reverse strand, counting down.
GATGTGCAACCTATGGCCCAAGGACCACATGCAGACTCCCAAGGCCATGAGTGCTACTCCATTGGTCATTCATAAATTGTTATCAAACCATGATAACATGGTTATAACATGGTTTTAAATGTGTTAAAAGTAGGATGCTCTTAAATTCACGAAGATTAATTATAGAGACAATAGTTTTGTTTTAATTTACTTCCTTTATCACTTTTTTGATCTAGCTCTATCCAATTTCAAATGCCTGCTCAATGATCAAATGTCACCCTCAGTTTTATGCTGAACTAAATATACCACTGAATTGTTATCTCTGTATTACATTGAATACACTCACCCTGCTGATGGAGAAGACCATACCAGGCTTGCCAGAACAGACCCCCATGAAGCAATGGCGAAATTGCCAGTAAAAGAGATGTTCACAGATGAAGGTGATGAGGCTGAGGGCCATGGCTGCTCCCAACATATAGAAGACTCCTGCCATGTTGTCAATATCCAGCTGACTACTCATTACCTCATTCTTCTCATTGTGACAAATTCCAGTGAGCCAGAGAGCTTCTAGTTCCTCCATTTCCCCTATAAAAGAGTTGGGGGAGAAAAATGAAACATGAAATCCATTTGCGTGTGCGTGAGAGAGTATGAGTGAGTGAGATAATCAGAATAATAGAGACTTCTATTTTTAACTAATTTTATTTGGTATTTTAACGCATTCTTAATGACAAATATGCTTTGCAGTCTTCATCCCTGTGACTCACAAAGCGTCTTTTCTGAGATTATTCGCCGTTTCCTATGAACTGAGGGGGCTTGTGGAGACTTGCCAAATATTATTTGTGAACACATAGCTAAAGGTGATCAAAGATTCATGTCTGTGAAGTCATAGCTGAAACTGCAACCTGCTGGATAAGACTGGCACTTGTGTTCATTTGTAAAGGGGCAATGGCAGAAGGGGTGAACAATGTTTTTTTTTTAATCAGCTTGGACTCAGCTCTTACCTGGGACCAAAAAAAAAAAAAAAACCCAACCCCTTAACATATTCCAAGGAACTTTTTATTATTCTCTATTATATGGGCAGGTTTAAGATAATAACTACAACCTTCCTCATATCGCCCTCCTTATAAATAAAATAACTTGGTCATGCAACATTCAATACTGTTCAGTTAGTCTCTTCGGCTGCTTGAATAGTAAATTGTTTAATAACAACTGTTTTGCTTTTTTAAAATATATATATATCATAAAATTGCATAACAGGTGCTGTATTTGGAGTATTCTTTATATACTTTAATTCTTATCAGTCCAGTGCCAGATGGCATCTTTGCAAAGTAATGACCTCAAATTTGTGGTGTGGACAACTACATTGGGAATACATTTTGAGACATAATTTACCATTCCCATGATCCTCTGAATTTCATTTTGGCATGTCAGTTTTGATACATCTGCAATTGCTTTTCCTTTTGTGTGGAAAAAGGTCTGGTTTAATGCCATCTTTTGTTAGTACATCTCTCAGATACTGTATTTCTTCAAGGTTTGCTTTTGTTCAATTTTCAATGTCCTTGAGATTTTCCAATGCTGCCCCTTTTGCAGAGAGGCCCAGCCTATTTAAATGGTCTTCCCCCAGTGACTGATGGACTCAGGTTCCAGGGGAAGGTGGTGGGGGATATCACAGTTGCTCTGTTGCATGGCTTGCGGAGGCTCTGGCTACAGCCTTGAATCAGAAGGTGGCTGCAACCCTGGACAGGATCATGCCCATCACCTTCTTGACACTCCTGCCATTCATGGAGGAGTTGAGGGTGTTGAAAAGAGCCAAGAAATGGTTAGAGTGCTGCTGAAGGAAGACAAAGAATGAATTCTACTGACCACAGATTAGAGCTGCTAATTAAGGCCTGCCTCATGGCAGTAAAAGTGGTGAAACATCACTATTTCTTTGCATTTATTGCATCCACAGAGTGCTGCCTGTTGGCCATGTTTAAAGAGGAAAGAGGGCTCAAGTGAACATTTATTGGGCCATGCAGAGGAATTTGTCCAGCACCTGATGGATAAAACTGCTTGAATTCATTCTCAGTTAGATTCCAACTGTGGAGCACATCCATTGGAGATGTCCAAGGAGCATATTTATCCAGTTAGCACTTTGACCCTGTTGGACTTGAGGAAATATACAGGGTCCTCAGGGCTGTTAGTGCAGATACTTGCTTATTAGATCCTTGCCCTCCTGGTTGATAAGAGCCTCCAGGAGGGTGACTTTGGCTGGTGAGATCCAGGAGAAGAGCATTTTCTGCTGTAGTTTCCAACTTCTGGAATATTCTCCCACCAGAGGTGAGATCCACCTCCATTCCTGGACTTCCAGAAGAGCCTAAAAGCTTGGCTCTGCCACTTGACCTGGGGCCCCAACTATGTTAGGGGTAGCTGGAAAGGTAGAGAAGATTCTCACTCCCAGGTTGCCCATCATCTTGATTCTTAACTTTTAATTTTTTATTCTAATTTTAGCACTTTTTAACTTTAATTATCATCTTGTAAACCACCTAGAGTCACTGTATTAGTGGGATGGGTGGAATAGAAATTTAATAAATAAGTAAGTTTCATATTTAAGGACCTGACGTTTCCTAGTACCAGATTTAACTGGTAGTTGTGTTCTTCTATGGTGAGCCATAAAGAATGTCATTTGTGTATAGCACTGTTGCTTGAATACCTACCATCAATTTTGTAAAGTATGATAGAAGATTTCAAAAGCAGAATATAACCCAAAGGAGATGCATTGAAAGATGTACTGACTGTGTCATATTACATTTACATTCACCTATGTATCTGGGTGTGTACCAGAACTGAAATTATTTATTCAAAGATATTTTGAAATATATTTTGTACCGCCATTTCTTCTATCACAATGTCAAAATGCTCTCTTTGCTTTTGTTTGTTTGTTTGTTTGTTTCATTCAATCATGTCAGATTGTTGGAGATTCTTAACAAAGTTTTTCAGAAGTGGTTTGCTATTGCCTCCTTCCTACGGCTGAGAGAAGATGACCAGATCAAAGTCACCAAGATGGTTCTGTAACTAAGACAGGACTAGAACTCACAGTGTCCTGGTTTCTATCCTAAAATCTCAACCACTACACCTAACTGGCTTTCAGTTTATTTTCTTTGAGTATACTAGTTTAATTATTTTAAGTTCAGGCAAATTCTCAAAATCCATGTTTCTTGCAAACAATAATCATATAATAATCATATTATAGCAAATAATTATTTTTGCTTCAGTTCTGCTTTTGCTTTTGTTTTCAATACTGCTTGTATATTGTGCATTGTATGTATCTCTCCTAAAAGTAATGGATGAATTCTTGGAAGTGTCATAATCAGTGGTGGGTTGCTTCCGGTTTGCACTGGTTCACAAGAACCGATAGTAAAAATTTCTAGTAGTTTGGAGAACTGGTAATAACATTGTCTAGCCATACGCCCGAACCAGTCCCCAGCCCGGTCGCCGCTCGCTTACCCCGCCAACCTCATCAGAGCCTTTTTTTTTTTTACTTTTATAAGCATTTTTTCTACAACCTCTTCGGCCGAAAAAATGCTTTTAAAAGTAAAAAAAAAAAAAAAAAAGCCTCTGATGATCATGTTGCTCAGCTGGGATCGTCAGAGATTTCTAAAAGCATTTTTTTCTGCAACCTCTTTGGCCGAAGAGGCTGTAGGGAAAAAAATGCCTTTAAAAGCCTCTGGCAATCCCAGCTGAGTTGCCTGATCATCAGAGGCTTCTAAAAGCATTTTTTCCTGCAAACTCTTAAGGTTGTAGAAAAAATGCTTTTAAAACTTAAAAAAAAGTTGGCCACGCCCACGCAATCACATTACCACGCCCACCAAGCCATGCCCACAAAATAAGCCACGCCCACAGAACTGGTAGTAACAAATTTTAGAACCCATCCCTGGTCACAATATTATAAAATACAACCTTATGCTCAGTTCTGTTCCTAAAATGCATTTTCATTAACCATGGAGGATTTTTTTCTGTAATAATTTATCAATATATTGATGATATTGATACAGTTAATTACTTGCAAACTCTTATATGTTTTAGGACCATAATGGTGCTTCATGGATTTAATACACTTTTTACATAATACATATTTTTTTTTCATTTCAACATGAATTCAATCCACTCATTGTGTCTACTGGATTCTTATATGATTGTACATTTTGGATAGAAGTCATTTTTTTGTATCCATGATCAACTGCTAGACTGATCTCTGCACCAGTAACAGTTATATAGTTGATTTATTGTTGTTGATTAAGCTTATGAAGAAATTATCTTCTTTAGATTCATGCTATTTTTAAAATTGTTTTTGTACTTTTGCACATTTCAGCCATGTATTTATACTTTCTATATTTATGACATTTTGGCCATTTGCTGGGCACTATGTACAGGTATACTTCCTTCCCACTTTATTCTTGCCTATAGTTTGCTTTGTTTGAGGGGTTAGGGGTTTTTGTTGTTGTTTTGCTTTCTGGTTTCTTTGCTAGAGCCAAAAATATATTTCTAACTGGATCTGCTGGTATCATTCCATAAGTCTTTATTACAGGTGATGGTGAATAATGGACTATGAATTATCAGTAATTAACAACTATGGGTGAACAACTTTTGCTCTTTGACTTATATCAGTAGCATTTTCTATGGACAAATTGTCCTCTCTAAGTAACTGGTCCTCCATTATCTTGTTTCTTATGCCCAAATTATTTGATCTTTGAATATTCAAAAGCTTCAACTGCTATAGAATGAAATGGTCCAGGTAACTGTGGGCATACCACATATGCCCACGTATCACCATTGCTTCCCAAGTTGGAAATGCATCTGCACAATGCCTGCATCAAGGTCTTATGTTCAACTATGTTACTTTAAATATCATGCTATATGCATTATATTATAAATAATAAGCCTTGTCAAAATAGTGAAACCAATAATATTTACAAGTAACCATTTTGTATACAAATAGAATAGAGAGTTAATTAAAATAATGTTCCACCAGGCTGTCTAGGTATATTTATTTTAGATACATATAATCCTCAGATGGACAACTCTAGGTGTAAACCAGACAACTAGAGATTTTAACAATCAGCCCTATCCCCTGTGTTTTCTTCACTTCTGCTAACACACCTTTGTTACTTGGATGACATTGACTCAAAGCAGTGACGATGCATACCAAACACTTAACAATGTATTCCTTAACCTATGTAAAAGACAAAGTTTCTTTTCTCACCTACTTCAAAGACAGGTGAACTCTCATTCCAGCGAGTGCATCAAGTATTTAAGGGCATTGGTGTCTGTTGGAATTACTGCATCCTATGGCCTATGCATCTCAGCTCACATTTCATCTGACCCAGCTCAGGAAAAAAAAAAAACCTTGAAATGCAGTTTTGCTAACATGCTACTTTATAACACTCAGGAGTTGCTGGGAAAGCACAGTGTACCTATAAATCTGATATGGAACTAGTGAGAGATTTACACTTAAATTTCTCATTGCGCTTCCTTATACATTAAAAAAATCAACTCTCTCTTGCCACTGCCTCTATAGCAGCCTATCAGGAAAATATTTTACAAAGACAGATGCCCACAAATATATCTTGCCAGATACAAAGGCTGTAGAATTTAATTTAACTCATTTAACTAATTTAACTCATGCAGTACACAAAGCCCTGTGTAAGATACTTCACTATTGGCAGATTTGAAGCAGAGAAAGTACTCATTGATAAGCAGTCTGTATTTAGTTATTGGCCAATTCTGGCTAAGCAAAGTTTGACTAAAGATTCTTGTTCATCAAATTCCAAACCTCAAGTACTTGGATAATGCCACGCTGAAAACATTTTCAAACTGCAGATTGAGAAGAAAAACTGGAGGAACAGAACATTTGTTTTAAAATGTATTGGAACTAATTGGCAATTGGGAAGATAGAAGATGTGACAGAAATCATTAACTTTAATAGCTGAGTAATCTTTATATCTACACCACATGCAACATAGTCCTCCTGATTATAAAGACATTATACCAGTGGTTTATTGCACATTTTGTTGGTGTTCCATAAGTACAACCAAAATCCAGCATTACTCCGAGCTTGCTGATGCTGCTCTATGCTTACTGCTTCTTACATCTTGTCTGCGCTGTGCATATCGTTCATCCAAAAAGGAATCACATGATGGATATGTATGTATTTATGTACTGCCGAGGCTGGAAATACTTGTTGGAGTTTCTGTCAAATATGCCAAAATGATTTGACTGTCTTTGACATAAATAGCATGTTTGACTTTTAATGTCTTAATTCTGTATTGATAATTACAAAGTATATTTATTTTATTTCATCCTCCCTCCTAACTTCTCTGGGTGACAGTTAGAATACAAACTTAGAAAGTATAGCTTCTGCGTCTTTGAAATTTCTGAAACTCCTCCTAATGATGTTTATGACTACAAGCCACTTTGGTAATTGCCACTGAAACGTTGAACTGTAAATCTCTCAAATAAATAAATGGCTGTAAAACACCCACTATGATATAGTGGGTCAGAGTCTTTGAAATAGTATTCTCTATTAGGTTAAAACACCGGAGGGTTTTATGGAGTAATCTTAGTAAAAATATATTTTTTCTTCATTATCCAAATTACTCACCATCGCCAAAAAGCTGTAAAATTGCAAGATCCACTTGCCGCTTCCAGCCAGAATTCTTCTGGATGGCAATGCCATAGCCAGTAGAAGCAAAGACCTTTCCACTGCCAATTGTCACTAGCTTGCAGCCTTCATCTCTGCCAGCCATATAGTTTAGCACAGCAGCATCATAAATAAAAGCATCCAGTTTCCTACAGAATGTCAAAAATCCAAAAAAGGGGAAAGAATAACAGAACAGTGTACAAAATCAAACCACTCTTTAGAAATCAACTGTGAGAAAGAATGAATCCAGGTAATACAAATATTTATGCAGAACTAAAATTTGAGTAATCACAGGATCAATGCACATGTTTCCAGCATCTTTCAGTCTTTAAAGATACCTTTATAACCCAAGCAAGAATACATCTTCCACTTCTCTCCATAACTCAAACCTGAAAACATCTTCATTCACTATAACATACCCTTCCTTAACTATGAAAACCAAGTAGCAATAATTCAGCAACATGCCTAGGAAAAGTACACAGTGATTAAAGCAGTAAAGCATACCATTTCCCAATCAAACAGCTGGAGAGATAGTGTTAAGCAAAATGTAATTACTCAAATTAGATTTGGCCAGGACCCCTGCTCTTGTGAAGAGTCCCATGAGCATCTTTAAATATGACAAGTGGTTGGAGATCATGTTATATCTCAATATAAGGGCAGAAATGTAAACTGTATATTGCCCAAGTAATCTCATCAAGAAGATGAAAGTGGTACTGAATATTTATAGACAGACAACTTCTGTCACCAAATCTATGATGAAGATGGAGAAAATCATTCTGTTTATATTTTTGAGAGTCTTCAATCCCTGAAAACAGGGATTTTATTCTGGCACTTTCCTAGAGAGTCAATTTCTTGAAAAATCTGTAGAGACCAGGAAGGGAAAGACCTCCTTCATCTTTCCCCATCTTTCTTTCTTTTTCCATCACTTGTTTTAAAACCCCCTTGTGCACTAGTGGTGGCACTAATTTCTCTTTGCCTCATTAATGGTCAATCTTCTTGGAAGAGTGGGTCTCATGCTGTTGCTTTTAATGTACCCCCAAAGTTCATGAATGTTTGTGGGGCGCAGATTAAAGGGGAATGCTTGATATTACATTATTTAATACTAGCTATATTTTGATAAGTTGGTGAACCATTTGACTGGTTCAGTTCACATTTTGTTCTTATTATTCACATATTTCCATAAGGTTTTCGTATTTATCCCAGTAGGACACTTGGCTGTAAACAGCATAAAACTCTTAACTGGGCCATAAAACCTGCTTTTGGTCTTTATTTCATCCCAGCCCCCTCTTGCTGGCAGCTTGTCAGAGAGCTGCTTGGTGGATTGCTGTGGAGTGCTAGCAGAGCGGGGAATGGTGCTTCTAGTAATCTGCCAGTGAGTTCTTTGACAGGTCCATTTCTCTCTGTAGCTGCCTCCTCCTCCTGGGATTTTTCCCATGTGCATATATGTACCCGAGGAAGGTATATTTTTCTATTCATGTTTGAGAACTGTATTTCACATCCTAATAACAATGTGGTGTTGTGGCCAAAATATTTATCTATTTAAATTTATAAAGTGTGTTGTTCTTTGAACAGATGCAATGGACAGTTTGCCCAGGATCAACACCAGTAAATTCCCCAGTACTTTCTTATTTTGTCTTCATTCCACTGTGTGTTCATCGTTTCATACTACTGATCCTCTTACTGCATTTGACTTAAATGGATATAAATATTTATCCTTCAAAATTTCCTCATATTTCCTCTAGACAATGGTGTGGAATGAAATGATTACAATAATTTGGGAAAAGGAATATTTTGAAGAAGTGAGATATCTGAAGAGGTAGGTTTATACAGTCAACATTATTATTTATGCTAAATTTGGAAGGCAGCAGTCTCACCCTGTCTTCAGTGATGATAAAGCATCTTGCACCGATCTTTGGTTGAACTTCACCATATAGGCATGCATCAGTTCGTAATTGTTGCGAATATTCCTCTCTGTACTGCCATTGGGAACTGTTCCAAAGCGGAAAGGTGGTGAGAAAGCATTTGGATTTTGGAACTATAAGAGGGAAGGAAGGAAGGAAGGAAGGAAGGAAGGAAGGAAGGAAGGAAGGAAGGAAGGAAGGAAGGAAGGAAGGAAGGAAGGAAGGAAGGAAAGAAAGAAAGAAAGAAAGAAAGAAAGAAAGAAAGTCTTTTAGTAATTTATTTGAGAATGGATTATTAGATTGCCTGAATTTAAGCAACATTAATATTAGAAGTTATCAGTTCATAACTGAGGTCCATACATGAAAAGGCAACTCTCTTTGAAGTCTTTGCTGCTGAGATTTATAGAATAAAGTATCATTTTAGTGGAACTAAATGAAGAGGGGTTGTCTGCTACTTACCTACAACTGAATCAGAATCATGTATTTTGAGGCTTGATATCATTTATGTGGTAGTATCATCATATAAGTTTTCATCAATTTATATCATTTGAGTAATGATATAATGCAGATGATATAAATTGATGCAATTGATTTCCTTCGAATAATAATAATAATAATAATAATAATAATAATAATAATAATAATAATTATAATTATAATAATTTGCAGCAGAAATGTATCTATTGCATGCAAAATTCATTGAGTTTTAATGTTCTGCAAGGAGACAAGTTTCTAAATTAAAAAAGCAGTATTATACTTTAGGCATCAAAATGATTAAAATAAATCAGCTGCACTTGCAAGGACATAAAAGATACTCTACCTGCAGTATATTTGGCTTAAAATTGACACAAAAAATAATTTTCAAACAGTAAAATATTTATGGCAAATTATTAGGGTAGGATAAAACAGTGCTTTGATTCAAGAGCGCTTCAATTGAATCATCTTGACTTACTAATCATAGCCCAGACTTGTTTCAAAGCAGCAAATCAAACTGGGTGGCTTTGCCCATTCAGTGATTTGGGGGCTGTTACAGATAATGAAACTTCCTTCATTCCTATGGAGAGAATGCTTCTGAGTGTTGGAATTGCCATATTCAATATAACATATTCAACCAATCAATTTAATCTTTCATTAACTCTCTGCCTATAAGAGTTCTCTTAGGGTGGCAAAGTTAACATTCCTCTAGGCTTTAATAATTTCCTTAGCCTTCAAATTCTTTAAGGCAGCTGGTCACCATCCTAATGCAACATTATAAGTCTATGCTGATCATTTGAACATAGCCAGAAGTCAATTTACTTTTCAATATTGCGAATATGGACTTAAGTCTGATATTACTTGTAAATTCTTGGTTAAATGTCTTAAAAATTAATAAATATGCGCCAGGGTACAAATCACAAGTGCTAAGTTAATTGATTTCTGCTTGAGGTTATATCGTATTCTTAAGTATTCCTATTTGTTCTCTGATTATTGTGTCATATTGTATGTGATTATGTTACTTGCTTATATTGCCTTGGAGTAAAGTCTTAAGTATTCCATATTGGTATGTTTATTGTTTTCAAATCCAAAAAAAGCTGCAGAATCAATGAGTCAAACCTGCTGAGATGAGAATCAAGAAATACAGTACTAGATAGATTTTTATCCTTATCCGACATGGTTCACCTTGTATCCCAATGTTCTTTCTGCCCCTGATAAATACATCCTTTAGAAAACTGGATGCGATATTGCAGCTGTGGTCTTACCAAAGCCTTTTAAAGTGTTATTAACCCTTCATGTGATCTTTATTCTATCCCTCTGTTAATGCAGCCTAGGATTGTGTTGGCTTTTTTTTTTTAAATCGTATTTATATGCTGCCCTTCTCCTGTAGGACTCATGACGGCTCACAAGATAAAACAACATGACAATAAAATGATATTAAAATAATCCAATTTAAAATCCCCAAGCAATTAAAACTCCCAGCAGATCAGGAAATTTGCTGAAAAAGCCATGTCTTCAGAACACCGTGGAAAGTGCGGAGGTCGGGGGGCGGTCCAGAGCCCAGTGGGTAACTCATTCCAGAGGGTCGGTGCGACCACAGAGAATGCCCTCATCCTGGGCGCCACCAGCCGACATTATCTGGCTGATGGCACCCAGAGGAGGGTAATCCTATGTGAGCGCACAGGTCAGTGGGAGGCCGATAGGAGGTACTTGGGCCTATGCCATGAAGGACTTTATAGGTAAGCACCAGCACCTTGAAGTGGATCCGAAGGACCACCGGCAACCAGTGCAGCTCACGCAGGAGTGGTGTTACATGGGAGTAATGGGAAGCTCCCGTAACAACCCGCGCGGCCACATTCTGGACCAGCTGGAGCCTCCGGGTGCACCCCAAGGGCAGCCCTATGTAGAGGGCATTGCAGTAATCCAACCAAGAGATAATGAGAGCATGGGTGACTGTACAGAGGGCATCCCTATCTAGGAAAGGGCAGCTACAGCACACTGCTGGCTCATATTTAAGTGATTGTCCACTAGGGTGCCAAGATTCCTCTCACAGTTACTACTATTGAGCCAGGCATCACCACTTCTATACCTGTGCATTTTATTTTTCTTGCCTAAGTGCAGATCCTTACATTGAATTTCATTTTGTTAGATACGGCTCAGTTTTCAAGATCCTTCTGTATTTTGGAGTGTTGGCTATTCCTACCACGTTGGTGTTATCTGTAAATTTGATGTTCCCTGTCTATTCTATTACCTAAACCATTTATGACGATATTGAAGACTACAGGGCCTAACACAGAGTCTTGGGGTACCTACTGCTATTCCTCTCCATGTAGATGCAGTTCCATTAAGGATTTCATGTTGAGTGTAGTTGGTCAGCCAATTACGAATCCGTCTGATGGTGATGCTGTCTAACCAAGTAGTAGATTTTGGTCTACTTTATCAAATGCCTTACTGAAGTCCAAGTAAATTATGTGCACAGTATTTCGCTGGTCCACTAATTTGGTCACTTTGTCAGAGAATGCAATAAGATTTGTCTGGCATGGTCTGTTTTTGACAAACTCATGTTGGCTTCTGGTTATGACTTTATTTGCTTCTAGGTGTTTGCAGATTCATTGCTGGATTATCTTTTCCAGGATCTTTCCAGGTATTGATGTCAGGTTGATATGTCTGTAGCTTTCTGGATCCATTTTTGTTTTTCTTTTTTTTTTTTTGAAGATGGAACCACATCATCCCTTTTCCACTCCTCTGGTAGTTCCCTGGTGCTCCAGAAATTTTGAAATATATGGTTCGATAGTTCTGAGATCATATCTGCCAGCTCCTTCAGAACCCTGGGGTGTAATTCATCTGGTCCTGGTGATTTGAACTTATCTAGAGTGAGTAGGTGTTCTCTTACAATTTTCTTGTTCATTGGTACTAGAAGGGAGTGTGATTTGCTCTTATTTTTATATACTAATAGCTTGCCCTGTCAGTGTTGCCACTAGTATACAAAAATAAGAGCAAACCCTACTCCATTCTAGCACTGATGCAGTTACCTACTTTGGTAATAAAATGTCTGCAAGAAAAGCACCAAGCTCAGAGGAGAATCAAGGACCACTTAGTTCAATCCTAAACTACAAATATTATCTTATACGGATATGAAAGATGGCATGAAAACAACACCAAATTGAGCTCAGAGCTAGGAGTCACAAAATTAATATTAAAAGGTAGAATTATGCCAGTTTATTAAGTAAATGGAAAAGTTCTTCAGTACTGCAGAAATATTTTGCATGGCTTAGTAGCACTTTTTGTCAATGTAGTATCAAACTAATAATGCAAGAACTGAAATTTGCTTAACAGTGAAACTAGACAATATTATATAAAATAAAAGCATGATGGGCCAAGGCAATAAACACACAAAAAGCTTCTAGTCTTTTGAAATGGTAGATGTACATAACAACATATATATGAACCATCCACTTTTGCTGCAGAAAATATGGTCTGTATCTGTATTGCTAAAATTAGAACCTTCTAAAATAGATTCAAGTATATGGATTTTCATCCAAAAAGATACTGTTTTTTGTGGTTACATCAATCCTTTCTGCTGTCAGAATAAGTAAACATTTTCTACTGAAAAATATGCATCTGTAGATAACTGTGTTTTTGCACTGGTAATAATTTGATAAAAATATTAGGTTGTACAAATCTTCAAAGGAATACTTCAGTTCAACATAGCTTTGATTGAGCCATCCCATTTAAACAAAAAAAGGAATAGTTACAGTATTATGGCAAAACCCTTGAAGAAATCCAGCTGGAACTAGACAGACCTACTGTTTCTAAAGAGTCTACCATCTCAGCTCTCTCCGCTCCATTCTGTCAAAAAATGTAACAGCTGCAGGCACTCTGATGTTTCCTGATTATAGGCTATGGACAAATTCTTTTTATGAATCACATTTTGCATCTCAAAGCAGTGTGAATCAATTTGCCCTCAAATCAGAAATTTGAATTGAACCATGCTCCCTTTAAATCTCTAATGCAAGTAAAATCAAACTGCCCCTGTCTGTCTGTCTGTGTGTTTCCAGTTGAAGAAAAGTTTATAGTATTGTAGCATTTTTTTAAAGGAACAAAACTACACTAAAAGCAAATGTTATGGTGAGTGTATAAATCAGTGTAAGAGCAGTAAAATGTGGTTGTGCAGTGCTGGGGGCAATGGAAGAGATCAGAATGACCTACTGTAGAATATCCTGGTACATTTCATTACTATATAAAGTGGTACAGAGTAAGTCCCTCATCCTCAGTATTCAAGGGCTATATTAGAAATAGCCTAAAGTAAAGTAAAGCTCTCTCTATAATAATTGGATGGTGACATTGGGTGTTGTTCCTTCTTTCGAGAGCGAGGCATTGAAATTTCATTTTAATATGTGCCTTTGTATATATATAGGATAAGGACAATAAAGGTTAGTTCATCTTATTATCTTGTCTTATCATCTTATCTTGAACCAATACATTCAGTTATTCTAGAGGAAACTGTAGAATCAAATTCTTGAGGAAAAAAGAAATAATACTTAGCAAATTAGCAAGAACATTAGCTGGGAGAGCAATAGCTATATTAGCCATTGTATCTGCAGCTTGCAATTAGTTCACTTTACCAAATCTTAGCTCCAGCTCTGTAGTCCAATGAAAATAAAATGCAGAAAAGCATATGATGCCCAAATTCAAATGTCTTTGACTATAAGCTTGACTGTACACACATAACTCTTCTTAGCAAATTTTATGTTTGTAACACTGAAGGTAATTGCTGCCCAACTGCATTTACCAACCTATGGGGCCCAAGAAATAAAGAATCTAAAGAAATGTTTTACAATCACACACAAAAAAAATTCTTTATATAGTGTAAGAACCTCATTTCTGCTCTTGAGACTAGAGATTTCGGCTAAGTATTTTGAGCATCTAATACTAGGAAATTCAATGTGCTTTAGACAGTCCAGCGAAATTAGGATTGGGTAAAGTATTGGTAATCTTAATACTGCTGAATTGAACCAATTAATGGAAATCCCCCCCCTCCAAAAAAAGAATTATTTCTGGAAAATAACAGTAATTGTAATTACTGAATTACTGAAAAAATATATACCGATATATTACAATATGATGTATAGTAGAACATGTGCCAGCTCAATTCATGAAAGGTATTTATGAAAGGTTTTGCAAGATCAGGTAAAAGTCACCTGAGGACACGAAAAGAAGCAATTAATGCTTTATACACACAGACTTGCTCCCCCAGTAGAACACCTTTATGGAGTTCTGAGTCTAAACAAATGGAAATGAAATATATTATTTTGGTTGTTCACTTTCATAGTTTGATTATCTATAAGCAGGATAAGTAATCTTCTTTTGTAATTGTTATTTTCCTTGATTCACTTTAGTATTTCAACTGAGTCCATACTTCAATTTTTTTTTCTTTAATCTGTTCCCTATTTAATCTCTCCATCCATTTCCCCATAGATTTTATACATGACAAAACTGTTTATGTGGATCTGGATCAGTGGTGGGTTGTCCCCGGTTCGCACCAGTTTGATAGAACTGGTAGTAAAACCATCGGGAGGCTCTGTCCACCAACCCCAACATCATCAGAATGCTTCTGTGCATGTGCAGTAAAGGTAAGTAGAACCCAACCCTGATCTTGGACCTTGTCAGGCGCAAGTGTCCAGAACCACTCATGAATAGGCCCAAGTAGATATTTTATTGTTGATCATCTATGTTACAAGAATCTCACCAGATTGTGGGCCTTCTCTTTGGAAATGGCAGATATAGACCTAAAGGTCTGACCTCAAGACATTTCCTCTCCCAAACTTACTCCAAGCTGGAATGTCTCTTTACTGCCCTAGAAAGGCCCTTTCCTTCGGTTGGTGATTCCATCACAGGGACAGGATCCTTTTTTTAAAAAAAAAGAACTCCCATAGTTACAACCAATATTTTGAATTTTAAACTGGCTGTTGTAATGTGGAAAATTAATAATGAGGTATATTGTGTAACCCTGAGACCACAATCTCGTGACAATTGGATTGAGGATGAGAACAGAAATAATTAATCAGTTATTTTTAAAATTAAATGAAAATTCAAAATAGCAAGATTAAAGGAAGTTGGCCTTATTATCGAAAATCAGATTGGCAGATGAATCTTCCATATGTTCACACATGTTTACTGAAAGTAAAAATCACAAAATAGCTTTGATAGTTTGCCAAGGAGATCACTATATATACATTCTCTGCATTAACCAGAATATTTAAGAATTCAGACTGCAGCCAATTTCTATGATGGTGCTGAATTTTTAATCAGAAAAGGAGCTTGCAACCAATTTTAATTAAACTATGCTGTCGCTTCACGAGAACGGTATTGCCTAAAGATTAAAAAGTTGGCTAGTAGTTCACACTAACAATTTCTTAGACTCAAATTCTATTCAGCCAGAATTCAGTTTTAATTCTATCATTTAAAATATCCCCCCCCCAAAACCCTCGGGTAATGAAATCTACTATGTCACAATAAATTTATCAAAACTGTAAGGCTGCCCAACACCATGAACACATACAATATTAAAAATGCATTAAACAATACATAACCAAAGAATTATACATGGTTGTCTGAGTTAAGTCTCACCAAACTACATCCAGACATAACATTAATACTTGTATACATTGTATGTTTACAATGGGGAAAAAAACTTTTCTGTGCAATGAGTATGTAATTAACAAAGGCAGCAGTCTGAGTGGTTGTCGTTCAAAACATTTTTCCATATATTTTAATTCCTAGAAATAATTCTGGGATTCAACATCTGGACATAAATGACATATACTTAATCTGGCCAACAATATGTGTGTTAGGTCTAAGCCCAAAGATGACACCGCAAGATCTAATTTAGTCCAGTCCTTTATTTGCTTACACCTAATGGACAGAATCTTGCCAACTAAAGTTGTAACTTTTTAACCTACCGTATATAGTATATACTAAGAGATTCTAGGGTGTGGTTATATTAAAGCTCTTCTTCCCTCCCCCATCCCGCTTAGGACTGTGCAGTCTCTTAATCGGGGCTCCTCTCTGGGAAAGCTCTGTGTTGTCAAAGCTCTCCCCACTGCTTTTCCAGGTGCATATTCCATCACATCATGCATCATTTAGCATGTGAATCAGCTCTGTGGCTGAAACATATAAACACATACCCTAGTGGGAGATGTATAAGGTTCCTCTTTGTACTTCATATTAGATATGAAAAAGCAAGTCATACTTTCTCTTTACCCCTATCTGCATGCCATGTAGAATTGATCTGATCCCAGGTGTATCCTATTTTCTTGGATGTTTCCAAATTGGAAACATAATTCTACTGTATTAAAATTAGGTGTGTATTGACTTTCTCTGATTGCAGCATTCATCAACTGAAATAGAAACATCCAGTGATGGAATAAAAGAATCCTATTGTTACCTTCTGAACTAAATCTAACACTCAATTTAGATTTTTAGTAATAACAAATGGAGTATGGTGTTTTCAAACTCCTGCCATTTAGTTTTAGTTAGGCATATAATTTTCATTTCAAACACCATAATTTTATTCTTAGTTTTTAGATTATTCTTAGATCAAGTTTTAGATATTTTTAGCTTAATATTATTAATAGATTGTTAGAATGCCACACACCTATACAAAGAAAATCATCAAAATTGGCATTTTCTTTATGATATTGTTGTTTGATTGATTCTAGATTTTATGCTGATATTTGACCAAACTAAAATGAAACTGAAATTGATCTCATTTCATGCAAGAGAAAAAGGTTAACAAAATGATGGGAATTCATTTTTAAACCAAATGGCACTTATCTTTTATAACCTATTTATACTACGGAAAAGAAATGCATTACTTTCGTCTCCTCATCCTGTTCCTATACTTGCTTAAGAGTCAATCTACCATGTTTTAAAATATTTCTCTTATAGGAAATTATAGGAGAATTGATAATCAGTAGGGGAAAAATCAGTGAATAAGGGGGAAAACACATTCTGCAGCTTTATCTATATTTTTAAGCAGTTCCACTTTCAATTAAGTGTTAGGAGAAAAGGCAGGATTTTTTCACACATTGATAACTAAAGATTCATAGCTTTAGAACAATTCAGTTGTTAGTTGAGAGTGCAAGAACATTAAAATTAAGAAAAGTTGAATCTGAAAATTCTGTGAAAAACTTGAAATGTAGCTCCTTATATTACTACTTCATGTACTATATGTAAATGGATAAATCACTCTGATTATCTATTAATTAAAATAGGATAGGTGTAATATCTGTTACTATGGAAGATCTCAACAAATAGTTTGTGATTCTTCCAAAGTTGTTCTTTCTGTTTGAGAAAGATGCTGTTAGAGAATCACAGTCCCATAGCTCATAGGTAATAAGAAACATTTACTGCACAATTTCCATAATACATTAATTATTATAACATATCATTCATACTATATGTTATTATTGTTACAGTATATGCCAAATTAAGTAGAGGAAAAACAAAAGGCTTGGAGAGGGGCAGGAGGATTACCTTTCTGTCACTCAGTCCAGACACCTGGTCAACATATTCTTCTTGGATCATAAAGGCAGCCAAATTGGCAGTGTAACTGGCCAAAAAGATGACAGCAAAGAAGGCCCATACTGATACCATGATCTTGCTAGTAGTCCCTTTGGGATTCTGCACTGGCACAGAGTTGTTGAATACAAGGCCCCACAGTAGCCAGATAGCTTTACCAATAGTGAAAGATGGACCACCAGGCTCTGAAACAACCAAAATATAGTAGAAAGAGTGAGAACTAGCACAACAAATTATTCTAAGTAATGAATGAAATGAAATTTTAGCTTTATCCAATTCCAGATGTCATGCTGTTGGCTAAGATTGTGATATAAGTCAATTCTAGTTTAAATGATGCTGCATTAGTTTGCAGCATAATTTATGTACTAACTGGTTAACTCCATAGTCCTCCATAAACCTATTCTTGAATGTTTTATTTATTTATTTATTTAATTTGATTTGCATGCCGCCCTATCTCCATAGGACTCAGGGCGGCTCACAACAATTGGCACAGAAATGAAATCTCAGGATTAAATATGATTTAGATTGAAATCAGCAGTTTGCTCTAGCTATACTCATTAGAAAACCATTCATAAATGGCAGACCTTCATAAATCATTCCATGTGCATGTTTAAGAGTTTGTGAGCAGTCCTTGGTGCTTTCTGAGCTTGGTTGTTTTCTTGAAAACTTTCATTACGCAAACTATGTAACAACACTGATGATGGTACCTATTTTGGGTAATGAAATGTCTGCAAAAAAACAAAACAAAACCAAGCTCAGAGGGCACCCTCATTTCAACCCTGAGTTACAAATATTCTCCTTTAAGAGTTTGTGTATTGTAATATCTACATAAATGAATACATTGCATAAAGCAGGTGCATATATTCATTTTTACAACTCTTCTCCATCAATCGTTGTCAAACTTTTGTAACCTGGTGCCTAAAAATATGCTGGATCTAAAACTTTCACAACCAACATGACTGATGGCCAAATTAACTAGAAATCTGGCTGTTGGAGGTTTGATATATCTGAGTGTATCAGATGGGAAGGCTGAACTAACATATTTTCTCAGTTATTAAGAGACATCTTTCATACATTATTCACATTTATAAATAAAGAAAATGCATTTTGCATACACAAGATATTGTAGTTGGAAATGTGACAATCCTAAAATGGAATAGTGCCTTGAGAAAAGTTGGGTAGGTCATTTAAAAGAAATTAGTGAATAGAAACATTAGCTTGGAGTTAAGACAGTCTAATACACTTGGAATTTGGACTGAGAAGCTTATTGGATAACCCAATAATGATCATCCTAATCATCAAACCCTGGACTGTTTGGAAGAAAAATGCTATTTATCTTCACAACAAAAATATTCCTTTGTTTACTTTGTATGAAAGGCATTATTATACACCCTGAAAAACTACTAACTGCAAGCCATTCCAACAACAATTCTTAGGTGAGGATTTACTGTATGTGCAAGTTCACATGTGCGAATATGCTATGCTACTCTTAGCACTTATCATTGTAACACAGAGACAAATATGTTTTTCACAGTATTTTTCTGAGATATTTAGAAACACTCCCATGAGGAAATATGATTTCAAAATTATACAGATTCTGTAATGACTATGGACATATACACATACATGTAATACACATACACATAGAAAAAATATCCTTTTTTTAAAAAAAGGGCATCTACAATGTCATTATGATTTGAGTCAGCATTATCCTTTCAATGAACTACAAGATAAAAACAATGTCGTCAATTTCAAGCAAATAAATTGTTACTGGGATTACATTTATATGAAGGATTTTGTGATGGGGGAAGTGCTGGAATGTTCTCTTTGTAACTAGGCAACAACATTCTACTTTTCTTTGTTCTGTTGCCCTCAACTGTAAGTTCTGTCAAGGCAGTTGGTGGTCTTTTTGCTTGAAGCTTGCCTACTAGTAATCTTGAATCTTATATATTCTTGTATCATTTCATATAATGATTTTTTTTCCCCAAGTCCACATAGTTTTATACTTATCCAAAGGGAAAAGGAATGGCTGTGCAAGAAAGATTTTCTTCAGTTACAGTTTTTCTCTTTCTGCATTTGTACAGAACTTAGTTGAACCAATTCCCTAGTGTCTATTAACCATACTATTAATACATGCAGCAACTTGGACTGACTTTCAATAAGAACTGAATGAATGTATCTAATGACAAATCTGGCTTCTCTATATGCAATTCAGATGAGATGTTATTATGAGAAACATTCATTTTGCATTTCATGGCTTTTTGAAAATTCAACAGTGAGGTTTTTCATCAACATTTATTTTTGCATACAAATTAATTTATAGCGGCTTGTAATTTGCATTTTTAAAATCTGAATATGCAAGTGTGGGCCATTTAAAAGAAAGAGATACTGCAAAATTACTTGTTTATTACATTGAAACACTATTGAAAATTGTGCATTACTTCAGAGTTATGTAGTATAGAATTCCCATGTGCTATCAGCATTTTTTTAAAAAAAAATGAAAGCCTGTGTGTTGGGATTATGATGATAGAAGCATGACTAGGATTCTGAAGGCATATTTATTTTTCAAAACAAATGATCACACTACAGTCTACCTTGCTGTTAAAGCTTTTAAACAATCATCAGATGCTGATAATAAATATTTCATGACCAATTGCCAGCTATGGATTGCTTGTTTTTATGGGTTTCCCACACTTTCATTTGTAAGTTTATTGTGTTCCACTTCTACCTTACTATGCAAAAATTTTAATATGGACAAAAAGTTAAATTTAAGATTTGGAATACATTTTCTCACAACATAGCATATTTATGCAACTACCTTCCTTCAAAAATAAATATTTATAAACATTTTATCACAAAGAATAAAAAAAAAAGTTACCATCAGGTTTTTGATACGCTTATTTGCTTTTGCGATAACTGCAATGCAATGCAATTTAGAGAAATTCAAAATCTAAAGGATAACATTATTTCAGTGAGCACATTATGTAAGGAGTGCAGTCCATATATATATATATATATATATATATATATATTGGAATGCACAGAGAATAGATTCCTCAAAACTTTTACTATACAGGATTACAAGGGAATGGATGGAATCTTCAAATGTATTATTTTGAAATAAACCACTAAACCACTGCTGGAGCAAAAAGTCTGTAGAGATTCTCAATCATCCAGGTCATGGTTGTACCAAAGGTGCTTTTTCAAGAGGCAACTGGACTTTCTTGTTTTCCATTCTTCCATTCCCCACTATCCAGTCAAAGCTGAAGAAGCTTCTTGAATGAGAAGTGAAACATCTTCAAAAGAAAAAACAAGAAAGTCCACCTTTGGGACATTGCTGGAGCAATTAATTCTGAGGAAATTGTAGGAACATTTACCTAATTGCAACCTAAAAATAAATGGAAATTAGTAATTATATTAAGAATAGAATATTTATAATATTATATCATCATCATCATTTTAGCCATTGTCTGTCCACTTCAGGATGAAGACCCCTTCCCCATGTTTCCAATCAATACGGTCCTGAGCTTTCTTTTACTAATTGGGCCCGCAATGTCATTGATCCATCTTGTTTTAGGTCACTTTCGTGGATGCTTTTTATCAAGTGGGATCCATTCTATGATCTGGTCCATCTGCCATCAGTTCTTCTTGCTATGTGACCAGTCCATTTCCATTTCAATTCTTTTACTCTCTTGATATTGTATACTTTTATTTGTTCTCTAATCCATGTGCAGATCTTTCTATCTGGTCTTGTAATGCCGAACACATATTTTTCCATGTGCCTTTTATAACTTTTGTATCAATTGTGAGGTTAATGTCCATGTTTCACTGGCATATGTTAGAGCAGGGAGCACACACTGATCACAACCTTTTCTCTTCAGGCATGGGGGAGGTTATTTTTGAAAATTATGCTTAGCTTGCTGAATGCCTGCCAACCACATTTAACACGGCATTCAATTTCTTTTATTGTATCATCTTCCATTGAGATCCTTTGGCCAAGGTATATGTAGTGGTCTACTATGTCTAGTTCTTCTCCAGATATAAATTATTTTCTTTCTTTACTGAATTTATTAAACATAACCTGGCTCTTTTTCAGGGTTATTTTTAAGCCAAACGGTTCTCCTGCTTCATGGAGCTCTTGTATGTGTCTTTGTAGTTCTTCTGGGTCTTGTGAGAAGAGAATAACATCATCTGCAAAACTTAGGTGATTTAAATAGGTGCCATTGATTTTTGTCCTATCTTTTGCCAGCCTATTGTGCATAATACTTCTTCAAGGCAGGCTGCAAAAAGGATAGGTGATATTGTATTGCTTTGTTGTACACCTTGTTCTATGTTGATTTCCACTTTAAAATCATTAAGGCAAATTATCGCCATTGTTTTTTTATATATTGATTGTAGTAAGTTTATGTAAGCAGTGTCTATGCCTTGGTTGAGCAATGCATTAATTATTGCTTGCTGGAATATTGAGTCAAATGCCTTTTCGTAGTCAATAAAAGCCATGCACAGAGGCATAGTGTACTTGCTGTGCCTTTCAATGCCTTGCTGAACAACCTGGACGTGATCCATTGGGCTGTAGTGACAATATTATATAGACACTTATATAACACAAGAATAATCTTAAACACATTGTTTTCTATCAAGAAATACACAGCATCATATTAACATATCCATCATATCCACAAAAGTCTTATTCAAAGCATTTTTCTCACAAAAATAATTACATTACCAATTCCTTTATAGGGAGGGCATCATTTAGTCAAAATATGTTATCATTGTTTACTTATTCATTCTGCTATCTATCCTCCACATAATTGATTCCTTGTGTATACATACCAGTACTGTGTACATTAATATGTACAGCTCTACATACATCCTTTTAGATATGTATACTGGACACACACACAATCCACAACACCTCTAACACTGCTTTATTTTAGGATTTGGCTAAAATTCTATTACAACTGTCTATTTTTTTCAAGATGTAGAAAGGTGATTACATAAATCTGTTTATGGCAAACTCAACAAGCATTTGAAAAGATGTTCCAGAAACGTTCCTTTCTAAATATGTTAGCACTATTGTCCTAGAGATAAAACAGAACATACTAAGGAGGGGACCATTTAAAGTTTAGAGAAGCCACGGTAGCACCCACTTCTGTTCATCTGATCTAGTATCTGTTTTAGTTCTCTAATCATAAATCAAATGGTTAGTCTTGCTCCCTTCATTTTTACTTCTCCCCTTCCCCACTATTACAGAGTTTCCGTAAATTTCTGGTTTTTCATCTTTTGAATTTATTTCATTCCATTTCTGCATCAGTTTGAAAATACATGGAAAGGTTAGCAGAAGGAAGGCAGGAAAACTAATAAAAGCTTTAAAATATCCATCAAGTAATTAGGGATACAAATAATACACATAACAAAACAGGAAAATGTTATATACATGTTAGTATCTCCAACTAAGTTAATATTTCAATTTGACAATAATAACTTTACTTTAGAAACACTGCAAAACACATGCAAAGGATTTGGCTTCTAGTTTCTAATCTTGTTAGAAACGAACATTTCAGTATCTTGTGCTGCAGAGATCCATTCAGATTTGCTGCTGTTTGTGAACTTATTATTCTTTTCTTTTTTTCTTTAGGCATGTGGGAAAAGGTCTGTACATAGCTGATTCCTGAAGAATATCTATTTATGTGGTCACTAGAGTTGACACCAACCATGGTTGACGTGTATATCAGTGAAGAAGAAGTATCTTTCCATCCATTATGGATTATAAAGATTGTATGATAAAAGATGTATCTCCTTACCTCTGCCATCAGCCAGACACCGATTGTATCCCACAGGGCTGAAGTACTCAAAGACAAAGACAGCCACCGCAGAGATTATAAGCAGCATTACAAACATCATCACCCACACATCAGCACTGAATGGCTCTGGACAGAAAAGGACAGGTAATTATTTCACAGGAACCTTCCCAGAATACTGCAGAGTGCAAAGCACTAGACATCTAATTATATTTTCAAAATAGCTTGACTAAACTTATAGATGGATCTTATATATCATTTAAAATGTTGTGAACCAAACCTCACAGTGACTAAACAATGGTCTTCTTACATTATGCGATGATGGTGAATATCTGTAGCTCAGGTGTAGGATGAGGGTGGAGGTTCATTCTCTGAGCTTGTGGGTTCGTTTCCAAACATTCTGTTACCAGGCTAGGTAACATCTTCAATGGAGTTTAGTGCCCTAGGATGTTACCTAGCCCGGTAACAAAACATTAAGAAATGAATCCACAAACTTGGAGAACGAACCTCCACCCTCATCTGTTACATTACTGTAGAACTCCTAGATATGGGACAGGGGGAGCAATCATTAATGGCACCGAAGCCCCATTAAGCTATATTTTAACATATATACATTTAGCATCATCTATATGTTTTCAAGTATTTCTTCCCCATAAGAATTTGAAGTTGGCTTTTATAAAAATGAATGCTGAAATGTATAGGAAGCTAAAGTATCCACTCAGTATTACATTCTGCCATCTGACTTTCCCAAACTGCAGCATTCTCGGCATCCTGCCTGAACATTGCATTAATCACAAAGACCTACTCAATCACAGGGTTGTCGGGTTTTTTTTTTCTTCCAATCTCCAATTTTGTGTCTTTAAGAAAATTAAATGCAGTAGGAGACAAAGGATCCAAAGAAACATAAGCACAAGTAAAAGTCTGCGGAACATAGAGGAATATATCTTATTGATAATCTTAGCAGTTTTCAATGTCATTAATCACACTAGCATTCTGAATTTGCCATTCTGGCTGAGTCTGGGAACATTTATGTGATTCTACTCCTACATACCAAAAAGTGTTTTTTTTTCCTGCTTGTTTTTGGTTTACAGATTTGGAGGAAGTCACTGGATTTCTCACAATAAATATCTTGATATATAATTATGTTTCCCTTTCTATCTAATCCCTAGAAGACAGCAGAACTTTTAAATCAATATCTGGGAAATTGGGATAGGTGAAATGTTAAAACATTGAAACTTCTATCAAGATAAAACTGAAATATTGATCAATAGAAAAGTCTACCAATGATTAATGATGTGACCTATTTTTGAAACAAATAGCTCTGTTTCCAAAGAATAAGCTTCAGAGTATCAGGATGTTAGTTTTGGACTGAATTCTAGGTGGTCCAGTAAATGGAAAAATCTTTGATTAGATTTAGTTAGTGAAGCAAATGCACCATTTTTATAGAAAAAGCATAATGGTCTATTGTCATACATATGTAAGATATATGACAATAGATTATTAATAATATATATCAATATATCAATATCAATATATGTGTGTGTGTGTGAATATATCAAAAGAGAGAGAGAGAGTTGTAGATAGATAGATAGATAGATAGATAGATAGATAGATAGATAGATAGGTAGAGATAGATAGATAGATACACATATAGATATAGATATAATTTGATATGTCTACCCTTTTTTGCAAAATTATTGCAAAGATTGAGAATATAAGGAACCTAGTCTTAATATAGCTCCAAACCTTACCTTTTTTAAAAAAAAATTCTAAATATCTATGACTAGAAAATTCTATCTCACCTAAAATGTCAAGTGTGACTTCTGGCAATCAAAGAATGGCCCATCTCTGCTCTATTTGAATGTGCTGTTCTGGGCTACTTTTGAAAAAGTGCTTGGAATACTATTGTCACTGCTAACAGGCTTCTTATATAGAAATAGTCATTTCATGGCTGTTCATGATATTTCTAGAGTATTTCCAAATTAAATTCAAAGTACTGGTTATAATATTTAAGTTCTGAGTATTTTGAGGATTGAATCCTCAGAATACCATATTCTGTTGTTTATGTGCTGAAACTTGCAGAATTAATTCTATTTTAAATTCCACCATTATCTAATGTATAGTGACAACTGCTTAGGACAAGGCTTTCAATGTGGTTGTATCTTGATTCTGGAGTTTCTATCACCAGGGGGATAGCTTAGGGTTTTTCCATGCATAATTCCAGAGTCTAACAAAGATTGACATAATTAATAGACCCTTTATAATGCTATAATATGCAACATTTGTAGGGATTATCTAAATTATTTTGATGATATATTTACTCTTATTTATTTAAGAGACTTGCATGCTGCTGAATTCCCAAAGACAATTGAGAAATTTAAAAAAAAAAATTATTACTATATCATTGTGTTTTGCTCTGAGGGCTTTGCCAAAATAGGTTTTATAAATCCCCCAAATAGACTTCTATATTCCGGAAATAAACTCCTGCATTTCTTTACATACAAGACAAAGTAATATTTGTGCATGGCATACTTCTGGGGCTAGCATCAAAACAGTTAGGAATCGTACTGTAACAAGCATTACCAGGCTTAAGGAAGTACAGGTAAAAGAAAAACTGAAAACATTTATTTGAATATACTGGTAATTATACAATGATATTCACTGGAAATACCTAGTTTGAGAATCTGGTATTTGTATTTCTAAGTTAATTTCTTATTCACTTATCGGGTGTTGTTTCCTGAATTTAGCTAGAACTTCAACAAATCGAAGACTGCATATAAATGTATGCTCGTTTATTTAATCAGAAAAAGAGCTGCCAACATGTTTTTCTCTGCACGTCGCCTCCAAAGAATGCTTTACCTAAAAAGGCAGAAGGTGAGACAGTCCCATTGCTTCGTGACACCATTACACTGATTCCTGTCTCAATGAAGGGAACAGAAAAATCTACCACTTCCGAACGCTCTGCATTTATGGTGAGGGATCCCACAGCCATATAGGCACGTTTGGCAACCACCTAGGATGAGGGGAAAGAACAAATGTTATTTTTGACATGCAGGCTGCATCTTTTCTGTTCTTATGAACACAATGGTTAGTCACCATATTAATCAGTATCTATATAACTGGTCTAGATAAATATAAAGTATGCAATAAAATAAGTTTCCAATTTAAACCATGATTTTAATGACAGGAGAGAGAATGCAAGGAAAAAGTAACAATATATTCTGAGGAATGAAAATTAAAAGATATCAAATGAGAAATATCTCATTATATTAGAGTTAGTCAATGTAATATAGCAACTAATAGGACCAGGGAGATCAAAATTCAGGTCCACTTCAGCCTTGGAAGCTCACTTAACCAGGCACTTTCTCTCCACTCGACCTAACACACAACAGAGGAACAACTTGGAGGGTAGAGTGTTTGCATATACTACCTTGAGCACCTGAAGGAAAGGGGTATATAAATTTAACAAAACAAAACAAAACAAAACAAAACAAAACAAAACAAAACAAAACAAAACAAAACAAAAAACAAAAAACAAAACAAAACAAAACAAAACAAAACAAAACAAAACAAAACAAAACAACAGGAACCAAAGGAAAGTATGTGGTTCAAGAATTAATGTACAAATTGAAACATTCTTTCTTTTATTTGTGGTTTTCCTTTTTTAACTGTTTACAATTGTGTAAAGCAGGGATGAAATCTGCGGACTTCCAGGTTTTGTTGAATTGTCAGCAGCCCTAGCCAAGTATGGACATGATAAAACTAAATTGCAGTTCAGGGATGTGTGTGTGTTATGTGTCTGTATTGTGTGTGCATGCATGTGCACTCAGTTTTGTGAAAACCTTGTGATAAAATAAAACTTCAGTCTGTCTTGGCTTACCTCACCAATCATTCCATTCCATGTTCCGTTGACCTTCTTTCCATGTTTACCATTGGTTACCAAATAAAGATCATAGGTGAACTTCACAAACTTGGAAATTTTTTTAAGAATATCAATACAAAACCCTTTGCAGCATTTCTTGATATAGGCAGTCTCTTCATCTGTTTTGTTTCTAGACAAAGGCAACAAGATATATTTTTACAGAATAAAAATATGCTATATCTATAAACAAAAAGATATTAGTCCATGGTTGGCATCATGTTGTATTAAAACATTTTAAAAAAACACTATTTTGATGAACACCACATAATTTTTAAAAACATTCCCACTCTTGATTCTAAACTGAAATCTAAATCTAGCTTTCAAAGATAGCAAAAACTAAACAACTTTAGTAGAAATATTGAAAAAACAAATATGATTTTTCTTTAAGCAAAAGCACAAAATTCTTGTCAAAATGTGATTGAGATTTGAATATTTAATTTACTTAAAGAACTATCTCAGAATTTACACATGAACATGCATAGTAAGCAAACACAGAACTTTTAAAAGATAAGATTGGGTAGGATTCCCTCCTTTCCTTTATATGCTAGGTCTGGCTTCAACTTTCCCCTGATTTCCAAATACTGGTAGATCAGCTTTGAAAGAGAAGAGATAAGGGGAAAAAATCAAAGGGTTCTGTGAATTCACCAATGGCCATCAAAGAAATTCTAATGGAGTTTCTTTCTGGGAACAATAAAGAATGATCTCTTTCTTACTGATACTGATCAATAACCAGTTCTTCTTTACTAGGATCCATACAAATTACAAATATAAGTGAGTAACAAGTTACCTGATGATGGGAACTAATGATCAGAGAGCCAGTGAAGGTAAACATGCTCTTCTTAAAGCTACATATTATTGCCTCTAATCAAGCCTCTAATACTTAATAAAAGTGGAATGGTGCACTAAAACAACTTGAAATGTTTGTGAGGCCATAGCAGAATTGTGGAGAGTGCACATTGAGTGAAAGCTGATGCTTCTGAATACAGGATCCTGGTAGCATGGCATGGCACGGCATAGCATGGCATAGCATAGCATAGCATAGCATAGCATAGCATAGCATAGCAGGATCAGAATCATAGCCTATTTGGAAAATTATTCATCAATAATGACAATTCCTGCCTTAAGCTATCATAAAAATAGATGTGGATTCTACATATTTAAGATAAAATGCAATGGAGGGGCTTGTCTGAGATGGACGCTCATATTATGTTCTTGGCCCAGGGTCAGGGCCCCTTTATCTAACCATTGCCTTTTGTAGTGTTTATTCCTCCTGCCTTCAAAGCCATTCTCTCTTTCATCTACATTTATCAATATCAGGGTGGAGGAGGGTTCAAAAGGAGACAAAAATGAGAGGGAATCAGTTATCAAACCTGATAATCCCACTTTAAGCATCATATAGCTAAGTTAGCAGTAAAATAATACAAGTGCCAGATAAGTAAATAAAAATAAAACAAAATAAATAGAATACTGCATAGCAGAGTTGACTCAGGAAACGCTTTGGATATTTTGGAAATGTTATCACTATGATGACGAAAAGATTACTGTGTGGTGAAGCCAAAGGCAGAGCTATATAAGGAAAAAGGTTGGTTCCTTTCCAGACTCTTGAAAAATAAGCAGTACACAAAACAAAATAAATTAATTAAAGCATAGCCCTAGAAAATTCCACATAAAAATATCATGCACGTATACTGGTGTAATGAAATTAGATTTATTCTGACACTCAGAACTAAGTAAAACTTCACTTTTTAATTCCCAGTTTAAATACAATACTGTACCATTTAAATTAAGGCTGGCTCTGACCCTGCTGGACTTTCAGAAAACCCTTAAAACCTGGCTATTTTCCCAGCCATGAGGGCTGGGAGATCAGGAGAGACCAAGAAATGTGGTTTTATTAATTTCCTTGGTTGCCATTTTATGCCCCATTGTGTTTGGTTCTAATTCTTTTTATGTTATTTTTGCTTTGTACAGGTTTTTTTTTAAACATTGTTAGCCATCCGGAATCATGTTTACAAGATAAAGAGCCATATACATCTATTATAAATAAATAAATAAAATACCCACCACTGAAAAGCCCGCTTGATGCAGATAATGTTCCAGAATGGAGTGAGATAAAATGAATTAAACACGACTCCCCTGTAGTGCTATTGCCATTGTTGCAGGAAGAAACATGCTGAAATGAACTAATTAAAAAAGATTTTGTTGGTACCTACTCTGATACAATTCGTTTTTGACATGGAACTGTGTTCCTCATACAGGTGCCACTTAATGGGTCCACATTTTCCACAATAACAAAAGGTGCTTCTTCAAGGGTCACTATGCTAAGATGGTCATCCTCACGTTCCTCACAGTTTGGATATAGCTCAGAACGTGGCCACACATAATACTTCATCTTGAGGCGTTTGTCCTTCCACCATCCCACCTGAAATGATACACAAAGAAAGAAAGATAGTATTGTTAAAACCATGCTTCAAATTTTAGTTCAAAAGGAACAGTTGAATACATACCTACAGAATGCAGGAAAATAATGTCTAAACTAAGAGCTCATCGGGTCTATTTATAGATTTCATGTGCTTGTTAGTATTATTTATATTCTTTTTTTCTGTCAGTTATGCTCAAGACAACTAATTACACTGCAGTCAAAACCAGATAATCAAAACCAATAATCTAACATATCTTTATTACTTTGAACCTATCCCAGCCTCTGAACCAAGGAAAGGAGTTAGAGTCAGATCCTAACAAAAAGCAACACTTTAAAATAAAAGTTCATCTGAAACAGTTCTGGCTGTTTTTCAAAAGCAATAGAGCTAAATAGAACCTCTCTCTCAGAAAAAAAAATTGGCCATTGACAAAAAAAGACCCTCTTTTACCCCTCATGCATCTAATATCAGGAGGATTTAAAATAAGGCCTCCGAAGCAGATCTCAATAACAGATTCAGGTATGAATGAATGATTTTTTTCAGATGAGCTGTTAAACACCAGGGGCTTTAGAAATCAGAAACAGCGTCAAGCTAATTGGACTGGAATACTATAAAAGATGCAAGCTCCCATTTGAGGGCTTGGTTTTGACAAGCCAAGTTTAAACTCTCCCTAAACATAGTTCTTCATGTAATTCAGCATGGAAGTTAAATCAGTTGGATAGATAGATGAGGTCAACTTCAATTTTTCCAGGGAACTATATAGTTAATAGGCCATCAGCTAAAATGCCTGCAGCCATCACCATTTTTAACTTCTATCATTCCACATGCTTGCATGAAGCTGCAAACCTGATTTTTATCATAAATTTGAGCTTGTGAAAATTATTGTGTGTGAGTTAGGTTGACAAATAAACAAACAAATGAAAAGTTGCATACCTATTCTTATATGAAATGCTAGAAAAGCAAGAAAAATTAGTGGACAAAATTCATGTTAAGTAATGAAAACTTTTCCACATAAAATCTCATTTCTAGGCTGAATTTATTGAGTACTTGCATTTCTTAACCATTAATTTGATTTTTTGTCACCTCAAATGTAAAGCAAGTGGTTAATTTTCTGAAGCATATAGTAACATTTTAAAGCAGGGCTGTCAAACTCGTGGCCCATGGGCCGAATGCCTATATCAATGGAGGGTTGCCCCCGGTTCAGACCAGTTCTATAGAACCAGTAGTAAAACTGGCGGGAGGCTCCGCCCACCGACCCCATCAGTTGAGGTAAGTAGAGTAAAGGTAAGTAGAATCTACCCCTGGCCCACATCTGGTTTAGCGAAAGGGGGGAAATCCCGATACGACGCCACCATGACAACACAAGTTTGACACCCGTTTTAAAGGATGCTCAGATGAGGTAGTAGTAAAGTATAAAATACTACAGTTCCTGAGTTACTACAATTACTAAAGTTTTTTCTATAATTCTATCTATTAAACAGGATCTTTTTAAAAATATAGTTTCTTTCTGTGTGACTTAGGACTGAATTAGGACTGATGATCCCCAACATGCAATATTTCTTTAAGATATGCCCAAATATCATGTATAGCATTTTTCACACATAAAAACTACTGCACTTGTATCAGTATTCACTATCTTCTTTAACACTAATTATAATCTTGGTTAGTAGATACCATCCAAGAAGCCATAGGCTCAATGAATCTAAAATAAACTCTTGTTTGCTGTAGATGCAGTTCTCTACCTTCTCCCACAGGGCTTCAGTTGAGGCAAACTGACAGCAAGGGTGGTGTGGGTGGAAGACTGCCATCAACTCTAGTTGTTTCCTCTGTATCTGCTCTATGAGCTTCAGTTCCCTGTGGCTGTCAATTCACTTTTTTCTGCTACATCTGTTGTTTCAGAATCACTAAACAAAAACACCTTTTTTAGTTGCAAGCGGTTACTTTTGTATAATCAAGAATTTTCTGGTGTTTTAATAATAGCATCCAATGTTATTATTAAACATTTATTGCTTCTTTAAAGCCTTGATTTGATTTTTTTAAAGACAAAGTCCAATGTGAACTATGTGAATACCTTATTTCAAGAAATAGGAAGTCATTTATATGCACCGATGACATTCTTACAAGGTCCCAAAGGATATTGATTCTGTGACAATAGAAGACTTAAGCGCTGGAAGGCATTAGGTCAACTCTTCAATTATTTCAGGAAGTGGCATGAAATGGTATGAATGGTCTCTTAAGAAGCCACTACTATCATTCTCAGAAAATTGCTTTTTAACACTATTTCATCCCACTTAACATCTCATTTATTTACTACGTTAAACAGGTATGTAATGCATACCTATGTCTATGCATATGTACTTTCCTTGCCCAAATCTTTCAGTTCTGTACAAAAGAAGAGGAGATGGGAGTTATCACCATTATCCTTTGAAATTTCTGCCTTAAAGATGAAATCAGCTACAATTATTTGTCCTGTCAATTTCTGCAATGTACCTCATACATTTTAGGATCCAAAATATCAAGAAGACCTATGATGTAATATCAATTGAGCCATTATTAAGATCATCTCCTAATTTCAGGGACTCAAACAGTATTGATCTCTCCGCAGAGCTGGCTTTTGTGATTGCGTTCTGTGATAATTATAGAAGTACACGGTTCTATTTAACTGATTTTATTAAAGGTTGATAAAGTTTTCTTTAAGGAATTAATAAAGAGAGATACCAAAGCCATCCAAATATCAGATTGTAAATTATTTATTTGGCTCTAGGCCAGCCAATTTAGGGTGATTAGGCAATTGCTGTATTATTTGGCTTTTTCTGCCATTACTTTCTTGTCATCGCCTCAGAAGACCTCCCTATCTTTTTTTTTTTTTTTTTTTGCTGTCCCATAGAATACATCACTGAAATGATCAGCTAACTATAGGTGAAAAGTATGTTAGAAATACTTAGAAATTACATTGGTCAAAAGAGATTAATGTTGCTTGTAGAATTAATTAGCATGAAAAATGTTCTATCATGAGCCTAAAACTAACTTAAAGCAGGACTTGCTAAACACCTTGCAGTTATTAATGGGACTTCAGTTTGACAAAATAGGATAGCTACATAGCCAAAGATCATTACTGTTTCCTTTTATTTATCAAAGTGGCTATACAAGAATTTAATGTTATAAGGAAAAAAACAATATTTTTAGTGTGTAATACAAATAATCATTTCCCAGAAATTATTCTTCAGTCTCCTTATTATCACAGATTGGCAACCATCCCAGATTATATAAGTATCACAATTTTGTTAAGAGGTTATTAATTACTAATTTCATTATTGCTCAATTTCCATGCTTTCTACAACTGCTAAAATCTTGCCCTCTGACTTAGTCTGAAGAGGTTAAAAAGGTATATGTTAAAAGCTTCTATGTTTAGCATATTGGACTAAAATATAATGGCACATTAGGAATAAGGGCTTTGGGAATTATGGATGGTACCTTCTTAAAACTATTCCCATTTTTAAAAATACTTTGTAGGTAGTAAATTGACAAATTTGCTTAAGGCCCACTATCTATGAATAATGACTTTCAGTTCACATGGAAGAAGGCAGTGGCAACTAAAATATCCTTAGGTTTCTCTTCAGGTTTTCTACTCAGCATTGGATATGACCAAACCAAAACAGCGTATAGCAGACACATGGCCCAATTGAACCTAACTGGGTTTCCAACATTTATTGCCAGTGAATCAAAGAGGTACTTTTGGATTTCTCTATAGGGTTTTTAGATTTTTCAAAATATTTTTGTTTAGATAGATAGATAGATGATTGATAGATAGATAGATAGATAGATAGATAGATAGATAGATATACAGATATATATATAATTTGTTTTTTAACCTTGTGTATGTTATATTCTTTTGTAGCTTTTAAAATTATTGTTTGTGTTTTACCCTTCCTAAGTCTGTCTATAAGGGATGCGGCAGCTCAGCGGCTAAGACACTGAGCTTGTCAATCAAATGGTTGGCAGTTCAGCAGTTCGAATCCCTAGTGCCATGTAATGAGGTAAGCTCCAGTTACTTGTCCCAGTTTCTGCCAACATAGCAGTTCGAAAGCATGTAAAAAAATGCAAGTAGAAAAATAGGACCACCTTTGGTGGGAAGGTAATAGTGTTCCATGTATCTTTGGCATTTAGTCATGCCGGTCACATGACCACAGAGATAATTTGGACATCACTGGCTCTTCGGCTTTGAAACAGAGATGAGCATTATCCTCTAGAGCTGGGAACGACTAGCACATATGTGCGAGGGGAACCTTTACCTTTACCTTTAAGCTTGTCTATGACCATAATAAAGATTTGATTTTGTTACTTAAAGCAGACAAATAGTTTATTAGCTGGGAAGGAGGATTTATGTAAGTGGTCAGTCAAGAACATAAGATATTCTGTATACAATATAGAATAATATAATAAATATATGGTTATACACATATTGCCACAAGATGTAATGTAATATAATGTAATGTGATGTAATGACATGACATTCTGGATTCAATATGGTTAAAAAAGAATTAGACAAAGTAATAGTGGATCATTCTATAACTGTTACTTTTTATTCAGCTTTATTACTTTCAGATGGAGATAATACCACTTATTGGAGAGTTAAAATAAAAAAATACAATTGCTCCAAGCTATACTTGTAGAATTTGCCAGAATGTGTAATAAATAGATATTTAATCTTGTTCTTCAGGGCAATAATTGCATCTCACAGTTTTCCCCACCCTGGCATTTAATAGATGAGATTATCTGGATTTCAGATCCAGCTCATCTGTATGGTGCCAAATTGGGTGAGGCTAACATGCAATTTTTGTAACAAAAGTTACAATAAAGCAAAAGGGGCGTTGGTCCTACCTGATACGCACCTTCTCGTTGGGTGGAGACAGCAGCCACTATGCTTAGTACCAGCCCAATCAGAGTGAAGGACTGAGTCTGTCAATCATCTTAAATCCTGCCTCTGTTGCCGGGCAGACCAGCTTTGGCGAAGGACTGAAAAGACAGACTCAGCATGTGGGAGAATAGGAAAAACAACCAACAGCGTAGAAGCAGAGAGAAAAGGAAAAAAGGCCAGACTGGCACAGGGAGGGCCTGGCTGCTGTCTCCACCCAACGAGAAGGTGCGTATCAGGTAGGACCAACACCCTTCTCCATTGAGGGTGGAGATAGCAGCAAGTATGGGACATATCCCAGTTCACTGTCCCGAAACCTGGGTGAGACCAGGCTGGTCCAAGACATCCTCCCCGGCAACAACCCGCTGTAACACTTGTCGACCAAACGCAGCCTCCGCAGATGCAAAAGTGTCCAATTTGTAGTGGCGGATTTGTAGTGGCGGATAAACGGGGCCGGCGAAGTCCATGTAGCCACTCGACAAATCTCCAGCAAGGGAGTCTGGGTAGCCCAGGCCGTGGATGCAGCGGCACTGCGGGTGGAATGCATCGTTAGACGAGGAGATCGTGGGAGAGATCTGAAGTCATAAGCCGACGTGATAGTCTGCCGTATCCAGTGGCCGATGGTAGAAGATGAAACCTTGTGGCCCAAGGAGACAGGTAAGAAAGAGACAAAGAGAGCTTCCGAGTGTCAAATGGCTGCAGTCCTTTTAAGATAAATCCGTAGAGCTTACCTGACGTCCGAAGTGTGCCAACGACGTTCACGAGGGTGAGAAGGACGGAGGCAAAAGTTTGGAAGTATCAGCTCTTGGGAGCGATGAAAAACAAAGTTGACCTTCGGGACGAAGGTAGGGTCCAAGTGGAGAACCACGCGGTCAGCGTGGAACACACAGAGATCGGCCCGAGTGGACAGGGCAGAAATCTCAGAAATCTGGCAAGCCGAAGTGATGGCCACCAAGAAGGAGATCTTACAAGATAGGAGGCGGAGACTTTTCATCCACTGAAGCTCATACGGGGGACCCATGAGGGACTCGAGAACAAAGGGAAGGTCCCAGGTAGGGTAGCAGTGTAGAACTGGAGGAGAAAGGTTCTTTGCACCACGGAGAAAACATCGAATGAGGGGATGTTGAGACAGGGACTAGAGAGAGCCGCAGGTGAGTACCGATGAAATACCTGCCACTTGATGACATAGAGTATTAGGTGAAAGACCCTCAGAGAGACCCTTCTGTAGAAACACCAGAATGTCCACAATAGAGGCCTGGAGGGGCGATACGCCAGTCAGATCACACCATGAACAAAAGGCCCGCCAGGTAGCAGAGTACATACGGTCCGTGGAAGGACATCTCGAGGCCTGGATTGTATAAATAACCTCTCCGGGAATGTTTTTGCAGCTCAAGGAGAGCCGCTCAACCTCCAAGCGGTCAGAGCGAGCCAACGAAGGTCCGGATGGCTCAAGGTCCCCTGAGTTAGACCGTCCATGTCAAGAGGAATGTACCAGGAGGAAGCTACCGAGAGGGAGACTAAGTCTGCAAACCAGGACCTCCGGGGCCAATGAGAAGCCAGGAGAACAACCTCTGCACATTCAAGGAGGATCTTTCGTAAGACCTTGGGAAGAAGGGATGTCAGAGGAAAGGCATACAGGAGACCCTCCGGCCAAGGAGCTCGAAGAGCATCGATGGCCTCCGCCTGAGGCTCCGGGAAGCGGGTGAAGAAGCGGGACAGTTGAGTGTTTGATCATGTAGCAAAGAGATCGAGAATGGGAACTCCGAAGCGAAGGATCAACTGTTGAAATAACTGAGGATGGAGGCGCCATTCCGCATTGTCTACCTGTTGTCTGCTCAACCAATCGGCTTGAGTGTTGTTGAGCCCGGAGACGTACTCCGCACGAAGAGAGCTGAGATGACGTTCTGCCCAGAGTCCCAGAGCAATTGCTACTGTCAACAGAGACCTGGATCTGGTGCCCCCCAACCTGTTCAGGTGAGCTTTGGCAGTAATGTTGTCTGTGAGGACTAACCCGTGGACTCCGGAGACAAGATGATGAAACGCCTTGAGCGCCAGGAAGACTGCCTACAGCTCCAACCAGTTGATTGGCCGATGGGCTTCCAATATGATCCACAGCCCCTGCGCTAACTGACCTTTGCAATGAGCTCCCCAGCCCAGAAGACTGGCGTCGGAGGTGACCACCACCCGCTGGGGTTCGAGAAAGAGACAGCCCGCCGATAGAGAAGGGGATCTCCACCACCCGAGAGATCTGCGAACTGAGGAGGGAACAGGAACCGGCTTGGCTGACGTGCCTCTGCCCGCTTTCTGCAAAGGTAAGAGAAACCATTGAAGCTCCTGGGCTGGAGCTGTGCCCAGGGAACAATGGCTATGGCCGAAATCATGTTTCCCAAAAGTTGAGAAAGAACATACGGGGAAACGGCCCGACACCCTTCAACCCTAGTCACCAATTCCCTCAAACTATCTTGCCACTCGGGAGATAGGAAAACTCTACCCTGGACCGAATCAATCAGGGCCCCTAAATGGATGAGGGAAGTAGAAGGGGTTAAGTGGCTCTTCTCTAGATTGATAGAAAAGCCATGAGCAGTTAACATCTCCAGAGTGAGCTGGACATCTAGGGCAGCCTGCTGAAGGGAAGAGGATAACACAAGGATATCGTCCAGGTAGCACAGAAGTCTAACTGAATGAAGTCTGAGGGATGCAGCCAAAGCTGCCAGCACCTTTGTAAAGGTACGGGGGGCAGATGAAAGGCCAAAAGGTAATGCCCTGTATTGGAAATGAACGCCCCCATAACAAAATCTCAAGTACTGCCTATGGGAAGGGAGGATAGGGATATGCAAATAGGCCTCTGTAAGGTGTATAGAAGAGAGGAGATCGCCCCTCCTAACACCGTCAAGAATAGATTTGAGAGATTGCATCTTAAATTTATGGTATCTGACATACCAGTTCAAGCGTTTTAGGTCAAGAATGGGTCTCCACCCCCTGAGAACTTAGGTACCAGAAAAACAAGAGAATAAAATCCCTTTCCCTTTTGATCAGGAGGAACTAGTTGGATAGCCCTGATTGCAAGGAGATGCTGAACCGCAGCATCCATACAAGCTCTTTTTTTGGCATTACGAGAAAGCAGACAGCAGACAAAGGTACTTGGGGGTGGGGGTGGGGGTGGGGGAAGGAACTCAATGGCCATCCCTGATCTTAAGATGGCCAGGACCCATTTGTCAGAAGTAGTCTTCTCCCAAATGGAGCGAAAAGGGCCAATCTGCCACCAATGGGAGGGTCCGAGATGCAACTAGTGACGGTGTCAGTAGGAACGAGCTCCTCCCCTTCCAAAGGGCCATTTGGACATAAAGGGTTTCCCCAGGTGATCCTATCCTGGGAGCCTCGGGATTGTTGTACGGGCGAGGCGGAGGGAAGAAGGGGGAAGAGGAGGAAGGACTCCCACCATCAGCAGTACAAGGTTGGGACTGACCAGTGTAAGGTGAGAAACAAGACTCTCCTCTGCGGTACACCACCGCCAAGACCTTCTTTTTGTCCTGAGTCTCAGTCAGGAAGGGCTCTAACACATCCCCAAACAAACGAGCTCCCCAAAAGGAGTGGAAGCTAGGCGCCACTTGTGCCTAGCATCCGCCTGCCAATGGCGGAGCCAGACCAAACGGCGAACAGCAATGGAGGAAGCTAAGGATTTGGCGGCAAGCGAGCGGCGTTGAGCGTTGAATCCACCACAAACTGGACGGATGCCACGAACTTATTAAGGTCCTGCTTGATTCGAGCCTCCTCAGGTGACAGTTTCTCCTGCAGCTGGCGGAGCCAAAGCAAGGTGGTGCGGTTGAAGAAAGAAACCATAGATGAGGCCTTAATTGCCCATGCTGTTCCTTGATGAGCCCTCTGGAGGACCAAGTCCGAGCGCCATTCATCAGGTCGCAAGCTTTCCTCGGGGTTCCCGGGAACATTGGCATTAGGCAAGAGAGCAGCAACAGAGCGTTGATAGATGGGAGTTGGAGAAGAGAGTCCAGATCCGCTGCGATATTAAAATTCTTCTGGTCATTAGAGGAAGGAACAGGGGCTAAGCCAGGCGAGGCCCACTGCCATTTGACGGTGTCTAAGAATAGAGGAGGAGCAGGAATGAAAGTGATCTGCTTAATTGGCTCTGCAAACATCGGGTCCAGTGTCCCAGGAGGAACAGAAGTGGTAGTTTGGGCCACTGGGGAAGACAATTGAGCCATGTTTACGGCCTTAAAGAGCAGTGATTTGAATAAAGCCTGCGGGAACAAGCCAGAAGCAACCGGTTGTTCTGGAGGGAGGTTTTCATCTTCCGATAAACCGGAATCATCATCATCAGCATCCAACAGAGTGGAAACATGACTAGCATGAGAGTCCAGAGGAGAAGCAGGTGCTCTAGTGAAAACCTGTCCAGCGGAGTGATAACATTCAGGCAAGACAGAGCACACAGAACTAGCCACGCTCAGAGGATGATGGCCAGCTGCCAGAGATTTTTGTACTGCAGCCTTGATGAGCTTTTGCAGTTGATCAGGAAACAACTGACAAGGCAACGCATCAGTAGAAGGAGCATGAGCCTGAGCAGGTAGGGCCGCTTCCTGTGTCACCACCACGGGTGGTAAGGCGGAAGGAGTAGAGGACTCAGCGCCCCACAAATCTGAAGTGGAAATAGCAATCAGACAGTCCCGGAGAGATAGCTGATCAGGAGTCACCAATCGAGCGCCCAGAACAGCCTCAACGACCTCACAAGTCACAGGTGCCACCGCAGCAGACGAAATGAGACGAGCGCTTGCTTTGTCACAAAGTTTCGTGAGAACTTTATCTCGGCGCTTTTCCACCTTAGAAGAAGTACTGCCATGTTTGTGATTCTTGTGACAGGAATGCGGAGCCTGGGCAGAAGGCAGCAGTGCAACAGAGGCCTGGGTAGTCGGCTGATGGGTAACAGATAAGATATCTGATAGGCCTGGGTCAGAAGAGCTGGTCTTACTACTGTGCTTTGATTTAGATATAGCCTTTGGCATTCTGGCTAACAAGGCCAAAGTCCACGAATCAGAAAACAGCAAAGATCCAGGGGGGAGCGCAGGCACTCCACCAATCAATCACTTCAATGGGCTGAAGCCAAGCAAGGGAGGCAAAGGGAGCATGAAAGCTCCACAAAATGGCCACCACGCCTCTCACCAATCAGCCAAAATGGCAGCCGGTAACAATGTTGGATTCGGCCCCAATAGGAAGAAATGCCCAGGTGCAAGCAAAGGGAGAGCGTGAGTCTCCACAAGAAATAGTCTGAATGCAGGAGCCGGCAATGCAGAGAGGCTGAAACTATTAAGCAGTGGGGAGCCAAAAAATGCTGTTGCGAAGCCGAGCTGATTGTTGTTGACTTTAACAGCTTCTCCAAGCGGCCAGGAGCAGAGCGTAGCCTTGCATTTAATAGCAGGGGGCAGGGACACTGCAATTAACCAGTCCAAGTGGCTAGTGAGTAAGGCAGGCAGCAATAACCCAAACGGAGGCAGTTCGGAGCCAAAGTAGGGAAAAATGAGAAACGCTGTTCGGACGGTGCAATTAGCACTAAAATGGCCTCCGCCGCTCTAGCGGTACGAAAAACGGCCGAAACTAGGCAGGAGAACTGAGGAGGCTAGAGAGCTGTAGAAATGTGCCCAAAACAGTCCTTTTAGTTGTAAACTTGCAAGTAGATAACAGCAAGCCTTTGAAGTAAAATAAAAAGCTCAAGGGGTCCCCCCCCCCCGGAAGGGAGAAGCCTGCCAATCAAAGGGCAAACAGCCTAAAACACAAACTAGGTAACTCACAAATAAGTCCAAAGTCAACCAGAATCCGAAGGAATATGCAGAAAAGCGTAGTCAGGCAAGCCAGATCGATAAACAGAAAAATCCAAAACAGCAGATAGAATCTCAAAAATACAGAGAGAGCTAGAAACCCACACGCAGTCCAGACTGAAGGACTGAGTCAAAAGCTGGTCTGCCCGGCAACAGAGGCGGGATTTAAGATGATTGACAGACTCAGTCCTTCACTCTGATTGGGCTGGTACCCATACTGGCTGCTGTCTCCACCCTCAATGGAGAATTAACAAACACTCCTTCATCTAGTTATACATACTCATACAATATGCTTAATGACAACTACAGTATTTTCCAAGCAGATTAATAACTTTATAAAAATAAAAGCATAATTGTCAATGAATATAATATTAAATGATACAGGAACAAAACCCTATATAAAATGTGTAATTTATTGTAGCATATTACAGAAATGTTCACATTCTCAAGACTAATCTATGAAATCTAATAATTATCATGCTTGGGAGAAGAGAAATATCTTTATTGGATGCAAACCAATAACACAAGCCTCCTTGAAAAGGCTGCTATAAATAGAATCCCACAACTGAAGAATCTTCCTTCTCTGTATTTCTCTACCTGAAGTTGCTCATCTTCAGTAACTGAACAATTACCTCAGGGTTATGAAAAAGACATATGGAATGAGATTGTCATTTGAATATTCTGGGCCCAAGACATTTAGGATTTTATCAGTCAAAAGCAAAACACTGCATGTCATATTATCTGTCGTATTAACATACCATTATCATTATTAAATCAAGGTAATCCAATAAGTAGGCTAATTTTAGGCTAACAGTTACAAATTACTGCTTTGTTGTTTTTTATGTATTTGCTGTTTAATTCAATTGTTGTATGCTTCCCAGAATCACACTGTGTGAGATGGGTGGCCATATAACTGTAGTTAATAAATAAATAATATGAGTTTCACTAATGACATTGTGATTTATTTAGCAATCCACTAAATAAATAAATAATAAATCATTTTGAAGTCCCTTAAAAAAAACTTTTAACCAAACATTCTGAAAGCCAGTTCAATATAGTGATTAAGACACCAGACAAAAAATTAGGAGATTGTAAACTGTAGTCCTGCTTTGTACACAAAGATGGCTACCTGATTTTGGGCCAGTTGTTCTCTCTCAGTCCAAGTAAGAAAGCAATGGTAAACAACTTCTAAACTCTTGCCCAAAAACCTTCTAGATGTCCTTTAGAACAAATTTTTATTAAGTAAAATATTTAATTATAGAGAAAGATCAGAAAACTATACTAGAAATGTTATAAACATCAGATTCCTCATTATTTGGCATATACAGATAATCCTGAACATACATTTTGTGACCGTTTGAAGTTACAATAGCACTAAAATGAGGACCCGGATTGTGGGGGCAATAAACTGACTTTGTATAAAAAAGAACACCTCTTGTGGGGGGCCGAAAGCTCCACTAAGCAGGTATATACAAAAGTATGAAGGCTATTGCTTAATGCATTGTAAGTCACCCTGAGTCTCCGGAGAAGGACCGCATATAAATCAAACTAATAAATAAATAAATAAATAAATAATAAAAAATTATGACTGTTGACTTATGACTGTTTTTCACTCTTAACGTTTGTTGCAGCATTCCCATGGTCATGTAATCAAAATTTGGACACTTGGCAATTGGCTCAAAATTTGATGGTTGCAGCATGCTGGGGTCATGTGATCATCTTTTACAAGCTTCTGACGAACAAAGTCAATGGGGAAGCCAGGTTCACTTAACAACCATGACAAGAAATAATAAAATGGGGCAAAACTCAATAATTGTCTTACTTTGCAACAAAGATTTTGGGATCAATTGTGGTTGTAAATTAGAACTACCTGCATTGAATTTAAAACAATACAATTTCTAGAATCATTTGTTCAAAGCATTTCTAAGATCGCACCTAATATGCATCATAAGTTTAAATTACATGGAGGTTCTAACTAGCCAACGAACCCTTATCTCAATATCAGGCTAAATGCAGAAGTGAGAAGGGAAAATAAAGATTGTATAACACAACATATTTTTCTATTAAAAAAAAATCTCTGCAAGCTAAAATTTTCCACCTTAATAACCAGATTAAAACTGAGGTATGAATCATACAATGTAAGAAGGCCATCAAGTCCCTTTAAACAATTCTAAGTGAAGGTATGTCTACCACCTCCCAAGGCAATCTGTTCCATTTTTTAACAGCTCTTACCATAAGGAAAATTTTCCTGAAGTTCAACTGTAACCTATTTTCTTGTAATTTAAACCTATTGTTTCTTACCGTATTTTCTTGAACAACTCTGCACAATTCTACTGTGTTCTACATAATAATCTTTTAAATACCTGAAGTTTTCCTGTAATCTTCTCTAACTCAGGCTAAAATATGACCAATGCCTCAAGCTTTTCTCACGGGTCTTTCCCTCCACATAATTGTATCAACTTGCTCCAGTTTGGAAAAGTCCTTTCTGAAATGAGATGCTCAGAATCAGGCATAATATTTTAGGCGTGGCCTGACTAATATGGAAATGACAGAACAATAACTTCTCTTGATCTCGGCACTCTTCTTTTATTGTGGCAATTTAGGATTGTGTTTGCCTTTTTTGCAGATGCTATTGGCTCATATTCAGCTTGTATTCCTCATGACACCCAAATCCTGTTCACATGCACAGCTACAAAGTACAGTTCTATATTTACGTTCTTTTTTTTTTTCTTACATAAATATAGGATTTGGCAGTTGTCCCTTTGGAAATTAATTTTGCTGCTTTCTGCACATTATTGTCAGGATCTTCCTAAATCTTCATACTTTCCTCTAATGTATTTGCTATCCTACCCTAAGGTTATATCTTCTGCGAATTGGTTAATCATATTTTATAACCAGTCATCTAAGTTGTTTATAAATATGTTGAACAGCACAAAGCCTAGAACAATATTTGACCTAACACGCTTAACTGAACATTTTTTCAGCTTGACTCGTTGCCTACAATTGTTCAATTGTTTCATTAAACTAGACATACCCAGTTCCTGCAACTGTTCTTCATGTTTTAGCTTCCAGTCCTCTAATCATCTTTGTTGCTCTTCTCTGCACTCTTT
Source organism: Masticophis lateralis (assembly GCA_030761175.1). Lineage (NCBI taxonomy): Eukaryota > Metazoa > Chordata > Lepidosauria > Squamata > Colubridae > Masticophis > Masticophis lateralis. Next base: position 34,376,320 of record JAUDYJ010000006.1, on the reverse strand, counting down.
CTAGAATCTCCACATCTTTTTTACACTGTGGCGACCAAAACTGGATTCAATATTCCAAGTGTGGCCTTACCAAGGCATTATAAAGTGGTATTAACACTTCATGAGATCTTGATTCTATCCCTTTGTTTATGCAACCTAGAACTGTGTTGGCTTTTTTTGGCAGCTGCTGCACACTGCTAGCTCATATTTAAATGGTTGTCCATAGGACTTCAAGATCCCTCTCATGGTTACTACTATTGAGCAAAGTACCACATATACTATACCTGTGCATTTTGTTTTTCATGCCTAAATGTACTTACCATGTTTCCCCGAAAATAAGACCCTGTTTTACATTTTTTTGAACCCTGAAATAAGGGCTTGGCCTCATTGCCATGCGCTCAAAAACCCGATTGGCCTTATTACCAAGGGATGTCTTATTTTGGGGGGGAAATGGTACTTTTTTCATCATTGAATTTCATTTTGTTAGATAGCAAATGTTAGGAAGTTAGATAGAATGTTCAAGTCCGTCAAGATCCTTCTGTATCTTAAGCCTATCTTCTGGAGTGTTGGCTATTCCTGCCAACTTGGTGTCATCTGCAAATTTGATGCGTTCCCCATTTATCCCCTCATCCAAATCATTGATGAAGATGTTGAAGAGTACTGGGTCTAAAACAGAGCCTTGGGGTACTGCACAGCATACTTCCCTCCATATAGATGAAGTTCCATTGAGGACTACACATTGAGTGCAGTTGGTCAGCCAGTGTTGTGACCCATCAGCGGCCTGTGCAATTAGTAGCTGATTCCAACAGCAAGGAGGCTGGTGTGGTGCTGTGTCAGCAGCCTGTGCAGTTGGCACTCGAGTCAGACAATAAGGAGGCTGGAGAAGATGTGGTACCAGAGGCGGGGATTCAGTCAGGGCCTTCAGAACCTCCCATAAGTGAAGAGGAAGAAGAGGAGGAGCCTCTTCTCGATGCACGAGCGTGCAGAGCTGCGAAAACACAAAAGTGGCTCCTCAGGAGGAGGTCTCCTTGAGAGTAAGGCTTGGGGCTAATTGGCCACTCCCCTAGCCTATTTAAGAAAGGACAACGACAGATGCAATTTGCAGGAAACAACTTCGTTCAAATTCCTTTGCGTCTTGATTCCAGAAAACGTTTGATTTGGCTCTTGTTTTTCTCTTATCAGTTTTCCTGCAAATTGTTTCTAGGCATTCTGCCAATCACAGTAAGATTGTGGTTTTCTGAAATACTGTGCCTCAGAACTGAGTTATTATTCTTTGAATTCTTATCGGCTGTTAATGAAGTTAAATTAACAGCTCTTGTTCAGAAAAGACTGATTTATTGTACTTGTGTTCGAACAACTACTAAGAAAGCTCATTAGTAGTCTTTAATTAGTAAATTAAAGTTTGTACGGACTTAGTGTGTGCTGCATTCTTTGGGGTCCGTAGCTGGGGCAGAACAGCCAGTTATCACCATCACAATTTGGTGGTGATGCTATCTAACCCACATTTTTCTACTTTATCTACTAGTAGGTTATCGTCTAATTTGTCAAATGCCTTACTGAAATAAAATAAAATAATTTATTTACCAAATAAATTATATTGAAAGCATTCCCCTGGTCCACTAATTTTGTCACAAGTTATGGCACTCTTTTCTAAACGCTGATTAACATTTGCTTCCTCCCCCCTCCTTTTGAAGATAGGATGATTCTGGAGGTCACAAAAAGATATATGAACAATTTGCCTGTGTACCTCCTTGATAATTAAATCCATTCCATTTCCTGCTTATGTCCCTTTTAACACTTATCTTAGTTAAAAACTCCTGCTTCCAAAATTGTTTCTTGTGCTTTTTCTTATTGTTTATAATTGCACTTTCTATTTCATACTACTGAGAAGTTCCAACTGCCCTGTGCTCCATTTAACCTGCAGGGTTTTGTATATGTGAATCCACTTAGTACTTCTTCAGATCTGTTTGTCAACCCTGAAATCTAGTGTGCTTGTGTATTATTCTCCATTTACCATTTCTGCAGTACCTTCAATTCCAAGTTTATGTGGTCATTTCTTCCCCAAAGTTCCCATTGCTTTTATTTTTTCAACTACACAGTCAACCAACCAACCCAATTCTTCCATACTGAGTAGAATCAGACCTAGAACAGCCAATCCTTTTCTCTCTTCTATAAGCTCCTGATTTTAATCAATCACAGCAAGACTCCTGGGGATTTCAAGGGATTTAGTAGTCTTGGCTGAGTGGAATTTTCAACATATGTGTATACAAGTACTCCTCGACGTATTACCACAATTGAGCCCAATTTTTTTGTTGCTAAGTGAGATGGTGGTTAAATCAGTTTTTCCGCATTTTACAACTTTTCTTGCCACAGTTGTGAAGTGAATCACTGCAGTTGTTAAGTTAGTAACAGGGTTATTAAGTGAATGTGGCTTGCCTATTAACTTTGCTTATCAGAAAGTCGCAAAAGGTGATCACATGACCTCAGGACACTGCAGCAATCATAAATATGAACCAGTTGCCAAGCATCTGCAATGCTGCAATGATCATAAGTGTGAAAAACAGTCATAAGTTACATTTTTCAGTGCCATTGTAACTTTGAATGGTCACTAAATAAATGGTTGTAAGTTGAGGACTACCTATATAATTAAAACATTCTGTTATTATTAACTTATCTGTGATATATGTGTAATTTATTCCAGGAATGCAGAATTTTTGACTGATATGGAGATCCATAGTGATCCACAGAGATCCATAGAGATGCCTACAACAACTTATCTGTAATATTATCCAAATTCCCCAAACTAGATCCTTGTGATTAATTTTTTAGATCTCAAAGTATGTTGCAATTCTTTCACATATAATGCCACTTCTTGCCCTTTATTTAGGCACCCTTCAATGAATTAATTTCTTCAGTCTATGAATTCTACTCATGAATTTTATGCCACAAGATTTCACTAATGTCTTTTAATTATATTTACCTTTAGGCATTAAGATTTTTATTTGCTCCCTAACTTCTGTGCATTGTATTGGAATGCTTGGATTACTTAACTTAAATTATTCCTTCCTATAGGTACACTATGCTATTTTCTGGAGTCTATTCCTTCACCCCCTACCCCCAAAAAAGGTTTCAATTTAAAACTCTCCAGTTCAGATTTGGAAGGCACCATCTATGGACATTCTTCCTAGCTTTTGAAGGACTTCTTTTACTAGAAGTCCTTCATTTTAGAACTGCATTGGATTATGAATTTGAATACAGTTTGGATCTGGAAGAATCCAAACTGTTCCCACTGGGGAGAATCTAAATTGGGGTAGCCAGTTGTTTACCTGAAGTATTTTTGTCTCTTCCTGGGTTATACCCTTCAAACAAGAAGGATTAAGGGAAACATGACTTATATATCCATCTCCTTCATCTACCTGCCCAGTGTTTATAACACCTTGAGGAGTCATCAAGGCTGTGCCTTGCTGTCACATTTCATCCTGTGTGGTAAAATGCGGGTCCAACATCAGGTGGAAAGTATCCTCTACCAATTAACAATGCTATTCAAATGTAAAGATTTCATTGGATTGTTGGAGATGTAGAGCAAACCATGTCAGATATTCTAGTTTATTAGAAAAGTAGAAAAGCCAGGACAGGGAAAGGCATGACAAGCAGAACATGTTAAACAACTTTAATATTTAGTAGGAATGAAGGTTTCCTGGCTTCTCAAAAGATAGCACCCTTGTTATACGGACATTGTGTGTATTTTTCCTAATACAATTCTGGTAAGTCACAGCAGGATCTAAAACAGTAGTGGGAAAACAATCAATTAAATAGAATATTCAAATAGAAATGATTAAAAATACTAAGAAACAGCAGAGGGCAAAGAGAGAAAGAGCAAGAACAAAAAGGGTTTTCGGATAGCCTTTTTGTGGGTTTTTTTGTTCTATTACACTAATACAATAGCTGTTCTTTTTTTAATTTGGATTCACATCTAAAATAATTAGAACATTGAATCCAAAGAATGGCTTAATACTGTAGACAAAACTAAGAATCTTGACTAATCCCACACATTTTCTTTTTCTTATTTCTTAAATTAGACTACTGCAAAATCTTTCTGAATTCCCATTGCTCAGACCAATATAAAATAAATTAAAAATATTCACTGGCAGCAGGGGGAGAAATATGTAAATATTGTAATATTTACATTATATAGAATGTAATAGAAATATTGCATAGCAATCAGGATCATTGATCCTATTTATTTAATTTACATGGATACCTAATTCATAAATAAAAACCATGGATTATTTACATTAGAAAACTAGGTAAACCAATAACAAAATGATATAGGATAGAAGTGATTAAATCACAAATCACAGTGTGATTTGTCAATGTCAGGCAGGCTCATCCAACATTCTGGCTAAACTCTGGGGAGAAACCAAGTTTTCAGGTCCTTATAGAAGGCCAACAGAGTTGAAGTTATCCAAATATCTTGAGGTATGCTCTTCCAAAGAGCAGATCCTTTGACAGAAGATGCATATCTCCTAGGTCTGATAAGATTTTATGGAAGGAATCTGAATGTAGGTGGATTCAGCCAGTTCAGACCAGTTTGGGCAAACCAGTTGTTAAATTTTTCCGCAGTTCAGAGAACCGGCTAATCGTATCACTGGCTGGTCCTGCCTACTCCACCTGCCCCTCCCTGTCACTCCTTATTTCACTTCCCATCTAGGCCACTCACTTAGTGTCACACTCACGGCATAGCTACTGCTGTTCTCTGGTTCCCTCACTTGCCTCGACCACGCAGCCCAGCTGATCTCCGCCTGGTGAGCCTTCCTTTGATTCTTGCCCTGCTGGCTCCCATACAGCCTCTGCAGCCCACCTTGCTTGTCTGCCACTGCCGCTTCCTCATTGCCTGCCCGCTGGCAAACAATGGTTGCTTCAGAGACAGGGTGATTTCCTACATACCATTCCAAGCTCCTTTCCCCACCCCCCACCCCCCTTGGGTTGACAAAATAATAGCCCATCTAAAGACTGTGGCTGCCTGCTGACCTGCCTGGTGCATGCTGGCAAAAGGAGGCTAGAGGAAAAAAAGAGAAGGGCTGATGGAAACGCTCAATGGTGGGTTTCTACCAGTTCACCCTGGTTCGGGCGAACTGGTAGTGGCGGTGACAGAAGGCTCCACCTCTTTTAGAGCCAAAGACATGAAGGAGGGAAATTTTATGCCAACATTCAAAGTGCAGGGGCAGGTCTACCACAGGATAGGGAGTATCACGGCAGGGCCTCAGCAGCAGCTTTTATTTTTCCACATATACTTTGTTGGTGATGATGACAACGAGAGGGACATCCGTTGTGGAATCTCCCTGGGCGTTAATCCAGAACTGGTTAGCCAACTGCAGAAGTTGCTGCGTGGACACAAAAAGTATATTCTGGAATCAACAGGCTGCTGTTGATTCTGTTCCTAAGGGCCACAAGGACTTCCAAGTGGTGTTTAACGCTAAGCAGAGCACCAAGGTCGTTTCAATGCCCTCACAACTACAGAAGTGGCTGTTTTCATTGTTGGCCAGGGTTTTGAGAAGAGAGTTATCGTTCTCCACAGCAGAGACAACAGTATTACGAATTGCCACCCAATCACACAGTTTTGTAGCGAAGCACAGATATCCAGCTAGTATTAAATAAGAGTGGTGAAAGAGTAAGAATTCTGAGGGATGCCAAAGAGTTAAATCTATCTTCTCTGCCAACACCAATTGGAATTAGCCACAAAGAAAGGAGACTCCAAAAGGAATGAACACCATGCTTCTCACTCCTAACCCTCAAAATCAGATATAATGATTGATGGTAATGAAACTGACTGAAAAATCCAGAAAGCTTACTAAATACGCACTACCCCATCTTATCCTGCCAAAAATCATTATTGTAAAGATTTGAACATGTTTGAATTCTGTGAACTGTAATGTTCTGGAAATGGAGGTATTTATTAATCCTGATATGCCCCCTAAATCCTTATCTATACCACAATGGATTTAGTGATGAATTGGAGCCAAGTCTAATCTTTAATCCAATAGAAGAGACCAATACCTTTGCATTTTCCTTGAGCAACTGCTGTTGCTTTCCCAGATATGGAAAGACATGCTGCAGTTAAACTAATAAACTAAATAATAAACTAACTACCCCATGTCTTTCCCTCTTTTGAAAAAGTACAAGGCATCTCAGAAAATGTTAATACACTATGAACTTCCCCTGCTGGAAAAATACATTGCAGGCAAACAGGGAGAAAGCATGTTGCTTCTTTTTCCATCAAGAAAAGTATAAAATGGTAACAATAAGTGCTTTGAGGGAAACCAGAAACCAGACTGGAAAACTAAATTAGTACCACAGATATAAGGTTTCTATCTGGCAACAGGTGAAGGGGAAAACTTGGTTCAATCAGAATCTTTTATTTATTTATTTATTTTATTTATTTGTTAAGGATATATAAGATAAAAGGTAAAAGCATAAAGATAATTTGAATACATGAAAAGAGTAAGTAAAAAGGAATATTAGGACAGGGACAGGGACCTCTTAGGAATGGGGTGAGGTTAACAGTAGACAGTTTAAGGTTAAAGTTTTGGGGGTTTGGGGAAGAAACCACAGAGTCAGGTAGCGCATTCCAGGCATTGACCGTTACTGAAGTCGTATTTTCTGCAATCGAGTTTCGAGCCGTTTACCTTAAGTTTGTATCTATTATTTGCTCGTGTATTGTTGTGGTTGAAGCTGAAGTAGTCATTGACAGGAAGGACATTGTGGCAGATAATTTTATGTACTATGCTTAGGTCAGACTGAAGTCGGTGTAGTTCTAAGTTATCTAAGCCCAAAATTTGGAATCTGGTGGCATAAGGTATTTTATTGCGGTTAGAGGAATCAAAGTTATATTTTGTCAAGACAGGATTATCAGCCCATTTGCTACTTTGTGAATAGTTCAAAAGGTGGACGTCCCAGGTAGGCTCTTTTTATTCCCACCCCACCCCCCAAGCAACTTACTGATTAGGGCACATGGGACAGAGGCCAAACATTTTGTGTAGGGCAATCCTGGAACCGAATCTGAAAGAGTCAGAGATTTAATTTGCTAACAAGAACCCAATGTTGCAGCCCTTTAGAGCTTTCTGGATTGGATTGGCCTTTATAAAGTATGAAAAAAATAGTATCGAACAAACACCATAAGCTTATCAAGGAGCTCCTTTTAAGGAAGCCAATACCAGGTTAAATGTGTTTATATGCTTCTGTAATCCATGGAGACTCACAATGATTTACAAACCTCCCAGATAAGAGGATTAAAAACAACACATAAAAAGAAATAAGCAAAAACAATGAATTTGAAATTGTTTGGAAATAAACTTCCCACTAGAGGAATAAGTGAACATCAACACATGCTATATCAGAGGACTTCCTTCTTGACAAATATCACCCCCCACCCCAAACCTTTGAGAATAGCTAGCTCCTAATGATTTCATTCACAAGGTGAATAGGGAAGGAGTTAGTCTAATTTCTACTGATGCAAAGAAGGGGGGGGGGTTACAACTGAGAAAGCTTCTTGCCAGGACTTTGGCATGTGACTTTCTCTTAAAGAAGGATTTAAGAAAACCCAGTCTTCCCAATCCTATTGGAGAGAGAGAATGGGAGTAGGCAAATACCCAGATCCCAAGCCATGGATGATTTTATGGACTAAAATAACAAACCAGCACTTTTTTTTGTTTGTTTTTTGTTATCAGTGTTGACATGGTATAGGCCTGGATCTAATGAGAAATACAAGCACCTTTGGCATTTTCAAACGCTCAGACCACAAAAGATTGTAAAAACACTAAATTTGGCTTTTGGTTTTGTAAAAAGATGAAGTCCACTGAGCTATAAAATTTGATGTTCATACTAACAATACATTATACATATATATATATATATACACACACACACACACACACACACACACACACACACACAATATATATCTATACAATATACAATATATAGATTAGTTTGTTTCTAATTATCATATAAAAATAACCAATCTTTGAAAGTTCAGAATCTGCATTACACAAGATTCTGCACAGAATATGTGTCCATGTATGTCACTTTTTGGCAAATTATATATATTGCCACAGTGGACCCCCGGTTCTGGCTCCACTCTATCATCCGTACCATCTATATACCAAACTGCTATTCCTTGCTGTGAGGGGAGCTTTTCAGCCTGGGAGCGGGCACTGAGGGAGCCAATTCCTGCTGCTGTTACCAGAGAGGACATTCCATCTATTGTATTCCAGTCATCGTGAGAGGGTGGCTAGGTTTCATCATTCCTCTGGTTGAAACGGCTTGAGACTCCTTTCCACTGCTGCAAGAAGGCTGTGGAATCTGGTTTGACCTGAGCCGAAATGGCGGACATTCTCCCCAGGACCTTTCTTTGGACTATCATTATTGGATCCCTGGCCTTTTTCTATCTGCCCTAGGCCAATTTGAGATGTATTCACCGGCCGAGCTCTTCGCATTGTGAGACTCCCCCCTCTCGCAAGCCTGGCCCTCTACGTTATCGAAGGCCTACCTCAATGATGGGTTTTGGAACCCAGAGAGGTGGCATGCGGCGAAGAGGGGGTTGAAGGGTTTTTTTATGGAAATTTTTTGTTAAACTTTTAAGGGGCTCCGGGAGGGGGGAGGGTAGGATTGAGGGTAGGATTGGGGGTAGGATTGGGGGGAGGGTAGGATTGGAACTAGAGGTGGGTTTGGGGGATAACCCACTTAGGGGAGGGTCGGGTCTGGCCATGACGCGTGGCGGGGGTGGGGGATCTGGGGATAATGGGGGGGTCAAGCTTGTCCAGATTGCACTTTTACCATCGGTACTATGAGTGGGAGGGGTAGATATGGCGGGAGCAGGGGGCCATATCATGTTAAGGGCATGCACACCCGCTGTCTTCAAGCAGTGGCGCGCTCCGGCCCCCAAAGCTCCACTCGTTCTCCAGGTTGCACAGACCCTCAGGGCCTGGGCCTGCGACTGATGTTGTGCAACGCCAGGTCTGTTGTAAATAAAGCCCCCCTCATCCATGATCTTATTCAGGAGGGGGGAGCAGACCTGGCGGGTATTATGGAGACCTGGTTGGGCCCAGAGGGAGCGGTCCCTCTGGTAGAAATGTGCCCACCAGGCTTCCTTGCATTCCATCAGCCGAGGTCACAGGGGAGGGGTAGGGGAGTAGTGGTTGTTATTAGAGAAGGCCTTAGGCCGAAGGAGGCCACTGTCCCTTAGATGGCCGGCTGTGAGTCTCTCCTTGTGAAGTGGGGTCATAGGGTTCAGATGGGTTTGCTGATCACGTACCTGGCTCCCTGCCACGTGGCAGCAGCCCTGCCCGAGCTTCTCAGCGTTATCGCTGTGGTGGCGGTTGATACCCCCAGACTTATGGTCATGGGGGATTTCAACCTGCCATCCATGGGTGAGGCATCTGAGGTGGCTCGGGAGTTCATGGAGTTCCATGACAGCTATGGACCTGACCCAGCTAATTCATGGCCCTACGCACGCAGGGGGAAACACGCTGGACATGGTTTTCGTCTCTGGACAGTGGCTGAGTGATCTTCAGATAGGGGATATAGTCACCGAGCCCTTGTCATGGTCAGATCACTCTCTCCTTCGCCTTGACCTTCGAACCGCTGTACCCCACCACAGAGAGGCAGAACCATTAAGATGGTATCGCCCCAGGCGCCTGATGGAACCCGACAGGTTCCAGATGGAGCTTGGGCCAATCCCTAAGGTTCTGGCTCATGCCTCTATTGGAGACCTAGTGGCCGTCTGGATCGAGTCATGCCTTTGCGGCCTCTGACCCGGTGCCGATCTCACCTGGCTCCTTGGTTCACCGAGGAGCTCAGAGAGATGAAGCGCTGGAAAAGACGCCTAGAGAGTAGTTGGAGGGCCAGTCATGCTGAATCTGACCAGACACTGGTAAGATCTCATATTAAGGATTACCCAGTGGCGATAAAAGCAGCAAAATGTGCTCATTTTGCTGCTCTTATTGCGTCATCAGATAACCACCTGGCCGCCCTGTTTAGAGTGACTCGCTCCCTGCTCCACCAGGAAGCGTGGGAGGACCCCTTGGAGGGAAGAGGTGAGGATTTTGTTCAGTATCTGTATGACAAAATCACTCAGATTTGGGAAGATCTGGACTCCGACTGGGTAGTTCCAGCGGGGATGATGGAGGCAGGTCCTGAGAATGTTATCTGGGTTGAGTTTGATCCTGTGACCCCTGAGGACATGGACAGGACTCTGGGTAGACTGAATGCGACCACATGTTTGTTGGACCCGTGCCCCTCCTGGTTAGTGCTGGCTTTCCGGGAGGTGACACAAGGCTGGCTCCAGGGGATTATAAATGCTTCATTGGGTGAGGGTGTCTTTCCCACTGCCTTGAAAGAGGCGGTGGTGAGACCTCTCCTCAAGAAGCCTTCCCTGGACCTGGCAGTATTGGCTAATTATCGTCCAGTCTCCAACCTTCGCTTTGTTGCGAAGGTTGTTGAGAGTGTGGTCGCACGACAGCTCCCCCAGTTTCAGTCGGGCTTCAGGCCTGGGTACAGCACAGAAACAGCATTGGTCGTGTTGGTTGATGATCTCTGGAGGGCTTGGGACAGGGGGTGCTCCTCTGTCCTGGTCCTGTTAGATCTCTCAGCAGCTTTTGATACCATCGACCATGGTATCATGCTGCACCGGTTGGTAGAGCTGGGGGTGGGAGGCACCGTATTATGGTGGTTCTCCTCCTTTCTCTCCGACCGGTCACAGTTTGTGTTGACAGGGGGGCAGAGGTCGACCCCGAGGCGCCTTATATGTGGGGTGCCACAAGGATCGGTCCTCTCGCCCCTTCTGTTCAACATTTATGTAAAGCCACTGGGTGAGATCATCCGTGGTTTTGAGGTGGAGTACCACCAGTACGCTGATGACATCCAGCTGTACATCTCTACCCCAGACCACCCCAACGATGCCCTTGAAGTGATGTCCCTGTGCCTGGAGGCCTTACGGATCTGGATGGGGAGGAACAGGCTCAGGCTCAACCCATCCAAGACCGAGTGGCTGGGGTTTCCGATGTCCCGATATAGTCAGCTGGTGCCATTGCTGACTATTGGGGGTGAGTTATTGGCCCCCATGGAAAGGGCTCGCGATTTGGGTGTCCTCCTGGATTCACGACTGTCTTTAGATGAGCACCTAACGGCCGTGACCGGGAGGATTTTTCATCAGGTTCGTCTGATTCGCCAGTTGCGTCCCTTTCTAGATCGGGACTCTTTACACACCGTCACTCACGCCCTCGTCACGTCCTGTCTGGACTATTGTAACACTCTCTACATGGGGCTCCCCTTGAGCAGCACTCGGAGGCTCCAACTGGCGCAGAGTGCGGCCGCGCGGGTGGTTATGGGAGCAACGTGGCGCTCCCATATAACACCTCTCCTGCACGAGCCGCACTGTCTCCCAGTGGTCTTCCGAGTGTGCTTCAAGGTTTTGGTTATCACCTTTAAAGCGCTCCATGGCCTAGGACCTGGTTATTTACAGGACTGCCTACTATCACCAATAGCCTCCCACCGGCCAGTACGCTCCCATAGAGAGGGGCTCCTCTGGGTGCCGTCGGCCAAACAATGTCGGCTGGTGGCCCCCAGGGGGAGAGCCTTCTCTGTGGGAGCACCTACCATTTGGAACGAGCTCCCCCCAGATACGGAGGATCCCGGACCTGCGCACCTTCCATCGCGCGCTCAGGACTCATTTGTTCCATCAAGCCGGCCTGACCTATGTTTTTTCCCCCTTTTAAATGGGAATTTTAATTTGTTTTAAATTATTGGGATTTTAAATTTTTTAGCCAAATTATTTAATTTCGTTTTAGTCTATTTTAAATTTTGTATTTATATGTTTTATTTTATGGCTGTACACCGCCCTGAGTCCTTCGGGAGTAGGGCGGTATATAAATTCAATAAAATCAAAATCAAATCAAAATCATTATATATATTCTCATTGGATTTTCTTTCTTTCTTTTTGGCTGAGGCTGAGCTTTCTCAGTTCTCACTCAGTTTTTTAAAACGTATTTTTAATAGCAGATCCTTCTAGTCTATATGATGGCCTGGCAAACAGCATTAACACTTTTACTGACTAGAAATGACTGTGGTGACTATACAGGAGACTTGTTATAACTGTACTGTGCATTCTATGAGGCCATGGCACAATTTAAGTTCAAAAACATTTCTGGGCTATTCTGAAATCATTTATTGACACAAGAACCATAAAACATTGACCAGAAAGACTGGATGTTGAAAAGTGATGCTAAAGAAATACAAGAGCCAATGTAGCATGGTGATTAACATTTTGGACTAGGTTCAAAGAGACCCAGATCCAAGTCCACCTTTAATTATGGAAATTCACTGAGTAACTTTGGGCCTGTCATTCTCTCTTCACCCAACTTATCTCAAATAATGCTGTTGTGGGGAAAATTGCAGAAACTGCAATGCCTGCTCCCTTATGCTCTTGGAAGAAAGAAGGAATAAAATCAAATAAATACATTTTCACTTTTATTTACTTAAAATGCCATATTTAGAAATGTAATTAAGAAAATAATAAGAACATAATAACAGCCCTGCTGAATCAAGCTAAGGCAAATCTTAATCCAGGATTCTGTTTCTCACAATAGTCAACTACTGTAGATTTTCAGGGAAGCATGAAAGCAGAAGATAGAGACATAATCTTCTTCCACCATGGTTCCACTACAATTGAGGTTTTTTTTTTCTTTCTTTCTGAAATTCATTTCCCAACACTGAGGCTTCAACATTAATAGTCCTTCATAGATTGGTTTTTCATGAATTTATTTAAGCTTCCAAAATCAGTTGCCATTAACATGTCCTGTGGTAATCAATTCTATACGTCAAATACCAGTATGTCCTGTGTTTTTATTATTAATATACCAAAATACCAAAGGAGCATACAAATAATTCTAAATTAATACATAATTAAATGTATCCATTCCATCGCCTCTCATCAAACTGATGAGAGCCAGTTTGGTCTAGTGGTTAAGGCTAGAAAACAGGAGATTGTAAGTTTAAATCCTGCCTTGGACATTAAAGGTGATGTTGGGGTGAGTACCTCTCTTTCAACTCAACCCATCTCACAGGGTTGTTGTGGGGAAAACAGGATGAGGAAGATCTATTAGATATGTTCACTATCTTGAATCATTTGTAACAATAATAAAAACAGGATACAAATAAACTAATAAAAAAACTACTATCCGCATGTGATTTACAAAACTCTAGATTGAAAGTACCACAGTTTTTCCTATTGTGTTAAGGTGGGGCATGGGGTGAGGGTGGGGTAAATAAACCTGAGATTACACAGTATTTAGTTCTCAAGCAATGAGATACTTCTATAGCTGTGGGGATTCAACTCTGTGACAATCTGAGGAACACCTTAATCAAGATCTTATATGAAAAGAAAGAAAGATGCAAAAGAGATCCAATGCAAGTTAAACAATCTCTTCTATTAAACTTAAAGAAACAAAATGAAACATGAAGTTGTAAACTTCGCATGTCACTCAAAAGGCTAGTAGGATACAATCATACTTTGGGGGTTTTTCAGTTCAGACTGATGAAAGAATTAGGCACTTTCTAATCACTCAACAGCATAGTTTGTTTACACAGAAAACTTTGCTTCTGAGGGAAGGACACATGAATTGAAATGGGAGGTTCTTTATCTCATACAGTACACAAATAACTACTATTCCATGAATAAAAATATGTGTTATACAGTGCACTTGAAATTATTATTTGAACTTTATACAAAATAACAGAGTGGTCCTCAACCTGCCCTCACCGGTGGTGGTAGGGAGAGGGGTGTTTCCATGCAAGTAGCAAGTACATGTGCCAGCCGCTCGCGCAAGTAGCTGCATGCATGAGAGTGCTCACCCGGAGGTTGGGGACCCCTAATATAGCACAATCTTGGCAGTTTACTATAAAACCAAATTAAAAATCAAAACACTAAAACAGTTAAAATATAAATCCAGAAAAACTAATATTAATAAAGTTCATAATTAAACAAAGTTAAAAGCCTACTCAAAAACCTGTGTTTTAAAGCCTACTACAGATGTGAGACCTTCAGATTTACAGGAAATGCATTCCCATAACTTGTCATGACAACAGAGGCCACCTGCCAGTATAGCTTCCAGCCACTGTTGGCAAATTTCTTTAGATAATCTCAAGCATGGAGGTTTATATAAAAAGAGACATTCAAATAGTTTAGAGTCTAAGCCATGCAGGACTTTAAAAGTAGTAGCCAGCACATTATATTTGTATTAAAACAAACTGGCAACCAATGTAATGCTTTAAGTATAGCTGTAATATCCTCTTTTCATTCTTTTCAAGATCAACTTGGTCATTGAGTTTTTTTATCAATTCAAATTTCTAAAAATAAAACAAGATAGCATTTGCATGATGATATCACTGCATATGTGTCAAAACTTTCACAATGTGATGATTTGCTGTAGACATCATTATTGGGGTTATAATCTGTAACAATAAACACCATTGTTTTGCCTATCCAGCCTATTACTGATTTAAAATAGATAGGAAAGCCACACTAAAATTGCAAAGAAATAGATATGGGTGTTATCATGTATTGAGAATATCCAGCTACAAATCTCCTGGGGATCTCTCCCTGTAGCCTCATACAAATGTTCAAAAGCACTGGAGACAGAATAGCGACCTAGGGCAGGGGTCTCCAACCTTGGCAACTTTAAGACTTGTGAACTTCAATTCCCAGAATTCTGGGAGTTGAAGCCCACAAGTCTTAAAGTTGCCAAGGTTGGAGACTCCTGACCTAGGGGATAGCTATAATAGCTCTTATTTCAAAGAGGACCTGTCTTTAAAAGACACTGTTTGAAAACTGCCTGAGAAGTACAAATAAAATGATTCCAGAACTGTGCTTTCTATTCCTAAATGAATTGGGTGATTCAATAGCATACCATTGCTGGCAGCACTGAATGACACTGAGATATCGAGAAGAACCAACAGACTCAAACCCTTTATATTAATCTCCAAAAATCATCCATTAGACTAATCAAAGAAATTTCAACTATGTAACCCATACTAAAGTTAGAAATTGGGAAAGATAATTCTTCTAGGATCATCTGTGTTTAAGAAGCTACTAACCTTGACAGTAGTTCAATCTTTCCCTTACCTCTAAGCCGTCCAGCTTTGAAGGATACTTGTCTTATATAAACTAGGAAATTTTCTACCCTCTCTTAGAGAGGCATTTATAACATTTAGCAAGTCATTTCTAATAACCTTCCAGCTGTAAGTTAGAAGCCAACATGGGCAAGCATCCAGAGGACAACTGGAGGAGCATATTGCTTCAAGCACTCTATATACATCCTCCAAGCAGCTTGCCTAGAAATTGAAACTGATCCAAGTTAACTATGCAAGAGAAATTATTAGACACCTCCATACTATCTAATAACTAGATCCCTTCCAATCAGGATTCAGACCCACCGTCTAGTGAATTACAGTATTTTTCACTCCAACCATTGTATGGGTCTTATTCTAAACGCATACTACCCTTGCTGCTTCCATTCCATTAGTTCAACCATGTAACATGGGACCTTCTTCCAAGGAGGAAGACGGACTGATCTTGGAAATAATCATTCAACCAGGGCATTAAGAGGTGCACTAACAGAATCTTCTCCAAACACTTTCAATGAGTATAAGAACACAGCTGGATCCTGTAACTTTTCAGACAGATCACAATACTCTCAAATCCAGTGAAGCAAAGTGTTATCACTAATCTAGCATTAATCATTAGTGAACTATCCATAATAGTGGTGAATAGAATATCTCCCTGATACAAAGAAAATATGAATTGATTATGTGACTTGAAGTTTTGGACCTGTGATCAACAGGGATGCACCCATAGTTTGCTACTATAGATCCCTGAGCTGCTCCAGATAAACTGTCCTCAAAGTAGGTATTGAAATCCCTTGGCACCATGAATGATGATTTTTTTATACTAAGTCAGAACTCAAAGAAACATTCCATTAGGTAATAGTGAAGCATTGCACTAAATGGATTTTCTAGTCTTCCATTGGTCCTAAGATTAAATACATATACTGAACATGAAATAGTTTTCTCTCACTCCTATTTTGATTACTAAGATATTATTCTAAGGAGTCATAGCTACATCATGTTCAAACCACTTTTTTTCTGGCTTACTCTATTACAGAAATTATAACCAGTAGAATCTGGGCACATACTGGCTAATCTGCCTCTTTTCACCAGATTTCCTTTATCAAAGGTGGGGAATGATGAGTCCTTTATTATTAGGAGACTTCAACTACATGGCTGGCTCAAGAATCCTTCGAGTTGAAGCCCACAGGCCATAAAAGGCCATCATTTCCCATCCCTTCTTTAGACAAAACAGGTCAGTTTTTCCAACCTGAAACAAATCTTGAACCCATATGGCATACAGAACACCAGATTCTGAACCATTCTCTAAGGTCTGAGAGCTGAGAAAATCACCACTCTTAAACTTCTATTCTGACATAACAACCTGCTGGCTTATTACCTATTATATCTTCTATCCCCCACCTGTTTTGTAATTGCACTCCAAGTTCTAAAGATACAGACCCTTTTCCTCATGTTGATTCATTTCAGTGCATACTTTAATAAAATTACAACACTTAATTTTTAAAAAATCGTGTGTGTGCAGCCCAACATCAAAGCAGAGAAGTGTTAGGAATACTTGATAGCTTACTACCGATCAAAGAGACTAAATTTATCTCTTGAATTTGCAGTGAAAACTGTCAATTTCCAGTATTCCAGAGACTTAAACCCCTCGTCACTGCCACTGTTCTCACCCAGGAACAGCATCAATTGCATACACAAAACACACAAGGCTTTCTAAGTTAACAGAATCATCTTAACCACATTTTGAAGAATATACCCACTACTTTGAAGGGTGGGAGAAATGTGGAGATGAAAGATTGAGAAGAGAACAGTTACTTCACATTTCTTTCCTTGTGTCTTGACTGAAATTAAACAGGAGCTCCTCTACTGTGGCTGCAAAACCAATTAAAGTATTAGTAAAGCTGGTTGAAAGGATCACACTTCACTTTCTTTTGTACCTACGATATTTTAAAAAATATGTATAAACATTTATATTTTTATGATCAATTTTTTAATGTAAAACAATTATGCTCTTAGCATAACTTCATAAATTGAAGTTTATGAACTGCACAAAACAATTAAGTAGGCTAAAATGTCATCAAAGAGATTATGAAAGAGTTATCAAGAAGGCAGAAACAAAGCAAAGAAAATAGAGTCTCAGGAGAAAAATAAGTAATTAATAGTCAAAGGCAACAAATCAGACAGGTAGGCTAAAAATAGAAGTATATTGAAACACTGAGAGGAAACTGAGTAACATGAAGTTACATTACAGGCTGAAATTGAAAAAAAAAGTTAAGAAAAATGGGGGAGGGGAAATAAGGAATAGCAAGGCAACCTTCTCTCATTTGATGTTTATTCAAAATGTTGAATTATAATGTCCAACATCCCATCAGTTGAGAGAAGTAATAGGAAGTATAGTGCAGAATTTCTGCTGACATCAGCTGCAAGGAGGCTGTTATTTTTCCAGGGAAGATTGAGAGAGGATAATGTTGCTTAATTGGTAATCCATAGGAGTGACTATTAAACTTTTGGTCTAATACTTCATAGAAAAGAAAACTCTGTTCATAAAGCATCATGCATTTCCTTCCTTCCTTCCTTCCTTCCTCCCCTCCCCTCCCCTCCCCTGTCTGTACATATTCCAGAAAAAAATAATCAGGCTGATAGATTTTAGTTAGAGAGAAAACATGATGCTAAATTTTTATTATCCCAAATAAGCCATTTAACCTCTCTGTCACTCATTTTCAACATCTGTAAATTGGGAATAGCAATTCTCAGTGCATCAAGGCTAATTTAATCAACCTTAATGCATCAAAATAGGTGTCTTGGATGACAATATCCTAATCAACAGCCTCTTTGATTTGAGCAGATAACATTGTGCATTTAGAGCAGTTTTAAAAATGTATTAGCCTCCCACGTTCTGGTGCTGTGTCCATTAACATGTGAGTTTGCAATATCATGCCACTTAATATCCAAAATAGCAATAGTACTTAGACTTGTGTATCACTCCATGGTGCTTTACAGCCCTCTCTAAGCAGTTTACAGAGTTAGCATATTGCCCCTAGCAACCTGGGTCCTCATTTTACCAACCTTGGAAGGACGTGGGCAAACCTCCAAAATATACTACTATACTAGGGTTAATTTGAGGAGGGATTTTTTTCTAATCATATCATTTTTAATATGTTCAACTCAGAGATCTATTCCATTCTGTTTCCACCTTATGGGTGGTTTAAAAAGCCATGAAAATTCATTATATTATATGAACATTTCATATAAAATGTTTTTCCAAATATGCACATTTTGCTATTTTTTTCAGCAGCTAAAATAAATTAATAATACAATATAAAAGAATTGTAGATTTACAACTTTTAAATACCTGGAAGTTCAGTAGGTTTCAGTCATGAATCCTATTATTGTCTAACACATTGTGAAGATAGAAATTTTTATCTCTAAAATATAAATAATTATGCAGAATGAATATATCAAAAGCACAGTGTTTGAACCCTTAAAAGCTATGGCAATCATTGAGCATAATTTTCTCTTAGGTTATTAGAAACCATATGTTCCTGGGGAGAAAAATTCCCCTAGGTTTCTTTCTTTCTTTCTTTCTTTCTTTCTTTCTTTCTTTCTTTCTTTCTTTCTTTCTTTCTTTCTTTCTTTCTTTCTTTTTTTCTTTCCTTCCTTCCTTCCTTCCTTCCTTCCTTCCTTCCTTCCTTCCTTCCTTCCTTTCTTTCTTTCTTTCTTTCTTTCCCATCTCACTAATAAGGCAACTGTGGGTGGCTTACAAACAGTAAAAAGATAAAAACAAGAGCAATTAAAATATTTACAATATATATCATCAAACCACAGATAACCTCCATGAAGGTGATATAGAAGCAAATCACATATCCCTTATCAGTCTGCAAAAACAGGATAGGATAGGATAGGATAGGACAGGACAGGACAGGACAGGACAGGACAGGACAGGACAGGACAGGACAGGACAGGACAGGACAGGACAGAACAGAACAGAACAGAACAGAATAGATTTTTTTATTGGCCAAGTGTGATTGGACACACAAGGAATTTGTCTTGGTGCATATGCTCTCAGTATACATAAAGAAATAATAAAATATATTCATCAAGAATCATAAGATACAACACTTAATGATAGTCATAGGATACTAATAAGCAATCAAATGATACTAGGAAACAAATAAAACAATATAAATCATAAAGGTACAAGCACCATGGTTATAGCCATAAGTGGCAAGAGATAGGTACTAGGAAGGATGAGAAGAATAATAGTAATACAGTCTTAGTAAATGATTTGACAGTGTTGTGGGAATTAGTCGTTCAGCATAGTGATGGCGTTTGGGCAAAAACTGTCCTTGTGTCTAGTTGTTCTGGTGTGCAGTGCCCTATAGCGTCATTTTGAGGGTAGAAGTTGAAACAATTTACGGTATTTTTCAGAGACGCATCTTTCTACCCCCCAAAAGGGGGTGAAAATTTAGATGCCTCTTATACACTGAATGTAGCCCTGCCCACCCACTGGCCCGCACCCTTTGGCCTCTGCCTCCCAGCAGTTACCGCCTTGCAAGCAAACAGCAAGAAAAAACAGCCCCTTTCAGCTTCAGCATAGACTAATTAGCACAAGTTGATTAAATCAGCCTTCCGACTCTCAGCTGATTTGCTCTCAGCTGTTTTGCCTAGGCTCTTTTGCAAGCTCTTGTTTTGCAAGCTCTGCTTGCTGCAAAGAGTGCTGGAGCAGATTTTTTTCCCCCTAGTAAAACGAAATTGAAAGTAAAGCAGGCTTTGCTGCAACGGGACAAAATGAGGCAGGGAGAGAGATTTCTTTTTCTTTTTGCTCACCAAAAAAGGTAGGTGAAACAACGGGAAATTTGGGGCAAAAGAGGAGAGTTCAAGATTTTAAAACACAAAAGAAAAAAAGGTCTATTTAACTAGGAAATTGTAATAATTGAGATGCTATTAATTGTATATTACGTTGAAAGCAGAAATGGTTAAGTTATGGCTTGAAGGAATATCTGGGGAAAATTATTTGGTTTATTATTATTGGTAAATATAATTAATTGATTTGTAAGAAATTGGATTGCATGGAAATAATTGGAATATTCATGTTCATATTAATATACAAAAAAGATAGTTATAACTAATTGATTTATATAAAAATGCTGAATTTATATTAAACAATTGTAATATTAAAGAATTAACCAATGTGAGGATGGATATAAAAATAGATGATAATGGGAAGGGGTATAATATAGAACAAAAAGGAAAAATTGAATTTGATTAAGATTAAAGATGAGAATGAAGGGTAATATTAGTTTTTTAAAAAAAATAGATGAGGAATAAATATGGCGAAAAGGAAATACATTAAATAATTGAAATGACTAAACACTGTTTAGATTTGTGAACCAGCCAAATACTCTGTTCAAAGAAAATACATTGTATGTTTGTATGTGTGCTTGTCTAAAAAATAAAAAAATTTTTTTAAAAAAAACAGCAACCAAAAAAGGTAGGTGTGTCTTATACTCCGATGCGTGTTATACTCCAAAAAATACGGTATGTCCAGGATGTGAGGGGTCTGTAGATATTTTCACAATCCTCTTTTTGACTCGTGCAGTATACAGGTCCTCAATGGAAGGCAGGTTGGTACCAATTGTTTTTTCTGCAGTTCTAATTATCCATTGAAGTCTGTGTTCAAATGTTCTTCCAACAGGAGGAAAACCAGCTAACTAGTTTAATTATTGAAATATAATTGGCTTGCATAGCTATGCAGTCTCCATTTTAAAGGAAAATATAATTGGGGTACTATTTAAAATTTCAGTGTATTTAGCAGAGAGACAGGAAGTGGTGAAGTATTTTTTTCCAAATTAAATACATTTTTATTTGATATATCTGTATATCTGTGTGTATGTTTGTATGTCTCTTAAGGCACAAAATGGTATTGTTTGCAACTGAGCCTAATAATAAAAAATAGCATTCAATCTGAATTTAAACCTACATTCCAGAGATAGCACTGCATATTTATTTCACTGTATATTAGCCTAAAAATATGTATACCGGTAGTATAATCAAGTTTATAGTGTACTTTTGTTTCATATTTTTGCCTTGAACTGAAGCTCTAAAGTGATTCTTACCAAGATACAGCATTTTCTATTAATATTACTGTAGGTCATCTAACTTCTGTCACTCCACAGTATCATCAGAGCAATCTTTGCACACAATTCAACTCTTCCAAAGATAACAGATAAATAGAAGCAGTAACATTCAGTCATCCATATGAATTAGTTCACACATACAGGGGGTATGTTTTGGCTAATTCTACACTAGAAAAACAGTATAAATTTCTTGCTTTCTATTATACTTTATTTTCCATTAGCAGATTTTAATAGGTATACACATTAACTACTCCTATATACAGAAGCAAATTAAAAAAAATTTGAGACACACACACACACACACACACACACACACACACACACACACACACACAATCAGTATGCAACATTCTTGTAGACCTAAGAATAAAGATGAGATAAATGGTGACTTTTGATTTAAATGCTTAATGGTCATAAAATAAGCTCAGAAAGATGAAGAATACAATACAAAGCACAATATTTATTTCAATCTTAAGTGACTGACCGCTGACATCATATTAAACATTGCTTAAGACACTAGACATTTCCGTTATGTTTTTGACAGCATGTGATTAAAATTCTTGGATAATAACCTTGCAAAGCAAAGCCAAACTCATAGAAGTACATGGTGTTCTTATCATTGCTTCCCAAAAATGACTCTTTGCCAATAAAAGCCAATCAATTCAATTTTGCTAAATAACACCTGCAGTGCCGCCACATTCAACAATTGCTGACTACATTTGTTCATATTACTTTATGTTCCCCAGGACCCAAAATAAAGGACAGTTTGAAACTCAGATAGCCTGGCTGAAAGAACTTAGGGTTTGCAACAATTAACAGGGGTGTCCCCTAGCTTTCATTTTCAAATGAGTTTCTATGATGATGGGATGAGAATGGATGTTGGTCTTACTGGTACGTCCTTTCTCTATCAGGAGGAAATGACAGTCAGGCATGGGTTAACTCCGTCTGTATTGCATAGGACCGAGTCTGCTAATTTAATGAGCTCCACCTCTCTTGGCCTTCTCCAGTGTTTTGGTGAGGGTGCTGACATAGACTGACGTGTCTTCCTGGAATGAGAGAGAATTAAAAGCCACCTGCCCCTCCAAACAGTCAGGGCCAGACCCAGAAGGGTGGGGCTGACTGCCGTTTCCTCCTGATAGAGAAAGGACATATCAGGTAAGACCAATGTTGATTCTCCTGATAGAAGGGAAACGGCAGTCAGGCATGGGACATACCAAAGCTGCATGTCCACTAGGGAGGGCAGTCTGGCCCAGCAAACCTCTAGGAGCAAATCACCGCCTGAAGGACCCAGCGTCCAAAAGCTGCGTCTGCTGAAGCGAACAAGTCCACTTTATTGTGTCAGATGAAGGGCGTAAGGCTGGTCCACATGGCCACCCTGCAGACCTCTTCCAGGGGTACCTGAGTGGCCCAGGCCTTTGAAGTAGCAGCACTCCTGGTCAAGTGCGCCATGATGTGACGAGGGACTTGGAGATCGAGTTGGTGGTAGACTGAGGTTATAGAGGCCCCGATCCACCATCCTAAAGTGGCTCCATTGGTTCCCCTTGACACAGGAACCAATGGATTCCAGTTGAAACAAAGAGAGCTTCCATCTTACAAATGGCTGCCATCCTTGAGATGTAAATTTTTAGTGCCTGATGGACATCCAGGGTGTGCCAGGAGCATTCCAACTGATGGGTAGGATGGGGCAGAAGTTAGGGAGAACTAGTTCCTGTGCCCGGTACACAGGAACACTAGTTCCTGTGTACCTAAGAGAGAGTTCACCTTAGGTAGGAAGATGGAGTCGAGTCGAAGTATGACCCTATTGTTATGGAAAATGCACAGGTCCCAATGAATTGAAAGGACCGTCAGTTCAGAGATGCAATGAGCTGAGGTGATTACAATCAGGAAGGACACCTTGAAGGAAAGGAATTGTAAGGAGACCTGGTGGAGGGGTTCGAAGGAAGAAGACGTTAAGGCATTGAGGACCTTGTTGAGATTCCAGGTGGGGAAGTGGCTGGAGGCCGCAGGTTTGTAGCTCCACATAGGAAATTACGTATGACCGGGTGCTTGGAAAGAGAGTCGATTGAGCTGCAGGCTAAGACCAACACAATAGCTGCCACCTCCAACATAGGGGCTTGAACTTTTTTCACCCCTAATGATTTGATGTATTCAGTGTCGGAACTCCTTGCCCTGCGAGATTCCCCCCTCTCACAGGTTTGGCCCTCTACTTTATCGAGGGCCTATCTCGATGACGGATTTTGGAATCCTGAGAGATGGCATCGCGCGAGGAAGGGCTTATGGGGCTTCTTGGATAAATTTTTAAATAAGGTTTTAAAGGGTTCTGGGAGGGGGGGTGGGTTTTATAGGTTCGGGGGAGAACCTATTAGGGAGGAGGCCAAGGCCAGCTGAAGAGCGCGGCACTAGAGTTACAAGTACTAGGGTCGAGGAAGGGGTTAGAGCTCATGTGGTTGATGGTTATAATATCGGTACTGTAGGTGGGAGGGGCAGATATGGTGGGAGCAGGGGGCCACATCAGGTTATGGGAGTGCGTCCCCGCTGTTTGCAAGCGGTGGCGTGCTCCGGCCCCCAATGCTCTTCCAGTTCCCGTGGTTGCACAGACTCTCGGGCCCAGGGCCTTTGACTGATGCTGTGCAACGCCAGGTCCGTGGTAAATAAAGCCCCCCTCATTTGTGATCTTATTCAGGAGGGGGACGCGGACCTGGCAGGTATTACGGAGACCTGGTTGGGCCAAGAGGGGGGGGTCCCCCTTGTTGATATGTGCCCACCAGGGTTTCGTGCATTTCATCAGCCAAGGCCACAGGGGAGGGGCGGGGGAGGGGCGGTTGTTATAAACGAGGGCCTTGCCCCGAGGGAGACCATTGTTCCTCAGACGGCTGGCTGTGAGTCCCTCCTTGTGAAGTGGGGTCATAAGGTGCAGTTGGGTCTGCTAGTCACGTACCTGGCTCCCTGCCACGTGGCAGCGGCCCTGCCCGAGCTGCTTGACATTATTGCCACGGTGGCGGTTTAGACCCCCAGGCTTATGGTCATGGGGGATTTTAACCTGCCATCAGTCGGTGAGACGTCTGAGACGGCTCGGGAGTTCATGGCCTCCATGACGGCTATGGACCTGACCCAGTTAATTCATGGCCCTACTCACGTGGGGGGAAACATGCTGGACCTGGTTTTTGTCTCTGGACAATGGTTGAGTGATCTTGAGATAGGGGATATAGCGATTGAACCCTTGTCATGGTCAGATCACTCTCTCCTTCGGCTAGACCTTCGAACCGCCGCACCTCGCTGCAGGGAGGCGGAACCGGTGAGGTGGTTCCGCCCCAGGCGCCTGATGGATCCTGATAGGTTCCAGACGGAGCTTGGGCCATTTCCCGAGTCTCTGGCACACGGCTCGGCCGAAGACTTGGTGGCCGCCTGGGATGAGGCGGCTGCCAGGGCTTTGAACGGGGTCGTGCCTTTGTGGCCTCTGACCCGGCGCCAATCTCACCTGGCTCCTTGGTATACTGAGGAGCTGAGGGAGATGAAGCACCGGAAAAGACACCTAGAGAGCAGTTGGAGGGTCAGTCGTTCTGAATCTGACCGGACACTGGTAAGAGCTCATATTAAGACTTACCTAGTGGCGATAAAAGCGGAGAAGAGGAGTTTCTTCTCCGCTCTTATTGCGTCATCAGATAATCGCCCAACTGCCCTGTTTAGGGTGACCCGCTCCTTGCTACAACAAGGGGCGCGGGAGGACCCCTTGGAGGGTAGAGCTGAGGATTTTGTTCAATATCTGTATGACAAAACCACCCAGATTAGGGAACAGCTGGACTCTAACCCTGAATGGGCAGATCCAGGGGAGGTGACTGGGACAGGTCTTGAGACTATTATATGGGAAGAGTTTGACTCTGTGACTCCAGAAAACGTGGACAGGATACTGAGCAGTCTGAGCGCAGCCACATGTTTATTGGACCCGTGTCCCTCCTGGTTGGTGCTGGCCTCCCGGGAGGTGGCACGAGGCTGGCTCCAGGGGATTATAAATGCTTCTTTGAGTGAGGGTGTCTTCCCCGTCGCTTTGAAGGAAGCGGTGGTGAGACCCCTCCTCAAGAAGCCTTCCCTGGACCCGGCAATGTTGGTAAATTATCATCCCGTCTCCAACCTTCGCTTTGTTGCGAAGGTTGTTGAGAGTGTGGTGGCGCGACAACTGCCTCAGTACCTGGATGAATCGACCTATCTAGATCCATTCCAGTCGGGCTTCAGGTCCGGGTACAGCACGGAGACGACATTGGTCGTGTTGGTAGATGATCTCTGGAGGGCTCGGGACAGGGGTTGCTCCTCTGTCCTGGTCCTATTAGACCTCTCAGCGGCTTTTGATACCATTGACCATGGTATCATGCTGCACCGGTTGGAGGGGCTGGGAGTGGGGGGCACTGTGTTGTGGTGGTTCTCCTCCTTTCTCTCCAACCGGTCGCAGTCTGTGTTGTCAGGGGGGCAGAGGTCGACCCCGAGGCCCCTTGTATGTGGGGTGCTGCAAGGATCGGTCCTCTCGCCCCTTCTGTTCAACATTTATATGAAGCCGCTGGGTGAGATCATCCGTGGTTTTGGGGTGAAGTACCATCAGTACGCTGACGACACTCAGTTGTACATCTCCACCCCAAACCACCCCAATGATGCCCTCGAAGTGATGTCCCGGTGCCTGGAGGCCATACGGATCTGGATGGGGAGGAACAGACTCAGGCTCAACCCTTCCAAGACCGAGTGGCTGTGGTTTCCGACATCCCGATATAGTCAGTTGGTGCCATCTCTGACTACTGGGGGCGAGTCATTAGCCCCCACAGATGGGGTTCGCAACTTGGGCGTCCTCCTGGACTCACGGCTGTCTTTAGAAGGGCATATGGCGGCCGTGGCTGGGAGGAGTTTTTATCAGGTTCGCCTGATTCGCCAGTTGCGTCCCTTTCTAGATCGGGATGCGTTACGCACGGTCACTCATGCTCTCGTCACCTCACGCCTGGACTACTGTAATGCTCTCTACATGGGGCTCCCCTTGAGGAGCACCCGGAGGCTCCAACTGATCCAGAATGCGGCCGCGCGGGTGGTGATGGGAGTGATGTGGTGCTCCCATGTGACTCCCCTCCTGCGCGAGCTGCACTGGCTTCCAGTGGTCTTCCGGGTGCGGTTCAAGGTTTTGGTTACCATCTTCAAAGCGCTCCATGGCTTAGGACCAGGGTATCTTCGGGACCGCCTTCTGCCACAAACAGCCTCTCACCGACCAGTCCGCTCCCATAGAGAGGGTCTCCTCAGGGTGCCGTCGGTCAAACAGTGTCGACTGGCGGCCCCCAGGGGGAGAGCTTTCTCTGTGGGGGCACCTACCATCTGGAACAAGCTCCCCCCCGAGATAAGGAACCTACATGACCTGGGTACTTTTCGCCGCGCCTTGAAAACATTTTTATTTGAACAAGCTGGGCTGGCTTAACCTCCTTTTTTGGGTTTTTAAATTTTATAATCATAATTGGATTTTTAAACTGTTGAGCCAAATTATTTAATTTGTTTTTAATGTTTTTTTAACTTTTGTATTTATTATATCTTATTCTGGCTGTTCACCGCCCTGAGTCCCATCCGGGAGTAGGGCAGTATATAAATTAAATAAATAAATAAATAAATAAATAAATAAATAAATAAATAAATAAATAAATAGGGGCTAACCCCGCCTCAAACCCATCCTGTAAAAACGTTAAAATGTGGGCGACTGAAGCAGACATGGGAGTGATGCCCCACTTGTTGCACCATGAAGAAAATGAATGCCAAGTGGCTTCATAAATGCAATTCGTGGAAGCCCGGCGAGATGCCTGAATGATAAATATGACCCAGGCTGGGAGATGAGCCTCTGTCAAGAGGCGCTGCTCAATCTCCAAATGGTTAAGTGAAGCCACTTGAGATCCGGATGTTGCAGAGCCCCTTGTGTGAGGACGATCTTGGAGTCCGGAATGCACCAAGGGATTGTCACTGACAGGTACATTAATTCCACATACCAAGGCCTCCTGGGCCAGTGAGGGGAGAGGAGAATAAGTTCCGGTTTCTTGTCCAGCATCTTTCAGACGGTCCGGGGAATCAATGGGGGGGGGGGGGGAAGAGTAGAGTAGTCCAGGTGGCCATGGGCTGCGTAAGGGCATTTGTGGCTTCAGCCCCTGGCTCTGATATCTGGTGAAGTACCTCGGGAGCAGATGGCTGGTGGGAGAAGTAAACAGATCGACCGAGGGGATACTGAACCTGGTCATTATCTCCTGAAAAAGAGATGATGGGACTCTACTCTCCCTGGTCCACCTGATTTCAGCTGAGGGTGTCTGTCTGGCTGTTCACCGCTCCAGAAATGTGGTCCGCCCTGATGGAATTGAGGTGTGTTTTGGCCCAAAGCCCAACTGGAGGGCTTCCTCCATGACAGCCTTTGAGTGAGTGCCCTCCAGTTTGTTGACATGAGCCTTGGCCGTGATGTTGTCGATGGGGACCAGAATGTCCTTGCCCACCACAAGGTCCTTGAAGTGGAGGAGGGCTATTCAAATGGCTCTCAGCTCTAGAAGATTGATGTTGTGGTGATATTCCTGAAGGGACCACTGACCTTGAACCATGTGATTTTGAAGATGAGCCCGATCCGGAGAAGCTGGCGTCGGTAGTGAGAGGGAGTTGCCAAGGTTCTTTGTAACAGCTGCCTCTTGAGATCGCCTCCGGAACCCACCATTGTAGGGACATGAGGACCGACGGTGTGAGGTCCAGTCGGGTCCATGAAGTGCTGCATTGGTTCCTTTGATGTGGCAGAAGGAGCCACTGCAATTCTCTGCTGTGTAGGTGAGACCAAGGAACAATGCCGAAAGTTGGAACCATCTTGCCTAAGAGATTGGACAGTTGTAGGACCGTAGCCAAACCTTCCGAAATACAGTGTCTTGCCATAGTCCAAAGACTTTCTTGGTGATCAGGGGATAGGATAACTGAGGAGGTCACCGTATCAATGATCGCCCCTAAATGCAGGAGATGGGAAGAAGGCGACAGGTGGTTCTTGGCCCAATTAATTGAGAACCCATGGCTTTGGAGGATTGAGAAATGTAGACAAGTCCCAATGGCCCGAATTAGAATGTCGTCGAGATAAAATTGAATTTGTATAGGGAGAGAACAGATATGACCGAGTGGCCATGATCTTTGTAAATACCCTAGGGGCAGAGGAGAGACCAAAGGGTAAGGCTTTGTATTGGTAATGTTTACCAAGGTAATGGAAATGAAGGTATTTCCAGTGGGCGGGTAGTATGGGGACATGGAGGTAGACCTCCGTTAAATCAATGGAAGAAAGGAAATCTCCTGGTCAGATACACTCTAAAATAGTGTTGAGGGATTGCATTTTCAACCGGGAATAAACTATGTGCCGGTTCAAAGCTTTAAGATCTAGGATGGCCCTCCATCCCCCTGAGGATTTCCTCACAACAAATAGCTGGGAATAAAAACACTGACCGCATTCAGGTTGGGAAACCAGTTGAACGGCCCTAATCACTAGGAGGTGATCAATGGCTGAGGAAACCAGTACCCACTTGGCCCTGTCCTTAGAAACAGGATATGTGAGAAAAACAGTCGGAGGGTAGGAATGGAATTCAAGAGAAAGTCCTGATTTGACTGTGTCTAGGACCCAGGTGTCGGTCGTAGAAGCTTGCCATTGGGTAGAAAACAGGCACAAACGGCCACCAATGGGGTATTCTGTAATGGACCTATCTGGATCTCCTGGAGAAATGCCCCCTCCCTCCTTGAAAGGAATGTTTGGGCAGAAAATTGCCCCCTTGTCTGACCTGAGGATCCGGTTGTTGGGACCTGGCCGGGAAGGAACGTTGATAGCGAGGCTGGTAGCTGCCCGAATTGGAAGAGTGAAAGGACTGGTAACCAGGAAGGGCAGAATAGCGGGAGTCCCCCCCCCCCAGTCTGGAAGCAGAAGGAAGTATCTTGCATCTGTCTTTCATCTCCACTAAGAGAGCCTCCAATGATGGACCAAACAGACTTCCAGCTGTGTAGGGCGCAGATGCTAGTTGCCATTTGCTCCTCATATCTGCCTGCCAGTTCCTGAGCCACAGGAGGTGGCGTGAAGCCACCGTGGAGCTGAGTGATTTGGCGGCGAACCTGGTGGCATTTAGAGTCACATCAGCTGAATATTCTAGTGCAGCCGAGATTTTGTTTAAGTCCTGATGAGATCTAGTGTTGGAGGGAGGAAGTCAGTTCTGGAGTATTTGATCCAGAGAAGGGCTGCCCTATTGAAGAATGAGGCTGACCTAGAAGCTTTGATCGACCAGGCCACTGCTAGATGACCCTTGAGCAAAGTCTTCTCAGCGCGCTTGTCCTCAGGATGAAGCGAGTCCTCTGGAGGTCCCGTGGGATGTGGCACTAGAGGGCCACTATGGGGGAATACACCGAGGGTGGTTGTAGAAGAGTAGAAACGGTCACAGCCGAGTTATAGAGGCATTTATTGAGACCATTGGGACTGGGTCCAGCACCCGGGAATGACCATTGACACTGAATTACGTCTATGAAAAGTTTGGGTGCTGGAATAGTTTCCGGATCAATAGTTGGCTCTTTGAACATTGCCAATGCTGAGTCGCTGGGATTAGAAATGGTAGCTGCGGTGGATGGAACCTCCCCTAAGCGTGTAGTAGCAATAGCCTTATACAGGCGAGAACAGAATACTTGAGGTCTAAAAAGGCCTATGAAAGATAGCTGGTCTGGGATCAAGCCCTCATCGTCTGAGAGAACTAACTCCTGGGTTTCATCCACCTCAGATATGGAAGCCTGATCGGCTGAATTGGGAAAATCAGCCTGGTCCTGCTCAGACATGGAATCTTCCAGGTCCCTTGTTTGATGGAGGAGTTGCTGAGAGGTACTTGGAACGGCAAGTAATGCACCCTGCTGAAGGCATTGAGCTAGGCCTTGTCTAATAGCTCTGGCTAAGATAACCTCTAAAGAATCAGGCAGATGAGGAGGTGGATCTTGGGCATATGGGGACTCCATATCTGGGCCAGCAGTAACAATCAGTGAGTGAGTTAAGGATCCCAATTCAGGTAATGTTTGAAACATCAGCTCTCTCCCCATGGGGGGGAGGCAGGGCCAGTAGAAGCAGGGAGGTCAGGAGGTAAATTCTTTGCCAGATGGCCAGATTCTGAGGGGACAGGAGACCCTGTGCCGGATTGAGCTCTAGATCTAGATCGGGAAACCTTGGGGTTCGCTTGGGCTTGGGCCTTGACGAAGGCTTTTTCTATAGCCCTTTGTCTCCATTGATCCTCCTTAGAGGTGGTAGCCAGGGCACTAGAAGGGGCTGCCTTCCTGCACTTGGCCTTTTGGGCTGGAGCAGGAAGCCCTGAAATGCCCTCAAGTGGGTCGCTAAGATGGCGGCATCTCCCCGTGGCTGCTGTGCTAGTTGTGGCTTGGGACCGCATGGTGTCCACCATTTTGAATGGGTCCGATTGCGCCACACAAAACTCCGACTCTGCTGAAGTAAATCTGGCAGAGGAGGCAAACTCACACACTGGCAATTGTGGGGGTGCCTGAGGATTCTGCTGTGGTTCTCTGGCATTGGGAACAGCTGTTTTTGATCAATTGCTAGCCGTCCAGTTACTAGCGTGATGTACGGCATTGGTGAGGCTTTTGCTCAAGCTGAATCAGCTACTAGACTATGGCCGTTAAAACACAGCGATTTCATCCCCGATCGTCTGGGGAGCTCCATGCAGTGCACACTTGAAATGCCTGCCTCGAAGGTTTCTGTCAGCCAACAAATACAATGCCACTTCACAGCCCATGGTGGAACCAGGCTAAAAAGCTCCTCACGCCAGACTGGAGGAAGAATTAAAGTTCTTGTCTAAAGGTGCTGGTATGAAAGGAATGCAGTTAGGCTGGGAAGACATGTCTCTCCAGCATAAACCGAGTCAAAACATTGGGGAAGGCCAAGAGAGGGCAGAGCTAATTAAATTAGCAGACTCGATCCTATGCAGTACAGACAGAGTTAACTCATGTCTGACTGCCGTTTCCCTCCTATCAGGAGAATAACAGAATAACGGAGTTGGAAGGGACCTTGGAGATCTTCTAGTCCAACCCCCTGCTTAAGCAAGAGACCCAATACCATTTCAGACAAATGGCTGTCCAATCTCTTCTTAAAAACCTCCAGAGATAAAAGAGGACATAATGATCAATTAATGCTGGTGATTTCTGTATTGAGATAAGACCATTCTTTTCACTTCCTGCAATTAGCTGAAACTAATCTAAATGCTAAAATGTGCAGGTGGAATTTAGTGCACTATCAATATAATGGTTGAATCAAACTTAATGTACAATAGATTTTTAGTAACTCCATTAATTAACTTTCTATGGATCAAGACCTGGTCAATTAAATCCATATATTTCTAACTTAAGTATCGTACTTATGATGCCCTTTGGCATAGATTGCATATGTATGCAAATCACAAAACCATGTTTTTAGAATCCAACATATTCACTTTCTAAAGTCTACTGTTTTTCAAAAACAAGGGTGACAAAACTAGGTAATTCAAAATACAATTTTAATTAAACATATCCCAAACTCAGCCTACTTTAGATACTTCCAATTATTATACCTGGGTAAAAAATGCTAAGTCTTTGCACAATCCCTCATAACTTCAAATTCTGCATAATCTAACAAAACAAATCTTGTAAACTTCTTTACGGAATCTTTGTTGGCAAATTCCTTTGCTAATTTCATAAATACAGCAAAATCTAGAAGGATTTTTTTTGCCTGAGTACAAGCTAATGTAAAATGTATCTTCGCTGATCACTAAAAATTAATTAAACAAATGAGTTTTACAGATAAAAAATAGATTTACATATAAAACAAATAAGATGTAGGAAAGGCTCTAGAGATAGCTAACAGGATATCTAATAGAGCAATTTGGATAAATCAGACCATGATAATCAACTTTGACGTGTACTTATAAGTCAATTGATTACCACTGATAGTGTACAATGTGATTCTTTTTTTTTTGCCTTGTATTTATTCTAAAGAATAAGTTGCAATCATTGCAATATATGATCATTTCAGAAGAAAACTATGAAAAGCCTAAGGACAAAAATGTCTGGGCTACTGATGGGAAAAACGAGATGGAGAAAAAAGAAAGCTGAAGATATCTGGCATATCTGAATTATTTTAGATAAAAGTATCTCCTTCAAGGTGTGTATGGGCTCCGTAAAGAGACTCACAGTATGTTTACATTTTCTATTTTTACCTATGTTACCCATCAGCAACCTTTCATAGAACGATCAAAAATTAGTAACAACACCCAATAATCAAGAACAAAAGCAGGTTCTCTATTTTACCCCCAGGAATCCAGAACACCTGTATTTTTGTCCAATTTTGTATGCAATCTGCTAGGCAGCAAAGAGCACAGAATATAAAGAAAACTTGCTGCATTGTGTAATAATTAAGTAGTGCAAGCGGACACATAATTTTACTCATTTGAAATTGCTGCATATAAACTCATTAATCCACAAGACTGCTGGGTTGCTATTTTATGTCTTCTTAAGAGGGCTCAGCAGCTCTTTCTGGAAACATAGTCCGTGTTCCTGACCTTTATAAGGGCAATTAAGAGGAACTTAAACCTTCTCCCAGCAGTGTATATTGAGAAACTCTAAGTATTTTAAAGTTAAGGGAGGGGAAAAGACACCATGAAGAAACGGTAGATCTAATAATCATATTAATTTCAGTAGAGGCCTGAATCTGCAGCAAAATAAAATATTCTCAAAGAAACTGAAATGCAAGTTTTGAGGACTGTAGAATATTTTTATGACTTCGCTTAGATAAATTCATGGGGACAGAAAAGAAGAATGACAAAATGCTATCATAATTCTTTGATAGTTATTAGAATCTTCCTTGAATGCCCACAACTTCTTCAGATAACTTTCTAAAAAAAAAGTTAAAAATTAAAATTTCTAATGAAAAGTAATGCATTGTAACTAACAACAAGCACTTCAAATTTAATATGGAAGAAGAGTGCACAAGAGCATAGATCTCCACCCAACCCAAGAATCTTGCTTCCTACTTGAAATAACTGATACGTTCACTAATTTGGGATAACGTTTGTTGTGCCAGCTGGTCTAAAGTATTGGGATTTTCTTCTTCCTGGATTTCCTAAAGACCATGCTGGCAGAAGATTGTGAACATTCTGGAAGCTAAGTTGAGGAAGACATAAACAAACTCTCACTTACCCTGCAAAATGTATTCACTCCATAATCCATGTAAACTACTTTATCATGCTCTTGTTCAAAAGCACACTTTTATAATGTATTCTATTTTCTTCAGTATCACAATACTTTACAAAACATTTTGTAATTTTATTTATCTTTTAATAAAATCTGTTAATTCCATTGCTATTTTATTCATCTTCACCACTCCTTAGATCAGCTGCTGTCAGCCTGAAATGTGTTCGAATAACAAAAAATTTGAACAGCATAGCCTTTAGCTGTTTTGAATCAAATTTCAAGAATTGTAGTCCAATACAGCTGGAAAGTATTAAACTGGGAAATAAACTGTGATAGCAGTTTAATGTAAATTCACATGTACTTTTCAATATCTTACCAAACCTGACATAAACAGGCAAAGGATGGAAGTGCAAAACAACCCAGTATAAATTCAGTTTCTGATTATTTATGCATAGCTAAATGCCTACATTTGAAGCCTATTTTTTCTTTTCATTTTTAAAACATCCAGTATAAACTATTAACATAAAAAAATAAATAAAGCAAATGCAGTTTACTAACACTGAACCAATTGTGTTCAGACAAGGAGAAAAATTGTATCAAACAAAATGTATGCCTCAATATTTTTTTAAAAAAATATTTTGTTCAAAAAGTTAAAATACAAATTCAAATAAAAAATAATAACAACAAAAAAACCTGAAAATGGACAGAACATTAAAAATGTGCATTAAAAAAGACAATAAACAAAAACACATATGCAAATATTATCTCCCCCCTCCCCGCCCATTGATTATTGATAAATATATTGGAACAATGTTAGTTTCTTCCTCTTGCAAAGCAGACCCACAATGTATGGACTTCTACACGTATTTACAACCACCTTAGCCTGTCATCTATCTACTATATGTAAAAACAAAATAGATAACAGGTAAATCAACAGCCAAGTTAAACTTAAAAGCTCTCTATTAACAATCTGTCATTGTATTTAACTCGTAGAAACTCTACAGCAGCTTCAATCATAATCTCTGATCTATCTGGGATCAAATATTTTCATTTGGTTCTTAATAATAAAACTTGCCTTTAAGATTTTTAGTGGAAGCTTTCCCAAGAATATCTCATCTTCCAATATCCAAAACCCCTGCTATAAGTATCTCCACCACATCCATTGTTGAAGCAGTCTCACTGTGAAACAAGCTTTCAACTTTCTTGTCAGTTGTTGTCTGGTTAGGTACAAGAAATCAGTTTTCAAAAATTGATCCATCTTCCCAGGAAAATCTACTCCAAATTTTTACCAATTGGGTATGATGTCCCTCTCCTTAAGACAGTCCAGTTCATCTCCCATTGAATCTGCCAATTCTAAAACTGTAAAATTCAAATCTCTTTCAAATATCAGCAACAGGTCTTCTGCTTTCCAGCCAAACGGCTCCTTCTTTAAATCTGTCAGCATAGACTTAGATTCCAGTCCATCCAATTATAGCTCTAGCTTGGCTATAATTGTTTGCATCTGGGTATTCTTTTAGATTGATTTGAAACCCAGGTAATTTTATCAAGTTTTTTTTTTTTACCAAAGTTTTCAGTTCAAACTTGTAAATTAAAAAAACATGTTTTTTCTGTGAAGTTAGCCCACCAGGATTTTAACTTTAACTTGGCGCACTATTTGCATTTTTAATATAGAGCACAATCAAATGTAGATACCTGATCCAGGATCAAATATCTTCATTTGGTTCTTAATAATAAAACTTTCCCTTAAGATTTTCAGCGGAAGCTTTCCCAACAGTATCTTATCTAAATCTCGGCTGTAAATATCTCCATCACATCCACTGCTGAAGCAGTTTCACTGTTTCTGGTTGTGTATCTGAACTTACACAATCAAAGAAAACAATTTCTTTGCGCATGTTTCTACATGCATTGATCTCAGTAATAAATGGAGATGCTAATTAATGTTTAGCTGTATTGACTACATGGACATGCTTGCAAAAAATGCATTGAAAATGTTTGTCTTCTACAATGTTTTTTCAACATCTTAATCCTACAAGACTGGGATTTCCTGGTGATCTCCCATCCAAACATTAATCTAATTTGAACCTGTTTAATCAGCCAGGTTAAATGAGCAGTAGTTAGCTACTCTGACTTACTCTTTTTTGTTGAGAGCACTCCTTTTAAACTACGTGGGAGTTACATCATCTCTGAGCTACTTCTCCTTTTCATTTCTTAATGAAAAAGTTTCATTTCTTAAAACTTTCAGGATTATAATTAAGGTAAATGGGAGTAAAATTCTTTCTTTCCAATTGTAATGCATTTCTTGATTCTTCTGACAGAAGCACCTGAAAGACAGCTTACTGCATATTTACCTTAAAAGATCATAGAGTAGTAGTGAAGCTGAGTTAAAATAACTTAGTATAAAGCTGGCAAAGATAATTAAATTCAGGATAAAACATTTACATTTCACTTATTTTAATCTGCACATTTTTGTTCCATTTTTAGCCAACAATCATTTTTAATTTCAGTACTTTCAAATAAACGTCCTTTGTGAATTAATCCAATAACTTGCAAAAAGTGGTAGTAGGCAAATTTCTCCATGCTTGTTAATAGGTTCTCCTTCCTATGATTAAATCTAGGGTTTTATGTCGGTGTTTGTATAAGTGCATGTGCACATCTTACTTTAAATACTAGCATTTTTCTTGTATCAGTGATCTTATAGTTCATAAAATATAGAAAAAGAAAATTCCATGTGCAGAGAAGCAAATTTTTCCCAATCTTTTCCCAGTATTACATTATGGTGCTATTCATTATTCTTGAGTTAAGAGAAAATAATAACCTGCCTGAAATTTCTTGTTCCCATTTTTGATCTTGATCTTGCATCTCTCGCCTTTACTCTCAGTCACTGTTAGTCGCCTGATTTTCCTCCAAGATAATGGTTCATGAAGCCTATCCAATTTTAGTAATCTTGAAGCTGCCCTTGGACATATTGGATCAAGAAGAAAACTACTAGTTAGGAACTGTATGGCTAACATAAAACTGTGGCTGTTTCATTCGTTGGCTAAGAACAAGATGAAGTCAATGTTGTAAGGGACAAAGGAGGAAATAGCTGATGTCAAGGAAAGATTGTACCATGGTTAGGTGCAAGCTGGGACACAGCCATAACCCCATCATTTACTATATTAAGTAGTGCGTACATTATGTGCACTTTCAGAAAGATTCAATCTATTCTTATCCCACTAAATTGGAATAGTTGCTTTCTTAATTAAAAAGGACAGGCAATTTCACTTGAAGTATCATAAACAACATAGTGATTATGGTCTTGTTTGATTTTCACCAAGATGCTTGCAATTATGGGGCAAAGGGGAATAAAAGAACTGTACATGGAATAACATTTCATGCACATTTCATTGCCTGGCATATTTTGAATATGAAGTTTAATATAGAGAGACATGGGGAAAATCAAGATAGATAATCATTGCTTTTTATCTATACAGAGGGGTGCGATGGCTCAGGGATTAAGATGGTGGGTTTGTCAGATGGAAAGTCGACAATTCAGGTTGAGACCCAAGCGCCGTGTGACAGGATGAGCTTCCATTACTGGCCCCAGCTCCTGCCCACCTAGCAATTCAAAAGCATACAAATAGATATCACTTCAGTAGATAAGTAACAGTGTTCCATTTACCTGGGCATATCGTCATGGTGGCCATATGACCATGGAAGCATTTTTGGACAATGTTGGCTCCCTTGACTAAGAAAAAGAGATGAGCACCGCTCCCTAGAATTGGACACAACTGGACAGCCTTTACCTTTACCATTATCTATCTATGTACACATAAATAATCTGGGAAAGGAGCGAAACAAGAGGGGGTCTGCCATATGAAAGGGAGAGGGAAAGGGGGAGAATGCATAATACCAGCCTAGAAAATGGCTGCACATAAACAGGCCTTTTGAGTTGTCAGGTTACTATGGGAGCAGAGTCAAAGGAGTGGAGGAAAAGGGTTCCAAGGTGAATGTGAGTTTTGCCTAGCTACAAAATAAAGTTGCTAGATGTAATGATCACAGATACTATCACAAAATCCTGTGAGTAATCAGGCTACAGCTTCTTGTCATCCAGCTGCCTGCTGTTTGATTCAATTTCTCTTGCTGAATTAATTCTGCAATGAGTGAAGGAAGTCATGCTCTATCCTTTGGCATGAAGATTCCAGAAATTATTGTATAACAATATGTATAACAATATAACAAGTCATTGTTATACATATTTCACAAGCAGGAGAGTTTCCTTTCACAACTAATACACATTAACCCCCCCCCCATCTAACAGCTGATTTAAGAAAAAAAAGACAGCAGAGAAAGAAATAAACACATCTCTACTACTTTCCTAAATTTTCTGAAGATTTGCTTTCTTTAAAAGATGCAACTGCAGTCACATGAAACATAATTTCAAACTATGTTCCTGGTTTTGAGTTCTTGAAAATACGAAAGATTTAGAAATTTTACTATTTTGATGGTAAATTTTACCATCCCATGATATGCCATTTAGAGTTAGGGTATTAGAATGCTATTTTCAATGCTTATATTTTTGTAAGGCTTTTTCAGAGCTGAAAAGTCAACCTTGTTTTTTTAATAATAATTTTACTAGCTTACAAATATAAAGAAAAAAAAGTAATAGAAATAAAGAAAAATATATTTAAAAAGAAAAGTGCAAAGAGATAGAAAAAGGAAAATAAAACCAAAATGACCAAAATGTATAAAATATTACTTCCCCCTCCGTCCAGATAAACAACTTCAGTAACTTAATTTCAATAAAGAAAGATCTCTTCCTCCTCTAATCAAATTCATCATTCAATCCTAACAGCAAAAATCTATTAAGAACTACCAAAAAGAGCTACCTTAGTGGAAAAAAACCCACAAATTTTTATTCCAATTTATCATTTTCTCTAAGAAATGAAGCAAAATAAATCTTCCCCATTTATAAACAGCTCTTTAAAGGCTCATCATTTAGCGATGAGGTTCATCAAAAAGAAATTCTGCTAATAACTAGCAGAAACCACAACATATATATTTTAATTTTAGTCACATAAGTTCACTTTATATTCTTTTTGTTTACTTTTAAAAAACTGCCTTCCTAGGCCACAGTTGGGTGTTTTCGAGCAGGTAGTGATTTGCCTACTTCCTCTCTTAACTACTTAAGAAGTTGCTTGTTAATGATTCTCTAGTTGTTAAGAACCTTCTGAAGGGCACCTCATCACTTCTACCTTGGATGAAAAAAAGTTTTATATAAATTTAAAGGAGACTAGAACATTGATTTTGAAAAGTTAAAGGCTGGATAGACTTGAAAGGCTATTTACTGTAGGGTGTTTAAACTACTGAAGCTGTTCCTGAAAAGAGACAAAGACAATCTGATAAGAAATTAAGTTGTTTGATGTCATTATTTGATGGGATTAAAGATAAAGCTTTTTAAAAGGAAATTCAGGTATCTCTACCATCAATACGTTGAGTAGATTGCGTTGTAATAACATAACTTGAGCCATGTTAGACTAGAGGATTATTTCAATAATAGTAATGATGGAGGAGGAGGAGGAGGAGGAGGAGGAGGAGGAGGAGGAGGAGGAATAATATTGTGAGACACCTATATTTTTAAAATCACTTGAAAGAATTTGTATTTGCATGAGTTCTATTAAAGTTTTGGTTTATAGTTTCCTGTCATTTCTATCTGTCAAAGTGGGGGCTGATTTTCAATCTCTTCATATAAAAAAATAAATGGAATAATGTCAGGGGTGAAATGCCCCCGGATTGGACTGGATCGCCCGATCCGGTAGCAATCTTGGCCAGTGGTTTGACGATCCGATAGCGATGGCAGAGCAAAGCTCCGCCCACCCGCCCTGGTGTCATTACTTCCTGGTTTTAACCAGGAAGTAATGTGGTTTTTTACCTTCTGCGCATGCACAGGTTTTACGCATGCGCAGAAGGTCTGCGAACGGCACATGCGCTTCTGAACCAGGAAGGAAGGTAAGTAGATTTCACCCCTGAATAATGTAGACCTAAACATTTAACTACATAAATGATGAATAGGAGGACCAATTTGCATATGCTGAAAGCATTTTTATATAGTGTTTTGCAAATAAAACATATTGCATACAGATCTCTGGAGAAAAGATGTTTCACTTGTCACTATATAATTAATGTGCTAATATTAATATGTCTCAAGATTACAAACACTGTGAATATGCTATCAGGATAGCTCCTCCCAAGAGAATTTCATTTTTGTCACACAATCATTGTAAACTCATTTATTCATATTTTAATTATATCCCTATAGTGCATCTTTTTCAGGTTGACTAATGCTGGGCTTCAGCTGTCTTGCCACATTGTACAATGCTCAGTCTAGTAGATGAACACAAAAAAACCAAGGCCTGGCTCAGGAATCAGGTATCTGTTTGTCCAAAAAAGCAGGTAACTAATTAGAAACCTTTATCTTATTTCTTCCCTTTGGGACAATCAATTTATAAATGGTGGAATTAGTAAAACATTTAAATAATTTTTTTCCAGCTGTACCCACTGCTTTTCTAGGCTTACATTATTGTGGCTTATTTTTCTTTTTATATTTCTGATAAGTATAATGTGATATGCTCTCCTTCTTATAATGTGATCTTTCCTTTCCTTCTTCCTTGGGTGAAAACAATATTATGATGGCAAAAGAGAACAACAAACAAATCAATTTCTGATTAAGAAAATACATCAAAATAAGGCCTTTCCCCAGTGCTGAATTAAATGCTATCCAGCCATATTTGAATGGGCAACAAACAATGTTAGCATAAAATCCAATGTCTCCATTGCTTATCCCACTCAGTACTATTCCCAGTGGCTTCTGAATAGTATTATATTGATTTGTGACTTATTATAGGCAAGTTTATTATTTTGTTCTTCTGTCATTTCCTTTTAGCACAATACCAAAACAGCCAATATCTTCCAGTCAAGGTTAATCAAACTGGAATGGAGCAGGTCTTACATCAGGGCTGTGCTTGAGCTTCTCTAAGCTAATTTGCAAAATATTGCCCATATGGGTCACTTCAAGTTAAAAACTAATGTGAAATGAAGAACAATATGGGAAGAAAGACGTTAAGGCAGAAATAGTTCTCGATAGAAAGGAGGCAGGTCCTACAATTAGGCTTCATAGAGTGAGATAATTGAAACTATCTGCTAGTTTCTTGCTTCTGGGGATCAGGAGACAGAATAGAAGGGATTGAAGCTAACAAATTTTAAAAATTGTCAAATAAGCAAAACAACAGCAACAACAAAAAACCCACCCAGTTCGGTATCCCTCATTTTTTGCTGGCTACTGCAAAGAGGAGAAATGGGGCAACTGCATCCAAATAAACAGAAACTTTGGAATAATGTTAAAGCAGAATACACATATTCTATTTTGAATGACAAAGCATTACAGATTTTTACACCTTAAAGCTATGGCAGAATAAGTGTCAGCTTAAAGGAGAAAAATGTTACTTTAAAGATGTACATATAGTGATGTTTCACTAATAGTCTTGAACGAGAGCAATGTCATGAATCTAAGAAAAAAGACTGGCACCCAGGACACAGAGGTTCAGTTCAGATAGGGACAGAGCCACAGCCTCCGAATAGAACAAATAAATTTATTTTAATATAATTCGTTATTTTCATGGTTTTATATGCTTTTGATTATTACTCTGGGTGTGTCCAGAGTCACTATGTGAGAGAGGTTATACAAATATGATTAAACAAATAGATAAATTAAAAAATAAAATAATATGGGTCTATTCTTTCTGAGTTTTCTTCAGCAGCACAAGATAGCATTCTTTTTTCATTTAAATGAATTATTAGTAAGAATTACATTCTCCCAATTTTCTGCCAATTATAGACTATTTTGGCAATGTATGCATTTGCTTGTTTGTTTTCTAGTTATTTACTTGAATACTGAGAATCCCAAATGTTACTCACAACTCCCAAGTACAGCACTCCATCTATAATTATCATTGGCCAATCCACTACTGGAACCTTAATATATAGTCCCACTCACAGAGAAAGACCAATTAAAATATCACATTTTATGATACAAATGACTTGGAGTACCAAAACACCAGTACAGCTTCACGCTAACAGAGCAATTTCCAATTCTGTAAAGTATATTTCAGTCAGAACTCAAGGAACCACAATAAAGCAATCTCTGATCTGATTTTTTTTTAAAGAACAACATGCTTAGGTTATGTGAAAAGTTTCTAATGAACGATTTAAAATAGCAATATCTACTGCGGTGTGTTTATTCAATTAGAAGAAACTATAAGGGCAAAACAAGAAAAGTAACTTTGGAGTTACTACCCTATTGAGGTTCTTCTGCTTGCTCATTTTTTTCTCATTTGCAGCTAAATATTGTTTTATTGCCTTCAATAATATATGTTCCAAATATGATTCAAGGTGCTGGACATCAGCTTTAAAGCCTTGCATAGCATACGGTTCAGTTATTTGAGAAATTGCATATCTCCCATGATTTCTGCCTGACCAGTAGGTGCTGGCAGAGTTGACATGTTCTGGATTTCTTCAATTAAGTGCTAAAATCAAACTTCTGGTGAGGGTTTATGGTGACCTAGATGTCTCTGAAGGAATGGAGATAGTATTGTAGCAGAGATCAGTGGCTAGATGATGAATTCTGGCTGGTAAATTCTCATCAGAAAAAGGAGAGATTGGGAGATTGCCCACATGTACTCCAGACAGCTGTTCCTTATAGGCAGACTGCATGATCAACCTATCAGCTGAGCAGCTGGGAGTTGAGGGATTTCAATGGATATAAGGTTTGCTGGACCTCATTTCTTAATCATTTTTGGAAATTATTTCTTAACTGCTTCTCAACTAAGGAAACTTTGGATCCACATGTTTTATAGCATTCAACGGGTGAGTTTCTTTCAGACTTTAGCTAAGAAAGTTTTAAAGATTTGTTTTTTAGATTTTAAGAGATTTTTAAATTTTCTTTTTTTAATAAACAGCAAAAAAGTGATTAGAATATTTATTTTGGAAAATTACAAATGGACTAAGGGTCCAGATGGATTTGAAATAACATTTTGAAATTAATTATAAGAGTTCTTCCTGTGGGAAAATGTTTTTGCTCTAAATTCTTTTTAAAAATGATAGAATGGGATTTTGAAGGTTGGATGCTAGAGGAAATCAAAAGAAATGAAAGATTACAATTAAAGAAAAAGAACACTTAAATTTAACTTACTGATACAGAATGGAGCAAAATACTTTAACATTGGACATACTGAAGAATATTTGTGAATAATAGACTCAGAAGTTAATTTTAAGAGGGTCTGTCATTATAGATAGAGTGTGTTTAAAAGATGTTATGGAACAAGTTATATCAAAGAAGACTAAGACTCCTTTGACAGTAGATTTTAAAATGATAGAATGATATGGCAAAAAGATGCTAGACTAAATATACAAATGAAATCAGCTGATGTTTTAATAACTAAAAGGGATGTACAATTAGCAAAGCAAAAGACATAGATAACTTTCTTATACTGGATTCATAAAAAAATGTTGAAGTATTTTGTGAGACAGGATAAAAAAAAAATAAAGTTCCAGGACATTAGTTGGAGAAATTAAAGATCACAATTGTTAAAAGTAAAAGAAAGGATTTTTTATCTGATCAAAGTTAAGATAGATAAGTTTTTATCTCTGGCTACCCTGAATGGACTTTTGATGACTGGGACTGAATGATTTTAGAATTTGTTTATAGATAAAAGATGAGATATGGGAAGAAGAGATCATTTGTTGTATTTTAAGAGAAGGCATTACATTACTAAAACTGTTATACTTGTGATGAAGGGGGAAATTTTATAAACTATAAAAAATAAAAAACAATCAAACACTGCTATCTAGAAGGACCCAGGAAGTGTGTTTTCTCTGTCACATTATCTGTTCACAGGACAGGATCCTCCTGAAAGCCATACAGCTCCCATCCTGCTGGAGTTTTGTAAGGCCCTGAAGACTCAGTTGTTCTCCCAAGCCTTGAGTTAAGATGAATGTTAGATGTGTTTTGTCTGTTTGTATCAAGTGACTAAATCTCTTTCTTGTTTGTATTGCGTTTTTACTGTTTATTATATTATGAACTACATGGAATCAGTTTGTACTTGGGCAGGGCTTGAATTTAAATAAATCTCTCTCCCTTTCTCTATCATTCAGTATGAAGCAAGGAGACTGTTAAATTTTGTCGTTATTTTACTCAGGTTAAAAAAAGAAGAAGAGGATTATACAGTAATTCTTGAGATGAAAAATCCCACAGAATAAGGGGGAGGTGGAGTTGATTCATAAACTGTATAGATTCTCCCCTTTGATTCTGGCATTAACCAAAAGCTGGAATGTGAACAATAACTATAGCATCTTTGTATAGCAGTGGACAGTGTCTAGAAGGCTGAAGTCAACTCAGCAAAATACCATCTGGGTTAAAAAGAACTCAAGAACCTAGGATATTCTATGGAATATCAAGTGATCAAAGTGTAAAAAGAGTTCACTTTACAAAAAGTTAGGACATTTGGGGACTTGTAGGATACTCTGGATGTTTTATTGAGCTTTTGCCATTATAGCACAAGTTCTCATGGATGTAACTAAGAAAGGTATACCTAACAAGATTTATTGGACCTTAACATACCAAAACTCTTTTAGTAAACTAAAGGCAATCTAATGCAATCTCTCAGGATTAAAAGTATTAGATTTTGCTTTACCATTTAAACTGTGCACAGATAGCTTAGAAATATGTAGGACTGGGGTCAATTCTGATGAAGTTACATGAGGCTGAGGTCACTTGGTTCAGTACCTCTGTAAGAAATCGTTACCTAGGAAGAGAACATATACCACCATTGACAATGATTCCTATATTTCTACATTGCCTATGGTGAATCATAGAATTTATGAGATGTGTCTATCATAGTCACAGACAACTAGACACTGGTGTGGTTGGAAAGGATGAAAGAGATAAATGTGTTTCTCACCTTCTAAGATTATACATATACAGAAAGGTACCAGGAAGACAG
Organism: Masticophis lateralis; assembly: GCA_030761175.1. Lineage (NCBI taxonomy): Eukaryota > Metazoa > Chordata > Lepidosauria > Squamata > Colubridae > Masticophis > Masticophis lateralis. Next base: position 34,331,775 of record JAUDYJ010000006.1, on the reverse strand, counting down.
CATAAAGTGAGTGTATGTCTATGGAGATTCTCAGCCATCCAGGTCATGGTTGTCTCAAACATGCTTTTTCAAAAGGCAACCGGACTATGGGGTTTTTTTCCCTTGAGGAAGACGTTTCACTTTTCATCCAAGAAGCTTCTGAATGGATGGTGGAGGGGGTGATAGAAGGATTATATTTCTTTGTAATCATCTGTGCAGTGCACATTACGGAAGATAGAAGCCTTAACACTGAAGTTTACAGAAAACCCACATACACAGATCAGTATTTACATTTGGATTCTGATTACCCACTGGAGCACAAAATGGGAGTGATCAGAACCCTACATCACTGGGTTGAAGGTTTGCCTACCTATAAAGAGGGAAAAGGCAAGAGAAGCCCTGTCAAGGAAGCCCTCAGAACTTGTGACTATCCCAACTGGGCCTTCATCAAAGACCCAGCAGGAGCTCCTCCATAGCAGACAAAGAAGAGAACAACAAGTGAAGCAACATTGTCATGCATTTCAGGAATATCTGAAATTCTAAGGAGGATTTTCAACCAACACAACACACATGCATTAAACCCAAGAATACACTAAGGCAGAAGCTTGTCCACCTGAAGGATAAAACACCCGGACACAAACTGAGCAATATGATATATGCAATACAATGCAGTGAGATATGCAGATCTGTACATTGGAGAAACAAAGCAAACACATCACAAACGCATGGCACAACAAACCCATAGGAGAACAAACTATCTCCTGTTTACAACACAGTGCTTTCAGCAGTTTAAGCAGTGGCTTACATTGCGTTAAGCAATAGCCTTCATAGTTTTGTATATTTTATACAAAGTCAGCTTATTGCCCCCACAAACTGGGTCTTCAATTTACCTACCTTAGAAAGGATGGAAGGCTGAGTCAACCTTGAGCCTGGTGAGATTCGAACTGGTGTAATTGCAGATAGCTGGATGTTAATAACAGGCTTTAGTCTGCTTTTAGCCTGTTGAGCTATCCAGGCTCTCTGAGAGCCACTGGCCTCAATGGCTCTCAGAGTGAGTGCTAATGACCAGATGACTGCAAAGAAATATAATCCTTCCATTCTCCAGCATCCAGTCAGAACTGAAGAACCGTTTTGGATGAGAAGCAAAACATCTTCCTCAAGGAAAAAAGAGAATCCAGTTGCCTTTTGAAAAAGCACCTTTGAGACATAAGGTACCTAATTTCTTAAGCAGATATGGGACAATCAAGAAAGTGAATTCTGGGAGGATTTGGAAATACAATTTGATCTGTTCATTAAAATGGGGAAAAGGACAAGGAGAATTATTTATTTATAAAATTTATTGGTCACCCATTTTACCATAGGATAACTCTGGATAGCTTTCAGTCATAAAAATGTATCTATACATATACATTAAAACAAATTAACTGGAATAACGTAACAAGCATCTTTGCAGACCCACCTCTATTATCCTGAACAGTCACAGATTCATCCTGTTACATGTAAATATACTTGGGAAAGGGACGCACGAGGCAGCTAAGGTTTCTGCTGAATTAAGAGAAGTTAGAATGGCATAGTGAAGGCATAGAGTTTTGGTATGGGACTGAAAATTGCTGATTGAAGATTTGGTACACGGAAGAGTAGATAGGAGATTGCTAAAGATGTCATGGAGTACTCCAAGATGTCAATGACTCTGGAAGAAAATTGAAGACTTAAAGAAAGGTTAGCCTAAGTTTTGTGTAGTGCAGGACTGTCAAACTCCTAACCCATGGGCTGGATGCGTCATGCGCTAGCCATGCCCACACCTTAGCAAAGGGGGGGGGAAGCCCCAATACATCAAGTGATGCCACTGTGATGACATAAGTTTGACACCCATGGTGTAGTGGGTTCCAGGAGGACAAAGCAATCAAAGCTCCAGAAAGAATAACAATAGCTCAAGACTGAAGCATCAGCCGAAAGGAATCATGGCACAGCAATGAAATGGTGGGTTTTCCAGGAAAAAAAAGTTGCCAATGCAGGGACAAAATTTTGAAAGGTATCAATTAGGTAGTCCAACCGATGATGAGTGGGAATATCAAAGTGCTATTGGATTTGCTAGTTGCCATAGTAAAGAGGAAGAAAGCCAAAGGCTAACAAACCTTGACAATTGCTGATGCTGTCTGGCAATGTATATCAAAGCAGGGAAGAAAGCCAAGAAGGTCAACTGTAGATGAGTTACAGCAGCCACAGAACTAGCCAGGCCATCAGTAATAGTTAATAAAGGAGAATGCTAATGGAGGGGAAGACAAGGAACTTTTAGATTGGTCCTTTTAAACTTAGTCTCAGATTCCAGCACCCCTTCATGGGTGTGTGTGTAAGGGGAGGAAAGAAACTAAATACTCAATCCTAGATGAGGGATAAACAAGCAATTTCAACTTTTCACAAGGAAATGGGAGAAAACTTACATTTTAGCTCTGTGTAGAAAAATAATGATCTCTAACAACTGAATTTTTCAGCTTTTCATGGAAAAGTTCTGGGAAAGAATCCAAGGTCAAATCACCCAGCTGGAGAGTTTGCCAGGTGTTAGATTGGAATGATGCCCAGAAATTAAAAGTGAAAGCCAGAGATCCAGGTAGGAAAGACAAGAAGGATGAGAGAAAACAAACATTTACTGTATCTCACTTGTTGTTTAAACAATAAAAGGGGGGAGATTCAGCCTGGTACCCATATAAGAACTCTGTGACATACTCAGATTCCTCCCTTTTCTGAACTTTCAGTATTTCTTCACATTTTTAGATGAAAAGCTAATACTTTTCAAGTATTTAAAGCACTTCACATCTATTTTATAGTAATCATTAAAACAGCACTATAAGTTAAACCAGAGTTATTATTCCCATGCTGATATTGGAGAACAGGAGTCTACTGAAAGAATAACAGATTGCCTGAGATAGTGAATTAATCACAGAAGTAAAATCTGAATGAAATTTTTCCTGTGGGGTCTTTCACACAGTCCAATTATAGTACAATCCACTAGGGCTTGAGCCAGCAGAAAAGTAAGCCAACAGAATGCTTTCTGCCCTATTGTTGACCCCCATCAAGAGTGTATTAAGAGATCATTGAGTGTTGCAGTCATGGGAGATGCAGCTGTATGAGGTTGCTCCTAGAAGCATTGCCATGGTAGAGCAACATCTGCATCATTTTTTCAGATGTTTATAAAAATAAATAAATAAACTTGACAGAAATATTTAACTTTTAATAAAGTAAATAAACATTATAAAAACACTAAAATGTGCAGCCATGTGAAAGGCTTTGATGGCAGAACTAGTAGAAAGCTGACAATAGAGGTTGCACAACACAGCTTTCAATAGCACATTAAACTCGTGCAACTCTACTCGGCTACAGACACAACGTAAGAGTAATTAATAAGGTTCAGAAGTAAACAGTCTGTAAAACTGTATTTGTTAAAGAATCAGGGAATGAGGAACTCTGGAAATGGGGTAATGTAAACAAGTGGTAGGCATCAAGAGAAGAGATAAATGGCTTTTGTAGAAAAAAGATAGACCATGAACAGGGGAAGATTTTTTCTAAAGAGCAAAAATGCAGAAATGACCTGGAAAAAATACTGCATGGGAGTAAAAAGAAGGAAAATAGTCATCTACACAGAGAGAAGTTTAAGAGGGAGACATTAGGGGATTGCCAATATGCAGACTTAAGGCAAGCTAAGTTAAAGGTTTTCTAGCAAACAAGAAACAGGAAAAAAAGGGGGGGGGGTTCCAAAATAAAGCAAAAGAGCTTAAAGGAAAAAGAAGAGATGTGACTGCAGAATATGCAAAGAGACAGAAGGGAACATTTTATTTCTTGTGGTACACGATAACAATAAGTAATAGCACTTAGACTTATATACCACACTGTAGTGCTTTACAGCACTTTCTGGGCAGTTTACAGAGTTAGCATATTGCCCCCAATAATCTGTGTCCTCATTTTACCAGCCTCAGAAAGATGGAAAGCTGAGTCAGCCTTGAGCCCATCAGGATTATTTATTAATCATATTTCTATGTCGCCCACTCTCCGAGAACTCTGGGCGGCTTACAACAATCAACAGTATACTAAATAGCATATTGCCCCCAACAATCTGGTCCTCATTTTACCCACCTCAGAAGGATGGAAGGCTGAGTCAATCTTGAGCCAGTGAGATTTGATCTGCTGATCTGCTGAACTAGCAGTCAGCTGAAGTAGCTGCAGTACAGCACTCTAACCACTGCGCCACCTCAGCTCTCCAGATCATGGGATGTCTATTTCTAACAGGTTTTACCTGTTTTAAGGATGTTATCATATGATAATGTAGAAAAAGGGATTTTCTTTTAAACATTTGGTATTCTTAAGACTGTTCGATTAGTATGAGTAATATATCTAATACTGTTCACAACCAAAAGGTATTTTTTTCTTTGTTGAATTATTCAAGGAGAGGGGTAGGAATTGATCAGTTGGAGCACCCAAGCCCTGGGTGAAACCATCCCAGGATGCCACCTCTCTTTAGAGAAAAATATATAAGAACTGAGAAAAATTTAGTGGCATTCCTGTGCAACCCAGTTCCTGATCTCAGAATAGCCATGGTTTAAAAGTGGGACTACACATAAATATAAAACAGCCCCAGCCAGGCATGCTGACAGTTGCCTCTGCAGAAGCCAGATGTCTGGTGTCACCTGCCACCCAAGTCAAAATGGCCTGGAGAGCAGCATTCAGGGGTGCTCATAAGAGAATAAAATGGGCATAGGGCCTGGGTAGATACTGCCGACACTCCCCGCCTTTGAATCTAGTCCAAAACCACCGTTGTTCTCTCATTCCAAGGAGCCACCAAGGCTTCAATTGGACCATGTAGCAGAGCTGGCTAGGCCAATATAATAGACTTAGCCTCCTTGTGAAGGTGTTTATGGTGCCAAAGAACTGGAAGCTCCCCAGTGACCATTAATTAATATCTCCCCCCAAATCATGAGGACTTGGCAATTTTTTCTTAAAAAGGTGTTAGAACATATTTTGGTTAAATCAAATGGGGACAAGTTCTATCATATGAGCTGCGATGGCGCAGTGGTTAGAATGCAGTACTGCAGGCTACTTCTGCTGCCTGCTGGCTGCCTGCAATTTGACAGATTGAATCTCACCAGGCTCAAGGTTGACTCAGCCTTCCATCTTTCTGAGGTGGGTAAAATGAGGACCCAGATTGGGGGGGGGGGGCAATTTGCTGGCTCTGTAAACCACTTAGAGGGGGCTTAGAGGGGGCTGTAAAAGCACTGTGAATCGGTATATAAGTCTAAGTGCTATTGCTATCATATACCTGACAACTTTACAGTACTGTAAATAAGCTGGATAATAGATTTCAATCAGGAAAATGCATATGACATCATTAATACATGAGCTGATATTTTTTATTTTTTTATTTTTAATTTGATTTATATGCCGCCCTTCTCCGGAGACTCAGGGCGGCTTACAATGCGTTAAGCAATAGCCTTCATACTTTTGTATATTTATACAAAGTCAGCTTATTGCCCCCACAAACTGGGTCCTCAATTTACCCACCTTAGAAAGGATGGAAGGCTGAGTCGACCTTGAGCCTGGCTAGGATTGAACTCAGAGAAATTACAGGCAGCTGGTGTTAATTGCTGCCTTTAGTAGGAGGCATTAGCCCCCTACGCTACACAGGCTCCTATAAATGCCGCTATAACAGGCATTTAAATTGTGGAATACTTTAAAATGCAGTAGATGATGGAGATACATGTCATTCCTTCATTAAAGAAAGAGTTATTTAATAATTGCAAGCATCTATTATTTGAGTTATCTCTTGACTACTTTATTAGCTTCTACATGCAATATGGATGGCTACTTGAGCAACACATCCAAGCAAAAATATCCCAGAACAACATGATGCTTTGGGAGAAAGTTTCTCACAGCATTCATTTCATTATTTTCAGAAATATTGATAGATGCTCCAATCTATTTTGTCCTTTGCTAAATCTGACTATGATAATATATAAACTACATGCAGGGGTGAAATTCTTCCAGTTCGGACCAGTTCAGTCGAACTGGTAGCAATGGCGGCTGATGGTTTGGAGAACTGGTAGCGATGGCGGTGTGATGCTCCGCCCACCCACCCGGTCATTGTTACTTCCTGGTTTTAACCAGGAAGTTATCTGTTTTTTACCCTCTGTGCATGCACAGAGGGTCCACATGTGCACATGATGCGACGCATGCATTTCCAAATCGGTTGGAAAAGGTAAGTAGATTTCACCCCTGGCTACATGACTGTGGTGATAATATACTGATCACCTCCTTTTGCATTTGTAGATTTGTTTAGGTTATATTTGGTTTATATATCAATCAATATAAACATACTAGAAAAAAATCTATTGCAGCAAAATCTTGAGAAGAATCTAGACAGTTACATTTTCTTACTGACCCTACATTTAATCTGAAATTTCTGGAAGATTGGTGCTATACATTTTTACATCCCTTACAAAACCTTACTAAGAAACATTGTAACCGCCCCCCCCCCCAAAAAAAAGATTTTTAAGTAACAAAGTCTCTCAAACTTGACAAGCATTAAATGCCTGTTAATGATTAGTGCAGATGTGTGAAATCAGCAGGGAAAATTCTGATACTGGTTCATTTTTGCTGCTTCAGAACTGAGAAATTCCATAGGAAATCTAGCCCAGCCAAATAATTTTACTATATGATCGTAGCTGCTGCTTCTATTTATTGAAGGAAATATATCTTGCATGCTTCTGGGTTCTAGAAGATGTGGAACTGTCCTCCTTGCTCTCCACCCATTTCTATATCATTTCAACTTGAGCCAAAATTGAAACACTAAATCTTATTCCACCACAGTAATGAGACCTGGGACTAGTTCTGACCCTTCTATTTTAATGCAGACTGTCAGGCGCAAACAACTAGAGCCACAGTAGAGTTCAAACTAGGTACTTTATTTTTCTCTGCCTATAATACAGGAATCTCCCTACACTGACAGCTTTCATCTGGGGAAAACTAGATAAGGCTGAAAGGCATGGGGAGTATGTCAAACCTTGTCCTCTTGTTTCTTGATTGAGCCCTCCTCCTGACTGGGGCACTTGCTGTCCAACACAGATTAATAAACGAAATATTGGTGGATTCCTCAGCCTTAATTTCCCATCTCACACAATATCATTTGACTAGTGAGAAAACAATTATTAATAATATTGCCAAATGTGGAGCTGGGCAGATTTATGTAAGTGTGGGTAACAAATCACTACCACTGTGGTGCTCTATTTCTGTAACTTCTTAGGCTGTTGGTAAAACACAGGTTTAGCATTCTTCTAAAGCAGTACTAAACCTGTGCCCAGAAGCAGACACCTGACAAGTCACATATGCTGCAACGAAATGGCCATGCTGGCAACATGTCCAGTTCTCTCCACATGGCCAGAGTACTTGGGAATACTTTGTTGATGGCTATGGATCTAGAACAGAGTAGGAAAAAATTGAATCTCAATAAAGTGATAAGAACAATAAAAAGTGCAATCATGCGAAAGTCCTTGTTTGCCAAACCTCTAATGAATCCAACAGTGACAGAGCCAGCAACATACAGCTGTATGAACCTTGCTCTCTTTCCTAGTTTAAATTGACTGTCTGTGCAATATGGGAGTGTTGCATGGTGTTCTCTCAAGAGAAAGCCAGTTATACATTTTTAAACTTTTTAAAAATATCACTAAGCTCGTGTATACAGAAAGTCATAGATAAGTACTTTAGAAAATTATAGTCAAACATTATAGTGGCAGATGACTCTGCAGAAGCCAGGTGTCTGCTCCCTCTTGCGATTGCAAACCTAAATGGATATTGTGAGAAGTTCACAACAGCTGGAGGAGTTTCTACCTTTTGGCCACTAAAATGGCCAAAAGGAGCTGGGCAGATTCCACCACTGGCTGTCCCATTTGCCAAGTGGTGGTTAAATCATGGAAGAATGAGAAATCTTCCTTTCAAGTCAGAGCAGCTGAATATGACTTCACATTTTCTCAGATGTGAGTTGGGTATGAGAAGAAGGCAACACCTTGAGGTGGTATTTTAAAAAAAACCATATTATTTCTGCCATGATTAAAGTATTTGTGGGAATGAGCCAGAAATACTCTATCTTCAACTGAAAATCATCAGTTCAATATCATTTGAAGCCATAGTGGTGCAGTGCTGGAATTCAGTATTGCAGGTTGACTCTGCCCACTGCCAGCAGTTTGATCCTGACCGGCTCAAGGTTGACTCAGCCTTCCATCCTTTTGAGTTGGTAAAATGTGGACCCATATTGTTGAGGGAAATATGCTGACTCTGTAAACCACTTAGAGAGTGCTGTAAAGTACTATGAAGCTGTACATAAGTCTTAAGTGCTATTGCTATTTTAATAAATATTGTACTATATCTTTATGTTTGGTATATCAGTGAAATTATGTTACAAATCAGATTAAAATAATGAAACAAATCTTCACTATGTTTCTGATAATCAAAGTTAACTGATTTTGTGATTGATGCATTACCGGTAACAAATAGCAGGATTGTTTTACCAGCCTGTGGGGAACTCACTTCCCAATAGGACATGGGGACTGTCTTCCAGGCTGATCTTTAAAAACGTAGCCATTTCAATCAGCTTTTAACAATATCTACTTGTAAGATATAAAATTTCATTTGATTGTTGGATTTTTTAAAAAACAAACCTGTTTAATATTTATTACAAATCTAAATAAGCAATAATAAAGATGGATTAAGAATTAATAAATAAAAAGAAAGGACAATGAATATTTGCATCAGTATCTATTGCCAATAGATTGCTTGAATAGATTCTAAGAGCAATTAATTATTATATATAAGGAAGTTAAAATAATTGAATTACGGCATCTTGCCAATTCACATAAAAAGATCTGGTGAGATATTGCTCACACATTGCTTGCTAACACCCAAATCTCTGAAGTGGCTTTTTCTTGGCTTGGATTTAAAACATATATGGCAAAAAAAAAAAAGTTTATGTAATTATTAGTAAAGAAAATAATAAATGGGAGGAAATCAAATAAAACTGGCAAGGAAAATTGAACATTTTATATAAATAAGATCAGTACAATCAATTATTTCATTTACAAAGCCTTGAATTTACAAACGTAGAAATAAACAGCAGGATTAAGAGAATGTATTAAAATCAGATATTCTTTAAGAATAAGTAACTACAAGAAAATCATGGGTAACACTCAATGGCTGAATATTGTGCTTACATCCATATGTGTTCCTGTTTCTGGTTCATCCAAATTAAGTAATTTATAGACTGAACAATAAATCATATAATGATATATATCTTCATTTTCTCCCTATTCTGGAATGAGGATAAAATTGAAGTATGTGAGAGAAGAAGAAAACAAAGTGTGGAATTAGTTTACATAATTCTAAAATAATATGATCCAATATAATCTAATAATATTTATAGATAAAAAAATGATTTGTCATTATTTGCTTTGTGTGGCAATGAATGTTCAAATAACATTCATTTTTTAAAATAAAATACAATAAGGAATCATGATGGGAAGGAAGAATACTGAAACCTGCCATGCCACCATTTGTCTCACGTGCAAACCAGTCCCAAATGCATTTAGTTAGTTAGTTAGTTAGTTATTGGTTCGATTTATATGCCTTCTCTGGAAACTCAGGGCGGCTTACAATGAGTTAAGCAATAGCCTTCATACTTCTGTATATACCTGCTTAGTAGGGCTTTTGCCCGCCCCCCTCCCCAAAGGTGTTTTTTTTTTTTTTATACAAAGCCACCTTATTGCCCCCACAATCCGGGTCCTCATTTTACCAACCTCAGAAGGATGGAAGGCTGAGTCAACCTTGAGCCTGGTGAGATTCGAACTTGCAGTAATTGCAGGCAGCTGGCAACTAAGTGTTATTTAACAGTGCTTTAGTCTGCTGCTCCACCAAGGCTTCTTTAATATTTAATATTCATTATCAAGTCTGGTGCTACTACAATGCCTTCAGCTGAGTCTGAGCCAGCATATTCCACAGAATATGAACCAATTAGTATCCCTTCTTCCCCACTGATACACATACATTTAAAAAATGTGTTGGTTTACAAAACATTCAGCAAGTTAGTCTGCTTTATCTCTGTCAGGAGAATCACCCAGAAACAATGAAAATAGCCTCACACCGCCATGAAAAGTCCATTACATTTCTTATAAAATATTGTCAAATGGTACAGAAAGAGTGTATTTTATGAAATAAAGTATAATCAAACCAATACCAAAAACTTCGTAAATTTCACATTTCTTATATTAAGAGAGGTCTCTCTAGGCAGAAATCTTCAAACATTTTGAAATTACATATTCCTCTGATATAGAGTTTGGGGTTTCTTTCTCTACATAAATCAGCTTAATCTTGCTTGATGTCCTTTTGATGTTTTAGACTTTCCCCATAATTCCCATAATCTCCAGCCATATCCACTGTATTCTAAAGAGGAATATGAGAATATGTCAATTTCTGTTTGTTTGTTTATAATGTATATGGCCGCTTATTTCACAACTGTGACTTGTCAGTATACAAGGATTAATCTCTTTATGATTTCATTTTCAAATTTAGGTCATGCAGAAGGAGTGCCACGGCAAGACAAGACCCTGCATGGAATGTACCATGAAGTTAGCTCAGGTGGCTGACATCGGGGAACTCTACCAGTAGCTGCAAAGAGCTACACTAAAAGACAATATGGAAGCACTGATCATAGCAACATAAAAGAACAGGCACTAAAGACCAGATCCAAAGAAGAAGCAAGTCTATCATGCTAGACAAGACCTGCTGAGGTGCAGACTGTGCAAAGAGGCCTCAGAGGCAGTCCAACACATTGTGGCAGGGGATAAGATGCAGGCAAGAACAGTATACACTGAATGGCATTACAAATGGCAAATGGCATTGTTGCAATGGAACATCTGCACAGAATATGGGCTAGACCAGTGATGGCTAACCTTTTTGCCATTGCATGCCAAAAGCTGGGGGAATGCGGGGTGGTTGTGCGTTCCCACACCCATAATTCTATGTGCCCTGCATGCATGTACAACACCCCCATGCTCCCCCCGCTTTTGGCATGTGATGGCACGGTGAGCCCAGTAGGCCCAGTGTTTGCCTTCCTCAGGCTCCAGAGGCTTTCTGGGAGCCTGGGAAGGGTAAAAACAGCCTCCCTACCCCGGAGGCCCTTCGGAGGCCAGAAACAGCCCATTTGCCGACTTCCAAAAATCAGCCGGCCAACACACGCATGCGTGTTGGAGCTGAGCTAGGGCAACACTTGCGTGCCCACCAATATGGCTCCGTGTACCACCTGTGGCACGCATGCCATAGGTCCACCATCAAGGAGCTAGACCCTCCTATGTCCAGATGAGAGATCCCACAGAATGTTGAGGAGAATAAGAAAGCTTACTCCTCAGCTGAGAGAGTGGCTCCAACAGATCCCAGGAGCTCTCTGTCTAAAAAAGTGCAGTGCTAGGAATAGCTATAATCTGCACTGAATCTTCAAGCTCCCAGATCTCTCTATGTATATATGTCTTTGCTTAACAAGGGTTCGGAAAGCCTTTAGCACAACTTAACACTATTCACTTCACTCCACCCAATAACGTACTTTAGTACAAAGATGATTTCAAAATAAGCTACATTTTTTATGTTCCCTTCTCTTTTACCAATTCCATTGATGAAGAGTTCTTGAAACTCAAAAGCTTATAATTGTTTGTGCTATTTAGAGGGTACTGACGCTATGTGAAACCAAGCTTCTCATCTTTACAATAATAAAGACTTAGCAAAACACTTGATGTGTCTAGTTGCACTTAAGGAAAATTAGAAAAAATTAGAACAGGAAAACTTTATTTAAAAAAAAACATTTGTTAAATTCTATTGTTTGCCAAAAGTCTATAGTCACAATATCATAGCAGCTATTAGACGCCTCCGATAATTTTACAGAAATGATGCAGTGAACCTGATCATTGTCAGCAACAACAGCCATGATGAATATATCTGCTATATGGCTAGGTATTTCAGTAGGTAAGGGTTGCACCACGTTCCAGACCTAATCGAATTTGATCAGTTTAGCTTTTTCTAGTTATTCTTTCCAAGTTAATCAAGCCAAATATTTATTAGGTGACTACTCATTAAATCTTTACCTGCACAGTATTATTTGCGGGGATGATTCTTTTTGTCACCCATTCTTTTAAAAATATATGCAAGGCTACTAGAATAAGGGAATTTACCAGGCGGAATGATTGATGCTGTCATCACTATGCTAATGTTACATTACAGTATTCAGCTCTACATGTCTTTGTTTGACTTCTTATCTAACAGAGTTGATAAATTGCCAAGGAGTAACTATGTTGTTCATCAAATACTGTACATGCAGAAAAGGATTCATGGTATTTTACAAACCAATACATTTATTACTGTAAGATTTTATGGATCCGATATATGAAGCATACTCACTATGGGGGAAAAGCAAGGAGGCACAAGCGCAACGGGTATGTCACAATGTTGCAACAAAAAATGCATCTTCACATTATGATGCAAATTCAGAAAGACAAAAATGCATATTTCTTAATACTGGTGTCATCATGGTTAGAAACAGAGCCAGATGATTTTAACTTGCGTTGGGATAAAATCACACACAGAGAAATATGGGGGAAATAGTCGGCTCTTTGACCATTAATTTTATATCCTGCTTTTGAAGGCTAGCCTATGCCAGATTTGCTTTTCTATATTTTTCCTTACATCCTCTGAAGTAGGACTGATGGGAGATTTTAACTCTCAGGATTATGATTTTTCTAGACTTCTCATGATTTTTAATTTGAGTAGCTGGCAAAGTGCAATAATCCACTAGTAGATCAGCTATTCTAGTTCTGATAGGAACCAATAACAAACTATCAGGCAATGGAAGTAGCAGAAATTTGAGAAGAACATGATAATGTAATACTGGAATTCTTTATTTTAAGAGAAAATCAAGCTAAGTAATTGCACCTATATCTTGGTTTTTTAAAAAAGCAAACTTTAGCAAATTTACCACCATAGCAAGAGTGGGTAGAGGTATCCAAATAATAGCTAAACAGAGCTACTTTCATTTATATTTCTGCACTGAAGGAAAGATTACATTGCATGGCCTAAATAAACCCATGCAACTATGATACTAGATGGTTTGGGCTAAAAGATACCATGTTTCCCCGAAAATAGGCCCTCCCCTGAAAATAAGCCCTCCCCAAAAGTATTTAACTGCATGCACAGACAGTCCCCGCCATTTCCTCTGGTTAGGGTTAGGGAGACAGAGCTGGAAATCAGGTATGTCAGCAAGAGGAGCCCTGTCTTGCTCTATGAGCCCCAAAATTATAAGACTTCCTCAAAAATAAGGCCAAGCACTTATTTCGGGTTTTAAAAAAATATAAGACAGGGTCTTGTTTTTGGGGAAACACGGTAATAACTAGGCTAAAGTCACCCAATGAATTTCCAGGGATGACTTAATATAAAATTTGAGGCTATTGTGTTCTGTATCAAATCTCATAGCAAGAACATAGTTGAATTCCACCATGCTTATTTATGTAAATAAAGTTGTAGTATCAGCAGCATCTAGCGACTTTTAATGTGCAGTGGCTTTCAAAGGTGGGATAGAAAGATAATATTATATTGGAGCCCTGGTGGCACAGTGATTAGACTGCGGTATTGTAGGCCAACACTGCCCATAGTCTGGAGTTTGATCCTGATGGGCTTTAGGTTGACTCAACTTTTCATCCTCCCAAAATTGGTAAAATGAGTACCCAGATTGCTGGGGCAATATGCTGACTTTGTAAACTGTTCAGAGAATGCTATAAAGCACTATGGAGAGGTAAATAAGTCTAACTGCTATTGCTATTAATATTGCTAATATCCATTTATAATACATTTAATTCCAAATGTAATTACTGTTCAATCTATACATTTTTATTGTATAGAAAGGCTGAGAAAAATTATTTCTGCTTCAGGAAAAATTGAGTGCTATTTGTTTTCTGGACCTCCCAAAGTTTCAGATTCTAAAAGGTTTTGCAAAAATATTAAGAAAACTAACTATATATTACAGTTTTAATGTGTATGTGTATGTGTGAATATGTGTATGTTCTTAGATACAGTTAAATCATTACAGGAAGACTTGATTTTTAAATAAAGGGATGTCTCTAGATGTGGAAGGGACAGATATTTATGAAATGGGAAACTGACAAGTATTGGCATCTTATTTAGCATACCAGTTTCTCAAGAATGAGAAACTTTATATTTATTACCTCAATCCCATTATTGGGATTACCTTGTGACATTGCTAATGATTTATGAACTTCCCATTAGGAAGTTCAATATATCCAACTGAAATATTGCTCTTATGTACAGCTCAAAATCTGATTTGACTGAGCTTGCAGTGCAGTTCTACTCGTGTGTGCTTATTGTAAGCCAGATTGTGTTCATTGGGGTGCATTGTCAAGTGGGCATGCATAGACTGCAGCTTCTTTGAAATGGATAACCACTAGCCTAAACTTTATGAATCTTTAGATAGAACTAATTTCACCTCGCTCACCCAAGCATCTTCTTCCTGCCAGTGTTTATCTCACTAATAGTTAGTTTTAGAGACTATTTATTTATTGGACTGGCAACATTCGGTGAAGATTTGTCAGACTAGGAAGGAAAAATTGCATTTCAGCTGTTATATGAGTTTTCTTCATATAACTAAAACTTTAAAATTTCTAACATTGGGGAAAAGATTTCACATACAAAAATTTTATGATGGTTTTAGATTACCAATACAGAACCTCCCCCATCACAAAATGTCTATTTTTCTAAATTCCACCCACTCAACTTGGCCATGTCATTTTACTTACTTTCTTCTATCAGAAATCTTGTAATACAAGAAAATATGCTATTTTCCTACACAGATTGTTCTGTTGAAGTCTACTCTGCACATTAAAAAGTGTCAGCTTTTAAACAACTAAACTGATGAATAAAATGTGGACAGAAGTTTGCAAACTGAACCAGTAACCAGGGGTCCCAAAGGAATCTCTGAGATGGTGAGCATCCTGGTAACAGGACCAAAGAAGAACATCTTTGCCCCAATTCCAGTTCAAAAGGTAACAAACATATCTTACTCTATCCCATGTTCTCGTCTTGGTCAGAAGTATGATAACCAGTTTAGGGTGCATCTGATAGCCATCTTCACTGAATGATAAATTCCTTCCTTCAAACGTGACATTAATCAGGTATCTAAAAAGGAAAGAAGCAAAAATAATGAATATCATTAGGATGAATAGTGTGTCCACTATGAAAAATAGTAAGACTCTTGGTACAAGCTAGATAATTAAAACAAAACATTGAATACTGTTACCTGGAATAGTCCAGCAAATCAATTAAAAGTTGAAATGAGGGAGAGAAGGAAAGAAAAATTGGGAGAATACAAAGAACATTTTTAAATTCGGAAGTTTAGTAAGTCTTACCTATGTCATAAAAAGGTCCTGCTGAATTAATGATTGTTTTCCTCAATGGTTCATACCAAGTTCCTGCCTCAAATACATTCATTCATTCATTCATTCATTCATTCATTCATTGAGATTTATATGCCACCCTATCTCCAGCCAGACTCAGGGCGGCTCACAACAGTAAAAAACATCTAAAGAAAAACTTAAAAAGAAATTAAATCCAAAGCTCATAATTTAACATTTAAAAGTGCAATTTAGACTAACAAGTTAAAAAATTAAAACTCCATCAGTCCAGGCCAGCCAAACGAAACAGCCACGTTTTCAGGTCGCGACAGAAAGAGCAGAGTCAGGGGCCACCCGGAGCTCCAGGGGTAGTTGATTCCAAAGAATAGGTTTTCCGAAGAGTAGTGCCCACAGAGAAAGCTCTCCCCCTGGGGGTCGCCAGCTGACACTGTCTGGCCTATGGCACCCTGAGGAGGCCCTCTCTGTGGGAACGCACCAGGTGATAGGCAGCTGTTGCTGGCTGCAGATGCCCCGTCCCCCCAAATATTCCGGGCCTAAGCCATATAAGGCCATCTGCAACCAATGCAAGTCACGTAGGAGAGGTGTAATATAGGAGTATCGAGATACTCCAATCACAACCGGTGCGACCGCATTCTGCAACAGCTGAAGCCTCTGAGTGGACTTCAAGGGCAGCCCCACGTAGAGGGCATTGCAATAGTCAATACGGGATTAACTATGATATTTATATAAATGCATCTTTGTTATTTAATTCTTTTCATTATAATGAGCATGACCAAAGATTGGCACACTTCTTCTGTTAGTGATAGTCGTTCTCTTCCACCAAGGTTGCAGCTTCAAAAAGGAAGTAGAGTAGTGAGGGAGGAAGAGATCAATCTGCTTAGCCAGCTAGATCAGCTGAACCTACCTTACCAATGAATGGAGTGACAGATATCACCAGATGACCCTTATACATGAAGATTCATCAAGAATAAATATACATGTAGCAGGCTTAAATGTGCTCATCATTTAAGCAAATTCATCTATGTAGGTTGATTTTAGCAATGCATATGGAAGTTTTCCATACTTATTTACTTACTTAAAGTTATTAGCAAATTAAATGTATTTTAATTTTCAATTCAATTGTTTATCCTCAGAATTCTAACTATTCTTCAGAAAGTACTATATTACATACCAAAGTATTTTATTCCGCAATCATTTATTTATTTATTTATTTATTTATTTATTTATTTATTTAATAAAAATTAATTAATTTATATGCCGTCTTCTCACAGTCCGAGGCAGTTCTGGTAACTATTAATTTAGTTATCTTGCATAGATATCTTGCATAACTAAATATTTAATTTAGTTATCTTGCATAGACAATCTTTACCACCTTTTTTAAAATAAAAAACATACCTATTTCGCTAAAAGAAATTTAATACAAAGGACTACAGCAGGCATGCAAAAGTTACAAAATACTAGCGATAATGTCTTCTGTCTTATAATAGATACAGCAATCATAATATAGTTTTGATATTTCAAACCAAGAAATGTTTTTCTATTTAATATGAGCCCAATCCACCTCACAGGGTTCTTGTTATGGGGAAAAAGAAAGGAAGGCAAAGTATTATGTATGTTCACCACCTTGAGTTACTTTTAAAGTGATAGTCCTCAATTTATGACCAAAATTGAGCCCAAAATTTCTGTTACTAAGCAAGACAGTTGTTAAGTGCGTTTTGCCTCGTTTTATGTTTTTTGCCACAGTTGTTAAGTGAATCACTGCAGTTGTTGAGTCAATAACACGATTGTTAAGTGTCTCTGGCTTCCCTATTGACTTTGCTCGTCCGAAGGTTGCAAAAGGCAACTACATAATCCTGGGATAGCGTAACTGTTATAAATAAAGGCTGGTTACCAAATATCCCAATTTTGATCATGTGGCACTGGGGATGCTGCAATAGTCATAAATGTAAAAATGATCATAAGTCACTGTTTTCAGTGACATTGTAACTTTTAATGTTCACTAAACAAATGGTTGTAAGTTAGGCCTACATGTAATAGTGGGATAGAAACGTAACATAAATAAAATAAATATTTTATTTTCTAGCACATCATAAAACCTATTGATTAAGTGACAAATAAGCAAATTGTAACAAATATGTTACAGAATCCTCAGTGTTTTCTACCACACTGAGTACTCTCTACTCAACTATGGAATCAGGTAATGAAACATCCGCAAGCAAACGACCAAGCTCAGAGAGACCAAGTTCAACCCAGAGTTACAGCCCTTCTCTTCTATTGGTAACAAACAAATTGCATACTGTAATTCAATGTTTAATAACCTTGTTGACAAATAAAAATGGAAGGGAAGAAAATAATAAAACACCTGAATTGCAAATCTTGATTATTTTATTAATTTAAAATTATTTCAGAGATGTCTACTCAGAAATAAATTCAACTAAATTCAATGGGACTACTTCTAGGTAAACATGTACAATTGAACAATTAATAGATTATAATGTTGATGAACTTTTGAATTCATTTCTGAAAGTATGATACATAGAAGATGAAAATGTAAATACATATGTAAAAAATAGTCTAACGAAATGCTATCCCAAGAAGTGTCATTATACTTATACACAGACAGATAGTCCTTGGATTATGACCATCCATTGAGTGACCAGAGATTTTGTAAGTTTAGCTTTCCTGTTTGAACAAAATATTTCCTTGAACAAAACTAAAGCAAACCTTGCTCTATTTATTGAACAACTTAAGCTCAAAAGTGATCAGAATTTGTGTGTACATAATTGGAATATCAGGCATGCTGGCCAATTATGCCTTACGTAATCCAATTTCTTTTTTTAAAAATATATAATACACACCATACATATTTTTTGAACAGAGTATTGACTGGGTCAAATCTTTTTTAAACAACGCTAACAGTAATAATACAAATAAGTATGTATAATCCTGATCTTCCAACTTCAACAGTACTCTTTATAATTCTTTATCATTTTTCTATTAATTCATTTAAACATAAATAGCATTTCTTTACACCATGTAAAGAAATGTAAACTGAGTCTGAGTAGCGTAGGGGGCTAATGCCTCCTACTAAAGGCAGCAATTAACATCCAGCTGCCTGAAATTCTGCGAGTTCAATCCTAGCCAAGCTCAAGGTCAACTCAGCCTTCCATAATTTCTAAGGTGGGTAAATTGAGGACCCAGTTTGTGGGGGCAATAAGCTGATTTTGTATAAATATATACAAAAGTATGAAGGCTATTGCTTAATGCATTGTAAGCCGCCCTGAGTCTCTGGAGAAGGGCGGCATATAAATCAAATTTTAAAAAAAATGTATTTGTTATCCCCTACTAAGTAACTAATATTTAATATTTTGAAAATTACTCATTATTCCACCATAAATTCAATATCCCAAATGTCTAGAACTACTAATAGGGCCAAATATTAACAAAATTTAATCAATCCCGGGAACATATCTCAAAATCTGCACGACTGCTAATCCTTAAAAGTTTAAGTTCACAATATACTTTAACACACTATTAATAATACAATTAGATTACCTAATCCTAAACTTCCACCTACTAAATTTAGTTTATTTTTAATTCTAATAGATTCTATTATCTGTTAATATGTATGCTACTATTTTCCCTATTTGTATTTTCTATTTTTTATTAATATATTTTATTAATATATTTTATCATTATCCATCATCTCTTAACCTTTTTGGAGTTCCATCATTTATTGACTTTTTAATCACCCTTTTATTTCTCTCTCTTGGAGTCTTATAACTCTTTTTGATATCTTTATACCAGGGGTGAAATCTAAAATTTGTTACTACCCGTTCTGTGGGCGTGGCTTGGTGGGGGGGGCATAATGTGACTGGATGGGCATGGCCAATTTTTTTTTTTACTTTTAAAACCATTTTTTACATGTAATACCATGTAAAAAATGCTTTCAAAAAGCTCTGACAATCCCAGCTGAGTTGCCTGCCGATCAAGTTTTTTTCTTTTAAATGACTGGCGATCCTAGCTGAGTTGCCTGATTAGCAGGCAACTCAGCTGGGATCGTCAGAGCTTGGATCATCAGAGCCATTTAAAAGGAAAAAAAGGCTCTGATGATCGTGCAGCTCAGCTGGTTCGGGGGCGGGGGCAAGGGTTTCTGCTACCGGTTCCCCGAACTGCTCACCGCCATCGCTACCTAATCGCTTAAGCTGGTCCAAACCGGGAGCATTTCATCCCTGCTTTATACCTACTGAACATTTCCTTCGGGTTGCCCTTTGTCTCTTTCTGCTGTATTATTTGAAGAGATTTTTCTTTTTTCTCTCTGTTCTATTATAAGCTTTAATTGATTCCTACTTATTAATCCTTTCTCTTCATTATCTTTATCTTCTTGCATCTCGTTTTCATTTTTTCCTTCCATTGCTTCTTCTAATTTCTCATCTATTTCCTGAATATCATGTTCATCTTGTCCCCTCAATTGTTGTTATACTCATTTCTTTATCTTTTATCTTATCTCAGGGGTGAAATGTAAAATTTGTTACTACCGGTTCTATGGGCGTGGCTTGGTGGGGGGTTAATGTGACTGGGTGGGAGTGGCCAACTTTTTTTTTTAATTTTTCAAAGCATTTTTTCTAATGCTTTGAAAAGCCTCTGCCGATCAGGCAATTCAGCTGGGATCGTCAGAGATGCTTTTTAAAAAATGCCTCTCTGCCAATCAGACAACTCAGCTGGGATTGTCAGAGAGGCTTTTTAAAAAATGCTTTGAAAAGTCTCTCTGCCAATCAGACAATTCAGCTGGGATCATCAGAGACTTTTCAAAGTGTTTTTTTTTTATCACCTCTTCGGCCAAGAGGTTGCAGAAAAAATTGGTTTGAAAACCTTCCGACGAACCCAGCTGAGCCGCGAGATCATCAGAGGCTTTTAAAAAAAATTTTTTTGTCAGAAGAGGTTGTAAAAAAAATGCTTTTAAAAGTTAAAAAAAAAGCCTCTGATGATTGTGCGGCTCAGCTGGGCATGGTGGAGGGGGCACAGGGATTTTTGCTACCAGTTCTCTGAACCACCCGCCACCATCGCTACCGGATCGGGTGATCCGGTCCGAACAAGGAGCATTTCACCCTTGCCTTGTCTCCTTATTGTTCTTTATAGTTTCATGCATTTTTTTGAGTATCAAAATTATTTCTTCATTTGCCTCTATTATCTCCTGTAGATCCATTTTGTAACAATTTAATAAAGATTACTCAGTATACCTCTTTGGTTCCAAAGTCTCAATATTTAAAAATTCCAACTTAATAAAATTCAATCAATCCCATAATTATACCTCCCAATCACCTAAGTTTATAATATTTAAAATTTAGTAGTTTACAGTCTTGTAATTTTCCAATTACATATCTTCCCAATTGTCCAAATTTTAAAATTTTATTTAAATTTTCTTCTTTTCTCTTCTATCGCCTTTCTTCTTTTTTTGTAGAATGTTCTGTCAAATATTCTTAATAATCCATAACCAAATTAATCCACTAGGTTCCTTCAATCTTTCAAATCCATAAACCAATAGCCAGTTTCAATGAAGTTTAGTTATTTGCAATTTAGTTCATCTTAGAAATCTTCAAGAGGAAAAAGAAACTCATTAGGTATTTTCAAAATATTCAAACTGTGTTCCAGAATAGAGTCAAGGTCAGGCCGCCTTCCGGGTGTTATTTACTTTCTTCTATTTTTGTGTATTAGAGTTTATGTGTATTGGACCTCACTTTCAGTAAGAGTAGTGATGCTGTAGTGCTGTAGTGCTCCTCTTCTTCCAGTAGATGGCTCTCCTGCTCCCAAGTCCAACATTAAACAGTATGAAAAAAACAGCTGATTATCCAGTAAATCCAAGGGGTTTAAAAATACAAATAAGCAAGACAATTTCTCCCAAAAATCACCTTTCAAATCGTTTAAGCGTTTTTCCAGGTTTTCTGTATTTTAAAGCTTCCCTTGGGCATTTCTTTCACCTCTTAATTTTCAATCTTTAATCTTTAATGGTGTCTAATCACCATTTCCTTAACACTTGGAGGTTATCTTTTAAAATCCTTGTATTTAAATTAAATCTTTGGAGTAAGAATTGGAAGTTATCTCACCCAGTGCTCTGTCCATGGGCTGCTCCAGCACAAATCTTATGGTCCTGGTTGTCCCAGTTTGTAACCACCAAAAATGGCCGTTGTCCCTGATGCCATTCAGGAGAGCTTGCTTTGGACCTAACAAGGAAATTGAAAGTTCCTCGTGGTCCATGAAGCATCTCTCCTTTCTTTGCCACCCCTACAAGGTGGTTTTGACCTATAGGGTCTCCCAACAGTGGTTACCGGCTGTATCTCACAGGGCTCAGTGGAGCACGCTATTTTCCAAGCTGTTCTTGACGCAACATCAACTGCAAGTCGCCTTCTGTAATCCAATTCCTCTTCTTGTTTCATGAGGTAGAGACTGGATTGTATATGTAATGATGTCATTAAGGGACAGAACATCAAGTTGCATAAAAAGGAAGGCAGTTTTATTGTCTTTCAATATTTATTTTGTAAGATTTTTTTTAAAATTTGATTTATATGCCGCCCTTCTCCGGAGACTCAGGGCGGCTTACAATGCATTAAGCAATAGCCTTCATACTTTTGTATATTTATACAAAGTCAGCTTATTGCCCCCACAAACTGGGTCCTCATTTTACCTACCTTAGAAAGGATGGAAGGCTGAGTTAACCTTGAGCCTGGTGAGATTCGAACTTACAGTAATTGCAGACAGCTGGTGTTAATCATAATGCTTTTAGTCTGCTGAGCCACCAGTTTGATCTGAGGCTTGATCGGTTTGCCAACTGATTTTCTCAGGTTCTGTTTTATTTGGTTAGATAAGAAAATGTCTCAAACAGAAAGCATCAGAGCAACTACTGTATAATAAGAAGGGGGAAAATAGTCTGCATTAGTGTCAAAGAAGAGACCATGGGAAAAGGACCAAAGGCCTTTTGATCTTATGTACAAACAACTAGGAAAACAAAATAATAGAGGCTAATTAAACAGGAACAATCCACAAAGGAGAAAGCAGGTACCGATAAACCCATGTACACAAAAGCCAGCCAGTAATCATTGCCTTCCTTGCAAGAAGCAGGAGAATGATCAGTCAATTCCTGCAGGGACTGTAGTCCAGAAGGAGCACCAACCAGGTCCTGTTGCCAATCACTGTCATTTGCATTGGAATATTAGCTGACTTCAGGAGCAGATTGGGGTAGAACAGGTGAAAAGCAGTTTAGACTGCTGAATGAAATTGCCCAAAGAGTTGAAATTTTTAATTTCCATTATTATCTATAAAGTAGTGAAAAGTTGAACTTTAAGACAGAATACTGTATGCTATTTACCAAGTATCCTGAGGTTGTTATATTAGAAAACAGAAGATGCTAAAAGCTGTACTGATATAATTCATTATTATTATTGCTTTGAGAAATTACCAAATCCACAGACTTTCAAAAGTTGTCATTTTCTAAAAAATATAATTTTCTAAATAGGCAATGTTGTGTACAGAACTCAGTCCATTATATCTTATAACTATCAGTCCGCTCTGCAGTGTAATTAAAATTGGCACTAATTATTAGAAAATTATCATGATTTTGATTTAGGAGGTATATACTGAGCTTTTTAAGAGCAGCTTCACAGTCCATTGATGGGATTAATCTCCCAATCTGAATTGCTAATGTTTCAGAAAGCAAATTAATTCCTTACTACTTTAGAAAATATGTATGCATCAAATATTTATACACATTCTCTCATTGAAATGTTGCCTTGTTTTTTTCAACAAGTTTACCAACATGATCACAATATAGAAAGCATCAGAAAAAAAAACATATTTGTACAAATTTATTTCCCCTTATATTAGAACCAGCAGTCTGAGATTTAAAAGAAAAGAAAATCAGTAAAACATGATTCCTCTTGAACAAAGTCAGTTAAGAGAAAAGTCATGTTCAACTCCATCACAGATTTCATTTCTCCATAATTATCAACTTGCCATATTAACTAGGTGGCTCTGTTCATCACAATTGGACTGAGATAATGTCAAGGAGTATTAAAAGATCAAATACTGAAGGAATCTAGAATAAACTGCATGGAGAACAACAGGGAAACTGATTTTTCTCAAGCAGTTCAATAAAGCATTGAAAGCATATCTAGCATTCTTTCATAAGAGATCAGAGACAAAACAAATGATATAACACACTGATGGATTATAGATAATGGTAAAATCACCTGAAGCACAAGACACAAACTTGATTAATATTT